>OX276330.1:6639843-9139843 GCA_946251845.1 Andrena fulva | reverse complement strand
AGGGGACTGAACACGTACATACGTGCACGAGGTGTTTAAAGAAACTTCATAGAATCTTTAAGTGCAAATCTCCCCGCGGTCGCCTGATTTAAATCCCGTGGATCTTCACTCGCAGGGTGTTCGCCACATTGCGCTGAAAAAATATTGAAGTTGATTTTAATTAGAATCGAGGGTGGTGTTTGGTCAGTAGCATCGAATGTACCTATACCAGAGTCTCGGAGTGTCTGTGATCGGTTTAATTTCCCTACCGAGGCTTCGTTAAAGTACACCAAGGTAATCATCCAGTAACCTCTACCGTAGTAATCGCCGACGTGAAAGCGCATCATATTAATAAAGCTTGTATCAATACGTAAAAGTAGCCGAAGATTCCGACCTCCTCAGAAATCTGGGACGGGGGAGTGGGATCATTAGATACCGTTTGAACCGCGGTGAAACAATATTGACTCTGTGAGATTGCGAAAGTCGTCGGTTAATTACGGTGCCGACCACGAACGTGGCCGAGGGAAAAAGGATACGAACGGCCTGGTGAAATATGAAAGAACGGTTATCGCAATTACACGGACGGGGAACGGCTCGATTCGAATGACTGTCGCCCTCTGAAGCCGGCAGACTAGGAAATCCCCGAGGATATTATTCGAAACGTAGAAATGCTCGACCAACGTTACGCATACATATATCTAGCCCGCGACGAGCGACGATAAAATAGCTCGATTAAGAGTGCATAACGGTGCCAGGAAAAATTCTATTCCTCCTCATAGTCGTGGAGCGGCGTTATTGGCAATTATCCCTCTGTTCGTCCTGGCAAAAGCTTTGGCAAGCGACGGAGGATAGAGACTGAGCATTAAGAGCGCGAAATCAAAGTTATCGTCATGTAGCAGTCGCGTCTCTCTGACGGTCCCGGCGAACGGGTGAATTTTGAAAACGGAAAGGCTCCGGGTCGTTCTAGATACCAGTTATCGCGCGAGACCTATGACGACGCAAATATGGCAGAGAAAGGGGAGAGAGGTTCGCCAAAAGCAGTCGACGTAGAAATGTCTAATGAATCACGCGCAATTACATCGTGCCCTAGTTTCGCTCCTCCGTGGATTACATTATCCAGCGGTCCCCGCGCGTTTTCCGCGCTCGATTGAATATATCCAGTCGCCGATATCGCGATCGAGCCACGGCATCGTAATCGAGTTCCTCGGTCCCATTCGTTCCCCGACATTACGGAGCATCCGCAACGGACATCTCGAATTATCAGGCTCGAATTTATAATATTATCGGAAAACACTCCCCGACTTCTCTTCGGAAATCCTTGCGCTCCTTATCGCCCTGATATATGGCCGTCCGGGACGTTCCTCGAGCACGTCGAAACACACGGTTACGCGCGGACCAGGGGCAAGATCCTCGGCGAAATTAGACGGGAGCGAAGGCCGAATCGAAGGACTTGGCATCGGCGGAGTCATAAACATCCTTCGGACCGATCTCCCGACGCGGCGGGGTCCTCTCGATTCAATTTACGTTCAGCCGCCCTCGCGGAGATTCCGCCTGGCGCTCTGCCACAATGGCAATATGTCCAGCCGTTTTTTCCCCCGTTTCCTCTGGCCCGGCCTCGGCTCGCTTCTTGCCTACGAAAGTCCTAGGCAAATACGAGGGCGAAGCTTATCTCGTGGCGCGTGCTGCAAAAATCTGGCCCTCGAGTTCTGACCGCGTTCGCCCGTATCCTCGCTTCCCAAATAAAGCGATTCCGAGGCGTGACCTGGAATTTCCCCGACTTTTCCAATTTATCTCCGGCTCTCGGGAGGAAAGATGATTATGAGTCGCCGTCGTAAGTAATTTCGAATCCGCGCTCAGAATTGCTTGATACAAATTCGTCCGTATATAATAGGAAAATGCTCGTTCCGCGATATTTCAATGTGTCTCTCTGGCTCGCACGGGAGTGATGTTCGCGAACATTATAAATAACGCTTTTCACTGTGACGTGGAGCGGCACGATTAATTTACGAGGTAGGGAACGCTCCCGACAAGGAGGCTGAATAAAAGATGAGCCGGAGGAGAATGACCGGGGCAACCAGAACTGAATCATTTTGGAAGGAGACGGGAAGGAGAAGCTGCGAGGATCGATCGGCGAGGTCATCATATCCAGAAACTTTTCATAAAAATAGTTAATTACACGAGGAAGCTCGGTGGTTCGGCTGAGCCTCTCTCGCGCATATTAAGTTATCCAGCCACGAATGGCTCCAGATCGTTCTCCGAGGGTGCTGCGTCGTCGCGTTCGAGCGCATTATTCATCAATCACCAAGTGCTCGAGATAACGCTATGCGACGCGAGCGTACGACGCGGGACACGCACGCGGTCTGCTACTGTATTTTTTCACGCGTCGTTGTGCGCGCGACAAGCGCAATCGCGAATCGATCTTAACCGCGTGGACGGTGGCAGCGACCACGCCGCGATCGACATACGTCGCGATCAAATCTCCGCTAAATCAAATGCATGACTATGACTGCGCGTTTCGTTACACGTTCCATTATAGTCGAGACGAGGGCACTTGTGCCTGCGAAACGATCTGTTTTAAAAGTATCCACGCGAGGCTATCTGCCCGTGGTCCGTTCAACCCCCGATAACGGCGAAAAACAGGAACTGGAACAGCGGGGCGAAGGGAGGAGCCAGAGAAACGATTTGCAAGGAAAACGTCGGGGAGGAGAGGAACTCGTGGCAGACAATAAGCAGTTTGAAAATTTAAACTGTAGGAAACGTTGGAGCGTCGGAAAGCTACCATTAAGCCGGGAGGAAACGTTGTCGCTCGAAGTTTCTGTAATATTTAAGAGGAAGCCGGTTCCGGGCGGTATCCGCGATATTTTTCCGCGAGACAACACGATTTCCCGTGGAAAGCAGAGGCAGCCGGAGAGGGAATTCTTGAGAAAGAGACGCGCCACGGCTGAGGGTTCGACGTACAGCGGGACGGAACGGGCAAACGGAAGTCCCATTCAATATTCGCGGCGGAAAGTCCCGGAGAACCGGGTGCAGCCTCCTTAACAAGCGGCGCTAGTGGGACATTAAGCGAGATTAGAAAGAGGTGCGTCTCTATTAAGCTAACAGTGATCGCGGCGCGACGTCATTCCCCCGGCGTCGTTACGTTCGGGTAATTACTCGTCGCTGCGCGCGGTTCATCGACTCCTAGCTGGTGAAAGCGATCACTGGGTGCCCGGCTGATTCCCAATGGGCGCCAGGGATCGATAGCCCGCCGGTCGAACGCGTGACAATAACAAAGTTGGAGGGTCGCCGCCACGGATCAATCCGTTAATACGGTACATTAGAAAATCAATTAAGCCGCGGTGTCTTGCTTAATCCTGTGTCCAGAGGATTTGCCAAGCAACCTTCCCGCCTGCGGAAGGACCTGTCTCCCCGAGAGCTGACGGTTCTCATCGTTTCGGCGAGAAGGAGCACGAGGAAGGGACCGAGAGCTCAGCCCTCTCCCGCCTTTCCTTTATCCTATACATTTTTACGATCCCGCCAGGAGTCGCACGGGCGTCGTTGGAGCGTTACAAAAATAGAGAAGAGAAATCACTTCCCGGTCTCAGTTCTGAGAGGAAAGTGGGCATACAAGGGACGACGGGGGTGAGGCATTTGCACCGGGAGAAAGTTCTCATGGTAACTTCTGTGGTCCCATAGATGTGGAACTCGCAACTTTTGTACTGTTATCGTCTGCGGAGTGTTAAAGTTGACGCACGGTAATTGGGTCTTTACTTGGAAGTTTTGCCAGCCTCAAATATTTACCCCAATATCTTAATTGAAACACACCCCCCCCCCCCCCCCCCCACCGCTCGATCCATAGGGCTGTCTGCTGCGTCGATCGAAAATATCGACACTATTCATAGAGGATGAATTTCAATTAAACCGGCTGCTACTATGAACCGCAGGGGCCATCGCAAGTAGAGCGTAGCAAGTTCAGTTCCCCTGTCGCTCTAGGTACTCCTTAGTTCCGATATCTCTCTGTCTACATCACAGCGCTCAAACTTGGAAGATCCAGCGGGCTGAGTGCATCATTACGGATTAATATCCTCCCGAGGAAGCACGTAACCTCGCACTGCCGTTCCTCGTTATCACCGTTGGTTACGCCGAACAAAATGTCACTATGCGGTTTGCTGCTGCCGCCTTGGAATCCACTCATCCTTCTTGGCCACTTTTCAGCCCGAATTAAGCGCAGTCGATTCAGATTGTCTCCTCTCTTATTCAGGCCGCCGTTGCCTGGCGGACGTCGACCTATTTCCAGCATGATGCACGGGTTCTTAAATTCCGTGGCAGGATGTTTCTTGCAGGGAGCAATCAAGGCAACCTCCCTTTTCGTATTCATCCGATAAGATACTTTGAATTCTTCGATCGACTTCTTCGATTCGCTGTCTCCTTAGGAAGCTCCGCTCTTACTCTATCTTCCTTTTTCCCGTTGAGAATAGGAAGGGTGATGTGAAATCAATGGGGCGATCAAATAGGAATACTCTTAAAAATTTGTCCTAAATTTGTGAGCCGGTGGTTCACCGGCACATTCAGGACCCGATCGTATGAAAGGGGAGCAAACATTGGGGTCCCAAAATGCCCTCAGCGACTTACGATATCCCTTCAAGAACATTGTCACCGAGGAACTTTTGAATTGCAGAGAAATATTACCTACAACATTGTAGGTGGAGGGGTCGCTATTCTTCAGGGAGACCCCTTCGAAGTCGTGATTCCATCCCCACCCTACTGTCTCCTCTGCCCTTACTGTCGCGTGTGAATGTAAAATATTCAACGTCGCCGAGTTCCCGGTTACGGGGCAATATTCCCTCCAGACAGCGTGTAACGTCGGCGTAACTCTCGTTATCATCGTCGGCCGCTGTCGCTGGAGAGTTTCCTACTTGCAGGGAGATCCTTCTCTCCACGTCGCCGCCGTCATCGCCACCATCATCGTCGTCATCGTCGTCGTCATTCCCCTACATACACGCTTTACCTACATTCCTCCTCGAGGACGCATGCCGCAGGATCGAGCGGCGCGTGCGCTCCGATTCGTGGTGCGCGCACGCTGCCAAACGATTCCGAATGCATTCAAAATTTCATGGCGAGCACTCTCGCAAGCCGGCCGCGTTTCGAGCCGAAGGAAGCGGACAAGTGTATCCCCCGCCGCGAACGCCGGCAAATATTTGCCGATGGCAAACGTTTACCCTTCGGCAGAGCGAAACCTAAGCTCTGAAGACATATCGCGCTTAAGGCTGCACTATTATACGAGCAAACGTCTGACCCGGCCCGTTTGATATTCCGCGACGTCCCGAGACGTCCGAGCAGACGCCACGGTTTCACCTTAAGCTTGTCTCGCTCAACGTCTGGGGAGCCTCGTTAACGCTCCCTCGAACAGCGCGGCAACGAGCTCGAAAAGGTCGATCGAACCGGTCGGCGTGTCCCTCGGTAGCACGCGGGACCGCGGGCGCGGGTCGTTCGAATACTCCACGGAAGGGTTGCCACCCGTTCCGCGACCTTTGGCTGGATGTCGCGTATATATTCGTACGGTACAGTCAGCGTCTGTGCACGGCCGTCGGCGCGTAGACCCGTAGAGGTCTCCGTACCCGGGGCCTTCATTATCCCGTACGTACGTACTTACCGAAACATTTCACGAGGATACGTACTCCCGCAGGAGAGGAGAGCGCACGCGCGAACGCACCGCGTCTCTGTCGTTCCCTCTCCGTTGCACCCCCTCCTCGCGGGGTCCCCTTGCGCTCGGATCGTACCCCTAGCCGTGTCTTCTCCCACCGCGGGGGCAGCCCGCCACGCGACCGTAGCCCCCACCAGAAGCGTGAGCGTGTGTCACGCTCCGGGTAGCTCGGTGCGTGCCCATTAGAAAGAGGGGGTAAGGGGCGCGTGTGCCCTACGCGAGGCGGCTGGCGGGGGCGCGCTGCGCGGCCCGTGGTGGGGATGCAACTACGGTCGACCGAGAACTCGCCAGTAGTTTCGTATCAACTCTCGCGCGAGTCGGATGTCGGCTGAGCTGCGTCACGCTCTCGCCCCCGCTGCCGTTGTCGTTGCCGTCGCCGTCGCCGTCGACGTCCGTGCTCCGAAATCAGTGGATTGCGAAGGGCTGGTCAGACGGCTGGAACTTGTCGATCGCGATCGCCTCCGTGTTTCGCGCGTGCACCTCGACCATCGTCCACGTCCTTGCGTGAGCACCGACGCGTCGCGTCGCGAACCTTGCACCCACGTACACCGGTGGGGAAACACGCGAGTGCATAGCCGTGCTCCTTCACGCGCGGAATCCCGTGATGCTGCACGTTGGCGGACGAAGATCGTCGAGGCCGCTCGACACCCTCTCGATCGCTTCCTCCTGACAGTCGTGAGCCTCGTGCAACCCCCTTCTCGCCGACGAGATAGTGGTGCTCCTCCTGCTCCTGGGACGATGCCGTCGCAGTGATATAGTGGATAGAGAGCCTGCCTCCCCGGTGCTGGTGGATGGATTACCTTGTCGCGGATAAGTGGCACTCGGTGTGAGACGCGAACAGTGATCCCGTACGCGTCCGCTTGTCCAGTGTGTGATCACCAGAGTGTGCCGTGTGCTACTGCATATACTACCAACACGTGTGACAGTTGCGAGGTCGACCCGCGAACACCGAGCTGGTCGGATTTACAAGCGCGATCGTACGCGTTTGTCGCGGGATTTTTCGTACATATTTTGGTGTTAGCCGGTGCCTGTTCAAGCCGAGCGTGGCTCCCTGAGCAATGTTTGTATAGTGCGTTCACATCGGTTTGCAGTGACGATGATGCACGGATTCCTTGCCCCGGACACCATGGATTTCTCCACTCTGGACGCAGTGACGGCGCGTCGTGTTCCTGCCAAGGATAACATGGATCACGTGAGGAGAGGACCGACGAGGCGGCCGCTCGACGGGTGAGTCGAGAATCATTTTCGGAGTGTCCAAGGCGACCCTTATCTCGGCGGTGGCTTTTGGACCGTAGCTTTAAGAAGGACTCCGTTCGGAGCAAGCAACTGCGTTGGGCAATTTCCAGTTTCCTTCGTGTATAAGTGTATACGTCCCGAGACCCCATGCGCCGGGGGGTAGAAAGCTCGGTGCAACGAACCATCCCCTCGTGTTTACGTACACGTGTTAATCCCCCGTCTGTGGCCGAGAAAAAGCACGCCAGCGGGCGAGACACGGCTGCAGAAAAAAGGAGCAGGCTCGCTCGGAGAATTCGTCGACGCTTGAAATCGCGGCGTGCTTCGGAGCGAAAGTTCGCGCGAACGTCTCGCCATTGGCGACGATTTCTGGCGGCTGGTGTTACGCGTGTCCGTGCCGCGAGTCTTAAAATATTCACGATGCGATCGATATCCCGCGGTAGACGCGATACGTGACTTCGATTGACGACGCAACAGCACACGGCGTAGGAGACAGGGATATTCGGATATTCGGTTTGATTCAGGGGTCGGAGACGGGGCTAGATAAATCTAAGGCACGCGTCGTTAAAGTATCGATCTCTTGAATAAGCGGGCTGTATGGGGCAGGAATTAAATGGCGCGCGAGGGAATTTAATGCCATTAGCCGCCACGAAGAAATTTACGTGGTCGATATGAAAACGTTGCGGGCCCCCTTTTGCAGATAAGCCGACGGCAAGATGCGCCACAGATGATCGCCACTGGTGATTAATGGGCACGTTAACGCGCGGTACGTAATTAACGAGGGAATGGATTTGTCGAAAACGGTCAGTGGCGAGTCACCGTTGCGAGTAGCATACCACGCGAAAGACATGTATGTCGTCGTTCACCAGATGTTTGGTGACGTCAACGTCCTTGGTAGCCAAGCGAGATGAAATACTTTGACCCTGAGTTATTAATTATGCAGGCTACTTCGTGGAGGAATATACTGTAAACATTTGCCTTGGCTGTTAGTTTCGAAAGTCTATTCATACATTGAAGGGGTTTGTCACGCGTTTGATAGGACTGGCAATTAAGGGTTGAGCCCAAGTCGCAAAGGTTGTCGCAGTATTCGTTGATTACTTCCCTCTCGTTAACTTTTAAAGAAAATGGCATTCCGTAATCAGATTGGCATTAACCGTTTGATACTGTTTTCAACCACATTGAGCATTTGCAACTGCGAATCTTCTTAAACGTACACTGAAGATAGTCACACACTAATGGCGTTTTCGGACGGTCGCACTGGGGCGGACCGAGTGCGAACCCTACCCAATCGGAAGCGAAGAGTGTGAACTTTTTCGCCTCCGATTGGCCAAAATTCGCACTCAGTGCGCCCCAGTGCGACCGTCCGAAAACGCCATAATGCTTCGAAATCTCCGAGTTCCTTTACGGAGACGGATCTTAATGAGAGTTTACGTTCTTCTATCGCGCAGCTTCACAGATTCGATTAGGTGCACATTATTTACATTTACTTTGAACAAGTTGCTCGAGTATCAAGTCTTTTCAAACCATCGTACCGGCTTCAAGAAACTTGGCCGAAACGAAAACTCGAGGGCAGGTTATGAATTCTTGGCAGGGATCGCGCGCGAGCTAGAGGCAATCAAAATTCTGCGATTCTCGGCAGTGGGTTAATTCAACTTAATAGCGGAGGGGTGCTCGGATGTAGAGCATTTTGTTACTTCGGTAACGGAAGCCCGCACAGTGGAACGACGTAAGGACAATAACTGGACATGGCAATTACTTCCAAACGGTTTGGATTTTCATTGTAAAAATTTGCACACTTTCAATTTATGTTAAGTAGAATAACACAAAATCGAAAAATAGCCAAATTTTCGGTGGTTAATTTCACCCCCCTTCGAATGAATTTGGGCAGCAAACAAAAATTGCGTTGTAATCAGGAGGAAATCTCATATATATTTACAAAGTTTCAGAATTTTTTGAATTTTCGGGGTCGGGATGTTACCTTGTACCAAAATTATTAGGTATAACTTATAGTGACGATTCATTATTAAATATAACAATTTTATTAAAAATATGAACAGAAAAATAGACACGTGATTCATGCGTTCGTCGATATACGCGTGTCGCGACGATCGGGCCTGTCTGCTAGCCGAGGTTAAATACGTATAAACTGAAATGTTTACATTAGATTTATTTTATTAATCGCAGCTAGTAGCAGGTAATTTTTGTACAGTTCAAAACCTTACCATTAAAGGATTAAATTAAGGTATTTTAGAACTTGGGCGACTTTGAGCAAAACTTTAAATCGCTAGTTGAATTATTATAGTATTGAGTTCAACACATTTTTATTTAATACAGTTGATTATTGATGAAATCCAAGTTAATTCAGAATGTTTTTTGTACAAAATCATTAATAATAAGATACTCAGTAATATGTAAATTATTGAGAACTTATGAAGTAATAGGATTTAGGCAATAATGGTTTAAAGTGGTGCAACTGAAAGACAAAAAGACTGAAATTTTCATATAGGTCAGATTCATATACAATTAAATCAAACCTAATGTGAATATAAAGTTTATTTCTTTGTGTTTTGTAATGCTACGAACACTTAATAAAGATTTAATGAAGCTATAGAACAGAATTTTGACACTTCAAATTTTGGCCGATGTCCAAATAAATAGGGCATTCTCGTTCCACTGTGCCCCGGTCGCGGCAAAGTTGCCCCGAAGTCACGGGAATCATCGCTTCTCCCGCGTTTCGGTAGATTAGAAAATAATTATTTCACACGCGTACAGATGCAAGCGATAGGTGCACGCACGAGAGTTGAAAAACTCATCGCAATTCATTAATTGCAGCGGTGCAAGAACTTAATTCCATCCCCTGGACGATTCTGTGATATTAAACGACGCTTGAACGAGGGCTGCCTGTAATCTCGCCTTAAAGATACAGGATTAGAGGGGGACGGCGAAAAAGCCGCGGGAAGCCTGGAATAATTTCAGGACAAAGGCGACACGAAAAAGCCACCGGTGTTCGTCGGCGGGTGCCGTTTTTACGCGGGGCCACGAATGTCAATGCGTCCTCTGCGTGGCGCGCATTTGCCTAATGCCCGAAATCCTCGTGACCTCGTGTCTCGTAATCCGAGCGTGTATTTTAATTGGCTCACCGCGGCTACATTTTCCATGATGCGACGTGAAATAACAGCAGAGAAGATGTAACCGCGGTTTTAGCTCCTTCGTTACGCCACCTACAGTTCTCCATCCTTCGCCGCCACCCCGTACCCGCACGTGTGTTACCCTTTCCTTCCCTCTCATTTCTTTTTTTTTTTCTCTATATACCCGTACGAACGTGCATGCATGCTTGCCTACATGCTCGAAACGGTCGAAGCATTCGCATTCGCGTTTCATAATCCTGCGGTTTTAATCGTACCGTTGCGGGGAAGTTCGCTCCGCGGTACCGATAGCCCACGTTCCTGTCGACCTGTGCGCGAGAACGAACGAGGGAACGAACGAACGAACGAACGAACGAGCAAAGATAACCCAATTTTCGCGACCGGCAGTTTTATCGACGCGCACCGCCGCATTACCCGAGCCCTCCCCCGTCCCGTTTCTTGCGGCCGGCGAGTATTGTTTCGTGTTGCAATAATAGAGAATAAAAATGGGAAGCGCACTTTCAGCTACCCCATCGTCGGGTTAACGATACTACCGCGTTTCCGTTCCTGTTCAGTTCCGCGCAAGGAAGTTCAGCTCCGTGTTTCGCGCGGTCTGTTAACCAAGTCTCGCTCAAGACCGTACAATAACACGCGTAAATGGACCCGCCTCGGGGCATATACGCAATCGGAACGCGTATTATCCACTCGTTGGCGCTCGGAAAGCGCCAGTCGTATTTTCGACGGATTTCGTTGATGAAACGGAGCGGAAAGCTCCGACTGCCGATGGAGACCACGGGCGGGCTTTGTCTTCTCTTTTATCTGGAAATAATGAGTTGTTCCGTGTTTCGCGCGAAAATCAGCGCAGCGATACGCCCAGAAGGGAGACGGTACCCGTGCAGTTTCGCCGGAGCGTCAATATTTTCATTTTCAATCGAGTCGAGCCCAGCACGCTGCAGCGGATTGTTTCCTATTTCGAATGGAATTACAAAAAGAAGGGACGGAGAGAGATCCCTCTCTGTCTCTCTCTCTCCCTTGATGGAGAGAAAAAGTGGAGCGAACGTATCGCAAGGGGAACGGGATATTACCGGGACATTTTAACGACCAACAAAGACCCGTCTCCGACTGAAAATTCGAACTTGGATATCGTCTCGTTTCGCGAAACTGCCGGCTCCGCGCCCCTCGCGCTGCGCAGTTTCGGAATACGATCGCAAGCAACGATACCGCGCGCCTGAATTACTGTACCAGAACCGAGCTGCCGCGCGCCCGTACCAATTTCAAATCGAAAATAATCCTTTTATTCTCCCCTTTGCCGCGGAATCCGATTGGATCCGAAGTACGGATGCGGAGCCAAATCCCGTCGCGGGTGGGGTGCCTCCTCGCGAAGCGGAAAAAAGGGCCACTTAGTATCCCGCGGAAATATAATACAAAGCCGTGGGTGAGAGAGAATGGGGGGGGGGGGAAGGGTGTTCCTCGCAATAAAACAAGGAAAAAAGGAGGCGGGGAAACACCTTTGGAACGGTGTTGCAGCGTCGAAAGTTTGACCTGGTTCCACGAAATTATCCTCCCATTTGGCAGCCGCGTTGCCAGCCTCCGCGCTTCGCCATAAAACCCCTCGAAAAGAGGGAAATAGCATCGTAGCGATGGGGGCGGGGGGTTTCGAATTCCCTCCGTCGCGTCGGCGGCTGAGAAGGAATCGTAAAGAAGCATACGTTGTCGTAAAGCTAACGGTAATACGGTGCCGTGGCAATTTTTGGTTCAGGCCGATAGCCCGGTGTCTTCTTATTTCGTGGCCCGGTTTTTACTGCGCCCCCGGCGATCGCGACGACCCGTGGAAAGCTACAAAAGAAGGAGCGGATCGACCGAGCGGAGTCTCGGCAGCCGAGAGTGCGCGATCGTTGACGTTTCAACACCTAAATCCGCGCAACGACTCCGCGAAGCGTTGTTAATGCGGCGTTAATTCGCTTTAACGCGTTGCGCACAGGCACGCGCGGATTTCCCTACGCGAACGGGGTGGAATTACGGAAACTATGAAAACCGAGTCGCGAAACACTGTGTTGGACCGAGCAAATGAGCGAGTGCAATTATGCTGGGATCTCGCGAAATTGCCCTGAAATCTAGCTCCACGAACTTTGAAATCGCGAGGGCATTTCATCGAGTAGCCCGGTCGAGCGAAAGCAAGCGTTGCGAATCTATTTTCAAACGTACCAACCATCGTCTACGCAGCCCCTCGACGTACCACCTTTAATCCCGTTCCATTTGGACGGTACTTTACTCGATCGATCCAGATCGCTCTTCCTGCGATCTCGAAATTTGCTGCGTAACGTATGTACCTACCTACGTTCTCCGTGAACTCGGTCAGGCTCGCGATAGTTACGGAACTCGCAGCCAAGGAGCCGATCCTCGGACCCTTGGCAAGAATATCAAGCGACTGCTTTTTAGTATCGTCGATCGAATTTCTCAGCTCGCGTACTCGTGGTCCCGATGCCAGGGTATTTCCAGAGGCACGAGAAAGCTCGTCGATAGACGCGGCGGAAGAGGCAGGGACGGAGGAGGCGGTAGATGGAAGCGACTGCCGAAAACATTGACAAAGACGGGCGCGCCGAGGCGGACATTATATTATAGTAATTCGGTGGAGAGCCGAGGAGGCGGCGAACCGTGAAACGCCGCGCCGGCCGGAGAGAATCGTAGCGATCTTTGGGCCGATTTGTCGGCGTAAATTCACGGCCTTAGAGGAAGTAGACGATGATATAGCGTCGGAGAAACGAAAGGCCGGTCGGGTCGGGCAGCAACGAGGCCACGTAACTCGTTGGGTTCGCTCTGTCGGGGGTTGCTGGCGACCCACCCTCTCCGCGTTTCCTCCCTTGGCTCCCCCCATTCTCTTTCTTTCTCTCGTCTTTTCGCCTCTCCGTCTCGCATGGTCGATCGATTCGCTAAAAGTAAATAAAATTCGCCCGTCGCTTGCTGCAAGCAGCTCCCCCCCCCCCCCCGCGCGCTAGTGTAAGTGTCAGTGCTGGGTGTAATGCAATAAATCAAGGCGTCGATGGAGAGCCGAAAGTCATCGAACAAAGTCGGCCCACATAATTCTCACCGTCTCGCTTCGTGCTTCGCTGAACCGGAGAACGTACCGTACGTATGTACGTTTCCCCGACGTCGTACGGCTGGCAGCGATCGTTGCAAAATCGCTGGCAAGGGCGCGGAGATCGATCGCCTCGCGAGTCCACCCTTCGGTGTTAAATAAGGATGCTCGAAGGGTGGTTCTTGCGGAGGATGTTTATTACTGTTTACCGTCCCGTCGCCGATGGTCGAGACAAAGATAGCGTTGGGGGGCGACTCTTTGTCACTTTGACCACTGTGCACGCGCCTCGCGGCAAACGAAGCTCGAGCGATTCAAGGCTGCGCAACCATCGACGTAGCACAATCTCGTTTATTTCGGGAAATCCGGGCTTTCAGGTGTTCCACAAAGACGGTTAACGATTTCGAATATTTGGTTTAAAGTTAATAGTAGACTTTGCGGAGCAAAATTTATTCTTCTGCATTTTAATAACAACGGGAAACCTGTCGTCCATTTATCACTGCCTCTTCGATACCTTCATCCAGCTTACAATGTTCCTTTAATACACCCCTGCATGGGAAGGGGGCTGCCCTCGATTTTCGAGTTCGTTGAAACGCCTGAAAACGGAGAACGCGGCTCCGACCGAGATATATCTCGTGCGGCAGGCGAGCAGAGGAGCACTTGCTACTTCCAATTCCTCGGGTTGTTATTCTTCCGCGGCGACAATCCGTGCCGTAGACGCCACGGAATTCCCGTCGATAAATCAGCCCCGCGAACGGCAAGTCGGGAATCGCCGAAGGGAATCTGTGCTACTGTACCTCGGCCACGAGCGTGTCACGTTCGAAGGACGGAATAAAACAATCGGCGATAGCCCGTGGGGTGTCGCGACCGCGAGCGCATTAAAGCGGCCGGCGAGAGGGAAAGGGTTGTCGCAGCGCGCCGAAACTACGGGGACACCCTCGAACAGAAAGGGTGGCTGACGACAACTCGTTGGTTTTTGGGGACCATCTGCCCCTCCGCTGGCTGCTTGATCGCAATTTAATTGCGCCTTCGACACGTTCCAGCGGCGTCGAAATTGAATCGGGAGCTGGCGCCGGGCGGCAAGCAGGCGGACAGGAAGCACGTTAATTTAGATATTTCGGGGGAATTAAAACGGCACGCGGCTCGGCCTCCTGTCGAAACAAGTTATTTTACGCATACATTAGAAGCCGACCGCATATCAGAGGCGGCCTGTGTAACAGGTGGTTCCTCGCGGAATGAAATAAAATTAATTTTTGGCTCCGACAGGGATACGCGGCCCGGCAGTTCGTCACTGTCTGCGCTAATGGAATTACAGCGGCGCGGAATGCCGCCGATCGACGGAGTTCGATCTCTTCTCGGGAGGGACGGGGACGGGGGCGGCCCGGGGGCCACCGGAATTAGTTCTCCACAATACGATAAATTGCAATAAAAGATTGATGGAGCGGCCGTGGAAAAAGCGTCGCTCCGAAAGATATTGAGATCGATCGCTCAGGAAGATGCTCGCTCGAGCGATAAGACGACTCTTAACGGATAAGGATCGCTTTGTTTTACGTGTTTCTTTCAGAAACTTTTGCCCTACAAACGCTTTCGTTGCTTGGAAATTTAATGATAACTCTCCTTTCCCCCCATGGCGTTCATTCTCGTGGGGGAACGATCTCAACACTCACTGTTAATTGTAAGACTCGCGGTAGGTATAACGGCAACGTGTAGAGAAGTAATCTGGTTGATCCAGGGCAATATTAAAGTATCAGTCAGCATCCATTCGGAACTCTGTGCCGGAACAGGAATCGACAAACTCGGAAACTTGGTCCATCAATCGTTTCGCGGGTGGGAAACGTGAAAGTGGGTCAGAGAGTGGCGTTTCATTTTCGTTCCTTACGCAGCATCCTCGATGGAATTTGCATAAATTGAGGAAAATTCAGCGTCGCTGGATGTTCGTCTAAGAACGGGATGGAAATGCCCTGAAAGAGCGCGGGCTTATAAATCGAGATCCGTGGTGTTTGGGGGTGAAAGTCACTGAGCGCTGCTTGCCGGGGCAAACTGGACCCCCGGCCCTCGGACGAGGAAAACTTTCCATCAGGCGGTTTGATCCCGTGGAAATGCAATCGCCGCACGGTGGACTCGCGCGAACCGAACGAGTCACCTATAAACCCACTAACATTGGATCGTCGAGTGTACTTGGTTCGCGTTAAAGGGGCCGCACATCACTTAGAAGCTGCTGGAAAAGCTTGGTCGTCGTCGGGTTGAAGGCGCGTAATCGAGTGGAAAAAGATCTTGTGCCGGTTCGTCCCGCGGACACCGAGACTCGACGGGAATAAAAGAACCGCCGCTAATGAAAGCTTAGCCGAAGCTCGCTGCTGAACGAAATTAACGTTAATTAATTTCATAGTTGAGGCCAGTACGGTTCTAATTAAGTGGTACGAGAGCACAGCCGCGTATCATCGTCATTCTCTATCTCTCGTCCCATTTGTACTTTCGCCGATTAATATCGCTTTTATATTTCCACCTTGATGTTCATTAATTCCTGTCGGCCTGCGCGTTTTTATAATTATTACCGTCCAACTGTGTTCAATGCATTCGGGGTTGGGCAGCCTTCTTTTGATGGCCGAGCGGGAAAAGCTTTCCCGCGGCGCGGATGGTGCCGGCGGTCGTGGCCAGGGCAATGCTCGTGCGTTTCACTGCGCTGGAAAGAATGAATTATAATCGATTAATTTGCGAATACCAAAATATCCGCGCAGCTCGGGTTGTATTCCCCTCGTTGGCAGCGTTCGCGAACGGCCGCACAGCCGCCTGCTCGTCCATCATTTTGCACGGCCGCAAATTAATTATCTCGTAAGCATTATTTTAATTAACGTGGCCAACGAAAGCACATCGCGGCTTTTTTCCCCGACCGCGCTCGTTCTTTCCCCCTTTTACCTCTTATCTTCCCCTATTTTCCTCTGTCGAATACTTTCCCTCTCGTGCCGACGTGTAAATAGAAACGAACGGTTTCGTTAACGTTCCCCGGGATCGTCGTTACCCGGCTCTTGCTCCCGTCGCAAAGGGAATAATAGCAATAAATAATTAAAGCGGAGTCAAATGAAACGACTAGTACGGGCTAGGTGGCCTTTTATTTTACTTTCCCCCGCGAAACGACGTGGTCGGGGAAGAAGCGGTTACGCGCGCGCGCTGGATCTCCCTCTGTGAGCCGTCGTCGTTGGAATACGCTAATTGCGAGTTAGACACGAGGATGCTCCATCCCGGGGACACTCGCGTTATCGTTGGAAACTCATGGAACAGAAAAGCTCGCAAATCCCGGCCTTGCACTACGGACGGGTTTACAACGATGCACTTGAGCAAAATAGTGGGAAACAATGGACGAGTGACAGCGTTGATCCTGCTGCTCTATCTCGTTCAATCGTTTACATTCTGCCAGTTAGTAACAGCTTTTTTCATTGAGACAGAGTGTTTCGCGACAAGTGAAATGATTCCACTCGAAGTTCGGGATAGCCAAAAGCCGTCGTGCCTGTCTCTATTGAATGTCAAGCTCTGTAATTACAACGTTCAGTGGCAATAACATTATTAGGATGTACACGCATCAGAGATTTCACGATAATGTCGCGTCAATTCATTGGCCTCGCACGGCACATCCACCTTCGTAACGGACGATTCGATTTTCCGCGTTATTTCATATTTCCCAGCGCCTCGTTTGGACTCACAGCGCGCTGGCCCGACCGAGTAACACGCGTTGAGCCGGCGCAATTAGTGGCGAAACAGTGCACCGTGCGGAAATGAGAATCTTTGGGGCGCGATCCTCGGACGAATAAATTTCCTTTAACTACCCCCGTTCCGTGATTCGCTTTTGGTGGCGGAACGAAGGCTGTGACACGGGGACAGGAGCGAATAACAAGGGGGTTAAAGGTTAAGGTTGCCCCCGAAACATAAATAAATGTTTGTATAGGGCATTTGCATAAACATACATTTTCTCATCGTATATTCCGGCGGTTTGCATAAATAACGAACCGGGAAATACGGAATGTAAAGCACCTCCATACAGTTTCCTCTTTCAACTGGCTGCCCGGGCTGTCGCTGCGGGGGTGGGAAGCACGCGGCACCGAATTAATCGTGAACCAAAAGAACGAACGGTTTTCACGGCCGGCGGCGCCTCTGCTTCTCGGTTTCTCGGCATGATCGATCAGGAACAAAACATTATTGAAACCGCCTCGGCTGGCTTGCGGCCCGTGTAATACCCATTAAATCGGCTCGCAGTGGACGTCGTAATCGCGGCGCAGCTTTCGAGCGGAGTGACCGGTTCGCAATTAGTGATTACCAGCGAATTAGATTATTGACTTGCCCGTGGACGGTGCGCCCGATGCCCGGACTCTACCAATATTGAAATGGAAATTGTGTGCGTAACCGTAATCGCTGCTGGCACGTATTTTATCCGCGATAATCCAGACACCATCCTCATCGAATGTTCTGAAAGACCTTCAAGCAACGGCGCGTCGGATTTCCCGTGGCTTCATGGATGCTTAAAAATCGATTTATTAATCGCGCCACATCGCTCAGGGATGGTGTCCATATGGCCGCTGCACGTTCGGGGCCGTTCGAACGACAGAATTTATTATTCCGTCCCGTATATCCGTCAATGTTGAAAAACCGTGTTGCCGAGCGGCGGTGGAAATGATCAACGGTATAAAATCGTATGGCCATTCCGAAGTGGTCGGCAGGTAAATTGAGGGAATCAAATACAACTCTCCTGGTATATTTCTGGAAAAGTCACGAACCAAAGTTACGCTGAATTTGATTGTACGTATATCATAGTGGACTGAACCCCTCAAAGGTTTTTGTGACCACCTTTTTCTCTGCCACACATTCTCTAACCATGTCCATTTCACTCCTCTTTATTGGACGTATTAATGGATACTGCACGGTTCAGTTGATGATTCTGCAGGGACATTTGTACGATACCGCAGGAAACTATTTCTGGAGCATCGTTTCCCTTGATCCTTCGTGAAAACTTGAATTGGTTTTGCATCGGGACGTAGAACTGTGGGAGATTTGCGGTAAAAAGTCCAACAGTTTCATTCCATAAATCGAGATGCTACCAGTTTCTTCCCCCGGCCGAATTGTAATCATCGATAACGCCGGAGGGGCGACTCGGCCGAGGAGGCGTTCGCGGAAAATAACGACGTCTCGCGAAAGTTGCTCGGAGCTGGTCGCGCAATTACCGGAAAGTTGGGCAGAAAAAGTGGCCGTACACAGGGACGCGGCCGCTCGGTGGATTGTTTAAAGTATGCCGAGGTAAAGTAACTATTCCCGTTTGCGGGACGATAAATGGCGACCGTTTAAGCGTCCACTTTTTACTTCCTTCCGGCCGCGCGACGATAAATGGTACCTGTTTAAGGCGTCTTACCCGTCGGTTTGCGTTTCCGTCTTGGGGAGCTTAAGATCGCTAGAGGCCCGAGCGCCGAGATCGGTCCATTCTTTCCGCGAGGCTGCCCTCTTCCATCGGTTTCGGCGATGAACACGGCTGAATCCCCGGTTAATCCGCGACTCCAGTTTCGCGTCCGCTCGGTTCCTTCCGCGGCTGCTTGTAAGATCGATCGCTCCCCCAAGCCCGCTGAATATTCGACGAGGAAAATTTCCATGAGAAAAATACGCGCGAGCCACTCTTGACACGCTTTCCCTTTCGTTGTTTCATTTTGCATCGGCGCTGTGTCCTCACTTTCCATTTCGAAGGGCGGGGTATTTTCTGCTCCGTCCACGGCACGGCGATATATCAAACCAGCGGCGGAGCCTTATAAAGTCTGCCTTATCGTGCTCGCGTGCTCGGACGCGTTCGAGTAAATCGATCAATTGCCGTGAATTGGCCCTTTCGTTGTAATATCGTAGGAAGGCCGTTAATCAGCTGGCAACTGCCACCCACGCGTTGTACCCGCTGATTTCGACGGACCGAATAACGCCCGGGCCGGCCGTTTCAGAAGTGGCAAAACGAAGCCCCATTATTTACCGGCGAAATGTAATACAGCCGTGTCGTTGCGTTCGTCGCGACCGGCAGTGTTACCTAGTGGCGTATAAACTGACTCGTATAATTCGACGGCTGGGAATTATCTGCCGCCCGACGAAGCGGAACGCCTTCCGTTCTTCACCCGCGTCTGACAGTGGCGGATCTGCACCCTTCGATAATTCATCGGCCCGCGATGCGCTACAACAGTTTCCGCGAAACGATCAGCAGCGGATCAATACGCTTTTACAATCGCTGCACGCGGCGATAATTATTGCTACACGCGCGATAATTCATGTCCAATTTCTCTGGCCGGCTCTGCAAACAGGAGAGGGATGGAAATTACGAGCAGAGTGGCTGGTACCTATATTCTATTTTATTAACACGAACGCATTAACGGCCCCTCGAGGGTGTTATCGATGCTCGCAACGCTTGAATTTTATAGCGTAATTTCGAGACGGAGTTGTCCAACGTTCCGTATCTCGGTGGCCATCGAATTTTCGGCCACCGGCTACCTAACGAAATTTTCATTTCCGTAATCGCGCGTATTACACAGGGAATTTGAGTGGACTTAACGCGATGCGAGTCCGGACGTGCACGTAATCGAGTTCCCCGGGCCGTTCGGTAGAACGATGTGGAAAATTTTGATTAAAAGTTTAGCTGCACGGATCGGCGCATTCTACGCGACATCCACGACGTTGTTCCCTGCTCGCTCGGCCACGCTAAGACGCTACTTAACCGCCTCGAATCTCTGGCTCGTGATCGCCGGTGATTCGTTTCCCTCTCGGCAATAATCGAATCGTCGTCAACGAATGATAATCATCGTCACGTCCGTCGACTTGCTCGAGAGACGAACGGGCCATTCCGTTGATAATGTCCCCCGATAAGCGCGGAGAAGCTCCTTTTCCCCGGAGCCAGTGAGCAGCCGGCGATTTATCAGGATTGTGGAGGAGCATGTAGTAGGTCTCGAACGTGCATCCACGCGCACGGACCCTTCAGTCTTATCCGTTTCTTCGCGACGCCTTCCCCTCGGTAATCGACGAACGATTTACCTTGCTCTCGATCTCGGCTGGGAATCAACTGCGCCAGAAGTTTTGCACAGCATCAGTCGCCCGCTCGAATCGATCGGCCCGTGATTCGTTTATATTCAATTAACCCGCTAAGTGGGAGGCTGGCTGATCCCCGGTCGTTTCTCCGTGCAAGTGTAATCATTAAACTTCGGCGACGAGTCGCGCCGAGACGAGACGCGCCCTCATTACGGCGGGCATTCTCGACGCCAGGCCGGGGATGACTCTCGCCTTCCTCCCCCGTCGTTTAACAGGTTAAACAGCGTTCTCCTCTGTTACCGAAGGTGCTCGCTCGCCGCGAGGAAATATAACGGGCCACCATTCCGGCCAGATTGCATCCGACGTGCTCCGTATTTACGGCGCGGATTGGCGGAAAGTATTGCCGCGTTGCATGCCCGGCCAATGTGCATATCGCGGCGAGCGAATAATTAACAAGCCCGCGAGGAACGGGATTTTATTAGCAATGTAATCTAGTTACCTGCTTCAACCAGGAAGACCAAGCTACGTAGGCGTCAATAGGCTCCTCTTTGCTCAGTGTCGTTCGATCGATTGCACGGCTCGCGTAGCCGCCTGCACGCGCGATTACGCCACGTATCTATGCGGCGTATCATAAAAGAAAGTACAAGAAGCTGGCCAGAAAGTGGGCTCGCTCCAGCGCTGAATCGATAGAAAGGCGAGGAGGGAAAGGGGAGCGCTCCGAGAGGCGTGTGTACACACTGTTGGAACAGCGACGGTGTATCTCGCTGAAACGTCTTCGTCCAGGATTATGATCCTGCATGGCGCCGGTGCCTGTAATCGGCGATGTCGCTGCGATGAAACTCGAGCACCGGGTCCGTTCGCTGGTCGCGAATCGAGCGTGATAGGAAACGGTTTATACGGCTGCGCGTCGATGGTAACGGCCGATTGGCAATCAGCATCGCTGTCCCCGTGCAAATTTATCGTACGAGGTTAAAATGAGACCGATAAGCCGCGACTGCTTCATTCTTCAATCATTCGCGGTGCCTAGATAGCACTGTGTAATTACTATCAGATGTGGAAGTTGCAAGTCTCCTCTGATCAGTATTCTCTGGAGCACCCGTTTACACGTGCAGTACGAACAGTGCATCGAGTACAACGAAAAGTACCTATTATTTCCGAGCAGCGTAGACAGTACGGGGGGCCTTCGCACCGGACACGGATGATATCTCATGCGCGACGCGCCCGCAACGTGTATGTAAATACGCTACACTTGTTGTGCAAATGTCTGAAACACTTCCTTGAACCGTCCCGCGGAGGTGTCGATTTATTTCAGAGCGGCAGCGAACGAACGCGTTGTAATATCGGGGCCAACGGACCGCGTCGCTCTGCGAATCTGTGCGCGACAGTTGCGAACCAATTTCGAAAACGTTTGGCGCCCGTGTCGCTCGATTTCCACCGCGCGACACACGGAGCTGTTTGCAAGCACAAGGATCGCGTGCGCGCAATAATTGATCGGTTAAGCGGAAAAAAGCGCGGCGGGGGCGGATGCGAACCAGCAAAACGACCACGCCAAATTGGCCGTCAAGTGTGTGGAGAGGCGGTTGCCCGATCGATTGCTCGTTTGGATTTTGCCAGCTTGCGAGACGGAACGAGCTTCCGTCGGGCCAAATCTCTGGAGAAGAGCGGCTGATCGTAGGACGGGCCAATTAATACCGGGGATATACGAGTCAAAGGCAACACGGGCATCAATCTCTGCGCTGCGGGAATGTGGGAAGGGGGGCGGCAGGGCACGCCGTTGTTAATTACACGCCGTTAATTGCGCAGATATTCGCGATACGCCGGTAATCACTGGCGGAAAACGCGTAAACGGGCGCGCGTCGGTGTGCGCGCGCAAGCGTGTACTTAGACTTGGACCACTCGTTATTTGCCGTGGCGGATTATCTGTTGGAAGCGGAAACGGGTAATCGGCTGAGGCTTGCCGCCTGTCAGCTACTTGAAACGCCTCGAGGATATGTAGTATATTTTAGGGTGTTTGATCTAGCCTGGGGGCGTACGCGTAGCAGGCTCCGCGACGTGAATGAACAGAGGGGGGAGAGGCAGGGGTATAGGGATGTAAGTTACGATTACGGGGGTTCTCTTCTCATCTCGACGGTATTAAGCTGGAGATTTCGGAGACATGCTCGCTGCACGGGCGAGCTATTTGGTTAATTCCCTGCCCGTCGGAGACTCTTCCTCGCGGCGAGCTTCCTGGAGCGTTCGTTCTTTTTTAGGGACGGGCAGAATTGGTCAATTTCGGTGGATTAATCTTGGGGGTCTGAATTCGTCCTCTTCTTCTATGTCAGTCCCTCCGCTTGGGAGACTGACGTGTTCTGGTCAATTACGAATGTAAGGCAATGAACATGGTGCACACAGAAGCAACATTCATCTTCCATTCACCTACGAGCTAATTATTGTAATTTCCTCGATTTCTTCTCAAGACCCCATAGTTTCCTGGATACTTCGCTCCGCAGAGTCGTACCCAAGACACGAGGGAACCCCTGCTCCGTTCAGCAACAAAGAAATTGCATATTTACACGCTGGCAAGTTTGCCCAAGCTCGTTTCGTTATTCGGTGCAGGCTGGCGGGGCACGGCGCATCATCCATCTCGCGGAGAAACGGGGCTGGATGGAGAGGACGAAACTAAGCGAACGTCAGGTCCATCGCACATACCCCCAGGATATTCGATAGTCCGATTGTGAAGTTGGTTCGGGACGTGGAACAAATAGCGGGCACGTCTCCGCCGCTGCCTCTCCGGCGAGCATACGTGCGCGCTGGATCCTGCAAGTTTCGCGTAACCGATGCACCATCGCGCACCGTGGATAACCGTCGGCGATTTCCGCGGAATGGTCCGTACAATCCTCCAGAGGATCTCACGCGACCCGATCGCTACCAACAAAACGTCGGTCCGTGGAAAGAAGCCTGGTAATTAGCGGCGTAACGAACGACGACGTTTATTAGCGCGAAACAGCGAGGCTCCATCGACAAGCCATATTTAGTTGCGCCACGCGCATTCTTCCCCGTCCTCGATAGGCGAAACCAGTTTTTCCATGGCTCGACTCGCCAGGGGACATCGGTTTCGAGCCCTAATGAGAACGTCCATTCGATATCGATAAGATATTCTCGTATTCGTTATGCGTACTCCCTGTTCCGCGATCAGGATCCTGATTCTCTCTTCTAATCCCGTGGGAAGAGCGGCTCGAGGCGGGGCCAGGTCTGGTCTCCTCGTCCCTTCTGCCCGGCAAAAGTGAAAACACGCACGGACTGGATCCGCGGCCAGCGGAACGCGACGAAACCGGGAAGCAAAAACGCAGTCCTCGCTGCATCCCAGTGGATGCTCGCGTCCGGCCCGCGGCGAGAGTCCCGCGCTTCGTCGAAAAACACTTTAAGCGGAAAGTAGCGCAGAGTTTTTCGTCGACGGTCGAGCGCCGGGCTGGCTGACCCACCACATATTTATTGGCTGGCGGAGTCGCGAGGTGCCTCCCTTCCTGGCAGCTCTGTGCCAGGAGGCATGTAATAGAGACTGAAGATCGTTGGTATCAAGTACTTCCCCTGATCTGCTCGCCACTTTTCCAACGATTCTTCGATCGATCGTTCCGTCGCGTTCCTATGCACCGTCCTCTTTATCTTTGGCAACCGCTCGGGAATGCATTTTCGCAGTCCCCCGAGAAAAATTGCGGCACTAGCGTGGAACGAAGTGGTCCAATTTGGACTACTTCGAGCATAGACAGCCAGCTCGCGCGGGCTTGCCGAAATTAGATGGGATAGGGAGGCGTGGGTGGACCAGGTTCGCTCCTTCGACGATCCATTTTCGCCCCTTTGTCGAGGCTCGTCCGATAAAATCTCGGCGAACGGGGATCCCCTATCGGCCGATGTTTCCTTTGATCCGGTCGGAAGTCTTTTACGGGGACTCGCCGGAAAATGGGCTGCGTTTCCGGTGCAGCCGTTGTCAAGGCACGGCGTTACATGCATTTTTATCACGGCCATCGTCGGCTGGGCACTTTGTCGCCTGGCTCTCACAGTCGCCCGTCAAACCGGGGAATGCACATTGCACACGCGTGTTGAGTGCATCCTCATTACGGTCATGCTGTATAATGTTCCGGGGAGTCGTCGTGGACGTGAAATTTTCACATCGTCCACCGGTTGACGTCGCTGTGCTACCCTGAGTCTACGACAGCATTTCACCTTGCGTCGCGATCCTCACGATTGCACCGAAGATGAAGCTCGCTCGAAGGGTTAGCCAATTAGGCACGGTGAATTACATACGAGCCTCTCGATTGGAAAAATAGCAAACGTCATTGTGACCGCGTGGGCGTCCCCCGCCACGCGCGAGTTCGGTCGCGAGGAGCCGTGTCGGGGACGCGATCGAACGCGATCGAACGGATTCGAAATTCGAACGCGTCCTTATTATTCATAGCGGCGCATTCGGAGCAGTCACCCGGCGTACGAGCGAACGCGTGAAATTTTCACACCGTTCCCGGCCGCCCCATTCTCCTCTATCCCCGCGTTTCCTCCTCCCATATCCGATTCTATTCCGTATGCCGGATGTTCGGGCGCGCGCGGAGGGATAGAGAGAGGCAGGCAACGCCAGATATCATTCGCCTTATTTTAGTCTCGACTACCCGCCATGAATTTCCACGGGCAACTCGGCGCCGCTCCCCGATCCTCCCGCCCCTCTAATTCTCTCTGTCTAATGCACGCTGCCCCGTTTCGGCCCGTCCTTTTCGCCCCGTGGAAATACGACCCCGTCCGCCGGGAGGATCGGTCAAAGGGAGCGGCGAGTTCCGATCGATCGCGCCTTCATTATCCGTCGCGGTGAATTCGCTAGCTGCGTGAAATTCTCGCCCCGGCTTCCTCTGTCCATACCGCGTACCTCCATTCCCCGTGGCAACTCGCCCTCCACGAGGAACGATCGCCGCTGCGTCGTTGCATCGTAACGCAGCCAAATTCTCTTGTCGCCCGTGCATTCGCCGCCTCTCGCCTCTCGCCTCTCGCCTTTCGCTGCCTCTGTGTCCGCATAATATCGACCGGCTATAACGCGCTCGTTCGTCCACGTTTCGGCGCTGCGCACCTCTTCGATCGTCCAGCAACACGTCCAGGAAGCGGCGAGGGTGAACCGTCTCTCGCACGATCTTGTCATTGAACTTGACGCTCGCTAAAGGCGCGACGCATCGACGCCCATGTTGCCCCTTGCATCAGGTTCAAATGCTTCAAAGCTTCCAAGCATCCGTTTCAGCCGGATATTCGATCTTCTCGAACGAAAGGTTCCATCCTCACTGCGCTGCATTCCACGCGGGAGGTTAAAAATTCACCTATTAAAATGACATGTCGTCTTGATTGTCTGGAAACAATTATCGTGCCCGTCCCACCGCTACGACCGGGCGATCGTAATTATCCGTCGCGGCAATTAATAGCCAGGCGGAGCCAGTTTGAGGGGGGATGACGAGCAAACTGGCCGAAGGTAAATAGAATAGCAGCGGCATTATTCCTGTAAAATTGTGTTGCGCCGCGCTCCCCGGTGAAAGGGAGAGAGAAAGAGAGGACTGGGTCCTCGAAAATTATGAGCCCGCGCGTTTCCCGTAACCACCTTTCCACCCCGTCACTTCTCACCCCGGGGGCCCCGTTCTTCATTCGGCCCGCCAGCGCGCGGGGGTGCATTCATGCGTCGCGGGCTCGTGCAACTGCAACACAATCCCGCTTCCAGTCCGCGTTGTCCGCCCGCCGGTCGGCATTGTGCTCTCCTCTCCGCCCTGCGAATTTTTCACCCTCCCCCACCCTCTTTTTTCCTTCTGCCTCCCGCTTTCGTCGCGCCCGTAGACATTTATACGTTCCTCTATGCACGTTTAACCCCTTCGACTGTGTAATTACTCTCGGAGTACGGTACAATGTCGAGCTTTTACTTTTGTGCCAGAAAGAAAGGGGGATTTCGATGAATCGCTGACGATCGCGCTTAACTCGCCGTTCCCGTGTAATTTTCCACGAGAGAGGGTGGCGCTGGGGGCGGGGACAGGATTGGCCTCAAGGCGGAACAATCCTATTAACCGAGCATTTTTCTATTTTCAACTTTCCGGCGTTTGTTAAAAATGATGGAGCGATTGTGCGAAGCGTTGCAGGTTCTCGCCTGCAGCCACTGATGGATGTTTGATGTAACTGGGATGATCGAGCGGCTGCAACGTCGAGTTTCAATGTTTCTCCGCTCGGTAGGTGGAACAACCTGTGGGTTGGCGAAACACGGCTCTCGAATATTTTCGCGATTCGAAAGGCGAAGCGAGACGATGGCGTGTTAACGAAGTTTACAGCGCAGCACGGCACCGTTATCGCGACTCGTTACAAGGGAATTAAAACCGCGAGATAAACGAGTCACCCGCACGTACCCTCTCTATAGGACGTATCCACGCTCGCCCTTTTCTTCGTAACTCGACCGCGGCCGTAATGCCGCGTAATTAAAGCCCTCGATCTCGTACGTGTTCCCGATTCAATAAATTCCCCGGGTACTCCACTTGCGACCCGCCGCGCCGGTCCAATGGGATCAATCGAGAGGGTTCTTGCCGTCTAGCCGCAAACTCCAGCGAAGAGGGCCCCTCTGGAAACTTCTCTTCTCGGGCTCATTATTGTTTCGCGAAAGTTTCCTCGCTCCCTCCCCGGCCGCTCGCGCACCAGATTCCATTTCCAATGGTCTAATCGCTATGTTGTTTCGCGAATCGTATCACCGAGCAGTCATCGGAGGGAGAAATACGTGGGAGCGTTAAGCCCACGCTGGCAATAAACACGCACCACCGCCAGAGTGGCCGAGCCATCAACGTGGAGCGATGGCAGATAGGACCGTAATCGGAGATCTCGGAAAACATTGAAGTGAGAGTATCAAACATTCCTCTCTGTAAATGGGAAAAGGGTGGAGCGGACAGTTTAATGTACCTGTCGCGTTTAAAGTTGCATCTTTCGCCAAACAAACGACCGCTGATAGAATCTATCGACTCGACGTGCCACGATCTGATATTCAAGCCATCGACAAGATTTCCCTCTTTGTAGCTCATGGCCTCGTACGAGCCGCTAACTCGAATCGCGAGAGCATTGCCAGCCCCATTGCCCGGCAACTGCGCAAACTTGCCGATCGAGTATCAATAATAATAATACTCGAGGGTATTGGCGCCGCACCATTCAGGTCGCCGTCGAGTTACCCTCGGCGCGGTGGCACGGGGAAAGTTCGCCTCCTCGGAATTTATACGTTTTTTTTTCTTCTTTAGCTCTCCGTTACGAGCCCTCGACGAGAAGGCGGGACATTATTGCCGGCGTCAGGACGAAAGACGACGTCCACTCGTGGCGCTCGAGCACAACGGGATTTTCCCCCGCTGACTAACCGTCCCGATTTTTCATCGCATTCTCCGCGTCACTGGCCTAATGCCCCGCTCGTATCAATGAAATGGCCGGACGATTTTCCTGATTAACGGTCGACGATACGTCTCTGAACTTGCACCCTACAGCCTCGCCGCAGAAGTGGCGTCGGCGTCGCTTCCATCCAGAAGGGGGCAGGGCAGGGTCGCTTTCGCTCCTATTTCTTCCGTCTACGGACGTGACTTTTCACGTCTCAACAATGGTGCAAGCTGTGTTCCCGCAGTGGCACGTGACCTGAAAGCGTACGCAGTCCTTCAAGTTGCTAGCCGAGGCTCGTTCGGCCTGGCAGAATCCCGCCACGTACCGTGCGCCGCTAATTCGTCCGAAGAAGTTTCGCGAATGGAACTTGCGAACGTTGTTGGAGCGACGCGGTCGCCGCTCGACGTGGATACATTCCTTTTTTCTCTCGCTCCGCGTCTCTCTTCTTCCATCGCGTTTATATCTCACTCCGCCCCGCTCCGTCTCTGGTATCCTCTGGTCTCGTTCCGGCGAACAGCTTCCTTCCGTGACGCCGGATGTTGGCACTTGTTGCAGAAATTACGAGTTAATCCGATAATTAGTCGCCCAGGACCTTGCACTTCCTGCCGTTTTTCTCTCATTTCTGCGCGCCACCCACGCGTCCCCGTGCCACCAGGTCGCCCCAGTTTCCTCGGTCTGCCAGGGGCCGCGGATCGAAGATAAATTCTCCGAGCGGCGCATCGGCGTCCTGCGGATTCAACGTTTCACTCGCGGCCTTTCAAAAATTCTCCCTCCACTTTGCTTGTCTCTCTCAGATACGTTCCAGCATATCTCGGCGAGCGTATCTAAATCCTTTCCCTACGCGCTCTTCGTTCCGCCGCTCCTCTACGTCTAAACAATAGTTGATCAAATACGACTGTTCTCCCAGGAATCCACTTAAACTTCTATCTGCTTGGAAAGTGGCATAGCGGCAACTTAGCCGGGCACCATCCACGTCACTGTCTTAAGCTTAACTTTACACAACTCTGCTGGCTCTAGAGGAAGAAAAGAGCATGCGCGGCAAAGAGGAGCTGAATTACGTTTCGTCCCAGACTCTCCAGCAGAATCCTCGGTGCTGAGAATCCATCAACGTTCACTGTTACATATATCGTAGCCCCCGCTCCAAGTTCGATGTCCCATTTCTCGCTTGTTCTCCGGCTGTCGTCGCGGCGCGACGACGGCGAGCAGAGTGCAGAAAACGCGGACGATTTCCGCGCCCGTCGATCCGGGAATGCGGGTCAGATTTTTTTCGCCGATAGATCCCGTGCCGCCATCGATCCCGTCTCGGACAATCGGCGCAATTTACCGCCCCGTGTACGATTCGATCGGATGCCAGGGCCAAATAGTTACAGAGGCGGTTTACCTTAATCAAGATCCCGCAATTGGCTATTAACGGCACAAAGAGCGGCCCCGATATTATTGGCGTTGTCAGGCAGGGATTGTGACGCGGTCCCGACGGGGACAGCCGCAGGCTTCTTCAGCTTTCGAGATCACGCGGACGGCACGGTTATCGACGCCGCTTCCGGCGGAATTGGATCGTTCCGTTGCAGCCTGGATACGGCAGCACGGCCGGATGAACCGCAGAGCCTCGCTCGAACCAGCTGCAATTCCGTCCTGGCCGCCTTTTTAATTACGACCTCGTTCCTTATCGTCGCGCGAAACTTCCAAACGACCAGGTGGATTTTTCAGGTGACGTTACGGGGGACGTGGCGGCGATAATCGAATCAGCCCGTCCCTCGAACCCGCGCCCACGGTAATTGATTTTCCAGCAGTTGGAAGTTGCCTGGCAAGTTGCATCGAACCTTAGCGGACGCTTTAATTGCCCGCGGTAATTAGAGATCTTTTTCTCCGTTTGTAAGACACTGGGGCCACAGTGGACTTCGAGGGATGGAGGGGTGAGGAGAATCTGCTGATGGGCTAGGATACTTTGGATTAATTAGTAGAGCAAGCAAGACGCGAAACATCCGGGCCCAGCATCCTGCCTTTCCTTCATACTATCGACGCGATTGCACCAAGCGATCTTCCCCGACGATGCTGATTTTGTGCAAAGGAGATGTAGCTCCCGCAACCAGATACTGGAAGCATTACCGCCCCGTGTGCCCCTAGTCGAAATAGTTGAGAGCTTTCGGGGGTACGAGCATCGTCTTCGTGGGGAACGTTAACGTAGCCCCTAACGATTAGGGATCATGATCGAGCCATCTAGCGATAGACAGGCACCTGTAAAAGCCGACCGCAATGCAGTCGAAACTACGGAACAATTTCCCGAAAGGAAACCGACAATTTTAACTGCAATCTCCTGCAATAGAGACGACGAAAAGCGGCGAAGTTAAAGCACACGTATTTAGCTCGTTATCTCGGAGATTTGAAGTGTTCCGGGCGAAACTCGTGCCGCCAGAACGGCGGGGGGGGGGGGGGGAGGAGTTGCGGGATGGCGTGGGAGGACGTGGGATGAGGAAGCGCCAAGTGTTAAGGATATATCTTTATTGCAGTTGAGCCGCGGTTCCCGAGTTAATCGTATTCCGATCGCATCGCGTCAAAGTTCAGCGGCCCGTGCAAGAACGCGCGCCCACAATCAAGATACCTGGCTCCGCCGCGGTGGCTGGTAGGGGGGCCCAATTAAAATTACAAAGAGAAGCCGATGAGTGCACCGGTCCCGGGCATTAACTGAGCGGGACCTAATTCGCCAGACTGAAAGCCGGCGAGTTCCATTCGATTAAACGTATCCTCGTTTTCAGCTTGTTAAACCCAACGAATTCCGGCGCGCGAACCGGCGCTGCCTGGGAATGAGTGTTTTGATTGAGCCGATTCGCGAGTCGCCCATGGAAATCAATGTCTACCGTGATTGCATCTTTCTCCTCCTCCCAGCCAGATAGCGCAACCCCACCGACGAATCGGCCTCGTTCGTCGCGAAGGGAGAAAAAGACACCCGGCGCGGTCGTGTCGCGTTCGACATTTCCCGTCGACGCTCTGATTCCCCATTTTGCTCGGCGATGTACCTCCGTCGCCCTATTATCCTACACCGGTGCCACCGACTTGAATCTTGTTCGAAATTAACGCCTGCAGAGACGGCGAGCTTTGTGCAATTTTCCACGAACGCATTCGGGACCGTGCTCGAGATCGGAGAGCGAGAGGGCTCTCAGAGCGCGATCCCCTCGTAGAGGATGTGGATCTCGCAAAAGTTAACGCCGAGGATAGATACGCGAAGAACTTGGACAAAGCTTGGTCCAGAACTGAACTGGGACAGGAATCGAACTCGAATCGAACTCGTATCGAATTCGAATCGAACTTGTGGCGACGCGAACTAGAATGGCATTGAGACTGAACATCTTGTACCGGGTTTAAGGGTTTTTCAAGTAGAAGAGCCGGCGATAAGTCAGACAGAGGTTTGGAAAGTTGTTCTCCATTCGGTGTTTGGACGACATGGGTTTCAGATAACGCAGGAGAACTCTCTGGTATTTAACTAGAAACATTTACATTTGAAGCAACATACTTAATTAACCAAAGTAATTACATTGCACTGCTGCTTTGGGATTAATTCGTTCTCGAATGAATTTCGTTGGTACCTGTAATTGCAGATAGACACTCCTCGCGTAGCGTGCCCCACTACTTAATTAGCTGCATCCCCTACACTTTTGCTGCGAGTTATCGAACTGTTTCCCCACCAAGGTATTTCGCGAAAATTGAACGATTTATTTTTATCGGAACGGCCATGCCCCGAGCATCCCCGGCTCTCGCGTGGAAACGAGCGGGAAATAAAATCACAACGAGGGCGCAGCGTCGGATCGGGGAGGCTCATAAGTTCGAACTAATTTTTAATGCCCTCCCGGAGGAGATGGAGGAGCCTTGGCAACCCCCGCACGACTTCCTGGGGGGTGGTGGCTACGGTCGTGTCTGGCATGATTTATTCAGACAGGCCTGGCGAACACGAATAAATAGTTTGGCGCCGCGGGCCTTTGCCACGTGCGAATAAAAGGCAATCGGAATTTCATAAACAACCAGCTCGTTTGGCTACTACCTACCAAGTAAGAATTCCTCTGTTATAGGCTGGCCTCGCCGCGAACGCATCGGCTCGCGTGTGCCAGCGTATCGATTGCGAGCGACCAGTGAAACTCATAGCCCATCGAAGTCCAGGCTCCGTATCGGCTCCAGGAGATACTAAATTCAATTACGCGTTTATCGGGGGAAAAAGAGAACGAATTGCAGCGCGCAGAATGCACGCCGATAGGAGGACGGCACTGCACGGCCGGCAAATTCGTGAATTCACTCGCGTCTTCGTTTTTCCGATTATCAACGCAATTTTCAGCGAAATCTGCTGATTCGCGGAAAAATACCAGAGATTAGGCGGGGCGGTGGGGGGGGGGCATAGGAAACGAGGCAGTCCCCGTGAAGCAGTCTCGGAATAAGTTGTTTCGATCGGGGCTTAGAACCGAACCTCCAGGTACTTTAATATTCTTTGTGAGAGATGGTTATTAACGATCCAGGTTTGATGTACCGAGCGAATATCCTCTCATTTGTAGCTATCCAGCAATCACTTTTCTATATGTATTCATTTAACGCGGAGTTTTAACAGCACGGTTCCATGAATGATGGTTAATGATTGTATTTCTTTGAATCTTAATATATAAAGCAGAAAGCTTTATGTTCGTGCGTTTGTCTGTCGCCTAAAAACTTTCAAACGATAAACTCTGTGATCACGAAATGTGCCTCAGCTCATTATGCCTGACTAATCCAGGTGAATGTAACCATTTTCACAAAAAAAAACTAAAAATTTTTTTTTTATAAATTCAGAATCTAAATTTCCGGTGAAGACGAATAGTAAAGCTAGTAAAAGATAATTATTTCGGACCGTCGAACGGGGGGAACGGTAACGAATGTGCTAATTCGAGAACCTTTCATTTACGTGAAGCAGCGAGAGTAATTTTTTATTCAACTGGGTTGGTTTCAGTGTGCTTTCACCGATCCGAGGACGGTAAAATCGGAAATGCCCGCCACTCGAAATATATCGAGCGGACGAAATTTGCGAAACGATTTAGTCACGAATCTAGCCTCGATGATGGTGCATCACGGAAGCACTTAAAAGGGGATCGATAAATCCGACATCCGTCGCGCGGACGTGAACAGAATTTATTATTCCCGTCAGGTTTACCAACAACTGAAAAACCACCGCGATTTTTTATTCCCCGTTGCGCGCGATTCGCGACACCTCTTCGGCCCGCTCGATGGTAAAAATTTAGTGCGGCTACCGCGACACCAGTCCCATTGTTGTCGGTGCACCAACGCCAGCGTCGGATTGCACGATTCGATTGGATATCGATGTGGTAGAATACATAGCAATTCGATGTAATTTCCATCTCGCTGACTTACGATATAAATTGACTCGAATACTATTTAGGTAGACGTGGGAAGTATAACGAGGCCTAGGGAGCCTGAACAGCAGCCGCATCATTATCTGTATTGTAGATACTCTAAGCCTGAAAAGTTCGAAAATTTTCAAGCGAATGAAATTTAAATCTTTACTATGTGCCCCGTAAGACTCACTCCCTATCTGCCCAAAGTTCTCACATCCATTACGTAGTTGATGTACACGTGGAGGCATTGTTCCTCCCTTCCCACCAATCCCGTCGCGAACGCAGAGTTTCGCGAACAACTTTTCCGCGTGCCTTCGCCGGGCACGGTTAAACGATAGGAGGATGGAGCCGATAGCGGTAGGACGAGAGCCCGCGGTAAATACGATAATAGACAATGTTCGCTGAGGCAAGCTGCGCCTCTGCGGGAGCCATAAATTTCGCCAACTTAGTGGCAGTTAAGAATTTATGTCCGCGCTGGATGCCGCGTTGCCGACGCTATGATCGTTCCTCGACGCGAGGCGGCCGGATGCGATCGCTGGAGCCAGCAGGGGCGTAAAAATTAAACTCCAAGAACGAAGCAACGCGAGGCATTCGCCACCTGTCGCTGCTTTACCCCCGCCCTCTGCTTAATGAAGCTGCAGGAGCAATATACCGTGGATATTGCAGGAGATCGGGGAGACGTACAACCTCGACGGCAGGGAAACTTCAATTTCATAAAACCAAAGCCCGGAACTGCTCTCGACACGATGACCACCAGCCAGACTACAGGGCGCTACAATATCAAAGCTAAACGGCCGTTCTGCCGACTAACTCACCGCTGAAATTCTGTCTCCGGAGCGAAATTGCCATGGTCCCGCGTACAACCCCTTGCGACGTCACGTCCCCGCTTATTCAGCGGGAAACTAGGCTAAGATGGAGGGCGGCGGCGGATCGTGGCGGCTCCGAGTGTAGGTATCTCCGCGGACGAGGGGAACGGCTGATCGAGCAACGGGTCGCTCACAAATCAGGCCGGGTTAAACGTATGCATGGGGTCCTGGTAAACTCGTTCCAGGCCTGGGTCCGGCGCGTTCCCGCTGCTTGAGTCAAGTGGCTATTCGTACGCGCTCGCGCTCCGCGCACTGATTAAAGGGTGCTCGCGATGTCGTCGTCCTTGAGGTGGCCGAAGAATTTCGGTCGATCTGACGCGATGGGATGTGTAGGCAATATCTGCACGTGTTGTACCGCTGGACCACGGTCAAAGGCGCAGCTCGACGCTTTGTCGAGGCTTTTGCGGCGCTTTTTCCGCGCAACCCTTTTAATTAAGGCGAGATGTGTCGGCCCTTTGCCCCCTGGCCGACCGCGTGTTTCAGTGTTCGATAAATCAAGAGAGCGCGGTCTGCCCGGCTGGCGCTGAAGTTTGCCTCTCGGGGGACAGATATGGATGTTGCTGATCGAAAATTTTCACCTCAACCTCCGCTGGCTTTGAGTAGACTTTGAAAGGCTCGTAGAGGGCCAGTCTCCGCAGATTGGCATTGAAAATCTAGCGTGTTTTATTGATCATCTGCTACTCAATTCTTCTCGTTTAATCAGTCATTCTTTTATAACAATTACGCTCTGCGTGTCGCGGACTATTGCCATTATCCATGGCACCCGTGTAGGTAAGTAGGGGAGACCGGGGCTAGTTGACTAACGAGGTTAGTTGACTAATTCCCTTTAATTCTTGTATTATGGAATAAATTATGCTGCGATTCGCAATATTGGAGCATATGAATGACCAGCTTGCCATTTAACGTGTCGCCGTGACAAAAACTTGCATGTTCTGTCAGTGAGAATGAAAAATCTAAAAAGGTCGGCTGGAAGTAAATATTTTCGTTTCGACTATTTATGAATTTTTGTCCACTAAGTACTGCTTGATGTTATTTCATGAATATTTTGTGGAAACGTGATACCTTGACTATAATTTACGGTATTTTATTTTATCCGGTGCGTGGAGGTTTTGTACGTACGACCCTTAACATGTTAACAATGTCGGACGGGGTTACTTGACTAAGCATAGGAATACTACTAATAATTGCATTTTTTATCCTCAAGATGCAGTCGAGGCAAAGAGTTTAGCTGCACAAGTCCACTTCCCCCACCACAAATCCTTCCAAACTCACCCCTACCAGTTTTACACCCTATCCTCCCTTCAAACTCTCAGACCTTCCAAATAGACCATAACAAACCAGTACAAAATAATTACAGTATCTTAGACCATGCTAATATAGGAAGGCAAATCACGGATAGAGCGTGGTCAGGTGGTCGCTCAATAACTGAGGAGAATGATGTTAAATAGAGATTTATTAAAAGTGATCTCGCACGGGACGGTTCCTCCGGCCAACGTCTTTCGTCGGTCGCCAACAGAGAACTGTTTCAAACGCATTCGAAAATGTCCTTAACGGCTACGTGACTCACAGTCATCTCGCCGCTAATACGCCATCGATGGTCGCTCGCATTGTCGCCTGTTTATGGCACGGCCTGTAACCCTACCCTAAACTAACAGCCCCTCAAGCGGTCGGCCGACGATCGGCCGACTGTCTGGCTTATCTCCCTTCACTCGACACTATCGTCATCAAAAATGCCTACAATAAATAATAAAAAAAAAATAACACTGTGGATGAGTGAAAAAAAATATAAAAATTTATTGGTCGTAGTATACATATGTACGCGTTTCGTATACTATATTGATGGAATTGGCAGCGTATATATATAAGTTTTTCACATTATATTGATGTACTGTGACAGCGTATATATACACCTTTCGCATGCAAAGGGTTAAAACTTGAAAGTAAATGTCAAGTCAACTGACCCCATCATATTTGTCAACTAACCCCGTAGCCGGGGTCTGTTGACTTATTCGTCTCACTACTCTAAATACAATAAAAACTACAACCTAGATTCAATTAAAACGATTTTCAAAATTATGCCTGTATACCTAATGAAATTTGGAAACTTTTGGTATGCAGTAAGTCAACAAAATACTAATGGTCTATTTATAAAAATTAGAAATGTAAAAAATTAGTCAACTAGCCCCGGTCTCCCCTACTGTTAGAGTGTACCGTTTGAGCTCCTGCTAACAGTTCTCCCCGTTCCTGTAGTCACGAAGAGGAAAATATTTGAGAGATTCGTTAGCGGCAGCATCCCGTTTCCAATTGTCCCGTCAACGACTCTTCACGAGCCGTGCACTACACAGTCCCTGATCCGTCGGGGATATCTGCCGTGAACTGTACGGTTCTCCTTTAACCTCCCCTCTGCCCTTTTCTTCTCCACTCATTGAATCGTTTCGCGGTAAAATTAGCAATGTCCTACCTTCATTTTTCTGCTGCTTTTTATTCCGTGTCCATCTTTTCAACGAGGTATTCTTTCTCGCTCCGATGGTCCCTTTTTTCTTCCCGTGCCTTTGTCCGACTCGGGGACAAAAGGAGAATGTAATTTCTCCAGCTTGCGTTATTTCTACGACCCTCTGGGCACTCGCGTCGAAAAGAGACCGCCGATCCGTCTCCTCGCCTCCCCCGTCTCTGCCCCCCTTTTTCACTCCCGCCCCCTGCTGTACCCGTCGTCTTGCTCGCCGCTCTCTTTTCTCCCCTTTCTCCCGTTTCCTCCCTTTGCAGACGGTTGTTATTCTCGCCGCTATTACCGGGCTCCTCGTTGCCGTCCTCGTCGTCGTTGTCGATGACAAGATCCGCGGAATCACTGGCGTCAAACGCTTCATGCCACGGCGGACGACTTTTATTTCAGCACGCTGGGCTCCGTTCTTGCTTGAAGAGAAACCACCGTTAAGTTATCCCCAACTCCCAACCCCCACCTTTCCCTCGCCATGCCTCGGAGCTTGGCACTTTTTGCCCTGCTATTAGCGAGGCGGAATGTTAAAAAACGTCACCGACTCTCTGTTTTCACGTGCACATGGAGCAAACGCACACAGACTCCGAAAATTTTGCCCGCCACTCGAGTGCCTCGAGCATCAGCGTCGTTACTCTGTAACCGGCTTGTTCGCGTCCCCCATTCGAGGCAGGGAAGAAAAAATGGGGATGATACGTTTGCTGGGGGTGGCGGAAGCTCGCGTAGGCAGGGAGGGGCAAGGGAAGATCGACCAAGAATAATGTAACCATGTGTCTGCGGGGGCTGCACGGATGGATGCAAATCGTCCCGCGGAAAACATGCACCGCGATATGTTCCCCTCCTCGATCCGCCTCGTTTGTCTTGCTTCGCTGAAAGCCACGAGCCGGGATTCTCGACGACTCGGTCGGCGTACGCCCCCGCGTCGACATTTGTCGGCTAATCGACGCGTATCGGTGTCTAATCGGACTGCGCAACTGCGTTTCTTGCAGCGACATAAACCTGTCTACCGAACGCGTTACTGCCGATGCGAATGAGCCAGTTAAAGTGGTACGATGACTTTCACCATCAGATGGTATTTCGTTATCCCAGACGCTGAGGAAGTTGCGAAATCTCAAGTTCAGGCTTGACTGATCAAGCACGACGTCGAGCGGCCAGTGTTGATTACACAGAAGTGAGATAATCACTGAGCTTGGGAGAGTAATCTCGGCGTCTCGCGCTTCACAGAGCAATCCTAGAGACTGTAATACAAGTACAATATTCCACTACCATTTATACCCAGCAGCCATTTTTACAGTAGAATCAGAAAGTCTGGCGCGACACATTTCAGTCTTGTCATGCTCTTCGAGATTCCAGTTCGTGTTTATTGGACTCGTTCCCTGTCGCCCTCCCTGCCATCTCGAAATTACATTCCTCGAAAAGTAGCAAACACGTACGCAAACGGTCGGCCCACGGGCAATCGAGTGAGTAGGTAGGGCGCTTTCTCTGAATTTGAAAAGAAGAACCCACGTGCCATTCATCCCTCTAATCCCCGTATTTGTCTGTTCAGCGGCGAAGTTCCCACAGAAGAAAAAGCGTGTTCCAAGAGCCGTCCCATTCGACGCTGCCCTTTCTCCATCGACTTTTCTTTCAGCCTTTTAGCACGAAATTTCGTTTCCCACGCAAAACTCTTGCTTCCGGTGCCGTCCCGTCTTCGTACCTTCCTTTCCCGTCATTCCGAGCGCCGTTCCGGCCAAAGGCGAGCTAGGCGAACACGATATAGGGGCGGCCAAAGGAACGCGCTGTTAACGAAGGAAATCGATCCAGAAGTAACGGATCCCGTCGATCCGTGGAGCAGGGAACACGTCTCCTAGGCCGCGAGATATATACGCTTCGTCCAGCCTCTTTCTGCACGAATTTATCCTCCTCACGCGAGCGACCTGCTCTGTAGGTCGCCAGTAAAAATGCTCCAAGTTTTACCATCTGCTCCGGGGAACGCTTTTCGCCCAGCTGCACGCTTTTCCGTCTTTAATGGGCGTCGTAAAACATTTTACAACGGTCTCCTAGGGATCCGATTCTCCTTCGTAAGGGCACGTCATCGCGTGGGGACGATTCCTTTTTTCAGTCGACGAGCAGTCTCGCTGGGACACGACGGCAATTATCCCGTTTCATCGATAGAAATATCGTTATCAAAGGGGGTCGAGGACCTGGACGCTTCCGAGATTCGTCTGCCTGCAAATGAAGCTGGGTAGAAGTATCAATAGAACACCAGACGGGGTATCGGAGTGTCGCTGGATCCTTAACCATGGCGCACTGTAAGTTGTATAACAGTTCAGTCGCTTCGAGAATTGAGCAAATAGGAAGAAGGAGTGTATCTATAGGTTGGCCAGCTTCTTCTAATTAGTCCGCAAATAGATATGTTGTTGGCGTATTTACTTCTGCTTCGTATCTTTCCTGTCTCGTAATTACCCACCGTCCACCTGCCAGAGACGATCGTGGCACGGTCCGTCGATTCTTTTCTCGGGAATCAGCGCGTGCTTTCATCGCTGCTTTCTCCTCTCCCCTGTTATTTCAATGGGAAAATAAACGTCACGAAGCACGGCAGCCGTCTCCCCTTCGTCTGGCGGATACTAACGCGATTATGAGGGAAGGTTCTCCGGTTAATTCGCTCGAAAACGGGGCTGCTAAATAAAACCGGGAGACAGCTTGAATTCGGTGGTTCGCGGGAAGACCATCGAACTCGCGTCGGTGAACCCCGGCGACTCGATGGAATCGAGTTACCGCGGATAATGAACGTGGAATTATGGCGGGATCCTACGTCGGCAATTTTGCTCGTGCCTTCTATATCTCCCCTCCACCCCGCGCAGAAAGAGATACACCAGCTTCGTGAATCTCGTACGCGAGAAAAACCGCCCAGTAATTGACGCGACGCGTCCGTTTCACGTTCTCTTGTTTTAATCCCCCTCCGCCGGTTCAAAGCGAGCCGACTCGTTCTCCCGTACCACTCGCGCGCAGAAGTCGCTCTATAATTCAGACGGGGCGAGTTCCATCGGTGACTGGCGATCGAGCGGCGCGTACCCTTTAAAACGAATCGGCTGCCGGAGCACTCGAAACCACCAGAAGATATTTGTTCTCGCGCTCGCGACGCCGGCAAGCCGCGTCGAAGCGGGCGCGACGAATCGATGCGTCCCACCGGCCAAAAACGACCGTGTCGAGTGCAATCGTAGACCAAGGGGATTAAGACACGCCGCAGGAGCCGCGCGCCATGTAAAAATCCTGCGAACCGTGGCCCGACGATGGCGTGCCGAGCCACCATTGAACGTTTCCAGTGGCTCGCCGTCGAGGGCCTCGAGAGCTCGGCAACCAAGCACACTCGCGCGCCCTCCACGAGACACCCAGGCCCCCGGGCGCTGTGGCAGCACAGGCCATTCCGAATATTAGGTTTACAGATTAAAAGAGTTGACCGATTGGATTGCTGCACCGGGATCCCGAGCTGGGTACCTTCCGACTGATCTATCAATTGAGCCATCTATGTAGGTCACCAACGGATTCTTCCCTCCGAGGTTTAATATTGGAAAATTGCTGCCTTCCAGGGGAGAAAGCATCTGTTGGAACTTAGATGGCCCGATTGATTAGCGGAGATTGATACCGAGAATCCAGCGAGCCGGCATGCAGCAAGTAGCCGAAAAGAATGTGGCGAAGCTTTGTCCAGTGTTTAATTGACCACGATGGGATTCGACCTTTGTTCGCGGTAAATCTCGCGCAAGATCGGGGGAAATATCGCTGGATAACTATAAGCTGCGGATGAAGTAGGAATTACACGGCGATTCGCAGCGAGTTACACTCCGCGCCCGGTGTATTCGCGGAATGAAAAATTAATGCACGGCCGAAATTGAATTTTCACCGTACCCGCCAGGCTTACCATCCGATCAATCGTTTCTACGACGAACGAACGCAGCTGAGTAATTGGACGTCTGATACGTTTATTCCTGTGCTGCCTCGCTATAAACGAGATGTGGGGGAAACGATTCCCTTCGCTTCGATTTCACGAGATTATTCAAGCGGCGTGCGCGCCAAGTAGTATTAGACGGGGCTAGGTCAGACACGGTCGCGCGGCCCACCTATTACGATTTTATCGCGTCGCCCGTGAATGCATCGCCACCTTATTTATCCGAATATAAAGTGGAGGCTAGTGGAGTGAATGAAACATTGGATAATCAACTTGTTTTGCCTTTTTGCATTTTTTTTTTTGCTTTGTGATTCAGGAAACTTCCGTCGCAAGTTCTGCGTTCGACACAGCGCAGCAATCAAGTTTTTAGATGATCAGGAGCTACAAGCACGAAGAGATGTCGAGCAGTTGCAAATCACCATCGTTGCATTCGTCCGCCGAGAATCTATGCCAGCCCTTCAAAGTATCCACGAGGCGAGGCCGAAGTTATCACTGAAATACACGTGCCCAGTTTCGTCGATGTCAAATACTAATCTGACTAAGCTGGAGCTGTTTGTTCCGTGATCGATCTAGCCAGCGAGGCTTTATCCAGCAAAGCGTGGCCCAGCGGCGAGAGCCAGACGAGCGTGACGTACGACGCGCGCGGCTCCGCTTCATCCCGCTCGACCGCGAGCGTGCAAACGAAGCGAGCACCGTGTTCCGCGTCCACGTTCACGCTTCTCTGGCTCGTGGAAGTAAACGAACGCTCTCGAGTCTCAGGTGAAGTTCGACGGAGGTTGCGCGGCGCTGAAAGAAAACGCGGGGCGTGCGATTTCGTTGAGCGGTAGTAGGTGGAGCAGACGATGCTAGAGAAATAGAGGAATAACGAGAGAAAGGCAGAGAGAGATTGAGTGTGTGCAGTACGCGCGCGCTCGGACGTGAGGTGAAATGCAGTTAACGACGGTAACGCGGTTACAATTATGTCGATCTGACGGTAATTCATTAGAACATGCCCCGGCAGCTGCTGCGGCACGTTTACGAGAGTGTCGAATATCGAGAACACGGCCGAAGACAGGCGGTTGTCATGAATGGCGCGGTAATGACGATAATTCATCGCGTTGTACGTCACGCTTATGAAAAGCTCAAACGTCGAGGGGGGACACTCGCGCGGCGGTTGAACGCATGCCGAATGAAGGGAACGAGCATGGAGAGAGAGAGTGCGAGAGAGGGAGAGAGAGAGAGAGTGAGCGGGGGGAGAGAGGGAAAACGGAACGACAGCATCGACTTTGCCCAGCGTAACGAAATATCCCAGGTCCCGAGGGCGAAATAAAAGCAAGATCGTTTCCTCGATGGGATACGATCGAAGGAGGAAAGGAGAACGGACGGAAAAGCCGGTATTTGGAAATCGATACTTCCGATGTCGTTTCGAGAGCGATGCCTTCCAGCCAACTTATTTCCTCCCGCCCGAGCTTCCCACCCGCGTTTCTAAAAATTTCCACCCATTCTGCGTTCCCATAATTGGCTGGTTGCGCGCGCTCGCGTGGCATTGCGCTGAGGTTGCCATGAAAACTCGGCGGGTCGATCGGTGGAAAGATCGATCCATTCCTCTTGTTTTTCTCGCTCGCCCGACACCCAGGGGGGCCCGTCTTCTTCCTTTCGAAGCTTTCCCTCTGGAGGATTGCTCCGCGACTCGGCCCTTTGTCGCGCCCTGCGTTTCCTGCTGTTATTTCACTCGGCAGGTGCTACAGCTACCTCTCCGCGCGTTCCAAACACCGTAAGGAGAGAAGCAAATTACGATGGCTGCGCGTGTTGTGACGTTGTAAGGCATCGGCCTGGAAATCTGTGCGTCTCTGATTCACGGGCAAACGCCAGGGGTCAGAGCCTCTGTTTGCTGTAGGGGTGAAAATAAGGGGTTGGTATCGGGAGTGCGTGACGGAACGCGGGACACTTTACCAGCAAGATCTCGTGTGGTGTTGTGTAGAGTATACATAGATTTAGATTCGAGTATCGCGATGGCTTCTTAGAGTAATGGGGTGGTGTTCGGAATTCGAGGTGAGAAACGTGTACACAGATTACGTCGAGATAATGTAATTTATTCCAACACTAGTTCCTTTACATATCTCCATTGCCATCTCTTATCTTTTTTCTCTTTTGTTTTATTGTTTTTATTGTAATCTATTGTTATTATCCCTTCTTATTGTGCTTAATGGGCTTGTCCCGTAAATAAAATTATTATTATTATTATATTCAGAGTCCGGTGTTTCTAACATCTTGCTTTTTTTATTCCACGAATTCTGCCACAGGAAATTCCATCGCATTCCGACTTTCATCCCTATAGAATCCGTGCGTCTATCCCGTCGTATTGCGCGTATACACTGTCTCTCTCGTCCATGCAATCCACGAAACCACGCTCCGGTATCGCTCCTCGACCGCGACAGAATCGTCGAGCGTCGTGGCTCGATGCAAGCGATACAATCGCGCCTCCTTTAATAATACACGCGGTCCCGATTTATACAGCGTTCGCGCCGCGTACGTACGTCGCTTGATAACATTGTCCGCGAATATCTAATTCGATGTGCAGCCACCATAGGCGGTTTGCATCGCCCGGCTGCGCCACTCGAAGGCGTGTACCGATACGCCGAAACATCGTCGAACCGTTCGCGTTTGGAATAACAGGGCCGCGATAAGAATTGCATATATGCAAATAAACGGGAGTCGATGCGGACCGAAGCGCAGATTGCGTTCTAGCGCTGCCAGCAGACGCTTGCGGATGAAAATTCCAGCTCGACGATACTCTCGAACGGCGGCGGAGTTGGTTGCAAGCGGTTCGCGACCTCTCGAACTGATTTAATGAGCGACCGAGCGGTTGGGGAGGCAGGAGGACGGATTTTCGGTCGCGCTGCGCGCTTTTCTCTGTCGACGATACTATCGGGGGGAAATCGAGGGAGCGTTCGTTCGCTTCCCCACCTCCGGGCGGGGCGTGGTAATTCTATCGAAAGAAAATCCGCCGCAAAAGTGGCTACAGACGGGGGACGTTCGGGTCGCGACGAAGATCGCGGGACGAGTCGCGGCTCGACCCGTTTCCCTCGCGTTCGAACGCGCCTACTAACCGGGATAACGGAATAATCTGGCGCACTTGACAGGTTAATCCGGCGGATAATGAGGACAAAAGTTGAGGGAGTCTTTTCGTGTCCGTTCTGGCCGATGTTAGCGGAATAATTCAGCGTGGCGGCTGTCAGCTCCCGTTATTGGCGTGGCGGTAACACGGTAATGGATTCTTACTTAATAATGAGGTAGACTGGAGTGCTGGGATTTCTTTGGGACACGTGCTTAACTATCAATCGCAGCGTAGCTCCCTGGTTGATTCCCGGATGGGTTAGGTCGAGCCGGCAGGCTGAAGAACTTTTCTTACTGGTTCCTCGCGCAGAAAACAGAACGACGGAATCGTCGTCGCGCTTTACAGAGAAGAACGATGCACCCGCCGCTACGTAATCCAGCTGGATGAAATTTATCGTCCCCGCGGCATGAATTTGGTTAAAAACAAATCGAAAGCAGCACGATGAAAAGCCCCATTGCCATCCTCTAACTCGTCCGCCTCCCTTTCGCGCTTTGACGTTCGTTCGCAGGAGAACGAGGCGCAACAGTCGAACAATTAGCCCGGGAATGTTTTAATTGAAAGGAAATAATCCAGGCGACCGTTTTTGTCCGCGCTCGAACGCCGAGCGGCCGGTTCTCACGCCTGACAGAGAGACACATGGGGTCTCTATTTAGATTCAGACGGGACGCTCGCGCTGTCGCACTGTGGCCGCCTTTGAGCATCGGCGTCCACACCGGCGGGCGACGCACTCCATTTTCGCCTCGAACACCTTTCACAGTGACCTGCAGAGTCACCTTAAAGCTCGGCTTATAGGGGTGGAAAAGTTCAGCGCGGACAAAGATCGCGGCAGGAATGAATCACACTCGCAGCGTGCGTAACGACGAACACGAGAAGGGAAGACACGGCGTGTTTTCAAAGAAACTTATAATACAGAACATCATGGTCGTGTAAACGTTACTTTTCGCGAACCCCCGAACAACGGGACCCATTCTTTTTCATCTCGAATTAAAAAGGGTCGCGGTCGCGAAAGGGGGCGCGTTCCCATGGAACTTGCCCGTTTCTAAGGCAACCCGCCCGTGCCTAAAACTTTTCGCGCCGCGGTGCGTATTCTTTGCGCAATTTTTATTCGTGAAGCAATTAAAAGAATCATGAATGAAGCAACGCGGGCCGTGTTCCACCGCAGTTCGCCCCCCCCCCCGAGTTATTTTATCGCAGGTACCTTGAGGAAGGAGCGAGAGAGCGCGTCTCGCCAGCGCGTACAACCTCGAGAATCGATATACGCTCGGCGAGCGGCGTTGTACGCCTATGCTCGCAATTTCTGGCCACCGCGTCTGGCCAAAAATACGCGCCGCTCTCGTGGCTACGCAGGGTTGTTGATCCTGCGGACGGCCGCGGAGCAGGCCGTGAATAAAGTTTCAGTTCCTGGGAGCCGAGAGGGCGGCGCGCGTGGCGGTGAACAAAAACGGGAGGAGATTCGAGATTTTCTAGGGCCCTCCAGTGGAATTACGCTTGAGGGTGCTCCAGGTACTCGCGCTATGATCGGAGACGACTGCCATGGCAGAAATTTACTCTGCAGCCTCTTAGGACCGCTGTTTGCTGGCAATCGATGGATCTCGCACTGCGAGAGGGCTGACTATTTGGCTGATGCTTCTTTGTGTAAACGGGTGTGTATTACGTTACGTTGCGATGCTCATTAAGCGCTCGAGAGGCGACGGGGGTTGAGCACGTTTGAAATTACTGCCGTCTCTCTTTCCTGAAAGGAACACTGTCTGGTCAGAAATGTCTCGTCCACCTCGGGCGCGCGAAATTATTTTTAGACCCGTCGGAGGTTCGGATCGGGCCAGCAGAAGCCTCGCCCTCGGCCTTCGCGTTTCATTCTCCGTTCCGGGAACGGCGGATCTCGAATCAGGATTAAATTGGCCCGAATTGGCTCGATCGGGAGCGTCGCGCGTAGAGATCCACTGGTGTCTTTCCGCGCGCGCGACGGCGAGCTTCTCGAAGAAGGAAAAGGGCCTCGGGGCAAAGCCCCTATAATCCGTTTACTGGCGGGGGTGGCCAGAGGGGGCTTGCTGGGTGGAGCAGCCAGGAGGAAGCTAATAATCGTGCACTTTTTATCCGGCGACTTGCTGCGCTTGCAAAACGCGAGCCCTCCTTCTCTCTCTCTCTCTTTCTTTTCATCGCCCCTCCGTGTCCCGCAGCCGCGACTGGGCTCGGGTTTATATTTGAAACGTCGGCCACGACGGCGACAGATCTCTCGTCCGTCCCTTTTAACGTCGGGAATTGACTCACACCCTCCCATAATAGGCGAGAATTACCGGGAATTATTAGATGTAAACTGATTACGCGGGCAATTCGAGTCGTGGTCGTGGAGACTGTGGAACAGAAGGGCGCGAGGAGAGAGCGAAAGAGGAGTCGCAGGCGGAGAAGCGGAGCTAACGAAGATCCGCTCGAACTTGATTCCGCGTTACGGCCGGCAAGTAAGCCGATAGGATTCGAGAGGGGGTTGCGAGCGTAGCGAAAGAGATCGAGAAGGGTCGAAAGCTCGGTGCTCTGCCCAGTGGAGCATGTCGACGGCAGGCTGGTTTACAGTGGTCCCGTGGTGCGCCGAAAAGAACCAGCCGGAACCGGGAGAGGCTGGTGGCCGCAGCGTTGCGTCGATAACAAATTTATGGCGCATCACGCTCGAAAACATTATATTCCCCGTGCAGAAACGCGACATGGTAAACATTCGATGTATCCGCTGGCCGCGTTATAGCCGTGGCTCGACGTTGAATACACAATAACATCATTAGTTGTCGCTGTTACACGTTACACCGGCGGTAAATGAAACCCAGCTGTCGAGAGCTTATCCACGCCCCGGGCCCCTGTTTTACGGATTTACCATAAATGTTTCTTTTACGAGCTACCGAGCGTAAATTTCATAAACCGAGGCTCCGACGGACGAGCGTGGCGCCCGTTTCTGGGTGTCGTTCGTTGGGTCGTGGGGAGGATAACTGCCGGTGCAGATCCTCTGGGAGGAATTGACAGACACAAGTACGACGACGCGTCATGTAAATAGAGATCCGCGAGAGGCGCATAAATAGCTGATCGCCGGTGCAGGTCGGTTCTTTTCAAGTGGGCATAATGAGTGCGTCCAGAGGGGTCAGGAATTCGGTTTGACCAGCCGAAAGGCAATTAACCGAGATTATTCGGCCACGTTTACCGTCGCCTTCCATCCGGAATTTCTACCGCGGCCCGCAAGGCGGCGGTCGCACGAAAACGGTCAGAAAGTCAATATCGCCGGGAACGAGCGGTCGCGTGAAAGATTAATGAAAGTCTCGTGGAACTTCCCGTTGGACATTTGTCCAGTAGCCCGGCGTGGTCTGTACGTTCGCGTTTCCTTGGACTCCTGACGTTGCTCATTCACGAGGGGGAAAAAAGTCCCGGGAACCGGGAGAAGCTGGGTGCCGAACGTAGCCCGTCGACGAACAGAGGGGACACCTTCGGGGTTCTTTCACGGCGACAAATGAAAGAGCGTCCCTGACTCGGCCATTGTCTCGGCTGGGACTTCCGGTCTTAACCCCCTCCCCCCCTCCCCCCCCTGGCATCGATTTTGCACGTAAGACGCGCAAAGAATCCCGGCTACCGTGTCCGGCTCACGAGCCGAGCAGCTTTTGTTCCGCGTGGTCGCTCTTCAGATTCGAATCGAGCGCCCCCATAAATTCCAGCCCTTGGACTTTTTGCGCCGCAGACGGTGACTGAGACACGGGTTATCGGCTCGCGCTGTACGTACTTGCCTGTGTTACGCACGAGGGGCCAACCCTGCGAGCTTGATTCCCGATGGAACACGGTCCTACGAGGGCCCTGAATTAAAGTTCAGATTTATAGGGGACCGTGGTCGCGTGTGCCGCGTTTCCTCGCCGCGGATGGATTTATTATTGCCGTTTTAAGAAGCAGAGGGGATGCACGAGAGGGGTTGTAAATCCATCGACGGTGTCGAGGCAGGACACCACGCAGCTGGAAATTCGTTTGACGGCACCGTTTCTTTCCTTTTTCCATTTGCTCCTTTGCCTCGTGCTCCAGAGTCGGCTCCGCCGCATTATCGACGCGATTGCACCGTCCCGCGGACGTTGCTCGCTTCGTGTATTACTTTGCACGATGCCCGGCATCGAAATCCACGCGCCAGCGTGCAGACGGGATAACGGCGGCTCGCTCGGCGCGCACACGATTTTCCATGCTAATTTCAAACATAACTAGCCACTCTCCAGCGGGTCCTGTACTTCGCTCGCCGACCGAACCGTGGCTCGCAAACGCCGTCCAATTTCTGTTGCCCCACGGATTCTTGTCGTCCCACAGATTTCTTTCGTTCTCCTCTCTTCTTCTTCTGGCGTTTCCCTTTGGCGTTCATTTCATCCTTGCACCTCGCAGGTGGAACCACCCGCACCACGTGGAAAAGCAGACGGAACCGTTCGTGGAATAGCTTTCGGTGGCCACGGAGAAGCATTCCGATTTACTTCTATTAGCAATTTTAACGTGGCCAGTCGGGTTGAGGGAAGGGACGAGGAGGATTACCTCGACTCGGTGCTTTCTATTTTTTCTTCGTACTACCCACCATCACCTCCGTCCCGTTTTTTTTTTTAATTTGTACGCTACTGTAATATTGTGGCTCGCGCGGAGGCAACGTGGCGGAAAACCGAGTTCCCCGTGGCAGAAAATCTTTTAAGGAAACTCGACCCGCGACGGCTGAAATCAGCGGAGGAAAAGCGTTAAATTAAAGCTCCCGGGGGCACTCGAGCCACCGCAACGTCCGACTTAGACGCAGTTTACTCTTTCTAATAATGAATCCCTCTCGTCCTCTCTCTCCCCACTTCGGTGTAGTCTGTTACCCGGGATTTTATCCGTTTTACCGATAATACGATAATCGTGCCGCGCAACGTCTCCAAACATGAATGAACAATGAGCCTCCCATTGAACGACGTCCAACCGGCCCGGAGGATTAAAGGTGGGGATACTTCGCCGCGAATGCCGTTTAAATTCGCTGTACGAAATAGTGTGTGGCGTGGTGCACTGGCCGATTCAAACGTTCAGGATGAATGAGTCCCTCTGTTTCGACTAATTACGCGGCACGCGAAGGAAGCAGAAGCAGAAGGAACACTGTTGCGAGGTAAACGCTGCTTAGAGTCCCGCCTTTTTCTCGATACGCCTCTACCACAACACACCAGTCCATTTTCCCGAGTTCTCTGTCACACGGTTCTCCCTTTACTGATCTCTTCCCCAAATATACACTGTCGCTGAACCCTCGCAGGCGGGCACACGTGTTCCTGCGAGACTAAACAGATTCCCTGTAATGTAGAGCTGTGGACACGCTGTGCTAAAGAAAACTAAACCGAACTTATCCCTGTGACAATCCCCACGGCTGCCCGTTCAAGTTTCTACTCGTTTTTCGCAGTTCCGAAGCGTGCAGTAGCTGTCCTCTTTGAAGAGGAGAATGAATGTTACTCTTCCCGAGCTCGCACACCGCTGAGAACGCGACGAGCTCGCAGCAGGTAAACCTACACTCGGATTTCGCCCGAAAGAACGTTTGACAATTATTCTGCCGGGCATGCAGGGATGAAGAATCTGCTCGCTAAGGGCCAAAAAGCGGACAATTTATTACCTGCACGCGACCGAATCTCCAACACCCGGAAGAAACTGAATATTTTAATCCCCGCGCCATTCTCGCGCCGGCAGTAAATTAGTCACAGCTTGTTCGGAAAATTATATCGTCTATTTAAAATTCTACGCGACCGTCTAAATATCACCCCGTTTCCCAACGACCACTCGATTCGACCACCTCCAACCCATGAAACCAATTTCGACGAGCGGGACACCCCAATTCCGCTCTGTGTCCACGGAACTTGGCTCGAACGTCCATCGTTACAGGTGTATTTTTTCGCGTTCGTTCCCATACGCGTTAAAATGTTATTAAGGCACGGCTCGGCGGGACAAGCGGGGCCCCTCGACACGTTCGACAGCGAAAGAGGGTTGAAAGCCGCGCGCACGGGAACGTGGAATTACGACGATCCGATTACCCGCAGAATGGGGACAGCAATTTCTTCCCAGCGAGTTTTCTTTCTGTTGGCCAAGCTCATTTTCCTCATAAGCAGCGTAACAAATATCTCCAGTAATGCCACGCAGAATTAAATCGACTGCGAATACCCGCGTTGCCCATTGCCGCACGAAGGCAGAATGTGCGGGTGGTGGGGCAGATGCAGAGTGAGAAGCAGTGAAAGGGTATAGGGGATGTGGGGAGAGAGAGATACATACTTACGTATTATTCAGACGATAAGAGCATTTTACTTGAGCTTTCGTTGTTTCCTACCCCTTTTTTCTCCTTCTATTTACGCTCCGCCGTTCCAAAGAATAATTTCCTGCGCGGAACTGCACGCTCCCCGTCCGCGACGCCTTTTCCTCCCCCGCGTTGCGGACCGGCGATCGATATATTCAAAAGGAATGGCGGTACAATGCATAGGTTCACAGGCGGACGGTTGTGTCGCGAACCGCAGCAATTCACTTCGCCAAATAATTTCTATAATTGCGCTTCTGGCAAGGACAAAAAGCGTAGACCGGTGTTGGACAGCTCACAGGGGCACTGCCCTACGATGAGAGAGATTCTCCTTTGGGGGTGGGAGGTGAGCGGATTAAATTGCGTTTTTCTTTTTAGCGTTATGCGGCCCCGGCATGTATATTTCGTTTTCCCGTTTTCCGTTCTTAACGCTAATACTGTTGACCCCGTTCGAGGAGGGGGTGGCCAGGACCAGCTTGCCCTGCGGCGGTAATATCGTATTCGCAAGCGAGGTGGCTTCGAGGAACTGGCGGGAACGCTCGGCTGCCGCGCACGTTTCCAGGAGTCTATCCGCGGTATCGCGAGTTACTTTATGACGACTTCGTCGAAGATCGCGCATGCACGGGACCACCGATAACGGGGACCAGGGTATGTACCCATCGTGGCCGCGATTTATATCGCACGGTTCAGATGGTGTCACTCGTTACGAGCGAACACGGCTGTTTACCGTTGGATGTCTACACGCCAGACGTTGTCGCAATTAATAACGCGGGTATCGTGGCTGGAGGGAAAAAAGCATCGTCGCGGACAGAAGTGGATGTACGCCGCGTCTCTGGTTTATGAGTGCGTACCTTTGCAGACGTTCGCACGGAATAGCGCGAGTAACCGATAGGGGGAACAGTTCCGTACGTCCTGTCCGTGACAGGTGTCGCCTTAAGCTCGTAAATCGATATCAACCCGTCACTTAACTTTCTTCTAGATATGCGCGTACGTGATATACATACTGGATGCATTGCTGCGCTGCGTGCTGTAGTTTTCGGAGACTAGCGTATTAGGGGGAAGAAAGTGGGCGAGGGGAAGAGACGAGAACGGAGAAGTAGCTTTATAGCTTCATACTTTATACGCTATTGGAATGTACAGCAAGTATTATACATACCTTGCCGCATCTCTTCCGCCCGTGGTACGAGTGTGCGAGGCGCGCGTCTCTCGACGAAGACGGGGGGATAATGGAATATAAAAATTGGCCGGAGGCAGTTCGGCCCGACAGAAAGTCGCGGGCCATGATTAAAGGCAGGGACTCGATGCCGTCGTGTAACGATAATTGTTTGGCCCCATTCCAGGAACTGGGACTGCGCGGGAGTCCGAAGCAACGATGCTCGTTTGGTGCCTTAAACTGTCCAATAGAGATTGAGCTGGAGGTTCGTTGATGTTAAGTGATAGAGAGAGGGGGCGCGGATAGAGAATGGAAAGAGGAATGCAGGCTGGTCGAAAAAGCTTGGTCGAAACTATGCTGCGAAACGAGGAAGAAAGTTGATAGAAGCTCGCGTTCGGGAGCGCTCCCCGTTTGAGATACAATTGAACCTAGTGGATCGCGCTTTCGGGCAAGTTGAACGATCAGTTTACCGTTTAGTTAGTTAGTATCGGGAAGAGTTTCGGCGCAATCTGCTCCAGCGCGCGTCGGTTAATATCTACGTTTTCGTTCTCTGGCTATAGCGAACACATATATACACAGCGAATGATTATCCGCTGAATGAAATTCAATTCGTCGTGGTACTATAGAGGTTAATCACAGCATCTATGACCATCCTGGCTGCTTTGAGCGGATTTAGCAATCCATGACATGGCAGGTCCGTACGCGCTTTGAATCCTACGGAGGACATTTCCAGTACTTAGCGTAAGCTCGATATTCGCCCCGTGTCTCAATGAGTATCCACTTCGAAATACACATTTGCGTGAAGATTCTTCCTTGTTTCGTGGACGCGGGTGGAACTGGTCGTCCATAATTTCCGAGGAATCTTCTCGAAATTCCTCGTAAGATCGGTTAGCGATGACGTTCCGATGATAACGAACGAGGGAGGGACACAGGGGGATTGAAATTCGCTGTCCAGATTTAAGAGGATATGTCGAGGGGCGTCTTAGCGGTCTTACGGGATCGAAACGTGATTATCCCCAGGTCGGGTGTATACGAACTTGACATCTTTGGCGATCCTGGCGCGCATAATCGTCTTACGTCAAGGGAGTACGGATGGAGCAGCCAATGGGTTCAAAGGGACTAGCCGATGCGTTTTCGCGAATGCCACTCAAAGCCCCGACGCAGGAGCGAACAGTCGTGTACATGATCTCGGTATTCCTGACGCCGTACAGCTGGCTAAATGGAGTGGCGTTAGCGCTAGTACCGCCACGTGGTCGGGGTGGTGCGGGTTACTGGTACCTAGAGGGATGGAAGGAATGGATGTGGGGGGTTGGCGAGGCAAGACTACGCTAGCGTAAACGGGAGAAGCCGAGGTTGGAGTTGGAGGAGACGCGAGGCGATACCGCTGCTAGAAGGAGAAACTGGTCAGAGAAAGAAGATGGACGAGCGGGAGGCAGAGTGAGCCAGAGGGAGAAAGAGAGGACTTGGACTCGTTCGAGTGAACATAGCAGCGAGTAGAGCGCTATAACACTCCCTAGAGGTGGTCCGTAGTGTGTGGGTGGATGATGTAGGCAGGGTGGGTCGAGCACGGAAGGGGCAGAAGGGGTACGAGCAGGAGCGAAGGGTGGGGTTGCCGCTCGATACCACTGCGGCACAGCCAAAGTTGAAGCTATATCGCTACGTCTCTCCTTCTCGCCCTCTCACTGTTCCACCCTTCAAACGTCTCTGTTCCCCTCTCCCTCTCTTCCTGAACTCACTGTCTCGCCTACTCTGTGTATATTTACCTTTTCGTTTCTCCTTCTCTCTCGCCCTGCCTGCGCTCGCCTTCCAAACCCCGTTTCTCTATCTCACCACTCTCGCCTTTCCCCGTACATACGAGGCGCTATAGTAAACGGCCTACAGCCTTTGCCCGGTATCTACCACCGAAATCTACCCTTCCTCCGCTTCCTCCGTCTCTCTCCTCTCGCGCTCGCCCACACCCCGCGCCCTCCTCTCCCCCTGGAATCCCTCGAGGGGATCTACCGACTGCGCTCTTTAAACAACGAGACACCTTTCCCCCGACTACGTCTCAATTCTCGCCCGGAAGAGGCCCGATCTGCCTCGTCTTCCGGGTAACTTGCACACAGCCCCGCGCGTTCGCGTCTCCTCCCTGTGCAACTCTGCTCTTCCATCCTCCCTCTCGCTCCCTCACTCTCTCTCCCTCTCTCATCTCTGCCTCTGTCGCCTCTCTTTATTCCTTCCCGATCTCGACGACCTGACCTTTCCAGTCTACCTTCGGGATCGATCTCTACGATTCCGAAAAAGACCATCGCCGCGAGAGCCGTCTTACTCCCGGCTCGACGTAACAATTCTCGCTTCCTGCACCGATCCTTTGTTTGCCGGGGAACGGCACGACACCGGCGATATCCTCGCGATAGCTTCTTCTCGAGAGGATTCGAGGAACAGTAATTATATTGCCGGCCAGTATGGCGGATGAAGGAGGATGGCTTGTAAAAGCAGCGAGGGACGAATACAGCAACGCTAGGTTGCCGCGAGTCTAGCTGTTAGGCAGTGGGCTATCAAGAGTCCAGGCTTGTCGAGGTTGTGGACATTTTATCAATTTTTTTGGAGCGTATCGCTTCGCCCGCCACTCAATGGTGCCCCGAGTGCCACTGCGCTCTATCCGCTCGCGATTCGCGCGGAATCCCGGCGTTCGGGCAACGACCGGGGATCTACGCGTACGGAACGTTGTTATTTCATCCTCGTAAAAGCGTAATTGCAACGAAAACGCGAATTTGGCGTCTCGTTACCACGTCGCAAGGTCGTTAAAACCTTGTCAGCTAAACGCGGGAATAAATGCTCGAACCTGGACGTTTGACGGGATCCACGGGATGGAAAAGCGCCGCTCTGTAACATGGACCAGCGAATTATCGGGACCCCCGGCCTGTATTTACGCGAACTCGTTTGTTTGGGGACGGCTGTTTATCCGGTGACGATCAATAATTCGACTGGCTGCCGCATTTTCGTATAAATTAAACATATTTACAGGGCCGGCGACGGTATGAAATCGAACGTATTAATCATCGAGCCCGAACGACCATTCCGCCCCTCCAGCAATAGGGGCTACATCCCCTCTTCCTTCGTGCCAGCTGAATTTATCGGAAATTTATATTTGCGGAACGGTGAATTATACCGGCGTCAGGTGCTCGATTTTTCTTCCGCGAGGGCTCGCCGTGCTGCTCGTATTTTACACGGACACGCGTTACCTCGCGTCATTCTTAACCTTCCGCGCTCGGAGCATGGTACCTAAGCATCAGCGACGGTGGACATTGGCCATTGACAGCGAACGTCCCTCAATTTCCTTTCACACGTGAAATTTCCGCAGGTTTAATGCGCCGAGCAATGGCGGGGGGATTAAGCTACTCCGGCGGCGGCGTCGATCCTGAATTTTCGCCCTCCCGCGAAAGCGAACTTGCACACCCTGCAGGCTTTTTGCGTACCACGTAACGCGGCACGACGGTGATTCTGAAATAGGGCTACGACTATTTGCGGACCGTGCGCTCGCGCAGGCGAGCCAAATTAAATTCTCCCGCGGTGATCCTCGCTGCTCCCCCGACTGGTATTAACACGAAATCGCTTCATTCATATAAATTCGGTGCACCTAATGCGACGCCCCGGCGAATACGTTTAACGCGTGGAATTTAGCGTTACGATATTCATTGTAACAAACGATCTTTTGTCTTTTACACCCCCAGTCTATCTTTCCCTCCGCCTGTTACACGCAGGTCTGTCGCCACCTGTCTAGCACAGCTTCACCCTCGCTTTTGCTTACTCTCACTCGAACTCTGCTCTCGATCACCCTCCGCCTTTCTCGCTCTCCTTCGCCCTCTTTCGCGCCCACTCGCTCGTTCCCCCCACACGGTTCGCCCCGTTCCACGCTCTTTCACCCTTTTCCCACCCCTCTCTGTCTGTTATTTCTGATAGTAGCGTCAAAAGGTCTGAACCCTCTCGTTTCCCAGACATAAACCATTCCCCATTTTCTTTGTTCCGCCGATTCCTCGACCCTGTGATTTCCCTTCTCATCCATCCCCTCGCCGTCGACCGTGGGTGTAAGTGGGGAGGGGTTGGCGCGGGGTACGAGCGCAGGGCTGGCTACAAATTACACGGCGATTCTCGGCCGTATAGCCGCTAATTTGATTCGTAAATGAAGCACGCATGCAATAAAGCGGATACCGAGTACAAATAGCCCGCAGCTTTTCCCCCGAGCGGCCTCGTGACTCGGGCTAAGTTCAAGGAACACGCGCGATGCTCCTTTCATACCGACCAACCGCTCCCGGGGAACGTGCTTGTGCGCCGAATGCCAGCTCGGTTCGGTCCGCGAAACATTCTGCACCGCTGAAACGTAATGCATACCGAGTAATTGTATGGCGATATTAATCGGCAACAGTGAATTTCCTGCGCAATCTTGCTTCGCTGAATACTCCAAAAGAGCTCGGTTTCTTCAGGAATCAAACTAACCGTAAAAAACACTCCGCAGAATATCGTGCAGTACATTCACGTATTTTCTGTAACAGCAGCACCAGCTTTCATGGACTCGTTTCTGCTCGCTACCGTGAAATCTGCTGTGAAACGTTTTTCAACTTTTGCCCGGTCTTTCAGCGTCGGTCTGTTGACTGAGCGGAACTTTTCAAAATAAAACTGAGATAAGCGTCGATAATCGAGGCAACGAAATACATAGTAATAATTCCTACTTTTAAAGCAGCGGGGTAAGGTTCATTTTACCAGCTGAATGGCTGATGTAAATAACCTGAAATTAATGCATCGAATGCAGCGGTAACTCGTGGCAGCCATTCCCCTCTATTCTTACATAAATAAACAGACGTCGGAACGCATTAAAGCTGGAGCTACTTAGTTCGGTAGCTCTTGGCCGCTCGTGCAGCCCATTCTTCCAATCACAGAATACTCATAACCCCTCGATGGGAAGGACACTCTGGCCGCGAGTGGGGCTCGATAGGAGGTCGATGCATCGCGTTTAAAAGCACCCTCGAATCGGGATCACTGGAGCAATGGCTCGCAAACAGATTCGCGTAACACTGTCCGGTCACGTATCGCGCGATTTATTTCCCCGGCCGCGAGAGAATCGCGTCGCTCTTCCTCCAACCCTCCCGGAACGTCGCTGTGTTTCACTCGCCTGGGACAAAGCTGGGGAAACAAAAGCGACTAGCATTTTGCCAGCAAAGGTAAAGGGGTGAAACGGTGGCGGCCAGCGCGTTGTTTTCTTGCTCGTTATATTTCCAGCCGCTTTATGCGGCAACCCTCCCCCAAGCGCGCGCGCGCGTGCTCCCGGCCGAGAGCTTTTCCCAGTGCCACACAAGCTCGATAGCGATTAATAATTTTTTCATCGCGCTTCACTCGCGCCAGCCAGCCGGTAGATCTCAAAGGGAGATCACGCCGAGTCGAAGCTTGGAAAACCGCGCCGTGGGGAGGAGACATTGCACCTGGCTCGACTCAGTTCCACGGGAAATCTTGCTGAGAGTATTTTCCCTCGTTAACACGTCCCCAGCAGACCGTTCGTCGGTTTCCTGTAAAATATTCTCTTGCAGCGGTCGATGGCTGCGTCGGAGGAGGTCAGCCGCGTACAACGCGCTGGCAAACGCCGCGGAGTTGGCGAGTCGCTCGACTTCTTCTGTAACTGCGCCAATTAAAGGCGATTACTTTTCAGAATTCTAGAAAGTAGTGTTTACCGGTGATTACCATCAGCAGCCGTACCACGGCGGGTAGCTCCATATACCTCGAGCACGCCGGCGAATTATCGAGGCGAAGCATCGATCTTTCGGGCTTCCCTCTTTGCGGGATTTCTCCTCTTTTTTCCCGCCCCTCCCTCCTCTCGATGATCTGCCCCGTTTCTCTTTTCCTTCTTTTCGTCGAGGCACTCGGGTAGAAGATGATGGAACGGCCGCGTCAGGGCGAGTAAATCACGGTTCCCGGCGAATTGAAGGGGAAGTTGGCCGGTTCCGGGGCCCTGTGATCGATCACTGGTTTCGAGGCCGCTTTGAAATATGCAAGCCGACAAATATGAAGTCGTCGCGATATCGATGCGGCGGCACGCGCACCCCGGCCCCTCCGCCCCGATTTCCCGCGTGCACGCGTCCCTTGTTAGCAACGTTTATCGAGGCGTTTATGCGCCGTTTCAACCCTAAAGCCTGCCGGTGTCACGTGCACCCACCGCCAAAGCGTTCCATTACTCTGTGACAGTGGGTACCGCCACGGTCATCGCGTTGCAGCACGTCCAGCAACTTTACGCCGTCACCTGTACAAACGACCTTTCCCCGTCGATCCCTGTCACCGACAGTCGAGGAATACTCGCGCCCCTCCCTCAGAAGGAACTCGTGCCGCTGGCTTCTCGAGAGTTTTCAAAGACTCGGGAGGGTCGTGGGACGCTTCACTCACCGTAAACAAGGCTCGCTGATGCGTGAGCGTTTCGGCGGAGGATGCAGGGGACGCGGGCGCACTGGAGCGGTAAAATATTGGCAAATATTTAAATAAGCCCACAAAGATACATTTACAAAACACGGGGTGGGTCGATCTTGTCTCAGACTACACGTCACTCGAACGCCTGCTCCCGCTCGTAGCTAGCAGAGGGCAGGGAACATGTGTTCATAAAGGAGTCGCCCGGAGAGTAACCGAGTCTGGGGACACTTTGGTTTAAAAGAAACTCCGAGGCAAAGTTGTTTTTATAGGGGGTATATTTTAAGCCCTCCTCTTCGAGCCTATGCCCTAGATTGCCTGGCATAAAAGTTCGCGGTACTACAACTGATGCGTATCTACGGATGCACGCGTTCTTGCTAAACGAGTTCCGGGAAGTTTTAATACAGCGACACCATTGCGTTGGACGGAGTTGTCTCTACCGATTAGGAGGAAGCAACGTTCTATTTATTGATGTTTAGAATCCAGATTTGGTCGGGATATTTCAGTTACCAAAGACTTAAATCTAATGTAGATCGCAGCCGTAGTGAATCTAAGTATGTGGCCAGATTCGTCTCGTTCAATTGAAACGCTCCGAAAGCTACCTACAGTTCCACTGTCAGACTTACAAGGAGAGTATTTTAGGTGTCCGCCTCCGATCATTTTGATTTTTGGATATGTTATAGAGGACCGAAAAATAAGAAATACGTGTTTTTTTTATTTTTCCCCGTTTTCATATTTGGGGGGTGAAAACTGCGTTCAAAGTTAGGGTTGAAAACTCATTTTTGTGGAATATCTCGAGAACTATTAGAGATAGGGGAATAGTGTCAATGGACGAATTTTGTGTCTTTGAATGCGAAATATGACTGACTCACCAGATTTTCAAAAAGTCAAAAAAAATGATTTTTCACCCCTAACTTTGAACGCAGTTTTCACCCCCCCCCCCCCCCCCCAAATATGAAAACGGGGGAAAATAAAAAACACGTATTTCTTATTTTTCGGTCCTCTATAACATATCCAAAAATCAAAATGATCGGAGGCGGACACCTAAAATACTCTCCTTGTTAGTAGTTTGGAAAAGTAGAGCAGCTCGTTACAACGGCCATCGTCCATCTTTCTGTTGGAGGTGTGTAGCTCGTTCCGCCGCATGTCCATGTCAACGGGTGCAAAGCAGTTGCGAAGCCGCGATCGTTTTTCACGCGTACCATGAACTCGTGATTTCACGTCGACCGCCGAGAACCGATGGAAAGCCTCGCGACGTAAACGTCAAGGTGTTTCTTTCCATTTCTCAATGGTTTACGACGTTGTTCGGGCATCGATACATGGCTCGCGGTTTTCAAACATCACCTCGATAGTGAGACAATTCGGCTCGCCTGCATCTGTTAAATTAATCCTATCCTTTCGCACAAACCGAATGGTGATCGAGCTTCCTTGAATTCTGAACCAGATCACTCCGCAGAAGCTACTCGATCCAATTAGCGCAGTCTTTTCTGCGTTTCCTTCAATTCTTCCACAGAATCCCTCCGGACTCGATAGCATGTCGAGAGCTGTTCCGTTCGATTTAATAACGTCAAGCTCTCGAATGTCATTCCGAGCTCAGAGAAAGGCGAGAAAAGAAAGCGCGCGGGGAAAAAGGTAGGGTGAAACAGCGAATTCTCCGATTCTACCAGTCGAAGGGGGTAGCTCCCACCTAGGTCCGTGTCCAGCATTCACACTCTGCCTCTGTGGCTTTCGACGCGTCGCGCATTGCACAGCAAGTTCGCAAATGGCAACTAATTTCGCGCAAGTCTATGCGCGCGTTTAGTGCCCGTCGCCTTTTGAATAAAAACCACGGAACTGTGCCGGAGACGAGCGGGCGAGACAGTCGCCCGTTCGACAGCAGCAACAATGTGACAGCAAGGGCTGTTTGTTCGCGCGCGTTCGCCCGATAATTCGATGATTGGCCGATGGAAATACGCAGCCGCGCGGCTTGGTTAATTAGCAACGATTCCCGTGCCCCTCGCGCCCGGGGCATAAATTCCCCTCGCTGATCGCCGCGGTTCGAGTTCGCGGGACTTTGGAGCGCCCGCGGCGGGCGGCGAGAAACGATGAAGACCTCGGGGAGAAGGAAAGGTCGGAGGGAAGGCGAGCCACGCCGGGACGATAAGTTCGGGACCAAAGTTTCTCGGCGAAACTCAACCAGAAGGAAGGAAAAAATATCGCTGATCCGCGAAACGGGAGTTGGGGATTTTTTAACGATGAACCTCCACGGTGCTCCCACGGGCTCCTCCTTTTTCCCTGTTTCGCCCCTCCCCCCGCCGATTTAAGCCCCTCTGCTCGCCTCTATCGCCCGACAACGGAGCATTGTTTCGTTAAAGTATCTCGGGCTCGTATTTGAACCGGTATCGGATATTCCCATGGCTATGTCGTTGCTACGTGGCGCGCGAGGGTTTGCGAAATACTCTTCCGCGTTTTACTGCTAATTACACCCCGCTTCGGGATATTACACGACGCGCAGTGCAGAGAACGGCCCCGATGGTTACTTTACAGGGAAACGTAGGGGGCCTTTATGCGAGTGGAAAATAGAATTCGCGCGAGAATTCAGCGAGGCGGACACTCGCGGATTTTTTGTGGTTCGCGTGGTCGCTCGTGTGTGGGAGAGTGGTTGGCCATGTATTTTCATATGGGAATTCTATTATCCTTATTTCTAAAACATACAGAGAGGCTCCAGCAGCTTCTGAGAAGCAATAACATGGACGGAACTGGTTCGAGTTCCAGCTCGCGCAACATTGGACTTCTGTCAATACCTCGACCCACGGACTTTTCGCGAAGGAGGATTCTTGTGCAATTTAAAAACGCATAATTAATTCTCTCCGGGCACAGCGGGATGTCTGATGATAATGGGCGTCACTTTACACAGGACCGTCCACCGAGGATTCGTCGTCGATCGAGAACGACGACGAAGATCGTGGCCGTTTGAATAATTTATCGAGTTCGAGTTACCCGCGGCTGTACCCTCCGCGTGAAAAACTGCCGCGACACGGGGCGAGAGCTGCTCGCCGCGCGGGGAACAATACTTCCTCTTGCTCCTTTGCGGGAGCGGGTATAAAGGAAAATGGAGCGAGCCCGTCCCCTCCTCCATCTTCGTAGCTTTTCAAATATTATGAAGTCCGTAGGTCCTGAAAAATTCAAAATCCAGCCATGTTCTCCTCCGCACATTGTCCTCCCCACCCCCTATGCTCCTGCTCTTCCTCTCTCTCTCTCTCTCTCTCTCTCTCTCTCTCTCTCTCTCTCTCTCTCTCTCCTCCCTTCGCTGGTTTCCCCGTGTTTTCAGCGTGCAACCAGGATCGTGGAAACGAGGGAATTGAATTTCCGAATTCCGATCGGCGATCACAGTTCGCTTTCAGGCAGTCGCATGGCGCGCGTCGAGCCGAGAGGAGCGAGGAGGGTGTACGTGTCGCGTGCGAGCCGGCGTCTTGCGTCGCGGGTCCTGAATCCGGGTTAAAAGCTGTGTATACACCTCTCGCGCGACTCCGTGGCAAAGAATGCGACAGGACAAGGGGGTGGGAGCGCCGACGACGGGCGCAGCCGGGACAAAGAGCCCAAGAACAGGGAGAAGAAATGAAGGAAAGGGGGAGCAAAAAAGAGGCAGAAAGGAGAGCGGAGTGTTCGTGAAAGGAAAAATATGGTAGCGACGAGAGGGTGGATCGAAAACGGAGAAAAAGAGGTGGCTGGAGATTTTGAGAAAACGAGGGAGCGTCGGAGAGAGATTTCTGAGGTAGGTAAGGGGTAGCTGCGAGAGTGGCTGGAAAAGAAAAGGGGGGAAGATTAAAAAGACGAAGAAAGCGCGGAGCGCGGAAAGTCGAGGAGGGTTGACGCGAAAAGCGGGGCGAGAGCGAGCGGGGAACGGAGATTATAAGAGAGAGGGGGAGAGAGAGAGAGAGAGAGAGAGAGAGGTGGGGGAAACACGGAATACAGCACCGGGGTGCACTCGACTTTTCCCTCGCGAACGTTTCGGGACTCGCACGGAACATATTTACCGCGTAAAGGCGGCCCCGCGAGAAACAGAGAGGGCCTGCCTCGGCACACTCGCAGTTTAATACCGAGACGAAACGAGAAAAGTGCGGGAACCGAAAGTGCAAAACTGCGACCGATCCAGAGGTCGGGTCCCAGGAACTGTGTTGATATTCCCTCGTAATGAGCTCGTCGAACTTCCACGTCGGCCGTATCTGGGTTAGAGCCCCGCGTGCACGCGGCGGATATCTACCTACATCTACGTGTTTAGAGATGGCTGGCTGCTACGTACCGCCTACATCCACTTCGCTCCCAGGATCCGCGGGATAAGCCCGCGACGACCGAACCGTTTCCGTGGTTGCGCGAACCGCCGCTGTGAAATTAACAGAATTTCCCTCGCAACCCACCCGGCCCCCTTACTTCATTAACCCTCCACTGTGTTTCTCTAATTCGTTTTACGGGGGTAATGAAAACTACGGCTGAAATTGCGCGACGTGACGCTTTGTCTGGCCCACACCCTCCTTCGTCGAAAACCGAGACCTAAAGTTGAGGGTACGTACCATTTTGCTGCTGTATAGCAGCGCGCGCTCCATTGGCCTATCCTTGCGAGCTGGGAGCTGCCAAAAATTGTCACAGTTCCGAGGTACAGGTGTCGAGCGGCTGTCGATACACCTCGATGCAATCGGGTTTTCTCGTTGACTGGCGCGCGGAAATAAGCTCGTGGAAAATGGGATTGCAAATGTGTCCGACAGTATGCTTAGTCTAGAGAGGTCGCGGCAGAGAAAGTCCCAGCGGGTTATCGGTCGGGAGGGGCATCTGCTTATGAGGGGTAGGTCCGCGGGCACTTAGGACGAGGTGGGGTGTGCATTTCGAGGAAAAGTCAGAGGAGAGTCAGGTACAGAGGTGGGAGCGGATGAAAGTTGTGGGTCGCGAGATTTGAAGGTGTATTCCATTTCACCTTCATCTCTCTTATTTCTTTCAAGTATATGATGGTAATAAAAATATGGGGCGTTTTTCTCAGGACACTCTACGCATCAAAATAGTGGAAAAAACTTGAAACCTTCGGTGACATTGAAGTATTTACGAGATGTGTATTTCTATGTACCTATATAAAAATGTATGAACAACAACAACTAAATATATCAAAATGTAAAAGATTGGGAATTGAAAATAAACAAATTTTCTTTCGTTTGGTGTGTGTTATGCGTTTTGTGATGTGACTGCATGGTGTGGGAAGTGTGGGAAATGTGTGCGGAATTTGGGAAAAGTAATAAGTGAAAGAAGTGTAGAAAATATGTTTGGAAGGTAGGAAAAGTGAAAGACATGAAAAATATGGGAAATTTATGAAATAAAGATTATCTGTATAAAAGATTATGTTATAAAATGAATACACCTCACATTCTTATAAAACATATTTTCATTGAGGAATAATATAATGCAAATACAAGGCACTGCACAGTGGTCTGGATGGTGGCCAAAATTCAGTTTCTCAACTTCAACTTTACAATGTCATTTTTTTTTATGAATTGACAACCCTCCGGTGCTTCTAAATCCGCATAGCTTTCCCTTTTCAGATGATTCTTTGATTAGATATAATATTACAAAGACAAAATCATGAAATTTTATGTGAATCTAATTGTTTTAATTACTCATTATAGAACATCAAAATACGTGTTTATATCATACAGTTATATAGGTAAGGAAGTATATTTCAGTTATTTATATGTGTCATAGGCATTTTTTAGTCCATGAACAAATAATGCAATGTTTATATGAATTTAAACTTTGAGAAGGCTTATAAAAAAATGATTAAGTGAAATTAACATCGGACTCTTTTTACATGATAGCTTACACAATCGTTAACAAGAGCATGTTAATTTCAAGTGCAACCTCCTGCAACCTTCAATTTTATGCAGACTTTTAGAAATGACGCTCGAGGTATTTGGGCGTCCCGTACGCGTGTATTTTTAATGTTTTATTTTTTTAAGTCAAAGATAATGCTGAATCTTTTTTCTCTTTTTTCTCTAGTACGGCTATGATTTTTAATTTTGACTATAAAATACTGCTTTCCAGACCACAATGCGCGCCATATTGAATCCGCCATTTTGAATTTTGAATTTTTGGTGCCAAGTTCGTTATCAGCGACCTCAAAAACCCTTAATCACCAAGTTTCAGAAAGATCAGAATTTTGGCCGCTAAATGTAGATACCCCCAGACCACTGTGCACTGACCGAACTGCGCGGTATGCAATCTGACCAAAGAATGAATGGCTCGAAGCTGGCTTCTAGCGGGGGGGGGTTGGCATACTTAGTGCCGTGTACCCGGCTTGTCACACCCCTTCGTGCCATGGTTGCCTTCGTCCTACAATTGACGACAATGTTATTCTTGTTGGTGGTTTTTAATCCTGACCGACGCAAGAGTGGAATTCACGATTGAATTACCACGTTACACAACATTCTATCGGTACCTGACAAATGCCGTCTCTCGACGCATTCCTTCCCTCTCGCCCACCACCGCCGGGGCACCGTTACGTTCGTTTCTTGTTCCTCGACGGGACCGCGTTCCGCGCGCCACCCCTTAATTTCCTCCTTTTGCGCCGTAAATGAAATCGCATGCCGTGACATTCAGACCTCGCTGTGAAGAGCCAGGCCATCCCCTGTGTTTGGAATACACCGTGTAAGGGGTGGCGTGCTGCTCCCGTTGTCTCGCAGCCGGTCTGGAATTTTTACGAGTTGAATTCCGAACCGGGGCTGCCGACGATGTTCCTTTCGACCAGTCCTTTTGTTTTCGGTGTCGTTAATTATAGTCTGACCATGGACGGGACGTTCCACTGCGGCGCGCGCGAGCCGCGCGGAACGGAAATCGAAGCCCGGTTGAATTCTCTACACCCCGCTTGCTAGGTTCGCGAAACTAAGACTTTGGTGTGTGTAACCCATTAGCTCTCTGGAGATCTAAGCACACTAAGATCCACTGGGAGCACAACAAGTGAAACTTACTCTAGTAGAACTGAACCGGAACCTCGCCCCTGTATTTTCCTATACACCATCTGTTCCCATTATGAAAAAACCTTGAATTCCCCGTGATCGAATTATTCTTCCCACATCACCCAAGAAAAGAACCGGGCCATCTCTGAAACACATAAAAACCTGCTAAAACCTGGCGAAATATATTGCACTCGAATTCCACTACACACGGTACGGGTTAATTCAACCAAAAGTTGTCCGCAGAGCCCGGCTCTGAGAACTTTCGATGGAATCGCGGTACCGGTTGAACGTGTCGATATCGCTCGGCACCTTTTCAATTAAATCGACACGGACAACAGTGTTCGCAGGTACGAAGGTAGACTTTTCATCGGTAGGTATATATCGGAACTCCTCTAAATCCTCCCCCATAGAAGAGAAAAAGGAGCGTTTCGGTATATACGCGTATACTGACGCGCGCGTGGGTTTGCCAGTGCACATGCACATGCACATGCAGGCGTATATAGACAACGAGGGGGAGGAAATAAATCGTTTACCAGCAGAGACACCCGTCGCGAGCGGATCTTCACGGGTCAGGGGGGGGGGATCGGGGCCCTCGTTTCTGTTTCGCTCGTCTCCTTTTCTCTTCGATAAAATATACTTAAACCGCGCCTCGGCGAGCTCGATACTCCGCGCGCCGTTCTCTTCGGTTTACTTTATCGCGAGAAATATATCGCTATTGGTCCAGCAAACAGAGAAGACAAGAGAGAACGGGTGCGAGTATGAGAACGTGTGGTCCAGATCCTGGCTGCGCGCGTGTGTCTGTGTGTGTGTGTGTGTGTGTGGGCAGGACTATTCGCACTCCTGGCGCCGAGACTCACTCGACGCGCGGAATTTCTTACTCGGCTGGAAATTCAGCCGACGGCGTTGGCGCGGGTCGACGTCATATCCCGACGGAGCAGGCGCAATAAATATCCATCGGACGGGCCAGGTGCTAAGAAAATGGATCAACTTAGCGTCGCGGATAAAATTGAGTGCAGCCGGGGCCAGTGCGTTTGATTTATAGCCCGATCCGCGGGATATTACTCACCCGACGCTGACGCGCGTCTTTTGCCTGACCTTACGACGCGCCGACAGTCGACTCTGTCCACCTCTTTCTCCTTCACTGTCTTCCATCGCCCTCCGTCGCCTCCCGACTGCCCTCCGACGTGCTGTTATATTAGCACCGTCCCGCGTCGAGACGGAAACGTGACTTTCTTTTCGACCGTTTCTCTTGAAACACAGACATCTGGCTAAGTTATTTATCGCCATGAACTCTGGTGACCGGTTCGCGACGATTGATCAGCCCGCAATCAGACCGGTATGATACAACCGATGCATCGCCATCGCTGAAAGCACAATATACCTCAGCTATTCCTGGATTTTGCGAAAAAATTGCACGTGTTCTCTGAATAACGTCCAAAATTCAAGCGGATTGGTTAAATCAAAACAGCCAGTGCGTTCCTGGAAAATTGAAATTTATTTATTTAACATTAACGATCGAAACCATTTCATATAATACATGAACAACATAATGACGTAAGGTAGAGACAACAGTGAAAAAGAAGAATAAGAAAACACGTTAATACCGAGAGAAGCAGCAAAAATGGGGCAAATGAGTATGCCTTGGCTCTAAACCCGCAAGTGGATCCTGAGAAAAAGTCCAGGTTTCTAAAGAATGCGTTGCTTAGGACGCAGATCCTGTAGAGCGGGTCGCTTTCGCGAAATCTCGAGGAGTTAAATAAAACATCCGGGTTAAATAAAAGTTTAATTATACGCAATTTGATTCATGGGGATAACCAACATGGTTGCTAATACTTTCGCATAGCGCACAGCGTCACAAAGTGTAGCGGAAAAATGAGTTTCGGTATGCAAAAATCAGTACGGTTTGGCCAACTGTCAGAATTAAATTCAGACCAGAAGGTAATTGTTCGGACCGCGTATGCGCTCCCCGTCTTCTTTATTGAGAACGTTGATTTCGCGAGCAGACAGCTTGAAAATCCGTAACGAAAACGTTGATAAACGCGCCGCGCGGGTTCAAACAATTTACCGCGACGTCGCACAGTGGGGCAATGTGACAAAGTTTGTGTCAAAATCAAAGAACTTTTGATAGAAATGAGATAGAGCGATGATTTTTTTTTGTTGGTTAAAGCTGAAACATTGCAGAATAAGGGAAAATAACCGAGATTATGGTACGAACGTTTTTTCACTGTGAAAATCTGTGTTAAACTTGAAAATTTTCAACAAAATTGTGATTAATCCAGTACCATGCACGGTAGGATTTTTTTCTTGACATGTTGTACCTCATTTCCTGTAGATTTTGCCACGCTGATTTCAAATCCGTTCGCAAAATTTGTCTACTACCTCAGGATTTTGAAAAAAATCGATTTATGTGAAAGACTAATGAAATCATATTTTTTTCGTGGAAATGATTTGATAACCCCCTGGTTTGAAGGTATATTGTATTGCCATATATGGAACACAATCAAAATAAGAATAATGAAGTATTTGAATGTTTTTAGTTACTTACAAAGCACTTCACATCTCGTGATCACTTGACGTATCGCTGTCCTGGTCACTGGCACTCTTTGTAGGCTGTGTGTGGCTGCAATGTAATTTAAATTAGATATCTATTTTCCATAATTATATTTTCATTTACACACGAAGTAAGGTAAGTATTTAATCGTTTTAACTTACTTCTCATCAACGAATTTTTTAATTTCTGGTGATACATTATTTTGTTTGTACAACTTTATTCAATTTTTTATTAATATAATTGAAAATTTCGGGTCTGTTAAGTATATTGCTCGATTAAAAACGTCTAACATTCTATTCATTCGACTATTTTGTCGTGAATGCAGCAACATATTTTTCCTATACAGTTTATGCCAGGATTCATTTGCATCTTCTGAATAGTACGCTATTGGTAGTGGAAACTGTCTTGCTACTTAACCGACCCGAAAATTTCAATTATATTAATAAAAAAATCGATTAAAGTTGTACAAACAAAATAATGTATCACCAGAAATTAAAAAATTCGTTGATGAGAAGTAAGTTAAAAAGATTAAATACTTACCTCACTTCATGTGTAAATGAAAATATAATTATGGAAAATAGATATCTAATTTAAATTACATTGCAGCCACACACAGCCTACAGAGAGTGCCAGTGACCAGGACAGCGATACGTCAAGTGATCACGAGATGTGAAGTACTTTGTAAGTAACTAAAAACATTCAAATACTTCATTATTCTTATTTTGATTGTGTTCCATATATGGCAATACAATATACCTTCAAACCAGGGGGTTATCAAATCATTTCCACGAAAAAAATATGATTTCATTAGTCTTTCACATAAATCGATTTTTTTCAAAATCCTGAGGTAGTAGACAAATTTTGCGAACAGATTTGAAATCAGCGTGACAAAATCTACAGGAAATGAGATACAACATGTCAAGAAAAAAATCCTACCGTGCATGGTACTGGATTAATCACAATTTTGTTGAAAAATTTCAAGTTTAACACAGATTTTCACAGTGAAAAACGTTCGTACCATAATCTCGGTAATTTTCCCTTATTCTGCAATGTTTCAGCTTTAACCTACAAAAAAAATCATCGCTCTATCTCATTTTTATCAAAAGTTCTTTGATTTTGACACAAACTTTGTCACTTTGTCCCACTGTGCGTCGTTGCCGTAGAAAATTGCCGAGCAAATTCGTCGTCGGCCGCGTCCGCGGAACTTGCGAGACGCGCGATTTCGATGTCTCCAGCGTCGATATCAAAGCCGTCGGAGTCGCTCGACGGGAACGAGGACCGAGTGGCGTTGAAGCGCCGCGGAGAGTGCGCGGCAAAGCTCCCCCCTCTCCGGAGGACATCCGCTCGTGGCGTCGGTATCGTCGCGGAAACGGCACGGCAGGATTACAAATTAAGAAGAAGTTTAATCCCCGCCTCGCATTCACGACACCGTGGAAACGTTTTAAGTGGACAAAGTGAAAACGACGACGGCGGATTCTCATTAATATTTCGAATCGTTGCACTTCCATTTCCCGCTGCGCTTTGATGATTCCTTAATGACTGCACAATTCTGAGAGACGCTCAAGTATTTACGAAACATGTGTCGTAGATATCCAACGCAGGCATCGTATCTTACGTAGGGGAGGGTTGCCTATATCGTACCACTTAAACATTTTAGGTTATATTTCATATTTGGTACTAATTTGCACGCAAATGACTATTGGATATTGTAGCTTGATCTTTTAGGCATCTACTATTATACGCTGAACCTTTTGTTCAGAACAAATTAATTTGTTATTAATCTTTTTGTCACATATGTAAGAGTTTAGGGCAAATTAGGGAACGGCCTATGATGTGCAAGTTATGACCATAGGTGGCGTCCCAACGAAAGTAATGTAGCGACGGAGTATAAGGGACCACGTAGAGTCGGCGTAGCCGGTGTGGTTAACGCTGCTGATCAGCACGCGGGCGGCTCGGGTTCGATTCCCGGCGCCGGTGGCTCTCTTTTTCCGTCGCTTACACATACTGTAAAAGGTACGATTTGGGCAACCTAAATCGTACCTCCACTAAAAATAGTGTCGATAACAAATAGAGAAGAAACTATTCAACATAAAGTAATGATTATTATATAGTTACATATACATATGTATATGAATCACACACAGGCCGCAATAAACTATGTATATGATATATGTACGTAACCTATATAACACACGAGTTGTCAAATCCTACTGGTACGATTGTAGTGGTACGATTTAGGAAACATGATCAATTTATTTATAAATATCAATTTAAACTTTATAATGAATGTAACATGTACTTAAAATGAATGTAAAATATTCTACACTAAACCCGCTTTTAGAGAAATACAAAAATACAGGAGAAAATTGCATTGTTTGATTATTATCAGCTAAAATAAACTGGTAAAAAGTTACATCAATAATACCTGATTTTTTTAAATGTTTGTCGCACGCACAAAATAGGGTGTAAGCTCGGACGGTTTTGTTTCTATTTCTTATTTCGCATTTAGGGTAGATGTCCCAATTACTGCCACCTTAAGATTATAACTGAACTTCATTTAATCATTTCACGTGTTGTTTAACCTAAAAATCGTCTCTGCTTGAAACATAATATTATTTAACATCTCTTTAATTAAAAAAAAATAGTTTTATGAATTAAATATGAAGAATTTATTAATAATTAATTAAAATTCGCGAGCGATCCTAGTGTACCTATAACTGTCACCTCAAAAATCGCCTTGTCCGTATGACTGCCACCCAATAACTGTCGGTCCTAATAACTGTGACCACATAACTGACGGTCCCTATTATTGACAATGAGACCCGATTACAGTCGGTCCTTTTTACTAAGACTCGATTAGGTACTGCCAGTCCTTTTTACTGATTAATAGCCAGAATATATGTGTACATTTAATATATATCTATAATTTAATATCACAGCATCACACGCTACACGTGATTTTGAGGTTAAGAATTTGAACTTTGAGAGATGACAGTTATGCGTACTTCACGATTTTTTGTCCCGAATACTGCCAACAGTAATAGGGACAAGCCCAAAAATTTTGTCCCTAATGATGTCACCGTTAATTATTATAACTTAACAATAAATATTATGTATTTTATTCGTTACATCATTAAAGTAATTCTTCTAGACCGGAATAATTCATTTTATGCAATAGATAGAGGTTGAATAGTAAAATTGCGACCCTTTCTTTAGTACGATTTCGCCATCACTTCCTACTAACGTCGTCGCGTTTTTCACGCTCAAATGGCACTTTCATTTTTCAATATTATTTTTTAAGCACTAGGTACATATGAGTACATATATTTGTTTTATTTTTATGTAAATCAGAATCTCCGTTTCATAATAACATTTTTTTGTACATTTTGTTTCATATGTTACGTTTTTATTACATAAAATAAATAAAGTGGCAGTAATTGGGACACTGGCAGTAATTGGGACATCTACCCTACTTGATTTTTTTATCATCAGACGTCGTTTATATTCATTAATTTTTGAGAAATTGATGAGGTACGATTTAGGTGACCGGTACGATATTGGCAACTCTCCCCTATTTTAGGGCGGACTTACCTCAAATCTAACGAAGATCCAAATCGAACCTCATTCACGTGTAATTCAGGCTTAACGCAGCCCTAACGTTGGCTTCCATCCAAGCCCAGCCCTATCCGGACCCCGTCGTCAGCAAGGCTCGAATCTGGTGGAATAAAATTTAATTAAGACGCTCGCAGCGTACAAACGTTAAGTAGAAGGGAGATCTGAGTAGAGTAGGTTCTCGGGATTCACGGTTCCCCAGCCCCATCCTCCAGCTCCGTCGTCGTCTTCAGTGAGAGAAATGCTTCTTCGGCGAGTGTAGGCATCGATGTCGAACGCTTTGCCACATGATGGGCGACCGAGCATGGCGAAAGAATATTTCTATCGATCGGGCTTTCCCGGAGTGACTCGAGTACCCTCTTACCGGGGGTGTCGAGTCGCCTCGGGGCTGTTCCTGGCCGTCGTGTAAAAGCATCCCCGGGCGAACACGTGTGTTTTTACTCCGTCTGACATATCCTGACGATTACAGGTTAGTCGCGCGGAACGTGACGCTGTAACAATCGCCGTAATCACCCCCCTGGCTGCGGCGCCGTTCTTCGACAGGGAAACCAGAAGCGTCCCTCGCCGGGGACAGGCGGCGGGGGAACGACACGGTTTCTTTTTCCTCTCTAATCCCCTAAGCGTGTCTCGTCGAGTAGTCCTCATTGCCCATTCATTTCGCTGCTTTCACGACACGCGCGTCTGGAATCTCGCAACAAATTCCAGCACACTCCGAGCGTCGTCGTCCGACGACCTCGCTTTCTCTCCACTTTCGTTCTCGTTCCCGTTCCCGGATTCCACGACTGAGAAATGTCGCGTTGCTTCTTCCCCCGCCGCATAGGCGCGTTCGAGAATCACGGGCCGCCTCCCCGACTTCCCAAACACAGAACGGTTTTTGCGATCGCCGGGAAATCGGCTTCGGCCCCGCCACAGTCGGATCCGCGGGGCCAAGTAGTTTCGACTTGTTTTAGCCAGACACGGAATTATCGAGAATTCCTGCGGACCTATGACGACCGGACAAAGCCACTATCTGTCCACAGCCGATAGTTGGAGAAATGCTAATTTGGAACGTCTTTGGAGTCGCCGTTCTCGCTTGATAACGCCGGGATCGACTGTTGCCGGAGCATCGGACTTCGAGTCCGCTCCTCGTTCCTGGCATTACTGTCCCAGGCTAACAAGGGCCTGCTAGGAGCCGATCGATTGATAGCGCGAGTCTTTCCTCGTTCGCGTCACGGCTTGGCGGTCCGGGGGGACTGGTTTCCAGGTTTCATTTACTTCTCCGGCCTGGACACGCGGTTCAAAGGCGGTCATTAGAAAAAAGAAGAACGTTAGTTGGGTTGGCGCGGGGAGCGAAGAGGAGGGCGAGCTCTTTCAGGCTCAAAGGGTACGCTCTGGCCGTTAGAGGGTCGTTCCACGGAACGTGACGTTCTAACAATCGCCGGGGCGACACCCCCGACCATCCTCCCAAGTAGCATCCTTTTTCGAAGAGGAAAATTGCGACGTGTCCCGGCGAAAACGTGACGCGCCGGGCGACTGCCCCTCCTGCCCTTCCTGCCGGCCCTTCGCTCTTTACGGCTCCAAGGCACGATCCTTGCTGCGTAACCCTGTCTCTTCTTTATTCCAGCTGCGTTGTGTCTCGAGAGGACCCGGTTACACTAAATGTTTCTCCTGATATCGGCTGTCTCGATAACGACGGACGAATGTCGTTCGCACGCGACTCGCCCGGAATTCGCTCGATAGAGGGCCCACGGACTCCGTCTACCTTCGCCGCGCGAGGCTGCCGTACTGGGCGCCAAATTAACTGGCCGGAGCTACTTCCCCCGACTATCAATGACGTTACGAGCGACCCCCTCATTTATTGTCCCGATATATGTCTCGATTTTTCACAGCGATATGGCTGGGTAGCTTGGAACTCCTGGGAGAGACATTTGCCTCAAAGAGACGGGCCAGTGGAGTAGCTAAACGGTACAGTCAGACGTACCATTCATTGTCCCAGACCAACCAGGTAACTTTTCCCCCGATAGAACGAGCACGTTGATGGGACTAATCAGACATGTGAGCAGTGGGGGTTGGTTTGCCTCTGCCTTGGGGATCCTCTTAGCTATCCTGTCGCGGTGGACCGTGCCAAGCCAGATAAGCTCCGAGCATATTTTAGCCATTAGGAGCCGGTGGCACGTAACGTGACGTTTTAACGTTCTTCGAAAGGGAAAATTGCGACGCGTCCCGGACGTGACGCGTCCTCCGCGTTCTCCTACGCCCCCCGGAGAGAATGAAAATCCGGGGGACCGGCGCCTTGTCAGGCCGCGAGAGACACGCGACCCTGTTCCACGTTTCCAAGGCACGATCTAATTCAGCCCCTGGCCAAACGCCGACGGGATCTGAGTAATTAGACGCAACTCGACCGATGTTATTTGACGACGAGCCAGCCAGGCTTATCCAAACGACGTAACATTCCACGACGAGCGCGTTACCCTCCTGGCAGCTGCCTCGTAAATTCTCCCTGCCAGGATTATTAAATATATTCGTCGCGTTTCAGCCGCTAGTTATTTCGCGAGCCTCGCTTACGAGTCCCGGCCCCGGGAGATCCCTCCCGTCGGCGGATCAGTGTTTCGGAAGGGAAAACTTCCGGTTTATTGCGACCGAAAGATGCTGCTCAAAGGTAGCAAAAGTTTGCACACTCAACGGCCCGAGTAGGTAATTCGGGCGATATTCATACCATCGCGGACGTTTCGCCCTTTATCGACAACGACGCCGAGCGTTCCTCGTCCGTGTGTAGGTACACGGAGGCACTGAACCCCTGCGCCAGAATCTCCATGGATGCTCCTCCGCTCTACGCAGCCTGTCTAATCAAAGTTGCATCCGGAGGCGAAACCGTTACTACCAGCGCCATTTCAGTTGTGCGCCTTAGTTCGACTTCTCTTTCAACTGAAGCGAGCCGTGCGCCAGTCAACCGGGAGAGTTAACTGCGCGTTTTCAAAGCCTTATAGCGGAAACTTGCCATTGTATCACGGTCGTGTTTGATATATTACGAAACGCTGACGACGTACTTTCATACAGAGCGATTCCGAGTACCTAATCGTCCCTGGGCAATCTCGTTGTAACTTCTGTATAAAGAAATGACGAACCTTTTCTACTTGTTCGTTTATGAATCCCTATACTAAACCAGAACACCTAGCCCCTTTTCACCCCGGGCCATCCAACACCGAAATTCCACAATCTCTATTTTCCCTGCGAGAAAAAAGATTTGTAATCCTTCTACTCGAGGACAGGCCTGATTCATGCGCCAAGCAAACAACCTTCGCTCCCCAGGCTTCCTGCATCCAGCGCCCCTAAAGCCGCAACAATTTTTCAGGCGTTATTTTCCCCCATAAAACCGAGCGTGGCAACGCCTGCGACGATAAATCGATGGTTAAAGACTCGCTCGCACCTGGAACGTCTAGCCTCCTCGTTGCCCGTCTCGGTGCCGAGGAACAATTAAAATTCCTGGTCGCTGGCCGCCTCGCGAGAGCAGTGCGAAATCGAGCGCGCGAATTCGAGAGTGGTCGGGATGGCTGGCTCGATTCGTGTAATCGAACGCGTGGAATTTTTAGGTAGACGTAAAAAGTTCGTCGCGCGCGCAATCTCTGCACCCGCGAGCTGGTCGCGCCGTTGCGGTTGGATAAAAAATGGTGAGACCGCGTAATGACGATACGCGAGTCACAAAAATCATGCTCGTCATCCGATACTTTTCTGGTCTCCTGGTTGGCTCGGTGACTTTCTTCGTGCGCTTACCATCGCCACCGAACGATCTGTTCCCCCTCGCTTCGCGAGACACCCGCGGTTTCTGCCACGCGAGCACGATCGCGTGTCAGCGGAAACGTCGAGGCTTTGAGGACAGTCGATCGGGTCAGCCAGTCGATTTTTCCACGACACTTGGCCGTTGGTTTTAACGGGACTGTGGAAATGTGGAACCCATCGACCGCGACCTGTTGGTTCTATGTCTCAGTCTTTCACGGACATTTTGGTGGCCGTTTGATGTGTCAGTTGGGTGATTCTTCTCGGACTTTTCTTCTTGTGCTAGGTACTTGAGGTTCGTGGGGAGAAGATTTGATACGGGAGGAGGAATTCGTAGGTACATCCATTGACAAAATGTATCTCAGAAGGTAAAGAATATAGGAGTAATTCCCAAACGATTATTTTGTTTCTAAACTGTTGTGAATTAGTGTATCAATTCTGGGGATTTAAAGATCATCTTTAATTTTTAAGTAGACCAAAATATTTCTACCACGATACTGTAGGCGCTTGGCGCTCGGAAGACGGCCTAATGGTGCGAGAATTGGCCCATAGGTGGCGTCTGTTAAAGTAGGAGTTCGGGACTAAGAGATCGGGGGAAGCCGCAGTGGCGGAATCGGTAAGGCGGCTGGCCAGCACGCGGATGGCCCGGGTTCGAGTCCCGGCGAGTGGCTTTCCTTTTTCCGGCTCCTACAGTTCAGAAGTGGGATCGACAGCGCTCCGGCGTTTGATATTGTATTGTTTGAGGTTGCCTCCTCGTGCTGACGTGTCCGGTTCCGTATCGTTTAGGAATTTTGAGGAACGCGGCCGGGGACGGCCGCAATTGTCAGAATGGCCGAGCTGTAGGCGCTTGGCGCTCGGAAGACGGCCTAATGGTGCGAGAATTGGCCCATAGGTGGCGTCTGTTAAAGTAGGAGTTCGGGACTAAGAGATCGGGGGAAGCCGCAGTGGCGGAATCGGTAAGGCGGCTGGCCAGCACGCGGATGGCCCGGGTTCGAGTCCCGGCGAGTGGCTTTCCTTTTTCCGGCTCCTACAATACTTAGCTTGATTCCGCGCCCCACCTCGGATTCAGTGAGCTAAATTTGAGCGCATTTTTCCACGACATTGTTTCCCGAAATGGCAGTATGACACAAAACGTCCATATATCGGTGGAACACGGATTGGCAATCAGTTTGGCCAGAAGTGCCCGTCACTTAATTGAATCGACTTTCGTGCTGCGAGATGAAGGTTAATAAAACTATATGAGTCTGCTTCAAAGTCTCGACGGAGACTTCGATACGTCCCCGATCAATTGCCGGAAAATAAATTCCACTGGACGATCCGCTTTCTCCTTGAACGCTAATTGCCAGTTAGCGATCAGGCAGAAACAGCGCGATAAAGCACAAGGGACAGATAATGTGTACACATAGGAAGAAGTTGCGAAGCTTTTAACGGCAAACGAGAGGCGAAGCTTTTAATACCAACGATCATCGAGCATGGGTGTGCAGGTGTTGTTCCGTGGAATTTTTAACGAGCCCGCGAAAGAGGCGGGCAGTAATTTACAGCCGCGATCGTTTATTAACACAGAGGAAGATTTCCCCAGGCTGCGATCATTGTTTATGCAAAAGACGGCCGCAGAGTGTGCGCGCGGCTGCGGCTGCGGCCGCGCCGTCTCGTTGTGCAGGGGCTGCAGGCGTTTCGAGGCCCAATTAACGGCGTGTCGTGCGGTCGGCAAACGAGTTTTCGTCGGTGGAGAGGCGTCAAAAGGTGGCCAGCTTGTCCGTTCAGCCCTGGAACACGGTTACGCGTTAATTGCGAAAACCGCTTGGAACGGGTTAAGAATTAGTAGCAGTCGCGGCAGTGGCGACTGTCGAATGCCGATGCGCGTCAGTCGATCCCCGCGAATTATGCAGAGCATCGGGAGCTACGCAGTACCTATACACAGCGGTGGACGATTCTGCCGGGGAAAAATACATCGGGAAGGCGCAACGAATGTCTCGCACGCGAGCCACGGTTCTCGCGAAAAAGCCATTTTAAGGGTGGGCTCGTGTATTTCGATCGCTCGGAGGGCGCGCCCCACTTATCTTCGAAAGCAATTCCGGCGAAAACGCAGGGACGCGCGGGAAACTTTTATTCCACATTCCCAATGTGTTCCCCGACCCCCTCGAGCAGAGTCGCCTTCGTTCCCATTAAATCACCCCGTTTGAAGCAGCCTGTAATCCAGAAACGAACTGGCGTTACGTTGCAAACGGAACGTTTCGCGAAACGTATCGCCGAGGCACTATTAATCACGGAACAACGTCGATAATATCTACTCGGGCCGCGGCAAGGGGAAAGGCGCTTCGAAACTCGAATAAATTAAGCCGCGGGGGAAGGGATGGATATTCAACGGGTCCCGTAAGCGTTTCGCTTTTAATCCAGATAGCTGGTAAATATGTGAGTTCGGTTGCAAAATTCGAGCCGGCCTTAGTCGAGTTCCCAGTGAAAAATTAATAAACCTCGTAGTCGTGATCCATTATACCGCGGACGACACGTTGGTTCGATAGCGGAGTGGCTGGGAGGGAGAATAAGAGAAGAAGGCGGTTTAGCCTTAAAACGGGCAATTGCGAGTGACTGGGAGGGAAGCGTTAAGGGGAGGCCGAGGTATCCTCGATCTCGGCGACCACCGTGCTCCCCGACAGAATAGACACTCGTTATTCGCAATCGCGAATTATGTTTCGGCGGTGTGCGTCCTCGAATGAGGCAGCGGAGCTGGAGCAGCGTTATTGGCAGGCGGAACAATTTCTCGCCCCCGGGGTCGTTAACCATCCCCGCGAGTGTTCCAGCGACGGCCACGGAGGCCGACGACGCCGAGGGTCGATCCGAAAGTGCGCACCTCTGAAAGATTCATCGTCGAGAGGGAAATGGCGCGAAAAGAGAGGCGAGACGCGAGTGGCTAGACGAGCAGGGAAGAAGGAAAGAGAGAGAGGCTTCTCCCGGTAACGAATTCAGCCGAGCTTTCAGACTTGCTACCTGAGAGGTGAGCGTTGAAAGGTCGGCCGGTCACTCCAATGCCCACGGTCGCCGTAACGCCACCCACCTATCCTACGAGTTGGAATGCAAATTCGGTTCAACTTTTCCTCCTGCTCCTTCTTTTTCACCGTCCATCCCCCGGCCCGATCGATCCGGTTCTTTCGACTCCGAGGCCGCAAATGAATCGCGCTGCACGAGATATCATTATGCACGTGGTAGTCGGTGGTTCAATGCCCTCCGGCAGCTCTCCATTCACCCGTCTTCCGGCTGTTTAATGTTGCATCGATATTCTTCGGGGTGGCTCGAGAATAGAAGCATTCCCGACGGACTCCGCCGGCGACGGATACGAGTATCCCAGAGTAACGACCCCGGTTCGGGGGGGCTAATTTATCCTGGCCGCGGTAACGGGGATAACGCTCGATAATAAACGTCAAGACCCGGCCCGTGTCACGGCATAATAATGATTCGAGGACGGTGCAAGTAGATGGGTCGGCGACTGCCACGTCCAATGGTTCGCGAATCTCGCGGAGCTCCTGACACGGGGCTAAACTGCCGCAACGCAGACGTCGAGACGTGGAACGGAGAAGTGGGAACGGGAGAAGGGAGGGATAGAGAAATGCGGTGTTTGTTCGCGTTACACAACCCGTCCGTATCGCTCTCGAATCGCCAGTAATGGGGTTCGAGACGGCACGGTGCGATCGCGGCAATCCAGAATTCCCTTTTCCACCCTTTACCTAACGGCAACCCCTGCGGGACTGCCAGACACCGACGGCCCCTGCGCTTTCCGAGCTGGTTAGTTTGCTGGCGATAGATTGCGAAAAAGGAGAGGTCTCGACGTGCGTCTCGACGTCCGAGGGATTACCCTGATGTAACTTCGGATCGCCGCTCGACTGCCGTAGTTTGCGGGATTCTGGGATCGTCGGATCGCTTGTCGAACCAGGGAGCTGGCTTTGCGCGCCGTTTACTAAATACCTCGCCGTACGAATTGAAAGTCATCTTGGGGGAGAATGCTTCGGAGAGGAATCTCTTGCCGTTACTATCTCGAATATTAGATTTGACAGTAGCAACTTAGAGAAGCGTGTTCACCCTTAAACGAAGCGGTGAGCAGCGACGCCCGTGACTTGGTATCTCAATAAAATTTCTCCCTTACAGCACTGACTAGCACTTTACCCTCAGACGAACAACAGACCAGTTTGTTCGATCTCGCGGAAGCAATCAAGCAAGTCCCAAAGCCGCGTTGGCTGCCGCGCATTCGAATCGTCTCCCCCGGATCATTGTTGACATCGCTGCGACTGTGTCGACGTAATCGTCATAGTTTGTCTCGAGGATCCCGCCATGGTTCTGCCCGCCCGGCACTTCAGTGAACTATTCGCAGTTGGGAATCTCCTTGGACGTGCGATGTTGCGGGGGGAGGGTGCAGAATTTCGTGGTTCCCGTGGAATACGCTGTCATTGTGGATAGAAGGAGCATGGTGAGATCGTAGCAGCAGCAGACGGCGAATACCACCCGGTGAAGTCTCCTTGGGCGTTGCGGATCAAGAAACCAGGGATGATTTCTGTACAGTCTGCGGAGGCTAGTACGTATAACGCATTAGGTGCGTCCGTTTCTGAGATGCGCGTTCGAAGAAAAACGTGGAAGGAAATGGACGTGCGAAACGAACGACACGAAAGGTGGATCGAAGGGAAGATGCTGGCGCGTTTCATCCCGAAAAATGCGTAGGCAGCCGCAATGCGTCGAATAATACGCCGATGAGGGTAGGGAAAAAAGAGGCGGTGAAAGGGGAAGAAGAGCGAATGTCACGCTCCGCGAGCTGCTAGCTCTTTTTACTCGTTGCACGCGAATGCATTCCTGTCGAGCATACCGCGCGGGCGCGTGTGTGTTATGTGTTCGAATAAATTTGAATGCGAATGAGCGCGATGAAAAAGAGCCGCGAGGAGCAGGGAGGAGCGAAGAGAAAGGGGGGAATGCCGGAGGAAAAGCGCGAAGCATCGAGTGGTTGTTCCTGGTGCCGCGTTTCTGTCTCTGCCCTGAGGATATTAAAATAAATCGCGGTTCACTGGGGATTGGCAGTCGAAACCGGCAGCTGCCAATTAACCGGCTGACCGTATCCTTTCCACTCTCCCGCCAGACTGCTGTTCGAATTCTATCTTTTAATTGAGGGGGATGGAGGGTGGAGGCAGCGGGTCGGAGTCCAGATTAGCCGTTCACTTGACTTTAAGAGATTAATAAAACCTGTTGTTTGCTGATTGCAATAGCCAGTGTGCTATCCGTGGCCCCAGCTTCCTGGAAGATTCTGACGTCAGAAGTGCGTCAATATTTTTCTATGCCACGAACGCACCGGGAATAGCGCACGAACCAGAGCCAACGACAGTTCTATCGCGAGCGGAACTACCCCACGCGCCACCCTCCCTTTCTACAAGAATTCGTGCGCCACACGACTCGACCGCCACGCCGTTGTTTTCCGCTTCCCGACCTACGCTGCATCGAGTTTTCTTGTTGACGGCGACAGGCCAAATATGTGGCGGGCTCTATCTCGCCTAAACGCTTCGTATCGTTGTAAAAGACGCGCGCTTAATCGAGCTGACGCGTCCGTCGCCGAGCTTCATTGTCTGTCCTCGTACGAGCAGTTTAAAATATTCTATCTCCCGTGGTCGCGCACGCGAACCACGGTACTTCAAAGTCACTCTGTAAAGCGCATAATGGCGCGCGAGGGAAGTTGAGAGGGCCGTGGAGAAACACGCGTGGGCGGGTGGGGGTTGGTGGGGGTGGACCGTCAAAGGAAGGTAATTGCTCGTCGCGGAAAAGGCGAAAAATGGGCGCATTGAAATGCCAAAGCGGAGAGTGATAAATTAATCGACGCCCCGGACAGCGAGTTAATTGTTCGCCTGGCCGGTAACAAATGGGAATAGGGGAGGGCATTATCGTTGGGGCTGAGAAAAATATTGGTCGGATAAAACCGTGCGGCCGGCTTATGGAGATATATATTTAATTAGCGCGGCCACTATCTTGCGGCGGAGGGGCTCCTTTCCTGACCGTGCACCCTTTTGTTTCTCGTGCCTCTGTGTTGCGCGATGGGGGGTATCGCCGAGCGGAGGGCGATCCTCCACGCTGCGGACGTGCGTGGAAGCTATACATACCTGAACACGCTGCTTCCATTTCGTTCGACAAAATAGGCCGTCTCCTCGCTGCCGCGACAATGTACTACCAATTGGAGACCCTTTTTCGTATTGTGCACGGGAAGAGACGCGCATCCGAATCGATCCAATCGCATTTGTTATCCCTTACATCGAGCTACTTCCTCGACCACTTTGCTCCACCGTCCGAAGCAACCTTGTACATTTCCAGTTATACATAGGATATCTATATAGGTATATATATATATATACCTACACGATACATTTCCGTAACGAGGACACTGCAATTTCGTATTCATACGAGGCAACCAATGAAACTCCCTCCACGAGGGTGCGCTAGATCATCATCAGGCGGCACAGGGCGTCTAAGCGTTCCTCCGCACGGCCCCTAATCCGCGTGTCAAAGAAACCTGTTCGCAGCTGGATCAGCCCTAGATTCGCAACCGATTCGCAATGTAGCGCGCGTAACGTCGTCTCTTAATTAAGCCACGCCGCTCGCCCGCCATTTGCATACACGCATAAGCACGTGCGTGGGCGCACGCTGCATAATCTCCAAGTTCGCAAGATACTCAACGTGCTCGGCCGTCGCGGTTCAGAGACGCAGCCTGTGGAAGCATTACCGCGCGGTCGCTCCTCCGCACGGTACACGGTTAACTTTGGGCAAACCTTGATTCATGCAGTTGAACGGAAGTTGCAAAATTGGCAAATACGGAGACGGGAGAGCGTGCAGGTGGTGATCATTTTCAACCCTTAGGATTAGAGGTGGATTCAATTTCGGGGAGTTGGGAGTTTTAAATTCCTGCCAAGTGAGAGAGGCAGAGCGGCCGTCCGCGGTCGCCGCGCGAGCGTAGTGAAATACTTGAAGATTGCAATTCACCCCCGACATAGTAATCGGAGATTAAACTTTACGAAGCAAACCTGCGCCCCTGTGTCGCGAATTACGAGGGAGACGGTCCGAAAAGTCGGCGAGCCACGTACGAGCTGGCCGGGGCGAACGGTGGAGTCGGTTCGCTCGAGCCGAAAACGGGGATCCTGGGGATCGATGCCGGGCGCCGAATGCATAGGGCATAGGAGGAGACCGGCGCGGGCCACCGACGGGCTCTGGAAGCCTGTGAACGATCGTCGAACGAAATCACGGTGCCTCCAGCGGTGCGGAAAACTCCCAACTCATCGGAGACACACAGTATCCTCGAGGAGAGGTCCGCTTGGGCGGCTCCGCGCGTTATAACTCCACGACAGGACGAGGTCGCCGGGCCATCCTTGGCCAATATTTTCGGGCCGAGGTTCGACTTGGCGGCCTTGGAACGGATACGGCGAATTAATCGGGTCCCTGGCCGGAACTTCCGCCGGGGGAGATAAATTGTTCGATCGCGCGGCGAGTTTAATGGAACGGCCGGAATTTTTCGTCTCGATAAGCTTGGAAACGGCCCCCGTTGTAATTCCACAGGGCGGGCCAATTGAAATTTTCGAGCGGTGTAATTCGATAGGGTGACGATTAAAATGAAGGATCGCGTGGAGAAATTGAAGGACCGCTCGTTATCGCGGAGGAATCTCTCACCACCCATCGTCACGAATTGTCGCACTGATTATGCAGGATCGAACGCAAGGCGTACTTGGCCTTTCACAGAGAAAATGTGCCAGCTAGGCACAAGCAGTGCCTTACGTTCCACTTCCAGTAAAATCGTATTTCACTGTCGGCGCAAAATTCAGAGTTGGCCGATCGATGCCGTAAGCTGGAGGGCCGGTGGGTTTGGTCTGTTTCGAATTACTTTCGCATCAATAGTTTGCGTTTGGTAAGGAACATGGTTGGCAAAACATTTTGGTTACGAGATCTAACGAAGCAACTTGGTCGTGCGTTTCATATCTCTGTGAGGTCATCGATGCACAGCTATCGGGAACGGGAATAAAAATGCATTAGAGAGCAACGTACACACGCTCGCGGAGCCGGGGGGCATGTTAAAAGACAAAACCTGGAAAGGAGGACAGTGAGGATTCCGCAGAAGAATCCGTATAGACCGGGTTTATTCGCGAAAGCCACGATGAGCTCACGTCCCATCGGTTTCTATGGCACTGTACACAAAGGCCCTTGTCCTGTTTGTACAGTCCTCCTCCGCAGAACTATTTCCTGCCACGGTATCCTTTCTTGGTAAGCGACGTGAAGCGTACGTGTGCACATATATATATATATATACCGGACTGATTTCCACTGGCCGATACGTAGCCGAAATTAGAAAATACCGGCACGCCTCGGACGGAAACAATTATTTCGCGCCGAAGTCTCATGAAGTACGTGCGATGACTCGGAAAAGCCAATGGCGCCCGCGACCAGTGGACGAAATACCGGCGTAAATTTCCCGCGCGGTTCTCTTCGTGTTTGCCTCCGTACCTTGGATCCCCCCAAAGGCCAGCCGTGCGCTTTGAAATATTTAAAAATTCTTTCCCTCCAACTTTCCCCCGTCCCGCTACAGAGAGACAATACACTTGACTCGGTATATCCCTTCGTTTCCTCTCGCGGGACAACTCTCTCGTGTATGAGGGGGGAACGTACGGCTTATTTGAGACAATTTGCGTAGTCGAGGCGGAATTTCGAAATTACATGCTAAGTAGTAATTATAGCTTGAGTTACAAACAGAGCAGCTGCTCTCTGAATCGCTGGCTACTGAACACTGCATACGGCAACACTCTGCTACTTGCTTTGTCCCTTTGGTTCTTTCCCTCTACTTCTACTCCTATCACCTGTTCCATCAGGCATTAACTATTCCTCGAATCCTTATCTCCAAACATCTGGTTCGCGCTCAGCACTCGACGAGCCCTTCTATACCCGCAGCTCTCTTTCACGCGAACTCCAACCCCTTCTCGCGACGGGGATCTGCGCCCAGATAAGTAGACTCCCGGAGGAAAGACGTAGCAATTAACAATGCGCCGTTACAATTTCAATAAACGAGCAGGCAAGAGCCCACCATCGATTGGCCAGTGTGAGCAGCCACGCGACGGGGGTTCCCGTGGAACATATTGGATCCCCGCCTCCCGGTTCGAATGGTAATCTTAAGTATACGATCTCCATGCGAGCCTGTCTCCTTTTTCACGAGATTACGTAACGGAGACGCCGCGTAACCTGGCATGTTGGGTTTATTTTAAACGGCCGGGCCCGCCGCTTGGAACTTTCATCGATAACATTGCCCGCGCCGCCGGACGGTTATAAAGTAGTTAGGTCCGTTTGTGTGATTTATGGTCTACACGGCAAATCTCATTTCGCTTGTCCTTTTTTCGCCCTCTCGCTTCTTTTTGCCGTTCTCGCGTCGATACGGGCGATACACGGGCGCAGGCAACTCCGGCGGCCGCGGGAGCTTAATTTGCTAGACGGGATAGATTATCAATCATTAAACAATTTTCCCTCACCGGCGCGAAATCATAGACGAACGCCTGGGGCGAAACGGGGCCATTAATCTTCGACCAGCCGCGGGAAATAAAATTGTTCCCGCGCGTTCTTTCCGCGCCGCGTCGCGGGTCGAGCCGAGTTTCGCGAGCGCGCCCGAGAATCGCAGAATCCAGCCCCCGCTCGGCGACGAATCGAGAATTCTCGCGAATTAAGCGCATTGTGGACAGCGCGATTACAGCCGAGTTGGCTTTCGCCCGAGCATTCAAGCTCGGATCTTAAAATGTGGCGGCTTTAATGGCATTTCGCTTGAAAGCCAGTTATTAAAATCATTTTGCTTGCGCTCAATGCAGCTGGTGAATCAAGTTAAATGAATGTTGAGTTTAATCCCTGCAACGGTGCTTCGCGGTAAATTAGCCTGCTAATTAATTCGCCATTGGAAAATACCTCGACATTGGATGAAAAAATTGACTCGCCGCGGAACTTTAATAATTATGCTCGTATACAAAGAATGTAGGTATCAACTGCATTTTACTACCGTGAGAGCGCTAGACTTTTCAATGTTTTTCCGCTCTTCTTTCGTTCCTCCTAGCGATTAAACTGTGTCCATTGAAAAGCGGAAATGTCCGTCGGTTCCTCGAACAATTTCGATGAGAAGCATATACGTAGCGTCGGTCAAATTAGCCTGCAAGTGTAAGAACAGAATGGTGGTCGCGCAGCGACGCAGTAGTAACAGTCGGCGCGCAGTCAGGCTCACGCGAGCGCGCCCTTCGTGCGACTTCGTTCGTGGAAAACGTCGTGCGCTTTCCGTGCACGTGGAATCGTCGATTCAACGATTCCGCGCCTTGTGTCCAATTTTGTCCGGCGTAATTAAGAGCGTGGGAGGACAGACGACACAAACGTTTCCGTGTCGCTCGTAAAGGGCCAGCCCGATTAATAATTCGCCCGAACGAAAGCATGGCCGCGAATCGCGTGATAAATATTCATTAAAACGCCGCACGGTGGTTTCATGCTCTGTTTCTCTTTCCTCCCTTTCGTTCTTTTACGCCAGGAACGTGTCCGCCGTAGTCAATGGAACCATTATTTCCACGGATTAATTAGAGCTTTCTTTTTCCTCTTCTATTTCTTTCTCTTTTTTTTTTCGGTTAACGAATCGAAGCTATGCAAAATCTTCCGGCTCGAGAGTCGTGAAACAAAGAAACCGCGGAATACATTTTATCGCGTCGCTGCGTCCACCCTTTTCTCCATTTTTCTCCCTCCCTTTTTCTGTTCCCGTTCGTTAGAGGAACTCTTTTTCGATCTCGACGTACCTTGTAACCTTTCGACTCCGGATGTCACTCCCCCCTCCCCGCCCCCTCATGATTTATTCATAACGCTCTCGAACGTCTCCGGGGGTTACGCGATACGTTAAATATTTGCAAGTGTAGTATTCGCCGGTTTTTGCATGTTACGCGACGGATCCGGCTCGCGTCTTGTCGCGCGGCCCATTCACGAAAGCGAATTACACCCCCGAACGTGAGAGCCGCCCCGAGGCGGCCGTGGCAAGACACGGCTACGGGGGGGGGGGGATCAATTAAATATTCAACGAGACGGTGACGTCGACTGGGTACGGTGAAACAACTTATCGTGGTTTCCTTTTACACCCCAAACGCTCTGGTAACCCAGTGAGCGACGGTTTTTCTTCGTGGGCGGGGTCGCTCGCAGTTCCTTTTTGTCGTGGGATTCGCTGCCCCTCCGAGCGAACGGGGGGGGGGGGGGGGGGGCTTTATCCTCGCGACGAACCGAAGGGACAGGCAAAAGGATGGAAGATTGCAGAAAGGACCAGAGAAATGTGAAAAATACCGAGGGAGAAGCCCGTGGCCAGCGGGCAGCGTAATCTTCCGAAAGTCCACGAATTAGGTTTTTTAATTCCCTCAGCCTCGACGATTACGTCAGGACGGGCTGCTCGCGTATCTGCTTTAATTTTTATTTGCATTTCCGGCGGCACTCTCTTCCAACGCCGTGTCGGCTCCCCGAAAGCTAGTATCACTCGTACCCTTCTTCATTCTGTTTTCTGTTACGGCGGAGATTGCGACGGAGTATGTAGGATTTTTTAAACACTGACGCTCTCCATTCGGCAATCGGACTGTCCCTTTCCAAACATCGAGGCTCGCTATAGAATTGCGGCAGCCAAATCGTGTACAAATGACAATGGATAAAAGCGTTACATATTCCCACCTGCGAAATTGATTTAGATTTCTCGCAGGGCTCGCGCCTTTCTAGAAAATTTGCGACAAAATTTCCGGTGGCAATCCGACAGCCGGATTCTAACCAAGTCCTGTAGCACCCCTCCCAGAGATTGTAAACAGTATAATAATCAGCGTCCTTATTACCATCCAGGACTGGCGGTACTTTCGAGAGAACTTGTGCCAGAATTCGCTCGCAGCTCGCGAACAGTCTAATTAGCAATGCTAACGAAAGTTGGCGAAATAATGAACGCCGGAATCCGTATCGAGTTAAGTGCCGCCGCAGTGCTGGATGCGTTGACGCGTTATGAGTGTCAGCACGGCCCAGCGAGATTCCGACGGGATATCCAGAACACCGATCTCCAGCCACCCTCTTTCTCGTTCGCTCTCCTCTTCGTCCACTCCCACCCTCCCGCCTGTCCCCTCGTGTCCCTCGTATCCATCGTTTCTCCATCCGCCGTTCCTCCGCGGCTTCCCCTCGTCGAGCACCGACGTCGTCGGTCGCCGGAAGGAACAAGAAATTAATAGTAGTGGCTGCTAAGCAAAACTGTGCGCGGTATTACCTCCTTTAAAAGGTGGGCTGATTAAGAGCGCCCTCGACCTACTTAACTTCTTTCCACCGGCTAAAATAATCGTGAAATTAAACTCGCGATGACTGGGCTATTTGAAAGTTAAATCCGAGCTGCCGTGACGAGAGAGCCAGAAGGGCAATCGTGTTATACGCCGGCAAACGTTTCCTTCCTTTTTTCCTCCCCCCCCCCCGCCGCCGCCCCTTTCCAACCTTTTGGATGGCCTTCTTCCCTTTCGTCGGGCTTCATTGACGCGAGCTTTTTTACCGCGACAGACGTGTCTCGCGCCTCCGCCATCCCGTGTAACGTCCACGAAGCCTCGGCGAAAACAAAGTTCCGCGGATGGTGTGAAGCGGTGGCGGTGCCTTCGTGCCTGCGCCGCGTCATTGTTCGCATAAATAAATACCGTATGGATAATAAAGGTGCCCAGTCATCGTCGATAATGGAAAGCTCTATTTATCTCGCGCTGCTTCGAGCCTCCCGTCATCCAGCGCTCCTTTCGCTGCGGCCCCGGGTTTTTGTTCTTCCGTCTTTTTGCTCGGCGACGGCGGCGTCTCGAGGGGGATGTGTTAATCTATTACGCGGCGGCGGGATTAGGCGCGCCATCCATTGCTTCCCTGTTATCCCCCCCTGTCTTTTTCAATCGGGGCGGAAAAACAATCGGGCGGCAGCCCCGCAAATTAAGATCGAATCAAGAGCCGTCGCCTGGCTCGTAAATCCTTCGAGACATCGATTGCCGTGTCCAACCACCCACCCGCAAACTGCCCTCAACTCTTTCTCAGGATAACGAGCTTCTCGGCGGAAATATACGTTTAATATTCGCTAACGATTCGACGAAGGGGGCGCGACGTCTTCAAGTACCCCGACAACTCGCGGGGCAATTATGATTAATTACTGGACGGGCCAGGTTCTCTAATAAGTTTTAATTAGGAGTCCCACTTTTAATCGGCGTATCGAAGGACGCCGCGGCGTCTAAATTAACCGACGTTCGTCGGGACGACATGGACTTGACGCAGATGGCACTCGTCCGTCGTCGGTGACTCGAGATTCATCGCCGTGCCAACAAACCGTGCTTTCACGGTCCACCCCTCCGTTCGGATATGATTACACAGGACCACAAAATTTTTTTTTCTAACTGACACAAACGCGACCACCTGTCCTTTACGTATTTTGGGTCGCTGAATCCGAATCCGTTGCCCGTTTAAGCCTATCACGTCTAGTTTTTTTGTAAATTGCAAAAAACCGTTGTAAACCCGTAAAATGCCATATAAACACAACATATCCTATTTCCACAATACTTATAACGTCAAACTCCCTAATCTACTAACCCCAAGACCACAAAACATCTAATCCTATATTTCGTTAAACCTCTAAACCCAAAAACCGAATTTACACATACCCCCACAACCCACTACGAGGCGTTCGTATCTCAAACGCGGAAATAAATATTTTCAAATCAATTTTCAAACGTGAAGAAAGATGAGACAAAGACATTTCAAAGTTTGAACTTTCTACTTTTCGATGCTTTAATCGGTATCCAGGGGGTAAAATCCGCCCTTAAAGAGAAGTGTGCCAAACTGCAAAAATTTCGTCACGTGTGTCAAGTGCTACGGAGTGCAGACAATATTTTTTGCAGTTTCTATGTACTCTGTCGGAAAGTCTAGTCCTTTGTCTTTAAAATAGGCCAAACCTCATCGAAAAAGGGTGGTTTTTAAGAAAGATACAGCCATTTAAAGAAAACCTGCTAAAATCATAGGACGTCTTTAGGGCGGATCATCCGGTCAACCAAAAAGTTACAAGAAGTTATCTTCTTTTTCCTATGTAAAAATACTTCAATACCTTGAATTCTACTTGCAAAAAAGTTGTTTTCCCAAATAGAAGTTTGTTCGTTTTGTTCCTACAGGTCCCGCATGAATTTTTCGTTTCCAGAAGTGGACCTAAAATGGTCTATGTAAAAGCAAAGGCCTTATGCTTTAAAATACGCCCTAAAGACGTCCTATGATTTTAGCAGGTTTTCTTTAAATGGCTGTATCTTTCTTAAAAACCACCCTTTTTCGATGAGGTTTGGCCTATTTTAAAGACAAAGGACTAGACTTTCCGACAGAGTACATAGAAACTGCAAAAAATATTGTCTGCACTCCGTAGCACTTGACACACATGACGAAATTTTTGCAGTTTGGCACACTTCTCTTTAAGGGCGGATTTTACCCCCTGGATACCGATTAAAGCATCGAAAAGTAGAAAGTTCAAACTTTGAAATGTCTTTGTCTCATCTTTCTTCACGTTTGAAAATTGAGCAAATTTGAAAATATTTATTTCCGCGTTTGAGATACGAACGCCTCGTAGTGGGTTGTGGGGGTATGTGTAAATTCGGTTTTTGGGTTTAGAGGTTTAACGAAATATAGGATTAGATGTTTTGTGGTCTTGGGGTTAGTAGATTAGGGAGTTTGACGTTATAAGTATTGTGGAAATAGGATATGTTGTGTTTATATGGCATTTTACGGGATTACAACGGTTTTTTGCAATTTACAAAAAAACTAGACGTGATAGGCTTAAACGGGCAACGGATTCGGATTCAGCGACCCAAAATACGTAAAGGACAGGTGGTCGCGTTTGTGTCAGTTAGAAAAAAAAATTTTGTGGTCCTGTGTTATCGATAGCCGGATTATTCCACTTGCCGGTTTAACGATGTTATTGTTTGATCAGCCGCGGTTTCAACCAGCGACAACGCCACCCCGTGAAATCGGTCGGTCGCGTAGTCCAGCGCTCGTGATCCTTCGTCCTTCACCTACTTCGCCGGCCGCGCGCGGGTTCGTTATCGGACTCATTAAATAATCTTGAAAACCGCTGAACCCACCCGATCGATCGCGCGGCGAACTTTCGCAACGCCGGGAGAAGTGCACGTTGAAACAGAGGAAACCAAATTAATTTGCTCATTATTACAATCAGACTGATCCGCTGCAGACAGATTAATCTGACAATACATTCATTTGGATCTATGCACGTAATTGAGTGTCAATTACAGCCAATTCAATTTAATTACAATTTCATGGAACCAGTACCGATGGAGTCCGATCGAAATGAGTAATTCGAGACGCTGGCCCCAGGACTGGACGGTATTCCCTCTGCCACACTCAACTGGTAAATTCGTTTCAAGCGTCCAGGGTTCTACAGTTGTCAATCTGATTCTCGTACAGAAATCAGACCGCTAACCTCCACCGTCACCATCGGACATAATTCTCCGCAAGATCCCCAAATGATCCGCGAAGACGAATCCCCGTGATCGAGAGACGTCGCCCCGATAGTTTCCGTCAACTTTCGATCATTACGATCCGACGTAAGAAGCTTATATCACAGGGGGAGGTGTCGCGTGACCTGTGCTCGCCCACAGATACGATATTGCAGTGTCGCGCGGGTGAGCGGATCAGCGAGAGGGGGTGACTCAGTGTACGACACGTCCTATGGCTTTCCCTCCAGCCGCCCGAAGTGTAATTAATCGAAGATTAATCGAATTACCGCGTATTGCTGTGGCCTTGCTGGCTCGGCCTGTCGCGCGGCGTCGAAACGACAATTGCAGAAATATACAGCGTCGAACGCGTCACGGACGCCCGCGCCCGTTGCCTGAGCCGAGAAAACCCTTCTTCGCCGACCAGCCTTCCCGACGATGAAATATAATTTGCGGCGTAAATGGAAGCGCGCGGATTGTAATGGAATAACGAAGCCACGGCAACGATAATGGAGTGTACGTGCGCGCGCGGTTAATACAAATGAGTGAGACGGGCGTTGTAACGAGCGACACGGCGCCGTTTAAACAGCGAGCGAAATAACGCTGGACGGGGCGATAATTTTATTCCGCGCAGAAGTATTTCATATTTCCGGCTGTGTGGAGGGCCGGCGGCGGGTCGCCGCTTGCTCTTCTGTCCCGTCTCGCCGTGGCGTCGCGTTAAATTTTTATCCAGCTAAAAGAATTACGCGCGGCGAGACGACGGCCTCTCCGTTTCCATTCAGCCCCGCGTTTATTAAAATCACGGGAAGACGGTATAATTATCTGGAGACAGGATACTCCGGTCTATGCTACAAAAACGAAGACGCGTTTTCTTCGCTCCTTCCCCTGCCGCCCCTCCATCCGTTCCTTTTATATTCTCGTACGCGCGTGTACAGGGTGATACCAGGAACTAGGCCGGGCTACTATTCTTCTCTACTCGGGGCGGAACAAACTGGCGGACGGGAATATTGCGATGTTTGGCGAGTTGTATCTTCCCGCGACTATGCTTCTTTCAAAAGACTACGTTCCTCGTCAATCTACGTGCCGCGGTATTAAAATACAAATATCAGAAGATAAATACTCCTTAAAGTCCCGTTGCCAGCCAGTTCGACGATGGGGAAATAAAACTCCCCGAACAGTGTATTATTCCTCTCCTCCAATGTTCTCTATCTCCTCGCAGAAAAGAGACACACCCTCGTCCCATTTCCAGGAACACCCGGTATACGCGCGCGCACAGGCGCATACACATTTTGCATAGTGTAATCTCGCATGAATCATTTTCTCCGCTCGCGACGTGGCGCACCGGTAATAGACAATTCCCATTTTTCTCCCCTGGTTTTTCAAACTGGACGGGAGGGTAGTTGGGGGTCGCACAGTGGCCAGGGGTGGAACGCGTCCGACTCTTTTCGGCCAGGAAATTTATACCCGCGAGTCGAGGTGGCAGGGAGCGCGACCGTAATGAGGAAATATCGTTTCACGATATCGATCCGCGTGGCGAAAGGTCAACCCCAGAAGGGGTTGTCGGCTGACGAACCCTCCACCAGCGCACGAGCGCACGTACACACGTCGGCGGGGGGGGGGCGAGCGTGTTGCCGCATACGTCTGCCTCTGTCACGGATATTTTGATTCTCGTAATGAGACGGGCTCGGTGATTAGCGGTGAGAGCTCGAGCGACGAGCTTTTCGTTGCTGCGTACCTACCGGCAGCCGCGCTCTTCTACGCTCGCTTTTTTCTCCCGTCAACGGTTCGCGCCAGACGTAGCCGACGGCGTTTAAATATAAATTAACCGATCGATCGTGCCGGTGAGCGGGCCTCCGGATTGCATTTCACGAATTCCCGATCTCTATCCGTGGCGTTCATAAAAATTCAAGGCGTCGCGTCGCGCCGTCGAACGCCCTGGGAGTCTGGAGTACGTCCCGATACGAGCCGACTACTCCGCGTCACCGTCGATAATTGACGTTTCTAACGTTGGAATCTCACGGAACAACCGGAGTGCCCGGGCTATGTCTGCGACGAGACGGTCGATCGCTACCAAATATATCCGCCGTACTTCCGTGGCACGAGCTTTTAACTGTACGAGACGTAGTTTCCTCATCGGATTGATCATTCCGTCGCGGCGCAAATATTGAATTTACATGGGTCCTCTCGTTTCTGCATTGCAGATGTACGCTCTACGGGGATGCGAACCCCGCCACGTAGGTACGTACATATGTATAGTCGTAGCTAGGCTATTCGTATGTAAAGACGGACTGTGCGCGGAGACACGCTGTTAGCGCGGTGTAGAGCGTTAGCAGCGTTTACCGCCTCTCCGCGACGATCTTCGCGGTCTCGTTGTATCAACTTGTCTCTAATGAAATCTGATTCGCGGAACGAATTCCCCGCCGGTGGTACGATTTAATTCCGTTGTAAAACCACCCTCAGCCAGCCGACGAGCGCTCCTTGAGTGGCTCCAGCTGTAATATCACCCTGTATCCGCGCAGCCTTGATAACCGTTGCGCCAGTGGGATGGCATCACGCGCGGAAGCGTTTCCGCCCGTCCGTTCGATCCATGCGATCCAGCCGCTCGATCGAACAACGGCGTTACGCGGTTTCATTCACTGGAATATTGGGGGCGCAAATCGTCTCGCCGCGAGGTAGGCTCAGTTCAACTCTTGTCCTCGTGTTTCACGCGCACCGTATATGTGTGATATAGAACACTATTTACCAATCGATTTGTAACGCGAGAAGTACAGGATTTCACTTGAATTCCTCGAAAAGCATGCGTCTCGGGAAGACGTCTGACTAGATATACCTAATATGTACTCCCTACTTCCTTCGTATTCATTGACCTGTACTACTTGCACTCGGCTCCATTCAATACACACTCGTTCCAATCGCGATTTCACCGTCTTAAGGGTGGAGAATCTCGTCAGATCTACCTGGATGATTCGTTCCCTTCTTCTACAGGCTACAGTAAAGATCATCGAACAAAAGTTCTCCCATTTTATCGAAGCAGGAGGTCACTACTTAGGTATTCACTGCAGTCCCTCTATTTTGTTCTGCACGCTTCGAATGCACCCAGGGTTCACGAGGATTCTTTTTCGCGGTCGACGTACCTCGCCGTGATCTCAGGGTCCTAAATCACGCGACGCTTCTCGAGCTGCTCGGATTCGCGGAGCTAGACAGCCAGGGGTTTTCTCATTGTGAGGCGGCTAACGTTCTGTCACGCCGCGTAACTTCGATGTTATGTATACGTGCCCCGTGCTCTCCTCGTTCCCCCGTGATGCCTCTCGCGATTCGGATAGCACTAAGAAAAGGCTCCGAGCGAAGAGGGGTCTGGCGTCTCGTAGGCAGGATGTTTTCTCGGGCATAACCGGGGACAGGTAACGTGCTTAAGCCCTCGACATGCGCGCGGAATGGACCACCGAATCCGACCGCGGCATTGTCCCGTGCCTCGCAAACCGTCTTGTCAAGCGTCCAGTTTCGAAAAAGGGGCTCGAAACCGCCACCCAGGATAAAATACGGACCGCGTTCTTGCGCCCGCATTTAATTCCGCTCGCGTCCCCTGTACGTAATTCAATCGGACCAGAGGCAAAGTCAAGGGGACGCTTAACGTTTTTGCGCTTCGCGTGCTGACGAATCCTTGGGCAACTGTACACCGCCATTCATTTGGATCCCTAGATGGTTTATTTACGGCGGAACGAGCGCCAAGTGTCCCGGGGATAATTCTCAGCAGCGGCGACCGAAGTTTTCACGCTGAATCGATATTCGATGAATCGAGGGAACTTGAATGAACAGTGGAACATCCACCTCCACTGTATGCAAAATCGTCTATTGCTGAGCGCTGAATTTATCGCGGGGGAGGGGATTCGCGCGGGAATCAAAGCGGAATTGATTATCCGCGGGAACAGTATCAACCCTTAAACGTACGATGCATTCAGAAGTCAACAAGACCAACGTTCAAAGCGTATTTACAATACAGTCGCACCTGGTGTCACTCCCATCAACTTGTCGCTACAGAGCGAGGGTGGATCGAACAAAATACCACCCCTCCGCCCCCCCCCCCCCTCCCGACCTCCCCGAACACGCGTAAACGTTCCTGTATAAACTGCAACGGAAACAAAGCCCGTGTCGCCCACGGGCGAACGAGCCTGTTTCGGCTTTCTTTCGCTCCACTTGTTTATAGACCTCCGTAAAAATAGTTGGCAGCCGGTGAAACCGATGCTGGGTCACACACGCTACAACACTCGCTACTTAAATAAACAACGGCCCTGGCGCTGGCTGGGAACGGTACAACACGGGGGACAGCGTAAGTATCGGTGCACTTCCGGTGCAGTTGCAGCGGCGCGCCTTGGAGCCACCGAAAATAGTGGACCACAGGGCGCGATGTTAATTAAAACAGGATCGACGGACGTAGGGGAACGGGGCCGACGGAGGGAACCGTCAACCCGCGCGAAACGCCGGATCGCGGCTGGTCCCTGCCTCCACCGATTCGTTCCCCCGTTTTGGTCTACCCTCTGCCCTCTGGCTCTCTGGACCTCTGGCCCGAGAGAGAGAGAGAGAGAGAGAGAGAGAGAGAGAGGGAGAGAGATTTCGCCCCGAATACATACTGCGTCGCGTGAAGCCATCGTGGTATCGGTCTGTCTCGCGCGGTCCACGCGCGTCAGTTTACCATTATGGGGCCCGTATGCAGCAACAGCATCGCCGGACCACACGCAGCCAGTGTTGATTGTTGTGTGAGCACACAATGCGTCCCCGTTGCAACATCCGCGTCTAGCGTCGCAGCAGGGCTAGGCAGGAACAGGCCTGACAGTTTTCGTTGCGCCATGAATACTGATACGGACAAACACGCCCCGGGAAAACGGTTACGGGATAATAAATCAATTTTCCGGCGACACGGGCTGCCTTGGGACCGCTGGCAAAACAAAAACGGTTGGGTCTGATATTCCGCAGCCAAACGCAAAGCTTTGCTTTAGCATTAATAACGTCGTTAGCCAGAATCAATTCGGACTCCGCGCTCAACTATCGCGATCGGAAATTCTTCTCAAGCTTCTCCAGCAAGCCGCGGAAAACACCGAGAGCCGGTTCGACCCAGTTTTCACCGTGTTTTCCTGGGACCCGCTCGAAAACCTCCGGACTTAATAGATATTTAATCGAAATCCGTCGAACCGATTATGGATTATTGGCTGGAGGAGCCGACTGCTCGATAAAAATGATATATTCCAAGTGGTTCAACCTACTTCGCGGCTTTTTCACGCGTCAGCTGGTCGCCACGAGTCCGTGGTAGTACGATGGATCAGCCCCACGAAGAAGTCAAGAAAGTACTAATGGCTTCGTTAATGCTGGGCAATCGGCCGAGGAATAAAGCTCGCATTTTCAACGTCGTTCCGGCCGCAGAGTGCAATCTCTCCCCTTGTAATAACGCGGATTATGATATCGCAGTATAGCGCGCTGTGACGCGGCTGCGTTATCTCTGCCATAACTTGACGTAACAGAGCCGCCTGGGGATTACGCCTTTCATGAAAAAACAGTCTAGTTAGCGTGGGTTGCTTTATTGTCAACTATTCCGAAACGCGCTCTATGACTGAACGACGTGCGCGTAGCAGAGTGACAGCGTAAACTTTAAACAGAACGCAGACTAAGCCTAACTCGCGAATTCCCTGCTCTACAAAGATTTCCTTGTGGTTCCACCGAGTAACAACTAACCACGACTTCAGCAACTTAAGGGGTTATGCCTACCTGCAAGGTCTGAAAACGCAAGTATTTTCGGGATTTTTGGGGGGAAAAACTTGAAGATTTTTTAAGCAAACCTTTATGTATTAGAAAGTGTACATCTTATATTACTTGTAGTAATTATTCCAATGGAAAATATAAATAAATAAAAGAAATATCAGTGATCTCCCGGCAGCGATTTTTTTTCCAGTAGTTTGCGGTGATCACTCTAACTTTGACCAGATTCATCTGAAATGAAAAATTCGACGGAATTTAGTTAGTATATTAAATTATATTGTCCTTAATCGTTCATTATCCCGAAAAATTAATTTGCTACAAAATGGCGGCTGTTCAAATTAAAATATCGATTTTCGCCGCAAAAATCGCTCATTTTTCATCTGTAAAACAAAAACTACGCAACGGAAATGAAAAAGCCACGATTAAGGACAAGATAATTTAATATACTAACTAAATTCCGTCGAATTTTTCATTTCAGATGAATCTGGTCAAAGTTAGAGTGATCACCGCAAACTACTGGAAAAAAAATCGCTGCCGGGAGATCACTGATATTTCTTTTATTTATTTATATTTTCCATTGGAATAATTACTACAAGTAATATAAGATGTACACTTTCTAATACATAAAGGTTTGCTTAAAAAACTCTTCAAGTTTTTCCCCCCAAAAATCCCGAAAATACTTGCGTTTTCAGACCTTGCAGGTAGGCATAACCCCTTAAGGGGGAGACCACTGTAACGGTCCGAAATGTAAGGGTCTTTTCGGGAATTTATTTAAACCAAACAACGCAAGTAAATCAATGTATTGCTCCGTATAGTTAATAGTGTACATATCGAAGGGTAAGAAAATTTTTTTTCAATGAAATTCATAAATCCGTTTCCTGTATACTCTTCGTCAAAATTTGCACTGCGGCAAAAACATCCTAGTCGCGTTGACAGTGTCCAGGCCATATGTGTAGGGTCACGGAAAAAAGGAAGTCGCCTCAACGGGACTCGAACCCGCGATCTCTAGGTTTGCGCGCTGATCAGCCGCCTTAACCACCTCGGCTACCGCCGACTTCCCGATCTTAATGCTTCCGTGCCCTCTCTTATAGTATGGGGGTTCCTGATCCCACATATGGTTAATCCGAATTCAAAAACACAGTAATATTTAGAAACTAGAAGCCTGCCACTATTACGTGACGACCAAAAAAAGTCAAAATTGTAAAAAATTACAAAATGGCGGACCATTGAAAAGAAAAATCATGTTTTCGCGGTACAAAATTGGGGAAATGTTAATAAAAAAAATAGAAGCAGGTCGAAAATTGAAAAAAACTGATCGTCACGTAATAGCGACGGGTTTTCCGTACAATAAATGTCCTTGATCATGTTAATTGGACGTATAGTTTTCTCTGTAGACTGTCAACGCGGTTGAAAAATGTCATTCTGAGAAAAACGCGTTCAATGTTCCGCGCGGCTCAGTCGCGCGTTTGACACCACTTCACAAAAAATATCATATCTCCGTCAATTTTGCGAATTTCTTTATAAAATTTGGAGAGAGCATTGTTGAAACCTACGCCTTTCAGAAAATGTAAAAAAGAAAAAATCGATTTTTCAGATTTTTTACAGTGGTCTCCCCCCTTAAGGGGGAACACCACTGTGACAGCCGGAAAAGTAAGCCATTATTAAGAATTTTTTTTCAAAAATAATTTACAGTTTTCATCGAAAATTTTTATTACCTACCTTTAGTATGCTGTCTTAAGAGATTATACAAAAAGAATAAATAGAAAAACATCCATAAATTTTGATATATTAATTAATCATCTAGACCTCCCCACGCGAGCTGGTCGAATCGGTAACTATGGTATAGCAGGTCCGAAATCAAATTCTATTTTTTTTTTTATAAACTATATGAGAGTAGTTTCCGTTGTGCGTACCGATTTCTTAAACAAATTATTTTTATAAAAATGGTGCGCTTTAGAAGAAAAATTTCGAAAATCCGCGAATAAAATGGACAGTTTTTCGTGCGTATTTAAAAAAAATTGTTTTCGATCAAAGAATCCGTACGTACAACGGAAACTACACTCATATTGTTTATAAAAAAAAATTAGAATTTGATTTCGGACCTGCTATTCCATAGTTACCGATTCGACCAGCTCGCGTGGGGAGGTCTAGAACATTAATTAATATATCAAAATTTATGGATGTTTTTCTAATTATTTTTTTTGTATAGTCTCTTAAGACAGCGTACTAAAGGTAGGTAATACAAATTTTCGATGAAAACTGTAAATTATTTCTGAAAAAAAAATTCTTAAAAATGGCTTACTCATCCGGCCGTCACAGTGGTGTTCCCCCTTAATACCCGAGGATGGTGGTTTATGACGTTGCCCTATAAAGTCCAGGATGCGTGACCACTGTGCCAGATTCGCTAGGTATCGTGTCTCTCGGGGTGACCTGAACCTACAGCGACAGCGTTCTGGCTGTAGGTCGAGCCCTTCCGTCACCACGCGTTCATGACCAATGAAAAATTACACGACGCGCCCAAAGTCCCCCGCGAAATTCACCGGGGCACGCGTACCCACCGACAAAAGGAGATACGGAACGCTGCGATTGCGGCGAACCGAACGGCCAGGCAAATTTATTCATCGGATTATTCAAATTGAAAGGCGTACACGAGAGAGATATTACGGTTTCGGTAGTTATCAGGTGCCGACGAGCCGAGGGCGAGGCAAAACAGCGGCGAGCGCATCCAAGTTTGCCGCGATCGAACCGCTCCCCAGTGTTTGTCTCCCGCTCGAAGGGACCATTATCGTGATTGACGTTTATCTAAAAACAGGCAGATCTCTCGTTTAGATTCCGTAAGAGCATTTCCAGCCGCGACTAACTGCGTACACACCATATCCACAGCTGCAGACTTTTCATCCATTTACTGGCCAATGGTACCGAGCGTATTTTACTTGCACTTGTGCGGGCTTGTAGCAAAATTCTCTACGCACGCTGGGCGTGTTAGACGTGTGTTTATATAACAAACAGTTTTCGAGAGACTCCACATAGCGCGGAGGACGAACAATCGGCATTAACCCAGCCAAATAACAACCCCCGACCAATCGAGCTGTACAGGGTCTTTGGAAACACGACGGCTCGTAGCAATGTTTATTAATGGGAAATTGTGAAACACGCATGGATCGTTAAATTTCTGCTCCCCGAGTCTAATATTCCAAATGAATACAGCTACCGCAGCGGAAACAAAATCGCGTTTCCATAAATAGAAGCCGCGGGGCCTGCGATCTGCAACGGCGTATCGCAGTTACACAACATTTAAATGACAGTGGGAGGAATCGGGCTGGTCGGATCGACCCGTGCCACCGTTTCCATTCTCGCTCGAAGCTGTACGTTTCCAGAAGCAGCGCGGCTCTGGGGAGTCGTATCTTTGATACTGGGTCACGCGATGACAAATTGACCAGAGGCGTCGTGTCTCGACCCGACTCCTCGATGGCTCGAGGACCCGGAGAGTGGTATCCGATGGGCTGCTCGCGTTCGATTTTCAACCCGTCAGACACAGTCGCCCCCGTAATGGCACGCTTTTGCACGGGGAAACGGGAAAACGCGTCGACGTCGTCGCGCGCGCGAGCGCTCGCCCGCGCGCCTTACGTAATTTCCGTCGCGAGAGTGGGTGTTCTCCGACGAGCTGAGACGCCCGGTCGCTCGATTACGTCACGTCGACGAGCAACGCGATGCTTTTTATCCCAACCCGCGCGACAGTCTCCGCGGAAAAATTTCGATGACGCGCGATACGCAGCCGCCCGTCGAACGAGTGCGTTTGTTCGGCCGCGGAGGGTGTCTCGCCACGCCGATAATTGCCGCGGCATTCAGGTGTAATTGTTGGAATGAGCAGCCCGGCAATTAATTATCGCGACGCTCCGCCACTGTTGCCCCGTTTTATCGGTGGTGGATGATCTACGGGCGCACGGTTACACGGTTACGGGCAGCGACGCGACGGATGGACCGCAGAGAAACGTGGACGCGAGCGCGAGCACGCGCGCGCACACGCCTCGAAACAGCGGGAGTTTTCGACGAGCGTCCCCGATAAAAAGCAAGGGGGCGTATGATTGAATCAATTGATACTGGAGATGAACGCTCGCGTGGCCCCCGTCCTCGCTCGACAGCGCGCGATCAGTCGATGGATCGCGTTACGATGGGTGTCCAATTCTGCTGGACACTCTTCTATAATCTCTGCCAGCGATGTCGCATTATCTTTCTCCCGTTCACGAGCTTTCATTAACCTTCCACGCCGGCTCGTCGCGTAAAAGGCAACGAACTGGCTCTTCTTCATCACCGCGCCATTGTAGATGTAATTTTCCCCACCATTCGATTGGAAACGCTTGTGTCGCATTGCCACAATTATGCTGGAATTCGGATGCGATCTAACGAGCTGCTGTATCCCGGCGCGGAACCGCCGCGCGAGAGTAGCAGCGGCTAAAAATCGTTGATTTGCGAGGCCATCGTTCCGCAGATTGGGACGTCGATGGAACGCGCGCGCAAGGCAGAAAGATACTGCCGCCCGGACAATAAATTTCCGAAATTTTTCACCCATCGGCGATTATTTACCGCGCCCCCCATCGAAATACCCCCGGCGTCATTCCTGAATTATAATGTTCCAGCGACATGTTAAGTAACGGATGAGATTTTTGTGGAATATCCGCATCGCGGGATTGAAATGGATTGGGATGAATTAATGGCATCAATCGCTGCTGTGCGACACAAAAGGAATGACCCTGAAAGACCCGTGATTGAGCGAGTAAGAGTGCTCTAGAAACTACGGTCCAACGATCGGCGGGCGAATTTTGACAATTGCAGCGTGGGAGGTGTGTTTCCAGGCAAAAGCAGATACACCGCCGTGAAATGTTACGCCGTTCCGTAGAGTACGACTTCTATTTGCTAGCGGTAGCTGTGTCAGAGATTAAACCCGGAGGGAAAGAATTCGCCGGCTTAGGTAGTTCAGTTGATCGCAACAGTTGTCAGGGTTCGGTAACTCTGTGACTTGATTCTTCTTCTCAGAACTATCAACCGAGCTACAAACTGCCAGGGGAAATGCGCAGTTTGGTGGCTCCCTAGTTCTTACCGCCTACGGCGGTAGGTACTTCTGATATTAAAGCCAGGGAGAAAGAATTCATCAGCCTGAGTAGCACGATTGGTCGGCGCGGTCGCCAAAGTCCAGCGACCCGGCCAGTTTTTCTTCCCACGAACTTTCCGTCCCGGAATGCATCGACGCCAGGTGCAACGGCGCTTCCTTTTATTGCTCGTGCCAAGGTACCGCGAGATATTTTCATTTCCCGCATGGACGGGGACGTGTAGCCGACGCGCGAAACCCAGGTGAACGCGTTAAAGTGGCCCCGCGATCGATCCGAGCCGCAAAGCCGCAGCCGATCCAGGCATTTGTCAACGACGACAGGAAACGTGGCCCACATAGAACGCCGCGTCGCGTAACCCGGACGCATTTCCAAGTTCCGTGGAGACGGCGCGGGACGGGGCAGGGCGAGGCGGGCGCGGGCACAAGCGCAATTATTATTACGGCCCATTACTTGGCCGTGTACGCCATTGAAACGTGGTTGAGTTGGGCCGGTAGCGATGCGGCCACGGGGTTATTATCCTATTGAGCTCGTAAGAAGCAGCCTGCCGCGATGTCGTACGAGCGTCTTACGACATCCTCCCTTTGTCGAGCGACGGGAACTGGCGGCGACAAGAGGCAACCGCCTGGCTGGCAGCGGCGTCCAACTTTGCGCGGTCTTAAGAAACACGGCCGCGACGTGTAACGAGCGGACGAGCATTTCAAAGCGTGCGTGCTCCTCACCCGGAGGCCGGAGATGGCACGGAAGTTGCGGGGCGGCAGACACGGGGCGCCAGGTTAACGCGCGCGCCGCTCGGCGAATGAATCTGTCGCGTTCGAGAGCTGGTGACGAGCACCGCCCACGTACTGTACATACGTACTTGCAATCTGGGCGAGGAGAAGAAAGAGGTGGACGCTGACGCGACGTGGAGCGATCCGAGCGTTAGCCAGACGAATGAAAGTTAATTGAGAGGTCGATGTAACGATTAACAGGGTGATTCGTCGCCTGACGCTGTTGTGCTTCTCGCGGCTGACGAACGCGGACGCGTTTTACTGCGGGCGTCTGGGGTCAAGAGAGGCTGAAATTGCTGTGCAAGCTGCAACGCGGAGGACGGATTCGCGTTGCGGCAAAATGCCCCGGCCGAGAAGGAACGAGCTCGCTAGCGTGCAAGCTTTGCAAAGCTTGTCTGTTGGGGTACACGGAATAGCGACGGAGCGGGAGGCGGAGATTTTCAATATCGATCACGGCGCCCTGGGCTACGAATGTAATTGTCGCGACGACGACGGCAGAGCAAGATGAGCGAGTTTCACTAAAGTATTGCTTGATCGTTTATCGGCCCTCGTTCCGTTCCCTCTCGCCGTTCCGCGACAACAGCATCGGCCCCCTTTGTCCTCGTAAAGCGCCCGACGTAATAATTGCCAGCAGCCACTGTATATTTCGCTGCAACGACAAAACGGCATTACCCTCGTAAAAAAAGGGTCTCTTCGAGCCCTCTCTCCTCTCATAATGGTGGCATCACGTGCGCTACCGGCTGTACGCTCTAGAGCGCAATAATAAATTGCTGTAGTACCGGCTATAGTTTTATCGTTCCATTTACGGCGACGACTTCTCTTCGGCCTCCGCCCTGTCTCTCTCCCTCTCTCTCTCTCTCTCTCTCTCTCTCTCTCTCTCTCTCTCTCTCTCTCTCTCTCACTCTCTCTTGCAATCTCTATCTCTCTCGTTTCCGAATCCGATGGGAGTATAAAGATAAATAAGGACGGGACCGAGGGCAAACAGGCCAGAAGGAGCGCACCATCGTCTGCAAGGTCGTTAAACAAGCTTCGGCTGGGCGAAACTGGCGAAGAAAAAAGAGAGTTAAATAACGAACCCGACGCCTCTACCCTTAACGACAACCGCGGGAGAAATATTATTACGGAGGTCGTAAGTGCGTTACGACCGTCGCGCTATTAGCGTCGCCTTCATTTCGCGTTTTGACGTGTATAATTCGATTGTCGACCTCGCCACTCACCTTCGGTCCCGATTGACACGGTTCCAACCGGTAATTTACGGTCGCCACTTTGCGCTGAGGGCGCGCTCGTCCTCGCAACCGCCCCCGCTGTAACGCGATGATTTGTCCAATTTGAGGGTACAGGGCGCTCCCTAATTGTGCACCGATGCTTAGGGCGATCAGTTTATAAGATAACGTAAGAGGAATCGGTGTAAGAACGTGGGATGTTCTTCTTTTTATACTGCGCAAGGTTGAAACTAAACCTCGAGTATGATTGCTTCCGCCACAGCTGTTTCCGCTAACCGTTTCCTCTCCTTTTTTTTGTTTCCAGTGCGAGGAGAAGGAGCGCAGCGCGATCGAGATCGTCTATGATCTGGCTGTCTTTGCTACTGACGCTGGGAACGAGGACAACGTCCGCCATGAATATGACGAACGTATCACCGCTGGCCTCCACGGCGAGGCCGATCACGACCACGGAAGTAGTTTATCAACGGTTCGCTATCGAACCGATGGATCAGACCGCGGTGATTGGCAGCCGAGTGACGCTTCCCTGCCGGGTCCTTGACCAGAAGGGACCCATTCAGTGGACAAAGGACGACTTCGGCCTGGGCGCCGTCAGGAATCTCACGGGATACGAGCGTTACGCCATGATCGGCAGCGACGAAGAAGGTAAGTCGAGATGAATGGATAAGAAAAACGGCAACCTTTAACATCACGCCACTCCGAGATCCTTCGATCCACGTACACTGTAGCCGAATTTATTTCTATAAAACAGTAGCCGAAAAAACTCTCGCGAGCCAGCTCGGGTGCCCCGGGATCGCCAGTTCCCGCCAGGGGGGTCATGTTTCCGGGGAATAATCACCCATTAAACAAGCACCAAGCCCCCGGGGAGTGCAATCGATATCCATAAAAACATTCAGACACCCAACAGTTTAAAAACAAAGCTACCTGCTTCGTTCTCCATCCATTACTTTCGATGTCAGCGGGCGTACGCCGCACAAAGACTGGCGCTGTGTGTCCAGCCTGAATGACGGACGCACCAGTGGAATAGATTGATATCCAGACGGACAACTGGGAACAGACACGGACGAGTGCAAAGGGTCGAACATATTTCCAGACGGGCCAGGAATCGAATGAATCTCGATGGGGTTCGGTGTCCGACCGACAGCGCCATTTCCTTTCCGCTCGTTTCCCCCGTTTTTTTTCCTTCGGGCCGGCACGCAGCTGCGATACACAGCGGCGTGGCGGGCCGATTCGCGCGGTCCAAATTCAATTTCCTGCGGCTGCCTATTGATTTTTTGTTACGGGAAAATAAAAAAAAGAACAGCAGCGCAGTGGAGGGAGGAAGAGGGGGTGAAGCAGAAAGGGAGGGTTGCGGGATGTGGCCTTGCGCGACGCGACAAAATATTTTATGTCCCGACGTGACGCCCGCGCGTGCACGCGCGAGGTCAAACGCTCGATCCAGCGGGGGTGCTCGAAAGAGAGTGATGACCATGTGAAATTCATACGATACCGGCGATCGGCACCACATCCAGCTGGACGGTTCGTGCATCCTGGCGTTCGCCGTGTGGATCGCCATTACGAGACTCGCATCTTGATCTGCTGACAGAATGATCAAGGAAAGCGAGGATCCCAGCGATGGATCGGTGTGTAGGAAAATTCAAATCGATCCTCCAGGCGTTGTTTGGGGGTAGCGTTGGGAAGTCGATAACGCGGCGGTATTAAGCGCGCGAGCGGAAAGTTAAATTGCTTTTCAAACGAGTTGCGAAAAATGTGTGCCGCGGTGACGCAACACTCGCTGTTCTCCCCCGATCGGTACGTGCTGCAGATTCGGGATCCCTGAGTGCTCGATCTCGTGCAGAGCGGTATGGAACCAGTGGCAACGAAGAGATCCTCGGGCAATCTTTTCAACCTATTTCACCGAGGGAATTCGCGTTCCCCGCTGGGCCAGCAAGGGTGGGTCGGAACCGTTTATTCGATTACCTGCCAATTAACCGCCACGCGGACCGCAAAGAATTCCTTTGGTAACGTGGCACGGGCAATCTAATCGATTCGCGACCGCAGGCTATTTTGCGTGCCGTGGCTCGTGCCGCCCGACAGATTCAGCAATTTCTCCGCGGCCAACTGGCAGCCGCGGATGTGTATCATCGCGCGTCCGTCGGCCGCGACACGTAATATCATAATAAACAGACTGTCACGGGCCCCCTATCGAGCCGCCCAAATTAACGAGAATTCGTGCCCCATCCTCGCTCCCCTTAAACCGGCTCGAAATCCGTCCACCGCTTTTTCCCTCCGCCCGTCCGCGTCTAATACCGCAAAAAAGTGACGCGCTGCAAAAAGCTCCGCAGCAACCGTTCCGAGGTTTATCCGGTGAAAAATTCCCGCGCTCCGCCGCGATAAAACATCGGTGGGTACGCGCGTGTATCGAGGTAGCCACGGGCCTGCCTGCCCATATGCTCTCCTTTGCTTCTATTTGTTTGCCGAGCGCGACAAGGATTAGCTCGACAGCCGATTCCGCGATACAACCGTGTGTGCATTCCCTGTGTCGATATTATATACGCGCTTTGCCAGCCGGCGCGGCGGTCCGTGTGCCCGTTCCCGTGCACGTATAAGGGAAATGCAACGAGAGCCAGCCATATACCGCACGCCATGCAGGCCGCGCCGCACTTTCGTTGCAATCACAGCGGCTCGAAACGATAAGATTCGAGCAGGCGAAGAGGCAATTTAAGCCAACGGCCCCCTTAATATACTGAGTGTACCACCTAACTCCGTTACCCGAGCTAGTTCCTTTGCTTTTGATGTTCCGAGAAGGAATGCTCTCGCGGGAGTGGCGCGGGCCAGCCGAGGACAATTTCCCGAGAATAATATTTTCGTTTCAGAGGGAGATGTTGGGGCGACATCGAGGCCATCTTCATCTCTCTCAATGGAATTCTGTATCTGGTTGCCCGTGATGTGACAATTGAAACGCGCACAGACGTCACTCGACGCCTCCTTAAACAATTCAATCGCTCCTGCTGTTGGAAAACTTCAACGGCCGCGGAATATTCCGGCCGTCTCGGCGTGCGCGGGATTTACTTATGAGAAACGAGTCTATCCCTGGAAGGGAGCCGCGCGTAGATGGTTGTCGATACAACCTGTTCCGAGCGGTATCGGAAATGACGGCCGCCGGAGTGCCGCGAGTCGACGCGACCCGATCGCGACTCCCCAGACCAAGTAATCGAAATCAGAGACACTTAAAGATGCAAACACCGTCTCCAAACCGTGGAATCGTTTCGTGGATGGTTGCCTCTTCGCGACCCAGCCGCGACAAGTTCGCGAACAATGGAGTTCGAGACGTCCTCACGCTCGGCTTCCTCTGAGTTCTCGCCACCGTGCAGATTGGTAAACACAGCCGTGGCACCGCACGAGACCATCCCCGACAGCTTGCAAGTTGAACGAGCTGTCGGCACAGTCGCGATATCGATGTATTGACGAAGGAGGCGTGGAGTCGCGGCTACGACCTGCTCCTGTCGCGAGCAGCCGGTGTCGCGTACGTGTCTCCGGTTTTAATCGGCGCATTCGCAACGTAACCCGCTGGCGACGTCGGCCGGGAAGTCTTGAAAAACCTCGCCCGGAGATGCCGACGACCGTGGGTGGGGTCGTGGCTAACTTTAAAATTACTTCCGAAACATTTGGCACACGCCCTGCCGGTTAAAGCGTCCGCCATGGATCGGCGGGGTCGATCGCGTTAGAAATCACCGAGCTACCAGCCAGAGGCAGCGTTAATTTTATGGCTGCCGCCCCGATCGACAACCGGTTGCCCTTCGATCGTATGTGTCTCTTCGTGTCTCTAACCTGCACGGGGGATTACACTTGATACAAACTTAATTGACCGGTCAAGGCCGTCAAGGGCTAATCCTCCGCGTATCCTTTGGCTGACCACCGCCACTTTATTACCTGTCAAGTTCGTCAGCCCCGTCAAGTACAGTCGATGGTTATATGATCGGGAAGAGGGATCGTTGCGAAACGTTCTCGGACAGCTGGCTCGACCGATGAGACGTAGTTGCGATTGGGTTGGCCATAGACGCAGCCAGTCCTCTTCCCGTACAGGCGATTAAATTAATAGCGATATCCTGACGTCTTGTTTGCCCGTTAATTGCACGCCAGTACGCTCGAGCACGCCTCGATTTCGCGATCGTCCGCTGGCTCGATCTACTCCGGGCAATTGGCCGACTCGTTTCGCGCAAAGTGGAATCTTCCATGGCCCCGCGAACAGGATGCGAAACCTGCACGACCGGATCCGTCGGTTTCCGCGGGGATTGACGAGAAAAATGATCCGACCGCCGCGAAGAACGAAACGCGGACAAAGGTCCCCGCCCTGCTACGTGCGGTATCGCGACGACGAGGGAATCGCAATTTTCCCTCCACTTAACGTCGCGATCGTTCATTTATTAGACGGCGACCATACGTTACACGCACGCCTGTATACGTATCTCCACGGGAAGAGGCGATCATCGAAACGGCACGTAAAATAAGAACTCTCGAAACGGCAGTTTCCCATAAATAACCCCTTATCGCTCGTTAATTTCTCGGCGCGCCGCGTTGCCCGCCGGCTTCGTATGCGCCCCTATTCGTCGCCGTTCGTTATCGATCCGCGCAATAAATACATTTAATTAACACGGGAACCCTTAAGTTGCCTAGTTAACAGTGAAATTTGTGGTATATACGGGTAATGGAGGACAGTGCCCCGCGGTACCATAAATTTCTATCTGGCAAGCATATTAATCCTCGTGCCGATGGCGTCGCCTCGTAATTCCGACATTTTTTCGCATAGCGATCGGGGATCGCGGTATGGATATCAATTATCCGCGTCTCGAGATCTTAGACGGTAGTACGGCAGCCAAAGCGGGAGCAGAAACAGCAGCAACCGTCGTCAGCGAGATCGGTAGGAGCGGTTACCTGGACGAGCAACCTGCAGGACCGGCTCCGCCTGCCTCGACCGCGCGGCCTGCTCGATTAATCGGCCTTACCGGTTTTCAGCGCGCGTCTTGCTCGTTGCCAGAGGCATCCTCGACAGGTACCGCATCTGCCCAGCGCGATTCAAGCGTTCAAATTGCGATCCACCCACGCGCGTTGTTGCGCCCAGCGTGGTCACTTCGTGCGACGCATAGAGAATGAGGCTCGTGGAATTCTGCAATGATTGCAAAAGAGTTGTTGAAAAGACAGGGGAATTGCGTTCCCTGTCTAATGTCAAGGATATTACAACGTAACGCTCTCATCTTTACACCTCGTACGTCACCATATTTGACGTGGATATCTGATAGCTATCAGGGTGCGACAGCAGGGAACTATCAAGCCAACGAAACCCACCGAGCCACGCTCCAGAAAGCGTCGGGATAGCCATGAACGATTACTGTGGCAAGAAAAATGCGATCGACGGAACAATGCCAGCCGATGGAAATCCGGCGGAGCCGCGCCGACACCCCAATCCCTCTTTTATGACCGTCGCGGAATGAATGCTCGGTATGAATGGGGAATTAGGTTTTTGCCTGGCAATTTTCGCGAATACGCTTAAACGAATTTTCGGTGGCCGGCGTGTTCCTTTGAGCCCGGGATAGGCAGCGGTGGCCGTGGGATTTCCCAACGCGAGCGGACGCTATTAAGACGAACGATATCGGGTCGGGTGGAACGAAACCGAAGGATCGAACGCGATTAAATCGGGAAATTCATGGCCACCCGGCGTCCCGCAGTTCAAACGAATTCGTTATTTGCTGCGGGCTGAGGTTTCATTTAATGGGAACGGCGGCGCGGCGGTGGCGACCGTTGCGCGGGGGAATTACTACGATATGAATCTGCGCCGTTATAATGCTGAAATTATATCAAAAATGAGCGGGCGAAATGCGCTGCCCGCGACCCACTTCCTCTCGATATCGTTCAATATTGAAACTGACAGTAAATAAGCCCGACTCGTTGCTAATTTCGAACTCTCTCTCTCTCTCTCTCTCTCGATCTCTCCCTCCCGGCAACCGCGCAGCGGAGATCGTGCGGTTATGCGAGCCCTGTTAAGTTTGCGCTTCACGCGTCTCGCGTCGGGAACCAATATTCCGCTCAACCAGAAGGGAGTGTACACTTTTCGGGCCCTCCCTTTCCCGCCGCGGATCCTTTCGCCCGTTTCCCGCGTGAAAATGGCCGATTTTCTGCCCTTCTGTTCCCCAAAATCACCAGCATCCTCGTTCGTTTACCCTAAATCCTAAGTCGCGCGAGAACGGGTCCGAGGTGCGGCGTTCTCGCAGATTTGCAACGATAATGGCGGTGAGTGTCGGATGGTTATCGCCGTTTCTATCGTTTCGCCGGAAACTTTGGGTCACGTTCGCGCTGGTTTGGCGGCTGCACGACAGCCAGCTTTTCACACAGGCCATCCGAGCAGTTTTACCAAAATCCCTCGCCTCCCTCTATGCATATGCTAATCCTAGGGACACTGGCCTGCGAAACACAATCTTTATACGCATGTGTATGCACGCTGGCACGTATGCAGATATACAACACGCTGGCGGGAGCGCGTATAAACTCCTCGGCGATAACCAGCCAGCGATCGGTATCGCGCGAGCTACGATTCGAGTCTAATTATCCGTTATCGCCGGGGCCATAAATCTGCGGACAATGTCCAGCAGCGACGAAGCTCGATCTTCAGAAGGCATCCGCTGTTGGATATACATACACCGCGGCGGCAATATTCCGGCAGCGTAGCGCACATCCGCGCGATATCTGATTAATATCGCGCCTCTGAATATGGCACGTGTTCGCTGGTGGCAACAATATTTGGACACCCGATAGGTATCGACTACAAGGGGCTGGTATAATTGCCCTCGACCGACACGTGTCACGTTTGCGATCGAACGTCGCGTCAGTGCGGGCACCCGTCACGCTTAAAATAAGAACGAACACCCCCACGGATCTGCTGTATTGTTAAAAGTCGAGTGTTGGAGAATTTGGGGAGTGTAAAAGGATAATTTCAGGGCCTGAGATTGTGTATCACAATGTCCTCAGCGGGGATCCAAGCAATTAGTGGAGGAAGTTAAGAGGGGACCATCTTCCCAAGTGCCAGTGCAGCAACTGCAGTGAAAGAGCTGCATTTTCTTAGCTCGAGACATACTAGAATGGCTTTTTCTTAGCACGCCGCATACCCCGTATCGAGATATGAACCAAGTCGTGCGCCAGTTAACGAACATTGTCTCGCTACGGGACCGTGTCGCACGCTATCTGAATTTCTATTACCCTCGAGTAAGTTATCCCTGTCGGCGTTCCACGGGGATTAAAAAACCATCTCCGTGGATCGGCGAGGCAGGGGATCGCGTTCAGGGGAAGGGGCCACGGACGTCTTTATCTAACGTTCGCCGTGAAGTTCGCCCCCCCGGAAGAAATGGAGCAAAGCCGAGGGAAGCTCTAATCGCCGGCTCCGCTGTACCGTTTCCAATTCCCGATTTTCAGGGTTCGATGCCCGCCGATGATCGGATCGACAGCGGCGCGTTCCGATGGGGAGAGCGTGTCGTCGTCGTGTCGTCGACCAACTATCCCGATCCCTCCGAACCCACGCTACACCCTCGTTGCGTTCCAAGTACACAGCTACGCCGGCCGTGCTTTCCTGAAATTTACAGACGCGATTAATGTCACGGCTGGCTCGTCCGGCGGTCGCTCGCTCGCCTACCGGCCGTTTGTAGGCCTAACCGTTACTAATTTCGGCCGGCGAGTTATAGCCACTGTTGCCTGCGTGCCCCTACAGGGCGATTCATCAGCCCCGACACGCGGCTTTCCCCGCGATTTTTCGCACGAAAGGAGACCCTTGTGCCGAACAAGTGAATTCAGAAAGAATACTACTCAATGCGAGTGTAACCTCTGCGACTCTTATGCTTCGACTTCTTCTCGAGTATGTAGAGTGAGAATTAAAAGCCATGTGAATGTTTCACGGACGGAGCGCGAGGCAGAAGTGGAAGAAGTAGAGGAGGACGATATACGGTCAGACACGCCTTCCAGGCTGAACGGGAACGGGGCAGATCTCCCCCGTGACTTCTACTGCGCGCACTACGGTAGAAGTTCGACTTCTATATCACTCGTAATGCGCCCATTGATCTGAGCTAACTCTTGCGCAAAATAGTCTCCGAAATAATGCATCCACGAGGAAGCACATAGTTATACAACCGAGAATGATAGACCATTACACCTGCAGCGTGGAAGGAGAGACGCAAGAAGGAGAAACGGATTGCCTATTGTCAGACACACTTCGCATCTAAAGAGAGTCGTATTTCTCCGTAACTTCAGACTCCGGCTCGAGTAAAACTTATGCAAATGAATAATTTAATTGTTTCAAATTACATTTACAATCTCAAAGTTGCCGTTCCATTCACCGCCTTAGAAGAGGTTCTAGACCCTCCGCGGCGGAGTTGAAAGAAAAATTACGACCACGCTATGAATAAATTCCCGGGGAAGCGCTCGTAACGACGTTCTTGAAGCGCTCTGTACATCCTCCACGTGTCTCGCGCACGGCTCGCGTATTAAACACGCAACCTCCCCGCGGATCTTTCGCGATGCATTACCAACCGCTCGCCGATTTGTTCTTGCTATAAACGCTGGCGCACGGCCGGCTGACCGGCGCACGCTGTAATTATTGTTCGCTCTAACATCGGCGCTCTCGATGGCAGTCGATAACGTCGCGGACGAAACAGTCAGAGCAGCCGGCTTCTAATCTGCCGCCTAAATTGCGACTCGATCGTTAACAGTGAAATTAATGGACGCTAATCCCTCTGCTTCCATTATTCCTTGGGCGCTCCGCGATGCCGAGCATAACGCTGCTCGAACGCCTCTTTTCCTTCGCGGTAAACGAAGAATCGATAGGAGAAAATGGCCGGTTTAATCTGCTAACTGTTTCGTTTCTGCGCGAGAAACACCCTCTGTGTATTCAGAAGTAAATGAACGCGAATTGAGTCGTTTTTCTCGGTACGCAGGCACTCACCCGGGGCTAAGGGTAAAACCGGGGGAGTATCGATTGGCCGACGGAGCTCGCTAAGAAAATTACCGCTCGCGCCAGTTGCCGAAATTTACGGCGCAAACCTGGCCTTACCTTATAGGTAAGGTCAACTGTGCATTATCGAGATCCGTTTGATTTACCGTAGCAATAAAGGCAATGCGTAGCTCGCGCTCGCTCGCTCCCCTTCGTTGGTATAGGCGTTGTTTGCTCAGTTGCGGCACCAAACGGTCCACGATTGTTCCAGGACAGCCGGAGCTACGTTCCTGATTAAAGGATTAGTGGGCTCGCGCCAAGAGATTGCCGATTACACAACGGAGATATCGGTAATTCACAGATACCGTGGAAACCCTATGTGACGTCCGCGAGGCGCCTGGATCCGCCGTTCCGATAAAGAACAAGGGAAATTAGCACGTCACGCTTATGGGACACGATGTCGTCGGTTAATGGATCGTTACCTTCGACCTCTGCTCGCTGCTCCTCGTTCACGTAACGCGATATCGCGATACTCGCGAGGACATTAGCATTTCATAACGGCTAATTGTCGATCGCGGCAGAAGTTGCGAAGAAACGGGCCCCCTTAACGAGCTGTTTAAGCAAACACGCGACGTTACTGTTACGTCTAACAGCGATCGACAGCAATTCCGATGGTCCCGTTCATTTCTCAACGATGCGGAGTTTCACCGAGCACACGATCACCTCGATGAATATCGCGCGATTTCGAATTGCCTTCGTGGTTACTTCATTAAATATTCGTCTCTTTGTTCTTCATTTTCCTTCTTTTTCTCTGTAATGAAACCGTTTTAGATTTCGTGGGCGGTATAATTACGCCCCCGAAAAAATGTCGAGGACGCGTCAGAAGAAGGAAAACGGCGGAAATGACCGGAGAGTGGTCCCGACGCGAGAGTGCGGTTTCCTCGGCGAGGCGGGATTCAAAATGATAATGCCGTATAATTCTCGTTGTACGCGAATGTAACAGGAAATTGCGATCCAATTAACCGAAATAATAATGACGGTAATAGACGCGCTGATTGACATACCTCCACGGTAAATCTGGATCATTAGTATTCCTATGCATAAAACTGGCGCGCGCACGGAACTGTGACCCATATTCAGCGGTCGCCGCGACCCGGCCATTTTCGGCCGTTTATTCAAATTTTTCGCTTTCCGATTATTGTCCCGCCTGCCCCTCCCCGCACACCGCCATCGAAACCTCAGCGGAAAAGTGGCCCGATTTTGGAATTCGAAATTTCCGGGTATTGCGCGTCGTTCCACGTACGCGGCGTTCGTTTCCTGCTGGTTAAAAACCCTTCTCTTCGAACGCTTGAAATCTCTGAATGAAATTCCCGAATTTTGGCAATGGTAGGCGGAAAGAAAATCAACATCCGAAGCTCCGAAATATTCTCGGCTGCCAAAGATTTCTCTTAAATCCGGTGTCCGAAATTAGAGAAACGTATAACTTCTGAAAGTATGCTGCTTTGGTCCTTTCTCTGGAAATTACGCATAATTGCTGAATGCACTTACCCATGATTACATTGTCAGCACAAAAATAGAACATAATGGGTTCATTTAATACTACTGATGGATTTGTTATTCAAGGATTATATAATTAATACATTTCCCAAATACCATAATAACTCAGTCCGTACCTACCGACGTAATTCGTAATAATAATATTTGCCTGTTGGCCAACAAATTAGTAGCTACAAATTCATTGTTCTTTGCAATGATTAAACAATGCTCCATCGAGCCATCAGCTAGCCGTAACTGATCCCAACTGCTCAATCAGTACCTACACCGACCAGCTCAACATCCCGTCTGACAATAAATTTCAGTTAGAGGGCCGACGAGTGAATTTCAAAGATGAGTAGTGCCAGCCATCGAGACGCGATGGTTAACCGAGACCCATAACACATCGCGGCTAAACGTTCTCCAGATCCAGCTGCGATCTACGCCGTGCAGCCTGACGATGCGCAATTAATCATAGTTGTCTGTAGTGGAGTGTTCGTTACCTGTTCCGTGTAATTAAAATTAATTATGGCCGTTTGTAATATCACCGACTGAACGCGGACTAACTAATTGTTCGTGATGCATTGTTTCGCCGCATCCCAGTTAGTCGTTATAGCTCTTCCAGTGCCTCCTCCCCTAAAGGGTTGCCGTCCTCTCTCTAAGCGTCTCCTTCAGTCCCTCCGAGCCACCCTACCCCTCTTCCACCCCTTTGTCCGAGCACTTGGTCGGAAATGTCTAGAATTGTATCTCGGGAAGCAGGATTTCTCCCCGTCAAGTTAGCGAGCCCTACGTTACGCCTACGAGAACAGTAGTGCTCTCCCGTAAACGTCAAACTTCTGCACTTGTACGTGGGCCATTTTGGCACACGAGAAACGCCGCGGCGGCGCACCATCCCGGGGACGAACATTTACTTAGCCCTTGTGCCCCCGTTTTTCTTTGCCAGCGGCCACAGGGGTTTTATTTACGGGAAAGTTACGTTCGTTGCTCAACTCGGAGTGCGCGCTCTCCGTGTCATTGGCCTTGCTGGCGTCGTTCGCGAGGGGCGCGTCCCACGCGCAAGTAATTACCGAAGCGGCGTGGAAACGCGGCTCGTGTCGCGGTGGTGTGAGCGGCATCCTGGCCACCTGGCAGTTCCGAAAGTTTCGCTCTCAATGGGCTACGGAGGAGTGCTAATTATTGTCCGTCCCCATAATGCGAGGGAATCCCCCCCGTCCTCGACTTCACCGCCGCCGCGAGTGGGAATTATTTTTGAGTCCGGTGTATTCCAGGAGGGAGAGACACAGCGCCTCAACTTTGGTTCCGGAACGTCGCGCCTTCGTCCGACGATATTCCGCGTCGAGTTTCTCGAGACGTTGTTTCTCGCAAAGTGGTATAGAGATACCTACACCGGGGCCGTGGACGCGAACGGCGAAAATAAACGGTGGGAATGGACGAGAATGAGAAACCGTGCACCAATTTCTATTCGTTTCTCGCGGCGTCGTGTCTGGCCCCGCGATAAGGCGTACCTTTATCGCCGCGACGATACCTTTCGCCTCCAATTTTCCGCGATATTGCGCGGCGCTCTGGCCCGGGAACGCCGGAAAACCGTGCTCCAGAGGATCCTTTTTGTTTCCGCGGATACGCTAATACGCGTCTTTGCCCCGTGGCTTTCAGCGGCGTACGCCAAGCGTAAAAGGAACGGGATGCGACGTTTATTGCCTCCGCGGAGCGGATCGTTGTTAGCGCGAGCGAGAGACTCGGGGGAGGAAAAGGCTCGTAAGCCCTGTAAACCCGCGAATATTTGCGTCTCGCGGAGCGGCTGATCCACTTTCGACGGGCACTCTCGCTGGCGGGTAGAACGCTAAGTACCAGCAGTTAGTGGAAGCCTCTTTGTCACGATCCTAGGGAACACAGACCTGGTCTCGTTTTTATATCAGGGAGCACGGGTTTCAGTGGCGAGTTCAGGGGTGAATTCGCGAACACCCGGTACAGAAGGAGATAAGACTCGGGGACGTTGGTTCCGGAGTCGAGGGTCGTCGCTTTTCGTCTCCGCCGAAGCGAAGCCCGGGTATACAAGAAGGGGTAGCTCGAACAAGGGCCGGAAAAATGAGGGCGAAAGTCTTGTCGCAAGAACGGAAGCGATTTATCGCGGGAATAATCAGTCGTCGCGTACAAGTGAGACGATTCTATTTTTCCATTTACGTGGTCCCCTGTCGCCGCTCCTCGTCCTCCGTTTCCGGTGGTCCGGTTGTTCGTTCGTTTCGGTTTCATCCTGTTCGCCGGGGCCGAAGCACAATCGCTTGGTCGTGCATAGCGTGGAGGCGGCTCGTGAAAGTTGCATGAATGGGGGAATGAAAGAAACGCCAAGCGAGAGGGAATTGGATGGCTGGCTGGTCGGGGAGGTGGGGGACAGAATGATAGATGTCTGGATAGATGGATGGATGTGGGTGGGTCGAGGGAAAGCGAGCAAGGGGGTTTCTGCTTCGAATAAATCACGCGGCGGACGAATTTACTTGATCGCGCGAATGGCCGTTGCTTGTGGTGATAATCGGTGCCATGCGATGCTCCGCGAAGGAACTGCCGCAAGGTGTGTCCTCGTGATTTCTTCGCGAGAATGGGGGTGGGTGTGGGTGGGGTGGAAAGGGAAGCGGGTGGAGGAGCAGGGAGAAAAATGCGAGTTCGGCTGACGCGGCAGGCAACGGGACGTTCTAATTCGCGTCGATTCGCGCTCCCGTTGTTCCTGACAGCTTACACGTATACGCGGAGATTTGAAAACAAAACCGTCAGTCGGAGAAATTCCCCGCGTACGGGCCGAGGCGCGATACCATCGAGCAGACGCTCGTAAACCGTTAGTTTCAATCAACGGGGGTAAATGGTTTTCTATCCAACCCCCTACCTCCCACGTTCTATTCCTCCTACCCCCTCAGCGATACACCGGCTGCGTATCAAGCGAAAAACCTACGGTCGTTTCAATTTGCCCGCGGACCCACCTTCCGAGCGTTGGAATTCCGTCCGCGCCGACACCGCCGCCCTCGCTAAAAATTCATCGCGGCCTCACGCGAAGCAATTTTAACGCCTGACCGAAAGTATAACGCTGGCCTTGCACACGCTTCGTGGCAATTCCAGAGAATCGATCTCTCCATTGTCCGCGGCCCGCGGTCGAAAATAAATAATCGAGGAGGCAGGGGAATTACTCGGGAATCAGCAATATCGCCAGAAATCCCGAACGCTCGGATCGGAACACGCGAGACACAGAGATGTCTCGTACCCTTTGAGTTCTCTCTGGAGTCTAAAGGAATGCAAGTCGCTCGATCGGTCGCTCTCTTTCGCTCGGATCAAGGCGACCGAGAACGAGATGCATGAACGGTCACGCAGAACGCTCCGAGTAAAAAGCACCGATGGTTTTTCTCTGTTCCAGGTGACTTCTCGCTGCACATATACCCAGTGGAGCTGGAAGACGACGGCACGTACCAATGTCAGGCCTCGCCCACGAACGACGGCCAGCCAGCGTTGCGCTCGAGATTCGCCAAGCTGAGCGTCCTGGTCCCGCCCCAGAAGCCCAAGATCCTTCAGGGCGACTTCCTTATCACCACCGAGGACCGGGAACTGGTGATCGAGTGCGTCAGCGTGGCTGGCAAGCCGCCTGCAGAGGTAAGGCTCTGGACTCCTTTTGCTGTTGAATATTGATTTGAATGGATAAGCCATGGGCTGGAGCGTTGCTCGGGGATTTAGGAGTACCCAGATAAAACGAACAATTCTCTGGTAAGATAAAGGAGGCGCAGCGGTATCTCGGGCTCGGATCGAGACGCTTCGAAAACAGGGGATTCGTCGGTGCTCAAGCCTCGTTCCCCGACAGACTCGATCATCCTTTCCAACACTATCTTCAGTTTCCAAAGAGACTCTACGCTATTCAAATCGTGTCCTCGCTGCAAACACCGCCTCGTCGTTAGTGGAGGAATCAAGGGGCCCGCGGTGCCTCCGCGAAGCGGGAACTAATTTGAAAACGGAAAGGGAGTGGTTTGGCAGTGTAAACGCGTAGAGCCCCGAGGCCCCCGAAATAACGCGTTAAACTATATTACGTCGGTCACATAATTACCGCGCGCAAAAGCTTTGTGCTTTGCGCGTGGCGGTTGTAAAAGGGACACGGCGACGGTGTTTTCCCCCGGAGTGGCCCGAAAAATCTTCAAACGCCAGAGACACGCGGTACGCGCGCTATAGTAAGCCAGCCAACGAACCTTTACGATGCTTTGGCATTCGTCTCGACGCGATGACGGACGGGGCAGAACGCTTTTAAAGCAGCCAGAAGCGACTCGGCGAAATGGCAGCTTGACCGAGTTCGAATCCGCAGCGAGTCGCGCGCCTTCGTTTGGGATATCGTGAAAGGGGAGAGCGGATCTTTGAGGGTGCCGCGGCGCGGGCCCGCGGTGCATCGCGGAAAAAACGCCGCGAGATAAAAGGCCGACCGTTGGAAAAAAGCTTCCAGCGGCTCAAACACCCTGCCCCAACTTCGATTCCTCCCGACTTTGCCTATTTACCTTCCAGCCGAGCATGTTTTTGCGCGCACATATGCGCGGCGGAATAGGGGCGAGAGCAGGCCCCTTTCAATTCACCCTAGGCACCGATGCCATTTGAATAATGGTATCATTAATCCCTCGACGGCGGTGTGCTGCACGTACTTGATGTGCCACGATGATGCGTTATCGCGACGTGGCCGCCGCGATCGAATTATCGAGTTACCTAAGCGCGTCGCAGCGTCGCGTCGACGAAGGCGAATCTATGCGCGAGCTCTGAATATTTCGGGCTTTAGATCGTGGTCTTTTAGGAGTCTAAGTTACCGAGCTGGGGGAATATTAGCAATCGTGATCCGGTGATAAAGCGTCGCACTCAGATTCAGCTAGAGAAGGGAACTTCCATTCAAGCACCCATTCCCAATTATATTCTACCGAGTGTATTTCGTTTACAAGCTCGATCCTGTCAAACTTTAGATTTTGGTAGAAATATATAGGTATAGGTATCGTCGACCTAGATAATTCTATCGATTAGAAGAATCTGGAGCTGGAAGCGAAAAATCCGCTCCGCCGATTCGATCGATCGGCGCCGCGACTCTCTGGAGCCTGCACGCTCGAAGCCAAGAGCCGTTCCCAGCCCCGGCACAGCGGAATTTCGACGGGGATTCTAATTTTATCCGGGAGCTTATTGAATCGATGATGTAATAAAGAACAGGTCGCAGCGCGGATATCGATGATGCGGCGTTAATTCGCCCGGCCGAGTCGCGACACCGCGAACAATTTCGCAGCGGCCAGGCTTGCCCGCTAATTCACCGTCGGGCACGGATCGCGTTGCGGCACAGCGATTGCAATCGTTAATACAGAAATCCGCTTTCGATCGGCATGCCGGCGCGAGCGGAGAACGCCTTTCAGCCTAGATAAATAACGAGTCGCGGGGATTGTCGTCGACGCGGGACCACCGGCGAAAAATTAATTAAATTTGTTTCATGGCCGTTCGATGACGGCCGCGCCAGCGCGAGCCTGTGCCAGCCCGCGGTTTTTAATTAAAGTAACGCGAATCCCTTGATTAATGTCGTTACACGAGAACAGGGCTTCGCGAGGGCTCGATGGAAACCTCGCTCGAAATGCCCCGGCAAATATTTTCCGTTTCGGCTGCGGGGGAATGTGCGGGACCCTGATTCACCGGACGCTCAGTGTTCCTTGGATGAGCGTGGATGATACTCGGGGACCCGTGCGCGCACTCTGTAAACATACATCGTCAGAAGCGATCGCAAAGAGATCTGACCGAACCGGGATTCTATGACCGACATCCCCAGCGATATCGCTTGCTCGGTTTGCTCGGCCATTCGATCGACGTTCCTCCGGTTTCATAAACATTATCGCGCACGATGAAAACGTGGAAACGGCCGTGTGGGTTTCCTCTCTGAACCGCTCTTGTGCGATGACCCTTGTTGCACATACCTTGAAATTACCTCGCCGTGCAAACGATCGCTGGAATTTCGGTGCTACGTACGAAGTGGACTTGGAGGGGTCGATCGTGCAATTCGCGTGCCAAAGAGGGTACTAAATGCTTGGTTCGCGTATCTGTCAGGCAACCGGCGAGGATAGTGTTAGATCGGCTGTATTATTTCCATGGTGTCCATTCCAGTTAGAGTGGATCGGCATTACGCTATGCAGGCTAGAAAGGCCAGCATAAAGGGATTCTATCGGTGATTCTTGGTCAGTGTCGGGTGGAAATGTTTAACGGTACCGGTGATTGGCACTTGGATTATCAGCCGCGGGGAAAAAGAATTTATCGATGGTCCGAGTAGCTCAATTAGAGCAATCGCGGTGCGAATGGAAGCTTCAAGTTCGAGTCCCGGTCGAACCAACCGGTTTCCGTTTCTCCTCGCAGCTGTGGATTGGTTCAGGGTTATTACGGTGTGTCCAAAAACAAGAAAAGAGCGCTGCAGCCAGTAAATAGCAGGCAGGATCGCCTCGCGAGCGGTCCATCGCAGTGGAACGCGCGACGTTCCGCGAACCGTGACCAACGGGTTTATTCAACCCGCGCACCCGAAATCGCGGGGCGAAAAAAATACTATCGCTCGGGCGAGATACACCGCCCCCGAGCGATAGTTACTCTCTGGTTTACGTTACGCGAAAAACGATCCCATCCCCGACGCCGAGAAAAAAACGGCAACTAAACGGGAAAGGGAGAGCGTGTAATCGTGAGCCGAGCAACGCGTTCCGATCCGTAGTAATTCGTCGATTACGCGCGTTCACTGGTCACACGGTGGGCGAATAATCACGAAAAGCCTCCGCAAAACTCTGGCTATTGTGTGCTGCAGCTGAAAGCTTTGCGGCGGGGCACAAACGCCTCTTGGATCGATCCGCGCGCGATAACGCGCGTGTGTACGGCCTCGATTTTCATTTCTTCTATTATTTCCACTCTCGAAAATGTTTCCCACCTGTGTGGGCACCGCGGCCGAATTGTCTCGAGTTACAAATAAAAAAAAGAGAAAACAAGCGGAATCGCGGAAAATCGCGTTGTCAAGGATGCCAAACGCGGTTATCAATAACGGCGGGATCTGCGAGGCCGCGGACGGCAATTATCGTGCTTCGCTTGTCGAGCATACTGCTGGCGAGCCGTGCGAGTAATCAGAAGTGAACGACGGTAGGCGAAACTGGGCGCAGAGGGGCTGAACAACGAGGGAAACCGAGAACAAGGGAAAAGAAGCCAGTGTGCTCGTGGTCCAACTATCGCGATTACGAATAACAGTCGTGCATGGCCAGCAGCGTATGCGTCGATTACGAAGCACGCCGGTCCCCGTACTGATACGAATCTGCGAAACAACTTGCGCACTGGCGGCTGGAACCGGCTCATGAATTATTTCGCCGGGGCGGCGTAATACGCTCGCAAACGATCGCCAAGGAATTCGTGAGAGTGGAACGTGCGAGAGGAAACAGGGCCGAAAGACGAGCAGGTTTCCCGCGCTCGAAGATCGTCGGGGTAATTAAAACACGCCCGCGCATAATGACGCGGGAAACGATTGCCGTCCGTCTGGAGCGGTGGTCGTTTTAAACACCTCGCCCGCGCGAAGCCGTCGGCTCGGGATTGACGGGATGATGATACTGATACGGGTAATTGCGTTTCATTTGAATGAATATATTCGGCGAGGGTGGCGCGCAACGCGCTTCCAACAGTGGAACGCGTCGTAATCGCGTGCTCCAAAGCGGCTGCCGAGCGTTTCGCTCGAAAGTTCTCGTAATTTCCTCGCTAGCCGGTGGAAAACTTCTCGGCTTCCACAAATAGGGGCAGTGGGAGGCGAGAAGTCCACGGTGATGGGAAAACGAAACGAGGAGGGAAATGGTGAGAAGGGACATTCCCTATGGAACGATCACGCCGAATCTAGGAATGAAAGCAACAAAATTGATTCGAATACCATAGTCACCATAGTGGAACGACACTTGGCAAACTTGTAGTCAGTTGGCACTTATTTAAGTACATAATATGGCTTGACTTATTACTTAAATCTACGAATCGCTAACCGTCGCCGTGATAATACATGTTATATAAACCAGCCAGCCCTTGCGATATTAATTTCTGTGGAATGTAGCTGAAGGGGCTTATCATCACGGAAATTTCCCAACAGAGAAGTTCCGATTGCAATCCAAAGCCGTTTAAGTTTCTTTTTTTTTCGCGTCAAACACCACTGTTTCGAGATCAAATAATTCGTTTACGAGAGACTCGACCGAGTTCTCCGTTCGTAATTTGCGTCATAAAGTAACGAACGTCCTCCGTGTTTCATTACGCGGTGTACGTCGACGGCGGTCGAGGATGGTTCAGCAGAAATGGATCGTTAGAAGTTCCGCGAATTTCGCCCCGGGTTACGCGACTCTCGACATTTTTTTTCCCCCGTCGAACTCGTCGAGAACTCCGGGGCGACCGGGATGAAAATTTATCCTCAACGAGGCAAGGAAAGCGGTCCAATCTTTCCAGTCTAAACTTCCCCGCTGTTAATTAGCTATTTGGATAGAAGCTGGGATTAAAATGCAGTGCTGTTTAATGCGCCAGGTTCGGTCGATCGCGCCAAGTCGTTTTCCTGCATAATTCAATCGCCTTCGATGGAAAGCTACAGTTGGCTGGATTTGCTGCAAGGTCCAAATTCCTCATCCCCAATAAAAACTGAACGCATACATATCAAGCAGCACTTAGAATCGTATTTTGTTCGGTGCATCGACTTGCCGGCGATTCCCGTGCCGCTTTAATTATCGCGCGCATCGTACGACTTTTCCACCCCACACCGAAACAACCCCTCACCTTTGTCCACTCTTCTATCCACCCGAAACCCTCTTCCTTCCTCCCTCTCGTTTCCCCACAACTCCGTAGCTCGGCAACTTTCTTTCATATTGTTGCAGAAACTTGCCCGCGAAACATTACCAAGTTTTGGCGAAACAAAATTTTAATATCGCTGTCGCGCTCTTAATTCTATTACGGGGGATCAAAGGAAACGTTTTGCCCGCCCCCCTCCGTGCAAACGGCGCGAATTCAGGGAACGAAAAACACCGGGGAAGCTGCTGCATACATTCATAAGACAACGACGGCCGCGAAGTTTTTATTCAAAGGAATGCTCGTCTAGCGAGAAGGCCCATAAGAATTAGGGGCGATACGGGTTAACGAACGCGAGGGCTCGCTCGACCCCCGGATTTCAGCCAATTGCACAAATTAACGATGATATTCATCCGTCACTGTTCGAACGAGTCTATTGCGCTTCACGCAGTAACGAGGACATTGTGCTCGATTATTAGGAATCGTTTCTGCGAATTCAGTGACGAGAAAGCGTTCTGTTTTCATTGGCAGTCGAAGACATATTCGTTTATAACACCATGGCTGGCGCGCTATATTCTATTTTCAATTTCCATGGCGTAGACGTGTCTGCGCGCCAATACATGTAATGGATTCAAGAAATATAGTCAGGCATTCGGGATTATTGGGGAAACTTGGGCGATTCATGCCCATTTCAACTCACGCGGACCCATTTCAAAGGATGGGTACATTCTTGGACCCACTCCAACTCGCGGGGCCCACACTCAGTATTTAATGTTGGAGGGGGCCGCGTGAACGGATAAAAATATTTTTAATACTATAATTCCCTTGAACAGTAGGTACGTATCTTCCCGTCTCCACCGCTGTTCGCGGTTTCCCGAGAGGAGCGCACGATCTTTTTCATCGGCCTCGCGCGCGCTCGAGCGTAATTTATTTTTACAATAATCCAAAGGAATCTCTTTAGCAGCTGAGTGCTTCTCGAGCGACGAGCAACGTTCCCCAAGCTCCCGCGTAAGTTCAGTCACGGATTCGTCGCGCGACCGCTTCGCGTTTCAGCACACACGCTCGCGGCCGCTCGAACCGCGAGAAATCCCCGCGCCGTTGCTCGGAAAGGGTTCTTACGCGGCTTTTACGCGGCACGACGAAAGGACTTTCTGGATTTTCTGGATTTACGGCACGGGGAAATCTTTTCCATTCCCGGGGATGGAGCGGGATAGGGAGAGAGAAGGAGAGAGAAGCGGAGAGTCGCGCACCGCGGATGTCAAGTGCACACGCCGTCGCGTCGCTTTCGCGGCTAGGAACAGTTACACGCCGACCCCCGACGAAACGAGGATGGTAATTATAACGGTGTAACGCGTGTCGCTCGATAACTCGCGCGCGGCCACGGCAGATGATAATTAATTTCATTAGGAGGGCGAATAGTCGTTCTTGCCAGGCCCGGCAGCCTCCCAGCCTTTGTCGTTCCGGGCTTGATTCCTATCTAATGAAACCTGATGGGATTCAGTCGCTCTCCCCGGCCTCTGTTATATTTACGACGGCTTAATGAGGTGGCGTCGCGGCTCGCACGACCTCCTACGCGCGTGTACGCGCGGAATATGGAGCGCCACGAGCAGCTTCCATAAGCGAGCTTCCTGCCCGTTCGAGCAATGGGAACGCCCGGGAAAGCTGGGTATCCGACGAGCACGGGGCATCGCCTGGCTGGGCTTTTCCCGCTTCCATGAAACCCGCGGCAGCCGGCCGTGGTTCACGGAACTCGTGGAGCGACGAAAAACGAGCAAGCCGCGGCGAGGCAGAAAGCCCGCTCGTTAGGAAGCGACACGGGGCCAATTTGTCCCGATCGAATTATTCGACAGGTCGCAATTAAGCGAAAGATGACAGGGGCACGGGGATAAGATCGTTTCCCGCCGGGATTCTACGCTCGATTCCTTTGTGTCTCGTTCATAATTTAGCAGCTAGTTATTCGCGATCGGTGCAGATTCCTACTTATTAATGGATCGCAGGCTGCGGGGTCCCCGGCCACTGCGAATAATTCAGGACCGCCGAAACGTATCCGTGAATCGTATCGCGAATTATGTAGTAGCAGCTAGTGGCCGTCGATGTCCGGACGGACTCCGCGGCTAATAATTTCCCGTGGGCATCCGCGAATGAATATCGAGGAGCATTCGCCACGCTCGAGGGAGATGGGCTCGAGAAATTTAGAAGGGCAAGACCGCGCGCAAAGAATCGCTCGCAAATCGCAGCTTTGTCACAGAGTGTGCCTCCGTTTCATTAATTGAACATAAAGGTGAGGTGGACGTGGCGGTGATCGATCGTTCGATGCAGCCGCGCTGTCTTCAACGGATTTATACGTTTCACAGAGAGCGCGAATCGCGGCGAGATTGGCAATATCGCGGGGAGATCCAGAGCGAGAGGGAAGGCAAGGGATTTTACCGTGTCCCACTCCTCCACACCCCTCCCTTTTTTCCGTGCGCAGCGTCGCTTCTCTTTCCCGCTTCTTAATTAATTCCATAAAGGACTATAAAGCACCCTTTAACGAACCGGCGTGGAACACATTAAACGAGATTACCCCCGCTTACGTGGAATTATAAAAATATAAGAGCGTTAGGGGAAGCTCGGCTGGAAATAAACGGCCGCAGCCAAGGTTACGGAGACACCGTTTCGCAAAGGGGGATGATCGCGGGGCGCGTGCAACGCCGATCGACCGGCGTTCACCGCGATATTTAGGTCGTAAAAAACCGCTCGACGGAAGGAAATCGGTGAACGCTGCAGGAACGTTCACGGTGCATTTATTTCGGGTGGGATAGATCGATCGGGGGCAGCTCGCGAGCTTTATGATAACGCTTATACAGGGCGCCCCAAAATTTTGAGACAAACAGACGCGTGCGGGTAGACACCTTACATTATAAGAAATCGAGAAGCCACTTACCATTTTGACGCCCGGGGCTTCGTTTCAAAGATAGAAGCAGCCGAAGCTCAGGAGACTCACTTTCGATGCGCGCCATTTGAATGGCAGCAGCTCTTGCGCTCACACACGCGAAACACAAATGGATATGTAAATTTTTACCCCACGTCCTTAAATTTCAGTTTGCAGCCCGGTAGAGAGGGGGCGTTCCGAGTAATGTCATAGAGTTCCACTGGTTATCACGGCCCGAATAATACTGACAAGGGGACACTAAGGTCGACGGGAAACGGATTTTTCTGAACCTTGCAGTATTTGAAGATGTCGCCTCCGAAGTTAATTTGGCAAAGCAGTAGGGCGCGCTTCTCAAGATTTTCCGAGAAAATTGCATTTGAAAATCGTTTATAGTGTGTGCTAGGTGCCGCAAAAATTATTGTTTTCCGCTTTTATGATGAATATCACCCTGGCTCGTGTCATACTAGCATGTAAGTAAAAAAGGGAAAGTAAAAAAAAAATAAACTGAAACTCGAAGAAAGCTAATTGCGAAAATAATTCGATTTTCAAAATCAAGTTTCTCGGAAAATCTTGAGAAGCGCGCCCTACTGCTTTGCCAAATTAACTTCGGAGGCGACATCTTCAAATACTGCAAGGTTCAGGAAAATCCGTTTCCCGTCGACCTTAGTGTCCCCTTGTGAGTGCTCGACGCGAAGCGCGACAAGTGCGCCGCTGTTTACCTTCGAATTCAGAATACACAAAAACCGAACGCAGGTAATTGGGAATGGTGGAAGAGTCGCCCAGAGGTATAGGCACGTTAACACGGTCGCGGTGAGTGCAAGATTTATGACGGGGCAAGGACAAGAAAGTGTCGCAATTTCCCATTATGAATAAACGTTCTAATTTTTCAACTTTGCGAGTACCTACCTATGTTCGTTTTCCTTTCTATGCACAGTCCGCACAGTGTCTATAATACAGTTTACTAATTCAAGTGACAACGAACTTGGCATACGCTGACCCATTTTTTAACTGGGTAACTTACCTACCCTGCTCTATAATTTCTATGTATGCTGTAGTTCAGAACGATGATCTAGATTTCATCTGCGCACTTAATATTTCCGCTTATATCTTGATAACGTAGCCTCAGATTGGAAAACGGTGAATGACTCTTTAATTCCTCCCGGTGCATATTTGCTTGCACCTGCTTATCCCACCATTTTGGGGCAGCCTGTATACACGATAACATTCTCCCCTGAACCGTTCACGAGCTTTCCCCGATCGCCGCCACAGATAAAATACACACGGTAATTTCCAATCGTACTCCCCCATTCGACGCGATGGCGAATGTTACCGCGGCCACGAATCCGCAGAACTTCTAATTAGAGCGGTCGAGATCGATTTACCGCAAACGCATGGTCACGGAGGAAAGCTGCACTAAACGCGGCCCGTTGCGTCTCGACGCGCGCACCAAAATACGAATATGTTTCACGAGGATGTGAACCTTTAGTAGGGGAAACCTGTCCAAAACCGTATAAGGTAAATGTCCCAATCTCTGGACACGTCCCAATACCTGGACACTAGTGTAAATAATGCTGATTATTACATTTAATATATGCTTTATCCATAAAAGAACTATTTTATTCAATTACACAAATATTTAATTAAATATATTCATATACATATTTTTCTTAGTATACTCGTAACACTCGTAATAAAAATAAATTTTCTTGAACTGACCGGTTTACACCATTTTAGTATTGCCGTTAGCTGATTTGCTAAACAGTCTTTACTTTTTCTTAAGCGAATATTATTAATAATGTTTAGTATATTGGTACAACTAATACATTTTTAGGAAAATGTTGCTTTGTAGTATTATTTTCTGATTGAATTATTAAAATTTATGGTCGTATTAGTTTTTTATTCGCGTGTCTATCTATCGGTACAGTGAAATCCCGGAACGGCCCGAAACCTGACCACGCAGACCATCTATGCAAACTGCGACTTATCTTACGCGTTATTGTTGACGGAATAATACAATAGTTATTTAGGACTGTAGTACTTATTACTTTGTATTGTACTTATCCTTCTGTAAGTATACTTCCCCTTTTTTATCTTGTTTTAACGATAATATTTAATTTGAAAGATTTTTTTGACATATAACCTTAAAATTAATCATTCGATAATCTATTCTTTTTACACAATTTCATTTACTGATTTCCATAAATTACTTATATAGAAGAAATATGCCAAAAGAAAAGAGAAAGACTTATAAGGAAAAACAGTATAATCAAGAATCTGTTATTAAAGCATTGAATGGAATAAAAAGTGTTTTTTAATTTAATTTTGGTTTATCAAAAAGAAACTATTGTGTTGTTTTTATTTAATTTACCTCCAAATTGCTGATCTTTTATCATGTGTCTATGTAATGGGATAGTTAAATTGGGACACCGGGACATATTAGTTAAGATGTCCAGGTATTGGGACCGTAAAATCGGGACACCGGGACATACTAGTTAAGCTGTCCAGGTATTGGGCCATTGTAAGGACTACGAATTTTCAATATTTTACAAAATTATTTAATCCAATAATGGTTTTTTTTTTAATGATAAAGTACACACGGTGCCCCATGCAATTGTAAAATCGTTTATATATATATATCGACTTGTATAACTGAACAATTCTCAAACGTGTTTCCGCCGTACCTTAAATGTCCAGGTATTGGGACATTTACCTTACCGGGAAAAAACCGTATACCATACTTATTTCTGGAATCAAATTAATGAAGCCCACGCGCGTTAGGCAATTGTTTTCCGCCATATTAAACTGTTAGTCAACAGATCCTCGTGGCGAAATACATACGCTCCAGCGAATTTTTAAATTTATTATATTTCTACGTGCTGTGATCTTATTTTCGACTGTACTTCAAGTGGACTATATAGTGTTCTGGCAATTAGAAGATAAGTTACATGATGATATCTATTAACAGTATATATTTCTATTATATTTTGATGATCGTGGCCGTTTGTTGTCATTTTCATATTTAGCTGAACCAAAAGTGTGGGTTCTTACGTCTTGGGGCAAAACCGTACGGGGTAAAACCGTACACCGAACGACGGTTCGTAAACTAGTGTTCCATTTTTGTTTAAAGGTGTCAGCAAGATGCCACGTAATTATAAAATGTAAAGCAATTAAACCTAGAGAAAATAAATATGGCCGAGCCGCTTGGATCAAAATTGGGTCCAATGTACAAGGTGTGGTGGATGGGCATACGAAGGTTGCACCGGCTGGGGATCCGAAGAACTCGACTAATTTCAATGCCTACCGTTGTTAATTTAGACCGTATAGTATATACGGTTTTGCCCCATAGGGTGGGCAAAATCGGAAAACGGAGCGGTATTGTTTTATTGTTCAATTAAGTACCCTATTTCAACTTTTCAATTATATTTTTGTTATTTTGTGTTCTTTATGAAACCCTTTAATAAATACCGTTTTCATTACCCAATTTGTTTGATTATTTAAAAAGTTATGGACCTAGAAGTTTTCGACAGGTTTCCCCTACTTTACGTCTTATCGTATTGACACGTCTTTAGGCGCCTTTAGACGTCCGTGACTTACAGTATTCATTGCATTCATGACGATATGGTATGATTAAAGGAAGGTAGAAATGTGCACCGAAGTCTCTTGAAAACGAGAATCTGATCTGTCACAAGATAACGTCAGGCGATGTTAAATATTAATTCCGCACCCGGCTGCAAAGTATTTACGGCAACCGAGAGATTGGGAATACTCTCGTTTCGTGCGCGTCCGGTTCAACAAAGACCAATCCCGTGACAAATATTTGCGACCCCGTCGCAACGTTAATACCGTGTTTCCAAATGAACGAGCCCTCTATTATTTCCCTTCGCTGTCCACGCGAAGACGAAGGAGCCATCAGCGCGATTGCCACCCACGCAGTCGCCGACAGGGCAGGAATTAAATCGGCAAGCGCTCTACTCCGCTACGCAAGGGCGCGAAGGAAGTACGTATATTTTCCCGAGTCAAGATGCAAGAAAAGTTCGTTGCCAAGGGGGTGGTCGCCTCGCCCGCCCCCTCATCGAATATTCATCGGGCGGGGAAAAGAAATTTCAAAGACCGTCCATCCAGAGCCCGAAGATCTAACGTAGTTCCTTTTTCCTCTCTTTCGTTTTCCCCGTAGTTGTTCCCTCTACGTCGTCGCTGCCTCACTGACGGTAATTGCGGGCGCGTTTATTAAAATTACAACGCGCCCTAACGCGGCCCGGTGCACCGCTCGGCGTCGCGCTGCCAAGCATCGTAAATAGTGCTCGAGCGTAGTGAGTGGAGACTCGCTGTGATACGAGAGTGCAGAAGCACTGATGCAGCATGCCTAATTATAGACGATACGATCGATTCGCGTCCGTGCAGCTACGGCAGAGTGGCCAGCACACTCTCTCCTGGTCGTGTAGATACGATATACCTATGCACGTACCTACAGGCCAGCATGCGTCCTTCTGAAAGCGCGTGTGCGTTCGGATCACCTAGACGAATAATAGAGGGGCCGCGGAAAAGTGTATATCCACGCTCGTCCAGCTGGCAATAGTGAGATTTTTTTTTCGGCAGCCGGTACTCTGGCAACAACACACACACACTTTCATTATCCGGATAGCCGAACAAGTGCCCGATTGCGGTGCTCGCGAGAGGCTGCCTCGCGGTTCAATTTTCCCGATCTTCCTCTGGAAACATTCGATAGAACGATGGAAACATTGCTTCCCTTTGGGGCTCGCATCGTTTTAATTGCACGCTTTGTTAAGTAGCGACGGAATATGAATTTCTAAGAAATCCGCCATGTAGCATCCTTTATTTCTCTCCCGTCAGGCGGACGAGCCATTGAATCGCGGCAAGGCTTTGCCGCGAGCAGAATGCGCGCGAGTACCTTTGTCAAGGAATTACCAGCGAAATATCGGGAATATCCAAAAGGAGCTTCGTATCGGAGCACTGACAGCCCGGTTAATGCCGCATGCGGGGGATACAAGCCACGTAAATCGGCCTTTCTGACCGGAAATAGCCTGTATTGGTAACAAGCCGCGTTTCAGCTCGCGTCGCGAGATTTCTAATTAGACCCGATTAGATCGATTTCCAGCGGGGGACAGGGCCGTCATGCCGGCATCTGACCGAAACGGGGCGCAGAAACGTTTGAATAACGGGACATGTGCCTCGCTCACGAGTCTATGTTTCCGAAACGAGGACGGGCGATTCATGGAGGAGAGGGAAGGCGACGCGCGCTATCTCTCGCGTCGATCCAGACGCGTAACGAGGGTAGATTTTCAATCAGCAGCACGAAGGGTGAATTAATTCCGGAGAAAATTCGAAAGTTTGGAGAGCGGGCTGCACTCGCGATTGAAGCCCGTCGCGGCTGCCTGGATGCTGCGCTAACCGCGATTCGATGCTCAGAGAGGTGATGGGGTGGGCTTGGACCCCTATCACGAAGATCGATCGTAGCCGAATTATTGAATAAAATATGACGGCGTCCGTTATAATGAAATAACTTCCGATATGCGCGATCCGTGGTCGCCTCCGCGGAGTTCGCTCCACTCCGGATGCAGTCTTTGCGCATCTATCGAAATCTGACAGACGGTTGGGCGAGACCAACTGGCTTCCTTCAGTTACGCGGTAATTGGCAGCGAGCAGCCTCGAAGGGCATAATTGATTCTGTACCTACTAACTGCAATAGCGAACGTCATAAGACCGCAATCTACCAGCGTTTCAATCACCCACGTTTGACATGATTCTGTTCCGTTAATTCCAGCCAATAATCGCCAAGAAGAAGCCCGTTGCCGTTAACAACAGAAAATTGCTACCGCGTCTAGAATTCACAAAGTCACGCGTTAATTAAACGCCTTACCACGATCGCGGCCATTTTCGTTGCAGATCACGTGGATCGACGGCCTGGGGAACGTGCTGCACAGAGGCATCAAAACGACGAAGGAGCTGTTCGACGACGGCCCCCTGTACACCGTGAAATCCGTGCTGAGGGTGATGCCGCGGAAGGACCACGACAACACGACGTTCACATGCCAAAGTCAGAACGCGGCCGACCGCACGCCGCAGAACGCCAAGCTGCGCGTCGAGGTGAGTCTCGAACACACGCCCCGGAGAGAGAACAGAGGACCCGAGGAAAAGTGGGCCATCGCGGCTTGAAGGGGGAAAAAAAAAAAGAAAACGAGGGATTTCCCGGGCTTTTGCGCATTTCTCTCGCCGGCCCATTTTTCCACCGAAGAACGAGATTAACGCGCGAAACCGGCCAGAAACGCGGTAACGAGGCGAAGAATAATTAACGCCTTGTCCAGAAAACTGGTCCGTGCCGTAATCGCTGGCCGACACGGGGCTACTTTCACTTCCCTCCCCACCTCCTTGCTTTCATCCCGTGGACAATGAAGCTGCCGCCTCTATTTCGCGAGATTCCCGGGGTGAGGCGAACTGGAGAAGCCGCCTCCCCCTGCCCGACCTCTTAAAACGATGTTAATGATTCATAACGATGTCGTAACTCTGGACTCCGGCGGCCGGGGGGTGCTGTCCCGCGACGTGTCCAGGGGATGTTCGGGCAACTTATCTCAACTTGTACGATGGCGCATCGTTTACAAGCTTGTCACCGCGCGATATTAATTGCTGAGAAATTACGTCCGACGGAAAATAAAGTACGCGGGGGTATTCCGGGAGTCACGCGAGCAGTAGCGCCTCCGCGATCGATCGCGCCGCTCTGCTGGCGATGGTCATGAAAGTTTGGGGCATCGGCTCGCGCGCCGTCCCGAGCATCCCGTGTTGCAACGCTTCCTATCCGACATCTTGGCTTTCAGGTTCGCTACGCGCCGAAAGTGTCTCTGAGAATCCGCTCCGGGCTGGGCAAGAACGGCCGCATCGTCGAGGGGAGCGAGCTCCGGTTCAAATGCCGTGCCGAGGCCAATCCGCCGGACGTGGAGTACAGGTGAGTGGCGAGAACGCTGGCGACGCGAGCACTCGCGAGCTCCTGGCCCCTCTAGCCAATCCGCGATGCTGGCGATCGATGCGAGGGCGTTCGTTAAGTTCGAGACGATGTCGCGTGCAAGGGATGCCGATGTTGATGATACCACGGTTTGCTACGGTAGGAGGAAAATCGAGTGGTTGCTGGATGCCAATGAGGAGATACCGCTGCCGTATTGTTTGGCTAGCACACCTCCGTCCCTTCGAGTGCGCTTCTACGGCGCACGTGAAATTCCGCTCCGATTTGCAGTTGAGGAAATGCCTTTGAGAGGCCAATTGAGTTTGCCCCGGCTACGGTATCTACGTGAGACAGAGGCATTCATACGGTATCTGCCAAGGGAACGGAAGCGTTCTATCGATTTTACATTGAAAAACCATCGTTTTCCTGAATCCGTGGTTCGCCAAGCGAAAGTAGGGTATTGGCCAAAATCGTGGGGGAACGTACGGGAAGAATTGCACGCGGGCTATCGCCGGATTTCCCGAGACAGAGAGGCGCTTGTTTCGCGCGTTTTCAGCGGGCACAGAGGCGTCGTTTTATCGAGCAGCACCAGCGGCGGACAACGCGCGGCGGCGCACACGCGCCGGACAAAAGGAGAATTAGCGAGCAATCGGTTGCGCCACGGAGCAAGCGAATAATTGATGCTCGTTATAAAGAGAGGACAATGCAAAGTTTAGGACAATGTTAGCCGGCCGTGCGTTGCATTACGCCGCGGTCTTGTTGCCCGCTTCGATAGCTCCGCGAGTTCTCTGTGTCCATTCGCTACGTGTGTACACACACTGATCGTGCCGTTTGTCCTCGCGGGTCCGATAAAAGAGAGATCGCGAAACGAAAGCGAGAGCAAACGGCCGCTCGAATGGCTCTGTTTACGAAGACGGCTTGCAAAGTCCGCTCGACTATAGCGGTACAGTAAACGATTTTAATTGAGTGGTGCAACTTCGCGACTAAATCCTCCCTCTTTCCCTCAAACTTTACGAACTTGGGTTAAATAGAAATCGTAAAAGAAGGCACGCGTTCGTTTCGAAGGGGAGCCGAAGTTTGCGACGAAACCTCTCAACCGATTAATCTGGCGAATATAATAAAACAAGCACCGAGGAGGATATTCGCGAGCTGCTAGCGGGGGGACTTTGATGAAAATCGAGCTTGACGTAGATGCAAGCAAAGGGGTGCTCGGATCCTTTCCAAGATACACGAGCTCGTCAACTATCGCGAACGTCCCATTCGGTCTTCTCCCCCGTCACCCTCTTCGATAACGTATGTGAAGGTGATCCGGGCGGCGGGAAGAGGTAGCTCTCTCGTTTATTGCCATCCGAAACCATCCTCGCCGCTCTTTTCATCGATTGTACCGGCGGGTGAGATAAATCTTGCGACTCCCGCGTCCAGAACGGGCATAAACTACGATCAGGGGCAACTAATTCGCGAAAGGTTATTGTCCCCGCGTTCCCGGACCTTTGTGGACCGGCTGGGTGCTCGCATCGATCGACCATCGAGAAAAATGACCGAGGAACGCTACTTATATAGAGTCACGGAGGACGAGTGGGTGCGAAACTAGCAGCGGTGCTCGGCGAAAGAGGACGAACGGTAGAAAGGGGAGAATTTTAAAAAATGCATAATTATCTCTGTGCCTCTTTCGCCTGAGCGCGGCTCGACCGCCTGTGGCTGGCCTCTTTTTTTGCGCGAGGGCCTCGCAAATTATCCTGCAATTACACGCTCGCCAGCCTATCATCTTGACCGTTTCCCCAGGTGGTTTATCAACGACAAGAAGGTCATCGGTGACTACGCCACGGAGATGATCATCCACAATGCGACCCGCGACCTTCACGACGCGATCGTAAAGTGCGAGGTGCACAACGACGTCGGCAAGAGCGAGGAGACCGAGACCCTGGACATAACCTGTGAGTACGCGTGAACCGGGGGCTAAATATCGAACGGTGGTGTTTTAACTTCCACCCAGGGATTGGAATAATTCGCGAATGGTAGCGGGGATCGCTTTTACGTGTCGCGTGCTTGCACGGCGGGCGAAGTAGTCGAGGTTTTACGAGGTCGCGACGCGGCCGAATCCACGCGTTATTATTCGCTGACTCGTCCGTTTCTCTCCACCCTGCTGCCTCGTCCAGGGGCAGGACACTATCGTAATATCATTTCATCGCGTTATTTAGCGGGGTTCTCTAGGCCGTCGGACATTCCGCGCGCGGCGAGGCATCAGCGAAATTCAGGATCACGCTTGTCAAAAGCGCGCCAAGAGGATAAATTGGGCTACTTAGGGGACCGTTTGTCGGCGTATTTTTTGGAGCGTCCTCCACGGCTCACTGTCGATTTATGGCCCCTCTTTTGCGAGGGCAAAAGTGGCGAACGTGATCCTTTGGTAACGCGGTAGAAAATAGGACAGGATGAAGCGGTTCCGTGCTGCTTAGAGTCTTACGATTCCATTTTTTTCTGTCTCTCTCTGTCTCTCTCTCTCTCTCTCTCTCCTCTCTTTCTCCTCTGCCCTGTCGTATCAATCTCGAGGGATTGCCGGAGGTCAAAATTGAATTCCGCAGACGGGCCGCAGTTTCGCCACCCACCACTCTCCGTCGAGACCCAATACGGGGCGACAGAGATCTTGCAGTGCGACGTCGATGGGAACCCTACACCGGAGATACGCTGGTACCACGAGGACTCGGAGCGACAGGTCGCCACCACGCCGAACATAAGCGTCGTGGTGAATCACGAGACGGCTGGACGGTACTTCTGCAGGTCTTACGTGTCCGGCTTTCAGGAGCTCACCGGCTACGCCAATATCTACATCCGGGCGCAGCCGAACATCGTGTCGAAGAGGGTCCAGTACGTGCCCGACGAGGGAGTCGTCAAGGTACTCTTCAAATTGCTCTTTCACTTATTCTAGGGGATCCGCGATAGACAGCTGGGTTTTATACGGACATCTACCATTATCCAATAGAGTGACCCAAGATTTCCAGGTTAAGCTGTGCCAGTATGTTCTATAAGTAGAAATAACGAAACACGCAACAGTTTTCGCTGCCACGTCGCCGCTACCTCGATCTTTAAGCTCGCGAAGCCTTGACACGTAAAGATTTCGTGTAGCTCAAGATACGATCGGTCTTTTAAATTCCATCGATCGGCCACGTTTATTTTTCCGTTCGGTTTTCGATGTCCCGTAAACCCGACGAGCGTGGCGCGGGCCCGATTTATGCCACCGTAACTTCCCCCGGCCGGATCCGCAACGAGGCATTTATGGAAAATACGCGGAAAACTGGGGGCCGCGCGGACCGCCAGACTCGCCGTCTCGAAATCCACGGCTCGTGTAACGAATGGGCTCGGGCGTAGAACGCGGGACCGACGGATATTTTTCGATGGAATCTGGGGGCAGCTCGGTACGGAAAAGCCGTAGACACGGATAGAGTGGCGATCGACGAGCCGCGGTTTCCGCGTCTCTTTCCCTTCTTTCTTTTTTATTCACCCCCATTCTTCCCTCGTTTTTTCCCCGTCGATGTACCGTCACAGCGCTTTAAAAGGCGGACACAGAGTGTATACCGGGGTCGATTCGCCGCGCGAAGGGGGCAAGCGACGAACCGGAGGCTTTTTTTTCATTCGACTGTTCCTCCTCGATTTCGCAGGTGAAGTGTACCGCGATATCTGTGCCAAAAGCGGACTCGGTGGTATGGAGCTTCGCTGGTCGCGAGCTCAATTTCTCGTCGAACAATACGCCTTTCTACGTGCAGGAGGAATACACCGGCGAGAGGGTCGTCAGCACTGTCACGCTGCTCGATCCCATATCCACGTACTTTGGGGATTACAACTGCACGGTCACGAATAGCTTCGGCACGGATTCCGTCATAATCAAGCTGACGGCACACAGTAAGTTCATATACATTATGACCCGACCCTTTTCCACTGTACTTTACATCTTCCCCCTCTTCTCGCGATTCTGCGATTTTTCTGAGCGCGACTGCTTGCACCGCGGCCGCTGACGCGCGCGGAAGAAGCCGACAGACGCGAGTGAACGTCGTGGTCGCCGACAAATCTTCTCGTCACTTCCACGCTTCTCTTTTCACGCATGGAATTCATAGCCACAGCTCTGACTAACCATTACGAACACACACCTGCAGTTCGGCCGGTCGTTTTATAAAGTTTCGTCGGCGGATTCGCGCGCGTTACGTCGTAAATTCCAGAGGATTCAATTAACCGACGACGCGCGCGGGGTCCGCGCGCATTTTGCGTGCACTTTGTAAAATTTAGCCGGCCTCGTTAAGCAGTCGGCCGCACTCGCGGCCTCGAATTTTATTCCCCCCTCTTCCCCCCCCCCCGCCCCCACCCGTTGTGACGTCGTTTACAAAACAAAAGGAACAGAGTAACGAGAACAACGCCTCACTCGTGGAGCTAAATACCCGAGATTTTAACCAGCCGTGACGCTTAGCGTTGATTCCAGTCGATTGGCAACTGATCCTCATCATCGGCGGATTGGTCGTCTGCGTGATCCTGATTGGCGTGATCATTATACTAATTCTGCAGTGTCGCGACCGCATCAAACAGCCGCGGCCGAGGACAGCCCAGACCCAGGAGACTGACATGCGTGAGTGGAATATCATGTTCGAATGAATTATAGCCGCATTTGCCGCGCCGCGCTTTTCCATTGTTTCTTTCTTTCCGGACGTTCGTGACTCGTAATTTCGTAATTTCCCCGTATAACGTGTATCGCTGCCGCCTGTGGCGCAACGGGGACACGAGCGTTATCGCTCGGCATCTATCGTTAACGATGCGGAAAAACGTTCCGCGGATGAAGGATTGGTTATTGAATGCAAACGAGCCCTGATACATTCTGCTTAATCCCCGACTGGTAGGGTGGAGTCGACGTGACCCAACCCGTTATTCCAAAGTGTTTAGTATTTATTAGCGACGTGCACGGTCGTTAAGCTGTTTGCAGTCTCGCGATAAACGAATCTCCAGCATCGATAAAAGTGCGCTGGTGTATTTGATTATACAATGTCCTCTATCTATCTTTACGCGAAGCTGATCTCGCCCTACCAGTTGCTTGGCAAAGTATTCGGTCATGCCAGCGGGGCACGAAAGTTTGGAGCGACAAAGGCGACGCGATACATACCTACCTATTCTTATGGCGTTGAAAGAATTTTCTCTTGACTTGGATGGGCTTTTTCTTGTTCCCCTGGCAGAAGAAACAGACTCGAACGCGGATCGATATCGAGAGAGTGACAGAAGCAGCAACCTCTCGGATGTCAAAGCCGATATACGAGCGGGATCGAGTGTCAGCAACGCGGAAAGCGTGACAGCACTTGACAGCGAGGGCGAAGGAAGCACGAGAGGTGTCAACGCATTGGCGTTGGCGGGACCCGTTCCGAATCCTCTGGGATATCGTTACAGCGCTGATTACACGGAGCCGTCGTTCCCACCAAAAAATAACGTAAGTGGAAATTATTGGCGAAACGTGCAGGCTAGGAACGCCGAATTACCCCGCCTTACCAATCTACCGAAGGAAAGAGTGAGCGCCCCGCCAGATATAGATCTGGAGGACCAAGAGCGCTTATCCTTAACCTTGTCACCCACTCCCATAAACTGGCCGATACTCCTCCCCTTATCTTGCCAGCCCCTTAGAAGTAAATTGCATTTCAACCCCGATAAACTATAATTTCGAAACGCACAGGAGAATTCATGGGCCACCGTGGCACACCGAACGTCGACCGTGCACGAAAGTTGGTGCACTGCGCCGATGTCGTGCCCGAGGGAATTAATTTCCCTTCCGTGCCGTTTATATATTTCGGCTCTCGTGTTTCGTCCATCCACCAAACCGGGTCTACGCGTATTAAAAGCAAAAAGGGGAACGGAGAAGGAGCTTGACGAAACGAGAACACAAGCTGCATTCAATTCCACCCGCTCCTTTTGATCCCAGAAGCGACCCGTTCAGAAAAACAGCACACTGCAACGGGGCAACCTGGCATTTGTCGCTAACATTTCGCCCATTCCCGCTCTCTGTTATAGGACGGCAGTAACAATAACGGTTACGTGCCATACGTAGACTACACCCGCGACTACATGCCGCCCACGACGCAGGGAGTGGGCGCATCCAGAGAATCCTTAAGCAGGATACCGTCGGGCGGGATACTCGCCTCGAAGAAGATCGGCCTGAGTTCCGCGAATTTGGGCACTTCCACCCCGCAAGCAACCCCCGCGATCGACCCGCGTTTCTCCGCAACGTATGGAAACCCCTACCTCAGGTAAAGTTGCCAGGACTTGCTGTGGTATCAATGGAAGGCCCGCGTCCTCTGTGCCATCGAGTACCCGCAATCTAGTTCGACACGGTATAATAGAGGGGACCTTTGACCAACTGTAATTGTATTTCGCCGCTGCTAATCCCACAGAGGAGCGCGGAGCCAGGGCGAAAATGGCGATTGAATCATAGCCAAGGGTAGAGACGCGACGTTCCGGGAATCGACTTTACGTCGCCGACAACATTGTCCGAGTGTCGTGTTAACGGTACGATTACCGACGGGCCTTCGGAATCTCTGACTCGGACGATTGCCGAACGATTCGAGTGTTATTCGAAGCCCAGAAGTTCCCGTCAGTTCGGAGAGATCTTGAAAGTACCGAGTGTCTTGCACGTCACGAACGCCTTGAATTTCATCAACGATTTAGCGAGCCTTCCTTCGCAGCGAGAATGAACGGGTATTGTGCCGGGACTGTAAGGTAAATGTCCCAATCTCTGGACACGTCCCAATACCTGGACACTAGTGTAAATAATGCTGATTATTACATTTAATATATGCTTTATCCATAAAAGAACTATTTTATTCAATTACACAAATATTTAATTAAATATATTCATATACATATTTTTCTTAGTAAACTCGTAACACTCGTAATAAAAATAAATTTTCTTGAACTGACCGGTTTACACCATTTTAGTATTGCCGTTAGCTGATTTGCTAAACAGTCTCTACTTTTTCTGAAGCGAATATTATTAATAATGTTTAGTATATTGGTACAACTAATACATTTTTAGGAAAATGTTGCTTTGTAGTATTATTTTCTGATTGAATTATTAAAATTTATGGTCGTATTAGTTTTTTATTCGCGTGTCTATCTATCGGTACAGTGAAATCCCGGAACGGCCCGAAACCTGACCACGCAGACCATCTATGCAAACTGCGACTTATCTTACGCGTTATTGTTGACGGAATAATACAATAGTTATTTAGGACTGTAGTACTTATTACTTTGTATTGTACTTATCCTTCTGTAAGTATACTTCCCCTTTTTTATCTTGTTTTAACGATAATATTTAATTTGAAAGATTTTTTGACATATAACCTTAAAATTAGTCATTCAATAATATATTCTTTTTACACAATTTCATTTACTGATTTCCATAAATTACTTATATAGAAGAAATATGCCAAAAGAAAAGGAAAAACTTATAAGGAAAAACAGTATAAGCAAGAATATGTTATTAAAGCATTGAATGGAATAAAAAGTGGAATGACGTTGCGCAAAGCACCGAACACTTTTGGTGTGCCTAAGAGCACATTATATGCCAAAAAAAGAAACTATTGTGTTGTTTTTATTTAATTTACCTCCAAATTGCTGATCTTTTATCATGTGTCTATGTAATGGGATAGTTAAATTGGGACACCGGGACATATTAGTTAAGCTGTCCAGGTATTGGGACCGTAAAATCGGGACACCGGGACATACTAGTTTAAGCTGTCCAGGTATTGGGCCATTGTAAGGACTACGAATTTTCAATATTTTACAAAATTATTCAATCCAATAATGTTTTTTTTTTTTTAATGATAAAGTACACACGGTGCCCCATGCAGTTGTAAAATCGTTTATATATATATCGACTTGTATAACTGAACAATTCTCAAACGTGTTTCCGCCGTACCTTAAATGTCCAGGTATTGGGACATTTACCTTACTTGACGTTAAAGACCATGCAAATATTCAAGACCCTCTATACTTTAACTTCTCGACGAGCCCCCGTTTCGGGAAATATTCAGAACGATTCGAGATTTAGTTTTGTTCGAGGCGCTTCGACGCGTCTTCAGCCCGCCACTACATAGTTACGATATTTACGATGTTATTGATCAACGGATTTGCCAGCGACGCGCAACCGTCTCTGTGGATTAATTATATACCGTGTAAATTACGAATCTTCTGTCGTGAATATTTATAAGGACGGTTCGATCGGGCCGGCGGGTTTTAATATTAATCGAGATAGCCTGCGCTGTCACCGTGCGGATTTCCCGTCCGGGGCTTGTTTTCGTAATATTTGTAATACGGATACGTGGCTATCACCGCGGGGTTATGATTTCTGATCGGTTCTTTTCTTCGAAACAATAGAATGTCAGCGGCGGAGCAGCTGAGACACGCGCCGCACACGGCTGTGCCGGGAGTAACGCCAGCACCGCCACCCTACACGCAAGCTATGAGAATGAATAGCTTGAATACCTTGAACGGCGCTGGACCGCAGGTTAGTACAATGACAGTGAATGTGTGTCAAATTCCGCGACGTAGTTACGACATCTCAGGTACATTCCTACGCTCACCTGAACTAGTTCATGCAAATCTGCGTCGGAGATAGTTGCAAGTTGGAGTCGATCTAATCGGACCGATTAAATCTCTCGGGCCTTTCGTTTCGTATCAGCTTATCGTTTGATCGGTATCCTTGAGCGAGAGCGAGCAAGAGAATAGGCGCTTTTACGGGGCGGCACGCGGAACAAGAGAAAAGCGACGAGCTTTGATGGTTCGAGGGTACCGCGTGGGGTTCGCTAGAACTCGGCCGGCGTGTCTGGCTAACTACTGATTAATTCTACTTGCGAAGAAAGCACCTTTTCGGTCGTATCGCGAATCATTGCTGATTTATTGATCTTCTATGTTACGTTTGTCATATCCAGGCTCCACTTTCGGCACACTACATCACAGGTGGCCCAAACGGCGGAGTCGCGACGGTGAAGCGTACATCGGCGGTAGGGACGTTAGCGACGCATGTATGAGGCCAGGGGGTCTATCCGAACTAGAACCGTCGACGTTCGGGCCTAACTAGCACCACCTTCGGACATCGTCGAGCTCTCGAGGAGGCTCACCACGCGAGCACACGCTCGAGCACGTTGAGGCCACGCGAAGCGTTCCTCGTGGACTCGCTAGCGAGGAGCTATCGCTATCAGAGTCGCCGCAGCTTCGTTCTGGAACGCCGTGACACCGCCCGACGTGCCTCCGCGATCGCGCGCACGCCAGAGGTGGAACGACTGCTCGGGGAACCGAGGCTGGGGGACGACACCGATGGGAAGAAGTTTCGGGTGAAGGGGAGAATGCAACGAATGGCCGAGAACGGCGAGGCGCTCAAGTACGTGGAGCTGGTGCTTCGGCAGTTACGGAGGGCCAGCAGGGATCATCGGCACCTAGTGGAGCAGCGTCATCGCCTCGATGTCCCGCGACGCAAGTCCTCCACCACTCGCGGGCATCCGTCGGGAGGCACGGACTGGAGTTTCGCGATTCCGGCCGGGCAAAGTGGCCGCGAAGAGGGCTGGATCGTACGTGACTCTTGGGAGAAGCCGCGAAAGGTGTCGCGGGAAGTTCGAGCGATGGAGGGACCGCAGGAGCTTGCCGAGTATTCGGGATCCGGGGCCGCGGCGAAACTCCTGGCTAAAAGGAAAACGTACGCGGTGGGAGGTGTGAAAGTCCTGGAGACGGTGCCCAAGAGGATCCACGACAGAATGTGCACGGCCGGCCGGCCAGGTTTACGATATGTTCCTGCGTACGAAGGAATTGATGCCGCGATTATCCGATAAAGGGCGACGAGCCACGACGACTTACCGGGGACAGCCTCGACCGTGACGTATAAGGCGGACGCCTCAAGCATTGGTCGACAAGAAACTGGAGAAGTGGCGATCGCACCTGCTGGATATTCGACCGATATGGAAACCGGCGATCGACAGTGAATCGGGGACAGGTGTCTCCCGACTGACTTCGAGGAACGGTTCGAACGAGGGTATGGATCGGGTTCGTTGGAAAGAGAAGATCGCTGAACGGTATTCCATTAGAAGAAGACTGAACCGGGATGAAGAAGGTTCCTTCGTCGACACGGGAACAGTGTATCCTATCGCCTGGTAGCCGACTGTGCCACGAACGAACCTGGACAGCATGTGAAAGGTACCATCATGAAAGTCAATGCACACGCTCGGACTCGGGTAGGGCTGAACCCGGACTCGGAATGGTGGGAACGATGAAACGGGGGTACGGTGTCTCGGAGGTTTCGCGAGGACGAAGGACGAAGGTGGTTGGGCTCGTAAATCGAAGGGGCTCTTCGGAACGAGAACAGACCACTCGGTATCGACAATCTTTTTATTCGCATAATTTAGATCTCGGTAAGCATTTAAAGAACCTCGAGTACGAAGTATCGAGCACGGCACTCGAATCTCGTCGCGGTTCGATGTGGTCGCAGTAGCAGTCTACTTACGGGGAGAAGCATCGAGTTGACCGAGCAGATCGGTCGTTCGTGTGCAACGACGACGACGACGGCGGCTAGGCTCGTCGGACGTTCTCGCTTTTTGAATATGTGATATGCGCAGACGGATGTCCGGCTAGGTGGACAGGCAACGTCTCGGCTGCTACTTCGACGTTACCGTGTCGCGCTGCCTTTTCTTTTCTTTTTTTTTTTAATTTGTAGGGAAGAAAGAAGAAACATTTAGATCTCGCGCAGTATTCGCAAGCAAGCGCACTAATCGAGAGGATGCGGCGTCCCGACGATCTTGTCTGACAAGATCCAGTCGCGATCTCGCGTCCACTTCCGGCCTGAGCGACCATGCGCGATCGGGCGCGAGTCGACGAACGGGTCGACGACGCGTTCGACGTTCGCGGGCCGATGTTTGTAAAATAGATAGCTAAAATGATTAGGTATATATAAATATTATACACCTGTTGTCAATATGAACATAGGGCCTATAGTTCGGCGGCGCTACGAGAGGAATACTCTATTGAAATAAGCTCGTTCGCGAGATGGAACGGCTTCGTGTAAATAATACATAACGATATTAACGAATGAACTATCGAAGGGATGGAGGGAGGCAGCGTCTTAGGTGAAGCTCGTCGCGGGTTTCGTTTCAGAAAGTGTCGGGCAAGGGTCGAGCGGTACTCGAAAGTTTTTAAGTCCCCGCTCGATTACGCTCGTTATTAATTTACTCTCGTTTTTCTCGGAAGTGTATCGGTTCCTTTTCCGTTCGTTCGCGATGTCTATAGCTCATGGGCGAGGGGACACGAAGAAGAATGATGAAAAGGATCTATCGGCAGAGTTTCCTCGGCGATGATCTACGGAACGGCCTCGAGTTAAGATACCCTCGAGTCTGAAAAGCGCGACAAAAGAGAGCATAGGAGAGAAAGAGAAAACAGACAGATATATCACTGATTCGAGTCGCGATGATGTACCTACATCGAGGAGAATACCATTGATTATGATAACGAAACAGGGTAGCCTATCAATTATTAAAAACGATTCCGAAAGAGAAGGCTGCACATTGCGGACTGGCCCATACGCGGCGTGGCGCGTCGGTGATCAACGGAATAGAAACAGAAAAAGCAAAAAATAAAAAAGATAACGAAAGTTGGAACGACCGTGTCAGTGACGACGAAAACGGACGACGGCGATGACCGTCGCGCGTTCGAAGCTAGGCGAACGAATATACGTTTCTATTATCAGAGGGATATCTTTATATTGTAACGTCTTGTAACATAATTTCTGTACATAAACTGGAATTATTGCTCACCGTATCTCGTAAGATTTAGTTAGTTTTATAACTGTGAAGAAAGGAACACTATTGTGCATATCCGACTTTACGCGTGGAGCTTCAAGGCGGACAGTTCCCCCCGATGGGGCGCCGACTCTCGTCGCCGAAGATCGGAAAAATCAGTATTCGTACACTTCCTTCCTATTGAGGACTCGTTCTCACATTCCACGATCCATCGCGCCCGCGCGATCCATCGTTCCAGCAAACGATCAGTTCCTTCGTTCGCGCCAGCCACGTCCTGCCGGGGAGAACGGATCGGAGCGGTGATTAAAAAGTGTAGTAATAATCGTGCTCGCGAGCATCTTCGACTCTCGCCGCTCAGTCCGTGCACTCTCCTCGCAGCGACGTCGTCCAGCCTCGTCGACGTGGTCTACCCCATCGGTAGCGGGAACTGTCCACAGGGAGTCCGGCTTATTGTACATCAATCACTCTGTACAATGTTCATGCTGATGTTACTGTTAACTATTTAAAAGCGAGGGAGCGCGAGAGGGGGGGGGGAGAGAGAGAGAGAGAGAAAGATTTTCGAGATTTTCAATAGAAACGCGCAAACGAACCCTTCTGGGGCGCGTGCGCGCGTGCTTAGGGCGCGGATTTGATGTTTCGCGGAGCGCGGCAGGCGTGCACGCGTCGACCGGCTCGCACACGTAACGTGTAAATGTATATTTGCTTGGTGGAATTCCAAACTGTACAGTTTCAGCCGGGGGGGAATAAGAAGACACGAACACAACACGTACACAACGCGGGGAAACTCTTGTTCGCCTATAAACTGTATTCGAGAAAAGCGATTGCATACAGAACGGCATTCAGGGGGCCGGCACGAAGCCCGGCATTGCCGCGAGATTCTATACATACAGACACATGATTTCTATTATTAAAAGATGTAGGTTAACGAAGTATACTGCGGGAAGTAATTACAATCAATGTACTGGATGGCCCGTGGCGATGTTAAAATTAGAAAAGTTTATGTCGTTTGAATCTTAGGAATTTACGCCTTCTTGCCGCCGGGCCATCCTATACGTATTAATTGGTTATCTGTCAATTATTAATTAAATTATATCGATTTCTTCGCCTTTAGTCAAGGAAAGGAACGAGAGCCGGCGCGTGGTTTCCTCCCCGTGCGCGCTCGATCGCCACGCGAAACCCTCTTCCCGCGACACCTCTCTTCGCCCTCGCCCGAGGAGGCTCGCCGGGAACGGTGTATATGTATAGATATACATATATGTATGTACGTATCTTCGAATAGTTTATTTTTCTATAGTGCAATCATTTCCTTTCGTGCAATTCCCGAGATCGTTGTTTTCTCATTGAAAGTTTATATTCGCGCGGCTCCATTGCGCCCTCGAAATCGCTCCTGTTCGCGCCCGCATGTCGGGGAAACCTCGCGCGATGGCTTGGTCAACGCTGTGTTGTAAAACGCGAAATTCTTAGGCAATCTAACGAGTCCTCTAGCGAGAACGATTTAAGAAAGGAACTCAGATAGAGCGAGAGAGAGAGAGAGAGAGAGAGAGAGAGAGAGAGAGAGAAAATATTGCCTAATCGGGTGAGTGAGGGAAATTTTTCAAATTTGTTGATACATTTCATACTTTACGACTAGGGATTATGGCCTATTACTAATATTTCGCAAAGTTTATCCGTCGACTCGGTCGTTTTTGTTCCTCCCGTGTAACACCTTCAAACACGTATCATGATTTAATCGCGACACCCGCCTCCCCGCCTCCCCCTGTACAGGGGATGGAAACGAGAGGTGTAAGAGCAACGTTTCGATTCGATGGGACGTGCCATACCTACTATTGTTCGCCGTGTAAATAACGTTTTTGACGCTCGGGTCTGATCGTAAAACGCGAGGCGACAGAAAAGAGGCAACGAAAAAACTATCGATCGCCGAGGAGAATCGTAAATCAGCCCAGCGATCCCGATAACGCGTGTGCGCGCGTATTAAAAACGATCGAGTCGCCCCCCTTACCTCCCCTTAAATCCTCGACCCCTCTCCCTCCCCCGCCGCTCCCGTCGTGACCCCACTGCCCTGTTCGTGAAACGAGAAGTGACTTTTTAGGAAACGAACACTTTTTCGCGCGCTATTCATGAAACCGCGTTAAACGCGTCGCATCGATCACCGAGCATCAAACTATTTCGAATTCGACTGAACGACGCGTAGGAGATATATAATATATACCCCCATATTTTTCTCGATGTTAAGCTTTGTTCTCAGATCGCGCACAGCGTTGCCGGAATCGTTAGATGTCGGCGCGTCGTTTGTATAATCAAGCGGGGGGGGCTCCACGAATCGGGATCATCGTTGCACGATTATAATATATCAAAGGGCGGGAGGACGAAGGGGTGGTCGTTCCGAAGCGACGCGAGCACTTCTGATTCGGGACGACCGGCCGGCCGCCCCAAATCGAGTCACATCCGGAATTTCGACGAAACGACATTTCTCCTAGTATTTAATTGATCGACCCTCCCCGACCAGCGAGGCCAGACCATGAGATGGCGAGGATGCTGATACAGCAGCCGGTAATATACCTTGTTACGTTTTTACAGAGACCCTCGAACCGTGCGTTACGTCGTGCTGTGTAGTAATCTCGACCAATAACTTTTGATAACCTCGCCGTGAGTTTACATCCGACTGCGCGCACTCGCCTCGAACGACACAGCGCTTGGGAACAATTTCGCGAAGACGCACCTTCTCCTAACGACATCACCCTCGGAATAGAGCCGCGAACCTCGATGCGTTCCGAATATCGAGTCACCTTAAACACGGTAGACTGTTCCACGTTCACAAGGAAAAACAAGATTAAAAAGACTGCATAACCGCGTGAAATCGACTGATCTTTGAAACGAAAGAGACTCGCGTTCGAAGAGGCGGGGGCACACGAGTCTCGTGACTTTGCGTAGGGGGAGAAGAAAGCGGAGGGCAGAATGGTAATGGTGATAATTAGAGACGTTCGTGATATCCTCGGTGGGATCATCTCGACGTGCGTTACGAAAAGTAGCACGTTTCAATTTTCTTACGAAAAGTAGCACGTTTTGGTTTGCCACGAAAAGAAGCACGTTCCATCGTTTCTGACGAATATTAGCACGTTTGGTCTTCTGCCGCGAAGACTAACACATTTGACTGCCTCGCCACGAAGAATAGCACATTTCGTACTGTTGCGACGAAAACTAGCACGTTATACTGTTTCGCCACGAATAATAGCACGTTTGGGAATTTATGGCGAAAACTAACATATTATCCGGTTTGGCCGCGAACAATAGCTCGTTTTGGATTATACTGCAGACTGCAGAAACTATCGCGTTTCAGCGCGTGGGCAGTTTAAAAGAATTCAACTGTTGAAAATATTGTTTAATAAATAATAATTCCATCTAATCTCCAAAAGACAACACATATGAAAATTTTAATGTACATAATTTAAGTAAGGGAGGGTGCGGGAATTGCGAACGCGGGGTAAACGCGAACATGCTACTTTTCGTGGCAAACCGCTCTAACGTGCTAGTTTTCGCAGCGTAAGACGAAACATGTTATTTTTCGTGGCAAACCGCTCAAACGTGCTAGTTTTCGTAGCGAAAACCGAAACGTGATAGTTTTCGTGGCAAACCGCTCAAACGTGCTAGTTTTCGTGGCAAACCGCTCAAACGTGCTAGTTTTCGTGGCAAACCGCTCAAACGTGCTAGTTTTCGTGGCAAACCGCTCAAACGTGCTAGTTTTCGCAGCGAAAGACGAAACATGCTATTTTTCGTGGCAAACCGCTCAAACGTGCTAGTTTTCGCAGCGAAAACCGAAACGTGATAGTTTTCGTGAGAACGAAGGCAAACGTGCTACTTTTCGTAAGAAAATTGAAACGTGCTACTTTTCGTAACGCACGTCGATCTTACTTCGAATAGGGCTAGTTGTTACCTCCCCTTTGCCAGCGTTTCCCTGATATTTTCCAACGTTCTTCGACGCAAAGGCACGGTACTCGCAGGCCAGACACCTCGGCGCAAAGAATCGCGGCATAATTAAATCGCGCACAATGGAATTTCAGTTACGTGCGGTGTGCAACAAGGTTTTCTTTGCAACGCTGCCAGGTTAAAGGCGACTGAAGCTCAACGAAACTTTGAAGAACCGGCTCGCGAAACTTTTTGGGCGAACTCGGTCCGTAACGGGAGCCTGTGCGGCGCGCGGCCACAATGGGCAATTATCGCGATAACGCGTGCGCTAATAGCGGGGTGCGCGAAGGAAAACGCTGAGACGATCGGGCAACATGACGAACTGGGCCGCGCGAGGCAAATGAGCTGAATGGAAACGTAACTGGATCCGAAAGAAGTACAACGAGGGCCGCAATCCTCGTAACGCGATCGATGCGAGAACTTTTGTTGCGAACGGTACGTGCCGGATACTATTGCGCGTCGAATTGGCAAAGTTTGCGGGGTCGAGCCGCGGCCGGAACCGCCGAAACGCCATTCACCCTCGGTGTTTGATAACTAGTTTTTACCGATTCGTTTACTCAATTCGCCTCCCCCTACCTCCGTTGAAACCATACCCTTTTTCTACACGGTCGATATAGCTAGCATCCGAGGAGAGTGTCCGCGATGACCCTTTAACTAATTAATCGCGGGCAGAGTTAAGTTAATTCGTCGTCGATTTCGATTTCGATTCGAAGGTCCTTCGACGTGGTAACAGAAGTGCGCGGTACAGAGAGAGAGAGAGAGAGAGAGAGAGAGAGAGAGATGTGATAGAGGAGAAAAAGGAACCTGGTGTAAATATGTACTTCACTGTAGAGATTTGACTATGAACAGCGAATCATCCTTTCTAGTGTACATTACTTTGTATAATAGCCTACGGAACGTCTAGCTAGACACTTTCGGGGATCTCCGTACGAAGAGCGAAGGGACGTGACAAGCGTCGCCGATTTCTGGGATCTCTTTCCTATTGTTTGTTAAAATAATGATCGAATCTTTCTATCGAGCTGCCCGACAGGAGTTGAATCGCCGCGGAACGCGATACAGGAATCCCGTAGCTCCGTTCAGTTCTCGAATTTCGAGCAACCACGTCGACCGAGGAAACGCAGACTGCCGTTAAGCTCCGATGGCACACTCGCCCGTTTTCATTTGATCGCGAACCGTGTCAATTTATCAGAAACGATACCCTTCTCATCGTACAACAGAAGATAGAAAAATGTCGTGCCGTTGAGGTCGCGGAGCCACAGCCGCCCGTTTCCGTATCGGTTCGGTCGCAATTCAATCCCGAATTCCTCACCTGTGTATACCCGGTGGCAGGCGTACAGCGATGCTACTTGACTAACAATAAGCGAGACGTTGGACGTAATTCGAGCATCGCGATGATCCGCTCGGAGTCGCGAAATCGACAGCCAGATCGAGGCGGCAGGACGCATCGCCGGGGCTGTCTGCGAACCCTCCACTTCGTGCCGTGCAATCCATCAATGGGGACCGCGTGAAAGCTGTGACCAGTGAGACGAACTGCTCCTTACGACACCAGACGAGGCCGCACGTGTTTGTTTTCCCACGTTCTTTTCGAGGCCGGCGCCCAAGGCGTGTTTACTTTAACGCCAGGCTGATACCACCCGCTTCTCGTATTTCGCTGACCACGCATGTAGAGCTAGTGTAAGAGAAATAGGAGAGTGGGTCAAAGCCATCCAGCCGTCAAGGTAAACTTGCTTCAAGCGCCGGGACAACGGCCTTGCGAAAAAAGAAACGTGGGAAACAGGGAGCCTCGGCTCACTTGGGGTCGTGCGCCGGAGTATTTCAAGTCTCGTTCGGCTCCTATTCATCCCATTGACGAATGCGCGGCTACCTTAAAGCGGAGCACCGTGAACGGCACGACTTCGAGTCCTTCTGCGGTCTATCTGGTACCGTACTAGCGCGATTGCAAAATTTACGTCATTGTGTCTCTGCCACTGCGTGTTGCCTGTAGCGTGAAATGATTGGTCGCCCAAGATCTTCCGTTTAGCGAAACGAGGGAAATTTAGAGAAAAAGCGAGCCAGGGAAAACGAGAGCGAGTGTGAGCGAGCGAGCGAGCGAGCGAGTGAAAGTGTGAAAGAGGGAATGAAAACTGAGACTATATCGTTGAGAATCGAAAGCAGCGAGAAATCTACCCTTCGACAGTGTGTGCCAACAGTCCCCTTTTATTCCGAGTGTAGCTAACGTCCCTATTCGCGTTTATTCGTTCCCATGGACGCCTCGAGCTGCTCGGGCTCGTTTCGATCACGTCGCAACGCGATAAATATACCATAAGAATGTAAGTACAAAAGGAAAGCAGACGAGAAATATCAGTTCTTCAATGATTTCCCGTGTCGCGGCAGTCGATAGATATTAAACGCGTGCCCTTATCAACGTTTCGCGACCCCATCACAACCCCCCCCCCCCCCCACCCCCACACACACTCGCGCGATAAAATCGGCTTTCCCGTTTTCGAGCTTTTCACCTCGCCTACCCCTGATCCCGCCCTCTCATCGAATTTGATCGTTTCTCCTTTTTCTTTTCTGTACAATTTTTTTCACACGCCCGGAGGACTAAATTTAACGAGACGAGACGCGTTCCTTTTCATTCTTTCTTTCTTTCTTGCAACGATAACGAAAAGAAAAAGAAGAAAAGAAACGACGAGACCAAAGAGAATGTTTATTTTAATGTTGTGTATATTAATTGAGTTTATGTCGTGTAAGTCGATGCATTTTATCCATGCGTTGCACCGAGTGCTTTAATTATTATTTTCTCTCCTTTCATTAATTATTATTACTGTAAGGATATTATCTATACGAGGTTTCGACGTACGTTCTCTCTCTTTTTTTTTTTATTCTTCTAGATAAGTCTCCATTGTGTATCCCGTAATCATCGCGATCGATCGGCGCAATCTTTTATACTTAAGCTGTACATTTCGTTTGCTCGAATTAATCATCCATCAAGAATCATTATAACATTAATTATTATTATTATTTATAGTTGATTGGTTTACGTGCTAACTATTAAGCAGCCAGTGCCGTTTATTTTATATCTCTCGTACAGTGTAATGTGTATCACCGCTGTTATCGTATTTTATTAAATCTTTGCCATATAATAGCCCCTGTAGTCTCACGTTTTCCCACCCCATGTGTTACCACCTTCACAGCCCCATAACGCAGCGATTCCTCCCCGTCTCCTATAAGTTCTCCCCCATAATTTGCACCAGGATGCGGTCAGTCACTGGCACGCACCCATCCTCGCGAATTTCGCGTCGCACCGTCGACTTCGGCCTTTCATTTTTCTGCCAAAGGCTTTGGACGAATTACGGAGAAAGGGTAGAAGAAGAGATAAGATGGTGATAACGAAAGGGGTGAGAGCCGTTTGACGCGCGGCAGGCAGAGAAAGAACAAGTGGTTCGGGATGCGGTGAAACGTTGCGTACGTTCTTCAGGAACGAGTAAGAAGACCGCCGCGCGCGTGCAACATGCAAAGTAGTTTCGTGTTTCTCTGTGTGCGCGCATCGTTTCAAAGCCACGCCAGAACGTACTGTCGCTTTTACAGCCCCGCGAGAATGCACTTCACGCGAATACGGTCCCTCGTACAGCGAGCAACACGCTTTACTCGCTATCCTCCGGGTAATATGGAATCTTGGCGAGCCCGGGATGTTCTCTTCGCGTTCCTTTATCTCTCGGAGATACAGCTGCTCGTGTGTTTCAATCGCGATCGAGCGTAGCTAATTCGCGCCAGCTTCTGGACCTTGCAGACCTGACAAGCGAAGCTCGGTTCGATTATTTAGGTCAATTTAGGACTTCGTTCCCGCGTACGGAAACCGCTGCAAGGCCCAGAACCGACGATGGGTCGGTTACATCGTTATCGCTGAGTCACCTTCGCCTGAACCCAGTCGTCGACTTCGGGCAGAGATCGACTCTAATTTCACCCCGAGGGAAACAAAAGGATAGATCATTTCACATAGCACGCAGTTCAATAAACTGTAACAAAAGCAATGAAAGAAAATAATGCTATTTTTATATGTTGCATCGTCTGCCGTGGTGACCTATACTTGTACGAACAGTACTTCTCGGTTTGTCCCTGTTTATTCGTCTACCGACATTGGGCCATTTCGTGACACGTGTCGTTGCATTCGTTTTAAGAGTTTCCGATACGATGATCAGACCCCTGTTCAGGGTATTCGCAGAAGAAGAACCGTTTCTTTCAGTCCGATACCGATATTCGATCGTCCGACGAATGATATCGGCGGTATTTGTTGGACACTTTTCGAATCGAGTTAAACTATCGTTTGAGTGGTGTCGTCAGAAATTGTGAGAAGCATTCTCGTACAATTCGACGAGGAGTGTCCCAATAATAATTAATGTCATCACGTTAGCAGCTTAGAAATAAAAAGCGACGAGAAATACTTCTGAAGATGATCCAAAGGATGCTCTTGCTCACAATTGATCTAGATTACTACATTAAGATTTACTATTATTGTATTATTATTACTATTGTATATCTACATTCCTTTTAAGAATCTACCACTATTACTTTACGAAACCATCTGTAAATAAGTATTTTGTATTCCTGCAAGAATAAAATTAAGAATCATTATCGGTTCTTCGATATTTCCACCGCCTACCTCTGTCCCAAGTACGATTTCCGAGAGAATTGGGACTCGCGAAAGCACGGATAGGGTCGAGGAATTGCTCGGCTTTCAGGTTTGTAAACTTGTGGGGATTCAAGTACACGTCTGCACACTTTTCAGAAACGTTTATTCAGTGACTCCCTCTTTTAATGGCGATGAACAATGAATGATATATTTCCGAGTTGAAACTATAAACGATTGTACATACGAAACGATACCGACGGCGGTAAATTAATTCTTAAATTATTTTTAGCCTAGTAATCATAATGCACAATGATGTCGTTCAAAATTTTAACGTTAACGGCAAAGAATAATAAACTGGCAAGCCAAATGTACGTGAACGTATTTAATCCTCGAAATTCTAACAGATAAGCAGCCAGTAACCAAAGGCCCTGGCTGAAGATCCATGCGGAACATAAACATAACGATCTAGCAATGCTTAATCGGAAACGTGGGAGACACAGTGGTAAAAGGGATAAATACCAGAAGAAATATTGGGACGTTAATACCGGATTGTATGTCACCATTACCATAGCTTGCGTAAACATCGCAAACGGCAGCTCCGATTTCTTTGAGAATTTATACGACAGCATCAGCAGCAGCGTCAGCTGCGGTAAAAACGTGAAAATCTTCTGAATTATGCTCGGTGGCTGGTTGGCAGTCAAATATAGCATGTAAAAGTAAACGGAGAAGTTATGCTTGGTGTCTTTGCGTATCACGTGATAAATCACACTTTCGTAAAGGTATTTGTATCCGTAGAAATAATAATTTGCAATAGTCAAAAGAGCTATCGAAAATACACAAGTAAGTACCAATTTCAATTGATTCTTGTTCGGCAGCAGGCGATTTCTCTCGTTCAGAGAGAAATACATAGGTACGCTAAACGCAATAGGATATAGTCTGAAATGAATGGATACTGCGTACAATAAACCCGAAAGAATGAATTTATCTTGCTGAAATAAGTCCAGAGTTAACACGACTAAAAGAACTGCCACTGAATCTGCATTTCCTCTAGTGGATATTATAACTGTGAATGGATTATACAACCAAATCAGAGCACAGATAAGTTTCAACTTGCCGCTACAAATTTGGCGCGTTAGAATTCGTCTTATCAGAATCGCTACTAGAACATCGACGAAGGAGAACAAGATTTTCCCGAAATTCCGATGAACAAAGATATTTGGTGTTAAGAGCAGAGCTAATAATGGTGTATAGCGGTATGTATCACGTTCGAACGGAGAGTCTCCATTTACCATGTGTCTCGCAGCGTCCGTAAACACTTTATAATCCACATCAGTGTATGGAACATTAAAAGTCTTATCGTGGAAATTCGAGTAAACCACTAAAGTTACCCTAAGTAGGAAAGCTAACGAACAATGCGTCTTAAATGATAACTTATCCATTTTCAAAATCTGAAGTATCGTTCTTATAAAACACAGGATATAGATTAAGCAGTGAAAAGCAAATGAGAACTCGTCTAATACGACTCTATCCTCTATAATTTAGTATTCTTTTTCGCAGCTGCTTTCGTCAGACACGCTTTAAATTCATTGAACTCGCTTTCGCAATCATGCCTCTGCAAATTGGACTTCGCTATTACGCACGCTGCGTACTTTGCCCCGGGTTCGTGGCACTGAGCGATAAGAATTGGGTACTTTCTGAATCGCTCCTTTGCCTTTTTCACTGCTTCCATCTTTATATATATATATATATATATATATACCTCAATACGTTACATTATTTATTATATATTAACACACATATTTACTATATATTAATACATTACGTTACGGTCAAACATCAAGTCATATCTACGACGGTCTAGAAGGAACTTTTTTTGCAGAATAAATTGTCTCGACGGTCAAAAGTACCATGGCCGCAATTAGCAGTCGCGTAGTCCGAACCACCCGTTGCTTGAACATGATTTACTTTTGAGCTTTTCTCTGGAGTAAAGTCAAAAGTAAATTAACAAATATCCTATACATCGAGTGGATAATCTATAAAAAGGGTCGTCTTTAAAACTTACATAATCCACTGTGTTGTGCTCGTATGGTTTAGAAATATCTATACCACCGCAAACCGTTGATACTGCCCTGTGCACGATGCAGCACTGTCTTATTTCCTCTAAAACAGACTCGCAACGTGACGGCTGGTAGACGTTATCTGAAATTTAACGATTCGAACGGTACTTGGATTAGGCTTGAAACGCAAACGGCGAAGGTTAGGTAGAAATGCATTTGATCGTGTCAGGTGCAACTATGTTGTGAATAGCACAAACCGTTTAGACACTGCTGAAGTTTGCATGCAAACTTTTTACACGGATCGCTGGATGTCATGCAAGGAAACGTGTAACCCTCGTTTTTCAAACGTTTGATAAAATGTAACTTACGTAATCGAAGCGTAATCTGCCAGCCGACTGCCTTGGTTCGCTACGAAGAGCTACGAATCAGCTACGAATGGAGCGCGGCATTCGCTGCGAAATTTCTGCCAATAGAAAATGCCCTCATTCGTCAAACGTCAAGTTTGATTTTAGCAATTTTAAATCGCGTCGCGTCACTCGTACAATTACCAACCGAATGTTTGTCAATAAAATTAGCATATATTTACGTCGCTTAGCAATATTAAAACGCAATATTTAACATATAAAGTCACTAACTTTACCGGCCCAGGTGGCGCGTCGAGCTGTGTCCTCGCAAGAATGTCGACGAAAGTGTAGTCCAGTGTAGTCACATAGTCATTGTATATACGTAATCGTCTCAACGAATGTTTTGTTAGGTTAAATTATACAAACCGTGCATCGATATCAAGGAAAAGTACAATAATGTTGGGAAAGATTAAAACGAAGCAGGAAAAAGGAGGTGGGTCATAAAAAAAGACCTGTAATAATACTGTTATGTTATCTTTGCGAACAAAGTAATTTATTCCGCATTTTAAAGGCCGTTCGACCAATTACAAAACAATATCACTTGAATAGTAAACTGAAATTCACTTATTCGTTTAGAAATTATTGCGTATAGCGAGGCGGCTGTCGTAAACAATGCTGCTGTTGTGGAATATTGTAGGATATCTATGGCAGCTTTGTCGGGTGGCACAGCTGGTTTGTTAGGGTTGACAGGTTTATATGGATTTGGTTTCTACATCTTTGCAGTATTCGGATTATGGGTAAGAGAAGTTATTAAAAAGTAATTTTATTTCTTCGACAAACTTCGACCTTGTAGTAATTTTTCCGCAGGCAATGTTGTTGTTAAAAGCTGGGGGTCAGTGGAAGAAGTATTTTATAAGCAGACGAAATCTTTTGACAAGTGGATTTTTTGGAGGACTTTTTGTATCCTTTATGTCACCGTCACTTAACTGTCAAATACTTATCGAAATATGAGTATTTTCCTTAATAAGAATTATTTTAATATTGCCACAGACATATGTGCTATTTTGGACGTATCCTTTCAGAACTATTAAATATTTGTGTCTAATCGCAAGTATAAAATACGGTATGCTTCTTAGGTTTTATATTTTCCTTAACTCGAGATCAGATTTTTATATGGTATGGTGCATGTCTACTGAACCAAAGGATATTTAGATTTCAGAATTTATATTTTTTAACTAAATAAGTAAATAGGTATGGCGTTAATTAATTAATTATATCACAAACTGCTGCAAGTTTCTAGCCAGAGTAATAATATTGTTGAAGCACAGCGTGATGTATTGTACATGTATGTGTATAGAGTACTCTTTCAAAAACACATCTATTCCACAGCTTCACCGGCCGAACCTTGGCCTGTTATTTTACCTAATTCAAAGTGTAAACACATAAATTATTGTTACAAATGTAGTTGAATTAATATTTATTTCTTTGTTCATGTAATAAGCATACAATAAATAACAGATAGAGTACACAAACATTGTAAACAAAATATTACAAAACCCTACATTTCACTTAAAACGGAATCATCTAGTGTGTGGTAAATCGGTGAACAGGTTTTTAAATTGCTTAAATTACCGTAATTGAGCGCTTCGATTTCCCATTTATTCGACCACGCGAGTCAAGAAACACTAAGCACCGTTGATATTTCAATTAACGTTTATTGCACCGTGAACAGACGATTAACAATCTATGTATCGATATTGCTTTGTACTTGACATGCTCACATTTTTATTGCACTCTGCGCACCCGTCCGTCGCGAGCGTTCAGGATTTCTATCGGTATCACTAGCAGCGATTAAGTTACAACGTATCAGACATCTCTCGTTTGAGCGCGAGGCCGAAAAACCTTTCTTGGCAGTGAAGGAATAAAGTTTCGTTCCTACCAATTCTGTCGCGTGCCGTTGCAATAAATTAATTTGAGCAGCCGCGTAGGCGGGCACTGTTCTCCTTTATGTCGCCGTTCGGGAAGTTGGGGAAAAAGTGCACGGAAGAAGGTCAATACCCTTACAAATCAGATCTTTGTTTCAGAACTTTGCTTGGGAGCAGATGCACACTTGCATCGGCAGCTCCCCGGGATGTCCTCGAGAGGTGTCCCCGTTTCGAGGCCCTCTAATTTTCGTTCCTGATCCATTTTATCCAGCTCGTCCTTGCTCAAGTGATAAACTATTCCAGCTCCGTAGCCGTCGCCGAGAACGTTTATCGACGTCCGGATCCGGTCCCTTCGAGAGTCACACGAAATATTAATTACTGCAATCGCTTCACCCCAATATGTTTCAATCTACTAAGTACTAAGCTAGACGTACAACATCCAATCTACGGCGAAGAGCAAGGAAACATCGCTCGTAGGTAGACCCAAAGCTGTGAGTACAATCAGCATCGTAATCAGAGCAGCGCTGGGAATGCTTGCAGCCCCTATGCTCGCTAGGGTAGCTGTGAGGCTATGCAAACAACGACAAACGTAAATAAATGATAGAATTTTCCTGGGCGTTTGGTCACACACACCTGACCGTTATGACTTCACCCAGTCCCAACGAGATTCCATTCATTTGAGCGATGAAAATTGCCGCGACTGCCTCGTAAAGAGCTGTCCCGTCCATGTTTACCGTGGCTCCTACCGCCACCACGAATCGAGTCACTCTGGGGTCGATTTTATTGTTTTCTTCGAGGCAGCGGAAGGTTACAGGCAAAGTTGCAGCGCTGAGAAACACGAGAAACGTATACTGTACCATTTCACACGAGTGCATGTGAGGTAAACGATCGATCGCTACCTGGACGCTGTACCCAAAGCTGTAACCCAAGCTTGCATCATACCCCTGAAGAACACGGCGGGGTTCTGTCGCGTTAAGAACCAGAATATCGCTGGCAAAGTGATTATGGCGTGAATGAGTAGACCCACGATCACCGTGACCATGTACAGACCCAACATCTGCGCGGTCGCCGCCAGATTGTTGATCGACATTATTTTACCCGCTATCAAGCACATGATTCCGAACGGGGAGTACCTGTGTGACGTTAACATTCAGTCCCATTCTATTCCCGTATTATCGCGAAGCATACATAACTCGGGGGAACTACCAAGCGTGGAAGTACATAAGTTGTGACTCGATCGCTCACCACATCACAATGATACTGACGAGTTTCATGATAATGTCGTTCAGCACCACGAAGAAGTCGACCATCAATCTTCCTCGAGGACCAATCTGTCCAGCGAGCAGGCCGAACGTGATACAGAACATTATCATGCCCATCACGTTCGTCCCGTCTCTATACATTAACGTTGGCTCTAGGACGTAATCGCTTTGATTCGTGCTCCCTATTATCACCACTTTCTTCTGCACGTAAGTGGTCTGTGCCTGCTGGAAGCACGCCTGCACCAAGTTATCCGGCACCATGTTTCTGAAATTGCCGTTTACTTTACTGCTGATCATTAACGTTCGACTCCACGGGTTGCCCGTACCTAATTATGTCGAGAATAGCATCCAGCGTGGAAACCTTCGTCTCTTCCGACCTGGGCGCGGTTATAGTGGATTTAATCCTAGGATCCCCCGGATGAATCATTAACACCATCACGATGCCCACTATGGCGGCGAGAATGGTCGTTACCGAGTAATACATCAGCGCTCTGAATCCCATTCTTCCCGAACTTCTGGCATCCAGCTGTGCCATTCCTGGTGAGAAAGAAAACTTAGGGAACCATATCGCGCAGGGTTTCGTTCTTCACTCCCGCTTAGAACGATGCATAATCACCGGCGATAAGTGAAGACACAATTAGCGGTAATATGAACATCTTCAACAGTCGCATCAGAAGTTCTCCCGGGAAGCTGACAAGAGTAATTGACTGTGGCGAGGGACTGGCTAATCGACCAAGAAACCCGAGTAGGAGGCCCACCAAGACTCCAGCGATCGTGAAGACCAGAAGCATGTTTTCCCCGATCCAGTCCACCACCTATGTTCAGACTCAAATAGCACGCAGAGAAAGTCTTAAGGGATGTGTATGGTTGCTACTAACTGTTTGCAATCTGTCGAGCGGTGTTATCTTGGGGCGCGCGTTGCTCTCGTCCTCGGAAGCGATCTTTTCGATCTCGTCGGAACATGACCTGGAAATGGGTCCAAGTAAGATGGAAGAGTAGTTGAGCAGAACGCAGAAGTTTCCCAAATCTTACGAGCGAGTTCCCTTGACCTCCGAAGCACCCCGGAGGACTGCAACAGCCCCAGATATGCGTTGCCCTAACGACATTGTGCTTGTTCCGATAATGCGTCACTTCAAAGCTTCCTGAAGAGCCTCCCCCTGGGCACGAGGAAGATCGCGGTGGACACGTTCTCTATCATCCCGCGGTCTTCATCGCTGTCACATCTGTTTTCACAAACCAACAATCATTCGCCGTACGAGTCGCTGTCGATCGTCCAGCCCTAAACTCTAGCTCGCCGAACACCCTAAGCTGTAATTAAGAATTGATTTCGAGCTCTACAAGGTGGTCCGAATGCAAAGACCCGGCTTTCGTTCTTTGCACGCGTTCCGGGCGAGTAAACAGCGGGATACCGAGGGGCACAATTGGAAACCAACGCCAGGAGTAGGTTCCCCGAAGGAGGTCACACCTGAGGCTCGATGGTAGCCGACGCACCGCTCCAGGATCACTACACTGATACCACAGAATCGTATAATAAGCTGAGCGACATGCGTAACCGCGAGATCTTGGCGGGTCTTTTACGCGCAATGGGCTGCCGAGTGACTACCGTATGATCGAAACCCCGGAGCTTGTCTAGGTATCGCGTAGTTACGATCTGCCATCACGTAGATAATGTGCCCCATCCAGGAAGCTGATTAGAGCTCGAGAGGGGGCGGAGGGTGGATACCAAAAGAGGAAAGGGAGACTAGACGAAGCGCGAAAGAGACAGCAGGCTACAGGAAGAGGGCACTCATCACAGCGGGTCGCACGGCACTGAATAAGCAGAAGGGAGAAAAATGTGTACCACGCGAGTCCGTTTCGTAGAAATAGACCCGTCTCTATTGGAACCACGGCATCGGCTAAATTGCCCTAAATGGGGAACACGAACGGATCAACCCTTGACGCGCAAACCCCGTTCAGATGATTAAAATGTATTGCGATATGTTACATTTGCTGCTTGCAGGGACACCGAATCCAATCGCCAGTTCCATCTGGCATAATTCGAATATAGTTGGTAATCGATACCTATTCTCGGCCGTGGAGAACGTTTTAAACTTTCAACCGAGCCACTAATGGGCCGTTGAAAGAAATCGTTACGTACTAACGAGTCAATGCGACCCAACTAAAGCCCACCCGAGGGAAACGCCTGATCGTGGGTGTAAACAGTAGGCAGACGGTGCATACACGTGCCACTTGGAGGACTCGTTCTATCATCTCGAAGACAATATCGTAATTTGCGTGCCATTACAAGCCTGTTGAGTAAGTTACGATTACGCCGAGCAAGGCGGCCGATGCGCGTCGGGTTCCCTTGTTAAGAATGATCTTAACAGGAAACCCTCATCTCTGTGGCCTTGGCCAACATTCGAAATCGCGGTGTCTTGCAAAAGGAATGTTGCCTCCCATCTCCTAACGGTGACTGGCATTGTCGCGTTGACGTATGAAATTAGAGCAGCGCGGTGCGCGCAGCACGCCTTGAAATCTGTTACTGAATCCATAAGTGATTGTAATCTCATTGATTTTCTTCCCGAGGTCCCCGTCAGGGATGCAGATCGCAACTGGAACGTTCATCGCGGCTTATTTTGAAAGCATGTAGGATACGGACCAATCTGTAGGGCCCCTTTGTATATCCGTTGTGAGGTAACCCAATTCCTCTAGTAATGATGGCTATGAGTGACTGTACGTAGACTAATATTGGCTCCGTGGTGGATCGCGCAGATACCCATTACGACTATTACGAGATTAAGTCGACTTTCATCCCGACGGTAGCGCTTAGCGTTAAATTGAATGAACTTACAGAGATCGAGGGAGTTTGGGAGGGTCACTGAAATTTTGCAGGAAATTATTGGCAAATGATCAAGGTCATTTCAAGGTCATCCCTTTTCTTTTGATGGGATGTATATTTTCTTCACCATACGCAGGAAGGAGATAGTAAGGCATGTTCTATGTACTATTGAGAATGAAATGATGTGCATTTTAGTTCATGAAATATTGTTGCTCGGTTCTGTGCAGATGCCAAATGCAACTACTGGACGATGATTCGTGAGAAATGGTAAGGGAAACGTAACGTGACGTGATACATTTCTCAACGCCAGACCAAACAGATAACATCGATGTGCATTTCAATAGCTACGTGAATCGAGATGGGGGTGGGAGAACGCAGCCCTTAATATAAGGACGTTTGCGGATAGAATCGTTCGAAAATTCTTTTGCTTGTCCGAGCAAGTTAGATCCTTCGTCTTGCCTTTATATCGTGATTTTTCTCTTTATCAATAGTCGATGGAAATATTCTGTTTTATGAGATAAAATTATTATTCAATATCTGGCTAGACGAAATGGAAAGAATGAAGGGGATTCAGTCGTAAAATGACGAATTTGAACGCGCTAATTCTTCGTGCACGATACGTCATCCCCTCGGATGCAACTTCAAAAATTAATGCAGAATAATAATTATTTAACGAAGGTATTATCGATTTCATAAAAACCCATCTCAGGATCTTTTATTTAATAATACATTTATTTGAGCTCTTTCAAGACTTTACTCTGAATTTGTATTCGTAGCTTCAAACATTTATAGCACAACTTCCCAGATAGCACACGACGTCTTCTATATAGACGTCCATTTTACGTCTGTTTTTGGTCTGAACGTCTTAGACCATATTAAGGGGTTAGGACACAGTAACGGGCCAAGAAAGCAGACGATTTTTAAACGACGATAATAAGAAAAGTAAACAATCGATTATTATAAGGTTTTGTGTTTTAGTTCACTATATTATGAACTATAAGAAAAGCATATAATATTTACAAAATAACAATTGTACGCCGTACAATGTCTCCATTTAAAATGTCCTTTTTTTCCGGATGACCAATTGGTGGGCCGGATTCCGGAAAATCGGATGAACTGTAACAAAAACCCCAAAAGTGTCATAAACTATAATATATTTCCTACGCATTGACGATCCAACATTTCAATTTTTGCGAAAATTTACAAAATGGTCGATGTTTGAAAAATAATGATCAAATTTCGACAAAAGTGTGTGATGTTTTTGTTTATATTTTGTACTATAATTAAAAAATTCAAAATGTTGGATCGTCAATGCCTAGGAAATATATTATAGTTTATGACATTTTTGGGGTTTTTGTTACTGTTCATCCGATTTGCCGGAATCCGGCCCACCAGTTGGTCATCCGAAAAAAAATGGACATTTTAAATGCACGGCGTACAAATGCTATTTTGTAAATATTATATGCTTTTCTTATAGTTCATAATATAGTGAACTAAAACACAAAACCTTATATTAATCGATGGTTTACTTTTCTTATGATCGTCGTCTAAAAATCGTCTACTTTCTTGGCTCGTTACTGTGTCCTAACCCCTTAAGACATCTTTAAGACGTCTGTGCGGAGACATTTCTAACACGTCTTTCCGAGTAAGTGTTTAGGACGTCTCTAAGACGTCCATGCCAAGACGTTTTTTAAACGACTTCGTTTAGATGTCTTAAAGACGCATGGATAGTACGCGACCGCCAGGCGGCGACCGGGCCGAGCGCTTCTCGCAGGTGGGTTACAGCAGTCATGCTGTGTTCCGATTCACGCATACTGCGCATAGACTGCATAGGATATGTCACGTACCCTATGCACTTCATGCGCATTATGCTGCATTATGCGTGAATCGGAACACAGCCACCGTCACTCTCTAGTACCGGCGTTTTTTGCAGAAGGAAATTTATATTTTCGACTTGAACTTGAATATGCCAAAAAATGTCTCGATCATTCGCTATTGCAAGACGTTCTTCTTTTTTATGAAGAAACGAAAATATTGAGCAGCATGAAAGTTGACTCTCTCAAATGAGGACAAGAGCAGCTACTCGACGGGCTTCTTTTTTCAAACTACTTAATTTCATTAACACGAATCAAGTCACGGTATATGATCTCCGGTATAATATCTCTAATATCTCTTTAAAGAGCTGCAGTAGGCCTAATCAAGACCTTACGAAGACGTCTTTGAGGCGTCGTGAAAGTCTGAAATGGACGTCTTTAAGACGTCTTCACGACAATTTAAAGACGTCTTATAGACGTCTACAAGGCGTTTAAAAGGCGTCTTAAAGACGGCTCATGGACGTCGAGTGCTATCTGGGTTGTTGTGTGTGTACAGAAATGCGTTTTATGTAAATATTGTAAAACCGAGTCCATTTTTTGGCAATTACGCTGAAATAAAGAATTAACTAACTCCTTAACTAGTACGACTTGTAATATTTCACTTAAAACTTTATTTTAAAAAATGCCAACAATGGAAAGACCATTTTGCGCCCCTTGTCAACTTTACACCCTAGGTAGTTGCCTAATTTTGCCTATTAATAGGGACGAGCCGGTCCTGAAGAAATCCTTGATAATCGATTCAGCGTATAACTAATGTATTTTTATGTTTTCAGACAGTGAAAAATCATATTATCCATAGCACGATGATTTCTGAAAGCTTTATGCAAGACCTTCAGCACACTATAAAGACCACGGGGATACCGTAAACGTTCTGCGAAAAATTGACAAAGCATGGATAAGTTATCTCCTCAAAAGTGCGTAGAAAAGTGGGCGATTTATCAAGATATGAAGTTACAGGAAAGTGATGTGACTGTATTAAAGTGTAATTTTCTAAATATGGCTGGCGTAGCAGAGTCGGCGTGAGTTGTATAGAATGTGCGGAGTTTTCCACACTTTAAATTTTCCTGTGTGTAGACTTCCACATTCGGGAATTTGGGAAGCATTTTACTATCTTTTATTTTCTGTTTGAGTGCTACTGTTTTTTACTCCCCCGCTCACTACCCCAACTTCATACTCGGGAAAAATCTGCTCCGCCGACCCTGCGGAGTAGCCCATGAAATACGTTCGGTATTACTACCGAGAACAGTGTCCTCGTGGCTACAGGAAAGTAGGCGATGAAATTATATAAGGAAAGTGTGCCTTTAAACTTTAAATGCAACATGAAACGAACTCATACAATTATATCACTTAATTTCAAACGTATATGTCTAGGACTTTACAAAAGTAGTTAAAAAATAAACATATTCTTTGCTATGTATTTTTATGTATGCCAATATATAGAATCTATGGATCAAGGAATGTATAGGGGAGACCGAGGCACAAATTGGATATTTTTTTAAATCGCGACATATTTTTGTTATACGCTGGAAAAATAACTTTTGTTTTATGCATAGGTAAACTTTAGACATATTTTTAACTAAATGAATTTTTCTGAGATTTTTGTACAGTGTCTTAAACGCTGTCTTTATTAATTTATTTCTGTATTTCGTTCAATTGTGCCCCGGTACGGGGTAGTATTGGACAGCACTGGAGCATAATTGTACATAACTATAAAATGTCTCAAAAATGTTATACAGATCATTTACTTAACTTTTTTCAACACTATATTATTATAAACAAGATAGAAACACAAACACACTGAAATCAAAGAACAAGATCTCTACGTACAGGGTCATGCCTACCTGTAAGATCTGAAAACACAAGTATCTTTGGGATTTTTATTTTTAAAACTTGAAGACTTTTTTAAATACACGGTTCTGTATTCGAAAGTATGTACTTTAAACTTCTTGTAATTTTTTTGCAATGCGATATATAAATAAATAATAGAATTGTAGGCGATCTTCCGGCAGCGTTTTTTATTTAAACACTTTACGGTGGCCACTAGGGTGGCTCGTATTTACTCTTGGTAAAATTTTTTTTCAAGATTTTCGTCGAGGCACCCTCCAGAATAGTTCCAAATAATTAAAAAAAAATCTGTGTAAAGTTTCAGCTCGATCGGATAACGGGAAAGGGTGCCCCTGGGCCGTTAAACATTTAAATCATTATTTAAAAACTAAAAAAAAACTTTTTTTTTTTAAATTTTGAAAGTTTAAATGCTTCTAGAACGCTTTTTATTTATGAAGGTGAACAAAAAAAATGAAATTTTTATTTTCGAGGTCTATTTTTTAAACATTTAAGGGAGGTGGCATATACCGAAATATGGAAAAAAAAAATTTCTTATTTTCAGTGTTTGATATGTGATGAATGTTTCCTGAAAAGTTGGGGTCGAAATTCGCAAAAATATCGGAGATACAGACGTCATGATTTCGGGTAAAATGATCATATCTGATGTCTATATCTCCGATATTTTTGCGAATTTCGACCCCAACTTTTCAGGAAACATTCATCACATATCAAACACTGAAAATAAGAAGAAAAAAAATTTTTTTTTTGCATATTTCGGTATATGCCCCCTCCCCTTAAATGTTTAAAAAATAGTCCTCGAAAATAAAAATTCCATTTTTTTGGTTCACCTTCATAAATAAAAGCGTTGTAGAAGCATTTAAACTTTCAAAATTTAAAAAAAAAAGTTTTTTTTTTTAGTTTTTCGGTTTTTTTTCGAAAACCGTTTGTCGCACGAAAAATAGTAATAGAACAAAAAAGATGCTTCTTGTCCGGATCTACAACGTTTGTTTGACATATTTTTTGATTTAATCAATAACTTGGAAGACGTTATATAAAATCGACTTCGCGAGCTGTTAAATAATGATTTAAATGTTTAACGGCCCAGGGGCACCCTTTCCCGTTATCCGATCGAGCTGAAACTTTACACACATTTTTTTTTTAATTATTTGGAACTATTCTGGAGGGTGCCCCTAAGAAAATTCAAAAATCGAAAATAAGAGCCACCCTAGTGGCCACTGTAGCTTTGACCTGGAATAATGCTTTGATCAGAAATAAAAAATTCCACCAAAAGTTAGTATATTAGATTATCTAGTGCTTACTCTAGTACAAATGTGCCCCGGTCTCCCCTACATATAATTTTTATCATTTCGTCATTAATTTATTCATTCATATTTAGCGCGCCATTGATTGGTATCACTGATAGCACCCTCCAAAAGCTATGGTTATTTTGTCCTGCCCACGAACAATTGGCTACACTTGCAAATGCAAGATTCTTCTTTAACAGTTTGCCGGCAATATTAATACCGGTTATACCCAATGCATCTATACGTCTGGCATCATGACCCTTGATTCGAAACAAGAAAGATACAAATTCTTCAACAGTCTTGCAATTTTACTGAAAGCTGTCGAGAATGAGCGAACAACCGTGGACCTTCGTAATGAGGGGTCAGTTTATGGGACCGTGGAGCACGCAGACGCGTAAGAGTCTTTCATTTGAGCCTTTTTTGTTGTTATTGGTCTAGTGTGGATTTCAAGTCTTTTGTTTGCGCACATTTTCGCCGTGCTTACAGTTATATGAATATTGTGATGAGGGATTGCGTCTTCATCGATCCCAGAGGGGATTCGTACAGTTACGACATGTTCTTCGTCCAGGCGAGAAATATCCGCTTCGTTCACATACCGCCCAAAGTGAGTAACTGCAGAATATATATTTCCCTACAACAACTTTGCATAATGTGCGACATCGTAATTCCGTTACACCAGCATACTATTTACGACAGCTTCGCGTAGTAAACTACAAATATATTATATATTATCTGCCGTTAAATGTCGAATATAAATGTGTTGCGAGTATTTAAAGTAGGTTATTTTGTATGTATTAGATACATAGGTATGCAGTGCATATTCAACGAGTTTTTGCTTAGAGCATATGCTCTAAAGGTTTTTGTACCCGTAAATGTTGCAAGGAAATAACAATTTTTTCCGCGTTTCATGGAATTCAAACCGTTATCGGTAATTTGCCTAGGTATTTTCGAATTCGCAGGTTGCTTGACAGATCGACCGACTAAAATTTGAAGCAAAAATTTACGGGCAATGTTATCATTGAATAAATAATCCTCCCTCTAAATCCATTGCTTTCAATGTATGCGTTCGCTCGTGCCCACTATGTATTGAATATTTAAGCAATGCGCGAAAAATGTGTTAGTGATCTCAGATATGACAAGAATTCGGAATTTACCGCACGTACCACTCAAGTCTTGCCTGAAGAATATTTTAAACTACAAAGCCAGTGATAAATCAGGATTTATTCCATACTGTTTTTCGTATTCTGTAAGTTTCAAACATTACTGTACAACGGCGTCAGTTGTTCCGTCGACCCGAGCCAACATGAACACATTTAAGTTTCTCGATTACGATTGTATCGGCTTCGATTTGGACAATACCCTTTTACGTTATAAAGTAACGAACCTGATACACTTGACGTACGAAGTATTAGCTAATTATTTGGTAACGGAAAAGGGGTACAGCGCAAAATATTTATCCAGGCCTTTGGAAGACAAGGACTTAGATTTCATGCAAAAAGGATTGTTCCTAGACTTCGAGAAGGGAAATATACTTAGAATAACTGCTGACGGTATAATTCAAAGAGCATCCCATGGAACTAGTTTGTTGAGTATAGAGAAGATTAAAGAAATATATCCCGAACAGAGATGGGAGGTTACAGATGCCTTTTGTAACGACATGTTGTCGACGTGGAACGGTCCCTTGTCATTGAAAATGAGAAGCTTATTAGATTACTTCGACATTTCGTCGTCTCTTATTTTCGCAAGATTAATCGACACTATTGACGAAGAACAAGAAGGACCTTTAAACGAATATAGTGTCTGGCCTGATATGTTAGAGGGACTAATCGAAATGTACGATAAAGATCATTTCAAGCTGGACAGAGGACACTTCTTTCCTAGTCTGAAAAGTAATCCCGCTAAGTACATACATAAATGTAGCGGAAAAACCGTATCTTGGCTTCAGGAACTGAAGAAACATCGCGTTACTTTTCTTATCACCGGATCTAACGTTGATTTTGTTGATCTTATTGCCACCCATGCCCTTGGAGAAGACTGGAAATCCCTCTTCGATATTATTATTTGTTACGCAAAAAAGCCTGGTTTTTTCACCAACGAGCATCCGTTTCTTCGAGCGGCGAATAATGAAGCGGGCGAGATAGTAGAAGTAAAAGACTTAAAGCGTGCCGAGATATATAGCCAAGGTAATTGGAAAGGGCTGGTCGAATTCCTTGGATATATATGCGAGAAGAGCAAGCCTCGTTGTATGTATGTCGGTGATAATCTTCTGCAAGATATTTATGTACCAGACGCGTGCGCGCAATGCGATACAGTCGCTGTAACCGAAGAACAAATGTCGGAAGGAATGGTTAATCAAGGATTATCGCATCTCGATGAGAAAATATTGAATTCAACGTTTTGGGGCTCTTATTTCTGCTTGAAAGATTCTAAGATGCATACGGACTCGTTATGGGGTTATATTATAAAGAAATATGCAAAGCTTTGCATACCGGAGATAGACTTAGTAACGCAGCATCCATTAGAGAAAAGTTACGCGTGCTTTACTAAAGATGGAAAGAAGTATGATGGATATTATCCAGCTGTGCCGCTTAGCATAGCAGCGTTTTAAACTGTTAGGTGTGCCATTTTCATGAACTTCGCCTACTATTAGTTATAAATAACTACTTTTTACTAACTTCTGTCAAGTATATGTATTATGGTTTTGTAATAAAATTGTAATTGAATGCGAACGTGTTATCACGTCTGTAATTCATTGTTAATTTAAGATACGCATTATACCAGCCATCAAGGAGCAGTTGCAGCATTTACAAGGCCACAGAAAAATGTTCAAATATACTAAACGTACGTTTAAAACAAAGCGCGCTGAACAAAGGCAACGCGAAGGAGTAGCGGCTGTCGAGAAAATATTGGAAGATCGGAAAAGAACCGAAGATCCTAACAAACGCGAAGCTGATTAAATATTCGAAGAGCAAAGTGTTTCTACTTTTGTAACTTATTTATTTACAATTTGATGTTCAATGTATAAAAATAACATTTTCGTAAACATACATTGCACAAAATACTGTACAAGTTTAATGTAAATGTGTATAAATTGTAAGTACAATTGACGGATATATACTGTTAAAACTTAGTGATTAAACAAATACAAATAGAAACGGATTTATTCATTCATATTTGCTCTAGCATGTAACCAATACTATGATGTAAACGGTATTATAAATATATATTATCAGTACACAACCACAGTTCCGTATGTATCGTATAACAATATTGATTTAACAAATCCTTGATAAAAGCATTATTCAGATTAATATAACAAAATAGATTAATATAAAATATAACAAAAGCTGTATGTGGTTGTTACGCCGCACACTTCTCTGCCACAAAATTCGATCGTCATAAAATAAGTACACAGAATGGAACCAAAGTGTTTGTTATTTTCTTTGGACAGCGATTGCAACCCCCATTCCGCCACCAACGCATAGGGCAGCGATGCCCTTCTTTCCACCGGTCCTTTCCAAGGAATGTAGCAGAGTTACTAGAATTCTTGCGCCTGTGTTACAGAATTGTTGAATGTAGTAATAGCAATATTAATATATCCACTTATTATTAATGTCATATTTACCAGATGCGCCAATAGGATGACCCAAAGCAATAGCTCCACCATTTATATTAACTTTAGCAGCATCTAAACCAAGAGTCTTGACACACGCTACCGATTGTACCGCAAAAGCTTCGTTCAACTCGAATAAATCCACTTCTTCTTTGGTCCATTTTGCTTTTCGCAACTGAAACATTCAACGTCATTTCGTCGCATATCTTCATTTATTTAAAACAGATACTAACCACTAACTCGATCGCCGGGACAGGGCCTATACCCATAATTCTGGGTTCCACTCCAACCTGAGCTATGGCAACAATTTTAGCTAATGGAATTAAGCCCCTATTTGTGGCTGTTTCTGCTGACATTAGAACTGTCGCCGCTGCTCCATCATTTATTCCAGACGAATTGCCAGCGGTAACTGTACCATCGGTCTAAGCATAAAATAATATTCCAAGTGATTATCGTACGTTCGGACATGGCAGCTTGTAAGCGCAATATTGGACGTACTTTCAAAAAGATAGGTCTTAATTTCTGGAGGCCTTCGAAAGTCGTTCCGAACGTAGGGAACTCATCTTTATCCACAACGATAGGTTCTTTCCTACTAGGCACTGTTATAGGAATTATTTCTTTACTAAAGTGACCCGCAGCCATTGCAGCCTGTACTTTCTGCTGAGATTTGGCGGCAAACTCATCCTGCTCTTTTCTACTTACGTTAAAGTCTTTAGAGATATTTTCGGCTACGAATACAATACCATCGTGAGTGCACAGATCATTTATATATAAGTAGAATAGAAGCTAGTTAACAACAAGCAGCTGGCATAATACGGCTCTTTCTGCACCTGTTATTCCCATATGAATCCCTTGGAACGCGTCTGTTAACCCGTCGAATACCAAAGTGTCTGTGAAATTACGATCCCCCAATTTCACACCAGCCCTGAGGTGTGACGCATGCGGTGCCTGGCTCATACTTTCCTGGCCACCAGCCACAACAATTTGGTTTTCTCCGGCCTTTATGGATATATAACCATTCATAATTGCTCTAGAAAATAATCTTATCTCGTGAAAAAGAACATATGGACTTGTACAATGAATACTTAATTTTTTTTAGCGAAAACATTAAATTTAAGATCGCAACATCATGAATAAATATTTGCATGTTTTATAAATACAAAAATTTGCATTTACTTCAAGCCAGAACCACATAACATATTCACTAAATGCGCAGGTACAGCCGAAGGTATGCCAGCTTTTATGGCTGCTTGTCTGGCGGGATTTTGCCCTTGAGCTGCAGTCAAAACCTGCAATAGAAAGTATTTTCTACACCCTACGAAAGTTATGCTTCTATGTTTCTGTGAAATTAAAGAAACCGATCGATCCAATGAATCGTAATCTTAACTTACCTGGCCCAATATCACCTCAGAAACATCACTGGGTTTTACACGAGCCCTTGCAAGGCTCTCTTTAATAACAACGCTACTTAAATCCGATGCTTTCGTAGATGCCAGGGACCCACACAACGAGCCTACAAATGAAATACACTGTGCTATATGGATTTCCAAGTTTGGTGTAAAGTTCAAGTGATATGATGTTACAATAGGATATCATACAATTCAAATGAGACTTTGCTATTTTAAATCGACTGATAGGAAGGTAAAAGTATTATGGACAGCTCAAGTGTGTGTTATCTAAAGACAAGTGCAGACACATTTGTAAATGAAATAACGTTTAATACCTCGGGCTATGATTAAAATAACGATAGAAATATATTATTACGACCATTGTTTGAACGGCTGGATTATTGTGTCCAATAAAGGGAGTATTGTTAACTGAAAATTGTGTTGTTTACGCGATATTATTTAAACTGGGTTAATAGCGTACTACGGAGGGAATGCAACGATTTCCGACGGTTACAATATTTAAACACGTAAAGTGAAAATTTGTACCTATGGGTGTCCGGACTGCCGATACGATTACAACGTCGCTGTTACTCATGTTGAAAACTTGTTGGAAATTACGTCCAAACCTGAGAGAAACTGAACGAAGACTGCCGCCACAAGCCAATATAACGGAAATAAGTTAGCAGCCGCAGTGCTACTCACGACGTGTGCCAGTAACGGCTTCACGAAAGTGTGTCAAACGGTGCCAAATGAAACGTAGTGGCACTCTTTCGTGGACAGTTTCCTAACTTAAATTCCATAGTTTTTATTACATTATATTCAGCGTAGAAGAGGATGAGACGTTCGCATAGACATTTTAATAATACAATGAACGCTTAGAGCGTATCGGCGCACAGTCGTAATCGCATTAAGTTCGATTAACCGACGAGATTACGTTTATACGAATCCATTTCAATTTCAAATATCATTTTACGTAAAATATTGTCGTATCCGCGTCTGTCTATACGTGTTAAATAATGTTGAATAGGCCCCGTGTTTGGGTCTTTATTGATTCGGGCGCTGCTACATCCCTGACCAACGTCATCGGCCGGTTGACTTCTAATTCGGCGTACAGGTGGCGCTGAACCACCAATCGCGGTGCTGTGGTGGTGCTCGTTTGTTTTTACCCAGCGTGCATTGTGACCAGTGACTGGTGCTAAGATGGCCGACAACAAGGAGGAGATTTCGGAGCTCGTCGAAAAGCGAGGTATTTATTGCCGTTGTTGGATTTACTCTGCGTGATTACCGTACGGATTAGGGGCACGGTGCACGGCGAGAGTGTCGGCGAGCATGGGCGGCCGACGGGAACCGTAATTGCCATAAAAATCACGCCATCTGCACGCGCACGGTGCCTGACGAGGAACGATCGCGAATATCGTCGCGAATATACGAACGTTTCGTGCCCGTTTACCGTGGCTCTCGCAACGTTCAGGTTGCTCGCGGCCAGTTAACCTAGGTTACGGTGACAGGGACACGCCTGTCAACGCGACGTCGCCCGCGGCCAGTGCCAAACATGCTACCTTTTTGACAGGGCTACGTGTGCACACACGCTCGGCTGCACGACACCCTTCGCGCAGCGTGCGAGTACGTGCTGTGCTAGCAGAGCAGAGCAGAGCAGAGCAGAGCAGAGCAGAGCAGAGCACAGTACAGCAGAACAGAACAGAACAGAACAGAACAGAGCAGCAGAACACACATTGTGCTGTGCTCCTGGTGCTCCTGGTGCTCCTGCTGCTGTTGCTGTCGGTCATTCTCTCGCGTGTCCGCCTAAGCGCTATGCTCGTTACTCATTAAGGTCATCCACGCCGACGGCCTTGCAATTCGCACCGTCGCTCGAGTAATCTCTCTCGCTCCACGATTACCGTTATCTCTTAGCCGCGAATTTACTGCCGGCTGATTCGTCTAACACCTACGCTCTCTGGCCGCCGTGTGTGCCGACGCGAGCGCGCGCGCGCGCGCGCACTAGTTATCCGCGGATTCCCGATCATCGTGGGATTCGAATGTCGTCGGTCACGAGAGAACTTTGTGACGGGCTATCTGTCGCACGAGGGACGTGTGCAACGTGTTCGCTATGTACACCCGGCCACCGGTAATAAATATACATGGTGTGTCACGTTAGATCGTCGTCGGTTAGGGAATATCGCTGGTGGAGATCGATTGCCACCTGACGTTGTACCACGCTACTACTACGGGCCTCGTGAAATTTCCACCTTGATGATACTACGCCTGTCTCATTCCTCGTACTCGTTTTGCGTCGGTATTTCTCCGAATTGTGGCTCCGATAAGAGCGTATGCACTAACGGTGTTCGGTTCTGCTTCCATGTCCTCGGGAATTAACGCATTTGACAACACGTGGCGATAGTGCGTGCGTCTATAAACAATTCGTGTGTATGTACTACAGCCGCACCCTCTCAATTCGTAATCTTCGCTCTCCTTCCCCCCTATTGCCACCATCAGCCTGTTTAACATTGTCACTTGTTAGTATACAGTGAATCACAGAATTACTGGCGCAATCTCACTCATATTCTCATACGGGGGTTGGCAAATATCAGCGACCAATCTTTTCTAGCTCGTTCTACTCTTCATCCTCGGAGTCCACCGCCATGGTGCGTCGAATATGTTCTCAAAGTGTCGCCTACTTATCTCTTTGATCGCTAAATGCAGCGCTGCTCCAAAACAACAGGCATTCCACTAAGCAGTTCCAAGTCCCCGCCGTATGTAGTCCCAGTGCTCCTTTCAGCCGTTTGTCAGACTGAAATTGAACATCTGTATCCAGTTTCTGTCTGTGTCAGTAAATTTTGTCACTCACTATACGTAGATCCGTGGAGCGATTCACCCGATACGTGATTATCGTTCATCGGTCGGACACTGACCACCGGCTGTGTACCGACCGTTTCCGTGATCGTTCATTGGTAATGCGACTTTTTCGCGAACATGCCGGCGACATTCTGTCGATAAATTATGTAGGTTGAGGATGATCGCCCGGCGGGATCAGCATCGCGAGGCGATCAATCGGGATTTCTGATCGTCCCCGCCACATAATGCGATTAAACCCGGGGTACACGGGTCTCGTGTATTACGCGCTGCTCCCGGCTCGCGCTCGGTGTACCTTGTTGCACGACGAACCAGTTCCATCGTACGACTTCATCAGAATTTCCCCGTGGATGCCGCGGGTGATTTTAATGCGATCAGTAGCAGATCGCCCAGAGAAATACCCAGGATATCGAGCAATTTGTTGCGCAGCGAAATCGCAAGACGTGGCGCGCCCTTACATCGCGTGACTGGCGGCTCGATTCTTTCCAACGTTTTACCGCTGATATCCGTTTAATCCATTCGGGAACTCCTTTGTCGCTCCCTGTTCCAGTCATATGCTAGAAGCACCTCGATGATAGCGATCTTATGTAGACCGGCGGATCAATACCCTCACCCAGTTCGTTCCGTAGCTCTGTTGATCTTTCATTAATTTCTCGTGCAATTCGAATTGCCCACTTAGCATGCGTTTCCCGATCGTACTTGCCAGCTGGCAATAGACATGCTCCGACGAATTTTAACGGAAGGAAGTCGGCCATTTATGCCCGCCCATGAACGCACACGCGTCTTCGATTTTATTCGAACCCGAACGTCCGTTACCGAGATAGCCTAACCATGCTTTTAAAGTGTTTCGAATTACAGTACGCGTGGAGACTATTTTTGCACGTTAACATTGTGAAAATAAGGTCGATGGGTTTGTGAGCCAGCGGTAGCCTCAGTTTTATTAACAGCCTTGTTATTAACCACCGCGTAAATGGTCCTTTTCCGGCTTAGCGAAAGACACCAGGCTGTCTAGCTCGATCTGCTCGAAAACGCACCGTTACCCATTGAAATTGTAGGTGCCAATCAATTTGGAGTATTGGATTTAAGGTGAAAGGATTTGTCTGTGCCTTGGGTAAGCTCGATTTATGGAGTAGTATTATGCTAGGCCAATTTCTTTTCTCTCCACCAAATAGACACAGATTCCCTGAGTTATCGCGCAGGCAGAATGTTATCAAAGCCGTTGCTGGTAGCGTGTGTGTCGCGAGCATCGCGCGACTATGTATTACAATACAAACGTGACTTACCTTCCGATGCGGTGTCATTAAACGAAGCCGTGATAGATATTCCGCGGTGATCTGCTCTATTTGCCGTTCGCTCTGTGCACCTCGTACGTGCCGGCAATAGCAAAAACAGCGCCACACCGTCTGCCTCTTATATTTTGTATTAATACCCGATGGCGAAACTTAGATAAAATACGGGATCACCGAATAGGTCGGCAATCTAGGGAAAAAATCACGGCCAGTTTCTATTTTTCGTCGTTCGGCGTTTTCTCTTCTACGAATAAGCTTCGGCTGCCGAGCGCAGTTGCAACAGATGACGAGGCTGCTTAAGTAGGCTGCATTTATTTATTCGTGGTGGCGTGGAGCCGCGCACGATAACGGTACATTATCGTTTTGGTGTGGTCGGAAGCTATTCTTTCAACGGGAACGACAACCGTTGCTTAGGGAATTTTTCTCTCGATTTTTCCCCGCTCCTAAGCGCGCGCGTTGCGAACGATTGCTTTGCTTCGTTTCACTTTGGCCTCGAATCGTTCGTACGAGTGCTACACGAGCCTCTGCTCAGTAAAACTATAGATAATCCGTCCTTTCAGGTCGATTTGTAAACAGCCGCTCATTCAGCATTGATTCCATTGCACGACTCGATTCCGAAGATCGCCCATCAATGTACTACGGTTCTGCGCATCGCGAACTTCTGTATAACTATTTATATAATGTGGCAGACGCGTTAATACCGACATCCTTTCTCTATCTTGGACGCGAGATTCGCTGTGAGTTACGTTGTGTTTGGAGCAGAATAGAGCACAGGATCTGGGGTCCACGTGTTGGTGCTCCGCACCGTTCGCCAAGTTCAAGTTGGGGACATTATAAACAGGAAACGATGCAGAACGTTTTAAACTGGCCGACGTTTGCGCGACACCGAATCGGCAAAGGGTAGGCTCTAGCTGTAACTCGTCGTTTAACGAATCGCCCCGTCCTATTGATAGGCTCTAGTCCACGGAGACGTGGCGTAGTTCCACATGCATTGTTCAGTAGAGATGAATCGATATCCTATTCTTGATTCTCGCGAGTTCTTCTGTATATACTTCTCTTTACTTTGTAGCAACGTCTGTTTCATTCTTTACGATACAACGGTTCGCTGTGTTTTAATGGACACGAGATAACAGCGAAGTTTGCTAAGTCATAGACCAGTAATTTCGTCACGGGCGAGACAAAGGTCCAGTCTCATTCCCGATCATTTCTTTTGGTATCCTCGATCAAGATATAGCTAGATTTTGTTCAGTCACAATCCAATAATTTCGCTGTAGACCGTAGGTTTAGTATCTGGTCGAGGTATCGGGATGAATTTTGTTAAATCGTAGCTCAGCGTTCTGTTCGTTGAACAGCACGGCAGCCGATGTTCGTTTAACATAATTCTCGGACTTATTTAAGGTACCTTTGATCGAAATCGGAGTCTGGTGCTAGCTTCTTTCCGCGAAGCGACCACTAATTACTATCGCAACGCTGCACCATGTAATACGCACTAATTACTTTAACACCGTTACGTAATCATTGACCGACCAGGTTTTCAATCACCGTTTCCTGCTCTGCTTGGTGTTCGCGGAAGATCCTTCACCGTGACGAGAAAAAAAGCGAAACTCGGGAACACGATGATACCTAATTAGAGTCGGAGTCATTTCATCAATGACAGAGTAACAAGTTCTGCGCCTCTATGCGTATGGCTTTATCGTTGCTCCGTTCAATGGACACGCGTTTCGCGAGGCGACGACCTCTGAATACGAGCGCATCTCTCGCTATTCTGTTCTACCTGTCAAGTTAACAATCTGCGCTGCAACATTTGCATATTGTCCCGCGCAACTCGTTCGTCTCTGTCCTTCCCCTTACTTCTACGTGTCACGAGTTCCTATCACTCATCTGCTCCGTTTGATAGACTCGTCCCTACCCCGATGACTTTCAAATGAAGGTGTCGGCATCGAGCCGCTAATTCCCGTCGAAATTTCGCGGCATATCGATTGCTGATAGACAAACACCGATGTGTTTACATTGCCCGGATATAAACCCCGCCGCTTTGCAAATGGCGTGTTGTCACGCGTTCAGAGTGCCTTTTCAGCTGTCGTTGAAACCACCGAGTATGCTTGCAGGTCGCTAAAATATTTTAATAGCACTTTGACTTGTTTTCCTTCAGTTTCTGCCAATTACAGAAGTCAGCCTTGTGTTCAATGACTACAGTCTGCTCTCTACGCAATTTAAAAAACGAACAGGGAAGTACACTGTGATCTTGAAGCAGCCTTGAAAATATTTCTCTCCAGTGACACTACTTAGTCTCGAAACAATGTAGGGGAGACCGGGGCTGGTAGGCCAGTTTTTCAGTTTTTGATTTTTAATAAATTATGTGGACGAAATATCATTAAACCGGTTAGTAAATTTGATAGGGCATACATTTGGCTATCTGATTAAATTATTAAAGTTGACTAAATGTGACAACAATTAAGGCATTTTAATGTTTTTCTAACACCTTACATGCTGGTCAACCAGCCCCGTGGTCGGGGTTGGTAGACTAACAGTATGGGGTGGGTTGACTATATGGCAATCAGGGTGCAATCAGTGAAGAAAATGTTGTTAGCAACTTATCTGAATGGTAATAAAATAGCACAATGTCACGAGAGTTGTTTCATTATAAAATATTTATTACTTTTTAATAATAAATAACAATTTAAACCATCACTGGGGTTGGTTGACCAGCTTAGTCATGTAACCTCGAACGTTATTAGTCAACCAGCCCCGAACGATCATTTTGACTTCAATACTCTATATAACCTTTAATTATTTATGTAAAATCAAAAACGCAGTCTCAGTAGGTCGTTTAATAAACCAACTTTAAAATAGTCCCTTCGCATTAATTCTACTGTAACTATATAGAGCGTAAAGCCAATTTTTCGATAAACGCTGGTAACTGCCAAACAACGTGTAATGGTGGTGTCGGAAACAAATGAATGACATAGTAGAAGTGACTTGTTTCTACAGAAAATCGCTCAGCAGTAGAGCACACGTTAGTGAAAAGTTATTAACAATTAGTCAACCTACCCCTGGGGCCAACCAGCCCCGGTCTCCCCTATATATGTCTCGCGTGTTTTACCTTTCGGACACCATTTCATGCGGACGCTTGTCCCAAATCGCATTAAACACCATTTGAATACCGTTAACGTCCGAACTTTATTCGCTACATTCGAGTGCTTCTGAAGTAGGTCAACGTTGCAGGACTTAAATAGCCCTAGTTACGCGGAGACTTCAATTACGTAACCGCCCGCGTTTTTATCGCTCGCGAGATCGCGAATCCGCCGACGCGCCGGGATCGCGAGAATTGCTAATCCACGCGCGATACGCTCAACGTCCTATTCCCGATGAAATCACACCCGATCTCTCTCCCTGAGATCGTCCGAGTCGGAACGAGATAATTACCGCAGCGTTCGGTAGCGTTTCGAGGGAAAACAGGAAAGAACCAGCCTAGGCTGTGCATGAACGGAGCGAGCCGCAGCTTGTCCGTTCGCACGATTTATTAGGCCTTAAATTGGCGTATGCGTCACTCCGCGTACGTGACTAACCGGAACTTTCCTTCCACGGTAACGCACGTGGATCATGCGGTATGCGGTGGATGCGATCTCTCGAGCTTAAACTCGCTAGAAATCGCCGGAGGAAAGTCTAGAGGCGCGCAGTCTCCCCGAGAAACCTATGGTCACGTTTTCACACGTCGCGGGCATTAAACGCGCCGTGGCACCGCGACGAACCGCGAGATCCTGACGATTTCTATGCCACCGGGCCACGCCGTTGCCCGTTTTGTTCCCTGGAACAAAACGATTCGTCTGGCGAGACTGTGAAAGTTGCCTTATCCCCGACGGAGCCACTAATCGATCGTTCTATGCATCTTCCACTGGGAATGGAATTCGCATCCTCAAATACAGGAATGTAAGCGAGTGTGGGAGAGTCCTGGTAACTCTATGACAATAAATGGCAGTTGCGCTTGATTGTTATCAAATTTCTCGCCAAGTCGCAGTCTTCTGGTTCGCACATTTATCCACGATTCTTGAAGCTGGGGGAATGGCGTAATCTCGTCGTTGCATTTCTAAAAGTTCAGGCATTAGGCCGCTGACGAAGCCGTGCCCATTACGTAAGTCGTATTTAGGGAAAGCTGAATAAGACTCGTGAATCGAGCAGCCCACTCCACGAACTCGGGGCACGCGATAATTACAGTCAACTTGATGGGTAGCTTCAGCCGTTTCTGTATCGTGCCTCCAGCAATCTTTTACTGAAATAACGTTGCCCCTGAGTCCCGACGATTTAATTTAAGTAGATTCCTTCTGTTATGCACACTTTGCCGAAGCCGGCGACGTAATTTCCTGCCTGGCAACCGGGCTCCAGCCAGGTGTAGCGTGTCTCACAATCAGGAATAGGAGCGGGATTCGTCAACTTTTACGCGCTTCCTGCGCGCGTTTCTTGACGCATTGCTTGAGTCAGCCGTTTGGCACGATGCCTGTTCAGTGTCGTCGCAAGACGTCCCCCAGCCCGTGGCTGAAAAAAGAGCGCAACCTCCGTAGCTTTCGGGTACACCCTTGGGCCCCCAGCCGCGGTTCGACGCTCCGCAGCCAGATACGAATTCCCCGGGCAACACCGTCGCGTTTTACGGTCCCAAATTACCTCTATCCACTTTTTCCAACCACCTCGAGCGCGTCCTTGTTCACCAAAAATCGACAGTCATCCTATCCACCCTGTTCTTAGAGACTCGTGCTCGACCGGGGGAAAAAATAATACCGCTTCCTAAAAATCGCCACGGTCGATCGATCCTCTCGACAAGACCGCCTGCCAGCGGGTAAAAACGCCGAGGCTCGACGAATGGTTCGCTGGTCGCCACAAAAATTCAATTACATGCGGTGGGGACGTTGGAGGCGGAGTAAGGCCGGCGGGAATCTTGGGGTGGACGAGGAATGTCTGGAATAAAATTCACGTTGGAACGTGGATTCTCCGACCTTAGACCGCGCGAGTCCTTGGCGCAGGGGCGCCCAGCGTCGCGACGTCCAGCGCTGGCTCGGCTGCGGGGGCGGAGGAGAAAGAATCGCGAAGGTAAAGGGAATGGGGTGGGGGCCTGGCGCACGGTGCATCGACTCGAGGAGAGAAGGGGGTTGATTCATCGTGGAGGCCGCACTCGGCTTCACGCAGTCGTAGAACGAATCTCGTTCATCGCGATTCTGGACGAGCGGGACAGGCCAGTTACGCGTCTTCCACGCGAAAGTCAAGGACGCGAGTCCACGGAATTCTGACTCCCACATTCTCGAGACACGCGGGGCAACCGGCACGAGAAAGTCGCTCGGTACGGTCGTGCGCGGAATACGGTTTTTGCGTTTGGTCCTCGTCGCCTGGAGGGAAGAGGAGACTCCGACGTGGATATTCTGTTGGCGCATTTCGCCCGAGTTTCATCGCGTTCGCGATTAGCGAGACCGTAAGATTCGCCGCGGGTGGAAGGAATACAGTGGGGTATACACTCGGGTGGTGTGCGAGCCAACAAATGTGTACTTCATCGTTGATTACGAGGCTGTGTGTTAGCTGGAACACGTCTAGCGAGGTCCTAAAGTAACAGGGGATGGTGGCTGTAGTGTATTTGAGTGTTGGAAGTCAAGAGTTCAAATTCAGAGGTAGTGGGAAGGTATCGGGTACCCAGGACTCGAGTTCACTGGCATCTTCATCCTCTGTTTCTTTTACAACCTTGCTATGTTCCTTCCACTCGCAATAAGGTCATTGTGTCGTCGAGCCTGTGCACGAAGTTGTTGGTAATCATTGATAGGAAGAAATCACAGTTCGAGTACCGTGTCCATAAATCCGACGAGGAGTTTCTCTATGACAATACGTGCCTACACGTTATTCTAAGCTGATGATTCACCGTGCACATTGGAAGCGTCTAACTTTCATATTCAATTTGTCCCGGTTACCTTTTTTGGTCAACCGGTTGCTCCTCGAGAGATTTCGTCTCCTCTTTACCTAGCGACGAGCCGTCCAAACCAGCTGGTTAATCGACGCCCCCGTTCTAATCGATTACTAAACGATGTTTGGTGTGAAACAGTTGGTCGAGGCTGGATCGTGACTGCTCATAATGGTCGTCGCGATGCTCGCCGACTACGGGCAACCCGATTTAGGTACGTCAACCATTGTTCGCATTCTTGCCGCCTGAGTAGCTTATCCTTTGCTCCCACTACAATCTTCTATCCCCTCGATTTCACCCGGTTGCTTCTAAATCGTCGCAGATGAAACCAACGAAACACGTATGCCGCATGACGCAATCGTTTCGAGCAACGGTGCGAAAATACGAGCACCTTGATTGACATGATAAAGGAAGTAAACAAACGTACAATTCCACGTCCCCGGGATGGTAATTACGGGGCAATTTTGTAATGCAATATCGATCCTCCTCTAATTACCACGCGCATTCTTTCTCCGTCGAAGGAAATTGCTGGGTGTAACGCGAGGTTCGCAAAACCCGGTTCATACATGAACCGTAACGTCTCAGGAGGATCGATGCTTTCGAAGAATTTCGCGCAAAACGGAATTGCGGGTTAAAAAGTTCTTGGAACAAACGGGACAGCCTGCTTGGAGAGGCACGCCGGCCGTGCTGGGGGTCTTTATTTATGCCGTGCAAAAAGATGTCACGCCGAAATTCGTCGCGGCGAATTTGCAATCCGGCAACGTTCAACCGGTCCTACGGATTATGCCGTTAAATTGCACAGAACGGGCAACGGTATATCCTGAACGGAGTACTCTTTTATCCGTGCCCGGGGACAAAAGTTTCTTCCAGCGGTTCTGTAGCGTTTAAAGTCAGCGATTTCTTCCCTTAATACGCGCATCGTGACTCCGCTGACATTGTTACGAGCCACCGATCACTTCCACGTACTTACAGAGGTCCGCGAGCCTTTCCACCGGCTAATCGATTTCCCGACGAAATTTCGCTATCGCGCGTTAAGGAACTGGTTTCACGTCGAACAAAGGCCAAACGGTCGTGTGCGCGTAGCTTGTCTTCTCGATATTATTGTGCTTTTTAAGGCGAGGCGAAGTCGATTTTCATCGTCGCGTCTCGAGGAAGCGTGATGCCTCCGCGGCTTTCGCGACAGGTTGCTAACCCGCGGATGCATTCAGCGAGGAACTCCGCGTAAAGGATGTCGACGAAAATAGCCCCTCAAACGCGGGGATTCTGGCTACCAGAATGCACGGTCATTTGGAATCATTTTCAAGATTTCTTCCATCTTCTTTTTAACATAGTTCAGGGCTAACACTTTGTCACGCCACCTATGTATGACTGACCCATTAGAGCCTTTTCAGAGAACACTGTTCCGACTCTCGAGTGGAATTTCAAATTAATATGCTCATATACTCGAAGCACCAGTCGTGAGGTAGAAAAGTGTCTCGTCTGAAATGGCCCTTAGAAGATTGCAACAGAGAACGTTGATTTTGGAGTAAGTTCCGTCATTTTTCATGCAACCTTTGACTCGTTGCTTGTAATCGGATATTGCACACTCGAATCCAAGCGAAATTTTCCGCATTTCGCGTTTGAACGAGACAACTCCCGAGTGAATCAGCAGTGTCTGGCTCGGTGCCCTGATTCGTGATCGCTTTGACGCCTCACGCGAACGGCTCTGAATCCACCCCGCTGATTGTTTAAAGGCGTCGCACGTGCCCTGATCGACGAGTGACGCATGCGGGCGTGCTCATAAATCATGGCCTAGGTCAACAAATCTTATCGCTCATATGAGAGGCATGTATGCACGCGGACGTTTTTCCCTCCGCCTTTCCCAACATTCCGCCCCCCGGGCGCCGTTTGCGCCACACGGGCGCATTATCCCGTTTACCGACCATTGTTCTTGCAGCTTTTCACCGGAACGACAGCTGGCGTCTTGTTTTTCCTCGTAGTCGGAGATAGCGAAGGTTGTGTGCCGGGGGATGGTGGTCCCTAATTCATACTCGACTCTTGTTTGCGCTTAGATGGTGGGAAGCTTTGTGCCCGTGGCCCTGTGTCCCTGTAGCGTTGAACGTTAAAGGGAACCGGGCAAATATTTGCCCAGATACTGTCAGCGTTCGCGGCACGAGTATCTAGGGATTCGTGAAACTCGATAAGAGTCCCGGGGAAACGGTCTACGGGGTACACGTAACGCGGTTACAAGAAAAGTGCCCCTGTTCCGAGCGCGCGCGCGCGTTGTCGCGCTGCAATTCACGAGGCATTGTTCTCCGACGCTTTTCAGGCCAGGCCAGAAAAGTGCAGCTGCCTTTTCCCTTTGTACGGCCCGTTGTGACGGTCCAGATTTCGCTAGATCACAAATTGCTCAACGTCCAAACACTCTGGCCCGCTCTCCGCGCCTGTCTCTCGTCCCACCTATTCGAACTTAAATTCCCTTCCGTAATTTTTCTGCAACGTCGCCTCTCCCTTGACGAGCGGGACGCTCTCTAAACGAGCTCTTTCACCGCGAATTCTTCACCGAAAACTTGCCCGGTTGCATTGAGCCGGCGGGTTGGCCAGGCGAAAGGTCGATTCGAACGGCTGTCTCTCCCTGCGAGCCGCGCAGTAATCGCGGTTACGTCACTATCGCTTTCTGCCTCGTTAAGTCGCGATGCAGCAATTAACGATCCCTGGATTGACCTGCTCCGCGGTACTTTCAATTCCTTCGGGAATGCATGGAACGTACGTCGATCGGTGATCGATGCTCGATGATCGATCGCCGGTTCTGCCCCGTTCGGCAGCTAAGAGTGGCCTGGGTTAATGCAACGTTAACGGGGCGCGCTCGATCGTCGCTTATCCGGGCGTCAATTACATTTGCATAACTGGCAACGGGCCGAAACGCAGAAACGATTGTCGGGCGCGTACGCGACACAGGGCTTCGCGGCGGCTCGATTATTATCCAGTGCGTTATAACTCGCGAGCGAGTACGCGCGTTCCGGGCTGTAATCAACGGCTGCGAGCCGCGTATAATTGAATATTAGAAACGTGGCTCGTACGAGCCGTATTAAACGAGTTTTTACGATTGAAACTCGCCAGACAGACCGGGATAGGCTACTGCGCGGCATTATGCAATTATTACCGCACTCGCGCGCGTCGCAATTTGCTGTTTTCCGAGGGACGGTAACACAATGCTGGGGAAAGAGGTGTCCGATGTACAGGCTGCCTTTGACAGAGTGGTAGAGGCTTTGAACGCGAGAAGAGGTGTACGCTGGCTGTATTCTAAATAGGCACCGATGCAGTGGGTCCGTTTATGTTCAGATTCAAATCAATCTATCAGCCCAGATTGCGGGTCTTTTTATAGACCCGCATGGGTACTCGCGTCAGTTTATGTAGGTCTTTGATAGAGTCTGATAGTGCATGTGTCGACTCATTGCGCCTGCAATGCACGGTGCACGTGACCTGCAGGTGCACGCTCTCTGCCTCTCAAGCCCATCTCTGGTCCCTCGATACTCCATCCGCAAAGCACAAGCCCAGAGCGTCGATGGAGCTTGCGCGGACATTCTGCGTATCGATGGAACTCACATCGTCGTAACGAAAATTCCATTCCCGCTATTTTCCTCCGAGTTCCTTGCCATCCGAATAGTTGCTCGTAGCTGAGGAATACCGCGCGTTTAATCCGCGCTTTAATTACTATCGCGCGAGCTAGCGTTTCTCTGTGCCGGGGGAGCAGGATATTATTCAGTAGAGAAACCTTTGGGCGCGAGCTAGCGGCGGCCTTCAGCGAGTTTTCGATAATAAATCGTTTTCACGAGGGCTGCCCTCGCAGGCGATTTGCGTGGTTGGTCGCCGATCGCGTTACATGCTTGACCTATTCGTGCAGCTATTTGCGTGGAACGCGCAACAAATTGCTGCGCCTCTCTCGCCAGGAGCTGGGCTAATTCGTCGCGTACCAGCATTCGCGCGCTCGGTCTCGCGTTACACCATCCCCCGCTGGAGACTCAGGCTCGGGATCCATAACGAGCGCGGGCCGGCCGAATGTACGCGCGACAACGAGCTCGCGAGCAATGAACGAGGCCCAGATCGAAGAAGCCCAGCCGAGCATGGACTCCAGCTTCCTTCTAGCGGTGGTTTCTACACGGTGTATCGCCACTAAGGGGGACTGAGTATTCATGTTATGGATATCGGACACGGAAGCCGAATAGATGGCGAAACGATTCCCGCGGCTTGAATATATTTCTGTTCGGGCTCGCGATTAACCGCGAAGCGTACCGTGAAGCTAAGCGCGAGGTCTCTCGCTGAATCGGCACGCCGAGCGTCTTCACGATGGGCTGGCGCCGTGTAAGGAGCGATACTAGACGCGTGAAGATCACGGAGATCCGCCGTCCTCGCGCGATATTCGTAGAAACAGTGGAAATGCATAAATTTGTCTGGCAAAGCGGAAGTCCGCGCGCAGCTGTCTGCCGCTCGGGCTGGACGCGTCGATTTGGAAAAGTCTTGGCGTAGAAATCGCGGTCACGCTCGCGTTCTATCGCTGTTCTTTTGCATTAGGGTCATCGGTTAGCCTTCCACCGATAATATGCAATATAATAGAAAGTCCGCTTGTCGCGCTGTTATTAATTTGTGGTTGTATTTTCGCATGCCTCCTTCCGAGTGGTCGTTACTTTCTAGAATTAACGAGAGGAGCTATTCTTTATTGGACGCGATCGTTCGAGATTGTGTTTCACAGTGGAATTGCCCGGCCATTCGAAATTTGAGTCGAGTGAAACTCGTCTTATGGAACCATATCGAACACTTGATTGCCCGAGTTGCTCCTATCCAAGTTTTCCGAATACCCACGCCCTCATTTCATTCAACTTATACGATTGCAATGATCGTTAATTGCTAATGACATTTGCCCTCCGATTTTACCATCGTCCCGCGTAATAACTAAACGGTTTTTTTTTGTTGTTTTCAGGTAAGCAAGCAGAGTCCTGATTGTGTGTGGATTGTGTGTGACTGTGGGTTGCGTCTAAGTCGCTACCTCAGCGGGCGGTGAGTTTTATGCACATTCTCCCTACGGTCGTATAGTTGAGCCGTGAGTTACGGTAATTCGAATCGGTTACCGCTTCCATTATATTCCGCAATGCGAGATACAGTTGGCAGGTTTTGTTAATTAAACCTTCGTAGCTTGACTTCGGTGGTTTTTCTATTTGTTTATACGGGGAGCCATGCTGCGTGAAGGAAACTGATGTAATTATCACAGCAGACCAAGCCAGAGCGGTCTTGGAACACGCCGGGATCTTTATAAGCGGTAACCGACGATCCGGCAATAAGAAAAGTTTGCGCCATGTTAAACCGCTAAACCTCGTTGTTCGCTGTATCAAACAGCGTATCGCGAGCATCGATCATTGCACGCGTTTGAAATTCTGCTTCACAACGTCAATGGCCGAAAGTCTAAGCTCTAAAGCATACCGGTCAGAGATCCTCCGTACCGTTGGAAAGCACGCAGTTTTCCCAAGGGACATTGCGCGGCTCATCTATAATGAAAAGTTCACGACCGAGAGTTGGGAAATAGGCAGAAATAAGACACTTCGCGGGAATTAATTCCGAGCGGGCTGGGAGATAGCCGGATTAAAAGCGACGCGAGTGCAAGGGGTTAACGAACGCGATTCGCAGGCATCGCGCGCGAGCGTTGCGGTTTTTCGAGGTCGGAGGATAGGCGTGTAGACGGGGCCCGTAGACGCGTGACAGTGCGTGTACAGGTTGAAAGAGAAGGCTCAATTCTCGGGATAGTTTCTCACGATAGGTGGGTCACCGAAGGTGCGCTCGTATCGGTGATCACGCAGAATCCGTGCCGAGGAAAACGGTACCACGGAACCTGTTATCTCGGCCAATAATTTCGCGCGATTATATTCGAACGGCTCCTCCGCGTGCGTACGTACGAGCGACGACGCCTACACTTGATTCCACATTGGAGCATCTCGACGCCCCTACCGATTTGCGACCGATCTGCGCAGCTCCCACTACTACCCACGGGGTGAACCGCATGCGATTGGTCGTGGTAATTTCCAAGGAATAATTGGTACATCCAAAACGCGGGACCTGACCGTTGTCAACGTAAACAGTCCCGCACGAAGAGTGAACAGAGAGAGTAGAGAAGGCCGTGCGACGGAGAAAAACATAGGCGGTTAAGTGGGGAGGCGGCGTAGCAACGTCGCCTGAGGGTCGTGCCTGCGCGAAATCTTGATGCTCTACTGTGGAATCGAGTGTAGGTAATCGTATCGCGTTCATGCCCCGCGCCGATCCTTCGCGGTCAATGCCCGTCGAAATTACGTCTGGCCCCTGTCGATCGAGTGGCGGACAGAACCGAATTACGGGAAACGGATTGCCGCGTGCCGATGCACGCCAGTGAAACGGTATCCAAATCAATTTATACCGAATCGACGGCGCTGCGGTCGTAATTTATCCGCAAATTAGTGCCATTAAACTGCAGAATGGACCTCGGAATGATGCTTTTACGACGGCACCGCCGTTCCTTGAAATCGCGTTACGCGGACGTGGTTGTTTTTCGCGATGCCTCGTTAATTTCCCGGCGGCGACTTTCGCCCGGGACCGTAAGAACGCGCAATAATCGCGTGTAGAACGACCTTGTTAAGTCGCGTCCGCGAAACGCGAGCCACCTCTACGTGGCTGGGGAGTCGCATTAACACGGGCAGCAAGCCGTTTCGGCTGCTCATTAACATCCGCGAACATCGCGGCTTTAATTGTTTCCATCTCGAACGTGACTCACGATTCCACCGTGACGCCCACAGCGAGGGAAACGGTACCTCTAGGGGGAGAGGAAAAGAAAAGGTGGGTCGATCACCGATGGAATTCTTCGATTTCGTGGCAGAGAGGTATTAGGAGCTTCCGCGGAAACGATGAGCTTCCTTGAGCGTGTCCGACTAATTTTCTGAATCTCACTCCGGCCAACGATAAGGAGCTCGTTAAATTCCTTTTAATTGCCTGCCAGGCCCGCTCCAGAACGACTTTTGCGCTTTTTCCCCCGACCTGGGCTCGGTTCGAAGGGCAATCCGCACCGTAACTTCGGACCGGCACGTTTCCGTAGCTAAATAGCAGTCGCCGCGAATGCCGGCCCGTCCTCCTACGTTCTCCAGTATGTTCCCGTTAATGGCGCGGTGCAATAATTGCGCGCGCGCCGAGAATTAATTAGAGCGTCCATGGTGATAACGAGTCGACACGTTTGTCGTAATCCGCTTTCGACGTTGCCGATCGCGATCACCGATACAGCGTCGGTTATAATTCTAATTAGTCGTCGATATGTCCCAATGACACGGTCTCGTTGACGTCCACGTTTTGCCGTGTCACGTTCCTTCCAATCTATTTGGACCGGTGACACATGTAGCGCTTGTATTTAGCTCGCGCTTCAGAAGATTAATTCCTGTTCCACACGCTATTTAGTAACCTTTCCTCGCCCCGTTTCACGTTTTTTGTCGTACGTGCTCGGTAAGTCTGCCGCGTGTCAGATGAGAGATAAAGCTCATGGTCCGCGGCACTTGTTACAGCCTGGTTGCGCTTGACGCGACAGATCGATGCTGTCCAGGCGGTGTTTAGCCATGCAAACGACTAAACAAGTTTTGATGAATTCGCGATGGGCCCAGCCGATAATCGAAAAGAGCCACGGTTAAACACTCGCTCGGGACAATGGGGCGGTTTGTTCTCTGAGCTTGCTCGAGACCCCGGAACCACCCACGTGTTCGCGGAGCTTGCCCCGAGGCTTTCTACTCGAGTTGGACCCTGGTGCAATCGTCGCCTGGGATCGAGCGCTGACAAACGAGGAAATCTCCGAGACCAGCGTCAATCGATCTAGGCCATTCACTCTCGCGAATTATCATTGCTGCACCGATCATTTATTCGGCAACGTTGCGCGATCGACCGCGCTCGCGTTGCATGTTAAAGTTGACCGGCAGTCGCGCGAGGGTTTACTGCTGCTGAAATACAGAAGCATCTTCGGAGCTGACGCAGTCTTTCCACGTCTCTCGCTGGGAAGGCGCCATAGAACCGAGAGAAACCGTGTCAGGCCAGCTTGTACGCGTAATCATCGCCGTCCATCACCGAGCTTCCTTCACGCGTCGACCAGAACGAATCCATCAGGCGTTCGTCCGCGCAGAGCCCCAGGTCCAGGTTCGCTGAAAGAAGCGAGGAAAGGCAGGATGGACGACCTCGCCCACGTTCCATTACCTGATTACGTAAACCCTGACAGACACGAACCTTCGTGGAAAGGCTGAAACGAACAAGTTCTCCAGCCGACGTGGAGCCCAGCGATGTTCAATTGCGAAGTCCTATTTAACGCATCGCTTTAGCCAGCTGGGTGTGACTGTCTCCACCGTCCGCGCGATCTTACGACCTCTGTCCATCACGATGCCAATGTGCTACGTGCTAATTTACGCTGACGCGCGGCTTTTCCCTGCGACGATCATCGATCGACCGTCTACATCGACAGGCTATCTATCGAGCGCAGGTGCGTTTAGTCGCCTCCCGTATCTGCTCAGCTGATACCAGCGAGTAGAAGGAAGTTCGAGGGAGATCAAGGTAGATATACAGGATCTTCGCGGGTGGTGATCCCTTTCGTTCTAATTTCCACTTACAATGCTAAGAAAAGCGTGCTCAGAGCCGCGACCCAAGGACACCTGTTGCTGGGAAACGTTACGATAAGCAGTGACGTGTCTCATAGTTTTCCGATGACGGTCATCGAGTAAGTGCGCTCGTGAACCGGCAGCGATAATTGAGGAAAATTACGTGGCGGTCTGATTGTCCAGAGTCTCCCTTCATCGGTCCTCTCGATGAGATCGACTCTACCTTTTCGCCCGTGGTGCGCGCGCTTTGTGCCCGTTCCTGGCGTGCCGCGGTAAATCATTTCGGTATTCGCGGTTTCATTAATCATTTGGTCGCCTTGTGTACGTGCGATATAAAAAAAGAATGGAATAGATTACGCACGTACAGTGTTCGGAAAAAAAGAGTCGCTCGGACTGATTAAGTCCTTGGCCAGCGAGCACGGCGTTAATTACTCGTCTAGATTCAGTTCCCTTTCGACCTGCTCGGCCAGTTTATGGGTGGTCTTCCGTGAGTAACTCGATTCTTCGCGAGCACTTTTTCGATCTCGCGAAGACCCAGCGCGCATCTCGGCCTCCCGCCTCCTCTGGCGAAAATTCTTCGACCATCCTGGTGAAAGTCGCTGCGAGATCCTGCGTTCCATGCCAATCAGCGACGCAATTAAGCAATAGTGTTGCATATTATCGCCAAGCTACGATTTCGAGCTTACATAACCAGCGAGCTACTCGAAGTGATCGAGAACCATTGCGATTTCTCATTATGAGTCACGGTTATCTCTGTTCACGATGCTTGAAAATACCATGTATCAGCGGAGTTTGTCTCGAGCGGCATATGGCCGCTCGATAGCTTATCACCTCCTCGCTCCCGATCTGTTTGCATCGAGGCTCGAGTCACTAAAATCCGCCGGAACGAAAACACTCGTACCGTAGCCCCGCTCTTCGCGCGAGATAACGAAGTCGCCGCGGTGGAAACGACGCCGAGAACGTTTGCAGAAACGCTCGTTTTTAGGGGACCGGTTGGTGTCGGAAAGGTGAAGGTCGAGTGGAGTCAAATCGAGTCATTGAGTCGTGTAAAAGTCCCCCGCTGACCCTGAAGTTGGAATCCGGCTGGGGCGAGTGTGACTCGACAGCCAATACGTACTCATTTGACGAGGCTGGCATATCGAACGAAATTTCCCTCGCAGCCACAGGGAATCGTTATTGGCCGGTTCTGGGTTCCCTCGATAGCCGTGATTGCACGTTCGCAGTGTCTTTATTGCACTGTTCGTTGTGTCTCGGATAATTGATAATTATACGAAGCCGCAACTGGTCGGTGGACTAAAATTACGAATGCCTCTGTGGCCGCAACAATTCAATCTTCGGGGCGGGCGACGAAGCGCCGTTTCAACGGCGAGCACTCTGTTAATTCCTGTAAGTTACCGCGTAATTGCTGGCAATTGCTTTAAAGGGAGCCACGGGGGTATTACGGTTAATTGAAATCTTTCATCGGCTGTCTATGATGGGTGCACGACCGTATAAGAACGTGCACGTGTGGGTGCAATTAAACTCGATCCGCAGAGCTGGCTTCGGTGGGTGTAACTTTAAGAGAACACTTTTAAAGCTTGCGAGGTAAAGATATCGAGTATTCTTCGCACGAGTCGCTTAGAATTTAAATTAACGCGATCGTGGGCATAGCGTACACGAGGTGTGCGAGTAGTGGAGCAAGAACACGTAACAAGAGCGCCGAAGTTACGCAAAAGCGGCCTCTGAGGGGAACAAAAGACGGGGCAGACAATGATGAGACTCTGTCCGGAATGATGACGTGTACGCGATAAAACGCCGCGACTTACATAAGCGCGGAAATCGTGCATTATACTCGGTGGCGAGTCGAACAGACTCTGAACGGGTAAAGGCTCTCCGTCTGTCCGTCCGGTTCACCTTTGCTAGGACGGTCGGTGCTCTTCAAGGTCGAGGTGAAGGCCTCTCGTAACCCGTCGCCTCGCCACTCGGTCTAGGTCGTCGGACCGGATGGACGAACCTCGCGTTTTCGCCATCTTGCGTCCTTCTGTAGGACACTTCTGAATTCCTTCTCGTAGTTTCAAGATGTTACCTAACAGGCTGCATTGATGCCAATGACCTAGTAGATCATTATAGGAAATTGAACGGTGTGCACAGGTGTTTCATAATTCAGCTCTCAACGCAGGCTGTCGGTACTATGCAATGCTTTATTATAAATATGCAGTCCTACCAGCCTGAATAGATTGTAGCAGAGATAGAAATAATTTATGATGGCTGATCGGCCGATAAATCTTTTTTTATCATCTAATGTGACCGTGATTGTTTTCCTGTAGGACTCCGCTGGTATTTGTAACAAAGGTCTTGAATTAATGGAACTAGGTGAATTGGAATTGGACGAAATTAAGGTTTGGAACTGTTTCCAGAAATATTAAAGGTAACAAAGACAAGCTTCACGTCGCTGATCGTGTTACAATGGTACCATTAATTTTTCCGCCGTCGTTAATTTGCATGGCGTCAGTTCTACCGCATGGTTTATTCACCATGATAGGGTCTTGCCATCGTCTTTCACTTTTTAACAAAATTTCACGCCCCTCCTTGAACCGAGTTATCTTCTCTAGGAAAGGAGACCCCTAGGTCCTCGTTTACGAGGAACATCAGCGCAGAATAATTTATTCGCGGTAGAATTTATACCCCGACTGCGTCCGCCGCGTGAGAAGCGTGGAAATAAATATCGAATTATGCCGTATCGTGTGTCGTAAAAAGGAAAATCCATCGCGCGGGCACTCGTGTGCAGGCCCGAGGAAAGAATCTCGACGCGCCGGGGATAGCCGACGTGACTTCTTTCACGAGAGGAAGCTCGAAATAATCACGATCGCGGCTAGAAACCGTAACTTTCCTGGATAAACCAGCCTCTGCCAAGACTGCGTGACTAGCATAACGTTGCCACGATCCAAGGACGCCTATGGTAACTCGATTCATCACCGATGTTGCGTTTTTCCAGCGAGTTTCACGCCTACTCGCCTCTCCCCTTCAACATTCACTTTCCCATCGAAATGTTCCCTCTGCTTTCCACTGTTTCAGACGTTCTTAAAAATACGACGACACCTTTAACCGCGCGAAAATCCAATAATCATCGCCGTTTGACATTCTTGAGTGTCAGGTGAATCGGTATCGAGCCGCGTCGGAATTCGCGTTTCGACGGGCAACAAGCACTCGGCTCGCGTTCGACCTTTTCAAAACGTATTTCCTCGAATAATAAATGGTTATCGCCGCTATCGGGTAGCATTAAAGGATTATGAAACCCGCGGCGTTACTCCATGCATCGATATATCAGCCGCGGGAGAAAGCGTCGTACTTTTTCGCGTAGACAAGCCGAACCGTCACTTCTCTCCAGGTTTAATTTATATTGAAAACAGGGACGAACGGTTTCTACGGTTTTTGTTCCTCGTGCTTTGCATGCACGCGAACGGGTGTTCCTGGTGTTTGATCGAGGGTCCCATGAATGCACCGTTCGCGAGGCCATTCATAGAATATATCGCGAGCCAACGTTCTTTTTATTTTCCCTTCCACGCGAACAATGTTTTCCCGTCTCGCGATGGAAACCGGTCGCGCGCGTCGGCCACTAGATCACTGTCGACCATTAAGGCTATTCTTGAGATTACGGACAATATTGGCCAGTGTTTGTCTTTATACTTTCACCCCGACCCTTTACTTCCCAGTGGTGCGCGAAAGAAATGGATCCTAGTCCTCGGTTTTTGACCAGGTCAATGCCCCTTTTCCTTGAAAGGAACAATTTTTGTTGAAAAGTAAAAAATGGCGCCGGTTTGAAAAAAAGTTTGACCAAACACCCAAAATGATGTATTCTCGGGTGTTCTATGATAAAAATCTAGGTTATTTCTCGACAAAAATTGTTAATTGAGCTAGGGGCTATAGCGACACTCACACAGATTAAGAATCTTTTGGAATTTTTTGGTTCGGATCAGCCTGAGCCGGGAAATCACCTACGCCGTTTTTTTCAAGTTCCACATTGACGTTGTAAAAAAACAATTAAAACAAATTGTAAAAATTCTTTTTAATTTTTTTTGTATAATATAACAGTAGCTTAATAAATACCAAACAGATTTATTTCGTTTTATGTTGTATTTACTGAGAAAAAAAATCTTTACAAATAGCTTAATTTGTCGGCCGGTCAAAGTAGAATGATCCCTTAATGGCTTAGCAAACACATCAGATGCTTGGCAATTACGGCGTACGTAGCGTAGCGATTAAATATAGCTCGGGTTTCATAATGAACTGGTCGAGTCGCGATACTTTGACGGTCCAATGGGAGACGTTGAAATCATGCTTAAAAAACGAGATTCTGCAAATCGGAGTAATCCTGATTACAGCAGAGTGCAAAGTTTCGATACGATCTTATCGATCCTTTAATTCGTCGACAGATGCCCCTCTCGTACAGCCACCTGCATTTCACGAGCACGCGCTCTCGTTTTCGTAGCTAGCTTTGAACTTGCCCTTATTTTAAGAAGAAACCTCGAGGCATTCAGGTCTCCTATCGAACGGAGAACCCTATAGGAAGAATTCCAGCAAATTTAAGCTGCCTACTTTATCGCGGAACAATTAAACTTCAATGCGCCGCGAATACACCTTCGAACCCACACCTTTGTTCGATTCCAGATTGCCATCATATAGATTATAGATAGTACACAGACGACCCCATCTAGAGAGTCATGCGTTAAGCTAATTTATTTTTTAATGATATATGTAGATCCGTTTTCCGGTTCTCTTAACTTCGTACGCGGCTACAGAATCGTTTATGTTAATACCGTCAGACACTTGCTGTCATGTCAAACGATGTACCAAAGGATTCTCCCGTTAACAATAATACTAGAATACCATCATTGATCAGCAATCCGTGCTCAATTCTTTCGCGAGAGCGCTGTTATGAGAACGTTGATTTAAAAATAGCTGGATTTATTCTACTGCTACCGTATAGCTTCTGATACAATCCAGTTTAGGAAGGGACAGCCATTCCATTCAGATTCTTTGGCTCTTTTCCTCCTATGCTGTAAAAGCTTTCCGATATTCGAAGCGTGGCATAAGTGTCATGTTCCTGGCCAGTGGAGGATCTGATCGCAAAGCCACTGCCGTCATAGTACCACGAGCGAACGTTTGCCGAGCAATTTTTTGGGCGGCGTTTGAAGGAGCGCTCGTCGAAAGGAATGTAGTCGTGGGGCCAGGTTCTGGAAAGCCCAAGCGCGAAAATAGCCCCGCGCGTCGAGCCGCGTTGCTTTTCATCGCGGCTCCCTCGCTAGCCGTGTCTCGGGTGTAATTCCCTCCTGTACGGTTGTCCTGAAACAACGCACGCGCAAAAAACTCGCCCTCTTCTTCCAGCCGACAATTCGAAGCGCAATCGTCCGCTAATAATATAATGAGGCTGTCTTAGAGGCGGCTGGCACTCGTATCTTTGATTATCCAAGCGAACGTCTCGCGATCGATTAACGTTTTTCCTGTCATCATGTCGAGACTCGCGTCGAGGCTTCAATGGGAACAGATGACTCGCGAATCCTCGAGTGGTATGCAAATTTGGGCCCAGTCGGATCCGACGAATGTAAACCAGGAATTTAATCGGGATAATAACAGTCCCTCGGCGGTGTTGTTTATTGATCGATCGTCTCGATCGTCCAGACCCTTCCAGGGGTTTAAACTAGATCGCTATCGGGGCGAAATAAGACGGGATCCCGAGACACGGCGGATAAATCATGGTAAATGACCGTGATCCAGGCTGGACTTTATCGCGACACCGGTCCGCAGGATCGGAAAAACGGCGCGGCTGGTAGCTGGCTTATAACGTGGTGTAACAGTAATGACGATTTACGAACGATAACTACCTCGTCAAACAGCTTCCCCCGTTGAAGACCACGTTCTTTGCCAATCTGACCTACGATCGACGCGCGGCACTCATTGTCCAATACACTTCTCTCTCCGCAATATCATCGTGCATTTTATTTCGCGCCAATTTGCTGCCCCGTTTTCTATATTTACTGTACAAAGCGCTAAGTGAAGTGTCACGCGTCGATTTCAAAGAAACTTTCCAAAGATACGCCGAGTCCCATTCTGTGTTCCCCGACGCCAGCCAGATAGCATCGTTGAACGCGCGAATATATCACGCAGGTAGTACTGTGACGCTTGTCATCTGCGAAAGCGTACGTGCTCCTTCGCCGCGAGTTCCGCGAGCCCCGCGTGTTTTCGCATACGAAAACGAGATATCACGGAAACAGGGCCGAGGGGGATACGACTTTGTTGCGGCTTACGCTCCAAGGAACGAGCGGATTCCACGATGAAACTATGCACCCGGTATATTTAGCCCTGCCGGTGAACGATCCTCCCGGAATTTTGTCAGATAGCCGCCGTACGAAGCCGTGAATCGGCTGCGCGACCGAACGCGGATAAGATTACCCAGAGATTCCTCATTCGATCTCGTATCGCGCGGAGTCGCGGCGCACGAGGAATTCGTAATTAGCGGGCGCGATCGCGATAACTCGGCACCGTTTTATCCCCTTTCCGCCTGGCCTACTATTACCGAGCTCCCAACGATTTCACCTGGCCCTGGGAATTTTAATTTCCCCGCTTTTCGAAAAACACCGCGTGGAAATGGGTGGCGCGTAGCCTCCTCGTAATTGACGCCCAGGCCTCTTAACTCAATTAGTCGTCCTCCGTCAGTTTTTCCCGACCGTCGAAGTATCCCTAGAATTCCCCCGCGAAGAAGCGCGGCCTTTCGCGGTTGCAGGATACGCGACTCGTTTCTCCGTCCACGATTACCCTTATCGTACCGGGGGAATTTAACTTTCCGTCTCCCGGAATTGCGTTTACGGTACTAAAGCGAAAGAGGCGCTAGTTTTCGCAGGAAGTGGCCGATGTCCGATGCCCCCGCCCGCAGAATCGAATGTCTTGGGGACGAGGAGGAGAAGAGCCGGTTAAGGGACTGTTTCACGAAGATATTGACGCGGCTTGAGGCAGAAGGGGACACGCGTTCGAGGATTTCGGCGCGGGGGATAATTACGCCCGGGTCCAGCGGGTGCAATAAATTAGGCGGCCGCGTACCCATGGAATTCACCGGGTTACCTTCTCTTTTCTTTCTTTTCTCCGGAGGCCTGTGCTGGTCCACTGCAAACCCGTAATTTGCTCGTTTAATCCCGCCGCACCGCTGCACCAGCACTCGTGCTTCGATACGCTTGCTGCTCGCCTCTGCCACCGTGTTAAACCTTGTAACGCGTTCTCCGCTCCCCCAGGGACGGTTTTTCCTCGTGCTGCCGGCATTTTTTGGCAACCTTTACTCGGACGATGAAAATAAATATTTGATTGGGATTATCCACGGTGTCTCGGGCTCTAGATAAACCAGACTTTTTGCTAAGTGCAAAAGCAATAATCGTTGAAAATGGCTATTACGGGAATGCAACTCTGGACACGCTGCGCTATGTACATACGGTGCGTTGAGAACGGCCGAGTATTGTTCGAGGTACATGTGTTGCAATCCTGTTCTACGTGTCAGGGAAGCATTTCGATATTATCGGTTAAACGATATCTAAGTACTCTATTCACGCCGGCGAGAAGCATTGCTGGGCGGTAAAAGAGATTGTAGTTGGAGAACAATGCTGTCTTCTTGTCGTCGAATCGTAAATCCATCATCAAGCTTTGCAGTGGTCGCTGCAGGTTGAGAAACCTCTTCGAAATGCAATCCGTTCGAGAGATTGACAACGTTCCAGCGACCGTTCTGCGTTCTGTGCGGAATCGACTGCAGTTCATGCAGGTAATCGGGTTTAGGCGGCATGCCACGAGGTACGAATGCAGCAAGAATAATACGCGCCGGCTTCGTAACCCGAGTAATCGATAACCGAGGGAATGGAGAGTAATGGTACACGGTAGGGCAGAGTAGATCGGATATATAAAAGGACACTGAAAGGACGCGGGTGCGTTCACCTCGTCTTATTCCTGTCCAGGTCAGTCAGTCTCGCGTCCACGTGCTTTTATGGTGTTTCACATCTCGCTGCCCTTATGCCGCGTCTCTCCTCGGCGTGTCTAGTTCTCTGCTCGCCCCTAGCTTCTTGCACCATATTTCCATCCTCCCATATTCTCGCCGCATCCTTCAGGATACTTGCGACGCTCGTTTACATTTCCTTTGTTGCGATTCTGTCGAAGGAATTTTCCAACGCAGCGGTGTATTAGACGCTAATCAAACTCGAATGCCTGGGAAAGGCTTCTACTCTCACGGTTAATGATACATAGTACTCTTCCACGACATTCTTGGGTCAGCCTGTATCAGGAACGGGTGTTGTTCCACGTCGCCTGAAATTATAGTCTCGCCTAGCCGCTTCCTCGACGTGGAGGCACACGATTAGATTTCGATAGCTGGTGGAAGGCGCAAGGAACACTTTTCAGGTCAGGCAGAAAGCCAGGCCGCGTTATCGTCCCTCGTGGCCGTGGGACGAGAATCCAAGCGAATTTCACATAAATCGACCGGTCTGTTCGCCGTCGTCGACGATTCGTCGAGAAGGATCCATCCCTGGGCCGCGAGGTCGGAGCCCATAAATCGATCCATCGACCGTTCGTGTCTCGAGGTCTCAGGGGTGTACTTTCTGGGGCTCTCATTCGCACAGATTACTTCTAAAAGCAAGGTCCTCGCGAGGCTAATATCGAGTTGGCACGCTCGATTCTTCCCTACGCGGGTGTTTAAACTTGAGCGGCTGTAATTTCTGTAATTGCTACTTCTATACGCGTTCCAGCGGTTGTCAGAAGCTTCCCGAAGGCAAGGAAGAAAATCGATCCCTCATGGGTCGGGGAAGATCCTCGTTGACGTCAGAAAGATGGCGAAGACTGTGATGTTGAAGGCGTGGAAGACTCCTCGGTCCTCCGAGGCCCTCGTGGGTGTCGCGTGGCCAAACCTCGTCCAACACCATCTTCTGGTCCCCCATGCGAACCCCGTTTTCGCCGTAGACGAAACGGAGCAAAACCACCCCACCGACGTGTCGTATCGACCACAGACGACGCCATTTGCCGGCGCCGTGCTCCGTCGCGGCGCCAAGTTCACTGCGCTCCCCCTTTCGACCGACAGGCTGCCGCCGTGCGTGTGTTTTCTCCATGCACGAGCCGCGACACGACGATCCTTCACGTCTCTTTCGGTCCGTTCTCGAAAAACTCCCGTTCTCCTTCTCTTCTTCCGCGTTGTCGTTTCGCCGGCCGCGGTAATGTGGTGTTGTAAGAGGCTCGATGCTTCCGATTGGCCTGTCACCACCATCGTCCGAGGTAACAGCCTACCCTTTTGCACCTCTCTTATCAAAACTCGGCAAGCCGCATTCACCGCAGCAGCTTCACCACCGCTTTTCAGCTTCGCCACGCTGCGCCCAGCTGCATCGTTCCCGTCGCTGGGGCCGGGCTCGAACTCGGCCAGGGTCGTTGAACGATCGTTCGCGTTGGTGCTCCCCTGGCGTCTTGAATTTTCGGCCTTGCCTCGAGTTACACGCGGGTCGCTGTCCGTGGACCGTTCGTCCAGCCGGTCGTTCCCTTCTGCACCTCGCTTTTCCGAACCGTTTCAAGCAGCTTTCCTCGCTGCTACGCTTTAGCTTCCACGCTGGTACACTTCGCCTCTGCTACTGTTCCATTCGGTCAATGTCGCGAATCCAGGTGTAGGTCCGCGGGGCTATAGCGGGCTGTATAGCCCGGCGGCTAGGCGCTTTAAGTGTTTTTTTTTTTTTTTTTTTTCAAGGAATTAGCCTTTGGGTATAATCGATCAGGCGATGGACTCAAGTCGATGGTAGTTCGAATTCGTTCTGTCAGGTAACACGACGTCGGGATCGACGGTGTTTTATCGATCCGCGGGAAAACAACGTGTTACCGGGAGACACGCACGCGAAAAACAGGTTGTTCCCGGGGTAAAAAGTTAATGCGACTCCGTTCGATATTGCGGCAGGCGAAGCCCCGCAGGCCAAGCCAGAAAACGTTTAGTTAATCGCATCGCTCGTCCTAATTGCTTATTCGATTTAATTCCACTTATGATGCAACGGTCGGACGGCGTCTCCGTCGTGTCACCGACGTGCACTCTGCTCCTCCTCCATTCGCCCTCTTCTCGAAACATTGCCGTTCTTATTAACGTTACTTCGCGTTGACGCGCGTCTGACGCAAGCAACTCCAAAATAGTTCACCATACAGATGGTAATCGCCCCCTCCCCAAATTTATCATTCATGACTCCGCGACGCACAAAAGTGGACGGACACAGCAAGGTTACAGGGTGTCCTGAATTTTCTTTCATCGCTTTTGGAGAACCTATCGAAATCTAAATCTGTCGTTGCATTAATAGAGAATAGCCTCGCCTTCTGTAGTCTCTCTTGGCCCGAGCAGCCCCTTTCAAGTAACAAGCAAACCCATTGTATCGACGATGCAAAATTCTGATCCTCCTTTTGTCGTCTCCAAGTCGCTCGTATTAAAATATCCCCGTTATCTCGCGATGCTTATTCTGCTTCGGGCTCCTTACTTCTCCCTTCGGTGGAAGCCGTGGATGCTTTTAGTAGGGTGGAGTTGCCTTAGTACCGGACGTCGTAAATATAAGCCACCAGATTTATATCCGCGGGACATCTGGGACAGTTTCGGTGGCGACGTCTGATGCGTTAGAAAGAAAAACAGCAGGCGTGCATCCATCGAACCGACGATGCCCGGCTGCACTCTGCACAGTCACTCTCTGAGTCAGCGGCCGATGACTGACGCCAGGGAAGAACAGTCGCGCGTTTGTTGCGCCTCTGGATCGCGAATCGCCGATGGCCACGATCACCGTCCAGACATTTATCTTCGCCGAGGTGTGTCTCTCAATTACACGTCGTCCCTGCGACACGGCTGCGCGAATTCCGGCGATTCCACGGGGTGATCGGACGAATCGCGAAAACGAAACGCGCCCGCTGCGTATCGATCCTGTCGCGCTGCAAATTCGTGGTGACTCACGCCTCTGTACGTTCACAATAATGTGACGCTCGTCATTGAGACATTAAATTGACACACTTCTGGGTATCCGCCAGTGGTCAATTACATCGGACGTGGCCGGTTGCATGAGGCTTAATTGGATGAAGACGTACCTTGGAGACCGCGAGTCTCGAGACGGTCGTGGGTCGAGGCTTTGTCGAGTTTCTTTAGTTGCTTCCGTGCGATTTCGGCAAGTAGAATTAAGGCAAACGCCCCTATTAGACAAACATGATCGTGAGCTGCTAGATTACGTATCAGATCGAGTAGAAAGACTCCCCTAATCCTATATACCGCTCATTTCATCGCGATTCTACTCTTCATCATCCTCGAAATCTCTCCCATTACCAAAATTAAACTACCACTAACGAAGTCCCACTTACATCACTAACCACTCCTTCCAGAATACTTGAAATCGAATTTGGAGGATAGGTTCCCGAACGGCTAATCAATGGAGAGGTTCAAATTACGCTGTTCAATCATATAATCTGTGGTATCATTACAGCGATGTAATAGTTGCGGAAATAGTGTGATACGAACGCTAGCATTGAGAGGATGGCGCCAAGTGGAATTGGGGCGCCTGACGTGCGATTATGCAGCAGTTGCATTATTCGATTATCTGCGAACGTAACCCTTTGCACCTAGGTATCTACGTCGCGTGTATTTATTTATTTATTTATTTATTTATTTATTTATTTATTTATTTATTTATTTATTTATTTATTTATTTATTTATTTATTTATTTATTTATTTATTTATTTATTTATTTATTTATTTATTTATTTATTTATTTATTTATTTATTTATTTATTTATTTATTTATTTATTTATTTATTACGGGACAAGCCCAATTTAGACAATAAAGACAATAGTAGCCTACGTACAAGAAAACAAAGAAAGAAATAAAACAAAAACATCCAGCCGTAAAAAGAAAAAAGAAAAAAGGAAAAAATTGAACATTGCAGCTTACTTATCAATGATTATTTTGCGCAGATTGCTCTTGAAAGTTTGAAAGGATCCGCCGAAAAAATCAATTTTGTCTGAGTATAAATTGGCAACACTGACTATCCGATTTACAGGATCACGAGCACCGAACTTAGATTTTATACCTGAACAATAAAAGGATGTCCTTCCTCTTAAAATTCTGGATGGTGCATAGAGAGAGATATCCCGCAAAAGTGAAGGACAGTTGATGCAACTATTAACAATTTTAAATAAAAAACAAAGATCAGCGATACGCCTTCGTTCCGATAAAGTAGATAAGTTCAGAGACGCCAGTATTTGGTCATAATTGTTGTGATCATCGCGTGACATTGGACGTCGCAGTTTATAAGCGGCAAACCTTAGGAATTTGTGTTGGACCCTCTCTATGATTAGATTGTCTTTCGCAAGGATCGGCGACCAATTTATTCCAATTTCGATCGTACGAATTCTGTGAAAAATCGTATGCCATGGAGGAGTGATGTGGGTCGTTGGGCGACGACGGTTCTGGAAGGTACCTGAAGGAACAGCGAGCAATGGTCGCCGCAGGAACGAAGGCTTTCATTGATTCGCGCTGGCACGCTCGAGGAAACGGCGCGTGCCAGCGTGAATCCTAGCGCCGCGGTTCCAGCGGAGGGAGAAAAAAGCCGCGGCAAAAATAACGACTTCCGTTGCCAGCCGACAGAAGTATTTGGCACGGGAGTGACGTCATGTCCGCCGTCTGAAGACATTGCCGTTTTTCACGGCAACACCGTTGCCGCTCGGTTATTTTTAACCTGAGGGCTCGATGGCGCCACTCGTCGACCGATGAACGAAGTTAGATGGAAATTTATTTTATGCTCCTTCGACTGGTGCAATTTCGAGGAGCCAATCGCTTCGGTACCGTACAAATTCCTCGGAACTCACTGACACCTGCTGTTAACACCTGCAGACAATAGCTGATTTGTTTCTCAATTAGAACCTCCTTTAACGAGTTGTAAAAGTAATAGAAACAGTTAGTAATATACGCATTTCTGGAGAACGTATTTGTCGTCACGGAAAACATTGCAACACCATCGGTGCGAACAGCGCGATATCCGAGGGACCTTCGAACCGTCTAACTGCAAAGTTAAATTTGTTTAAGCACCTCCCGGTGCTCGATAGGTTGTCCGCTAGCAAACACCGATATCCATACTCCAACAATCCACTCCGCCGATTGGAACCAGTCACGGCTCTACGGCCTGTTCCTTTCGGAGCGCAAGAACAGAGCATGCTCGATTTCATTCACGATTCGTGACCAGCCGGAGCTACCGTTCCCCATCGTGCTCCCTGTGATCTATGGTGAAATCTTTATCACGTACCAGACATCGTTGCCCACGTGTGCCAGCCACGGCTCTTTCAAAACGGACTTTACAAGGTTTCTATGCGGATACCGACTCGTGTTCGCCCACAATGCGCCGCGTTTTGTTCGTTCTACGCTACGTTGCGTACTCAATGGATTTCTACATTCTACGATTCTATACATCAATAGGGTCACCCATGAGATACGTTCCCCTTATGGTGTTTCAGCTCGTTCAGGGATTAAACGTTTGCCTATCGCCCCTTTGGCCATTGTACCGTGTTCGGTGCACGTGCATTGGATCGCACTTTCGCGTGGCACCGGGTTTCGAGGGATTTCGAGTCATTCCTGCGCCTTGCTGTCTCAATTAATCCTACAAAAATTGTAGGTTCAGGATGACTCGACCCGTTTACACCTTCGAATTCTCCAGGCTCCCGTCTAATCTCGCTTTCGAGCGTGTCCGTGCGGCTTCGTTGACTGAAAATGCACCCGGAAAACGTGCTTATTTATACGTCAGAGTTAAGTGCAGCTGGTGTCCCGGATCTGCTCGGTTTTTCTTTCTCACGCGCTGTTATTTTTGTCATTCCTAAGGACTGGTTAGTTCCTCTGTTTCTCGGCGGGATAAACATTATTCTGAAATACCATCGCCTCCCGGATACACTCCGTTTCCCGTTTGCAAGTTTACGGACTTCGCTGTCTCGAGCAGAGCGTATCGATGCTCGATCCATCGAATGCGTTTCCGAATCGTCCGAGCATGAGGGCAGCGCCCTCTAAAGCAGCTTTCAGCTTCGTCGAACTGGCGAAAAAGGAGGAACGTTTGGAAGCGACTCGTAGAAAATGGAGCACGGAGCACCATATAAGTTCGCGAGACGTTATCTAGAACGGAGCGATGCCTGGAATATCGATCGGTGTTGTTCACGAGCGCCACGGTGTCTGCGGACACGTAATAACAATTATATCGTGACAACGCGAGAAAGATCGAGGCCACCGGTAGCCCGAACCTCGGAGCATTCTTCGGCGGGCATGGTTCGTGTTCCCCAGCGATCAGTTTCTAAGTAATCAACCCGACCGTTATACAATGGCCTAGCAGACACCTAAAAATGGCAATCATTGAGGATAACAGGCACCTGTCAGCGTCAGATATCGACTGTTTATCTTTCATATCGCGGCGGTAGTCAAAAGTTCGGGTACACAGTTCAGTAATAACGTTGATTACCATGTGCTACTTGAAAGTGACTACCATATCGAACTGGATGGTGCACGGAGGCCCGGAACAATGGTACAGTTCTGTAAAGCATGAGAAGGCTCGAAGTCTCTCTCCACATGTTCCCATGACAGATTCCAATGGCAGATCCCGCCAAGCAGACGAAAGGTCCTATCGTACGCACGGTTGCTCGTTTAACGGAGAAGTCTCGACCGGTTTGTAATTAGAAAGCTAACGAGTAAGGTTACCACCCTAGCATTTTGATCGCTTCCTTCCTCTCCCGCAATCTGCCGTAATCTGTCCCCCGAACCGCTCTCTGACGCAAGGTCTCCGCTGTTCTGCTTGAAAACTCGTGGAAATGTCGCTAACAAGATGTGCTCTTTACATCGATTCCCCCCTTTAAAGATCCGCCAACGAATCTCGCTAAACAGAGTCGCCGAAAAGAACCGTATAAATTCGCGGAGGTGTGACGCTCGGTGCAGCGAGCCTGCACTTAAACTATGCAAATGTAGGACTCTCTGATGCAAGGCAGCCGAATGCACTCAGCCCGCATAATCGGCCACACAAAGTGGCAACGTGATTATGGTTAATTAGCTAACCCCTGGAACGAGAGGTCGTTCCTGTTGCATGCAGTCACGTTTCTGGAAATTCTATTCGAGTAACGTTGATCCCTCTATTTTTACACTCTGCATGGCAATAATCTGTTGCCGCGATACACGACAGGCATCGATCCCGTTAAGCAGGCGATAAAATTCTCGAGTAATTGTTCCCGGTGGAAATGGTAAGGGCCCGCGTAACTCGTGGCCCCTCGTTAACGCACCGATAATTAAAATAGCGATCGCGCACGGTCTTTCACAAATATTACCATCGGCGCCGGCAACGCCAACGGGGGGAGAGATTTTTATCGGTCGCGCTAAATCTTGGACTGACAACGATCGCGCCAACCCGCGAACGGTGTCCCCGTCTCCCGTTAATATTTTCGAAAGCGAAGCTGCTGGAAAAAGGTCAGTTCGTGCCTAGTTAAGATCGTGTCGTTTGCTCGCCGTTTCTCGTGGGCTGTTTATTGAGAGAGCCCGGGCCGGCCTTTATAACCGTTAATTACCGCGGTTGCACTCGTATTTCGTTCCCTTTCTCCTTTCGCTGTCTGTCTGTCTCCGTTCCCTCAGCGTGGCCGCGCATTTGCATCCATTGTGCGGCCATTCCTCGTAATTGGCCCTCTAAATCGCGGAGACGTTAGAATTCCCGTTGCCCTCGCGGGTCAGCGATGCCGAAGTTAGGTAACAGCCACGGAGAGCCATCGTCGGATAGGTCTCTGTTGTCTGTCTATCCCGTCGAAATCGTTCCTCGAGCGTCCCCGTGCACGGCGAGCCGGCCAGATCGTTAATCAACGCGATACACCGTGATTTATTTGTGTATCTTGCAATTAACTGCATAATTTCTCTTATCGTTTATGGTCGCGGCGGTCATAGAGTGGCCGTACGTCAGGGAACCCGGGACAGGCTCCCAGGGAGTAGAAATTATGTTAGCGCCGCGGTAACGTCGAACGTCCGCGTTCGTTCGCCTCCGTTGGCTGCTATAGATGAACGTCAGCCACTAAATCCACAACCGGGTCACTCTGCGGACGTAATACCAGAGTTAACAGATTTAATCATAGAACGGTAAATGGAGCGTCGCGCCGCGTTAGGAATTCCATTCTCTTCACTCTCTCCGGCTTCGGTCAGAACTCAAAACGCCGTGGACCGCTGCGAACATCTACAATCTCGCGTTCTTCAATAGAGAACAGATTTTTCTCTGCTTCCACCACGCGTGGATCACGTCCATATCGCTGGCGTTTCAGAATAACCCTATAAATTTCGATAAATCCAAAATTAAAGTGAATCAAGATCGGTCGCGACTGTACATAGCGCTCCGATTAAACGTGACAGACGCCTCCGTTCTCCCGTCGGGAGGTAAACAAAAGCACAGTGAATCGAGGTACCTCCTCGAGGCGAGGCCAGCAGAAATAGGATAAACGAGAGGGAACGCGAATCTCGCCGGGCATGTGGGGGTTCTAATTTTACGTGCACGGGTGGGTCGACACTCCCCGATATCCACCCGACAACACGGCCGCTTCTAAAACCGTCTTTTCAAACGGAGGCGTGACTTACGCGCCACGGTATTTAAATTCGCGTACAGCTTCGCGTTCCATCCGCCACATATCCGTGGCGTTCTGGTCGCTCTCGGCAGCACGCCACCGAACTGGCGGCTGGTGAACCCGCTAAGGAGGATCCCCACGCTTGTCGGTACGACAGACCTCTTTCGCATCGACTATCGTGCGGCCCGCGGCCGTCGGCAAGCGGTTTGATAGCGCGGCGTCGCTTCTTATCAAAGGGGTTATCGTCTCGGCACGGAACCTTTGATCTGGTCCCAGAAAAGGGACACTTATGATAAAGCGGTCGTTTCGGTCGCGTGTACCGATATCGCGAGCATTTGTACACGGTCGCGTCCTATCGTTTATCAAATCGCGACAACAAGTAGACGGTGTTGACTTTAATCGCGCAAGAATGTTTCATTAGCGTGGATACAACTGAATTCTTTGTCTCCGTTTATTTCGTTGTCGGAGGATCGATGCGTGTCCGCTTCGGTAAATGAATAGCGGCAATCGATTAAACTTTTTAACTATGAACACCGTGAAAAGGGAATACAACAAAGTATTGTATTAACTACAGATGCCCAGAATCGTAAAATGTTTTATCTGTTTCGCGAGATCAACACGTTAATGGCAACGCGACCGTGACACATTACCTTCTCGAAAGCGTAAAGTGGGGCCAAAGTACACGCGGAATAAATTATTATATATTCTTTGCTTGGGCGAGACTGATTGCAGCGAACGATGGAGCGTGACGTTTCAAACGTAGCGGTTTTTTTCCAGTCGGTTTACGATTGACACGTGTCTGCAGACGATTCAATTAAATTTCCCCGTGGGAGGATGCAGTCCGCCGATTTGCCACTGTATCATCAACAAACACGGGATGCTACGTGCTCCTCCTTTCCCGTCACGTCCCGTTGGCTCCGTTATGATAGGCAAACTTTGAGGAGAAATGGTGCGTAGGGCTGTTTCTCGCTCTACGCTCAGCTCGCTTTTAATCTTCGGATAACGCCTGCTGTCTTTGTTCCACGAGGAGATTCCAGACACTTCTCAACGTAGACTTTATCAAACTTTCACTGGGTACATATATAGATTTTAGATTGTCCGTGAATGGTTAGTGTTACTTGAAGTATTCATAAGAACATGCAACAACTGTGAGCACTCACTTCACAACAACGCTAAATTCTGCCCTTTCTTTTTGTTACAGGTGAGTCACAACATTGCAGAATTCCAAGATCCTCGCGTGAGCGACGTCTAAAGTCTGATTGTCCATTGAATGTAACACGGAAATGTCCGTCCGTGAGCCAGGTAACCAACCGCAGTTTCGCACGTACGCTTTAAGCAAACACCTTCGTCGACAGATGAAGATATCCCGTCGAGATGTTACTGCCGCTTGGAAAAAGTAAAAGGGACTGGCATTTACCGTCGCGCTTTCACCAGGACACTGATATTTAGAGACGTCAGCGGCGAGGATACGCATACGGTGAAAATAGCAGTCGAGCCGCTTGACATTTATGCGTTTCGTCCTAATAACCGTAACGCAATAAATATTCGCAGCCATGAAACCCGTCAGAATGGTTGAAAATTGCAACACGCACGTGCCTCTGCTGGTTTCGAGCCCATCTTGGCCGCGAAATCGATTGCAAAATGATCCGCAACCGTGAAACGATTGTCCCGTTGCGCCGTAGCTTTTCTTTATTCGCTCGCTTATGGATTCGATTTGGCAACGATTGACGCAAAGATGTCGCGACGATTATGCGGGTAGAAATAGAAATTTGGCTTCGATTCGAATCGTCGACAGTTGCCGCATTCGTCACGTTCTTCCTGCTCCGTCAGCGTTCAAAAATATTTGGAAAGCGGCATACTTATAAGTAGCAGCTCCAATAGATTCCTAGTTTCTGCGCTGATTAAAGCCAATAATGAATTCACGCGGGTCACACTTTTTTTTTCTAAGTATTCTATAGGAGGCGAGCGCAGTTTTTAATGAACCGAGTTTTAATAACTCCCGGTTCTAGAATTGAACGTTATTCTGATCAATTTTCATTAAATTGTAGTTTGAATAATATTCTTTATACGTGTTCCGCTACTTCTGATTTCTATCTATTTTAATTTCTCGAGGAAATATTGTATGTTGGGAAGGAAGGAACAATTTTTCAAACGCTAATATGCTTTCACTTCCTTCTGTTAGTCAATTTCCATGAGAAACAACGAGATGGGGGCGACAGAGGGTGAGTGGTAAGAAACAGTTAATAATCAATGGTCAGAGGCGAATTAGCTGTGGTCGGTAGCCACTGGTCAGTGGTTAGTAGTGAATTGTTCCCCTTCGACGAGGCAAGGGCAATCATTAAATTGGGGTTGGGTCTAGTCGACTTCCGTCTCCCTGACGTTCAAACATTCGCCCAAATGATCCTGCTCACGTTCACTACAAGTGGTTGCCGATTGTTATCGGTGACACCTGATCAAGGAACCAGTCACGCCTTTGTTAATTATCGTTCTCGCGTCTAGTAATTACCAGCGAACCCGCGAGTCATTCCTGAAATTCCGCGATATCCCACGGATGATTCTTCGAAGCCGGCCGGCCTGCGACGCTTTCTTCCGATTCCTTCGCGCGATGCATGACAGCGTACGTTTTTAGAAAACGCGAAACATATATTTCGACGTTGCATGAATTTTACGCGTGTTGGAAAACGCGACTTTCTCTCCTGCCGCGGCACGATCATTAAGAATAAAAATAACTGCTCCGTTTCTTCTTCTTTTTTTCGTGTCATTAATAACTAACCGCGATAGCCCCGCATTAAAACAGAGCTAGGCGGCCGGCTCCTCCGCGGTTAATTATCACCAGCATGGAGAAACGGTTAATACGATTGGAAGTGGTCAATTAACCTTAATTGTGCCTGTTAATTACTGTGTTACTTGACGCAGCTCGATTACGCTTAATGCACTGTTGGGCGGATTATCGCGCGAGTGTCATCACGATCGTGGTCTAGCAGTAGCCGAACCTATTGAATCATTGTCGTCATTGAAACGTGCCCCTCCGTTTCGTTGGATTTTTCGCCCCCGTTTCGTGAGCGGTTTCTCGAGCTCCTATCTCCTTCTGACCTCACGCTTCAGAGAGGGGAAATGACATTTTTCGATGGAAATTCGAGGACATCCTTTGTGGCCGTTTACTCAAGATCTTTCGATTGCGAGAAAGCGAATTATTTTTCTAAACCGTCGTCCCCGATTCGAGTTTAATCATCTTCTCTCCTTGACATTTGTATTCCGGCTTAAATGGATCCGATGCTATCTGCGCGCCGGTTTGAAACGGATTTTGTCCCCTTTCAGCCGAGTTACCGTACCTCGCCGCCATTAATCCGTCTGAAGTGATTTCTGCTCGTTAAAAAGGATGTAAGCCAACGATTCCGCGGACGATCTTTCGAGGGAGAGAGAACAACGATTCGGTCTTGATATTTTAGTTGCAATTATGCAAGCCTGCTCCTAGATTCTCAGTCCCTGTGCGCTTCAAACGTGCTCGCCGCATCCTTTAATTAATTCCGTAATTTCATTAGTAGACTTAGGAAGGGACATCTTCGAAGTGTCACGACTCTAATGAAACTTCACACGCTTGCAAAGTAAGCGAAATTAAGGGACAGTTACTACTTTTACGTTTTCACTGTAAGGGCACGAGCCTGAGGGCTGAAACCACCCTCCAGAGAGAAACTGCTTTCCATGACTCTTACGTAAATTAACAGGGCGCACGCGACGGTACAGAGATTCTACAAGAAACTTAGAAGCTCGTCCATGCGGCCATTAATTTGACGTGTCGGTGGTTTTGCATCCAACCTCTCTGAAAACGATGGAACCGCGTGTCAGTAAATTGTCACAATTCGCGGGATCACTTACCGCTCAATAACAGACCATTGTACTCGGCTGAAGTGCCTCCTGCGTTAAAAAAAAACTACGTAACCGACATTGATTCGTTGAATTTCGCGATCCATTTGCCACAAACCTACGTTTAATCCACTTAAATTGCCTCGCATAATCACACACAGTACGCCCCCGCCAAACATTCGAAATACCTGATACTTTTATTTGCTCGTGAAACAGCTGCGCTCGTGCTGAAAACGGTTCGCGTTCATTCTCTTTCACGAAAAATACTGTATTATTCGAACGATGAAAGGGAGCAGAAAAATAAGCGCTTGGATCGAAAACGGCCTCGATGCAGAAAACATGTAGGACAATAAAAACGCGCGGAAGTTGAACGGGCTATTGTTGAGCCATAGGTCGGGGGCAGCCTGCGAGAGGTATCCATCGTTCTGGAGCCTGGCGATAAATTTCATCCGATCCACGTCGCCTTGTCTTCGGCGATAACTGTGACAAAAGATCAGGCGTACGCGAGCGCGAAGTTTCTCCTCGCGGGGTTGCACGCCTCGCGGATCCAAGCCCCGTAAATCACGCTCGAGATCGTAATCGATCCACCGGCGGGGAGGCTCCTAGGATGGAACAAATTGACCCACTTAACGATCGCCCCGTTTCAGCTGGATACCGATCGCGCGGGGAAATCGAGGGTCTCTGCGATACACTGTCCGGGTAGCAGTCTGCTTTATTGAGACATCATTCATCTATATAGCACTGGCCGCGCCAAGACGCAGTCGCCGCGAGGAAGCGCCAGCTTCAGTCAGAGAAAACGGCGACTCCACGAGAGGAAAGTTACTCGAACGATGTTCCTTCGGCCAGTCTTTTGACTTTCCATCTCGCGTGGCTGCGACGGTTCGAGCATTCTCATCGTCGTCGAGGGGTTTTCTTATCATCATCCAGCTGTTCGTTGAAATTCGTCAAGATGCCTCTCTGTTCCGGTCACCGGCTCGAACGGCATGTTTGACGAGTCGCGGCCCCATCGGCCTGGAACGACAGTCGTAACGACCGTCTCCAAGTAAACCGTCATAACGAACCCTCCCGCGTGGCACCTGTAACGAGTGTCATGTGGAATCGGTTCAGTCCTCTGGTGCAATCACGGAGGAATCGAATGAGACCGAGTGACATCGAACAGGGAACCAACCGTGCCCGTCCAGGCTTGGCCTTCCGTGTCTTCCCTTCGGTTCGTCGATGTCATACACGCAACGACGTTCGCATTGTACTCCTGTTCTCGACGCGACTCGATCTTCCTCGTGATTCCAACAATTTAAAGTCAAAGCTGCGTACGATCGATAATAGATGGCATTCTTCCGCGTCTTCCTGTGCCATTGCGATTAATCGCACATGCGCCACGGGACCCTTGCGGATGGCTCACGGTTTCCATACACGCGCCTCCCGGTTCCACACCTTCCGACCCTTCGAATCGATCATATTCTACCAGGGCCGGTTCCATTAGTTGCTATCCATGCCACACGGTTGACAGACACTTGAGAAGAATTTCTTTTACATTGCTCGTTGCGTAACACGGCATTAATATGATGGGGAGTTTATTATCGTGCCATCCTAATGTTTGAATGGAGGGACGTTAAACACAGGGTAATCGAGTTGGCACGTTCCTTTAACGCGCTACTTCGTCCCGTTTCGTTTAGTCACGACGTAGCTCGCGCTGCTAGTCCCACATCAACATATGTGTCGCCTTGACACTGTTCCATCCAACCTTTACACCGGTCAAACTTCTACGTATTTTCTCTCCCTTCGGAGACGCGCTCCAATTAGATTACCCTTCGTTTGGTCCACCCGTGTAATCCATTTTCATCGCACGAATGGGTTTTCGCGTTCCACACACGCTACGCGCGGATTCGATAGCTTTTTCCTTTCTTGTTGCGGACGAAACGAGACGAGCTTCATGATCCATCCGGGAATCGATGGAAGGAGAGCCACATTTCACGGTCCGTTCATCGCGTGCTTCTCTCATTGTTTAACGGGCGAACAAAGATAGCCTATAAGTGTCGGCATCTCGCCGGCCGGGCCAATAAAACATTGTTACATTGCGGCGACTTTCGAAAGCGTCTAATTAGTTACACTTTCAGCGAGCACCGTAACTAGGGCGGTGCAGCATGGCCAGCTGCACAGGGCGAGGAGAATAGGGAGGGTGTGCACTTGGCACGCGCCGGAACACGAAAATCTTATTCCACTTCGATACGATTGCGTCTCACGTATGAGCCAGTGCGGGCTATGGAAACTGGGACGGGCTGTAGCCCCTCTTTAATTCATCCGTTGCTAAGTAAAACGACGAAGCGCGGTACAAAGAGCGACTGTTCGTTCTTCTGTCTCTACTCGTTCCCGAGAAACTTCCACGCTGATTAAAACTTTATCAGTGTGAAATATTTGGATCATAGTTTCTCAGTCCGATGCCACTGGCCGCAGCCTGAGTTACAGCGGGAAACGAACCGAGCACCATCTGAATACCAAACTGTGAGGTGAAAAGTTAATTTCCAGCAAAGAGAAGTGGTTCATTCAATCCTAGATCGACAGATTCGATGCGTAAATAGAAGTCTCCACCCTCTACCCCAGAATGATTCACCCTACAGCGGGGTGAATCACGACGTTGGGCAACTTCTCCGATAGCATCGCGGGGTACCGCTATCACAGTCTTCCCAGCAGCAAAGCCAGCTCCTTCCGCCTGACTCATCCACAGGCACATCTACTTGCAGCCGCCAGCAGCAGCAGGACCAAGTTTACGGCACCCCTGCGCGCCATTTCTCGTCGGTCGCTTCTTACGGGTAAACATTCGAACCCCCAGACTGTTTTGACCCAGTCGGTGCTGTTAGCCATTCCGTGGCCCAGACTTTGGAGCACGGTGTCTGTTTAATGTGCCCCCGACCTGCGGGTTTAACGAACGACTCTTTCTCCTCTAATTGTTGGAGCGGCCACGGTGCTCGGGATTCTACGGAGATGACGAACGATGGCAGGATCCCGTATACAAGCCGAGACGTTGCGATCCTTTTCCACAAGCAAAAGTCTGACCCCCCGTGTTACCGTTCGCCAAGAACAAGTGGACGTTCATCACAAGCTCCGGCCGATCGTTCGGCACGAACGGGCATTGTTCTCGACCTTGTCTTCCTTCTGCCAGGTTCTCTTGCGTAAATGGCGGCGCAGGTGGATCCAGGGTACTCGGTTCCAGCTGAGCTTTACGACTGGCATCGCAGTTCGTCCCGCTTTATCTGACCTTAAATCCGGGACTCCCTTTTCTTTTTCCTCTCCACTTAAAAGAGTTTTTATCTGATGACCGCGTAGATCAGCCTTGCAGCGTTCCACTTCGTACGACCGTTTCGAAGAGAAAGTCTTGCTTATATTGTAGAAATAGATGTATGTTAAAATTAACGTCGCTTTTTCCTTCCCCGAACAATAGAGTCCGCGCAGAGACGGGCGTATTGTAAATACGAGAATGGGGAACGCACCGAGCGAACACCGTCGAGATACGGATCGACGGTGCCGATAAAGTCGGATATTATCTTTATGCTTCCCCATAAGTCGTAACAATACCACTCTTTCTCGTTGTTAGGTGCATTTCGCGGGTTACTGGGACGTGCCCGCGGTTGTAAACCCCGTGCATGATCGGGACTTCCGCCGCGATTAGCCCGGTTTTGCCTCCAATTGTTGGAATTACTCGGTTCGTGGCTTGTTTGCGCAACAAATTCACCGTTCCACCGAACGCGCCGGTATTACCTTGGCGGTCTCGACTTCAATCCACGGATTTGTGCGAATGTAAGTGAACAGCCTTCTCGGTACCCTGACGAAATCAAATTGCCCGTACACTCAACCCTCTGCTCCGTTTTCTACGATCGGGGTAAACGCGTTGCGCAATTCCCCGCAATTCTCGTTTCCCGGTCCCTGATCCCTTTAATTAAACAGAGGATTTCTCAAGGATGAAAATCCTGACCACTCCATCTTCCTAAGACCTCCTGGGAGTACGCTCATCCATATCAATCTTCTCCGCAACGTTCTCTGCACTAGGTCGAGAAAAATCGGCGGGGTCGCGACTAAGACGAATTCGGGAGTCGTGTTCGTTTCTCGAGGATGCATCGGTGGGTAAACAAACGCCTCGTGGGGGTCTCGGAGCGTACGTGAAACGAATCGGTGACGTCGACGTGGTCGTATCGACCCCTCTGGACGGGCGCCGGCTGGCGTCACCCTGGCAACCCTCGCCCGTTTCCTTTTGCATAGGAAAAGCCGCGCAACGGCAAGACGCGGCGTCGTGCACGGCATCTAGGCGACCGTGGATCTTTGTTTCCCTGCTTTTTAGGTGGCTCCTCTTCATTAGCGGTGGGATCATCGGGCGCTGCTCGAGCACGCTCGCGTCCGCGACTTCCGGCCAGGTTTATCGCGACGCTCAGTAACCATGTGCTCGCGCTTCGACCACTCCATGGTCCGTTGACACTCGCGTTTTTCCAGCCGGTGCAAACACTCCGCGGCTTTTCCACGACGAGAGTCTTCGACTGGGACGCGATGATGGTTAGATCCGCGGGATGTTTTGATCTGGAGAGTCTTATCTACGTTTACAAGTCGTTGCAGAGAGTTGAGTCTGTTTCTGGCGCGTAGCTGAGGTGCTCTAGGTCTGGATGTGCGGGGAGGTCGAAAGGAAATAGTGTTTCGTGGGAAGGAAGACGATAATGAATCGTATTGGACACAGTTGAAATGGAATCGAGTTTCCTACACCCAACACCGACAAGCTGAAGCAACGCGGAGAGAGTGTGTCGAGTAATAGGAAAAGAATGCGTAATTCGAGCCTGTTAATGAGTAATAGCTCGAGTGACCATGCGAAGGACGACCGATTATAAACTCCGCTGCATGGTAGTCAGAGGTGTGAACAGCTCGCACGATGTTTCCGATCATAATTGCGCGGGATAGTCGCTCGTGTTTGATGCAACACTTGTTCAAGGCTCTTTGTTGTACGGTGAACGGTGAAACGAGTAGCCAGTTCGCCACGATGGATACTACGGACTCGATGATCCCTCCAATTAGGATCCGAGCACAGCGATCTATTGTTTATTTATTATCGGCCCACGTGGCTGGCAGAAAACATCGATCGCCGTTTCAGCCACAGGCGAGGCGTATCTCTCTGATACTCGCGCGTCAGACACGATGCATTATTCACGATATTGTGCCTCCGATTTATATATCGAGCGTTAAAAGTTGTCGGGAGCAAGTTTCTTCTTTATTGCCTCCGTTCACGTGCATGCTCATAAACATCTCGCGGGTTAGACTGAACTTAATATCGTCGGAGTAAGCACACGCTTGAAATAACGTTCATTTTTAACAAAGAGGTGTCGCAGGGACTTTCCTTAACGAATTCCGAGAGGAACTGAAGGGGCATCTCAGTTGCAGTGTCTACGAATGCGTTCGAGTTTGAAAAGTCAGAAATTTCGCAGCAGTCAATCAAGTAATAATGCTTTGTTCTTTCCTGACACGCTTGCCGTCAATAATGATACAGTAATTTGTACAATGAACCACGAATCCACTTCACAACGGATGAGGCCGTAAGTGGGTCGCCGTTTCCTATTCTTTTGACATTCCCAGTTGGTCGCGATCGAGGAGGTAATTTAGAACGATGCGCCTAATTGCTTCCGATTAGGCTGTCTGGATGGCGCAAAAGCCCAACCCAAGTAGAAAGACGGGAATTAACATACCGCGACGTCAAAGTGGACGGAGTAGCACAGGTGCAGCAGGAAGTCGATAAAACTACCTGTACACCAGTCTGTATACAGGTATCGGTTTGAACGTGAAATCCGAGTTCGCGGGGTCCCTGCGGGGCGGTCGACTCGATTATTTGTCACTTGGTTGCTTACAGAGCCGCGCGGATTGTTAACTAATATCGATCCAGCTCGAACGTCACGCGAGCTTCTCATCGGACGTTGTCGAGGGTTTAATTTGAAAGTATGATGCCTACCGTTGTTGTTAGGTTCTCCATCGATGCGACTGTCCAATTTCCACGCATATTGAGCCTCGCTGGTTAATTTAGATGTAAATGTCGCGGAGGCACGGAGACACGTTACGCGACACGGCTCGCCGATGATTTGACGCGTCCTTCCGTTACCGCGTGACTTTCGACTCTCTCGTTAGATCAGTGTCATTTGCTAGCAAACGGACGCTCGTCATTTTGTTCCGGCCCGATGGACAACGAAATTGCACACCGCCTGTAATGATATTAATAAGTTGCCTTTTCACTGCTGTCCAATCAGCACCCCGCGCATTTCAATTAATCGCGCGAGTGGACATGAAATTTGTTAACGAATCCACGGGTGGGTGTACCGATGATTCGCTGCTCCGAGAACGCGACGCAAAATGGTGTCATGGATCCAGCTGGAACACAACGCCTCTGCATCCGAGACGCGTGGAAACATAAACTACCATCGCGTTACTTTTAATAGAATCGGGGACGTATCGGTGCTTCGATGAAACGGGAAATTGGTAGCGGTGTATGAGAAATTTATGGTGATCCCGTGTCAGTTATTGCCACTCCTCCGACCTGGTTGCGTGTACACGGTCTCGTATTGAATTTTTAATGGCCCACTCCCGTCGCTACTCCTCGACTACTCTAACGTCTCAACAATTTATTGTGGATACACGTGTACACACCGTCCCCAGGGACAGGGTTTTCTTTGCTGGTACGTGAAAAATCGCACGAGTCTCGATCTCGCGACTTTGCATAGGCTGGTTTGATTTATTTCGTCAGTGTCTATCGAAAGCCTAGCGTACCAGTGGCTGGTCCCTCGCCGGGGGATCTGTCGGAGTTGTCTGTCAAGCAGGCGCACGCGGAATACTTATCGGTCGTCAGACTTTCCATACGAAAGCATTCGCGCACGCATCTGCATTATTTAGAGCGAATGGGCTTTCTCGGGCTGAACGATGCACGCGAAACGCGGATCGGATCCTTTGGTTTAACAATGGCGCACGGTGTACTTTGACCCAGGGAAGTGGTTGATGGGAAGCCCCCCACGTGTAAGACTTGAACTGGAATGCAGCTCGTGTACCCACGTACGTAGCCACTGCTTGTCAGCCTTAATCCGTCTACCAGGGTACAATTTCCTCCGTGTTTACGGCAACGATACGCTTTCGAGTACCTCGGAAGCTGCTGGGAATTCAGAAAATCGCGGGGGCGTTTATTAGCCCGTTTAAAACGTGACGTTAACTTTAAGATCTGAATGTGATGCTTGAAAGATTGTAAACAGACAGTCGCGCCGCGATGACGAGCGCATTTCTTTAAAGATGAGACGAAAGCCGTATGGCGACTGCAAAAAAAAGGAGCGTCAGAAGACACGTGGCGTTAATTAAGCGTGGCGAGGGGCAATTGAGCCCGAGCCGCGACGCGACGCGCCGAGCGGAAAGAGAGGAAAGTGGCCAGGGAATCGCGTGTTGTCGCGCGTCGTGTCACGTGCTCCAATGCAAACGCGAGGTGAGAGTTTCTTTCTCGGCTTGCTCGAGACATCTCGTCTCGAGATCGGGCCGTGCCCTCTCGTCCCTTTTCGAGGAACTCTGGTCGTGGCCGAGCAGACCTTGATTTTCTGGGTAGCACGTAACCACTTTAGCCTCCGCTGTGTTCCCTTATCGCCTTCCCAATAATTTGGGACAGAAGTCACAGCCTAGTGGCCAATTGTTCTCACAGCATACTGCTGGATGTTCCCCGCGTGTACGCTAAATTCAAGCACCCTCTTATCGCGATACAGTGTATAGAAGGAGAGACACTGTTGTCTGTTCGGCGAAGCACGTAATCTGCATCTTTCTGCAGGAGTCACATCGATCTCGTGGACGAGGAGGCACAGGACCAGTCGAGCACGTCTCGCGTTTTCCTTTTTTCCCCGTGGCGTTCATGGCCTGGTGTCCGGAGGCGTTTAACGCGAGCCAAAGGATGCCGTTCATCGATCGAATCTTTCATCTAGGTCAGGCTGCACCGTGCTCCCCACGTGAACATCCCTTTTATTATCCTTCCGCTGCCATGGGATTCTCGCGCCTTCCCGTTCATAGCCGCCGCTAATGAACTCGCCGGAGATACGGGCCCCGATTAATCAACGAACCCGAGGAATTTCCTCGATCACGGCGATCCTTGTCCCCGCCTCGATTACCTAGTAATTAGCAACGATTTACATCCCGTTCGGGGAAGCGTGCTCCTGTTCGGTAGCCGCGATTAACGAGACCTCGAAACGAACTGGAAGCGGAGGATGTAGATTATCCTCCTTTGCCAGCACGCTCCTTCTTCAGCTTCCTCCCTGGCACCAGCTAGAGTACACACTCTGGACCCCACAATGGACCCGTGCTACCACCGCGATATCACTTTTAAACTTTCTTCTGGCCAGCGTTATAGTAGCGCCGAGAAACTTATTATCTAACATCTCGTGTAGCAAGAGGCGATCCCAGATTTTTCAGCCCGAGTGTAAGTCTTCTAGTTCGGTGAAAGCCTGAGAGGGTTAGCCAGCATCGGTCACGCCTACATCCTGCTCGGAATGCTCGCGGTTACGATGTTTAGCGAATTATTTCATTTGGCTCGCGCGCATCCGGTACGCGACCCGAAGCCATGTGGCGATCGCAGATCATTCCGGGGACTGGAATCTGGGATAAACGGATCGCGGATAGGGGATAGGGAATATTGGGGGAAATCTCCGCAGAGTCGTTTCGCTGTTCGTGAAACGTAACGACCCGTAGCTTTGTGTTTGGCGGTGACTCGATCAAATTCGGGATTTCGTTCGTAATTCGATCCCGCCGCATCCCCAGGGGACTTTATCCATCTTTTTAAGGACACGCGCAAACTGATTGCTATCAATTCGAGCAGCCGTGCACGCGATCGATCGCTGTGCAGCGCGTCAGGATGTTTAAAGCGGGCGCGCCGAGTCCGGGGCAGAGACTTTCTGGCGATAAAAGTCGGGTACAGAGGCGAGCTAGCCAACCGCGGCAGCCAGGGCAATTTAATCGGGAAGATGGAACTAACGAGGCCGCCACCTCGGTCCGATTCTTTAATCCTTTCTCCAAGAAAGAAGATCAAAGATTGGCCTCTGTCAAGAATTAACATGGATCTTGTTCCGTGACGTCGCGGTTAACACTGTTGCTCATCAAAAAGCCATTATCTGGATTATGGTAGATTATAGTTAGAGTAGCGGAATCGATCATTGCTGCTTCATGGATATCGCTCGAGTTCCTCGACAATCGGTTAGCACGCTTGGAGCCTGCAACTTACTTCCTTTTGGTTGAATAATTGATCGGAATCCGGTGAAAGTTTCGTGGAAGCTTAGATTCAGGTTAAGCAATCCGTAGAATTGTTTATATAATTTTCCGCCTATCTGCTCCCGCGGCGATTATCGTTCTCGCTGATTCAACTTTCGACGACAGTTCGCTGGTCCGCCGAGATAGGGCGTGGAGCGGGGCGCGACGCTATACCTGTATTAATTACCCGAGATTAGCCACACAGGGACGACAGCCCGCGCTATTGCCGGGCACCCTCGTTGAATTTCTAAGAAGGAAACCGCTCCGTCGTTGTACAAGCTTTTTATTGAAACGAGAAACTGCAACGGGCCCGTCTGGCAAATCCGGCCAGATTACGGCGAGCAGAAACGCTCGCGCTTGCCTTGCGATATATTCGATTACCCACTCGATACAATTATACACCGCGTAAGAACGTTCTCGACGAGATGTACAGTAACTTACGGGGCAACTGATTGCTGGGTCGCTCGCTTTTGGCACACGTAGTGCCGAGCCAACAATCGTGGCTTGTAAACCAAATCCCTCCAGCTTCGTCGCCGCTGCTTCCGTCCTTGGCCAAAGAATCTTTGCTCGCGAAGTCATTTGAATTCTCGAGCTTTTATTCGTTACGCTAACCTTCGGGACGAACCGCGGACGCGCCAGGAGCGTCGATTCTGCTCCGTTTCGAGGTATATCAGGAGGATCCACGGTGCGCAACTTCTCCTCCGCAGAGGGACAGGGAGAGGGAGGGAATAAAAGGCTGCGAGATCGTGAGCAGAAATCATGAGAAGCCCGTTTAACCAACGAATTCCACCACCCCGACCGGGATCTTCCACTCCCCGGCTCGATTCGATGTCAGGCGTCGTGTCGCGCATATCCGGCGACTTCCGCTTCTTATCGGCTCCTCGCGATCTTTTAGCGTGTGCTCGTGATTCTGTGCCGCCGTTCGCGGAAGATCGTTTTTCCTCGGTCCTGGCTGTTCCACTTTCGCCGGCCACCGGTCGGCCATTTAATTTGCAGAGTGGCAAGAAATCGCTTCGCGGAAGCTTTCGACCAGCTCGACGGAGAACGAATAAACGCGAGGGACAGAGAGAAGGAAAAGAAATAATAAAGAAGCTGGGCGTCTTCCTCGTCGCCGCGGTGCCTTCGAGCCCCCTAGTCGAGATATTTATTGCAGCGGAACGAAGTTATTGCCCCTGGACGAGCCCGCGATCCGGGAACGATCATCTGAACGGAATTATTTGCGTTCCTTTCGCGCCTTCCAGGAATCCACGCCCCGACCCAATTCTCCAGACGTAAACGCGTTTTGCCTAGGCGATCCAGGCCGGTTTGCATGGTCGAGAATTCGCGGACCTACTCGGCTGGGCGTTACGTTCGATCGGCTATGTTTCTTTTGTGCTACTCGTCGTAGGTTGTAGGATATTTGTTGGTGCTGAGATAATAGAATATTATGGTGTGTTTGATATAATTGAAAGAACATACTGCGTGCGTTGTACACCTCGTTGCTGAACGTTCGTTTCAATTAATTAATAATAGGATCTGTAGGATGCTGGCGAATATGGTACCTCAGAGGTGTCGTGAATTGGAAGCAGAGGGAAGTTGGGGGCGACTCTCGCGTGACCCTTATTCGATCGACCAGAAGAAGGGAGAGTCTCGCGTGCGCGAATCGGTTGACCGAAACGAATCAGGTGTAACGGGATCGGATAACGCGACAGCGTTTGAGTTAACTCCCTCTAATCCTGATTAGCAGCGTGGACGGTATGGTGGAGCGTTAGTGGGTCATCGGACCGTGCCAATTCGGTCGGTCCTCGCGATAATCTGAAGATAAACGGGCCGATGTTATTGATAAAACTGGGTCGTCGACCATCGATTTTTTCCCCCCCGTCCGTCTTTTCGTTTTTGAACCGGATGAACGAGGGCGCCGCCGGGATCGAATCGCGCGCCGCGAGTCTCCGATTAGCAACGGAAATCGCGGTTAACTGGAACACACCGTCGCGCCTAGCGATAAACAATTCAATCGTCGCGCTTTATCGCGGCGCTTTTCTTCTCGCCAGTGGAACGCCGCGAAATTGACTCTCGTTGATCGCGGGCCGCGCGGCCTAAGAAAAATCGCTGTCGACTTATCGTGGCCGCCACGCAGATTGCGTATCAACGACAGTTTCCATTGAAAAACCCCTCGTGCTCGCTTTCACCGCGTGCCATCTGCTCGCGCCGCGAAACACGGACAACCGTGACCAGATCAGAATCCTTTTTATTTTAATGAGCCTCGCGTCGGCTGAGAGAGCCGGACAGCGAAGATGCGCCTCCGTGTCAACGCGCGGTCTCTGGCAGAATCCTGCTCGCCTTCGCCGAGGAATGCGCGCGGAACACGGCGGGAACGTGTGCGGGTGTTCGTCGGACGAAACAGTTCGTCGCGGCTGGATTCTGATCAGAATGGATGTGGGTTGTCACAGAGCCATGCCGAGGATGTTGCAGCGCCTTCAAGGTATCACCCTGTCCAGACACGAAGCCGCAGCGTGCTCCACGAATTGCGGGATTTCGTTGCGACACGTCTTCAAAGGAAACGAGGAACGGCCGCTGACGTGCTTGCTTAGATTGATAATTAAGCTCCGGGCAGTGGTGCGTGAGGAACATTGCGATGATTAAGTTCGACTTGCAGAATTCATGGAGAGAGCGATGACAGATTCGAGAAACAAGAATCTGACTCATCTTGTGAATTGAAACGTCTCTTTATATGACAAAGGAATAGTCACTTAAAGGGCAGTCTTGCAATTTAATTGCCGAAGCTTGCCAAACACTGGACACACGAATGGTCGGAGTTCGTTCGTCGGGCAGGAGAAATCATGGACGTGATGTAATTTTCGCAGGACCGTTTTGCACGCGGAAGGGGCCGTTTTTCTCGACGCTGGCTGTTTTAACGTGTTACGCCCGGACGAGGTGAAACGACTGTGTGGCGCGGTTTTTACCCCGATGGAGGAAGTAGATTTTTGCTTACGGACGGAGCTGCTGGCAAAAAAGATGGTAACTAACACGAACGGTACCAGGAGCTACTTTTGGGTCGCTCGTCTCCGGGATTGCCGTCACGTACCCGCGTCCCTTTTCTGGCTGATCGCGCGTATCGAGCATTACAATGGCGTAATATCATGTGTCGACAACGGAGTAACGGACTCGCTTGGTACACGGATCCAGCGATGATTTAATCCTTCGCGCGGCGAGTTTTCTATGCGACTGGCTGCATCGTTTGATCTACCAGTGCGTCATGCATTCGCCCAGCGAATGCAGAGACTCGGGATCGCGGGTTAACGGGTTTCTAATTTCTTGGTCGATTATTCTCAGCTATTCTTCCGAACGTGCCATTCGAAGGATATTCCTAGCAGGTAAACGTCTTCGCATTTCAAATGTCGAATGTTGAAACGGCCATGAGGATTCGACCAGTTTATCTATAAGGTGTTGAGTTCAGTTACCTCTGTTGTATGCTAAATGGGGAACCTTGGAACAAAGGATCGTAAGTCAATGGGGGAGAGACTCTAGTACAGCCTTTCTGTCTTCGCGTACTCTTCTTTTGATGACTCAATGCCCTGCAAGTGTGTTGCCAACTGTGAAATGCACTTTTCTCAGCTGTATCTGGTTTAACAAAACTTTGGCATCGCGTTGGCAGGTACCGGTATCAAAAGCTGAAGCGGTCGATTAGCTAGCGGACTGACAGGCACAGGGACAAAATACGCGAGGCAGAAACAAACAGAGATCTCTGTCAATCATCCCGACCGCCCTTGCCTCTCGATTCTCGAGGCTGGGCGGCTCGTGTCTCGTCCGATCGTGCCATGTACGAAGCGGCTGGTATCAGACCGGTTGGCCAGTGGACTTGGCATATTAGTCCCCATAAAGGGGCATCGATCGCCATTTCAGCAACTTCGTACACGAAGCACGCACGCGGAAGATCAAGCCGCAAGAAGCGCCCGAGCGCCTCCGCGCGGCGCGTGTAACAGTATACCAGGACGGAACTTCTGCATCGCGAAGTACGGCGGTCTGACTACTCGGTCGAAATTTTTCTCGGACATCCGTGGGAGCCTCGGGGGGAGGGCCGGGATTTTTAAGGGAACGGTACCTTGTGTCGGTTTCGAGCCGAACAACACGAAACCTGAACGCAACGTCGAACCTGTCATTTTCGAGGATTTCGAGGGAATAATTGGTCGAGTCTCGGTATCCTAGCATCGGTCAGGCTTAATTAGATTCACTGTGCTCCCACTGTTGGGGATTCTGGAGAGCAGCTGTGGTAAACGATTCACTGTCAATGTATCATATATGATCAAACAAAAATCTGGCCAATTCTGTCAATGTATCATATATGATCAAATGGAATAACTTTTTGTTTTTCAACCGATTTGAATGAAACTTGGTATGTAATGGTTTTTGGGGTCGCTGAATCTGAATTTGGCATTGGAATGGTAAAATTCAATATGGCAGACTCAATATGGCGAACCAAAATGGCCGCCAAATATTGAAATACTATCGGGATATAGAAAAATTGTATATAGGGGTTTTTGGGATCGCTGAATCTGAATTTGGCATTGGAATTGAAAAATTCAATATAGCAGACTCAATATGGCCGAACCAAAATGACTAGCGAATTGTTGGGATTTGTATAAATTATTCGTACTGTATTCTATTTCATAAGTAAACTCTTACTCCCGTAGTTAGCTGGTGAAAATTTCACGACCCCAGAGTCTACCGACGAGGAGGTTACGGAAAGATTTTACACTCCACTTTTTTTCTTTTGTTTTACTTTTTTGCATTATTTTATACATTTTTTTATTTTTATTTATTTTTTTATTATTTTTGTGCTTTTTTTTACTTTTTTCAATACTTGTAGTATTTTTTTCATCTTTTTAAATTTTCTTCATTCATTTTGATTCTGGTGAGTATGATAATTTTTAAAACAAGGTATTACACACAATGGGATGTTGTTGCAAATGTCACACATTGTAGTAACCCACTTTGTTTTCTTATTTTTATAGCATAAAGCACATCGTTTTCTAATTGACAAACTCACCCCTAAATTCTATTTTTTTAGGGGTTGGGGGCGTCAGATGAAAAAAATTACCCCCGGAATCGGTTCAGCGACTCAAAAAACCCCTGTATATCAAATTTTGTGTGATTCACTTAATAATTCGATGGTACCAGTTTGGGCCCGAATAATGAAAAGGACCGTGCCAGTTAACCGGTTAATAGTGGAATATCCTCTGTGTTAGATTGAAGGGTACCGTGGAGTTCGCAGACTTGTGCTGGGCGAAAAAGTGACCCAGCAGATCGCACCGAGACTAGAGTAACGGATCAACCGTTGAGCGTTACGATCGTTCTTTATGAGGCTGAAAATGATCGTTCCACCCCACGCGTTCCTCTTTGTACTATTTTCCCGAACGTCTCTGGATCGTAAGTCCCTTCTGGGAAACGTTCTAACGATCATCACCTTACACAGGATAGCTTCAGTGCAGCTTCATGAAACATTCTCTAGCTATAAAAGCGAGGTTCGCGCAAATTGCTAACCGCAGCTTGCCATTCCTTACGGTCGGGATATCTTCTCGCATTGCGAGCCTTCTTATTCGGCCGCCCTAGCGCCTCCCACGTTCTTTCACGCGTTTCTGCTCCAAGAACGTGACGCTCGCATTGTCTTGAGCCGAAAAATCACCGAGCGCATGTGTGATCAGACGAGGCACCAGAAGAAATCGCCACATTGTGTCTCATTTGGGCTACCAATTTCAAGACGCGAGGGTGACCGTTTTGCTACTGACGTGTGGGATATTAGAGACTTGAACTAGGAGATCCTTTTATCGCGGGGGGAGTAAGGATCGCCGAAGTGGAGTCTTGGAGATTCTATTAGCCTCAGGATCACCGAGATGAGTACTTGAAATGCAATAAGCTTTAACGATACGATGCTCTCGCTGCAGCGCGTGGCTTCGCAAAAGACTCCTTGTTATAGTGTTAATTTCTTTACCGAGTCAGTGAGTACGCAGAATTTCTGGAAGTATGCTCGTTGCGCCAACCGCATGAATATGTATTTACTTTATTATATTACAACGTACATTAATGCTTGTAAGTTTCGCGACCACTTCCTTAACTGTTATATTTTGGAATACAGCAAACGGTTGCAATTAGCATTTCTTTGTGCTATCGCCAAAGCAATCGCTATTTATCTCCGTCCACGGTAATACGTTAACGACCCTATTATATTAAATAAACGAAAATATAATTAAGGGATTAATACGGTACAATTGATACATTAATAAAGAGAATAGCTAGGAATTGGACTGTGGCAAAAGTGGAATTAGTAGCGAGAAAATAGAATGAAGCTTTAATTAAATAGCACATCAGAATTATGGATATAAAAGAGCAGTCCCCCCCCATTATTCGAGCAGAAGCAAAAATAGAACCTTTCACATTTATATGAGAAGCTCTGTGCAATTTTCATGATCCGCGTTGGGTGGAAGTTTGATAGCCTCTCATCGAACGTGTTTTAATTAGATCTGCCCGGCTGCGATTGTTCGCTCACCTCAGATTTTTCATAGATAGAGCTTCCTCATCAAACTTTTCATTAATTTTCAATTTAATAAAATCTGAAACAGATGATTGAGAACGACAGAAATATCTCATGGCCCAGCAGGCGCATTGAAATGACGCGACGCCAGATTGTTACTCGTGCAGCGAGAGGGCGCGAGTTGATTCAGTAGAATTACGCGCAGTCGAGGAGGGGTGAGTTTCAATAGAAATTACTTTTGGGGCGTACGTGCACCCCTTCTCCGAAATTAAATCTCGTTGAAACATGAAAAATCCGTGTGTCTGATCCGCGGCCGATCGTGTCTGGTGCGCGTGGCTCGGGCCTTTCCGGCGCCTCTCGGCGCGGCTCGCGGCCGCGCTGCATCGCGGCGTCATTCAGTCGAACGGTGACCGCCACGCGCGAAGGATTGCGTTACGATCGGTGCGGGCGTGTTACCACGAGTCTCTCCATCTGTCATCGGCTCAGCTGTCCAATTGACAGCGGACCCAGTATCGCGTTTCCTCGCGCAACAATCCTTGTGCCTCGTCGATCGATTTTCGCGGAGATTCGCTGGATCCTCTCCACGTATCGGCACTGGGCACGTCAATCGATTCGATAGCTGACAGTGTACGTGTTTGTGTGTGTCTGTGTATGTGTGTGCGGGTGGCTTGCACCTTACCCTTTACAGTGGCACGTGCTCGTAAAGCTGACAGAAGCCTCTGAGAGTGCAGTGCGTTTAATCATTCCCTGTACCGTTGCATCGAAGACTCATCGGGGCGTGAATACGCCTGCGTTGCTTGACGTCTGTTGGCAAACACAGCTGGCACAGAGAGCACACGGCACATATAGAGAGCCTTTTGGCTCCCAGTGGCTTTCGATACAGAATCGTCTCCAGCAAAGGCTGCCACGCGATCGTCCGGGTTACGCCTGGAGTATCGCCGTGGTCACGTCAGTTCGAGGCACGTTCCCACCCCTCTCCGGGCTTCTTAACGAACCCACCCGCCTTTTAAACGAATTCAACGAGGCCACTCGTACGCGCGGTCAATTCTTGCCGCCTCGCGTGTACCGCTCGTCTCTTGCCTCCCTTGACTCTCTTCTGCCTCTCTGCAGAGTTGACTGACCGAGTGACTCAGAAGATCGCGAGCACATTCGTCCCGTCCCGTCCCGTCTAGCCGATCGAACGATACGTCCGCGCGTACAATGCGCCCGTTCTATCGTGACACGGCGATCCATCAGCAGAGGGAACAGTGATAAGAAGAGCGCCCGGGGAAGAATAGAGAGGAGCAGCGAGTAGAAGAGAATTTCGAGGCTCGGGCCACGCGAGTCCAGCGAACCGTTCGCGCCTGAAACGCGAGACCAGACGGCGTGCAATTAGCGATCGACAAAAGTGCTGACCGTTAATTAGACGCGTATTAATTGCAACGCGAACCAGCGCGCGTCTGGGCGCGATGAAAGAGAAGAGCGCCGCGAGAGGGTCGGTCGAATAAGCGCGCGCGTCTTCCTCGCTTGGTGGATTCTCGTTGCCAGCCAATTCCTCCTAATTTCCGGGGCAAGCGTCCACAGATATCGATTGATATCGAACTGTCAGTGAGATTCGCCAAGTGCACCCCCGGAGGATCAAAGTGTATTGGATACAAGTCCGAAGAGCGTAGTCGCGAGTGCCCTCGTTGAGAATCCAGCCGAGGGGTGGTTCACCCAATTCCGGCAAGTGATCCCATCAGTGTTGGCCTCGTTGGATCTGCGCTAGTGTGCGGGCACCAGCAAAAGGACACAGGGCGCGAAGAGAAGGGGTGGCAAGCGTTGATCAACGACCAGCGGGAGGAAGCTCCGACTGTCAGCGTGTCGGGAATCGGGTCCGAGGATGCGCCATCGCGCGACCACGCGATCTTCGGGAATCGTAGCAGCGGTAGGATGTTGACGGCCCGTTCTGGGCCTCTTGGGCTCGGCGTGCCGCGAACCCTGGGGCCCGCGGAGGGTAGCGACCACCTCTTCCTGCTCCCGGAAAGGGCGCTCGTCATGGACAGCACCCACCTACGGCAGGACCTGGCTGGCCTGGATTTCAACCTCCACCTCAACCTCCTCCACACCGCGCCTCGTGGCAACGTCTGGCTATGTAAGCCTTCTCCATTTCATTGGGACATTTCTCAAAGTAATCAGGCTATGCTCATCTCGAAGTTGTATAAATTTTCTTAAAACAATGAGTGCAATCGTAAAGAACATGGGGTCTGAAATCTATTCAAACTTTCTCATTGTACTCCAAACAAACGTTCTTGAAGGATGTTGGAGTGTACACACACTCCGTTCAGTTTGGTTCCAAGCGTGAATCCTAAATCTGAAGTGTGTATGCACTATTCAAACATCTATCAGCTGGCTCGTTTTCTTAAGACCATTAACAATGAATTGCAGCAATGTGTATTGTAAGAATATTTACCTTAGTTGTGCAACCCCTGTGTGTTGCGCGAGTAGGTAAACACACCGCGACTTATGTATTGCACTTGCCTGTGCAAATATTATCTCCTTACATTCTGATCGCGTCGGATTTATTGCTATAACTCTACATTTTCGACCGAGAATTTGTTTTCCTCCACCTATACCCAGAAACCTCCACTTAGACTCTATTATAAAACATTGTTGCAACCGCGCAGCGTTCTTCAAGCCATCCCCAGGTTTCCTCTTGATTCTAACAAATCGTCCGTCCACTTCGCACTGTAATTGGAGTGTATGGCAGAAACTTTTAATTGGAACAATGGATTGCTTGCATCCGTTGTGAGAGTATATCGAGAAATCGCTAAGTCGCGTTCACCACAGCTGATAATCCTCTGCACATCTCTCCTCGCGATTATTTCGAGCCAACCGTCGTGGACGAGAAATTTACCACAGCACTCGGAGGCAAAAGGGATGCTCGTTCCATGGTCGCGCCATATTTCTTGGTACTTCATTAGCTCGTTGAAGGTTCTAGCCAATACCAAACGTCGAAGCAAGATGTATCGCGAATGGGGTTGCTTTTCTTTCAAGGCTGCATTGGCAGAGAATGAACGCGTCTTCGGGAAACTGGACGGTTCCATTGGCAACCAGTTTTCAGCTGCGCGAGCTACGTCGCTTTAAACCCGTAACGCGGCGTTATGCTGTTGGAGTGCTTTTTACACTGGTTAACTGCTGCTAACAATTTTCCGCCGCGAGTACTCGAGTATTGCCGCTGAAATGTCACCGTTTGCATGCTCGCCCGCGACTTCATTGCGAACCTTCGCCGCCTTCCACGGAGGATATTATTATTGGCAATCGTGGCGAAATCTGCGAGCTGTCGAAACGTCACAATAAGCCATTCAGCTTGCACAAGGCCTTCCTCGGTTTTTAATTTGCTGCTAGCTCGCACCGAGCTGCAACAAGGGAACCGTTAGTCTTCGACAAGAAAAACCGTAGCCCGATGCTCGCGAGATTGGAAAGCAAGGGTGCTGCTGCGCGTTGCTGGTCCATAAAAGCGGAAGTCGTACGCGACGAGGCACGTCTCCGAACCGTTTCGCATTTCCGATTCATGATCCTTTAAACCCGCTGTTCGATCGCTCTCCTTTTATGGATGCGCCCGCCTGCGAAATATTTATGGGATTCTTGTAGCGCGTATTTCTGGACTGACGGGCATAAAAGTCGCTGTATGTTGTCAGGCATTTTTCGTGTCGTTCAATTCAGTTCGCCTGAGAGTTGCAGGGTATCGAGAAATTCCATTCCATTGTCAAGATTTTAGTACTGTTTACCATCGAAATACCTTAAATATGATCGATGCAATTGTAAGCCAGGTTTGAGTGCACATGGGGAACTCGACACAGATTACGTTTACCTTTTTCTCAACTTCGAATATCCTGCACATTCTTCGTCTTACGTTTAACTCTGTCAAACATTGTTACTCCACCAGTCACCATTACACCATTATGATTCGTATTCATCGTTGACCCTGTCTACCAATTATGGCGCTCGTTCCGACATTCGTTCGCGGTGTTACCATCGGCGCCTGCCAAGATTATAATTGACGCTACCATAAAGGTGCTCCCTTTGTTTTGTTGTTTTTTTTATTCTAACACTGACAAGTTGACAGCCGAGGTTTATGGAACACGGAGGGAATATTTTCTTCTTGGACCTCTGGCTGTACAGTTAGGTCACTTATCATACTAGGACAATCTGGCCGTTTTTAATAGCCTCCACATCACAACGTTGCTCGGGTTAATGTTCGGCTAGCAGTGGTCTGGAAACGTGCAATCTTGTTTAATGGAGAACTCCAGAAACGTACAGTTTTGTTTAATGGAGAGTCCGCATGCAGAAGCAATTTCTGCACCGCTCCACTATCCTCCGCGGAAAGGACGAACGCAACGGTGCACCGTTTTTAATCAGACACCGTGCCGGGCGCACGCTATTTTCGAAAAGCTGCAACATTTTTAAGCCGGCGAACGATACGCGAGCCGATACACGCTGCAGCTTGACAGTTTTGCTAATTATCGGGTCGCCCTTTCACCTCGTCATACCTCGACGTATCGACAGGTGAGCCGACAGGAAAGCAACCGTGAAATCTCCACCAGAATCCTTGTTCAATGTCCAGTTTCGCGCGCCACAAGGTACACAGGCCTTTCAATCTCGTTCTACTGCTTTTTCGCCGATGCACGCGGCGATACATTCGAATATTTTTTTTTATCGCAGCTCGATGGTAGAAGGTAGAAGAGGAACGTATCGCCTGGCGCCGCGAAAACCAAATGGAATTCGCGTTTAACGCTCTTGCGAAACAGCCAGCTGCCAATTGCGCTCGGTTTCTCGCGATTCGACTGACTATTCGTTAGTCACACCGCGAACCGGTACCCAGTGAAAGACAGTTGTTTGTAAAATAAAATAAAAATAGAGACGTATATCGCGCGAATGTTTCGCTTGGTTTCCAGCAAATTCATTGCAATATACTGAAACGGTTGAAAGGAAATTAATTGCAATATACTGAATCGATCGATAGACAGTCGATATTCGTCTGGCAATGAGATCGCGAGATAATGCAGCTGCGCGCAACATTCTTCCATTGCGTAACGCGAGAAAGGTGGAAATCACAGTTTCCCCGTTTTCTTAATATCCGAAGCAAACCATTCGGGTGTGAAGTATCGCTACCCGGGGCTTACTCTGCGAAGAAAAAGCTGCAAAGTTTCACTGAGATCCTAGAAATAATAGGTTAATTAATTCCGCGGACTTTACCAAAGACTTTCCATAATTGCTCAACTAAGGGAGCGAACACTCGGCTAAGCGTTTCGAAAGTTGGTGCTCGCTTTTCCGAAGAATGCATTTCCAAGGATTTCCACGGTTCTGGAACGCGTCGAACGTTTGACGGGAATCTTTTCTCGCGATGCGTTGATCTGCCGCATAAATTATGCACGCGAGAGAAATGTGCATTTGTAATTCGATGAAGAGAGGCCACGCGTACATGCAGAAACGTTCGATGTGAAATTGTATTAATGGAAACATTGTTTCTCGATATTGTTGCAGTCCGCCCGACGCATCGCCGCTCGATCGATCGGCCATGTACTGTGGGCGAGGCGCTAACGATTAACAAAGTATCGTTACGAGCTTCGCTTTAGTAACGCGAAACGAAATTACCCGTGCATGGGAGGACAAACTTCTACTGAAACATGGAGATACTGTTTTCCGCAGTTGGGCCACGGTAACGCCGCCATAATCGCATTTTTCAGTGTAAGGAATATGGGACTTCGACTGTCTTTCGATGTGTTTCCAAGCGGTCATTTAGCTGTCGAGGAGAATCTTTGAAATATGAATGCGCGATCGGATTTGGGGGTTTCGTGAACTAAGCTCTTCCGAGGACTGTGACGGGTAGGCTAAACAAAGGGAGGCTCGAGGCGACTGCGTTGCCGAGGGGCATTCTTGAATGTACATGTTGTTGCCGACGCATCGTTGCTTCTTCGTGAAATACAGTGGTTCAAAACGATATATTCGCCTTTCATTCTTTTATACTTTGAAGTTCTCTCACATCAGCGACACCAGTGGCGTTCACTTTGCACTCCCGCGATAGTTTCGAACGCTAGTTTCTCTCCGTTCCCGAGAAGGATCGGCGTGTTTCGAGTCAACGCGAGTTTCATAGTGCCCCTCGTGCCTGCTAGGTAGAATCGTTGGAGCGTTTCGACTCGTGGGTCGCCTCGAAAATCGGAGACAAAGGAATCGGCCGTCGTCTTGGCGTTGCGCGAACCAAGCACACTTTGTCAGCGTTTTACGGTAATTTTACGACTCGCCAAGATTTCGCGATGATTGTCAGTCCGTTGTACGTGGTCTGGTTACTTAGGAAATGGACAAGCTTCGCTCACACAATTGCGTGCTATCATTCTGCTCAAAGTAATTAGAGGATTACTCGAGATGCTTCTGCACGATCGTTTATCTTCGTCCTTGAAAGAGATCAGTGATTTCAGTCGATTTAATCTTTGCTGTTTCTCTTGAGGCGATAAATTCGATTCGTTCGAGCGTTTCGTTTTGCGGGTCGCCTTGGTAATGGATTACAACAGACTATCGTTGCGTTAGTGCTATCGACTTCGTCAATGTTCTGCAGGAGTACCGAGTCACGCTGATTCAATGGCGATTGCAGCCTTTTATTCGATCCATTACTCTTGGAACATTTAATAAAGACAAAGTGGAGTGTACTCAATTTGTCGAGATTATTGAAAATTATTATGGGGCAAGTTATTCGAATGTATTTAACAATGAACGAACATACTCGGTAGCTTAAATCTTCAAGACTGACAAGATAAGCTTGAAGAAAACCGCTCTTGAAAGCGAGGCAGAGGTAATTGCGTGCGCACAGATGACTTTTTACCGACTTACGGAATCGTAAAAGGGCAGCCTTGAAAGTGGATGCTCTTAAGCGACAAGCAACTTGTTAAAGGTCTCCCTTTTAACTACAAATTTAACAAATTGACGTTTACAGCGTGAAGGCGAGGACAGAATCCTATAAATTAGATACACGATAAAGAATATTCTCTCTAACATCGTGTGCGACTCTTGTGAATTGTCTGGAAAAACGATCTTCTGACTCTCTTGACGCTATATTTCAACGATCGTAGCAAGAGTAGGACAGTGCCATCGGTCACAGTGATTCTATGGTACAAATAACTTGCAGGTTTCTTACGCGAGAAATAATGACGAGAGTAGGTCATCAAATTTTATCGTCTTTCCTGGCAGTGGAACAAAACTTCAATTGTCGACATTATCGTTCTTACTGAAACCAAGTGCCGAGATTATTCGCGGCGTCGATCTTCGTTATCGGTGTTGGGTTATTTTAGTGCTGTTTGCTTTTCAATCGACAGCCCGGTGATAGTCGTTGCCTCTTGAAAGCACGGTTCTCTAATTTCTCCATTAATTGAACCTTAAATGGAACAAGTGGAAATTTTTCCACAAGGTTCCTTCAATTTCGCCCCTTCGAACTGCAATCGGAATCCGACAATCGGAACGCTTTGGCGCCGCTCGAAAGGCAACAAATCCCCCTCGGTGCAATTAAGTTGGAAGTCCGTGCGAATACTCGACGCCAGCTTCCCGGAAGCGGGGATTCAGGCTAATGTCTGCGAAGTCTGGCCAAGCAGGGGTTCTACTACTTGCAGCCGTGAGAGATCCCTCAGAACTTCGCCGCCCTTAATCTGCGACGAAACATGAATGTTCCAGTGCGTTCGCGTATACTTATTGCGCCCATTAATTTCGGCGAGTGTGCTCAAAACGTTCTGATAAATCGCCACGAAGTTTCTCTTGCGTCTCTGCTCGAGTCATGGCGATTATCGGGGCTGGTACTGCGTAAACGTTATCGTGCGCCGCGCCTCGATGCTGACACCTTGAACGCGCCTTTAATTCCCCACGATGCATCGGCGATCATTGCGTGTGCTTCTGCGAGGAATTAAAAGGTGGAAAACACTGTCGCCCAGATAGAATCGCATTAATTATTTTTAAGCCGCGCCCGGCTAGCTGGGTTAATTAAAGACGCGACCTTAACTCTGGGGCCTTGGAAGCGGACGCCTTGATTTACAAAGCTGCTCGCGTGGACGAGCGGTATCTTTAGCGCCAAGTTTCCGTATCCTTTGTCATTTATTCCGGTTGATCGGTAGCTTGGCCCGTGACTACAGCCTGATAGTCGCTAATCCAATCGCTCTTAAGCCGATTAATCCGTACGATGTGACCGTCCATTACAGTCGACGGACGTCAAACGCTGGTGTACGTACGTACCTACTACAGTGCGTCGATCGGTGATCGATGACTGATAGTCTCGAGCCTGGTTGGACGTCGAGTTCGTAACTTCTGCTGGCGGAAATTATTAGTAGCTGCCTCAGGTACGGGGATTTCGTACCGTTCGGGGTTCGGTTTCTCCGAGGAAGCTGTTCTTTGCGGGTTTCTGTGGAAGCCACGAGGTTTCAGCGAAATCCTAATTTTCTGGATGATCGATGAGCCTCGATAGTTTTACTAGCTTTGTTTAGAACGTAATATATTGCTGCCGCGGGCGAGAAAGCGGAGGAAAGAGAATGTTTGACAGCTCTACGTGTTCGGCCACTGATGATACGTTTTAGCAAGTAATTTCCGTACTACGAAGATTGATATCAGCGAAGGGACACAGTTGGCGTGACGCTGAATAATTTTCGTCCCCTTTGTCGGACCCAAGATCGATATCACACCGCTGATCGTGCTCGGTGTGTAATTGATTACGGAGTCTCTTCCGATTAGTGAGCAATGGGGCGAAGCGAGGGTATCAATTTTTCATAAATTAGTTTCGTTGTACGTGAACGATGAAACGTGGTTGGAAGGTGACCCAGATATTTACGTGGCTCAAAATAATTACAGGATCACCTAATTGGATAACTCTGGCCCATATTTTAAGAGCAAACATAAAAATCTAGCGAGGGGATGGAGCCAGAGAACCGAAACGTTTCATCCTTAGCTTTGCATCTACAACTAGATAAATATCACTTTGCACTGAAATACATTATGTTGAAAGCCTCTTACCCTTTACACTTAACTAGGTTAGTACACCCTTAGAATAGATTTTAACGAAATATCTTCTCTTTCTATTTCAGGTGAGTACCTTTAACGACCACCTGAAATAACGTCACACGAATACCCACTGACGCATCCGAGTATCTGGTTCAGTTGCCCCTACGTGACACATCGATCGCCGTGGAGGAAAAGGGAGGAATCAGAAAGTAGGGGAATCTTAATTATCATTAAGCATAACGAAGCGCCACTCGAACGCTTCCTCCGATATTCGGCGAGCCCTGTCCCCCCGTGCGAGTCAAAGGGTAGATAGGCCCGGAGACTTGGCAGGGCGATTACAACGCGAACCAAATTCCGTAGCTAACGAAGTTAATGAACGTAGAGTCAGAGGGGGTGAGCGGCCTAGCCACGCCCCTGTTACGAATCGATGCCTACGACCGCCGAATCGAACCAGCGATTTCGATGCCGGATACGCGCTCGTGGCCTAATGACCCTGCCTCGTGATCGATGAATTCGTTCGGTCGTCCACGAACACGCGGATGTTATCTCGTTACACAATCTCGTTACGTGCACCCGGGATCTTTGTTGCTCGGTGCGAGGCGCGGTGCGAAATGATAGATCGTAAGAGTTGCACCGGCAGAGGGTAACGCTGTCCGGTGCCTCTTAATCGCTCGAAATTGTGGAGCGCAGAGCAGGAAGCCAGACGGTCCCGTAGTTGCGATATCTATTTCTGGGAACCACTTGGCTCCGTTCTGAGGCCGCGTTTTGGAACGATCCGCCGCGCGGAACGGTCTCGAGGCTACATTCCGCAGATAACACCTCATCGCGGCGGAATTCCAATTAAGTTCATTATCATACAGGTGGTTAATGTTGTCGGAATGATCGCCGGCTCGTTACGTGCAATATCGAGCGCGTTCATAACACTGGTGCGTTCGCTCGCGCGCGCCACAGTGGTCGAGCGCGAAAACGCGAATCCTTGCCAGTAGAATTCTTCCGCTCGACCTGTCGATCTAATGAAATTCTCGAAACCGGAGGGACGGGGCTCATTGTGCCGGCGATCAACCCGTCAGATTTATTCAGCACGATCGGCGAATACCGGTATTGTTCGGCCGACAGTGAATAGAGAAGCTCGGGGGTGTTTCTTGCGCGCGTGGATTCTTCGCGAGTCAAGTGGCCGTTCTCGCCCGGCGTCCACCGAGAATCGATGATGGAATCGCGAGGGCACCGCCGCCTTCCTACTTTGAATACCCTCGGTGACATTTCGTATTCGTTGGTAATGGCAGTAGCCTCTCGAAGAGCGATTGGGGGCTCGCTACACGGAGGGGCTCTATCGCTGCGCGGTTTCCGTGCATCGATCGATACAGAGGATCTGCGGGACGTATGATAGGATCTAGCGACCCGCAGAGGATTCCATTCGACCCCCGGCTGGAGTAGATGACACAGTATACTCGAAGCAATTAGAGGATCTCGTGTCCCGAGAGTGAACTAAATACTAGAAACGGAAGAACCTGAATTTAGCTCGAACGGCTTTCGAACTATTAATTACTTCCGTCGTGCGGGCGATCCTCAAATTACTATCAAGCGCCCTCGACTTGCCGAAGTACCTTGAAGCTTGAAATCAAACAATGGTCAGACGTAGTTGAGCTCGATGAAAAGGCGTCCGAAACGTGGATGCGACGACGGGGCGCGCCAGACGCGTATTTATTTCATAATCGCTGCCAACAACATTTCCTGTGCCCGCGACTGTTTAGAATTGCGCGAGTGCTTTTAGTTGCCCAGTGGTTGGAAACGTTTGTTCAGTCGAGGAGACCTGCGGATTTTCGCGACGGAACGGCGATCCGATTAAATGCAGCGTTTTCTGGCGATGCTCGAGAGAAATTCATCCGTCGAATGAAAGACAGGCGAGCAAGGGGATTAAATATTCATATCCCTCGAGACCGTCGCGAAAATGCCGTCTCCTCGGCGGCTGGGAGCTTTTTCAAGCTCCGCCAGTGTGACCCTTGCAGCGGTCTCTGAAATTCATCGAGTCGGCCCTCGCCGCGGTTAATTTCAGCGGCGTGCTGATGGCGAATCGTTTCCCAGGCGGTTGCCAAATTACGTCGCGCTGGGTGCGTGCAGGCTACGCGATCTGATTTATGGTATCAGAAATTGGGCGAGGCAGTCCACCGGCCACGGATCAATACACCATTCTATCCGTCCCCGTTTCTTTAAGATTCCAGTCGAGGATTCGTCTCGTGTTTCGAAGATCAAATGCCACGCTGTTCGTGGAAAATCTCGCGAAATGGGGACTTGTGGAATCGTAGAAGGCTGTGCCTAGGTTTCGCATCCTGGATTCTTCTCCATTTTGCAGGTGAAGAACTGTGAATCATCTACGTTAACGACGAGTCGAAATAGAATTCGGTATGATGCTTCGGGAAGCACAGGGTAGGTTCTTATTTATACCATTAAGAAATCCTGCTTCGCGAAATGATGCAATTACCGAGCACTTCATAGTTCTTTGTGTCTCAATGGCCTTCCCGTATTGATACGCTTTACGAGGTCTCTCCGAGTGCACGAGAGCAGTGTGCATCAAAGCTGAGTAGGGAGGAGGTCGAGATCGATCGTCTCAAGACTATGGGGTGAGGCAGTGGGAAGGGCGGGTGTCAAGAAGTAGAAACGGTACGCTTAGAGACAGACGTCGCCGTAACTCGTACTTCCTTTGGCGTCAAGAAATTTCTGATCCGGAACAGTGCTTTACCGTGCACCATTTTACGACTTCAAATAATGTAATGTATCGAGAGTTGATCGAAGTAATAGCCTGCTACTGATTCCGAATGATACGAACGAGCCGTTCAGCGATTTTCTGCAATGCCTGTGCTTCCTGTTTCAAGTGTTTATCTCATTCCATGTAATCAGGTTTCAATTTGCTACCGCAAAGGTCCATTAGGGAACCGTACTGTTGATTCACCGACCGTATCCTCTTTAAAAGCCTGATGTTGCACTGAAATGCGTCATGTGCGCAAGAACTTGCTGCACAGCGTCTTTGTCCTAGTCATTTGCTGATTTCCGCGAATCATTCAGTAATCTTCCTCTACTCGTCCTTCCTGCTGATGGCAAAGGGAATGTTATCGTTCACTGGCTGCTTTTTATCGGAAAATGCAACCTTCTTCACGAAAACTGTCAAGGGGAAGGGAGCTCTGAGCCCTGTCTGCTTACATAAATATGTTTTTTTTTGCTGGCGTGCACGTCACCGCGTAATCAACTGCGAAAGAAAGAAGGGAAATAAGCTGAAGTTAGCGTACGTTCCTGCCACGTCATTCTGCTCGGTTGGGGATAGGGAATCGCCTTAGTGCCAAACATTTTCTCCTCTTTTATCTACCCTATTTTACCCCCTTATCGCCCCCTCGGCCATGGAACAAGGATATCCCCTCAGCAATGCTTCAAAGCAATCAATAAATTGTCCAATGCCGAGCGAAGTCAGAAAAAAACACCTAGCCATAGCGCGAATTAATCCCGCTTCATCTTGTTTAGCTTCTGCTTCGTTTCCGAGGTGCAACGAGGGCCAATCCGATTCGTTGGACCCCTGAATACAGTTTCAAAGACCATTGGTAGATCCGGCGGAAACTGAGCCGCGAAAACAATCCCCCCCATAGCGTTGTTCCCGTTTTCAATGCGGCCATGGCAACCGAGAATTCAGGAAGCTAAGAAGTGGACGCGGTGAATCACCGTCTCTCTTTCAGCTACTACTTTCACGACTTCGGCTTCCCGTGCTTCTTTCCCTCGATTTTCCTGAAGAGGCACTGTGAAGCTCTCCCGTTTACCTCGCGGCGCCTTGACGGGAAACTCCGTCGACCGAGGTCGGGCTTTCGTTTCTCGTTTTCCCGGCGATCCTTTCTTGGGGACGTAAAACCCGACCGGAAAGTTGGTGGACACGCCGGACGTTCCGGGTCGATGATAAATCGTCGGTGTCCTTTATGTGGGGGAGTCGTGTTTTCCTTCTACCAATTTCAAATAAGAGAACCAGACATTGTAAGGAACTCGGAGACGAAATACCCTGTTCTTTCCCTTCGGCTTTCAAGAGCTTGGTCAGACAGCAGCTGAAAGTGTGCAAGCAAATAGACACTCAATATTAGTCTCCCTCGTTCGGTGTAAAGAGAACTCTAGATATCTCGTCCCGATCCCAATCCGAATGCAAAGTCTGCCCAACGGCTGATCTATGATTATGATCATCCGCTGGTTGCCGAGCAGAAAAAGCTCCCAGTAAATTTCCCTATTAAGAGAGGCCCACTCGAGCAGGCATCTTGCCAGGTGGCCTCATCTCGCTCTATATCGTAGAAAGTGCTCGTGGTAAGCTCGATCCTCCCCGATGCGTGACTAACCTTGATCTTTCCATTCCGCGCGACTTCTCCATCGATTGCCTGCTGTGTACAGCAGCAACTCTTCAATCAGCAACGATTTTTTACCCGACACCTCGCCCCTTCCTACGACACTTCTCCGCGCGAATTTCGCCTTTAAGGGGCAAGCCGAAACTCCTTCATGCTTCCTCGCCTTGACTTTGGAAAGTAGAGCCCGGTTCTCGAGGAATACCGTACGATATCGCGTCTCTTCGGAGCTTCTGTTTGTCCCGAGTCTAGAACGAGCGGGACGAGTTCCACCGCCACCTCTGTTTATTCCGCGATGGCGCGCCTCGGAATTCCTCTTCTTGCCCGCTAACGACTTACACGGAATTCGTGGTGAACTTACCACGGATCAGGCAGCTCGTGCCCGCTGCTCCTTCTGGATCCCCCCCGATGTCTGTCGAGGGGAATTTCCCTCCGTGGCGCTCTTTTTGCCGTGGCTTTGTTCCCTGACGCCAGGCAACGAAACAGCCCCGGATTCTTATTTTTCCCCTTCGCGACAAGCGCTCGCCCCGTTTAATGGTCTGCTGTGTTCACGAATTGTCCGCTTCTCCTCGGAAATTCGCCGATCGATCCGGTTCCCCGCGTTCCTTTGAGACGCTACCAGTGGCATTCGAGCTGCTGAACTTTGCTGAATTCCACGGGCAAAGCGGGTTCAATTGTCCCCGCTGGCTTCCTGTTGCCCTTAACGACAAACATTCTTCCTCTAAACGTTTATGGGGAACGATTCAGCGATTCTGACGAACGGCGGGGTCCATTTGTTGAGAAGGTTCTTCAGGTTTCAACGTTCCTCAGTATGAATGTGGCACTCATTGAATGCACGCTGTTTCCATGGCGCTTGGAAATCACCTTCCCCCGGGGAACCAGAACGAATAACCGAAAAGTCTGTAGCGGGAAGAGAAGAAACGAGCACGCGGCAGCGACAATGTACAGCAGTTCACCAAAAATCCAAATGTCAATTTGTGCAGCTCCCTCGTACCGCAGTCACGAGTTAATTCAACTTGGAGCGCTACGTGCCCGCGAACACGGTCGAATGCGTTCCCAGCTGGTCGCGGCGGAATTTTTTACAAAGGATCGCTGACGAAGGGAGAAGGGGTTAAATACGCAGAAACGCCGTCCACGAATTCGGCTCTTGGATCGTTTCGTGGTCGGGAATTACATCGCGAGGGTCCACGGCCTACCTTCCTTGTATCCACTCACCGAAATTGCTCTAATTGGATAGGTCGAGCCATGAGGACCTTTATACCCCGTGGCATCGCGGATACACCCGTACATCGTGTGCGTGCGCGTGCTTCGAATCGATAGCGCTTTGTGTAATATCACGCGAACAAAGCATCGCGCTGTGGGACCAGAAAGTCGACGGACTCGCTGCGAGTTGAGTTGGGGATAAGTTTCGAGGATTTCGGGGCAAGTCGAGTCGGTATTAAAAATCTGAGGGTTCGATTGATTTGATTTCACGTATCGCGTATATGCAGAAACTGGATCCTCGCGAGCTTATTTTATCTGTTGGCGGCGGAGATTTGAGCATGCTCGTATTTCATTTTCCCCTCGGTGTGTAATAGAGGATTCTCGTTATCCTTTCAACGAAGCCCTGTAAATTCGCTCTTTCGCGATTCCCGTTGCAGCGCAAAAGTAGGGTATCCTCTTTACCGTGTTTGCGCGCAGTTTCGTTGATTAGACTCTGCAATGTGCTGTTTACACGACGCGTGCAGCCGATATACCGCTTTGAATCCTCGAACGTGAAGCTCGAATCAGCCAGCGGGAAACGCTGAATCGCGCGTGTATATTCGTTATGCCTGTGCGTTGCTCGTTTCCAGGCTCCGCTGGCTCGAGAAGTTCGTTCGCCGATATCACGAGTGGAGTACTCGTAATTGCGTGGTAATACATTGCGGGTATGAATCCGTAACGAAATTTAAAAAGATGAATATTGTATGAACCTTTCTGGAGCACACTCGTGGCCATTGTTTCGCGAGAAATGGCGAATCGGAGATAAAGTTTTGGTTCAAGTTGGCGAAAGATTCCCATCTGGGCGGCGAGAGGACCCTTCCGCCCTCGCGCTGATTGACCCCGGCTAGCAACTGGAGCAAGTCGCGAGCGAAACGTTCCACTGACTACGCGAGCCTGCAAATTGTAGTCTTTGTCCGTATCTGAAGGACCTGCTTCAAAAAACGAATCGAGGATGCGCCAGAAAAGTGTCTCGTTAGGCTTTCCAAAGATCGCCGTAAGGGTAATCGTCCGTCCTCGTTCCCTTTGAGAATCTTACGCCGTGAGTACTCGCGATAAAAGCTAATCATTTCGTCGCGCAAAGTGGATAGAACCAGGCTGCCAAATTACCGGAAAATGGGCGACGACCCTGCTCGACGTTCGACCGTTAATTGGACCATACCAACGAGCCCTTTCAAGACACACGATAATTAAGCTCGCATGTAAAACGAGCTATTGGAACAACGGCCACGAATGAATCGCGAGCTCTCGCGAGTCGAGCCAGGCCCGTTAATAAACCAGGCTTTTCGGCTGCGGCCCCGGGTTTCTGAAGCTTCCATGACCCTGTTCAACTGATCTCTTGTTTCAACAAGACCCCGCGCTAAACTCGCGTATATTCGAATTCGAAAGCTCTCCCGCGTTTCCCGTTAACCCCTCAGCTCCCAGAGAGCTCCTGAACCTTGGACACACGTGGACCACAATATTTCTGCAAAATTTTGCAAGCGATTAGAGACATCAATTGAGGGCTCTGCGGCAACAGGGGTGCAGCTGCATCTTTACCAACATCGAGTAAATTGGAAAAAATTGTTTATAAAATTATTGCTTTGACTTAACGTTAAAAAGATAACACTAATTGGAATATATATATCTTCACACAATAAGTAGTAGTTATTGGGGTTTTCTTTCTATTTTTGCCGAATTTTTCAAATCTGAAGCTGCCTAAAACAAAAGTATTGCACAAAACAGTAATGGGTGTAGGTTCAAAATTTGCATTAAATTGTGCACCAAATGATGTAGAATTGTTTTTACGTATACATATTACAAAACGTTATCATTCAAAAACTGTCAAAAAAGGAGTTACACCCGTCTTGCTGCAAGATCCTCAATTCCACTGTTTCGCAAAATGTGCCCTAAACACGTATCCACGGACGTCCATGGGAATCGTTTTTTCTCACCAAGCCATGGCCACCTTCGCGGCTGTGATTCGTCAGGGATCGATCGTTAAACTCCTCTGGAAGGTGAAAAAAGGACGGCTGGCCGAATGGTGAATCGGGAACCGGTTGGAATGGACCAGCACGTGCCGCGATGACGAGGCACGCTCGAGGAAACCACGGTCTGTGTGCCGTCTCCTCCCAGTTTATTCCGTCCTCTCTCTCGTCGATCGACAGGCGAGAACGAGAGATGGCAGACGTTGAATAACCCGGTACACGCCTCGTCTTCGGCGCAAATAAGTGTGTTCGCGGTCCGCAGACTGGGCTGCTCGTCGCTGCGCAAGGTGAATCGCTTTGGAGCGGCGAGCGAGAGGCAGAAGACGCTGCGGACTGGGGAGGAAAGAGGACCCAGAAGGGCTTCCTCGAGCGTGTTGTTTGAGCTGCGGGGGCGAGACAATCCGCCCACATGCTTACCCGGAGCCGTTCGTCTTCTTGATACGCGTATTGTGCGCTCTCGTCCCACCCTGTATCGTCTCGGCGTCCAGGCGCAGATTAAACGCTTCGCGGAACTCGTGGTGGGCTTAATCGCGGGTAAAGGGCCTGCTTCGAGACTCGAGGAGCTGGGAAACACCGAATCGGGACATGCAAGGGGAACGCGTCGATAATCGTCCTCGCTTGCACGAGCGAGGAGAAGCAATCTACTTGGTAACTTTAGTTCTGATACTTCTGAGAGAATTTTCGCAAGCCTCTAGGAGAGACTCGTAGCTAAGGGTGCTTGTATAAGGGTGGCGGAGTAATCTGCTAGGTATCTTGAATCTCATTTGTTTTCCGAAGGACTCCTTTAGGTTCGTCGATTTATTACAGAATAATTGCTTTGAGTGTTCTATATTTCATATTGATTGGAAAGTAGCTGGTTCGTTTCAGGGCTAGCGACGGTACAAGACCCGCAGATCGGTAAGGCGATAAAGCAACTCCCTGTACCATTCGGATTCGAATCTACCGCGGAGTAGTCTGTTGCCTGTACAATCTGCTGTCGGTAAAGCTAGCTGGGGATCGTAGGTACATTGTCTGTCGCTGGTAACGCAGGTCTGGTCGGAAGTTATTACTCGTTGGTAAAGTAAAACTTCACGTAAACCGGATACTAGCGGTAAGAATGCTAGACTGCACGATTAGTTGTTATTAGTTGAAACTTAGGTAGGTCCCCTCCACGGATTACCCACTGCAAACAAGTATCATCATTTATTATCCACTAGCTGACTCGTTACCCGGTCTCACCCGGGAATTATTTATGTTTACATAATAAAAAATTCAAAAATCTTATCTAAGACTTATGTAATATATATTCAAAGTTTCATTGAAATCCCCTCAGCCGTTTAGGCGTGAAAGAAGGACAAACAGACAACGTTTCACTTTTATATATCAGTAAGGATGTACCCACGGAATTACAAGTAAAATTCATTAAGACCCTCGTGTTTGGTTTGAAAAATTAGCTTTGCCTCTTCGGAAAGCGATGAAACTTCTGCCTCGAATTCCCAGCTTTTACATACGCAAGGGCCATAAATTCATGACTCCAACTCGTTTCCACGAAGTTATGCAATCCTGTCAGCGCCCCATCGCGCGTAATCCACATTAACAAGCTAATTAACAGCAATTAGCTACCTTCTGCGTTGCGTTAGCCAGCCTCGACTTTCTGGGTGGTATCCATTTTTCCTAGACCCCGCTGGTCGACTGCCTCGGCGAATATTCTATCCACCCCGATCCTCCTTTTATCTTCCTTCGCGTTTGCCCCGCTCGTTTTTAATTTCTCCCGTTCTCACACAGTAGCAGCCCCCTCACCATCTACGATGTTTCAAGGAAATTAATGCGAGCGGGCTATTAGAGCGGCGTCGTCGATCTCGTTAGCGACTCGGCCCAGGTATCCTGGGGATATTAATGGTATTAAAATCGCGCGGCGTAACCCATTCACTCGCGGCCACGGTGTTGTTTCTGGTAGCGCGTCCGCGGACTCGCCGCTGGCTCGCATTGTATCGAACCCATGGGACTCGCTCACGTTCCCTTTCTCCCATTGTCCGAGTAACAACCGGCCTCCCCTTAACGCGGCAGCGACGCAGAAAAGAGCCTCGCAGACTCGCTCTGCCACGAGACCGTTATCGATCTTGGCCGTGTTATTCGCGCCACGATCGCGCCGAGGGATTTATATCCGAGATACGTGGGATCTGGAGTGTTTACCACCGACCTCCCGATACTGTCGAATTAAATTTCATGGCAAATGCAATTTCGTTTCCGCTCGACCGACCAGCACGTCGGGTCTCTCCCTGTTCTAAGGCTGCGAGTCCTCTAAGAAAGGTGTAACTACCTTTCCGTAAACAGCCAGGCTGTGCAGATTCTTAGCGCGTCAGCTTTCGCCGCGTACCGAGCTGAATAACGATCGTTCCGCCGTTGGAAATCGCGTACAGAGGGGGGTACGGTTTTCTCTAAAGCGATAAGTGCTCCAGTGGTCGGTATTCAGCCGTGCGCCAGGAAGGACCGGCTGGAGGAGGGGGCAAAAGAAAAAAGTATTTTCAGGGAGGCAGCGGCCTAGGTTTTCTGATTCGCGGGCTGAGAGGCGCACGCACTACGCCGAGGTTGACCCACATTTCGCCCAAAGCCTCGCTCTCGAGCACCATCACCTGGTTCTCCTACGTCACGTGCTGCACCAGCCCCCCCCCCCGGTCCCCCCTTCTCCGGTGCATGTTGCTGCGCGCGACCGTGCAAGTGGGCAAAGAAAAAACGAAACGCAGCCTGCGTCGAGTGCAGTTGTACCCCTTCGGTACACACGCGAGCCACGCGAGAGTTCGCAAACGAAGGGAAAATGTCACGCGGGGGCTTGAACTTTTTATAGCGGTTTCCCGCTGCTCCTATTCCCCCCCGCTTTGATCTGCGAAACACGCTTGGGTAAGCCGAATTCATCGGTGATCTTTTCGCGCTGCGACACCGACAGCTTTCGGAGACCCAGGGATCTATAGCGCTCTCAAGGAGAGGAGACTGTGAAAAAAGTAACAGCCTTACTGACAAAGTTTCTCAGAAGTTTGTAACGCGATAGTGGCTCGTCGAAGTCGCAGGGTCGATCGGCGTAATCCAATGCGCGCTCGCAGACATTTAAACCGCAACGGTTCCGTTCCAGTCGAACTCTCCTCCGCGATACCCGGAGCCGATCCGCTCGCGTCTGATTCCTTTTTCCCCTCCGAGTTGTAACGTAGTCGTTAATTATAGTTAGCTGCTTGATCCTGACCTTCCCTCGAAACCGGTCGCGTATCGGTTACGGGCGCGCTTTAGCGACCCGTTTCGGTGGCCACTGCTTTCCAAACGCGGGCGCGGTCTCCTCTGTATCGTGCCGGGGATCACCGTAACTTTAGGTACCATTTAGGGACCAGAATAATTCCTCTCTTAATGTGGGGGAACATTAGAGGCGACTGGCATTTTTGCTCGACGGTGACGATAAAAAATTCGCGAGTCAGAGGACGAGGAACGCCCGTCGACTGCCGCCAACCCCTGACGACGAATCGTCGTGAAATATAAATTCCATCCTGATTTCCACGGCTGCCCTGTCATCCGTTCCCTCGCTTGGCGGAAGAGAAGTAGAATCGATTATGCATACGAGCGGAATGGAAGATATTACGGAAGCCCGCAGCGCGACCCGTCTCACGCACGCTTTCAATGTCATCGCGATTTCTTATTCCTTCTGCTTTGTAAGCCCGCTGAATTCGTAATCTTCCCCAACATCGATTCCAATCGTCGTGCCACTGCGACGAGGGAGGGGGCAAATCGCGCCTCGAGTTACGCAAATTGCGAGGCACTTCGTTGGGGGTACACGCTCGTGTACACATTTCGCGGATCATTGTACAGCAAAAAGGTTTTCTGAGAGGAGCAAAAGATGGTTCGGTATGGAGGGGTGGTGGAAGACAAAAGGGGTTGAAGGGGGTGTAAATGGAGGAGAGGAAGCATAATGATTGATGCAAAGGGATAAATGGAGTGGTAAGAGAAAGCAAGAAGGGATAGATACACTTGATTCCACATTAGAGCATACAGATTTCGCGCAGGCACGACCCTTAGGCGACGTTGCTACGCCGCCTCCCCACTTAACCGCCTATGTTTTTCTCCGTCGCACGGCCTTCTCTACTCTCTCTGTTCACTTTTCGTGCGGGAATGTTTACGTTGACAACGGTCAGGTCCCGCTTTTGGGATGTACCAGTTATTGCTTGGAAAGTACCACGACCAATCGCATGCGGTTCAAACCGTGGGTAGTAGTGGGAGCTGCGCAGATCGGTCGCAAATCGGTAGGGGCGTCGGGATGCCCTAATGTGGAATGCAGTGTAGTGTTGGACAGATGGAGATAGAAGTCTACGATGTTGAACTAATAGCAAGAATAGGATTCGAGAGGGGATAGGAAAAGTAGAGGAAAGTGGAGAAAGTGTATCTGTAATTGTAATTTTCAGAGAAGGATGATTTGTGAAGAAGTAAGGTTTACGCTCGACTGTCCAGCCAGGGAAGACAATCCTCCCTTAAGGGGTTATTAGGGTGGACCTTATTTTTCGACCATCAGATTTTTTTGGTCCCGTACCCCAGAAATGTGACACTTATTGGGAAAATGATCTGGAAAAAATTTCAGCCCGATTGGACCACGGGAAAAGGACGCGCCACGAATTTGAAAATGTTGAACTTTTTAAACCTTGACATAAATATACATTATGACATATCATTGAATTTGTATTTCTTTTTGTGTTTAAGAATACATACACAGCATATACGATTGTTAACAAAAAAAAACGTCCGTGACCTTAAAAACTCGAAAGGGTGATCTTGAAAAAAAAATTCCTTCCATTATATTCGCCTCTTTATATACTACAACTTTTGTCTGAAGAGTTTTTTCATATATCCATAAACGAAGGAGATATTAAACATTTTTGATTTTGATTATAACGCTGCATTATACAGAAGCCAAAATTTAAAAAAAAATTAAAACCGACTTCAAAAAAATATAGTTGCACTAAAAAGTAAAAAATAATTTTTTCCCTTATTTAATCTACGACTCTCATATTTTTCAAGCCGGCGCCAGATTTACACAGTGCAAATGATGAGGCACCGACTTAAAAAATATGAGAGTCGTAGATTAAATAAGGGAAGAAATTATTTTTTACTTTTTAATGCAACTTTATTTTTTTGAAGTCGGTTTTAATTTTTTTTTTTAAATTTTGTTTATTTTTAACTTTTTAGTTTTATATATATTGACACAACATGCTGAGGAGATATGCGCGTACGTACATAAAATAATAATAATTAGGTGACAATAGTCTTTATTATTAACCATAACGGGCAAAATATTGGGCCAATGTTGATGCAGTGTAGGATGGGACCACCGGGGCATCGCCCCCTTTCGAATAAAAAAAAGATCATCAAAATCGGTCCAATATGCTGAGGAGTTATGAGGGGACAAACATAAAAAAAAAACATACATACGGGTCGAATACATAACCTCCTCCTTTTTGAAGTCGGTTAAAAAGCAGTTCTAAGACTGGAAATAAGTTATTATAGCTATTATGTAAATTACGAATAGAAATGTCATCAAAGTATTGCGTCCCAGACCTGCTCGTGGACGTTCGATGTGGAACAATTAGTCAACAAAAAAATGGAACATTTTATTTCTCCTGATTCCAAAAGATTCTTTGAAAGGTTTTTAATACCTACCACATTTATTGAAAAAGACCCTTCTACATGGAATGATGACGAGGCTTTCCAAATTGGGCGAAACATCGTGAACGGATTAAACGTGGTAAATAACTCCGCTGAGCGTGGCGTTAAACTTATAGAAGAATATAACAAAATATTATCAAAAAATGAAGAGGAGAAACAATTTTTACTGCAGAATGTGATGGAATATAGAAAGCAGTATCCTGACGTCACAAAAGAGAATTTATCAAAGGATTTTTAAAGCATTTTTAATATAAAGGAACCCGTAATAAATACCTCCGTGGCTATTTGAATTTTTGAGACGCATTTAAGACTGTGTTTGTTAACACAGTCGCGTCTAGGGCAAGATCTGCTCGGTCTTATCGAACGTCCACGAGCAGGTCTGGGACGCAATACTTTGATGACATTTCTATTCGTAATTTACATAATAGGTATAATAACTTATTTCCAGTCTTAGAACTGCTTTTCTTCTGTATAATGCAGCGTTATAATGAAAATAAAAAATGTTTAATATCTCCTTCGTTTATGGATATATGAAAAAACTCTTCAGACAAAAGTTGTAGTATATAAAGAGGCGAATATAATGGAAGGAAAGTTTTTTTTCAAGGTCACTCTTTCGAGTTTTCAAGGTCACGGACGTTTTTTTTTTTTTGTTAACAATCGTATATGCTGTGTATGTATTCTTAAACACAAAAAAAAATACAAATTCAACGATATGTCATAATGTATATTTATGTCAAGTTGTAAAAAGTTCAAAATTTTCAAATTCGTGGCGCGTCCTTTTCCCGTTGTCCAATCGGGCTGAAATTTTTTCCAGATCATTTTCCCAATAAGTGTCACATTTTTGGGGTACGGGACCAAAAAAATCTCGCAAAATAATTTTCGTCAAGAGTAGCTAAGGTCTACCCTAGGGGTCATGCCTACCTGTGAGGTCTGAAAAACATGTATATTCAGGAATTTTTGGGGGAAAAACTTGAAGGCTTTTTTTATCAAACCTTTATGCATTCGAAAGTGTACGTGTTAAATCACTTGTAGGTGTTGAACCAATTTTTCCGATGGAAAACATAAATACATCAAATAAATATCAGCGATCTCCCGGCAGTGATTTGTTTTCAGTAGTTTGCGGCGACCACTCTAATTTTGACCTGGTTCATCTGAAATAAAAAAATCCTGGGAATTTAGTTAGTATATTCGATTACCTATTAGTCCTTAATCGTTCATTATCCCGAAAAATTAATTTGCTACAAAATGGCGGCTTCTCATAGCAAAAGTATCGATTTTCGCCACAGAATCGTTCTCATTTTTCATCACTTTTCATCTGTAAAATAAAAACTACGCAACGGAAATGAAAAGGCCACGATGAAGGACTAGATAATCTAATATAGGGTAAATCCGGGACACGCGGTTGACCTAATATAAAATGGCTATTAAAACTAATATAGATATTACTTATTTTATCAGAACAAACCTAATATGTTCAGAATTTTATGCCGATTCAGAAAAACTGGTCGATATTTGTTTTAAGACAATATTTACTGTAAATCGGTTTGAAAACTGAAGTCGTGACATCTGACCACCTCCCCCGAGGTGCCGGGAGAAATGGTTTTCGTCGTTGGCAGAGACCACTCACATAATTATTCATGGAAAATTAACAAATGATAAAGCAAAATTATTTATGAGTGAATACAACTACGGATTCATTGATATTTAATTTGTTTACGCTAAACAAGTAAAGAACACATCAAAGAAAAAGTGAATTACCTACTGGCGATTAGCAAGGCAAATGAATATAAAAGTGAATAAATAAACTAAATAAACAAAAGTAATAATAAAATAATAATAAAAAATAAAAAAATAAACAAAAATAATAAAAAAATCATAACTCGACCATCTCACCTTTCTGCAGCGAGACATGGTCTTCTCGTTAGCTTTGAGAGGAAGAGTTAATATGGCCAAATACTTTGGCTGCATTGTCCCTCAATGTCTCTACTATCTTATTATTCGAAACATTAAAGGAAAATAAACTTAGAAGTATATTTTAAATACGATTCTGTACAACCGCTGTTTGACAAAAGAGGTTAAATGTAACATCAATTTACCTTTTATAGCCTATAAATCCAGTAAACCACAGAAGGAAGCGAAATAACGCTATTCATTCAATTATTTGGCTTCTAGAGAAGTAATTGGTCTGCACTTTAATGCATTTTTACGTATAGACTCTGAAATATAGCGACACGACCAACTCTCCGGCCCGACCGCGTCTCCCGGATTTACCCTACTAACTAAATTTGGTCGAATTTTTTATTTCTGATGAACCAGGTCAAAGCTACAGTGGTCACTATAATTTTATTATTTATGTAGATATCGCATTGCAAAAAAACTACGAGAACTTTAAAATATATACTTTCGAATATACAACCGTTTATTTAAAAAAGTTTTCAAGTTTCTTAAAAAAAATCCCGAAAATAGTTGTGTTTTCAGACCTTACAGGTAGGCATAACGCCTTAAACGATCGAAGACTGTTTTCCGTGGCCAATTAAAAAGTCAATTATCACAGATGGCACGGAGCGCGTCAATACCTATTTCCTGCGTCCCAGCGGAAGCGCCTCGAATCGCGTGTCCCCGATAAAAAAACATGCGTTTCCACTCTTCGCGTTCGAACGATTTTCGATTAACTTTTTCGTGGAACACTAGCCGCGATTCTCTCCTCCTCCCCGCCCAGCCACGGAAAAACAGAGGGAAAACGAGCGACGTGTGTCCGCGAGGCGAGGGCCCCATCACGCCTGCGTTGACTCGTCGTTCTTTTGCGCTTCGTGCGGAGGTTAACCGTTTCCATTCGCCACGTTTTCGATACCTCGAACGGCGTTAGACGTTCGTCCTAGTCCAACGAGCCGGAAACGGCCCTCTGATTGTCCTCGAAGGATCCTCGGTGCCCGATAACTCACGATCCGCTTGTTCATTGATCAGCAGCGGCGCCCGGCTCCTCGACGAAGATGTTTCTTGCCCGTCGTTTAGTCGATATGTAAACCATCGAGCGCTCTAGCTGAGCGCAATGAAAAGCCTCTCTCTAGGCTGTCCACTGGAAACGGCTAATTCGATCGAGTTGCATTCGCTCGCCCCTATTACGCGCTCCAGTTCCGAACTCTCGCCACGAGCCAGCGACTTCGAGATCGAACATACCACCGTTTCACGTTGCTCGCCGATCGAAAATCTGTCGTCGTAAATAACATCATGGCGCCTGTCTTGTAACTACAGCCAGACAGTCGTGGGGAACGGCTCCGCAAACCCGACCCAATCCGCCGAGGCACAGGTTTTTGTCTATCGACAGGTCGGACGTGCTCGAGCAACATCCCCCGTCTGCTCTTCCTGATGCAACCGAACTCCGCCGTGCGCAAACTGCTTTAGCAAGACGTTTCCAGTTTTCGGTGGAAAGAGACGTTTAGGAAGAAACGCCGAGATCTCTGCGAAGGGTCGCGCGGGGACCTGATTCAGTCGCTCGCTCAAGGGAAGGTTAATGAACTCATTGGCAAATTCATTGGCGGTCGCGATTGGACTGCTACCCTCTTGGTATTCGTCGATATTAATTTGTAGAGGAAATTGGTTTTGTCGCGGACAAATTTTCAGTGGTTGAGTGAGAGAGCTCGTCGAATATTAATTGGCGTTTCGCTAATTGCTTTTAATGGAACACACCGCACACAATCGCTTATGAAACACGTTCGCTGGGATCTTTGATTACACAGATGCGTTATGCATCGTGCAGAGACGGAGGTCGAAACGCAGCGATTCGTGGACAAAGACGGGTGTCTACGGACAACAGACGAAGACGTGGCCCGAAGCGTTATTGGGAAAACCTTAAACCGCCCGCAGCTACTTAGAAATGGCTCTGCTGGTTACGAAGCTTAACGCAATTAGGAGGATGCCGCGCGTCGCCCCAACGGCTTCCGATTCTTCTCGAGCTTCCACGTTGCGCGAGATGCACGGAAACCGTGGACATGCCTTTTTCTGTCGGGCAACTCCAAAGGCCACCTTGTCGCCTGATTACAAATGCAATTCTTGGTAACGGACGTTGCGCGCTCAGAAGTGCTTTCCCAACTTTTGCTTGGATACATATTCCATGAGGTATTGTAGGGGCGAGCTGTGAAGGAGAGGAGCAGATAGGAAGATTAAGGAGCATATTGACAGAGGGTGAGGGATGGGATATACATAGGCAGATTATAAGCGAGGAGCGATATGGATGGAGAGGAAGTCTGTGAAATTTTAATACGAGACTATTAAAGTATACGATCGGCGACAGAATATGCTAATACATCTCTATCATACACCGAATTCTAATACTGAATTCATACGTTAAGTCCAACAGAAATTTAGCCCCCTCGTGTCTCTGACTTGGAACGAAAATATCGGACGAAATGCTTGAAACGATGACGAAAAGGGAGGATGTACACATCGAAATCCCGGATTTCCGCGTGGCCCGGACATCTGACAGATTACTGGTTCGCGGAGCTTCCTGGGGCCAGGAGTCCTAGGGACAATGGGACCTCTGGAATGGCACGGAGTAGCCCTCCTGGTCATTAAGGGGGTATTCTGGTCTGACGAGGCGTTTTCGTCGCGTTATTCCTGAATTTTTTTACAAAGAACCCATAAATTTGATTATTATTTAGTTTATTGCTACATGATTATTGATATTTCCACTATCTTTACAAATTTTGTCGATAGAAAAAAATTAAAGTCAAACGCAGTTGACTGCTTTAAAGTAATGGTGAAAAAAAACACTGCGACCGTGATTAGGCTCGTTCTAGTGATCTAAAACAAAAAATGTCAAGAGATTCTTTATTTGTATGCCTTTGGCTGTCGTCCCTACCAGAATTATGATAAAATATTTTGTTTCCAAACTTTCACGGACCTTTAAAGTTGAAAAAATGTGCGAGAATCGAAACTTAATTTTCAAACCGTCGCCATTCGCTCAATTTTCAATACTTTTTTATCATTCTGGTCGGGACGATAGCCAAAGGCATACAAATAAAGAATCTCTTTACATTTTTTGTTTCTGATCACGAGAACGAGCCTAATCATGGTCACAGTGACCCCATTGTTTTTTTTTTTCACTGTTACTTTAAACCAGTCAACTGCGTTTGATTTTATCATTTTTCTATTGACAAAATTTGTAAAGGTAGTTCAAATACCAATAAGCATGTAGCAATAAACTAAATAATAATCAAACTTATGGGTTTTTTGTAAAAAAATTCCGAAATAACGCGACGAAAACGCCTCTTCAGACCAGAATACCCCCTTAAGACTCCCTGGGTTTGGAATTTTGCGGTATGTTTTTCGGGCATGGAAACTTCGGTCTGATCTAGTGTTCGACCACCGATCTCATTGAAGCCGTTGCGCGCAGGGCAAACTCCATTTTCCCCCGTGAATTCGGTGGAGGACAGGGGACGTCCCCGCCGTGCTCGGTTTCCGTATGCAGCCATGAAAACGAATAGACGGAAAATGGGAATGGAGCACAATTAATGGCGCATCGATCGGTGGCGTGGACAGCTCGAGCTTAAAATATCCGGTTTATATTTTTCTGGCTGGACGCGCGGAGCTTGAATCGTGTGGCCCATTTCGGTGCTCGTCAATCGCAGGTAGCTTACCAGCGGAATATAATATTTCCCGCGTTCCTGCCGCGTAATGGAGAGCAACGTTTAATTAAATTGCGCCTGTGACGCGAGCGATGCTTTGACGAGCGCGATATGCAATCGCTGGGGGTCCCAGCTTTTTCGCAGCGCCGATGTGACACGTGTCGCTGAGCCTTCTACCCCGCCCCGCAATTCTGGCTCGCTCTTTGCTGCGAGTAATCGAACTTGTGACTTTTGTAATCAAGTTACACATATATTTCTTTATTAACACTTAAGCGGTAGCCTCTCGCGTTATTCCTTTCGTCTCCTAATTCTAACGTGTCGCATTTTAAGGATCGATTGGACCGACTCGATTGGTACAACGACATGGGAAAATGGCCCGCGTGAGCCAGACTGGCGCAGAAAGTTATTACGTAACATTGTCAAGCGGCGGCAGCCAACATCGATCCGAAATTAATCGCGACCACGTAGCAAGGCTGGTCGCGTTAAAATCTCGAAAGCTTGCTCACCGTGAGCTTTTAAATTGCTACCCTGTGCCGCTGCGAATTAACAGCGGGCCGCGCCCGGCAAACGCCACCGGCCGAATCGAAAAAACCTCCCCAGTGAAGCGCGGCTCAGGCCGACCACGCACCCACGCCGCTAACGAACCTTTCACGCGCCGCGAGCAACATCTCTCGCCGACTTTCATCGCCACTTAGACCTCGCCGAAACGTCCCGGCGATCCTTAATGAGACGTCCACGCAAACGTCGCTTATTTCGAGCAATCGCACGCTGAGCCTCGCTGGAACTTCTTTGAGAGGGAATTAACTCGACGATGTCGCTCTTTGAGACACGATCGTGACATGTAGGAAGCGCAAAGGAACGGCAAACCAGTGGCCAGCATTTCTATGCCTTTGAATTTGCAAACGTGCCTACACACACGGGTGCGGGATGTCGCGATATTGAAGAGTCGAGCTACTTGGCATGTGGTGATAGTATTGGGGCAATTGGAAGTTAAGGGTCGCGGCAAAGTTTCATCTTTGCTCGTGAATCTCAACTAATCAGTTATAATTTCTCGACGTAACGCCGTCACTTTATTTGTCGCGTAACCTGTTGGCCTTCTGTTATCGCGTATTCGACTGCTAATTGGCCCGCTGGTTCCGCGCGAGCCCTGTCGCCGCGGAGTGGCAGAATCGGGAGGGAAATTTGCATAGTTACTCAATTTCCTTGCCTGGCTATTACCTGAGATTGTCACTCAGCGTTCACTTAATCCGATTCCAGGCATTCAGGCTTCCCGGTATTAGATCTGTCGCGAAAGATCCCTCCGCTGTAAATAGACGTTCTTCCGATACAGAGATTGCAGCCGAGTAAAACACGCAGTCGGCGATCTTCGCGGCGCAATGCCGCTAGGCGGCTGTGCCGCTGCGAGTGAAACCGGACGCGTGGCTTTTAATCGGCGATCCCTTAAAGGCTGAACGGCTCGTTTTATCCTGCATGTAAATGCAAGCCGTTTGGTCGTCCCGAGTCTCCTCCGATCTTCAAAGGCTCTGAGAGCCAGAGCGGGTCTATTTGCTCCAACCTCCAGCTTGTTTCCGATAGAGATCTCAGTTTTTTTTCGGGGTTTAAAGGAAATCCGTCCCTTGTGCGAGTCTGCCGTCCCTTTTCCTCCCGAGTAGCGGCCATCGCGAATCGCGGACAGATCGGATCCGAGGCACGTTACGCGTTCTTGTGGCGGTGTAGAGCTTCAGTCTCGCTTCCCCGAGCTGCAGGTTCGTCAAGGTATCGTCGTGAGAAGCCGACGGCTCGTTGACACCTCTTACTTTCCATCTACGAACCCGATATCCTTCGAATTCGCGATCCCTTTTTCATTCGCGACATCTTTTTCAACGACATGCTCGCGTTAACGCGTCGGCCATAACGCGCCACTGATCACCGCTAGATTATGCAACCTTCGTCGCCGCTCTCTTCCACGAACCGTTCTACACTTTGTCCGTAGTTCCCCCGAGGAGAGTCACGTGTGTCGTCTTTTTAGTTCGTTGGCTTTAGACAAGGGCGATTGACGCCGAAGAGCGTAGCATTGAATTCGTCTCCGCGAATGTCCGACCAGAGCGGGGCCTTTCCCTTCTTTGCAACGGGTCGTTTTCACTTTCTGCCGGTACGAAACCGCGACGGCTTTCTTTATTTGGCGTGGTGTACGCCAGCGGACGCGTTTTCCAGCGATTCCAGAACTGGCTCCACGACTTTTACTGCCACTGGGAGAATGAACGGTCGGCCGCGGGAAAAAGTCGCGTCGATGAAACCATAATTTAAATTCCTCCCGATTTAAATTGGCGAGGCGCGATTGTCGGAGCAGCTATCTAGGACACGGCGTCAGACTTTGAAGCGGTCGTGCGACGCCCCGCCTCGAGTGACAATGCGTGTTGACGTTCCGATCAGAGGAAGAATCTGCATCCGAGCCGCGTAGCTCGATTGGCGGGGCCGTCGCTTGGCAAAGAATAGCTTCGAAGCTCGTGTTCCGGTCCAGTAATTCTTGGAACCTATTTATTAACGTCGCGGCGTTACACGCTACGAGGATTGTAGCAGGCATGCAGCTCTCGCCAGGTCACTCGTGCATTCATGGCACTGTGTACACATTTCGGAGTAAACTTCTATTTCCTCGTGCAGGGAGACCGTACTTGGAACCTATAGCTTGCAGAATTCAAAGGGTCGAATAGAATCAAAGCAGTTAACAGGAGCGGCGTGTTGAAGTGACAGGCGGATCGGTGGATCGAGGAACGAAGGTATAAAACCGCGCGAAACATCTCGTCACTGGCGAATCACCGTAAAAGAGTTAAGGGTAACAGTGACGGAAAGGCGGCTGGGCTTTGCAGTTACGTAAAACGTTTCACCGCTCCAGCGCCTAAACACGGCGATAGCCAGAGCCCGCGATTGCGTGTGCACTCGCTGCATCCTCGATGCGTGACGCGCATCGTACACGGATCTATCGGCTGCCACGTCTCCTCGCGTTATCTGAAATTGAATAATCGCGCGCCGTTAACTATCCCCCGGTCCTCCTCCTTTCCCTCCCTTCGTCTCTGACGCTACTCCTCGGCCTCCTTCACTTTCACGACTCATCGTTCGTTGCAGAGCCGAGGATCGGGCTTTCAGGCGGCCATTAAAAAGTGACTTTAATCGGTGGAGATTGGAGTCAATCGAACACGCGAATTAAAAAACTCGCTCGAGCCTAATGCGATCGCATTCGATTTAATGGTCTAAGAATCGAAGGGAGCGCATGCTTCTTACGTGAAAGTTTCTGTAGATTTTCCTTAAATGTACGTTACGGCGGTGGCGACGTGTCGGCCATCTGCAGCGTGCCGCGAGGGCAGGACACACCATCTTAGAGCGTTGCAGTTCGGTTTTAATAGGCTGTTGCACAAGAACCTGACTCGCGAAAAAAAGAAGGAAGAGTATTACGCAAACGACACACCGGTATTTTCGTCCTTCGATGCGAGCGAACATCGCTTTGAAAGGTGAAATCCGACGCCCGCTGGAAACAACGCTGGCTGGTTATACGGCTTTGTAGTTGGCACGTGCGGCTCGCTTCGGTCGCGGAATAATTAACGACTTTCATGCGCCACGCAACGATCGAGCCTAGGCAAATCGAGGCTGCCCTAACTTTCACGCGAATTATGAAACGACCTGTACGCCTCGTAGACCAGCCTGTCGATCTCTGCTGCCTCGCCGCGGGAGAAATCTTCTGCAATTGGACGGTCTCGCGTGTCCCGAAAGCACCTTCGAATTCGCATTCTGCGTCTGCACGCGCCCGAGGAACCCGACGAGACCCGGCGAGGAAAGCACGCGTGTGGCCCGCGACTTGCATACAAGTAGCCTCGCAATCGCGGCGAACTCCCAGCGTCGTAACTCTCCGTTCGGCACCTTGGATCCGCAACGACTCGCTTCCCCTTACGGTTCCGGTGGTGGCTTTACGGCCACGTGTGGCGGCAGCTCGAACGAATATGAAATGCACGAGGGAATGTTACCGAAACGGCGAGCTCGGGGGAAGCGCTCGAGCGTTTCTGCTGCGCTGAGCTCGAGGAATGCGCGTGCAACCTTGGTGGCGTTGATGGAGTAAGTTTTCAGAGAGCACCGGGGAGAAGCACCAGTAATTATATATCGATGAACGCACGACCGCGATGTACTATTAATCCTCGTCTTAATTCACGTCGACTACCATCGTCCGCGGACAGTGAAAAGTCGGATTCCAAGAGGAACTTTACCGGAAAGCTTTCCTACAAGCCCGAATTACGAAAATCCGCGGAGATCGTGGAATTATGAAACTTTTACGGGGAACAGTTCGAAAGGAAAAGAGCAGAGCATTTTTGCCCGATAATGCTCGCCTCGCCTAGCGGAATCGCGCTAGAGGGTGGTTGCCGTGCTGGCACAGCGACGCGTGCCTTAAGAGCAGCCCATTTTCGCTGTCTCTCGCAACAGCGGGGCGAAAACAGCCCCTGGGATTAGAATTTTAAATGGCACCGAGGGTATCGACGATCCGTGAAAACGGGGGATTAAGATGCAGCGCCAAAGTTCCGGGCGCCCTCGGCGAAACTTCCTAATGGCTCTTTTACGAACTTGCCACGGCGCGGCGCCGATAGATCTCGCCAAGTTCACGCTTAACGCGGCTCCCTGGCGTTCCTATTTTTCGCCGCTTCTTTGGTAATTACATTGATGGCCTTTTGTCACGGCCCCGGGTAGTTTTCCGCGGCCCATTAGCATCTTCTGCGAGGACAAATTGCCGCGAGCAAATAACGTTTGACGCCGGGCACGTTGCGTCGTCGTCGATTTCAGAAGAACGTGCGCGCAAGTGGTGGGTGTAGATTCTAGCTATCTGGGTTATTGGCAGCTTTCCTTAACTCTAGTATTCTAAACGACTGACCAGCGTAGGCAGCAAATGTGATCGTTCTAGGTGAAGAGGCTGTAACATCGAGGTGACTCGAAGAGGAAACGCGTAGGCAGGAAGACGAGTGCCATTTTTGGAAGGTGTAGGAAGAAGTGTCCCCTGGATCTTTCGTATTAGTTTCATGGCTCATCCAAATTTCTTTTAGTCCTAACGGATGCTCGAAGAGAACCCTATAATGGCTTCAGGGATACTTCGAAGGGGCAGACGCGATACTGGCGTCCGTGCGCAAGGTGTGTCGTCGGCCACAAAAGCCAAGATGCCATCGTCGGTGGCCGTTCGCAGGTGGATGCTAGTTCTAATACCAGAGACGCTTTGCATCGCGTGCGGCATTGCAAGGCCAGCCAGCCGCAAGAAATCGACGTCAGGAATACCAGCCTCGCAACTCGGAGGCGTATAAATCGCGTCGACGCGAAATGACGTCGGCCTGAGACAAATCTCTTGCGTAACGGCGCGCTATCGGTGTGCACCGTCGGCTTCCTCGCTGAGAAGCCAGCTAGTTTCTTCCAGGAACAACCTCCTTTTAAAAGGCGGGCTGTTTCGGTAAAGTAGAAATGCTTCTACCCCGTCGCAGCAGCGTGAAATCCGTTTACGTAAATGGGCGCGCTTTACTGTGTCGGAAAGGAATTTCTTCTCGCCGAATAAGACAGGTGACGTTAATTGTTTTCCTTGCGGTGGAGAGGAGAAACGAATCTCGTTTAACTGATTAATAATGCAGAAAGAACAGAGGCAGGGTACTCGGATCGCTGAGGATTGAATCGAACCTGGATTTCTTCCTGTCTCCAATTTTTCTGTTAAAATAATATGGTAATTACAAAGTAGAGGATTGTGGAGGCGAGATATGACAGAGGAGATAGTGGGCCAACTCGCAGAACGTCCATTAAGCCTCCTTATCTCAATCCTGAAGTAGCTACCTCTTAGTCATTGAAACGCGTTTCTCCACAGTCTCCGCCCCATCATTTCCCATCTTCCTTTTGCCTCGCGCGGAAAGTCTGTCGCAAAGGGGGTGTCTCCTGTCACCTACTCTCGCGGCCGACTTCCTTCGTGTGTTTTCCCTCGTTTGCGAGCCCGTCCCTTGGCAAAACCACTCGCCAAAGATCGTCCGCGTCACGGGGAAATCGCCTGCAGGTTCGACCGACTGAATGAAAGAAAAAAAGGGGGTCAGCTTCTCTCCCCCTTTCGAAGTGGCTGCTTTCAGCGTTCAGTGTCGCCAGCGAGCTTCTTAGGTTCGCCTTTGTACGCGGCTTTTCGCCGAGTCCTTCCATTTCAGGCGATGCCACTTTTTGCGCGCCGCGATCGCGTAACGCCGCCGCCTCGTTTCATGGCCATTATCATCGCGGAGCACCGCCGGCATCGCCGCCGCCGCGACAGCGTCTCGTCTACGTCAGTCTACGGCGCGTCGAGTGCATAAAATGCGCTTCGTAATGCGCCTCGCTCTCTCCGCAATCGCGTTCTGCGCGCCTTTTTTCCGAGCCCGGCGCGGGCACGGAGCTCGAGAGCGTCCTCGAGCCTCGTTTTTAATCCGACGATTCGCCGTTGATACTCGCTGCGCTCTCCTCCGCCGTAATTATCCTCAATTACCAAGTCATTTGTTGCCACGGTTCTCCCTTTTTTTTGTCTTCCACGCGAAATACGATCCAGGAGGAGATGCGGCTGGGCGGTTGGATTAGCTTTCGCAGAAGCAATCGACGCCGAGCCACGCCCATTCGCCATCGTTTAAGCTGTTTTCCGCTGGTGTCGCTAATCTTGATATCAATAGTATTCGATTTATGTACTGTGCAACAAAGTTAGCATCGTCGTTGAGCGTCGGAGGCATCGCCGGCCGCGTTCCGAGACGTTCCCATGGAGCATTATTTACAGTCGACCCCCGAGTTCATGGATGATTTCAGATTTCCGCGCATCGGCGCTTTCTATTCGCGATAACTCGACTAGCAGGCATCGTGGACGGTCCCGTTTCGCGGCTAGATTATCGCCAGGGCTACGAGAAATAACGACCAACCCCGGAAATTGCTTGGTAATCTTCGTGGAATTAGAAGACACAGAATAATCGATCCGTGGACGTCGGTGTGGGAGCCGCTCGCCGGTCGTCGGCTTGTCCATCGCCATGGAGTTTACAAATTGCGTTCTTGGCCCGAGGGGCGAGATGAGGCCATTTGACACGAAAAAAATCCCTCGCTTCCGTTCTTGTTTATGGGGTCAGCCTGCGGCCGGGGCGATGCTTACTTACGGACGATTCGCGCTTTACGGATGATTTACGGTGTTCACGGCCGAGTGCGTTCCTGTGTGGGACGAGATTCCAAAGAGATATATCGCTCTGATAGCACGACGCGATGCTAGATCATCCGTGGTCAAAGGCTGGCAGCGATCGCAGCTTCCAAACTCAGCTTAATTGCCCCTTAATTGCAATACTGCGCGGCGAAGATATCGCCGAACTAACTTAGCTTACCCCGGCTACCTGTTTATACCCGTTACTCGTGTACGCTTCATATCCTTCTTCTCGTCGTTCTGGACAAAGGACGCGTAGCCCAGCAAATCTAACAACTGGAGCTTGCGACTTGGATGACCCAGATGAAAGATAAAGCAAAGTTCACCCGTAAGGAAATCGTCTTCCATTCCCCGGGCTGCCCTTTCAGTCGCGACTTGCATCTCGAGCGCTCGAACATTGACTTAGCAAAATCACGCGATTACTGTGACTAAGCTCGCTCGTCTGTTTAATTAACGAGCGCAGAGGCATCGATCTGGCGACGCAACAAATTGCCCGTTCCACGCGAAGATGGATGAAGGGATCTCCTCCCATTATTGGGGCGACCAGCCAGCACTCCTTGCCTCGCCTTCTTAAATCGAGCTCCACGCAATTCCGCGCCGCTTTGACTAGCGACAGGCGTCGTCTTTGCGGCTTCGATCTGCGCGGTGTTTAACCAACCGAGGGGACGCGCAACGGGTTCAAAGGATAAAACGCGGCAACCCAGTTATTTCCCCTTCGGCGGTATTTCGCGAACCGTTTCGTTCCCTCGATTCCTCGTGAATGAAAGAGTGACGTTACCTTTAAAGGCCGTTTTCGTTGTTCCGCACGGCTGCCCTGTACGCGGTAAAAAGTAAGCGTCGACGTCGTCATCCACGCGAATCTGGCCGACTCTTTTCTAGCTGTTCGGGGCGCGAACGACCGGAGAACCGCAGCGAGCGGAATTCCACGTGGCTAAACGAGTCGTTATCGTTATCGCGGCAACGACGACGAGCGCCCACGCGATCGTGGAAAACGCTCCAATGTCGCCAGTCTGCGAGATAATTTGAATATCGAGGCGAGGCACGCTCGCTCGCGTCACCTGTTTTCATCTAGCCGCCGAGGATAGAGAGGCGTGTAAAACGAGGCGGTGGATCACGGATCGAGGATCTCGCGGAGAATATTTATCGATGCCGAGTTCGGTCTATTTTTAACATAGGGAATGCAAGGCCTCCTGTAAATTTCAATGTTACTCGCGTTTAGATGGCTAATCGGTGACGCAAGTGCTACAAGTGTTTACACGCGGGGTTTTGAATAAATCACGTAGCGGAGTGGAACATTTGTTTCTTTTATTCATCGTTGAAATCTGTCTAGCTTCACGTTTTTTAAGCTGACGTGATCGTTGCGGTGCCGCTTCGGAGGTAACAAATTGAACTCTTAGAGCGTAATCACGTAATTGATATGGGAGAAACAGGAAGATGAAGTATTATAAGTGCAGGTAGTAAAACAGACGGTCCCGCGGTTTATTGGATCGGAACACTGTTCGTTTGCTGGACGTCTGCTTCAGCTATTAATCTATTCGAGTCCTATACAATCTTGCGACTCTAATTGTAGCGCGAGATTGAGGATAAATACAGAGGAAAAGTTGCACGTTTCCATCCTGAGATCCCAGAGGGTTTCGGTGGCACTGTGTCTGACTCAGGACGGATTATCTACTAGCTTCAGAAGCCAGATCGTTCCTTCACTCTTGCATGCGCTCATTTGGTACACAAATTCCGTTCAATGAAGCCTTCTGGATCCTAAGAACCCACGCAGATCTCAATCTCAAATATGAGATAAATATGCGACAAATATATCACCAGCAGAAATGTGTTATCGAAAGGCTTCGGTGAATAGTGGCACACAGTAGAGGACAGGCTGGCGCACAGGGCTGACTAGAACGTACCCGATCTACTGGCACAGTCTGCTACGAAACATCCGTAACAACCGCAGTGTTTAGATTCGTCGCAATGCAGCGTAACTCATCGTCGATGAAAGTTCGATATGAAATTATCATTCTTTAACGAACGCTGCCCCCGTACAGATAAACGGGCAGGCACTCCCGCGATACGAAGACAAGAGACGAGCGCACCTGTCCCCACTCCGTCCCAGGTAGAGACGACAGACGGGAGTGCGAGACACGGCGCGTTGCCGAAGGTGTACGTATCCAACGAGTGTCCGTCGAATCAGACCGACAGAGAAGTGGGAGAAGCCCGAGGAAGGAGCAAGAAAGACTTTGCCAGCGAGGAGGGACCTGTGGCTTCTCGAGCAAGTCACACGGTCGTGCATGTTCCACCGAGTAGTCTGCTCGCCGTCGCAATTCCGTTTGGGAATCGATGCTTTCTCGCTAATCGTTCTCGTCTCCGAACGCGAGCAGCATAAACAAAGTTCGTCATAGTTCAGCGTTCGCGTCGATTCCTCGCGCTACGGTCGACCTCTCGGTTCCGCGACCATTAAGCCCGGGAAATTCGAAATCGCGTTAGAAGTGCCTGGTTCGGCGTGCAAGTGTGGACTGTGCGTTTGTGTCTGTGTCTGTGTCTCTGTGTGCCTGTAGGAATATAGAAGCAAAGTGTTTGGTCACGGTGCGTCGCGTGCTCGCGCGGCCACCGATGTTTACCCTGGGGAAAAGCTTGCCGACGGAATTTCTAAATCGCTCGAGGAGAAAGGTACTTTCTACGGGGCGACGATGGTGTCGATTTTCCGAGCGGACGCTGGCTGCGAGCGCGGATAGGCGGATCGATATCGTTGGGCCCGGTGCTCCGCCGTCGTACGCGCGGCTGCACGCGACCTTTAGCTGCACATCGAAACCGGGCTATCAGCCGCTAAACAGCCGATTAAATTTACATGGTGACGCAACGCGCGCTCGTGACCGTCGTCGACGGCCTATGAAGAAGCCAGTTACGACCTCGCGTACGTCCCGGTGAAAAGCGGCGTCCGTTCGCTCGAGATCGCGCCTCGATATTCACAGTCAACCACTGTCTCGTTATTGCCCGGCGAGCCTCCACCGTTGATCACAACGATCGAACTCCATCAAATCCCAGAACCGTTCCAGGAATTCAATTCAATCTGACCCATGCCGAGGAAGCGGGGCAAAGGGGGAAAGTGTGACTTGTCCATTGCATATCGATCGTTTTCCGACAGAGATCTGGTCGCTTCGCGTCCGTCGAAGCGCGCCACGCATCTCGGAAGCCACGAGAGCAGCACGATTTCGAAGTCGTGAATCATGAGAAACATTAATACTTGGAGCCTTGGATCGGAAGTGGGTAACCGCTGACCAGCTTGTCGGTACTGGTGAACCCCCGTTGATATGGGAGCGGACGATATGAACAGGGAGATACCGAGCAGCACCCTCGCGACTCTCAGGGGGATCCTGGTGAGCTCGCTGTCGAGGGAGAACCTGGGGCCGCACGACCTGCCCGTGCAAGAAAACGGGAGGCATCGACCTCTCCGCAAGGTGCACTTTCACGAAGGTACATTTAGAAGTTACGTCCTGCGACCGGTAGTCGATGATCATTTAAATATAAACGGAGGAAGCGACGCGCCCATCGGCACGCGCTCCGCGCTTTGCGATGCAATCCCTCGAGGAGAAATAGCCTCCGGAAATCCAGGGAGAAGCGAGTTGTTGCAGGGGCGAACGTTTCAGACCATTCGGACCGGTCTCGATCGTTCGGCCGCCACTGATTTCGCTAAATGCGGAGAGTCTGCACGCGGGACCTCGGTTCGGGGGCTCTCGCGTAATTTGTTAACGTGGTTGGGGAACGTTGGGGATAATCCTATTGTAGAGAATCGAAGACAGGCGCGGGCGATTTGCGAGGTTGGTCGAGCCTCGGAGCTCGCGAAGGTTGCCCCGGCGTCGAATTCGCTCGTTATTCCACTCACGGAGCGGTGTTATGCTTATGAGCGGAGGATGACGATCGAACCTTCTACGCGGCGTTAACGATCGACTTGGCTTCGTGGCGTGAACTCGAAGCCCGGACAAAGCCGGCGGGGCGGCGAGCTTCTTCGTTAGCTAGCCGGATAAAATATTCCGTGTATTTCTGGTTGGCGGGTCCGCTGGATGTTCCCAATTGAAGACGTCGCTCCAGCGACCGCGCGTTTCCCTAGAAAGGAGATGGATATACACCATTAAGCCGGGCTTTTGCTCGTTCCACGAGAGACCCAGCCAGTCTCGGGCCCTAAGCCTGGCTTAGGACACGCCCACGATCAGTATTCCTTTCGGTATTCCCCGGTGGAATCGAAGCTGCGAGGATCGCGCCTCGAGAGGTGGAACAGCGTTTCCGGCCGATGGAAACGATTTGTAAAGAGAATAGCGCTGTGCTGGTTAACAGTGAGCGTAATTTCGGGACTCCCGAATGAATAGCCACTTCACAGATGTGTCTGTCACGGTTCCCTTCGGCAGAATTGGTCCGATGCGAGGTAGAACAGTTCTTCGATTCTTTCATGCTCGAAGGATTCTCCCACCCGCTCGGCAACTAAGAATCTCGCAGATCAAACGCGCAGTTGAGCGATCCGCGCAAAGTAGATCGTTACGCGAGTCGTGTTTCTGTTTCCGTAGCAGTTTTTCCACCCACACGGTTAAAGATTTCGACGTTTCAATTATGGAGAATGGAGAGGCTGTTACGTTTGGCGGGTAACGGGCCAGACCGCGGTGAACGACGTGGCTCGCTGGATTTTTCTCGTTAAACGTGATGAAAGGTTTCCGCGAAAAGTAACGTTACCCCGACATTGTTTACCCTTACGCGGAGCGGTCGTTTCCTTTCCGCGATTCGTCGTAATTGCTGCACACGGCCGCGTCGAGCCAGAGAACTCATCGCCAGGCCCGTGACTAATAGATCTGCTGATGTCACGCGCTAAAAAGTCCGTCCCCGCGCCTCGCGAATCGAGTTTGATAAACGACTCCCCCCCCACCTGTTCCACAGTCATCGCTGCTTCTGAAGTTTCGATTCGTCTCGTCGATACGAACCGTGCGTCCTCTGCGAATCGCGAAGATACGCGAGTTATCGTCGCTCGAGGAACACCGTTCCCCGTGTTTTCACAAACTTCTCGCGGATTTTGATTGCTTTCGCGGACAGCCGGTGATTACGCGCGCTCGACATTTTTCGGAAAGTTTAATAGAGTCTGAGGTGGGAGACGTAAGGGTAATAATTACGCGTCTTAATAATAACTCAACAAATATTATTTATTGGAGATTGAAAAATCAAAACCTCTTTAAAAGAAATGTCGTGCGGACGAAAAGCACAACCGCTCAAGACGCTGTCTTTTAACCGAATGGCGACAACGGTCGCGTTCCTTCCAAACCGAAGGAAACGCGTACCGTGCGCACAAAATTGGGAAAAACCCCGAGCCCTGAGTCAAGGGAGGTTTCGTCATCTGGCAAAAACTAACGGCCACGAAACCTTCGGTTGAACTTTATGACCCTACCTGGTCGCCTTCTGCTCCACTCGAAATTCGACGCTACGCACGCTACAAGTCTACAGGTGGGAGAATGGCCCAGGGGAAAATTACTTTCGGCCGTCATTGGTTCTGTAAATTTGGAGAGAAAGGAAAAAGAAACAGAAAAAGAAAAAGAAAAAGAAAATGAATCATTGTGTGCAATGTATCAGAACATTTCTAACGGATACTGTCTGTAGATCGACTTTTTCTTCTGATAAATCGAGAAAGGAAAACGGGAGATTTCAGCGAGAAACCTCCACGGATGGCTGACGATACACAACTGAATCGTTTCGTTTGTTTTTTTTAACTGAGACTCGATACCCGACGGACCTCGAAGATATTCCTATAATCTCGTTTCTGTCTCCTGGCGTTTCTCCGCTTGGCGTAGAGAAGAGCCAGGTGGTAGGGCTTCTGGTCAGCGTCCGAAGCTGGCAACGGCGATCGGAAATGAAAAGTTGCAGTCGACCCGAGTTTCGTAGCGTAGGGGGATTAAAACGGATTCAAAGCCAGTGCGGGGGTGGCATGGTGGCCGGGCGACGAACCAATCAGCTGCGCCGAAGATAGCCCTGGCGGAATTGCGTGAATCAGAAACGATGGGATCATTAATTGGGGCGTGGATTGATTTATCCCGTGATTAACAATTACCATGGAACGATCCAACGGCGGTGTCGCATCAAGTGCGCTCTATTTTCGTGTGCTTCGTTATAGCCCCTTTCATCGTCGATTCACCGGAGCCCGCCTGTTCGTGGAAATTCCATGGCTGGATAACCCCCCCCCCCCCCTGCCCCTTTTTGCGCCGTCGTTGCCGCAGTTCTTTCGCGCGCGATTAATGGCCGCGACGCTATCTGGGATTTACGAGCGCGTTGCAAGCGGTCCTTTATTCGCGGTTATCTAGCGAGAGGCGTAAAACAAAGCGTTACGCGACGCCAAGTTGCGATCAACAGTTTTAATAACATCCGACGGTTTTTCTCTGTTTCAGGTGAGTAAGCCGCCGTAGAGAGCGAGTGGGACGGGCGGCCGGGGTAATCGCGGTACGTAGAGGGAAACCACGAAGAAGGGCAGCCGTGCAGTTTAACCGTGCAGCAGAAACTCGATCGGGGAAGGGATAAGCGAGCCGTGATAAATGAATTCATTACGCACACACCGCGTCATCGCGTTTAATATTAAACACTCCCGCGGATCCGGGTAATTACGAAACTTGGCTGTCGCGCGACTCGATGGGATCGCGCCGGTGGTCGCGTGCATCTTTTCGGCCCGTCTACTGCCGCTGGTAATGCGAGCTAACGAATGCGCGGTATGCTACACCGGTGTAGTAAGCTCGGAAGGGTTACCGTCTGGAAGGGGACTTCGGGACCGTGGGTAAATAGGGTGAACATGGAAGCGTCCGTGACTAAAGAATGACCCAGTTAATAGGTTGAAGTGTTTACCCTTTTTTCTCGCGATAAGACTTGCAACTCCATTTGATTAGCAGAGGTTTTGAAGGGAACCCGAGAGTCGTAGATCGACAGTCTACTCCCGCGCTCATTCGACCCTTTCCACCGACAACCACCCCCGGCAACCACCCCCGGAAGGGAGTAATAACGTGTTCGTGCGAAATTGCGCGGTGGATGCAGGCACATCCCACATTCTCGTTATATTTCATATGCACTTTGTCAAGCGCGCGGCTCGAGATGAGACGAGGGGATCTCGGGAGCGTGAAGGAGCCCTCCTCCTTGACACTTTATCCCGTGTCCCACGCGGCGAAGGGGGACGGGCCGTGACGAGCAATTAATTTCGTGCTCGTCGAATATTTCACGTCGACTTTCGCGATAGTTCGGTCTGTTGTCTGTTGTACGTGTCCTGATCGATAAGCCCGCGGTAGGGCAGGGCCTCGTTAATGAGCAGCTAGCTGTCGAAGTTGCACAGAAGACGTCGGGCACGTCTTTGTTGCCTGACGGGTGTGGGAGAACGAAACCGAAACGTGGGACGCAACGGACAACATCCCCGAGTACAGGGGCATCGAAGATCCGCCTACTTAGGGAGCCTTCTCAGCTCCCTTCACACACAAGCTTTTGCCCAAGCTCAAACGAGCGAGACACCGAGACGAACGAACGAACAGAGAACGCGATCATTTCGCGTCGTTTAATTCGTGATAACGGCGCGCCGATAATGGCACTTGCGCTCATCAGTCACTGGTATATACAGCGCGCGCAATGCTCCCCCCTCGTATTGTACTCGGCTGAATTTACGAGCCCCGCCGTTGCAAATAATCGCGAGCGAGATTCAGATACCTTATCGCTGAGTCACCGGTCGCGATACTCTTCCTCGTTTCAGCTTTTCCTCGCTCCCCCGCCAGTACATGGAATCGCGTTTAACGACGAACACGAAGCTCGCCAATTTACCATGGGAATGGGGAGGAGCGTCTCGCGCCACGCACCAGGGTAATGCGATTTCGCGAGCATCGTCGATTAATATCGCCGATGAAATCGGACGTTCCTCGGAAGTTGGTCGGACCGATAGGAATCGCGGCGGCCCTCGCTGGAAAGTATTGTTCGGCTGATTGACGTCGGTGGAAGGCTCGGGATTGGCACCGATGATTGACGCGTATCCGCGAGATGCGCCTTCGTCCACCCCCTGCTACGGACGATCGAAACAGAATCATTCCTAACGATCAGTTACGGAAATTGCGGCGCGTTAGCGCCCCTGAAAACTGGCTAACCGCGTTACCCCCCGAACCCCTGTCATCTTATTATCGCGTGAACAGCGCGTGACGCTCGGATATTTTTATTCCATCGCCGTGGCAGCTCGCTCGTAGCAGCAGAGTGGGGCCGTCGAATCCGCCAGCCTGGATCTTTTACGGTTGATTTGACCGCGAAAGTAATTTCCCCGCCGGAAATTTATCTGAAATCTAACGTCGATGAATAATTCATCGGGCCGCCCCGGTGGCGACCACGGACGCCCGTGAGACCAGACAGTTCTTATAAGTGTTGTGACACGATGGAGTCGCGAGCACTGTCTAGCGCCGGTCTCGCTCACGTAATATCCGCTTCCCTTCCTATGAACCGTGGCAATTTCAACGACCTGGCGTCGTTCACGGTCTCCCGTTGCCCGACGAGCCTCGCCGCGTCCCCGGACAAACATTTCCTGCCAGAATTTTGACGAGACTTCTACGAACTGTTGGCATGTCGCGCTGCTTCCAAGATCAGTCAGCGTGTGTGTTCTTGGCACAAGCATTTCTCCGTCGACGAGCGCGCTAAGGGCAAAGGTACACGTGTCTGGAGAGACCGTATGTAGACAGTTGACAGTTTCGGTGCCCTAGGTCAGGTTACCCTTAACGAAGCCAATGATTCCGTCCTCGCGGGGTGAACATGAAAGGTTAATTCTGTAGGCGACGATCGCTCCGCTGGAATACTAGCATTATTCTTATCGGCTGGCCGTTGAAGCCGCCCGGAAACCGAGATGCTTCTCGCGCAGCGCGTACACGGCGAGGAGGGTGTAAGCTGCGCCTCGTTGAATGGGAAACGGGACGGTCCGCTGCTTCGTTTATGCATCTTAATCCAGGCATTGTTAGCGGGACCGAAATTCCTGAATCGCAAACGGGGACACAATATCTCGCGAGACCTTCCGGGTCTGAATCGAAATCCGCCCCATAAACGGATCAGCTAGATTATCCTGGATCGTCGCCTGGCTAGGGTCGGCCCTTTCACCCCTGAAAGCCACGCTCGCCGAATCCCGCTCCCGAGCCGAATACTTTTTCCGTGACGTTCGTTGAAAATCAGACGAATCTAATTAGTTCTGGCCGTTTCTTTTTCCCATCAGTACTAGGTTTCCTCGGAGCGTTCGGCAATGTTTCCGGGACACTGTTTGAAGGAACGGAAGCGTTTCTTCTTGGAAGCGGTTTCGGTATTTGGGAGGGAGATGCAGAAATAATCAGCCGGAATTTGCGTATCGAACCGAAGAAAGCTTCGACAAGTAACTTATTCAAAACGGTGCGTCAAGTTAAAGTTTCCAGCGGTGAACTTTTAATTTCGACGCTCGCTGTTTTCCAAAATTTTAAGAGCCAGGATTTTCGCGGAGGACGAGCCGCCGTCGACGACTTCGAATGGAAACTCGCCGACTGAGAAAACTTCTCGCTCGCGACGATTCATCCCCGTGGATCGCGTGTTTGGCAAACTTCACCACCCCGAGAACAAAGGATCCTCGACGAATATAAGAAAAGTAATCATGGCTGCAACTAGTCCGCGAAACTTTTTCCGCCCAGTTAATGGGCGAGTCGATAGGCGACGGAACAGTTCTCGTAGCAAAGAGGTTTCATGTATTCTCGTGTTAAGAATTATAGTACATTCTGAAACTATTAAACCCTTGCGGAAATCTTCAAAACTGTAAAGCCTTTTTACTCTACCTATTCGCCTTTTACGCGAGGAAACACCGGGAAAGACCGTCGACAAATTCGAAACAGCCAAGTTGCCCGCGGGCGTTAGCGAACTGGTTCGAAAGTTTCTCGAGAATTATCCACTTCTTTCGCGACGAATTTACACGCGTTGCGCTTAGGACCGTTTCCATATTAAATCTGAATGCTCGGGTAAAGTTCGATGTTCCTAAACAGTTCGGGGCACGAAACTTGTTGACGTTAATGTGGAAAATAAAGAACGGGAATGTGGCTGGGCTCGTTTGAGGAGGGGCCAAATTCTCGACTCGGAACACGTCCGCGAACGGTTCGCGATCGCCCCTTAATACCGCCGGGAAACACAGCTAAGAACCGTTGGCGGGCAATATAATTTTTCCTCGGTGCAGCGGAGAGTTTGTGCTCTCTTTTTTCGACTCGCTGCATGTAGCAGCGGGATTCCATTGGTACGGTTCCAAGTGGCCGCTGAAAAAGTCGTTGGACGACTGGTAGATTTAGTGACGTTCCGCTGCCTGCCCCTTTTTCGCAGCCTCGACGCTCTCCGGTTAAGCAAGACATACTCCCTCTCGTCGCCGCGCCGACGCGATTTCAGTTTATTAAACCCTAGAAACTGAAATTAATTCCTCTGAAATCGCTCTTCACGGCGAAACGTCACTGTTTTTATATCCACTTCGTACCGCGTGATCGTGAACCAGAGGGAACTGGTTTCAGTGTTTTGCATAACTTCTGTATCAGATGCGAACGTCGAGATTAGTTAACGTTAACGAGTTCTCTTCGCTTTAACTCCTAATTACCCTAGCGTGTGCTGCTTTTAACTATTTGGGACGGTGTTCGAATCTCGTCGATGATACGCTAAAAACTTTACTACCCCTGATTTATCGTCGTGCAAACGACCGAGCCCTGATGTAACGAGGAAGATGATGCAGGTCTCTTTTTCTTACTTTTTTCTTTCATCCCGTCGCAAGTGATCCCGTGCAAGACTCGATGAAAACATCCTTGGAGACAAGAAAAGATCCAAAGGGATTTTAATTAATCGACGGAACTGTAGGAGTAGGAGGGTATAAAGGAGGAAGAGCAAGTCGATCGAATGGTACGATCACAGACGAGGTATAGGATAGACCAAACATCCAATGTAAATTTTTATCACACAGCTCGGGGGCTCCTGAGCCCTCGTAGCACTTTCGTCTTTCGTGCAACGTTATCGACCCGGAATAGAATGCCATCACAGCGCTACTAGCAGGTAGAATTAACTTTAAATGTAGCAAGATGATATGAGCTCGATTTTTGCGATGCGTGCGAGTAGTATGTCACTTTGATGTTCATCTAGTTCATCCCTGTAGACCAGCGCTGCACAAGGAGCTGTTTTCGGCGCCTAGCGGCGAGCAACCCACCTATCTCGTTGCTAAGGTTAGAATCGGTGAGGAGAACTGCAGTAGTGTATGTGCGTGAACGTAGGCTCGTAGCATCAGTAAATATGGCTGGGTTCAAGTCATACCAAATGCACGTACACTACTGCAGTTCTCCTCACCGATTCTAACCTTAGCAACGAGATAGGTGGGTTGCTCGCCGCTAGGCGCCGAAAACAGCTCCTTGTGCAGCGCTGCTGTAGACGATTTCTTCAGGAAAGTAAAACCCACCCACGTATACATTGTGTCTCGTGATGAATCATTTGGGAGGACCACATACCCCGGCTAATAAGGTACCTTGTTACTCTTGTAACCAGATAAAAAGTACAGAGAGAGCGTGGATTGTGCCGATAACTTGTAGCATGTGGTTAGAGCACTCCTAGATAGGGTAGATGAGCTGAATATAATAGTCGACGGAGTCATTGTTATTTAGCGTTGAGCTCGAGACAGAACCATTGGATTTTCACCAAGTCGATATCTCAGTTCGTGTGACACGAACTCCCATAAGATGTTAGGTCTGTCCTATACCTCGTCTGTGCTACGATTATCGTCCCCAGCGAACGATACAGATATATCGTACCGTGCCAACGGTGGACACGAGCGTCCCATGAAAGAAGGCTGCCGCGCTCGATAATTCTCGATAACCGGTCGCGGGGTGGTCCGCAGAATCGGCCGCGATGCGGGAACAAAGCGTCTGCGGCGTCGACGTTATCTCGATCGAATAAAAATGCCCAAGTCTTTCGATACACTTGACATAAATCTCGGGAACGATAAAGAGGGCCGCGGCAACGAGCTATACGTCCGATCGTTAATGCCAGCAGCGTGGAAACTCCAGTTCCACGGAACTCGGACCATTTCGCGGGAACATTTCCAATAGAATTTCGGCCGTTCGCGGTCCGCAGTTTCGCCCTCGAAAGGGAGTCTCCGCTCTTTTTGTTTTCGGTTCGGCCAACTTTCGCCCCGAACTGGCATGGGCGGGGGGAAGCGTTCGTTCAAACTTGATCCACGGTTTCGCGAACGGGTGGTTGCAGTAGCAGTGCATCGGGCGAATTTTTAAGCCACAGGGAGATAGGGCAGGTTTGCGTTAGTGTTTAGCCAGAGTAGCATTTTCGAACTCGTCGTCCTTTGGTATAAAACCCGCCAGCTACCGAATGGTTTGCTTCTCTGAAATACATTGCTCCGATAGTTTATGAATCCCGGAATCGCTCGGCGATATCTTACGGGTATGTGAATTTCTTGGTAACAAGTTCTCCTATGAGTGTGCTCGACGAAATATCGCAACGTTCCAGTGAAACTGCCTTAAATCATTGCGTCTGGGATTTCCAGAACTGGAGTCGTAGATCGAAAGCCAACAATCCGAGGGACGAAATGAATTACATACGCCGAAAGTCGCTCGGCTATGTTGGAAGCAGCACCACCCTGGTCGCGCGAATGAAAAGTATCCCCCGGTTTGGATCCACGATCGATAATCGGCGATCCCTGTCGGCTCTCGAGCAGCAGTCGCGCCGGAAAGATTGGACCCGCAATATCGTGGAATATACGGGAGAGGATCGATAGGACTAGACCGGCAGGCCTTCGACTTCTAGACGTATCTGATACCCGATTGAACGGTGCTTTTACCTGAAATTCGTTTATCGAGTTCATAGGGTGCACCCGTGCGTTCTATGGGGGCGGGAATACGGTCGCCGCCAATTTCATCAGTGCGCTCTTGTGTGATTCGTGCAACGCTCTGTATCAATTTCGTCGAAACGCGTGGCGAAACGCTGCGTTCGGAATTTTTTTTTATCCCCGCCCGAAATTCGAGAAGAAAATAGAATACACGGTTGACTCGGGGACCTTGCCCCCGTCTGTTCGATATCCATTCCACATAGGACAATAGCGTATCCACACGAGATCTACGTTTTCTATGCACTGGGTACTATACGCTTTCTTTATTATTTTCGCGCGGTTCCTGCTTACCGATTAATTCCTCCCGGACGAGAGCAGCACAGGTCAGAGCTTTACGGGTATTCGTCCTTCGACTTTGCCTAGTAAATTGCAATGATAATGATTAAGTAACTCAATTTGTGGTGGTCTTTTCGACATTGACGCCTTGAGGAAGAGATGTTTGTTCTCGAGAGCTAACAAGGTTTTTCAGCGCAACAGGAGAATCACGATCGCGCACTTTGGGCGCGGAGGAAGCAAGGGGCGAGTTGGAGAAGTGTACTCTAAACCGCGAACGTTTTCCTTGGAATGGTCTCGGCCAGGTGGAATCTCGGTCCGCGCGGAGGGAATTGTGTATCGCGGCGGTTTGGCCAGGGCAGCGAATCGTCTGTTATTTACGAACTCGAGCGAAGACACCGCCACGCTCGCAGAGTCACGTACGAGGCAGTTTCAATTTTCTCTAGGATTTCTTCCGGCCCGTCCCGTCGGCCCGACCGCTGGTGGACGAGGCAGGCACCCAGAGAAACGTGGCTCATCTTCGAAATATCATTCTGGCCGAGGTCCAACGACCGCGTCCACTTCGGGAATGCATTTCGCCGGTGTAATCAAGGCGCGGTGGACGATGAATCGGGCCGAATCGGGGTAATAGGCCCCGCGGAATTAGACGGAGGAAGTCGCGCGTGCGGAACAGAGCTCTGGGACACGGTGGAACGGACATGGTGCTTTGCTCGACCTTATCTCGTTGCTCTACCGTTGAGCCGGTGCCGTAAGAGTGGTTTAGGAAGAGGAAAACATCTCACGTTCCCCTTTACGCGTTGAATCGGGGCCATTTGGAGACTTGATCGGAAAGAATAAGAAACTAAGTAGAATAAGTCGTGCAAGGGCAGGCAAAAGTAGTATCATTGTGGATTAATCCGACGATGTCGCGTGCTATCTTCTTCAAGGAGAAACTATGTTAAAGCAGAAGAAACGCAGGGGCTTTCATATTCAGTGGATGTTGATATAGAAAGCGTGCAGTATCCAGACGCCTACATCGACAAACGGGATCGGAGGAGCTGATGAATCCGAGCTCCCGTGGAGGACGGACACGGAAGACACTCGACAGGCAGACAGTGGGGTGCCATTGAAATGAAACGTAGGCGCAAACACGCGCGCTACTAGCAGCCTTCGCGCCTGCCAACCACTGCGAGAAAAAAGAGCGAGAAAGTAAGCGAAAGCCTGTCGGCGCGAGCCACCGTACGTAAGCGGGACAAATATGGAGGCTCTGGTCGCAAGGAAGTTCGATGTTCCAGGAATCGGCGATTACGACACGCCGAAAGAGAGAGCGGAAGAAAGAGTCGCGGAGAAGCAGAAGCTGGCCACAGAGCGCATAGAATTGCCGCGCGGAGTATCGATTGGGGCTGGCTTCTATCGGAGGGATGGTCGGCTGTTTGCCTGTTCCCTGTATTCGTAGGTGTACTGGCGAATCGCGAGAGCGCGAAATCTATATCGCGGAATTCGAGCATAAATCGTGCGAGTCCGCGGGGAAAGTATCGACACGCGGGGGAAGATAACGCGCTCGTTTTACCGCGCAAGCCTTAATTAGAGGATTAGGGCGTACCTGGCGATTCGAAGGAAATGGGAAATCGATGAACGGAAAGTGTCCACCGGGGGTACACCGTGCCGCGCTCGAAATTACGCTCTGGATCCATTGGAACGTTGTACGAGGTTTAAGTGGCAGCATTAAATCAGATTATTTCGCGGGACGGGGGCGGATTGTGCGCGTAAAACGCGATGCGGAGAGAATTCCGATTCGAGAGGACACTCGAAGCGATCGCAACGAAAACGGAGGAGAACGATGGCAAGGAAAACACCGTTAAGTGGCGGCCCGATGCCTCTCAATTTTTCATCCAACGCCCCACCCATTTCCCGATTCGTAGACGACGAGGTCTCCCAGCGAAATCGCTTTCCCCCCTTTGGCGGATGTCTTTCATCGGAGGGAACCCGAGCTAATGCACGATAATTAACCTCCGTGTGCCCATCGAACCTCGCACAGCACACTTCTTTTACCGTATATACGAGCTTTTTATGCTAGTGTCCCCCATCGAGGAAACCGTACTAAGAGCAGTGATAAGAGCGGCGAGGATCGATTTATAAGAGCGATCGGGGATCTCGGCACGCATTCGTCGTGGCTAAGTTTAAGAAATACTGGTCCACGAGGAGCCCCGGACGGTGTACTCGAGTGCCCGTTGAATCCCGATGTAATCCATTCGCAAACAGCGAAAGAATCAACGGCACAAAGAAAATTTAGAACGTAACCTGAAGGGGGCAAGTTTGCGAGCAAATATTTAACGGAAAGAGGATGGAACTAATTATTTCCGAGATCTCGGGGTGTTCGCCGAGTTCCGTTCCGTCGAGCTTTTCCCTGCCCCGAGGACCAGACTGCGGATCCCGGAAAGTAACTCACCCCCCCCCCCCCCCCCCCGAGAAATTCCTCGGGCGCGAAACAAGAAAAGGAGATGGTTGAGCGGGTATTCCTTGGCCCGAGAATGTAACGTCGCCTGACGCTGGACTCCGATTACTCTGGTTTCACGAAATGGACGTTGTCGGGAGCCACTCCGACCAGACACGCCCGGAATTTCGTGGATCCGTATGTGGATTCCAGTCATGTCACTCACGGGAGCAATGTACATGAGTCGAGGAGACGTGCTGAGGGATCGACGAACGTTCGCGTCGGTTCAGATACGACTTCGGGGCGATTCGGTATGTAGAAATGATGGAAGAATTCGTTTAGTTAAACAATCGCTCCGAATGATTGTTCTACCGTGAATAATTCGTCTTCCCCTGCTGAATCCTCTGTGGGAGGCTTGAACTAACTGGATTTGAAGTAACTTTATCTACAGCGATTCGTTTAAATACAAATCTCGATGAAACTACTTAGCTTCGATAGCAGCCGATAGTAATCTTCCAGGCTGATGGGATCCGCAAATTTTATGCTCCGAGTGATACCCGTTGTTCGTCGAATGCAACGTAATGGAGCACTCCGCGCGTATCGGCTTTAGGGGTAGCAGAGAGTCGATGATGGTGTGGATGGACGAGGAAGGGTGGGAATCAGACCAAAACGTTGGGAACGCAACGTAATCGTGGCGCATAGCAAGGGTTCGATCGTTGCTCGATCGAAGGCGCAGACATTATCGAAAGGCTGGCAAGCGAGTTGAAAATTTCCATCGTCCAAGAGGAATATTTGCCGGCGTTGCTACGTTACCGTCGGCATTATTATTGGAATACCGACTCCCCCCCCCCCGTTTTATTATTCCCACAAAAGCATCCTTCTCGAAGCGCTACCTTTCCCTGATCACATGTGAATTCGGTCGAACGACCTTTCCACCTCTCTATGGAACGTGCATGCGGTACGAAAGGGGTAGCTGCTCGCCGGGGCGGTGGAAATCGTTGCCCTCGCTGCAGGGAAATGCCTGCCAGATATTCGCCCTGTCGTGGCCCGCCCTGTACAATTGTAGTAACAAGATCCTACAGAAAAGATGATATTTTGGTGGGCCTTTAAATCTGCGCCGATTCTACTTGGAGTCTGCGATGGGAGTCGAGTGGATTCTACGTACGTCGTCTTCAAGGTTATCGATCCTCTAGAACTTGGTAGAGAGAGAGCGAGAGACAGGGAGAGAGAAAGAGGACCCGTTGCGTGGAACGTCGGCTGCCCCTCCCTCCTTTTCAGGGTGGAAAGGTTGCCGCGACCCTCCCGAATTCCAAGCCCGTGGAATCTCTCTTGTTCCTTCAAGGTCACCCTGCATCCCTCTCCATTCCGAGAGTCACTCTCGCGTTGGAAAAGCGAGGGGACCTCTGGAGAACCGTCTGCTCCCGTTCGATCGACGATCTTCAGCATCCAACGACTCCCGCGCAGTTCGTCGAACCGAAGTGGCGCGAACCTCTCTCTGCTCCATGGCTCAAGGTCAGCGACGCGAGGACCAGCCCCTCGATGCGAAAACATCCGCCACTGGCTGTTTAACCGCGCTGCGGCACGTCCGGAGGGGGGTGGATGGACCAGACAAATGGAACGGCAGAACGGTAGAATGTAATAAATCTGCCGCTGCGGGATCGTGATGAGCCGATGCAGTTTGAGTGGACCTCGAACTGGTTGAAGATGAGAGGAGAGGGCTGGAGTCGGGTCAGCTGACAGGAGGACGGAAGATCAACGAGGGAATTAGCCGGTGCGCGCGGCTAAGCGGAGGTGTCGCGCGCTGCACGCGCAGTCGGCGGCCAGAGGGTGAGGCGGGGGCGGAGGGGGCGGGTTGACCATTTCGGGAGGTGGTGGTGCACGGCTGATCGATGCTACAGCAGCGCCGCCACGAGGAGGGTAGGAGGAGGCAAAGGGCAAAGGGGTTACGCGTTCGCCGGTAGCAGAGAGAGCCTCCCTTCTCTGCTCTCGGTCTCCAACCCTCTGGTTCCCTCCCTCGGGAGGCTACGCGCGTACTAACCGAGCGGCGCGCGTTGCACCTCGCTCTTGGACTCCGCTGTAGTATTCCCCTCCGCGCTGTTCCACCACCACCACCAGCTTTCAGAATAGGGGTTGCTTCGACGCGCCGCTACATGACGCGATGCGCCGTCCCTCTCTCGTCATCCCCTCGTTCCTTCGTCTTGCTCCTTCTCAGAGCGAGTTCCCTCTCTTGCTCCCTCTCTCGCGGGCTCAGTTCTCGCCTGAAGACCGTGCGGTGTACAGGTGATCCGGCTCGTGCGTATTCACCCTCTACCTATGCTCGCGTTTGTCCGCCCGCTGGCCGGGATGACGTGCCGCGTCGCCACGAGGAGGACGCGCGCTCTCTCCTGCCGCCTCGACGACGAGGTGCGCTTCCTTCGTCTCCTTTTTTTTAGTACTCCATCGTGGATCCTTGCGGAACATACACGTTCCTCTGCCCCGTGTAGTCGTTCCTGTCTCGAGCGACCGTCGAGAGTGTCTCCTGGTAGGCTCGTTCCTCCACGCTGTGTCGTCATCTCCGTTTGTGAGTTCCTTCCTCGCCGGGGTGTCGACTTCACGCTTCTATCGCCAGCGTTGCATCCTTAGTGGTGATGATGAATATCCTCACCCATGGGGGGAAGATTGTGTGCAAGCCGAGGCGATCGAAGCTCTGACAATTTCTGTAAAGTGTGCAGTATGCTTGGAGGATCTTCTACTGCTCTACTACCTTGACTCGATGGGACGAATTAGTTGCCACTCGAAGGGAAGGTTTCGATCACGTGGCTGGGTGCCCGTTGGCCACACAGCTCGCTGCAAAGCATCGCCATCGTTACGTTAATCTTCATACGTGCGATGATGTCCCTAAGGTGATCGATGCTCCCTTTTTGCGTAACTCCTCGAAGTACCCTCTTCATTGTCGAGTATTATCCACTTCTCCGAGCCATGCATGGTCCAGTGAAAGATTGCCCCGAGTCCCTCTACGTTTAGGAGAATTCTCTGCTTGAAGCCTTTCCCTACACGAAAGCGACAGAACGCACGCAGAATTCGCGTGGTGTTCCAATCACGTGGTCGCCATCCGTCTAATCTTCCGATATATTCCTCTCGTTAACGTCTGTCGAGCGTTAACTCCAACAAACTGTAATTTATCTTCGCCCTGTTCGAAGCATGGGCGAATCATCGGTGTATGGTAACTGACAATTACTGGGACGCGTCGTCGAGTTTCCGCCAGCGTCAGTCTCGTTTATTAATAACATTCAGGAGCGTTCTCCCTCCCCGATAAGGACGGACAATTAACTTAATTAATACTTACGCGAATTACACATGCGCGCACGCCTAGACAGGATGATTTATCCTTCGCGTACGCGCACCGTCCGGTAAGCACGCCATGTATTAAGCAAGCAGCGAGCGGCGATTCTCACGGTGCTCGCCAAATAATAGGGGGGGCACTAAATTAGCTTGGGCTTGTGGGATCTAGCTGCGGTGGCATCCTCGCTCTATAAGCGTTTCACTTTTTCGCCCGTTGCTCGATTCCTCGCCCTCCCCGCGTCCACCGAAATTGGTTTAACCGCAAATACTAACTGTCCGTTGTGTCCCCCCCCCCCCCCCCCCGTCCCATGCTCCGACGTTTCCGTAATTAACAGATTGATTGGTTGGCAGCTATGGCTCGCGTTGCAACATCCCAGCACCATCCACGCGATCGTTAAGTATCAATTCTCCACCGAGCGGCGTCTAAGATCCAACGATTCCATTTGAAAAGGTTGAACGCTCGTTTCACCGACGTCCCCGTATCAAATGCGCCCCATTGAACGTCGAGCAAATGACTCGCGGCGATAGTGTTTCCAGCGAGTCGATAGAGGAGTTTGAAGCTTTTCAACGGCCACGAGGGGAAAAAAAAACAATGCGCCTTACATGTTAGCCGATGAATTACACGCTTCGCGTGAGCCGGCTATGCGCGTCAGACGTCAGGAGAACCGTGCCATTGTGCTCCATTTCTAAGGCTGACGGGAGCTCGGGTGATTTCGCTCGCTGGCTAGCAAAGTCGATTCATCCGTCGATGAGCCTGTTTTTAGCCGAGCGTGTGAATTAGCGGAGCGAATGCTTGTCGCGCCGTTGTTGTTCGTTCCTTCGATTCTCATGGTACATCAGCTGTTACCGTTCCTTCCTGCCGCGTTCCTCCAATCGATCCGGAACATTGTCGGACCGTGAAAGGAAACGGAAGGCAATCTTCTCGATAGCTGAGCCTAGAACAGTGACGTCTGCGGTTAAATCGCCCTTTGGATTGCCTTCTATAGCGTCCCCGGACCAGTCGCAGCGGTTGGCAACAGTGGCCGTGTCATCGACGTAAGCGGCACGCTGCAATCCACCGGAATCGGGGATTTCCATTAGGTCGCGAAGGGCGCTGGTCGATCCCCGGAAAACCGGACGGGATCGTGCGCCAGGCCCGGGCGGTTCGAGGACCCGTCGTTATCCACATTAACCGCGCGCCCGCATCAAAACGTGATAATCCGCTGATCGTTTCACGCGCGGCCGAATCCCCGCTACCGACACCAAACCAGCTATCTCCGTCGCGACGTTTTTACGGTGTTGCGAGAGTCGGTGTGTCGTTTCCAGTGGCATGCTATTCCCCGCTTCTGTATCGCTCCGCGCCGCAGGAATGCGGCCTGGTTCGTCGTCGAATCGGAAGGAGGCCACGCGCCGTGAAATTTCGCGTGTTTCGCCGAGTGGTTTCCGCGCGGAAGAGTTCTCGAGGCACCCTTCAACGATCGCGGTTTGAGGGGGAGGACTGTAGAATCGAACGATCAGAAACGTATTGTATGGCGCGCAACGGTGGTTACACCGACAATTGTCTGGAGAATTTCCGGGCAAGTGGGCAACCCCGACAGAGACACCCACTTGTCATCGGTGAGCCAGCTATTATCAGGCGGCAGATACCGCTTCGATTATCGTGACGCGTCGCAGCTGCGTTCCAGCGATCCTCTGTATCCCCGGCGGCACGTAATTGTCCCTATTTGCTCGTCACCTCGCCAAGAGGGGATTACTTTCCAAGCTTCCGTCTCTATCCGGGCCATGCGAATGGATTTCAATTAAGCTGGTCAGGGTCGTAGAGGCGATAAGAGTGTTTCCCACTTCGAAATCTTTAAACGGACTCCAGCAGCCGTTTCCATTGAGAAACGACCCACAATCTCATCCATCATCAAGCACCCATTCGTTTCCGCTGTACTCACACGTTTGCTCTATCTTCATCGTTCAAGCCGCCAGATGAGCGCAGTAGGTACACTCGGTCTGTTGACGTTTACGCAATTTCGGCCTGGAATGAAATTCAAATACGCTCCCGTTGCTGGAGAAGGTAGGCCGGGTTGGCTGACGTGTAAAAAATAATTCAACGACGTATCATCGTGTCCTGGCGGCGAAAGTATAGGCTGGCGCGCATCCTTCGCTGCGTTTCCATCGCAGTGGTGAATTAATACCGCCCGCGGGTGAAATTACTTGAGCATAATGCATACGAGACCCTACACGACGCGGTGAACTTCCGTGCACGGTGGCCCTTGCTTTATCCAAGGCTCACGACAGTCCGCGCTGTCGGGCTTGTCGTGGCCGAGGGCCGTCTGTAAATTTTCAAACGGCTGGCAACCGGCCAGACGTTTTTATTACGACCTACGCTTCGCGCAACCTTCCCCCAGCCCGCCACCCTGGCTAACACCGTTTCCTGGGGGGGGGGAGGAGGGGGGGGGCGTATCGTTTCCCTCCACAGCGGGTATGCTCGCCGTGCTTTATGGAAACGGCCCGAACTTGCTTCCCGATCGGCTCTCCCTTATCCAGGATTCGCGTAAACGTGTTTACGCCGGCGTGCGCCGGGTGCAGGGGTCGGGGAATTTGTAACCAGGCCTCGAGGAACTAAATCAGAGCGAACGCTTCGCCTCGTGAAGTTTTTATCGAGGCCGCTATCTTCGTGCACGCTCTTCACCGCTGGTGTTTCAGCCTCGGCTAGGTTAAGTCCCCCTGGACATTGTGCCTGATATTCGAATCTTTTTAACGCCTGTTTCTGGGAGATAGGGTATCCTCCGGCCTCGCGAAACCCCGCCGCGGAAGTGGTATTGTTTTTGGAATCGAGGTCGAGGAGCATAGAATCTTCGTTCGAGGGTCTCTGTGAGGGAGCTTGCCTGGGCCGCGAAAGGTCGCTCGAGGATTCTCCCCTGAAACCGACCGAACCGTTCCCTGATCCTTGGATTAAATTCGTGCACCTCAGGTTTAAACGCGACGGGTAACGATGTAGTGTCGAACGATCATTGGTGACGGTGGGACCGCGAGCTAACGGGGGTTCCCGACGGACAGGCGAGGATGACCGACGCGCGTGGTCACGACTGGTGATTGTGAACAAGCTGCAGCGCCCAAAGAGCTCGACTGTGATCGGCAAAGAACGAGGAAGTAGACGCTGAAAACGGGTGGGGGTGGTCCGTAAGGGCCACGGCCATGGGGGAGGCAGCATGTTTTCCGAGCTGTGCAGGGAGACTTTGCGGAAGGCAACAGTGTGCTACAATTCTGGTCGTGCAGGAAGTCCATCACCTTCACCACCAACATCTCCGCCGCCGTCTCCCGCCAAAGAAGCAAAGACTACTGCCAACGTTGACCTGGCAAATGTCCGTAACGCCTGCCACGAAACAAGAGACTCTGGGACCAGCGGACGACGATCGCCCCAGTCATCGTCCTCGGGAACGTCCACAGAATCCCGTGACTATACTGGCAGGAGATCGCCCACCGCTTCAACCGACTCCAGGGAGTACGTTTACGATCGGGCGCGAGACGCTCGTCTGGCCTGTGACGACTTTCCCCCCTGGGTTTGATCTCGGTCATCTGTGCCCCCTCGCCTATCTCGCCTATCTAGCCTTTGAGGATTTATTCTCGCGGTAGTTTATCAACGGAAGAGATTCCTCAGACTCAAAGCAACGCGAACCGTATTATTTCTTCCAAAAATAAGCCGCGAGAGATCGTTGAAACGACCGACGCGCAAAATATTTCTCAATCGACCGTTCTCGCGTTTCTATACATTATATATCACGACAGAAGCTTATCATTTCTAGTCCGATACGCGGAGATTAGTTGAAACGCATTGCTCACCTAGCACGCTCAGCATGTATGCATTTCTCCCGAGAATCGTCGGACCAAACACTTCCCCCGGGCGGCAAAGCGATCCGCCGAACTTCGCGTTAGTGTCGAACGCGGTAATTCCTATTAATCTTTGACGTTAAATATTCCTATCCACGTACATGGCAGGCACATCGAGATCAAACGACGAGGGGTGATCCCATCAGAAATTCGATCGTTCTTTATCTTGGGAATACGATTTTCGCGCTAGTAAATCAAGTTTTCCGCTCGATCGAGTCCATTAACGATCGAATTGGCTGTTTCACGGCACCCTCGGCGATCCGACGCGTAAACGTATTCCCGTCACGGAATCCCCAGGAAGCGTTCAGCGATGCCCACCGACTTCGGCAAAAGGTTGTACTGCCTCGAGGCGAGGGACGGGAAGCGCGGCGCGTATCCGTTCGACTCGAGGGACGGAGGGCGATCGCTGTCCCCCGAAAAGGGACGGCAGTACGAAAACAGCAGAGGATCAGGGACCACCGGTGGATGCGAGTATGGCAGGCCAGACTCGAGGCTCGGTAGACAGTCTCCTGGGTCCCCGGGATCGTCGCCCGAACCAGAGGACAACTCCTCAACTTCTGGCGACGAAGGTACTTGTTCACCCTCTAGTTTCCGCTCCTTTTGGTAGCGTGCACACGCCGCGTAGGGCATGCGGCCCGTTTATTTATTCGTCGAGAGCCACTGGGATGCTTCGTGCTGTGCGAACGTTGCCAGGCTACAAAGCGAGTTGAAAGCAGCGTAACAAGAATCGAATCTAATTGCTACGGGGTAGCATCAGGAAACCTATTCTCCAGAAATTAATTAATTTCGTCGGTGTAACCGAGGAAAATTTATGCGGCAGCCAACTGTATCAACTTTCAGGCAGTTAGGCAGCCCCATTTGCTGCCACGCGTGTTTGTAGTCGATGCTGTAATTAATGAGGGAAATCGAGTTTGCCAGGGAACGGGGGTCGTAATAGTTGCATCGACGCAAATTGCGGCACAGACGCGCGCGTGAATTATCAAGTTAGCGGGGGGCCACGGAGCGTTGATTTTTTTTTTTACCTAGATGCTTTCAGACGGAGGACCGACGATGTTCACTACGAACAAACGAATATTTGCTAACGCTGGTTAACGCGGAGTGCGGGCAGAAACTTGGTGCGCCGGGCTGTTTGCCTTCCCTCGCGCACTCGACTCGGGCGCGAGAACGTGTGCTCGAAAAAGCGGCTGGTAACTCCGGAAAGCACGTCTCCGCCGGAGTTTGCCTACGTTGCGAGGGCTCGTTCGGCTTCGAGGCAATGTAACGCGGCCGAACATCCACAAGCGTTTACTCGATTAATGCAGCTTTCGACGGACGGGACCTCGGGAGCAACTCCCGATGGGACGAAAGCTTTTAGAGCGCCGAACCGATACCGATCCAGCTGTTTAGGAGAACGCCACTCCTCTCAACGTACCGCCGCGCAAAGTGAGCAGCATCACTCAAAAAGAATCTATTGCATGTAACTCGAAAGAACAACCGCGCAGCTCGGGTAGACAGAAATCTCCTGGTTCAGCGTCGTTCGAAGGCCGCGAATAAAGATTGATGGTCCTCAGATCTCGGGGAAAATGTGGCTTCCTCGTATTGCAAATAAATTGGCTCGCGCGAACACTTCGGGAAAAGTGGTTCTCAGTGAGAGGAATCGGAGGGAACAGTAAGTGGAGGGTGGATCGCGAAGAGTTAACCTTTTATCTAGACCGAGACGGCCTTTGGTGTCTCTTTGGAAAATTCGTTTGCGAAAGAACAGCGCGATTTACCGCGACGACGAGGCGATCCGAAAGTTCCTTTCCAGGCGCGTTCTTTGTTGGACTTCCAACGACTTTCCTCCCTTTTATCGAGCTTTCCCGGGGAACCTATTCGCGGCTCTCGCCCCGAGAATTTGCCCCGTTCGTAGCAGCGAGAAGTTTCGTCGACGAAGGTGCGGGGGAAACCGGCCCGCCGCTCAAAGCACTCGTAGTTACAAGTGAATCCATTATCGGTCCTCCTCAGCTTCTGACGTTTGTGACTGTGTGTTTATTATGCACCGCGATTCCTAGTGAATTAGCTTTTCGAATAAATGTCTTTAATCTTCGACCGCTGTTCGCTAGAGGACGCTGAATGGTTGACTGTTCCCACGAGGCAACATAAATTCTCTAATTAGAATCTGATACTTTGTAGTTTATAGCGTTGATCCTGGAATGATCTCGAAGAAACCTCGATGAATATACCTCCGTCGTCAACCAACTTCCAATCTATTCTGCTGTTCAATCAAAAAGTCTTCATATACCTGGCGCACCGAAACAAATCATCCCCGTTGTGACATTTTACTGGACTAGGCTAGATATCGCGCGGCCCAATTCCGCCTCCGCCATTCCAGCGAAATTTTGCCACGCCATCGATACTTGTTTGTCCCAATTTTACGGGGATGCTGCCGAAAGTGCTCGCCTGTAGCGAAGTAACAAACGAAACACGAAGTTTTGATACACCCCTCCCCGTTTGCTTCCAGCTGATGCAACTTTTTCGTCTTTGCTGGCGCGAAATCCGCGGCTGCTCTTGCAGCGGATCCTTCCAATTTTCGCGGTTTTCGGCGAGCTTCTGGGTTTCTCGTACGCCGGTGGTCGCGTCCCGAACCCAACGAGCTTTTCGTCGTATCGACTAACTTCCGAGGCATGTTTTTGCCGGGGGTTTTTGGAAGTACAAAACGGTTTTCGAAGATATCCCGTACAAGGGCGAGGAGCTTCCCGGCGACAAACAATTTTTTACCAACGCCCCGGCGTATCGATTTTGGCTCGTAATCGCGACGAGGATTATGCGGAAGTGAGGGATACCCGAGTGGTGAGGGAAATCAATAATATCGTGGACCATGATGCGCTAAAGGCACAATGAAATTCATGTGTAATTGGGAGCACGTAACAGGGGAAAGAATGCACGATTCTCAAATACCGCTATTACAACACGGCCATTTGTAATCGATGAACGTTTCCACGCGGCGGAATGCACTTTGACGACGTAAAAACAATCGGTTTGGATCCGAAATTCCTTGCCTCCCTTTCGACTTATACACGACCAAGATACCTCGAATAATCTGATGGAGAATTTTTATCCGTTCCCTAACATTCCCTGTACGGAGACAAGGTAATACGATGCTAGACTTCTTGAAAGAATATCGCGACGCCCTCGCTTAGAGAGGGAAATTTTCTAAAGTCTGCAAAGTCTATCAGCCTTCTCCCGGAATGTTTAAAAAGGAAATCTGTGTTTTCCTCGGTGCGGCGTTTAAGGCCGCCGCGCATACATTAAATTGTAAACGTCGCGGGCTCTTTATCCCGCGGGACACACAGGAACAGCCGACTTTCCGGTGTTTCCCGACAAATCCTACAATTCGTGCCTCGACTTTGATGCGTAATCTCGAGAGGATTACACATGGAAACACCGGGGATAAGATGGTTGCTGGTGAGATCAGCGCTGCAACGAAACCGCGGCATAGTCCAGTGAAATTAGGATTTGTCTTCGGAATAAATCCCAGCAAGCTAAATTTTGGTATGGGCTTTTATTTGGTCGTTTTAAAGAATATGTCAAAAGTCCCCATCGATCCGAGTGCCGCTAAAAATTTTACAGAGGGTTGAAAAAAAACAACAGTTTTTCGCGAATATCTCGTTATTTAGCAGTTTTGCGACAAAAATAGGTCTCACACAATTTATAACCTAGGAAATTCTCTACAAAAAAGGTTGGGCTTGGTGCCGGGTTACCAAATTTCAACCCCCATACTTTTGACAAGGGAAGATCCCGAACCCGGAAATTCAGAAAATTATGAAACTCTGTAAATATGTAGCGGAAGTCCTGCTGAGTACAACGCAATTTCGTTTGCTGCCCAAATTCACTCCAAGAGGGTGCAATTGACCCCTGAAAATTTTTTTACGTTGTATTATTACTCGCGAACTGTAGGAGATAGAAAAAAAGTGTTCAGGAAAAAGTTACTTCTCTTAATTAGGACTAACATTTGGTAAATTATAGTTCTTACAGTTCTTACGGTTCGTGAGTTATAACACAAAATCGGAAAATAGCCGGATTTTCAGGGGTCAATTTCACCCCCTTCGAGTGAACAAATTTAAACTTTAATCTTTGGGGATAAGTAGAGGATATATAGGTATGTATTATTCAATTTTTGTTGCTGCCCAAATTCACTCTAAGAGGGTGAAATTGAACCCTGAAAATCCGTTTTTTTTTTAGATTTTGTGTTATAACTCACGCACCGTAAGAACTGTAAGAACTATAATTTACCAAATGTTAGTCCTAATTAAGAGAAGTAACTTTTTCCTGAACACTTTTTTCTATCTCCTACAGTTCACGAGTAATAATACAAAATAAAAAAAATTTCAGGGGTCAATTGCACCCTCTTGGAGTGAATTTGGGCAGCAAACGAAATTGCGTTGTACTCAGCAGGACTTCCGCTAGGTACATATTTACAGAGTTTCATAATTTTCTGAATTTCCGGGTTCGGGATCTTCCCTTGTCAAAAGTATGGGGGTTGAAATTTAGTAACCCGGCACACATGAAATGGTTACTCCTACGAAAAAAACTCATACAACCTTTTTTGTAGAGAATTTCCTAGGTTATAAATTGTGCGAGACCTATTTTTGTCGCAAAACTGCTAGATAACGAGATATTCGCGAAAAACTGTTATTTTTTTTTCAATCCTCTGTAAATTTTTTAGCGGCACTCGGATCGATGGGGACTTTTGACATATTGTTTAAAACGACCAAATAAAGGCCCATACCAAAATTTAGCTTGCTGGGATTTATTCTGAAGATTGGGCAGATTTCCGTCTAATTTCACTGGACTAGCAGAGCAGTCTCGACCACCAGTGGTCGTCGTTGACGAGTGTAATCGTTTCGAGGGGGAATCGTCGGAATAGAACGCTGCGGTGTGGAGAGGCTGTTGCGAACATCACGTCTGCGCATATTTACCACGGATAGACGCAATATAATGAGCTCGTGAAGGCTCTGACATATTGCGTGCCACGTTATACGCGTATATGAATGTGACAAAATAGTACAGATCGCGATAGACATTAAGTCCTGGAGAGATTTCTGTGAAGTAAGCTTGTCACGTGATACGTAATACCGAAGATGGTACAGCAATTGGGATTCTGCAGGGACGCTTTTTGTTAAAATATATATATGTGGGATCAGGAACCCCCATAACATAAGAGGCGGATACGGAAGAACGAGGAGTGGGAAGTCGGCGGTAGCCGAGGTGGTTAAGGCGGCTGGCCAGCGCGCAAACCTAAAGATCGCGGGTTCGAGTCCCGCTGAGGCGACTTCCTTTTTTCCGTGATCCTACATTTGGGGGCTCGTCCGGGATGGGGGGAGCACCGATCGCCACACGGAGCTCGTCCACCACGGTCGTTGTCTGCGACGTAAAATAATAGACGCCACGGTCGTAAGAGGGGTCAGCGACGTAAAATAAGCGACACCAACCACGGTCGTAAGAGGGGTCAGCGACGTAAAAATAAGCGACACCAACCACGGTCGTAAGAGGTGTCAGCGACGTGAAATAAGCGACACCAATCCACCATGTAAAGATAAGTGCGACGAATGACATTCGAGGGCGAATGTCGTCGCAGGAGGGCCGAGTGTGGGATCAGGAACCCCCATACCATAAGAGAGGGCACGGAAGCATTAAGATCGGGAAGTCGGCGGTAGCCGAGGTGGTTAAGGCGGCTGATCAGCGCGCAAACCTAGAGATCGCGGGTTCGAGTCCCGTTGAGGCGACTTCCTTTTTTCCGTGATCCTACATATATAGGACACATATGGTGGTCAGACTTTCGAGCTTAAACGAGACAGCCTGGCGGAAAACACATATGAATGGTGAAGGATATCGTTGTACAACGGCAAACCATGTAATATCGTGCACAAAGCTAGAGAGAAAGGGATAGAGAGATAGAGAGACAGTGGGTTTATAGAAGCCTGTGAATTATGGGCGTTACCAGGATGGTGGGCTCGGTAATGCGGTTCTCGCAATGCGGTAGATGCACCGCTTCCTACGATTTGCGTCGTTTAACGAACCCGCTTCCGCTCTGGCTCTATCGATCGGGGATTCATCATGATCCGACGACCCGGAAGTGTGTTAAAACGTTAATGCTGCTCCACCCTAGCAACGGCGTGCCCATTGCGAAAGCCCTTCCAAGTCGCGGGGTCTTGTTCGTACCCGCGGGTAACGAGGGCCGTTCCGCGCGATCGCTTTGTCTTTGGGATGCAAATCCCCGCAACCCACACCCGCTGAATATTTATCGAATATTCCCGACTTTCGCTGGCTCATTTTTTCCCACGACGTCCGAGCGGTTTAGTCTTCATCGACTGGCTCGAATACTTATTCGTACTCGTCAAATGCTCCATCCAGTACTTTGGCCCATAGTCGAGTCCGCCGCGCTCGTTTTGCACAAGATACTCAAGAGGCAGCTTTGTTCCCTCCGGTATCGTAAAAACCCGAGATGCGTGCCTGTAATCCCTTGTATAACCTCACGTCCTCTCATCGCGGGCGATTAAGGCAATTAATCCGGGATTACCCGACCAGGATGCAATTAAAAAGAAGCGCGCCGTAAATATCGACGTTTTCCCCGTGCTGCACGGTCCCTTTAACACACAGGGAAAACTGGGGAAACGCGGGGTGCACCAAGGATGCGCGATCGTTGCGCAAACACGGAAACCGACTGAGATGCCAGCAGAAAATGGATTGTCGTGCCCGGGGATTTATTTTTTCGCGCAGCCTGCTCCGAAAGAGACTCGCGGAGGACATCCGCCGTGCGTAAACACGCTTCCCTGGGACACCGTGCAAACACACCGCCGTGAGCTCCGTAAGGAAAATTTCTCGAAGGAGCATGCACGGGTCGCGAGTAGGGGATCGATCATAATCCCTCGCTCGCTCTCTAGCTCCTCGCTCTCTGGGACTCTGGAGTGTTCGCTCAAAGACGACGGAACTTCGATAGAATTTCCAACAAGTCTGCGAAAGCGAGGACATGATATCTCTGCTCCCCCGCGGTATCCACGGAGCCCGGATTGCATTGGCCACGAACTTCGACAACGATAAACCGAGAAAACAAAGATCGCCGGGATTGTTAGCAAAAGCATGAAAAGCTATCGGTTACGTGGCTGAAATTGCCTAGCTCTCGGTGATACGGGGCCGTCGTTTTAATTACTGCTGTCGCGAGCGGCCACGGTGGACAGCACTGCTGCGGTGTTGCTGCGAGCGATGCTTTCGACCAGTTCAATTAGTGTGTCGTAAGTCAAAATACAAAAGCCATCCGCCAGCGGTATTGGGCCAGGGGTGCGATACATCTGTCCCCGAAGCTGGCACCGAACCCGCTAACCCACAAAGCTCTAGCCAACGATTTATCGACACTCCTCCTTCGAGTCCCGCACGAATCCGTGTTAACGACCCGCGGAACGTGATGATCCGAAATAAATCTCGAGCGCACGAGGCGCATCGTCTCCATCAGCGTATCGAGCACCGCGACGATTGGGAACAGATGTTAGAAGCATCTCGGGCGGTGAGAAGCGAGCTCGGAGGAGAAGCTGGGGGTGTGATTTCGAGGGTGGCAATCCGCCGATAGGGAGCAATAAGTCGGTAGTCTGGGACGACCGATAGGAATCGCTGACTTCGGTCTGGCTTCTTCGGGAGCGAGCGGGTGCCTTCTCGTGAGCGGAGATGCCTTCTTCTCCTTTCCGCGCGGTGCTCGAGGGTCGCGAAAGTGCCGAAGCTGCCTCGCGGCTTGCCAACTAGAAGCCCTCGAGAACCCTCTTCTCGCGACTCTGCTTTCGTATACACGATTTGTCTCTCCCCTTTTCTTCCTCGCCGAGGCCCCTCCACTCTCTCCTGGATCCGCCGATGCCATTTGAAGAAAGCCGCGCCTGCACGGAATAGGTGCAAAGACGCGAGGGCCGCAGTTCCTCTTTAAACGCTCGGTCGCGGTTTTATCTGACCCGCGATAAATTCCCACGACGGTTAAAAATGATCGGTGGCTCTGCGCGTATCTCCTACAAGAAATGATGGCCCTTCTTCCGCGGCAGGGCTCAGGGCTCGATACATTTATCGGGAAGTGGATCAACCGACTATTAAGCCAGACGCGAGGAGCTTCCTCGCAGAGTTTCCGAACATCCTGCGAAATATACGCGTCGGCTATATCATTTCTACGAAGCGCTCGTCGAACTGTCGATTAAATTTCCCTGTCTCATTTTTCTGTTACAGGTGAGTACCCAGCGAGACGATTACCGTGGTTCAGGTACTTGAGCCAAGCAGACGCGAAAGCTGAGAGAGGTAGGAGGCAACGTACCGGAAAGTATGTCGAACGTAGGGAATTCTGACCGGCCAACTAATCACGAGCAGCGCCTCTTACGTTTTCGTCGGCCCGTTTCCGCGTTTCTCGTCCGCCCCTCTCCACCCTGTCGTTTGCCATTGTGCCAAATTAAAAGTCTTTGCCCCGCCGTGCCGAGCCAATCTTGCAAGTTCTCGTCGAGAGTCTTTCGGAAACGCTGGAGGAGCCTGTCTATCCCCGTTTTCTCGGCTTTTTAACAAAATGCCGCCTATTGTCCCGCGGCCTGTCGTCGTCGTTCTCGAATCGTTCTCCGCAGCGTCCTCCGCGAGCGAGCGACGTCGCCCCGTTAATTGGAGCAAGCCCGGCGAGAGAGTACCAATTAAACTTATATTGCGTGATGTCTCCATTGTCGCCCGTGAATGCGGTCGCGTGCCTGGCTTCCTGACTAAATGAGTTTCCCGTTCATTGATTCGGTAACGATATCGCGATGGAAATTCTTTCGTCATCGCTCCACGGTATCCCGGCGAAGCGACGGTCGATTTAATCGACAGGCGATCGGGGGAACTTATTCTTTCGATGGATAAACCTCGCCCTCGGGTATCTTTCAGCTTTAGCGGATTACAGTGTCGGGGAACTTCTAATGAGATTTTTATCGCGATCGATGGAATTGGAACTGAAGCATCGTCGTTTCAATAGATCTGTTTCTGTAATAGAGTTATATCGGCGCTGGTTCGTCTTCATTCACTTAAGAGACGCGCTATTACCATATTGGTGCACACATCGCGAGCATCTTTTCTCATTGCGCGACTCTATGCAACATCCATTCTCGATCCGCGAAGCATGATAAATGCATTCGTCGTTAGCGAACGCTTCGCGCAGCGCCTCGGCGGCGAAGTTCTTGCCTGGCGTCGGAATAACAGAATCTCCCGACGGTGTTTCCAATGCTAATTAACTGTTGCGAATTCTAATTAACGATCCGCGCTATAAATCGAGCTGCAGATGCAGATCTTTAACGGCTCCGAGCACGTCACGCGGAAGGGGGGTTCTTGTCGAGTTGTTTCTTCGCTGGATTTCATATCGGCCAGCCTTCATTTGCAGCGTTTAAGCTCTCCGCGAGGTTTCTGCAGGTCTTATCCGATGCTAAATTGAAGCATGAGTGCGCGAGAGGAGGCTGTAAATTGATCATCGAGAAGTTGTAAGGCTCCCTCCAGTTTCCTTTCAGTAGCCGCTGGAAGGAATTTATCTGGCTGGAGGATCGTCCTTAAACTATCGAACGACATCGAATAGGATCTGCACTTTTCATCCGTTCCGTAGAATTAAATGATACTTGAATACTTCTTATTCATCCATTCCTGTCCCATATTTTCTCTATACTCTCGATACGATTCTAGATTCCCATTCCGTTAGACGATTAATCACCCTCATTATCGTGTATGGCGTCTGGAAATAGTAATCATTTCCTGCCCCCAAAAGGAAGCTCCCTTCCTGAATTAAGGTAATTGCTAATCGCAGATGGATTCGCGGATTTCACGGAGCACGAACGGACGAGTACGCAGCGGAGCTTCTTCTCCTACTGGTTGCCAATCGATCGTCGATGGGAGGGTGCATTTCGTTAATAGTTTCCTTCCTCTGGTTAGTGGTATTTATGTATCAGGGATGACCCAGAAATCTTTCGCCCAGTAGATTTCCGATTTCCAGGGAAAATCCGCGCGACTCTGCTCCGAGGCGAAAATACTGGCTAAGCACCGATCTCTCCCCCATTCATTTTCGTACGCGTTTAGCCGGGATCGCTGAAAATTACGACGCGTGGAGAGCTTTTACAACGGCGATATCATTGTTCGCCAAGGTGTATTGTTAACCTTTTCCTGACTAAGCTGAATAACTCTCTCGTACGTCGCTATTCATTCTTTAGTACCTCCTACGCTACCTATTCCATTGTCTACTCGTTTCGGGTGCAGTGTGTCGAGTCTACACATTCCTCGTAAAGGAATTCGCATGGATGGTCCAAAACGAGACGCGTGGAAATCAAGTCAAGTTTCGCGTTGTTGCACAGCTAGCAAATCGAATTCCGTGTTCATCGGGAACATTGGGAAACACGTTCTTGTCCCATCTTCTCCTGGCGGCCGGTCGTTCCTGCAATCACAGCTTCCAGACTGATCGAACTCCACCTATTTCCTTTTATTCCCGTTGAAATCTGTTCGCGACTCGTTGGAAGGATTTTGCTCAACATTCTCCGTGGCACGTTGATGATTCACGAACGAACAGCAGATAGGTCAATTCGATGACCCAGTAGAGCAAGAATAAAAGAACTTCAAACCATGAAGAATCCACCGTTATTGCTACCTCCGCATTAGTGCGTGTAGTACTTTAAACCCGAAGTTCCGTATTGACATTGAATTCTAAGGGAACATACTTGCAAGTACCTATATCACATGGAGCTCTAGGACAAGTTCCCACTCGAAATCGAAGGCGTGGCAGCTTGAGGTGTCTATTGTAACGACCAAGGGCAAAGGCAGAAAAAGGATTGCGCAAGGGCCAATTTCAAACAGCACCTCTGTCGTGCTTCCAATTTTTCACGACTGCATTCCATCCAAGTATACCTACCTAATAAATCCGGGACATGTGCCAGAGGGGGACCGGTCTGGACTAGGAACCGCGAAACCGTCTACGCAGAAACCTCGCTGAAGTTTCACCGCGACGGAGCAGCCTTCTATCTCCAGTGTTTTAATTAAATCCGACTGCTGCGAAAGAGGGTGCGTGTTTCCCGATACTCGCGACGTGCCTGACGTTCCTCGTCGTTCGCGATACTCTAGTCGTTTCCCTGCGAGAGAGTAAGCTTGACGTTGATGAGAGTGTTCGTCGGTCTGACGTTGGCGCACCACGCAGCTCGAAACGAAAGAACAGACATCAACAGTGTACCTCGAAGACACTCAGCTGTCGGTTGACCAATAGATCGTGCCCGATAGTTTTAGAAATTCTGTAAACGTGGAGGCAAAGACGAGGATCTATGGTCCTCATTTGACAGCGAGGAACCCGCTGTTTTCCACGGGAGCTCGTAGTGCTAAGATCGAGGGAGCTGCACGGCATTCCTCCGTTTACTTTCACTGTTCTCGCACGCGTCTTTCGATAACCATCGTTGTGTTCGGTGAAATACGATTCAACTTTCCTAATTAACTCTCCTATTAATGACACGGTTTCTAAACACCTCATCACGCCCGACAGGCACCATTACCCTGCAAGTTGTACACCCTATCGCGGCGTTTCATTCAATTTTGCGTTCGATTAGACGGTACAGGTGAACGGGCGGGCTCGCGTGAGGGTTAATAAATATCCAGCGACGGTAACCCGCGATTAAAATGCATAAAACGCTCGGAGGTGAACGGGGCCGCTGACGATTAACGTATCTCTCCGGCAGATTTAGCAGATCCCCTTAACGGTCGGGCGAAGCTCGATTTCACGCCAAAATTGCGGCGGCCGCGTAAACGGGTGGCGAGGTAAAGACGCTCGGAGCCGTAAACTTGATAAATAGGCAGCCGTTCCCTCGGTGTAACGAAATAATTGTGACTGCAAATTAAGGCGAAGCGTTGCGCGTAGATTTCCCAGCAACCTACAGTTAGATGGCTATCTATCACTCGACCCAGCTTCACGTGCTCGGTATAACAATTACCCGAGCGTCGCTCTTCTTTTTTTCTCTCCAGCAGTTATCAATCATTTATGCAATACATGGTGGGGCGCTAACGAACGCGTCGCACTGCTAATAATAAAATGTCGCGTGACTAGTTCACTCTGGACGGCACGCAGGTGCAAATCGTTCGACCGGTAACGATTAGATGAATAATTTCGATGCGACCAGTCGTAAAAGTGGCAAGTCCCATTTATAACACTTGTGTTCTAGCCACTCACCGACTCGTCGGATACTTTGGCCTCGCCGTTACTACCGGGTCGTTAAATCCGCCTCCAGCTAACGAGTCACTCGCGCGTTTCCGAGTCGTCGAATTTGCCATGTCTAGCCGCGAACTCGCACGCCCACCTGGAAAAGTAAACAGTCGCTTTTAGAAGACGTTCGATTCCGTCCCGCGCACGAATGGCCCGGGGCTCGCCGGACTTTGATCTCGTGTCCAGCGGTCGTCGATGAAGACGTCGGTGAACAGGGTGGGGTCGTTAACTCGGCGGGACGAGACTGTGCCTTAATCTCGTCCCCTTTTCTCCCTCGACTGGGCGTTATTTTTCCCAAGGAAACATCTCATCGCGGCCTCTACAAAAGATTCTTGTAAAAAGGGCCGACCTTATCAGCCAGCCGTGCTCGGGCCGCAATTACGCCGCGGGACAGAAGGATAGGATGTCCGACGAGCCTTTATTTCCTGGCCGTTTCCCTCGAAAACAACCCCCGAACAATGCACTTTCCCGTGCAGCGGTTTCGCGGACGGAGTTGCACGTCGGCGTGTCGTGCAATTATTCCGACGTGCAGCTCGGTTGCGGGCCTCGTGCGAACACCCGCCGTCGACGGAAAGGGTATAACTGGATGCTCGGCTAAGTGGAAAAGGGGCGGGTGGAGATAGTTTCGGGGATGGGGGCAAAGTTCGCGATGCCCCGCGACGCCTAACGTCGATCGGACTATTTTTAGACGAACGGAGCATGAGGAGCTGGAGGAAACTTGCCGTATAATCCTCGCTGAAAGAACGGGGAAAAAATTCTACGTAATTAGTGTCCCTCTTCAACCGACGTGGGAAAGTTTCCCCGAGCTCTATGCCCGTTTGCTGTCTTAACTGCGCCGTTGCCTGTGGCGCGTTCAAAAAGAAGAACAGCATTGGACGGCTCGTGTATTAGAAAGCAGGTGTAATGATAGAACTTTGTGTGTAGGATGATTGATGTAAGCAGGAACGGGAGGGATCATAATCGAAATTGAATTTCAGCGAGGCTAAATCAGACTGGCTGAGCAGCTTCCTGAAATTTAGGTGTCTGAGTCTTCCGTGACACGGTCTGATACTACTTGAGGTTTCCGGGTGTGAGCCATTACTGCAGCAGTGTCCTCAACTCCCTGACGAAGGCTAACTGCGGCACTAACGAAACGTTGGAATATTCTTTCAAGGGGACACGGTTTATACACGGAAACCACAAGTCACAGCTTCCAGGAACTATTTATCGCGCGGAAACTTCTCGCACGTTCCCCCCAGCGATTCGTCTTCGCAGTTAGCCTCCAGTCCTGGTTATCGATCCCTCGCCACTTCCTCGACGCTTCACGGCAATCTGGGGCAGCCACTTTTCTCTTTTCATCGGCGAGGGAAAATATTATTATCTGTTGAAGTAAATTAATTCGCCCGAGTTGGGGCAGCGGCGTTGGAGTATACGCGAGCCTACCTCTCCATTCCGCGAAATCGCGTACCCGAGCGATGGTGTTGGCGTAAAGTGACCTTCCTGTCAGATTGGTGGTACGTTCGCGCTATTTTAGGTCGACCAGTGCGAAGTAATAAGAGACGGTCTGGCCCCGTTTTGAAGCTTTCGCCACCTGGAACTTCATGCCGACTGATATTGCTCCCGGAGGCGGCCGTGGCTTACGTGCAACTTATAATGAAATTCTATTGCGCTTGTAACTCTGTCCGCCAGGCCTCGGCTGTCCTTTTGCCTGCTCTTTCTGCTTGACACGCGTGTACACGCGTCCCACGCGTCGTGTACGCGGCACCAGCTGGACACGTGTGTGCTTTGCACGGTCACATCGTCCGTGGTTAGCGGATGTGACGCTTTGTTGTTCTCGCCATCGCGTAGAAAGCAGATAAAATTGATCGATAACCCGAGTAGAATAGCCTGTTTACACACTATAAAGAATCCGGTGGGCTCGGGAAGAACAATTTCTACTGCAACAATTCGATTACATTAAGAGTCAAAGCTATCTGGTAGCTGACAATGGGTACGAGCATCCAATTCGTAGTGATTTATGCGTTGATTTCCTCTGGTCTCTCAGATCTCGTTCGACCATCGTCAATCATCTTGCCTGATTGACGCTTGTTGTTTCTGAATTAAATCCCCAATGCAAGAACCGCGTCTAGCGGGGATCTCCCCTCGAGAGATCATTGGCACAGGCAAGAAATCCCACCGTCGGTATGGTTATCGTCGTTGTAGGCGGAAAATGAAATTTCTCTTCTTGAATTCCATCTGTCAGAACGCGTTCCCGTCCCTTTAACGCGAGCTGCCGTTCTCCGTGTCCTCCCCGCCACTCCATTAGCTTTTTCTCCCGGGTCCGTTTCTTATTGGACTTTCCCACTCGCAATCGGATTTTTCAACCAGCATCTTCGTGGAGAAGTGGTCTGACGAGTTAAAGCAACTTCCACTGGCGCGGGCTAATGTAATGAAATGAATCGCTTGAGCAAAAAAGCACGATGGTAAACCATCTCTTTGTCTCCATTTTATACTGCACTCGAGAAGCGAATTTCAGAGCGCTCGTCGAATTCGCTGTCGACGTTAAGGGGACTAGGCAGTCGAAAAATCGATTTTTTTTATTGCATTTTCCGAAAGTACTATCTTTTCTGAATAAAATGCCGTTTGGGTTATATTAAAATTCGCAAAATTGTTGATTTGGCAGCTAAAAAGATCAAGCGGTAACTTATAGCGTCGCCTTTGCCCAGAAACTTTAAACGCGATTTTCTCGAATCTTTTTTTCTCTTGGTTTTTTCCTGATTGCGAACGAATGGAGGTTCAGATCGACTTGAAAAAAATTACAGGATGTGTAAAACATGTGCCATTTCGACCCAAACCTCTGATATGGTCCGTAAAAATTCGAGATTTTCATAAAAAAATTGAGGAGTCACCGGATTTTAGCAGCGCACAAATAAGAACGAATTTTTCTCGGAAAAATCGCCGTTTTTCAGCCACCAATCGCATGATTTTGATTTAATTGTTGTTTTTATAGGTTTGCGCGGAAACTATGAATCCAACAAACAAGAATCTCACCTTTGAAATCGGATTACGTCACATTTTAAGACCGATATTAAAGCAAAACGACAGAAAAACGTTAAAATGTTTACCCGTCGGCAGCGCCATTTTTAAAGCACATATATATTTCTTATTAATATTTTTTCAATCTGTATGGTAGTAATAAACATTGGGTAAAAGCATATATCTGGATGTGCTTTCATTTGTTTACAAATAAATAATGGACAGAGTCTCTTTCTCGCGAAAAACGACTGCCTAGTCCCCTTAATCACGGCGGTGATCGTATAGAGATTGGGACTTTGGTCCAAATATATTTCTATGCACTCGAAAAGCCACCGAAAGGCTCCAAACTGTTTCCTCGTTCGAGATCGCCCGCCCTGTTGCCAGGGGTTGAAGTCCCACTTACCCGTGATCCATCGTATCAGGCAGCCCTCGCGAACGCTTTTCCGCCTCTAACAATCGTTTTCATTGTACCCCAAAGCGATACGGCCGCGTCGCAACGATCACGCTGACGGAGGCAATCGGTCGTCGGGAAACGATCGCCGATCGTCGGCCACGGTTATTAGTATTGACACTCCTCTCTCTCGTAAACGATTCGCAGGACGGCTCGGACGGGGGTAGAATGGGTATCGTGTTGCGGGATATTGCGATCCAATCATACGTAAAATCAGCCGCGATACTCACCCGATACTTCTCCATCCCGATAGTATTCCCCGCTGCGGCTGACCTCCGTGTATCGACGATGCCCAAAGCGATATTCGATGCCTGCGCGCCAGGAATCTCATAAAAGTTCGCAGCGCTGCCTCTTTCTCAGATTTTTATCGGGACAGGCGACGCTGTGCTCCCCGTGATTGGCAGTAATTTATATGTAGATCGTGTGTACACCCCCTCTGACGAATTCCCGTCGATCCTCCGCCCTGCATATTTGCAAGCCCCCTTCGTCGTTGTTTCTTTTTCATTTTGCCCCATTTTTTTTTTTTTTTTTTACCTCGAGAAACAAACGCGCCTGACAGCCTTCGCTGGACTAATAATAAACCGTAGGTATGAGTCTCCCCATCGAAATGGCTTTGAACCAGCACCGCAAATACTCCTATGCTCCGTGCTTTCAACCCTCCCGCCCCTCCGCTAATATCTCGCGCCGATTTTTCAAAGTTTCCGAGAAAAATCGTTTTCCTTGGCGCCGGGTCGTTCGTTGGGAAGGAAACAAGACCCATAAATAAGGGAAGTTTCGCCTTGTGAATAAGAACTAGCTGGGGTACTCGTTTACCCCGAGGAATTCCTGAAACACCTGAAACCTCGGCTCTGTGCTCAAAGATTCACCATGGCTAATCCAGACGATAGATCGCGTCCATAACCCAGGGCGGAGTTCTTCAATTTTTCACAATGCCTGTGTTCCCCATCGAAGTGCATGAGCGATCGTCCGTTTCCCGTACAGAGGGACACGATCTCAAGCTGCGGGGGTCGTTGGTACCATTAATCAGCCCGATGTAGACAGCAGGTGGTATAGCAGATGGACTTGGCCGACCCATCAGACAGGCGGACGCCGTCGTCGCGCGATGCTAATGACCCGACAAATTTTCCGATTGTTCCCTATCGTCGGGGTGATCTCTTTCGGTGGGGCGCTTGATAAACGATCTTGATCACAATGGCGGATGGGAGTTACGCGAGAGAAAGGAGCACAGGCCACGATCCAGCCTGATTTTTCAGCTCTCTGTGGCCGAGGTTCTTTTGAGAAGCTGTATAATATGGGCCAAAAGAGGACGCTTATCAGCGAACAGCTTTATGGCCCGTGCACTTCGTTTTATTGTACTGTAATTACTGCACGCTTTTCTTCCGGCTGTCACGACCGTTCGTTTTTATCAGGGACGTTACATCGTCCCATTCGTCTCCACGATAAGAGTAACCCCTGCTCTCCTTTTTTTTCGTGGAATTCATGATATCCTACGCGAGGCAGTGCATTGTCTTTGTTTCTAATAGCGATTTCGGCAGACACGCACTGGTGCGCACTAGTGCGAACTTTTTCAGTGCGACACCATGCCGCACATTCGGGTGAACTAGAGCTGACTCAGCTCTGTTCTGGTGGATTCTGGTTAGGGAATAGGGATGGACTGCAAAATCACTAACAATGATGGTGATTTTTTATCTTCAGTGAATTTGCTTCCCGTGATCGTAATTCTTAACATTGATTGAATAATTTTTTATAAACTACATCAATATAGCTTGTGTTACAGTTAAAGTGTTAATTGAGCGCAATTCAGCGAACGTATACATTCTCTACTAGTTAATGTATGCACACACTGATTTGATTGGCTAAAGTATTCTCGCAGGTATACATATTTTTTATTTTTTAACTAAAGTAAAGAAATATTCGTTATATTTAAATAAATCAAGAACGATTACACTGGTTCAAAATATACAACTGAACTTCTATAAGAACGTTTGGGAATGTTTTGAGAGAAATTGGGGTTATGTGACGCGTGCAAAGAACAGTTATGCTCTCCACGAATCAGAAGCGATCACGAAAAATCACGGATCATTGTCAGAAATCCCCGTGATTGGGAGCAATCGTGATCGAATTTACCATCGTGCCCAGCGTTTGTAGGAAAACCCATATTATTTACGAAATATATATTTGTCACCGTTAATTGGTGTGAACATCATTTCACGCGCATAGTTTCCTGTGGTAAATTCCCTACAGAGATCCGGTACACTTGGCTACACTGGACTGCGCTGTCAGAAATGGTCAGAAATCGCAATGCGAGAAAGGTTGCACTAGTGCAGTTTATTCCGTTCATCCGAATGTGAAGTTTGCACTACACCAGGGCAGCTCTTGTTCGCCGAATACGATACAAGATTGCTCGCATGTCAAATCAAAACCCTAGAAACCGTGCTGCACTGGCACTGTGCTCAGGCAGCACCGGCATAGCACGACACTGCACCAGTGCGTGTCTGCCGAAATCGCTATAAGAGTGTTCCACTCGTCTTCGTGGTTCGAACGATTTCAGATGTTTAAATTGACTGTTATCTTTAAACTTGCAGAAAATATTCTTTTTATGTCGATCCTTCTAATTATTTATTAATTATTGTGGAATCTTGTCCACCAAATCCACGACCAGGCGAAAATATCGTGTCTCACATGGGACTTTTATCTCATGAGACAATTATTTTATTATTTTTTAAGAATTTTGTCATTAGTTTCATGAAATTGGACTCTCATGAGACAAGTTTCATGAGATATTTTAAAAAATCTCATTTCTCGCGACTATTTCCATTATTTACATTTAGTTGCTGAAATTTTTGCCTCGTGATAGAAAAGTCTCGTGTAAAGTCTCATCGTGGGCTCACACCTTTAGGGAAAGAGACCAGTGCAGATTCGTGCGCTACTTTGAGCTCCAACTTACGTCATGTGTTTGACGCCAAACGCGTGTCTTCGTAGGAAGTACAAGGACCAGAAACAATTAGCCGTGCATTATGCCGGCACAAAGGAATTCCCACGACAGGGGGATATGCGTCTGGCGCAAACTCGCGAGGTACATCGCGCAGAATTGATTTATCGAGCGAGGCGGATATACAAATTCATGATGTTTGGCCAGATATACCGGGATTTGAATCACAGCAGCGAAACAATACGAGTCACTTGCATATGTAAACCCGCCGATTGAATTTTATACGAGGCCGTATGAAGAGTCACGCCTGCATCCCCGTTTACCCCTTTAATCAACTGACCTAATTCCCCGCCGACAGGCTGACCCGTTTTGTCTCGGCCGTAAGAAAAAAGGGGAGCCTCTTAGTAGAGTCTTCGGCAATTGAAATCTGCGACAAAAGGAGTCAGAATGAGACCGTTGGGGAGGTGGGGACGGGGGCGGGACGGGTCACCTTTGTGGGACAGGACCCTGAGTAATGGACGGTCTCATCGAGAATCGCCGCTTTTTTTCTCTCGAGAACCCCCCTTTGAGGAGGAAACGAGGAGCCATAGCCCCTGGTAAATGAGAATCGGAAGTAGTAATCGAGCTTCTTACTCCAGAACATTTCTAGTCTAGCGTGTCTCTGACGCTCGCACGAATCCCTTGGCCCCTGAAACCGATCCCATTCGCACACGATTTCCACCGCGACAGCGACGACTCTTTAAGGGGACCTTCCGGTCTAGAGCCCAAAAAAATAGGTGATTTTTAGGAATTAATTAAAGGAAAACTACTATATATAATTTAATGGGACTTTTTGCATTGTATTAAGGATGTCTTAAGTTATAGAAATATATTTTTTGTTGTATAATTAATCATTGCAGACGGCCCTGGGGAGTCGTTAAAGTCAAGGCGTCAAAAAATTGATCCAAATCGGTGGGACCTGTATCTCCAAAAGTTATTATCCGATTCGACTGAAACTTATTTTATTTTGAAGATTATACTTCTGGCTAGGGGGGGGGGGGACTATAAAAAAAATAAAAAAATGACATTCTTATTAGAAAATAACGACACTTGAAGTTTGAAATCACTTTTTCCTGTACTTTTCGTCCTTTCAACGCCTTTGAAAATTATAAATTTTCAATTTTTTGTAATTTTTCTAGTTCCCCCTCTAGCCAGAAGTATATTCTTCAAAATAAAAAAAGGTTCAGTCGAATCGGATAATAACTTTTGGATATACAGGTCCCACCGTTTTGAAAACACTGTTTCGAGAAAAACGCGTTTAAAGGTTTGCGTGAGCGCCGAGTGCCCGGTTGTTGCCCATGCATTTGCCGCTACTCAAATGCCTATAACTTCTGGAATTTTACGAATTTCAACAAATCCTTTTAAATACGTATTCCTAAAAGGTTGAACATTCGAAAAATGAAAAAAAAATCGACTTTTAGACCGGAAGGTCCCCTTAATGTCACTCATCTTCCGCGCGTATGCCGTCAGCCCTCGTGAAGGTGTCCAGCCCCGCATTTGACGAGACACGAGCAACCCGGGATCACGGGTGGCAACTCGTGACAACCGGGTGTTTCATCGGTCGAAAAGGCGTCTTTGTTTTCATTTCGCGCCCACGATGGAACCCGTTTAGAGTAAATCCGGGCATATTGCCGCGCGTGTGCCGCCCAGACGACACAGAGGGAGCAGCCCTTTCACAGGTAGAATTTCGACTAGATATACCTACACCCTCTCGGCGTCTTTCTTTTGTCGGCGCTGGTGTGCGCGATCAGATAGGTGTTTGTGTTTGCGATTCGACGAGAGCGCGAAATAGGAGGATCCGTCGCGCTGATACGTCCGTCGAGATCCGAATTCATCGGCCAGGAATAAAGCCCGCCTTTGTTTCGAAATATGCAACGATACGCGCTCAGTTTCCACGCCGCGCTCTTTCTCTCTCCCTCCCGTTTTTTTTTATCGCGCTACTCCGTTTTCCTCGCGTTCACAGTTTCATTTCATGACGAATAATTCTTCCCACGGCGAAATGGAAACTGCGACGTATACAATCGCTGGAATTTCCATCGTTCTCTTCTATCGGTTGCGAAAATCCCATTCGCCTTGACTTTTGTCTGTTATGATTGCATACCGCTTTGTTATTTATCTTCCTGGAAAAGTGGGCAGTCCGTTTCCTAAACTTTATCCGCCTGCGGGGTTATGAAGGCGTTATAATTGCCTCGATATTAAGTGAAATTTCAGTGAAATCGGCATCGCTAACCAGGCCCAAATGTAGCCGTCCAGTCACGTTAAGTTCTACGCGATAATGGACTCTTTATATTCATATCCGTGAATGGAGGGTGGACCGAGTGGCAAATTAAGGTGACGCGCTCGTGAGTTAGACAGGCGGAAAGTCTCGACGCAAATAAGTTCAAGGGGATCAAATGTCCGGTGGAGAACCGGCTCCAAACGAAATTACTTCTCCGCTCCTCGAAGGACAATGCGTTCAGTCGCGTGACACAGGTGGTCAGAAGATTAAACCGAATCAGAGTGCGAAACTGACGTGCATTCAATTAAGCCGTAATTGCGTTTCACGTCCGCCTGATAGTTAACGCACTCGCTAAATAATTTTATCCAGATTCTCTCCGGCGTCGACTTAATTGAATAAATTACTAACAACTCGGAAATGTTTTGTACACCCCTGTGCGCGAGACCGCGGCGACTTCCTCCCCACGCTCTACCAGCACCATTCGGATCCGTTTAGAACAGCGCTGCACAAGGAGCTGTTTTCGGCGCCTAGCGGCGAGCAACCCACCTATCTCGTTGCTAAGGTTAGAATCGGTGAGGAGAACTGCAGTAGTGTATGTGCGTGAACGTAGGCTCGTAGCATCAGTAAATATGGCTGGGTTCAAGTCATACCAAATGCACGTACACTACTGCAGTTCTCCTCACCGATTCTAACCTTAGCAACGAGATAGGTGGGTTGCTCGCCGCTAGGCGCCGAAAACAGCTCCTTGTGCAGCGCTGGTTTAGAACGTTAAATGTTTGTCGTCGAGAAGTTTTGTCGCAGTATCGCGGTCGTGTTTCGAAGTTTATGCGCGATTTCACGGTCTCGCCACTGTACATCGTTGTTGGGAGTTGTGGTGGCATCGAGAGTGGTCCATTAAACGCGTGAAAATCCTCCTTTCTTATCTTCCCACTCGTCGTTTTTATTCTCGATTATTCCCGTGACGAATATCGGTGTGCAGAGCAGAAGACATTCGCGATTTAAAGCGGCGAATGCATCGTCGTAGAGGGATGAATTCTGTGTCCAATCACTCCTTTCGAATATTTCATTACTGAGGAGAAGTTTGTTCTCTCGTTGCGCCACGACGACGACACCGTCCACCGCAATACTAATGATTGCGTTCGAGGAGCTCGGCGTTCTTTTTCTGGAGCACTTAAAACTTTAATTGTTCCCTTCGTGTCCCGTTGTCCCGACGAAATTTAAAGTTCCATTTCGCGAGACGAAGGCGCCAGAGGAACGGATCGAGACAGCGTCAGGTCCAGGTATCAGAGCGACGAATTTAAGGTTTAAAAGTTGCCAGCTGGGAACGGACGTCTTACAGCTTTTTCGAGGCATGCCTGGCTACCAGCTACATAGCCATTTATCATTGCGGCTTCTTGTGCTTGACACGCGACGCCCCCTCTATAGATATAGAGTAATGTGGGGCAAGAGTGCGCACTTAAAGTTTAGACTTCTCTAAAATCCTTGGTATTACACTGATAGTCATATCGTTTTGTGAGAAATAACTACTATCCCTTATTATTCGATAGGCAGTGGCTTCATGTAAATTTACCTGTCACAACTTATATAAAATAAATATTTCCAAAAAGTGTCAAATGCGAACTTTTACCCGCTATGTGGGGCAAAAGTTCGCATGTTATGGGGTAAAAGAACGCAACGAGAAATTGCGGATTAAAAATTAATAACAAAAATCAAAAGCTGAGATCAGCGTGGCTCAACTATCACAACCTCAAAATTTAGCAAACTCTAGAATTAAAATAAGTTTAATGAAGATATAACACCCGTCAAATTATTTTGGGGCAAAAGTTCGCATGCGAACTCTTGTCCCACTGCATTGTGCGAACTTTTGCCCCCACAGCTACTTTTACATTGTTTAATCAATTCTGTTATCTGTGAGGAGAATTGAAAACTTCTATTAGCACTTTTTAATAGACGAATTTTAGCTCTTTCAGGCGGCATATTAATTAAAATATTTACTGATCAATTTATAGGAATAATATTGATTCCCAAACATGAGAATATTACATCAGAACTAACGAATTCAGTACTTACCGCATTGTAAGATAACAAACCGAAACACAGTCACGAAATTCGACATTAGTGACTCTACCTTGATTGACAATTGACTGCCAATCACCATTGGCAACTGCCACAACTCAAACCATGAAATTCGCATGGTGCGAACTCTTACCCGCTGCGAACTTTTACCCACCTTTACTCTACGCCACATTGCTCGCGATAAGTCTCGCTACGTTTTTACAATCCCCTTCACGATCGTCTAGGGAGTGATGCACGCGTCGGGCAAAGAACGACAGCTATTCTGTTCAACTATTACCGCGTCCTCTCGTGCATAACACAAAAGTCACCGTTCCTTGGTAACCAGGCCGCCTCCAATTAACGAAAGGATTAATCTGGGATACAAAATAGGACAGGATTTTAATATCCTCGTAGATATTCAGATTGCAAGATCGAAGTAGCGAGTCGCGCCTATTTACAAAGTGCTCGAGTCGCTGGTAACCGCAATTCTAAAATTAAAATCGTCTCCAATTGTATCGTTGGATTCATTACATTCAATGCTAACAGTACTTGTACGATACAGTACTGCGCGCTGTCGCAAACGTGTTTACGTGGCCGTACTAAAAAAGAGGATAATCAGACTTGTCGTTTCAGGGGAACACGGGTTGGAGGGGCAGTCTTCTCCGTTGATTAAAAGTTTCTTTGCCCCTCCCTGCCACCGAGGAACCCGATAAACGACTTCTTTTCTTTCGGACGGTCAGCCAGCGGAGCCGTTGGATTAATGTAGCCAGACAGAAAGACTGTTGCATCGTTATTTTTTCGCGATAATTACGTTACCAGCTGCCTGCGGTCACTTTCCGCCCTTCGTTCGCGTCGCTCGGTGGTCGAAGTCATCCGATTCCTTGCCCCTCGAAAAATTCGATTCGCAGAAGCCGCCATCGGGACACGTTTCTCGATTGCGCCGGCACGGCCACCAACAAGTATAGTCGCGCGGAAGATCCTCGGATTAATTACTCGGCGGACAAGGCTCATCGATCAACGACGATGCACTCGCTGTCTCTCGATTACAGTCGCAACCGCGAATGCATCGCTAAACGTCCGAGAACCGGGGTGAATGAAATGCAGGAAATAACTTTCGTCCAAACCGAAACGGTTTCGTTTTAGAGAATTCTACAACTTCTCTATCGCCGATAAAGAGCCCCCGATTCCTTCCGTTACACGCTAACTTAATATCCTTTGGAGCACCCGTGAACAGGCTTCTCGTACAACAGGGGAATCGATTACCTCGGGGTTTGGCTTGCAACGAATAGCGATCACTCAAACTTATGATCCGGTCGGAGCACAGAGAACGTGCACGTAATGTTCAAGAATTTCTGGTCAAATCAAGTGCTTTCATACCAGCCGTAATTGGGCATAATGCGACGTGGTTATACCCTTAAAGGCTATCGCGGTACAAAATCCTCTACGCGTTTTTCCATATTTCTCTCGCGGAGAGTATCGAGCGATCCCCAGCCTGTCGATAATTCAATTTGAAAGGAACTGGATCGCCGAGGCCGCTGGCTCGTGTACACGTTCCACGGACCGTTCAGGATTACGTGTCGCGACTTGAGCATCTTCTCGCCGAGCGTCTACAGAGAAGGCTCCGCGTCGTCGATAATTAACCGAGACGCCTGGGAGCTGAAGGATCCAGGCACCTGCAATTTCTTCCCTCGCCTCGGCGCTGAAGAGCAATTAATCGCCCTGGTGTCCGTTAACCCGACCCAATACCGAGCTCCCCCGGTCGATTTACGGTTGCGCCGCGCCTAGGACCGTTTGCAGGACGAACATCGTTACGAGGACCTGCCGCGACACGACGTACACGCGCGGTCACTTCGCTTCGTGTCGCTGCACGTGCATCGTCAGTGCAATCGATGCAACGAGCTGCCACAAGACGGATAACGAGCGTATGCATCACGGTTCAAAGTACCAACCGTCACTTTCCGTTAGAGTCCAGTGGAATTCGGATGGTTTTAATGGTGACCAACGGCGACTTTCTTGTGTCTCTGGTGGACACAGTCGCCGGGGTTGTTAGGGGATAGAGGAATAGTGGAATTCTTAGCTCTACTCTGTAATTGGGCTCGACTGACTGTCGAGCATCGACGCTCGAATATTCGAATCGTTCCGAGATCTGCCAGCGCCTGTTATCTACCTTCTGACAACTGAAAGATAACAGGAATCTTGACGACTTGAAAATTCCACGGAAAACGCCACGCGATAGTGGATTGCAAATGGTCGCGTGTGGAGAAAACTCGCCGCATACCGGCCACGCTTTGCACCAGTATTTTCAAGCCCGAGGAAAAAAATGTATTCGCGACTTGGCTGCAGACCGGATCGATTAATTTTCGCTGACTACGGGCTCGTTAGGGGCGCCTCGCCTCCGCGGCGGCTGTCAGTGCATTTTCGTTCTGCGAAATATGGGGCGCGTTTAATTGAAATGAATCTCATTCACGGCAAAGTCGATCATTTTAACGCGGGAAAAGGGTAACCCTCTTACAGTGGCCAATGTGGTTACTTCTTCGGGTACTTCACACGGCGAATTAATATACATAGAGGGAGAAGTTCGAGGTGTACAGGAAACAGAACTCTGAGGAATTCTTTTCATTTTACAGGGAAAGGAAGAAATAAAGGTCTTAGGTTCAAGGATGACCCACTTGCTGTCTTTTTCGAGGTATAGACTGGATCCACGACTTATCCATGAATTAATCATCGATCAGAACTACGATGTATCCCCTCAGGGCCCTTGGGTGTGTAGTTTGGCGTCCCCGTTAGCTGGAACGGAGCGCTCGCAGAGGCAGCAAGTTTGGCTAACGCCCTGCTAAACGTGTTAGCTGGTGTTTGCCAACTAGTTAAACCGTTGATATTTGCTCGCCGGTCTTTGAAATGTATTCGGCCGTGCGTGGCGGGCCACGCTGAGATAATCACGAGTAACGACGTGTAAATTAACTCGCCCCTCGCTCCGGAAATGAAACAACGAAGAATTAACCGGTCGCTGGCTGGGCGCGTTCATATCCGCGCGCTCCTCTCCGCGGATTATTGGTTGGCCCGTCGATCATCGTGTCGCCTCTAAATTACACGCCAACGTTGAAAGCGACAGCTGGAAAACCCGTTCCGCGATCTTTCTCACTCTGGCTGGATATGTAGTCGGTCCTCATCGTCGAGGGGAAAAAAGTGGCGATTCTTAACGCGATCCCGAAAACAGCGATAGAGTAACGTTGCAATTTCGTCGGGTGGTCTGGAGTCCTATTTCGATTCCGCTAAAGCCCGCCCCGAGCATCGACAGGCAATTAAGAAACAGTACACACGCGGCGGTGATGCATTCTCTATCGAACAAATAATTACAGTGGTCCCGAGCGCACGCGAACAGAGTTAGGGGGTGTTCTTCCGAGACACCGGAGACCACGGCGAAAGTCCCGTTGCATTCGTTGCCCTCCAATAAATTTGTGGCCAGCGTGATGGCGTGCATGCGACGCTCGCATTAACGGCCTACACCACTGCGGTACGTTGCGACATTTGATAGCTCGCTGGTGTCCGTGGCCTCCGTAAATTCGAATCGCGCGAATGCAGATTCGACGGGGATCCAGGATCGCACGGAACGAGCCGCGGGCATAAGAGATCCTTTTGTCCCCGACAGGAATTTATGGAGCGCGGGGGTGTTGTCGCTCCGCGAGAATTACGGGTCCTACGCTTGACTAGGAGCGCTGGGATCAGCCTTTGATGGCTGTTCACGGAATGTACGAACCGCTGTGATACCGTCTTCCCAATGGAGCAGCTTCTGAACATTCATTGCCGTCTCAAGTCTCGATCAGGATTCTAATTTTGTAAGAGTTTAGGGCAAATTAGGGAACGGCCTATGATGTGCAAGTTATGACCATAGGTGGCGTCCCAACGAAAGTAATGTAGTCGACGGAGTGTATAAGGGACCACGTAGAGTCGGCGTAGCCGGTGTGGTTAACGCTGCTGATCAGCACGCGGGCGGCTCGGGTTCGATTCCCGGCGCCGGTGGCGCTCTCTTCTTCCGTCGCTTACAATTTTAAGTTTTCTTGAATTAGGTCGTCGTAGTTAAGAGGGTTGGGAAGAGGCTGTTGATTTGAAAGGCGTGTTACTCATGAATGTGATTATTTAGCATTAAGGTAGTTCTTAGTAGAAGCGTTCATACAAGAAGGAAGTTGTCGAAACGAACGTTTCCCTGTCTCGTGTTTATTCCTCGGAGTGATTTTCCTTTATATTCCACTGTATTCATCCCCTTGGTTTCCCTGCTGCTCGAAGCACCCTTTGTTCGTTGACACGTGAAAACGGTTTCGGTACGCTCGACACCAGCGCGGGGAATTGATTCGATTTCACTCGGAAAACAGTTCGGTAATGTGTCCTCTTGAAAAGCATGGATGCGTGAATAGAGTTTTCTAAGAATTCAGGAGGCTCCATTGCTTTTTCTACTGCTATTCAAGATATCCCAGATATATGTATTCAACGGGAGCACTGAAATAACACCGCTATTTGTTCGCGATTGTTTCGCCTGTGAACGATGGTTATTAATCATTACTATTTATTATCTCGCCTAGGCCCCGATAACACTAATAATAGTAATATGTTAACGATCACGCCACTACTGAAGAGCTATACGACCTTCGTCCGTACTTGTAGGGCGGATGGTCATGAACTCCCTCGCGTGTTTACATTCATTTCATTACGGTAGCGTAACCTCCTCATAGTCGCCGGTCTTCACACCGCCATTGCTCGTATTTTCGTCGAACTCAGTCCCGAACAATAACTAATACCGACGATGCTCGAATGAAACCTGGACATTTAAAAACGTCCCGTTTTCACTGGTTGCCTGCACCAGGCGCAGGTTCCCATTGGATAGCGTTGGGTCCCATCGCCCACTACTATTCTCGATCTCGTTCTTCGTTATAACAGTGAAGCTTAGCGTGTTAACAAGCATCCGTAAAGAGCATCCGCGAAAACAAAAGGACCCGTTGTTCTCGGAAGTCGGACGTCGGGGGTGGATGCAATAAAAAACGATGACACTTTAGCAAGAAATACCTTTCGCCGGTATTATTTCTCGAAATAAACACAGACGGTGGCTGGATCCTCCCCCAGGAGAGTAATGGCACTCGAGTCGACGGCTAACAATCGCCGTCGTCGTCCATCGTTACTCCATTGAAGAAATTACGGCTCGCTCTCCATCAGAATTACGGCCTCTCGGTTTTCATTATCGCGGCCAGACGATCCGCGATAGCGACGTTTTAATAGCTCGGATCGCCGGGTTAGTGGAAGGAACAGCCGCTCGAGAACGATTTCTCGAAGGATACGCGTCCGGCGGAGAAGCACTTAGGCCGACTTATCCTGCCGAGGAAGTTCGATAAAATGATGTTCCCCTTAATGCAGTCTCTACTTCGACTCTGGTTGTCGTTTATCTTCCCTGGCCCGCTGATATCGCGCCACCTGAACCAGGAAACGAAGTTTGGATCCTGCTGGGCCAGGCAAAGCGAGTCCACGAGGACCACGATGAAATCTCGTACCGTGGACACTCGTTTATTGAATTGGAACGTTATAAACTCTGGATGTCTGGGACAGCGGGGAACCTTTTTCTATCACGAAACTGCACTTCTTTCCCAGTGAAACAGATTCAAGTTGTTGTCGCCATTTTCAAGCGTAACAGATCCCAGTAATTCGTCCGATAGTGGGTGTAAATTACCATGGCACGGCCGCTGGAAAGTTTCTCGGTCCGCAGTACGTTAATATTTAACTCGTCGTCTGCTGTATCGTTATCGTACCCTTGGCGCGGCGCGACTCCGAGGTCCAATTTACCGCGGAATCATTTACACTCCCGTAATAGCCAGCGCGTTAATTCCGTTCCGGTGATCTCGTTGGCTCTGTGGAAGAATTCCTAATCGCAGGAAATGCGCCGTCTCAGTATTTCGTTGGTGAAAACTTGGACGGTGGGAGGAGCGAGCAGTCGATGCATTAAACTTCCAATAACTTGGCCGGTGTCTGCATTAATTTCGACAGCGCGTTAAGTACGGCGACGCCCTACTTAGGGAACTCCCTCGGTAATTGATGGACCATTGAAGCGTTCAGCTTGCTACTCTTCCCGTGGTTATTGTCCCTTCTTTGACGGCCGTAATCGGGAGTTCTCGGGGTAGATTTAGCAAATCAGGGATTGCTCGTGGAGCGTGTGGCACAAAGGGAATTGTTGCGAGTAAGCAGGAATGGGGGTGCTTAAAGGGGGAGCCTCGCCAAAGTAACTGGAACGTTTGTGCATGCGTGTTCTCGTAGGAACGGGCGAATACGTGCTTTCGCGTGAATCGTACCGAGTAACCCACAAATTTCTGTGTTAATTAACATCGGCAGGCTTCCGTTCCACATATATCTCATTTGACCGCCTTGCAACATCTAAACGAACGCCTCGATCTTCCTGCCTGTAGCGACTCAATTAATTTACTCGAGCCATCGATTGAGGGACCTCGGAGGCAGCTTCTTCCCGCTTCGAGAGTGCAATCGCGAGAGGGCTTCCGCGCAATTGACCCAGGCGAACGTCTCCGAGTAATAACGGAGGAGAGAGGGGCCGAGGGTGGCCCGTGGAAATGTCGAAGTTCAGCCACCCCCCTCATTGCTGGCCGCAGCAGGGGCTCACGTATGCATGCACACCTGCGCCAAGGCGGTGGCAGTGTAATACAGTTCGTTGACAGGAAATGAGCGCGCTTCGAATCGCGCTGCGCGTTATCGACGTTTACCTCGGATTTGCGAGTGGAACTTACGCTCCCTTGGCCCGCCCGCGACACGGCTCCAGCCCCCATGAAGCGTCCGTTTTACAGCTAGCTTGTTTCGACGGCTGCAGAATTCAGGGGCCACGGGGGCGACGGGGAAATTAATTAATATTCAATGCGCTGAGGCCGAATAACGCGCACGCGGCCGTAGTTATTAACAATGCAACTTGTGTGCACGGGGTGGCACGACTCTGCGGCTAGTTAATTTCTCGCCACGGGATCCTTGGTCCCGATATACCGACGCGTGAATATCGCCGAATCACGTCCGATCGTGAGCAATTGAATTACGTCGGATCCCACGTCCATTGTGGCCTGATAAATTGAACGCCTCGCGGTTTCGCGGTGCCATTCAACATCGGCGTGGACGGTATATAAAATATCAGCCACGTCAGTGGCTCGGTCTTGCAGTGATATAAACGCGGGGGCAAGTCGCGAGCCTGGAATCGATCGCTAGCCAAGTGGCCCGCGAAGTGTAAGCCCAGCTAAATCGCGTTATTATACGCCACGGGCCTTGAGAATGGATTGCTTGATTTATCTTCGCGCGTGTAGCTCGTTCTCTTGGATCTCTTCGGATAGTACACCGGTATGGGGCTGTATCTACTTTGGCAGGTATCCTCGTTGCTTAGAGGATTCTGTCTCTCTATTATAGATACCAAGCTGCAAGCTGTGCTCTTGGAAAGGAGCACAGGTTGAAGGTATTGAGGTATTCCACGATGTTGATGCAGCCTAAGCATAGGGAGCCTTTAAACCATGCACCTCGACGGCTAATTCTACCCACATGTAAGGATAATTGGGACTAGGCTCGCGGTCTGTTTGCCGGGAAGATGTATTCCTAGGCGACCGCAAGGTGTTTATTAGCGGCGGCAGGGGGCTAATGAAGACGCCGTTAATAAGCTTGTTAGGCAGCGGTGGGCGAGAGATGCGAGCGTATCGCGATAGTTAGCCTTGACGCGGAGAGTCAATGGATGTCGGCATAAAGGGGGCCATTCCCCGCGCTCTCTCACAGGCAACTTTGGTGAATAGTTAGTGGCGAGTGGCCGACGCAAGCATGACACTGCCAAGTATTTAGAGGTTCGCGCGAGCTGACGCGATGAAAGGGAATCGCGACAGTCAGCGTAGAATTTCGAACGCGGAGGCCAAGCTTCTGTCAACGTTCTCAACTGTCTCCGGGGCACAATGCTTCGAAGAGCAACCTCGAATACGCAATGATGCGTGACCACCGTGTTGTCGGAGCGTTCACAAAAGAAACGTCTGATCGATCTCGACAGTTTCATTAACTAGGGTAATGTGCTTTCTGTTGCAGCTGGAGCCACTTCTGAGGAATCTAACCAAAGGTCCAGTTCTGCACACAATCGCCACTCTCTCACGAAGGGTAAGCAGATCGAGTAACGATCGAGCCAGCTACGTAATCTAGGGTAGAGCCGTGCCGCAGACGTTTAAGCGTTCTTTAAAGGCGCGCGTAATGTTGCAATGCCATGTCGCTTTTCTTCCCATTTATCGACACGATTGTGTACACCACGGATACCTACCCTGCGATAATCTACGCACAATATCATGCATGCCCCGTAAACACATTAGTCTGCGAGCGAGCGTTTTAGGTACACGTATGGCATGTCGCCGGGAAAGGGTATATCGTTTCGTTTCTCATTCGTCGTCTGCTTCTCGCAAAATGTTTTCTGTTAACGCTGCTTCGCGTTAGGATAGTCCTTTGTCGTTGATCACTGGCTCGTGAATTCGTGAACAAAGCCGGGACCGTTCGGTCGAAATGCGGAGGGAACCGGCGCAACCATAGTTTCATCATCAGTTCTCATTAAAAAAAAAAACAAAAAAAAAACAAGGAGGTAGAAAGGAGAATACTCCGGGGGATATTTCGTTCAACGGTGGCGGAGAAATGGGCGAAAGTCCGGAGGAATTCAACCCCGTGTTCAAGGCCAACTACAATGTATTCACTGTTGGAATAACGCTATGAATCGTCCCATAATTTCGGCAATTTTCATACTCCCCCGAGATTTCCGTGTAATCGAAACGGGTGGAAATAAAAATCCAATGGACGCGCGGGTAATGTCGAAAGAGACGCGGAAATTACACTCCAGGGTAGAATCGTAATCGACGTACATCTCTGATCCTATGAATACGAAGCGCGAATATCTGGTATGGGCCAGATAACGAATACAATTGCGCTGCACGCGCGGTAGCACGAGCAGATTTAATAACCTTTTAATTCCGATCGCTCGCACTCGACTTGGCTGGGATCCCTCTCGCTTCCAAAAGCTGGAGGTTTAATCAACCGTGAGAAGCGTCCGCGAGATTGATAATAACGGGTGCGTTTGTCTGGAAGGATAACGAAGAATCGGTGATCCGTGGAAGCCTGAAAAATCCGCTCCGCCATCCAAGCCCCCGTGGAGAAATTGCCTCCCAATGTTTACACTCGACTAGGATCCGCCGATAGGTGCGCGATAACGATGCTTTTAATTAGCTCCACAGCGGCTTAAACGCGGGGAATCCACTTTTCGCGTCAAATCCAGCAAAGGGGCGAGAATTTAAAACAAGTGGTGATGCTACGAAATTAATTGACCAGCACGAAATGGCAGAACACTTCGTTGTAAAGGCAGTGTTTTTGGATGAGAGGGGGTGAGGCTGAATCGACGGGGGGGGGGGGGGAATTAGAGGGGTCGATAACGTAATTAGAAGCGTTGCTCCACAAATATCAGACACGCGTTAAGCGCAAGGACAATTATCGTGCCCCGAGGCCAGAAACAGAAACAAAGTTGGTCGGGGATCCGTTGCAACACGCGAACCTCGTTCGCTCGTTAAATATTAGTAGAACACTCCGGTGGCGCTAGGATGAGAAACCAGGACAATTTCGATCGTCAGCCGCAGACTCCAGCGTGTGCCACCCATTAAAATGGAATACGAGCCACTCGACGCGTTGCGTTAAATCGTGGCTCCGTGTCGTTGCCAATCGACTCGGCGCAGCCGAATTCAACGTGGCTACCGATGCCCTCGGAATATTCAAGCCGCTTGTATGACAGTTCAAGGTCGCATTGCAGCTTTACATAATTCGCACGCCACATTATCTCTTTCGCTATCATTAAACCCGTCATCGTTCGTGATTGTCGCGGATTTGGTGGTCGAGGGGCCGTAAAATTCAATTCGAACAATACATCGAGGATGCCAGCCTAATGGCAGCTCCGTCGAATGGGAAAGCATTAAAACACGAGGATCCCCCCGCAGAGGAAGATTGAAACGTAATAACGAGTCGCGATGGCGGATCGATCCAAGTCTCCGATAATAAATCATCATCGATCGTCCATTGATGTTCCCCTGAAGAAACGAGGGCCACTTGGCATTATGCATTATTCGAGGAGAGCAGGGGGGGGGGGGGGGGAAGCGAATATCCTACCGATGAGCTAAACGAGAAGCTCAAGGAGCAAGAATGGAAAGAAGGGTGTCTGAAGTGGTGTGCAGTGGAGTCGGGAAGCGCCGCGAGGACGGAAAAATAGTAAGAACGATGTTCGCCTAGGTTGGAGATGGCAAGAACAGATTCCTATTGTTTTCCGACCCACTTTCCTAACGCTGGAAGATTAACAACGTCCCTTGGCCGTATACACTGACAGATTTTTCAACGTGCAACCTGCGACATAGTTCCTACCCGCGACCTTGTGGAAATAGAAACGTGCCGACTTAAAGAGGCGTGTCGCTCGCATTCGAGAGTTTCCGAAGCAACGTGACTGAGCCATGATTTCCCAGATTTCCCGGTGACCTACTGTTCGCGATACACGTATTTCCCTAATCTCGCCACTTTTTTGTCCGGAGTCCTTTCCCTTTTCGAAACACCAATTTGGCCATCCGTTGTAGCTTACCGAAGCCGTACCGTCCCAAGGTGCATCGCGCCCGAGGAAATAGCGGAAAAGGCTTTTGTGTGCACGCACGGATTTTCCACCTTCCGAAGACCCAAGATACGCCAGCCACGTTGTTTCACGCAACGTCGCCGTTGCATTGTAGCGCAACGAAGCAGCCAGCCGCATTTCTATCGGGAACAACAATGGGCTCGTATACGGACGCTCAAACGGCCACGCCGCGTTCTTTGTCGTTTCTTCTCGACGAAAGGAAGCCTCGTCTTTCTGACGGCCGATTATAGATCGCTCGTGTCGTATCATCTTCGCCCCTCAACATTGATGTTCGCCTGGCAGTAAAAGTATCCAGAACAGTCGGAGAAGTCTTCTATGTACAGATATTAAAGAGAGCGATCGTGACGTACTCGCCTGGAACCGTGAAGCGTCGATGAGCAGTTTTAATTTCGCCTCGACACGAGGATCCACGACTCGAGAATTTTAGACAATCTTGGGGGTGTTTGATAAAGTAACGAAGTGAGCCACTGGATAAAGGGACAGCTGGTGCGATGGAGTAATAAGTTTGCAATTGAAAATTGCGGCTCGCGTTCATTGAACGACCACTGGTTCCGACGGAACTGTGAATCTGCAGCGAAAGGTTCTCGCGAAGATAAGGGGAGACTTCAGAAACGGCTGGAATTATCGCGATCCAGGCTTACTATCTCTCGCTCCCTCTGTCTTCTTCTTTCTCGGCCGACAATTGGGTTTCTTCACGGTAAAATTTCAATTCCAACGCGCGGCCTACGGACGCGGATGAAAAGGCTGGATTTCCATTGTTTTCCGACTCACTTCCAGGCGACGGAAGATTAACAGAGCGGACGTGTGTATATCCACCGCCGAGGGCCTCTCGACGTTTTTCGACCGTTTTCGCGGGAAACGGGACCCATTGTGGCTCGAGACCGCTGTAATTTAAATCATCGTCCAAAGATTTTTCCCTGGCAATTTTTTCTCCACTTCTCCTCCTCCTCCTCCTCCCCCCCCCCCCCCCCCCTCTCTCTGCCTGTCTCTATCCGCCTGGGCATAATCACCGCGAAAAGGGCGCGCTCTCATTTGCCCGCGAACGAATATCCTCCGCGTCCTTCGACTTCTTTTTTTCGCACCCGTTGGATTCAAATCAGGCTGGGAAAACGTATTGATTCGCGTAACCCGCAATCGGGGATGCATGTTTTCCTCCCGCGAAAATGGAACGTCCGTATTAATTATCGCTGCGCGCTTAATGCGCTCCCAATACTTTTTGCCTCTAATTTGTGGATATTACTGCACCGCTCGTTCCGTTGACAACTCCCTTTCCCAGGGCGTCCGCAAAGAACTTTATATCCGTGACGTCGAAACCGTATCACCCTGTTTCCCTATCTCGCCTCTCCCTTCCCCGCTTACTTAGCAGGTCCCTCCCACCCTCGTTCGATTCCGTATCCGCATTGCTAATGAAACGTCCAATTACCATCAACGATTGCCACGAGGCGCACGGTCCACGAGTCTCCCCTTTTGCTCTCACACTTTTTCCTATCTTCTGACATTTGCAATCACCAGCCGGAAACAACATTGGCGGCGGGCACCAGCCGTTGGTAGTCTTCCTCGGTCGTCGTTCCGTGGAAACGAACCGCCGACTGGCTCTCTTTTAAGCGGCCAAGTCCGTCGCGAAAGTAAGTCACGTGAATCCCAATTAATTGGAATATAAAGGGGGGGGCTCGGCGGTGATCGATAATCGAAGGGTAGTCTCGTTTCGACGCCGAGCTGCATTGAATTTGATATTCATATCTTTCCTCTCCCGACTCGTTCGTACACGCTATTGACGGTGCCCCGTTAATGTCGCGTCCCCGCCACGATTAAACGTATCGTTGAGACGAATAAATATAGGTGCTAATATTTCCGGCGCCAGAGAAGCGAGCTCTCGTTGCCAGCGATAAAAGGGAGACGCGATAATATAATTGCAATTAACGGGAGAACGAAATGCACGAGATTTAAACTACTTCCGATGGTGCATAATTGACCGCGCGATAGTGCAGCCACTTCAGCTTCCATTTGCCGTTCCTGCTGGAAGTTATCGGCTCTAGATCGCGGTTCTTACCAAAACGAATACACCCCCGTGCCGGCTGCTCCTCTGCAATTGTATGCGCAACCGTTGCGCTCGTCGCCCCATTCGTTTTCCAATTATCAATTATCGCCGGCGGCGCTATTCCTGTCGGGCTCCCTCCATCCCCGGCGACATTCCCGATCGACTGCCAGAATCGTCGGATAAAACGGCCCCTTCGCTTGCTGAAGCCGTAGCAGATGTCGAAAATAAGCAAATCGGCGCGCAATTGACGACAGTCGTTTAAGTGTTGCGCGACTGTACTGACATGGGACTTTGCTTTGAAAAGGGGCATTAGGCATTGGGGCTGATACAAGTTCATACGTTCAAATGATTTCGGTAAATGATAAAATCCTTCGTGGGATTTAATAAACATAGCAATCAACGACACGTGCAGATCGTTCGTGAAAATCGATGCCGGCGATGGGCATCGATTGTTTATTAAAAAAAAACGCTATAGGAGCAAACTTCGAATTTATCTTCCGCAGAGCACACGATGCACTGGTTCGCCCAAATCGGAAGTGACGAGGCCCCCGCCGAATCGTCAGGTAATAATCAGCGTGGCAAATAACAGGCGGTGTGCTGTGCCAAACTTGTCGCGACATTTGCACGGAATTTAATGCCCCGCGTAACGAGTGCGTATTAATAGTAATCCCCTGTCGAAATTGGAAATGACCACATTCACTTGCTTCCTTCCCCCGCTATTGTGTGCGCTCCGTGTTTCAGACCCCATGTGCGCTTTGTGTGTTTGCACGTGCCCGCGTACGAAAAGTCCGTTGCCGCGCGTGCGAGGCGAACATTTTTTCGTGCGAAGCGCGGTGGAAGTCAAGAAAAACGAATAATCAACTCAACCTACCTCGAGCACGCGAATTTACCGAGGCAGAGAAGTAAAAGGAATTTGTTCAAGCCCTGAGAGTTCTGCAGCCAGGCTGATCGAGCAGCAATCCTCAATTTATAAATCGAATACATTCTTCCTTGCGACATGTACGCGTCCCTCGGTTTGCCCTATTTTTAATAATCGTATTAGTCCCCGAGGGAAAGCAGCGTCTAGATACGCCGGGAAACGGTGGCCTTCTTTTCCGCGCGGCTGCTAGCAGATTGTCAGACAGAAGAGTGGATTTATTTCTCGCGACCCCCGCAGCCTCGGTATTTCTTGCGAGCTGATAAAACAGCTGCACAGCGAAAAAGGAAATTTCTCGGGAAAATTGATTACCCTCCGCCGGGTAATGGAACCGATGCGACGACCACATTCTCCTAGGACTTTTTTTAGCTTTCTTCCCCCCCCCCCCCCCACCGGTGCTTAATAATGTTTCGTTTATTTGATTTCGCGGTGAAACGGTGCCGGACACCGGTACGTCAGTTTCACTGGCGTTCAAACGCAATTTCGCGACACACTTCCTCCAGCGCACAGTGGGGAAATTTTGCGATTTTATGGCCAAAACCCCAAAAATGAAATTTTTGAATTCGACAAAATAAATGCAAATGCCAATTGAAGAACTATATCCATTTTCGTGGTCAAAACCTTGAAACTTATTTTTAATATATAAAATTTGGCACTTTTACGTTCTGATATATGAGAAACTAAATTATCCGAAAAACAACACTTTCAAACATTACGAACGATAAAGATTTATTTATTATTTACATTTATACACTTAAACCTATGGTACATCAGGGCATCGAAGAAGGGTTATCGCTTCTGACGACAAACCTTTTAATTTTTTATCGGGAAGTTTTCTTAAATTACTAATTTTGCTTCTAGTATTACTGAAAGAGCTTTATCAGCAGGTAATCTGGTTGTAGATTTCGTGAATTTATAAAATAATTTTGATAAGTTCGAAAATGCGTCGGAGTGAATGGAAACTTCGCGATTATTATTTGCCTTTAATTTTTTTTCTAACTGTCGCACTTGCTCGCGAATATTCTGTTTCAAATAAATGTGTACTGTTGTAAATAATTCTTTTTTCGTCAGTATTATTTCATTTTGACAAGATGCTAAAATGAAACAAACAAACATACATAATACAAACAATCAGACAGAGGATCGAAGCTGAATAAAATCGTTTAAAAAATAATAAAAACGTTTGTAATGTATAACATGTGAAACAGTCACTCGGCCACAGTTATGTCGTATGTTATACAAGACACACAGGATCGTGTTTAAAAAAATGCATATAATTACAAGATTAGCAACTATTAGCAATTAATAATTGGATTTATAGAATCAAAAAAGTTCAACGTAAAATAGGAATGATAAATCATTGCGGGATATTATGGGTTTTATAACTATTTTATGTATTGAAAATTGATTCTTATATGAAAAGGTTATTTCTAAAACACTACTTTAAAAATTGTATAAATTACGTATTAAGAACCGAAACATAATTATTTTGGGGACAAAAAGATATCTTACGCACCACCAGGAATTGAATCCATGCCTTCAAATTATTTTCTGAACTTTAGATAACACAATATAAGTGTTTGAAGCAACCTGAAAATCTGGAATAATTCTTCGCGATCGGACTAACCTCACATGAACATAAACATTTTCGAGTCTATACGAGGTTTGTATTAAAACATTTAGCAGTAAAATTGGAGGCATTTGATGCCCAAATTATTTCTTCAATTGACATTTGCATTTATTTCGTCGAATTCAAAAATTTATTTTTTGGGTTTTGGCCATAAAATCGCAAAATTTCCCCACTGTGCAGCGACCCGATCCGTTTACGCGCAACGGCGATTGCATGACGCATGTTTGATCGAGCGAAGAGAGTGCTGGCCGCTTTCGAGATGCGTGTATTGTCCCGTGTGCTCGCAGATGCATGCCTGCGGATGTGTCGATGTGCGCGAGTTCTGCTCGTAATATACCCGAATCTCACGTGCGTACGCACATATTCTCGCTTTCTTCTCGACAGATGTGAGGCGACGCCGAAGTCTCTACGACGAGGACTCTCTCGACGGCGATCCTCCTAGCGAGAACGAAGGTATCACCTTTTCAAAGGGCAATGCCGAGACTAACTCACCCTCATTTCTCATCAACAATCCCCCGTTCACGATACTATCTTATAAACGATCAGAACCGATCCTTATTCGTCCGATGAATTTGTTGGCTGCACTGAAATATCACGCGTTCCATAGCGCGAAGCGGGCTCCTCTAGCATTTCAATACTTAGCCAGTTTCCAGTAACGCGACCCATTCATTTTGTTCATTCAGAGGAGTCGCGAATATCCCGAACACCTTCCCAAGACTTTCAGTGGCTGACGATTGGTGTCCAGGTTACATTCACCGTGTAAACGCTGCAGCGATCTAAGCAAATATCGCGAGGAAGGTAGATGATTTTTGTGAATATGCCCCCGATACCAGTCGTCAGCCAGAAAATGCCCCGAATGTAAGTCTGTGTCCGCGACGCTCGTGCGAGTGAAGCAACCGAGGGAACGATTAACGATTCGCGGCGTTCGGAGCAAAATTACAGTAGAAGCCCGTGGATTGGCGCGGCAGGGGAGAACTAATCGATCCTCGGCGGTTGTTCCCAGGACGGGAGTCGTCGGGAAGCGCGAAAGACGTGGACAGGGCGAAGCTCGTCCGTGAGAGACAGAACGAGGAGCGGCAACGGAAGTTGGAAGAGCTGAGGCAGCAGGCCCTCGCCGCGCAGCGTTTCCGGGAGCAGCGGGAAGAGGAACGCCGAAGGCGCATCGACGAGCTCAGATCGCGTGACAACGACAGGTTTGTGCTTTTATTTCCCAGCCCCCTAGCCAATGAACATCGCTACGCGACTTTACGACTTGGTACTCCCCCTCGACACGTGAGAAGCCGCGATAAGCCGAGATTTACGAACCCGCGCTGCTCCTTAATGGATATTCAAATCAGTCGAACGCGGACGTGGACAGAGTTAATTAGCATGGGGAAGGAATGTTTGCAGTCCGGATACAGCGATTCGGATTTTTGGGGGTTTCGCGCGGTGAATCGCTCTAGCGGAACACCGTCGGCGCGGTTTAAACGCTCCTTACGAGATTACTTGCTCTACGAGGTTATAAGTTGACCTGGTTAATATGATGCCGGGCTAAACTGTTTCGCCGCCGCAGAGAAGCCCGGGAAATTACCGCGACACCCGCATAAACTTCACCCCCCCCCCCCCCCCCCCCTCGGAAGAAACGCAAGGGTAGCATATTACTCGCGCGAACGTACCCTCCACCCGTTTCTGCCCCAATTTTTTCACGTACCATTTATCAATCGTCGCGATTGCGACGCGAGATTCTTAAACCAGTGCTTTACAACATGCAATGTCGATGTCCACTTTCATAGAATCGCGTGTCCGACACTTGTTCATCGTCGTTCCAGACGGAACCAAGTCGAGGAGAGGAAACGGTTGATATGCGAGGCGGAGAGAGAAAGACGGGAGGCTATCCTCCGAAAGAATCAGGAGAGAGAGGCTCGTATAGAAGCGAAGAAGAAGAACGAGAGATCGCACATCGTGTTCGCGTTCGGGAGCTCTACACCGAGGATGCTGGAGCCCGCTGACACCGGTGGCTCTACATTCTGGGGAACGCGCAGAGCAACGTCCACCACCAATGTCATGATGTTCTCGGCCGCTCAGCCGTTGACCAGGAGATCCTCCGAGAGAGAGCTGGACGGTAGCAAGAAGCGAGCTACTTCCGCTGGGGGACTCGACCGGAAACCTGGCGAAGGTTAGTGGACCACTTTCGGTAACCGGCAAGATCCACCCCGAATCGAATTCGAGGAAACCAGCGCGTTTAGTTTATCACGACAAACGGGTGCGGTCAATTTACCGTGGCGACGTTAATTTACGGGCACGGCGGGTTACGACAGACGTCAAATAAACGAGGACCATTGACGTTGCGCGTACGGTGTCGTTAAATGGCGCTTGAAATGTTGTATGAATCCCGACGCTGGCAGAAATATGCGCGACGCCGTTTACCGGCCGGAATGAACGAGACAAAGGGTTTCCTGCCAACTGTGGCCAGTTTCGATCAAATCCCGCGGGTCCACCCGGAACGAAAATCGTAGCAGCGGTATTCGGTTTTACTCCTATCCGTCTCGATGAATCTCACGCGAAGACGTCTGTCGCGGTTTGTGTCCGTCAGTCAGCAGTTTCCGTTTGAGAATAGAGTTAAAGCCGCGAGTTCGTGTGAGAATCGTTAGTGAATGGTGTCGTTGGTGTGTGAAATATATTCTCTGTTCCACGTCGGCACCCGAGCGTCGTCTCGAGGCGCGGACGGTGGAGACGTGCATCGAAAGCTTCTTTTCTCACTGCGTTCGTTTTACACACAGCGCTTCTCTAGTCGTACATAGTTAATACGCGATCGATACTGCAGCGCGTAACGCATGGGATGCACACTGTGTTCCAGATGATACGTGGAGAACGAACGAGACTTATATTTGCGCACGTTCTTGCTTGCGCTGTTTTTACGATTATGATTTCAGATTCGTTCGGTCACGAGAGGCGAACAGATAACGAGAAAAATGAAAGCTGACGAACGTAAGGGTTTCGAAGTCGAGTTAAAAGTCGCGGGTCCTCGGCTATCGTGCCGAGCGACTCTTTCCATCTGTGTGACAAAATTTTTGACTGTAACTGCTGAACATCACACATCGACCACCAACACACGATCATGATACTTTACACGACTTCCATGGTTGTTCATATTATAAAAAAAGATTGCGTCATAGAGCATGAGATCGACGCTCCAGTATTATTTTTCGGTTCTTTTTCTCTATGTCACCTTTTTTGTACATTTCTTTATAGCCATAGCCATACCCACCGATCTTGATTTCTCGCCGCGTTCGCCGGCGAATAGAATTGAAATTTCCGATGACAAACGAATGATATATCCATTCGCTACGTACTATTCTGTTGCATAGCTTTCCCTCTTATATACACGCGAGAAGCACCTCACCTTCGCTCGCTGACTTCTATGTAATTCGAACGCGTTACACGGAGTAAAAGCGTCAGGGTACATAGAGAAACTCGTAGCGAGAAACGTGCCTGAGTAAATGTAATCTACTAGAGCATCATTTGCCCTGAACGGAGATAGATTTTCCTTTCGTATAATTAAAATCCCTTTGCATCCGCTGTTATCTGTACTTACTGGTGGTGGCTCTGTCAGGCGAAGTGTATCTTAAAATACCTGTGAATCGCACTATAATCTAACTCATGCTAATAATACCCCACTAGCCCGCCCCACCCCCGTATTCTCTGTCGAACCACCCCAACCCCCCTCACCCCGAGCAAAGTAAGAAAATCAAGAATGAGCAGAGAAGAAGGAGGGTGCCTAATGTTGCAGCGTTGAATGGTTTGTTTGCAGATATGAGAATGTCCTCGTCCATGTACGAGGTGTTCAATTGGAATTCTAGCCCCGATCCTCCCCTAACCCCTGCCAAACATAAGAGAGCCAGCCTCTCTCTGCCTCCTACAACTGACATCTTTGCCATCGATGATAAGTCTGATAGCGACACTAGGCGTCCGATGGTTCAGCGGGCTGCCAGTGGTGAGTCCTGAACTCGAAAAGGAAAAGATCTGCAACGGGGAGAATTTGTTCTGTTGTCCCAGAATGAGCTGTCGACATATCCTTGTCTTTCTATTCTCGTATATTAGCACACTCGGGGTATATGCTCTCTTGCAAGCATGTCACTTTCAATTTAACGCCGTAAAAACATGTCTCTGTACACCGTTCCGTATGCGTTTCGTCAACACGCGTTCCATCAATTTGCGCGACACCGATGGATTACGATTTAACGCAGCACCTAGTTTGCAACACCGTATACACGTGGTCCTGTATGTCAATTATCGAATTAGAGACACTCGCCGGTCGATTCTCATTTGTTTCGTGACGCAGCTGAAGAACCAATTGCACTATGATTTCGCTTGTTTCATATGGAAATTAATTACTCCGGGCTTGACGAGAATCTTTGACTGGACACATCGGTGTCGCGCAACGTGTACCATTAGTTCGTCTGCATCCAATGCTGTCCGGGACTGTATACTAACAATACTAACACGTTTATGTACATTGCAATGGGCTACTTACTAACCGTCTTAGATAAGTGTTGTTGTGATAGAAAATTACTTAACATACCGACCTTTCCTCTTAATCGTAGATGATTTAGTAACCCTGTTATTAGTAATGTTACGAAGAAGAAATCGATATCGAGAAGCTGAGGTGCCTCAACTAGCAGATAGAACTTTCGGAGCGCGAAACACGCGATAGGATAGCTTTTCAATTATACGTATACTTTCCGCCTCATTCGCATTTTCGTTTTAGAGGAGAAACGTACACTCATGTCATTCACAAACTTACTACAACGCTACTTGTTTTTGTATTCAGATCAGACCTCAATCCAGTTACAGATAGAGACACATAGATTATCATTGGAATCTGCCTCATCGATATTAAACGATCGACTCGAATCTATTGAACGTTTCAAGACGCTTACTTTCGTAGCACTAGATATATTAATTTAAATGCCTATACAATAAATACTTTACATGGTATGTCTGTTCTATGCATGCATGGGATTTTCCGCGTTGCCGTTCGCATGCAGAGTTTCGTCTACACCGCTTTTGCGGCGTCGTTCGCCCACGGTCCCCAGTTCCGCATTGCCCCCTGATATCCACGATATCAGCACGCGTCTTAACGACAGATCCAATCACATTCCACGTCCGAGGTAGCGTTGTCGAACGATGCCCAGGCTACGCGCACACTTGTCCGTATCGCTTCGACGTGCAACAGTTGGAGCAAAGTGGTCGAAAAATGGGGAATGCCGTTGTACCCGCAGCCACAAGTTCATACACGTACACGCAGCCACTCACACACACACACACACACACGTACACACGATTGCCGATTGGAAGGACTCTGTGTTGCGATGTTGAAGGATCCGACGCGCGCCTATGTGTTGTACATTTACACGTGACGAGTGTCGGCGCGCGGTCGTGTTCGTCGCTTTCTGCTTTGGCTTCTAAGGGGGTTGACACTCTTTGCAGGTGAAGAGAGCGACGGGACCCCAGGAACCCCTAGCTCAGTTTGTCTGCGAGTGAACAGGAGACGGACCGATCTGATGCCAACGATACCGTCGCCGCGGGACACACCACCGTCGACGGGACGCAGCTCCAGCGCCAAGGCCTTCACACGCTCGCCAGGTAGGACTTACTCCATGTCCAGGCTGGACCAGCTGGCGCAGCCTAGGAAACGCCCGACAGAACTTAGCACGCTGACGGAACAGCAGAGCCAGCCTCTGAGCGCTTCTAGCATGAGCCGCAGCATGTCACATTTAGCTGCGTCCGGGGGCAAGAGCCTGAAACGCTCAGATAACTCTCGTAGCATGGGCACGTTGCCAGGCGCGGTCCCAATGCCGAGGCCGACCAGGGCGGAGAGACTCCGTCGCAAGGCCCGCGAGCACCAGACCCAGCAGCAGCAAGGTAAGGTCGTCCCTGTGCACTCAACTCAGCGAGCGTCTCTGACCCATTTCGTCGTCGCTGAGGCATCTCGCGCACGTGTAAATATAGACACATCCCTTTCTCGGCACCTATCGTCGACGGGCTCATCTTTATCGGCGGCGGTCTGCGTGCTACCACGAATCTGCTTCGTCCACTAACTCTCGTATTAACTCGCTCACGAAAACGCGTAGGAGTTTCACGGCTCTTCGGAATGGGCTCGATAGGAGATCCTGATACGACTTCGTGCTCGTTCCGTATGACTGTGGACGGTGACTTGAGTTGGGTGCACATGTGCACGCATGGACGCAGAGAGGAGGAGCCATTGTGAATCAATAAGACGGAAAATCGTCGTACGACTGTTTCGGGGATCTCCTGTAGCAATGTCGCGACGACCAGACAGACAGTTATACATACACGCTTGCGTACGGTACTACCGAGAGACTAACAAAGCGATTCTTTCGATTCGTTTCACGCTTTAACAGTCGATGTTTAACAACCGATCTCCTACATACACGCGCGATTGCATGCACTTCGCTTGCCGTGTTTAATCGACACATTAACGCGTACCAATTGATTAACAAAACGCTCCTGCTTAAGAAGCGACAGTTCTCGCCGGCTTTTCGGTACCAGGGGTGAAGGTCTAACGTTTCCGGTAAGCTACACGTTTTTTATATATACATATATGTAAATCTAGTCACATGTACACGATGTATTTCGCCCACAACCTTTGGGACTGTACGAATTACAATTGTATTTAGTGTGCAATACATTCTCCGCTCCATTTTCGTTCTTTAATCTTCTTTTCTTTCGCTCCGTTACAACGATTTCTTTCTTGTACATTTATTTCAGCCTGATGTTCTCGATTATTCTCGATGTACATACACACAAGCGGCACAGACAGTAATAATTTCTGGTGGCGGTGCTTGTTCTCTCTTTAATTTACGCTACTCGTTCTCATTTCTATCTTACCGTCAACGAACACGTGACAGAAAGGAGAGAAGAAAAAGATTAGCTTCTCGAGCCACCTTGAGCGTTGAACACCAACGATCTGACATGATGAAACAGACTTTCGCGTGTCGCGATCGCATAATCACCGCGATAACATGATCTCTGAGACATCTTACAGTTCGGCTGTTACAGTTACATCTGTTCAGATGCTTCCAGGTATAAGATGGGTGCTCTTGAGAAATGATTTCGCTAACATTGCAGCTAGTTTCATCGAAGATCTGAGGATACTAACGATGCCGTACTCGGGGCAGAAAGTATCGACCGTTTAAAGTCGCCCTGCGTGCATCGCAGTAGAAATGACAATCGAAAGGTGTAGCGACCAATATCTGCTCCTAATACGAGCTATCTCTATAAAGTGTACGAGTTCAGTGATAACAGTGATCTTATAAATTGACAAGAAGAAGTTATATCTCTCTTATCATCCTTGCTGCTAGATGAGATATTCGAGTCAAGTCGAGCACTCGAATATTTTGAGTGGCTCGTGAAACGCTTCGGTGCTGAAACTAGCTGCACGATGCTAGCGAAACATTGAAATCATTTTAATGGGAGAAACACGGTTTCCACCTGGAAGTCTCTATCAGTATTAACCGCGACCACCGTGAAGTCTCGCGGCGACGCGGCGGTGGTCCGCGTCCGCCGCGGTTTCACGGCGGTCTGTTTCTATTGCATTGAACACGCCGCGAAACATACGCATAAAACACGTAAATGAAGAGATGTTCACCTTGGGTGGGTACGCGTAGGCATCCGCAGCGGGGAGGTGACACCGAACAGCCCATCACGACCGCACAGCTCCATGAGTCAGCAAAGCGCCAGCAGTGTGGGCAGCAGTAACGTCAATCTGCGTCCCCGTACAGCTGCCCCGCGTCGACCGCGACCTGCTTCTATTGCCGGTACCGGTGTTTCGGTCACAGAACGACACAGTGAGCATGCCTTTTTCAATTCTCTAATTGTTAATCGCGTACACGGTCCTCCTTCTGCACGGTCACGTGTAGAGGCGCCCTGGGAGAAATCACGTTTTCCCAGGGGAAGTGAACGCGCGCGGACTTTACCACCGTCCAACCGTCCCCCTCCGCTTTTAATTTCACCGAATCGGCCAGTCGACTCGTTGATCCTAACTAACGCTCCCGTGGTCCCTTAAATTTGCTTGTTTCTTTTTTTTATCTTATTTTATTCTATTTTTTTTTTTCAAAATTGCACATTCAAATACTCTGTGTACGAAGAAGCGAATCAGTGGCCGTGTCACGAGTCACGAATTCTCGCCGCAGATCTGTCGGGTGACCTGAGACCGACGAAGGATTCAAAGCCGCCACTGCCAAAGGTCCATAGCACTCCAAAGAAACCCTCCACGCCAAAAACGACGGAGGCGAAGAAACCGTCGGAGAAGTTGGTGAAGAACGCGAAAGCGTCGCCGCGGATAACCCCGAGAGCAACGCCGCTGCAGAGTCCTGGTGCGGAGATCGCGCCGTTCATTCGCGAGAGCACCGCCGAGATAATAAAGAGCGAGGCCAAGGAGGACATCAAGTCAGACGACAAGCACGAGGAGAAGAAAGATCAAGGCACAGAAAAGACACAAGTAATTAATGTTCCTTACCGGCGGCGAAAGAAGCGCGTCCGTGACGCTTCTGGCGAGCGATCGGTCGCACTATCCGCGTTCGTTTCGTTGCAGCAGGAAATCAGTGCAGCCGAACACGAGACCGAGGAAGCCAAGAAGCCAGCCGTTATCGAGCAGCCTAACTCTGCACCGGTGTCGAAACAGGCGAAAGATGAGTCGAATTTGAGTCAGGAGATCCAAGCGACCGCGCCGGCTCAGGAGACGCCCAGGACCTCGAAGAAGGAAGACAACAAGCAGGAGAAGAAGGCGGTGGAAGTTGAAGCGAAATCCGAGAACAATGTGGAGGAGCAGATCGACATGTCAGGTAAGTAGGACGGGAGGCATCGAAGAGTGAATCGGTGATTGATGTTGGCCGGTTTTTAGCCTCGATGATAGCGAAGATCAGGATTACCACGGAGGAGGAGGCTAAGGCGGCCATCGCGGAACGCAGGAGATTGGCCAGGGAACAGGCTGAACGGGAAGCCGAGCTTGAACGCCAACGACAGGTGCGCTTTTCACGGAGTCCTTTCATAGGAAACGCGTATTGTCCGCGGAGACCACGAGGCTTCTATGGAAAAAAATCTTTTGACAGGAGGAACAGGCGCGCCTGGAGGCCGAGAGATTGCGTGCCGAAGAGGAAGAGCAACGGCGCTTGGAGGAAGAGACCGTCCGTTTGGCCAACGAGGCTCGGGACGCTGAGGAGCAGAGACTGAGAGTGGCGATCGAGGAGGCGAAACGTCGCGAGGAAGAGGACAGGAGAAAAAGGGAAGAGGAGGCGCGTCAGAAGCTAGAGAAGGAAGAGGCTGAACGGAAAGCGAGAGAAGAAGCGGAAAGGTGAGAGAGTTTCAGATAGAATTTAATATAAAGTTTGTATCGGTTAAGGATTTATTTTCACGATGGATTTGTGATCATTTACAGACAACGGATCGAAATGACTGAGCGCCTTAAGAAGGAGGAAGAGGAGAGACTCGCCAGACGTAAGCGTGTCGAGGCGATTATGCTTCGAACTCGGGGGAAAAATCAGAGTAACACGCCCACTAAGGTATCAAGTGTTCGTCTGTGATGTGTGTCGATTGCCCTGTCTGTTACCCCTCTGTTCTTCCCGTTGTCACGTTTCTGGTTGTGTGTAACGCAGGGCGAAGTTGGAGATGGCGATAAGTTGAAGGAGGACAGTCCTAACGATGAAAACAAAACGAGCCCAGGTAGTAAAGGTGAGGACGTTATGACGGCCAGTCTGATATCCGAAGCAACCCAGCAGTTCATTAGCGGCGAGCAGCGGGCTCATCACACGGAAAACAATGATACGACGGACATTGTTCACAACGGCACGCATAGTAACGGCATTAACGAAAGTAAAATTGTATTGGATAATAATCAGGGTAATGTGGAAGGAGAACTGAATGGTCACCATACGAATCACGGAAACGGTATCAACAGTCAATCGATTACACTGGACAATGCCACCGTGTAAGTATATTAAATTAAAAGTTACAGATTTGTGAGAGCATTTACATTAACGTCAGAATTACATATTGACATCTAACTCAAACGTGATTAATGAAAGAAAGATCCAAGATATAACTGGATTTCTCATCGGTAAAAAGAGAAAAGAAAATAATAATAACAGAACTAATAGATTACATCGAAGAGCATCTCAAAGAATTGTAAGTTCATTTGTTTCTTTACGTCGTTCGACAATAAATATTATATTAATGCCCGTGCAAGGGTACTGTATCAGGCTAGGCGTACACTCCCACACGAAGGAATTTCCATGAGAACATTTGAAAATATTCTTTTCTGATTTTTTCCAGGCGCTATAGTGTAAGAACTATTTTTCCATGAACGAAACCGTTTTTCTCATCCAAAACATCGTACGAATTCCTAGTAGCAAGCATTTCATAACGTTATTTCTATCAAATGCATATTTTATCTAGAATTTGCGTGAATACGATATATATAACATACATACACGATGCTACGTTCTTATGACTATTGAATGCAATCAATTCCTACTGGAAACATCATGGCTAATGATGTAACTAACATAAATAACATAAATAACATAAATCATCGCACGATACTAGCCATTATGTATGTGAAAATGTTGACTGATCTATAGTGCCGTTCAGATAAGCATGTTACGAACGTATTCCTAACTTAAAGAAGAAACGATGACAGTTATATTACAACTATATGGGGAAAAAATCGAATAATGAAAAATCAGTTAGAATTACGACACGCAGTGCGTATAAAACTGTAGCGTCAGAAATTATATACCAAGACTACACTACACGAAAGTTGCAACGTTGATGATTATGGATACATACAAGAAGTACTCTGTATTTTAAATGATTCAGGGTAATGCTCTAGTCATTTATGTAACGAAAGTTATTTATAGATTCACAATGGATTGATATACACGCACACACATAATGTGAACTATAAATAACCGCGTGTAAAGTTTTTTTTTTAGTAATTACACTAGACTATTTTCGAATAATTGTCTATAATATCGCTTCTCTTCTACATTTATTCCACACTATCGACGATGTGGTTTTAGTACCATTATTTTATACCGCAATTTCCTCATTTTCAAGTGGAAATTTATATTACGAACCAAATGGCTAGAGTGTGGAGTATCGTTTTCCAAATGAATATATAAAGTAGGCTTAGAAAATGTGCCACATTAACTGTACATGTATTAATTGTAATGTATGATTTGGTGTCCAGAATTGAGGAAAAAAAACAACAAAAAAACCGAGTATAGTAAAGTATCCATATTTGATTTCCAAAATGAATTAATGAAAAAAAAAAAGGAAAAAAGAGATGAAATGCGAAAGACGAGAATCCTGTATATTTATTCCAAAATACGATGGCACGCGATATGCTGAGAATTTATCGTTAATGTGTATATAATGAATTTTGTTGTTTGAGATGTTTTTTGTAGTATTCGTATAACAACAAAACAATTAAGTTTGAAAAAAATATATATGTACTATATATAGTTGTTTAGGTAACAAAGTTTATTGCGCTTAATTTAACTTGCTAGCAATCGCTTTATAACAAATGTCATTCTAACGCAAATAATTTCACGTATATTGTACATTGCAAAAGTAGCCAGAGCAATGGTTGACAGATACGAAATAAATATACTGGCAATTATTTATTGCTATTTAAAACGTTCACCTAATCGCACGACTATTCCAATACCTAACAATGAATTATACGAAACGATTACGATATATCAACGGTAACACGTGAGGTATGAAGAATGTATATTGTATTGTCTATTATACTTACATATATTTTATAATTTATATTTAATCATGTACTAGTTAAAAGGAAATATACTATTTTTAGGTAGACGTCTAAAAGAATATTAAAAGAACTTATATATGTACGTCGACTCTTTTTAGTAATATGTTAATGGCATAAAAACATGTAATGTTACACGAAGCATGGAAATGTTAAACGACTAACAGAGCTATAGCGTTAAATACCAATTAATCAATAATAATAAATTCAGTGTACATAATGTAAAGAAAGATGAATAGCATAAATTTAATGACTCATCTGAAAGAAGTTTTGTTTGTAATTTTATCATACGAGCTCATCAAAGATAGATTTAAGTTGTTACTAAAACACTCTTCATTACGTTTCTGCCAATTTTTCTCGCAACGTGTCATCTTTGGTGAGCGATTACTTTTTTTATCTTTCCTCCAATTAGTTATTGTTCAAGCTCGTTCTGTATGCCTTTTAAGTGCAGCGTCCATTATTAATGTTACTTATTGCCGAGTTTTATTACCACCAATGCATGTTGTGAGTTAATCGTATCGATATGGTGTGGCTTGTACTTTTCTTTGCTCTCTACTTTGTACATGTTCTTTATGTTTGTGTTGTACATCATCCAGCAGTACGTGTCAACTTACTGTCTACTTTTGCTATGTACTATCGACCTTCGCATATTTTGACATTACTCTTTGGTTGTACAAGGATATGTTTCACACGGTCCATTCCACAATTCCTATAGGAAGCAGAGTTTACCCATGCCGAAATCAGGCATGAATATTTTACGATGTATTCCCATATTACGAATGAGAGAAATCCGATACACGAAATAGAAATAATCGCTGTTAACCAATTCCGTGAACCTGCTGTATGGTAGTATATTGTATATACATTACTTTTAATATCACTGATTTCATCGGGCAGAGGAAAATTCTTCTCTGTCCCGATTATTGTGTTTCCGTTATGCCATAGAATTTTACATAAGTTCACAAGCACATACGAAACGCTTCTTATAGGTGCTTTACAGCATTAAAAGTAGCTGCCTCTCGAGATACTAGTCATCAGTATAGTGCTGATGTAAAAACTAACTGCTGCAAGGAGCATTTCATTTCGAACTGCTTCCTTGATTATAACTTTGTGCAAGAGACACGTGACTCGATCAGATTGAAGAGAAACTAACATTAGCTGTTAAACCGTTTCTTTCGTTGGCCGTTTGCTGAGAACTTTTAGATACTATAGAACACTCCGAATTACAGAGTCCAAGAGATTTAGATGATCGAAGATTGTAACGTTACATGTACATATACTACTAATTTTAGTAAGATTAATAGTGTTCGAAGGTATGGATCACCTACAACTGGCTTAGCCGACCTAGTGATTGTAATTTCGTTTTGCGGAATTACAAATGATACGCTGAAGCAGTAGTTTCTAGTTGTGTTACCTCGCCTATTATTTAGTGTCTGTATGTTTCCGTTTTGGCTGATTTTATAGCAAACAAAACAACGTGACCAACAACCTGTTAGACCTAACGGAATTCGACTCTCTCAGTAATAGCAGTAGTGGCCCAATACTCCAACTGACATCCAATCTGGCAAACGAAGACAACCTCAACTCGAACCTAAATCCAGCAGCTATACCCTTCACACCATTGGCCAACACATACATGCCTACCGCAGCTAATGCCAATGTAAATCCGTTCCAGGATTCTTTTATAAACAACAAGCAACAAGATAATAGTCAAGTACCAGGTACGTCTACGCCAATGCTGTATCACTATAACGCGATCTCTGCTCTGTGTACGATGTAAATGTAATGCACCATTATTCTTGATCTGCTGCAGATCTTTTATCATAATGCGCGCGTATTAAACATTCATGGTGAAAGGAGGACGGGACAATTGGATCGAAATACGACGCGTGGTTGCTCGCCCCGCTGCGGCACACTCAGAATGACGTCGTTCGTGAAATAATGTAAATAAGCGCTAATCGATGTGTAGAAAAAAAAGAACGGAGAAACTAAGTAGAGAGAACGAACGGGGGCACTACGTCGAAAGAGAGGGAAAATGAAAAGGGAAAACCTTATGTCCTTGAACGAGCTGTCACGAGAAATGTAAAATAATATATAATGTTAATTAATAATATTTACGCAAACAGCAAATAGGCACTCTCAGTCCGTTATAGTATGCTATTAGATATATAAATCGAATATTTTAGAGGAGGACCTTCGAAGGGAATAAGGCCTGTTTATAAACGTTAATACGAGACACGATTCGAAAAAAAAGAAAAATGAAAAGAAAACGAACCACGCGGTACACATGTTTTATTGTATTAAATTTCATTGAATTAGTTTCGCGCGTTTCTTTCGCCCGTGCATTGTACAATGTTTCAGAACGTTCTGCAAAACGCTCGATCGAGAACGAGCATGTAATCGAAGCGTGATTTAACGAATCCGATATTATGCATTCGGACGATCGGGTACACTCGCGATTTTGTATAACCGCAAACAAATGTGTAAAACGGCTTGACGAACATAGCACAAGATCGCGAATTGGCTAAAGAAAACGAATGAAAGAGTATCTTGCGAAACTGCATCTGCCAAAACGACGTAGGAGGTAAGCTCCAATGATTGTCCTTACATAAGAGATATAGTATAATTATTACCTTATAGAATTTGAATATAGAGAAAGTGAATCTATGTATAATCATATCCAAGTAAGATCATCCTGCAGATATGATGTATAAAAAAAAAAAACGAGAAAACCATTTCTTCCATACTTTTACATTTTTTGGGGCGCGCGCTCACTAGTCAAGCAATTTTACTGTTTTTATCGTATTGTCCCTTTTTCTTCTATTATTCCTTCTATATGTTTTTTCTAGAAAACTCATCTAAATGTTGGTACTCTAGGTATCCAAATAGATTTCATTTACCGTTACTTTTTTCTCCCACAACCCCCCTCTCCACCCCCGCGGATTTAACGTGAATTTTCCTAGCTGTGATGATGACGAGATGACGGCGATCGCTTTGTGAAATAGCCACTGCATACGTTCGCGGGATTAACGAGCACGATAGAGCTACGTTACTTTGTTTGTAAATGATGCGTGTTCCGCTAGATAGGCGATAGTCGATGAGACGCGAAACTCTCCTCCTCCCCCCCCCCCCCCCCCCCCCCGAGCGCTGTTACGCAGTATCAATTCGAGATAACAGATTAGCGCGTCGATGGCGCAAATTCGAGTGAAGAGCTCGCAGCCTCGCCAGAGATATCTCACCGGGAATCGAATTCGACGGAATTACACGGTCACGTTGCGTTATCCAGTGGTGGCTATTCATTATAGTGGTATATCATACTAGTATACAGATAGAATGAACGATAACTATTAAAGCCTGATGTCTGTCGAGCAAAAACATTGCAATGATTGGTGTCTAAGACATGAATTGTTTGTTACTACTGTGGCATACTATTATAACAGAAACGGATATCATTAGCATGCTTTGTGTTTCGAACGCTTGCTTAATCACAGGTGCATAATACTGTCCGACCTGTACGGTTGTTTATATCGAGGGTATAATAAAGTAATCCGATTAATCTGGTTTCCGACTAGCAGATAATAAGTGAAAAAGACAGTCGTAGACGTGTCTGAAGGGGATCATCGATTACTGAATTTTATACGACGTTTTCGTTTCGTCTCTTCTCTTGCTTGTCTTTTTTTTTTTTAATCATTTTTCCCCTTGCGTTCGCGCCGCATACGATATCACGGGTTCCCCTGACTTCATTGTACACGTAGATTGCTGTCGATCCGAGAAAACTCGGACGCCGCATGGCCACCGGTTCTTCTCCTCGAAATCGTTTTAATTTAAGCCCCTTCGAACGTGTACGTATGCAACGCCGCATTGCTTCGCATCGAAAGTTTGTGTTTCTACCGCGCGAAACCTAAGAGCGAACATGTATTTTTCCGAAGATTTGTTGCACAGAATGCTGTACAGAGATGCATACGATCCTAATCGCCTAAAGCTTTCCCAAGCGCGTAGTCACGGCACACCGAGAGGGAATTCGAGATCAGTTTTACGCATCACGACGATACTCCCATACGACGATTATGTTTTAATTATATTAAATGGAAAAAGAATGATAAAGTACGACGTTGCTTTTCGAGACAGAAGTATGCAAACGACTATATATATATGTATCGAGTTTATTTATTCAAACTACTCTATTCGGTCTAACTAAAACTATTCTATAAGGACACGTAATAATAATAATAATAATAACTATATCGAATAATAACAATAATAATAATCTCAATACCATACGAAAGAATGTTTCTAAATGTAATGAATACTGGGGACGCTAAATATCATCAGTCATGTCTAAAGAATACTTCGTATTGTATAAAATGCTTGTATGTAATAAATACTTAATATTAAAAAAAAAAAATGAATAAAAGGGTTGCTATTCAATGATCCTTTCAAATATAGGTGCTCTATAATTTCGCCGTGCATTACGCAAGGAAACGGTAGTATCCGTAAAACTGTCGAACGATAATAACATTACGGCTGCTGCGTTAAATTCATATTCCCTTCCGTCGGGGCCTGCAGGCGTTCGAGATCCGATGCAGCGCGGGGGATGTATTAAAACTTGCAGGTATATCGCGTGTTTTTGTATTCATTGCCGTCGAGGAACACGTATAACATCTATTCTCATTTTAAAGCGTAAGAACTGCCGGATACGCGGGTGTAGCACGCGTCGAAAGCAACAGGGTATGAAATATGGAGCACCTACGAGGGCGCCCCGTCGGATACGGTTCGTCTCTGGGGTGCTACACTCGTAAAAAGTAATGCTCCCGCCTGTGAAAATTTCCCGTGGACCCCGCTCCATGCCCTGGGTTTCCGAACGCTCCTCCACGCCAGAGGATTGTACCCATACGAGGAAACGCTTTCGCCTTACCCAGAAACTTACTAACTCCTTTCTATTATTCACGTTCGTCTCTGAAACACCGCGCGCCAGCATCTCTCTGGTTCTTCATCGCTCTTCAATTCCGAGGGAAATATTCCCGGGTTCAGACGAGCGCTGGTTCACTCGCATCGCCTCAATTTCGAGACCCACCCCGAATTTACTCGGTTCGTCCAAGAAAGCTTGTAAATTTCTGCACCAAGCTTGGGCAGGAATTTATATTCCGACTGAAGATGCTGCTGGTCATTATTAGGGCTGGGACTATTTGTCGAATTTTCGGTATTCGAATATTCGAATACTTCAGTTGCTCAATTATTTGGCGAATATAATTCGAATATCCAAGTATTCGAATAGTATCAATAGTAACATCAGTATTCGAATTACATATGTGTGCAAAGTTTCAAGCCGATCGGATATGTTGAAGTGGGTCAAAATTAGCTTACAAGATTTCACCCTGACAAACTAACGAACTCACAACTGAAACCAAATAAATGCTTCTAAAAAAATGAACCTAAAGAACTTGATTTATAATTCACACCATAATATTCGAATACATCGGTATTCGAATGCATCAGTATTCGAATAGTATTCGAATAATAACATTCGAATGCATCAGTATTCGAATAGTATTCGAATAATAACATTCGAATACTCAAATATTCGAAGTTTATTCGTAGCATTCGAATACTTGTAAAATATTCGAATAGTCCCAGCCATAGTCATTATACAAGAGAGTTTCAGGAACCTAACCATAATAAAAGAGTCGAAGAATTTTGGAAGGAAGAGCACCTGCAAGAATAAACAATGTGTCCATTAGCCTGTGTCTGTAAATCAATTCTCTGCTCCAATAAAGAAAGTCATCCAAATCCCTTTAGTCGTCGAATGAGGGTTACAGTCTCGACAAAATCGACTGGTCGTTCGTCCCAACTCAGCGACTATTCCCACCCGTTCCGCTTAGTGACCGACAACACATTCTTTAATAATAAAAAGTTCGCCGTATTCTAGATGGTCGACTTGTTGAAACGGAACCTGAGCCTAATGAAGATACCAATTGTGATTGTAGTGAAGGCAATATTGCTGATACTAAGTCGAGTGTAATAATATAAAGTGTATTTTTTGTAAAATAAAGTGTTAATAACTTTTTATCCAATAAGAAGACGGACACAATTCAAATTTTTTTTGCGAAATTCCTAATCTTTCTAATCACTCCACTTATCAACTGTTCGAAACCTTTCAACTCTAGTTGTTTCTACTTTTTTACAAAGTAATGTGCACATTACAAAAGGACTTATTTCCAAATGGTCTCATACAAAACGGCTTATTTCTTAAAGCTTCCATCAAAAGAGCTTATTTCCAAACGTTTTTTGAATAACTATTAAAACAATGTCTAAGAATAAAATGTACGTATACTAATAAAAAAAGAAAAAGATTTTTTTCATAAACGTAGATACCCCAGTTTGTTGCGGTTATTGAAAATTTTGTTCTATGTGGAAATACGCCCTTTTGAAAAATCACTCCTCATTTGTGATTGTACTACAAGTGTGAAAATGCATAAAATTTAGGTCCGTTTCTTTCTTTAATACTTATTTAGTAACTGCCAATGTTCCCCCAGTTTACGGTACCGTGTGAAGCTGGCAAAACGATGATTCGTAATCCACTTAAGGTAGTTCCTGAATAATGTACTAAATTACAGAATTCTTTCAAATTTCGTACTAAACTAATTTGGAATACAAGAAACCCTTGTACAAAGTTTAAAATCGATTTACCACATAGTTATCGAGAAGTTGTTAATTAAAGTTGATGCATTTTAACACAGTGGCATATGGCGAAAACAAAAAAAGAGGGTTATAGTTTCAATTTTTCTTCTGAAACAGGAAAACCATATTATAGAAATATACCAAAATTGGCACAAAAGTACATCGAAATGTCAGTAAATGAATTTATTAATTTCTGCAAAACTGACCACATAGTTTCTTCGTAAATGCCCATAAAAAATAGGTTTACGTGCAAATTTTTCAGAAACTTCGTAGAGCAATCAACGTGGCAACGTCGCACAATCGATATGTTTAGACATTTAAATAGCGGACGACCATTCAAATTCATATGAATGTCAGTTTGTCACAAAATGTCATTTTTCTGACATTTTGGTTATAAAAGACGCTCCGAATGAATGCGATGTTGTCAGATCTCCTGCTCCAATTCACTACGCTAACCAATTTAATATTCTATTTTCGTATTACAATTATTTATATTAACATTGAACTGTTTACAATATATATACATGATGTTAAAAATTATTATTATTATTCCTATAGTATCATACTACTTTACATTTATCGTTTATTACCCAACTCTAATTTGACTAACTTAGTTGGTTAGGAACTACCTTAAAACTGTAGATACCCAAATCATGATCATCAGCAAGAAGCCAACATGTTCAGCTTAGAGGACAGAAACTCAAAAAGTAGGGGAGACTGGGTACGGTTGACACATTTTAGCGTTTATCGTCCATTGCATCGGGATTAGTTAAGCGAGCGATGACAGAAATATATTAAATAAAAGACCACATATCTGTCTACTAATGGGCAATGTTATTTGAGATCACTGTATTGTATTTTATGTGTAAAATCAAATTTAAAAAAAAATGTAATTTGTTTCAACCGTCCCAATGCCAGGGTCGGTTGAAACAGTGCCTGGTGTCAATTGAAACACATGCAAATAATACAAAATATAATAAATGAACATGTTTTATTCATCGTCTAATAACATTTTACGACTCGTAATGGCACAGTTGAACATCACAAATATTTTTTTATTAATATTCAAGTCTTTCACGATACTTATAATCTAACATTATTTTTAATCAGCCTTCAAAGGTTTATATTAAGTACAACTTAAATTATATAATAATCAGATGTTGGTGACGATTATTTTTTTGTAATGTTTGTGTACTACAACAGCTTTAAAAAAAACTTTAGCACTTCAGCTATAAAATAGGTTAAGAAAAAACTAAAGACTTATTATTTCTATAAAAATCAATATTTTATACAAAAATACTTAAGTGGTTACGAGATCATTCGGAATCACAACTAAGAAACAAGAAAATTAAATAAATAAACTGTTTCAACCGTACCCACAAAAACTGTTTCAACTGTCCCCAACCCCCCTTCTAGGTATAAAACGGTTCACAGTAAGAATGATAATAAATTTCAATAAAAACTAATCATATATAAGCCATATTCTACACACTTCAATTAAAACGATACATAACTCTCAGTACTCTAACTTTAATAAAACCACAATAATTGCAAAAATGTACGAACAAAAAATACTTACTTTTCCATCAAAAAACACAATGGGGCCTCCTATACACAAGCACAGCGCGCGAAGAGCGACGCAACACTAAACTTCGTGTTTCGACTTGTCGCCCGCTTCGTTCTCCCCTTGCACCCCTCACCTCCTCATGCACGGTGTCGAGATATTCGCTTTGTTTCAACCGTCCACCGTTTCAACCGTACCCAGTCTCCCCTACCAAGTTTGACAGGACTTATAGTAATCTTTCTTCTTTCGGCCCCCTTTTTCTGCCCGCCCTGTACAATCCGACAAGCCCGAGCGAGAAGGGTACCTACGTAAACGCTGACATCGTTTTCTCGTTTTATGGCTTTTCAAGACACCCCGGCTGGAGAAGAATGGGAATCGTTCGCGGGCTTCGTAATCCAGTGTTGCCCCGGTGTAAATTAATTAACGAAACGACGTAATACCGGGAGGCACTTTGTGCGGCGTTATTACGGACGAAAAGGCGAAAAGGATCGCCGCGGGGAAATGAGGATTCCAGATACGGGCGCGTTCTCCGACGGGTGCATAATTCCGGAAAATTAAGCCGCAAGCGCGAGATTACACCGAAAACTTTCTGCCACCTTTGGTACATAATTTTTGGTCAACGACCGCGATTCTCCATCTTGGCGCTCGACCTTCTTTCAAACGGGCCTTACGACCGCCCTCCACGTCCCCGCACAGAAATTAATTCTTCACGAGCTAAAGCACTCGAATCACGTAGAACGCATTTAGCCGGGGTGTAATTACCCGGGTTAAACTGATTTGGCCGGCTCATCGATCGACTCCCAGATCTATCCTCGTTATCGGGGGTAAACTTAGAAATACCAGACACCGTCGCAACGTTATCCGCGCGATTAAAGGAGAGTTACACCGCTCGGCGGTAATTCATCGTTTAGGAGATCCACGGGGCGCGTGAATTCTGTTGCGAATTTCCTGCAACTTTCGGGGCGTGAACGCGCATCAAGCGAATGAGAGGGGACCACCCAACGAATATTGTAATTTATGGGGAGAAAAAAGCACGCTCCACGACGTCACTATCGAAGGGGGACTTTACGGTTCGCGTTTGTACCTGCGAAACAACCCTTTGAACGTCGATAGTTTCGCGGTGCTATTTACCACCGTGCACGGTATTAGATACTTCCTCGAGAGATTTACGGCGAACTTTTTTTTTGAACCTTCGAACCTTCCGGCCGGTTCTTTCCTAACTTCAGTATAATTGAGTGGCGAAAAGTGACAATGCGGGTTCCCTTGCGCGAATGCTGGAAATAGCGCCGACCCGGAGTTCGAATGGGCGACATTTTCGCGCATTACCGAGTCTCAATAATTGTCTGCCTAACGACAGTTAATATTCTTCTCCCTAATTTATCTCGGAAAGCCGGATCGTTCCGTTTCCGCGGAAGGGAGAGAGGTATTCCGGCGGAAGCTCTTCTCGCAGCGAGGGGTGTAATCCAGCAGTCTTGGCCTCGCACATTCGCTCGGCGGCGTGGAGGGCAGGGTGTGTAATTTGCGGCTTGTAATACCGTGCCCGTCGTTTGTAACCTGTTCGGGATACGCAAGTACGGTCGACGGGGGAAGAGAAAGGGACGCGAAAAGGGAGGCAGAAAGGAGGAAACCGACGTAACCGCATCGTCTCATCGAGGGGATGTTTTCCGCGTCTGAAACGGGCGAAACTACCACGCTCGTCTCTCTGCCGTCGGGAAACACATCGCTACCTTCCGTCACGGTTCGCCTTTTTGGGAGACCATCTTCAACGCGTCAGAATGCAGTTTCTAATCCGTTCGGTTTGGTGGTGCGCGTCGGTTCGCGGCCCCACCAGAATCATCCTCTCCCGAAAGGGTTTCCTTCGCTCGCGATAAATGTTTTGCGGAGGGAAGGAAACGAAACGGTGTCGCGCGAGGGAATTGGCGTCCCCGTTCCAGGGGTGCAATCTCTATGTAAATATTTTTATCGACCCGTTGCCCCTTATTTCAGTAAAGATAAAGAATAAATAAGAAGAGGCCGACGGGGTTCGGGGGGTGTTGGATAGATGGTAGAATGCGAGACCGAAACGACGAAGGATTCAAATGAAATTCCGTATTTCGTTTTACGGGCACGCTCGATTTAGCGGGCGGCTGAATGGTGGAGAGGCCAGGGTGGGGATGAGAAGGATGCAGGCTGCGAGGGGATGCATTCATTTTGCACGGGTCATAAGACCTTCTTGCGATGCTAGAGTGGGCCCGAGACTCTTCTGCCGAGGTTACTGCACTTCAGGGACGAGTTATCCTCCTCATCGACCACCAGGAATTCACGCTGAACATTTCCTAGCGAATTCTCGGGGAAACGTACACATCCTGAAAGGTGGTTTCGTTGGCGCAACCGGTCGTTCCCCCCTCGTCGACCTGTGCTCGAAATGTGGATGCAAATTTGCTGCACGCAACGATGTTAAGGGTAGATCGTGGCGTGCACGTAATTCCCGTAGTTCTGGCCATAAATAATTTCGTCGATTTCGACTCCCGATTCGACGTTCCGATACCGCCTTAGTCGAACGGGGTCTGCCCCGCTCGTTCGCCAAAGAATCCGGGAGACTCGAATGTACCGAATCGTTTAATGTAAAGAACGAGGGGAATATGAATCCCCGCGGACGAGCCCAAAACGGCGAAGGCGTTGAAAAACTTTCCCCCGGCGACGGGCGGATTTAACCCCTCTTAATCCTCTTTTCGAGCGGTACCCGTGGCTGGCAAAACGTTAATCGTTTAGTTGATTGGAACGTCTAACGAACCACGTCGACTTTCTCGCGTCACTAGCGCGTCTCAACTTTTCCACCGCTCCCTGCTCCCTTTACCCTTCCCCTATCTCATTTCCGCCGTGGCAATAACAAGCCAATAATACCATCGACGTCTCTCGATTCCAGTTTCACGAGCCGGAATTATTAAGGAGCAGAGTGCTGTTCGCAATCCGGGGGCGTAAACGTCCGCCGTTCATCGATCGGGCGTTAAATCAACGGCAAAACAGGCGGACGTACAAATTCAATTTGTTCCACGGGAATATTTTAATCCCCGAATTTTCCGCGCAGATTAATCTCCGTCGCGGCTCCCCGGGTCACAGATCACGCCCCCCCCCCCCCCCCCATTTTCGGCACCCCCGCCCGCCCCGTCTATGGCAGTCAGCAGGCCCACGGCTCACCATCGATTGTCTCGATCTGACGGATTTCCGGACAATCCGGATAACACGATCGCGTGCTCGCGCAGAATCCCCCGGTGCGGGTGGAACTTAGTTGTATTGGATCGAAGCCAATCCGGGCTACCGGCGATTGACAATTGGCGGTGTGGGAATGATTTCCGATGAGCAGAGGAGAGAAAGGATGCCCTATCAAAGGCGAGCTGAGAGGACGGACGGGAACAATGACGCGGAACAGCGAGATATTAAAGGGGAGATATGAAAAGCGACCCGCTTGGATTTACCTTCTGTAAACGACCGCGAGTTCTCGCGTTCGGTATTTTATGCAGAGAAACAAGGGTGGGGGGGGGGGGGGGGGGGGAGTAAACTTTTGGAATAAAACAGCTTGTAGGATATCCCCCGGGCGAGGAACGTAAACGGAACGAAAAACGTCTGTACGACACGGCTCGGTCCGAAACAACAATCGAGCAAGACGGTATATTGCGGTGTGTGGAAGAATGAAAGCAAAGAGCGAACTTAGCCCCTACGTTGATAGCAGATCATTAGTGTTCAGAGAAAGAAATGGGGTTGTATGCGTAAGACACGATCGATGAACGACTCCAGCGTTTAAATGTCAATTCCGAAACCGTCGAATCCCCTCACCGAACCGCTTTTCGAATAACAGAGATAACGCGTTTGCGCCTGAGCCAATCCGCCGTACCACCAGCTGACAATTGGCGGCGTGGCAATGATTTCCGATGAGCAGGCTGCGAGAAAGGAGGGGAGGGAACGGCGGGGTGGCGAGGAAATTCGACGTCGGGTGGAGGCGGCGGCCAAGGGAGTGAAAAGGGGATGAAAGGGAGAGAAAGACACGCGAATAAACGGGGCGGTAGGGAACGAGAAAGGGACGAATATATTGGTTCGGCATTTGCGGTTAGCCGCGCACGGATTGCACCCGATTTCCCTCTTTCTACCCAATAATTTTGCAAACGGCCATTCAACCCTCGTTTGTCTCACTCCCCGCGCTTCTCCGGCCCCACCCTCTCTCTGTTGTTCGATCTGGTCTCGCGCGAGAAAAATTCTGCCGAAGATCGTTGGACATTTTTTTTCTCGCGCCGACGGATAGCGTGTCGCGACCAGGCCTCGGTGCCGTCGGCGTGGTTAAATTTGGAGATAAAAGCGCCGTCGAGGGATTTTGTAAAACATTTTCTCCTGCATCGCGCACCGTCGGCTACAGACTGCGTGGCGGAATTAATCAACCATTGCCGCTGTAATACGCGAGAACGTTCTCCTACCATAAAACTGAAGCACGTTGCATGTTTGTGTTGTGCGTTTCAATTAATTCCGTGGGTACTACTCGTCCGTGTGCGGCGGAACGAGCGATGGAAAGAAAGAAATCGCGCCAGCCTCGCGTATTCCCGGCTTGCTCTTGAATCCCGCGGGTATTTGTCCGAGATTCGCCGATGTAATTACGCCTCTGAATCTTCTTCTCCGCGGTAGATGTTAATCCTTTGCAACGCGGCGATAAAGCTCGCTCCCGACGGTCCGCCCCGGTAAATTACATTTTTTGCGTTTTTATCGTGCCCGACATAAGGACAGGAGACGGGACTCGCTGGAATGGTAAATTCATATTCCATCCTCAGCGTTATTTGCATCGTTGATAAAGGGGATTGCCGATTACGTGGAACGGGCGCGGGTCAAAGAGTATACAGCGTGCAGGGCGTCGTTTGCTCGGTCTCGAGGCTCCGCGAGAATCAGGGGGAGAGGAAAACGAGATCAACGTTGAATCTGAGGAACGAGTAACGAGGCATCGATTGGAGGAACGGTCATAAATTCAAATGCACGCCGCTCAAATCCAGAGCTAGAGGCGAGGGAATAAATTCGAACAAAATGGAGAGGCGAGAATATGGGGGGGGGGGGGGGGGGCGGGGGGATAGAACGAAACGATGGTTGGTCGAAAGTTTCTCGAAGGGAAAGTTAGTTTCTCACGATTAGAGCTTCACCTCCTGCCACCCCTGTACCACTACTTTCGCTTCTGGTAGCTCTAAACCGCCCCGAGGATCTGGATAGAGAAGCTCGGTCTGGCCGAATGAAATTTTAATTTTTGATAAGGCGCTCCCTTCCAAACCCATCCCTCCACCCCCATTCTCTCTCTGTCTTCTTCTTCCTCCGGCCTCTTCTCAGTCTTACACACTGGCTGACGCCAGTTTCGAGATATTAAATATCACTTGAAGGAGCGTATAAAGGATAGAGGGGGATGGAGAAGAGATATTTGGCAGACCAGAGGCGTACATACTACCCTTTAGAATATTTAAAGGCCGCCCCCGCCTGTAAGGTGCATCGACTTCCACAGTTATGCAGAAAGAAACGTGTAAGTATCTGCGTCTACGTGAAACGGAACAAATGGGAACGCAAGAGCTCGAATGTGCCGCGAAGTTGTGCGAAGTTAGCGCAGGAATTAATTGGCCAAAGCCCTGAGAAGATAAAGTGCATTTAATTAAAGGAATGATCAACAATCCCTCGGGCGACCAGTGCCTTTAATGAACAAACTTCTCGGCGTGTACCCTCGAACCGGTGCAGCCTCTAAGATTTACTTGACATTTTTCAAAGTTAATAACGCCCCGCGCAACGGTAAACTGCAACCTAAACGTTCCGCGTCGAAACAGCGCGGGCCGAATCTCTGTGGAATATCATTCTTCCTGTTATCGTGATTCGCCCGCGAGTCGCTGGAAATTCTCCCTGGCAGACACGTCAGCGTCCTCATTTCAGACGGAAATTTTAATCAGTACAGAAATAGGAGAACGTAGTCCTAATCCGAGGCACCGCGACGAGCAAGAAAATACGGGAAGACGTCGGTCGTGTAGGCGAATGAAAAGGCAGGGAGACAATGAACGACGACGGCAGATCCTTCAATTATCCTTCAAAGTAATCCTTCATCCACTTAGGCGTAATGAGCTGCTCTTAATAAAGCAAGCTTCCGTCGCAGCGGGGCGAGTGTCTACCGATAAACAGAGTTCCTAACGTGGCGCGTCTCCGCGGCTCAACGGCGACGAGTCTCGCGCGTGTGCCTAATTTCGCTCGCCGCCCTCCGCGCCTTCCCCTTCAGTTATGCCAGGCAGCTATCAGTGTCGCGCTTTCAACCGAAAATTCTAATCAGCACGGAACCATCAGTTTGGTTGTCACTACAGGCACGGCTGCGGTTCCGACCGCGCGATGCTGGTAGCGCCGAGAAAGAGCGCGCCAAGTGCTATCTGTCCGTTAGGCGGATAGAGTAAGGAGCGCGGAGATACAGAGAGACAAAAGGGATGTGGGGCGGTGGAGACAGGGAAGCGCAGAGGCGCGGGCTTTCGCGCGGTTGTGCGCGTAAGGCACACATATGCCGAACGTACAAAAGCAAAATACAACGGAGGGAGGAAGTGAAGTAGAGGGGTGGCGACGGCGGAAAACGGGGTAGGGGGATGCGTTACGTCATGTGTGAAATTACAATCACCCACCCCTAATGCGCTCGCCTTGGCTCACCCCCCGTTCTGTCCACCGGCGGCCGTGTGCGCGGCACACGTACACCCGCGTTACGACTATTTCTACGAGTACGTGTTATTATTACACGCGTGTATATCCGGGGGCAGGGCGTCCGCGCATCGTGGCGTGCAAGCCCCGCGCGTTGTTTGGCATCCCGGGTATAGGCCCTTTATACCTAGACGCGCGATAATGAACACAGTGTCCGCGATGGAGAGAAGCGTGCGCCGCGCCGTGCGACGAGAAGGTCCGGTGCATCGGCCCTGAAGAACCTTTGGTAAACTTTGACGTGTAAACTGGCCGACGCGACCCCGATCGTCGTTGCCCGCTTGGCGCTTATACGGGGCGGCACGAAAATATAATCGTTTAATGTCCGTGCACGCTTCCACCCTGCCAGCCGCGCGCGCGGGTGAACCTAATAAATTGATACACCGGACGATACAATGGCTGTTAATTTCCCGTCAGGCGCAGCGGCAGGTTAATTAATTTTATACAACTTTAATGCACTCCGTGTACCGAGTTTATGTAACGGGGTTGTTTTCAACGGCTCGCGAACGTTCTTGGGCATTTCGCGCGGCCACGGGTTAATAGCCTGGCAGATTGATTGCGACAAATAGGGTCATTGCGTCGCTGCAACGTTTATCGGGTATTCAAGAAAGAACGTCGCTATTTAATTTCGCGAGGAAGTTGGGACTGTAGGTAGGGTGACTGTACCTAATATCGCCACTCGCTATATCTCTTAAAGTAAGCTCTAAAATTTATCGGTTATGCACTGAATTAGTACCTAAACATATGTAGGAAGATATACTATAATATTGCAGCATCATGTGATCAACAATTACAGAAAGGGAAGGATTTTAGAGAATCTTAATAGTGTAAAAATTTATTGGTCTATCACAATTTTACGTCACATTCGGAGAAGGTAAGTCTAATAAATCTGTGAATGCAAGAATATCTACTAGAAATACCTAATTTAATGATGTACTTAAGAAATGAAATCGATTCAAATATTTTTCGTAATGAAAATAGCGTTTTTCTTTTAGCAGTATGCGTGTTCTCAATACCGCCTACCGGAGAACAATGGTTTCGATGTAATGCTTGTTACAGGTGAGGTCACGAAATGCGCGGAGCAACCGAAATAAAATTTATTTGTCCAATATGTACATCGGAACGTAAAAAATAAAATATTTTAAAAATCTATATTTTCAAATTTCTATATTATTCTAATAAAAATGAAATCAAAGATGGATAAAAATACATTTATAGAGCAAGAAATAATAAAAGCACATGTGAAAATGACTTTAAAAACTCATATATACATGAATTAATCAATATTTCTTGAGTAGGCGATATTAGGTACACTTTTTTCAGGACCCGATTTTTGCATGTCTTACGTTTTTTGAGTCCTAATTAATAATTTGTAGGTTTCAACGATTCTAACATATGCTACATGAAAGATGAATAATTTCTCTTTACTTTGAAACGAACTGCATGGAAAAATATCAATTATTATTCAATCGACAGCGATTTAACTTTTGCCTGGCGATATTAGGTGCAGTCACCCTACGCTGAGAAGAAAATCAGGATAAATACGTGATGTTTGAATTGAGGATAGGTAACTTTGAAAAGTCACCAGATCGCGTGGATATCTCCGCAGAGGTTTTGTTCTGGATCATTGATCAATAAGACCGCGCGCGATATTGCGGCAGCCGATTCCAGACGAACGGACGCCGAATGCGGAGTGCGTGTTCGTGCCAAGAGCGGTCAGCGCGAATGAGATTAATAAATATTAGAGGGACAGGGATACTCGAGGGATGCGCGTGATTTAAAGAGGTCCATACCACCGAGTGTTTTAATAAATAAACGGCCGACGGAGCCGCAGTACGCAAAATTACTTGGGGAAATTGTGCTTTTTTTTTCACGGGTCGACGGGTAATCGTTTCTGTCCGACCTACCGGCCCGAATAATTAACAAGCCCCGGATCGTTGAATATTTGTAAATGCCACGAGCAGGGGGCAGTATTTAATCAGAAATAAGAAGAAACGGGCACCTCTTTCATCTCCTATCGGTATTTTACAAAGCGCATCGCTTGGTCGTGGCACTTTACGATCCCAGTTTACAAATACCTACTCAGAAGTGATGAACATTTCTGATAAACCTATGCACGTAACGCGAAAGCTTATTTCAAGAGAACTTTTAAAGCTTCGCGGAGTTTCCGCGAATATCTGCCCTGACGCTTCGCAAAGGCAGCAACCCATTATTTCTATGGCATTTGAATTTAACGTCGCTTAACTCAACGCGATACGCGATATCGCGAGCAGCTCCCCAGCGTTGCTACAAAAGCAGCACGGTGCATTTATTCGCTGGCCGCAAGATAAACCATACATTACGCGTAGACAAAGCTGTTCTTATCGATCCTCCACAGCGATTTTGTCGTAGGAGCGTGTGCCATCACCCCGCGATTTACTTTTGCCACCCTACCCCTCGGCGCAACTACACAATTACGCATACCGCTCGTGCCACGCTTCTTGAGCCCATTGTCTAATATAATCATTAACGGGATTCCGATTATACGAGAGAACGCCTCCCCACTGCACACATAACCTTCCCAATTTTCTGATTGTTACCCGACTCCCCTCGGCAAACACTCGTTTTTCCATCGTATCGTTCGTTTACGGTTGTCACCCGTTAATGACGCCACCTGGATTCGTTATGATCGTCGATGCACGCGAAGCGTGCCAGAGTGGCTGGTAATTAATACGTAATTGTTCGAAATCACTCACCGATCAGGGCCGTCCGGAGGGGGGGGGGGGGGGGGCAAAAGGGGGCAGTTGCCCCCCCCCTGGCTTTTGAGTAAAAATCGCTTAATTTTACAAAGTGATCGACATTACGTCACATAGACCTAAGTATATACACTCGAAAACGAATCTTTATATTTTCACTAGTGCTAGATGCCAGCCATAAAGTTTGTCATAATAAAGAGTTTAATTTTGTTTTTTCATTACATATTCTTCTTTATCGACACCCCAAAGTTCTTTACCGACACCCCAAAGTTGCCCCCCCCCCCTGGAAAAAAGTCTACGGACGCCCCTGTCACCGATGGATGTCAAAGGTTGCAGCTTTCATCCAGAAAGAATTCTTAACGATCAATCTCTGACTGACCAGGCCTTGAAGGACTGCCTCGATCGCTGATGCGTTCGGTTTCTTCTCTAATGTGCAAACGTGTCCAATAGTCCACGCAGAATAGCTCATAGACAAAGTTTGTTCGAGGACGATAAACTTTACGTCGAAGGCCGGTCTCGTCGCACCAAAGAGAAGCCCGGCGCCGATATTAGAATCCCAAGGTTTATTGACGCACTCACATTCATTAAACAACGAATAAACGAAAGAAAAGTGCAGCATAATCATTGCCGTCTTACCGCGTAACCGCCATTACTAACAACTATTGTCACTCAAGTTTCCAGGAGACTAAATATAGCCATACATTTCGTGTGCATATAACCTATAAATCGATGAACATCAGATCGATGATCCTAATCGAAGCAAAAGTTCAATCAATGATTTTAAATGGCATTATTATCTTCAAGAGAAATTGTTAATATAAATCGAACTGATGAAATACTACACCGTATGACTAACGAACCGCGTGATTCGAACTCGCTCAATAGTTCAGCCGATCGGCGCCAATTTCGGGGATGGCGTTCCTAAAACGAGCATTAAAAACCGTGTCGATTAACGAGTGGTCATTGTTAGGGAAAACGTGCTTCGGATCGGTAGCGGAAATTTCGGGCAAGACCCGTTTCGATAGTTACGGTGATGTAGGTAATCGCGGAAATTAGGGAGCGGGACGCGGTCGAAAAACCAACATACCTGCTCGCGGGTTCGGGTGGGGAGCATTGGAGTGGTGGCCAATAGCGTTTGCGCGGGAGAATGGCACGAAACGGGGGACAGATTCGTGGGGGTATCGTAGGAACGCGGTCGTATCGTCGCTCGGCAGCGCCGCGACGCCCTCGAGGCGAACTAGACGTTACGCTCTGCGGCTCGTCGCTCGAGCGTTTCGGCGTTTCTAACCTTGTCCTGGCGCTGTGTGTCGCTCTCCCTTCATTAGTACAGTGTAACGTAGTGTCGTGCGTCTTTTTCCCTCGCGTTCAGTTTCTCTCATTTTATTGTTGTGTGCCGAATCGGGGCCTGAGTGAAATCAATTCAACGCTGGACGAAAGGAAAAGAAAGAAGGGACAGCTGGCGCGAGCCTCCTTAAAGATCCCGGCCAAGAATACACCATCCGGGCGCATAGAGTGAGTACCATTCTCTTTCTTACGACACATCGAGTCTTTCAAAGGACAGTAGCGTTGTTCGGTGTCGGTTTTTCCATCGCTGCCAATCATTCCTGTCCCCGGCGTTCGAACGGTTTTCGCTTTAAACTGGCTCGCTCCATAGGTCGGTTCGCGTGCCGTGCGGCAGTTTCGCGGGAAATTTTTAAAGGCAAAAATTGCCACAGCTCCAACGTTACGACCGCCGTGTCGACCAGTGGTTTCATTCGTTCACAGCATACGTCTTGCGTGAATTATTTTGCTGTTTCTGCGAGGTATTCGAGTGTCCACGCCATGCGAATTCGCGCTCAAAGTTGCTTCGAATAACACGACTGAGGCACTGCGTGTGAATATTTCGCACGTATGTATGGCTCGCGAATTATGAAAAGCCGAGGTGTGTTGGAATCGGTGCTCGCCTTTAACGCGCCCCCTAAGGTCATTTGCTATTTTTATATCGTATTCCCTGTGAGGATAAGAACCGAGTTTTACTTTGAAAGAATAAAATGCTTTTATGCAGGACGAGTCTAAAAGGCGCCGTTTTGTTTTGCATGTAAAAGCCGAGGGAAAGGTACTTAAGCATGGGTTTTGCGAAGCATTCGGTCTTGGAGTATGGTCAGCTTTAGCCGAGGCACTACTTCAAAGCAGATGTTTAAACTGACCTCCATTGTTGTGTAGCCACACGCGCGTCAATACAACGTAGCTGCCATTAGCTGTCTTACATGTTCCAGCATTTAGTTTGCAAATAGTTTGGAGACCCAGATTCATTACAGTTGGTTTAGTTACAAGGGTTTATAACAGAATACGCTTGTAGACTTTGTGACACCCTTTCGGGCTCACCCCGAACAGAGGCCAATAGTATAATTTTCCGTGTTCGTCCTTGACATAGTTAATTCGCTTCGATATTCGATAAGATAAGCTGTCTACAGCTCTAAGGACACGCTCGGCGTGTAATAGTCTCGAGCTCTGGGTCTCCACGGAGGGACCTAGAATTTTATATATTTTCATTGCGGCAGGTCGATACTCGGAAGTGGCTGCAGTTGTTTCCGCGTACAGTCGGCCGAGTCCCCGGTGTCGGGGGAATAAATTGGTGGACGTGTCGATCGGATAACGATCGATCCTCGCGAATGATATTCAAGGATCATACGACAGGATTGGGGTGGAGGTCGCCCCGCAGGACTGCTATATTTACTACCGCTTTTCCCTCGAAATTCTCGTGTAGCGTACATTATGTTTTTTCGATCTACGAATTCTCACGAAACATCTGCTCACCCACCCTTTCTACGACGGACTAAGTAAACCGTTTAGAAAATTGCTCTAATGACAATCCCGGCTGCCGACAAAGAGTGGAGGCGACAAAGGGAGTACAACCGCAGTTTCGCTTGCAGGGCTCGGTAGACCTCTCTCTTTTTTCCCTTTCATTCTCCCGTTTCCATTCTCTCGCAGCGTCGAACGTGTCTCTCTCACAAACGGCAGGACCGCTATCCGCGCATTATATTTTCTCCCGCCCATTCGCGTTGGCTCTCCTCTTTTTTCCTTTACGCCCCGCCAAGGGCCGAGGGAGGAGGGTGGAAAAGACTGGCCACGAATGTTTTTTCTTCCCTCGTACACCCCCGTTTCGTTCCCACCCTCTCCGCACACTCTGGTTCTTCGTTGCTCGGGTCCCATCTTCTTCTTTCCTCCAGGCTTTTCCTTTGTCTCCCTGGAAACCTTGCGGTAGTTATGCGACGTTCGGCCCAGCCGCTTGGCTGGTGGGGTTGGGAAAAGGGGTAGGGGGTGACTCGAGGTTGTTGGGGTGGGGTGGCACCGGGCTCAGGGTTGGGGGCGGAGAGGATACGGTCCTGAACGTGACTTGGATGCAATATTTAAAAGCGGCACAACGTCAATACTCTCCGCTCTCTCGCTCTCCTCCTTCTCTCTCTGCTCCCTTCTGTTTCCCTTGCTCTCTCCTTCGGCGACATCTCCGCGAGCTCCCCCTCTTGCGATCGGTTACAAGGCAAGACGATCCTGAATCGGCCGCTTGGTCTGACCTTAACCCGGCATCGCCCCCTTGCCGGACGGACCGTTCGCCCCGCCACGAAGGGAGACCTAATGTTTCCTGAAATTCGTTACCCGATCCCTCGCAAGCGGCGGCCGGTGGCCGTCTACAAAATTTCTCCGTTCAACTTTCGGGGCTTTCGACGTTCGCCGAAAATCTCATCCGGCCGCCCTTCGAGAGGAAATCGAGCGGGGGTGCATCGAATTTCCCCAGCCGTGCCTATAGTCACGTTCAGCGAGGCGGGAGGAACGGAGTACGAGGATTTTCAAGGAACTTTCACGACCGGAGGTAGAAATTTAACCGGCTAATAAAACTCGTGGAAAAAAATGGGGAGAAACTTCTGCTAAACGTATGTAAATTCTATTATCCAGCGAAGTCTGCGCGCACAGATCCGACGCAGCCTCGGTAACTCACTCGCGTTGGCGTTCAGATTCTGGATCGCCGATCGAGAATTATTGCCGCAGCCGTTCGTGCTAGTATCGCTTCTTGGGGGAATATTTCATCAGTTTTTGACGCGTCCCAGTTATTTATGTCTAATGTCTTCCGCCGTGGCGGTCCCGCCGATGGAGAATCGTTTCTACTTTCTTTCGCGTACAACGGGAAGAGTGGGAGGGCAAAGATGGACGAGCGGCGATATAAAAGGGCGAGAAAATGCAGGAAGTTATGACAATTATGATCGCGGGGTGGAGGTAGAAGAAACGTCTAGGCGTGCGGCGGGTCGTGAAATGAAATCGGGACGAGGGGGCGATCGTTTATAAGTTCGACAGATGGAATTCCCCTTTTCATCCGTTTCTTTCTTTTTTCCTCGTATTTTTTCTGTCCCGAGGCACGCACCGTCGGTAAATGGACTTCCCATAATCCAATTAAGACATCAACTCCCCCCCCCCCCCCCCCCCCCCCAGAGCGAGAACGGAGCAAATTACATTCGCGTCCTGACATCCGATTTTTCCCGAACGCCGTCAACGGAAACAAAAATCTCGGGCTTAAATCTATTACATCCACGACTCGTTCTCCTTGCTGAATATTACGTCGTTCGATCACACGTGATCCCAGGCTCGTCGGTAAGTCCACGGGGAAATTTTCGTACGCCGCATGCGGGTCACGAAGGAGAAGATCCTTGTGCTGTACATCCGGGTACTGTGTTCTAATTAAGAGGAAACTATAAAGTTCGTGAGCCCCTTTCTAGAGTCTCTTCTTCGCTGTTCTTCGAGCTTAGCGGTTTCAACGAATCGACGGAATTTAAAGAACGACCTCGACTCGCCTTGCGTTTTTAACATCTCGAACGTTGGGGTAACAATTTCTTGTTAGCTTTTAACTTGGACTTTCTTAAGAATAGCAAGCGACCCTTTGCGCGAAGTTTCTGGGGTCCTCTATTAAAAATACTCGAGGTCGCGGCAATGTTAATTAAGTTTTCGACATTGTAATTGCCGAAGTTTCCATCGAGCCCGGCTCGGACAGAACATTCCTGGGCCCCGGCGAGTCGTGGACAGGCAAACTTTCATTTTACGGTTGCATCGGGCGTTTTCTTCGGGAATCTTTCCCTGTATTTATCGGAATTGTATTTTCATCAGACTCAGGTGCGATTATTCGACATTTTCGTTCGTTTATAGCTAACTAGGGTTCTGAAGCTGATTATGTAACTCGGCTCTGGCATGGCCAGGGGTTGAAGGGGTAAATTTATGGTGACCTTTACGAGAGTCTGCTTCACGGAATTCATAAAATTTAGAGGCTTATTTCTTTAGCGAGACGTCGGTGGAAGCCCTTTCCCCTTGGAGGAAGGGGTGGAAGCAGCAGGTAAAACGCCAACACCCTTTGCTCGACCTTACTTTACACCCTCTTGCGAGCAGCTCGACATAGTTAGTCACTCTCGAATATCGCTTTAGCCGAAATTTAATCCTAGGTTAAGTCTCTTTATTGTCCAAGAAAAACACGAGAAAGGGGATACAATTTGCAGATCTTCCAGGCGTTCCGTGTAGCTTGCAGAATTCTCCTGGAATATAATTCATGGTGGCACGTGGTAGGCAATGCAATAACTGCAACGAAAGATTCATTCCTATTTCTTCCTTCTCCGGACGAGCAGCAAACCGTGTTCCAGTTCCAACCCTCCAGTTCCATCCGGGCTTTCTTACTTGGGTTTACGCCCACGCCCTTGCCCTTGACTTTCTCACCCTTACTGCCTTCAGATACCACCTCATCCCGAGCTTAATTCGCGAAAGGGACGGTCGATGAAGGGCGTGTCCAGATGTTGAAGAAGATCAGTTAAGCGGGGGAAGAAAATTGTTAAGGTTACCTAGGAAATGCTACCCTCTTTCTGTATTGTTTAATCAAACCGGAGCATCGCTTGTCAGCTAGTGGACAGTATTATTTAGTGATCGTCGTATAAATGCTACGGATTTCTTTCATATCTTGTGTAACACTCAAGGGTTTTATCGAGGGATTTATACAATTCTTTTGGCCCGTTCACACACATTTCCGTTTGCAGAAATTGTCACGGTAAACGCTATACTTTCCTGTCTGTCACCCATTTACATATTCCCAGCGTAATTCCCGTTTCGTTATGTTACTGGCCTGGCGTAGATGTCAGCAATGCATACTCGAGTTTATTCGCGACGCTTTTGCCAAGGACTGTCTGTAATCAATATTTACGTGTCGCTCTCACGTCCGGCACTAACTGCTATTGACCAGAAAGCCACCCGCTTTGAGCGTCGTTCCCTTCGATAACGACCCCATAAGGATCCCGAAAGGGACACGAATTCTGATACGGCGGCCGCTCTAGAAACTCTCTCTCTCTGCCTCTCTCGCTCAGACAGCAACTAATCTCTGGCGCTAGATTTATGAACTTAGCGCGCTCCTATCAAAATCAATAGCCTAGCAATGATTTACGAAAGTCGATGAAATACGCGAGGGCGTAGGCCGTGAACTCGATAGATTTAGTTTAAATATTCAAGGAGGACGCGCGGAAGGAAGCGCTTCGGCTCGCAAAGATTGCATTTATCTCCCGCCGTGGCAGGCGAGGGCTGGGAAATAAATCTGGTGCGTGGAAGGCCAAGTCGGGGCAAGTGAAATATTTGTTTTAACGCGTCTGTAATTACGTATCGCGGCCCTGGGTATCGTGTAATTTACCCGTTAAATCTACCCACGTCGTGGCAAGAGTTTGCGAGCCGTTAACTACGAAGCCGTTCGCGCAAGAAAATTGCACGGAAAAGGTGGTTTAAGGTAACGGTGCACGGTAAAGCGGCGCCAGCGCGTGTCCGTCCGTGTAATACAGAAATTTAACGTATTGCCGCCGTTGGGAAAAGGGGCTCACGAAGAAAAATTAACCCGGTCATTCATAGCTCCGCGAGAACCGTAATGAGATTGGTCGCGTTACGAGGGCAAATTGATCTTCCTCCTACGCCGGCGATACTACTTAATTTCGGCCGTTTGGAAGTCAAGACTCGCAGCACGCCTCTATCAACTGGTCCGGACTTTGTCCCGATGGTTTACAGAAACCTCTTCACGTTGCGCTACGGCGCGCCAAGTAACACAGAGGGAGTCTCCCGAGAACTTTCGACCTGCAAATTCAATTTCCATCGCGAGGTTCCCCCGGCAATGCCTCGCGACCTTTTTCCCTTTCGTCTCTCTTCGCCGCTTCTTCGCATCCCCCCCTTTTTTTTTCACGGATCTTATCTCACCCGGGAGACGTGGAACACCTAGGCGGACGATTCTTACCTCCTTTTACCTCGCATGTCAAGTGCGTGGGTGGGACACGAAGGAAAAGGGAGAAGTCGAGCAGGAGGCGAGACAGGAGGAAAATGCGCGTGGCTGATAAGGAGAATGAGAAAACGAACGAACGGCTCCTTTCACGGTGACATTCTGGGCGCGAACGACTCCAGCCGCGTTTCGCAAAAATTCAGGGGGAAGCAATGCTGCTTTGTGGATTTTATTTTACGATTCGTTCACGGGTAACGGCGAAGGCGAAATCGATCGACAGTGTAACTTTATGGCGGCCTATAATACAAACTGGATGATAGGAGCGTTGTAACCGGCAGCTGTCTGGCGTATAAAACACCCCCGACTGTTGCATTCCATGCCTGTAAAAGTTTTAAGGTCAACAAATGCCCGGTCGCAGCCAGACGTGCGTGGGCTTTCATCCCTTAGGCCTATTCCAGAGGAGATGCGCAGGATACGAAGCTAGCCAAAGCACCCAGTCTCGAATCACGGAGATGTCTTTCCTGAAGAGGCCCTTAACAACAGATTATGCAACAGTGTTTGAACATCCACGCTAATATATCTGTTAGATTGACCAGGTGAAGAGGGTCGTATCTTGCAGAGGGGAAGGAATACACCTGTTACGCCGTTGAATGGACGGCTCCTCGTGTACGCAGGCATGCATATGCATATGCATATCGGGCCACATCGTCCGCGAACAGAAACAATTCACCCGCGGCGTCATTCGGAAACGAGTGTCTGCTCGCGGAACAAAAGACGCTCATGAATTTTCACCGTGCCCCGCTAAATAATCCCTCTCCCTCCCAGATGCTGGAAGCTCGGCGTTCCATAGATTCAACAATTTCGACACCTCCATTGAGGAGAGAGGGGTCCCATTGTAGCCAGGACACCGGCTTATCCTCCTTTCTTCCGACAATATTGAGGTTTGTACCGTCCACCGGTTCAAGGGTGATGCTTAAAGGCTGATGTCCTATCGCTATCCTAGCATCTCGGCCCGAGACTAACTGGCAGAGAGGGTCGTGTCGCGTCCGTGTGACGCGGTTACACGTGTCGTTCGCCGGCGTACCGGGCTGTCACGCTCGAGCGTGTGCGTGTACCATCTTTACTAGAGAACCAGCTACAGAGGGATAACACCACTTTATGTCCCTGGGAGGTCGTAAAGATACCGGGAGACGTGCCTCCGCCTTTTCCTTCCTCTTTCACCGTCGGCCAGGCCTCCGGATCCGTCCGCTTTGCACACGCAAGGAAACGTAGGGAACAGAAAATCAGGCGCAACAAAATTGCCCCCTCGGCTTGCGTCCCTCTTTCGCACGTACTCCGTGGATCGATCGATTCGTTTATTAGCCAGAGACACGGTAAATAAGAGAGGGGAGATAAACCGGCGTGTATCCGCTCTCGGGTGAGATTGAACTCGAGGGGAGCTAGATCGGAGATCGAATTGAAAAGTGCAGTAGCCGGGCCGAGCCACCCGTGATTAATTGACACCATTTGGTGGGGGGGGGGGGGGGGGGGGCGGGGAGTGGATGAGAATCGCGAAGCGTTGAATGGAGTCTTGCGGCGAGTGGCCAGAGCTCTCTGTTCTCGAGGTCCTTCTCGATACTGGAAGGCTGGAAGACCAGGACGGACGGTGGCGCTTTATCGGCTAGGAAATACCAGCAAGTCGGGCATTGTGACTGGCCGAGATTAAAGCCATTGTTTTCGCGCTTGCTCGAATCGAGTGACCCAGGGGAGCACGAGAACCAGGAATAGGAAACTCGTTTCGAAGAGTAGCTCCTGCTCGCCGGCCACACGTACCCGACCTGGCAGAGCGCGTACGTGCATGGCTTTTGTTAATTTCCGGTAATAGAGCGGCCCCGTGTCTTATATCGACGAGCTGCTACCTTCGTCAGAGTGTTCCCGATACCGATAGCATTTTATTGGCTGCTCCCGAACGTTATTCATTTCGTTTCGCTATTGTTCGAAAGATTCGTTTTACTTTCGCCCCGACAGCCGGCCGAGTGATCGATACTTTATAATCTGATAGCGTTTGCCGGGCTCTTTTGTTATTAGCGGCTCCATCGTGGCCATTGTTTCCCGTATAAATCCCACGAAACGAGTGAAATAATCCGCCAGCCATTGAAAGTTACTTGGCTGAAAGCGAAAGAGCAGCCTGCCTGGACGGCGCTACTCTACAGGCTACAGGCGCGTTGCAATTTCTCAACTCTACCAGGCGGGGCGCCCGGCAATTTGCGAGGAATCGTCACGGTGCGGATGTCGGTGTCACTAATTCGCGAATTGACAAGAAAGGAGATGACTTATTCTCTATAATCTGCCGGCAGTGATCCCCCTGTCTCGCCCCCCCCCCAACCCCCTGAGCTCTCGTGAAAGTTTCACCGGCTAAATGAACCCTTAAATCACTCAGACACGATTTATTATCGTTATTACGCGTCGTCGCGTGGTGGGAGGCTGCCAGAACCAGAAAAACGAATAAAAAACGAGAAACAGATAGGCAGAAAGTGGAGGGGCAGGAGAGAGGGAGAGAAATAGAGTAGGGAACTGGATTGGCGTTAGTGTTTACCCTCCCGTTCCCGCGGGAATCATCCGTTGGTAGCACTGAATGGCACTATCTGCCTCATCCCGTTCGCCCGTTCGCGGCAGCAATGTTTCAAACCCTTCTTTTTGTTTTCTGTTTTCGCGCACTCCGCTATTACGCCCGCTCCCGTTTCGGCCGCGGATAAGCCCAATCTAAAAACTCTCTGTCATAAATCGCGTCGTCCGTGGAAATGAAATTTCCCGAAATCAACGTCGCCCTTAGACACTTGGTACCCGTGTCACGAACGAAACGTTTCCAGGTTAGAAGCCTTTGTGACAGAAACAATCGATTCTTTGTCGAGTCGACTTAACGGTTATTTTAGATCTTGTACTCTGTTTTCCGATCCAGACGCGGGGAGGGTGGTCCAGTTTCCGAGCCACAGCTCGTCGATATTTTCTATGGTCGTTACGCGTGCCATGTGCGTGGGTGTGCATCGAGAGACGCTGACGTGGATTGCAGGAAAACGCGGGTGGGGGGAATCTGTGTATTTGCGTGTAATCGAACGCGAACGTTTGCAGGAGAAAGACAGAGAAAGGCAGATGGAGCTCGGGGCAGGGGGGGGGGGGTGGGATTGGGGTGGAAAGAGAAAGATGATCCTGGAGCAGGAACGTTGAAAGAGAGGAAGGATCCTTTCCATGGCGATGCCTAGCTCCTAATTGCATGCCAGAGAGTGACTGCATCTCCTCCCTTTTCCCTGCTATTTTCACCCTCTCTCTATTGCGCTCTCATTCTTCCTCTCGCGCGCGGTGAGTATTTGCAAGCTGCCCACCCCCAGCAGCACGCCACTCCGGAAACGTGGCATAAGAAACGTTATTGCGCCACTCCGTGAAATTTCCTGGTACGACCCTGTCGCGCTATCCCCCCCCCCCCTCTCTGTTCTCCATTCCGTTAACGCCCCCGTCTTTTTCTCCCTCCCTTCCTACGACCCCTCACCCTCGGTGACGTGCATTCGGAAAAGGCGGCGAGCAAGTATATTACGCTCCGGCTCGACGTTCTTCCGGTATCCTTTCAACCGGGGGATGCTAATATCGTCGAACAAGAGCAAAAGAAGGGAAATACAGCTGAGCGGGGACGAGAATGAACGCAGGTGAAAGAAGCCGTTTGATGGTCGTCGAGGAATTTATGTACCGCGCGTAGATAGGCGAATCGTCCTCCAGAGACTTACGTTCTTTATCGAGTGTAGCTTGGAGGGGATCTGGAGTAGAGGGAATTTCAATGGTGCCTCGTTTTCTAATTGCGCTTCATCGGTTAATGGCTTTAATCGCTTTGAGTCCCGGGCTTGTTTAGGCTATCGACCCTGCGAACCGTTGATACGAATTAAAGGGAAATCGGGCAGGAAATGTGGGAGGTGGTCGAGGTCGTAGCAGGTGATGTGCACGATGGGATTTATACGTGAATAGGATCAAGTTTCAAGAGTCCATTAAAGGGGATTAATTTATTGCTGTAGCTTTAGTCAAAAACAATCGAATTCGTCGCGTTCTCTCAGCGCCGTTCTCCCAGCGATATCCTCCCGTTTAAGAGGATTAGTTCACTTCGTAATTTTCAATGTACCGCGTCGCTGTTACCACTGTCCGTTTTAATTAAATGATGCCGCACATACTTCCGTCTCGCGCTTCCAACCCGCATTGGGTGCCGGCCATGTGTACCGTTTAGCTTCTGCGGCTAATATTTTAACCTGCAACTAATACCGTGCACGGTATTTTTATAACGCATGCACCAAGGAACAAGCGGTTGTTCGATATCTTGTCTTGGTCCAGGGATACTGGCTGTCCTGTACCTGTTGATCCTTTGCTGGGGTCCTCGATCCGTTCAGTCCGTCCTTCTACATACAGAGCACGGGGGAAAGGGGGTAAATAACCGCCAGTAGCGCGGGGGTGGAATTATGCTAGCTTCTCGAAAAGCAATAAAATAAATCATGCTACGCGAGGACACACGTTGCGGCTGTATCCACCTTCCTTCCTCTGTCCTTCGCCCTCCTCCTAGCCTCGATACCAACGAGCGAGCTGCCGAGGCGACTTCTCCCCCGGGAAATCAGAGAAAGATGCACTACGACGCGAAGGCCCCTATCCTCATCCCCCAAACTACCCTTCTCCTTAGTCGTGTACTCCACTGTACACCTCTCCGTGGAACGACGCCACACATTTTCGCTTTCCGCGAATACGTGTACCCTCCGTTATCTTGCTCCTCGGTGGGCGAGCGTAGAACCGATCGGTTCAGACGAGGGATCAGTCGGAAATAGGAAGAAGAACCGACGGGCAAAGAAAATGAAAAAAGAATGAAGGTACTCAGCGTGAACGCGGATGCGTTGTATATTGCCAGAGCGGCGCGGCGTCGAATCGAGTTTCTCGCGTAATTCACCGCGGAAATCGCTCGCGAATTAGATTGCCGGATGTCCAATCGTTGCTCCGTCGCTTTATGAATTGTTAAACATTAGATTCATATCGGTTCGACGGGTGGATAAGCCGGAAGTATTGATAGAAAGGATTGAATGGCTTGAAGATGAGTTACACGTATCACAATATTTCAAATTCGATGTTGCAGTGTAAAGGTGGAATCAGACGGCGCGTGGATCGGCGATTCACGCGCAAAGATCGCCGATTCACGCGCCGTCTGATCGGTCATGAATCGCCGAGTCGGGCTTGCCGAGCTAGACGAGCCGGGCCAGCTCGCCGATCCACGCGCCGTCTGATCGGTCATAGATCGCCGAATCGGGCTCGCCAAGCTAACTTGCCGAGCTAGACGAGCCGAGCCAGCTCGTCAAGCCACGCGCCGTCTGATCGGTCATGGATCGCGAGTCGGGCTCGCCAAACCGACGCACTGTGGTCTAAAAGTCACTTCTAGCGCGAATAAATTAAAAATACCAACTAACGTAAATCTGTTAAAATTTATACTTGTATGATAGTTTGATATGTATACTACAATAACAAAAGCAAAATTAGTAAATCACATCACTGTATTATTGTTGGCAAGACTGTAAACATTCCAGTAACCACATTTTGTTTGTCTGCGTTAGAAAATTGGTACAAATTATAATCTCAAAATATCGAGTTCTTTCTTGAAGTGTGCATAAATTGTGTTAGGAGCTTGTTATATATGATATTATCAGTATGGCTGTAACTGGAAATGGTAGGTTTACGTTTCCTTCACACACTTAATGATATATTTTATGAACTGATCCTTTTTAAGAAAAATTATTAGAATGTCGTAAGTTTTACAAAATTTGCACGCGTTGCGAAGTACTTAATTTGAAAGCTTACTTCATCTCCAAAAACGACAAAGAGAAAACGCGATCCCCCGCAATCCCATTATCATTTTATTTTACTATTTTAGTAAACGTATCTACGATCACCCGCTTAGAGTTGTTCGAAGAATGGTTCAAATTGAAGAAGTTGAAACGAAAGGATTGCGTTAGTGGATTACTAGAGGCTATTTTTACCGGGAGAAATGTGAGCGGACACAATATTGAAGGAATTTTATAGAACTTTATCAAAAATATTGAGAAACGTTGGAAAATAGGTCTGCAGGAAAAGTGTAGTAAAAAGTTACGTCTCGATCCCGAAGCTTTGCAGATGCTAAAAGCACCAAAAATTCGATCAAGTACAAACTCCGACAGTGAATAATAATCTTTTATATTACATTTGTAACATTTAATTATTTTATTAATAAACAAGTAGTCAGTATTGTAAATTATGTTTTATTTACTCTATTCAAATATTTAAAAGTAATTTTTACACACAATGTCAAATTTTTCCTCGCACAATAATTAATTCGCACTAGAACTGACTTCTAGACCACTGTGCGACGTGCCGAGCCGAGCAAGCTCGCCGATTCACGCGCCGTCTGATTCCACCTTAAAGATTGTCAGATTGACATCAACCGCTATCTTACTAACATAACGCGCTGATGTCACAATAACGTCAGTCGTTATATCCTACTACGAATTCAAGTTGCTTATCGGGTAAACAGAGTGGAAAGGTTATGTCAATATACGTTACACCAATTCCATTATCACATATTTATTACTACATGCAATATTGCATAAACTTTATAGTACGCCTAGTGCAGAATTCGCTTACAATTTGGAGATATTTACCCATATGCCTCCGACCGGGACTGATAGCAAAAGCACCGGTAACATTTGCAACGGAAGCTGGGTCTTTGTCGACAGTTCTAATTTGTAATTATTCAACAAGCTAGCCAAACAAGATTTTATCTGGAGCAGAGCCATTCTCATTCCAACGCACATCCTTGGTCCCTCCCCGAAAGGAATGTAGGTCATTTTTTTAATGTTCTGCTTTCTTTGTTCGCCGAATCGATCTGGATCAAAAACTTGTGGATCAGGCCAGTATTCGGGATCCATGTGCAGCGATTGGATCGGTATAATGATTCTCGTGCCAGGCTTCACGCGATAACTCAGGCCATCGGATCCTTCTAGTTGCACCTCTTCTGTGCACTTCTTCCTCATGACACCTAAACTGGAGATACGCCTTTGCGACTCGTTTATCACTTGATCCATGTACTTCATTTCTTTTAACGCTTCGAACGTTAATTGGCCGCCGTGCTTGGCGATCGTGGACTGCACTTCCTCCCTCAATCTCTCCTGAACGTCATTGTGCGTTGCCAAATGGTAGCCAATGAAACTGAGGGTGACGCTGGATGTTTCAAACCCGTCGAAGTACAAGGAAAGTGCGTGAGCAGTGACAGCCTCCCGGTCCACTTTTCCCTCTTCCGTCTGTTCGAGTTCGATCATTAACTGCAGGAAGTCGTTTCTCGGCGTCGTTTCGTTCTGCCTGATCGCCATATTTTCTGCGACCAGCTTCCTGAACTTCTTGTCCATGTCCGTCGGTACAAATTTAATCCTCAGTATGTTATTTAGATTAGGCAAGAAAAACGCAAGGGATTGTAGCATCGCGGTTATGGCACTGGGCTTGAAAATCCCGTCGCCGATTCTGTCGAAAGCCAATGGATGCGGTTCATCGTGAAAGCAGAATCCTTCGATGCCTAACCCAGCGTTCGCCACCACTTCGCCCGTAAATTTTGAAAACAGATATTTCAGCTCGACCTCGTACTTGTCACTCGACTTCAGCCGCCTGTCCAAGAAACCTTCGAATTTCTTGCACACCCCACTGACAGCAACGAACATGGTTTTCAGTCTCATGCTGGAGAATGCGTAGGTCAACCGCTTTCTTCCTGCCGCCCAAGCGTCACCGTAACAGAAGAAAGGATTCTTGGACAACAGAGGATCCACACTCGGTACAATTTCCCATCCATTCCTATGGAAGCTTTGAAAGTTAGTCTGCAGGATGCTCTTCACCAAACTCGGATCACGAATTAATATCGCCGGAGATGTTAGTATGTAGTATCCCACCATGCTACTGTTTTTGAATTTATCGTATGCCTGTTGACTGAGAAACGTGTAATTCGACTCGTTAGTGACTAAGGGCAACAGATGCCCGAACAATGGTATCGCTCCTTTGGCGGTCGGAATTCCGTGCCTGTTCCAATAGGTGTACTTTCTCGTCAAGTAGATGATCAGTAGGATTAACGCACCCACGACTAGAGTCAAACATGCACAAGCCATTTTCCCTTCTTTTCGCAGAGTAAAATCAAAAGTAACAGGCGAATCGTGTGACACACTCCTTTCGGCAACGGCTGCTGTTCTAAACTGAAATCCACACCGACTGTTGTGCAACAGTCGTTGATGTATCACTACATGCGAGACGCGAAGGGGGTGACTCTACTCTGTTATCATCGCAACAGCGATTACGACATAATGAACTTGCGCGTGTAGAACGCCACATGCGCTATCATCGTCTCGCAATGGTCTTCCTCTGATTGTTTTTTCCATCATGGGGTCATTGTACAGGCTATGGTGGAGGTCAGATATATTGATGGTCAGGACGAGTGAGGGGCAACTCTCATCATGCCGCATGCCTGCCTCGGCGCTCCATATCTTAACGTTCTCTCTCTCTCTCTCACTCGTGATACGGCATGAACACGCGTAAGGCTCACTGGAGGGGACCGATTTCCCCTCGATCGCTGTTCTCGAAACAACTTCAGCCCTGCCAATACATCCGACCTCCCTTAGTAATAATGGAAATAATCAGATGTTCAAGTCGACTTGATCCTTCTCCAGCGCAAATGGCAGTGAAAAGTGGAAAAGAGTAGAGGTGATCGCGAATGCATTGCGTTTTGCCAGGGTGGTGGGAAATCGTGCTTTTGGGGGGGGTCATTCGTTATGAAAACCAGTCGCGGATTAGACGACTGGAAATCGTCGCTCGATCGCTTTGTAAATTGTTAAACATTGGATTCATTTCGGTTCGGTGCATTAACACACATTGTGATTGAGATTCAGTGGCCTGTGGCCGCGGTTTTGTTAGATTGCAATTGAATGTAGGGGAGACCGGGGCAGATTGTAACAAAAAAAGTTTATTATTATTATTATTATTATTATTATTATTATTATTGTTAACGGGAAAACCCTTATACATTTTTTTCTCGAAAGTGTTTTCCTCAATCAGGAAATTATTTGCGTGATTTACTACTTACATACGTGGTGAACTAATTGCGTGAAAGTACGTGACAAAATCTTGGACACTTATTCATCTAGCTTCATCTTAAACAAATCTGACCCTTTGTTACAATCTGCCCCAGTCCGGGGTAAATTGTAACACATCTGTTTTACTTATTTAAATACAAATATGAAGACAAATAAACATTTCTAAAAAATATAAATGAAAACACAGATCAATATTAAACATTTGATATCCATGAGTTAAGCAATCATTGCTTATTCGTCCAATTCTATCAAAATCTGCTGCTGTGCTTTCTTTACTTTTGCCTTCATACTTTTTTTTCTATTTTTTGGATTCTCGAATGTTCTGTTGGTCGTCTAGAGCATCTTTCTCCGGTGTGTCAGCAAATAGCTTGCTTTATCACCATTTGAGCGGAGTAAGTATAGTAACATGTTACAATTTACCCCGAGGTCGAATTTTTGCGTTTTATCTCAGCAAACGAGAAACTAAACATCAAATCACTAAAATGCGTACACATAATAATAAACCAATGTGTACTGATTCGTTTGCGACCAAGAAACAAAAATTCAAACGGTTCCTAATGACGGTTAATTGAAATAAAAGTGCCAAGACAACATTTACTTACGTGCTCTAAATACTAAAATTCTGGGCTATTACCACAAAATGAATACATAACGCTCGTTTGTGTTACTAAAACCTACGGTGCTAATATCGTCAAGCAGCTCTCGCATGCTGTGGGTTACCAGATTTGTCGTTCAAAAGATTTTACTTATGTTACAATTTACCCCGTGTTACAACCTGCCCCGGTCTCCCCAACTCGTCAGCGGAAAGCGCTGTCGATAGAAGGTGACTAAATCCTTGACAGATACTTGACTAACAATCTCTTGGTGCTCGTAGTATGTACCAGGCGTTTCAAAAGAAAATTGTCACTTATGGCTAGTTGGCTTAAATTGGTCTCAATTTATAGAGAAGGGAATTTAAGTTGAAGGATTTTTTAAGGCGATTGAGGTGTGTAATTTATTGAGTAAACTGTTCACAGATGGGTGAGGGGTTGCACATTCGTAAGCTACATAGGTAATGCAGGGTGGGTGAAAAGTAAATGAGAACAGACAGAGCGAAACGCATAATAGGTGTGCAGTTAAAATTGCAACAAGTTTTAACGATTTGCTCGAGGTGGTGCACCGTTCAAAAAGGTTCGAGGCAGTAATTTCATTATTTCACGCGATGTGGAGCAATTATTCCCGGGCGAAAATGATTTTCAACTCGAATGCTCCATTAAGGCCACCCATTCAAACATACGCGCGCGTCTTTTTATCGGAACTGCTCCCCAGCTCTTCCTCTTTCCGCAAGTTTTTCGGGCCCCCGTGTTCCCGACGTACCAGACGATGAGATATACATATAAAATATAGAATATGTGCGCGCACACGCGTACATTTAGCGCAGTTATGTGTACATGGCGATGGTGAACACGGGAAACCACTCAAGGAACCTGTTCGAGTCCCTACATTCTGAGACGCGGAAGACAGACTTGTGCTCGACACAAACACGCGCAAACAGTGTGAGTGTGTCTTTCCGACTTTCTTATTTATCTGCCTTCTTCCTTTGCGTAAAGAAGATAGATTATAGCAATCTTAGAGTTTACGCCAGATAAAATATGTTTTTATAATATGTCTTCGTCTATTTATCTAATAATCGTTCTTTCACTTACATTGAAAAGTAGAGGCGGCGCGATAGCGATGTTGACACGCAATGAAACAAGTGCGCACATATAGGGTGTTTATAAATATGTGGGACAATATTTCAAGGTCGGTTCTACTCATTAAGGTAATAAGAAAAGTTGGTATACGCATGTGTCCGATAATGTTTAGTTTTGCAGTTATAAGCATTTTTATATTCCGTAAAATACCGGCCCGAAACGTCAGACTGGCGCGTTTGTCAATTTGCCTAATATAATTTAACGATCAAACGAACTTACCTGTATGTGAAGTTCGATCGTAATTATACGAGACTCTCGCCCGAGATGATTACAAGTGTAGTAGCATTTATTCTACCTACTAACAGTCACGGTTTCAGAGTTTTAAACCTAAAAATCTGGGTCCCCGGCCCTCGCGGGCCTGGCGCCCTCCGGTGGCTCGACTCGTCATATCGTTTAAAGCCTTTAAAATATAAAACAAAAAACTGTTTGTACAAATTACTGGGCAAAGGAAATTACAATATTTCCTCGGGTATCTTCCCTGGGTGGGACTGTAATCATCTCGGGCGAGAGTCTCGTATAATTACGATCGAACTTCACATACAGGTAAGTTCGTTTGATCGTTAAATTATACTTCGAATCTCGCCCTCGAGATTACAAGTGTAGCTTTTCAGAGCATGACAAAACTTTTTTTTTTTTTTTTTTTTTTTTTTTAATATGTGAATATAAGAGTATTTCTAGCTTTCTAATTACAACCACCTATTTTTGGTAACGCTTAAGTTTACTTAGTCTGTTAACACTGCTGACGCAAACCCGTCACTATCTTGGAAGCTGATTGGCCTTTTATAAAAATTAGCAAACGCAGTTGAATTTTTTGACCAGCCTGCCGTCTTTTTGATAAGGTCTAGGCTTATCCCTTTTTCCGACGCTCTCGAGGTCGACGCATGTCTCGTACTATGTGCCGTAAAAGACACGTCTATGTCACACTCGGAAAGGACTACCCTGATCCACTTGCTCAGAGTTTGACTGGACACTGGGCCATGCGGTTTGCGAAAAGAGAGAAACAATGACTTTTCTTCCTTTCTAATACGCTTAGTAGCCTCCACATACCTTAAAACAGTCTTAGCCACACAAAGTTCGGGTTTGTTGGCAAAAAATGGGAGATCTAAAACGGGCTGCGGCGCTCCCGGTCTCGACGTTTTAACAAGCCGAGGGATTTTAATCCTTACACCCTGCCCCGAAACAATGATATTCTCTACTGAGATGAGAGAGAAGGTTTGAACTCTATGAGCTGTAGCAAGGGCTAACATAATGATCGTCTTATAAGATAACTGTCGCAATGAGAGCTGTTCCAGGGGAAACAGATTGCCCATTTTTGTTAAGACCGGACTTACGTCCCATGTTGTTTCATAACGAGGCGTACTCGGTCGCAAACGAAATATTCCCTTCATGAAACGGGATATATATACATTATGTGAGAGGTTTTCTGACGCAATCAACGAAATAGCGGCTCTTGCGGAGTTGAGCGTTCCGTAGGAGGCTCCCTCTTCGAATTTTTTGGATAGGAACTCTAGTACCGCCGAATGTGTGGTTTCCAGTGGGTCCCAGCTTCTTTCCTGAGAGAAGTTCCACCATTCCTTTAATGCTGTATTATATTGTTTGATTGTTGCTCCTGCTAATGAGGCGATCATAATACGTAACGATGCAGTGGGAATGTTTTTCCTCAAAAGCGAGCTCCTGATAACCTCGCTGCAACCAGGGTAAGCCTGAGAGGGTGGTACCGTTGCCTGCAAGGAGACACCAAAAGATCACGATTATACTTAAAGATCAGTGGGTCCGAGGTTAATAACCTTTGGAACAACGGAAACCATGGTTGCGTTGTCCAAAGCGGGACCACAACCACACCAGAGGCTCCTTCATTCAGAATCTTTTGAAGGACTCTAGGGATCACCGCGAAAGGTGGAAACGCATAGAAATTCCTATCCTTCCAACTTATTGTGAACGCATCGATGTTCATTGCATCCGGATCTCTCTCCCAAGCGCAATAGACTGGGCATTTTGCATTAGCACGTGAAGCGAAAAGGTCAATAGACGGTGACCCAAAACGCCGTACAATATGTTGGAAGGCATATTCGGCCAGCTCCCACTCGATATCAATATTCTTTATCCGGGATAAGAAGTCTGCGTCTGTATTCTCGCGCGAAGGTATGTACGCAGCATGGACCCATAGCCTACGAGTCTCGCACCAGTTCCAAATATCTGTCGCTAAGTCATGTAATTGAGGAAACTGAGTTCCTCCCATTTTATTTATGTATGCCTTAGCCGTTGTGTTATCAACCCTGAGCAGAATTTCACAGTCCGTCAGGTCTGTAGCAAAACATTTAAGCGCTATAAACGCTGCCATTAGCTCTAGGGAGTTAATATGCAATTTTGTTTCCTTTTCCTTCCATAACCCATGTGCCGCCTTTCCCTCACAAAATGCACCCCACCCTGTCAGAGAGGCATCGGAAAAAACTTCCCTTCTATAAGACGCGGACCGTATAAGTCTTACCGAACTATCTAATCTCTGATGCCACCATGCCAAATCTTGTTTTATATAGTCCGGCAGCGTTACCGTTACATCAAAATTTCCTAAGCTATATTCAAGAGCTTGACATTTAGCCCTTTCTAGTAATTTGCAATGCAACGCTGCATATTCCACAGCTGGGCAAGCCGCGACTAGGGAGCCTATCAACTGTGCAAACTCCCTAATCCTACATCGTCGCCTCTTGAGAAAAAGAGACACCAAATTTTTTAAGTATTCCCGTTTTTTCTGGGTTAACTCAATCGCAATCTTTTGCGAGTCTATTATGAACCCAAGGTATTTACACCTTGTATTTGGCGTAAGATCACTTTTCTTATAATTAATCATAAACCCCAACGACATAAGGAGATCTACCGTTGTCTGAATATTCTCATTGCAAGATTCTGCATCCTTTCCCAGGCATAGGATATCATCGAGGTATATGACTGACAGATGCGACTTTGAACGTAAATGGCTAACCACTGGTTTCATTACTTTCGTGAATACCCATGGACTCGTACACAGGCCAAATGGTAAGCAGGTATACTCATATAAGTGATCGTCAAACAAAAATCTTACAAACCTTCTACACTCTTTATGTAGTGGGATTAGGAAATAGGCGTCTTTCAAATCGATTGAACCAAGGTATGCACCGGGCCACATTAGCTTACATACCGTACGAACATCTTCCATCTTAAAATGGACTGGATCTAAGAACTCATTTAGTTCCTTCAAGTTAATTATGAGCCTGTTTGAGCCATCAGGTTTTTGCACCAGGAACACATTGGAAATAAATTGACCATCGACTGGTTCACAAGGCTTTATTGCACCTGTCTGCAATAAACTATCTATTTCCTTCCTAATTTCCAGAGATTCTCTCTGGGACCAACTGCGCGAAGGAGGTGGCGATGACTGAGTGACCTTGGATGTGAAGGGCAACTTATAACCCCGAATGCATTCCAAGACGAAGCTGTCTGAAGTGATTGTCATCCATTGCTTTGTAAAAAGTTTTAGTCTACCCGCCAACTTAGTTACCTCTAACGGGCTTCCTGCTTCGAGGTCTTTTGTCTGTTGGGTGCTGGACGATAGGGTTTCTGCGCTTGCTTCGTAGATGTGAAGCGATTGTGTGGTACTCGCTGCGATGGTTTCGGTACAAAACCCATCCTTGAACCCGTCTGTACCATTGGCCTCAGTGCAGACGGGTGTTTTGAGTTTCCCTGGTTGTAGCTCGGTGTGTGCTTTTTCAACGGTTGTTGAAACTTCATTCCTTGCCCTACCTTGTCGACCGACCTAGCCTCTTTCAACTTTTCGCCGAGCTTCGCTCCAAATAGGAACTCGTCTGTAGCAGTTTTTTCCAGCACCAATGCCACCTGCTTGTTTATGCTGGGTATAATACACGATCTTCGGGCCACTGTTTGTCCCCTATACACCTCTGCAAGGAGCTGGGATGTCTCCCATAGCCCTTCAATTGTCTTTTTTACATCGATATCTTCTCTCCTTTGAGTAAGCAAAGGATCAATGACCTTACCCAAAGCCGATAAGGCAGAACCCGCTAAATTCTGAGTCTTGCAGAAATATTTGTCCCTCTTCAGAGAGCTGTCATTTAGCGATGCTGCGACCTCAGGGTTCAGCGTCGGTGCTTCCAAGAAGCAGGCACCCTTCCTCACATGCTTCTTTACAAGGGCCTCTTTCACCTCTTTCTTCTGACCCTCCTTGAGCCAGACGGCCCACCGCAACGAAATATGAGGCGAGAACGTTAGCTCACCTTCTTTTGATTGCGGAGATTCACCAATTATTGATAAAATCTCCTCGTCTAAGGGTACAGATACCTCAGCTACCTCAATGGGTTGCGGCTGGTCCAAAGGGGTAGTGTTCGAAGTTGAGGCCTCATTCGGTCTCCCCACCACGGTAACAGACGTTACTACTAGGAGCGCACGAGTTCTGCTTGAGGTGGGTGCTGTATTTTCCTTCTCCTGGACCCGAGGCCCTGTAGAAGGCAAAAAAGGGACTCTAGTCAGGGTCCGCTATTGTAGATATACTTCGGCCTTGTCTTACCTCTCGTGTAAGCTCAACCGTAAATTTTTTGTCGATCATAGACTTATCTCACGTATAAGTTCGATCGCAAATCCCTACGCCATCGTGTTATGTCTCGCAGAACCTCAGCGTTTACAGAAAAATTGTAGGAATTACCCATCAAAACTCACCTGAGCTCGATAAATTCAGCGGCCTCGACATATTTTCGTCTGTAATTATTTCTCTGTCTGAAATTGCACCTTCATTATCAGAAACAGAAGAGTGCGTAGACGCCACGCGATCCGTCCTCCTTTTTAATTTTCTTTCCAGCTTTTTTAATCTCCTCAACAGCCTATCATGCTTATCGCCCCTCGTGGACTTTTCCTTGTGTTTACCCATTTCTTTCCGGTATACACACCAATATTTTATTCTTAAATAATCTTAATAATCGCAAGAAAGAACTTGCTCGAAGAAACTCACGACGTGACTGCTTCGGCACGAAAAAACGTTATGACGAGTCGAGCCACCGGAGGGCGCCAGGCCCGCGAGGGCCGGGGACCCAGATTTTTAGGTTTAAAACTCTGAAACCGTGACTGTTAGTAGGTAGAATAAATGCTACTACACTTGTAATCTCGAGGGCGAGATTCGAAGTATAATATATTTTCATTCATAATATTCTTTCTTTCGCGCCTTTAAAAAAACAAAGGCGAAATGATAATCAATATACCGTTAAGGAACTAGTTCTTGATCAGGCACTAATTTTTGATCAGTTCATGAAATAAATCGTTCTTTTAAGTTTATTTCAATAAATAATTGTTTGAAATAATTACTAACATAAAAATTGATAATTCAAAAATGTCATTGTCAATATGTGTTGTCCGTGAAAGCAGTTAGTATTGTTAGTTTTCGAGAAAATAAATGTGTAAGGTGGCCCACTTGACAGAAGGCCCTGTTGAACGCCATCTCTTACTGTTCGAAGTAATAGATCACCATCGACGCCACAGCCGATTTCTTTGCTGGTTGTTGCGGTATTAAAGGTTATTTTCATACATTTTGCTTACAATAGTTTACTTTACAATGTAGAGCAAGAATTTTAGTATTATATGTATCATTTTGCTTTAAAAGTCACTGATCATTATTTAGTTCCAATTTTTTCTTGTGGAACTAATTTTTGATCACCTGAATCAAAAATAGGTTAGGACATTTTAAAATTATAAAAAAAAATAAATTTAGATGGTATAATACTAAAAATAAGTTTATTTGGTACTTTCTTTTTAATTAGTATCCGATTATTTACATTGAATAGTTCCTTACCTAATAAGAAATTAGTTCCCATGTATTTTAGATGATCAAAAACTAGTTCCTCACCTGATCAAAAATTAGTTCCCATGTATTTTACATGATCAAAAACTAGGTCCTAGTCACCTTATTATTCCATACCTTATAAATAATTAAATTATACTCATTTTCAACTTTTTAAATTTTTTCCTTATATTTTAAACATTAATTCATCTTTTAGTATAAAAAAGTCTATGGTTTAAAGTTGTATTAGGTTAAAAATAATTAATAAAGCGGGAAGCCCTCTAAACTGATCAAAAACTAGTTCCTTAACGGTATTGGTCCGCAGAAACACAGCTGGGCTTTGTGAAATGCCACTTTAATAGCCGTTTCGGACCCGTGTTTCACAAAATATAAAAATATATAAAATAAAATTTTATGTTAAACGATTTTATCGAAAATGCACTAAAAACTAAAAAATAATGATTTTCTTGTACTACAATTTCGATGGTGTTTTTTCACTTTAATTAAGTTAAAATTGAGGATCGAAGCTGAATAAAATCGTTAATATAATAATATAATAATATAAGCCTTATGGGTTATCGGACTTTTCGTATAGCACCTTGTCTTATTATCTTGATGAGTAGAATCCATCCTGAAAAATTGTCCCACATATTTATAAATACCCTGTACAAACATCATAAGAGATGAGTATTCAGTTTCACGATGAGAAAGCGATTTGCTATTTTAATAACACATTCTATTGACCCCGTACAAATTTAAATCTTAATGCGGCGATAAGCTAGCCTCAATATGTTTAATGATGTGAGCAGAGTGGGGCGGTCATAACGATATCCTCGTATCATTTACTTTCATACAAGATCGTGCATTTCACGTGACAACGTAAATCGTGAAATGAATATTACAACGGCGATAGTCTCGCTACGTTACATGCATGGAATAAGTATGACGACCGTGACAAATGTCACTCAAAGTTTGGAGATATACACCCACAAGCCTCCGACCGCAGCTGATAGGAAATATGTCAGTGACAATTTCAAAGCAGCTGCGTCTTTGGCGACAATTATAGCCTGTAATTATTCAACATGCTAGCCAAACAAGATTTTATAGATTTTTTAAAACACATACTTGCAAAGGGAGTATTTATATTACAATTTTAAATCAGTAAGAAAAAGTTACATTCGGGTATCGAAAAGCTATTTTCTTCACTATACATGTCGATTGCGTATCTATACTGCTAGGACATGGATGTAGGCATGTATTCCAAATGTCATTTTTCATCATATTTCCAAAATTTGTCTTAATATCTAGCATATGTTTTGAGATAATGTGTTACAATCGCCCCCCATGTTAATATCGTCCCCGGTCTACCCTATTGCGTGCGCGAGGTGCTTCTATTAATTCGACGTGCGTTACGAAAAGTAGCACGTTTCAATTTTCTTACGAAAAGTAGCACGTTTGCCTTCGTTCTCACGAAAACTATCACGTTTCGGTTTTCGCTGCGAAAACTAACACATTTGAGCGGTTTGCCACGAAAAATAGCATGTTTCGTCTTTCGCTGCGAAAACTAGCACGTTTGAGCGGTTTGCCACGAAAACTATCACGTTTCAGTTTTCGCTACGAAAACTAGCACGTTTGAGCGGTTTGCCACGAAAAATAACATGTTTCGTCTTTCGCTGCGAAAACTAGCACGTTAGAGCGGTTTGCCACGAAAAGTAGCATGTTCGCGTTTACCCCGCGTTCGCAATTCCCGCACCCTCCCTTACTCAAATTATGTAGATTAAAATTTTCATATGTGTTGTCTTTTGGAGATTAGATGGAATTATTATTTATTAAACAATATTTTCAACAGTTGAATTCTTTTAAACTGCCCACGCGCTGAAACGCGATAGTTTCTGCAGTCTGCAGTATAATCCAAAACGAGCTATTCTTCGTGGCCAAACCGGATAATATGTTAGTTTTCGCCATAAATTCCCAAACGTGCTATTATTCGTGGCGAAACAGTATAACGTGCTAGTTTTCGTCGCAACAGTACGAAATATGCTATTCTTCGTGGCGAGGCAGTCAAATGTGTTAGTCTTCGCGGCAGAAGACCAAACGTGCTAATATTCGTCAGAAACGATGGAACGTGCTTCTTTTCGTGGCAAACCAAAACGTGCTACTTTTCGTAAGAAAATTGAAACGTGCTACTTTTCGTAACGCACGTCGAATTATTATCTCGCAGATGTGTTCCTGCTATGTTATGCCATTACTATTTTCATCTTATTATCGTAGTACGCGGTTGACGATTCGAGCAATCCAATAATAGCAACATGCAGCGCCGTTTCATAAGAATATTGTAGCGTTTAATTGACTCCCTCCTGTTTTTTAGCTCTCGCTAACCGCAACCGTGCTCTCTGTTGCAGCTCTGTACCCCTTAATGCCGTGGCCTTCTCGCAGCGGTGAACTTTATGAAAACTTTGGTAAGTACTGAGCAGATTCGTAATTCATCCTCCTTCCGCGATGATACACGCCGAGGGCCGCTGGCTCCCGGACTAATGGCTAGGCTCCGCAAACTCTGTTCGTTTTCGCACTAGGGAAACTATCGGGAAACTGTTTTGTTTCTCGAGCAACTCTTACAGTTCCGTTTTCGAGTACATACGCCGCTCGTCTATGCGCGAGAGATAAGTGACGGAACGATGCTGGAGCGTTCGCGAGCGATTTACCAAGCGGAGCAGCGCTTCCTGCTCGATATCGGTGCAATCGATCAAACTCCACGTTCATTCGAGGCAAGCGGGTTTTTATACAGCTGCTCCCAGTTATGTAATGGTTAGAGAGCTAAAGTCTCTTGGCCGAGTAAATTAATTTACCACGCGGGGGCGTCGATTTGTCAGCGAATTTTGGATTCTTGGGAGTTTGTTAAATGGTGCTTACGCGTAGCTTGCTACCGATAAGGCGTCCTCTCTCTCTCTCTCTCTCTCTCGCCTCTCTTTGCCTCCCCTGGTCTCTGCCAAAGGCAGCCTCTGGTAATTAAGTCGAGCCCACAGCAGCGTCGCCTCCATTGTGCGGAGCAAATGGGCTGTTTAGCCCGGATACATGACTCCATCCCCCTGTTATTGTGCATGTACCAACGTAATCGATCACCAACCCTCCCTTATACCCGCCCTCCTTCCCTCTCGAGCTACCCCCTACCCTCCCTCTTTCGCCTCTCCGCCTTTCCACCCCGTTCGCGTAGCAGCCTCCTTCTTTTCCTCCGGATCAGTTCATTTCACCCATCGCGGTGTCATCGAAATCCTGATAATAGCGGGTAGAGGAAATCGAACGGTATGAAAAAGTAACGTTTGCATTATTGGGAAATGTAACGCGATACTATCCTCGTGACGGAGCGCCGCGGCGCTCTATAGAAAGAAGAGATTCGTTTCCATTGACAAAAGCCCTCGTGGCAGTCTTTGTCGTGAAACCTTAGAAACATCCGCCCGGTGGATTTGCGAGGGAACGAGTTTCAAGTTCGACTCGAATCTGGCCGAATGAAATCTGATTCGACGGTAATAATACGCGGGTGTACGTTTCCACTTTTCGGAGTGTATCCCGCACAAACAGCCCGGGACACGGATCACGCTGGAGGGAAACGAAAATATTGTTCCAGGAAGATACATTTCGCTCGTGTCGGCCGCGTGACACTCCACGTCTCGGTACCCATCTATACGGGACTGTGTGTGTGTGTGATTGTGTGTGTGGCTGACTGGTGGATAGGAAATCCAGTTGAAACGAATTCAGGAAAATCCTCTCTGGGGAGTGGACGGCGACTCGTGCTGCTTCCTCGGCAGAGTTTTCTGCGAACTCTTTGACACGGGACACTTGAAAAACGTGCGAGGAATATCCAAGAGTACGCCACTTTAGCGGTAACGACCCGCACGGATAGAAGAGCGTCTTCTTCTCGCTTCTATCGACGCTACATTACTTCCCGCCGGACGTCATTCCCTTTCGCGTCTTAATTTAAATCTCGATCCCTTTTCATAAATATTTATCCCCCCCCCCCCCCCCCGCTCTCGTGCAAGCCCCCTTGGAGTTCATTAACGAACGCTCCGAAATGTCTACTCCGTTTTCTTAGACACCGCAGGATCCCACCAGCTTCGGCTCCAAACTCTGTTCGTTAATTCGTAGTGTATCCGCGCAAACATTGGCTCAGGTTTCTGCGGGAACGTCCGTTGTCGCGCGCGCTACATACATCTTCCAGACGGCTGTACTCGCGAGAGAAACGCAAGAAAAGAGGCACATCATAACTCTGGAGGATCGAACGAATCCAGTTCCGCGGGAAACTTTCGTGGCGCGCGGTGAACTTTCGCGACATGTCGCGAATATTTCACGTACGTGAAAAGAATGCCCGATGCGGAAGACGATGTCGGTTATTCGCGCCCCCCGCTGGGGGGAGGGGGAAGAAGAGGGAACGATCTACGTGACGATGACAAACGGCCGTCAATTACCATGGGCCACGTACGTTCGCCCTCATGTAAGACGGATATTGGGGCGGCCATCAATGGCGGCCTTGCCATTAAACCTCGTTTCTATCGATCAGATGTGGTTTGGGAACCACCTGACGCTTCGAGAATCCGCCTCGTTCCTGAGGAATTACACGATGTTCACCGCAGTCGCGCCGATGCTCCGGTGAATAATGGCTTCCCGAACTAGGAAACCTTGTCACGAATTCTTGGCGCGATAAATCAGCCGACGAAACAACACTTCAACGTTGCAAATTTGCCAAATGCGCGACAGCCGGCGAAACTCCGCCCCCCCCCCCCGGATTGATTGTAAATTTTCCACGCCCCCGCGGAAATAACGCGGATAAAATGTTTGCGCTTCCATGTTTGCATGTTTCGCCGTGAATCAATTAGCGTGTGATTCGGTCGGCAGTAAAATCGCAATGGATTATTAAGAGTCACCACGCGAATCGAGGTTAAAAGGAAGATAATGAACGTGTGCGGCTGGTTTGTAATTCACGCGACAGAAACATTCGCGGTATAGATAATAAAACCTCTGCGCGGGTACACGGTTTAGTGTACCTAAACAATACCGTTCGTGATGAAGAACAGAATGTTCAGTTGCATCTGGAATATCAATGATTTATGACAGTATTATTCCCACTATGGGTATAACAACGGTATTAGTGAGAGGAATTGTTTTCGTTATTGTCCCGACGTATTCGTGTACCTATTCGATGTTTCGCGCGGTACGCGAGTTGGAGGAGAAAGATTGGCAAGGGCTGTGGTAGTGGGGGCATGCACTTATCTGTGCGCACTGCCGAAGTAATTTCAATCCCGATGATCGACGTGAAGATATTGGAAGTTTGATGTGAAGCTTCTCGTTAACTGTGCGTTCGCCATCGGTTCTATTTCTGGCGATAAGTATAGCGGGAGCTTAACTCATATAGGCACATATGTATTTAGTAACTGCAATTATTGTAAGTGGCGTGCAAACCGCTCCCGACCTTTTAAAATTACGTAAAACAGACGTATTGATAAGAGTCGCTGTGTTACATCACACCAGGAATATTGTACCTGGTAAATTCTGGTATTTACGTGGTCACTGGTATCTTGCCACGAACGTCGTTCTTAGTTTTTGCAGACCGTCGCATGCGAGGAAGTAAGATCTTTGTTATGCTACGTCTCGAGTATGGAAACCGAAAGGTGAACAGAGATACTGTAAGGCCGTACAGGAGTATTGAGAACTCGAAAAGTCGATTTTTTTTACTATTAATATATATCTGAAAGTGATACACTTTGTGAGCATTTGCGATGAAGTTTCGAGAGGAAATTCGAATAATTACGGAAATTATAACGGTGAACGTAATTGAGTACACTGCCGAGTAACGGCCTTGCGGAGCGGTATTAGCGTAGGGGACTTATTAACATTGAAGCCGTTTATCTCGAAACTACATTTTTATGCACCGTGTACATCATAACTCTTGAACGAATGAATATTCTCACTTGAAATTTTAACTGCAGGTGTAGAATTCCTTTCTCCACAGTGTGGAACTTCCACATCATCATTGGATGTTTGTAAAACATTTTATAACTGATTAAAGACGATTTTTTTCGTAAAAATGTCGGGAAAAAATTGATTCATATGTAACTTTCACAATTTTTCCACGTGTAGTTTTTACTGTACAAATTATTTACCCCAAAGCATTGTGCTTTTAGATGATTGGTTCACCTGGGACTATGTACGTGGACTACAGCTGCGCGCTACGCAGGACTATCTTTAGCGTTAAGGGGACATTCTACTCTCTCGGCCTCCAAAATTTCGATTTTTTTTTTGCTGAATTCGGAAGAATGTACCTTCTACAATATCCTCCTAAATTTTTGGAGCGAAATTCGATGTATTTTTAATGTTATAGGTATTTGTAGCGTTAGCGGCCTGGTTCTCAAAACTTTAAGGGGACATTCTACTCTCTCGGCCTCCAAAATTTCGATTTTTTTTTTTTGCTGAATTAGGAAGAATGCACCTTCTACAATATCCTCCTAAATTTTTGGAGCGAAATTCGATGTATTTTCAATGTTATAGGTATTTGTAGCGTCAGCGGCCTGGTTCGCAAAACTTTAAACGCGTTTTTCTCGAAACACCATTTTCTTGGTTGGCGGATGTGATAAAAAAAAAACTCCATGACCAATTAATCAAAAATTTTAATATGTTATTCTACACATTAGTGGCTTTCCCGCTTAGCACAAATATCTTAAGATTTTTTAATATTTTCTCACATTTTATATCTATTAAACAGAAAAGAAATGCCCTTTTCGGTACTTTCAACTTTGATTGACCACCATTTTAATAATTTTGGTCCAAAATTGTTCTTTCGTGGTAAGCGCGATAACCATACTCCTGCGAATTAAAAATACGTTTGGTTTTTTATTTCCGATGATCCAGTCGTCCGAAATTTCAATCGCCAGCAATTCTGATGCCGCCAACTTAACTGCGAAATATTTGTGTAAACAAATGAAATAAACAAAGAACAATGATTTTTTCTTGTATTTCAAGAGTGGTAAAATATACCCCCAGAAATTCGAAAACATTAAGTGTTTACTTCATTATAAAAACCATCATCGAAAAGTGGCCGATTTTTCGCCCGAGAGAGTAGAATGTCCCCTTAAATAACTTTTTAGATTACTTGTAAAAGCGACCATAAAAAACTGTGAAAAAGTACCGGTATGGTGGTTATTTGGTATCTAAGCAATCCAACCCAAAAGAAACCGTTGACTTTAGTCGTTTAATAGTTCTGTACCCCCTGTGGAATCCCCTAATGCGGGGTGCAAAGGTATATCGAAGATTTAGGTACAGATTCGAGGAAAGGTGGAGCTCTGGTGGAGTTTCCGATCAGCTGAGGATTAATCTACGCATTACTATCCGCGTCGGGTGCATTTGCATTCCCGGGACGAATACCTAGCAGACCCAGCGTCTTCCAATATGCGCTGACGTGCTTGTGATTCCAGGCCGATTCTGGCGACGACCGTGTGGAAATCACCGCGAAACATCGCTGAGTATTACGCTGATAGTCGATTTCGCTTCAATCGGGTGCTGATTCGGTACACAGAGAGTGAAGGTATGTCCTCATTAGCAACTTCTTTAAAATCTACCAAAAGCTTCGTCCGCGAACGATGTGGTTGCTCGGAGCAGCATCCGCGAAAGTTTCGCGACAATTTCGGGTTGGCCTCTTAGCCACGCGGGAGGCACGGTACCATCCGAGTCTTCTCTACCGAGTTCGTTCTGAGAACCGTAAACTAGAACAAGCTGCCGTGCCCTCTCTGTCTTCTCTCGAGTGTGACGAAGTGGTCTAGAGTTCACTCTCCTCTCTTTACGTTCAAAGTCTCTCTTCCTGTCCGCCCTCTCTGCTCCCGCTCCCTCTTGCCATCCCTCTGGCCATCGTTCACGGTTTTTTAAACTACACAGCTGCCAGGTTCGCCGAGGAGACTCGTTCACGCCCGCGAGTGCCTTTCCTCGAAAGTCAATTCCGTTACGACCGCATCGACTCCGTTAATCGCCGCGTCACGGGCAAACAGAGCCTGAAAATCACGCGGCGTCGGGGCGTTTCCACGCGGAAACGATGATCGCAGGGGGCTGGAGAAGAGTGGGAACGATTTTGGGAAAGTGGCCCCGGAAAAGCGGAAGTTGACCTGAGGAATATTAACAGCGGCAGGGCGACGGTTATATCGCGTACAAAAGAGTGCCAGTAGAGGGGTCGGAGGGACGGCCGGTGCATTTTATCGGGCGCATTTTCACGGAGCGGCAACACGAGCTCGCGGTCGACAGCATGAATGTTTGATGGAGCGAGCCAGATCGCTCGGAAGTGGTGGAGTCGCCTCTCTCTCCAATATTACCCCCGATAACGTCAGTCGTCGATCAAATAAAAGGTCCGTCCGCGCCGGAGGGGTGATCAGAGAGGAGAAAGAGACAGAATGAATAAGTGACTGACAGGAGCAGTGGATGGAGACCGGCAGGCAGGGCTGTGATTTGTACCGGCCGCCCTTTTATTGCGTCGAAAACTCGCTGCTTTCTTATCACGCCTACTCCCCTGTTCGTTCTTGCGAATTTGAAGCGGGGAAGAAGTAAACAAAAAAAGAAAGCGACGCTCGAACCGTGACTTATAATCGAATGCCTCAGGGCCAAGTTGAGCGAGAATTTATACGTTAAGTTCAAGGATTATTCTCTAGAAAAGCCTGGATATATTTACGTTTTTTTTTTATGGATCATTCGTGGAACGCATGAGTCAGGAAATTTATGCTCGAATGTCGTGCAGATAAGAGGCCGAGGACAGATTGTACCGAGTCGGTTATGGCTGGAAAGTACCCTGCTTGGCGCCAGGTTGAGAGACTCTGTGCTGGCGCCAGGTTGGCTGGAACCTGACACGCGATCAATCAACCCTCTGCCCTGTCCACCAAGCCGGGGCTTACCTGCTGGTTTACCTCATCGCTCGAGTTTGAATTCGTGCTCTAAACGCGCTGCATAATTTCGCTCTGCAGAACAGTGCCAAACAGAAAGTTTTAATTAAAATAGCTAACTGTTCGGCTGGTTCAGTAGGCACGGGGAATTTAACGAACGTAATTATACGTCTATAACGCGGGCAACACTTCCGCCCTTGCCGAGATGCGCCCCCGCCATCCCGGGGCGACGGACCGTCCGTGGATGGAGCATATTTCGCGAGAAGGGATCCTTACGCGGCGGCGCGCGGTAAATTTCTATATACAATGCCGTTCAATGATACGTCAAATATATTTGAATTTACATTGGGGACCCAACGCGTGCGTCCCCTCCACCCCATTCTCTCTCGCTCTCTCTCTCTATCTCTCTATTCACATGGCTCTAGCAAACTGTGTAAATCCTCATGTAAATTCTCCTTCCGAAGGGATAACCTCGACTCACTCGCAAATCCTATTGCCAAGCTATCGCGGTATCGAGACCCATTTCCATGTAATCTGCTGCTGTTAGTCGCCGATCGAAACGCGATACCTACGCGTGCACGTTCGCGACCGCGTTATTGTTTATAGTAATTTCTCGTCACTCTCGGTTATTGTTTTCGCGCGGGATGACGCGAATTGGAAGTGGCCCCGCGACCGGTCTCCCATAAATGTTAACACTGTGTTAACAAATGTTTGCCGCGAAAATGACGTGCGGCTAGCGCTCTAGAACTGATCTGGTACTGAACTAACGGGACTGGATGCAAGAGGTTTTAAGGGTTTTCGGAGTAGGAGCGAGGGTGGTCGGTCAAAGCAAGGGCTTAGGAAGCTGTTCCCTAATGGATCAATCAACGTCTGTAACGTGAGAATTCGTATGACGGTGAGGGTGCAGATAACATATTAAGTAATCTAGAAGAAGGAATAAACGGCGCGGCGCACAAAAGTGGAGAAGCGTACGCGTTGGAAGAGCAGAGGGAGGAGAAAGAAATATTCACCCCTACAACGTCGGAGCCAGGAAACCGAAGGAAACGCGGAGCCGTAATTGTGAATTATTCTCAGCGTTGTTCGCCCCGTAAACCTATCAGTTTCTCCTTCCCTTCAAAGCAGGGACGCAGCCGTTTCTTTCCTTCTTAACAAAAATTTCACCATAAGAGGATGTAACGTTAGATTACGGAAACGGCGTTGCTGTGTAAGAAGAGAACGCGGGTGGAAGGAAAAGCGGATCGGGGGACGCGTTAGGTCACATAAACCGTTTCATTTCCATCGGTGTACAGTGTTGTTAAGCGCGTGTCGCGGGGAACGCGCGTACCTGGGCGGGAAGTAAAATCTCATTTGGCCAAAGGGGGCGAAGGCCGGCGTCGCCATGCGTCTGTGTATATAGGCGCACCTAGACGGGATAAAATTACGTCGAGTTTGTCGTCTTTACGAGGTACGCCAGGGCGACAGGGCGTCGCGCGGTCGGTGTAACAAGCAGAAACCAGTAAATTATGTCTTGCCTTACCTGGCTGGCCGTGTAGGTAGGATCCGTTTCTACTTGGCAGCGCGTGCGCCAGCCCCTCGACCCGGGCGGGGATGCGTTCGAACGTACGAAAGCTTAAATCGCCCGAAAAATCAGGAAATTCTCGCGAGGCGAGAGAGCCCCGGTTATCATCCCCGCGCGAAACTGATTACGAAAGTTCGACGCGAAACGAGATCGCGCTCGGGGCTCGCTCCACCGTCCCGCCCCGAGAAAATAAAGTCTATTTCCATTTACGGCGCAAAATATCCCAACGGGCGGATGGCACGCAGATACGGAGACCTAGCAGCCTATTTGCATTCAAATCAAAAATCTTAATGACGGGATCCTTGTCGAGGGAGCTCGTCTTCGATTTAGAAGATTTCGCTTCTCTCCTGGAAGTTAGGGGGAGCAAATGACGTTCGCCTCTTATCGACTCTACTATAGCCGTCGTAGAAAGACGCGGCGCGGGACGAGATAAAAAAAAAGAAGCGAATTCGTTCAACTTTCTCATCAGCGGAACTCCCGTATCCACTTGCTGGGACGCCTCGTGCCCTCCTCGGAGCGGGATATTACGCGTGATTCCAATCGACACGCCCGAAGAAGGAAACCAGATGCGTCGCGAGTCTCCCTCCCACCCCCTCTAACCCCCCCCCCCCCCCCCCGTTTAGCTGTGCAAATATTTTATCGGCGTATCTTTGATGTCTCCGATTCCACTTCGATTGATATTTCCGTGTGGGTTTGCGCGTCTTGAGGATGTGCCTCGGAGCGGTTCATGAAACGGGGTCTACCCACGGTCGAAGGGTAGACGCGGAAGGCTAGCAGGTCGGCAGGAACCGGCGGCATCGCGATATCGAGCCTCAAGTGTGCCTCGTGTATGTGATGGAGCCGCTCGGTGGCGGCGGTTCGACGGCGTCACGATTTTCCGGCAGGTGATATCGAGTCCCGTCGGATTTTCGCGGGGGCACAGCCGAGATTGGAGCCGGTAACGACGCGTCGACGATGTTTACCCAGACACGAGGGTGGAAACGATCCTCCAGGACTCGTGTGTACGTGCCCGCGCCGAGGCCGCTCACGGAGTCCTGCACCGTGAAACTTACGACTCGTTTATACATCTATCGACCTGCGCGAACTTCAGCTTACTTTGTGAATGCACCGGGAGTTCAACGGCCCTGGGGGAATCGAACGGGGTCGACGGGGGAAGATCATGAGAAATTCTTAGTTACGTAGGTACAACGTTTCGTGAGTTTGGAAATGTGAAATTTGCGAGCGAGCAGGTTGCGAGATTCGTCGACAGCCACCGTTTGCTTCGATGATCCATCGTGTCCCGCGAGCAATTACAATTTAGTCCACGGAAAGCGGACGATGATTAAGAACCAACCATAGACTCCAGAAGTCTAGCCGGACTGCTCTTTAATTTCGTTGGCGGGACGTATTTCTTCTTTTTTTTTTTTTACCACGGGGTAAACGAACCGCGAGATCTTTGGTGGAAACGCGAGGATACCGTTATAAATCACCCCGTATGTAGCGGTTAAAAGCGGCATTTAAGGTTTGTTTTATGAATGGCCGCGAAGGTGGAAGGAATATCTCGTGCCCGCCGCTCGTACGTTTCGTGCTCCCTCGAGTCGTGCAACGGGGGTTGCTCCAGTTTTGGATAAGCCGCTGAATAAAAGGAGCACGCGGGGGGCGGGGATGGGTGGTCACGGCGCCCGTTCGTCTGCCGCTCCTGGTCGATGGCTTCCTTCAACCCCCCGCCCGTGCCCCCGGTGTTATCTGCAAACTTCGTCAGTACCGGTATCGCGGTATTCCTAGCCGGTCATGATTCATCCGCACCGGTAACACCGTGTAATTCGACGATCATGAACGTTACCTGAATCGCGTGCAATCAGCGGTAAAAAGGAACTAGAGGAGCCGAACACCGTAATTTCGACTGCGTAAGTTGTTTCAACCCTGTTATCGATTCAACTCGACTTACTCCGCGCGCGTTTATCAATTTCGCACGTCTGGATCGCGCGCCCCGATTGTTCCCCCCCCGCAACCCTACTCCCCGAGTTCAACCCGAAACTTTGGAAAAAATTTTAATTTCGGTTACGATCGTGCACGGTCTCGTCATTCTTTTCGAGGGGCAATAAAAGCGATCGACACTATTGTGACGTTCGCGTTCACGGGTGAAGCAGCGTGTGCAAATATTACGCTTTATGGGCCGGGGATATGTGCTGTTAATATTTGCACCTACCGCGTAGCCGCTAACCAACTCTCGATACCCGTTTCCAGACCTGAAATCGGTGCGATATTTAATATGGCTGATCGAAGGTCGCAGATTTTATGCGCGAAATATTGCGAACGTTTATTCGGCGAATAATTTACAGGCGGATACTTTTGTCGTGCCGGGGCCCGATAAATTTCGGGACGGAAAAATGGGCACGGGGCATTGTGTCGCGCGGGAGATATATCTGCATTAAATTCGTCGTATCGGGATTTATATCGAGCGGGCGCAGCGAATAAGAATATCAGAATTTGCACGTTGTATGCGGAGTGTACACTTAACGGCACATTAACGTTCAATAGCGATATCATTAAATGAATTTATCGCGCGGAATGTGTTAGTCCGCCCGATAAATCGACGAGAGGGGCGTTTGTTACATTCGGGAGCGATTTCCAGAATGTATTCGCGGGCTCGGTCACGTCAGTATCCCAAGATTTCGCAACGCCCCGCCGTCCTGATAGAATATTCCGTTCGCGTGCGCACTATGCACAGTGTGCTTTTTCGCGAAAAATGGTACACAATAAAACGCCGTCTCTCCATCTGGAACTGGGCGCCTCGCAACGGCGTAGCTGTGCGCGTGATTCTCGAAAATGAAATCACTTTGCTAATACCTGCACTCCCTCGTCTAGCGCAATGAACCTTCCTCCGCTCGGTTCCCGAACCGAATATAATCGTTTTCTGTCTGAGGCTAACGAAAGGCGACGGAGAAATTGCGCTTGTACATCGCGGCCTGTAATATCGACTGCGTATTCTGCTCGTGTACCGTGCAAATTAGGTTACATGTCCGCCCTGCGCCATGTAATTTTCGGAGCAGCAGCGTTGCGGGTGGAGTCTTCAGGCTTTCGTAAGTTTGTAACAAAGATCGCACGGTGATGAGCATCCTGAAACGACAGGGAAGTAAAGTTTTATGACATAGATTCTTGAGCCAATCGCAGTAGAGATTTTTCACCTGTCTTCTCCCGGGCGATAGCGTCACGATTTCCGAGGCACTGTCCATTTAGACAGACGAGATTAACAGGCAAATAGAGTGTGTATGTTATCCTTGGAAAATGTTGTGGCGAAAAGGATAATCGATTCTCGGTACGCCAGTGCGGCGTTACGCCAATGCGCTCTGCACACGCTGGAAATTCCGATCAGGAGGTTCTGGCACTCGAGCTCTGCAGCGATTTCTCGCGGTGTATGTAATCCGAATGCCCATGAAATATGTATGTCGCGGAGTCCGTGCGTCGACGATCGAATTAACGGGAGATCATTTCCCTCGGTATTTCTCGCCTCCGATCTGTGACGGTTCACCTCGCCGTTCCACGAAAGAAGTGCGTTGCCTGCTTTCAGGGCCGTGACAATCTGGGGCATCTTGTTTGCATGCGATGTGCCTCTGTTGCATCTGCCGACGAATAAATTGATCGTGTTAAACAGTTGACGACCCTACTTGACCCAACGCCAGTCATCTTTTTATTGGCACAATTTTCTGTACTTCAGCTAAACGAGCCCCAGCATTTGAAATTCCTTTGCCGAACGCAAGCTTCTGCTCCTGCTATCTACAACCAAAGAGATATTTACATTAGAAACAGCCGCGCCGACGGTCAGATGCACAGATCGATACTGCAAACGCTGGAAATAGGTTGCAACAAATTCTTATTGCAGCTCGGCGAACGTGAGATCATTCGGCTTATCCACACCCACGCGAATCACCAGTGACGTCACGTCGAGCAGCACGGCGCGGCGCGGCGCGGCGACGAGTGGTCGGCACCAAAGGAATGTCCCTCCACCCATTGGGTCGCTTCTGGTTCTCTCTTCGTCACACTCCATTTACGCCGGTCCGCTGCCGCATTACCGGCTCTCGCGATCGGCCATCTCGACTCGCTGTCCCGAAAATACCCGTAAATTTCGCGCGCAAGTGACACCGCCATCGAAGTTTCCCACCGTGGGTTCGAACTAGGTCGATGGACACAGAAGAGATGACGGCTGGATACTCGATTTCGCGTGCCTCGCCGCTGGAATTGCGCGCTCGCAGCACGTGTCGCGAAGTGTCAGATTTTTCTGCTCCGTCGTGCGTTTCCCAGTGAAATCGAGTCGGGAGAGCCATTCCGCTTGGCGCCGCACGGCGATCGATCTCCGCGAGTGAATCTACAAGCGAATCACCTATTTTCGTATCGCGCTCCGCCACCGAATTATGCCGCTCGTATCAGGTTCGTATATCATCGGCGCGTGTGCGTGTGCGCGAACGCGCGTCACATTAATTCGCGGCTGTTTCGCGATAATTGCGCAGAAACGTGTGAGCCACGGATCGTATTGTTCCGGCACCTCGGTGTCCAGCGTTATGCCGACTCTTTTGTTATGCAGATGACCCCGAAGTTTTCCTCTCGACGGGGCGTAGCGCCTTTCGTTGCGGCATATTATTCGGTTTCGCGGCCGGATACCGAAAGAGTAACGACCCTACCGCGGGGCGGGCAATTTAACGCCGTGCACGTTTCGAATATTTCTCTCCCCGAACGGTGTATAACCCCCTCTTTGTCCAGCTATGATTTAAAGAGCCCGCCGAGATAGCGGCCATCGAGTAGAGGAGAATCTGAAACGATGACGAAAAGTCTCGTCGGCGGCCGCTGATCTCCGCGGCGATTTAAAACGATTATAATCAGCTGCCGATCCCGCGGCCCTGAATCGCGTAATCCCACGACCGACTTGGATTAATCCCATCTTTATTGGATCTGTTGCCGCAGGTAGTCGACATCGAGGCGTTGGCAAGGTCACGAGGGAGGAGCTGAAGTCATCGCTGCACCTATGTTGTGCGGCGAACTCCTGAACGGTGGGTTCGTCAGTACCGGAGCGGTGCCGGTGGTTCCCTACGGTCTCTTAGGATTCTGGTTGCCCGGTTGTCTACGTGCTACCAGCCCCACTTCTCTCAACTCGTCCTACATCACCCTGTTGGCCGAACTTCTGGCCACGGGCCACCCGGATCTTCGAAGCGAGCTGATGGACCTCGCGAAGAGGAGCCATCAGGCTCCCACAAACGGCGAGGTCGACCTTGACCTCGACCTGCAAGCCGACGATATCGACGAGAGCGTCTTCCTCGGTGAGTGCTCATTTCCTCTTTGTTCCTACGGGCGTGTGATTAAGCGTACTTGTCGGCATAAAACGTGTAAACACGAACTTTACTTCATTACCGTCGCTGCTTCTTCGAGAACAACTCGTACTTAACACGGAGTCTTCGGTGGGTAATCAACGCTTTCGGGTCAAGGGGAACCGTCTCCATTACCGCGCAGCGTTTCCCAGTAATTGTATGCATTTTAACAACACACTTCGAATATCGAGATACGGTTACTTCCGAATTGCTAAGTTCAAACGATTTCAACTTATTGTCAGAGTGGTTATTCTCTTTGCGATACTTTTAACGAGCACACTTCGACTCGCTCCAAGTACGAATAGCATTACTGGGGCCCTTTAAAGAGGGACATTTCTATAGCCTACTGCTGCGCGAATTAGTTACGATGTTGTTACGACAGGGTTACGGTAACAACGATTCGTCATGTGGGTGTATTGTCGTCTAACGGCTTGCTTTCGAAACTGATGATTACCATGTAACGAAACCGCCGTATATCATGTTAATGGGCGATACAGTGTCGTGACGACATCACGAAAGTAGCCAGCCGAGCGTTGGCAGAAGTGAGTGGCGCGGGGATCACGATTACGTCCATGGGTAAATATGTCTGTTGGCTGAAGGTCCGCAATATTCCTCGTTTCTCGTGCAGCCTTCTTGGCACGACTCGTAGACGGCTCCACAAAGGCTGCACACTTGACGAATTCCTCCGTCGAATCCGCGTTTTAAGCCCCGCCAAGAAAAAAGAAGCTTCGTCGCGGGATGTCGTCTAAAATGAACAAGGCTCAGTGTCTATTCCAACTGATAAACCGAACGGCATGCTTTAGGGTCCATTTTAGCGAAGAATACCGAGACATTCGTTTCCATAGTGCTCGCGACAAAACGTTCGCGGGGCTCTCAACAGAGCCCTAAACGATCCCCCTTTTTGGCGATCGACTATTCAGCCCCCGAACCGGGGTCTGGCCGGCATCCAAACTCTTTCTTCCCTTCAACGTCTACCCTCTAATTCTTTCCTTTCCTCTGGTCTTCCGGAGCGGCGAGAACTCGGCCTCTCCACTAAATAATGGGGGAACGTTAACAATCTTCGCAGCTGTTTATCAAGATTTAGACGCCAAACGGTCGTTACGTGCCGCGCCACCTTCTCCTTCCGCCCCGCGGACGAGAATTTAAGGGTATCTTATATTAACAGGAAGCTTTCTCCTCGCGGCAGACAGACCGTGATTCTTGCCAGAGCTTCCGCTTCATTACGCTTGTCGTCGGCGCGTGACTTTTAATTTCGTCGATCCATCTTCGCGATCCCGCCATCGTGTTCACCCTGCGAAGTTCCTTCGACGCGGGACAAGCTCCATATAACTCGGAAGCTTTCCGTTGCTAACAAGTCCAGCTGTATCCGAAATTTTTTCCATGCCCGCTTCGCGAGATTCACAGTCCTCGGGCGTGGTGCTCGGAGCTGATAGCTTTCTCTAGCTGGATTCTGGTTGGAACGTTAAGCTTTCCCAAGACAAGTCGCCTTCCGCCGGTTATCCTTCTTCTTCTGGCCCCCAACCAACCCCGAGCGCTTCGGTTTCGCTTCGGCTTCGAACTTCGCTGGATCTTAATAAATCGCTTCGTGACTCTATCCTATTTCGGTGGCGGCCACCGAGAAAAATTGAGTATCGCCGTGGATCCTGCGGGATCCCTTAGAAATTGTCGGACACCGGTCCCCGGCGGGCGAGACACTTTTAATCCGAGGATAATTTACCCTTATCGTCGCGCCATCGGTGTAACGGCGGGCGATTACGGCAATTTTTCCACCGATGAGACTGGAAAGGAACCAACTTTCAGAGGGAGACAATTTTATCGCCTCGCGGCGACATGAATCGACGCCGACCCGTCTACTTTCGTGGCTTCCAGCGATTAGATTATATCGTCGTACAGAATGATAGCAGCTGTGCTCGGTAAACCAATTGCCTAACGCGTAACATTCAAATTCCTTGGCTAATTTCCTTTGCTTTTCATCGCTTTACTATTACCCGAGTGTGCTCCAAGTGCATCACCAGATTTCTATCACCGCCCTGGTGCCAAACATCCCCCGAATTCTTCTTTCTGCGCAATTCACCCGTACTGCTTAGTCCCGGGAAAACATCCACCGCCGCGTTACTGCGCGGTACAGGGCTGTCGAGCATGGCGTCGCATAATTCACGTGTACGAAGATCGCCGCCCATAATGGCGAGCGATCGGAGCACGCTGCGTCGGGCGTCCCTAATTGGAATATTATTCCCATCCGTCTTATTCGACGGGTATGATGCATCGCTCGGCAGCGGAGCTCAAAGCTGGAAAGTGGATTTTCGCGGGTGGCCGAGCTGCAGAGCCACTTCTCCTCCCTCTCTCTCTGTCTCACTCTCTCGCGCCGGAAAGTGGATGCGAGTTTGATGACAGCACTTGGCGCGGCCGTGGCACACGGCGCGGCGACGGAAAGTTGGCGAAATTGAATCGAACTTGGGGTGCTTGAGGGAGCTACTTTTATCGGTCATTGCTTGGCCTCTCTTTACGCTTGCTCCGTCCCAGCACAAAGGGGCGAGAGCTGGTGGCGATGGCTGGCTAAAAAAAATTCTCCTCCGAAGTCCTCTCAGCGATATTACGTTTACTGGAACGAAATTGGCGAACGAGTATAAGAGAGAGCGCACAAAAGGAGAACGGGCCCCCCCTTGTCGTCGTGCTCGCTTTATCCCGGATGGCGGCCGGAGAATTGGTACAGCGCGATTTGTGCTAACGAGCCGAAAAAAGTCCAGGCACCCCCACGGTTTATTACGCCCCCGCATTTCCATGCTGTTCAGCGTCAGCCGGAAACGCCCGATAATGTCGGCGATAATCCACGGCAACGAAAATCTCATTAAAGTAGGGGATTGGATACGTCGAATTTTTCAATTAACCGATCGTATCCCGACGCTCCCCGACGAAACGCGCCCGCGGAGATTGAATCGAAGTTGCGGGTCTGTTGACTCTTATCGGTCACCGGTTCGACTAGGCAGCCTGAATATGGTCTCGCTCCGCTGCTAGGGACCATAACAATTCGCTGATAAAAATACGCCGGAGGAAGCAGACATATTTCTTGATTACCCAGGGACTCGGAGCGAAATGGTAAACACGCAGCGAACAATGGGAAAAGATCGTAGGAGGGCAAGAGACGGGCGGCGGTGAATCGACGTTTTCGGTAGATATTGAAAATTACTCGGTAAATTAATTCGTTTTCGCTAGGGGAGAGGCAGCCGAGCGACGGATCGTTCTCTTTCCCATCGATCGAATGAACTTTTCCATCTATATCTCTCCAACCCCTCGTGTTTTGTTTCGCTTGTTACGCCTAGGAGGGAAACAACTGAATACGCGGGCGAAAACAGTCGGCGGGGCGGGGACAAAAGAGTCCGCAGCCGGTCGATTTATAAACATATCCTTTACCGAGTTAAACAATCGCGGCGCCAAGTTGAAATTGGAAAACGACGCGGAATCACTGCCTTTGACGGGGATTGAAAGCGTGGCCGTAAATGGGGTTACACATTTTGCTACAGGAGACCGATCAAAGCGCGAGAGGGATACAGAGGGTGTCGGTCTCCGATGCGGCGGAAAAACGGAGGACGCGATATCTCCCGCGACGGGAGTTAATAAAGCTGATTCGCCGCGCGCAAAGATGAAAGACGGCCGCGAGCGTTACGTCGGATTAATTCTCGTCGCGTTACACGTTCAAGTGCGGAAATTCCATTCGGGGCGCGACGACTGCGAATGGCCGGGACGCGTCAAGGGGTGTAAACGCGTTAGCGGTGGCGAACCGAAGCACCTAGCGACGAGAGTGCGGACGAAAAGAATTGATTTATTCGGCGCGAAAGTGCCGAGACACAAGGGTGCATTATTCGTCCTTTCCCGAGTCGAATGAATGCTCCAATCTGTCGCGGATTCCTCTGTTCCTCCCCCACTCTCTCTCTCTATCTCTATCTCTGTATTCCTCTTCAGAGTCGGCTAAAATATGGGAATACGTGTGCCGTTGGACGGGGGCGGGTGGAAAAGGATGACGGAGAGACGCGTAGCTAGACACTGACGGGAGAATGCAGAAGAGAGAGGAAGGAAGGTGGAGGGAAATGATGAGAGAGGCAAAGGGACCTAGCGAGACTCGACAATGGAGGAGGGTTCCTAGAAGAGAGAGCGCCGATGTTAGTGGAGTGTGGATGAAACGGGACGGAAAAGCGAAACGGGAACAATGGCCGCGGTATTATTTTCTGTTTGCTGCGTCAGACCAACCCCCTCCCCCGCGCACCCTCCCTGGTTAGTCGGTGTTCGTCCACCCCCGCTTTTGTCCCTCTTCCTTCCGCGCTCTCGCCCTCCGTTCTCCTTTTTCTATCCGCCTCTCTGCCTGCTCGCCTTCGCCTCTTCCCCGCTGCAATGGCACGCTAGTCCGGACCAGGATCCAAGATTACGGGCTCGATATTTGCCAAATAAACGAATAACCTCCTCCCTTTCGGCGCTGTTTCATTTGACCGGCCGAATAAATCATCCGCCGCTTAATTCCCTGGCCGGGGCCAAGAAGAGTGTCCTTCGTTATCGAGGTTCCTCGATCGTGTCGCGGCCGGTCTCTCTTAATTAAAGGAAATATTTGTCCCGTTCGCTTCCCCGGAACTTTTAAATTCTATTTCTCGCCGGCGGCGAGCAACCGAGTCAGAAGGGCCGGTACGTTTCCCCCCGAGGAGAATTTCTCTTTGAGATTCCCATCATTAAGAACACTTTTTCGTATCCTCGGCTTTAGTCTCCTCTCGGTCTATCAGCAGTGTCAGATCTGTCGGAGTTTTCCCAGCAATTCCGGCTGCGTCGCTCCGTGTTGATTCCGATAACGTGTACGTATGACGGTTAATTAAACTCGGCAAACGTTATCGATATTCGCGGATAAGCAGACACTGAATTTTCAGCCTCCCCTGGTGCACGGTTCGCGGTTCGTCCCGTCTCGCTGTACCCACGGATACTTCGGAGTCTGACTACCGTCTGGACTCTCCGAGCATCATATTTTTCAAAGGCCCCATCGATCCGGTCGAGATCGAAGATAGCCAACGTGATGTTTACCAAATAAACGGACGATAAATCCCCTCGTATCCCGACCGTTCGTTCGATCCAACGGAATGAGATGACACATAGACCACTCAATTTAATCGGTAAAGTTTGTCAAAGCTTGTGTGCTTTCAAATTAGTCTCCCCTTGTAGGTACGTGCGCACGTCGCGCAAGTGATCCTCATCTTTCTCCGTATATCTTAATCGCGAGGCGACGATCAGGTGTCCTGCCACCTACGTGTTTTATCGACGAAACGGTTCGATATCGTTAGACAGTACAATGCTGGAAATTAGTAAAGGAGGGTCGACCAATAATTAAAATGTTTCCCTTTCATCGTGCCCGGAGCTCGCCGATAGTTTCGAAGCCGCGGGATAATTGCAGGCTCCCGTCCATTTTGTTCACGTTCGAGATTTATTTCTTCTTTCGCCCTGCTGTCTCGCTCTGCTCGCGGAGATCCGAGCGGAGGCACCTTTTGTCGTTAATCATTTCCGTGCTCCTCGTCAGACCGTCTGGTTCCCTCCTGGAAACGAAACTGTTCTCGCAATTAAGCGTATTCAAAGGAAAGACCCCGCTTCCTGCTGAGGGCTCGGGTACACGTGCATCCGGCATTGCTCGTTTCGTGGCTAATTCTTGCCAGTTTCCTTCCCGTTCCGTCGATGCCTCCAAGTGGCACGTCATCTTCTCCGACTCATTCCTTGACATCGATATCACGCTGTTTATCTCCCGCTGGATATCCAAACGCCTCGACGAAATCTTGCAATTTTCTACTTCCATCTCTTTTAATGAAAACCCCACCGATCTGCATTTCATTCCGAAGTTTCAATAGAGCCGTCCAGATATTTACGATTTTTTTTTAAAGTCTCTCTATTACTGTTGGCGGTTGAATTAATCCCCGAGCAATTATGCGCGCTAATCGCGAAGCACCCCGTATATCGATATATGCTATTAACGCCAGGAGAATCGTGAGCAACGAAACGACACCGTAGGATGGCTACAACGGGACGGATCCGGGTCGAGTTTTCATAGGTATAGAAACTATGACGCCGGAAATCACCGGTAGGCTTTAAAACGAGGACGAGCATGCAAATTGCGCCTGGTGGATAGGTATATGCCGGGTATATAGGCGTATGTACACGGTGAAGAGACTCGTTCCGTGCCAGTTTCGCCGCGGGGCTTTGGGAACGCGGCGCAAAAGTCCTGTCGGGGGGATCGAAGTGGCGTATAAGGTTTCCCTCAAAACTCACGGGTACGTGAATATCAAACGACCCTGACGAGAGATCCGGAAAGAGCCAAGCTGCAGTCCCTCGAAGCCAGATTTTCAAAGTGTGAAAAGAGAGACGGAGAGAGGATGGGAGGAGGAGAGGCACGGCAGTGGCATTCACCGCTCCCGGTTGCCTGTTGTCGCCGGTCGTTGGGCGGGTTCGTCCTAGGCTCCGTTCTAATTTACTTTCGGTATCGGTTTTCTTTTCGATAAACCGCCTTAATTAACGTTTCACGCGACGCGATTTCTGGCGATTCGTTAGGAGCGAGACGACGAAGGCGTTAACCCCTGCTCACCCTTGTGCCCGTTCTTATCCACCGCGCGACGAAAATACACGGGCGTATCGTGTTTCCGCGGACGCTTTCGTTCGCCATGAAATATTTAGCGGGTAAACTTTCGGGTTGCCAGCTATCTTTAAATTTCGCCGGCTATCGATCGCGTGGAAGATGCACGGCAACGCGGCCGCCGCCGCAGCTCACGCGAGGGGGGGGGGGGGGCCAGAATTGCGGTGCGAGTCGCAAATTGATGGCGGTGGAAAACAGAAGCTAATTAATGCCTCCGAAAGAAATTACCTCCGGTGTAATTCGGCGGGTGTACTAACTGTTAGCCGGGACGGCGGGAGAAACCTCGAAGAATCGAAATGGCTGCGCGGATAATGGGGAGGAATGGGAGATTGAAAGCCTCCATTTCCCTTTATCCTTTTTTCCCAACCCCCTTCGCCCGTTCGCCCCTGCAGCCTCTTCCGCCCGTTCCTCTCGTCATTTACACCGCACCGCCGGCCGACTATCTTTCTCCGTAATTAAATATTTGTCGTTCGTGGGATCGATGGGTATTTACGCTCCTCCCGCTTCGCGGTAGTTTTACGCGGTAATTTCTCTCGAATTTACCTCGCAGGAGATTGGCGTGCGGCTCGTAGATTACGAAGGGCCAGGTATGCCGCTCGGTTGAAAACAGGGGGCGTGTCAGCGTTCCACGAGTTCTCTCGCGGAAAAGCGGAGATCACGTACGTTAGTTAAGACTTCGACAGGTTGTCGGGACTCGAGGGGATGGCGCCGGTTAAGAAGCAATTCCCGCCGGATGAATTTATGGGTGCTCGGGATTAACACGCTCGGCCGCAATAAAAGTCACGAGCTCTCCTCTGAGCCTTCCTTCCATTTTTTTCCTCTCCACCCTGTCTCGCCTCTCCTCCTTATCTCTCTCTTCTCTTTTTCGTCGCCGCCGCGGAACGGAATACGTCATCTGCCGCCTTTATCTCTTTGTTCCTGCGTCACAGAAGTTTCGGTGTCCAAAACGGTGGTTTCTCTCCTCTTATTTCTCGGTTCCTTTATCCTCCCCTGATCCCCTCGATCTCGAGGAGAGTAAATGGAAGGAAGAAAGGCACAAGAGCGAGAAGTGCTACCCCGCGTTGTCCTCCTACCATGCCTTGGGGGGGGGGGGGGAGGGGGGGAGGCACCGTCGGCATTAAACCACCGGAATGTTCCTGTTTTCGAGACACTCTGCCTCCACTCGGTGAATCTCTTTCCTCCCGTTCACTCCCCCTTGTCGCCTCTCGAGCACTCTCTTCTTAACGCATCGGAGTAAAATGTCTCGACGAGCCGTTACAATACGCCCTTGTATGCAGATTGGTTTCGCCTGGCCGCGGAGCGTTCGCCGCGACAAAAGGCAGAGGAACGAGACAAGAGGGAATGATTAACGGAACCCCGAGGGGCGGAGCGGACGTACCTAACGCGGTTTACGATCGCGTCACTCGAAAGCGGAGGCTGGTTAACTGTCGGCGCGATCCCGAGGACGCTGAAGATATTACGACGATAATTATGGGAATAAAATGCGGGCGGATCATGATCTTTGACGATGGCCGACGTAACGTTGCGCCTTTACGGCCAGACCAGAAGACTAGAAACGATTCCGAATACGGGGGGTCGTTCAACCACCCGCCCCCAAAACTATTACTCCTTTACGAGAAGCGTGGATAACGCGATCCTTAATCCCGTAAAAAGTTCGCGGATCCTCCCCTCTGCACTTTGACTAACTCCAATCAATCTCGTCGATCGTGGACCTTGCAGCCGTGATGAATTGACCTCGAAGGTATTTGCTGCACGATTCCTCGCGGGATCTCGCGCGCATTTACCCCGCAGTAGACCTGAGCCCTCGACAACGACCTCGTCACACGAACTCTCTCTGGTCTGACCATTGTGCGACTCGTTCCACTTGCCCGTACGTTCTCGCGTGGCGTTCCGGTTTCCCGCGACCCGCCTTATCGGCGTGGCCGTTAAAGCCGTTCACGTAGACGGAACGTATACGCCGGAGACATTCGAATCAGCGATTTCCAAGCAACGAACTTGCGTTCCGGTTACGTCGTTCTCCGCCCTCACAAATCTATCCTCCAGCACCGTTTTATCGGGCGACTTCGAAAGCCGGAAATACCGAGGCTCGCTGGAGTATTCGGTCCACATTCCTTCGTATCGGTCCGTCGCTCTACAAGAACACGAAATGAAGTCCCGTGGAGCTCTTTCGGCTGGGTCTGCGACGACCAAATAGACATGCACCACAGATAAAGACGGGGCCGGCTGTAGGGGGGATAGTCCGGAGTCCAACGGATTTAATTTGATTTTGGAAGAGTGCTGTACACGCTGGTGAAACGAGGCAGAGACAAAAGGAGCCTCGACACCGTAGCACGACAGGATTAGCGATTCGACGTTCCGTTGGTTTTCCCCGTTTCTTTCCTCTTTACGGGCACCAACCGGAGCCACAGGGAAGAACCTTCGCAGCCGCTGCTCGCTTCTTCTCTTGATTTCACTCCGGGTCCCTTCTTTCGTCCATTTCGCCGAGCACCGACTTCAAATCGTATTTGCTGGAGGACAACAGGAAGCGGGGAAATAGAAGAGAAAGGGAGAAAGAGCGAAAGGACGGGGGTATGGGGTGACCGGAACGTGTCGCTAACGTAATAACATTTCAATTCGAGGACGGAAATTGCCGGGGGGCACGGCAGCACGTCCCTCGCAGTTACGCTGCTGACCACCCTCCTCGCTTTCGTCAGCCATGCGTCCACTTTCGTCTTCGTCCTCTCCACGGAATCTTTGGGATCGCGCGAGCGAATCCACTTGCATCAGCCCCGCGACCGTTCTGGAACACTAGCAACGACGAGCAGCTCCAGGTCGATCGGGTTAAAAGCGAATAAAAATACGGCTACGTACGACCGTTTTTCATTCTGGAAACCACGAATCTCGGGTTCGTTCCGTTTTATTACGCCACGGATCGACGATTCGCCAGCGGGCTTGCGTTCGCTCCGCCTTGCCGCCGCGGTATTTTACGTCCCGTTAAGTCGAGCATTAATTACAACCCGTGTCGACTGGTGGATAATTCCCAGAGAACCGTGTCACGATTTTCCCGAAGTCGCGGGCACGCCAGCCGAGAAAGCGGCGCCGCGGGGGCAAGGGCCGCGCGACGGGGGCAAGGAAACGGCGAAAATAGGAACAAAAATAAGCGAAAAACAGGTTGCTCGGTGAAAACGCGAGGCCCCGAATGAACCCGGGGCGTCGCGCAGACCCCGTAATTGCGTTCACCGTCGGCGTCGCTTTTAATTAATGCGACATACTTTTTTTCATCGCTAAAAAGTGCCACATCCTCGTAATCCACACCTGCCCCTCGCCCCCCGTGCTCGCCTAGTGCTCGCTGCTTGCATGGAGCACGACCGGTGGGTGATCGTTAAATGGATGAAAAAAAATATGCAAACCCTCGAGGCACCCTTCTTTTTTCCATCCCCTCTCGCCGTCCCGCTGCCTGCCTCCTCTTTCTCTGCCTTTCGCGCCCTCTTCTGCCTCTTTTCCCTTTTGTTGTTCGCGATCCACCATCCCGCTCCGTCGAGTCCTTGCGGCGGGAATAAATCCAATCGAATCCACGGAGCTCCTTCTTTTTCTACTTCCCTTTGAATTTTCATTCCACTGTTCGCGTCCTCCTTCCCTCGCAGCCCACCCCCCGCGCGCTCTTTCGTCTTTTCCTCGCCCATCGACGCGGCACGGCCCCCTCGCTGTTTCCACGCTTCCTCTCGAGAGTATTAATCCGCGTAACCTACATGCGAGCCGGGGGTTGCGCGACCGATGAAAAGGACAGCGATAAAACGGCCGGCGTATAGGTGTATGCAAGGCTCGGCGATGTCTGCGACGTGCCCCGCGTGTCGTAAAAATATGATGGCCGCCTTCGCCGTGATTTCTCCATTCTTCCCGTCCTGGAGGAAAATCCGAGGCCTCGCCGAGCGTCTTCTCCCGCGATCGTTCAATCCCGGAGCATGGTATTCAGAGAAGAATCTACAACGACTGCCAACGAAGTGGCAGTTCTTGCCCCAAACGAATCGATGTCCCCGTTTAAGTTTCCGCTGCTACTTTTCCCCTCTTCCTATTCCCTCGTGTGTTTGTTCGGTTTTGAGTGGACGATCGCCTTTCTAAAGATTCGATCGACCTTCGTACACTTGCACGGTCGCCCGTTAACGGGCACATTTTGTTCCTTAATTGCTTCGCGGACGCCATTCACGGTTATTACCCAGGTGGCAGGTGGGCGAAGTGAGTTTTTTTGTGATCCTGTCACTTGCAGACAGGCGTACGTTCGGTGGCTACGCGATAACGTTCCGAGAGTGATTTGTGCAGGCCATGGAGCAGCTGTTTTGGTTGCTACGGGACAAACAACGCAGTAGATGGAGCAGAGGCGGGCGCGCGCCGGGCAAACTCTGATTTACACGCAGTTACGTCGATCGCTCCGACCCTTGCCCGACAGGGTGAAATACTTGTTACATAACTGCTAGCTCCGGGTCAATCGGACCCGATTAAAAAAATACGCGTCAGCTGCCAATCCGCAATGTCCCGGCCCACTGCTCCTGGCGTCTGAACTTCCCCGCAATTCGTCCAGGGTTTAAAGATAAACCGAGAGCGGTGTGTACAGAGTTTTAGAGCGGCGAGTGCCTGGCGATCAATCAGACACGCCCCCCCCCCCCCCCTAAAAGAACAGCAAGTCTGTTGCACCCCAGCGTACAAATTGAGGGTTAACCACCGAGCGGAGAGCATGACGTATCGCCGTGCATAACGAGCAGACTCGTAGCGCGGCCATTAAAACCGCTCTCCTTCGCTTTAACGAACGTCCATAACTTCATATTTCTCATCTAAACTGTTCAGAGGGGGATGCATCGCTGCGTACGCGTTATGACTCCGTCTCGTTACCAAATATCAGCTTTATTACCGATGGAAACGCGATTACGCTTCTCTGTTTTTATCGTGATACCGTCCGCCACTCCGCAAGGGATCGTAAATTTATAACTGGTCCCCGTCCAACGTGCCACCCCCGCGGAAAATCGCCAACGTTCGCGTGGTACGCGTATCGCGTGTCAGTGGTGACATTGATACCGAATAAAATAAAAAAAAGGGGGTGCAACAGGGTGCGGAAACTCGAGAGAGCATTCCGCGTCAGTGATGCCTGCGAAACGGTGGTCCCTGCAACTGGCCACCCGTGTTTCGAATGCCGTTAGAAAAGAGGATCCGTCAGGCGAAATCGATCTCGTCACTTACGCTTAACTTCTTCCTTCTACCCTCCCGTCGAATATTATTAGGGCGGAATCAAGCCGCTGCCCAAAAAAAAAAAAAACGATACGCTTTCCGTCGGTGGAGAGTGTGCCTTGAAAGGCTGACGCGAACAGGCGCGACAAATGGATTTGAAATTAAATTGCGGCGCACGATTATTAAATGCTGGAACACGCTTTTAATTACGCGCCTTTCCTGGCCGCTGCTCGCTTTTACCTTGTCCACGGAATCAAAGCAGTCGCCGCGGCCGACGCTATTGCCCTCGTTCCTGGCTCTTTCGACAAAAAAAAACGTTCCTACCCACTGACCGAGCGGCAGTCGTAAATGAAATCTTAAAACGAGGGCGCTCTGGCGTCTCGCTCGCGGACCCGCGCCAACGTTCCGCGAAATGCGCTCGCAGTTTCCGCAACCGCTGATTACAGCTCCGCCAACGGCAGAATCTCATTTCGCTTATGGATTCAATGAATCAATTCTATTAATGGGAAAATTACGAGCTGCATGGGCGTTGTATCGCGACCGGTTAATAACCAATAATTACGTTCTGCTTATGAACGTCAAGTGAACGGGGATTATTCGGGCACCGGGTGCCCCGTAGAATTCGTTGTAAAATGTAACCGGCAAAATCAAGCCCAGGTTACCGCGAATTTTGAGGACTCGCAGAGTTCGACCAGCTACGCTCGTGTCCCGTCCGTTATTCCCAAAACGTGTCTATCTCTACCCATAAATCGAAGTGTATCCAGTGGACGTCAATATATTGTCAGATTATACAGTTTTTCCGATGCTATCGCGTCTAATGCCCTTGAAATAATCCCGATGATCTCTATTCACGCGATATCCCCTGTTAATAGAGTCATCGATCGCTGGATGACACTTTACAGCGGGAGGGGGGCGAGATAACCGATTGCCTTGTTCCTTTTTTCCATGGTCCCTGTGCCTCGTTGCATCGCCGGAAGGATCTATCCATTTCGGGAGCGACCAATGGTTCCCTCCGGTTGAACATCACCGATCGATACGTTTCACGCGGAGGGAGCGAACGGTGTTCAACGGGAATGCTCTCGTCGAGCGTTTTCGCAGCCGCGCGGCTCGTTTATTCATGAACTGTTTACGGCACGGATTAACCCGCGTTATTCTCGCGCGGGAGAGGATGAGTTACGGGCGTGTACCCGCGAGTCGCCGCGGCGAATGCAAATAAAAAGCAGGAGAATGGAAAATCTTTACGACGTACAAGATTTACGGGGAAGTTTTTTGGGGCGCGTAAAAGTTTCTCAGTAAATCCACATCTGGCAGCGGTACCGATCGCAGTGACGGCTGAATCGCGGGGGCCGCTCGGCAGTTAAGGCGATTTTCCGCGGAAATTTTTCGGAAGAAAACACCCGCAGCGTTGATTTACCACCGGCTTTCGTGGCCCTCCACCCTCGCCACCACCTCGGCCCACCCCGGCCGGAGGCTGTGCACCGTGGAATTTCATTTCAACGGCGACGACCTCGTAACGCGACGCTGGAAAAACCTTCCTCGAGTGTGGAATACAAACAGGAAAGGTTTCGCCGCTAACCCCATTTTTTCGGGGGTGGACGGGAAAAATGGGGCTCGGCATGCGTTGCATCGTGTGGCAATTTATGGAGGGTGACGTCGCTATGTCACGTAACGCGATCTCTTTCAAGCGCCTCCTATCCAATCGATTGATTCGCTACTCCAAGAATATCCTCCTTTGTAAACGTGTGATATACTTCGACGGGTGGACGTTGGTTTTATCGCGTGTAGCTTGCAGTCCGTTCCACGATTCTTGCTTACATATTTTTCACGCCACGGTGACTCTTAAATATTCGGATAACGAGGGGATACGGGAAAAGGAACATCGCGAGACATCAAAGCGCGAAGGGCTCTTTTGTTTGCCGGCAATGATACACCGGCGCTTTAATCCTTCCCCGAGGATCCCGAGGATCGACAGTCCTGCCGTTGCGTCACACATCGTTCCAAGATCGAACAGACCACATGACCATCCATCCCTTCCACGAGCGTCCCCCGAACGTCCGCAAATGCACCCTTACGCCCGTTCTTCGCTCTCAAACCATGAGCACCCCTGCGGATGACGTCACCCGGCGCATGATTGGCCGAGCTAACGGTCACGTGACCACTCGCTTGGCCAGTGTCTGGGGGGTTGTTGAGTGACTAAGGGAGAGGGTGGAAGCGCGCGAGCGGGACCGAGGGAGAAAGAAGGAAAAGCTAGAGAGAGAGAGCGAGATGGGGAGTCGAGTCAGGTAGAAAAAAAGGAGAAGGACGGTTCTCGTGAACATATGACGGAGAGGGAAGGATCGAGTCGGTGGATGAAAGAAGGGTGCACGAAGAGGGAGAAGAAAACGGACGAAGTTGGAAAGAAAAAGGGGAGGATGAGGAGGGCGAGAGAGGGATGATGTTCTGCGCGTGAAAACGAGGGAGAGAAGGGTATAGATGTATAGATAGGGGTTGGAGAGCGGTGGGAGAAACATGGGGATGCAAGAGGGTGAAAGAGAATTGTTGGAAGGGGGTTGGTGTTGGAGGGGGTAGCCGCGAGTCTCGCCAGTCACTGCGACGACCGCGACGCCCCAACGTCTCGGGGTGCCATTTGTCCGCTACTGACCTTAAAAATCGTTGTCATTTCCGTCGACGTCTCTGCCTTTCACCCAAATTCGAGCCGATAGAGAAACAATAGCGGAAAGAATATTCACGATAATTCCCGATCATCGTGCTTCGACGAAAATGAGTCGGATCGAGTCGAATTAGGCGCGAATCCGGTAACAGTGTCGAGAGAGAAATAGAAGCTCGGTTGTTTTCCTTTCGCCGGGTTATTGCCTGTTTGTCGTTGCACGATACACGCGGAGATGTGTTAGAAACTTTCCTCGTCACTCGTCCCTTTTTTTTTTATTTCGCCCCGGCGAGCCGAGTCGAGGAATCCGAGCTGCCTTTATCATCTCGCGGAGAGTCTCTTAGCCCGCGAGAAAAATGAGCTAACCTCGTGGGAGGGTGGAAAGCACCGAATTCTTCGCGCACGAGTTTCGCTTCGGGAACCAGTGCAGCTATCGAGGACATTTTTATAGTTGTGTGAAACGACCACGATGGTCCTCCACGGAGTGAATCGTAAGTTATGTGTCCCCTATTGTCCTCCTCTCAAGCATATTCCCTGGCTCTTTTACCACACGCTGCTTTATCGAACGTACATCCCTAACGCATTCAGAGAAGCTGCCTCAGACATACTCGTAGCACGAGGGTAGTTTAAAGGTCACGGGATATGCTTCTCGTTCCTTCCTTCCCTCCGTGTTGATGTACATATTCGTTTATCGGACGACATTAGCAAACGACACCCTTGCCAATTAGCCAGTGCCCACTAGAATAACTCCCTCGATGTGTTTACCATTCTGCGAATGTATCCAACCTAGCCTAGCCAAATCATCATTGTTAATATTCAAGCTGGCCTTTCACAGCAACGGGACTTCGTTGACGCGACAATGGTGCTCGATCGCCGGCCCGCTATCGAACTTAATAGATTTCGTTTTTACGCATTCACGCCCCGGCGTTCCGCAAACGTCGAGAGCTTTTCCAAGCGTGGTCGCGCCGCGGGGTCTTTGGCACGTATTTCTGCATGTGTGCCGACCCTGACCAGGCGCACGTACGGGCGAGCGTGCACGAAAAACGGACGTGTTTCGTCGCGTGACCGAGGAAGGGCCCGGGGCTCGTTACTCATTGCACGCGTTCGATCACGCGAGATTCGGCGCGACGTGACGGGACCTACGGTCAGATACGGCTGACGGATGGCGAAACCGGCGGAAACCGGCGAAATCGCGACCTGTTTGATCCGTATCGCGTCACACGGCCGGCTCCCGGCCGGAGCGTACTCGTACGTGCCCCACGACGATACCCATTAAAAATGCATAGGCGAGATGACCTCCGATCGTCCACGCGGCTATCTCTGCCCGCGAGAGAAATATATCTTACAGCCGAGCATGGGATTTCCTCCCCGAGTATCTGAAAGACGACCACCGTTAAAAATACTCAACGAGCTTCCCTTCTCGGTCCGCTCGATCGATTGAAGTCTAACTTTTATCAAGAATTTACGTGCCGCCGTTGAACCTGTCCGGCACGCGATCCCACCGTCGTCGTCCGTCTCTTTTTCATGACTATCGATCTCGTATCGAGGCGTACCGGTGTTCGACGTGGGCGGATGGAAACGTTGAAAGGAAGCCGAGCAAGATGGACGCGGGGAATGTAAAGTTTGCAAAAGGCTCGCCTCCGACAGCCGTTGTTGGAAATGGCGATAGTCGCGGCGTGGAAAACACGGGCCCGTAGAGAACGACAACCGGCGAATGTTGGATGGTAGTTTATGGCCGACAATTATTATCGACGGGGTTGGGCCGGGGATGTCTGGGAAAGCGATTTTCCTCGGCTCGTAAAACTCGCGGCACGGCGGCCGCGCGGCGACGCGCCACGGTGCATTAGCTAATTGTTGCATCGATATCGAATCGATTCGCGCAATTCGTTCGTCACTTCCGACCCTTCGTCATCGGAGCACCGACCTCTCCGTTCTGTTTCCGCCACTGACTCAGAGGGTTAGGGGGCGGGGGGCGAATTTTTCACCGGAATAATTCAACCCGCCGAGCGTCGATATCGCAGTCGACTAGTTGCAATTCCACGGAATCGATTCGTTATTCATGCCTGAAATTGCGTACCGCGGAATCGGTTAACGGAACGTTGTTCGTGGAAATTCATTGTTAGCTAAACGTGGCCAAAGGTTTTCGCGATCTTTGATCTTCACGATGGGAACACGGGCGATTGATTTCCGGGGAAGATTGCATTTACATGCATATTGATCGACGCTCGCGCGCATCGTCTAATTATAGCCAGTGTATCCAATCCGTTTATCATTTCCGTTCACCGTGCAACTCGCTGCTGAGAGCCGTTCTGTGACCGGAAATTGGCGCAAGTAAATTTGCCTCCGTGGATGCTTCGACTAATCGACCCGCCTGTATCGAGCCCTCGCCACTTTAGATACCTACCTGTGCGCGATCGTGGAAGTATCGAGGGATGTGATTTCCATTGGCGAACGGATCATTAAGAAGGAGCATGGGAATGCTGATGGAGCAACGCGGAGGAAGGTATACCCATGCATGCATGCATGCTAAATGAAGTTCTATTGGAAAGGCAGTCGTGTAACGTGACTCGTGGATTATCTCGCTCCCCGAGCAAGAATACTCGTTATGAAATAATGCACTCTATAGGATAAAGAGTTTCGCAACCTACATACCGTAACAAGGTTGCCTCTCGTTGCGGCCTAAACGTATTGAAATATTGATATCGCCAGGGGATACGTCACCGGTCGAAGTCGCCAAAACGTTGGCGGTTCGGCGGTTTAATGGACCCTCGTTTAAAGTTGAAGGAGAACCGCGCTGGATTTTTCCTACAAACTTCATCGGAGCGTCGAGTCACGTACGTTCAATGGTCCTCTTTGTTAAAAAGCTTCCCTCGAACGAGGCGTCTCCACGGCAAGCCAGCCCGGTGGCTCCTTATAAAACACAATTACGAGTCTTAACCAAGTTTCGACGCACTTAATTACTCGAAAGTTAGAACGGCATAGCCTGTGCTCCATGCCTCGCCTTACGCCCTTCCATTCTCTCCATCCGCCGTGACATCGCCGTTCCAACGCCAGCTCGGGGCTTTTCAGTCTCGCGACACAGAGTGTAATAATGAGGGCGAGAAGGTGGCTGACGTATGTACCACGCCACGAGCTATGCCTATCAACGCAGACAGCCCTCGACGGGCGCTTCGCGTGTCTCGACTACGGGGCCCGCGAATATTAATAATATTTGCGAAAGTTTAGACGTCTGGAACGTATCGCCAAGAGTATCCACGATAACGACGCCCGGCGGTAATTAGTTTCCGCGGGGAAGCTGAGGAAAGTCTGGTTATGTAGGCTGCGGCCCTGAAGTAGCAGCGGGCCTGGGGTTTTCCCTACGGCCGGTCAACGTATTGTCAGTTCGGCGAGTACGCTTGACTCGCCGAATATGCGGGCGAAAACGTTGCGACCATTTATGATGGGGTTGCGAGAAGTAAGGAAAAGTACGAGTCGGCCCGAGGGCGGAAGCCCATTCTGTGATCGGTTGCCATCGGGTCTACTTCGCGTCCACGAGTGTATTCTTTCTTTCCTCTTTTTATTAAAGTATTTGTTTTTTAAAGACCTGTAATCTCAATTTCCTGCTCCACCTCAGCCATCCCTACAGTTACAAGCCTCCATGTTTATACACTCTCCAATTTCCTCGGACGAACGTCCATTCCAGCAACACTGTCTCCCTCAAGATTTATCCTCCGCGCGTAAAACCTTTCAATATTCATGCGCGGTTTTCGTCGCGCGGACCGGCCATTGTTTTTCCGCAAATATCATTAATCCTCGGAGAGCGGCCCCTTCTAAATCTCCCGCTGAACCAACATCCCCCTGAAACCGAGACTTTGCGGTTGGCTGGGGCGCGGGCGAGCCTCGCGACTCGCTGCAGTAACGCCGACCGCCGACCGAAATTTCTCTATCTCATCGGTGGCAAGCAGATATGAACGGGCGTGTGCACGAGCTGGCCCCGAGGGTCGCCTGTTTCCTTCTCGTCAGGAACGTCTTCGGATACGACCTCCGGGTCCCGACCCTAAATTTACCCCCGTTCCCGTAAATCGTGCCGCGTTACTCGGAGCATCCCCAGCCGCCATCCCTGAAATATATACGAGCATGCCCGCGGCTACATGCATGCATCAGACGCGACGTAACGCCTCGAAGGTTTGTTCAGCGTGTCGTGCGGGCGACGCATGCAAACTTGCATCCCGGTAATGGCAAGGGAACGGAGCCGTTGGGATGCATTCGCGATGAGCCGCAACGATTTTCGTTCGTTCGTTCCTTCGTTCGCCTCTCGCGATGAGAATTGATCGGGTGGTATGCCTCGTCCCTTTCGGAAAACATCGTTTGTATTGTATCGCTGGTTCCCTGTTGGATGACTGTACGTTTACCGCGACTACTGGCGCTGTTACGCGAGCTGTCATCCGCAGCTTTCACCTTTGCGTTAGTCATCTGGGCGGTGGTCACTGGAGGAAACTTCTTGGTCCTTCTACTTGAGCTGTCAACTATTGTCATTTAGAACCTTGAACGCTTCTTATACGAGTTGGTAAATTGGTCACTCTTGGAAGTTGCAGGCATTTCGGTCGTTTGGACATTCATCATCGGTTCTGTGCTTCCTAGCTTTCTTCCATCAGTTTAGTGGAATTAAGATAACGCCCCCGCCAGCTCCGCTCCCCAATTATTTACGCACGTAGAACAGGAGATGTTCCGCGCCGTGTTTACTCGCGTTAACGATATTTACGTTGATGCGAATACGCCGGATGGATTAATTCCTATTAAATTCGGCTAAAACAGTAGGATTACGTGGCGCGAATGCGAGCGGGCTCCGCGCATGATTGAACGGTACCGCGTGGCGTATTGTGCACGTTCTGGCGCGGATGTATGCGGCTTGCATCGCATAACGCGAAACGAACGAGTTCCTTGAGGTGCATCCACGATGAGAGCGTTGCTCCATCCTTCCTCCTTCGCTGTTCCGTGGCAGGATTAATGTACTTCTGCTACGCAACATCGTGAAACAGACGACTCCACCATCCTACTGTTCTTTTGCCAACGCGCGTTACCCGCGTACACGATAGCAATTGGTAATATCGAGATTAACGCGGGACTAAAATTAGGGTTTGCTATTTGCTGAAGTACCATCCGCGGAAAGTGCCTGTTTCTTCTCGAGCGCGCGGCCGGAGAGCTAGAGACAGGGATAGAGCGCGTCATCAGTGGCCGTAAAAATAGAGAGGATGTGACACAGTTCCAGGATCGCTCGATAGACGAAAAAAAGATCGAAGCGCCGAGGGGGTTGGAGCGTCGTATTCGGTGGGGAGGGAACGACGCCCGCCGTATCGTGATATACGCGACGCGATACCACACTCTACGATCGGCCCACCCGCACCGGCATTTTCCATTTGCAATATCCGCCGAGGCAAACAAAAATCTAATACATATTTGTTCGTCGCGGCTGCGACCCGCATAACTGGCTGCTACGGCCACGAGGGGTTGGCATAAAGGGGCTACGATGGGGGTGTTCGGTCCTGATGTAAAGAGGGGCCGAGGTGGCGGCTGCTTTCTCGAACCGGCAGTCGAACACTCAGACCGTACGAGCCAGCGCGACGACATTATCGGTTTCGCATCAACCCTGCTTTACTCCAGTTGCATGTGTCGGCCCTTTGCTCTTCACCCTCTATCCGCGCCGTGCCCCTCTGGTGCGTGCTTACACGTGTATCAGCGTGGGTAGCAGAGCGTATATAGCGATAAAGGTGCCTTTCGATCCTCAGCATCTTCGATGTCGACGCTAAAATCACCGCGTCGTTACGTTGGCCCGCGCGGCCATTCGACCCCCGAATAGGGATTTTATTTTATGCAAACAGACCGTGGAGCTTACCCGGTGTAAAAAAATGGAGGAGTACAGTGGTGTTTAAGCGCGAGCTCCGTGCCGGCTGGAGAGCTTCACGCTTTTACGATTAATCCTGTCCGCTCGTAATACGACCAGCCCTTGAAAGCCAACGGGGTGCTACTTATTCGATATTGTACACTGTCGTCCGTGTTTGCGCTCGCGAATTATATCCTGCTTTTCATGGCGCGATAAAACCGGGCCAGGGGGACGAGCGCCTCTCGTCCTCGCCACGGCCAGCGTGTCGCGAAGCTCGCACGCCGACAGGCGGACGAGAGGGATGTCTTTATCCGATACGTCGGCTTATCTCGGTCCCTCGTGATTCTACGTGGGCGAACGAGGCGAGGGCTACACGGCTCCAACCTCCGCTGACGTCAGACGTAACTGAAGTCGACTATTTAGGTTCAAGTCGTTCCGCGAAGCTGCAAGCTTATTCGTAGGACCTCGTAAATTTTCGCCAGTCTTCTGTAGGTAATCTTTCGTTCCCCGAGCAATTTCTGCCCGTTCGCGATGTTTGCCTACTTTCCCTGCGCAAGGACATTTTACGCGAACGCATCGTCTGCTTTCCGTAGCTTCTTCATTCCTCCAACAAGATCGCCATCGGAGAGGTAATCGAGCCGCCTCCCGCGAGTCGTGTCTGTAAATCCAACGGGCCCTCGAAAAATTTCCGACATGCCCGGCGAGTGTCGTGGTATTCGACACAAAAGCGGCATAATTCGGTCGTTGCCGGGCGGAACAGCGATGCTCTCGACTCCGGGGAAATACGGGGACGAGGCAGAACGATGAAAAGAGGAACGTTTGCAGACGAGTCGACGAGTAGGTATCTCGACGGTTATTTAGGAATGTGTCGAGGATACCCAACGGTCCGCGAACGAAGCACGAACAATCTTGCAAATTGCCGGATCGACGCGAAAACACCGTTCCATGGTTAGGGGGGCCGATCTCCGCAGGGAAGTTGCTCGATTAACGAGGCAAATTGGCTAAATGAAAGGGCTTTGTCCGTAACGAGTGACGGCACAATTTGCCATGCTTTATTCGATTTTCCCTGGAATTCCAACCTCGAGGGAAGCAAAGAAATTGCATGGATTCCGTGTGAATGGGAATCTACGGTCGTTTACTCCTCTCTATTAGAGTTATCGATGGAAGTAGCCGGGTCGTCGGGGCGCAGGCACAATGTTTCGAATTAATAGACTTGCCTAAAGAGAAGAATGAGTACAGAGGAGGATGAGGAGGTGTAGAAGGTGGAGGAGGAGGTGAAGTAGACCGGGCCTCGGCTGTTCATGCATAATACATGCCACGCGCAGCAATATGTCGCCCTCGCTGGCTCCCTTGTTTTATGAATCCTTCTCGTCCCTTCAGACCGGCTATCTTGACTGCTTCGAAGCCTCGCCGCAGTTTTTCCGTGCCCCGAGCTAGGGGCGAGCTACCCCGTTGTTTCCTTTTCTCGAGCACACTCCTCAAAATCCACTAAACCCGAAAGATGTTCTCCTTCAGAATTATTTTGAATGGCTCGTGGATCGTTGTCCCTGCTGCGTACAATGTAGCATTCAAATAAGGATACCAGTGCATTGTGTGCACGAGAAGAATATGGAGGAGTGTATAAGTAGCGAGTGTACGAGGTGGTTAGAAGGAGGGACAAGTGGAGACCGAGGACCAGAGCGGCGGAAGAAAAGCGAAGACGGTGGGGATCCTTTCCAGAATTCCCGGTCCATTTCTACTCTCTGACCCCTTCTTCGCCCGTTCGCCTTCTAGCCGGGGAAAATTTATAGCAAATTGTTTTAACCGACGGCGTGGTAGCACCTGGTGCACGAAATATACCCGGTATACCGGGCCCGAGGAAGAAGCAGGCGTGGCCGTGTAGCAGATTTTGCGAAGCCACCCAGCCCTCCGTGTCTCCTTTTTCGCGTCTCCGAGGGAGGGCACAGCAGCCTGGAGACTTGCACGACGGGAGGGGGAGGGCCTCCCTTTATTAGCAGCACGACTTACACCTGGTATTTTCTATCTATTACGTCTCGAAGTTATAATGGCCGATACCCCGGAGGCTTCGTGCAATTACGAAAGGGAGAGCGTAAGCCTATTAACCGACCTGCAAAATTATTATCGTCGTAAGAGGCGGTCCCTTCGAGAGCTAGGGAATCCCGGGTAGAGATGAAGGAAAGCCTGGCTGCACCGGGACAAATATTTTCTGTCTTGTCGGGGAAGAAAGGACCGTACGTTTCGCCACTTTATTACGAGGCTTACGCGGAGTTTCCTACCTATTAACTTCCATGGACAGAGGGGCCGGGGGTGGATGAGGAGACGAAAGAGAGTCTGCATCCGGCTTGAACTTTTCTCTAGCACCGTATCTTGAAGCCAGAAGGACCGCGGGTAGTTGAAATAAAGGAAGAGAAAAAACACGGGACGGAAAGCAAGAAAGAAAGGAGAGGAAAAAAGCGTGGGAAACATATACTCGCCGAGAGCCAGTTGTTATTCCCGAGATTCTGCTTTTCATAATGTGGAACAACGGCGCCGTTGTTAAGCGGCAACGCCGCGAGGCAGACGTTTGACGGATTAATATCCCCTGTGAATATTTAAGAATTCTCCCACGCGTTATCGAGCGTCAGGACAGCAACGGAGCCGTCGTCCCGTCGCCGTCGGTCTGCCGACGGTTGGTATTTTTAATTACGTTAAAATCGCGTTTGAAAACCCGGCTGGGGAGGTGGCCGGCGCGCGTCCGCGGAGTTTATAGAAGCGCAGCCCATTATTTCTGGGACGGGGGAAACTTCATTGTCGTGGAGGACTGCCAGGCGATCCGTCCCTCCCCGCGGGTATTGTGCGGCCAACGCGGCGGCGAAAGCATCGCCCGTTTCAATTATTAAGACAAAAAGGGCCGGGATTCCTCGAGAGCGCCGCGGAATGTAAAGCTCTGCGACTGGCACGCCGAACCGAGGAAATTGAAACGCTCCGAGGTCCTCGAATGACAAAGATTCTGGAAGAAATTGGAGCAGAAAGTGACGCCGTGGATTAAGCCCCGAGCGGGGGAACAAAGCGCCGCTCGTCCTGGCGGGCGGGCGGAGAGGAAAGGAGAGGAAAGGAAAGAAAAAAGTGTTGCCCTCCGTGCCGTGCTTCGCCGCGAGTGTAAACGCGGGGGTGGGTCGTTAACGCGCGACCGATACAAGCCCCCGAATATTCCTGAGAGCTCGCCGGGCGGGAGCAACGCGCGCGATAGGCGTCGTGAATTTATTCGGCCGAGTAAACCGACGTTAAAGGTTGATTTATAACGCTTAAGAGGATAAGAAAGCACGAGGAGTGCCGGCGCGCGACTACCAACAAGGATGAAAAATGGTTTCGCGGAGCTGACGGGGGAACCGGGGGTCGACGGCGAGGAGTTGGTCCATTAACGGAGTGCGGGGGCGAGTCGTGAACGGAACCCGTGTTTTCGGGGAACGTTGAGTGTACAAACTGTGCAATGAAAACGCGGCGGTGGAACCCTTCGCGACCCCGCACACCCCAGTGCGCCTGTCGACGACAGGATTATGCGGAGAATGCAAGCTGGAGGGCGATTATGCGGTCGGGTCATGGACGAGAGGGTGATCCACCTCTGGAAAGACATCCTGCCGGCGTATTTCGAAATGCTGGGAGCACGCGTGTCCTACGAACGTGTATCTGTGTGGGTATACATTATACATATATCGTGTACATATGTATGTACGTAGGCACGTATACGTATTACCCGGAGAATTTCGTGGATTAGAGGGAGGAAATGGAAGCCCTGCGCGAGTGTGTCGAGACTCGAAATGTACCCTTCGAGGGTTACGCCGACCGCAGAATATTAATACGTTCCCTGGCCTCCGCGCCGGCCGTCTTCGGCGTCCTGGAAGTCGCTCAAGCTTTTTCTACCGCCAGCCCGCGCCGCGTGTTCCGCAATTTGTGCTCGCCTCCGCGGCGCTGTAACGTGGCTAACGATAAAAGGAACGCGGGAATAACGACCTGGCAAGCGGTCCCGGATCCGACATCCGCATTTCCGCGGGGAGAAAAAGAGGTGGAGGACGTTGGCGAAACGTGGAATCTGGGTTCGAAAGGAGAGTCCTGTCTGTTTGTCAAACGGGGTCGTAGCGCACGAAGCGTGACACGGTTTCGAGTGTATCGGCATTGTGCTCCGGTATCTGAAACGGAGCGACGGTACCAGGTCGCTCATCTTCGGAGTGAAAACGAAAAGAAGTTTGCATGCGTACGTACGAGTACCTACAAAACGCATTTATCGTCTTCTCCCCCGCCCCTTGGCCTCTTCCTCTTTGCCAGCTGCGCGTTAAACGCGAGACAAGAAGCAGGAACTCGTAATACGCAATAAACTCTGCGAGGCGTTAGAACGGAGAACGCCCTCGTGACGGGAATGTCATTTCGACTCTGCATCGAACGTCCCCGTTTCTTTTTCTTCCCCTCGTTGTGTTCTGCTCCTTCTACCGTCGGGTCATAGCTCTCCTTTCGTCTCGTTGTTCTCTCGCCCCCGTTCTCGCTTCGCGACTAGTTCAGGGCGCCTCGGTTCCTCTCGGTCCCGCTTCGCTTCTCTCCATTGTCTCCGCTCTGTCCCCACTCGTCGGTGTTACCCTCGCGCGGTTGGCACACGACCCCATACAAATGAAATTACCGGCCCACTTTTCCAGCGGCGCGGAGATCATCGGCCTACTCGGTCGTCAGTATCGGCCGTTTCGTTTCGAGGGTAACTGATTGTCACGCGCGTATAAGCGTGCACACGTGCACGTGGCCGCGCGGCGTCGGGATAGATAGACGCGCACACAGTCAGACCGACAACCACTGACGGAGAACGCACGAGAAATTCCGTGGAGATAGTCGCTCGGCGTGGCTGGCGAACTCACACACAAAGAGGTAAAAGCTTAACACATCAAATGGAAACACGTATTTGCTCTTCGCCTGTCGCGTGCAAACAGCCACGCGTGAACGTGCCTGTAATACGCGCACGAGCGATTTGCCGCGATCTCTGTGCCATCTCTCCACCATCGGTGCCGGTCCCTCTTCCTCCGGTCCGTGGCTTCCCTCGTGTTTCCCTTTTCCTGCAATCCGCGCCTCTCGTGCTCGCGCTCTCCCGCTCCCGTGCTCTCGTACGGTTTCCCGTTCGTCCGCCCACCGCCGTCCGTGTGTCCTTCCGACGTGATCTGATTAACCCCTGATGAAGGGCAACCTGGCGAAACGCTCGTCCACGAAATCCGGGAATTACTTGGCCTCGAGATAAGACAGCTGTCGCGTCAACTTTCATCCCCCGCCCCTCTTGCATGAATATATCTAAGTAGGTAGATTTCCCCAGCAGTCGTTTCGCGAAACTGCCGCCATCCCTATTTCGGCCAAGTAGGTCTTCAAGTTAGTTCATCGTACATGGCTACAGCTTACCTTGCGAAAGTATCATGGAAGTATACCTCATGATTCGAGACGACTTCCAAAGCTGCTATACATCTGCTACAGTTAATCTAGTCGCACGAATTCCTAGCTGTAGTGTAGGTGCACCTCTAATTTTCGCTATCTGAGACAGAGCGCTCAGAGTCCGAGTGTCTGAACACCGGAGCTCCCCGAAAAATCCGGCGGCCATCTCGTCCCCATTGTTATTCCGTAATTACCAGTCCGTTGTCAAAGGGGCCAACGTGCTGGTCGGGGTGGATTCCAGCCAACGAAGGCACCAGGCACCCCTCAGGCTCCCCTGGGTTTCGTCGAAGTATCACGGAGCATTTTAGCGTTAATTCGAGACAGCTGGAACCGGGGCCATTGTTTGCTCTATCGTAGGTCTCGGAAGAAACGGGGATAGGAGGCAGCCATCTGCGTCGCGGCAAAGTCCACTCGGTCTAGGCGGAATGGCGCGAGTTGCCTCAAGGGTCGCACTCTCTATTAAAGCTGGATAGTCCTTAAGACCTTGTCAGCAGATCAAAACGCCGGGATCCAAGCTCGAATAGAGGCAGACCGACCGATCCTGTCCACGATTATAGCGCAACGGAAAATTGTGCGAGCTGGTTGCTCCCAGCCGCCATTGGACTTGAAAGTTGCTGGCTGAACGAACGCGTACTGCTCTTATCTGAGAAGTTCATCGTCCTCCGACTGGAACAACGGCATTGCTCTATTGGAGGCGGAAATATTCTCTAAAGTATATTCGTTGCTATTGTGGCTGGATGAGGTGGGAGGGAGGAGGTTTGAAGAGAATGGTAGGAAACGAGGACAAGCCTCAACCTCGTTCGGAATCAAAGAATCGAAATAGGATGCGGGAACGTTGGCCCTTTAAGGGGGTACATGGGTATTAGACAGCTAAAGTCAACGGTTGCCTCTAGGCTAGATTGTAGAGACAGTAATAACTTAAACCGTTTGCTCTGTTAACAATTCTTTCTTAGGGATATAAGACGTATTTTCAAATAAGAATGTTTACAAAATATTAAAAATTAATTAAATATACAAGAGGTCGAAGTGACTGCTTGCGTAATGCGCGCCACCATGTGGTGACCACGATTCCGATTGACCGACTGATCTAAAAGCAAAATCGCTGTATACGAGTATCCTTTAATTCAACATCTACAATGTGGCACTCGGCCGAAAAATTTTAATAAAAATTCACGGAGTTACACAACAAATATCAACTTTGAAGGATTTTACTGAAGTAATTCTGTGATAAATGTTGTCTTAAATGTTGTTAAAGTTATGCGATCTTAGTCACCGAGCTCCACATGGTGGAGAAAAGTGTTTTGTAGGTTCAGTTAAAATTTTAACAAAAAATATCGATCCGTTCTCGAATTACGATGTTCACCGTCTTGAGAAACATAGTTTTGAGAGAAACGGCAAGCCGCAGTGCGTTTACCTGCATTGGCCTGTCCGTTACATTTTACACTGTAACTCTCGCAATTTTTCAAAATTTTCAATGAAATCTTTTTTAAAATGCTTCTAAGACTCGTGCCTATCATAAACGTTAGAAAAAAATTCCATTTTTTGACCTCGAAATACCCATGTACCCTCTTAACGCGCAATATGCAGCTGCTTCCTCAACGGGCCTTTAAGCTCTTCGCTCCTGTTTATCTGCCCTAATCGGCAATGATGAAACGGGAGTGTTGCCTGCCTTGCCCGCGCAGGGGCGCGCGGTTCGGATGGAACGAAACTTTGATAACATTCTTATCGATAATCGTTCCGCTGCTCGAGGTTAACAAGCCGCCTACTCTTGCCGCACCAATCGATCTTCCAATAACCCAGAAATCCACTTTTCATCCTCCAACTATCTGTTCCACCTACTTTGTGAATAAATTACACGTAACCGGTGCTCTGCTCGCGATCGATTGAATCCGTACCGCGACCGTTGCACGCCCGTCCCAACCTTCCGCTACCCTCCCACCTGTTTAATTTCGTTGGTGGCAAATAAGACGGGTTAATGTAGAAAGAGTCCATCCTCTCGGCGTCGGTGTAACTACGAGAACGAAGGTATTCGACTTGAACCGCGAGCAGCAGTCCGGCTAATGAAGCAGCTTTTCCCTCGACATCGAAAGGTACAGGAGCTTTCGAGGATTCGTACGTTAGATATAGCGGGGCTGGTTCGGTGAACGATTAGGTGCTCGTTCGTAGACAAGCTCCTGCGGATTAAGAGGGCAGGTATCGCTGGTAACAAGATTATCCCGGAGAAGAAGCACGAACGGTCAGAGGGTGGCGGGGCAAGGGGGCGGTGGTGGTGCAGGGTCGAGCGCGGTGGACTGCCACGGATGGGATGTTGCTGCGAGGGTTGGAACCCGCGTGCTCTAGTTGAAGCCCTATCCGTATAGGTGTCTGCTGTAGAAACGAACGCTGATCTCGTTACCGTCTAAAAAACACACAGGAAAATCCCGGAGTCTCGGAGGGGGGCGGTATGAGGCACAGGAGGCAAAGCCAGCTACTTCATCCTGCCGCGCAGGATCGATCCTTGTGGAATTTATCCTGGTCTTGCCGCGCACCGTAGACATACCCCCGCCGCTTCCTAAACTGAAATCTTCCCCGTCGGATAGTTAACAGATAGCGCACGTCGCCGCGGGGGATCCATTTTAGGAGACATAAAAATGCGGATCGTAAGGGTGTGGAAATTAATTCCTGGGATTTATCGACGCCCGAATTCAATGGGCTTGAAGAAAATTACGAGGGCGAGGTTGGGGTAGACGATGGAAGCTTCTCTTCCCGCGATTACTTCCTCCTTTACTTGGGAATCTTTGTAAAGGTAGAAATGCGAACGTAGCCGGCGCTTTGTAGAGTACATATTTATTAATTTACGTGGGAGTTCCAAGGCAAATTGTTAAAGAAGGGCCAAAGAAAAGTAGCCATAGCGCGTGCGGTGCTTTTGTTGGCATTTTTCTTGCTGCGTTATTACGACCGTCTGTTGGCCATTTCAGGAACGACCCAAGTCATTACAAGCATCCCCCGCGAACTTTCCATCGATACGCGTTCCAAAGCATTCGTCCTCCTGACGAGAAACTTCCACCCCGAGCGAGAATACAAACTTTCCCCCCTTGGTGTCTGAGAAAGTTCATATCAGAAGGGTCTACCGCTGACCCTGAATCGTTCTTCGCCGAAACTTCCAATCGACTCGTTCCCGCGGACAAAGAATTTGCATGCACCCCCACCATGATCCTTGAGGGAAAAAATGGTGTTCCCCTTTGAAGAGGCGTCTTTATTAAGCAGTACATTTGAGAGATGGGCCCCGAGGGTCGCGCTGCTCAGACGAGACATTTCTTTAACGTCCGATTCGGAAGTGGCCGACTTCCCTTTGAAGGAAATACTTTTCCCCCCTGTCAAAGGAGATCCACGGCATAACGTTAGCACACTTCTCCTGGCCTTGTTTCACTGCAACCGGTGGAATAATTTCCCCTACTCCCGCGCCTATTTCCACCCCAAGCATCCAACGAAAGTACAAGAAGAAGCGGGGCGGTGGAAACTTCTTACTATCTCGAAACTTCCTTTTACACGGCCACTGACGATAAACAAGCGCGAAGTAAACGGGCACAAAGATTGCGGAAAATATTCCTCCGCGTGCTGCTCTTATTGCGTTTCAACCGCAGATAAGAACATCTCCGATCCGCGACAGCTGGAATTAAATCCTACCACGATTCAGCCTCGGAAACATTTCTCCGTGCGCTCTTCCTCCAAGGCGGAGTCCCTGGGCGTATTCCACGACTGCTTTTAACCGTGTCGCACTTCGTCAGATTATCATTTCATCGCAGCACGTGGTAATTCCATCGTTGCACCGCTCAAGAAGCAACATCGGTGTTCCGGCTGTTTTATAAATAAAACGCTTACTGAAAGATCTCGATACCAGCACTTCCAAGCATGCACTTGGCAAATCGAATAAACCCTGAGAATTGCTTTTCTTGCAACAGTCTGACGCAGTATACGGACTCGGGGCGAGGACTCGACAATTGGAAGCAGAATTAATTAACGTTGGAACGGGGAGTTCCCTCCGATTTCAATCGCGAGGATTATCGAATAGGCAACAGCCCCGTCGACCGTGGCGTTTACAGTATTTCAGTAAACACCGCACTGAGCGTCTCGCTGCCATTGTTAACAGTGCATTACGCCCGTAGGCGTTGCGGGACGGTGCGCATTATGCACGCGCGCCGTGCCCGCGGTGCGTGCGTTCGACCTTCGAGGACACAAGCCGGCTGGGGAGCGTAAATACGAAGCGTAGTATCGGCCTTAGGGGCCATTTATAGGTGAGATCGAGAGTGTTGCTTCGTCTCTACTTCTTCCCTTTATGCCCCCATAACCGGGCGTAATTACGATACTGGCTTAGGCGGCCGTAAAGACAGACGCGGGGGTAAGTAACGGCCGAGGGGGCGGCTGTATCCGCGCGGTGACAAATATTGACGATAAAACCTGCTACGATACGATCCTATAATGCTCTCTGGGAAACGTGCAATTATCGCCCAGGTAGGGGCAAGTAACCCTGGTCACCCACGTTTCATAAATTCCAGCCACGGACCACACGTAGCTGGGTCTCTCATCGTTTCATTATTTTCCGGTATGTTTGACCTTCCGATCGACCCCCTACCCCCTCGATCAGGCTGCCAGCGTGGAAACGACTGGACTACGGCTGGATTATCGTGTTCCGAGCGAGTTCGTGAATCATACAGCGGAACGTATTATCGTAATTCGATCGGGACCGCTACCACCCCCCGAGAACCTCGCGTCACCCACGCCACCGAAAATCGACGCTGTCGTTCCTCGCGGACGATGTCGGAACGGCCCGGAAGAAAATCGTCCCTGGTAGACCCGACCTCCCCGGGGAGGGATCTCGCGGGAAATATTCACCGCGCAAATTACAGCCGGCTAGCTCGCCCGCGATGCATAATTGTCGGGCGCGAAACGTCAGTGATATATCATAAACTATGTGAATTATTAGCGGAGAAACTCGACGGTAAATTAACACGCAACGCGGTTATCGTTTTATTGAATTATTCATGCCGGGGAACGATAGCCAGGCGAGGCCGAAGTGCTCTACCCCTGCCGCGGCTCCGCGCGATGTTTAATGCGCCGGTATCTTTAACAAATTTATCTGAGCGCGTTGCCTCCATTAGGGCGGCTCACGCACACAACGTTCGGCGACGCTCGGACCGTTTGCGAAATTGTTGCGGCGCGATTAAACGTGGCAAGGGCGGAGCGAACACTCGCACCTTCGAACCTGTTACTCGCGGGGGGTGATAAACCGGGACTATCGGAAGACATCCGAGAAGCTGATAGTAGATAGAAGGTGGATTCCTGGGACGAAGGATTAGACTATTAGACCAGCGATGCCCCGATGGGCGGCCCGAGGGTACGAGCATCCATCGCATTTTCCAAAGCTCGCGTGGAAGGGGGTCTCGAAACCAATGAAGTTGCAGGCATGTAACGGATGAGGAAAACTCTAGTAGTGTGCGTGTAGGCTTGTACCCTGAAATCAGCATGTAACCGTTACATGCTGATTTCATTGCGATTAAATTGATTTGACTTCTGGTTATAGGCTGATTTCAAGTCGTTTGGATTTGCGGTTGTGGGTTCTATTTTTTGATGACAGGATAATTTTTTAAACCCTGGGGGGTTTCTTTTTCTTCATAATTTTGTATTGTCATCCAAACTACGCATGCCTGCAAAGTTTCAAGTCTATTGGATAGTTGGAAGTGGGTTAAAATTGAGTTTCTAGATTTGAACTGAACAAACATACATACAAACAAACACACAAACAGAGGATTGAAGCTGAATAAAAATCGTTTAATAAGATACTTTTTGTTAATCAGAAGTGTAAGTGGGAATGTTCAAGTCTATTTCGTCCAATTACATAATGTTATTGTTTAATCATTAGTCAATTCGTGTTTATTTTCCCAATTCCTAAAATGTAGAACACTGGGGCTCCAAGAGTCCCAGTCATATAAGCCTACGAGTACGAGCCTACACGCACACTACTAGAGTTTTCCTCATACGTTACATGCCTGCAACTTCATTGGTTTCGAGACCCCCTTCCACGCGAGCTTTGGAAAATGCGATGGATGCTCGTACCCTCGGGCCGCCCATCGGGGCATCGCTGTATTAGACGATCGGAGGCAGGCTCGGGCAAAGAATCGAGCGCGGGAAGAGGAGCGGGTAAAATAAAAGAGCACTTTCTCTTAACGATTGGAAGACCCGTCTATTAAAATCCATGCTTACTCCCCGAGCGCTCCGCCATTGTTCTAATTAGTCACGAATTCCTCGAGAGCCTCTCGTCCTTTCCCCTGTTTTCTCTTTTCCTCCTTGTCCTTTTTTAATCTTCCCCAGCAGCTATCTGTCGTCTTGGCGGGCATCTGCGGCCAGGATATCCTGCCAATTATTTATTTCCTCTTCATCTAATAGCCCCGGGACGAAATTACTACGAATTAAAGGTATGATAATCCAGCTGAAGTCGAATGACTTGGACCCACTCGAAGCCCCTGGTTTAAGTGGCTGGAAAGGAACTTTTCCCGTTCTGGATCGGAACAGGGGGAGGATGAGTATCAGCAGTGAGCAGTGAATTCTGACATTCTTGTGGAATAGTTTCGAGAAATATCTGCGCATCTTCTTCTTGTTTCGCTTTATTGGATTAGGCCAGCGACGACGTGATTTTCCACGCGACGTGGCGATCGCGCGCGTTTTTTACTCGTCCAAGTAACGTACGTATACAGCTTCTCTCCCCTTAAATCCCATACGGACAGCTTTCACGAGCCCCGGTGCATTTTGCTCTCGTAAATGTTCTCTATCATCTCGGTATCACTTTACGTCCTTACACTCTTATCTCCCCCGTGACGTTACCCTTCTTTCGTGCGCCGCCCGATGTTCCGCGACGTCGTTAAACCCTCCTTGTAACTGGGACTTACGAGATCCACCGGCTTATGATGGCTGTTACGCCTAAAGGGACGCCTGCCCAGTCTCTTTGAACAATTTCCGCAAATGGATTTACGCTCATAACGACGCGTTACCGCCGATATCGAAAGTGATCGCTCGCTTCCACTTACCGTGCCCCCCAACTTCTGCATTTTATTCCTTGGCACGAGCAAGTGCCCGCAACTATTATCGTCCCGTGCTTGGGGGTACTTGGCGAACGGGGTTAAAAGGGAAAAACTCGGGGGATCAAGAGGGAAAAGCATGAAAAGTAATGTCACGCAAACGTAATTGCGGAGGAAATAAAAGTTACAGCGTATTGAGAATTAACGCGGTGGCGCTAACGACGTCTTGGTGGAAAGGAGGGCGGAAGAAACACGCGGTGCACGGCTGGGTATCGCGAAAATTCGCAAAGTTGCCCGCGCCTGGCGACACGCCTTGAAACGGGACGGCGAGCTGCCGCGTGACAGCTCGCCGCGGATATTAAATTGCGGAGGAAGGAAGTGCGAAAAAAATGGCACGGCCGCGGAGACACGGGACTTCCGTCATATTTCAGGAGGCACGTTTCACGCATCAGAACTTCTCGACGGCAAACGTAAATAACTGGGCGCCCTGACGTCCTGCCTGTACACGTGCTCGCGTTTACGTTGCTCGTACGTTCCTGTGTTTTATCGGTGTCGCGCCGAACTGCCATTATTCCGTTAGATTCGTTACATTAACGGCCAGCTGTCTTCTTGTACATCTTAGGTGTACAGGCCTATCACCCTCGGGCGTTTAGTCTCAGAAAGTGCCCCCTGTTTGCACTTATTCTTCCCAGATCGCTTCGATACGCAAGATAAAGAGTCTTGACAAATTGGCTGCCCCAGACTGGGGCGTGAACCCTTAAGAACACTCCCCGAATTACAAACGGCGTCCCTTTAACTTGTTGTTTTCTTCTTCCTCCAACCCGTTTTAATTTCCCAGGTGTTAGTTCGCTTGTGCAGATTTTGACTCGTACGAAAGATACGTTGGCCATTTTGCACGATAGACATCGATCACGCGTGTTTCCTTAACGCTCGGGAATTGCTCGATAAATTCGCCAGGAAATCTCGAGACACCTGCGATTCCGCGGTGGGTGGCAATAAGTTATTCAAAAAAGGGGGAAGGGTTTACTGCCGGGGCACGATCCCATTTCCAATCTCGCCGCCTTGTAATCCAACTGGGATGGGGCGAAGGTTATTTCGAATTAGCCAAGAATCCTCCCAGAAAACGTTTCCACCCTTCGTTCAACCCTTCTTCCCGCTCTGGCTTCACCCTCGTCTCCCCTGTTGTCTATTTTACCCGTCCTGAATCTTGCCTTCTATTCTAGAAACGCCCGCGCTCTCCCCTTTCAGCTGCAGTCTTCCCGCTCCAAGTATTTACCGGCTCTTCTCAGGTTTCCCCCTTTCTCCTCGCCCCTCGGCGGTGATCTGGCCGATAGAAGCCGAGAGAAGTCAACGGGGGTTAATCGAGAAGAAAAAGCGGCGTCGCGGTTGAAATATTGAAATATCGCCGGTGGAGCCGCGAGAACGTGGGACTACATTAATTCGCGGTAATTAATTGCCGGCTGGCAGCGGCGCAGTTCTCGGCGGCTCTTACTGCGCGTCGCTGCTGTACTTATCGGAAATAATTAATTGCCTTGCCGGCAATATCAAGCCGCGATGTAACTATTCGCCGGGCGCGGGACGTGCTATCGCATAAAATTTTCAATAATTAATTACCAGCACCATTAATATAACTGATTGTTATTTGCCTGACCCGTAATACGCGACGCCCTCGCACCCGCCACCAGCGACGCGTTCGCGCGAGTTCCCCCCAGTTCAATTTCGAAAATTCGTTTTTAATTGCTCGATGGCCGCTCGTCGGCGACAACGGCGCGTCGGAACGCGACGACGGGAATTCTCCGGCGCGCGGTAAATTCGTCGGGCCGCGTTTCAGCTACGATTACATTTTTAATTACGCGAGCCAGGGCTTCCGTGCCCCGCCGGGAAAAACCGTGTTACCGTCGCGTTATGAGGAAATATGAGGCATAAGTATGCCCGTTGCCACGACCGGCCGGCAGTAAATTATAAAAAAAAAAATGGGGGGTGGAAGTGACCAGGTGGCAGCGACGATGGAGGGGATGAAAAAAGAAAGATCTCGAGATAAATTTACGAGGAACGCCGCGAGCTCGTAGACAAGTGGCGCGTCCACCTCGTAAAATCTATGCCTCTCTTTCCGTCCCTCTTCTCGACCCCTTTCTGTCTTCCTCCCCCTATCTCCCTCTACCCTGTGCAGCTCCCCTCCACCATACACGTCTTCTCCTTCTCCCCTTCGCGTTGCACCTACTTCGGAGCTCTCTCTATTTTCGACGAGCATAAAGTCCACGGTGGACTAGCGCGGCGCATTTACAACCCTTGGACTCGAAAGCCAAAGCCAGTGTGTGTGCACGTTGATTAACCCCCTTGTAATTCCACCCTCGTAGTTACGTTAACGCCACGTACCAATTCCCCCCCCCCCCCCCCCCGCCACTGCCGTGCTTTTTCATCCTACAACCCCTGCGTGTATGCCGCAGTTACAGACCAGCTTTTCTCTCTTCCCCTTCGGCCGTGTTAACCGTGCCGATTTTTTTTTTATTATCCCCATTCCTACACTCTTTTGTATCTTTAACGCTCGTTCTTCCTCGATTCAGCCGAACGATTTTTCACCCCTTTCGACGTTCGCGCGCCCGCGGCATCCCGATGATCCTGAAACCGCCCCCAGGACTTCCGTCCACTCTCTTTCCTCCCCGCCCGTCCTTTCGTCGCGGCCCGCGCTCATCGACATTCCAAATCGATAGGGGTTAACGCGCGAAAGCTTTTTCCGTGTTTCGTTTAATTGCGACGCGATTCCATCTCGCTCCCCCGAACACGATGAGCGATTAATGGCGTGCGAGCCTCGCGACGCGGGAGCGAGAGGGGGCGGAAACAAGTTCCACGACAGACGCGGGCGATCCCGTCGCAAATTTCAGGCCAGTCTATTAATTAACGAGCACGCCGCGTATCGCATTTGCATATCGCTCATATTTTATTTATGACCGTACGCGCGCGATACACCGTAATTTTCAACGGGACCGCGCATAATTCTCCATAATGTGTGAAGTTCGTTTTTCACCGGCGTGCACCGCTTAAGGGAGACTTAGTCGTGCACGCTGATCCCCGCCTGGTATTCGTGTATTCCGGCGTTATTAGTATCGCGACGTAATTCAAAAAACTGCTCGCGACTCATCGGACAGTTAAGGATAGGATACCGTGGCGTTCGATTCGCGAGAATGCTTTCGCGATGCATGGAATTACGTGGAAGCCACTCACCCTTATGCTTTCATTGCATCTTATTAACAAGCTAAATGTCTTCGCTAACGAGCGTTTCATAGTCAAAGTTAACATGAGTGCCAGCTGTAAGTATATCACGCAACATTCTGTTGTGGATCGTTTTACGAAACGGTGTTTATCGACGCCCCCCGCTCGCAAGGAGCTTCAATGCCGCATAACTATCGATCGATCGATACGAAAAGCCGTTTCGTGACTGGTCTAGGGAAAGGTCGTGCCTTCGTTGTCCCTTATTGGGTGGCTGGCCGACAGCCAGCAAATCTTCCCCGCAATTTCTTTTCGAGCTGGGACCCGAGACACAGAGTCCGTAAGTCAATTATATGGTGGAAACTGGGGCTTGCAATAACGCGAGGACGATATAAAAGGAGTCCACAGGTTCATGACGTGGCTACAGAAGGCTCTTGCTGCCGGGGGTTTGAAAGCAATCGTCGTTGCAACGGAAGCATTGTCTTCGACTGTCCTCTTTCGTGGCATCTCACTGGAAGACACATCGACAACTTTATGAAATGGCGGAAGATGTCTAAAGTGACCATCTAAAATCTAAGGGAATCGGACTCGGATGAAACTAATCCCGGAATCTGTAAAGTCCTCGTGAGCGCATCACTGGTCAGATTGAAGCCCATTCCGCGAATCTCCTGGATCTCCACGCTGTAGAACACGCAGAAACGCCTGAACGAACATAGAGAACAATCGAGGGAAGTGTATAGAAACGTTCGACCCTGGGCCCCATTGATTTCAGCCTAACAAAAGCTTCCGGCGAAATATCAGAAAGCTGTTGTTGGCCCGTTACGAGTGAGCCCGTGCCACGAGCTACTTCCTCCCACGCCACTGGCGTATCGCCAGCGATACGTTCCCACGATTCCCAGGATCGTTCCAAGACGGCGAAAGCCTTCGCGCCGTTGAACGTGAAAGGCAGCGGCGAGGTGCAGGCGGATCAATTAAAAGACGCGAAAGGGGATTTCACGGGGGGCGAAGGGAACGCGAGAGAAATGGGCAGCCATGAAAAAGCTCGTGGAAGGGTTGCGAGCTGGAAGAACTAAACGACTAGCAGCTAATATCGCGAGAAATACTGTTATTGCCGCTAATATTTCGCGGAAACTTCCAACACCGAACTCTGCCCGCCCCGGGAAATCTCCTTACACCTCCGCCCCTTTCCACCCCTGCGAAAGGATTGCGAGCGATACCATCCACATCGCACCTCGTTTCACCTCTAATGCAGGTTTCCTCCTTTCCCCAACGAGAGCAGAGCATTCTTCCCGAATTAATCCACGGAGAAGCTGAACATTTGCACGGTGAATTTCTTCTGGGTTCCTTGGATCTCCATTGGGATTTTTACCGAAAGTTCATGGTCCAGTAGAGAAGGTAAACAATTAACGCGACCCCAATAGGCCTCTCATCTATCAAAGCTCCTGCTAATTCCAAGCAAGCAACTGTTAGCAAAGGAACGAAATAGGTTGGAGAGTATGTGTCTCATATTTCTCCTCACTTTTTAGTCCGAGCGACCATAACTGCACGTCGAGGGTGATATTTCCGCGAGCTCGAGTTCGAGGGCCGCGTCGTCGTTACTTCGCGCCACTTTATCACCGGCGCCCTTTTTCGGCCAACAGCTAATATCGCAGGGAAATAGCGTTATTGCCGCTAATATTTCGCCAGATGCTCCAGCGGCACGGTCCCTCCCACCTTCGGGAAATCTCCTCATAACTGGTTCCACGGGACGGAAGGGTTGCCAGCGATACCGCTACCGTTCCATCCGTTTCTACGGCGTAATTCACGTCGACTCTTGTTCCGAAAGCTACCGACGGAGAAATTCACGCGGGCCGACGGCCCCTGTGGCGTGCATATTTTTTCCTTGAATTATTACCGTCTCGCGACGGATATTTTATAGGACGTGCGGGGGGGTGGGGCGTGCCACGGTGGGCTATTTAAACGGCTATACGCGCCGCGGGGATACGATCTTCTGGTTCGCCGGCGGGAAGCGAACGCCGCGAAGGACACCGGACCTTTGCTCGTTGAAATTTAAACCGCGACGTTTCCCGTGTTAGCGTAAAATAAACTCGAAAGGAGCTTAACAAGGCGGCGCGTTTCAATTTTCGTCGTTAGCCGACCGCTCCCGTTTCCCGCGCGTCCCCCGTTCGTGGCCCCCCTTAATCGAGAAGTTTCCTTCCCAGGGACTTGCCTGGGGCCGAAGTTTCCCGCTGGTGAACTCGAGCCACGATAAACTGTACGGTTTACGTCAAATGCACGCTCCTCGGGAAGCGCTTAAAAAGCGACAGTAAACTGTACATTTTACGCCGCCTCCGAAGTTAGAAGCCATTACCAAAGGGGGGCGGATACGGGGCCGATGTTTCGTGTTTTTCCAGGTAACCTGGCGCGGTCGGGTTTCGCTTACCATCCTCGCGCACGTTACAATCAAATTACGATTCCGCTGGCTGGCCTGGCCTGGCCGGACGTTGCAACGATCCACCACCACTAACATCTGGCCGTTTAATACGCAATGGAGCGCTATTAAAGTAGCGTGTATGAGATAATCAAAGCCTCGTTTCCGCGGCTGTAATCCGCCGGGTAGTTTCTTACTCCTGGTACACCCGGATACCGCACGATTTCGCTATAATCCCGTAATCCACCGGCTCCCGTAGTCTATTACACTCTCTTTACATAATGTATACGATCGGGGGATTAGTTTCAGCGTGTCGGTATCGGTGCACGCACGTGCCCCGTCGTACAAAGTGCATTATTGCTAGGTTTACGAGCGGCTCGAGGGCGGCGCGCGTCTCGGAACGACAGAAATTATTTCGCCGAACGGATCGTAACTGGCCGGGCGAGGAAAATTCTCGGGGGGATCAAACGATACGTCGTCCCTCGCCGTGGTCGTCCTGGCGGTCTACGACACCCGGGATCGGTAAAACTGGCGTGTCGTAAACGTAACGTCGCGGGAGAAAGTCGGTGCACCGTAGTTAAAAGGATTAGTCGAGATGCCATTGCTAACCCCCGCCGACCGCAACGAGAAGCCGGGACGACGATCCTTGGTAAAAATTTCACCAGGAACCGGGGCAATATCGGTTTTACGGGTGAACGGTAAAACCGAAAGATGCTTCTAAGCCCCTCGTACGGGGCGTACGTGCTGCCCGATGGGCGTTAAGGGGTTAAGGCACGTGAGAAAGCAGACGGGACCGGGTTCCCTGAGCGTTGTATCAAGGGAGACCGGGGTCAAAAACACCTTCCCAGGGGATATATCGGCGGCGTTTCATCAAGTGCGTCGACCGAGGAAGGAAAGATAACCCGAGAGATGAGTTACCGGGGACAAACTTTACGACGAAGCAGGAGCTTTAGCTTCTCTTGTGTATCATGCAGTTGGAATCATTCGTCTATACTGGAGGGATGCAATCTCAAAATTTTGAATCGCCCTTCTTTAACTAAAGTCTACGAACCGACACTGTACAGCATGTGAAAGAAGATTCAACGCGTATAGCGATTCGATACGCGCCTGACCATCGACGCGCTGCTGCTCCTTGCAGCAACCCAACTGCAACGAGCTTGTACGTACCTACGCAAACGATAAATTGTAATGTGCAGAGGAGCGTCAAGTATCGCACAGACAAAACGTTACGCACTAAGCGCGCCTATTAGTTACGCGAATTATGGAACGAAGGAGTGGCAGGTAAAGCGGCAGACGTAGAGCTTAAAACGCGACACCGGCGAAGTACTGGGGGCTTTCGGTACACGAAAAGTTAAAGGCAACTTGATTTATGGCGCGCAAGGGTCTTAGGTGAAAAACGGCGATCGAAAGTCGGGGCCAGAAACATCCACGGCTTTCCCGTTCCTGCAAAATGGCACGATCCCGTGCCGCTTAAGCACATGTGCCAACACGATATGCCGCGAGCCACAAAGCACGACCAAGCTCCCGGCTCGGCTTGCAGACACGCGTCCTCCCTCTTCTCGACTGAAAATCGAACCGGGAATTAAAGCTGCAACTGCATCGCGTCAAGATTTATCGTCCTCCATCGTGGAAGCTCTTTCCCCGGTCGAATTTTCAGCCGTGCTCGACAAGACTCCTCTAGAACCGCGGAAAATTTTCTTGATCCCCCTCCGTTAATGCAGCTACTTTCTCGTGGATATTTTCGTCACGCTTTCTAAACGAATTCGCACAAGTTGGCGAGCCCCGCTCGGTCGAAATCGTGCCGCGCTGAATTACGAGGAGAAGCCGCTCGCCGAGAGGGGTTCGCGTCGCCGCGACGGGCGAAAAAATGATGACCAAAGTTAGGTTATTACCGCGGCACCGAGTTTAATCTAAATGCGAATCTAACGAGGACGATCCACCCTCGTGCGACGTCGGAGACACGAAGTTGTCGCCCGAACAATTTTATTTCTCCTGCGCGCAAGTTCCCCGTGAGTCGTGCACCCTCGCACAATACAAGGACAGTTACTATCTCGTCGTAAACGCGTATAACCGTTCCCGATAACCGCGTGACCTTCCGAACTTTCTTGACCCGTCGCGCAATTGGTGGAATTTATCAAAACTTTTTTACGCCCCGTTTGCTTAATCGATTCGACCCTCGCGATGCTGAACGATCGTTGGAAGGCTCGTTTTTCATGCCCATCCATGGCGAGCGTGTAGTCGAGTCGACGAATTTGGTCCCGTTGCGTCGTGCTTTTTCACCGACTGACGTTTAATTGTAATTTACATTTTATCGTTCGAACTAACCTCGACTTACTACCCTCCGGAGTATAGTCTACGGTAAAAAAGGAAAGGTACAGCTTAAATTATTCACGGAGGACTATAAAGTCCGGGCGAAGGAAAGCACGAGATACAGAACGTCCGCGTAATTTCCCTCGTTTCGCAGTACCCTCCCCCGCCGACCAGCTCCCACCCTCTCGAGCCATTTTGTCCCTGTGGCACAATCTTCGATTCGTCAGCGCCCACCATACCAGACACCGTCGTTAATTATTTTGCGTACGGCGGCACCGTCCTTGAAATATCGATTCGCATCCGCGGGTACTTCGAACGGTTCCAAGATGGCGGTGACGGACAAAGCGGGCCAGAAGACGCGGTGAAATTAGATTATCTCCGCCCTGGATTCGAGAACACCGTCGCGCCCCTCTGCTTTTCCTCTCTCTCTCTCTCTCTCTCTCTTCCGTCCCCGGGCGACAGCGAAGATTTTTGCGTTACCTTGAACGCCAGCCGAAGCCCGTCGTGTACTCTGACGCCCACCCTGCTGGAATAAATTTGCATAACTCGTTTTAATGGCATTCGGATGTTCCGCGTGATTGACGTAAGAAAGAAAGGGACGGGCGTGAGTCGACGTAACGCCGGAAGCGCGGAATTGTAATCGAAGATTATACATTCGTAATTATACGGCCTCTATTAAAAGGTTAGTGCGGTACGACAAGAGCGTTTGGGTCGAAGTGTGTGTATATGATAAGAAGGCAAAGAGACGCCACATCGTCGAAGGTCTTCATTGGCCCGACGGAAAGTCGAACGGTCGTTGTCCGTCAGTGAACGCGCCTCATCGACTGATCTTAATTCGACGCCAGGCCGACTCGCGGATCGGAATTATCTGGCACGCGGGCACCGCGCGGAACACGGCCGAGACAAGTGGGAACCGTTCAGATCGATAGCTCGTGCCGCGACGCGACGGATGGCTTTGCGCCAGACTCGGTCACTTCTGTTTTGTCGCACTTTCCAAGCGTTGCTATCACGTACACGTCACAACGCGGCCCTTTTTCTCCCAACCCCTGTGCACGTCCTTTGAGCTGATGTGTGTGTGCGCGCGCGCGCGCGGCTATTTTTACGGACTGCCCCCCGAATCGAACGCGATTGACGGAGCACCTGTCGCCGTCACGAAGAAACCCGTTTTGTCAGAGCCTTTCCATTGAATTCCCGCCGCCGAAATTCCTCCCCCAAGGGCCCTCCTGACCCCTGACGGCTCCGCTCCCCGAATACTCTGGTTCGATGGGCGGAAAGATATCCTCGCGTGTCTCGTTCGTCTACCGACCTTCTACGTTCGAGTTTTCCCCGCTATCTTCTCTCCCAATCTTCTAAACAGACGAGATAGACGACGGCCGCGGAGAATTTTCTCTGCCTCCCCAACGAAACGCCGCGTAATTTTGTTTCCGTGTAGCTTAAAAGTACGCTCTCTGGTTATGTTTCGCCGCGAGGAAGGAATAAATCGCCCGTTAAGGCGAATTCCGCGCGAGTGTCTCGGCCAGAGAGGGGCTTCTATTCTTCATTAAATCGCGCGCTAACGCATCAGCAAATAGCAATCGGGGAAAGTAGCCGCCGCGGCAAGAATCGCGAGGCAGCCGAGAGGGAAAAGAAAGGAAGGAAGGGAAGCTGCCGGGGATACCTGACGCCATCTCTGTAGATAAAGCTCGCGAATCGCCACGGCACTTATTCATATTCATGGGGCGTCTCTGCTTTACACGAGCCATAAACCACTGCCGGTGCTTCGGCCGTAGAGTCGCGCGCGTAAGTGAAAACGGTCAACCCTTGGTCAGACGCGCTCTCAATTCTCCACGACGCGACCGTCTTCTCCCGATCGACGTCGCCTTGCAAACTGAATTCTATCCACCATACAGCCGTCGATACGCCCGATCCTACCGTTATCTATTCTCTTCTATTAAATATTGAATAACTGCAGAATGCTCGGCTGGAATGCGGGCACGATACGTCCTCCGATTCGTCATCGTCACTAGTTGTATCAATATTTCCACGCCCTTGCACCAAATATGGAACCTTCAATATTTAATAATTCAAACTCGCGGTAATTAGCTTGCAATATTGAATTACTGTGCATAATACAATATTTCGTTTGTGATCGGCGAACCACTCGTCGCTCCCACTCTCGCCCTACATACTAAAATTTCTCGATACATTGATTGAAGTGTTTAAACTCCCATAGAACGGCCGCACAGCGAAAGGATCGAAAAGCAATTACCGCGCGTTATGTGGAAAGGCAGAAAAAGGATGATGAATCGCCGAACAATCAGTGACAGCGGTCCTGTGTGGATCATGGAGGTGTCGGAGCGCGACAGTGAGCGAAGACCATCCTCCAATATCGATCGCAATTATCCGCTAATAACACCGTGCGTCGCGCGCAATTTCCCTTCGCGATCGTGCTCTCGTGGCGAAGCCTCGCGACCGATAAGCCGGCAATAAGCGAGCGTGCACGCGCCACGGCCTTCTAATCTGGCCAGAGGACTTTATTGGTCCACCCGCGGTGAGTGTTCGACGGTATCGAGAAGCCAGATAACACGTCGCGGAAGTGGTCGATGCTGGCGCGAGCAAGGGGGTGGTATGGCGCGGCTAATAGTGTTTAAGGGTTGCGTGCGGCGCCGTAGGTGAACGGCGCCAGGACGTCTAAGCGCCAGCGGGACGATGGTTTCCAAAGTATGCGTCATTCGATCGTCGTCGCGCGGCTATAGCTACTCGCCGAATGCAAGGGGAAAAGAGTGAAGGTATAAGCATCCTTCTGTGAAGCCAATCTACGTAACTATCGGCACTGTACCGTTCCGGAGAAACGCTATTGCGAGGGAGTCGAGCGAGAAGGAGGAGAAAGGCCAATTGCCCTCGAACGAGGTTGTTCGCGAAGCTTGTTCGACGCAAATGAACGCGGGGCGCTGGATACGCGAATCAGCAAGAAAAAAAGAGAAAGCTATGGTTCTCTGATTTTCTCTCTCCCCTGTTAACGCTCCGCGTCGTCCTGCGTCGATCTTCCTTGTCGATCTGTCGCGTCCGACGGTCGGTGAGTGACGGAATAGTAGCTGTCGGGGTGTGATTAATTTGCGGTGATGATCTTTATGGAACGTTTTACGCAAAGCAACAAAACGGTTGTTCTTCCACTTTAACATAGTTGCACCCTTCTTATTTTTCCTTGCTATAAATTCTCCTCGTTCCAATCGATAGACTGCATTCTCGCGCAGAGATGGACACTGGTGACTCTCTCCAGATAAATAACGCGCGACGATACTATAACTCGATTCTGTCATATCACACGTCGTTTAAATATTTGTGGAAGAACGAAGGTGTTAAAGTGGTGTTTAAAGAAATGTGGGCGGTTCGCTACTCCAGTTAGTCGAAGACCGGGGGTCCCGGTGAAATGGAAATTCAGGGTGAAACGACGTCGACAGGGAAAAAGGGCAACGTCAGACACCATTACCTGGAAAAATCTTGACCTTCTCGAAGGGGCGCCAGCATTTTCGGCTGGCCGTAAAGCTTAACGGCCGCTTTCGAAATTGCCCCGGCCTTTTTTCGCCATAACGAGACACGGTACTTGATTCTTCGCACCCCATTCTCTATGGTCCGCCGTGCGAGAGACATTTAAGACCGTAACTCCATTGTTATGGGGGTAAAAGGGTGGCGGGTGTAGAGGGTGCAACATCGACACCCGCCTCGAGCATAATCGCGAGACCGAGCTCGAATAAACGTTGAACTCGACGAAAGGGTGACCACGGGGCGAGAATCACTTTATTCCTCAGCACCCATGGAAAATCTTATCGCGGTGAACCGTGAACGCCAAGGGGGGAATGGAACGCGGCGAAAGATTCCCGCGGTATTATCTCGGATTATGTGCCGTGAAATATAACGCCCCGACAAGAACCACCCTCTCCTCTCTTCATTGCCCGCGCGGAGTGCGCGGCTCGGTATTTATTCATCTTTCTTGCGAGATGCGGGAACCTGGAAAAGCCGGAAACTCGGCGCTCCACTGAGCCCGAGTCCCTAATCGAGCGGTTCAATATTTAAATTATCGCCGAACGTTGACCCGTCCCGTGGAAGATTGGTTTGCATTGCGTCGTCCCGTTAAAAAATGACTAGCCTCTCGAGCCCTCCCCCGAGAATACCCCCGCGGACTCGACCAATCGCGTTCAGTACTTATGAGATACGTGACCCCCGCAATTCCGAATGGCGATGGAACGTGGACAGAAGAGGTTGCTCCGCGCCCATGAAAGTTAATATTCCGTGGAAAGGACTTACGTAAGGACGTCGACAGAGAGACGAAAGGGAAGAGAGGGAAAAAAGAACGAGAGGTGCTCGCCGGTGGTAAAAGGCCCCTTCACCCCCTAGACTTCACCTAGACTCGGCCGAGGAATCGATAGGGTGACTCATCGAGGGGCGGTGACGGAGTTCTCTCCCTTCCCTGTCCTCCTTGTTCAGCCTTCCCACGCCCTTCTCGTTCTCCTTTCGCCTCCCTTGCTTCCGGTCCTAACGCCGAAAGCGTGTCCAAACTTTAAAACTCGCCTGCTCGGCCTCCATTCCGGCTCTTCTCCGAGACTTCTCTCACTGGCGGCAGATAACGAAATGCACTCGCCGAGAGGCGGCCGCGGTGTCTCTTTCTTACACTTTGCTGGCTCTGGCCCGCGACTTAATACGTTGCATCGTGGAAAGGAAAAAGATTGCATCCCCGTCCTCCCCCCTTTTTCGAGTCGTTTCTACCGCAATGCAGTTTTTCAAGAATATCCGGATACATACCTGGAAAAAGTGCATTTAAAGTGTAAAATTCCCCATTTAAATTCCCCTCCGCGATCCTCGGCGGAGCTTGCCGCACACGAAATAACGAGATTCGTTCGAACAGCCGCCAGCAGCTGCAACTACGGCTGCGACTGCACTCCGGTTGGCCATACCTATAACGAGCATGCGGCAAGGCGACGTCGCCAGCCAATTTGTCGCGCGAGGACCATCCACCCTCTCGCTGAGTCACCCGACCAAACCCCCTCCGAATTAGCGAAATCTCTCGAACTTTTCCATCGGTTATACCATGCCTTCGCCGGCCCCGGCATGTGTCGGCTGAATAATCAGACGCGTAGGAGAAGCAACGTGAAAATAATGGAACGTTAACGACAGTTCTACCGTCGCCAGCGATTCTCGACTATCCTCTATGCAACTTTCCCTCGCCTTTTCTCGCCCAGCAACGGCGATGTAAACTCTATCTCAAAGTTCCAACAGTTCCTTTACGCGGAAACTTTAAACTTCTCTGTCCCTTCTCCGCCTCAAACTTCTTTCGAACGAAATAACGAGGCGCATTCGAGGGCCGGGCGACTGCAACCGAAACCGGAAGCAGACTTCACTCTTGGCTGCATATAATGAACACGCAATCCAGTCACCCCCCTACCCCCGCCCTTCCGCTGATTCATCCGAATTACCCCCTGGATCGTCCAACTTTCCTGGAATTCCACGATAGTTATCAACCTCGACGGAGAGAGAAAAATGAACTCGTCTCGTCGGGAGTGAGCATCGTCGAAGGGGAATTCCGATGGGAAAAATGCCGGCCTGTCGAGTCATAAAATCGTCGGCGATAGAAAGATCCTTGATCCCTTAAGTATCGAACAGAGAGCGAGCGAGCGAGAGAGAGAGAGAGAGAGAGAGAGCGAGAGAGTGAGAGGGGAGAGGGGTAAAGAGGAGAGATGATTACCCTTTTGTTCGTAACGGCGGTATGACTGGAATCAACGCTGGTCGATGGTCGGTAAAAGTGGCTAGGGTCGCAACAAACGTCGAATTAGCTGAAAGAGGCGACATCAAAGGGTCGCGGAAACAAGTTTCATCCGGTCGATTCGATCGGCTAATTAACTTTCCCGTGGATGGCCTCATTGTTTCCCCGAGTCTCGCGCGTTAAAAGCTACCCCTACCGGCGTGCGTCGAACAAAGATTCACGAACGGGCTTTCGACTTTAATCGATCTGGTCCACTCTGCGATCCAGTGTCCGTCGCTTCGGTCCGTTCGACGCTCTTCTCGATCGTTCCTCGGGCAAACTCGGCTAGTTAACGCGATTACTCGCGGCGGCATCGTCTCTTTAGTAATCAATACCATTGTTTCGCATTTAAAAGGTGAATCAGTCGACTGTGTCGTGGTCAGCCTGGGGCTCGAGCTGTATAGGGTTTGATCTATGCAGACAGAGGGTATCGATAAGCGCGCGTTTTTCGGCGAGCGGGTCGAGTCGAGCGCAGTCCCGCGTCCCTTTGACCGAAAGAAGCTCCGGTTCTCGAGGCACAAGGGCTCAAAGCTCGCGGTTGAATCAATACCGGGAGCAGGAGGGAGATAGGTAGACGCAGAAGAGATAGGAGTGTGAAAGATAGAAGAAAAGGAAGGAAGGAAGGAAGGAAGGAAGGAAGGGACAAAGGAGGCCAAGGAGATTCGACTTAGGCACCCCTCCCCCCTCTCCCGCCGTACACATACACGCCCGGTTCACGGGCTAGTATGTACACAACGAATGTACAAACACACAGATAGCTTGTCGATAAGTACACAGAGCTTCTTGGCATCGTTTCACGATTATCGGTGAAAGATTATTTAACAATATGACCGGCGTCGCGTCGGCATGGACACGGTCTGTCGGTTTCTGTACAACGTTCTCCTAGCCACTGCCGTCCTGTTCAGGAGCATCAGTGAGTAGAGCATCGCAAAGCGTCATTTAATTAAAAAAAAATCTCTCTGGTTGTACTGTGTCACGCGCTTTAGAGCCTCCATTCTTACGCTTCTCAACTTTCAACCTCCCGCGATCGATCGGTCAACGATTTAATCCTCTTAAGCGTCGCCGCTGCGCCCCGAGGATTTTCGAAGCGTGCCCGTCCCGCGAGCCCGCCAACGCGATTGATCCGCTGCGCCTCCTCGCCCCGTTCCGCGTTTACCGCTCCAGCGGCTACTTATTTTCGTTTCGTTGATTTATTTTCAGCCGGGCCGGCGTGCCTTGATACACCTTGAACGATCGATTCGGCGACGTTCTCGTTATCGCCCGGCCGGGCGCACACACACTTTCCAACACTATCGATCGCTCAGGTTATCTCTCGCCAGCCTTCTGTCACTTTTTCACAATATCGTACACTTCTCTTCCTCTCTCTCTCTCTCTCTCTCTTTCTATTTCTCTCTCTCTCTCTCTCTTTCGCTGCTCGTAAAACGATTAAAGATCCTAGATACCGTCGTCTCACGCTTCCATCGACGTCGCCCGGCTACACCGATACGTAAGCTGTTACGAACGAGAACCTTGACCCTCCTTTGCTTCTTGCGATCTAGTGGTACTCTATACTGACCTCTCGCAGCACGCGTGGACGCCGCATGTTACACGAAAGTAGCTCCACGAAGTAGACCGTGTCCTTTGCAGTACACGTTGCTTCGTCCCGTTGACAAATCTTACCCAGCTACGTCTGATTTTAGGCACCTCCGGTTACATAGAATATCGCGTGACTTGCTTACGCCTACTACTATAAACTGTGGACTTCAACGGTCCATAGTATCGTCGTAAAGCTATGCGAAGCCCACAAATCATTCTAACCAGTACCGCCTGCTTCTGTGTTCCAGAGAACGGTCTGCTCTCGTTCGAGAATCCAAACTACCACTTGGATCCAGCCCGGCTGGACGACGCGCTGAACAGCAACGGGAACGGCAGTTCCCTTTACGATGAGCTCTACCAGGAATTGGTAGGCAGCGGTGGCAGAAGTGGCGATGTGACCGGCGGCGGTGGTGGCACGAGGGTGCAAGCACGCAGAACATACGCCACGCTAGATCTGGGCAGCATGGGGGTTGACGTCACTCAAGGTCCCCTCACCCAGGACTCCGTCACGGAGGACGCGCCCGACAATACGGACAACCATAACCTAGGGTGAGTACACCGTCACATTTCCACGGCGGGCATTAAACGGATCACGTTCCCGTTGTCTGCGAGCCAGGCGAAATGGCGCGACGTGACCGTGGTCCGGTTCCTAGACCTTAATCTTCCCTGCAACTGTCCGGCTCCGAGTGTTCCACGCACCCGAGAAGGTCGTAGGAATATAGTTCGATACGTGGTAGCAATCCGCCCCGAAGTTGTGCCTGCAACTGTATAGAACACAATGAATAATTGTTGTCTTAATAGCGCTCTCGATGTGGAACTTGCAGTGTGGTGTCTAGAATAGACCTAGAAGAGCACACGGTGTTTCTCGTCTTATACAGGATGTCCCATCTACCCGAGAATTAAATTTCTTCACCCAAAAAGTATCGCTTTTCCTAACAAACGGTGGGAGGAAAGTAGACGAGACACCCTGTATATGTTTTAAACAAGCACGAACCTCCTATACGTTATAGCGAGTGCATGAAGGGTGAAGTATCTACATAAATCCAGTTGCAACAGAGTTACTCGTAAGTCATGAAATCATTCGAAATAATCCCAGCCAACTTGAAAGAAATGTCCCGCTCGAGATTGCCCATGCCAGATCTAATATCCGACGAACGAGGATGAAAATATCCGCGATTTATATTCGTCCCCCTGACCGGTCTCCATTTCCAGTAGAGAGGGGGCATTTTTATGCTTTCGCTTTTAAACATGAGCCTGGCTCTCGATGGCCCTTTAACCCTGAATTTCCTTTATCCCACCGGACTGAGATATTCCCTGCCCGCCCCCTCAGACCCCCTCTTCCACCGTGGAGTCGCGGGCAAGTGAAATAAGCGAGAAATCGGCTCTGTGAAATCGAAGAATCGAGAGAACCCTGTAATATAAAGGTCCAGCCACCCCGAGCCGTTGATAAAAGTTCGGAGTTGGACCTCATCCGTGGATACCGCATAAAATTTCAATAAATCCGGAGCGGTGAAAGGGGCTCGGACAGAAGGAACGAATGGCCGATGCTACAAGCCAGTTCGAACTTATTTCCGGCTGTTACACGGGCTCCGGGGCCCTCGCTATTTGTTCGACCGGTCGAAATTCCTCCTCTTCTAGTTCCTACACTCTCATCCGACCTCTTTTGTCTCTCGGACCTGTTATCGAGCCCCGGGAAATGCTTCGAGCTCCCCTTAGAAAGAGCCATCGTCCCTGTCTCGCCCCCCCTTTTCCCAGCTCCACGAGATGATAAAACGGCGCTGTGAAATGACGCGGAACTTGACGAAAGAAATGTCCTCCGACGTACGACGTTCGTTTTTCAATCTTCAAATCATATGACTCTGGCCGAGCGTTAACGTTCTCGAGCGAATTAAGAGGCTCCTGGGGGGCGGAGCGCGAACCGAGTCGGGGGAAGATGAACAACCTCGAAGAGTGAGTCCCAGTTAGCAACGATTTCTCACGAGCGACTGTTCGACTTCGAGGAACTCCCTTGATCCTCGATTCCACTTCGCGTTCGGTTCCCTCGTCACGGGGATCTCGCGTCGGCGATGTTTACGAATCGTCGGTGTCTCGTTAATCCCGGATACAAGATTCTTGAGAGCTCGAACTGAGCCAATCGTCGCGGGTCCACTTCCGTTAATATCGAAATTAGATTCAGGATATCCCTCCGCCTCGGGCCAGTAATTAATTGCCAGTGTCCCGCCGCGTTAATAAACGATCGAAATCATTGCACCTTTTGGGACCATTACGAAACAACTGGTTCGAGCAATTATCGTTCATCCTCGTTGCTGGTCGTTTTTCCTTCGGTACGATCGACGTCCGGCAGGGACGGCGGGCTCGCGGGGCCGTTGGCTCGTTCCCGATGGATAATTATACGAGACGGGGGAGGATTTAACGAGACGGAAGAAAATCGTTGCTGCGATGGAGCCGTCGATCGCACGTCTCGTTCGCCACGGCCGCGTTGAATCGAGATACGTTAATGGACACCCGTGGAACCGTGAACCTCTTCCAGCAGGATAATAAACTCCTCTCTTCCCGCCGTCCCATTTCATCCGCCTCTCCAAACCCTACCCCCCTCTGCCCTTCTGACTTCGTCTTTTTTCCGCGGGCCGGAAATCCGGGCGAGCATAAAAATGCAATTAAGGAAACGCCTGGCGTCTGGCAGAGGCTGCATACTTCTACCCCGTCTCCTGAAAGGTGGCTTCTTCTTCCTCGTTCTTCAACCCCCGCCCCCTTCATTACCCCCCTTTCACTTCAATTTTCCGGACTTCCTCTTGGACTTCCCTAAATTCAGTTCACCGTTCCTGGCCGGTTAAATGCCCGCAGCCTCTGGCCGGAGCAGAATAGGTAAAACGCGATACTCGGGCCCCTGAAGCGTCCACCTCGAGCAATTAGTAACTCGAAAAGTTGCCCGGTGAAAGGGTTCAATGGGTGATCGATGAATGGCGTCTCCGTTTGCGGAGTGTACTTTCATATCGCGATGGTCCCCGTACAGAGAGCCTTGCCCACGATATTAATTACGAGAGCCCGATGAAAGACATCCAAAACAGAGGCACCAATCGGCCTCGTTTGTAGGGATTGACGCCGTTCGAGCGAGTTATTTATATGTATTTCAAAGGGCCCGAGGCAAAAGCATCACGAAATCCTCCCTCAAGCTTTTGCCAGTGGCGCAATTAAACGAGGACTCTACGAGGCAGAATTTAAAGCGCTCGTATTCGTCCTGTCCGTCGCGTCGGGCCGGCGCGAAACCGTCGCGACGCGTGTCTCTACCTGCAACCGGTGCCGGTGCGGTGAAGTCGGGTAATGAAGCCATCAGCGAACGACAATCCGTCGCGGCTGATCGAATTTTCCGGCGGAGCCAGGCTGGAAAAGCGAATTTCCCTGGCTGCAGGGGCGCTTTCATCGCGGTGCAACGTTAACTTCGTTTGCTCTGATGCGCCTGAAACGTACGCAGCGTTACGTTGTTAGGCACTTGACGTGCCCGAGTGATTCCATGCTTCGCGCGGCAAGAGGTAGCTGCGTCATCCCGGAAAATCGATGATCTAATAACGTACTTGATTATTCGGCAACCGGCTGCGGCAACTATCGTTCCGACTCCGTGAAATCTTTCACGGGAGCCTTGTTAGGTAACCTCGTTTGCAACAATATTCGTGCAGAAGCTTTCGTCGGAGGAATTCCACGTCCACCCGGAGGCATCCATTAGCGTAATTGGGGTAAATGTAAAATGTGAATCCCCGCTAAACGGGGGGAATTAATTGAACGAGCTTTTCCTTTTCAAGCTATTCGATCAGAGTTACCTTTCAGCGAGCAAACTATTTCGGTGTAAATTTCAATCCGACTTTACCTTTCAGCCAGCAAACTATTTCGGTGTAGATTTCAATTCAGCAAACAGATTCGATCCTTCGGTTCCCTATGTTACGTGAAAGGTCTGTTTCTATCAGTATCCATCGTCGATCACGAGTATGAGATACAGGGGACGCGTGTAGTTGTGGCTCTCACATTAGCTGGAAGGCTAGTCGTAGATCGAAGCATCCATCCGGGACTCGCGATTGCCAAAGTTCCCAATGAAAGTTTGTCACCGCGTCCGCCACCCCTCGGTAGAATCTGGTAACGTCCCCGGGCAAAAATGTGTCGAGGGGCAGTCCGTGCAATTCCGAGGGTCGGCCACTTTGTCAACGGCGAGAAAAGAATGGCGAGGGGGGAAGAGAGGAAGCGGGCCGGAGGATGGGTCCGGGCACAGAATGTCCTGATATTTCGCTCCATCCCTCCGCCCTCTTCTGGCTTGGATATTAGACGATAAGCTTCCTGGGCGAAAGGGGGTCGGGGGCGCGTCAGGGCGGAAAGTGGGGTTGCAACGATCTGAGCGTGGCTGAGAGATTGAACTCAATCTAAACTTGCGACAAACTTCTCCCGTACTTGGCTCGCTATCTCTCATACTTCTGTCGAATCTCCGTCTACAACCCTTAACCTTGTTCCGCTCTGGCAGGAGGTTAGGTGTCGGCCAGCGAGCTGGTTACGCTGTTGGTAAATCGTGCGATAGCGGAAGATCGATCTGCAGCGCGAGATGTTTCTGTTACCCGTCGCGGCGCGAGGGGAAACGCAATATTCAAAGGTCAGAAGCCTCGGAGGAGTGTTCATCCGAGTGGAGCGAGTTCGGAGACCGTCCTGCCTCGTTGGAACAAGCTGAAGCTAGGAACAGCTAGAGTCAAAGAGAGGAGGGAGCTGAATCGATTAAAGTACGAGTCAAAGGTCCAGCTTGAATGGCACAACGGTATCAATTAACGGTCGCTCGCTTTTGGCATCAGCTGTGATCCTCTTTAACGAGCCCGCCTTTCCATCGGACGAGGAACAGAGACCCGATAAATTCTAGCTGCTCGCGGACGTGCATACACATGGGACTCGGGTAAATCCGCGCCCCGACACTGACGAGCCGGGGAAAGACGGATATTTCCAACCGAAAGGGGGCAAGAGCTGATAACGCGCTGAGAATGGGGTTAGCAGGATGAACGTGCACTGCTCTGGATTATACAGGGTGCTTTTTAAATGTGAGTACAAAGTTGACTGGTTAAAAGAGCTGATGAAAAGGAGCGAATACTATCTTCTAAGCTAAAGCTGGCAGAGTAATCGTCCTCTACATTTGCTTGTGGTACTGACTGCTTTTATGAGTTCAATCATCTCGTAGTCTTGTTACTTGTCCGCTTAGCTGTGGAACACCCTGTATAGTTCGAAAAAACGCGGGAAACGAAGGAGAGAACGAGCCAGGGAATGGTCGAGGCTTAATATATCCGCATTATTCTTCGTCCAGTGGAAACCGGCCTCGACGCAGTAGTAGTGGTAAGGGCGGGCCAGACAGAGGGTAGATTAATGCAATCCGCATCAATCTCCATCGGGCTTGAAGTCCCGTCCTCCCTCCAGTAAAACATCAGCCTCACCGTTCGTATTCACTTACCGCCATTCGCCGTTATTATGCGTCATTTTCCTCTCGTTTTTGGCCAATCGTCTTGTTACGATGCGCTCACTAGCTAGAGCTCATCGTGAATGGACCGGTTACTTTCCAGTGGCAGCGAATGTAGAGCATCCACGGGGTGATCCTTTCCGCGATAATGAATTTTTATTACTGTGGCGCGTGGGAGAGGGACAAGAACACGTGGTGCAGGCAGAAGAAACCAGAACGTTCCATTATCAATTCCAGTTTCCAGTATACCCGTTTCTTAAGAATCCCCTCATTTGCATAAAAGCTCGCGGGTGCTGGCATTGTTCCTGCGTTACCGCTTGTCATCCTCAGCCGACGTATCGCGCGCGTCGCTTGTTACCACTACACAACCGTTTTAACACGCCAGTTTAAAGACTATGGGGATAATTACCGCGGCGCATCATGGTGTAGAAAAAGTTCTCCTCGGTGGCGCTTATCCTCCCGTTCCGTTCGCGGCTATCCCGGGCAGATAACCGTCGCGACGTACGCGAGGATCCTTGGCGACGTCGGGGCGGCTTTTCATTTTTATTATCGGGCCGTTATTGTGCAGCAGCATGTACGCCCCGCGATACCGAGGCTGGCGGGTGATTTTCAACGACAGAGCACACAGCGCGACGGGGCTGAATACGCGCATAATCGAGCGCCAGGCACAAAGCGACGCCTCGTAACGAGCATGTGCCTGTATCCTGATAAAGTCCCCTCCTGGGCCAGGCCCATTCAGGAAGCGTGAACCCATAAGGAACGACGACGGCCGCCATTCGGTGTAGGGTGCGAATTGCGGGTCATCTTGTATAATATCGGCCCGACCGGAAGAGAGAAAACGCGGCTATAAGTTTCCTCTATCTGCTTCTCGCTCTTCCTCTCCCCTCGCCCCTCCCCTTTATTCACGGCGCGTCGACAATGCGTTCGTGGGATATTAAAAGCCCGGGGAGATCCGGTATTATCTTCGTTATATTTTATATCGCCATCCAAGGAGCATCGTATCTCTGTCTGCTTAATACGAAAGAACGATCGGTGGGGTGTTCTAAAAGAAATTTTCGGACGATTCACGAGCAGGCGTTCGTAAGTCACCTAGACAACACCCAACGGGGCACTCGAGGCCGAAAAACCGCGCGCCCCATGAGTAGGGAGCATCTCGGAGGGTTCCGTGGAGAAAAGAGGGTCGGGGATTGGCGTGGATGCGGACCGTGGTGGCGGAACTCGCACCTCGCAAGGATAGGTATCTTAACGATCGTGTCTGTGCCGGGATACATTGGGCGTGAAATAAGGCGCCTTTGTTAGGGCGGCCTTTCTTTCGAGCCAGCTCTCCACCGCCGTTCCCCCGAACCACGAAGCCTTTAGTTTCCTTCGTCACTGCCGTCGCGACCGCAACAACCCCCGTCAAGATCACCAAGGAGGGTCCCCGCCGTCTCTGGCACTCCATGCTTTTGGCACGCTCGTTTCGGGGAACAAGATGGAAGAGGACCCGTGAAAGCTGCTTCCTCCAAGTGGCTCCCACACTGGGAGACAGTCGCTCTCCGCCGTCCTTCTTGGGCTTCGCGAAAGCAAAGACAGAGAGAAGACGATAGAAGAAGGAAAGCGAGACAGTGGACGTTAGATTCTTACGAGTGCCAAAGGTATCGTCGCTACCTAAAGTGAAGTTTCTGCTTCTTCTAGTGTTCTTTTCGCCCGTCACTACGTTCCGAAGCCTGTCGCAGTTTGCTCCCCCGCGTACGACATGTAAATTTATGATAGGCCGCCTCCTGTAATCTCCCTACGCCGCTACCTGTAACGCGTCCTTCCCGCTCCCCCAATTTCTTCATTTCTCTGCCGATCGATCTCTGGAAGTTCCGTCCCGCGACATTATCGTCGATCACGCGTCGACGGGAGCGCCCTGTCTGAATAAGGAACGCGCGAGGCACGCCGGGCGAAATAAACTCGCTCGCCCCTCGTCGAAGATTCCCAATTGATACGCGCGAATAATCCCCCTTCTACCCGCCGTATCGTCTGCTTCACCTTTCTTTCAACTCGAGGTCGCGCATATTTCATTCTGCCGCGCTTTCATCCTGCCCCCGCCTGATTGTGCTCGCCCCAGTTCCGCCCCATCATCCGTTGCAGGGGTAGCAATAAAGCTAACTCGATGAAACGGGGAAGATTTAGCCGAGCAACGTTCACTCTATCAAAGGATCGCCGCGATTCCGAAACGCACCACCTGAATATTCCCTAATGAACTGGCGGCGGTGCAAGTAGTATTGGTCAGCAAACAGTCAGACGTAATCCAGGAACAGCGAGCAACGCGCGCGAAACTTTGAGGGCGCCTGGCAAGTTAGCAAGTACTTTCTGCAACCGCCGAGAAATACAAGTATTATTGGTCGAGCAGATATGCAGCGGTGCCGTAAAACCAGCGGAGGGCGAAAATGGCGGGTGTTCTAGAGAGTCCATAGCCCGGGGTTCATCGGAGCAAAGTTTTTTAACGCGGGCAGCGCGAGGCGCTAGACACATCAACGTAGATTTTCGTTTCAGCCTTCTAGCAACCTGCAGTGAGTAGAGAAAAACACGTTTATCGATTTGTACCTTCGGGGGCATCGTTCTACAGACCACTTGTGTCTGTCGCAAGCATGGAGGGGCACATAATTGTTCCGCCAACTATGATAGCGCGCGCGCTGGCAAAGAGGTGCGTGTAATGCAACGTTCAAAGGACAGTCGCATGTAAACGACACATTGTTGTCGATGCTCGTGCACGGAAACGCGGCTACGTCCTCGTGGACGTTCGCGAATGGGTGATGCTTACGCCACGCCAACATCGAACGGTTAAATAATGCAACGAATACGTCTACAGGCAGCCGGCACGCGGCTGCACCCGCGGCGGCCCCGTTCTTCCTCGCGGAATAAAAGTTTCACGAGGCTATCCGCCGATCGCGGTTTCATCGCGGCTTATCGATTATCTGCCATCGACGTAATTGGATGATTTCTCTGGCCGGGACGGGTTGACGTTCGTCGAACTACGATGAAATTGAAATCGGTCACCGGTCTCTTTTTGCCATCGCGTCGACGGATGAGCGCGGCAACTAATACGCTTGGATCAGTGTGACGCCCCGAAATCATATCGGACGACATTTTCGTTGGTTGTGTGGCGCGCGTCGGCGTTTCGTTGAATGGAAATCGGTCAGCGTGTACTGAACGCGGAGGGGAAGTTGGAGGGTCGCGTGTCTCGATAAGTGGGTATGATTTCGTAAACGGAAGGATGAGACCTTGCATCACCTCTTCATAATCGAGGCTAAATACACTGTCCTTAAAGTAGAAAATGCTCCTACTGCAATGTTCCGAGGGAATTAGAAGCTCAATAGTAAAAGCTTTAAGAGTTCGCGATCATTGAGTACTTTCTGCGAAGAGTAGCCCGAGTTTCTAGTAATGTGAGAAGTACTATAATCCAGGATCGATACTAGGATGAGCATGCCATTTGCGAAAACTTCTTTGTACTGCGCTTATAACACAGCATCGCATAGTACAGAAATCATTGCCCCGCTGTCTTTCTGCGTGCTCTACTTGCGAAACGTTGCAGCATTGTGGCGTCGCCTGAATGCAATCTGCAGCGTAGACGGCGAGCCCCGATAGATTCCCTCCCACGCCTTTTGTTGCACGCTTTGTGCGTCATACCTAGGCGCCGCGGTACCACGAAGTACAAATGTGTATCGATTCCACACCCACGGAGATAAATACAACGTCATGGCGCACTGAATGCATGCAGCCCTGTCGATGCGCTCCCTTCGCATGCTGCTTTCCCGATCAGACTTAATCCCGCCGTCGCATTCAGCGACTTATAAAAGGAAAGGGAGGAACGAAAGTACGGGTATCGCGCGCAAGAATCGCTGGGAAAAACCCCCTCGGAAATGTTCCATTCCGATGGGTATCCAACTGCTAACGCGAAACCCTCTGCGCCCGTTCCTTTGACCTCTGAATGTTCCACGGGAAAGTCGTTATCGCGCGACGCGTCGCGTATCGAATTTCGAATTACCGCGACGAAAAAAAAAGAATGGGTGGAAGGAGAGAGACGCCGGCGACGCAGTGCAACCTTTTTCGAGGGGACAGCCTCTGAATATGGGGCGAGGTAATGAGAGCGACAAGGGGGGATGCAATTGTCGCGTTTCGCCGCGTGAAATTCGCGGAACGCCCCGAGACAGCAGGTGCAAATCCGATATTCTTCGGTGTACGTGGGCGAAGAATACGCGACGCGTGTTATCGATCCCCATCGTGTGGAAAAGCGAGGACCAGACGACGTGCATGCTCACGCACGAGGAGACGCTCTCCGGTGGAAATTTCAATTCGCGATTTCCATTCTAACGAGGAAGAGGGAGAGAGAGAGAGAGAGAGAGGGCCACCGGCAGCGTCGATCGCAGCGCACCGCCAAGAGCCTTTCAATTTCATGCAAATCGCCGGGCATCGCTGCAAGAGGCCGCACAAACACAGCCGCGTCGCTTCCTAGCAGACAAGAGCTGCCGCCGCGCGCCGGGCACGGGGGGAGAGTCGGCTGGTTGTTATTAAAATGCTTACACCGGCCGAGGGTCGCCTGGATATACCGGATATTGCGGATTTTTCTAGAACCGGGGGGGTGGTCGGCGTTCACGAAAATTTCTGTCTCCGAATGTTGCCCTTTTTGCTCGCCTTATGAAACCCTCAACCGAGCGGACCCTTTTACCGTTCCCCCGATAAAGGGGAGCGAGTTCGAACGTCGCGATTCCCGTTGTTCCCGCGCTCGTGAATTTCCTGCCCGATGCAACGATCCTGGGGGTTGGGGTGAGCGGGGGGAAGAGACAGGGCTGATCTGGATCTCACAATTTCGTCGGACACGAAGAGGAAGGAATTACTAGGGACAACGGAGTCTCGTTACGCCAGCCTGGTAATAAATACTGACCTATTTTATGCAAATCACTGGTTACAGGCGCGAAACTGACTGCCAACCCTCGGGGCCGCCGTATAAACGCGCTTCCGACGACCGTTATTAAAGCGCTTATAGCGTGCCGTAGTCTCCCCCCCCCCCCCCAAAAAAAGGAGCATCTAGAGGGTGTAGTGGCGGGAGGCAGGGAGAGGAGAGGGTGGAAATCATAAGAGCCAGAAATAAGGAAGGAAAGTAGGAATTTTAAACGGACCATTCTCCATTTACATTCCATACATTTATAATCGCGCAGTAAATTGCAGTACAAAATATCGCGGGGGTTGTTCGGGGATGTTCCTCTCGCATCGTCGCGCGTTAAATATTTAACGGTGGCTCGCAATTTCCTTTTATATCCATTCTCGGCGCTGTCTAAACACACCCCGCAGTTATCTAATTACCCTACCACCCCTCCGCGCGCGGGTATAAGAGGAACTAGTCGATACAACCCGTCAACGTTAATACAGCACGATTCCAACTTCACTGCACGCCTCGATGCACCTGATACGACACCGTAAGACTTCCCAATACGATTGTGATCAACTCAACGACTCTGTTCTACACTGCGGCTAAATATCGTCTGCGGGCCGTACTAAAGCTTCTTCTTGGATCTACAGCTTCGCCGAGGTTTAATAGCCTTGCGACCATAATCGAACGAGATACTCCCCTTCAGGTGCATCCCGCTGATAACGTGATCGAGCGTCTCGGCGCGCCCGCCTATTCCCTCCTTCCGTATTCATCGGCGATTCTCGCTGCAGTGCGCAAAACGCCGATAAATCGCATTACCGTGAAACGGCCCACGGCCTGCAACCGGCAGCTTATTCGGCCGTGCTTAAATTCCCGTTAGAGCCGCTTTTTCCATGGCGGAGGAGCACGGAACGGGGGGCGCGAGAGGGGTGGCAGCGCGGGGCCCATTATCCCGAAAGCGATATTCACGTAGCGCGGCGCACGTTCCCAGCTGTTTATTAAATTTTAACGATGCGCTGTCGACGCGTCAATAAGTTGCCGCTCGGATCGTAAAGGAAAATTGCGGATCCCGAAGTAAACGGGCCCCTAAACCCCCGCGCAGTAAAAAGGAAGCCGGATGCGTTGGTAACGCGACGGACACGCTTTCACGGGCCGCCTCTGAATAATTCAATTGCAACGAGTGGATAAGTGTCAACGCCCTCCAATTCCTGGGATTTACGCAACTTTTATGCGCCACGATGCAGTTTCATTCTGGGACACGGGACTCTCGAGATTCTTGGGGGACCATGGACTATTGGCGCTGACAAGAAGCTCCCGCGTCTTTCGCTGGTTGCAAATTCTTTTCCAAATCGCCCGAGCCTTTCAGGGAAGATCGACAACTCGTAATCACGTCCTCGTCGCGAGTCCCCACACGATGTTTCCCGCGGTAGGTACACGGCCAGCAGAAAGAAACTGCTGGCACAGTGAAACGGAAATTAGGGGTTCGCCGGGAACGTGTTTAAAGGTCCCCCGCGTAAGAAGCAGCGGAACTTTAGAAGCCAGTGCGGGGTGCCTCGCGCTGCCAACAGCCGATAGCAGATTCCGCCCTCGTCCATCGAATTACCGCGTTCCCGGGCGAGCGGCGCGGTAGAAAAGGAACACATCGGTCGGGCGAGGCTGCACCGCGTTTGGCACGAATCGCTTTCCATCGATGCACCTTAATTGCGATTGCACTCGAGAGCTCTCGTCGAATTTGGCCGAGTAACGGGCGCATCGCGAACGCTCGGCGAACCGTCGTAAATCGAACGACGTGGCTGCGAGGAGGAGAGCTTCAAAACGTTTCTATGGAGGTGGAACAGCTGAAAGCACCTTCGCCGATCGACGTTAAATACCTACCCTCGCCAATACCCCGTTGTTCTTTTTTTCAAATCGAAACGTATCTCTCGATCAAACACTCTGCTTGGGGGGGGGGGGGGTGGGGTGGAGGCGGTTGATCGAACGACCTGCAGGGAAAAGTTGCAGGCGGAGGAAGAGCGAGAACGAGGGCGGAGGATGCACTTGGCACGAATCGGTTTTCCTCCAGCATCCTTAATTGCAGTTGCACTCCGGGGCTATCGTCGAATTTGCCCGTTAATGCCGATAATGGCCACGCCAACTCTCGCACGAACTTCCGTAGGCGAGCACACTGCGCTTCTCCGCTCCGCATCTTATCGCCGCCCCTGCCACGGCGTGTAAACGCCGCGAGATAACGGCCGATCCGAATAATTATTTTCCGGCCCACCGCCTAATGTCCGGCCCCCAGAAGTTTCCCTCTTGGCTCCTGTCCCCCCAAACTTAAACCCAACTTCGTGGCAAAGTTTTAATTGGCGGCCTGTTCATTGTTTAATTCGAACGCGGTCACGGCGACTCCACATTGCGGTGCATTGGCTGACCCTGTTCCCTTTCTTCTTGCCGTCACTCATTCACGTTTCGCGCACTTATAGAAAGATCCGAGGTGGAAACGATTCGACTTGGCAGGCTATTCATCGTGGAAAACCTTCCTCTTATACAATTCATTGACGTCTGCTCCTCGACGATGGTGTTTTCGTTGGATCAGTGTCCTTTCTGATTCCCCCCGATATCCCATACCCGATGCCAGTCACTTGGCTCGCCACGGATTCCGAAGCTGGACGCGCGAGTCGATCGGGAAATCCGCGATCCTCGGCGAAAGAATGGACGGGAGGAATCGGCTTTGGTCACACGTTGGCATCGTTTCCCGCGTACAATGCCCGGTGATCCTCCCAACGCGGGGCGCATTTCCCCGGACACGTTATTTCGTCGACAAAACCGGGGACGGCTCATTGACATTCTGCCAGCGCCGTCGGATTGTACCATTGCTCGCGCTACTTCCTCCCGCGACCCACCGTATCGACCATCGCATTGTACCGACTCAATTAACGACGCCATAAATGATTCATACCGATATATTACACAGAAGGGAAATTACAGGAAGGCGGCGAGGGGGTTGAAATTGCCCTGTGCCGCGGAGAGTGTCTGCCACGGAGAAATAAATTGGCAAGAAAGCGGCGACTAATGACGCACAGCCGCGATGTAATCGCGCTCGCGCGTTCGCCGTTCCCTCCAACACTTGATCACCCCCCAACGAACAGGAAGTATCCTTCTTCAAAATACACCGGAACTTTGTGAAGAAATTGATTCTGCCGCCTGTGCATCTATGAACAAAGATGCTTTCACTGCGATGTCACGCAAGAGGACCAGTGGGACACGCGTAGAAGAGCAAACGCTGGTCGAAAGGGTGGCGTAAAATAGGAAAATGTTGGGAGACTCGTCAGCCAGATCCACGGGGCACGCGTCAACCCTCGTTCTCAGCGGGCAACGAATTTCCCAAGATGTAACCATTCGGAGGCGAGGTGCGTCAGAGGCGGGACGTTTCGAGCAGCCCGCGTACTTGCACACACGTGCACCGCCGTCGCAAGCCCAGCTCGTCCATTGACATTCACCGGGCCACGGCGAATTTCATTTATATGCTAACGCGAAGCTACGCGGGCGTTCCTGTTTCCACCTTGAGATCCCGACGGAACGTGTCCTCCGCACCCCGGACGCGCTTCCAACGGACCACTTACCAGCGTGCGCGATGTGTCCTGGCAAAGTCCGCGGCAATAATTGATCCATCCCCGTTTCCCCTCCGCCCTGCCATCGTTCCCGACACGCCTGCTCGACGGAAATAACCGGGGATGATGGCAGCAATGACGAAACAGCTGTCGGCGAGCATGAAGCTGCCGAGCGAAGTCGCGTAATCGTTTTAATTAACGTAATGTACGCGCTGAACCTCGCGCACCCTCCGCGCTGCAACGTTCCGGCGATCTTTCACGCGCGTCACGCATCGCCATAAACAAAGACCGCGAACAACGGGAATTTAGCTCTCAATTAACGGGCGGTCCACTAACGAGCCGTACCTGGCCGACGTTCCTTCGTTATACGTCCCTCGTCCACGACGCCCGCCTGAGGACGACGAGTGCGCCAGGACGAATTACCGCGCTTAAGGGTCGCCCGAGAGCGGAGCAGAGGAGAGCGCAACGCGCGCGTCTCCCGCCCTCGTAACGACGAGATCCTCCCGCGTGGCTGCAGCCGTGGCCGCTTAATTATCGCACGGCGTTAATTACGCCGCGATTAAGCTGGCCAACGGACCGACCGCAGAGCCACACAGGGTCGCGGGGGAATTCAAATTTCTCGCGCCTCGGTGCGCGATCCTCCACGGGTATCCAGCGTGTAAGGACTCGAACGTACCCGACCTCCTCCGCCCGCTTCGTCTCGCATGGATGCTTGCAACGAATTCAGGGAAATTGAAGGGCGGTTCTTTGAGAGCCCGCAACACGTTCGCGGAAGCAATTTCATTTCGCGTTGCGTGATTTTTGGTCGGCTGCACACTGCTCCAGGGAAGCTGCGGACCAGCGTGGATGGGCGGGGTGCGCGTTCGGGAAGCGGATACTTCTTTCGGGCCAGCAAAGTGTAAGAACACTGGAGAACGCATCGACGTTATTATCGTTTTCGTATATTCGCGCTCGGATCGATCCCTGAGGCGGAGTTGCGCGCCGTTCCGCGGAATTGTGCGATGCAAGCGGACGTTCGCGAAGCATCGGGGAGGAGGCGCGCACTAAAACGGAATAAGAAACGTGAAATGAATGACGACGGTTTATCACGCGGGACACGTGTCAGGTCGTAAACTTTTCTTCTCCCCGCGCCGTCCTCTTTCGCCCGCCACCGAATCGTCCTGCTCATCTTCGCAAAGTACTCCGGGCGGATAGGTGGCGGAAAAAGTTCTCTGGCCAGCTGGCAGCGTGTCGACGCGCGTTACGCGAGCAAATCCCTCCGGGGGCAGCGTTACGTCGTCAGCTCCGTTCCTCGGAGGCGAGCAGACGAGCGGGAAGATCGACCGAGTTACCGACGAAATTTCCGCGCTCCCGAGATGAAGGGCCGCGCCCCTCCCCGGTGAAACGATTTCGGCACGGGGACGCGAAGGGAGACGGTTTTCTGTAAAAAAAATCTGATAAGGAAACGGTCATGTAACTACGTGAGGTGTATATCGAACGGCCGACGAGAAATCAAGCGATCGAAATGGGAAGAGGAGAAGTAAGCGGAAATAGGAAACGAGGCGGAGCTGAAAACGGCAGTAATCCTGGGAGAACGCTGGGATATTTTGCAGGGTATTTTCGAGCAAACTGTGTCGGATTGAAAGGCCAACGTACCCCGCGACGCGGGGCCGAAGGGGAAAACGGTACAGCTTAAAAAAGCTGGCAATTCCTGGAGACAAAAGTCGCTCGTGCGTGGGCAACATCCGGAAAGTCTCGTGATCCGCGCACTCCGCCGTGCTTCAGGCTAGCTAAAAGGTATTTCGTAGTTTTCCGCGAGCAGAATTAAATGCGTTCTCCATCCAACAACGTTCCGCGAACTCGTGCAATATCGCATCTCATTAAAATATTCTGCGAATCGCGCGGGAAACGCGACAAGAACGATACGACGCTGGCGTAAGAACTTCGAACGAATGGAGCGCGCGAGCGGGACGGAAGAAACGTTTAAAGCGGCGGAATAAAAGGGGGAAAATAAAAAACTGCCTCGCTAGAGATCTAGAGCGGTTCGTCCTTTATAAAGCCACGCTGGTAGAGGGAAAAATCGTAAAGTTTACGAGGAAATTTTGCGATTTTGGAGCGACGACCGTCCAGATCGCGGGGCCGATTTCTCCGTCGCTTTACGGTGCAGAGTTCTGCGATTGTAAAAATTTTCGAGAGCGACGCGCTCTTTGGGAATCCGTGGGGGAATCGTATGCATACAAAGGATGCATTTCGGGGAGCGGAACGAGAGTCGCGTGGAAAAGGGTGCGCGGACAGGCCGGCTCGCATGCTGCGCGGGAAAACAAAGGCGAAATCCCAAGAAAATGATACTGCCTCGTTGGAATCTCGATGCAATAGCGGGTGACCGGCGTAAGCGCGGACGCCAGCGGGCGAATACGGCGGGGGTGAGAGGAAGCCGTGACTTCCGGCAGCGCCGTAATCGTCGATCGTCTGGAGCAGAAGGGGGGAGAGGGTCTGAAAATAAAGTGGCGACTGAAAGTGAAGGGGAAAGGTGGGAAGGGGCGGGTTCGAACCGCAAGCAAATGCATACAGACAGCGCAGGTTGATAGTTGGTGACCTGTGCGCGCACGGGGCAGGGGGCAGGGAGTTGATCGAGGGCCAACGAACCCTTCTTACCCTTTGACCCTTTCGTACACCCCCCTAGGGGAGTCACGAGACGAGGAGGATCCTCTCGACCGGAAGTGCTTTGCAATGCAAGTCGCCGCTACGAGTGCGCCCGGGGTCTTTGTAGCAAGGTGCACCGCGATGCTTGCAGCCAAGTGCATCGGAGGATCGATCGACGGGACGAAAATCGAGAGCCGGCTGAGCAGCTTCGACGACAACGACACACGCAACGAAACACTGCCCCCTCTCTCTCTCTCTCTCTCTCTCTCTCTCTCTCTGTGCATGTTTAAACAAAGTCGCGCGAATGAAGTTGACGGTGACGAGGGTCTTTCCGCGGCGAATACGAAACCAAAACAGCCCTGGCTAGGGAATCACCATCGAACTTTTCCATTACCATTACGCGAGAGAGTCTGAAAGAGCACCGACACGCCTCGATGCGCGTTCATCATCGAATATTTTCGCGCCCCTTCGTGCGAGCTACTATTGTCGCGGATTCTTCGGTTGGCAACTCGCATAAAGAAGGAGGATCACGCGCGCAAATTATTCTAGCCGACGTCTCGCACAGCTCGTCCAATGTTTCGCGAGCCGTTATTCGAAATGGAGTGCTCTCCGTCGCCGTTACAATCCACGAAAGTCTGAGTGGATGAATCGAGTGGACGCGAGCCCGGGCGCCGAGAGGTAGATCTATGAATAAATATTCCACCCCCGTCCAGCTTTTTTCCTCGTTTTCCTTGGAGAAGAGACCGCGTTCGAGTGGACCCTCGACAGAAGGAACGTTTCTTTTTCGTGCTCGCCAAGTCGTTCCGGCCTTCCCGCGAGAATCGTAACGCTGCCCCTGCCGCGCACCGCTCCTCCGTCTTCGTCTCTATCCCGGCCGTGTTCCTCCTCCCCTCAGGCCGCCTTCTTTTCTCTGATACCTGACTCGATAAACAAGGGCCGCGAGAACGGCACGAAACACGCAGAGGGGAATTACCGGCGATGGAGAGCGACGAGTACTTTCGAAACTCGCGTTATATTTCCATAGGAAAAGCTTGCGCCGCCGGGGCGTAACGCAAATAGAATTTCGTCGATACCGCTCTTGCGCCGAAGGAAACGAATTCCCCGCCACTCTCCTCCGCTTTTTCTCCCTTTTATTTATCGAGGCAGGGGAACGCATTACCGGGCCGAAAAGGGTGGCGGGTAGAGGCGAACTCCACCGTGAGCAGCTGAAAATCTCGCGCTCGAGAAATATTAATCGAACGATCGATGGGACCCGATGGGGAACTGGGTCGTCGATGGTGGCCGGGTATATTTTTACCCTTCTGACGGCTAACGAACCTGCGCGAGCGCGGGGACCAAACGATTCGGAAACATTTCGCTTCCCGACACGCGAGAAACGACGTTAAACCGTTTGCGTGTCATCCAGTTCGCGCCCGTTCGCCGCGTTTATCTCTCTGTTTCTCTGCCTGTCTCCCACGGACGGGCTGATAACGAAATTTCAGGAGATCCGCCGGACCGTGCCGCTTTGAGCCGCGATAACTTCCGGTTCAGCAATTTCATTGCTCACGCGAGTCTGCGCTTAGCTCCCGGGGATTTAATTTATCGTCTTCGTTGGAGCGGCACTCGGGATCGTGTTCCGTTCGACCCTGCCCGTGCCCCGTCATTTCTGTCCACCAGTATGGATGTGCGCCACATTCGCCGTGTCTCCTGAAATAGTTATCCGTTCGACGTGGAGGTATTCGTGCTGCGGGACCGATAGACGCACACGAACGGCTCCTGCATAGAATGGGTCACTCGAAACAGGTCGTCCAAAATTGTCTCGCCCTTTTCGATCGAAACTAGAGCTCTTACTACCCGCCCGCCCGGGTACTCGAGTACCCGGTGAGACCCCGGGTAGAAAAAAATTACTCGGGTACCCGGGTACCCGTAGGATACCCGACTACCCGGGTAGACAAAAATTACCCGTGTGTCCATGAGATACCCGAGTAACTGAAGTGTGATGAGGTAGTTGAGAATTTCGATTTGACAGCCGATCGTTTTTCGACTTTCGATCATTTTCGGCTAACCTCAGTAATGAACGGAATATGCTGTCAAATCGAAATTCTCAACTATCTCATCACACTTCAGTTACTCGGGTATCTCATGGACACACGGGTAATTTTTGTTTACCCGGGTAGCCGGGTATTGCACGGGTACCCGGGTAGTCGGGTATTGCACGGGTACCCGGGTAGTCGGGTATCCTACGGGTACCCGGGTACCCGAGTAATTTTTTTCTACCCGGGGTCTCACCGGGTACTCGAGTACCCGGGTACCCGGATACCCGGGCAAAAACAATAGCTCTAATCGAAACATAAAGCTGCTGGAGTTGAAACTGTTCTGCAAGGTCGGAGAGAAATAGAGGAATCGCGGTGGTCGGTGAAATTGAAACGACGATAAATGAAAAGTAACGGGAGAAAAGGAGTGAGCGATACTGACAAGGGAAGATCACCAACCCGGAAATTAAAAAAATTATGAAACTTTGGGGATGTGTAGAGGATATGTAAGTAGCTACGTGTTACCCATTGTTTTTCCTGCCCAAATTCACTGTAAATATTGTTTCAGACACATTGAGTAATTTAGTCGAGTGGCGAGTACGTTAGTTAATTTACCATTGTTTTACTAACCTAGTCGACAAAATTTTGGTCTCCACACACGGTAAATTACTAAATTACTCGCTACACGACTAAATTACTGGACGTGCCTCAATCAGCCTTAAGAGGGTGAAATTAGCCCCTGAAAATCTGTAAGAGATAGAAAAAAGTTTGCAGACAAAAGTTACTTCTTTTAATTAGTAACTTACAGTTCTTACAGTTCGCGAGTTGTAACGCAGAATCGGGAAATAGCCGGATTTTCAGGGGTCAATTTCACCCCCTTAAAGTGAATTTGGGGAGCAAAAAAATGCGTAATACCTATATATCCTCTACATATCCCCAAGGTTGCATATTTTTTTGAATTTCCGGGTTAGGGATCTTACCTTGTGAGTCGTCAAAACACTGAAAATTCTTCTGGCCGCTCTTCTTCGACTGGGAATATTTTATTTTCGACTCGACGAGTTGACGATCAAAGTATCTCGAAGAAATAAACAGCGTCCTTCCGTGGACACGTTTTGGTGAGTCAGTTGCGTATTTTCGACGCGTCCTTGAAATTTCGGCGCCGCCCACGAGGAGATTATGATCGCGAAACACCGTTCCCCGGGCGAAACAATTTTCACCCAAGTGCTTTCACTCGGCGACCGCAACGGTGGGAGAAATTTCGATGGCCTGTTTGAAGCGCACCACCCTCCAGCACCGCAGAACCGCGAAACTTGCGGCGCGGCGCGGGGAGGTAGTTTCAAAGGCGTCGATAATCCTGGCTGGGTGATTAGAAATTCTGTCGCTGGTTCCGCGCCGAGGACCCGAGGAGTATTGGGCATCCTTATCGAGTTTACCGCGAGTTGCCGAGCCCGCGTCGTATAATTAACTCGTGCGATTGGGAATTAGGAGACGCGCGATACATCGCGCCGTTGCGGCATACAGTTTGCAAGCAGCCCCCTGTCAGGCTTCAGAGGCACAACGACGCGTGTCAACGGGCGGGCGAATCATTCCCGCGAATTTCCGCTCCAGCGAGGACCACAAGAAGCAATTCCGAAGCGACAATTAGCCGCGTGGATCGTTGCCGTGCGAACGAAGGAAATTAAAGAGATTGGCTACCGATTACGGAGGCGCCGGAAATCAAGGTGAATATCACGGCGGAACGCTATTATCCAGCCACGGGGGGTGGGTGGTGACGAATGAACCCATAAAACTCCGCCCCCCGAGGTCGATACCACCGTGGTCGCGCCGATAGAATCTGCAATTACACTTACGAAACGTTCAGGCCATTTTACGTTGGTTCTGGGGACGTCGAGGCAGTCGTCCTCCCGAGGCTGGCTTCTTTCTACGCGGTTTTACGCCCAGGCTAGGAGGAATGCCGCCAATAAAGCGCGCCGTCTCGTTGGCCGCGCGACACGTACACCCTGACTACCCCGGAACGGCTGTTACCTACGCAATAACGTTCCTCCCAATTGCCATTCAGTTTTACACATGGACGAGCGTGTCCGTGTAATCGAGTGGGTAACGAAGTGACTCGATCGGGCAGTAATTGCCGGCGCAACGGCGAAGAAACATTCCCCGGCCCCAATATCGTCAAAGAGAAAGGGAAACCTGGCATCGATATTTTCGCCACCCACACCCCCTGCGCCCGCATTGTTTCGACAAGAGCGTTGTTATCGTGGCAGGGGGAGGCTATAGGCGAGATTGCCCGTCGGAGGACCGGCTGCTTTATCGGCGGGTAATTTTACAACGGGCGCAATAACAATTCTCTCCCCGAAAGAATATCGGGAGAGAACGGAAGAAAACGATTTCGTGCCAGGACTACTGGCCCCGCCGCGGCAGAGTGCGGGCGGAGAGAGAGAGAGAGAGGAGGTGGATGGACGGCCGCGTTATTATCAGTTCGTCATCTTTGTCTCAATCGTTGCCAACGACCCTCCTGTTCCCAGTCTACTGGCGGCCGTCTTTTCAGCCATTCTACCGGCTCGGATGGAGGGTGGAACAACCCCTCTGTCGCGGCACTTCGGTCACGTGGACGAGAATGCAGCTCGTTTCGGAGAAGCGGGAATATATCTAGCATCGGGAGAATGCACTCGATAAGGCCGAGGGGGGCCACTGTACTCTATTGATTGGGCTGCGGCATTCTGTGTCGAATTCCGTCCCCTAATCTCCGACCGTGCTCCACGCACACGTGCGTGGGCGTATTCAAAAGGACACCCCCGCGTAAATTTAATAAATCGTCCCGCGTGTAGGGAGCCAGGGGGAAGCAAGAGGAGGAACACTGCCGCGCCCGGCCATGCGTGCCTTCTTTCAATCTCCCCGCGGCCGATACGGCGACGAACAGTGGCCACGGGATGAAACCCACTCTTTCCTTGTGCTATTCAGCGCCGGAGGTAATAGAGAAGGATATAAATAACATTTCCGAGCGACGCCATTATTTCGCGGATTTCTCCCCGTGCGTCCGTCACAAGCCAGTGGAAAGTATTCAATCCCCTTCGTGGGCAATGCATTCGGCGGCACGTTGAATAAACAACGCGATCGCGATATTTTTATTCTGCCGCGTTTTTTGCACTCCCCTGTCGTCCCTCGTTCCCAGGAAGCGTGCATCCTCGACCGCTGAACTGTGTCCGATGATAGGAGGAATTACGGAGTGTTGTTTTATTGGCAGGTATAGTTTGATCGGGTATAAAAGAATTTTATCATCTCCCACTGCTCGATATAACCTTGCAACGGATCCCATCGACTGTAGGTACTACACCTTTTGTATCAAATTACAACGAAACCTTTTTCTTCTCTGTTGAATGCCCCTTCGATCCCCCAGTTTGTCCCATTACACCGAGGAAAAGTGCATTTGTCTGCGCCATCTAGTCGTACCCATACCTCCCAGTGATCACGGGGCGGGTATATCAGCCCGTAGTCTCGTTTCTTGCGTAAACAAGTCGTTTCCGCTGTCGGCAACTTCCACCTTATCTACTCAATTAGACAAACTACTTCTTCGTCGGCAAACATCGTCGCGGGAGCACCCCGGTTCCGTCCGTCTTTCCGTGCTTTTGTTCAGCCCCGTTTCGCCCCATCTCTCTCGTCCTCCCGTTCACCGTGCAGACGCGCGTGCAGACGAAACTTTGGAATTTACTTTGCCGACTTGCGAGCCCACCCCAAGGCGGTGCAGCCTCCTACCCGCGTTTATTAAGAGGAGGGTGAAAAGTTTCGCGCGAGCGGGGCAGCGGGGAGGCCGCGAAATCGCTGCTTCCACTCTCGCGATAGTGCTCTATCTCGCGCGTCTTCCGACCCCGCGCCGCTCTCGCATCGCCCGGCGAGCTCGATCATCTTCCGGGGCTCCTCTTTTATTCTCCTCGGGTATTCCGCGCCATCGCGCCGCTGCGTATCTTTACGACTTCTGCGGAACTTCTTTACTGCCCCTCGATGACGACTCGTTCCGAGGGAATCGCGATTAAAAGGTTCGACGAACGCGGCTGGATGCCGCGGCGTTAAACGGCCGGAGCCTGAAGATCGCGCGCTCTCGCCGTTCAACGATCCCCCGGGCAAAGATTACCCTATCGAGATCGGCCTGATTTAAAATTCGCGTGATCGCGGGTCGTGTCGTCGACCGACGGCCTGCACGCAGAGCGTGCTCTCGTGTGCCCCGGCCGAGAAAAGATACATATTGTAAGGAAGGAAACGGAGATTGAGATCCGGTTACTGCCTCTACTTCAAATGCATCGCTAGTACTCTCCTGCATACGTGATACGCCTTCCCCGAAAAGCGGGTCGTAAAAAGTCCCCTCTACTTTCCGTCACGATGTTTCCACACACGGATTAACGGTTTTGCCTGAGAATAAACTCGTTTGACTAGTCGAACGATAGGTTCTTGGATGCGGAGCAACACTGTACAGTGTCGTTGACCCGCGGTAAGTCTAGAGAACTTCCCCCGCAACTATCGACTGGTAAGACATTCGTAGAACCTCGCTATCTTGATCCTCGTGCAACCATAAGTGACCTAAAAATTTGCATGGCCCCCGATTCCTGCGGTCCCTGCCCCCTACCTCCTGAAACCACCGCTACAGTCGAACCCTTTCGTTCGGTGCGGTCGAAGGCGCTCCATCCAGAACGGGAGCAGCTCCCTTCGGCACTCCCCCTGGTTTCCCGTTGATCTAATTCAAACGCCAGTTCGTATGCGGCTTCACGTTTCGTCCGTCCAAGCAGACGCGAAAGAAACGCGGTGGGCAGGAGTCGCGGCACACTCGCAGCTAAAAAATACATACATACATCGCGATCCACCTGCGGCGACCGCGAGGCGCCAGTAGTATGGGCACGCGATGGTACGGCAGGATGACGTCATGGCCCGGGCCGAATACCACCGACGGGCCACGAAGTCGCCCGAAATGTAGCGCCTCGTTGTCGAGCGGCGTTCAGTCTGTCGTCGGCCGTCGCGGGGTTGGGACGTTTCTTTCGCCTTCTTTTTGTCCCCCCGTTGTTTTCCACCCCCCTCTCATAGATATCAATCATCCCAGCCTCGATGATTCGTTCGCGGGAACCTCGAACGGTCCCCTATCGATTCGCTGGCCGGTCGATTTCGCGCCGGTGAAACGGGGAAGCGCGTCGGTTCGCGCCGCGGCGTGTCGAATTCGGTTCACTGAAAGCCTGAAACCCATCCGCCGTCAGCAGTAGCGGCACCGCTCTCCCTGGCCGAATTAGGAGGGCAGGAGAGTATTGATTCCACCGTTTCTAAATGAATAACAATCCCAGCGCGGTGGAGGTCGAGCTCGTGCCGCGACTACCGTTGCACGCTGATCTTCGTGGCAGCTGACTGTAAGTGGTGTTTTGGATAGCCGTTTTCTAAAGTTCGTTGCCCCCTCCTGTATTCCGTAGCGATGAGCTACTCCGCCTCGAAACCCACCCTCCATCCCCCTCACCCGTTCGCCACCATTCTCCCTTCGCCAGCCGCCCTGCTCGCTCTTCATCCGCGAAACGGTGCAACTCGGCGACGTCGAAGCGTCTGGAAACGAGTGGCGCTCGGTAATCGAAGTCTCTACAGCCGTCGGGAGAAATATTGATTCGCTCCACTGCCGCGAACCGCCGTTACTGGGATCCACTGCGCCGACTTGCACCTACGCGCTCCTTCTTCCGTTTCTCTACGCGATACTGATACTTCGCGAGGGTCGCCTCGCCGAAAATGTAGCCTATTTCGAAATTGGCGCGAGTCCTCGTCGATCGTTCGAAACGGCCTGACCAGCGGATCGATCGTCGCGCGCCAGTCGGTCGCGCGATCGATCACAGCGTTGTATAACGTACCGACGGGACTGTCGACGAGAACGCGCCCACCGACGCACACGCTTCGCTTGACGAAGAGTGCGTGGCGCAAACTCTCGTCAGAGGCCCGCATTTTGCTCGGCATCGCGTGCAATGGATCGGATAGCGGAAAATAGTCGTACCCGCGCTGCCTCGCCACCGTTTTCACACCGAAGCATAATTTTTTCCACGTTTTTTTTACTTCGCTCTGCCGGGCCAAACGTTTGCTCGCGCATGGACGAATTACAGAGGCTCGAGTGAAGCGAAAGAAATATTTTTGGGAGGTGATAGGGGGCAATATTGTAGGAGACGGAAAAAAGGAAAGCCACGGCGCCGGGAATCGAACCCGGGCCGCCCGCGTGCTGATCAGCAGCGTTAGCCACACCGGCTACGCCGACTCTCCGCACTTCCTATCTTCCGAACTCCTCATAAATGGACGCCACCTATGTGCTAATTCACACACTAGGCCGTTGCCTAAATGCCTAAACTCTTACAATATGAAACTGCAGTGCTTCAATTAACGAATCTCTTTATTTCAACGCTTTGTACAATTATGTGGGATTTGCACATTCTCGTATGTGCACGTCCAATAACGCTTAATTGCGTAGTTGTAGGCTATGCTCGGGCGCCTGTAGAACAGCGACCGTCTTACAGCTGTGCGCGTCAGGTGGCCCAATATCCTCGTACAGGGGGAGGCAATTAAACAGGAATAGCTGAGTATCTCGGTTGCCATTGAAGATAGAAGTGGAGCCCCGTACCATATCGCTCGCCAGCCGCGCTCTCTTCTCCGATTTCCGGCGATCCTCTCCCGCGCTATCTAATCACGGGAACACGCGGGAAGCAATGGCTGCATGGGGAATTTATAGGGAAACGCTGGCGGATGTGCATGGGGCGCGCGTGGCAGTGTTCGCGCGGTGGTGGTCGCGAATAAAACGTAAGTGGGCCCCGGTTCGCCCCCCGCAGCGATCTTTCGTGCGAGTTAAGCAACGAGACTCGGGTGCTCGTGTTCCTCTACTTAAGGTTAGAGGGGCGGTCGTCAAAGTTGCGCGGAGTTTACCGCTTGCCCCGGAAGCCTGGGCGGCTGAAAAGAGTCTGGTGGGAGGATTCTAGGGGCGGATAGAAAGGGTGAGAGTGGAGGAGGCTAGGAGTAGACGAGAAGGGGGTGGTCGATAAAAGCCACCCTCGCGTGGCTGCGTTATTACGTATAAAGCGGGGATTGCGCGCTCCCCGACGAACTGCACTCGATTTTTCGCGTGCACGCGGGGCGCAACATGCGCGTCTTTCGCCGTCCGCTCGATAACGACGATCGAACGATTAAGCGGCCGTTATCTGGCCGCCTCATCGCGGCCAGCGAATTTCGCGCTGCGTCGTTGTTATGCGAATATCGATCGGCGGCTCACAGCGGGAACTACGATCCCCGTTGCTCGCGCCGCTGGCTTTCTTTTGGCGCAGTCTTCGACGCGCGCGCTCCTTGAGAGTTTCGCCATACGGATCAACTGATTCGATCGTTGCGTGGTCTTAAGTGCTGAATAACTTTATCCTGGTCATTCGCTGAGTGGCGAGAAGTCCCGTTTTTTAATAAATATCCGTGCCATTCCTGTAAACATCCCTTAATCAACGCGGACTTTATTTATGGATCTATCGTGTTGGAAGGGTTAGGAGAGTGGAGAAGATCCTCGGCACGTTATTCGGCACACCGGAACACCGATTTATCCTTCACCCCTAAAAGGGGTCTCCGTAAACGATGTCGGATCTGTTTCGACTCGCTTGATTACGCGCGCCTCGATGCGAGAAATCAATTCGACACACCTAATTCGAAAGGGAACAGAACAATTCAGCTGCGCGGCTGGGACGCCGTTCGTCGAGAAACCAACGATTCATTAATCCATTTTTCGAAGGGAGTGCAAGTGGCAGGGGGAGGGGAATTGAAGGGCATGGAGTTGTTTCAGGTGGAAACTCATCGCGATCCGGGCACACTCAGCTGGGCCACTTCGCCATTCCGCGCTCGCGACAATCGTTAATTAAAGCCGAATGTCCTCCAAGCACTTGCACTTGGACTTGGGATCGGAGCCACCCGATCTGCCCTGCACCCGCCCTCGCCGCCATACCACGCCTCGAACCTGTTCAATGCCTCGTTAATCGCGGCTCGCCGCCAGTGAAATGGGTTTTATAGTGCGGGGGGCCGCGATTCGAGTATAATCGGTTCCGAGGGGGCTCTATAAATAGAGGCTGCGTGGAGTTCCACACGCGTGCAAATAAATTTCACGCGCCTACCATCGGGCCCGTTGGCACGTGACGTTTTGATACGCGCGGAGCCGTTTTTATCCTTCCCACGAACGCCGCGTGTTTGTCGGTCGACTAATTAATCGCCGACCTCTATTGACCGCTACGTTTCCGACCAGCGACGTGTCGAATGGTAACGGGATGTGGGGTTCATGAAACGGACAGGTGGAATGTCAGTTTTTCGAGGAAACTGTGAGCAATACTGACGGCTTTTGGCAACGGAAAATTGGGAAAACAGGTGGATTCCAGCTAACGCGAATTGATCGTCGATCCCTTCTTTGAGTTGACTGTATAGGAGTAGATTACATATCTGTCATCTTTTATATGTATGGATATTCTATCTACGTACTCATCATGCTTCACGTAATTCACGTAGGGTAGACCGGGGGCGGTATTAACACTTTGACTTTGGAATACGATTACGCAAAAACTATTACAGTTACAACAAAAGTTTTTTACGAAAATGTTACTTATTTATCTGATATTATTTGAGCCGCAACAGTTTCGCTGTATGTCAAGTAATATTCCGGTTATTAATAAAAAATGAGAAGCGGAGAAAGTGTTACAACCGTCCCTGACCCCGGGTCGGTTGTAACACTGCATGGAGTCGATAGTAGCACAAATATAACTTTACGAAATTAAAATATTTATTGATTTAAATTATAATAATAAATGAAAAAAGTAAAATCTATAACAAATTATGTGGTATCGCAATTGTGGCAGAAATAAAAGACGTTTTGGCTGGTGCATTCTTCATCTTCTCAATCCTTACATTCAGTATATTGCACCCATTTTTCATTTGGTTTGCTTGTCCTATGCTATATGATTTCATGCAAATAAGACAACATTATTCGCCTTCTTTGTCCCTATTCGGTTCTGTTGCGATAAAACCGACCCCGACTGCCGATGTTACAATCGCCCCCGACCATGCTTTTGAACTTAAATTATAAATTTTAAAAAGTGCCAAGTAACGATCAATATTTGTTTAAAAAAGGTCGAATTACAGATTAAAAAATCGAACAAGCACATACTTGCAAAGGGAGTGTTTATATTACAATTTTAAGTCAGTAAGGAAAAGTTACTTTAGGGTATCGAAAAGTTATTTTCTTCACTATCCATGTCTGTTGCGTATCTGTACTCTTAGTGCATGGATGTGTATATTCCAAATGTCATTCTTCATCATATATCCAAAATTGGTGTTAATATCTATTATATGCTTTGAGATATTTAGCGTGTTACATTCGCCCCCCTGTTACTACCGCCCCCGGTCTACCCTACTGCATACGTTCCACGCATCTCACATACCTTTGACATCTTAAATGCGACGCCACATTTAATGGGGAGAGTGTACGAATAGTATAAGAATACATTAAAAATGGTGGAAAATTGGTCCTCGACTTTATTTACAATAACTGTACATAGGGTAGATGTCCCAATTACTGCCACCTTAAGATTATAACTGAACTTCATTTAATCATTTCACGTGTTGTTTAACCTAAAAATCGTCTCCGATTGAAACATAATATTATTTAACATCTCTTTAATTAAAAAAAATAGTTTTATGAATTAAATATGAAGAATTTATTAATAATTAATTAAAATTCGCGAGCGATCCTAGTGTACCTATAACTGTCACCCCAAAAATCGTCTTGTCCGTATGACTGCCACCCAATAACTGTCGGTCCTAATAACTGTGACCAGATAACTGACGGTCCCTATTATTGACAATGAGACCCGATTACAGTCGGTCCTTTTTACCTTATGACAAACCTATTAAATTTTAAATAATTTAATACATATACGTACCTTATATGTCTTATATCTTATTATAATTTAATATATGTGTACATTTAATATATATCTATAATTTAATATCACAGCATCACACGCTACACGTGATTTTGAGGTTAAGAATTTGAACTTTGAGAGATGACAGTTATGCGTACTTCACGTTTTTTTGTCCCGAATACTGCCAACAGTAATAGGGACAAGCCCAAAAATGTTGTCCCTAATGATGTCACCGTTAATTATTATAACTTAACAATAAATATTATGTATTTTATTCGTTACATCATTAAAGTAATTCTTCTAGACCGGAATAATTCATTTTATGCAATAGATAGAGGTTGAATAGTAAAATTGCGACCCTTTCTTTAGTACGATTTCGCCATCACTTCCTACTAACGTCGTCGCGTTTTTGACGCTCAACTGGCACTTTGATTTTTCAATATTATTTTTTAAGCACTAGGTACATATGAGTACATATATTTGTTTTATTTTTATGTAAATCAGAATCTCCGTTTCATAATAACATTTTTTTGTACATTTTGTTTCATATGTTACGTTTTTATTACATAAAATAAATAAAGTGACAGTAATTGGGACACTGGCAGTAATTGGGACATCTACCCTATTGTCCTTCCTTTCCTTAATTCTACGGTCTATGTAGGAAGAAACTAATAAAAATGCCTTAAGAAGTAAATTTTCGATAATCTTCCCGTCGCTGCTCCAAACAACCGCGAAGTAGAATTTCGCCGATATTACGTGCTAGTGCAGCGATCTCCCTGTGACTCGAGCAAGATCTCGCTGTTGCTGTTTGCAGAGTACTCGTGCAAGTGGCGTGCACGCTGTAATCGTATTTCATTGCCGGGCTGCACTTCAGCGCGCTTTCATATCAGTCGCCGGAGTCTGTGATCATCGAGAGACAAGCTCGATACACACGGCGCCTCTCTAAAATTAGAATCCACTTCGCCCGTCTGATCCTTCCCGCTCTTCTTCCCTTTCGGTGGCCTTTCCAGCGTACATATCCCCCTTGCTGCCTAATCATCTCCCTCGCTCCCCTTTGATCATCCTCTTTTTCTTTCTTTCTCTTTCCCGCCGCGCGCCCATCTTCCGAGCCGGGGAATCCGTTGCATGTGTAAAAGTCACACACACGCGGCTCCTCGCTGTGCTCTTGAGCCTCTCAAAGAATCGAGCGCCCCGCGAAATTGTTTTCGCCTTTGTAGCTCGATCGTGGGGAGCTTTTCCCATAGCGTGTCGCACCAATTTCTGCTGCAAATAACATGCACGACGACGCGGCGTAGTTTGCCGCGGTTCAAGCTTTATTTGCAGCGATGTTTCATTATCGATTCTCATTATCGCCGGAGCCCCCCGCAGAACAGAATAAACTTTCGTGAAAACCGGCGACCGTTATGGGCACTTTAAACCACAAGGCGGTACACGTAACCAGATACGATCGGGGTTAATCGTATGAACGTATTAATACTACATGAAACTGAGACCCCTTTAATCGCGTTACCCTAGAACCTGACGCTATCAGTTCTGGCAAAGAAAGCAAACAATTACCGACGCTCCGGAATAATTCTGTTTGGCCTCCTAGACTTGGAATCCACTTTGCTCGTCTAATCCCGCTCCATCCATTCCCCCTCCCTTTGACTCCGCTTTCCAACCCCCATTTCCATTCACTCACCGCCCCCCGCTCGCCCCAGCATCGCCCCGGAAAACACCTCGAAGCGCCGCGTGCCTTGTACGCGCCGTCGGAATTTCAACGAACTCGTCGCGAGACACCGTTAATACACCGTCACCTTCGCCGTAAATCGCACAGCGTGACTAAGGGTGCGAGGGACCAAGGGCGAGGAGAAAAAACGGTTCGACGATCGATCGGCTGAAATTCTGCCTGACTGGCGCGGCCTCGGCCAGAGAACCTCGTTAAACGGAGACAATCCCGCGAAGTTGTTTCGTTAATTGGACAGACGGTCGAAACATCGCCGCGTTAATCCGCGGAATCAATTATAACGCGTTATTATATCGAGTCGTTACGATAAATTCGACGGGACAGAATCAGTTGGACGTTCGAACTCGTTAGCGGGGCCTCATCGATAGACCCGGTAAAATTGTTGCGTACCGCTCGGGAATCGGATTCATTAGTTTACGCGTTGGGCGATGCGGAGGGGCCGGGATCGCTTAAGGTCCTCGACTTTACGGTCTACGTAATGGCCGTGGCGACGATTTTCCCCGAGCCACTCGGCCCGCTCCGAACGCGCGCCTGCTTTCCATTAACATCCGCGGGAAAGCGCTCGGTGTTCTAATGGTAATAGGGGCTCTCGCCTCGCAGATAACGGCAGGTGTAGCTGTCCTCGGTTAAGGAGCCGCTTCGCAGGACATTCGTACAATTGTCCTCTCACGGGGCGAGGATTCTGTCGGACTCTTGGGCGATTCCAACGTTGCCAGCGGGGGGATGATAGCTCGGCGATAACTGGGGGAACTTAAATGGGGACGGCTGTGCCGGCCCCCGCGCGACTTATGTAATTAACGCCGATGGATTTTTCCCACGATTGATAGGACGGCGTGTCTACTTCCCCTTAGCTCAGCCTTATTGATTCGAAACGGAGACAGTGTTGGACGAATCCCGTACGGTTTGAGCGACGTTAATTAACGTCACTTCGTCTTCCTCAACGGTAAGACGATTAACGTTAAGCCAGCGTGGATGTCGCTTCTATCACGCGCCTCTCGTTATCGCGCACGGGATAAACTTTAATTGTCACGGTCTTTTGTGCACCAGACAGTCTCGCAGTCGTTAATTCGTTGCTTTCTGGCGTGGACACCCTGTCCGCCACGTTGCAAGTAGAATAACACCGCTTTAGTCAGACGGCCGAGGTATGAACTGTGCGCTTTGCGTGGCGGCCTTTTCATCACGGTCCGCGAGGAAAGCGGGTTCGTTACACCATCGAAACGTTTCGAGGCGTCTGACTCGCTAAAAATATAACCTTTTAAGACGTATAACGGACGGTCTCTTGACTCGCGAGTGCATACCAAGTATTTTCGTCTGTCCGCCGCAGACGAGCTTTTAACGGCTCGTTGGAGGCCTCCGTCAGGCATTTGGCTTCGTCAGAAAATCCGCCAGAGCGGTTCCCAGACTCCCTCCACGCCTTAAGAATCGAAATCTTGGGCGAGTGTCAGAGCAAACCACTATAGCACGATTAACGTCTGGCAGGGTGAAGGACTAGCACCCACGAAGCTCATTTACCTCCTCCTACGAATACAATCCGTAGCCTTAGGAAAATCGCTTTGTAGCGCGTTCCATCGTTTCGAGAACAATACGTCCGAAGCCCCAAGGCGACGATGGTAAACGGATCGGTAAACGGTGGAGTTCGGACGCCACGAGCACGGAGCGCGTCGCACGCGCCACGGTTGATATCGTGCATTTTACGAAGCTACCGCGCCCTGTACATCGACAGATTACGCTGCCGTCCATCCTCCACGGTTCTAGGTATCGTTCCACCGCGAGAGAGAAATATTTCCATCGTTAAAGGAGCGCGGCCGATGCATTACCCGCGGAGACAAATACCCGTCCATGTTCGTGCATTAAGGGGTTGTACCTAGTCAGGCGGCCGAAAAGAGGCGAATGTTTGTGAATTTTTTTTGGAAAAGCGCAAGCACATATTTTTACAGAACTTTTTGCAGTTAAAAGAGCAACATTTAAAGAACATTTGGCAATTTTTTCGTAGAAAAATATTTACGTTTATAATAAAGTAACAACCGACATCCAAGAAGCCTTTTTAAAATTTTGGTTTTACGGTGAGCACTGCCATTCGGAACCAGATTATCTAAAATCGAAAAACTTGCATCCGCGCGATCGTCCCCAAGTCAATTTCCCCCGCGAATCTAGTTGCCAGGCGTCGACGGAGGCCCACGGATGTCCGATAGGTCGAGTCCATCGACGTGGACGCTCTTGGTCGACCGGAAGCACGTGAGACTCAGGCGTTCGTCCTCCGCGTAACTCGGTGAAATTCACCATGCATGCACGCGCGCCACCCCCTATAAATCCTCGAGGCGGAATCCCCTGTCCTGCGGGCCGTTCCTTTCCGCGACGTCTCGGGATCCTTTTTCCTTTCAGGGCGCTCGTTCCTCTCATGGTAATACCTGTAGGACGTAATCGGTGATCCAGGGGGGAGAGTTGCCGCGCTTGATAAGTTCAGCCGCGTCGGGCTTTGAAAAAGCTCTCTGCTAGATTCGACGTAGCTGGGAAGAGCACGGATGTCTCTTGCTGGAGAGGACGAGAGAGTAATGTCCCGAAAGGTCCTGCCGCGATATCCAGCCGGGGCGAGATTATCTGGCTAAACTGAAATCCGGAAAGGGGACAGTCGCGAACGAACTGTCCGCCACGAGGTGTCCCCGTTCGGTCTTCCGTTTCTCGCGCTGTTTGTCGGCCGGGCTTATCCCCGTGCAGGGACACTGGCCCATTCGTCTCTCGGGGATCCTGCCCGAGGCTGCAGTTTGTTTGCTTTCAAGTATTTCCCGTAGCTCCCGAGATTCTTGCAAATTGCTTCAACCGTTCGCGTGATGCTAGACGGTTGGGGCTTGAAAGGGGGTAGGCGAAGGAAGTTGGGGTTAATACTATCAGTACTGCTCCCTGACATTATCATGCGATCGTATGTTCTCTCGTTTTACCGTCGCCCCTGCGCGCACTCGATCCTTACCCTACGCCCGTTTGTTTACTAGCAGTAAAAAATTCTATACGATAAATGGATCGAGATGTAAAAAACTCTGAAATGCTGCACGGGAAAAGGGACGTTCCATCTGTGATGCGAACCGATGTGTTCACCGCAGCAGGATATGTCGACGTAAAAAGGGGGAGAGAAGGGGCAGAGGGGTGGTCGATAAAATCGATGAAATTGTTCGCCATCGCGCGTAGCCGTGTGCCAGCGGCGGCTGTGCGCGGTTCGTTCCTCTTTGATCGGGACTTTCGGCGCGAGTTAGATTAAAATCTCGTTCGGAGCACGGCCGAAACGGCGGGCGAGGTGTTAGGGCTCGGAAGACAGAGGGTGGAGCGGCTGAGTTTCCGAGTCTCGTAAAAAAGAGCTCGTAAACCAGTACACGGGGAGAGGCGCCCCTACAAAAGTTTATTAACCACCCCCCGCGTGTAGATGCCGTGACGAAAAAAAGCCCAATTTAGTCGCTCGCCTAATAAAAGCTTACAGTCTGTGGTTCGCCGGGGGGGGCGGGGGGATGTTTTGAACTTGGACTCACCGATTCGCGAGCCTAAATTCCGCTAACTATGTCCGTCCCCCTGCTGAGCTGTCGAGTGGGTCACGCGAGGCAGTTAGGGTAACGACGCTTTGTTCGTCTTTGACTTCAAGGATATCGTGGACGTTACCAGCGAGTAATGGAATCAATTCTAGCTGTCAAAGCTTCGTTGCGATCGACTGAGAACAGAAAGCAACATTACTGTTCACTAGGGTAGTTCACGGCCTTGTGGGAATTATTTTTTGTATTCTTTGTTGCTCTCCACTTGGCAATAAAAGTTATTTGACATTTATTCTTGGCACCATTTATGCTACAACATCTCGTACGGAGTAGGCCGCGAAGATTTATATAATTATGATAATCATAGGATCACGGCAGGTGCCGTTACAGTGGTGTTTCCTCACGGAATAGAAGTGTTCTAGATGGGCACCTGTGGCTTGGCAGTGCCCTAAATCATGTTCATGAAATACTGTAGAATGTTAGCGGAGGAAAAAGCCCACCATGGTAAGCTATCCCGCAATCGAATCTTGATCGGCCACAATCGTTTGAGCCGTGTGTACCCCCAAATCTACTAGGACGTCAGCTGGACAGTCGTTAATTGGAAAACCGTCAGAAAAACCCCTAAAAACAAAATAATAATAATAATAATTGTTTATTAACGGAACTGAATTCCACTTGTACATAAGAAATGGCATCAAAGCCCTTAAGCCTAAGTCAACGACATCGCAGATACCCATCAAATTAACATTTTGTGATACTACTGAGCTACACCTTTCAACGCCATTTTAATATTCGATATAAATGTGCCCAAAGAGTCGGAGAAAATATCCGCATTTAAAGATAGGCGGTTTGCTGTATTACACACCCTGTTCAACGGGTCCAACTCAGCCAGATTCGTCCTAAAGTAACGCGATTGAAAAAGTTCTTTGTAGCGGAGCGATCTGGCTTGAGCATTAAAACCAACCAAACCCAATAATTCGGGACAATTGATCTCATCGTGTAGCAGATTGCGCAAAAATGCCCCTAAACACGATTAATCCATCCAGCGACCACCAAATATTGTACGCTTAGGCTCAATTTTTGCACAGGTGTTGGTTAGAATGTTTGTAACAAAAGCAACCTTCTGGAAAACCTACATTTTATACTTGAAAAAATGGAGCACCCTGCTGTTCGCGCTTCGACGGTCTTCACACATGTGATTCCCATCTCTGCGCAGCCTTATCGAGGCAGCGCCGTTTATTGGAACTTACTGATTACGAAAGTGGCATAGATCAACCGTTCCTTCTACCCCCAGTTGGCCTTATTTCCCAGCCGCGAGCCTTGGGAATGTCGAAGAGTCGGTTCACTGGTACTTCGCAGCCAATCGCGCGTGTCAACCTGGGCGAACTTTTTCCTCTTCGTAAATGAAAGGCTGGATCAATATCAGAAAACTTTCAAGATCGGGATATTATTTATCGACATACAGCTGTCTCCCAGAAGTACCCTTTGAAAGTAATTAGACTTCCCTCAAATGACCTCTGTTAAGTTAATTAATTCTGATACAGAGGCACGAGGGGTCGCGTTTCCCTCCCTGAATCTAAATTCAAAACGCGGCTCCCGGCACAACGCGATATTTATAGAATTTAATCTGAAAGCGGGCGGTATCTTCGGGAGAAAGCGGGATCGTGTTCCCGAACTCCGGAGAGTTCCTTCCATCGCCCCCCCCCCCCCCCCTAAACTTAATTACCACAGCTGACTGTGTGTACGGCCCTGAGAGCCCTCTCGAAGGGCGTAGAGGCCGCAGGGAATACGCTGTCGGTTCGACAAGACCTAACTAGCCACCCTTCTTGTACAAGCTACCGGAGCTGACGATAATACTTAGAACAGTGCCGCGTCCTCCCCTAAACCGTCGGCCATACCTTGCGACAATATTCCACAGTATACACCCAACGGACCTGTTCACTTAAAAAAAAAAACATCACACACATCAAAAATATCTACCCTATCAACAAACCCCTTCTGTCACCTTCGTCGAAACCGAAAAGGGATCGAATCGGTATGAACTCTATCGAGCCGTCGCAGCGATTGGCCGTCGCAGAGGCCAAAAGGGCACGCGAACTCCATCCGTTTGAAGATACTGGAGCGTGAACTTGATCCAGTCCTAACTGCGGCCAATCGAAAACCAACGCGAAGTACCCTTCGGGAAATAAAGCACGTGCAAACGCACGCGACCCTGTGGGCGCCCGAACGGACCGCGCCAAAAGAAACAGAGAGAAATATATATTATTTAGAGAGCCGTATATAGGAGAGCTAATCGGTTTTTCCTTTTGCGAAAGCCGCGAGGCGCGAGCGGTCGCGCGATAAGAGGCGCGCTCCACGGCCGTAGCTAAACGACAGCGGTCTCGACCATCTAAACCATGGCAGTAGGGGTCCTTCGAAATGGAATGGGTGAGAGGTGGCGGGCACGGGGGCGGGGGCGGAGGGGGAGGGAGGGATGGAGGATAGGGTGTCAGGGGTGAAATGGACGAGGGACGCCGTGGGACGCAGAGGGGTTGCTGGTAGTGTGTATTGATCGAGCTAGGAGAAGAGCACCACCCCCTCCCTCGGACTCTACTGTACTTCGTACGAACGCCCACGTACGCGGTGTTTCGCTCGTATACGACTCTCTTTCTTCTTATATCGCTTTTTTCCATTTTCACCCTCTCAACCGCGCTTCAGACGCGGCCCCAGCCACGTCGCTTCTTCTCCACCTGCGAATGTCACCTAGAGGCGTAACAAATTACGCGCCCGACACCCCCCCACCTCGACGCCACCCCGTTAATCTTCCGCCGTGTAATTTCGTTCGATGGCTCCCCGCGACCCCGGCAAGGTGGCCGAAGGATTCTTCTGGGGAATGAATGTCGCACAGCAAATCAGCGGCGGTGGATTTGCGAGCAAGTCTTTGCTTCGTTAGCCTGCCGCGGAAGACTTTTAAATTACCAACGGACTACCCCTTCTTCGAAACTGGCAATAAAAAGCGAGGCGCTTCGGTGGCCAGCCCTTCAACGCTCGCTACCAGTGACTAGCGTTAAGCGAACTGCTTAATTTCCATCGATATCCAGCCCGGACTCGCCGGGAATTGCGAAATTGCGAAATTGCGTATACCGTAATCATGGTTGCGGTAGACGGAGAACTCTTGCCGGTGTAATTTACGGTTCAGCCAGGTGCGTCAGAAGTTGCTCACCTTACGACCTAATTGGGTTTAATTACACCCCGCTGAAAGTTACGGCGGCGGCGTGCGTCTGTATATCGGGTGGGTTACAATTACGAGCCGCCGACAGCTGATTTCAGTTACCGCGATCGGGCTTATTACGCAGCCGCCTATGATTTCTCGTCGTTACAGCGTCCGGACCGCGCCGCTCGCCTCGCGTAATCGCTAATGAACCGTCGCGGACGTTTTTCCGTCCCGCCCCGTCCCGTCTGACGCGAGTCTCTCGAGCTGCTGGCAAACAGTGGCAAATGGGCTGCTTAATCGATCAGCGAGGTGGTCCCTCGACGGGACCAGCGCCTCGCTTTGATCACCTCCGATCTCGATTTGCAGACACATCTGGGGTACGCGATACAAATGAAGCTTGAACTCTCAATCGACGGCAGGGGGAGGCAGGGCGATGAATGAAATCGCTGGTCTGGCTGCTGCGGCTCGGAGTAATTTAATAATACGCTTTCTAGAATCCCCTGAAAGCGTTGCCAGTGCTTTCGTAAGAAAAGCGCGGGGAACACCGCTAGAAAAGTCTCCCCGCGGGGCGAGCTAGCTAAATATTGACACTCGCGGCTCGCGCAATGTTCGCCGGGTGCTCCTTCAACTCCGCGATCCGTATTTCCCAGGCTTAACACATTCGGTCTGGCGCGCCTCGAGAACATAATAACGGGCACCGGGAGCGGAATCTAAACGCGCGGAACGGTCCTCGACGGGGCTGCGGTGAGTTACGTTAGAATCGCGGAGAGGTCTCGCTCATTGTGACCGAAATGCGGAGCGTTCCTCGCTTGCCGGCGAATGATATACGGGCCCGCGGGCGATGGAAACCGAGGATAACCGGACAGAAGGGACAATCGGTCCACGCGAAAGTTGTCGCATCGGCGATGATCAATAGAGAATTGCCGCGATGGTATTCCGGGTAATCGATCGCCATCCGCGGTCCGACCGCATTTATGCACGGCTCCTACTCCACCCTGGCAACTTCTGGCGAATTTCCAAGCTCCCGCTCGTGCCTTCGCTAACCCACATACTTGCTGAAAACGGTGTTATTAAGCTCTGGGCACTGGACCGCGCGAAACCTCGCACCTTCCTCCTCCCACGCGCCTCTTCTCGCATTCTTCCCTACGTTTCCCCAAGAACCACCTCTCCTCTCTCTCCTCTCATTCCCACATTCCCCCTTGTCTCTGCCTCTCCGTTCTTCCGGCTGTCCCAGGCGTGCACGAAAGGAGCCTTTCTTGCGAAATGAAACACGAGATTATACGTGGCCACGCGTCGCGGAACGCCGCTGCAAAGGGGAGCTTTCAACGGGCCAAAGTGAACGCGAAATAGCGACGAGCTAACGTTTTTATAACCATGAAACAGAGACGCCCTTTTCGCGAAACGGGGAACGTTATTAATTTTGGCTGCGCGTGCCTCGGCAACGCGGAGAGTTCTCGCTAACATGAAAACGCGCCTGGATGTTTTGGCGTCCGCTGGAAATAGTCGGCGTATTCTTAAATTTTGATAACAGCTCGCGCTGAAATTTCTCTGCGCGATCGAGAGAGCAAGGCTGCGGTGGGCAATTAGCAACGTGCACGAGGAATTATCGTCCCGGTTCTCGGCCGCAATTAACAGTTCGGTTGTAAAAGTTTACGTTACGGTCCGTGGCCGCGCTGACCCGCGGTATGATCGCGTTTCGCGGCCCCGTTCTGTATGCGCACAGTATCGTTATATCATTCACGAAGATGTAACGGTCAGCGTGACATATCGCCGTGATTCCACGCCCTGTGAAATTTAATATCGACAGGAAGACCCTGACAGTACGCGACGTCTTAAAATATGGTTCAACTCGAGGGTGAAGAGGGATAAGTGTCATTCAGGCTGGGGGCCACCGGTCTGGATAAAGGATCGGGTTTCGCGCTGTCAAAAGCGATCGAGAATCTACCGAGCAATCCATCTTCTGCTTCTCTCGTGCCCTTGATATACACTGAATTAATAACCTATCGGCTTCTGATAACAACTTTCATTGCCATCGATTATCTGGCGGTGTCGGGGTGTTGGCCGATCCCATCGTTGTGTTTGAACAACGGATGTATCTTATAACGCAGACGTAAGGAGTAGAAGCTAGAAGAGTAGCTATTATTCTCGGAGAGCACGTACCGTTGCCCCAAGTTTTGCCACGCGTTTGCGGCGAAATTACGGTTTCAGAGCTGATCGAGAATCGAGAGCTCGGCGGCCGGGGTTCGAAGGAAACTCTGAAGACTGGTCTGAACGAGGCTCAGGAGAGGCGAGCGGGCGTTAGTCAGCAAACCGCTCGGCTAATCCCTTAATTACTTCGACATGGTTAGCGACCCTGTACTAACCACGTCGGTGCCTGGCTCCGTTCCCCGATCGTTAATTAAAATGGCACTTCCTTGCAGCCGCGTAATTTCTGCGCGGCAACGTGCACCGCCCGTGACGGTCAGTTAAGTTCGTCTTTAAGCGTCCGTACACGATCGCCGGAAAATTTATAACGCCCGATACCGTTCTCACTCGGCCAACTTCCAAAGCCCCTCGTCCGGGGCCTTTCAGTCCCGTCGTCGACGAGATTACTTTTCGTTTTCAAAATGGGGGGGGGGGAAGTGACGGGGGCGCGAAGGAGTTCCGAGGAAGGCATGATTCGTTCGTGTTATTGAGGCTCACGCTAATTTTATGATTAATATTTAAGGTTGTGGCTGTCTCGTGACGCTTGGGACTGTGAATGGCGCAATTTTCGGAGATCTTATGTGTCCGAATCTAGAAATGGAACTATCGGCTACATGCAGGAATGCGAGGAAAGTGTGTCGCTGTTACCAAGAAATTTCGTGACTCTAAAATTCCGGAGCTTCCGCGGGAAGTTTCGTCGAATTTCGGAGTTCGTATCAGGAGTGCGTTAGATTAAGGAGGAAGGAAATTTCGAGAATTCTTGGAACTGCGACGATATTTTCCGGGAAATTTGCAATTAGAAAGCTTGGGGGATTTGCAGAGGAGTTTCTACGAATTTCGAGACTTGAAATAGAAGTAAGGGAGAGTCGGGGAATTACGAACGCGGGGTAATCGCGAATTCGAAAATTAATCATGTTAGAAAAACATGAACAACTCCTACCCTTGCCACGAGACACCTCGTGCCGCGCGTCATGCTAGGTCATAAGTGCAAAACAGTTGACACGCACGCTGCTCAAAATAAATACTGTTGCTGATTTTTATCTGTTTTCATATAATTTTTTGACAAATTAAAGTAGGTGTAGCTACTGTATTTATAATTATCTCAATACTAATGTTTAGGAACACAAGAAGTACAAACCAAGGATTAATTTAACCCCAACGTTTTTTTCTATTTGATGTTCCTAACCTAACTTTTTTTTACATTGATTGTTTTACACCTTATGGGGCAATGACGAACGGCTTGTGTGGGTCAATCCCGAACGTTCGACATTACCCCGTGTTTCGAACTAAAGAGTATTATAATTATCCATTTTGATTTCATTTGTTACGATGTTTAGATGCCACGCTATTACAAGCGAAAAACAGAACCGACGTATAGTTTGGAGAGTTTGCAAAAAGCTATAGAAGATATCAGGAACAACAAATTAAGTTTTGGCAAAGCAGCAGCAGTTTATTCGGTTCCTAAAACGACAATATTTGATCATATGAAAAAATCTCTGATTGGATCATGTGCTACAACTGCAGAAAGTGGGCACACGAAAACTGCAGTGATGGACAGATCACGTCGAAAGGCTATTTATGTGATTTTTGTAAAAAATAAGTCGTGTTCGTGATTCCCCCACTCTCGTGTTCGTGATTACCCGCCACTAGATAGAAAATCACAAACAGGAACGGTCTTGTTTTTTATTCAAAACTTATTTTATTTTCAAATTCTATTAAAGTTGATTACAGAAATATATAAACACATAATGTGTGTTTGAATATAAGCAATAAATACATTATTACCTTTCTAATTTTTTTTTTTTATTCAACTTTTTCCTTAGGTGTTCGTAATTCCCCCACTCTCCCTTATACAGCGTTAATAGAGATGGTAGGAATATTTGAAAATTTTTAGAGAAATTACGTGATTTGAAAATCTTGGAATATGAACCTACTTTTTCTATAGAAACCGATCTTTTAGTAAAGAGGGCGTGAGAGTACAGGGAATATCGATTCTAAGAAGATGACGTCGATTTCCAAGAATTCCTCCCAGCGAAACTTTCTCCATCCCTTCGAGGATGTTCCACGGAAATTGAATTTTTGTATCGTCGGTAGTACTGCGCTGCAGTATTTCCCAATTTTCGGGAAGGGGCATTTTCTTCAAACTTTCGAAACGAAGGAAACCTCTATTTGCCGTAACGTAATACATTTGCAACACAATGATACCTTTCCCCCTAGCATTGGTTACCAAAAAATCCCACCGACACAGCTCATACGGTAAACGCGCGTAAATCGTAATTTAATTATGCAAAACGCCGCGAGCGAACAGTTATCCGCTCGGATCATAATTACCCTGGATTCATGACTTTGTAATAGTCGCATCAATATGATAATGTAAACAACAGTCCAGCGCACAATGTGGTATCCATTCCCCGGTATAAATGCCACTTATGCGCGTTCCCACAAGAAAAATCTGTAAAAATAACGTTCGAATAATAATGCAGTGTAATTACTCGCCAGTGGAATTCTGTTAACGTAGCCGATTGATAGATACTCGATCGTTACGTAGGAAACCGCGGCGACAATGACGAACCGATTCCCTTCGAGTAATGCGTTCGCGAACGTGCTGATTCAGGTACGGCAGCGAGGGTGTTGCGGAGTCCGCTCTGGTCGACGACACCCTCAACGGGAATCCTCGATCGTCGCCGTCTTCCTCCTCGATTCTGCCTACCCTTCAGTCAGGATCCGCGGGCTCGATCGACGCTGCGAATCTGTCCGATTCGATAAAGTACGTACGACCAGAGTCTCTCTCCTAGCTCGTGGCCCCCTTAGACCACTAATGCACACGTTTCTCCGACGAGTTGTTGCTTCACTGTTTGTTACTGTTGATTGTTGTTGTTGTACGTTGTTGTTGTTATTGCTGCCGCTGTGTGCTGTTCCCCCGTTGCAAGTAGCCGCCTAGCGCCGTTATCGCTCGCGACTAAGTTCGACGTCCACCGTTCGTGTTACGTCTCTAATCGCGAGCTTTCTGCGGGCGATCGTTGCTCCTCGCTGCTCCCTAGGAAACTCGAGACCCGAGCTCTCCTGTTGCTTATCTTTCTGCCCCCCCCCCCCCCCCCCTGTACAGCAGTGTTCCAAAGTTGTGGCTGCGAATACGTCGAGCATTGCATGCAACGGTCACGAGGGTCGGACGAAGTTTCACGCGGACGGAGGACGATTCGAGGGAACGTTGAACGCGAGATTAAGTCGATTACAACGACACCGCCGTCCCCGCTCGGGAGGACCGGGAAGAAATTGCAATTTAGAGTAACGAGAAGCGAGGGCAAGTTGTATCGGAAGTTGCCAGGAAAGTTTCATTAAAGACGTTCCCTAATTAACGGAGTCAAACGCGTTCCTCCCCGCGCCTCGCTGCCCCATTTTCGCCTGTTCTTCGCCGGGGGATCGCCCGTTTCCACGAAGCGAACGCGTCCGTTCCGTCGAGAGGATACGGGGTAAAAAATTCTCCCACGCTGGTAGACCCTTGTCCCTCCGCGCTCCTCGCGTTAGAAAGTAAAGCGCTCTCAAAGTCGCGCCTTTTCGCTGGAAAGTAGGCGTAGAGGAATAGATTCTATCGGGAGGATGAAGTCGAATCACCTGGAGCTCGTGTTGGTTAATGTTTGCTCGCCGGTGCACTGCTTTTACTATTTTCAATTTTCAAGTAGAACTTGCTACTCATCCGCGTAGAGGAACCGTAGGTCATGCATCTCGCAGACGCAGTGAAAGTAGACGGACGGACTCTCCGGAGAAGCTGCTCGACGCAGAGAACGATCCCGATCTACTTGGCTGACTTGCTAGTCTCTCGTGCAACTTCGATTCCACCTGTAGCGATTCCCATTCTCTTTCTATCTCTGTCCCTTTGTCGCGCTCGGCAAGATTAATCGCGAAGGATGCGCCAGTAAGTAGCCTCGATGACGGCGCTATAAGCGGCGAACGCGATTCGTCTCCGTCGATGCTCGCCGCCGTGATCGATAAAACTTTACGAGCCGTCGGATGGCCAATTACGCGGGAGCACCGATTCATCATGACGGACGCGTCGTCAACGGCGATAAGTAAATGTTAACGACGACGATCCATCGTGTCGTTGCCTGACGGGATGGCTTCATACTCTACTTAGAGACAGCAGAGACCGCGTTACGCGTATAGAGGGGTTGCGGACCAGGGGGGGGGGGGGGGGCGTCATTGATGTACACCTTAGAAAGCTCGCACCAAGAGGAATTCAAAAGGAATCGGTTGCTCGCGCTTTTATCCTGGCAAGCGAAGGGGAATGTTCTGAAAAGTAGACCTAGAGGATTACTCGAGTCCTCTTGGGGAGAGCTTTTCAGGGATGTGTATCAGCAGGATATTCTGTTCGCTAAGTAACTCCCTCGGTAAACTCGATACATATTATTGTTGTTCGTGAAAGCGAGATTGAAGTAGAATCCTTGTTGCTTCATAGTTACCCCGTGGCTTTTGTTGAACGATAACGCTTCGAGCTCGCGACGAGAACCCTTGGTGTAAACGAGAGTGCCTAGTTAGCGCGGCGAGGAGTGTAGCGGCTCCTGCGAACGCAATATCTTAATTGCGTGGCCTCGATATTACAGTTATTGCGAGAAGGCGGACAACGAGACGACAGACATGGGCGGGGTGCCGCACGTCGAGGGTGTGCTGAACAGCGAGCTGTACGCGGTCCCCGTGAAACGGAGGCAGCCCAAGGATCAAAAGAACAATGCCACTCTGCAGAATAATACCCAGGAGAAGCCGTCGGAGGTGGACAGCACAGACTCGGAGGACAAAGACGAGAATCTGCCGCCTGGTTGGCAAAAGCACGAGGGTGGGTATCCGCGCGACTAAGTTGCCGATGCGATAGATTAGACATCGATGAACCTCTGTAAACCTACCCGATAATAAGTGAAGTTTCTGGATCTTTATAGTAAATGAGAGAGAGAGAGAGAGAGAGCACTGATACCCCTTAAGGTGATGCACGATCGAATTTCCTTTCAGACGAAAATGGGCCTTATTATTGGCACGTGAAGAGCGGGAATATACAGAGGGAACCTCCAGAGGCACCGCCGCACTCCAAGAGGGAGTCACGCAGAAGCCTCGTCAAGGACAACGACAGCGTGAGTAAAATGGACGCGCGGCTTCTTAAGATGTATTATGGCACCGCTGCTAATGGGCGACGTGCCTTATTGTTACAGATAAATAATTTCCACACTCTCAGTGGCATGGTGAACACCGTGACCCGAAGCAACACTAGCTCGGCTCTGGATCAGGAGTTGGAGAGCAAAAGAAAAGTGGAGCTGGCACTCAAGTAAGATACCGTCAACCTTCACACCCGTTCCCGTACTTCGCGTCTCTGTCGAGTGTCGTTTCACCTGCCACTTGCCCTTTAGGCGAAGGAGCTACCCCGCAAGAGCAGACTCCGAGGGCAGAGACAAGCCCATCAGATTCGCGGTGCGCTCTCTTGGCTGGACAGAGATCGCCGAGGAGGATCTGACGCCGGAAAGAAGCAGCAAGGCTGTGAATAAATGCATCGTGGACCTGTCCCTTGGTAGAAACGACCTTCTGGACGTCGTCGGCCGATGGGGTGACGTTAGTACCGATCTGGCATCTAAATATACCGATGTCTGAAGGAAACTGCGACTGTATCGCGTATAACTTTGAACTTGCCAGGGCAAAGACCTGTTCATGGACCTGGACGAGGGCGCCCTGAAGCTGATAGACCCGGAGAACCTAACCGTGCTCAATACACAGCCGATTCACACGGTGAGAGTGTGGGGCGTTGGCAGAGATCACTGCCGGTAAGTGTCTCCTTGAATACTTGAACACCGATTGCATTGAAAATTGAACGTTCTTAATTACACGACTATAACTCTTTTCATGACTCTTCTTCTCCAACGGCCTCCACAGTGAAAGGTAATCACATTTATCAGACACTGCATATGATAACATTTACCGAGCTGGTGTTTGCGCTGGCAGTAAATTAATGAATTACCTGTCTTCAGGGACTTCGCTTACGTGGCAAGAGACCGATCCACCCGGAAACACATGTGCCACGTGTTCCGTTGCGACATACCGGCGCGCACCATCGCGAACACGCTCCGCGACATCTGCAAGAAGATCATGATCGAGCGATCGCAGCACCAGAATCTGGCGAAACCGGTGGACATCAACGGGCGAACGAGCCTGGCCACGAGACCCACCAACCTGCCCACGGAACATCGACGCTTCCACAGAAACGGACAAGCACTAGTCAGTGAGTATCGGAGAGGATCGAAGGGGGATGATACGCGAAGGGGTAAATTGTGTCCACGGGATGACTAATCGCGCATTGCTCTACTCGTAGCGCAATCCTTCCCAACGCCAATGGAGGAACCCAAGAAGGTGCTGCGAGCACAGTACCTCGGATCCATGCAAGTAACACAAGCAACCGGCATGGAGGTTCTGAACGACGCGATAGAGCATATCGTAACTAACACACCTCTCAATCAGTGGCGAAACGTGAACGTTGCTGTCGCACCCAGCATGATCTCTATCCTCACACCAAACGTAAGTGACCAAGCCTAGGAAATCCACTGATTCTTAACACCCTGGGAGTCAAGTAAAATCTTGGAACGGCTTTATGTTTCAGGAGGAGAAGCTAATCACCGAGTGTCGAGTACGTTACTTGTCGTTCCTCGGCATTGGCCAGAACGTGAAGCAATGCGCCTTCATAATGCACACCGCGCAAGATCTCTTCATCGCACACGTCTTCAATTGCGAGCCCAGCAGCGGAGCTCTTTGCAAAACCATCGAAGCCGCCTGCAAGGTGATTGATCTGTCAGAAACGCTGTTTAGCTTCGTTTTAGTACCTAGAGAGATAATTTCCTACCTATCCGTTTCAACTCGGTGACAAAGCCACCAGTATACTTGCGAATGCGCAAGCTTTTAACCTGTCCCGTTTATTCGCGCAGCTGAGGTACCAGAAATGCTTAGACGCACACCCGCAGGGCTTCAGAAACGCGAGCAGCCTGAACACCCCGAGCGGAAGGGGCCTCGGAGCCACCCTCAAGTCTCTGGTTGGCTCTCTGACTGGACGTAGAAATAAGCAGGGTGAGTCCTGAGACGAGGCTCTCTCGCTGCAGGTAAATGATCAGGCTCAGCCGCAATAAAATATAAGGAAAGCGAAAGGGGACGCGGCGGCAATCGGTCGCGTATTAAGCTTACGTTCCCGCGTTCCACGTGCACTTGTCGCCGATCGAGGTGAGCCGACCACGTGCGTTCTAGTCGATCTGTTCTCGGTGATTGCGCAGGAACTCTGGCCGCTGCCTGCTGAGCGAGAGGTGATCAGACACAGACATCTGCAGTCGCCCCTGACCCTGAAGTATTTCAGCGGATCGCCGCCGAGCGCGTCGCTGAGGTCGCTCCTTTCGCCCTCTCTGGACAACAGGCGTATTCAGCTCGCCCGTTGGGAGAGCAATCCCTAGAAGAGGGACAGGGGGACGATTGGTGCAGGGAGCCGTAGGGGAACGGCGATACCGAGAGGGAAGAAATCAATTCCTTGCCCGTCAAACGACTGAATCGTGAATTCTGCAGAGTGCTATACTAATTACCACAGCTATAGTGGACTACGCTTACGTGTGTCGATATGATGTTATGTATGTTAAACGCAGTGTCTGACAGAAACGAAATTGATCACGGGGTAAAATGAATGTCGAGGGAAACGGCGAGAAGCTCGTGGCTCGGCCCCACGTAATCGGAAGCAGGATTTTCTTCTGGAGGTGTGGAGGCGTCCCTTTAGAAACCGGAGATCCTGTGCCTGGGCGTCAAGTCACACACAAACACACACACACACACACACACACACACACACACACAACACACTGATCGCGCGAGCGAGAGGCGCGACGGTTCAGGGCGCAGAGTGTCCTGCGTGGATGTGTCGAGGTAGTAACGATCGAATCTGTATATACGGGGGTGGTAATTATCGCGCTAAAACTTAGTAAATTCGCGGCGGATTTAAAGGGCGCCCGGGAGGAGTGAAAGGGGGAACGGTGCGTGTGTGTTGCGGGATGACTGATGTAGCGTTCTAGCGTATCCACGAGGCATTCGAAGGATTATACAGGCAGGAGACAAGCTATAGAGGGAGCTTAAATGTATAACTTATAACACGTGTATTCTCGGGTGTACAGATTAGAGAGGCGAGGCGAGGATGACCAGGTCACGGCAACTTCTCGCGCGTCACGCGCATTATAGAGAACACGCGATAGGGACGTACCACACAGCAAGCCACACGAGTACACACACACACACACACACACATGCACACATGTACCACACACGGCCAGGTAAGAGGGAGTTTATTTTTTATGGCCAACTATAAAGGAGCTTGCACCTTGCGAAACGAGGGCGACACGACAGAGACGTTAGCGCGACCATCTTTTAAAATCCACGGGGGAAGAAGAGACAGGGACGAGCGAAGCCACGGGGTACAGATCTTGGCACGCAATAGACGTTATTATCGCACGCACAATCACTGTGTGCAATAACGCTAACGCCTACACGAGGGACTAACTACCCTTTTAACCGTGTCTTCACGGTGCATAACGTAATCGTTGTCTTCGTAACCGCGCATCGCTGAACAGTAATTATCGCCGTCACGCAGAAGCTGCAATTGCCGTCAACATTATAACGATAATAAAGGTTCCGCGACACCAGACGCCCAACGACTTTGTCCACAGAGCTTTATCCGCCGTGAGCTCGCAGAAACGTTACGCGCGCGTACGTTCTCCGCGGATCTCGTCGCACGCACGTGCACCCGCGTTGCTCGCGTGAGCGCTCCGCGCGCGGCCGTAGAGTTAGAGAGAGAGAGAGAGAGAGCAGGCAGCCCACTTCTCACCGCGTGCACGCGCGTAAAATGGTGGCACGGCATCGACGATCCGAAGGGGAAGTCCGTCGTCGAACGAATTCGTTGACAAGCGCTCGCCTATGCCTAATGTCAATCAGTAGCTTAGATAACCAAGCCGTGAACCAGCGCGCGCCGTTTTCCCTTCTCGATTGATTTTCTACCGCGTAGCCTGTAGCCATTTTCCACGCAGAAGTTTCGCAGCGAATTGTACAGACGAACGAACCTAATTCGTCCCCTCCCCCTCCGATTATTTTCGTACGATAGCCTCGCGATAGACGCGCGACGATTTATGTAAACCGACGTCGCGAGCATGCTGCTTCGGCTGCAACGGATGGAACCACTGGCTGACGCGAACGGCCGCCCAGCTGTCCTCAGTAGTACAAGTCAACGACTCGAGTCGTCGCTCGTTGGATCGCGTTCCTCGCCTCTGGTCGACTGATCTCTATAGCGGGGCGGCAAGATTCTGACCGCTCAGGGCTGCCGAATGGTCACGTCCAAGGTAACATTTAAATACTCCATCGATTCGACGGAATGATAGAGTGGAGGCGAAGGCTGACACGATTCCTAATGGAGGGAAAGACTTTGAGCGTCCGGTATATCCTGCTCTGGCTATAGCGATCACGGCAGACCTCTGGCGAGCGATTGAAACGCGTCGAACGAGCAGAAAAAAAAAGAGTGGGGTTGCAACCACCTACAGTGGACGAAGAAAGAAAGAGACAAAGAGCGACGACACTCACGCGCGTACCGTCAGCAAGAAAGCTCGCGCAGTAGACGAACGTTAACGTCCCCGGCAACGACAATCCCTCCGGGTGGAGGGATCTCAAGGGTCCTCCTAGAGGGGAGGGAGGGTTTTCTTGCTCGCAGCGCATCCTCGTCGCCCATCGAGGACGGTGACGCCGTGGGAGCCATCGTCATTGCGAATGAATACAAAGTTGTGCGGGACCCAGAACGAAGAGATATTTCTACGTAGCGTTTAGATAGAGGAAGGGTGGCAGGAAGGGTTGGGTGAGGCTTGAATGGAGAGAGCGTGAGAGTGTGCGTGGAGTTTGATGTGCTTGATGAAGAATGCTGTTGTGACAATTATGTATCTAGATTGGAGGATGTAACGGGAGATAGAATCGGCGAAGCTGGATCATTATTTGTACATATGAATACGCGTTACGAGGATCGCACCCCGCCTTTACCGTGAACGGAGGACGAACACGTAGGGATGTATTTCAGGAGAGAGAGAGAGAGAGAGAGAGAGAGAGAGAGAGAGAGAGGTGGCGATGCCGCGTATGCGAAACGCCTCGTCCCTTGGCTGAGTGTTGCCTCGAAAGGGGACGTCCTCGAGGGAGCAGTCGAGCCATCTTGGACGCTCCCTTTCGTTCCGCCGCTACGGATATCCCTTTCACCTGTGTCGTTTGCGCTCCTTCCGTTACAATCTGGTCAGTCTGAATCTGTACGCGGGTAGGCTTGAGAACCGTGTCACGAACAATAAATTTAACGAAACGTCGCGCGACGAGGCCTCCCGTGCGACCCGCGCTCCAGATACTCTCCGGAAACCAGTTTTACACGAAAGTACCAGGCGACGTTTCCTCTGCTACTGAATATATCGTTGATACGACTTCTTGCTTTGATATATATATATATACATATATATGTATATATACACAAACCCTCACGTACATACAAATATAAATATATATATATAGTTGTTGAATTTATATATTTAACTTAAAAGTTAGATCGAACGAGCGATCGGGGGTGGCATGAGACAGCCTCGACGGGCGCGGATTAATGACGCGGTGTGAATGTAAATATTATTATACACCTGTGTAGAAAAGTAAGAGACTAAAGGGATGAAGAAAGGAAGAAGAATTGTCGATGACGGGGTGGAAGGGTTAAGGACACATCGTTTGCACACCGTAAAGTCGACACGTGCATCGAGCGTACAACTAAAAGTGCATACACACAGACACACGTACACACACACTCACAAATTGCGCGTAGCTTAACTGTCTCCTTAATATAGGTGTTGACATGTCGCCAGGGGGAGGGAGGGGACACGAGAGTATCGATAAAACGAAACTACCGACCAGGGGGGTTGAAAGAGGTTGAAAAAGGAGGTGGAGGAGGGTAACGGAGAAGGGAAGCCACTTGTAACTGACATAGAATAGTGCAAACCTAACTATATTTACTGTGACGTGTAATATCCTTAATGAAGAAGAAGAAATGCGATCTAACTGATAGAAGAGTTGTTCTGCACAAACACGATGCTTCATTGATAATTATAGTGTCTCTCTCTCTCTCTCTCTCTCTCTCTCTCTCTCTCTTTCTCTCCCTCTCTTTCTCTATCTTCAGAAAAAAAACAAGAAAGAGTACGTACCTCTCTATACATTTATGGGAGTTCAATATACTAGACTCGGTTCACTCGATTGTTTCGACGAATCTCAAGCAAACGAAACGCTAATTTCCAGGTTCGCCCGCGTCGCGAACATCCCTACTTAGTCATCGTTTTATTCGATTTCGACCTTGTCATTATAATACGGATCACCGATCACGCTTTCATCGATTCATTGTTAATTCTATTGTTGTATCGCCGTCATTATCGGTCGCGTTGGTAAAGATGGTGGACGAAGAGGAGAAACGGGGAGGAAAGCGTAGAGGAAATCGCCGTCGTCGTCTTGTCGCGTATTAATATAAATATTCTAAATAAAATATTGTTACCATCGACTAATTACCAAGAGGAGAAGGAGAGGAAACAATGCTCGCCAGTGACGATCGCGTTCCAAGCGACCCGCGATCGGTGACTGTTAAAGGTGAAAAAAAGAGATGAAAAACTGGAGACGATCGATTCGAGTCGACGTCGCACAGAAATATATCACGCGGAACACCGTTGCCGGTAGGAGGCCAACGAGATTCTATTTGAAACGCAGAACTGTTTTCTTTTTTACAAATTCTTTTCTCGTCTCTTTTTAGAATAGAATCTTGCTGCGCGGATCGCGAGTCGAGAAGAAATTCTGACGAGCGGAGAGGAATATTAATCGAGCGACGCTTCGTTTCATAACTGACGTCGAGCGCCGCCGTCGTTTTAGAGTGTACGAAAGGACAAAAAAAAAAACACTTTGTATGCACCCGCCCCCTCCCCCATTGTTCATGCCCATTTATATTGCGTAGTTGGACCGATCGATAATTATAAACGGACGTGAGATACTATTATATATATATATATACGTATATATACATATTATATATATAAATATATATATAAAAGCGACAGAATGAGAAACTACTGTAACTACACCTGCCTCTTGTGAATAAATGCCTATTTGTTTCTTTTCAACTTCGTTGTTATTCGTCAAAGAACGCACTCCGTTACCTTCGTCTCCCACCACCACCACCCACCCCTTCTGAAAGTCTATACAATTTACACTGAGCGAAATATATACAGTCGTTTATTGATGTCAACTGCCATCGATTGCTACAAGTTTAAGTAGGCTCTGAACTACTGTTTCGCCAACAGCACACTGTTTCTGCATGACACAGCTGTTGGCGAAGGCACAGTGGTTTTGTAAAGGATCTCACTTGCCACACAGTGTGGCGCTGTTATTGTCGCTGAGGAGTACAGGGCATCCGTAAAACAGACTTTTATTAAATAAATATGTTGTCACAATTGCTCAGATCAGGAATCATACAGCTATCGTACAATATCGACGGGTGTTCGCCCGTCGACTACTAATTTACAAAGGGCGCGCCGCCTCGCGCGTCCATGATCCGCGAGCAACCGCTTCGTTGTTACCTAACGCCGGTCCTTAATTAAAGCTAAGCGTTTCACCGACTGGAATGAAGATCGAACGCCGAGGAACACCGTTCGCGGTTGGCCAACGAGATCCGCGTGGTAATTTCCCTAGTGTTATTGCACTGCCGTTGCGTTTGTAAAAGTTGCGCGTAAGGGTCGCGGCAGCTGGATCGATCGACTCCCACCACCGAGGCGTAACAATTTCTCACGGCTTCCAAGCAGTGGCTACTGTGTGGTCCACTAAACTGGACGGACGGACGCTGATAATTACGTTTAAAATAGGTACCTAATTTACAGTTCGATTTTTTAAAAGAAGAGAACAGAGAAGGCGGCGAAAACGCGAGTTAAAATTCGCCCGCGCACTCCAATTCGACAGAACTGGTTCGCCGTCTCTGATCGATTTTCCTTCGTCGATAACGTCGTTACAGTTTAAAATTCGATCGACGAGTCGATCGCAACAGCGATAAAATATATCCGTATCACAATCAACGATAAAGAAACTCGACTCTGGTAAAGTGTCGTAAGACACGAGCCGTATCACAAACGACGTTCTATTTACAGCCACGTCGACGACCGTCGACTTTCTTTAGGCCGCGTCGAGCCCTGCCCTGTAATATGGGATCGAGGAAGTCCGACGGTTCCTCCTGAAACGCGTTGCTCGAGACAATAACAAGCTCGGACCCGCGGAACCGTAGATCTATGCGAGGAGACTCCGCTAGAGATCGTTCCTGCCTAGAAATCACCAGACATTCTGGAAACCTTCACAGACAAAGGGAAAAGAAGCATTCGCGCGAAAGCGCAGGTAACAGCTTCATACGCGTCATGCTACTCGCAGTACTAACATCCCTCGTCCTTTCAACGATCCTGCAAGTGCCTGTAAACTCGAAAGCACAAAATCTGCCGCCAAGAAAGTTCATTCGAAAACAGTTCGGCCTCGCGTCACCATAAACTTGGACACCGTACGTGCGAACTCGCCAGTAGTACGAGATTTTTCAACGGATAGTCTCCGTTTCATTTGCATTAAAGATACATATACGCTCGCGAACAGCGTAAAAAGTAGAACAACAAAGTTTACGACTTCTCTGCTCCAGAAACTGTCGTAGCGAGTGATGCACGCCGAGTGTTGCCGCTAGTTCACCGTTTAAATTCGAGTCAGCGGGTTGTTTCCCGATGTGGTCGATCGGTGAACGGGTCGAATGGTCCCTGATACCTCAATGGCTTGACCAAGATGCTAGAAGGAAACCCTTCTCGAGCGCAGTCTTCTTTTCTCACCGTGCAAAGTCGTCCGTTGCTGTTGTGTCCGTTTCGCGTGACGCGAAAAATCACTTGCGTCAAAAGAAACCGAATATCTTCTTGGCGGAGCCGGTGCTCCTCTTCTTCCTCGCCGGGGCGACGATGTCCTGGTTGTCGAGGCTGGTAGCGGTGATGGTGTTCGCGAGGGGCATCAGTTTGCTTCGCACGTGCTCGTCCAGCAGAGACTGGACGTCCATCTGCCACTGTTCGAGCTGCTGGCTGAGCTCGATCTTCTGCTGAATGGCCTCCATCAGCTGGCTGTTAGCCTGGAGGACGTCTATCCTGGTCTTGGCCAGCTCGACTTCAGCCCTGTTCTTCCTGGCCACAGCCTGGTCCCTGACTTTGTACGCCTCGGCGACGACCTCGTCCTTCGTCAACTGCGAATCCTCCATGTCGCCGCGTGCCCTGTCGCGCTCCTCTTTCACGCCCCGCAGTTCCGCGTCGCACACGGTCAGCTTGCTCGCCGTGTCGAGCAGAGCCTCCCCGCGCCTCCTCAGCTCCTCCTGGGTCTGCTTCAGCTGGTCCTTGGTATGCTCCAGCTCCTCCCGTACCCTGTGGAGCTCCACCGCCAAACCTAGCTCCCCAGGTGCACCCCTTCCAGACAGGGCCAGGTTGTACACCTCCTCGACGAGGTCCAACAATGCACCAGGACAATTCGTCTGAGAACAAAGAAAGAAACGTAGCTTGAGCCACAAAACTCATAGCATTCGAATGGCATTTATACGAGGGTCCCGCGACTGCGGAGATATCAGCACTTATAAGGGCTTTCCTCGCTACGCCGTCTAGCCCACTACGGGCGACGCTCCTGAAAGAGTAAAGCCGCTTCTGCTTGGCGCGCGACACCAATACTCGAATCGATATCTCCATCGCTCGCCGGGCCGCTACGGCAATCTTATCGAAGCCCACTCGACGAAAGCGGTGGCGTAAACAGACACCGCGGGCACGCGTGCACAATGAAAGCACGGATGCAGGCGGTTGTCCGCTAGAACCGCCAGTCACGCTCCATCCGCTATCAGGGATCTGCTAGCCCCGATCGGCGGGTCGAGCACGTTCCTCCAGGTTTCGTGGGCGCTCGAGGTGCTCCGACGCAGGAAACCGGAAATGGTTGAACAAAAGCAACTGGAGGAGGCGTTTACCGTGCTAGGGGGCGTCTCCTGGCCGTTGTTGGCGGCGTTCACGTTCTCCGTTTCCGCGGTGTTGTTCACGATCACCAGCATGGACTCGTCGCAGTCGCTCTGCAGCCCCGAGTCGTCCTCCCCCCGTCTCAGATGGACGCAGAGCTCGTTCAGCCGCTTCACCGCCCTCGCCACTTCGCCTCGCAGGTCCTCGGGCTCCCCCAGAGAGCTCCCGCTCTCCTCGCACTCCATCTCAGCCTGCAGGGACCTCGGTGGCTTCGTCTGTATCGAGTCCGATCTGCCTCTCCTCTCCGCCTCGATGGCAGCCAGCGTCACCGCCAGCTCGTCCCTAAGGGGTCAAACGAAACGTCGATAAACCATCGACCTCGCCTCCGGCTCAAAACTTTCCTCCGCGATAGACGGCCACAGCCAGCCGCGGCTACATTCGTAGACGAATAACAGATGTTTGCGGAACGCCCGTGACGCTGCCTCGAACTACTGAATTTAGAACGCGATAATTCTGCCGGCCAGGCAAGCAGGCGGAGCGCGGTGGTTACTGGGGCTCGCGGAAAGTCGATGGCGGGCTGAATACCGCGCGACTGGAACACTGCTACTTTTCCCGGTTCTGACCGATCACCTCGTCTTAGCATTGACTTGCGAACGCGCGTGGGCATGGGAATGGAGAGTGGAGCTTGGGTTCGTCGGTTACGTTGCGAGGGAAGCATTGGTTTTCGTTTCACTGATGTGGTTAAGCGTTGGGAACGGTCTCGGACGCGCGACTACTCGGGAGTGAAGCAACAGCTTTGGCTGCTGCTGGGCGTCGACCCATCGACCCACTTGGAGCTCTAGGTACACAGCTAATGATCGAGACATCGATACCAGTGTTAACAAAGAAGCGAAGAATTGAGAACAAGTCTGCCAAGTGTCCTCTCGTTTGCCAGTCGAGGAACCTTCGCCTTATGCGGGCCGGCCGCGTTCTAACGAGCTCGACAGTGATCCACGTTCGCCGCGGCGAAGAAACGACCGGAGATCCATGTTATCACGGATCAATACCGCGTTATCCGAGAACATTAAGCGGCTGCTGTGGTGCCGCGGGGACTCACCTCTCCTGTTCGGCCAGCTTCGCCCGGTGTTCCGCCTCGTGGCCGAGCCGCTCCAAGGCCGCTGCTCTCTCCTCGGCTTCTTCGAGGGCCGCCATCGCCCTCGCCCTCTCCTCCCGCAGCTCCAAGGACCTCCTCTCTAATTCCGTTCTTTGCGCGGACACTAACTGCACCTGGAACGCCGAGGAGACCGACTTACAAGCTCGCGTTTTACTCCTATTCGATCTCTCTTACTCTCCTCCACAAATTGGCTACGATTCTACAGGATGACGCAACTTGAATGCTACAAACACGTCTCACATCTGTACCGCGCGGAGTAGAGTACTCTGTGGCCACTTGAAGATGATTGCTTCTCACTGGCAATTGCACGTCAAAGAGGCGTCTTAATTGAGTTCTGCACCGCGAGTTACACAAGCAAGAGCGCAGTATCATCTCACGTGTGGGGGCGACCTACGAACGCACCGTTTGACGTTTCTACACTTTTTTTTTCTGCAATCGATAACATTGACGCGACGGGCGGGTGTAGCGTGTACTGCGCAGTTAATTCATGCGTGAAGAGCGTTTCCGGAAATTCGAGACGACGTCGCCTCCTGTAAGGAGAGAACAAAGGGCGCGGGGACGAAGGACGGCGAGTTTAAGTCGATCGCCGAGGGTCACGATGCTATACCCTCCACGCTGTACCTCGACTTCTCACGGTTACCTCGCCACTTCCTCCAACACTATCATCGAGCTATCGTTGAAAGCATAACGTACTCCTTCTAACAATATCCGCGATGCAACGGTAAACGCGATTCCCAGGATAATTCGTGGAGTGAATCTATCGTAATCTACGATCGGACCAAGGAAAAACTAGGTCGATCCTTCGAGACGAACCTTCCTCCCCCCCCCCCCCCCCGCCCCACCCCCGCCGTGAAACCCCCGAAGACGGGGAAGCTTGCGTAAGGAGCAGCGAGACTTGCTAAGAAAAGATTGCGAGACCGAGACTTGGACAAAGAGAGAGTTTGAGCCGGCGCAGTAGCCGGAAACTGTTAATTTACCTCGTCCCTGAGAACCTCCAGGCTGCTGACGTGATCCTGGAGCGTGGTACTTCTGAGGGCACACTTTTCCCTCAGCACCTTGACCTCGATCAGCAGATGCTCTTCCTGCTTGGCCGCCTCCCTCAGCTGATCGGCGAGCCTCGCGTTTTGAGCGGTGAGCTCGGTAACGAGAGTCGCCTGGTCCCGCTCCGCTCGCCTCGATCGCTCATTCTGCTCCTCCAGCTGGCTCCTCAGCGTCTCCACATCCGCCTGAAGCTCCAGCACCCTGGCTTCGCTCTCGCCCTTGACTTCCTCGAGCCTCCTCCGCAGCAGGTGCCTCTCTTGCTCTAGGCTCTGTCGCAGACAAACGGGTGGCACACGTTAACACCATTAAACGGATCGATGAAAGCCAATTTGCGGGCCACCCCGTGCGTGCGTGCGGCTCGGTGCCTTTAACCTTCTCCCGATGGCACGCAACGGGGCTTTGATACGCGACGCATTGAAATTGGAGGGGGAACAACCAGGTAGCCTAATGCTACTACGGGTCGTTTAACTAAAATGTATGTAGGGGTGGTTCATTAGCAGTGACGGGTACCATTATCATTAAAGTTCAAGGGTTCATATGGGACATTTCGAGAAAACCCACTGACTCGCGATCGAGGAACTCGGAGTCTAACTAGATCGCGCGGATGGTCGATAGACGTTACAAGATTACTCACCGTCTACACCACCCGCGCTCAATGAGCACGGTATCAAATGTTCTTGCACAAGGTCTGGGTATATTAAACAATCTAATTCCTGAGTAAACAAATCGCAGGAGCGGTCAGCCTGAACGCCGCTGGTCGAGTCACCGCAGGAACCGCTCCACTACCTCCGACCTCGATACATCGAGAGGCCGACCTACGAAGGCTACCAGAAACGGCCCTGAGCGGAATATGAAAAAAACCGGATTCCGTCGAGCGTTCCCTTTCTCGAAATTCCCCGCTCGTTTCACCGGCGCCCGCGCCGCTCCACGAATTTTAAAGAGATCCAGCGTGAGTCACGAGCAACAGCTCTCCCGCTTCAACGATTTACGACTGACGTCTGCTCAAGAGCCACGAGAATCCGGTGAAAGGACAGCCTGTGTTTGGCTATTTCGTAACGCTGCACGATCGAAACAAAAGCGCGGGGCAACTTTCGTCGTCGCTAAGAAGGTTGCGGCACGCAGGGGCGGCGGTACAGAATCCTACTTTTTTTTTAATGCGAGCGAAGAGAACGAGTGAAGTAGCCATTCTAGCTTTCGGATATAGCTGGGATTCCACACTTTCTTTTGCGCTTGCACGATTCGCGGCTCGATACGATGGCCACTCGATATTCGCGCCACTTCAACGCCCTGCACTTTAATTGAGGAAGAGAAAGGAAATGGACGTGGCAATCGCATTTAGTTACGACAGCATCACTTCGAGGATACAGCGTATACCCCTGCTTCGATATCCTTAAGCGTAATGGTGTCTGTACCTGGCAAACCGAAGCGAACGAGGAAGCAAACTTTGAAGTTTTTGTAGAGTAGAGAAAAACGACAGGGTTTTTATCCGATTGTATCAGTGGTTATCTCGGGCAGGTTTCTGCGGTGGGAATCGCGATGCACGCGCGAGCAGGCAAATGAAAAGGCGGCTATAATGCGGGCGTGCACACACAACAATCGCGAGGCTCGATGTCGGCGGAGTGTTATCGAGCTAGAAGGTACGGCCTTGGTCTCCCGTGGTTACTCATCGACCGATCGCTGGCCAGCCAAAGGCTTGTTCGCCGATCCCCCAAAGTTAGCCAGAGTCTAATGAATTCCTTCGCGGGATTTCGTAGAAATCGTGGGAATCAACGTTTATAATTCCACCAGAGGTACCACGGTGGTCTCTACCCCTTCGCTTTTTTTAAACCATAAAGTAGCACAAACTCGAATTCACAGGTACGAAAAACAAAGTATGTACTCGGAGAGTAGCAGTGGCGCACCCAGAGGAAAGGGCCAAGGGGCTCTGGCAGCTCCAAATAAGGGGTTTTGTAAAAAGAAAAGAAAACTGAATTTTATTTTTCAAATAAAGTCTTATAATCGCCTAATGAATTTTATTGAATTTGCATTAAAAATATTTTTATCCTTTCACTCGGCTCCCCCGAAGATCAAATTACTGGAGGAGAGTGGTAGATACCCAAGATTCACGATTACTCCAATTCATAAGCTCAACATCGGATTATCTTGCAACGACTACTCCCACGATACTTACTAAAAACGGACTCCTTCTCATCGTCTTTTGTGCGCCATGCTTCACCCTGTTAGAAAGGACCAAACAGGGGTCGGCTGTGAATGCACATGGGAACGATGCGGTAAAAAGGGATAGGCGAGCAAAAGGTACAGGGCGAACGAGAAAGGTATAGGGTAAGTTAGGGAGAGTTCGACCACCGGGAGCGTCCGGCCAGTGTTGATATTTTAAGACTGACGCAAGATAGGGCACTGTGTGTCATTGACACAAAAGAAATGAATGCGCCTGTTGTTAATCTTGCATTGACCATTGTCACAAATCCATATTTAAATTATAGGAAACACTTACGACTTTATGCGTGGCTGAAAGTTTTTAGACCAAGTAACAGTGCTGGTGATATTTGAAAGACAGGTAAGTTTATTTACACTACACCGATATTGGGGGATATAATATGCATAAAACTACAGTGTCATCCCAACAATACGTATGTATTCGTTTTTAATTTATTTTGACAAGATGGTCGATCACTCCCTTGATTATGGGATAGTCCGACCACATGTTTTTTTCTTACTGTAAACCCATCTTCAAATTCAGGGAGGGAAAATTCCATTCTACAAGATAGTGATATGTCGTTAAAAGCCTGTGACCGAAAACGATATCTCGAAAACTGACGATTGGATTAAATGTGTGCACTGAAGCCGTTGGTTTCATGATACTAGATGCTTAAAGTACCAGAATGTTTGTGATTTACATGAAAAACTGAAGATGAAATAACATATCAATTAACTTCTTCGTGTATTATACTTTTTGTAAGCTACTTTTTGTTATTTTTCAAGGTCGGTCTCACTCATAGTGGGTGGACGATCTAACCCCGACATGCGGGTGAGACCGACCAGTTGCAGTGCCAATGTTTTTGGTTGAAAATGAAAATAAACATTTGAAATTATCGCACACTATAATTTATATATATCCTAAATTGCTTGGGCTTTGTTTTAATGTGCCTAAAACGACAAAAATGTGAAAAACAACGATGCTACAATTTCTTTTCCAAAAAGTGGTCGGACTCTCCCGGACTTGCCCTATACATATGGGAATGTGGTCAGAGACTAGTAAGACACACACGCGCGTGTATTGCATAGGAGACGGACAAGGAACTTGTATATATGCGCGCTTTTCCACGAGGCAACAGGAGCCCCAGGCTACCAGCGGAGATCCATGAGTCATGGATCTCCATCCCGTTCTCCAAGTCCGTCTGTTGCCCCGATCGCGTTGGTTTTACTGTCGATGACGTTACAGACACGCGTCTACATTGGATTACTTCAGGAAACAGTGCTCGTTCCCTTTTACGACGGTGAATCTCCTTTAAAGACGAATACGCGCGTGGGCGGCGCACCTTCTCCGCAAATTAAACTACCGGCTTCACCGCTTTCCTTATGGATGATAACTGTGTAGCTAAACAGACATTAGGTACCTTTTTGCGGCAGTGTTTTCTTAAATGCAAATGCGGTGTAATGCACTTCTTCCTTTCATAATTTATTCGTTGCAAGAGAGTTCCACTACTTTCACAGACTTGCGAGGCAAGATTATCGAATAGTTTACGAGATATATTATAGGTACATTTTAAATGAAACCGTAATTGCACGTTGCGCTTGCATCGTTGCACTTGAGAAACAAGATAATATTATAGAAACACAGACCTCGTTAAGCCGCTCGATTTTTCCGCAAACCAATCTTCTTTACCTTCACTTAGAGAACAACCCATATGGTTCGATTTAGTTTCTGAAATCAACCTATACTTTTACGTAACTTCTTATACCGTTGAAGAGTTATTTCCGTAATTCCACTTTCGATTAACGATGAAGTAACGTCTTTTATACAAACCCAAGTAGAGTAATGTGGGGCAAGAGTGCGCACTTAAAGTTTAGACTTCTCTAAAATCCTTGGTATTACACTGATAGTCATATCGTTTTGTGAGAAATAACTACTATCCCTTATTATTCGATAGGCAGTGGCTTCATGTAAATTTACCTGTCACAACTTATGTAAAATAAATATTTCCAAAAAGTGTCAAATGCGAACTTTTACCCGCTATGTGGGGTAAAAGTTCGCATGTTGTGGGGTAAAAGAACGCTTCGGTTATTCCCAATTCTGCAGCGATTTTTCTTTTTGAAAGTCCTGCTTCTATGTTTATCTCCAGCGATCTGAAGCATCTCACTAATTGGTTTTCGGCCGGTTGCCCCCTTATAAGTTCTAACAATAAATGAATAAGACAATAAAATAAAGTCATATTTTTTAATCAAAAACTTAATAAAAAAAGTATTTTGGACAAATATTGCGGATTAAAAATTAATAAAAAAAAATCAAAAGCTGATATCAGCGTGGCTCAACTATCATAAACACAAAATTTATTTCCATGTTGTACTTGATAATTAATTTCAAATTTATTTTTTATAGTCGGTTTAATCGGTGTTCGTTACTAATTTAGCAAACTCTAGAAATAAAATAAGTTTAATGAACATATAACACCCGTCAAATGATTTTGGGACAAAAGTTCGCATTCGAACTCTTGCCCCACTGCATTGTGCGAACTTTTGCCCCCACAGCTACTTTTACATTGTTTAATCAATCCTGTTATCTGTGAGGAGAATTGAAAACTTCTATTAGCACTTTTTAATAGAAGAATTTCAGCTCTTTCAGACGGCATATTAATTAAAATATGTACTGATCAATTTATAGGAATAATATTGATTCCCAAACATGAGAATATTACATCAGAACTAACGAATTCAGTACTTACCGCATTGTAAGATAACAAACCGAAACACAGCCACGAAATTCGACATTAGTGACTCTACCTTGATTGACAATTGACTGCCAATCACCATTGGCAACTGCCACAACTCAAACCATGAAATTCGCATGGTGCGAACTCTCACCCGCTGCGAACTTTTACCCACCTTTACTCTACCTATTCCTTCGCAGTCTCGAGAGAATTTACAAGGGAACTTATTACCTAAAACTGCAGTTCTTACTAAAAGAATACGTAATCCCAAATAATCGTATAACATCGAGCATCGGTAATGTACGCCGTTTAAGCCTGGCTAAGCCTCGCATCGCTATCCATCGTTATTAATACCCAGAAAGATGAATCACAGATACGCGACCGTTACATGCGCTCATCCTCCCCGCGAAACCCAAGCATCTGTTACTCCCAGTTATTCCGAACGTTCAATTAGAGGCTACGTGCATATCAACGCGCCGATCGATGCAGATAATTGCCGCTAAACTATCGGTTGCCTCGAAACAGTGTGCGTGGCAAGGTCCTAAGCATTCGTGAGTCACGAGTCGCGTTTCACGCTCGATCCTCGTTCACCGTCCGTGCTCTTTCGACGTCCCTTCTAATGCCGTCGCGAATGCTACGAGGTGACGGATCGCTCCCATCGAAAGATAACATTAATCGCCGGGAAACACGAAAAAGATTGTTACACCTGTATTATACCAGTATCGAGGCATTAAGGTGGAATCAGACGGCGCGTGAATCGGCGATCTTTGCGCGTGAATCGCCGATCCCCGCGCCGTCTGATCGGTCATGGCTCGGCTCGCCAAGCCGACTTGCCGAGCTACACGAGCCGAGCCAGCTCGCCAAGCCACGCGCCGTCTGATCGGTCAGGGATCGCCGAGTCGGGCTCGCCAAGCTGACTTGCCGAGCTAGACGAGCCGAGCCACGAGCCGTCTGATTCCACCTTTACCCTGGCGATATCCGCCACGTCTATTCGGGCACGGCTGCGAAGCGAGGGTAAGCGATAATTCAGAGGCGACTAAGAGCGTCGTGCAGATCCCAAATACGTTTGAAGAAGGAAACTGTCCGCGGCGGAAAGATTATTCTAATTATACGGACAGGGAACACACCTTCCGGCACACTTTATCGGGCTTCTAATTTAATGGCCGAGCTCCTGTCGCTTTCTGCTCGAAGAGACAGACATCCGCCCCAATAGAAAGGGAAACAACCGAAACGAGGAAGCAGAGTGGGCACAGCGCGACTGGCACGAATGGGCGCGGATCTTCGATTTGTCATGCCACGTGGCAGAAAAGATTGACATCGCCAGGATATGCTGGTTAGTCCCTTCCTCCGACATGCCGAAGTAAAAGGAACGGCTTTGATATAGAAATTTCAATTTCGTAACCAGCTTTGAGTATCCGCAGAGCTGTTCCAAACTCAGCGCAGGAGAATTTAATGCTGAAAGGCACGGGTTTCAATGGGGCTCCACGAACTTCCGGCGATTTTCATTGCGAAAACGGAATGACGTGCAGGTGTTTTCAGCGTGTGGCAACGCACGCGTCCTTCTCTTTGTTGGGAACCGAGGTTTTCGTACCATGGCTAATTTAATTACACGCCACGAGTAAGACCTTACTGCAAATCTGTATCCTCTAATGAAAGATGCTTCACGCCTCTACTCCCTGAATCTTGTATTTAGTTACATAAAAGGAAAATACAGGATCAGGAAGCTGGAGAGAAACTCCGTAACGCTACTGCAATAAACTGACAGATTGGCGTCCATGTTGCGAGATTCTTGCGATAAACTCGAAGGCTTGCAACCGTATGGGCTGTGCAAACTTCGACACCTGGCGTTGTATGCACTGTTCAAAATAACAGGTGGCGCAAAACTCGTCAACCGATGTTAACAGCTTCTAATGTTTTTAATTTCAGGTATATGTCAGCGATGTTCTGACATTTCAATAGAAGAGACTCTCGAAATTTATGGCCCATAAAGATGAATAAGTGTACCTACCCCTTCAAGAACGCGGAAAAATTGTGTCGACGTTTTTACGTACTTTTGCTAGCAAATTAATCTCCCGTTTTTTGTGATTTGTTATGGCCAGCTAGATCCCCCGATTTAACCGCCCCAGGCTTCTTTCTCTGGGGCTATTTGAAGGCATTGGTTTACGCGAATAACTCGCAGACTTTACAACAATTAAAGTAAACCCCGAAATTCTTCACAATACCATGGAAAATGCAATAAGAAGAGTCGAAATTTGCATCAATTCGAACGGCGGTCATTTGTTGAGTATTATCTTTGGAACTTGATGTCATAAAATTTACAAGTCTCAATAAATTGTGTCACAAAAATACTGCAGAGTGGTTCAGAATTCCAATACCATTTAGTATTAGAATTATATAAAAACCGACCAGAAAATCATGAAGCTCCTCGCGACTCTTTTGCAGCAAACTCCGCGCAGAAATGGGCAGGCTATCGTCTGAAGGATTTGAAAACGAATTATTTTCACCACCGTTACCTGCGCGCATACCAAAGGCGTGACTCAGGTTCTGCCGAAAACCTTCCACGTGCAGCAGGATCGCTGGTGCGGCGAACGATGTGTGTTAGAAAAAAAATCGCGATAATTGCGCTTTAATTGGCATTGCACTTCGCGCTGACGTAGGTAGGTATGCACTGCACGCTCGGCTTTCGGTGCACGAGCGTTGGTTGCGTCGTTTCTCGTTCACTTTCCCTCGGAGGAAAACGATAATCCGTAGCGAGCCTTCTCGCGCGGAGGAGGAGGAATAGAAAGAAGGAGAAGCAGGCTTGTAATCGAGAGGCAATGGCCCGTGACGGGACCAGCAGCGATCGCCGTGGCAGCGCAACTCGGTCCATCCGTGCATTGCGCAGTCCGCGGCAATCGAGAGACTGAATCGTGAGAAAAATCAGTTCAATTCCATACCCGATATACTCTGGAAACTTCTATCACTTCGACCTTTTCCATCCGACTGCAACGCGTGTCGGGCGCAACGAGTTCTCGCTAAAATTATTCACGGGGTAGAAAAGTCACAGCCGACGTCACGCGTGCAACTGGCGCGTTTGCATAACCGGTTGCACCCGATCGAACGGAAAAATGAGTAGTTTTTAGAGTTTTCCACAATTTCCTTCGCCTGGGGTACCAGCCCGAAATGACCCAAGTAGCTAATTCGTTGCAGCGAATAAGAAATCAACTTTTAGTACTTCCCACAGGAATCGTGGTATTCTGAGCTCTAAGCTATTCGATATCGAGATCGTCAGTGTCTCCGGGTCACAATGGTGGCTGGAATAACGTGGCAAAGCCGGATACGTCCGCGAGCATTAATGCGGAGGAAGCCCGTGGCCATCGGCGTTAACCGTTGTGTAATTTCTCCGTGGCCTATTACGGCCAAGTAATATCGCTTCATCAGGGAAATAGCGGCTAATTGGATCGAAGCGTGAGTCTTCTTCGATTGCATCTGAGCTCTCGCGGGAGGAGCGTTTCAGAGCTATCGCCTTGGCTGGGGATGAACCGGCTCGAGAGCAAGGTGTGCAACCGATATTTGCGCTCGCGATTCGCGGAAAAGAATGATGTTTGATCAGCTGACAATACGTTAGCGAGCCCGTCACGATTACCTCATCGACATTCGAGAATCTAGCTGGGAAGCAGGCGCGTGGACACAGAATTACGCGCAGAATGCGCGGAATAAAGCGGTGCTAACCGTGGCACGGTATCGCGTTATCGTTTTACGTAACCGGCAGGCCGAATTCGATTCACCGACCGGCTCGAAAGGTGCCGCGAACCAGAGCCACTTTACGCGATCGAGTAACCAATCTGCTGTGACGAAGCGCGGTAAAATCTGCTCTCGGCTGCGGGTTGCGCAATGCAACCGGCGTGGAAACGGCGTAGCCGGAACTTGCCAGAAACTTACTGGCCTGCAATCATCTATGCGTCGCGCGTTAATGTGTATAGGTATCGCTCGAAAGTAGAAACGTCGAAGATCTCGATCGCAGCATATGTTCGTTTAATTGCGACGGCCACGTTTTTTCAAGAAGAAAGTGGACCACGCCGAGCACCGTCAATTTACTACCAACCATCCACGATAATGGAAATTCACCTACGATAGTGGCATCTACGATTTCACTACGAAATCGCGTCTGTTATTAGGTAATTAGGAGCGCGAGGCTCTGCTTAAACTGCGTGCAAACGTTGATAAAAAGCAGCTGCGCGCGATATTGCCGCAATTCTGCTTGATAGTCGCAACTCGTCCGAGGGATGCACAACGGGGAGCACGCTGGTAAAACACCGTTGCCGGCAGAAAACAAGGCGGCCCGATTATCCGCGCAGAATCTGCAGAAAGCAGCCAGGTGCGTGATTAATGAGATTGCGCGCTGATTGCGGGCAACTAAAAGGCCCGTGTCGCAACGCAATCCTCAGCGACAGTCGCCGGCCACCGTCGTGGCTACTATTATTGTTTACAAAACTTATGTGACTCAGTCGGCAATTAAAACGGCATTGTGTAACGAGTTTGCGGTTCTTGCACCTTTCGAAATGTATCAAGGCTGCGGGGCGTCGAGTGTGTGGGTGTTTACGAGGGCTCTTATCTTATCGATACGTCCATCCGCGAGATGACAACGCGCAGACAACCTGAAGTTTCTTTTTCAAAACTTTCCACGAGCATTCGTTATATTATACGAACGGTGTATGCCATTTTGCACGCGATACCAGCTGATAAGACATCGATGCAATCAGACTCATTCATCCGATTGCTACTATCGGTTAGATTCGATTCCAAGTTCGAAACGAAATCAAAGGCGGTGTGAAATGTCAGCTGGAAGCCGGCGCGAAGCGACACCCAACGCTCTTCTATTTCTAAGGCCGCGTACAGACTTGAGCACGAACGCGAATGAGGCAAGCCGAGGCAGACCCGAATGCCTCGGGCTGGAAAAAATTGTGATTTTTGTCCTGTGCGTCCCGCACGAGGCAAGCTGAGGCAAACTGAGGCAAATTGAGACACACTTCTATATCTGAGTATATATAATATCCATATACATTATCTCTGTATATAAAATTTAAAAAAGCTATGTTCACGCGTTATGGCGTGGTAACGTAACAGCCCAAACAGTATAATCACCAGGGTAATCGCCGCGAATAATCTAATGGCGTTTTCGGACGGTCGCACTGGGGCGCATTGAGTGCGAATTTTGACCAATCGGAGGCGAAAAAGTTCACACTCTTCGCTTCCGATTGGGTAGAGTTCGCACTCGATCCGCCCCAGTGCGACCGTCCGAAAACGCCAAAAGGTGACGAGCGAGCGGGCATAGCGTCTCAAAGTTCTTATTGACTCACCCTCCATATTCATTTTCTTTCAAATTCGTATTTCTCAAATGCGCCGGTAAGTATGGACTGGAGTGCATTATCGGAGTCTCGAAATACCTGGCTTACAGGAAATGGCATAAATGCTGTTATTTTATTGCACACTGAAACATCTGTTTTGAGGAACCTACATTTTTCTTTTTGAACTAACAGTTTGTCCATATTTTTACTCGCATACGAATCATTTAATTGTTCTCCCTTAACTCACACACACTGTATGCATATTCACATATCATATGTATATACGTGTATATGTAGGGTAAAGGCAGGTAATATGGAACAGCACGTAATATGGAACTTCGTAAAATTTCGATAAAGAAATAACGAACTCTTCAGGTAATCGTTTATACTAGATTCCTAGACACAATAGACGATGATACTGAGAATTGAGCATCAGTCGGGCATCTATCATTGAAAGAGAAACGTTTATATTTTTCGTGGGGTGTAAATGTTTCTGAAAAGTGCATCAAACAGTAAAATATTGTAATGAAGGTATATTACAAAGTATTATTTTGATATAATTTATCATTAAATATGTGTGTTCTTGATTATTCAGCAATAGTTTACCAATAAAGTTACCTACTTTGTTCTTAGTATAATTCTTAATTTATTGTCGGAACATGTGTGTACGTAATATGGAACATACCGAGTAACATAGATGAAGTTGATAATGACGATGACGACGATGATGCGGAATGTGTGGTGTGGCTCGTCTTTCCCTTGCTTTCGCCGCATGCCTTGGGCCGATCCAATAACTTTGGATCGGCCCGAGGCATGCGGCGAATGGCGCCGCGGCACGTCCTGCCTCGGAACGACACCCGCATTGAGCTCGAATTAATTTTTTTCGACCGATAGCGTGCGGCGAACAGCCCCGAGGCAGCGGCGAACGGCCCGAGGCATGCGGCGAACGGCCCCGAGCAATTCACCGACGTGCAACACTTGCATACGCATTCTGCCTCGGCTTGCCTCATTCGCGTTCGTGCTCAAGTCTGTACGCGGCCTAACACAGCGCTCGCGATGTCTCCTCGCAGATAACCGTCAAGGTAGAACGAGATAATCGGGAGCCGAGGGCGAGAATTCGTTTACGCCTAAACGAAGTATCGGTAATAGCCGGATTTCGATCTAACATACGATCACCGGAGTAGCTTGCCAGCCTACACGGTACCGAGCCGTGGGAAATAAGGAAATGGCCGAGTAGGAGCGACGAAGTCGCCGAGAAAAAGGTTGCTTCTTATTCTACTATGGTCCGCGAGGCGGTAAACCGCGTCCCGAGAAACGGGCATAACCGATCTCCCGTTTCAGATCGTCATTCGACACCGGCGGGTGAGAGTGCACGCATTTTGTGCACACGCACCGTGGCCGTGCAAGTGTTATGAGAGCGGTGGAAAAACCGCGGGGCCACCAGCGCGCAGCCACGGAATCTTCCCTGGCGCAACATTCGCGGGGACAATTGAATTAACGCGTCGCGGAAGGAAAGAACGATCCGCGACGGTTCTGACGTGATAATTAACCGCGACTTGCACGCGAGCCACTGCTGAGCCAGTTTCCAGGCAATTTTTATGGTATACACTCGGGGAGAACAGGCCGACGGATTTGTCTACATCAGAATTCCAAGTGGAAGCTTCGCTGAGGCCATCTGGTTCTCTGGGCTGATCTCTTTTACCGAAAAGGTAATATTCGCATTGATCTGAAGGCGGGCGAGTGCAGGAAACGCACGATATTATTGGCAAAATGCATCGCCGCGTACCCGCTACCTATCTTATTGCGATCAACGGCTCCCTATCCACCCGAACCCTTGTTAAAACGTCTCGGTACGCTTGAAAGTGGCCAGCACGTTCACCGTCCAACCAATCGCACCGTATCTCTGCTCGTTTGACGGGAAATTGCTCGTGCAACGGCGCGCATTCGCCGGCACGAGGACGCAGCAACGACTCCGCGAACGAGGATCCAAGGAGACGGCGGAACAATGAGGAAAGATAACGAACGAGGTGTAACAAGATTGAAAACAAACACTCGGAGGTTTCCGTATAACGGTACGGGACCTCCTAACTAGCCCATTTCGTGATAAACCGCGCTCAACTTCGTCTTCTCCCATCAGCGTTACTGTTTCCGCTCCTTTAAGCCCGGCCACCCTCCGGGGTGTCTCTACGAGCGGTTTCGCTTCTTCTGCACCGTCGATCGCGCTCAATTTGTACGCTGGCCCGCCTCTAACAGGCCATAATGCCGCAGTTTTATGGTCCGGCACGTATAAACACGCCGGATCGTGTCGGTTCGCTGCCATAAAACCAAAGAACAGAGCAAGAACCGTCCAAGGGTCGCGCCAACGGTTGTCGAACTCCCACGAGGATTATAACCGCCATCGATCGCGTGGATCCACGAGGATTTAATATCTAAACCCCTCGAACTAAGGTCTCTGAAACAATCGGGACGGCTGTTCTGAACGCGGCGTTGAGAACCCGACAGCCCTTCTACCTCGAGTTTCTTAACCCCGGGTCCACACCAAGGCGAACACGAACAAAAACATTGTTCGCGAACTTTTTCGTCTGTTCTTGCCAAGTCCACGTCGCTGCGAACATGAAAAAAACTCAGCGTACGTTCACATACGGTTCGTACGCTGAGTTTTTTCCATGTTCGCAGCAATGTGGACTTGGCAAGAACAGACAAAAAAGTTCGCGAACAATGTTTTTGTTCGTGTTCGCCTTGGTGTGGACCCGGGGTTAGAAGCGGTGAAAATGTTCGCCAGCGACGGTGCACCCTTAACAACGATGGGAAATTGTGTTGGTTTCTTTGGTAAAACGTTGCGCGGTTGGGACCAAGGGCATTCATTTTCTGACGCTCGAACGTGTGAAATTTATGGATTGTCGCGATAAAAGTAATGGTATTCCGAGCCTGTTTGCACCGCGAGCTGCAGGTCTGACGCGTCAGGTGACTCGCGAACGCCCGACGTTCCTTTTAATGCACTTGTAAGACAAATGGACGGAAAGAGGGTAGAACGTATCCCGCGAGATTCCTAGCTAACGGTTCGCTTCTTCGAGGGCTTCCGGTCCGCTTCCCGTTGGTCTAGACGCGTCGAATCGCCGCATCGTAACCGGCTCCATTATTCTATCGCGATTAATCCGGCCTGTGTCTGGGAACGGTTATTGTATCCATTTCGCTGCTGCTGGAAATCGCAATTGTTCCTCGCAGTGGCTTTTCGATTTAATTGAACGTTATCTTGCGGCTCTGTTGATAGTTCCGCAGGCTGGACGACTTCTATTGCCATTTAATATAAAATGATTCCTCAAAATCACCGAACAGTACACGGCCCCTGCTGTGAAATACGTGCCCACGTATGTATTTCGTATTTGACTGCGAGAAGGGTCCCTTTGTTAGGGAAAGTTTCCTGCGGGGCGTTTTCGACGACGAAAAGGCCCCGCGGGCCCAAACAGAGGCAGGTCAGCGAGCCGTGTTAATCTACCTGAGAATGCGATTGTGAAAAGCGCCGTGTTGTTTCGCGCCTGGCGCGCTCGACAAAGGAAAAGCAGCGAAGCTCTCGAAGGAAATTGCGATAAATATTTAAGGGGAAAGGCGTGGAGTTCTGGACTACCTTTTAATCGCCTAACCGCGATCTCACGAGGCACTTTCCTACGGACACGTTAAGGCGCATAATAGTGGGCCCCACGAAAGCTTGCAGTCATAGGCGCAGAACCTCCTGGTTCAACCTGGTTCAACCTGCTTCGACTGTGACGTTTCATTCCACACTTTCTCACGGCATCCTAGATCAGTTTATAATGCACCTCTTTGGGACTTCTCATCGAATTGAATAGAACGCAAACCCCACTAACAGAGTATTCTCTGATTCAATCGAATTCGATAAATATACCGCTGCAAAAAGGCGCGGGCAAAATTTTTCCACGCCGATCTGCTTTCTCGCGAGATGTTGAAAGGCCATAAGAACGATCAACTATTAATAAAGTGAAGAAACCCTATTTCATAAGGATATTTTATTCCGGAAGGTGTTTACGTAAGCAAAAATTATGCGCCAGCAAACCAACACTCGCGTAACGATACAGGGGATTAATTATTTAACGGGAACACCGAGGACGAACTTGCCGGGGTATAAATACATTTATGCAAACACCGATAGTGTGCGGTTGCAGCGATCTCGTGCGATCTGCTCAAGAACCGTGTCCATAACGGAGTTCCTACACCTTAATTTAGTAAAACCGCCAAAAGAAGACTGTTACATAGAAAAATGGAACATTAACGAGTCTCGAGGGACCACTTCCTAGTTCCTGCATCCAGAGGTGGCCATCCTTCGCAAATTCCACCGCGTTGCTCCGAAACACGCGCGCTATGTACGCAACAAACTAGGTTACAAAACTATTTCGAAGATGTAGTGCGTGCGAAGAACGTGTCAGAAATATGTCAACGCGCGATCGCGAGAAACAGCAGCTTGAGTCGCCTCGGTGCGTACGCCAATGCGCGCGGAGATGATTTTACGTGTCTCGCGCCTAATTATCACGCACTCGCGCCATTAACGCAAGGGTTAATGGGAGATGTTAATTTTTAATAGGCGGAATAGCGGAGCGGCTCGCCCCGCGATAGAAGCGAGCAGGGGGATCGCGTAATTCGCGCGCTCGAGATTCCCAGGTCGTCCCGGCTAAGAGGAGCCCGTGGAATCTCTGGCTTTCTAGATCTCGGCTGTGCCAGCCGTGTAAGTGACCGCTTTTTATTGCCGACACGGTGCCGCGATTATTCTGCTGCCGCTTTCAGACGGCCAATTATACAATAACAAGCGGCAAACTTAGCGGCTCGATTTCATTGCTGGTCTGACCCACTTCCTTTCCTTCGCCCTTCGGCGACCCGCGTGTCGAAAGGTCGACGAAATTCAGTCTACGAATTCCAGAGCCCCGACTCCACCGAACGTTCCCTTAATATTTACTTTCTCCCATAAAGGGGTTATGCCTACTTGCAAGGTCTGAAAACGCAAGTATTTTCGGGATTTTTGGGGGGAAAGACTTGAAGAGTTTTTTAAGCAAACCTTTATGTATTAGAAAGTGTACATCTTATATTACTTGTAGTAATTATTCAAATGGAAAATATAAATAAATAAAAGAAATATCAGTGATCTCCCGGCAGCGATTTTTTTTCCAGTAGTTTGCGGTGATCACTCTAACTTTGACCAGATTCATCTGAAATGAAAAATTCGACGGAATTTAGTTAGTATATTAAATTATCTTGTCCTTAATCGTGGCTTTTTCATTTCCGTTGCGTAGTTTTTGTTTTACAGATGAAAAATGAGCGATTTTTGCGGCGAAAATCGAGATTTTAATTTGAACAGCCGCCATTTTGTAGCAAATTAATTTTTCGGGATAATGAACGATTAAGGACAAGATAATTTAATATACTAACTAAATTCCGTCGAATTTTTCATTTCAGATGAATCTGGTCAAAGTTAGAGTGATCACCGCAAACTACTGGAAAAAAATCGCTGCCGGGAGATCACTGATATTTCTTTTATTTATTTATATTTTCCATTTGAATAATTACTACAAGTAATATAAGATGTACACTTTCTAATACATAAAGGTTTGCTTAAAAAACTCTTCAAGTTTTTCCCCCCCAAAAATCCCGAAAATACTTGCGTTTTCAGACCTTGCAGGTAGGCATAACCCCTTAAAAGGGTGGCCTGGCGACACGTTGAACGCGATACAAAAAACGGAGCATTCGAAGTCCTTCTGCAGATTTATGGAACGTCGGAGCTGTAGAGTGAGTTACATATTCCCAGGTTTCGATCGCAATCTGAAATGATATGCCTCGCTTTTCCCGCTGCAATCGTTCCACGGCTAAACGCGGCAGTTGCTACGCTCGTTACCGCGTTTAGCTGTTTAAAATTCTCCCAATTTGATTGCCAAAGCGCACCATTCTTTATAATTCAGTCACGGAAGGATAAACGGCGCGATTCGAAAGCATTGTTATTCAAATTATTGCATACCTCGCGACGCGTCGATGCCTCCGGCCGATCGTCAAAAAAGAATAGAGTTACGTGTGCCATCGACGATTATCCCGTTTACTCTAATTACACGCAGTTGAACGTGTGTGCACGAGGAGCACGTGTACGCAGTAAGCATGCCCGGCAATTTCGGATCGACCGGGGGTCGATCGATCGAGGAAACGACCGTCGCCGATCGCCGCCGACGAAATGCTTTCTAGCGGCGTTTACGTAACGAAATTTTAATGATAGTCGGCACGTGCGATAACGCCGGATACGCCACCCGTAAAAGTAACGTACACGGGTCTAATTAAAACATCCGGAAATGCAACGGCACACCGTCGACCATACGAAAAGCGTGCCGCGGTTGCATTACGCGCGCATCTCCTTTGCGATCCGTGCACAACGGCGCACGCCTTGTACCTACGCCTGTTCGCACGAGTCGACGCATAATCGTGCATCGATTATGAACGGGTGCCTATCGTGAAAGTGAAATTCGTTAACGCGGGCAGAACGTTTCTCACATCGATCCGGGACGAAAGCGCGATTCTAATACGGTAGGGCCGCGGGGAATACTCGTACACGTGAATCGCACGTGCGCGTAACGAGGGGAAACAGCCGCGCAAACATTAACACTTACCGGGACGATACATCGCTCGCTCAACAGCAATGACATTCGGCCAACGCGGCGCGAATAATGTTTCGCTTAATTGGCTTTGAGAAATGGCGCGTCCGCGGATGAATGATTGCCCGCGGGACGGTCCGCGGCCGTTCGTTCCGCACGTTCGAAGGATCCGAAGCATCCTCGCGGAACATCTTCTGACGTAAACGATAATTATATCCGGACACCAGGCGGAAGACACGTAGGTCTATTTGAAAGAAAGCACGCCGGAGTTTCCGGAACGCGCGTCGTTCCACCGTAACAGGAATGATCGCGGAGGCCGAAGGATCGTGACCGCTCGCTTTACGCGTTTTTCTTCCTTTCGTGCCACCGAACTCGCGATTCCCCGTTGCGGCTGCTAATTACGCTCGGTAATGATAACACAGCCGTCTGTTTGCCACCGTCATCGCGTTTCGCTAAGTGTCTAATTTGTACGGGGTCTTCTAGCATCCTGTCAGCTACGAGTTTCCTTTACGCAGACCAACTCTGCTGAATTCTTCGGAATCGACTTCCTCGAAGACGGAGGCTTTTAGAGTAATAATTATTAGATAAATAATTTTTCCAGGTGGATCACCCGCAGTCGAAGTCTACCGACTTATTAGAAGGCGTTCTGTATATTTTCCCGGAATTTGGTTCTTCTAAAACAGTGCTCGAGGCGTGGAAGGATCAATCGTCGAGATACCAGTGGCGATTTTCTAAAGAACCCGCCTTGGGTCTGGGCGTACTTTCGACGAACACTTTCCGCAGAAGAAGCTCACGCGAGAGCGCGCTACGTGGAATCGATACGCGATTAACATCGTCGGGGAGCCACGAAAGCGTAAAGCTATGGCGTTTTGGGCCACGTAACGACATGAATCTTTTCCGACGCCACGTGCTCCATGGAAGGCTGTTCGCCGCCAGGCGATCTTTCCCATTCTGTAGAACCGGTACCCACGTCGTGAGTTACAGAGGGCCCTGGAGCGTACGCGCGGTCGCGACGGCCAACAAGAAAGCCACGAAAGCGTGGAAACAAGTCACTTAGGCAACGTAACGTCAAAAGACAATGCCCGGCACCACGCTCCGCGTGCCCGCTTCTCCTTCTACCTTTCCGCGTTTTGCCTGTCACCTTATTTTTGACCTCCACTCGAACAACAGGCCTGTTGCTCCCTTTGTCTTCGATTACAATGCTGACTGCGCGCGGCGCGGTTCACGCTTGGAAATTTCTATTCGGCGAATCGACACTCTCGCGGTATGTACTATTTGTGCCCGAAAAGAAGACTCCTAGCAGGCGGGCTCGGACTGTGCCGTCCGCCGCTGTGACGATTGGTCGAGTCACCTATTTGGGCACACTTTTAAAGACGCGGCACACGTATTTTGGTTATTGGCTGAAGTAGGCACAAACATTGTCGCACCGCGCGACGAAGAGAGCGAACGAAACACATCGAGACCGAGTGGGATAGAGCGATCTGACCGACGATCGCCAAAGCAATAGCGTAGGCATCTCACAAGGAGAGTATTTTAGGTGTCCGCCTCCGATCATTTTGATTTTCGGATATGTTATAGAGGACCGAAAAATAAGAAATACGTGTTTTTTTATTTTTCCCCGTTTTCATATTTGGGGGGTGAAAACTGCGTTCAAAGTTAGGGTTAAAAACTCATTTTTGTGGAATATCTCGAGAACTATTAGAGATAGGGGAATAGTGTGAATGGACGAATTTTGTGTCTTTGAATGCGAAATAGTGACTGACTCACCAGATTTTCAAAAAGTCCACAAAAATGAGTTTTTAACCCTAACTTTGAACGCAGTTTTCACCCCCCAAATATGAAAACGGGGAAAAATAAAAAACACGTATTTCTTATTTTTCGGTCCTCTATAACATATCCGAAAATCAAAATGATCGGAGGCGGACACCTAAAATACTCTCCTTGTGAGATGCCTACGCTATTGCTTTGGCGATCGTCGGTCAGATCGCTCTATCCCACTCGGTCTCGATGTGTTTCGTTCGCTCTCTTCGTCGCGCGGTGCGACAATGTTTGTGCCTACTTCAGCCAATAACCAAAATACGTGTGCCGCGTCTTTAAAAGTGTGCCCAAATAGGTGACTCGACCAATCGTCACAGCGGCGGACGGCACAGTCCGAGCCCGCCTGCTAGGAGTCTTCTTTTCGGGCACAAATAGTACATTTTGGCGCGCTAACTTTTCGAATTTTCTTGGGATACTTGTCTCGTCGCGTTCATTAGTTTAGTCTCAGAGCTCAGGCGGTAGACTCGGCGAGTAATAAAGGTAACAATTGATTTTGCGTAGGGGGAGTTCCCCTAGTGCCGGACGCTTAAGGTTTTCCTTAAATAAGAAGAAAAAAATAATATTTTAATCTTTATATTCTACGTTATTTATAAGATAACAATATGAGAAATCAAAATTACACAACAAAACATACAATATTATCATTATAGTTAACTTAAATTACGATTAAACATGATTATGCGATTTGGAGAAATCATTAAGTGGCACCTAGTACCGGACACAGTAAAAATTACTGACGCAACTCAACACAGTCTCAATATAGTTTACAGTGATCACAAATATAATCCTCCGAACATTCGGAAATATCAGCACAAGCCTCGTGTGCCCATTTTTTGGCAGCTTGAACACTGAATTGTTTTGGCAAATCTGCCTAATTTACACTGTAAAGTAATTTCTTTAGCAGATTTTATACATTTCATTTTATCAAACAAAGTACTTTTTGGAATACCATATCTTGAACATGCCTCTCTTAGGCTAATTTCTTTTGCCAGAATTTTCTGAAGTGCAGGTTTCAAATTATTTTCATCCCATGAACCTTTCTTCTTGCTATTCATGATGGTTACGTGTATCTTTTAAACAGTGAAACCGAAATAATAAACAGTAATACAAATAGGAACACACAAGATTCAGGTTTATACTGTCCGGTAATAGGGGACAACGTTCTGTCCGGTAATAGGGGACAACGTTCTGTCCGGTAATAGGGGACAACGTTCTGTCCGGAACCAGGGGACAGTGAACAGATTGAAAAAAAAATTTTTGTGGAAACCAGTGCACTGTTTACACAAAACACCAAAGTAATTAAAAAAAATACTTACCAAAAGATACAATAACGCAACTCACACGTCTTTTAGCCAGGAATATTGGTATATATAATAATCTAAACTTTACACGATTCACCGGATTCCCGTCACACCAAACAATCAATTAATTTATTTCGGATTTATTTAGGAACTGGACCATGTCGACATGTGATCGTTGTTTGTTTTATTCCCTCTACGGTTTACGCGAAAGAACAGCTAAAAAGCGTTTGAACTGTCACAGATATAGCTAATGTCCGGTATTAGGTGCCGTCCGGCGTTAAGGGAACTCCCCCTATATGCGAAGGTCAGACTACTAAAAGAGGAAAAAGAGCTGTCTCCGGCGAACGCAACCTGATAAGACGGAAAATGGGAACAGCGACGTGTCGCCAATGGATTTATCAGAGATACCGCGGTTCTCCCACAAACGAACTAAGTTCCCGCCATTGCTTTTTCGCGGATAAATTTAGCAGTGCCACGATCTGGATACCACCGCAACGCGGTCGCAAAAGGTGCATTTGAAATTCAGAGTCCAGCCCCGTGGCCCGATTCCGGCGAAATCCATGGAGAAATGTCTTCGCGAGCGCGTGCCCGCTCCTTCGCCGTCGACTTTCATTCTTTTTTGTTTTCGACTCGCTCTCCAGGAGTACCGAGATAACTCCAACAGGAAGATGAGCCGCACGCAACGCGAATCGCTCGTTCTTCACGGTAATGAATAGCCTAGCGATCGAAATGGACGCGCGAGTAACCCCAAACGTTTCACTTGGACGATGGTTTGAAGTAAAAAGATAAAAAGAATCGCATATAAAGTCTCGCGTTCTCGACTTCTTGCAGTATTCTACTTGGAAACGGAATCGAGAGGCATTCCTTGCCTTTCAGGAATCCCATTGCGTCAGAAAAAAAAAGAGAAAAAGGAGATGTTCGCTTTGCGAAACTAATAAGAACTTGTTCAACGCATCCTGAACACTCAAGGACACAGAAAGCCACAGGGAATAAGTTGAACACTCCCTTAGAATAAAGTTTCTCCCTTAATCCACGCGTTTATATGTTACACGCGACAGTTCCACGCTATTCGTGGATTAGTTAAAAGATGTTGATGCTATTAATGCAGCTAATGTGGTGCGCCTACCGCAAGCTTTCAACCTAATGAAACAGTACGTACCGTTCCGCGTGGGAACTGTATACGCAAACCACGCCTCTGCGATTAATCTAATAGAGCCTTCCTTTACGCAATGCGAATCGCAGTCGTTGCTCTTCCAACGATTGCTTTCCGATGCCATTGATTTCATTGAAGATACACGACAGTTATCGCAAGGTCCGAACGGCACTTTTATCGCTCTACATAAATTTACTTGCCCCTTAACCGTTCTGATTAAACGGACTACCTGAGTCGGATCCAATTATCAGATAACGGATTGATAGCTCGAAATTAGTGCCCCACGTGAATCATTTTACATTCGCGTTGTTGTTTCTATTATGAGACAAACAAGAAGATGGTGGGAAAGGAACGACACTGTTGGATCGAAACGAGTACATAGGGAGACTAGAGAATACAAGTAATTTTTACTTCCCAGATACTCGAGTATATACTCAGATCAGCGGCCACCCATTGATAAAACGACTAAACTACCCAAAGAATTCCAACTACTTCAATAAAATGGATCAAATCAATGCGACTATCTATAGAGTAATGTGGGACAAGAGTGCGCACTTAAAGTTTAGACTTCTCTAAAATCCTTGGTATTACACTGATAGTCATATCGTTTTGTGAGAAATAACTACTATCCCTTATTATTCGATAGGCAGTGACTTCGTGTAAATTTACCTGTCACAACTTATATAAAATAAATATTTCCAAAAAGTGTCAAATGCGCACTTTTACCCGCTATGTGGGGCAAAAGTTCGCATGTTATGGGGTAAAAGAACGCAACGAGAAATATCCAAAGAAGTGTTTTATTTTCCTGCATAAGTACATAGTTCGGGTCATGCTCAACTATCACAACCTCAAAATTTAGCAAACTCTAGAATTAAAATAAGTTTAATGAAGATATAACACCCGTCAAATTATTTTGGGGCAAAAGTTCGCATGCGAACTCTTGTCCCACTGCATTGTGCGAACTTTTGCCCCCACAGCTACTTTTACATTGTTTAAGCAATCCTGTTATCTGTGAGGAGAATTGAAAACTTCTATTAGCACTTTTTAATAGAAGAATTTCAGCTCTTTCAGACGGCATATTAATTAAAATATTTACTGATCAATTTATAGGAATAATATTGATTCTCAAACATGAGAATATTACATCAGACCTAACGAATTCAGTACTTACCGCATTGTAAGATAAGAAACCGAAACACAGCCACGAAATTCGACATTAGTGACTCTACCTTGATTGACAATTGACTGCCAATCACCATTGGCAACTGCCACAACTCAAACCATGAAATTCGCATGGTGCGAACTCTTACCCGCTGCGAACTTTTACCCACCTTTACTCTACACCTGTATATATAAAAATAAAATCTCACCTCCAATTTCGACGAGTACTCCTCCAGAAGCGCCTCGCCCTGTTTGGTCAGCTCCTGGTTCCTCTCGAGAAGCGCTTTGCCGAGTTCAGCAGCCAACACCAGATCCCTGTCGCGTTTCTTCAACAGCTCGACCGGGTCCTCCAAGTCCTCCTGGTCCAGCGAGTTCCGCCTCGACTGCAGATCGGAGATCATGTCCTCGAGAGCGTAGGGCACCGGCTGCCCGTCCATTTTCGGCAGCATCGTCGCCGCGCGTTCCTCTCGCACTCGCGCTCGTCACTCGAATGTCGCGTGTCAGGCCGACGCCGTGACCTTTATTGTCGTTGGCAATAGCGACACACGCGGGACCAGGTGGCCGACCGATCGCACGTCACAACCATCTGCAGTGCTCGAAATGCGAGCAAACGCGCTCGTCAACAGGCGTCCCGCCGTCGATTCAGCGCCGCGTCCAGATCGGTGTTCACATCGCGGCCGATTGATCGGTCGGATGGTAAACACATACCCGGGATCTTGCCCGGCGGAACCACAGGCGAAACGATCCCGCGCGATTCCGCTACTTGTCCGATTCGAATTCCGTCCCGCTCGAATCGAGGATCGACGCGCGCGCTAGCTGTGCATATACCGATTACCCGACAGATGCTCGAGCACGTGACGCTTCATTAGCCCACCTCCGCGTTCAAGAGCGCCGATAACGTTCCTTATCGGCCGGGCTCGTACAGGTATTGCAGCACGTATATTGTTTGGTCGCCGGGAACGGTGACTCAAAAGTTGTTTCGCGAACGTTACGGAGTAACAGGGCGATCGATAATCCATGCGTGATTCATAGCGCTCACCTTCAAGCGTCGTTAATAAATTGTACCGTCAGGTGCGATACCAGAGACCCCGCTGAACTTCACTTTTTCCGTGGGCCCGGCTGGCGCGCGTAACCGTCCACATCCAGGACAGGTTCCCCCGTCGATGACTAATGTCTCTCGCCACCGGAAACGATCAGCTGCGACGGGCCCGTCGACGTAATCCTTAGCGAAGAACGTTGCTTTCCAGAGGCTTTCGAAAATTCACGAGACACGCTCGAATGCGCGCCGTTCGCGCACGCTCGGGGATAGACGCTCGGGTACCATGGATCACGATCGATCAATTGTCAATGCAACGTCTCTCCTCCGGCTGAACACGAGAAACGGGGTGAACTGTTACCCGGACTAATTCCGTTGTTATGCTCCGTTTCCTCGTGACTACACGCGAACCACTAGTCGGCAACTGTATTCCTGTTTCGCCGATAGAAAGTCAACAATGTAACCGCGCTGCGAAACCGCCAGCGAGCATGGGTACAGCGTACAAGCGTAACCCTTCTCCCGCCCACGCACACCCAGCTGCGACATACAGTGCCCACGCAGAATCGCCTCGGGGTTCACTGAAATCCGTAAACAACTGTACCCATGAGCGGGTAGCATTCGAGTGTCAGCGAAATTTCCCTCGTCGGGCGAAAGACAGCGGTGGTCGCGGAGCTGGACGGTGTCGTGCGTCTCGTTTCTACGGTTATCGACATGACCTTCGCGGCCTAGCGGCAAGTCGCGATCGTTCCAAGTTTATCCTTAAATAAAGATGAGGATGACGTTAACGGCAGCGAGCGTTGTACGAGACACTACGGAGGCGCCGTACTCCGACGGGAATGCTGCTACTCTTCTTCGATCCCTATTGGTTGCGGTGGTCCTGGAATTGGCCGTGATCGTGGATCCTCTGGTGCCCGGGACCCGTAGCGTCGCCGTGAACGGCGTGAACCCACTGTTCGCAAGAGACGCGCGGAGGGACGCGACACGCGAGGCGACCAGCTCGCCGCACCGTGGTCCGCCAGGTAGTGACTCACTGCCCGCCAGTGGAAAATAAATATTACGGAATCGCGCGCGGTGCTCCTCGGCCAGGTAGATGCTCCCCACCACAGGGCCGCTCCGGCTGAAAGTAATTCGTCCTGCTCGGCCCCCGTTTCGCCACGAAAAACCTTCACTCGCGCCGCTAAATTCGATCGGGCCCGGGTATCGCGAATCCGATCGCGCACAAGCTTTGTCGAGCTTAATTATCACCGGCGGACCGAGATAGTCGCGTTTATCTCGCATGCCCCGAGCACACGGCGCTGTGTCGCTCGATCTCGGTTAATCGCGCAGATTAGCGCGGCGAAAATAACGCAAAAGGCAGCGGGGCAAGGCAACGTATCCGCACCAGGAGACAATCGACCTGTCGACCTTCCCCACCGAAGGCATACTAACATCTCCCTTGCCTGTGCCCACCTCCAGCCGTCTCTCCCCCACCACTTGACCCACCTGGTCGAACCGCCACCTGACTCGATCTCACGAAATCCGTGGATCGTGTTTAATGCACGATCCACCTACGTTTCAATCTCTTATCGTCGTATCGTTTCAGTGTAAACCTCCATGTTTACTGATGCTTTCTTTGCTCGCGTACGCGAAACGTCACTTTCGCCGGGCGAGAATGTAGCCGGATGTTCTACGACCGGATGAATTATAAATCGAAATGTAGAATGCGAACGAAATTCTATATAAATTCTATATAGTTTGCAATTTGAAAATATCCGCCGCCTAGATGTTTCCGAGAGTTAGAAAATTGCTGGTTCGCGGGGAATGACTGGGGAGATTTCACTGTAATTCTGTCATTAAACTGGATGAATGTATTAAATAAAGCGTTCTCATGAAAGAGAAGAACGTTGCCCTGTCATACTGTTATTTTAGAAATTACGCGAATAAAAGGCGCGTAATGAAATGTGCTTATGTTGCTTTGGAGATCGTTGCTCCTGACACCATTCGTTGGTCATTAGCGTAAGCAATACTGGAAGGCAGCCGTCATTAAGCGCTCTACTTAGCGGTGTAATTATACACGAGCAGTAGCATCAGTTATCATTAAGCGGCTTGCACCACCTAGTGGTTCCTCGAACAACTGACTTTATCGGATTGATCCTCGTATAATGTACGAACAAAAGTGTCGTTAATTTGTTTTAATCGCTTTTGTAAGAGTCCCGAACCATTGGTACTTAAAATTATTGTAAACCACCAGGCGCGGTTTCTTTGCGCGATAATCAGTCCAGCGCTCGTTCGTAATTGGTAATTCATAATTTTTATTATTTGTAAAAGAATTCGCGAAAATTCCCCCAGTCTTGCGATAAATTCTTTCCTTCGGCTGGGAGAAATCAGAATATTTCGCTATCGCGCGAAATCGTGATCCCTGTCACCATACACCCCTGAGAGGGTGCTTGGCAACCGGAAGCACCAACAAGAACAACGGTGCCGCACATACAGCTGGCCGAGCTATACAGGGTGGCAGATGTCTTTCTCAAATGTCGCCGTCGAACGTCATCGAGGGTTACGTCTGGAAAGCGTTTTCCTCCCCTCCGTGGATCCTCGAGATCATCGACGTGGAAGGCGTGGAAGATACAGGCGAATACATTGGCAACTTCCGTAAAGATCTGTGATCCAACGGGTGTAACCTCTCACGAATGATTAACGAATAGTGGGTCCTAATAACCTTCCAGCTTGCGAGCCAACAAGTAGCAGGTGCTTACCATTTAATAACTGATAATTGCCAACCGTTCGATACACGAAGTATTAAATCGTTCCGCACTAAACGCAACGGGTTCTCCTTCCCCTTAGCGAGATAAAATTGCTGTATCTTCCAAACATATCTGATAATCGAGAGCGCGGAACGTGGCCATGGCGCTCAAACAGCAACACACGCCAGACGAGCTGGAACTCGAGACGATGGCTCAAGCCGAGCTCTCGCGGCTGAAGAGACAGTACAGGATAATGGAGAATGATCGAGCGGTTTGCGTGGAGGATGCGAGGCTGCAGCTACGCAACCAGTTGAACATGATCAATCGTTTGGAGTACGAAAAGGCGGAGCTCGTTCTTCACATTAAAACCTCGAATTCGAAGAATTTCGTTCGCAAGGACGAGGAGACGGAGGAGAAGCTGAAGTGTCTTATGACGCTGCAATCGAAATACGACGATATGATAAAAACGGAGAGGGGCGAGATAGCAGAGCTCGATGACCAACTTGCCAAGGTTCGGTAATCAGTCACGCTCGCCCTTGCCGCCAGCAATCGCTGAAATACACTGTTTATTAATTTTCTCTAGCTGTCGAAGGAAGTGACGAGGCTGAAAATGCAAGTTCGATCGGACGCGCAACTGGGGGAAATAGCCTTGCAGAAACACAAGCAGGTGGAGATGCTGGAGAACCGACTCGAGGTGGCCACAAAGAGATTCAACCTTATAATCGCTCATAACGCTAAGCTCCGGGCGGAAATCGAAACGATGCTAAAGGACCGGGCGCGGTTTGCGGCGCTTTGGAATAAACTGGTCGGCCAGTTAAGCACCGGGAAGCAAATTATTAATGACTTGATAGAGCAAGCTACCATAGCGTTTAATCAAAGAGACGAGGAGCTAAACAAGATTCAAGCTCTCCGTGAAAGGTATACCAGAGAACGTAACGCGCGTTGTTGTTCCCCTTCCGATAATGCTAGAAAACGAAGTTGGAAACGTGCTGCGTCAGGACAAGTTTCGCGGCATTCTTTACCAAAGAAAGCTGAAATGATCGAATCGCTGTCCCCATAATTCTGAGAGCCGCATTAACGATCAGAAAGCTATTCGCAATTCGCGTAGGCTGGCTTATTTTTCGTTGTATTAGAAACTCGGAGCCGAGAGCAACGGTCGGGAATCAATGGCGCGTGATAACGTCCGGTGATCGAATATTTTATTTGTCGGGCCCGTCAAGCCACTTGCACTTTCCTTGCTTCCGGTAGCTGTGCGCGTGGGCTTGTAAACAAGCGTCTTGTAACGAAATTTGCTTGTTTAAAGGGGTATAAGGGACCTGAACACTCATGTCTCCGAGATGTGCGAGCTGCAACGAACGTTAGACAACGAAATGAAGCTCCAAGAGTTTCTCGGGGTGAAGGGGCAGTACCGCGAAATGACGGATTTAAATGCAAAGCGGGCAGCTGAGAAGAAGGCGAAGAAGGAGGCGAAGCAGGATAAAATCGCGTCTTATAAGCAGATTCTGCATATGATCAAAGAATTCACTGGTACTCCTCGTCTTCTCGTTGATAGGAACCCCTAGGACTGATCGCACTCTGTGTTAAATCGTTACGTTATCTAGGCGAAACTGAAATCGACAAGCTCACGGCACACTTCGTTAAGCAGGAGGAAGAGAACTTCGCTCTGTTCAGTTACGTGAACGAATTAAACGATGAGCTGGACAGCCTACAGTTGAAGATGGTTCAGCTGACAGCAGCTATAGAGGAGGCACGTGCCCTGGTCGAGCAGCGTGGTCAACAGCAGACGGAGACATTGGAGAAGCTCAAGAACGAGCTCGAAGAGCAGACCACTCTCGCCGATGAGGCTGAAGAAAGTCTGGCACAGGTGACGCTTCGCTAATCCTATCGAATATTGAAGGCCTAGAAAATCGTATTCCGCGATTGAGCAGCTACGTTCGCTTAACGATCGTTTAGGTATTTTTTAACCAATACGCTCGCGATGTTCGTTTCAGTGCGACGACGTAATAGAGAAGCTGTTGAAAGGGATAGAGTCTCTCTTCAAAGCGATACGTTGCGACAACTCGCCTATATTAGAATTGCTGGGCGATAATGAACAGTTAACGCGAAGCAATGTTATGCTGTACCTGGGCATCATCGAGAAACGTATCACAGAAATGTTCCACAAAGTACATTGGCTGGACAAGGCTACCAAGTCGCAACAGCTGCGACTCGATGAAGGGAAAAGGCCGATATTGAAAGTACCCCCTATTGAATACGTTGCCCCCACCCAGCCTTGCGCCCTGTAAGTCCTTCATTCCCTATACATTTCCCTACCCTTCTTTACTTCCCTTTAACATTTTAAGTATCCTCTTTCCTCCGACGGTTTTTCATTGATCGTATCTGGATTTTATATCGTTCGCCTTCCTAACGAATGTGTTGCTGAGAAAACGATTAAACTGTACAGATGCGTGGAGAAGGAAGAATTACAGATCGTATCCGAAGGTTTGGAGCAGCCACTGACACGCGGCGAAGCCACTGAAAAGTTGAAGGAAAGGCTCGAAGAGGATTACTCGGATCTCCTGCATAACATATCTGGCTGTCACTTACCGGCAGCTAGGAAGATCATACAAAGGAGATATCAATAAAAAAGAGTAGCGGACAGTCCACGAGTTGCGGAACCATTAATATTTACAAAACACGAGCTAATTGGTCCGATCATCGGCGTGATGACAGAAATAATGACGCAACCTGCGGAACAGGTTTCGCATGAATTTTTATAGACGAAAGTGGAGTTCCAATATTCGTACGACGGAGTTTACTTACGAAGATGAAAGGACACCACCATCTCATGCCATTCGTAAGATGTTAATCGTAATTTGTCTTTAATCTATCTTTTAATTTATCTTTAAACGATAGTAGGGTATTTATTAGCACACATTTTATATATTTACGATGAAATATATTTATTTACAAACAGTGTAGAAAAGCAAATTCGCGTGCGGTGTACCTTATTCCTTGGCCGCCCGTTTCTTCGCCACTTTGATGATTCGCTTTAGTTCGAGAATGGTTCGCTTAATGCTGTCCAGCTGCTGCTCGGCGTCGTCTTTGCCCAACGTGATGGGAATATTTTTTCTCTTGCAGATCTGTTGGTAGAGGTTCCAGCAACACGTTTTTACTTGCGTGTGCTCCAAATTTTTCTCCGCGGCGGTCACTTTTATCTTCGACACGATCGTCTCCCATTTCAAGGCCTGCGCCTCCGCTCTGTCCCGTCTAGCTTGTAGTTGCACCAGCTTATTGTTCAATCCCATGAACTTTTGGGACTTTGCCTCTGTCATGTGAAACTGTGAAAAAGACACAGTCGCGTCCTTTCTTTCTCAGACAGCAAGCAAGAAGCTAATAAATGTTACATAGGGCAAAAGCGTTTACTATATCTGTTCCTGTCTCCTCCAGCGTTTGAAGGTTCTTATCCTGATGATCGGACAACAGCGTTCTCGCCTCGATTAAAGTCTCGTAGCGATTAAAGATCTCGGCGATCGATTGGAACTCCCCAGTTTCGACGATCACTCTCTCTAAATAATTCTGATACTTTTTATACTCCCCCACGTGTTCCTTCATTTTTCCTAGGACGTTTTTCATGTAGCTTAACTTTCCGGTCAGATCCTCAATCTGAAAAGCGGGTGTCCTGCGTTAGCGAAACGGGACCGCGATCGACTTCATTAAACGTGGAGTAACTTTTATTAACTCTATTTTAGCATGTTACTTCTTCCTTCCGTATCGCTTGGCGCTCGTGTTCTTCCTTGATCTTCAGCTCCGCGCGCTCGCGCTTCTCCTGATTCTCCCTCACGAATTTATTGAACCGTATGAACGACTCGCGGAGTATTAATTCCTGGCCTCTCATCTCCTTCCACTGATCGTCCATGGCATTTCGTTTTCTCTCCTGTTCGTCCCATTTCGCGTGCAGTTTCTCCTCCACTTCTCCCAACTCGCAACGCACTCTGACCAGCTCCGACGCCGGGAAGACTCTCGGCTTATCCCATTCTGGATACTTTCTAATATGAAATGCATACAACTGGCGTTGTTATATAATTCCAGAGACGCTAGCTCCTTTTGAACGTACAAAAAAGTAACACAAAGGATTCAGTACTTTAGCAATGATATCCACGGGATTCTACATCAGTTTTTCTACTTGCTATCCTACTGAAAATAAAAGCGTCCGCAAAATGCACTTGTAGGAAAGTAATTCGTATTTGTGTATGGTATATTACTTAATGTTAAGATCTTCTTGCTTGGATAGAATGTACTCCGTGGCGGCTTCCTGCGGGTCTCTCGGGACAACAGCGCGCCGAATAAAATTCTTCGCTCCTTCTTGTACCGACGCCATTTCGCTTTCTCTTACGGATCTATGTTAAATGAAATGAACATTTCAAGACGATATGCAATGAATTTTTAATAGAAACGATACCACTTAACTATGTATGATCCATTGATCAAACAATTCAAATACAGGTTCGCTCGCTTACAGCTAAAAAATTCCCTAGAATCAGGCAACCTTGAATACCCTAGAAACTAGGTTTTAGTGACGCGGGCACAGCATCAGGGGCGTGTAAATATCCCTAGGTAAATTCTGTCTAGTGTAATTAAACAAATTTTATTTATTTTACATTTTTACAAGGTAATAACAGCAGTATGAAAAGTCAGCGTACGCCGTAAGAAAGGAGGAGATAAATATACATTTTCGTCGGTAGTTAACTACATGATCTGTAAGAATTACGAATGAACCTCTTGTCCCAGAAGCGAGAGTTGCTTAAGCAATTGTTTCCCATTAATAAACGTTGTTGAACCGTATGTGATTCGTTTATTAACCCCAGCCCCGCTTTTCTGTTTCACGTAATCTACTAGATTTTGGTATTCTATGTAATTTCCGCCGCCGACAATGAAAACGATCACGTCCTGGAACGTCGGCCGATTCTTTGGCATTTGTTCTGTATGCTTCAGCTGCTTCGGATCCAGATAACAGTAATCGTCCGTTTGGGACGATTGCCTGGATTCCATTACTTCGTCGACTATTTTCGTGACGGGTAGATTATGCTTCTTAACGACTAAATTCTTCACTCCCTCCATCACAAATGACGATCCCTGATTCATAAGCTTTGAGAACATGCTCACTGTCTTAGTTCCGCCGCCTTCGTAGTTATTTTGAATCTCGGCTATTCTAGTATAACTCCTCAATCTCTTTATATAAATTAATGGATTTAAGTCGCATCCGGAAGCGGACAGCGCCGCCTCCAGCTTATTATAGTCGGCATCCGACATATTTGTACATAAATAATATATAACAGCAAGGCGTAATTTATCCTCGGGGGTACCACAGTCCGGATCGCTTATCGTTTCGAACACGCTTCTGTCCAACGTCTGTTTGCTCATAATTTTCTCCTCCAATTCGAAGAATGTATCGAGCCGCCTGGATTTTATAGAATTTAAGATACCCGTCGCGATCGACGTGTGCATGTCTATTAGCCGCTTCATTTCCAGAAGCTGGGGTAAAGAATTCACAGCATTCGTCAGACGTGCTGTATTATTGGACACCATCGATACAGCTACGTCGCTCTCGTTGTCGATACCCATGGAAGATTTAAGTTTCTTAACATCCTCCTCGAACGTACGGTATTGTTCCAATTCCTCCTGTATAGCCTCGGCCACCCTAGGAAACGGGCTGCCCTTATGTTGACACCAAAAGCGATCTCTATTATCTAATTCGTAGGCTCTAGTCTTCGAACGTGTCCCGCCTGCGGGAGACCTCCCTATGTTCTCCTCGACGACAAGCCTATTCAATGCCATTTCCAGCACGTCGTGCGCCAGTGCTTGGTACGTCCATGTATGATGCAACGGCGTGGCCATGTCTACGTTACGATCTAATATTATCAGAAGTGGCCTTTGAAAACTATAGTGGCCAGTCGTTTCACTTTCGAACAGATTGTTCCTCGTGTCCCACACGTTCTCTCTCAACTTCTTGTCTATCATTTTAGCGACCATTTCCGCAGCATTTCCCCTCGGACATCTTATAATCGGAACAGTTCCCAACGTCACGAACACGGAGAACAGACAATCGACCACGATTTCCATAACGGACTCCATTTCGGTATCCTTTACTTCTCCGCGATTAATCGCATGATACGATATGACGTCGCTGTTCTGATGCCTGAGAATGAACAGATCATCCTCTAACGATATAAAGTTCAAGTACTGATCGAACACTTTGTGGATATTCGACACTACACCGCCGAGCAATGCTGCGGCTGCTAAGTCTTCCATTTTTTGTCTAGATATCGGCGATATAAAGTTCAAGTGATATATATCGTACAAACCGTTCTGTAAATCTTGACCGATCCGGCCTAGATTCTCATCTGTCGGGGCGCAGAAATAGATAGCTGGTACTTCGGGGATAGAATCCCTGTCAGAATGCAATTGCATATGGAGCGTGATGCCCAGCTCCCTGAGCTCCTTCACGGATATCAGCGGGGAAATGATGTCTTGCCCAAGACGATCGTAAATTAATACCTTCCACACGGGTAGCGCTTCTTCTAATTTGTGCTCAGGCTGATTCAAATTTAACATCTGCTTCAAGGCATTTATTTGCCTGTCACGTAGGCTCATCATGGTTAACCCGCTTATTTCAACTCGTTCCTTCCAAACGTATCCTCAATCTTAACAAACACTTGGTTATTTATGGATATCACGAAGCTTTCAGAAGATCGATATATGTGATATCAGGACTACGTAAAGAAATAATACGCTGGAACCACCATCCCCGGAATAAACACGTCAACATCGACTCTGAATTGTCAAAGAGTACCACGCAGTATAAGACACTACTGAGAACGCCGAGAACGTGATATTTGCAATATAGGACACATCAATAGTTCTTTCGAGTGACGGAAACTCTCTAGGTTGTTACTATTAATCCTCGCGCGATACAAGCGAAAGTTTTGAGATCATAAACTTTTAGAATGTGTAAAGTTCTTGCGTTCCAATGCCATGCAAGATGGAATTTGAAAAATTAAAAATCCACGGAATGGAACGGAATGGAATGCTACTCGAAACGACTTAAAGCTTTTCGTGGTACTTATTGGTAGCATTGGCCGGTAGCAAAATGGCGATCTCATTTTGCTGGGAAAGTAAAATCCGAGAAAAGTTTGATGTTAATAATAGGCTACCGCGTGTGACATGTAAATAATAAACGAGATTCCGTTTGTATAATATTAAAAGAATCATTCTCACGTGCGTAAGACGAGGCACCTTGAATATTCGATGAGTTTTCGGTGATACGTTTCTGACAGCGTGTCCGCAATGGCCGATGACTCTACCTCTCTGCCTAAAAGGCGTCAATTGGTAAACAAACTGAACATAACTTTGCAATTTCACCCCGGATTCGACAATTCTGTATGAAATTTTTTACGAGCCTTAATAAAAACCTTGCGTTCATCGTGAATTTCGTTGTAGCGCGAAAGAACTAGGAAGTTGTATACAGACGATTGGACCATAGGCGACGAAGAGATCGAGGGTCGCAGAACGTTTCAACTGGATGAAAAGATTGAATGCGAGCGATACAACCTCAGTAATTTCGCCGGATTATTCCGGGAAATGAACGGTTCTGAATTAAACCTGGCATTCTTGCAGAAACATGGTCTCAGTATACCACTACTCTTCAGAGACAAGTCTGGACTGGGATTACAAGTTCCCAGTTCAAATTTTACTGTCAATGACGTGCGAACATGCGTTGGTACGTGTCGAATTATAATTCTATGGTAAAGTTATCATAACTGCGAGCCTGTCTTAAACGATACGCGTTACGTGTGTTTGTTAGGTTCTAAAAGGATATTAGACGTGATGGATGTGAACACGCAGAAGAACGAAGATATGACGATGAAAGATTGGCAGAAGTATTACGAAGATCCTAACAAAGAGCGATTATTAAATGTGATTTCCTTAGAATTCAGCCATACCAAATTAGAGAATTATGTTCAATCACCCGCGCTAGTGCGGCAAGTCGATTGGGTAGACGTTGTATGGCCGAGGCATCTAAAGGAAGCACAAGTAGAATCTACTAATCTTTTGGAAGACATGATGTATCCGAAAGTGCAGAAGTACTGTTTGATGTCTGTGAAAGGTTGTTATACAGACTTTCATGTTGACTTCGGCGGAACCAGCGTCTGGTATCATATCCTTCAAGGCGGGAAAATATTTTGGCTTATCCCTCCTACCGAGAAGAATCTGTCCCTGTACCAAGAGTGGGTACTGAGCGGCAAGCAATCCGACGTATTCTTCGGAGATATGGTAGACAGATGCGGTAGGATAAGTTTAACGTCCGGCATGACGTTATTTATCCCGACTGGATGGATTCACGCCGTTTACACGCCCCAGGACTCTTTAGTTTTCGGTGGAAATTTTTTACACAGTTTTGGTATCGAGAAACAATTGAAAGTAGCCCAAGTAGAAGAACACACAAAGGTTCCACAAAAATTCAGATATCCATTTTTCACTGAAATGTTATGGTATGACTACGAAAACTACTAAGAAAACAGAAGGGAAAACTTCGTATATAAATATCGACCTTCTCTTGCCTGTTACAGGTACGTGTTGGAGAGGTACGTGCACGTTCTCCTAGGCAGAACTCATCTGGACATTTCCGAGTCGCAGCGTCAACATTTAGTTCCGCAACACCATCAACACGCGCACTTAACCCCGTTCGAATTACATGGTTTAAAGGCGATAGTTATGTATTTACATTCGCTACCCTCGACTAAGAAGAATGTGCCTGAGCTGATCCGCGACCCTGTTGCCTTAATTCACGATGTTCGGTGTCTAGTAGAGCAACACAGACACGATAGTCCGGAAGCGGCTGTAACGGGAAATCCTGTTTTACCACCTCCGCCTGCAATAACAATTGCCGAAAGGGTAAATAAAATACGCACGTTTATTGGAAAAGTTGATTGCTTTTTCAATTTTCACATGTACTTTGTTGCATCATGTAACAGGAGCGCTTGAGGGTAACTAAGAAAAGTTTTGCAAAGATACAGAGGCATCACTCGCAAGAAAAGTCGGAAAGAGCTTTCCCGCGACGAAGGCGCACTAGGTGTAAAAAGTGTGAAGCGTGTACAAGGACTGATTGTGGGGAATGTATGTACTGCCAGGACATGGTGAAATTTGGTGGAAGTGGTCGTGCCAAACAGACGTGCTTAATGAGACAGTGCCTGAGGCCTATGCTCCCGGTCACAGCGGCTTGCAAAGTGTGCCGTTTAGACGGCTGGGGACAAACGCCTGCGCCTTTAATGGGTATTTATCAGCGGATCGTTAATATGTTACTAAGATAATAAATAGAGGTGGCTGAACGTTTAATACCATCTACCTACAGGCAAGCCAATACCAACAGCTTCGTCAAGTTTATTAGAATGTTCCATATGCTTCGACATTGTACATCCCGAGTGCATAGGATTGGATCGTCAGACCATAACCGTCAGCGACGATTTACCGAATAGTTGGGAGTGTCCTCAATGTTGCGAGAGCGGTCGGAACCTAGACTGCCGACCACGTCAACCGAAGGCTCGTGCTCGAAAACTATCTGTATCTAGCGCAGCTTCTTCAGCGCCTACGACAGATTCCGAACGAGCTACCACACCAAGTAAACGTTCAAGACCCGATCCCAGCGATGTAAGTCCCCAAATGGAATCTGACACGGTCTAAGAATACGAATTATTCATGGTTTCTATACAAAAAATTCCAGGCATGGAATGACAGAGAACCGGCTGAGGGTGAACAGCGAACAGCTTTACGTACGCAATTAGCTGTACAATTAACTGGTTCAAGTAGTAAGTCATTGAAGAGGCCCCACGTGGTAGTTAGGCCTGTCCCACTTCCGCTTGTTCAAAGACCAGGGCCCGATTTTAATGGACAATCTTTAGCGTATGACAAGACAGCATTACTTGCTATTTTTAGATTTTTAAGTGCAAAGGACCTGGCGAATTGTGCCTTGGTTTGTCGTACATGGGCCAGATATAGTACCGATCCTAGTTTGTGGAGAAAATTGGACATGTCTCATTCTCATCTAACAGCTTTGCATTTGACTGGTATTGTACGTCGCCAACCGGAGAATCTGTCCCTTGACTGGACGAACGTCACTAAGAGGCAATTGGCCTGGCTGTTAAGTAGATTGCCGCAGCTCAGAACGTTGTCCGTGCAAGGTTGTACGTGGGCTGGAGTCTGTGCGCTAAGAACTTGCACTTGTCCACCACTTGTTACCTTGGAACTCAGTTACGTATCTGGACTGAATGACTCGAGCTTGAGAGAAGTCCTCAGTCCACCTACTGATTCCAGACCTGGCTTGATCGATAAAACGTCGAGATTGAAGCATCTCAAAAATTTGTCGTTGGCTGGATGTGATATCACTGATGTAGCTTTAAGGTATATAGTTCAACATTTACCTTATCTCGAGACACTAGATCTCTCCTCTTGCGGCCGGGTTACCGACGCTGGCGTAGCTCAATTAGCAACTACGCCGGCGCAGGCGGTAACGAACCTGGCGTCATTGAATTTGGCCAATTGTAGATTACTCACCGAAGCGACATTAGATCACTTGGCGAGATGTAAAGTGCTTAAACGTTTGGATCTCAGACACACCACCCAAGTTTCCACGCAGTCTGTAATTAAGTTCGCTGCGAAAAGTATTCATAATTTGCATGTAACAGATGTTAAGTTGGTGGAGGAGAAGAAGATTAAAGTGGAAGCTACATGAACGAATAAGTATCATCTGGTTGTTATGAAGACTCTCGGCAAGTGCAATTCCGTTACCGTGTTAGCAACGTGAGGAATGATAAACGGTTAGCGTAGGTAATGCCGAATTTCGATCAGCGATTTATTTATTATCACGAAAATCCATCAGCACTATATGGCATCTTCATAATGTAAGAAAGTGGACCTGACTAGTATAGGATTTCTATTTGATAATTCTTCAGTTTTATCGATATATCACTGTGCGATCTGGGCAGAGAATACTTGTACATGATTTTGTAATGACCAAGGAACGTTTTATTTTCTTTTGCTTTTATTACCGTAGATGCCGTCTTCCTTTATGCCTGGATAGCTCTGTGCATATTTCTAAGATATTTTAAGGAATACAGGATATTAAATAAGTAATGCAGACCCCAAAGTATATTTCTGAATAACTAATGGAAGAAAGAGCGTTAGCTGAAATCTGAAATATGTCCAAGTATAGCATTTTTAAGCCGTTCTTGCGTCGGTATCACAAACAGAATAGAATGGAATGTTAGGTTTCATTGATCTCTAATAGAAGTCATTACTCGCTTAATATTCCGTATTCTATTAGATCGAAATGAGTCGTATAGGTATGTCTCTGTATAGAAGTCTACTGGCATTGCCTCGGAATGCGATCGCGCAGTATCGGTTTAATAAATCTTCTATATGGATGCATAAATACGAATGCGGGTAAAAAGAATAAATGTCGACGTCGGTAGCCTCGCGAGAGACTTGACAGATTAGCATATCGATGCTATTAATCGCCGATATATTAATGAAAAGAAAGAAAGAGGTATATTTATTTGTATGCGTGTTTGGATAAAGTTCGAACGCCAGAAGTCACTAAACTGACCTCGAAATCGCAAAACTAACGCAGAGCCTGTTGACCATGAAAAACTTGTACACTATAAAATCGAAAGCGCGCAATGGAACATATTCGACTATACCATTTCATAATGTTAGATAGGCAACTAATAGCGAATTCGGTACCTCGCACTGACTCTGCACTGGTGCCGGAAAATGACTTGGATTGGTTGATTCTTATAGAGCTATCTTCGTTTCTATCAGAAACAACCAATCCAAGTCATTTTCTGGCACCAGTGCGGAATCAGTGCGAGGTATCGAATTCGCTATAATATTATGCTGAGGAAACGTGTACATTACATGGATGTTTTAATTTTCCACCTAAGCTATGTTAAAAGTCAAACGCTCTTACGTAAACGGATGTACATACGATACTTTTTTTTTTATATATATAAATCCTCTTTTCAGTTTTATTTTGTTGATATGCATATTACATGCGTAATCCGAGAGTGATAATAAGAATAGAGAGCAATAAGAATTAATTACCTGCACTCTGAGAAGCCGTCGTGTTTCACGAGATTCGTTGCGTGATCAAAGTGTCTCGCATCGTTTGCCCATGGTATCTGTGAAAATGTCGTTTAGAGGGCACGGATCACTCACACTAAAATTCAACATATTTTTTTCAACTCAGCTCGCAGTGCAATGTTTTCATTAATACTCGTTAACGCCGAATCGTTTACCGCGAGTACATTTTTATAATTCAAGTACGTCTTAGAACCACTTAAGATACGAATACTGTTCTAAAAAAACAATGACACCATTGTATAGAGTATGTAATCCACAGAGAACAATAGCGATATTCTGATTTTCAAATATAATTTTAAATTTTAAATACACCGTCATCATCTGTACCTCTTCATCTTTGTAATTAGTCTGCTATTTCATATGTTTCTTTTCTATCGCTGTACGCTCGAACGCGATGATAGAGCAGAAGTAAGAAAGAAGTGTTTAATATACATGAAATTATAGAAAACGGAAGTTTACGCGCTCGTTGTAAACTCCGAGTGTATAAAATAGTTACTTTCCGACGCCAATGCGTCGAAGGGAAACAGTACTAGGGACTTTCTCGCGCGTCGCGCGTACGTTTCTTTTCAAACCACTCTTACGGGCAGTAGTGATATTTTCCTTTAAAAGAAAGAAGTCTTAATAAACATAGTTATTTATGTTATCGTGTATGCTAAATAAGGAAAAAGATCGTCGTTGAGAAATAAAGTTTGTAAATTCTGGAATTACCGACTCCTCGATTGTCTTTCCGTTACAAGCATGTGAGTGTTTTGTGTTTGATTTTTTTGTTTATGATAACCTATCGGAATACCGGCCGTCGACTAACAATCGCCTTTATTAAAAAATATTTTACAACGTGATAGCAAAAGAAAGCGGTATCGATAATCTCGTATAAACGTCTGCCGAGTCTGCGAAATACATCGAACACGTTGAACTGGTGTAAAAAAATTTTACACGTCGTTTCTGTCTTTTGTTTTGATCGATAGACACATTTTGATGTTTCCTCTTCGGCTCGTTGCGCATGCAGGATATTTACCATAGATACTAGAGAAAACAAATTATCGCGTTTACCAATCGATACTAAAAAAAAAACAGCAGTAGTTTAATGTTCTGCGGATGAGTTGAACAAAAATTCTGTCTCCGTGTAAGATTACCTACGAAAACCGTTTAGGTAAGTGTGCGTGTATTAGTCTGTGTCTGATTTCTCAGACATAAGATTTTTTATATTTCCATATGTAATACTTATATGTGTATGTATACAATTGTCCATAGCAATTCTTCGCTGTTCCTTATATAAACTTAACCTAATTCTGCTAGCACAGAGTCAAGATCTTCCTGCAGACTAAGACTTTCTTCTCGTTGCTTCGCTAAATCATCTTTCAGTCTATCGACTTGTGCCTTAAGTAAATAGTTACCCTTCTTTAGCGCAGCTAAACGACCCTCGTGCTTTTTAGCTTGTTTCTGTGAAAATATTCAATATTTTAGTATAGAATGAGAAACATTTATACCGCCACTTTCTGTGCTTACCTGTAAAGTATTTCTTTGTCCCTCCATCGAATCGTCCTCGTCCTCCGTCTCGGTTTCTTCGTCATCCTCCGATTCTTCAGATTCGGATTCATCTTCAGAGTCCGTTTCATCTTCCTCTTCTTCTTCCTCGTCTTTCTCTTCATCGGCCTCGGACATCAAATTTGCCATTTTATCAACCTCCTTCTGAAGATGCTTGAACTTCTTTTTCTCCTCTTTTAATAACTTTTGTTGCTGCTTAATCTGATCTTTCAACGCGTGCCGCTCTTTCCGAGCATTCGCCGCTTTATCCCTGTTCGTCCGGAATATCATCAATTCTCGTTGCAATTTAATCGGACGTCTCGTCGCGTATATACTCACTTGAAGTTCCTAATCTTTGTCGACATCAGTTTGATCTCTCTCTGCAGTCGTTTTTCGGTTACAGCTTCCGGATCTTTCTCGTCGTCTTCCTCCTCCGAACTCTCTTCCTCTTCTTCTTCCTCGCTCTCGCTTGGCTCTTTCTTATCTATGCTTTTCTGCGAAGCGATTTTCGCTACATCTTTCGCACTTGGACAACCGGCCAGTGCCATTCCTGAAACATTGTACCAAGCTGCTTCGTCGCTATCGTACGCTAGATCTATAACCGGCTCAGCTTCAAGCTCTTGCTCTGATCCCAAAAGCGCAAAATAAAGAAGCAGAATTAGTATAAGCATAAGCGACTTGGCAGTGTTAAGGAAGGACTAAAGATAATATCAAAATAGAGAAGATATATTCTTTATCAGTTTGTTAGATGCAGCGTTAATAGCTCTAATGCAAATAACAGTAGATGCCTTAAGCTCGTCTATTACCTTAAATGCAACGGGTGTTAATATTTAATTATTAGGTAACAAACTATGCGAATCATCCGTACCAGCTTTCATGCGCCTCTCTAAAGTAGCGTACATCCTCCTCATTTCTTCCAATTCATTCTTCATTTTGTCCCTTTCATCCGCAGCAGTCATGTAGTCCTTCTCATACTTCTCAGCGTCTTTCCTGGCTTGTTGGGCTTCCCGTTTCAAAGATTCCGTAAGTTTCTCGTCGTACTTCTTGTGTTCCTGAACGCTTTTCTGAGACTTCCCCCGTTCAACTTCCGATTCGAGATTTAAGATCCTCGCCTGCAAAAGATATTGCAGAATCAGCTAATCGTGGAAATTCCTCTAATCGGGCTTGGAAAGGATTCATAAAAATCTGTTACTTGTAATCTCTTGTTCTCCCTTTCCAAAGCTTCCTTATTTCTAAGCTCCAGAGCAAGCATTTGCTTGGTACTTTGCAGGTCGTCCCTTACTGCATCAATGTCGTCCATATCGTCCGAGACAGTGTCTTCCGTGGGCTCGTCAGCCTTCTGCATTTGCTCCTCTATCGTCAATTGTCGCCGGAACTTCCTCAGACCTTGCAGCATCGGTTTCGACCGGTCATTGGTCCGCACGCTCTTCAGCTTCACACCCTCCTGAATCTGCTTCAGCAATACATTATGCATGTTCGATTTCTCGGACTCGAACACGAAGTGTGCCTTCCCTAAGCAGAAACACCCAATCAGTACAACCAATAAGCACCGGTCACGTTTGATATAGTACAATATTCAACTCGGAGTTGATTCTTGAACAAATCCCCGCCAATCGCTCCTTGATATCACAGAAACTCCAAGTTCATCCATATCGTTTTATACAGCGGAGCGGATAATCGCGGAACTTTCCGTGATTCATTTACAATTCGGGAAAATGGGAGTAGGGAAAAGGGGGTGTGTCGATAAAAACACACTGAACACGAAGATAGCCGTACATTCAACGACAATATTATTTAGCAACAAACGAGGGGGTTCCCCTGCAGGGGAACGGGGACAGAACAATAAGGGCCACTTGTATTACAAACAGCTCATATCACAGTTCAGGGACAAAAGCTGATTGAACCGCGGGGTAAGAGGGGGGTTCCTTCATTAACAATTTCATTAATTACACAGGGAGGTAAATGAGGGTTGGCGGACAGGGGGAGTAACAGCACAACAAAGGGTCTAGTAGGGACTAAATCGACCAACACACGGTGAAACCGGTTCCATCTAAGAGAATCGCCCGGGGGGTATCTGAGTGGTATCGAGGTTCGATCGACGATCACCTGCTGGATCGGCCGTAACCTTGTCCACCCTCTCGATCAGGGGCGCGCTTCTGTCGTTGCACTGGACGTGCCTCAAGGTCTTTCCACTCTCGAGCTCCTTCATCATGCTGGCCCAATCGGGACGTTTCCGCGGCCTCGACTTCAGCATCTCCAGCTTCTGTTGTTGATTATCGTTCAGGGGTGCAAGAGTCTTCAGGATGGTTCTGCCCGGTGGCGGTGGCGGTGGTCTCGGCGGCGGCGGTGGCGGGATCGCTGCCCTCGACGAGCTTTTCGAGAGTGTCGGTGCACCTATTTATAAGAAAATCGTCTTTTTACCCTGTCGAATCTACACCGGTGAATTGTTCGTGTCACGTGCTTGATAGGGGAGGAACCTTGGTGAACGGAGGGTACGGAGTCAGTCACTTGGAATAGCTTAGGCAGCTGGGTCTCAGTCACCGATGCTCTGGCGAGCAATTAAATATAGTAATTAGCGTACGACTGTTAGTCGTACCTATGTTTCCGTTACCGTGGCCGAGCCGTACGTTTTGTGGTGCAGTTGCAGTGGGCGGGGAAGCTGTGCGAATGGAAAGAGGAGGCTTTCTTTTGGGGGAGAGGCCGGTGCCGTTACCTGTGGTGCTCTCGCTCTTGGAGAGAGGTACAACGTCACCACGAGATCGAGACTTCTCGATTCGAATCTGCCGTTCGAGCTGCGGCCTCGAATTAGGCTCTTGTCGTCCATTCTCGCGGGCCTTCGCCGGCGCTGGTTTACTGCTCGTATTCTTCTCGCTTCTCGGCTGCGACGGGATTATCGTGATCTTGCTCTGTTTACGCGGCTGCTCCTCTGCCGCGGGCTTCGCTTCCGGCTTCGGTACACTCTGCGAACCGAGAAACATCGCCATTACGGAAACGCCCATTCTTTTATACTATTTTTTAAAATACACACTTCACTACATTTTTCTCAGCTATTTACGCCGCAATGCTTGCTTTCGCTTCTACTTCAAATCTATTATTTAACGTTGGAAAATCGAGAAATTCTCCTCTATGTACCAGCAACGTATGCGCGCCAGTTGTTCATCGACGCGCACTTCAATACCCGCGCACAACCACCTCATTGTTCATGACCGACTATCTCAGATGGCTTCGCTATCTTAGATCCGTTACCACCGGTTGTATGACTCTTCGATGCCCTCCGCGAGGAAAAGGGAGGAAAAGAATAGCACCTCCTGGTGTATCGTGAAAGGTGGACGCGTTGAAAAGTAGAAAACAAAGTAGAGTCAGTCGACACCCCCACCGTCCCTTCTCCTATCCTAAAGAAAGAAAGCCTCGAGAATTCTCTTGGCAAGTATCGAAGTTCGTTCGGTCGTCTTTAAATAATCCGAATCGCACTTCCTTCTCGATCGCTTCCAAACTAGAACCTTCGATCGTTCGTTCCGATCGAAAACCATTCATACGTTACATCGATTTGTAGATAGCCGCGTGAATGAAATTCCGATATGAACACGGTTACATGCGTGCCGCTGTGGTCAATGGAACTCGGAGACGGAAGTACCATTCGTGGAAAAACCGCGAAATCGATGGAACTTATCGGTACATTTGCGCGAAAGCGTGATATGAACTCGTTAAGAAACTGGCGGAAGACGTAGCTGGCAAGACATTTGAAATAGAAACGCGTGTTCTTTAAATAATCGTGACCCAGAGGCTTATATGCGAGGACCCGTAAGGCTAGCCTTCTATCTGATCTCTCTCCCTCATATCGAGAAAGGGAAATTAACACATCGATAGAGACCAGCAATGTTTAAATACATTTTCATTCATCGCAGAAACTGGTGGCTTGCCTCCTCGCCACTCACCGTTCCAAATAGTGCCCATTTCCCTTTTCCATAACTTCATCAATTTCAAGTGCATCGGAAATGATTTCGCCACGTATTGCGTCCAACTGCCGCGATTAACGATGCTCACGAGCAGAGTCTATTCGCGGACGACTCTGAGGAAATGAATAAACCGATATTTTTGTAGCATTCCTGGATCCCGCGTTTGTTGGAAAACTTTCAACCATAAATCCGGCGTGCACAGAGACCGAGATTTGGAGGAGCGCCGTGGATCTCCTGAATCCCGACCAAACTTGTCGATGATCTAACTGCTCGCGACAGTTGTAAACAATATCGTGACGTTAATGACCACGTCGTGGCCACGTGTCGTCGAAATATCGGGCATCACGTTTTTCGCGTTTCCCTCGGATCAAGGATTCCGTTCGCGTTCGGTTGGTTCGATGCCAACGTATCGAAACTGTGCGTTTTCGGATCGGTATGCAACCGTAAAAAAGAATACAAATAAACAGAACGACGTACGCGTCGATTCCGACGGACGAGCGACGTAATTCCTATGGAAAATTTAATAGAAAGTAGACGAATGTTGCGAACGGTGGACAGGGTCGTAAATCAGTATATAGTACAAAGATTTTCAAATAATAATCGCTGAGGCAGAAACAGTTTCGAATGCAACGCCCTTGTAAATTTCGGCTTGTCGAAATGTTTGCAACGCAAACTTGTTACTTGACACCCACGCGGGTTATTAATAGCGGGGTCCGGTGACTTTGAAACCCAATATCTGAATGGAAAAAGACTGCAGAAGGCGGCCGTCATTCTTCCCTCGTTTCTAGTAGAATAGTCACGCGTAGAATCAGACGACACGCTTGTACCTCGGCGCACAGAGAACAATATACAAAAAACAACATACGCTGCTTTCGTCGGTTAAAAAAGACCCCTTCCTCGAGAACTTAATTATACGAAACGTTTAATTAACAGCCATAATTGCGTCGGGGAAAAGACTCACTTTAAGGGTGACTTGAGTAAACGCTGGCGGTTCCTCGGGTTTCGATTTGGAGTCCCTCCTGGAGTTAAGGGTCCAGGGGGCGGCTGGCATAGGCAGAGGGTTCGGACCATCCTTGACCCAGGGCGGCCTGAAGGTGGTCCTCTGCGGTGGTTGGCCACCGGCACCTGGCATTCTTCTCTGCTCTGTCGCAGGCTTCTTTCTTCCTGTCGCGTTCGTCTCTCGTTTCGATTCTCTCCGCCCTGTCGTCGACTGTCGTGGCGACTAACACTCGAGGACCACGGGAGCCGCTTTCGGTGGCGACGAGGACCCTCTACGTGTACGATGCGCCACTGACGAGCTTCCTTGGACGACGGAACGATAAAGGTGGTGGGGAAATCGGTTTTACGTGGGACAGCCGCGATCCGCTTTTCTCGAGACGTTTCGCACACGAGGAATCTTCCGGATGGCTCTCGGGGGAGGGGTTCACTGATCGCGCTGGACGCAAGGGGGTTGGTCTCGCGTTCGGGCTGCTGGGTATCGGTCGTTCGTTAGCGAAACGGGCGGACGGTGTGCACGGAATATCGCAGAGCGTTATGGTTGAGAATTTTCGGGAGTCTGGGAAAGATCGAGACCTGGACCACACATCAGGGCCACGACTGCACCTCCCTAACCGCGCGATATTTTCGTCGGCGTGACGTCACAGGGAGACGCAAGCTCGAAATAGAAGACGGTCCTCCTCTTCTAGGATGCTCTCGGTGGTCTCTCTCGGTTGAAACGCCTCGTCTCTTGGTCCTACACCCGCCTCTGTTTACGATGCACCCGTGTGCCGATCGACACGAAGGTCGATCGATCTTCAGGGTCGTTCTCGCCGGAAGATCGACACTGCGAACCTGCTGGGTATATTAGCACCGTGACGCGTTAAACGTAAACGCGACAGTTCGCTATTATCTTGCTGTAGCGTTAATAAACTATGGAAAATTGATGTGTGCGATGTATTTGAAGCCTCTGAATCCTATTCGCCCCCATTAGACACCAAATACCTGTCAAGAGATCATCAGCGCGGCTTGTCCTGTTAAAGGGTGGGTCGATTCCGGGAGAAGCAGTACCAGTTGGCTGCTCAGAAGCACAACGAGTCGTTCCTCAAGCAGGACTATTACCAGCAGACTGCCAGATACTTCGAGCGGGAGTGTCGAATCGCTAAGCACTATGATTCATGGAATTACAAGAACTTAGATCCGAAAGGAGAGCTCGAGAAGGCCAAGAAAGCGGAGAGGCTTCTAGCCAGAAGGAACAAGCTACGGAATCTGTTTAAAGAGGAGGAGGAAACGTACAGAGGGGAATTGGAAGGGAAGAAAAAGTCTACAGCTCGCCCGGAGGAGTCCTCGTTGGAGGTACTGAAGCAAAAATTGAAGGAGAAAAGGGCGGAACAGGGTCTATATTTGCCTAGAACTTGCCGGAGATACCAATCCTACTTCGTCAGCCCCAAAGAGCCTACCGATTCGCGTTGGAGCACCCTGAAAGACACCAATCTCCAATATTCTCGCGCCTGCAGGAATACGACGAATATTCTACCGCAAAGCGGACAGAATTTCCACCAGGTGGGTAGTAGAATGAGCGTGGACGATCGCAAGAGTTCCAAAGAGCAGGAGAATCTAGAAACGCAGCAGGAAGTTACGCGACGCCCGTCGGCTCAGTACATCAACGACCTAGCGTGGCCTAATCCGAAATTCTCGGCCCGTTACGCGCGCAAGAGCTTGGAGAACACGAACGTGAGGAACGACGATCTCGAGGAATACGTGCCAAGAAGAATGTCGAGCAGATCGTCCCTGGGCTCGTCCGCTGGAAGGTATACCTCGCCTGCAAACGGGATCCCCGGTCACGGGGACAATAAAGAGAACAGGAAGGAGGAGACGAGATTGAACAGCTACCAGGAAGGCGGCAGAATGACCGGAAGCCCTTCTACCTCGAGGGATGAGCGTCTGATCTCGCCGACGGACTCTGCCCGGCAGGTGAAGAGTCCCCGACAAGTGAACGGAGGGAACAATCATCTGGAGAAGTCGTCGCTGGAGTTCTCCAGCGATGAAATCGGCAGCCATCGGACAGAGCTGTCCGCGGTGAATTCGACTCGCGGGGGGACAGAAGATCAGGTGGACAAAGGTACCACCAAAGAGGCGCAACGCGTGGAGGCCGTGAAGAAGAAGGACAACCGGCAGTTCGAGGTGGAGAAAAGTCTGCCGTGGCTGCGAATGAACCCGAACGACAAGAATCTCTCGAAGCAGATGTTCATGTACTTGACTCACAAGGAGCTTAAGTGCAAGATCGAGGACCTGGTGAGGAGGGAATCACACGCGTGCAACAAGCAATACTGGGACGAGGCGTTGCGGCTCAGGGACATGAGGAACAAATTGGAACTGATCCGCGAGAAGGAACTGTACGACATGAAGCATCTCGACCTGGACGAAGAGGTGAGGAAGCTGGGGATGCTCAGTATCGGCAAGAGGGAAGTGGAGCTGGCTGAACGGGAAAACATCTGCATGGACTCGACGATGTACAGGTACGTTGTAGTTAGAGAATGGCGTAGAAGATAAGGCTAGGAAAACGCGGAGATCGCTTATTTTCACCGCTTACCGATGTGTGAAAGATAGTTGAAGAACTAAATGGAGTGTGGGCTCATTTTCTACCGGGATACATTGTATCGCGCCTGATCGCGTCGACGTCGAGATCTAATGAGCTTCGAATGCTTTTAGTCGTGATACAACATTACCTACGGCACATCGAGCCATCAGATATCGATCACCAACTGTATTCTTAATACGCTAACGTTCACTCGACAATCAGATACGTCGCAAACGCGGCACGTGACCGTGAGCGATGTGTAAGGGTCTAGGACGACGAGCGGGCACCTCCTGCTTCTCGAATTAGTCGAACTCCGGTCGATGTTGCAACCGAAAACCGTGAGTCATTCACGTCTCACGATACACGTTTACTCTCTACGCTCATCAGGCATTTCGTAAACGCGTGCCAACACGCTCGTCATCCTACACGCCCTACATTCGTTCCTCGGTAGATCGCAAATAGGGTCCTTGCTTAGCGCGCAGAGGTTTAAGGGTCGACGATGAGAGATTCCTCTGGATCACGTGGATCATCCGAAGACGTTGGCAACTTGTTCCTTTGCTTTTCAGCGAGGATGCAAAGGCCATGTGGAAGAAGTGGGTGCACGAGGACGACAGGTCCGCGATCAAGGACGCGCGGGTGCAGAGGGAGACGTTGATGAACAGCCTGGAGAAAGAGTGGCAGAATCTGGCGATTCGCGACAAAGAGAGGATCTCCCGAACTTATCAGACTGTGATGAATGACTCTGCTCTGCAAGAGGAGCACAAGTTGACAGCGACGATCAACGCCGCCAGAATGAAATCGTTCGCTAGTTCCTTCAAATAAGCCACCGACTGAATTTCGGCAAACTTATCAAGCTTGATTACCCCGGTGCCAAGCTTCGTAGCAATTAGTATTCCAACGTTTGTACTTCACGGTTTTTTCGTCGGCGGTAACGTATACCGTGCCTAGCGTGCATTCCAAGTAAATTTATCGGGGCATTTATAGTCACGACAATGTACGGGGAAGAACACACGGAAAGGGAAGGCCAAGCATGCGTTAAAATATGTAGTAACGTTTCGTAAAGACTGAGTACGTTCCGAACGAATCGGTAATCCGTCTTGAACCATTTATAATATGTGATACCGGTGCCGTTCCAGATTAATCATACAACGATTATTACTTTTGATGCTTTAAATACATGACCGTGTAATTCAATGCCGTACAAGCATCTCGTGCTTGTAAAAATCGGATTCGATACACGAATATTTATTTGTACTTCGTCCTTTTGTTTTTTTTTCATTCTAGTCGACATTGTAATGGCAATATCGCGGTACTGTTGTTACATATTGCATTTCCCTTCATTCGATTTTAAGTCTGCAAGACTTATTTAATTATATCGCAAATATTTTGTATTAATATTTTACTAAGGAGATTACTGTACGTTGTATTATTGAACTGAGAATAAAATATTCACGTTGAACATACGATTACAATCGAATACCTACGATACTTCATCCTGTGAGTCTGTTCGAACGCCCACTTCAAATATTACCGATAAACGTGCATGTTTGAATTTGCCGCGTTAGATCGTGCGCCGATAAAACGCGGCGATGTTTCCTTTGCAGCTGGTCAGATGGCGTGACCAGGCTGGCGTTAGTCCCGCGGAAAATGGCGCGCAGCAACCGCGTCTTCCTACAAACTCGCGTACATTCGTGAATTATTCTGCGGTAAAAAAGTGACGTAGTGAAAATCCTTGTGACGTTCGTGGAAGACTGGGAGCTAATTAACTGGTAGCGATTAAGGGTTATTCCTGACAACTCTCGGGACTCGGTCAATCTTCATCACCTGGACGACCCAACGGTTCCCCACGAGGTGAATTTGAACCAAATCTTTGCAACTTATTTCGCCGGAAAACGTGGAATCATTCGTACACTTCGCGCAATAGGGCCTGGCAGCAGACAAATTCGGTATCCCTAATAGTATTTCGAAAGAAATCAATCACTTGATCGTCGATCTCAATGTCGAGTGCTCGATGTGCTCGGGGGATAAGTTAGCTATAGATATAGGCTACATGTGACGTAACTTGGCGCCATTCTCGTCATCGACGAACGATCGAATTATAACCTAAGAAATCAGCCGCAAGTCATCTTACAATTAGTAGCACAGATTGACTTTTTTTTAAATGTTTCCAAAGTTTAGAATGCCATATTATACATATAATACGTACGTGGTCGTCACAAAGTTGATTCGACTAGAAACATTCTTTTTTAGCATACGCATATGGTCGCGAGTCGAAAGTGGTAAACGGAGGGTGGCGAGTCGTTGCCACTCTATTATTGTCCCTATTCGGAACTGTTAATTAAAGGGCCACCGTTCGTGCGGCTTGGGGCGCGAAAGAATTTCCAAGGAATTCGTGTGTAGGGTAGGCTAGGTGGTCGCCATTAATCCTCGGGCATACCGGGTGACAACGACCAAATTAGTCGGGCGATCCGTCAAAAAGAGCATTTCCGCGGTAGGCGTGCATTATATCCGCCGCGCTGGGCCACATGGTGCTCTGCGCGCAGACACGCCTGCGCAGTCGCTCTCAAAGCCCTGCGATGGCAATTGTCTCTGTGCATACGGTGTGATTTAAGCGTCAACACATATGCATAGCTCTTTAAAGAATTGTACAGAAAATTTCATACAAACTTCGGTGACTAAACGAGCACAGTGAACTTCTCGTCGACTCGAATGGTTCCTGTCAATTTTAAAGGGCTGGCGCTCCGTCTGGTTAGCGAGCAAACTACAGAGATCTCGAAATGTCGCGTTAACGTTTAAATCACATCCACGCTGTACATCCAGAGCAGGAGGTGGCGGAGTGGGAGGAAGGAAGGGGAAGAAATAAAGTTTGTAATGCGTGTATCGTGCGTGCAATGGCCCGTGAAAGCTGACTGGCTGCTCGACACCCAGAAGACGAGGGATGCAGCCGCGCCAGCTATGTTAATTAAACGCGTTTCTAGCCCCCGCATAGGAAATCAGAGAAAAAAGGAGATGAGACGAGCGGTGCTCGAGGAGGAATGGGGCAACGTGAAAGAGGGTGCCGGCTAATAACACGTCCCGTACGACGAACGCACGCCACACGCCCGTCTTCTTCTTCTTCCTCCTTCTACTCCTCCATCTCCTCCATATCCTCTGCCTCCTTTTCTTCTCGATCTTCTTATTCTTCTCCCTCCGGCGTTCTTTTTTGTCCTTGCCCCCGACTTGCCTTCTCGACCACAAAAGAGTTTCGTAAGAGCCCGGGCGATCTTCTGCATTTCTGCAATAACTCTCAGCTACTTTTTCCCGTCGCGAAATCTCCGTTGAAATCTCCGTTTGCATCGCGCACCTTCGGTCCAACAGATTTTTCCAAGCGGGGATACACTATTCCTTGCTCCAATTCGTAGAGTGCACCGTTCCAATCTCTTGCGACGGCTTTCTAATCACCTCGCGAGGAATAATAACAGACGACGATTTAAACGTCCCACTTCCCTTTCGATCAACCCCTTGAATCTGCCTCTGCCTCCAAGCAAGGATCCGTCTGAAGTTCTGAACTCCTCGGGAGATCCAGCCTCGTTCAGGTTTCTGCTTTAATAGCGACAATAAAGTCCCCGTTACACGGGAATTACGCGGGTTCCGGCTTGACGCGTACACAAAAAACCCCGGCCGAGGAAAAAAGGCTAAAGGAAAGGGTCGGCTAAAGTTACGCCGGCGACAAATTAGCCAGCCGCTGGGGAGGGTTTCGTGTGCTTCGCGGAAACCCAGTCGGGCCACGTGGGCCCGCCGTAAAAGGGAAGCAATGAAGACAGCATATGTCTGACGAGCGGTTAATCATCGGGGAAAATTCTCTGTCGTCAACAGATTAGCTGCGTTCCGAGTCCGACTTCGCCGCGCTGCTTTCACACCCTTGCCCTCCATCCCTTCCCGCGGCCGTTTCCCAGCCCCTTCGGAACTTCCGCCAACTTCCACGCGTTCCCGAGAAGCCGCCGTGTAAAACGGGGACACGGCTCCCGCGGGCCCAATCAGCCGGCAATTCGCGCGCAAAAATTGAGATGCAAATTGTGGTATAATGTCCGAGTATCAGCCAATATTTAAGTAAAATTTCAACCGCAATTTGGGCCGTTTTAAACTCAATTTACGCGGCGATCGGTCCCAAAGGCTCGAGGAGTGTAACGAGTTATCTTTAAAGTTGTACAACGTCGATCGTCGAAGATACCTACTACGTGCATCTTTTTTTTCCACCCCGCGTACGTGCACGCACTGCCTTCGGGCAGGAAGATTGATTCAATTATTGCGGATGGAACCGGAGTAAACACCGGTATTATGTAAATTTTTGCCCATTCCGTGCCTCTGACCCGCGGAGCGTTCATTATACGCTCTATGAAGCTCCGCCGAATTGGGAGCGGTGATTCGCGATTATCGGGACGGCATTAAATAAGCGTTAAACAAAATAATGTATTATAATTAGTATTTACGGTGCGACAGTGCCCGGAAATTTTAATCGCGTTATCGCGCCGATAATTGAATGCGAGGGCCGACGAGCGCGACGAAAATTAATAGCAAACGGAACCGCGCTGCGTTCGTTGCTCGCGAACGTACGGATCGCCAGGCGGCTTCGTTCGTCCTCGCCAGATAGACTGTGCGCGTTCTTTTTATTTACGAACGGGCACAACGAAGCAGTTTTGTTTGGGAGTTTGGCAAATCGTTGCCAAGACCGAAGCAGCGCGATAAATCTTCCTAGGGAAACTTCACGCGCCTGCCTCGCGGCTCCGCCGAAAATTTATTCCTTTCGTTATCGCGGGCTTCCCCCGTCGGCCTTGGACGTTAATCGCATGCTTATGCTCGCGATGTCTAAGCAACGGCATGCGCAGAGGAGTAACGGTGCGTCAGGTCTCGCGGTTGCAAGACGAATGATTGACCGTTCTAGAAGAATTGCTAATAAAAGTTCCCCTTTGAGTTTCGCCTGGATTAGCCGTTAGAATAGGAAGGTGTTTCGGTTTCACCCGTCTCTGTTCCGTTGTCCACGTTACGGGCTAGAGAAGAAGTCCGCGGTGTTTTCTGCGTGCCACCTGGACAGCGATTTTCTCACGGCGTTCGTGCCGAGATAATTAAAGCGTGTCTTTGAGGACGGAACGGAATGGAAGTGCACGCAACGTGATCCTCGCGAAACCGTTTGCGGTGGTAGAAATCGCGACTTCTTTTTTCGTTCGTTATTATTTAGAATATCGGCACCGGCGCGAATCGCCACTACTTTCCGGCCAACGAGTCCCAGGGATTGTGCCGTGACATTTAGCACGGTGGTCGCGTCCCACTCCCACGCGACGACAAGTTTCCAAGCATTTCGTTGCTTTATTCCTCAATGATACGGCTAATGGCACAAAGAGGAGTCTGCTTTTTCGAGCGATCTGCCGGGGACTGTAATTACACCTTACGAGCGTAGGGGACATTAATTGCAGACCGTGGATTATGATTAATTACCGTGTCGATAATGATTCATTGTCGCATCTAACGATACCTCGCCGGTAACATCTTCCTCGGCGGAGGAGCCCGTAATTATAAACAGGCGAGGGCCGGTGACCCGCGATTTTCGTGGCCCTTTTCAATTTTCAGATAAAGGCCAGCGGTTCCGCGCGGTTGAGTTATTTCGCCGGGCGGAAAGGCGCGTTCCAATTAAACCGCGCGTGCCGGTTACATAATTTTCTAATCACATAAATCGAGAAGTGGCCGTGCCCGAAGCTGGCGATCGTAAAATTCAGCGGAATCTCTGGTCAACGTGGGGGCCCTTTCGAGGGGGAGTTTTCCAACCTACGATCACCGAGCATTTCGCGCGCAGTTTAGCCAGAACCTACTTCATATTTTTATCATCAAATGTCGTTTATATTCATTAATTACTGAGAAATTTATGAGGTACGATTTAGGTGACCAGTGCGTAGTGAATACAATCCCGGGATACGGGATCCCGCGATCCCGGCTGTTTTTTGGATTCCAAATATCCCAGGATTTGATATAAATAATCCCGAGAACATCAGGATTTTTTAAAAATGTGAATTACTTTATGAACACCTGAAAAATATAAAAATAAACAGAATAAATAAACATACTCATTTCATAATAATAAGGACAATAATAATAATGGTTTATTTAAATAAGAATATTAAGTCGCATATACCTAACTAAACTATATTTATTTTTACAGTGATATTCTCACTTTCCGCTATTTCGAAATCGCGCTAGTTGCAAATCGCAACTTGTCTGAACACGTAAAGTCGAAACATTGTCGATAGGGTGACTGTACCTAATATAGCCACGCAAAAGTTAAATCGCTGTCGATTGAATAATAATTGATATTTTTCCATGCAGTTCGTTTCAAAGTAAAGAGAAATTATTCATCTTTCATGTAGCATATGTTAGAATCGTTGAAACCTACAAATTGTTAATTAGGACTCAAAAAACGTAAGACATGCAAAAATCGGGTGCTGAAAAAAGTGTACCTAATATCGCCGACTGAAGAAATATTGATTAATTCATGTATATATGAGTCTTTAAAGTCATTTTCACATGTGCTTTTATTATTTCTTGCTCTATAAATTTCTTTTTATCCATCTTTGATTTCATTTTTATTAGAATAATATAGAAATTTGAAAATATAGATTTTTAAAATATTTTATTTTTTACGTTCCGATGTACATATTGGGCAAATAAATTTTAATTCGGTTGCTCCGCACATTTCGTGACCTCACCTGTAACAAGCATTACATCGAAACCATTGTTCTCCGGTAGGCGGTATTGAGAACACGCATACTGCTAAAAGAAAAACGCTATTTTCATTATGAAAAATATTTGAATCGATTTCATTTCTTAAGTACATCATTAATTAGGTATTTCTAGTAGATATTCTTGGATTCACAGATTTATTAGACTTACCTTCTCCGAATGTGACGTAAAATTGTGACAGTCCAATAAATTTTTACACTATTAAGATTCTCTAAAATCCTTCCCTTTCTGTAATTGTTGATCACATGATGCTGCAATTATAGTATGTCTTCCTACATATGTTTAGGTACTAATTCAGTGCATAACCGATAAATTTTAGAGCTTACTTTAAGAGATATAGCGAGTGGCGATATTAGGAACACTGGCGATATTAGGTACAGTCACCCTATGTATTTTTGGTGCTTTGCTGTGTTTTCGTTCGCATATCCAAAATCCCGGAACCCGAGGTAGACATTAAAAAATCCCGGGATAGTAAATAATGACCGGGATTGTATTCCCTACCAGTGCGACATTGGCTACCCGGTTTTGTCCGAGTTTGCCCCACTGTCTGTCCTGCAAGACCCACAATCTCATTCTTCCAACATCCCCTTCGAACATTAGGGATCCATCTTCCAGTAGCCATTCGCCAAACTGCAATCCAATGCACATTGCAAAATCTGCGGTTGGCGCAGAACCATGGACGATAAGGGTCGCGGCCCCGTGCCGGCTCAAAGGAAATATATTTATAAAATTCATGGCAGACGTCTGCGCTGGTTAATCGGTTTCCCGAGGACGTTGATCAATTTCGTCTAGGAAAGAGGAGAGATGCGCCCTCCGAAACTTCCCTTTCCCACCTTCACCCTCTTCATCACCGCCACTGTCCTCCCCCATGGCCTCGTCCTTCTCCCTCTCACTCTGCTGCCTTCTCAGCCCCGGTCCCTCGCTTCCCCGTTCCACAGCTCTCGTCCCTGCCTCCTGGTCCCTTCTTTTTCGAGTCGCCAAAAAAATGCCCCTTCGGGCAGGACTCTCTCTCTGGTAGCTTCCGCCGTTCCGAGATGCTCGCCGGCGTTCCCGCCTCCGCCTCCGCCTCCGCAGCTCTGCCCCTGATCCCCACGTCAATGCGGCCACCTCCGTCTTCCCTCCGGCCTGCCCTTTCCGTCAGTGACAGGCAAAGCGAGCGAGCGCGCGCCCGTCCCTGCGAAATCACCCGCTGCCCCGCTACGAGGAGAGAGCGATATCGGAGCGCGTGCATGCACATGCAACGCGAGCAAGGAGGAGAGGGCCAGAGGGAGGTCCATTTCCCTCTAATTCCCTCTCTCTGCCCCGCCGCGGGATCGCGGCTGCACATCGCCGCACGTAAATACGGATGCAACGAGCGCGAGCCGGCGCACGCACTTATGCAAGGCTTTTCTTCTCTCCGCCGGAGCCTGTTACGCGGACGAAATAAGTGCGCCCAGCCACCTAGGCGGCCGGCGCGGCGCGAACAGCGGAGGGAGAAAACAGATGAAAACGGAGAAAAAGGGGCACGTCGCGTCGCGCGTAGGGAACGGGAACGAGAACGAACGAGACACGGAGTCCTGCACTCTCCGGCCCCGTTCACCACCTATCTCTCCCTTTCTCTCCTCTCGCCTCTTACGCTCCTCCGCTCGCTCCTACTCGCCTCTACTCACTTCTACTCTCTATCCCCGTGTCCTCTGCCGTGGCTGGTCCGCGGTCGGTGTGTGCGCGCTCGCGTGTACCTACGTGTTTCATGTTAGTGGCCCCGGTACACGCTCGTCTTCGTCGCCCCGGCTCGCGCCTCTGTCTGCGTGCACGTACATTAGGTACCTGCACGTATATATAGGTACCTATCTATAGGTACCAAATGGTAAATGAGAGGGTAGACGCGAGGTCCGGACGCCCGCAGCTAGCGGCGACCCAAAGCTTCGTCTACCGCGGGGCTGTATGTGCCACCGCACGTACCGGGTGATCACGAAACGTCCACCCTTTTTTTCTCACCGCCCGCCGTCCGCGGCCAACCGCCGATTTCGGCCGACCAAACGCAGGGGCAAACGATCTTGCGCGCCGCGCGCAATCAAGCCGGACGTAGGAAATGAATTTCGTTGCGCGCCGAATGAAAAACCGATCGTCGTGGCCTTACAGAGCGTTGCTACTCGTAATCGAGGATTCTAAGTGCTTCCTGCACTCGAGCTTGATGCTCGGTATCGAATAACACGGGGACGAACAGGAATGCTTCTTTAATCGTTCAGACCTTGTCGTTTAATTTCTTTCGAGTAGGCTGTTGTATTTAATGCTGCGACGAATCGGTGCGTCGGGGAATAATCTCTTAGAAAACGGGGCTGGATATTCGTTAGCCGTTCCGTGGCTTTAATGCACCGCTGAAAAGTATTTCCCGGGGACGATTTGCAAAACCGACTCAAATCGACGGTTTATCGCCGGGCGCAGGGGAAAAAAAGGAGAGGGTGAGGTGGGCAGGACAGCGGGGGGAAATGTTGTAAAGTCGTTTCTCGTTGTACACCGCGGTCACAGATGAAAAATTTTCTATATCGCGGACTATTATCGTTGCTTTAACTGTATTCGCTCGCTGCGCGCTTTTTCAATCGCGCCGCCGGCTGTTGAGTGCATTTTGTTCACAAATCGGAATCGAGCGGCGGGTAGACGAGGCGGGCGGCCACGGGGAGGGGTGGGAAAAATTGCTACGTTCGCACGAAATTTCATATTTTCCCGCCGCACGGGATGGGCGATAATTTAGGAGCGAAATGAAAGGCGCATCCCCCGATAACGCGGACGCGATAACTCGAGGAAAATGGGGCGGAGAGTGCATTTCGCGGGAAAAAAGGTCACGCACGGGGTGGACGGAGATTATTTTCCAATTGTATCGAATGCACCAAGATTTACCGAGCCGAATGTTTTTTCATCGTCCCGAGCTCGGTAGAGGACTTTGCCATGCCGGCTGGACGTCGCGTGTATTCCTTCGGGAGCAGCTATGTTTGCGAAGTCGTACATTTTAAACGAAGCCCCGGGAAATCTCCCGCGGATCCGCCACTGTCATTGTCTCTTTACGCACGTGCGAGGCAGCGCAGGGTTTTCCCGTGCGAATGAAAGCCAGGTCCGAGTTGTAAGATGCAATCTGGCCGACCGATCTTCGCGCTGTAGAGTCACCCTGGTGATTCGAATTGATTAAGTTTTCCTACTGTCTTTCGTCTCATTGTTACGTGCTGTTGGTTCTAATTGGCTCGAGCGAGATGATTTCATGCGCTCTGATTATTTGCAAAGATGTCGGATGCTTCTTCCTGTTCGATACCCTTGTCGTTCGGTCACGACGCAACTGATAAATAACCAGTCGGCAACGTCGGTACATATGCCTCGAATCCTACTAATATAATAAATGCGAATGTGTTTGGATGTTTGGGTGTTTGTTACTCAATCACGTCGCAACCACGCAACGGATCTTTCTGAAATTTTGTATACACGTAGGGGAAGCCCGGGCAAAGCGAATGCCCTGGGCAAAGCGGATAGTCTCTTTTTTGACTTTGTTATTAAAGATGGCCGCACGAGTCTTTCCTGATCGAGAAAGCGACCGGTTGTCCATGCCATGACAACACAATAAACTACGTGATTGCTGTTGTGCGTCGTTTGTGAAGAATAAACCAAAATTGTGCGTTTTCTTACATATTTCGCTCAGGTATCTACGTGGCTTTATTATTAATAGTTATCGGTATTTACCACACTAAATGTTTTTTATAAGATCTCTATGTTCTTAAGATTCTATTAGAGGTTAACATTTTTAATTTGTTGTTCATACTTTTAATAAACATTCCAATTTTCCACCAAGTGGGTTCTTGGGGCAAAGCGGATGGTCAAACCTCTTTGCCCTGCTAATTCCGGTCATATTATTATTGCCGTTTTATTTTATTCTAGCATGGTTTTCCAGTACAAACGTAAAATAGGCTTACTTTTGTGACGAATGCCAAAATTAACTATGCATTATTTAATAACATCCGCTTTGCCCGACCCCTTCATCCGCTTTGCCCAGGGGGGTAGGGCAAAGCGGATTGATTGACTTATTTACGTTTTTCATTGTAAATAGGTTTAAATGTTTTAGTTATTAATTTTTTCCTTATTCTATCTAAAAGCTGATTAATTTTAAAAGATTATTATAATAAAAAATATTTCTCATCTCAATCGTAACTGTGTTATTTTTCTCACTAAACCTTAACACAGCCGCTTTGCCCGGGCTTCCCCTTGTCCAGGACCAGAAATAACACATAGGATACTTTTTATCCTGATTTTTTTAACCGATCTGGACCAAATTTTGCATAATTCCTCTCTAAACCCTGTGGAACATGAAATCTGGACATCCCTCCTCTTCCCACTAATTTCACCCCCTTGACACTCTGTGACAATCAAAGTTTTACTCGGGCAACGCCGGGTACTTTAAGTTAGTTCATACTAAAATCGAGGCACTGCTTCGTTGCCAAGGAAATCAATTCCCCGCGTTACTCCCTGACAAACAATTACTCCCTTGCACAACAATCGCCCACCCGTTGGATCCTTTTCCTTTTATCGTGAGTCAGACGCGCAGGTATCGTGGCAACGATATATCTAGCAACGCGATCGCTCGAGTCCTTCGCTGCTGATCCTGCCCACCGTGTCAGGACGTTGCTTAGAAGCATCCTTTTTCTCGTACTTGGGAACGGCCTGCCAGGTGATTAGCTGAAGCTCATCGCGGCCGCACGTGCACCTCCACTTTACATTCTCCCGGCTATGCCCGTCAGCGATGCTGACTTCACCCCTTCGACGTTCCAGAATCCGATGCAATTATCACGAGCCGGCATCGACGGAGATGAAAAGAAACGCGCCCGATACTTCATTCGCGATCGTCGTCACTATTTCTCTCGCGATTTCACCCCCCCCCCCCCCCCGCGGAGCCGCGTTATCTACGTTATCGAAAGTCCCATTGGCCATTAATAATCATTCCCTTCGTCGTTGATAGTCACTCGTCTATAAAACCAATACTCCGTTCGATTTCCTATCGGCGCCCTTTTTATTCTACCGCGCCCCGTGCCGCTATCAGCGATCGACGCGAATAAAGATTAAATTCGGTGGGAATAATTGTTAAAAATTTATGACGACCCCAGAGCCCGCGCGCGACCGTCAGCCCCGTTATTATGATACGTGATTTATGCGAAATCTAATATTCCGCGGTCCGCGGTTCCGCCGACGGCCACCGGCTAAACACACCTGTTATCAGTGGTTCCGCACTGTTCACCATTACACGGGGCCGGTGTTATCAAACGGGGGCGGGTGCTCGTAACCAGAGGCGACCGGAATAGCATTTTAAATCCGAAACGGAAATATGGACCGTACGCTGGTAATTTGAATCTCAACGGCGACGGTACAACCCGAGCAGGTGTAAAAATATTACGGGTCGGAAAGCTGCTTATTGTTCTTGAACCGCCGACGCGTTATCATCCCCGTAATTCCCGCGGCGTGGCAAACAGAGTCGCGGGGCTCCGGTGGCCGAAAAAACCAGCCCCGTGCTTTCGCGAACGCATGCCAATCATTGGCACGCGGGATACACGAGCCCGTTGCCGCGTCCCTTCGATCCTGTAAATAAAAATCCACATCGTGCATTATAGATTTCGGCAAATAATCGTCTGGCGCCCTGCATTCGCGGCGAAGGAACCAATTAATCGGGTCCACTATTCTCGCGGGTTCGATCGGCTCGATTACGCGTTAATTCGGGAGCCCTTGCCTCGGGAGTTATATCTACCGCTTCAGAAGTTCGTGTACCCTCTTCAGCCGTTGCCCGACTTCGAGCCGCTTGGAGTATCATACGAATCTGAAAAATTAGGCTCCCCTCTGTAATCGACAGTTGAAAACCGCCGAATCGTAATCGAAGTACGTGCCACGAGGCTGTCGTCGTGCTTCCGAGGCGATTGAAGCCGCCCCCGAATCCCATCATCGAGTCAATGATCCAGAAAGGTCAGTCTTCGTCTTCCCGCGACGTGGAAGTCCAAGTTCCCCCGATTCTCGCCGGGACACCCAGTATAGAACGACCCGTGTTCCCGTCCACGAACACAGGCGAGCCAGGCCGCGGACTATATCGGTGTAAGAACGGTCGGTCGATGGGATGAGAGAGAGAGAATCGTCGTCCGGACCTCGCGTCTACCCACCGAGTTGATAGGTTGTTCGAGGGAGAGAGAGGAGAAGCGCGAGCAGGCGCGACCGAGATGAGAGGCGGCGAGGGTGGGACGGAGAAGGGGGGATCGTGGATGCCGCGAGGTAAAGAGAGAGGGTGGACGGGCGCGAGTGAGCGTGGCTGAAGGGTGGAGAGAGAGGGAGAGAGCGAGGTGGCCGAGCAACGAGATAGAATTAGAGGAGGACGAACGAACCTTTGCCTCGCCGCTGTTTCGAGGGATGAAGAGAGAGAAAGATCGCGGCATGGGGGCGGACGGCAGGGGGAGGGAATCGTGGAGGACCAGAGCCAGAGCAAAAGAGGAGAGTCTGACGAGGGAGAGAGGCCGCGAGAAAGAGCGGCAGCCGTCGAGAGTGCGGTGTATATGGAAGAGAGGCATAGAGGAGGTGGAGCGAATAAGAGAGAACCGTGCTTCGTTTCGTTCGGCTCCGGCTTCGCCTCGGCTTTCGTTCGGCAGGAAACCCAACGAAGGGTGGAGGAGGACGAGGCGGTGGTGTACGCGGTGGACGAAAGAGAAGAAAACGAATGGAGGGATGGGCCACGTAGAAATCGTCCTACCGTACCGTGCTACTACCTGCGATCCTTGCGGTGAATCCGCCTTCCAGGATCCCTTCCTTCCTTCCTTCCTGCCGGGCTTCTTCCTTCTTCGCCTCGCGTCTTCCCGGCGTCCTCCCTTTCCTGCATTCTCGCGGTCCTCCGCCCGTTTCACCCTCTTCCCTCGTCAAACCGCGACCCGTACAGCTCTGCGTCTCTATTCCAACGTCACCGAACGCCTTTTCTCTCCTCGCCCTCCGCGCTGGTCATCTACTGCCCCTCGCAGCCCCCACAAACTTTTAAACACTAGCGCTGCAATTCGAATATCCGTTCCACGAAAGCGAAATGCCCGCTCGCGAGAAAAATCTGCTGCGAGCCTCGGTCGCATCCCTCCCGAGCCGTTTTCCTTTATCCCTCTTCCTTTTCGCGCCTCCCTTCACCTTCCCCCGTGGTCCAAGCTTCAAAGCTTTTAAATTCCGCCGGTGAAACCGGGATATCCGCTTTTTCCAGATTGAATTCGCGTTCCCAGGGCCCCGCTCCACTCCGTCCGCGTTTTCTTCTCCCGTTTTTGCCGTGCACCCGGCTTTGCGCCGCTTTTTCGCTGTCCCCACGCATCCGCGCCCTTTGAACGCCCGTTCCGCGTGAAACCCTTTGTTTGGGGAAATTTCGGCTGGAAATAACGTCTCGAAAAGTCCCCGTGCTCTCCACGTACCGATTTTCATTCGCGAGGGCGTATTTTCCCTCCCCCGTCTTCGCCCTTGCCTCTTCCTCGCGAGGGGGGGTGTTTCATTCGTATGCCTACCCCGTGCCAAGCGTCGTTTTTACCGATACTCTAATCTCCTCCGTTACGATATCGAGGACAATGCGATCCAGACGCGCGAACTTTATTACGGCCTCCTTTTTTGGCTGTGCGCTGCGGTTTCATTCTACTTGCACCTGTCTGTGCAGTTCGCCCGACGTCGGACGCTCCGCTTCCACTCGCGACCGTGCGATCGTCCGCTCTTACCCTTTTACGCCTCGGACGCGCTTCCTCTTTGTTCTCCGTTGTTAAAGTTTCGTTTCTTAATCAGGGATCCCGCACACTCCACCCTTTTCTCGTCACTGTTTATTTACATTTTGTCCGCGTTTATCGGCGCGATAGCGATGCTCCCACCTCTCCCGCCACTGCTAATCGTTAGCCTTTGCGAACTTGCCACGTCGCCTCTTGACATTTCTTTCAATTGCGAGCTCCGCGCGGAAGTTCAACACCCGTTTCCGCGTGGAAGCGCCCCGATCCGTCCGCGTTGCCCCAACGACCCCGTCCTCGCTCGCTTCGGACAGTACAATTTAAGTTTCGAATTAGACAGAAGCAGCCTGTCGCCATTAGCGGATCGATCTCGTAGCAAATTGAAACGGATCGTCCTGAATTGTGCAACAAAGTGGCGACGATCCGTCTGCTCTTTGGAAGTCCGCCTCTACCCCGTCTGTGCTGGAAAGAAGCTTCTACTGGGAACGAGACGTCAGTCACGAATCGATCCGAGACCCGTATACCTCCGCGCGTTGATTGTCTTCCTCCTCTCTTTGTCAACGCGACGCAGGTGGTAGGAAAACAGAAAAGAAAAAGAGACGACGGAACGCGGATCGGTTGGGAATAGTTTATAGGTGGCACTTGATCGAAAGGAATCGCGTGAAATCGAATTCGTACGCACGTACGACACGCAGGAACGCGAGGAAGGCGGGCGATCGGTTAAGGAGGAAGAAATAAAAACGATCCAAGGCGGGGGGGGGGAGGACTGTTCGAAACGATCAAAACGCCCTCGATCCTTCGTCCGTGCGTCGGTGCCGATCCTGTGCATGGAGAGGCGAGATCGTCGGCTGCCGCGATGACGAAGCGGTTGTCGTCGAAGAAACCAAATAACGCCGGCCTCATCGAGCTCTGTATGCACGGGCACCTCGTTTGCGCGATGATTTGGTCGAAAAATCCAGCCCCCGCGACCGAAAACTGTTTACGCTGGCCGGTGGTCAAAATGTCTTTGTTTTTTCTTCACCGTTGAAGCGTGGCTAATCAAAGAAGCTCCTGAGAACATGCACACCCTCCACAGAACACTCTGCTCAACGTAGAGTTCGCAAGTAAACGATCCCTCGGTGTTTCGCGAAATCAGAATCTTCGATCGCCGGAGCGTTCTCGTTGCAGCAAAGGTCGGCGAAGAAAATCGTAAAGCTTGTCGTCGTAAAACATCCTGCAGCTTCTTTGTGGTGGTCCTTTGCGCTGCTCCCGCGAACTACCCCACCCCCTTTCTTTTTCCTCCGCCCGTCCCGTGTTCCTTCGGCGGCAATTTCAAGGATTGCGTAAGACGGTCGTTCGGGAGGTTAAAGGCGGCGAGGCGATAATGATAATCGTTAGCAGCAGGTCGGACCACCGAGTTCGAAAAGGTAAAAAAGCGGCGCGACTGCGAGGATGCCACACGAGATATCGCGCGGTGCCCCTTGCGATCCTCGCCGCGGATCGAATGGAATTTCGAATTGTCCGCGCGCGGTCCATTCGGTATTCGCTAATTGCCGAAAAATCGTCGGGCGTCGTCGATATCGCCGATATCGCCGATACCGCCGATACCGGGGGGACCAGCCGGTATCGTCAGATTCCGCGGCTGATTTGATTAGAATTAGGAACACGGCGCAACGACGCCGATTATTCGGCTACTTTCATACGGTATTTGCTTAAACCGACTACGGGCATTCCTCGGGCTTATCTACAACAGTTAGCGTGTAGTCAGGCAGGGTGGTTTAAGAAGGGGGTTGGAACAGGTACTTACATAAATCATCGCTAAGAGGAGTAATAAGAGATTCAGTGAATCCCGACTCCTGTTTCTGGATCGCATAATGCAAAGTTGTATTCCTTCCTTCGCGCGACGATCAGACTTAGGCACGAAGAATAAAAGGTTCGCCCGAGCCGCGACGTTTATGCAACGAGTAATCTGCACTTCCTGTTCGCGGAGGGCCGATTTCCGGCATTGCATAAACTCGAGACGGCCTGTTTGAGGCTGAAAGGCGCGGCGCGGTAATAATGTTAAATATTATCCTCGGGTCAGACCACCGTGTCGATTCGCAGCACCGATACTGCAAGAAGGATTCGTGCTCGCTAACGCTGATCCCCCGCCTCTCTCGCCCTTTCACCTCCCTTGGCCGAAGATTATTTGCGAAATATCCCTTTGATTGAAAGCCGCGACTGGGTTAATTTAAAATTTCGCGAAATTATAATAAGACCCAGGCGCTGGCAATTAATTCTTTCACTGAAGCGATGTTGATTTTCCTCCCCTTGGAGCCGATGGAAACCAGCGTTACCGCTTTCCCATCCACGGCCGAGGCGCGGTATCGTTGATTTTTTAACGATGCCGAGGGAAATACATTTTCACCGCGAGATTACACGCGCAATGTATCCCGCGGATCCTCCGTACACGGGATCGGAGGAAATTGGAAAGTCCTTGCGAAGGGGCAGAGGGAAAATCGGAGGGAAAGGAACGGGGGATGCCGGGGAAACCAATACCATCCTCGTTTACTCGGGAAACGCATAAAAATCTCACTCAGCGACGCAGCGGCTCTAATCTCTGTAATTTCGAATCCTCGTCGCCCCGGGGAATCGCGTCGTCTCGTGGCTCGCCACTCAGCCACGTAATCATCTAATCCCTTCCCGCTGACCACTATTTTTCCGTCGTGCCCCCCAACTTCGATTAAATTAATTACTTACTGCAACTCGCGCGTAATTGGTGGCCCCTGCTTTAAATTCAAAATGTAATACACTGTAACAACTTGGCGGCGCGTAACTGAATTCTTAATCGCCGCGGCCGTGTCGATCGATTAAATCGATCTCCATACGCAACACCGTCCGAAAAATGTTCCTCGAGCAGGATGGTGGCCAGGATTTTCATCGACGCGGCGAATCGTGTTCTTGGGGGCGTAATTTCGGTTTCCAGGCGCTGAAACCTTATCCTTCGCCCGGTGTGTGCATGGCATGGCGGAACTTAAACGCGAATCGCACTCATTCTCGCGTTACACGTACGCGCGTGCGTGGCTGCGAGTCGAGCACGAGGGAAGGCCTCGGTTGCTCGGTGATCGGGAAGGGGCGATAATGATCGTGGCCAATTTGTTTTCCCCGTGGAACGCCTCCCAGATACAACGTTGCCGTAATTATGATAATGACGACGTCCTGGCAAGACAAAAACCGCGGCCGACAGGATGATCTTTCGCTGGATAGCCGCGAGAAAGTTCGCTTTTCCCTGGGACCCGAACTGCTCGCCGGGCCACCGAAGGGTTGCTTTTTAATTGAAACATCAGGCCCGCGCCGCGTTAATTGCGAGCTTCTGCGCGGAGGAGCGTTCATTACCAGCTATATAAATGAAATATTTATACGCGGCCGGGCCACATCGACGAGAGATTTCATCGATCAATCAGGAAGGAGGATAATGTGTGCCGGCGGTATCAACGCGTTCGCGTCGCACTTGTCAACATCGATCATCAATGGCCGACGACTTTTTCCGTCGTCGATGAATAATCGCGCGCGTAACGGGCAACGAAGTCGGGGCGCGCGCGTACCACTCGATCGATCGTTAGCAACATTAATTTATTCAATAATTAGAATCTCTCCCATACGGCACCGCGGAGGGAACGCGTCAGGCGAAACGGTGGACGCGCGCTTCAGTCCGTTTGAACGCGGGGAGGCCCCCTTCGATTCATTTTTCCGGGGAGGCCGAGCCGCCCGCGCAGCAGTATCGTTTTAATTATTTCAACGATATTACTGGGAACGCATTAAACGTTATTTAATACGCTCGAAACCGGAGCGCGTATGTAACCGCGGAAAACGCGGCGGCTTTGTACCTGCCAAAAGCTCCGTTTTCGAATGTGTACGGTATGCAATTCGATGCGGGGGGCGAGCTCGGAGGGGGCAGCGGGTTATTAATAATCCTGAACGATTTATGCTACTTCGAAAACGTTCGTGCCTGCGGTTTTCAATAGTTTTGCCCCGTAACGCTCGGATACGCCCGCGTATATCGGCGGGTAAACAGCTTCGGCTTGGCGCAAATAACCAAGGCGGATGGTAAACATTAATTGGGAGAGAGAAAGGCGGCGGCTTGGCGAAAAGTTGCGCGGAGGGAAGTTCATGTACCTACGGGCGACGTATCACTGTATTTAAATACAGCCGCGCAGTTTTCGATAGGCACGGGGGCTCGTTCCGACGATCATCCGCTCATTTTCCCCAGGAAACGTGCCTAACCGGCGTGCACGCCGTTTTAATTATTTCAACGGCATCGCAACAAGTGCATTAAACGATATTTAATCCATCTCGAGGCAGCGTATGCTCGCCGCCACATAAAATATCGCTTTGTAACTGCCATAGGCCCGCCACTCGAAACGCGTAGGGCGTTAATGATCGTGACCAATTTGTTTTCTGCTTCATACGCTTTCCACAGGCCACTCCACCGGTCCCGACGGATATTCCTACCTCTAGCCGCCGCTGCGACTCATTCTTTCTGCGATTTCGATACTTTCCACTCGCGTATTGTAGTAGGCGAACTGTAAACACTTTTATCAGTCACCACTTATCGGAGTTTTCAAAGTTGTTCCGATGATAATTTCTGTAATATCCAGAACTCTCATTAACATTTCGTGTAATTTTCTTCCAGATCTCACAAGGGAACATCCCGAATCTGGAAATTCAAAAAATGCTGAAACTCTGTGAATATGTAGGGAATTTCCTCCTGATTACAACGCAATTTTTGTTTGCTCCCCAAATTCACTCTAAGGGGGTGTAATTGATTTTGTGTTTTAACTCGTGAACTGTAAAATATTTTTTACCAAGTCATAGATCTAATTAAAAAAAGTAACTTTTGTCTTGAAACTTTTTTTCTATCTCTTACAGTTCGCGAGTTATAACACAAAATCGGAAAATAGCTGAATTTTCAGGGGTTAATTTCACCCCGTTCGAGTGAATTTGAGCAACGAACAAAAATTGCATTGAAATCAGGAGGAAATCCCCTACACATTCACAAAGTTACAGAATTTTTTGAATTTCCGGGTTCGGGATCTTCCCTTGTCAGTCCATCTGGGCAAGAAGAACACCGTCGAAAGTACAGCTAGCGCACTGTGGGGGAGAGTTGCCAATATCGTACTGGTCACCTAAATCCTACCTCATCAATTTCTCAGTAATTAATGAATATAAACGACATTTTATGACAGAAATATGAAGTAAATGAGAAATAGGTAGAAACAAAACCTTTCGAGCTTACACCCTACTTTGTCGTGCTACCTTTAAACATTTCAAAATATCAGGTTTGATTGATGTAACTTTTTGCGGGTGTATTTTAGCTGATAATAATCAAACAATGTAGTTTTATCCTGTATTTTTGTATTTTTCTATAAGCGGGATTACTTTAGAATATTTTGCATTCATTTTACGTACATATTACATTCATTATAAAGTATACATTCATATTTATAAATAAATTGATCATGTTTCCTAAATCGTACCACTACTATTTTTAGAAGAGATACGATTTTGGAAACCGAGGTGTACCGAGATTTGGAGACCGGTTGCCTAAATCGTACCTTTTACAGTATGTCACAAAAAGATTAATAACAAATTAATTTGTTCTGAAGAAAAGGCTAAACATATAATAGTAGGTGCCTAAAAGCTCAAGCTACAATATCCAATAGTGAGCTGCGTTCAACTTAGTACCAAATATGAAATATAACGTAAAATATCTTAAGTGGCAACCCTCTCCTAAGTGATCCAGACCTTTTCTTTTAAATTAGATTGTTATCCGTGCGAGTTAATCGTTGCCCGTAAAGGAGCATCGTGCGCGACGCGAGGCATACTTTCGTTGCTCGTTACGAATGCGTAAAGTTGTACGCCGGGCATCGGAGAATAAATCGCGATACCTCATCGAGCAGTTCGCGCGCCCTCGTTCGATGTTCGCTCCCGGTTTCTGTGCCGCGATCGTTACGAGGTCGCTCCGAGCGAGCCTCGGCTCTGAAATACGTTCTTAATGATTTATGGTCTGTTTATGGTATTGCGATAAGTACGTTTGACACGTGTATCGATTCCTGATGCAACACCCGCCGCTCGCCAACCGCATGAATTTTTTCCCAGTCCCCTTCGCCGTGATTTTTCCACTGCCGCTTTCCCAACGCCCGAGTTACCTGCACCTACGACCTCTAGCTTCTCGAGTAGCGTGAAAGATCTGCAACAAACGCCGCACTCCAGTCCTCCGGACGCGGCGACTTTGCTACTACGCTCTGCTTATCTCCTATCCGTGTCCTCTTCAATTTTCTGGTCGGGTGGGTGTAATAGTTCTTCGCAAGCAGCTTCATGAGCCGCTGTACCACTCGACGTAATCAATGCAGATGGCGTTCTTTGGTGGTGCGCGCAGGAAACGTAAGGTGACAAGCTAGTCCCGATAAAATTGGCAATAGATTAGCCTCGATTCTCACGTTCCGATCGCGCTTCCCGTTTTCCAACCGTGCGCCACGCGCGATAAACAAGGATCTTTACACGAGTAACATCGCTCGATAGAGATAGCGCGGCGATCCACGGCGACGTCGAGCAACTTTTCCTTCCAATCCCGACGCACGTGGACACCAGCCACCACGAATTCCGGATGCGCTTCGGAACGAGTAGGGCGACACACCTAACAGCCGTTCCGATCCTAATCTCGAGACCATCTGAGCCTCTCGTCTTATTCGGGTGCTTTAAATGTATCCCGGCCCGGCGATCACGTGGGCTGGATTTATGCGCGTTACCTGAGGCATCCGTTTCACCGTGTCTTGAGTTACGACACACGGTTCAACTACCAAATTACCGTTGGAACCACACCGAACGATCTCCATTATACTTTCATGGCGAAAAGAACGCGTATCGCTGCAGCTAAATAAGTAATTAAAGTGGGGCTCTTAATTACCGCGGAAATATCAAGATCGGCAAAGGACGTGGCCAATGACATTCGTAGATCTCACTGGATACACCTGGGCCCTCGCTTCCTGAACGAATATCCAGGCTACCATTCATCCCAACCCCCGCGATTCTTTTTCTGCTAGTGGTAATTGCCGCGAGATTATAGGTATCCTTTGGTGCATCGAGGCTGCGCCCCGGCCACCCAGTATAGCTTTCTGACGACGAATCGGCGGTTGGCATTCCGCTTGGCCAGAACCGCGCGCACCGCGCCGATATACCGCTGATGAGTGGTTGACTGCCGTTTCGCGAGCCGAGGCAGAAATATTTCGTTATCTTAATGAATCCGTGTGAACGGAACGGTCGCGCGGCCGCGCACGGTAGCGCTGGAAGAGCGTGGCATCGCCGATAAGATTACGTTCTTTATTGGCGCCATCGGTGGATGTTCGATTTAATTAATTTAACATTAAGCGGCGACAGCGCAGATAGAGGCACAGGGACGGGCCGGTGCGCGCGGACCTTTGCACGCCAGACGCCCCTAGGATTACCGTACGGTTCCCTTGATGTAAATAATTTCTCATTACGGTTATAGTAGGTTGCCGCTGCGGAGATAACGGCGATAAACGGGCAGTACTTTGTTTCTTATCGAGCGTTTCGAGGAAGTAACACTTGCGAAATATATTACAAAGCCACTCGCGCGTATATTGAAAGATACACGGGGCAGATAACGAGCCGTACAACTGGCGTCAGGGGCTTTTCACGATCCCGCAAAAGTCACACTCTCGATCGTGATCCAGCGAGGCTTAACGCGATCGACTTACGCACAAGTGACGGGCGCACTCGGTATCTGAAATTCCGTTGCGTTTACCCACGCCGCAAGGATTCCGTACCGTTCCCACTGGCCGATTCCAGTCTATCTGGTGACGCAAAGTCCTGTCCATAAGACGCTGTAATAATGCGATCGGACGACGGGGTTCCCCAACGGAATTCCGCGAAACTTCTTCGCGTGTGATTGCCGGAGAGAACGTGCTGAACTTTTTCGCAGACAAAGCTATTACAGACCCGAGCGTGTAAACCGTGTCCCTCTGCGAGATAATTTGCATAGCAGCTTCGGGTGAAAGTGCTCCAGGCTGTAAGTGCTCCACTCGCTGATTTGCTACGAGTGTAATTATTATATTTGTGATCCCATTAGTGTATTATACCCAGCGAACGCTGTAGGTATTCGGACTATGTTGACGGTGATTATTCAGCCTGAAACATTTATTACGTTATCAAGCCGCAAGAAGGAGTGGACACGATCGCGAAAGGCCAAACAGTGGTTTGAAAAGGGAGCAAGAGCGGAGCTCCGTTGGGCACGCCGTTACGTCCGCGGGTCACCGGCGACGCCGGCCACGATAAAAAGTCGGTTTTCGTTCCTCTCTCCCTCTCGTCGATTTGCCTCGAGTCAAAAGTTACGAACGGGCTGACGGACAGGTGACGCAGACGGATGCCGCTCATTTGTCTCGCTTCGAGATGAGCGACGAGAAGAGCCGAGAGAGAAAAGGTGTGCTCCGCGCCCGGAGCGAAAGGGATGAAGACAGAAGGCGCTCGGAGCGTAGAATCGGGACGGAGAAGGACGGACGATTTTTTGGGCAAAGAGGACTCCCCGTCGCGTTCGGCTTCCCGCTGGCACCGGTCAATTTGCTGCTCCTTTTTTTTCTCCCTCTTTTTCTTTCATTACGCCAAACTCTCGACCGCGAGAATCTCTCTTTCCCTCCGCGTCCGTCCTTTCTTCTCTCTCAACGGCTGCCTCTCCCTGATCGTCCTCTCTGTTTCACGTTGCGTCTTCCTCCACCCAGCGCCCCCGTCGCCTTCAGCTTTTCGCCGGACTTTTTCAACGCCGCGCGATCCAGCCGCGTGCACCCACAATGCGACCGGCCGCGCGATTAGAAACGGATCCTCCTCTCAGCGGCGTTAGACTCTCCCGCGGCTGTTCCAGATACCGTGGTCGATATCTACCTAATTGAGTTTCTTTGAGGATCGCCACGACGCTGCCTTCCCCGAGCTCCCGCTTCCCCAGCTTCCCGGGTCCGACGGGAATAGGATCGCCGCGCTTCCAGGACAGGCGGAGAAGCCTTCCGCCCAGACGTCCTCGCGAAAGGAGGGCGAAGTAATGCTGGCTCGTCCCTCCTGCTCCACGGATGAAAAAGAATCGCGAAGAGACGCGGCGAAGGAGATTCTAACGGACCGATAAGCTATGGAAACTTCTCGCTCCCTCGAAGAAGGCCCGCGGACTATAATGTCCTTAATCCAGGCACGAGAAGACGCCTCCCTACAGTTCCTTCCTCTCCGCCGTGCCGCTCCTCTTGGATTTCTTTTCTTCCACGGGAAACGACACGCTCGAACTTGGTCCTCATTATTACAGTACGCCCGGAAGGAACGGCTCTTTTTATTATCGCCACCTTTTCAAAGGATTCCCTAATGGCGTCTCGTCTCGCCGATAACACCGTGCCGGGCGTTCTCCTGTCGCCGGAAGTTTCCCTTCTCCCGGCTTCTGTTGGCGGAAATCTCGCGGAATTCTACGATGGAAAAATCGTTTCTTCTTCGACAATGCAAGGGTCTCGAGTGAGCGCGACGCCACTCGCGACTGGTCCCGACTTTCCACCCCCTGGGAACTTGAAGCCACGTTCTCGATAGCGAATTATACAAATCGTACAAATTCACGCTGAATCACAGGCTGTTTAAACTTATTACACGCGATCGCGATTATCTGGCCGCGATATCGGTCGAAACGGGGGACCGGTCTCGCGTAGCTTCGATAGCCAACGTTTCTGCTATTACGCTCGCGCACGTTTCGCTTTCCTTTTTTTTTTCCTCGCGCCATCAACGCGACTACTCGCACGTGAAATCGCTCGCATCGCGTCCGCCGATAGCTCCGCGTGTCCGCGGGCGCAATAAAAAGAGGTGGCCGCGCGTACCTCGAGGGCGCGTCAGCCTCGCGGACGTTATTTCTGCTATTATGTTTACTCACACTTATATTCGCCTCCGCTCCGGCTCTGTTCACGTGGTTACACCGCGAGAAAGGAGGCGTTACGAGCAATCCCGTTTTCTCGGATACACGCTGCCTCTCCGCGACCAGGAAACTCGTCCCGATCGGTCGTCCCTCCCCCCGTGAAACGGGTTCTCGATTCTCCTCGGTTCGTAAAGATCCTTCCCATCCGATGCACATCCTAGCGCGGCGCGCCGTGGACGCGGCCCTTATCGATTCCTTCGATTTCAAGCCCCGGCCGCTCTTCTATTTGCGTAACCGGGCAAAATGGATTCCACCATCGAGCCGTCGTTTTATTATCGCCCAAGATTATCGGCCCGATTAATGGGAGAGGCTTCTCGTTACACGGTTGTCCACGGGTGGATCCAAAGCGGGTGACCAACGATCGATCCGAACGTCGAGTCAGTCCGGGGACCGCGCGGTCCCCCGAGCGAGGCAGGGAGGAATTGAGAAATCCGGGATACGCGGGAACCACCTCCCCCGTCTGCCTTTTCTCGTCTTACTGCCTTTTTCTCGTGTTTCACGTCCTTCGGTCCGGCAGCGGTCCGAGGTCCCAGAGAAGAAGACCGTGGCGGCGCGGCGGTCTCGTCTTTCTCTCCTCGGCCCCTCTCGCTCCCGTCCACCGTCGACCGGCTATCTCTCTCTTTTTCTCGCAGGCCAAAGACTTATGGATATCCATAGCAACGAAGTCAAAGCCATTAATAACTCCGGTGGGAACGCCCATCCTCATCTCGTGCCTTTTCTTTTAAAGTCGAGCGTGTGCAACAAACGCTCGTCTCACGTGAACGCGCTCCTCGCTCGAGAGCGAGTGCGAGAGGGAGGCCCGGGCTGCGGGTACCGTGGGGTGTGTGCGTGCGCGAGGGACAGAGAGAAGAGCGCGCGAGATCGAAGAAGGGACGGGCGCGAGACGTAAGGTAAAAGAAAAGAAGAAGAAGAAGACCGTCAGGGGAGAGAGAGTGAGTGAGAGACAGAGAGAGAGAGAGAGAGAGAGAGAGAGAGAGAGAGAGAGAGGAGGCGCGGAACAGGTAGATACGCACCGCGGAATATATTGGAATACCTGAGAAATTTAGTGGCGGGGCACTAAATTTCACTGCCGTGACTTTGCAGGAGGCGATGGCTCGCTGCAGGGCGAGAGCCACCGGGCGAAAAATCCCTCCTCCCCCCGCCCCTGCTGGCTGCGCTGTTGGCCGCCGCGGAGGGGCGACTCGGCCAACAAGGACTTGCGCATTTTTACACTAATTACATGCTTTACGGTCCACGGGCCTTGCGAACGAAAGGCGACCCGATGACATAAATCAGTGCCAGTTTGCGCGACTTTTCTAGCTCCCGACCAGCAACCCCCTCTTTTCCTCGACCCGCGAAAACTGGAAGTTCTTGTAGCGCGGATTCGAATGAACATCTTGCCGAGAGGTAATCGTTCAATTCCTTCCAGGACGCTTAGTGTCGTTTCAATTCTCACGATACACGTTTGTGAGAGGTACCAGCGGGGGGTTAAAACGAGAGAATTTTTCCACTGCAATTCGACGTCCATCGCGATACCTACACGGGAAATATATCTCACGGGAGAATTCGGAATATCGAGGAGAAAAATATTCTTTCTCCCCTGTCGACGTGTCCCCGACGTCCTCTCGTCACGGTATGATCATAGAAGTGAAGGGGAAGAGGGGGGAGGAGGGTTGGAGATGGAAAAGAGGAAAACGAGGAAGGAAAAAGGAACGAAGTAATCAACGCCGGAGAGTGAAAGGACAGCGTCGCGAGCGCACGGAAACGACGACTCGGCGATGTCGAGGGAACGAATTTTCCATGGAAGCGTTTTCGCTCGCTCGAAATGAAAGTGCCGAGAGGAAAAGCGGAGGTGGAGGAACGTGGGCCGCGCTCGCGCTCTTGCACTCGATTACGCGTTCGATAGACGTTGATTATCGACAAAACACGTCGACTCGACAGCCCCTGACGATGACGAGCGGCCCTGTACGTGTGTGTACGTATTTACGTGGGCGGCAATGCGTGCCGCGACTTCGCGATAAACGAAGTCGCGCCCGGGCATCCCGCCTGGACGGCTATTTCCATCGGCGACGAAAATTCTTTAGACGGGGTCGCCGGAACGGGCACCTTAATTTCTACCGCGTCGTCGAAAAATCTAACAAAAACAGTCCCCACTTCTCAGAGAAAATTGAATAAGGATGTTTGCTCTTAGTGCACGAATAGTGTATGCACCCACACTTTTAGCGTATTCGAGAAAAACAGCTTTAAACAATGGTGTAACATAAGATTCGGGGATATCAATGAACAAAAATATTATTTTTGACATATTTATGAAGTAGATATAAATGTGATTTTTATACAGCATAAAGAAACAGTCAAGACCTAAGTAGGTATTTGTTGCATATAAAAACTCAAATTTTACAAAAAGCGGACATGCGATATTTGTGCACTAAGCCATCGATATCTTCATAGACTCGGACCAAATTGATTTATCCTATCCTCTTCTTGGGAAGCCGCGTGGACGTTTGGCCGCCACAGTGCCGATGCCAGAAAGCCACGCGCAGAGGAATCCCATAAAATTCTTATTACACGGTGGACCGACATTAATCGCCGATAAAACGCGTGGAATTCGAAGGCAGCGACGATGACAAACGCGGAGGTGGGTGCCGATGCGTCGTAGGGGGTCGACGGATGCGGTGACGCGCGTCGTCCTTTTCATGGGGTGTCAAGACGTCTCGTGGTTGCAATCATTGCCCCGCATGGGACTGTGGCAGGTGTACACTGGGTCCCCCACAGTTGCAGTCGTTTCGCCGGGGCCTTCCTTTTCTTCCTCTCGTTCTCGTTCGTTCTTAAATACCGCGCATATACTTTCCAGCGACGTGTGTTGGTACGTACGTACGCGGGGCTGACAATTAGGAGCCTGGTTTTGGGGCAAAAAGTTTCCCCTGCCTCTCGAAACTCCTGGCTCACCACTGGCGATCGGGCTAAATTAGTCTCAGGCGAATGAAGAGACTCGGCGGAATCGGTTGACCAACGCGTTCACGGCGATCGAGTTGGCGCGATCATTGGTCATCGGAGTGTAAACGAGACCACTGAGAAAATCCCGAGACCCGATTCCCAGAAATCTCTCGCGGAACGCTCTCGTTCCATCGGTTAACAGGATCCCGAGGCTTGTCGTCGCGAGTCACGCGGGCCTCGGGACCATCGTCTCTCTCGCGCGAAAGTTGCTTGTGTCGCGAGAGAGTGGCGCGGCGCTTCTTCGTGGCGCAATTCCGATTTCATTAAAAAATGGAGATGGGCAGCTTCCAGGTGGAGAAACATAGACGGGAACAAAGGGAGAGTGTGGGGGGGTAAGGTGGTCGGAGGGCGATAGAGGAGCGAACGATGAGAGGGGTGTGGGAGACCTAGGAGGCAGCGTGTGTCGTGTGGCGTGGCCTATCGTGTGTAAAGGTAGCCGGTCGTCGTCGAAAGAGCCCGCAGAAGAAGAAGAAGAGGGCTCAGAGGCCAACTGATCATCGCATGCATTTAAATTGGTTCATTAAAGCCCCGCGGTCCACCCCTCTCAGCCCCTCTTCTGGCCGACTAACCCCCTCCTCGGCTGCCCCTCTCGCTCCCTCGTGACGGCCAGCCTCCGACCCGCCACCGGACGACCCTATGGAAACCCACAACACACGCTCCTCTTTTGCGTACCCGGCCTCTGCATCCACCCGGCTGCAACCACCGAACTGCGGCATCCTACTTATCACGCCGACACCGGACGAGATGTTCCGTCGTACGTGTTAAATCGTCCACGCAATTACAGGGCTTCCCTTCTTTCCCTCGTATCCTCGCGTTTTTCGAACTCTCGGCTGCGAGGAGTTGCAACATCCAAACGATAATCGAAGGGTGCATGGGTACTCAATGTGCCAGTAAAGATATCCGACACTAGATTTTCGGGACAAGGAATTAGTGCTGGGCGGCGGCGGATTTAAGGAAAAAGACCCAGGTGGCAAACGTTCTGGGACACCCTGTATACATAACAGAATTACAAATAAATTTACGCGCGTGTGGTATGAAAATGGTGGGAAACAAAAAAAATATAGTATTTGAATCAAATCACAATTCTTTTTAAAAGATGGGGGCCTTCTGGGCAAGTTTCCTGGTTCGTGGGCAAGGGCCAGGTTCAATTGATGGATTGGTCTCGTTATTTGGGAATCCTTGCCTCTCCATCCTGTTTTTCCTTATTGCTGATACGTCGGCGTGAAAAAAGACGTTCCACCGTACACGGTAAATCGTCGGTCCAATTACGACCTCCGCGGGCATCCCCCGAATACCTAATCCCGGCGGTCCCCGTACGAAGTACAAGACAATGATATTCTTCCAGCCCGGTGGACCCCGTTTCTTGCGTGGCTACGTGTGCCCAATGGTGAGGGTACGTGCTTGAATATGCAAGAAGGATCGATGTCTCGTCGCGCCTCGTTTCTGTGCACGGCGGTATCGATACGCGACCGCGATGATGTAAAAATTGCACGGCCAGATTTATTTTCGCGTGTTTGTAATCTGGCGATCTGCGATCGAAAGGTTAACGCACCCCTGGCCGCACGTCTGATTACCTGCGGGAAATGTGCGTGCGTGCATGCACGCCCGGCGCGCGTGCTTTCCGCGAGTGTCCGGGCACGCACACGCGCCCGCTGCTGGTAAATTTTTTAGCTGCCCATTGGTTCGGCATCGATTCACGAGGTGCAAAGCCAAATGCCGCGTTCTGGTGAACTTCGGGAGAGCCCGGCTGTTTCGAGGACGGGCTGTTTGGGATTGATTTTTGAACAGCGGTATATAGGATGCGCGATGCGATATCTCTGCACAAGTGTAACCTATGCTTAGGATTTATCAGCGGTTCGCTGGTGTCGCGGCGCGACTGCACACGACGATGTTCGCGAACACGTCGTGGTGCACGGTGCGCGTGCAAAAACAGTACAAGACTTTAGACACATCCTCTTGTCGGTCAACGATTGCCCGGTGCAATTTGTTAAAGGTGGTTAAGGATGAGCGTTCTTGTACGTCCCTGCCTCCAGCTCCGTTCGCCGCTTCCCCATTAAGATTCCACGGGGATCGGCGGAACTTGGGCTCCGTCTTCTTATGTATACGCACTGATAGGTATATACATACAGGAGGGGAAGGTCTAGGTGCTCCTTCGAAAGCGATTACACCCGAATTGATCCCTCGATCCGGCCAAGGTCGGGCATAATTCGAGTAAATTAGCATCGACTCGACCGGCCGCTCGGCCAGAACAGGATCGGTGTGTTGCGCCCATGCATCACGTTGACATTTTATGACCTAAAAACAAGCGGATCTTTGCCCCAACGTCGGCGAAAGAGTCATCGACGTATCACGCGCAAAATCCGAGTCAATTTCGCGTCGTTAACGTTTCAATGTTTAAACTTGACTGCCGCCGCAGCTTCGCGAGCCGGGGGCCGAAGGGGGATCGAAACTCCGCTCGAAGAGATTGATCGAACGCAGGAAATTCGTTAGGAAAATGAAGATCGCAAGGAAGAAGCCAGGGGAGCAATTTACCGCGGTATATTGCATATTGCGAGGCAAGATTGATAGGGGTAAATATCGGTGTTCGACTTCCCTTCTCATTCACCGAACGCCATGAAAACAAGAAGAGTCCGTTCGCCTCTTCATCCTGGCTAATTCCCTTGGGGATTGCCCTTTCGATCTAGTCAAGGTCGCCCGTAATTCGCGCGCATTAGTCCCGAATTCGGCCGATCGATGACCGGGGAACGGGTTAGGGAGCGTGCCCGACATCTATTTGCTAACATCGCGCTGAATCCCTATTGACGACATCACGGACCACCGGTGAATCGAAAACAAAAGTCGAGGAGCTGGAGATACGGCCGCCGTATTTATGTGAGTTTCGCAGAGCGAGCGAGCTGGTTAACTGTATGGGATCGCTTACATTATCCCCTATAAATCACGCAACGAATGCGACAGCCGGCCGTGTGTGGGTATGCCCCGTGGAAAAAGATCAATACGTTTATGTTAATACCCGGGCGAAATTACGTTAGCGACCCCGTTCCTCGATTAACGTGATTAATCGTGCCGTTGGTCATCCTTATGCGCGAGTAATGATAACATTATCGTATTAGATGGGAATTCAATTTATCGGATTGTCGGGTAGTCCGCGGGGAAGGTGTTAAACGTACTCGGCGCGAATCAACCAAGATCCATCGACGACCGATGACGACCATCGTCGCCGTGATGAAATCCTCGCGGGGGGTAAATCTATTATCTATCGTTCGACCGAGATCTCGCTAGAATCGTGCATCACGGTCCACGTCTATCATTATCGTGCCGTGAGGTATCTGTTTCGTAAAACGAAACGATGGGTATCGGTCGGCGGCCCAAGGTGTAGCGTACCAACGCCGCCGATGCAGATGCGATAATTGATAATAATTGACGGTTCCATTCGTTGATTGGAAGTACGTGCGAAGCCACGTTAACTTTAAGCACCCGTTCCTTGCGCCATCCACCTGCCCAATACGTCATTCCGAAAAAGTGCCATTATAACGGGAGCCAATCGCGCCGAGTGCCACTTTCTCGCGACGCTCGTTCGGGTTGGGATCCTAGCCGCCGATGGATCGGAAAATCGCGGGGACCGCGTGGCGGTCGAGTAGCATCCGCGGTTCTATCCGCGGCCCACGGGCGCGGTGGTGTCCCGTGGGCGTAAAAATAAATGCGTTAATCTGCGCGGCGGCCATAAATCTGAGCCGCCTACAAGCAGATCCGCCCCGAACGACATGCAAACAAATAGCGCGGAGCGTGTAAGGTGTCACGTCACAAAACGATCGCACGACAGTAGGTGGTTATCCATGCCGTTCGCTGGAAGAAGACGGAGCGGAGCGGCAAGGAAAGTTTTCGAAAGAGACAGGCCGCGTGACCGTGGTGTGCGCAGCTCGTGTGCAGCTCGTGTGCCGTGTGCCGTGTGCCGTCGGGGGCTGTCCGTCATGGCAAGCCCCAGTAGTTACCGTCACGCGGTCGTCCCTGCAATCATCCACGGATCCACCACCCCCGGTCGCTATCGCCCTCTTCTCTTCCTCCCTATTGTAGCCAACCCCCTGACTAATCCCATTCCCTTTTCAGAGTGACGGTTGCACGTATAGGTGAGCACGCGATGCACGACGTTTGCACCGAGCAGCACGTGGGAAACACGAAGTGTGCGCTCGTCCCCTTTCTCCCCCTCTGCCTCTCTCTCTTTCCCTCCACCTATTCCTCTTCATCGCTCTCCCTTTTACCACCCCTTCGTGATGCGCGCTCCTTCTCTCTCGCCACGTCCCCCTTGTATAACTCATCTCTGTCCGTCCACACGCTTGTACGTTCCCTCTTCTCCTTCTTCTGTTTTCCGCGGTCTCCTCGTTCGACGCTCGCGGGGGCGAAACATCAACGATCAAGCTAACCACCCTAAGCGAGCACGCGGCCACCCCTCGGTCGGAGGAACGAGCAGAAGCGTGTAACTGCTGCGAGCCGGCCAAGTGTCGGATCGGGGGTGGATCGGTGGTGGATGCGTGCACGGGACAGGACGCATTCCTGGTCTGCGTGGGGTTGCTTCGGGGCCGCAGGAATGGTCTTACGGTGTTTGTCGATGGCCCTTCGCCGAGCTCCACCCTCCGTAATCGCGGAGCGCGCTCTCAGGATGTTCGACACCAGGGACAGCGAAAGGAAGTGCCTGACGCCAGACGAACGGGCTTTGATCGGAGCAGGATCAAGTAGGTTCTTCCTTCGTACAATACTAATTAACCTAGCCCCGTGGTTTCCATACCGAGGTGGGAAGGAACACCATGTGCCTCCGCTACTGGAGGTATTCGCAGAAACTACTCCTCGCGTCACCGAATTGCGATCGTTAATAAAGCGGTCTACACCAACAAGTGGGCGCCCCGGCTCGATCCCAAAGTAGAATTCCGCAGCCTGCTGAACGATCAATGGACACGCTCTCTTGATTCCCACCGTATCAACGAGCAACGCGCTCTCAATTAACGCAACAGCCACTTCCCAGCGCAGCACTTGCCGCCCCACGCCAACGAAAATATTAGTAAACCGGCAAAGATCGAGGCGTATGGTGGGAAAGGGAGGATGATATTTTGTAGGTCGATCGGCGAGCATTGGGGGATGGAGGAGGTGCGCGAGGAGGTCGGAGGGGGAGCTTCGCGCGGGACCCCTGCTGCGCAGTTTTGTACCAGAAGAGGCCCTGCGCCCGAAAGGGGAACCCCCGTAGTGATAATTAGGGGGCCAAGCGAGTGTTTCTGGCCTTCGTGAAGGTCCTTGAAGTTTCGCCGCCCTGATCTCGAAAAAACGGATCGCCAGTCATCGTGTTTCACCATCACCTTTTCGGTGCCTCTCTTCCTCTAGCACGCCCGGCCCCGCCACCCCTTCGATCTTCTCTCTCCCTCTGTTTTCAGGGGGTGGAACCGGCGCGGGAACATCAATTTTTCAGTGCCTCGTCCGACGTATGCCCTCCTCCCTTTTCGTGGGATTTCCTAGGTCATGGCTCTGTCATCTGGTGGCCGACGCACCGCGTCTTCTTTCTTCTCTGCCTCGAACACCCTTCTCAGCGGTTTCCTCAGACGAGGCGGCACACGCCGAATAGCCCTTGCCGGCACACCCTCCCATCGGCCGCACCATCTGTCTTCATTCGCGAGTATCGACAGTCTGCGGTAATTTTCTTGCTTCCTGGATGTAAAAGACTCCATATGAGGCTAACAGAGAGATCTCGCCGACACGGCTCAGAACGGAGAGCTGTGACACAGATGACGTTCCGCGTGAAGACTCAAGAACTCTGCACCTCCAAGGGGGCCTTCCAAATTCTATAGTCCCCTTATAATTACCGTTCCGCGATTGATCCCCCTCCTGGACCATCGAACAGGGCTCTAAGTCAGTGCCTAATCGTTTGCAAATCATTTCATTCGGCGGGGTTGCGATCGAGTGTTGTAGGATCTCCCGTGCAATTTGGGAAGCAAACACTCGCTCTGTAGTATTTGAAAGGGTGAGGATTTGAATCGAAATCCGTCACTTCCAGCACTCGTGAACGTGCTCAATGGGCTCCTTTTTTTGACGTAGTTACTGAACGGACCCAGCCCGTTCGGATGGACATTTCCAACAGTGTCTTACCTGGGCCCATCGAAATCACAGGACGGGTCTAATCGCGCCACCTGCGCCGCTATCGCGTAGGTGCTCGTCCGTCGCTCAACCAGCCTGCCCGTCTTCTGCGCCCTTTGCAATAGCCAGGCAGACAGTTCCACTTGATTAACCTGATTCATGCGTGCAACGGGGCCGGCGTAGAGACGGCGTTCTACGCCCTATAATGCACGATCGAAACCACTGTTGCGCACAAATGATGTACACTTACACGGGCACGGGACGAGGCGGTGCCACGAAAATACGGCACGCACCGTGCCGCATTGTTCCGCGCGAGTTTTACGCTCGTTTGCCGGTGACCGACCACCGATACGCACCGGGTGTTACGAAAACAAAAGGGATCCTCGCCGACACACGATACCGCCTCCCGCTTGAAATCGAGACGGGTGCTGCCTCCAAAGTTTTCCCGCTGGTCAACCTGTTTCCCTCTGACACTGATACTCATACTTACACGAGGGGGTGGAGATTATCCTTGCCCCACAGCTTCAGCTTCGCTCCTCGCAGATAGATTCTCGCTTAGGACACAGAGTGTAGTTTATTCAGGTTAATCGTGTTTCTACTGGCTTCTTTTTACTTTCTTAGCCAAACGTCCCCATCAAAGTGTTCCGCCCTTTCGGGGAATCGGTGGAAACTCTTAGCGTCTCCTCCACGCGGTGCATATCTTAGTCCGTTTTCCTGCTCCGCGCCACTAACTCCGGGACCGCCGTTGCATCTCAACGAGAAATTATCCCAAGTGTAACGCTGGCTACGAGAACGAGTCCCCTCTAACAGAATTTACTATTTGTATCGCTGGTAGGTGGGTATCCACCCTTAGAAAGTAGGATCCATTACCGCGTATCTTCTTGGCCTGCATTTGCATCTTTCGTGGCTCCGACTTGCAAGGGTTGATTAGCTGCAGTCTACGTCCATCGGGACTTCCAGCTTGCCCCGTCGAGAAGGCAAAGCGTCCGTGTCGCGGGAACGTCGTGGACGCATGATTTAGCGCGACCAGCTTGCAGGGCCAGGCATCCCGACGAAACGCCGAGCCCATTTCTTCGTTCTGTGCCATTAGCTCCAGCCAGCGGTGCCCCCGTTTGCGGGAAGAATAATCGCGTTCGCGGAAACGCAACCGCGTCTGCTTCGGGTGGCGTCGAGGATAGGGGGACGTCCAGGACGCCCGGCGTCTTGCACAAAACCTCTCCCCCCGGTCCGTTCGCCGACTGGAGACTAGTCGAAGAGCTGGAAGTTTTGGAAATTCGTGGGGGCGATCAGTCACCAGTCGGCGAGATAAATCTGACTCATAAGTTACCAGGGAGCTCCCGTAGGCCAGGGGTGGCCCTATCTACGGGGATACCGTGGCAGGGCGGAAAAGAGAGGAGAAGAGCAAGAGGGCCTCGATGTAGCCCGTATCAAGATCTCTTTGCATCTCTCTGCTAGGCGGCGGACGGGGTGGGTGGGTCGAGCAGGCTACGGGGGTGCTTATCTCCGCGTTATTCCCGAAGGGCGAACCCCGTCAGCCTGGGACCTGGCAGATAACGTTCCCCCGTTCCGTGCTACACCCCTGCCCTATACTGGGTGTCGAAGTCGTCGAATTGACTGCGCGCTCCCGCGCTGCGCCCGGCGGAAAACGCGGAAAGTAGAGCGGCGACAGATCCGGCCGGGCAACTTTCGCGCTGCAGAAAACTCTGGAGCCCGCACGCGCGACCGGGCAGGACGCGGCGCGTCGAGAAAGAACGTCGAAACGACGGGCCTCGCGCAGAGGGAGCCATTGTCACGGTTAATGCTATTGTGCTGCCTAGAGCCAATACGCGCTCTATTTCAGAGAAGGCAGTCGGCGTGAAAACGTCCCTTCCTCGCTGCGATACACCTTGTCACTGGCTTCGATAACGCCGCGAACGCACGAGAAACCCCATGATTCTCTGAGCGGCGAGCCGGTTAGGGGGGTGGATCTTTCGGCGTTCCTCGAACAATCCTCTCGGTATCGTGAGCCTGGACGAGATGCAGTACACCCAGTATAGGATGATCGAGTTTCACTTGTGTACCGGGTCTCTCGATGCTGGCGGAGCCAAGATAAGCCCACCTTCTCCGTCTCTTTTTCCCGCGTGCCTAAGAGGGGGCCGCTGGCAGCGCGGGGGTGAGCAGAGAAAGTGTGTGCAGAGACACAGAGTCGAGTAGGGTGGCCGGTCGTTCGTGAAATAAGCTCCGCAGGGTTTTGGTGGTCGCGCTTTGGGGCGGCTTAGGGGCGCCTACACACTCGCCTGGAACGACTGACTGCCGTTACTCCCTTCCATCCCCCTTCTAACTTCGCCAAAAATACACCCCGAAAGGGCCCCCGCGATCCCAGCTGCCGATGATGTTTCCGCATGGGTACCCGCGAGGCTCGCGTGTTTTCGACGTTACCTCGATGATTTCGTCTACGTGGTCGCGCCACCCCTTATTTCTTCCCTTCCTCGTTCTTCGCTCTCTTCCTTCTTCTGAGAACCTTGCCGCTCGCTCCTCGTGTCGCTCTATCGGTTCGTTCTTCGAATCGCCCGTAAACATCGGTCGAGTTGCACCGGCTGGATACCAAGCGAGTTGCGCCCAGGTAGCCCCACTCCCAATCTCGAAGCGGATACATACATACCGAAGACAAACTTCCCGCGATTTGTCAGACGTCACGGCGCGAGTAGATTGCTAGAGGAAAGTGTGTTCTCGGAAGAAGTGCGCGCGGTACCACGAAAGGGTCGTCCGTCGCGAAACGTCCGCCGATCCATCCCGGGGAAGTGTGTCGATCGGTGGACGCGCCAGGCCAGCTCGCGTATCGGCACGATCGATTATATCCAGCCGTAGATTCCCGGCCGATATACACGTGCACGGTAGCACCACCTCGGGCACCGTAGGATCACCATAAGTGGTCCTCAACGAGACATTCAGGGGCCTCCTGCACCGCGGGGGTCCACGACACAAGATATGCATCGACACCCACTCCTTCGACACCAAGTCGAATTTCCAGCAGGCCAGAAGTGCTTGTCCTCGCGGTGGCGACAAGGTGTGGTTCCAGGGACGTAACCTGCCCATACAGAACGGCCGACGCGCCGCTCCAGCTAAGTGGTTTCCGGCTTTTTTCGATTTATAATCGGCCAACGATTACCCGAGGTAGCGTTCCGGGGCTGGACCTGGCCGCCTACTGTTCAGCCTTTCGGCCCGAGGGGATGTTCGATTATTACCCGTTGCTCTTTCCTGTGCAGGCCCCTCCAACGATGATCTTTATGGATCAGACATCGTCCGCTAAATTAGCACCTCTTACAAGTCAAGGACAGTCTGGGGGGATATAGGCTACACCGCATTCAGGAAGCCTGTCGCAAGAACACTTCGTACGCGAAAGCGTGGACAAATGGAGAGGAGCCTCCCTCAGATTGATTAGTAGTGAAACTTTCACTCGATAAGGCGCCGTTCCAAGTAGAAAGAGCTCCTGTCGATCGCCTTAGAGGTCGCAAGAATTTCCAAGCACACTAAAGGACGTGAATAAAATCGCGAAATTGATACAGTCCAAAAGTAGTATTTGCTTGCGGTGCAATGCTGGAATAGCCCCTCGGATATTGACATGTATATTTTTGTACGCTACTCTTCGGTGAGCAAGACAATTCCCTGGACGTCGGCAAGGTGTGGTTTCACCGACATAACTGCCATATAAACGCCACACGGTTTCGGGCGTAAGTGGTTTCCGGCTTTTTCGGTTTATAATCGACCGGCGATTACCGAAGTAGCGTCCTGGGGCCGGTCCCTGGGTGCCTACTGTTGGACTTCTCGCTCCTCTTCCCTCCGGCTAAGGCCCAACGGGGGTGTACGATTAGAGGTGTAGCTTTCCTATACAGGCCCCTTCAGCGATGATCAGATACCGGCGTGCCTGGACACCCACCTGATTCTTTATCTGTATCCTGGAACGGCGATCACTTCCGACAGGTTGCCCCTGACAAATCGAGGACTATCGAGGAGACATATTACCGAGGCGCGTCCCCGAAATTCCCTATTATTTATCCGGGGATACGACGAGCTCGAGTAAACGAGCTCATTGTCAGTTGCCTTAGCACCGGTAGAAAGGTCCCGGAGTCTCGTGGGCACGCTCGCTGGCGTGGAACGTTCCTCCTACCTGCAGGTCGATTTGTTGACGCGAGCGACGGTAGATTGGACGACAGTGTTCTCGCCGGTGAAGAAAGATCGGGGACAGCTTTGAAAGGTGCTGTACCGGCTTCTAACCGCGTCCACCGTCGGTTAGCCGTGTAGGTGTACGCTCGGATAGAAGTGGGTGGGGGTAAAGGTCGGGGGAGGGTGGTTTAATCACGGGGGCTATCACAATCCCTAAGTGGGCTTCCTGCCCGCTTCGGAATTATAGATAATGTCAGATAATAATAACACACCCTGTAGGGGCAGGCCCCGGAGCCCACCAGAGGCAATAAGTATAAGGTAACCCGAGGAAGAAGAAGAAGCAGAGGACGGGTGGGGAGGGGAGGGTAAGCTGGCGGCGGTGGTGGTGGTGATGGTGGTGGTGGTATTAGTAGGAGGATAAGTATAGGCTGTGAGAAGGCAAGTGGGCTGAGGTGGACGAAGGAGAAACGAGAAGAAAGAGGGACCGGAGACTTCGCTTCTTCAGGGTTAGCCTTCTGGTAGAAGCTGGGAGTCAGGAGTCGGGCCCAGCAGTCTGGGGGCCCCATACGTGCCGGGCCATGGGGTCATCCGGGACCCCCGTTTCCCAGCTCCGCACCCCCCCTCTCCCCCCCTTCACTTCCCTGCAGACTTTTTCTTCGTCTCGCTTCGTACACCTCTCGCGACCCCACCTTTCCGACTGCAACGCGGGATATCGCATAACATACTCCCTTCAGAGAGACTCCGTCCCTTTCTTCGTTTCATCCTTTTGTTTTCCCTCCCCCTCCCCCCAGCCTCCCAGCCCTTCGACACTCTCGCCACCTCCTCCTCTCTCGCCCCCTTCCCGCGTGGATACGAGTTTCCAGTCTGGAGAGTTTGGTGCACGCACCAGGCGCACTGGAATGCCTCCTCGCGAAATCCCCTTGAAAGAGACATATCAATAATCTTTCCGCGGCTTTATGCATCCACCGAGCGATCGAGGACGTCAGAGATTATCCGATAATTCCGCCCTCGCTTTCACCGTTCGCATAAAGGGATCCTTCAATCTTTATCGTATCTCTTTAGCTAGAAGTCCATGCAGCTCGCTTCGCTGTGCTAACTAAATCGCGTTACTCTACCCTCGGCTACCTGTTCCCCAGCGATCCAGCCGCGCCAACGTTCTCCACCCCCTCCGGAATCCAAGTCGAATTTTCGTGCCAGCATCACCAGCCAGCCTCCACCTATTAATTACCCCGCAGAAACGCGATTAGACCGTGGGTGCCGCGTTGCAACCCCAGCGCGGCTCGTTTCGACCCCCCTTCAGCGACGACGCGTCGCTACCGTAACGCGGCGTAAAGTAGCGTTATGATATTCACCCCTCGGCGCTCGCGTGGACCACCCACATCTCCCCGAACACCTGTCCAGTCTTTTCTCTTTTAGGAAACCACGCCGCACCGACCAATGCACCCGTTACATTAAACGAGTTAGAATCGTGAAAGAAGCAGCCCCCGTCGCGACACCCCCCGCGGTGACCCCGTTCACCCCCTTTGAGCGCGTGCCATCGCCCGTCGAAAAGGGGAGAAGGTGTGTTGTATTCGGTCGGGGGATGAACCCAGCGAAGGGTGGACAGATGGGGGGCGTATCTCTATGGACGGCCTCTCTGTGTGCCTACATATCTGTGCAACGCTTTTCCACCCCCGTGCACGCACCGTAAGTGCCTCTATGACCGCGGCGTCTTCCTTATGCGACGATTCGTTTTGCGCCCCGCGAACACCGCCCCCTTTTCATAGGGGAGCCGCTAAAGAGAAAAATTATAGTAATAACCTGTGCGTCGTGTCACGCGGGCCAATTGCCGCGGAGTTGATGCCGCGTTTGCGAGGGGTCGGCTGTGTAATGTATTGGCTGTTATTGTAACGCGACGAGTTGCGGCCATAAAAATTGGTTTATCGTCCCCTGGCTCCGGCTGACGTTTTAACATCCTCTTGGCTGAACAGCGTTCGCGCGTAATGTGTTAATCGGCCAGAAAATGGAAATACGCGGCGCCGTGGATCGGGAGGGACCAGTGTTGACTTGTGACGAAAGATTTTTCCAGCAGCGACACGGTGAAACTGCGCCCCAAACTCCGGGTGAAACTATGTTAATCCCCCTATAAGACCCGCTAACGCAATTCGGACAGCACGAAACACAATTATCCTAGGCGGAGTCACCCTGTGGCGCAGCATCCGGGAATTACGAATCGACGGAGCAGGAAGGAAGGAGGAAATAAAAGGGAAAGAGGGCTCGAGGAACAAATTCCGGCTAGAGGCCCAAGACGGCGTCGCGCAGACCGCATGGACTCGATCAATTTCACGGCCATCCCTTCGCGCACCAATTCGAACATCTGCGCAATAATATTTACCAACAAATGCTAGGAACAAATCGACGCTCGACGGGGCTCGAATTCGAGGTGAAATCAAATTACACACTCGTTCGAAAAGTTAATCGAACGACCGGGGATATCCATTGTGCGCGCGGAGTAAAAAGAAAAAGGGAGGCTAGTGGAAACAAAAGAGAGGGAAATAGAACGGGATATTCCGGACAGTGTGGCCGAGAGAGGAAATCGTGAGCAGATACATGAACGATGGCCGAAATCTTTGGCGGGATAGTGCGGTGATTTTCGGCCGCTTCTGTCGGGATCAAAACCCTAAGGGCGGTAGCAGCCGTTCACGGAATCGCGTTATCGTCGTCGATGGACCGTAATAGTACCTGTTGTTAATAAAAACACGAGGTCAAACGTGCCGTAACATCAGCGGGGCGAGGCCGAGGGCGCGGACGGGAGGCGGGGGATCGGAGGGGGGTTGGAGGGGTTCGAAGTGCGATTTCACTGGAGTGTACTCTGTCATGCGCCAGGTGCCGGAGGATTCTCGTGTCCATGGGGTGGAACACCGAGGGCGGTGCTGATTGCGACGCCAGAACTTCTAACGGGTGTTACCGAGGTTCACGGTGGATCGCGACGGAGTCAAGTGGGGCTTTCGTCGGGGTTGCGCCACTTGTAGCTAGACGCCGAGGTGTGCGAGCCGGTTATTTTCGAGGCCCCGTTTCACCCCAGCGGCATCAAAGCTCGCTTTCTCGCTAGTCTCGCCCCGCTCACGGCTGCGACCCCCTCGCACCGTGGCTCCGACTGGTGGCCCAGCGTCGACCCCCCTTGAACCGAGACGAAGCCTGCCGGGGAGGACTTAAGAAGAAATATGAACGGGGATATTTTATGAATGCGCCTGGGACGAGAAAAAGAGCGGCGGAGGGCCGTTCGACTGCCGTACGGTTTAGCGGCGACGCGCGAATGTAATATTAAAGGGAACGATATGTAAACACGAGCGCGCGGGCAACCTTTGCCTCGAATAAATAATTCCTGACGCGGGGCTCGGTCGTCGGGGGGTGTTCGAAGGCCGAAGCCGCTGCGAAGTTTCGCTAATCGCCGGGGCTGACCTTAGAACTGGAGCAGACTACTCCGACGCGAAGGTGTCTTCTGTCGTTTCGACCGTCTCACTTCAGCCGCCCATTGCGCACCGATGTTCGGTGGAAGGTGGACAGCGAAAGTTCGCAGCGGCGTGAGCCCTTTGCCACCTGTTCGCTTTCGTCCCGATCCTTCATCTGCGAGCGGGCCCCGGCTAGACAATTTGAATATTCAAGTTCTATCGCGGGAGGGGTGGGCGTCTAGCGATGAAGAAGGCTGGGGAGAGGGTGACTGGTCGAGATTGCGTGCGTTTACAAAGCAAATGGCTTGAAAATAACCGAGCGGCGTGCCCCGTGGGCTCCGCGGGGAGAAAGCTTTCGATGGGGCATACGAGGGTGGCCATGAGAGCGGGAGAGAGACAACGCGATCGATAGAGAAGGACGGGGACACATTGTACGACAGCGAGGGGGGGGGGGGTGGTGGGGCTGAAACCACCCACCGGTGGCAGAGAATCGAGAAGAGGCCCCGTAAGGAGAGAGAGAAACGGCCGGCGAAGCGAGATGGGAACACCAGAGCGAGAGGGAGGGATGAGGAAGGGGTGGTATAATCGATGCGGACATGTGCAGTTCCCTCGGGGGTAGCAACCCCTAACTCGCCAAACCTATTTATACAACAATACCCGGTACAACCCCCCATAAACCACCCTCACGGTGGACCGCCGTGGCTGCTGTTGCTGTTGCTGCACACTCCACCACCCTCCACCGTCATCCTACTCTCTCCCCCTCTCCTGCTCCCCTCATGCCGCCTTCGGTTTATAATCAACCCCTCTTTTCTCTCGCCCTCTTTCTCTTTCACACGGGACTTCGACCCTCGACGACGCATGAACAGTTTATCTTGGGGCCCGCGCGCGGCGAGGACTGGTATTTTAAATAGCAAATACTTATCTCGCTGCCGGTGGGGAGGAAGTGTGCCGATAAGCGGGTCGAGAGGGTAGATACGTACGTACACGCGACAAGGGCGGCAAATATAAGGCGGTACAACGACGCGGGACGATCCACGAGTCGCGCTGCACGCGCGATACCGCGCATAAAGCGAGCTCGATGATCGCCCTCGTCGTTAACTCTGTTACCGATTACGCGCGTGCAACGAACATTTCGATCATCCGAGGAGTTCCGAGATTCTTCGCGTGCCTCTATGTCCACGCATGACCTCGCGGACACTCAACCCCGATGATATGCGCGAGGAACGAAGCTCGTACTTACATTTCACGCGCGAAGTAAGACGGATCTACGTGCGACGCCAGTCATTTGCATGCGTCCCGATAATAAGAACGCCGTAAGAACTTCCGTTCCGGTCGGACCACTGGCTCGCGAGCGATCCAGCAGATCGACGCGGGATCGCCGCGGACAGTCCGTGCAATTAGCATAAGAATATTTATGCAGATCGCCCCGTTAGGTGGAATAACTCTGGAAATGTATCGGGGGGCGAGCGGTTTCCTCCGACCCGGCCGAAATTCGTGCGCCATGATCGAGCTAACGCTCCAGAAAAGAAAAACACGTTATCGCTGTTGCGACGCGGTCGTAAGAGCTGGACCAGCTGAAGCACGAGTAATCCGGATTTCGGATTAGCCTAAGCCAGCCTGAACACCAGGAGGTCGTTCTGGACGCTTCTGCCGTCTGTCCGGTCTGAGGCGAGACGAAAATAAGTCGGTCTACGCGCCACGGAATGACACGTCCCATCCGCGTCGTTCGCCATAGGTGACAACGACCACTCGACGTTTCCATTGTCCCGCTCGTCGGCCCCCGATCTTCCTCCGGACCAATTCATATGCTTCCAAGAACGGCCGTTTCGCGGAAGAATCTCTGGAAATCGGCCCCGGCTCGGGCTAGTGGAAAACATCGTCCGGAGCTCTCGAATTGGAACGGATGGTCCCCAAATACCTATTCCACGTCCAAGCATTCGTATTTTAGTGACCTGGGGCGCACGATCGTGGCACAGTTCTGCCGGAAGAAACTGAATCGGTCGGTGCATCAAAGCGGAGGAAAGCGGTCGTAGCGACACGTAGGTATACACCGAAGGTGGCTTCCCAAGAAAATAGCGGCGATCAAACGGCAACGGCGAGGGTTAATTGGAAGCTTTGGCACGTTAATTCGAGGCGGTGACGAGCGATGGGGTTGGAACGTGCATGGTAAGCAGGGCGTGATTTGTAAGGGCTCCTTGCATAATGACAGAAGAAGGAGGACGTGGGGCTTGCACGACAGGGGCTTGTTTTCCGACACGTGCTCGGACACGTGAGCGTTCGAAACGCTTTCGACTGTGGCACGCAGCAGCCCCTGCGTCTTACGAGCCCCTTCCTCGCCGCCCTGCTACCAAACGTCTCTCGCCCTTCCCAAAAATTTAATGCTCATGAATAATTGATCGCGTTATGTTTCGCTAGAGATGGAAACTCTTGAATTCACGAAACACTGCGAGTTCGTGCAGCGTCACTCGTCGCCCGTGTTATTCCTCATACGAGCATACAAATTACCAAATATTGTTGGTTACCATTGCTAGACGACAATGCCCCGTTGCGTAAGAATTTCCTCCACCTTAGGCCGACCGGAGGGTAACAAAAGTGATACGATAGGGTGTATACGGGACCCGCTGGGACGGTTTGTCTCTGCAAGACTCCCGCGGGACCCCCGTGGTAGTTCCTGGGGCGCGGAGGCGGGCACGCATCTGTCGAATCTCCCGATGGATCTTCTGCAAGAGATCCGTCAGGACACGCATTACACGCTACGCTGACGCCCTTCGAACCCTGCGAATCGCTGTTACAATGTACACACACTGTGCGCGCTTGGTACTCGATCCAGTTAAATCCTACGACAAACTCCCGCGAGGATGCAGGCCGAATGGGGGGACGACGAGGAGGCCCGAAGGGCGTTTTGCAGAAATACGATCGGCGATCTGCTGTCCCTAATTCCCAAATAATTATTCTGCTTTGTGAGAGATACCCGCGTTCCTTTAACCACTCTTTCACCCAGAAGCTTGCTACAAAGAATATTAGCAGGGCCATTCTAATATATAATACTTCGCAAGCACCACGACAGTTTGCTAATGAACCGTAAAAAGTCGCAATTACGAAGGGTAAAGCTTGAAGGTGTCATGCTACGAAGAGAAGAAACGAGGGTGAATGTGGTCCCTACAGTTCCTAGTGAACCGAGTCATCCCCAGCCATCGTCGCGAAGGCACAGGACGGCTACAATATTAACAGGTGCTCGGGACGTCTCGCGCGACACGTTTTCGCGCCGTTGAAAGTCACGGGGCAAAGACAGGCGTGGTAGCCAGGGATGCGACGGTAAACTGTGACAGCGGGCCACTAGCTCCGCACACGTGCTTAAGGGACACACACCCGTGGAGGAGGTCACGGGGGGTCGATAACATGTATGTACAACACGCTTGTACCGCGAAACACGCGGGGATGTAGCCAGCATCGTTTCTGCCCCCAGCGGGACTGTCAGGGATACAGGAACGGCGCCCCGAAGAACCAGACCAACCCCCGGAGGGCAGAAACACATCAAAATCGAATTCACCAGATGTCCAGGAAAGCGAATCCCCATTCCCTTCCCTCGTGGAAAACGACGTTGCAGCCCGCTAACGACGTTAGGGCAAGGCAACCACCCCCAAGGCGCAGATGCGTTTGCGGACGGCGATTTAGAGGGGGGGGGGGGGGGGGGCGAGAGGATTCGACTCCGGTGTCGATAGTCTCAGGTGTTTGTCCCGCTGGGAGCGAAAGAAACCGAGATTTCGATAAGGGGAGAGAAAACGTGACGGGATTTCGCTTGAGCCTGCCAACCCACCGATCATTTCCGAAGGACCGCGGGCGGCTGGGGGTAGGCGCCTTTCGCCGAAAGCAACCGAGTTCGGAGTTCCCTGCTCCGAGTTTGATGAAATCCGAAATTTTCCTCCGCCGTGGAACTACCACTCGTTAAACGAAGTAGTCTGCTCCGAAGGGAAAGTTGAGTATACACGATCGCTGATTAACTATACCGTGGCGTGCACCTCAATCGAAGTTACGGCTCCCTAAATTATCCGGCGATTTATTTCTATGCCGCGTGTGATTATAATGCTAAGTGCGGCTCTTTAGAAAAGTGAAGCGTCACTTACCTCTTTCGACAGGGACCACGGGAGTCGTTTGAAGGCGGATTGTTCGGGCGCAATGATTTAAACATAGAACGAGACGGAAAACTATGATTAGCCAGTGAACAATGGAGGGTAGAAATGAATGCGCAGAACTGTACGTATACGGAAATACGAGGTGGTTTATTATAATAATATTTATAATCATTATGCATCGTGGTGGCTTGCCTGTTCCCCTCGCGCGGTGTTCGCGTTGCAATTACAATTACACAGAGTTGGTTCGGTCGACAAGAGTTCAGCCACTGAAACGTTCGCTCGCGCCATTTCCGCAAAAAGACAGTTTATTTACATCGATCTGCCGCCTTAACAGTTACAGGTTACACATTCCTATTTATATTTATACTTTAATGATAATTAGTACAGCGTTTTTAAGGTGTAGAATTACGCATGTGTTCCTCTGTACGTGTAACTGTTATCGTGTGTGTTACGTCGCGTATCCTCGTGTGGCGTGTCTGTGTAATTCGTGTGGTACGTTCTTCGGGTGTATAACAGCAGATATCTACAGGGTGTTCCTTAAAGTAACGTCGAAAAGTAATCAACAGGGAGGGTATAATATTACACGATAGGACATTCAAAATTTTATACACAATAATATTAATAATAATATTTAATAATTCATAATAATAATAATAATAATAATAATAAAATAGTAACGTCGGTATTGGCCGGCGACCATAATAATAATAAAAAAGAGATAATAATGTTAATAATGACAATGATAACCGTGAGGGAAACGAAGTTGAACGGTCGTCCGTCTTATCATACGTATATCTTACAAGAAACGAAAACGTACAGGAGATGCAAGGTCGACCTGGCGTCGGCGACTGTTGCCTCTGGTCGCGGACAATAGTCTCGATTGCCGGAACAAAGTTTGTAAAGGCCATCCGTGAGGCGCGCGGCGAGCGGTCGATTTTTCACGGGACGATCGATTTCTCGCGCATCGGCCTACGGAGGGCAACGGAATTCGAAAGAACGTTTAATATTAAAACTCGTACTACCAGGCCAGCCCCTCGCTCTGCATCTGGTGCGGCTCCATGAACCCACCCCCGCCGCCTCCGCCACCTGGACCACCGCCATTCCCACCGGCACTGGGATTACCCTGTGCTCCACCTGAGAAATATCAAACCAATCGAATCGGCTCCGTTCGCAGCTTCGATCTCCCGAGCAACGTGGGATACGAACAACGGAGGGGAAAGAAAAGGAAGGAACAAGTAAAACTCCTTCCCTTCGTAAACCTCCTGCTTCCAACTACAGTGTATCGAAAAGGTCCCTTCCCGCCACACTCGTTCGTTAACCCTCGTCCAGGCGAATACCGAGTCCAATTCCAATACGTATTGGCAAACTACTCGCACCACTTATCACTTGCTACTACTACTTCCCCGAGGTAATGAGAATTTCGAGGGCGAAAGCAGCGGGAATCATCTCGGAGGGACTTTCCAAACACCCTGTACTTGCAATCGAAGTCTAATCACGCTGCAGGTGATGGCAACATTCGAAAGAACACTTGCCGCGTGTATAGAGTAGCTCGGTAGATAATAGATGCCGCGCTCTGTTCGTAAATATAGCCTTTGAAAAGGATCTGGTCGTACCTGTAGGTGCTAGGAACTCGCCGGGGCTACCGCCAGGAGGTGCAGGGGGCCCCTGTCCAGGAGGGCCCGTGAGAAATTCCGGAGGGCCGCCTCCCGCACCCGGAGGTGGATATTCCCCTGTCACCGCCACTGCGGCCGCCATACCCGCTAAACTCGCCGGGTCCAAACCTGTCAGGAACAGATTACGTACTATTCAGAGAGGATCGTATCCTGCCTGCTATCTCCGAACCCGGCCTGTCATAATTATCGCGACCTACCTACCCGCTACGATGTTTATTAGAGTCGCGATGGAACACCGTCGAGGCTGCTTCGATCTCGGCTGCGCTGATCCCGAGAGCACACTTTGCGAAATAACGCGGGACATGGGCGAGTTGCAATGACATTCGTAGCGAGTAGGATTCTTTGTAATATCGAGGAAACGCGAGATCGCTACCGATCGGGGATCACCTCCACGTACCCTTCCTTGATTTCGACCTATACTTTTCGCGGGATGGCGCGAGCTCCTATCGCTGTCGCGAGCCGCGCACCACCATCCTGCGTAGGTAGATCGAAATCCAGTCGGGGAGCACCGTGGACCCCATCCCTTGCGACGGGATCGTGAAGCGGATCGAAGGATTCGGTCCAGATCGAATTCCGGGCACTCACCAGGATTGCCTGGTCCGCTGAAGGGCGGTCCGTGGGGATGAGGGGGCGGATGAGCACCAAAGAATTCGTGGTGAAACGCCACGGGCCCGCCGTAACCGAATTCGAACTTCTCCGCGCCGAAATATGGAAAGCCGGGCGGCGGCCCGTCCTCGCCGCCCAAAGCACCGGGATTCAGGTTCAGGGGGAAGCCCCTCATTTTTCTGGACCCGCCGAAGAACGGGCTCCTGCCCATCGACGTCAGTTGCTTTAACCTACGCTCCTTGCTCCTCTTATTTTGAAACCAGACCTGCGCAAAACGGACACGAGCCGGCTGCTTTCATTCAATTCGCTGGCCTGAAAGGGATCACTCCTCTAACCCGCTCCATCTCGGGAAACTTTCGGTCGCGTCCACGCCAACCTACGCGAGCATCGCGAGCGGGAGTGCGCCGCGGAACAGTCGCGATACGTAGCACCGAGATTTACGGTCTATCGTAAAAAATGGATAGCACGTTCGCGAAACGGGTCGTATTTCCTCTCGCGTTATTTCTGGGTGGAAGGAATACACTCGGCTACTTGGGACGCGTTCGGGGGTGGCGCTTAAAGCCGCCCAAATGTGTTTTTCAACACTCATTAGGGGGTCGTTTAGCTCGAAAATGCTTGTTCACCTGGCTGTATCCTGAGCGCCAGACAACTACGCGGAATGCGCTTCTGAGTCCTTCGCTTCTATTCTTTCTACCCCCTCGCTATATTCCTTCCATCCACGATACGTAGGTGCCCGAGTATATCAACGTGACAGAAACGAGAGAAACAAGGGAATATCACACTCACCTGTATCACTCTCATGGGCAAGCCAGTCTCTTTCGCTAACTGTTCCCTGATGTGCCTGGTGGGCTTCGGCGTGGACGAGAAGGCCGACTTGAGAATCTCCAACTGTTTCGCCTTTATGGTCGTTCTCGGGCCTCGCCTCTTCGACCCAGCACTGCCGTCGCCGCTACCACCCCCAGCACCACCGTCGGGACTTTTGTTCTCCGTTTGGCTATCCCTCGTCTCGGGATCTCCGTCCAGGGAACCTTGGGCCGACGCAGACAAATGCTGTTTAATAATCGATCTCCGCGTCGGGGTGAAGATTCGTTGGTGGTGCGAGCAAGCAACTCTCCACTACTATAATAATTCAATGTCCTCAGGATGCAAATCGCAAGGGAATCGGTTAGGTACGGTTCTATCGACTGTCCCCGTATGGGGGCTGAGAGGCAACCAGAGTTTCGGCTGAACAAACAATAACATTTTCCGGCTAACGCTTTCTTAATAACGTATACACGCGCCCTGGCATATAATATACATATCTCGGAATCTTGATCGGCTGAATCGAGGTAACAACAATCGGAGCCAATCCCCCGGAAGCGATGCGAAACCCCCATCGGATTATCGTGGCTGCTCCTCGGTTGAAAGCTATACTCTATAGCAAGCGTGTGTGCGCGTGCGTGCGCACAATGTACGAACGCATCAACACGCGCGCACTCGTACACGTACAGAGGATAGGGCCCCAACTCTTCACGATAATCTATATATACCCGGGGAGGTCTTAACCACGGGACAAAGAAAATGTTTGGACAGTGTCACGCCGCGCTACAGGGGCCACCCTTCGCCAAGACACCCCTCCCAGGCCTCCCCCTCCCGTCGCACAGGAGATGGTTGTACCGGGTGTATAGCGTGCTTCGAGAGAGGTAAAAGTGTGGGGTCATTGTTGCGCCCGCGATAAAAGAGCAGAAGCGAATAATAGACCCTGGAAGACCTGACGCGCTTAGTAATTCGTGCTGACGGTCCGGGTCAAGCCACCGAATTCCCTCCCTCGCTCGAGGGCTCCGCGGCAGGGCGAGATTGGTCTCGATTAAGTCGTTAGTCGGCCTCAGTCAATCGTCCGCTGGTAAATCGAGTTTGTCACCGGACAAACGGCCAATGATTCCAAGCTACGTTCAACCCTTTAAGCTTCTTCAAGATCGACGACCGTCTTTTACAGGCTACGAGACATTTCTGGGTTACTCGATCTTCGAATGGTAAGGTGACACAGTTTTGGCGAAACGATAGCTTGAAAAGAGAGCTAGGACACTTCGACGTCGCCCCGCCAGGTGCAGATTAATCCGTACGCTAGAAACATGCGCAATGTTTCGGTCGCAGACAGTGGGACCCTGAACCGATTTCCCAGAACACCGAATTCAAGACTCACCTTGATCCTCGGAATCCTCCTGCTTGCAAGGATCGCTTCCAAGAGGTAGGTCACCGGTGTGCCCGACCGGCTGGTCGCCAGGACCACCCGAACCCAGATTATGAGTCCCCAAGTGAGGACCCCCGACGCCACCGTGGTGATGGTGAGCACTGCCGTCCTCGTCCTCGTCCTCCGATCCCGAACCCATCAGCGAGTCGCCTCCTGCCGAAAGGTTGGACGATTCTGCTCGTGAACGATTCGAACCGTACGTTTTAATCACATCGATCATCGAATCATTGAGTTCGAAAAGAGCGCCAGTCACTTTTCTGTTCAATGATCTGCGTTTGTTGGGAGTTCGGGGGTTGGGGTGGAAAATGGGCGAGCATCGGGGCGAGGGGAAACCACTGGATTTCACTGGAAGAAATTACTTTCCTCTCGAAATCAGCGATTCGATCGTTGCCCGAACGAAAGCTCCGCTTCGAGGAGAAGCACAGACTCGCGCGCAACAGTTGCCAAAACTTTATTTCTATTCGTACTTGATACAAAAGAGATGACAAAAGCAGGCCCGCCGACGGCGAGCTCGTTACCTCCGTTGAAGCGAAATTATACGTAAAATCGTGCGAGTAGAATTCACAGCTACTTAGGGAACGTGCGGACCGCAAAGGAAAGCAACGAAACGATAACCATCGAATACCGTATACAAAGCATGGTTATATAAAATTCCACCGCAGAATAATTACGTCGATCAACGTCAATTTTAGGCGCACAAAGCGCCGGGCCCGTCACTGTAGCAAACATAGAACATCATTTATCAGCGGGACGAGTAAATTTGTCGATGTACCGTACGAAATTAGCAATTAAACGTGATTACAGTTATTCGCTTTTGAACGCTGTCCAGGCGGTGCCGGCGCTGCGCGCGGGGTTCATCAGGATTTTTCGAAAATCGCAAATTTCCCGTGAGTGGCGGTCCCGTAATTTCGCGCCGCCGGTCGACAAAAGACGCGAAAAGTCATAGATAAACGCGGCTGATTAATCGGTGCAGCACGCGCGCGGCCGTAATTGCTGCGCTTTTCACGTGCCGCGCAGACGATCACCGCGAATTCGACAACTGACAAATGACCCGGCTGGTGATAGAGATTAATGTCGGAAACGCGCGGAGCATCCAGACGTTACAGTGTTTGATCGCCGGGACCGTCGCGTCGTCCTGCTAGGTACACTTCGCGCAAGGGTCACTGGGACACGTGGCTCCTAACTTGTACATCATTTAGGCCACAGCGATCACTACCCCCCCCCCCCCCCCCCCCCCCCCCCCGATTAGCGAGAGTCCACGGGAATAACCGCCGGTTCAGCCGTCGAGGCGTCACAACGATTACACCTTGGCAACGCTCGCGAAGTCGCGACGCCTCGTGGAGCTCGCGTCTCGAGGATGACTCCCGTGACATCTAGAGAGAGAGAGAGAGAGAGAGAGAGAGAGAGAGAGAGAGAGAGAGAGAGAGAGAGAGAGAGGGAGAAAGGAACGGGTTGTCGGACGTTTTGCGGTTTCGACGTCGGCATCGAAGCGACAAAAGGCTCGCCCCTGCCTAACGACCTTTCGGTTTTCGTTTCACGGCTTACACAGGAGAGAGGCCCTCGTGAAACCGAGCCGCCTCTCCCTTTCTCTCGCTCCCCCGAGTCTTTCTCTCTCTCCGCGCTGCTTCTCTATGTTTCTCTTTTGGCTGGTGGTTGACGGTGCGGCTACGTGCACGCTGTTTTCACAGCTTGCCGTTCAACCGGGCTAAACCCCCGTGAAAAACCCACCCCCTGCCCCTATTTTTTAGACCTATCCTGACTCCGTGAAATCTCGGGCGTCGGGCGCGTTCGACCGTGATCCCCCCCCCCCGATCCCTCCAGCTCGCCTGCTTGCTGCTCCCTTCGCCTCGAAAAAAGATGAAAAATCCCCACGCACGGTGCAGTTTATTTTTCTTCGCGGAGATCGCGCAACACGTCAAACGTTATTCCGTCGAGCACGAAGAGAGCCGAGAGATCCCTTGATCGATCAAACACTGATATACTACTCTGCAGAAGCTAGATACGAGTGCCTCTGCTTTGAAGCGGTTCCTCCGCAGCGACGACGGTGCGATCGTTTTTAAATCCCATAGAGAGCCGCACGGGGAACGGTGGAGGATCGATACCATCCCGCGAGGCATCGTTCACTGGTTCACTCCCGCGACTCCGTTTGGTGCACGCGAACGGAACAAAGACCGCGGCTGTCTCCATTTCTCCGGTTCCTCCCTTTCTCCCTTTCACCCTGCCCTCCCCCCCCCCCCCCCTAGAGCGTCTACCCGCGGTGGATAACGAGGGACAATGACACTTGTAACTCACCGTGATGACCGTGCACGTGATGCGTGTCCGGCAGCGGCTTGCCCGACAGGTAGTCCTGCTTGCAGACGAACTTGTTGTCGTCCAGGACGTAGAGCTCCTCTCCCGTGCTCATCTGCTTCCGACACACCAGGCAGGTGAAGCAATTCAGGTGGAAAACCTTGTCCTTCGCCTTCCTCACGAGATCCTGAGGGCTTATCCCCTGCAGGCAACCGCCGCACTTCGTCCCGTAACGCCTGCAACAGGCCAGCAACAACAACAACCTGAATAACGAGAAACAGTCGACGGTGTTTTTATCCGCGGGTACAGTTTATCCAACAGGCTTTTTTTATTCGTCGCGCGGCCAAGCTGGAGGACTGGATAACGAGCGCACGCGTCGCGACGGCTACATTTCGAACGCACCGTGATTAATCGTTCCAGGCGGTTTTTCTCGCTTCAAGTTCCCCGGCTCTCGGTTCTTTCCCTCCGCGTCGCGTTACGTAACCCGCCCGCCTGTATAACGAACCGTGATACGCGAAACTCCCGCTCTATTCGCCTTCGCGCGAGCTCCCTTTTCGTGGCTGCTCTGAAATCTTCCCTACTCCCGTTCCGTCTACCGCCGCCCCGAACGGAACCAGCACGTGGACGCGTCCGGCATCTCGGTGGTACGAAAAGGAAAGTCAATGTTACGGGAGGACGACGTTTATTGGCCACGAAACTTACAAGCCCCTGCCATTAAGCCGACTCGCGGCCCGCGAACGTCGATAAAAGAAATACAGCGCGTTTAAAGGGATGGGACTTTAACGTCCCTATAGGGCATAAAAAGTTGAAACCCTTCGGTGCCGTAAAAGCGCGCGTCGCGGTTGCCAGTCGGTGGTCGTTGGATTTTTTCACAGACCGCCTCCTACTTGTTAATTTCGCATTAATCGGCCCCCCCTTCCGCGGACGTTTCTTCTTGTCTCTTTGTGGCGAGGCACTTTGCTTCTGTGGGGAGAGAAGTGAAGGAGGGATGATTCGTTTCAATGGAATTCAAATTAGTAAACAGTTTAACATACGTTTGCTCAAAAATGTCTACGTGCTTTCTAATCTCAAGATGTGGGAGGCATTCTTAGCTGCTTGCACTTGTCGGTGAGTAGCGACCGATCGTGAAAACCCGCGGATTTTAAAAACCAGAGATTTTTGTACGCACCGATTCGGCTGTTGGACTGTGCGGCGCGTTTCGCGCGTGCTAATAAATCTGAGCAAAACGATTCATCCCTCCGATCCTCCCGCGGCCGTATTATTACGGAAGCACATCGGAGCCGCATACTTCCAGCTAGCAATTCCGATCGCTTTAATTACAGGAATCACGCGATTAATTATAGCAATTACCGCGGTCCCTTAGGGCTGCCGCCTTTCGAAAGTAAATATATCTCAATTCATGCCCTACCTCCTCTCTCTCTCTCTCTCTCTCTCTCTCTCTCTCTCTCTCCCTCTCCCTCTCTCCAATTCTCTTTGCCGCACTTCCGATGCCGCCCCGCGGACGTGCATTCAAATTCCCGTACGCGCGAGGCCGCCTCGCAGAATTTTCCCGTATCGGCTGACCCGATTCGCGACCCGAGGCTGCTATTATTTTATTGCTATCGCGCCCCCCTCCGACGGAAGCAAGCGTCCGTCGCGACCCTCGCGACCCACATCGCGTCGATATCGCCAATTCTTATTTAAAGCGGGTGAATTAGAAGTGGCGGGAAAAGTTGTACGTTGAAACGAGCCCGCTGTTTCCCGTTCGCCGACCGAGCCATCACCGATAAGTCAAAGGGGCCGGGAGACTTCCGTCGTTAACCGCTCGCCATTATCCCCGCGCGTTCTGCTCGGGCAACAGAAGTCTCGTTTCGCCGAGCGGCCGCGGCGTTTTGTTTGCTTAGAAAGGAAAAAAGATGGGCGAGCGGGGAGGGAGAGAAAAAAACTGCTGCAAATTACATGGATTCACCATCTATCGATCGACGCGGTCATCTATAACTATTACGCCAAGTACTTACGCGGAACATCCTATAATCAACCGGCACACTTTTTCAAACTATTCATCAAGCTGTCCAAATTAGCAGTGGTACGCGCAGTTCCTAACAATCTTCTCACGGAAGCAGAAGCCGGAGATATTTCTTGACCAGCGGTCATTACGCTGCCAGCCTCCCTTTCTCTCCTATCCTCCCCCCTGTTCCCTTCTCCCTCCCCCTCGCCGCTCGCTCGCTCCCTTCCACTTTCTCCTCCTCGGCTCGCCTCGTGTACGTATCCCTCTAGCCTAATTACAGGAATTATTTAATTAATCATAGCAATTAGCCGGTCCCGTGTCAACTTCCACGAATGCGTACGTCACCGGGCGACCGAACCACCGGAGCCGCCGCCGCGCCGCTCGGAGCTCCCGATTCCCCACGAGGCGCGCTTCTTCCCCGCTCGCGATTCTCTCTCTTTTTTTTTTAAGGGAGGCCAGCGCGGGGAGCAGCAACAGCAGCAACAGCAGCCCTCGCTTCCTTTCTTCCTCGTGGAAGAAAAAGAAACGGGGGCCGCCCGTAAAAATCATTAATAGAAAGGCTTGCGTGGTGGTTTCGTGGCTCGACCGGCCTGTGTGAGAAACCGACTGGCCGGAGGAGGGACGGGACGAGGGGGAGGCAGGGGAACGGGGTGTGGGGCTCCCTTAAAGAGGAGAGCGTAAAGAGCCACGCTGGAATTCTGGCGTGTAGCAAGAAATATAGGACAGCCGGTGCCCAGGATGAAAAAAAGGGGGTGGGCCCGGGCCACGATTTGCCACGGACCCCGGACTTTATGTATGTGGTGCGTGGCTGGTTCCACGGGGTCCCGTAGACGAACCCGACGCGCGTCTCCCCGCCCGTGCCCGTCGCGACGATCATCGTCCGGGCCCTTCGATATTAACGATCGCCTCTCGTTTCATCATCGATCCGAACGGTGCCGGATCAAAGATCCAGCCGCCGTCGGCTGCGCTATAATGCACGTCCAGCTTCTATGTAAATGGAAAGCAAGCAGCGGAGAGGAGAAATATCGAGCGCATTGTTCCACCGGGAACTTTTCACCGCGGTCGGGTAGCGAGTCGGCTGACGGGTCGTGTCGCGCCATCAACAACCTACACCTTGACCTATTGCAGAAACTTTAATTACCGTCCAATTCATTACTTCTCTGGTAAACACTCAGCCACCGTCCTCCTCCTCCTCCTCCCCCTTCTGCCTCCCCTATAACCTAACCCATTCGCGCACATGCGCCGACGTCTCGAGCGCGGCGATAAAGGAAATAAACAGCCGCGAGATTATTCGCGAGGCGGGAGACTAATTAACGGAATCCAATTAGCGAGGTGAGCGGGAGAGAGAGCGCGAGCTTCCGCGAGAGCCAGTTGGCCGTTCTGACAGTTGTCCGAGCCCGACGTCTTTAAAACGGGCCAAGACGATCGAGGCGACCGGTGACACGTTTTTCGTTTGAAAACAGCCGGCTTTAGACGCGCTACTCCTTAGTTTATCGCCGTGGACAGGGCGCGCGGGGAGATCGTAACGCGCGCCGGTTATATCGGGACGAGTCTCCGGCCGGCGCCGATTAATTCGTGAAATATCGGCGATTACGCGCGGAGAGGGTGAACGCATGCTTGCGAAACGATTCATAACAGTTATGCTAATGCCTCGCGGACGGTCGCGTAACGCAGGGAAACGTCGATCGCCTGAAATCCCGTGAGCCGCTACGACGGACGACTCCACACCGCTCGGGGGCCGTTTCTTTTCGTTCGAGTTCCTCGAAGGAACTTTCTTCTCGGTAGTGACTGCTCCTTCGCGCTACCTACGTCCCCCCCTTGGCCGCCTCTGTCGACTGGCAGTTGCGTAATTAACGGGGGCACGCGGAGCTTCGTCTTTCCTCAAATCTTTCTGGATGTCGACCGGAATCTACCCCCCCCCCCCTCCCCCCCCCCCCGGCAATTATTACAAGGTACGCGTCCATTCACCAGAAGTTGGTGATTAATCGCGAGCGAGACACTCGAATGAAAGATCCGTCTACGCACGCCCCACGGCCGAACGAGAGCCGGCCGGCTCTCGGATTTGCGATGACGCAAGAGCCAGTGGTTGGCAAAAACGTTGCCCGCGCGAGTACGCATCGCGATACATACTATTGCCGAACCTTCCTGGAATGGAAACAACTCGGCGCTTCTCTCTCCGTCCCTCTTATTCCCTCTCCCGGTTCGTTCTGCCACTCACTCCCTGTTTCTCTTTCTGTTCGACCGCGCCGGCCCCGTCACGCCCAACAAACTTCTCCTACGGCTCGTAGCGGGCGTCACGCCGCATTTATAATGTTTCCACGTTCGAGTTTCGACGGGTCGGACTGCCGAGGAGGCCCGAGCACCGCGGGTGGAAAGCAAGGACAATGGACCGCTCGTCGGCGCCCTTTCGAGCCGGCGGCCGGAGAAAAGCCTCCGCCGATCTATGATTGCCTTCGATCGTTTCGCTTTGATTTCCAGCCAACTCCGTATCTCCGTCCGCGGCGCGAAGCCCCGTTTTTCCCTTCGAGAAACGCGAGGCTTCTGCGGAGAAAGCGCGAGCGTTGGACGACGGAAACGACCCACGCTCGGTGCCATCCGTAAATTAATCCCAACTTTCCATCGGCCGTACGAAAGTGTTACTCGGCGGGCAGCTTTGGTGGGATTAATTGTCCCACGCGGCTGATGGAGACTTTCGTGGATCCAGCGCCGCCGCAAATCGTTCGGCCCTTTCGATCGACCGCGGTTTGGAGCGCGTTGCTCGTGCTTCCTTTAATAATGTTCCCCGCGATAGGTGACAATAGGCGAACGCATCGGTGCTACGGTAATTCCAACACCTCCTTCCTTCTCGTCCTTCATTTTACGTTACGTACGCTCGGTTGCAACAGCTGCATCTCGGTGTATGATTTATTCCCAACCACAGCGCCGTTGTCGCAGCCTCCTCTGCAGAAGACAAGTCCTGCAAGGCTGGCCATCAGTATTCCAGGCGACTGCCAATGACGTAACGGTACTCGCCACGTGATTCGCTGAATATTCCCGCGATAATTCTCTCATTAACTGAGAGACGCTTGCCGGAGAGCAGACGCCGGTCCAACCACGGTTCTCTTTATGCACCCGGTTCGACTGTTAGCAGGGCGCTAGCCTCGGGTTCCACGGAGAGCGGCGTGTCACGGTGACGCCGCGCCGTCATCCCCCTCGGACCGAGGGACCAGTTAATGTTTTCATCGGCGTATTTCGACGACGACGGCGCGGACCATATTTTATGGCAATAATTTTCGGCGGGTACACACCGAGCGGGCCATCGACCGCAAGCTACGGCAGTCGAGGCGGCGTCGAAACGGGGACATCGGTCCTTTTGATCCTGGACCCTTCCAGGGCCCCCACGGGCCATTATCGACCTTTAAGGACCTTGCTGCGACTCAGACTCGTAGAGCCGGTTACCATAACCGCCTCTACGTACCGTTCGCTCGAGCCGATACCTCGGACCTCCCGGAGGTGTTACAGTAATTCCCAGCAGCGATTCGCCCTCGAACGGAGGAGGGGGCCCAGTTGTTCGATCCGAGCAACGACATCGATAGATTCGTCCAGTCGTGGGAATCGATCGGCCTCCTCTCTCTCTCTCTCTCTCTCTCTCTCTCTCTGTATCTCCTCTCTGGTTCGCTTCCATTTCGATCGGCTTCGTTACGGCCAGTTTCGCCAGTTCGTTTCGCTCGGCAATCGGTCGATTAGAGCGCGGGAATTTCGGTTATCGCGCCACTTCGCAACGGTTCCTCTTCGTCGCGGACTCGTAAGAATCCATTCGCGCCGCGATCGATTCAGCTTTTTCTCCGCCCGTCGAGGAGCCCGCTGCCGCGACGATGTGGCTCGATATGTAGATACGACAGGCATGGAAAAAAAACACATCTGTAAACGCTAATCGGCTCTCGGTGGCTTGTAACGGTTAGCAAAGAGGATCACGCTAATTAACGGGACGTCGTCGAGGCGGGAGAGTTATTTTCGACCGGAGAAGCTTTTCCACGCCGATCGAGCGTGGCCCCCTCTATTGGCCGCCTTACGTCTAATGAATTTTTCATCGGGATGAAATGCAAAGTGGCTCGTAAAGTATACAACACGTTCGTTATACACCCGTTCGTACAAGTATCAAAGAGGGGCCCCCTTACAAGGCCCTCCCTCCTTGCCTTCTGCTCGCGCACGGCCCTTGGCTACAAAGGGGATCGTTCATCGCTTCCAGAAGTCACGGGAGAAGGTCCGCTTCCGTCGAATCGGCAAGGTGGTCGACTTTATTCGCGAGAAACCGATCGATCGTAAATTCCAACTGCCCTAAGCAAGTGTCTCAGTCTCATTTTGCGTTTCCGTGTCAAGGGTTAAATCAACGAAACGTCGAAACCTTGTATCCTTCCTCCAATTTTTCTCGAATCAGAATGTTCGATGCCCCTCGACCTTGCCCGGTTCGTTACGTTCGTCACAGATTCCCGTGACCGTTTCGCATCCCCCGGTTCGTTACGTGGTAAATAGTTAACGGGCACAATGTTGCCAGCTCTGTCGGCGGGGAAAAAGTGAAAGAAAAAGGAGGAGGAAGAAACAGAGCTTGGAAACTCGGGGCAGACGAGGCACGTTTAAATGTTGCAGCTTCTTAGATCCGTGCCCGTAATTAATTTAAGTGACTCGCTGCTGCTTTTTCGCGCCACCACGCGATCGATCCGCGGGCAAAAATCGCCGGCGAAACGCTTCGCGCCAACCGTGACCCGCGCGACGACGCCGATCTTCACGCTCCGGAATCGCTGGATTTCTTGCGCAACCGTCAAGGTCCCCGACGATCCGACGCGACACGGCTTATTGTATCGATGCCGCGCGAAATCTCCTCGCCAAAGATCCAGGGAAGATAGTCCTCTATTGAAACGCTCCCGTCGCCGACAGCCCGAGACTTTGGAAACTGGTTGCGCGCGGATTTTTCTTTTTCCTCCCCCCCCCCCCCCTGCGATTATTCCCCGCGTCCGAGCAAGACGATGCTAACGATTCGCCTCTGGCGCTTCATCGAAACCGGGAGCATCAATTTCCCCGCATTATAAATAGTCGGTGGCGAAGGCGAGCCTTGTAACGTAACGTTTCCAACAATGTTCTACTCTAGACCGGTCTACCGACGGTCTACAAACTTGCGCGGGGGCCTCTGCTCTTTCACCGGCTCCGTGATGCGCAAGGAGCAAATAAGAGTCTATCGTCCCCCGATTAGTTCCGTCCGCTATTTTGTCCCCTTTTTTTCGAGGGCAAAGTACATGGCTCCTTGGAGGTATGCGTTCGCGACTGGTGGTCCTGCGCGAGGGAGGCACGTTTTCTCGATATTCCTGCAGTAATTAACGTCCCGTTTCTTGCGCGATTCGCGTTAAAACCTGGTGGACAGAGAGTAGCGCATGGAGTCAGGTTCGAGGGGCAATCGCTTCGGTTACTTTTTCCTGGCGAACGGTGCAAGGGACGCGCCGCGAAGTCTGGCTAACCGCGGTTAGGAGACCGACTTCCAGAAAGGAGATACAGGGCAAGTTTGCGGGCCGGGTAACGAACCACCGACACCGTCGGCCTGATCGTGCAGAGAGATCTTCGCTCGGAAGCTTATCCAGCGAGACGACGCCGGTCTTGTCTCGGGAAATGTCAAGGCCTCCTTTCCATTCGCCGCGAAACGCTTTTTCTGCGGGAGTGGGGCCGAACGAACCAACCACCGGGTTTGGCGCACGTCGGAAGAAATCGAGCGACAAACGTCGACGGCGATTGTCTGCTAATGCATCGATCGTAAATCTCTCGATTTCCATCGGTGTTGACGGTCCAGTAACACTCGCGATAGTTTATCTAATTATGCAAACCGTGAACGGCTTGCCGCGACGGCGAGGGCCTGCCTCTGTTCTAAGACGGCAAAAACCCTGGCTACGACTTCTCTAACAACGATCCATCAATTAACGTCCACTTTTATCTGTCGACGGCAGCGCGGCAATTACGCGAATAAGTAGAAGTCGACAAATCTGAGCAGCTTGCTACACATGTCCCATTATTCGAGTAGCAACTGTCTTCGCGCGTCGACTTCCGAGCGCCGGGCTTCTAATCACGTATCTATACAAATAATCGATTGACCGCTCTACTGTGTATTCATAATAATTTAGAGCGCGCCGGGGATTAGTGATTAGATAGATAATCACCTAAGAACACCCTACGACGTAAAGATCGATAGCTAATTCGGAGGGCAACTGAAATTGTAGGTTCCCGATTAATCACCAACACCGGTCGATACCGGTTGAGATCGGAAAAAGGCCAAAAGTGGAATACCTTAAGGGGAGATTCTCGTGTAACGGCCCCCAGAAATTTAGAATTTTTTTTTAAAAAAACTGTTGTTAATATTGCATTAAACTCTTTTGGGATATGAGGAGACATCTTTAAACTTGCAGAAAATATTTTTTTTATGCCGATCCTTCTTATTATGCATTAATTATTGTGGAATCTCTTCGACGATATTGGCGTCAGGTGTAGCACCAGTCACAGTCATCTGATTGCGAAAAGAAGAAAATTTTCTTGAAGTTAAACAATTTACACCGGACCTGGATCTAAAATTTTAATTTTAGTTTTTATTTATAATACTTTTCTCGTCGATATAAAGAATTATATGAAAAATTTGTCCAAGGAAATAACTTACTTTTTATCCCGCCAGCAGGAGTTACATCGTCGAAGAGGTGGACAAGATTTCAGAATAATTAATAAATAATAACAAGGATCGATATAAGAAAAATATTTTCTCCAAGTTTAAAGATGCCTCCTTATATCCCAAAATAGTTTAATCCAATATGACCAACAGTTTTTAAAAAAAAAAAATCTTAAATACCAGTTACTTTTGGGACTGTTAGATAAGAATCCTCCCTTAAGGACTACCCAGTGACGAAGCGCTCTGATCGGTGAAATAGATCCGCACTGCTCAGAATAATTAGAGGATCGTCAGGATAAAAGTCGCTCGAGTTTCCTAAACCGTACAGAGACGCGATCCGTCCATTATTGGGTTGAAGATAAGGTTGGGTTGAAAAACAGTCTTTAACTGAACCCCGCCCTTGCATTTGTCATGTTTCGCTCTGTTTGCTACTTGCTGTGTCTTGTTTTGTTTGTTTGCAATAAAGACGTTTAATAATAATAATAATAATAATAATAATAATTATCTTGAAGAACGCGCGGGAACCGCGACGCGCGCGGGACCTCGGAGGCGACACCCCGGGAGCAAAATGGGAAAAGAAGGATCGCACGTACCTGAAGAAGTCCTCTCTGCAGAAGAGCTTGGCCTCCCTCGAGAAGCACTTGTCCTGCAACGTGGTTCTGCAGTCGAAGCAACGGACGCACTGGACGTGCCATGCCCGGTCCAAAACATTCAGCAGGTACTGATCCATAATTGGTTTGTCGCATCCTGCACATGACAGGAGCATCGCCAGACCGCTTCTCCCTGCTTGGAAAAGAAAGAGAGCATCGTGAGCACAAGGGGAAGGGGCGGAGGGTAGGGTAACAGGTTCGCTGGCTGGCTCGGTTTTAATAATTCGCCGGCTCGCTCCGCCGATACCCCTTTGTTTCCCCGCGAATTTCTGCCGGCCGCGTGCAGGTGAAATATATCGGTCAAAGCGAAACGTCGACGGTGGAGAAACGTTGATAAAACGCGAGCAACTTGACGGGGCGTTTTAATTTCCAGCGCGTTCGAACACGCGCGCGTCGCGGCAGGGCGTCATCGCGCGAAAAGCAAACGAGGAGGGCCGGGGACGTTCTGTCAGCCCGCGTTTTCCCCCGTTTCATGACTAAAACCTGATAAAAAAAATAAAAGTGTTCCCGGGTTAACCCACTCGCAGCTTTTACGATCATCCGGGGGGGCTTCCGAGCGTACTTGGTACGTGCCCCGTCTTTCCGATGATCGTTCGTCGCAATTCTACAACGCGGATCGTTACGCGCCCGAGCCCATGAAATTATGGCCGCTCGATTGACAAGAAACAGTTGCTCCCTGAGCATGGGTCGTCTAATTAGGCGGGCGATCGTCGAGCCGACATCGTAGAACAATTAACGGCCAATTAAACGCAAACGAAACGGAACACGTGCCGGGCCGGTCCGGGGGCTTTCTCGATTAGCCGATCCCGGCCTCCGAATCGAAAGAAAATCTCGGCCCTGCTCGCCGCGGCGGCGCACGTGCATAACGAACCGCGCATTGTGCGGAAACTTTTTGCAATTCCGACGGTTTGATTACCGTGCAGTATACCGAACCGTACGGAACGGAGAGCGGAGGCGCGAGCGTAAAACTGCGACACAATGCGACCTACCCATTGTTAGCGTCGGCGCGGACCCCCGCGGAAAAACGAGGGGGCCTTTTTCCAGCGATTAAGAACAAATAGGGCACCGATGTGTCAAATATTAAATGCGCGAGGGAGGAGAGAGAAAGGAAGGGAGTCCTGGCTAAATTCGGCTCTATTTTTTTACAAGCTTTTATTTAGCTTCACTTGTTTAAATCTGTGGACTGGAGTCTTTGTTTCCCAGGCGAAAGTGGAGACGCCAAAAGTTACCTCGCTACAAGAATTGTGTCTGTTTGGACGACTTACGCCGATGATTATGATTTCTTATCAATCAACAATCGCGAAAGAGATTTGCTCTGTATTACGCTCTCTCTTTGTCTCTCGCTACCTCTCTCTGTCACGCGGATCTCGCTGCTCTCTCTCTCCCTCCCGATCTCTGGCTCCTTTTTTTCGCCATCGCTGAACCCTCTAGGGCTCGCTCCTCTCTTTTTTTCGCGGTTTCCGCCAATGGGCGGAGTTCCTCCCCGCTGGCAGGGTTGACAACCTAGCAACCCTTCTCCCACCCCTTAAGGTCTGACCTTGCGCATCTCATCTCCCTCCGTTTCGCGGCAGGGGCGAGAAGAAAAAGGAGGAGAGCGACGTCGACCCGACCACCCCGCAGTTACCTCGAGATTTAAATCGTTCCACGCGAAATCGACTTACGAGTAATTCCTCCGGCGAAATTGGCTTCGCACGAAAATTTTATGTTTCCACTGAGCGAGAATGAAAACGTCGCGGGCGCCGCCAGAACTTCGTGAATTCCTGAATTGACAGTCCGAGGGTTTCAAGGGGAGCTACCCGAAACATCGCTCATAAATTAGAAGCGAAATGCGGCGGAATGAAAAGTCTCCCCGTAAACTCAATTGTTGGGAAGGATCCTAAGGAGACAGCGCTACGGGAACTACACCCCCCCCCTACGCGGATTGACTTGCCATCCCCAAAATCAGATACCGTGGCGCGAAAACTCGGCTAAAGATTTCCCTGCACCGTCCGAACCAGATTAGGATTAACTGTACGTGAGACGAATGTCTGGATCATCCATCGGAAGCGGCCCGATCAATCAAATTCCTTTCTGTGAAGCGTGTGACGCGTGCCACCCCTCGTCGCAACCACTTTATCCAGTTAACAGAGATTCTACAAAGCGTATTTCGCGAAACGCAATTACGCACGGAGTCGTGAGAAAGCGTTTAATTGCGCCGGTTGTTTGTTCCCTCGGTACGGAAAGTTCGAAATTACCCCCGGGCCCCGAAATTTTCGTCTGCTCGCAATTACAAAAGGCACGTTATGAAATTGAAAGGCGGCATTTAGTGCTGCGTTGAAATCGAGCGGGGGCAATCGGTGCCTGTCTGAATTAAAATTTCTGGTAGAATTAAAGGGAACGATACGTAGTCGGAAATGTGGCGATAAGTGTTTAAATCGGAGAGACGGTTGGAACGCAAGGATGTCGGGGAATAATTAATCCCTCGTCGCAGTTAATAAGACGGCACGTCGACCGGGGAGTGACTTAGCAATCGATACGATTCAGCTACGCGTATCCGCGAAGTCGGACACGATCCGATACTTTTAACGTCAATATTTTTCCGCAAGCCCACCCGCCGGAGAATAATACACTCCCTAAAACACTTTCGCAGTTTAAGTCTGCCCGCCACCCACGGCGGGGTCTTAGAGGAACAGGAACAAAGAATGTGCTGCATAAGCAAACACGCCGGCGGGGGCGCGATTCAATTTTCCACGCTTTGCGAATTTTAGAGGCACATCCGTCTAATTAACGAGGTAAGGAAGATCGCGGAAATAAACACGTTAAACGGGAGATCGCTGTCAATTTTTGTATTTTGCCGCGCGTGACGCAGATACCGGATCTGATAAAATATTTCGTTACTGTCCGCGCTAAGTGCAACGCGCCTTGGCTCCCCGTCGCTAAGTTTTAAAGCCGATAATGTCTCGCTTTATAATTGGGCGCGTTGCTTCGACAGATTCCAGAGATTGGATATAAGCCATGGGAGCGCATAAAGGGACATATTAGCTCCATAGAAAGTAATCTTTGTTCTATTCTGCATAATCCTACTCGCAGTCCCGTCCGCGAGGATGACGGTTCCCTGGAATCGCTAGTTCGATGCGCACAATGACGCACAATGACGCGTGTTCAACCCTGTCCGAGGCGAATTCATCCTCGTTAGATTCGACCCGCGGAGCGATCCATCACCGACGGGGGAAAAAGAAGTATTCCTATGACATCGAAATTACAGTACAATCGATCACGATCAAGGGGCGAACGGTGTTCTTGCCGTCCGTCTATAAGAAATCTTCGAGAAAACGGTTCTCTAAACTCGGATCGCGGAAAGTGTCTCGTGTAAGAAACAGCCTACACCTAACCCGTTCGTCCTAGCGCGATGCAGGTAGTCTAGCGATGGAAACATTAGCCAGGAATCCACCTATTTAGAAGCTAAGCTATGATATGCGACGCTACCTATGCCATGCTACGTTTTAAAAGAATTAGCTTGAATACATTCTTATGGAATCGTTTCCACCAAAAGCTAAGCTAAAACATAGCATAGCCTAGCATAGCATAGCATAGCATAGCATAGCATAGCATAGCATTGCATAGCATAGCATAGCATAGCATAGCATAGCATAGCATAGCATAGCATATCATAGCATAGCATAGCATAGCATAACATAGCATAGCATAGCATAGCATAGCATAGCATAGCATAGCATAGCATAGCTTAGCTTAGCTTCCCGGTGGATTCCCGGCTTAAGTGTGCAACAGCGCTGCTTCCCGGCACACAGTGCATATTTCTAGCAAAGACGATTTAAAGTTAGGGGGCTGACACCCTTGAAATTTGAACTCCCGATAATCGGTGGCCGAGTAATCGAATTGTTACGGCACCCGAATAATCTTGTTATCAGATACTACGGCACGAATGCAAATGGTTAGAGATTCTTTCCACTAACCGGGACGCACTCCAACCCTGCGCCTTGAATTGGTAGGAATTTCAGGTGCGTGTAGCAAGTCCTCGAGTAGAAATGCCCGTGAAAGGATGACCGCTCGGAGAGGGTTGAACGATCGAGGGGCGCTCGCATAGAGAAAGAAGAAGATAGATACAGGTGTAATAGTGGGCTTACCTATGTTACAAGCTTGGGTGACGGGCAGGGGTGCGCAGCAAGGCCCGCCGAGGGTCGCGACCCTTATCCGGGGGGTACCAACCCCCCCGGGGCCCCCTCCCCCGCCACCGGCGCCCCCGTAGCCCTCCACCTCCCCAGCCGCGACCGCGGCCACCCCTGCCCCCACTCCCTCGCCGGGCCCGGGACCACCACCAGGCCCACCTTCCACGGGCCCGTATCGGCCGAACGGTCCCGAGGGCCCCAGTGCACCCACTTTTACTGCGGTGTTATCCCAACGGCCGCTAAATCGCACTTCTCACACTTCCCCCCGTCGGCTGCCAGTTTTTTTTCCCCGCGGAGGCGCGCACTCGATATGTTCAACAAACTCTCCGGCCCCTATCCTCCGCCTCTACTCTCTGCGCACGTATCCAGCCGATCTCTTCCCCTGCGTCTTTTCCTACACGCGTGCCCCTTCCACTGGACAGTCCGCCGTTCCCTGCGGCCTTCCCAAAATCTCAGCGGCTGCTTTCCCGGCTCTCCTCCCAGTCTCTTCCCAAGCCCGACGTAGGGACACCGGTCCCCGGATCCAACGTACGGGCAACGGGTTATATCTCCCGGCGCCGTTTTCCACCCTCGTGTAGCCTCAGCTGACGAGCCAGTGCCGTCGGCACATCGCGCACAGGCGTCTCTCGAGATCGTTCCCCCTGGGCGTCTAGGCACTCGGCGGCGGATGATGGCGCCGATGGTACCGGTATCGCGGCAGATCTCTCAGACGCGACGTGCGCGTCCGCGCGTCGGCCCGCATCAAGAGGTCCCCGTGTGTGTCTCTATCTGTACGTGCGAATCTCGCTGCCGATTTCAGGGCCGACAACGGTACTACCCTCTGCGGCCGCGAGACTGTCGGAACAGCGTCGTCCGGGCGACCCGCACTCTCGCGATCCTGGCGTGTTATCGCGCGGCGGTGCGTCGCGACGGGGCGACGCGCAACTGGAGCTACCCCCGGAGAACGGTGCCCGTTAGGACCAGCGAGCGAGCGAGCGAGCGAGCGAGCGGAGCAGAGCGGAGCGGGCACAAGACGAAGGACGCGGCGATTACCGAGCACGCTCGCCTCGAGTTCGCCAGCCAACTGGCTGCACCTGTGACAGCCGCGAGGGCGCCCCCTCTACTTGGACGCGACGTCGCGCGCCTCGCCGGAGCCGGGTACGCCCGTTGGCCACGACCACGGCGCGGGACCTTCCGCGCTCCCCGTCGATTGGACGGCTAGGCCCCGCTCGGGCGTAACCAACCCCATGCGCCGGCAGACATGGCCGTGGAATGGCTGCGGGACCTCTCTCGCGGCGGCCAGGACGCTTCTGTCGTTGCTACCGCTTCTCCGCCGCTTCTGTCGGCCCGTGTTCTTCCTCGAAATAGCCGGCCGCCGCCTGGCTCTCGTCGCCTCCGACGCGCGCTATCGATCCCCCTTCGGCGTACACCGAACAGAAGAGCTGGCCCGCGAAATGCCACAGGTTTCAGGTAATCTTTACCTCTCGCGGCCCGCCAAACCCCCCCATTTCTGTCTCCCTCGCACCCAACCCCTTCCCCCGGCCTCAGCGCGCTGCTTTTCATCTCTCTCCGCACCGCCGCCGACCTCTTTCCCTCCTTCTCACGCGGGGCTTCCTCCATTCTCCGTCTCCCTCGACCCGTCATTCGCGCCGATAGCACGCACACACCTGGCGGCCACTTGCGCGTGTACGCGCCCTCTGCTCCACTCGCGAGACATAACCTTATCGCGAGGCTCGGTTCTCTGACGGAGGCGTGCACGGAGCCGACGCGTTGCTTTCTATCGATTCAGGGCCTCTTCGCGCTATTGTGCGATTTTAAGGGCCGCCGGCCAGCATTCCTCGACGTAGCGCGAGACCGCGAGCTACTGTTCGCGCTGTCCGCCAGGCGATCGACGATTTAGGGTTGTTTACGCGATCGGAACCTCGCGTCGTTGGGCGAGCGAGTTGCGTGGCTTGTTCCGTCGACGAACAGCTTTTACTTTAGTTCATCAGCTAAGAATAATCGACGAGCATTGCGCCATGAAGGTTTTCACAGAACCGCGCGACTTTCTGCCCCGAATTGTCCAAGTTATTTGGTAGAATGCGAGCCCGCAACGTCGCGCGACCAAGTTTCACGGACACCCGCCTGCCTCCATGATTAGCCATAAACAAGTGGCCTCTATAAATTACTTCGCCGTGGACTGGTTAAGCTTATTACGAGGGTCGGCCTTAGACCACTGAAACGCTGTCAAGATTATTATGGGGTCCCGTGAAAAATCGACCGCCACTTAGATGTGTCAATTCGTAACGGGGCGCCGGAGTAAGTATAGCCCTTCGACATCCTCACCCGCATCCCCTTCGTCAACGGACGAGTAACTGTATCTTTTCGACTGGACCTACTTACCTACCGTACCTATGCCTGTTTCGTTGTACCTAACAGAAGGTATCGCTGGGTCCCCGTACAGGAAGAGTACCTTCAAGGGCGGAGTTGGAGATTTGGCGCCCCTAGGCTGACGAACGTCTGCCGACCTTTCCGCGGAAATATGTATCATCGAATAGGGGAGAGTAGGGTAAAACGGGACGCTTAACTTTGGAGGGTGATAATATGGAATCGAAAGGGAAAAAAGACACGGGACTTCGACGGGAGTCTTAAGCGGATCTTAGATTATAAGAAAATCAAAGACTTTGTTAAGAAAAATATTTGGCAACAAAGAGAAATGAGATTCACCGGAGGTATTGAAATCTTCGCCTCGCTCAAGCGGTAGGGTAAAGCGGAACACCCGCTTGAAGACCGTGTAAACGTACAAAATCGTTATTTTTATGATTTAGAAAGTATTCATTTATGTAATAAAAATATAAATATAACAAAAATATATATTATAGATAAGGGAGAGTGGGGGAATTACGAACACCTAAGGAAAAAGTTGAATAAAACAAAATATTAGAAAGGTAATAATGTCTTTATTGCTTATATTCAAACACACATTATGTGTTTATATATTTCTGTAATCAACTTTAATAGAATTTAAAAATAAAATAAGTTTTGAATATAAAACAAGACCGTTCCTGTTTGTGATTTTCTATCTAGTGGCGGGTAATCACGAACACGAGAGTGGGGGAATCACGAACACGACTTATTTTTTACAAAAATCACATAAATAGCCTTTCGACGTGCTCTGTCCATCACTGCAGTTTTCGTGTGCCCACTTTCTGCAGTTGTAGCACATGATCCAATCAGAGATTTTTTCATATGATCAAATATTGTCGTTTTAGGAACCGAATAAACTGCTGCTGCTTTGCCAAAACTTAATTTGTTGTTCCTGATATCTTCTATAGCTTTTTGCAAACTCTCCAAACTATACGTCGGTTCTGTTTTTCGCTTGTAATAGCGTGGCATCTAAACATCGTAACAAATGAAATCAAAATGGATAATTATAATACTCTTTAGTTCGAAACACGGGGTAATCACAAACGATAGGGGGTAATGTCGAACGTTCGGGATTGACCCACACAAGCCGTTCGTCAATGCCCCATAAGGTGTAAAACAATCAATGTAAAAAAAAGTTAGGTTAGGAACATCAAATAGAAAAAACGTTGGGGTTAAATTAATCCTTGATTTGTACTTTTTGTGTTCCTAAACATTAGTATTGAGATAATTATAAATACAGAAGCTACACCTACTTTAATTTGTCAAAAAATTATATGAAAATAGATCAAAATCAGCAACAGTATTTATTTTGAGCAGCGTGCGTGTCAACTGTTTTGCACTTATGACCTAGCATGACGCGCGGCACGAGGTGTCTCGTGGCAAGGGTAGGAGTTGTTCATGTTTTTCTAACATGATTAATTTTCGAATTCGCGATTACCCCGCGTTCGTAATTCCCCCACTCTCCCTTACACATAAGAAGAAATATTTTACCGGATAACGTAAAAATGACTGAAAATAATCAAATACACATGGATTTTTACATGAATAATGAATATCGACACGTGCATGGATAATTTTTTAGTTTTTAGTGCATTTTAAATAAAATTGTTTAACTTAAAAATTTTCTTTTTGTATATATTCTTTTTATTATTTACTTTTTAGTGTCTGAGTTTTGATTTGTGGTTATACGCTGATTTCATGTCGATTGAATTGATTTGATTTGCGGTTACAGGCTGATTTGAAGACGTTTGGATTTGTGGTTATGGGTTATATTTATTGGTGACTGGGTAATTTTTTCACCCCTCCCGGGTTTTTTTTTCATAATTTTTTATTGTCATGACTACGCACGCCTGCAAAGTTTCAAGACAATTGGATTAGTGGAAGTGGGTTAAATAGGCGTTCCGTTTTCACATGCAGTAACTTAGTAAACATTTAATATTTACACTTCAGCGTGCGGTAAAGAACTGGGTGAAACGTCGAAATGTAGCGTAAGGACTATAGAATCCAACGGTGTTCTTGCCGTTATAAATTTTCTAAATCCAAGTGAAGAAAAGTGGTCGAAACTACAACGCAATATCGAAACTTCGATAGGTACCGGAAATGTTTACAACACTGTTAATCGAAAAGTAACGTGTGCCCGGGTCTATGGTCTGTCACGAAATGCCGTGATGACCGTTTGGTCCCATGTCACGTGATACCAACTCAATCGCAGCTCTCATCTGAGTGAAACATTGATGTTCCGTTTTACCCTACTCTCCCCTACTTTAATTTATAAGAGTCGAGACCAGTGGAGGATTTAACTGACGGCCAATGGCGTCCGGAGACTTTTCCAGGGGGGGGGGGGGGGGGGGGCAACTTTGGGATGATGGTACAGAAAAATATATCCCTCTTGCTTTTTTTAACCCATTTTGTAGCGCCAATTTAATTAAAAATTTGAAACCGAAAATTAAAAATATTCCCTTTTTTAGTATAAACTTAATAAAGATCAGTGTTGAAAAATAAGCGATTTTTTTCAAAATCCAGGGAGGGGAAACTATCCCTTTTGCACCCCCCTCCGGACGCCTATATCCTTTTCGATTTCTTTCGCCCAAAATTTGCCGCTCTAGGTTACTAGAGTAATGTGGGGCAAGAGTGCGCACTTAAAGTTTAGACTTCTCTAAAATCCTTGGTATTACACTGATAGTCATATCGTTTTGTGAGAAATAACTACTATCCCTTATTATTCGATGGGCATTGACTTCATGTAAATTTACCTGTCACAACTTATATAAAATAAATATTTCCAAAAACTGTCAAATGCGAACTTTTACCCGCTATGTGGGGCAAAAGTTCGCATGTTATGGGGTAAAAGAACGCAACGAGAAATATCCAAAAAATGCGAATTAAAAATTAATAACAAAAATCAAAAGCTGAGATCAGCGTGGCTCAACTATCACAACCTCAAAATTTAGCAAACTCTAGAATTAAAATAAGTTTAATGAAGATATAACACCCGTCAAATTATTTTGGGGCAAAAGTTCGCATGCGAAATCTTGTCCCACTGCATTCTGCGAACTTTTGCCCCCACAGCTACTTTTACATTGTTTAATCAATCCTGTTATCTGTGAGGAGAATTGAAAACTTCTATTAGCACTTTTTAATAGAAGAATTTCAGCTCTTTCAGACGGCATATTATTAAAATATTTACTGATCAATTTATAGGAATAATATTGATTCCCAAACCTGAGAATATTACATCAGAACTAACGAATTCAGTACTTACCGCATTGTAAGATAAGAAACCGAAACACAGCCACGAAATTCGACATTAGTGACTCTACCTTGATTTACAATTGACTGCCAATCACCATTGGCAACTGCCACAACTCAAACCATGAAATTCGCATGGTGCGAACTCTTACCCGCTGCGAACTTTCACCCACCTTTACTCTACAGCCTACTTAGCCTATATACAAATCCGCCCCTACCTATCTTGGTCTCAAAGAAGTCTGAATCTCAATACGCTACCCCCGACAACGCCTTTTATTAACTCCTTTCTCAACCTTCATTGTCAGACTCCGCCCCGTTTCAACGAACCAAGTTATGAAGTTGATAGCCATTCGCGACACACGTTCCACTTAACTTCTAAATATTTCACGCTCAACCGTGATCTGAACGAAATTCTCGGGGAACTCTCGGGCACGCGAGCCGGGGAAATTCATTCGCCGCTGGCGAAAGTCGGGGGAGAAAACCGATGGCGAAAAAAATACGGTAATCGAGGGAAACGAATTCGCTCGGCGATCGTGCACAAGCAGCCCGGTTGGTCGATGCTCGACATTATAGCGCCTGGTCGAATGAAATTCGCTGGGAAACGCATTACTCGCCCCGGCGGAGCCGTGGGGTTAATTCCGCGAACAAAGAAATACGATCAGTTTTTCTTCTTGACTGACGCGGCGATTGTACCTGCGACAAAAAAAAAAAGAAAAAAATATATGTCACAGGTATGACAGGCTATTCGTTCGTACGCAACGCCGAGGCATTGTCCCGCGACCGGCGTGTCCCGGCCCGACAAGACGATAAATGGGAAAATGAACGTGGCCCGCGAGTTACGATCTTCCGTGTACGGTAATTATTATTGGTTTTCCGACGGTCCCGCTCCGCTTATTTAGCGTCCCAGCTGAAACGAGCGAGCCGCGGATCCGTATTTAGAACGCGCCATTGAGAATCAAGTCGACCCTTAATTTCACGTTTATAAATAGCTATCGCGGACGGTTTTATTTATTTTATTCCGCGATAAGCTCGCGATTCCAAAAAATTATGGAGTTAGAATTATATTGAAAAAGCCGCGTACCTGTTTACGTCGCGCGAGCAAAGTGGTAAAGTAGCTGATAGGCATTTTCGCCGCGTCTGACTATATGCCGGATTATTCTACTTCCGCGCAATCCAATTCCGAAGTGTGCCGGTAGGAAACCGCACGCACGCGGTAGCAGTAAACGTGTTAGCTCTGCTCGTCGGAGAATTGGACGAATCTATGCGAAGTTAACAATCCGAGCCTATTGTGTAATTTATTTCGATCTTATTACGCATCAGCATTAGTGGAGGAAGGCTGTCTGTAGTCAGACTACTTGCGGATAGCTCGTGGAATCGGGAAACAGCGCGAATAATAATATAACGTATTTCTTTATTCGTAACAACAGGATACACGTCCCAGTAATACTGAAATAATAACATTTAATATATAAAATATAATACAACAGCATAATCCCCGAGTACTTTCGAGCGTTGTTCTTGTACAGCGTAGCAGGCAGCATAGTACAGTAATTCGTCGTAATAGTCCCGACGAACGGGGCTGGCGGCGGGACAACAACGCGATGCGGACACCATTCGTAGCCGACGACAACTTCGTGTCGACTCTTTTGTTCTCTCGCACGTTCTCGGATTCTCTCACTCTGGACTGAAGGATTCCAAGAAATGGTGGGGATAGTAAACGGGACTATTACGCATGGTAAAAACGGGACAATAACGACGAATTACTGTACTTTCATTTCCCTTGAAAGTTGGCCAGATCTAAAGCTTATTATCTTCTGGAAGCTCCGACTATTTATCTATGTTTCGTAGTAACGATCATTTAGGGTGATACCCTACCCATTTCCTGTACGTGACAGCCATCACCTCCTCGACTGCGTGGTCTATGGGATGCACTATGAAAGGTATGGACGTTAGACCGACGACGGTGGACATCCACCGATTTTTTAAGGTCGCGTTACTGGTTTTCCTTTGAAGTAGTTGAACAGCGGCGCAGATTCTGTTAATCGTAAAGCCAGGAATGATCACAGACGCGAATGACTGCCATATTAAGGTATCCGACATGGAAAGTAGAGCGTGTTTCGTTGCCTCCGGTGCGCCGTTGCCCTGAGACAGATCTTAGTCGCATTAATCTGTTGGATCGGTATATTTAAGCTGCCTTCCCTTAGATTTAACTTACGTGGTAGACCTTCAGGCCCTTGTGGATCGTGTCCGCAACGACGTATCCACTGGACACGACGTAACTGAACCATACCACCGATGTTGGAACTATAGATCTAAAAGCCTCTCCAACCTCGTTCGCGTATCCTAAAAGGCAAAATTGTCGTGCAGAATGTGTGAAATGTAACGTTGATCCGAAAGCAATGGAAAAAGTATTCCAAGGGTCGAATGATCGTGATATACGTTGCGAATAGTAATGCGAGAACAGTGACTGTTGTAACGTCGAAAGCGTGAATGAAAAGTCGAATAACGACACTCGATCGTTTGCTCTCTGTTACCGAGATATCTGACAGGTGTGTCACGATACAAATCCGCTTCTCCTTTTGTTTTCTCCATTATAATCAATTATAATATTCTCGTTGCTCACAGTGACTTTGTTTTCAATGACATAACCTGGCCTAACCAATTGACGCGCATTGGCGTACCTAGTATCGATTTCTTTCGTAAGGCAATGAATTGTACTCGAGCAATTCAATCGAACACTTTATAGATTATTAAAAATACGTAACGATTTTAATATAACTGTAGAACGAATCGCAAGAAACTATAGTAGAAACCAGTGATGGGTCGCGTATTTTACGCCGCGTCGTAAATGCATTTATGACGTGTCGCAAATGTATGTATAATATGTCGTTTTTAAGCCCATTTTATACGTGTCATTTGTCGCAAATGTCGTAAATAGAAATATTCATTATTTTAAGGTTTCAACAATTAAAGTGTTGGAAAAATATAGTTCTTTCTGACTCGCTTGTTGGTTGCATGCGAATACTATAGAATACTGTAGAATACGTCGATAATATCGAAAACTACGTATAATCACCGCGTTCATAACCCCAAAAAAAATTTCCAAAGCGTGGTCTTGGTCTTAACACTCTTCATTATTGTTTTGTAATTGTTTAGATAAAACTAGTAAAAAATGAATCGTGAAAGGTAAAGTAATTAGAAATAAATGTACGATAATAAATGAAATTTATTTGAATTGAAAATTATGTAAATAAAAATATCTGTTTCAGAAAAAATGAAATTGATAAGTTATTATCAATTTTCTTTTTTGGGTGTAATATCCCTTTCAGTGTGGTGAAAGTAAACAAATTATATTTATTATTCTATATTGGGAAACTTAGTGGAGAGGTGGCCTAAATTTCAGCCCTCTGGTGGTAAGTTGGCAAACTATTGAAAATAGGTCCGGATCCCACCAAACATTCCGAATAAGTATTTATTAATCGAAGAAGTAAAAATTTAGTGTTCAAACAAATTTAAAAACACTCGTTTTTCACAACATGTGTATTTAAACACATATCATATGGACTTCGACGGATTACGACCTACTCTCAGTAGTTCCATTTTCTGTCATTAGTTGGCGTATCGAAATTCTTGGTTTCCTTCTTTACTGACCTTTCAATATCCATTTTTCGTCAGTGTAACTTAAGTTAATTTAATTTTTTTAATCAGAATTATATTTATTAATAAATTGGCACTTCTTCAGAACCTATACGAAAAATGTTTTATACGTTAGTTATTTTCATTCCAGATATACGACATTTATGACACATCTACGACATTTACGACATTTACGACATTTACGACATTTACGACATTTAAGACACGTGTCGTGTATAAAATAGAAAATTCGTGTCTTTACCCACCACTGGTAGAAACATAGAAATCTGATTCGAATATAGGGAATTTCATATTTTGGTAGCTTGCAACTCACACACACTTCGCGCTTCGCAAGTAGATTCAAAATCACGAGAAGACGGATTTTGATAGATTGATTATCTAAATCCTATACATTTATTCAACTACGATCAAGTCACTGAATTCCACATTACGATAGAACTACTTAAGAAGTTACTTTCAAATATCATTCTTGACTAGACATTATTCAAATTGTCGTAGATTACGATGTTCCATGGGGACTGCATTGTTCATAAACGATTCAAATTTTCCGACGGGAAACTGTAAATAAACTAAAACCCAAAGTTCTCTGAATGTTGAATAGACTCGCGTTATAATTAAACTGTGTACTTTGCGCAGTTTAACTTTATTGAAAATAGTTGCAGAGACTATAAACTGAAAGCGAGGGGCCCGCGGTTGAAAAGAGGAGATTTCTCTGAATAACATATACGCGTTTATTGCGAGCGTACGCGTGAGAAAATTCAAATAGCAGTTTTCGATCGAGGCACGCAAATATGGCGACCAATCCTGTTATCTGGTCTGCTACAACATAACCTTGCGATGTTCTCTTAACGAAAGAAACCTTGTCCCGAGCCTCGAAGGGGGTAGCACGCTCTTCCAGAAATATGACAGGACCGTAGCATTCGTAAGTGGAAGATAGCTCGTACGCCGTCGTTCAAAATGTTAGATCTCGATATTATTAGGGAATACTTAAGTATGCAAGTTAATGAATTAATCTGTTGGTGGTGGTATTACATCAGAGAGATTTCATGGCAACTGCTAATAGCCGTTGTCGCGTATCTTTGCGTTTGCATTTGTCTCTATTCGATTTTGAAGAGAGTCAGCCACACAGCGTGGCAGCTTCCAGGTCCGCCTGCCAGGATTTTGTTAGTCACGGCTCACCCTGACGACGAAGTCATGTTCTTTGGCCCGCTGGTATACTGGGTCACAAGATCCAAGGCCAGCGAGATTTACCTCCTTTGTCTTACCACCGGTACGCAGACGTTCTCAGTTTGCTGGTCATTAATTGGTCTCGTTAAAAGTTCGATAGATGTACAGAGCTTAATGGATCTATCGACGCTCTTCCAGGTGGAAATAAGAGGAGGAAAGAAGAGCTATGGGACTGTACAAAAATATTAGGGATTCCAGAAGCTAACGTAACTATAGTGATGTAAGGAATTATTTCGTTCGATTAATTTGCAAGAAACTTCTTTATCGTTCGTTCCGAACGCGACGAATATCTCTGTCCCTCCAATCTTCTATCATAGTTCAATAAATGCATGTATAGGAGTACAGAGTTACCTGATGATCAAAACGTACAATGGCCGACGGAAGTAGTGGCGGAATGTATTTTGCAACACGTAGAGAGTTACAAGATCGACGCGGTCGTAACGTTCGACAAGCACGGCATAAGCAGACACAAGAATCACGTCTCTCTATACTTCGCCATAGCCGCGCTATGTATAGAAAAGAAAGTACCGTCTTGTTAGTATCGTTCGTTGCGCCGCTAAATCATGCTTAAGGAGATACTAAGAGATTCCATTTCTTTCCAGATTGTAAGCTATACGTATTAGAGTCCGTGAATGTAATTAGGAAATATGTACAGCTCCTAGATTTACCGATTAGTTTGTTATCCGCTTCGTACTGGTACTTAGTAATGTACGATCAAAGAAAAGTCATAAGGGTAAGCGTGTTAATATATGTAATTACTACTCGGAGGCAAGTATGGGATGTCGATGAATGTCTCGCGCTGTCGACTGCATTTCTGATCGATCCCTTAAGTGTCGACGCGAACGAACGAAAATCTTTTGAATCTACTTTTTGTCTTTATAGAACGCCATGACTGCGCACAAGTCCCAGTATGTTTGGTTTCGAAAGTTGTATATGATATTTTCGCGGTACACGTTCATCAACACCTTCCAAGAAGTGAGCGCTCTCGATCTGGAGTTGGACCTCCAGTTTGACGACGAGTAGTCCACGTTGACCCGCGAAATTGTACAAATTGTAACTAATTGTATATAATATGAAAATGAAATTTGTCTATTAATACGCAATACAGCAAAGGAGGTGCAGGATTCCGAGGGCACTTGTACACGATTTTTAAAAGATGAATACACATGTCGATTAGAAAGTATTTTTTATTCAACCTTACAGAAATATACGAACCTGTAGAACAAAAGTGTAGCGTATAGTCTTAAAAAAATAACAATAAATCGTCCTTTTATTGTACGTAACTTGTGCATTACTTTATATTATGTAATCTTTTCATCGTAAACTTGTGTTAAAAATAAGGCTCAATGTCCAGTTCGATATGTACCCAACAGGTGTGCGCGATATTCTGTCATTTACAAGTATCTGACCTAAACGAAACTTGTTCAAAGATTGTAACGCTCGTTCAATGAAATTACGAAACATTATTAAATAATTTGAGCAAGTACAGAATTATTTGCAAGTTATACTTGCCGTTCTAACAATATCCATTTCAGAGTCCGTGTCTCCTCCGTAACGTACGATAAATGTAATCATTTTTTACGTACGATACAGATCTCATAGATTTGGCACAGTTAGATTTTGTGCACTGACAGTACAATTTGAGTTCTAAGTTTCTATTGTCTTTTTTGATATTCTATGATATAGTTTCATCTTCTCTTAAGAGATTGTACAACAACGATAGATTTATAATGTAATACTTAATCGTTCATACTGGAAGAAAATGCAATTAATAAATACACATCCTGTGAACTTTTTTTTTTTTTTTAAATAAGAACATAACAAAGCAACATTTTTCTTTCAAGTTTTCCTCCAGTATATTAGACCATTTATATAGCAATGTAAAACCAACATTTTAGTTGTCTTATTTTGTTTCACGAACGTATAAAAAAAAGCTGCACATTTTATTTAAAAAAAATAATTCCCATATAAATGATATGAATGTACTTAATACGCAGTCCGCGTTGATAAACAGTCTTATGTCGTATAAAGACATCAGCAATCAAACAGTTGCCGTATCGAATTAGTGCACAACAGACACTCGTGTACATCAGTGATGCGTATACAGCGAATACTTTAAAGGGTATGTGCGCGCGATATAATCTTTATCTCTCGAACGTATCTCCTATGTTCCCTCATTCGAAATAAAATACTTTTCATATTTGAACACATACGTAAGTTACGGAATGTTGTCAAGTGTCTTACACTATGTGCATCCGCAATAATTGAATTACCCATCGCTAGAATAGATGAAACGTTATTTGCCCCTAATCGTCGCCTAATCGATTTGTAACACTAAAACGAAATAAATGCTTACAAGACAGTCGCAGAGAATGGACGGCATGAAGTGTTCCCGCGAGATCCTTGACCAGTAGACTACCGTAACAGTAATCGATTAGTAGAATACTGAGTTTAGGTACACAGAGAGGAATAACACCAAAAAGGTTTCCGATCCTTGTGGGAGAGAGATGTTCGATTCCCTCCATACAGGAATGATGGATTTATAAAGGATTCATAGCGAAGATCTCGCGGGCCGTATCCTAGAATCTGTCCTTGCCGCGATGAGAGCCCAAAGTTCCCATACCAGGCTGCGGGGAATCCGGATCACCTGGGTCCTGCAAGAACTGAAGGTCTTGTAATTCTTGGAACTTTTCGTGATCACGGATATGCGCATAGTTGGCCGACAGGCACATCAAGTAATGTATGAGACTCAGCACGACCAACATCGAAGCCACCGTCGCCAAGATAAACATCACCTCTGCCTTCTCGACGAAATCTTTACAAAACAATTTCACTTCTTGCGGCCCGCACACCTTCATGTCTTCTACCCTCGTATTATTCGGGAATATGAAACCTAAACGACATACGCGTAATATTGTACTCCTCGTGAAATCGATCGATTAACCCTCTAGGGACGGGGATGTTTTAAACTTAACGTAGAATTTTTTTGAGCGTTAAAATAGTCTATTTTATACTTCGGATTTGGAAGCTACTCGTTAATTTTTTTTTTTTAATTTGTTTATAACAAAAAAAAGTTTAATTTCGGGTTCTGATGGTACAACAGTTTCTTCTCTGCCTACTAAAGGTCACTATACCTATCAAATCTCGATCTTATTGATGGAATGTAAATAAAAATGTGTTAATCTGAATGGGACTCTGGAGTCCCACTCGTCCCTAGAGGGTTAAGAAATATAGAAGCACGGACAGGCCCTGGGGAACTTACCGAATTGGGTGAAGTCGATGCATTGGTCAAGAGATTGAACTCGAGGATTACTACACAGCCCCCAGAATATAGTGAATATCCAAGTAATTATAACCAAGAACGCAAATATCAAAAGCCATCCGAGTTGTAGAATGTAGGTGATCGTCATGAACTAAAAAGATATTAGACATATATATATATATATTTTTGATCGTCCTATTTCTATTTGATATTCTAATCTTTAATAATGAGAGTACGTACGACGGCGCAAGAAATACGTCCGCCGACTCTGGATCTCCACGCTCTGTATACTTTGTGCCTCGTAGCGCCAGTCGCCAGGCAACCGACGCACAGTATCATGAAACCCAGAGCTGCCATGCTAGCACCAATTGTTGCGAAAGTCAACTGCACGGCTTCTAGCCATCCAAGCCGTAAGTGGAATACCTTGCGATGGAAAATTATTCGTCAACGCTTTGAAACATAGAGTAAACGCCGCGTACGATACTTCTATTAAAGTTACGATATCCGACCTGGTCCATCATCAAAGAACCCAATGTGACGCCTCTGTACATTGTGCCGCAAAATATGCCCACCCCCAGGCAACACATTATGGTCGCGATAAGCGTCGCGTACGGCACTCTGGCCATGCATTCGTTGCACAGACTCCCTAAAAAGTGGAAACGGTTACATCTTGTATCGCGAATCGGGATACGTTAATCGTTTTACTTTTAATACACGCATTAATTATATAGCAATCGCATCTGCGAAGCGTGATTCGCGATCGTTCTTAGCAATCTTTATATCGTATAACGGATATATTCGCATTAAGGAACTTACTACAAGACTGATCGTCAAAGTCAAGTCCATGAATACTCTTTTCTGAGAATCTATCTATGCTAATGTTACTGTCAAACCTTCTGCGCAAGGGTAAACTATCAGTTGCGTCTTGTTGGTTTCTCATGCTTAATTACAAATAGCTCTGACAACCTGTTCGAACGAGGTGTGAAGCGACGACTGAAAGGATGAATGAGTAATCTTCTCGTATATACATCAGATAAGATTATGACGTGTTTCGTACGCGAGTGTTTACGCTATCGAATGGTTACCAGGAAACGGATTACTCCGTGATTCTATAAAAAGGACTTCTCCTTCCTCGCGAGGTGCTCTTTCACGCGCAACAAAAACATCCCTCGGAAATTACTATGCTTACCCATGTTTCCAGCCCGTTATTGTTCGAGGTTAGGAGCGTTTCTAACGGGCGCAGCCCGTGTTGCTTCCGAGATTATGACGCTCGAATTGTCTGAATTAATGCAGCAATTGAATGTCGCTCGGTTGTATTAGTGAATGACATCCCACACGCTTCGCGTAATTACACATCGACACGTCATACCACTTGTTAAGTGTTAAAGGACCCCTATACGTATGTCCCTTCGTCAAACTTATGTATAGGTCGACCCCGAGAACACTTTTCGAATATTTTTATGTATTTCAGGCAGCCAAGTTAAAAGAAGAGACGATAATAGAGTAGGAATGACAACTTTGATATTTTTGGTTGAAAGCACTTAAAGGCACTCTTAGAGCGCCTTTGTGTATTTTTCAATGACCCTTTAACTTTAAAACGAGTCAATATGGCGACAAAAGGTAAAAGTGAATGGGTATCGTTGCCTTCCCCCGGACTGCAGTACACGCTGTACTACTACTCTAGCATGTCAATTACAACGATCCGCTCATTAAAATCGACTAGCAATCTAGCGAAGAGTATCAATAACAGCCTCGATTCAACAGCTTCGTGTCTCTCAGGGGATTGCACTGCGATGCATGTTTCACATCCTTATAATGTAAAACATATGCAAAAGCAGCGGTGATTTGTTTTGCATTATCGGTACTGCAAATGAAGCCGCTCTTTCCTAAGTAGCTAGGTATATCTGAAATCTGTATTAACGTTTTGAATCATTTTATAAGCATTATTCTCTAAAGATATTTCTTTACTTATATCCTTATATCAAATTCTATACATATGGGCCCCAGTTGTCGATCAGTTAGTCAGAAGTCGAAATGTTTTTAATGAAAAAATTTATGTAAATGGACAAAAATTAACTTTTTTTCTTTTAGCGCGCTCATCCAGGCCCGGATTAAAGGGGGGGCTAGGGGGGGCTGCAGCCCCGGGCCCTCTTTCCAGGGGGGGGGGGGGGGCGTTCTAAGTCTTCAGTTCTAAGTAATTTAAACTCGTTATTGTTTAAATTTTTGTTCCCCCCTCCGCTTTTCAACCACGGGGGCCCACGAAGGTTGGATAGCCCCGGGCCCCAAAAATCTTAAGCCGGGCCTGCGCTCATCCTCACCCTCAACCCCCAAAAAGGATGAGCGAGGAGGGGGTTTTTGGGGCTCAGGGTGAGGATGAGCGCGAGGAGGAGGTTTTGTATTAGTGGCATTGTACGAGTCCCTAGAATTTGTCTCACTTGAGTTCCTGCAGTTCCTGCGCGCCTCATGCACCGCAAGTGACACAAATTCTAGGGAATCGTACGATGCCACCAATTTCATGCGCTCAATGCGCGAGTTGGAACGCACCCCTTATCTTTCCGTTTGCATAATACGCACTGCCACTAACTTTGCTTTTAATTTCTAACTAAAAACGCTCGCCCTCGTAACAGGGACACACGATACTAATGGAGGTGTCAGACGGAGAGGGAAATTGTAGAAGGACAGCAATAGGCTGACTTTCGGTCCGCGCTTTCGGCAAATTTCGTCTCCTGGTAGCAGGAATGCATGATAACACAGGAGGTATCCGACAGAGAAGGTAAATGGTTAGAGTGAGAGAGATATATGGAGGATTCCTGTCGATAAATAAGGAGTACATACATATCTTCTGTCGTTACATGCATCACCACAGACCAGGTATAGGCACAAACGAGGTATAGAATACACCATAAACGAGGTATAGGATAGACCTATCACGCAATGTAATATTGTAGTATTGTACATGTAATGTTTCGTAGCAAATTTCGTATTTAATTTCAATTCTAACCGCTAGAAAGATCGCGATCAAATTCCACTCTGAATCGGTAACGTCGCATGCGACATGGAAATGGTAAGGGGTCTCCAGAGTCCAACATCTATTATGTAAAGAATTTACGTTGGATGTAGGATCTACCCTTTACAAGGTATAGTAACGAAACATTCCTACTATAATAACTATCCCCTGTAACGAAAAGAGAACAACACGAATAATAAATATAGACACACATTTTTCCACTGCAAATTGCTTAAAGAATTCCCATTGGTGTTGCGCGGCATCCGCAGGGGGTGGACACTCCAATGCTTAAGAGTGAAGAAGGATAGACGCCAGTGACGCCATCTAGTGTATACTCAGAACCCCAAGATAAGATAATAGATGGCCGTTCAGATGATGGAGATATTATTCAGATAATGTGATGATATATAATTAAAGAACTTAATAAAATGAAGAGACCAATAGAAAAACATACAGAAATACATAATTAGTTGTTACAGTAACTATTTGTAATAACTAATTATGTATTTCTGCATATTTTTCTATTGGTCTCTTCATTTTATTAAGTTCTTATTCATAAAAGTGTGTTTTATGAATAAGAAAAAGGTAATGAAATTGTTTTAAAGAATTTTTTTATTATATATCAAGATTACAGTCCATCTGTTATTCCTTTTTGAAAAATTGAAGGGAAAATACATGTTTCATATGACTTGCTGTCATAACCTCGTGGATTTCCAAACCGCGCCTCATATATAGGTTATCATAGGTTATGAGGCGTTACGAGGTATTGGGTTTTCAATTAAATGTTTGTTACAAAGTAAAAAAATACCGTATTTGATAATTACATGAGATTTACAATGAATACAATTTACTGCACTTTACCGACAAAAATATCACTGACAATTGCTGATGATTGCTGACAATCAGATACAATGGCAGTGAATGGCGGCCATGTGCAACGTGCAACTGATTTGAACTGATTACTGAGTGCAACAAAGACAGACGCAACCTTGGCGCCAGCGGAGTGAGGGGCGTGGGGGGCGAAACAACGCCATCTAGTGTATACTCAAAACGGGATGAACTATGTTTCTTCACGGCGCCTATACTACTGTCCACCCCTGGGCATCCGACTGGCCGCGTTTGAAACGAGCACGAATTCCGCTGGCGCGATTCGGATGCGTTCGCGAACCCGAAGGGACAAAGGACGCTGTCGTACGCAAGCATATAGACGCCATGTTCATTTGTCAACGGACGTCAAGGTGTGATCATCGGAGGGAATTGGGTTCCCATCGAACGAAGTATCAAGATTATTAAGTGCTTGCATGAGATTGTCTTACTAATCGCGCGTATTTTCCATCGATTAACGATCATGGCCTCGTTGGAGTCACGGAAACGTAAAATGGAAGAATACGAAATGCAGCTGTTTAACTTCCATTCGAGGGCCGTGCACGCTACCAGTAAGGCGCCGCCGTTTTTCATTTACCGTTGAATGCTCTTTCAGATCGTGCAGCACTCCTGTTGCGCGCAACGATATGTTTCGATCGTTGGACGGGTGCACTCTGGTATCATGTGGATTCGATCATGACTAGAGTTACACTCGTCCATTGCTTGGAATACTTTCACCGGCCCCTCGCTACGAAGTCAATCACAAAGGCAAACGCTTCTCTTTCGTCCTTTCTTTTTCTTCTTATTCTTCCTTCGTTTCTCTTCCTTCGTTTTTGTCACTGTGGCATGTTTGTCGTCTCTATTCTCGCGCTGCAAATCGAAACGGCGAATGAATAAAAACTGACCTTGCGCCGATGTATGTATCGAGCTCCGATTGCATCTTTCTTATCGTTTCCTCGAGTATTTGCTTCTCCTGAGCGCCGGAATATATCAGAAGATGTGTACGAATAAATACAAGCGATACGTTGAAACAGACAGCCGATTTATTTGCGATTCTTTTTCGTTATTACGTGTATTGGAATATTGTTACTCTTCGATTAATTGAACACGAATAAAGTATCAACAACTGCACGATCTCAATAGTCGTCTTTCTTTCGTGTGTAATGTCCAGTGATGCAAGAGTATCTTTCTTCTTTTTGTAGTAAAGAATATTATATCCGAGAGCATTCATTGCACGATCCAAAAGCTGTGCGATACAATTGGGAAAACCTATAAAGTAAACTCAGAGAATGCGGAGGTACTTAAAGAGAATCGAAAGATGCTGGAGAAGGCGTATTATAAGGAAGCTATGCCGCATTTAAAAACCATCGAGGTAATTATTTCAATGTGGACAAAGGAGCGACGAACTCTTGCTGCTCGTAGATGCGCACGATGTCTATGGTATCTGATTCTCTTTAGAACGTTGTGAATAATTACATCGCTGTGCCGTGCAATGTTCTGTTAGAAGAGGACAGGTGTCAGAGGACACAGTACAGCGACGTAGAGTTCGAGAATCTGAAACGGAGATTGGAAGATTTACAACAGAGGGCGAAAAGAGTATGTATTCGGATATTTCTCGAGCGTAACATAGCTCAAAGAGATCGGACAATTCGTTGTACCTAATCGCGCGATGCAAATATTCCAGGCTACTGTTTTAAACGCAGCATTGAAGGAAGAATTGCAGATTCTAGACGAGTTGCCAGTTTCCGAGGAGGGCGTAAACGAAATGTACAATATAATCGAGAAGGGGCTTAAATGTCCAGACATAAATGATAAAATGTGTCGATTAGTGGAAGATTACAAGCAATTTTCCACGAACATGTTCGGCGCCGTACCGATTACGGAGAAATTAAAATATAACACGGTAGACGATCTTAAGTGCAAGGACTTTGATTTAAACGATCTGTAAATTTTGGTTTGACAAGGAGAAATGTTTGTTTTAACTTAACAGGCAATATTGTATATTTGGTGTACTTCTTCGGATAGAAGGATGTAAATATATCTACTATGACATTCTGTGAATGTCGAACTCTATATGTACTAAGCAAATAAATACCTTTTTATACAATATACAAATATTTAACAACTTCTGTAAACAACATTTCGCACAGTCTTTATGAAATTGCTCCTCTAATCTTAACTGTATCAGTTACCACTGCAAGTATCGTATAGGAAAGTAGACAGAGGCCTGTATTTTGAGATGCAACTGCAAAAGTGCGTAAAAAATAAAGAGTGTTTATTAAGCTTGGCATCAGTATTATTGTAAACCTATTCAGGGACTATTGATATATTGATAACTAATTAATTATAAACGAGACTGTCGCAAATGTCGAACAGAAAATAGCCAAGGGTCTATAATTTATGGTCGAACTGCAAAAGTAAATAAATTATTTCTAGAAAACCCCTAATTTATTAAAAAGCCTGACTGTATCAAGGACGAAGCATCACTTGTTCTGACCGTGTTCGAGGACTGTCGATAACTATTCGCTTATAAACAAAACAATTGCAAACGTCACGCAAGAAAGTTGTGCAGGCTCTATACTTTAATATTCGATCGCAAAAGTACTTAAATTGTTGCTAGTAAATGCACAATTCGGTGAAAAACATGACCATGTACCAAAGCCAGGGCGTTTGCTATAGTCGAGTTCAAAAACTATTAATAACGAATTAATTACATGCAAAATGAATGCAAATATGGGACAAGAATGTAGTCAAGCTTCTATAGTTTGAGATGCAATTGTAAAAGTACAAAAATTATTCTTTGAAAATGTATAATTCGATCGTTTTCCGTGAAACTTCGATATATTAAAAAAGGAGGTTATGTGCGGGAATATACAAATTTATTTATCAATTTATTTACAATCTGAGGTCTGGGACCTCTGCTTGAGGCATCGCAGATCATTATGCAACGATTTTCAGTAACAAAGTTGTATATTTATTGCTCTGAAAAGTGTTTTGAAAAATTGTCCAGTTCTTCACGGACATGCAAATGCTACCGACGCGTAGCGGAGAAAGGTATGAACTAAACTGGGCGTTGAAACACGCCCGCGTGCCAGTTTTAAGAATACGCCATATGTGTATGTCACAGTGTTTAATAATTGCTCGGAGCTAATTAATTATTATGCATGCAATCGTTACAAATCTCACGCAGGGAAGTTACAAGGGTCTATACTTTGAGATACAGTTCTCAAAGAATGTAAATTCATTTTAAAGAAACTTGATTTTGGAATTGGGCAGAGCGAGTTTGATTCACAGCGTAATTCACTCTGCGAAAATGAAATAACAAATGTATTTATGTATTTAATTGCAATCCAAAATCCCAGGCAGTTTTTTTAAAATCACTGTTAATTATGAGGCAACAGGAATCAATGGAAACTCGTTTATATATTGCTGAAAATGCAATTTAAATATTTAAAATTTTCGTCGTCAAAACGCGCCGCTGCCAAGGTACAGCATATTTTCTAATATTCTTGAAACTGGCAATTGGGCGTGTTTCAGCGCCCACTTTAATTCACACCTTTCTCCGCTACGCGCCGCTAGCGTTTGTGTGTCCATGAACTGAACAATTTTCAAAACGCTTTCTAAAACAATAAATAAACTCTTCGGTACTAAAAATCATTGCATAATGATCTGCGGTGCCGTTACAAGAGGCCCAGGACCTCACGTTGCAAATAAATAAATAAATAACAAATTTGTATATTCTGTAATGATTGCGCCGGAAAGCCCGCCTACGGCTTTCCATATCTGTTCCAATTTCTTCGCACGAGCTTTTATACGCGAACAAAGCTTGCGACCAATTTCTTACACTCTTCGTGCGTGATCGAACGCTTCTATCACCGTAATATATGACAGCGTAGAAAGTACTAATGACCGAGTAAAACATTTGAAAGTCTTTGGCACTTTATGTTAGTGAAAAAATCGATGGAACGAAAGATACGCCAATGGTACGACGTTATGCTTGCTTTTCCTGTACTTAAGTAGTGTCTTGTATAGTCCTTTATAAACTGTACACAGTTAGAGTAGGAATGAAGATGCATAAAACTTTTCTATCGCGCATTTCGTATTAATGAGTGTATCGCCTCACGCTGGACGCTCTCCAACATCAACACGATCCCAGGCTCTTGAATCGATTGCGATATTGTTAAACAAAGTAATTGGGAGCTCTTGCAAACATATTCGTACTTCATCACCTACCTTAGGTTTGTACAATTTCCATTCTCTCCACGAATACTGATACCCAATAATTTCTCATTTATGATTCATGGGGGATAGCTGCGGTCAATATTGTATCGGATGTTCGTGAAAGTATCATTCGTATACGATAACCGTTTTATCCAGTGTGAGAATTGACGATGGGTGTCGATACTGTTCATTGATAGTTTTAACACGCGCCGACAGGTAACCATGATGTCGGAACAATTCGTGGGCTGCACAGTTTCCGTGAAGTGCGTAGAAGACGTCGGAACTTACCAGGGGCAGATAGTCGATTTGAATAAGGATTACGTTACGCTTTCGAAGGCTTTCTGTAACGGAGTACCTCATAGCTCATCTATAGTTGTTTTAAGGTAACAGAATCGCAGTACCGTTGCGTACGTAGCAACGATGGGTTAACAGGCGAAGTAACGAGTGCTTCGATATCCGCAGCACTAAAGACATCCTGAACATAGAGTTTATATCGCTGAACGAGGAGGTATCTAACGCGAGCGATAACAATCAGGCCCAGAACAAAGTAACCGTGAAGAGACCCATCGCAAAAAGAGCTGGCAGATCGTTTTCGGAAAGCGTTCCATCCACCACCCAATCCACGTCGTCTCAAACGCAGTCCAATTTCAAGAAACCGGATAACAATTCTCAGCCTCCCACGGAGCAGCCAGTAAATGGAAAGCTTTCGCTAGGTGGGGAAATGAATTTACGTCGCAGCGTGTATCGTGGAAACGTGTATTCTTAAATTGAAATGTCTTTTCAGCTGATATCGCTGGGAAGCCGATACAGAAAAGGTTAACTCACAGGCAAAGAGCTTTGGAACGAGACGAGAACACATTCGGCACGCCAATCGATCAGTCTATAGATCAAGACTTTGATTTCGAGAAGAATCTGGCGTTATTTAATAAAGAGGTTCGACTTTTTTCATATCAGAAGCGTAGGTTTGAAAGTAGAGGTTCGATTACGGTTGTACTGAAGATCGTGCATATTTTCTACAGGCTGTGTGGCAAGAAATAAATTCTTTGAAGCCCGACATTGTCAGGCAGTCGGAGAATAACAGGGGCACCGCTGGCATATACCGGCACGATGAAAATATTATTGTCTCCGAGCCAACAGTTTTTAGACAGATAACAGTACCCAGCGCTGGTGAAAAAGAATACGTAACAGACAATGGTTTAGTGATTCCTAGTATAACTCTTAATCTTCATCGTCAATTAATAGGAGCAGCGGATCGACTTGGAATCAGTTGGGAACGTAGAGTACGTAGATCGTATTTGGAAACGGAATACGATGCCTCCGATGTTTTCATTAATAACGATGTTTCGTTGATTTAGGTGGAGCTTCTTGGCCGCGCTGGTTCGGAAATTATATTGCAATTACTTGGTGGAAGCCACAGACTTAATCCGAACAATGCACATCAGTGGCCAACGGTCGTTGCCCTCTGTGGACCTCATCGCTCCGGCGCTGCGGGCGTCAACTGTGCTAGACAGTTGTCCAGCCACGGTGTTAAAACAATAGTATTCGTAGAGAATTCCGAAGATGTTTTCCTTTTGCAAGAATTATCTTTATATAAGCTAACAGGAAACAAGGTAGAAACCAAAGTTAAGAATTTACCGTCGATGGTCGATCTAATACTTGTGGCGCTCTGCGACGAGAACTCAACGAAAATGACCACGCCGATAGCGAGGTGGGCTAACAGTAACAGGGCGCCTATTTTAGCCGTCGAACCGCCAGCTACAGGAACACCTGGGATCCTCAGTAAATTCAGTTTACTCGGTGGATTACCATTGGCTCATAGCGTCGACAATGGCAGATTATATCTGTGCAATCTGGCGCTGCCGGACAGAGTGTACGCAGATGTTGGTATCGCGTACAGGTCCCCTTTCGGGCCGAAATTTGTCATTCCTTTGCATTCCAATAGTTCTTAGCAAATTTACAAGGACGAAGCTACTAATAAAATATTTTAGTTTCACGCCATTTTATTTTGTAAGCCTTGCATCCGTCAAATAACACGTGCGCTGCGAAAACACCGTGAAAATTTATTTAAACAACAAAGAATGATGATATATAGCATTTAATGTTACAAAGTTGGAATGTAGTCTATGTATGGACCGTTGTAATTCGATGTGCAAAATCACGTATAACTAATCTCTTAAAAGCACACCTCGCGTACAAGAAATTACGAGAACAGTACATGCACAATGTTTTATTTTAAATTGCACGTAAAACGAAGTGCTTTTGAACAAACAACAATAGCTACTCGATTCGTTTTAGTAAGCGTACCGTTCGACACTGCTAATTACCGCTGTACGTACGCGTATAACATTTTCTTTTTTACAAATACGAAGTATGTAGCCCATTTTTATCTGGAATTATAGAAGGCCCTAATGTTAACGATGTCTCAGAAAATACTCGAATAAATTGAATGGAATCATTGTTCAAATAAATTCAGCACGAGAATGTCAGCTGCTAAATGATACGGAAAGATTTATGTTACTTTAGATTTTATATATTGTAAATCCGAAAAGTACTTTTACAGCGGACGATAGTCTCCTGTAAGAAAGAAATCTATTATATTTTTCATAACTTATATTGTGATATACTGACAAAACAAGTTTGTAAAATACTTATTTATAAATTGTGCTGAATGTGAAATAGAGCTCGGATTCACAGTTACTGTATAATTCAATAATATAAGGCGGAAGATAAAAGCTTAGTACATTATTCAGGGCACACGATAACTCATGATAGTTGTAATTGTTTTTACTTATTTTTAAGCCTAGAATGTAATGAATTCGGCTGGAATTTATCAGCCGTTTTACGTGTTACTTACCATTGTCAATTTCGGATTAAAAAATATTTCGACTTATGCGAAAAGTGTGGTGTAAATATTGTTGCACGTTTCATTACACCTTGTGCCCAATCTCCCTGAATAATGTACTTGAAGTAACAAATACCTGTGTAACGTTTGTTTTAATTGTAGCTAGCTTAAGTAAGTTATTTATATTTTATATGTACATGTATATTGATATATTTCAGGAATTAATCTTGACGTTCGATTATGATAAATTTTATAGATATCGGTGCAATTTTTCGGAAGTTCTTCGAAAAAAATAATTAGACAACTTTAAACACGCTGGAGAATATATGACGGAGAATAAATTAGCCGTGTGTTGATTAAACTTAAATAGAATAAAAACGACTAAAATACGTTTGATAGTTTGAATTGTTTAAGACGACAATTACTCTAACTTCGTGTTTATATATAATGTAAGAAAAGAAGCTATATGATAAAATATAAGTGAACGATTTTTATACTGTTGGCATTGTATGTTTATGCCCCTGTAATTTTAACTCATCGATGGTTCTGTCGCGGTTTCGTTACTGAAACGGTAGCAGCTCGCTGGAGTAATAGTACAGAGTTAAAATAAAATAATGAGCCGAGTCTGCATTAATTAACGTCAGCTTGTATATTTATTGTCAAGTTTCATAAATGCAGTGCAAACCAACATACTTAAATCCATTACAAAAATACTTCAATACTGTGGTTCAGCTCGAATTAGGATTCAATACGTGTATTCACATTTCTGTATTACATAACCATTCTAGTCTACGAAAATTGCAAATATAACAGTGCAACAACTTTTTATATTCTATTAAAAAACTATACATTTCATTTTTTATCTAAAAAAAAAGTGCGCGCTGTATGGTTGCTTGTCTTTTGAATTAAAATTCTCGGCAAGTTTAATGTATATTCAATAATTATAATTTTATTGTTCTCACTAAAATATAAGAGCTGAACGACAATTACATGATATTCGTGCTAAAAAATTGTGCCCACAGTTCTAAGTTAGTGGATAGTTTTAATTGCGTGTGTACCATGCAGACAATATCGTTAAGTAATCAACATAGAACTGTGGAAACAAGTTAAGGCCCAGTCACGTTTATTCCCTTGCAATTTAACAGTCACAAGATCTAGTTTCAATCGTTAAACATTCTGAATACTTATAAACTATGGAGGGCTGCTAATAACGTTACTAAACCATTAAGAATTAGTGCTATTACAGGTAATCTTATTAAAAATAAATCATACACATAATATTTACACTTTGTAACACATCAGTCATCTCTGAAGAAACACTAACACATTCTCGAGATTTGATCGCCCCGTGACTGAAGTTTAGTCTGCGCCTGATTGAAGTACTTAATAACTCTAATAGAAATTATGCTAAAATCAAAATATTGACCTCCTGTCGGTTAAGGCAACTTTCCCCATCTAAATTCACTTCAATTTCAAGTTCGTGATATATCTAAAAATATATAATTACCACATTTGTTCAGTATAGTGTAAATCTTGGTTCCTAGATTCCATTTCATTTCATTTACCACAAGTTCTTTTATACAAATCTACCCTTTAGCTTTTCGGAAATAATAAGAGCAACGTATGTGCGACTTCACAACAATTTAGTGGTTACTTATATATATTCAGCCTCAGTAAAAATATTACTTGCAAGTACATTTATATATTTAATTGAACCTTATTCTTTCAATTCGAATAGCCTCTAGCCATACGCGGATGTAAATTCCAAAATTTCTCTCATGATATGACGTAGTCCCTTCATTTATGCGAATTGCGACGAATAAAAGTAGTGTGATAACTTAAAAATGGTATAGAAAATATCGATATAAAATATGTTTTAAGTGAAAAATTGGCGAGGAATTCGTTATAGCTGCTAAGTGAAATCTTTACTAATTTTGGATAACTGACTTATCATAAAGTCCGTCATCTATAGGCCAAGAAGCGATGTTATATATTATTTCTTGTAAGATTAAGAAACATCTGTAATATCCCACTCCTGCTTGTATATCAGTATATATTCCAAATGACAAAAATCGATTTATTGTTCACAGACTACTAATCCTCCCGTTCATAGATTTCTAATTAGTTGATTCCTTTACTCCTTCGTTTAGTTCTATATTATTAGACCCTTGATGGTACCAGTGTTTCTACTGCGGAGCGAAAAATGCACCGTATCTAAACTGTTGCGACATCCTCTTCCCAAATACGCGCCCCCTATTCCTAGTAGAGGCAATAGTAACTTCAAACTTTAAATTCAGCACCTATTACCGTTAGCACTCAAAGAGAATTTCCTATCAACGATAAACAGATGCATTTCAGCAGAAATCCACCCTGATAACCATCTGCCTGCAGTCTGCCAGCAGATGGACAGCAGGGTCTGCCAGGAGAGCGCAGGATCTGCCGGCAGCTGCGGCGCAGCCTACGTCCGCATTCGACTACGGTTCTGCCGGCAGATCCTGCTGCCCGCCTGACTAGTGATCCTCTAGGCAGTGATCGGACAAACGCAAAACGTCGCTGATTAGTTGCTGCGATTTGTGGCAAAAGCGGAAGTAGACAGAGAAAGAAACTGTAAGAAAGAAAGAGACAGAAATACGAATAGAAAGAGACAGAAATACGAATAGAAAGAGATAGATAAACAAGCAGCTTGGAAAGCAGACGATTTAATGAATGTTTAGGTTATGTTATTTCCGGTTTTGTCCCAAAATGGCTGCGGTTTGTCCGATCACTGCCTAGAGGATCACTAGTCAGGCGGGCAGCAGGATCTGCCGGCAGAACCGTAGTCGAATGCGGACGTAGGCTGCGCCGCAGCTGCCGGCAGATCCTGCCGTCAAACCTGGTTATCAGGGCAAGCAATTAATTGCTGCAGCATTTGCAGCTATAATGATCGTATCCCGAGTAGAGCTTCATCTCCGCCTATTCCTACACATCAATCTGCTCTTAAAAACGATCCTGTTCTGTAATCTCTCATCCTTCCCGCAACGAAATTGTCAAAAAACAATTCTCATTGTAATTAGACTATACCTTATACATCTACGTAAAAAAATAAGCCAGTCACGCCTGGCGCTAGTTACGTCTCCCTAGGAAGCAGGTGTAGCATTAGCAGTATGCGGTACAGCATTCGACTGTTTCGCCCGTCTGCGTTTGTTCAATAACGCGTTGTTCGTGTGATCCAACTGTTTCAGATTGGCCGTGTCGTAGTCCACGCGCATCGTAGCCAAAGACCGTGTCATTTCCTCTTGAACCTCTGGCCAAAGTTCTTCGCCCTCTCGAAGCACGCGTCCAGTATGTAAAGGAGTGGCTGGCACTTCTGTGTATCTCTGCGGAAGAAACCCTAATGAAACACTTTCCCGTACATCTATACAGACATGGAATTAGATTCTTACAGCGATCCATTTGTTGCGCATAACTTCGTCGATCTGCAGCCTTCTTGCCGGGTCTGTGCACAGCATACCCTTGATAAGCTCCTGCGCCTCTGTACTTACGTTCGACCACTCGGGGGCTGGGAAATCGTATTGCCCTAACCGAATTCTCTTCTTCATTCCTGGCGAAATTGCTAAACCATGGTTGCTATAGAAAGGTGGGAAACCACACAATCTGAAATATGGTACAGCGTTAGTATGTTGTGTAATACTCGACGCAAGTTTGAATTCTTATGCAAATTGTATTCGCGGATGGATTTACTTACAATATGTACATTATAACTCCCAGTGACCAAATATCACAGCTTTTATCGTATTTGTCTGGTCCCAAAACTTCGGGAGCTTCGCAAACAGAAGAGAGATGTTTAGTTACACATTTTCGTTCGATTATATGTTTATTATTACTAATTCTAAATGTATATATACCAATATACGTGTATTATAATTTCGATACAACTTACCTACATAATATGGCGTATAACATGGCGTTTGTAATGTATCTTTCAAATGAGTTTCCTTCGCAAACCCGAAGTCTGTAAGCTTCAGTACTCCGGTATTATCTGAAAATGAATTATTCTATTACCAGGAGCAACGAGAACGATATCATTTCGAAATCGATGAGAAATCACGCACCAGGTTTGGAATACAGAAGATTCTCTGGCTTGAGATCCCTATGTGCAATGTTCATATCGTGTAGGTGCTTCACGGCAACGCAAATCTCATACATTATTTGCGCAGCTTCTGCAAACAAGTGGTAATGAAGCTAATATAAGCTTACGATAAATTACAATAAATTCATTCCCCTTACCCCGTTCTGTGAAAGCACCGTCTTGTCTGTCTTGTATTCTCTCAAATAACTCTCCTCCTTCCATGCTGAAGATTCATTAAATCTACATTTAATTTCCGCCTCTTAATCGATAGTATCTAATTAACGCTATGCCCACAATCTTACCATTCCATTACAACCAATAAACACTTATTTCCACTATACGTGTTCTCATACACGTCTTTGACTTGAACTATGTGCCTGCAATTTGATGCTCTCCAATGTAATTCCACTTCCCTCCGTGCCTTTACACAGTCGTATAATACCTGCAAGGACGAGTTTATTTAGTGCAACCGAGTTTTCACCCGTATATTAAAGTATGATACCGATAAGTATGCTTCACGCATCGCAATTCCCTCCACTTCTAAACCGTGTGTAAGTAACCGATATCACAAAATCATAGCGCAGAATTTCAATCGTATCGCACATTATGGTTTCTGAAAGCTTCAAGTTCATACGAAACGAACGTTCATCCTTGAATACACGAAGTGATGTAATCAGCTCAGGTAAGATTGGAATAGAATAAACATGAGAAGTGATAAACCGTATGACTTGCAAATTACGCGGCATTGTATAATTTGAAATTCTGGCGCGCGAAAATGGGTAGGCGATATGTTGAAAAATTCTACTGAAAACTATGTGGGCAATCTGTGTGTACTAGGGTGGCTCTTATTTACTCTTGGTAAAATTTTTTTTCAAGATTTTCTTCGGGGCACCGTCCAGAATAGTTCCAAATAATTAAAAAAAAATCTGTGTAAAGTTTCAGCTCGATCGGATAACGGGAAAGGGTGCCCCTGGGCCGTTAAACATTTAAATCATTATTTAACAGCTCGCGAAGTCGATTTTATATAACGTCCACCAAGTTATTGATTAAATAAAAAAATATGTCAAACAAAAGTTGTAGATCCGGACAAGGAGCATCTTTTTTGCTCTATTACTATTTTTCGTGCGACAAACGGTTTTCGAAAAAAACCGTAAAACTAAAAAAAAAAACTTTTTTTTCAAATTTTGAAAATTTAAATGCTTCTAGAACGCTTTTTATTTATGAAGTTGAACAAAAAAAATGGAATTTTTATTTTCGAGGACTATTTTTTAAACATTTAAGGAGGGGGCATATACCGAAATATGCAAACAAGATAAAAAAAAAATTTCTTCTTATTTTCAGTGTTTGATATGTGATGAATGTTTCCTGAAAAGTTGGGGTCGAAATTCGCAAAAATATCGGAGATATAGACGTCATGATTTCGGGTAAAATGATCAATATATCAAATATCTGATGTCTATATCTCCGATATTTTTGCGAATTTCAACCCCAACTTTTCAGGAAACATTCATCACATATCAAACACTGAAAATAAGAAGAAATTTTTTTTTTATCTTGTTTGCATATTTCGGTATATGCCCTCTCCTTAAATGTTTAAAAAATAGTCCTCGAAAATAAAAATTCCATTTTTTTTGTTCACCTTCATAAATAAAAAGCGTTCTAGAAGCATTTAAATTTTCAAAATTTGAAAAAAAAAGCTTTTTTTTTTTAGTTTTACGGATTTTGTTCGAAAACCGTTTGTCGCACGAAAAATAGTAATACACCAAAAAAGATGCTCCTTGTCCGGATCTACAACTTTTGTTTGACATATTTTTTTATTTAATCAACAACTTGGAAGACCTTATATAAAATCGACATCGCGAGCTGTTAAATAATGATTTAAATGTTTAACGGCCCAGGGGCACCCTTTCCCGTTATCCGATCGAGCTGAAACTATACACAGATTTTTTTTTAATTATTTGGAACTATTCTGTAGGGTGCCCCGAAGAAAATTCAAAAATCGAAAATAAGAGCCACCCTAGTGTGTACGTGCTGTAAGAAATGCTGGTGAACGACCCACAAATAGCTGGCGTCGCAACGATGCCATTTAAATCGATGAAACTAATTGCATCAACGGCTCTTGAACCGACGTTTCTTATTTAGGATAATAAACATTACGACCAGTCACTGCGTATCTGCGTATCTTTCTTTACCGCGATAAAGTATTTGGAAAAAGCCCGCAACGATTCTACCGTAAGCGCAAGAAGTATCGAAAAACACAGCCCCTATATTGTACGACTTAATACTTGTCGCGTTGAGCTTAAAGAATTACTTGGCAGCGCGAACGAAAGCATTATCTAACGTTACGGAACTGCCATTGGCACTGTCCAAAAGTCTCTTACTCGAGTCCCGTCAATTAGAAGCATTGTTAAAATTTAATGCTCGGAGATAAAGCACCGCATGTCCAAAAGTATACCGTAAGTTATAATTAGCTTCGCCTAATCCTTTCGCTAATGGAACATAAACATTTAGGTATCACAGTTACGAAACGCCCGTAAAGTATATCGTAACATCCGCTCACGGGTCTACATTTTACTGCCCCCGCGTGTATACACAAGCTCCTAGAAAGAGCGATGCAAGTTGTGACACATGAAAGGGGGAAAAGAAGAAGAAAGGTCTGCCGGTTGAGTGGAATATTTTTAGAACGCCAGGTATTCGCGAGTTCTAAAAATATTCGAGCACAATTAAAGCCCGAGATACGGGCGAGAAAGAAAGACGAAACCGGCTCCATTTCCAGGCGACTTCGAAAAGTAGCGCTGACAAGAACGATCGCGATATGAATGCAAAATTAATCTCGTAATAGTGCAACGCGCGCTTCAACTTCTATGCTTCAATGAAAGAAGCTGAATCAATATCAACTACAATGCGAAGGGAAACTGTTTACGAGATAGCGGCGTGTTGTGTACGCGCATTTTACGATTCAGTAATCCCTAATTGTTAACGAGCTTTAAATACACTCGATTTCCCAGGATCGTCCGTCTCGCTCCCTCTTAAACGGGCATACATATTATGTACATTGGTCACGCGGACCGAACACTCGACATTTTCGTATTATTCCGTGATAATGAGATTAGTGCTTCGCGGAGTGACGTTACACGTTGCCACGAGAAACAGACGATCGTGCGCGCAGAATTAATCGACCGACAGGCTCTGCCGTCAGATTATACTCGTCCTACGCAGATGTACCTATTTTACGCAAAGGATCCCATACGCTAATCCAACTGTGACGCACAGACGCGCATGAGAATTGTCCTGCTCTTTTCCCGGTACTACCTGGAGGAGTTTAATGCGATCAAATTACTGATACATCAAGACGAGATGATACGATCATCATGTTCGTTTTTCTTCGCTATATATTTGTACTATATATATATATATATATAGAACTATGTAGTCTGTTCCCCGTATTGAAATTTCGTTGAAACATTAAAAAATCAGAGATAAAAGTCGCAGTGTTTCCCAGAACACTTGAAGAGAACAATTGAAGAGTCCTTGTAGAAAACACCGTAAGTGCCAAAAATCGAAATCTATGCTATAGTATTACCAGTTGGACGTAGAACATTTTCCGATAAATTTTTTTTTTTTTTTTTGGCACTCACAGTGTATTCTGCAAGGGCTCTGCAATTCATGGCGATGGAATTGGCTGGCAGCAAGGTAATCTATCAACGAAGGGGAATTCGTAACGAGAAACTAGGTTGCACCCAGGTTGTGCCATAGCGTCTGCAAATATTGACTTTTTTTGTCTGCGTGAACGCGTGTGCGGGCCTACGATTCGATAGCTTTCTCCTGAAACGTGCCTCGAGCATATATATTCCGTTTGAATCGATGAAGCCTATACGCTATTCATGCGCCGTTCTATAAACTCCCTCGAGACTGTATAAAAAATCGATCGAAACAAATATTGGAATTTAAAGGGATCGAAGAATGACAATTGATGTATGTACGTGCAATACACGGCGAAGTAATGCGTGGGTGCGACATTGGGTTGGAAGTATTCGAAGGCCCGAACAATAGGATCCAATGCCGCAATGTTCAAATAAGAGAATTATTACATTTCGCTGTCGGATGTCTTCACGGTCGAGCGATATAATTCAAACCGTTTTACCAATCTACGTGGCTCGATCCCAATAATTCGATCTACATATTCGGTATAATAGATCGCCATTAAAATATCGTCTCGTGGAAGACAGCGTATGCTACCGAGCGGTTCGCGATTTCATAGAGGTCCATGAATACTTTTTTAACTTAAAGAAGAGAGAATTGCCCTTTTGCGACATTTTCTTTGCTTGGAATTTAGACGCGACCTATTTGCATCACAATTCTCGCGATTTTATCGCGCAATCTTGTTCTTTCGTTTCCTCGCCTAACCTGGATGAAACGGACAGTTGAAGAATTTAATCATGGCGTCATGGCATAATTATCCTGCGTGTAGGAGCATGGCAATTAATAGTAATTGGTAAATACAGGTAGCGAAATATAGCAACGACGAAGGTGCTCTCAGGCTTGCCACCGACACTGATATATCGCTACATACCTACACACGTTTAGTCGATTATCTATTGGGATCAGTTATATGCCTACCGATATCTATAACCGACACACTGGAATCGGAGCGATCTACAATCTATACCCCTCGCGATCAGCCCATGCACGGCACGCTCTTGTTACGTAAAAACGTGAAAGATTGACATGTCTCGTGATATCTTCGCCAACATTAATCGTTCTGACAGCTACGTTGATCTATATACGCAGGGAGGTATAACCCCTTCAGCTCTAGATTACTCGATAGATCGACACTTACGAAGGCACCGGCGGTTTTACCGTCGGCAAGTATGAGATCATCGATCCGTGATAAAGAACGACATATTTTCGTCGAAGCTTATCAGCTATTTTTACCCATTCAGTCACATGCGCGCGCCCTCCACCACCGCCGGAGTGTTTATCTTTTCATATGGATTAGAAAGAAATTGTCATTCAGTTCTACTGGCGATGCGCTTCGCTACTGTAGGAGCCACCTCCGCTAACCTCTCAGAACTTTCCGGTCTAGCGCTTATTCGGCCGCGCTGCTACAAATAAGTTCCATTATCGTCGCGCAATTCAAGAACCTACGTTTAAATATTTATAAAGGCGGATGTGCAGCGGATCGAATAAAAGTAGCAGTCGGTCATTGGCATTCTGCGTATTAAACTCTGCGCAAAGCTGCTCCTGCAACTGCTCCGTCCGCGTGCATTTATATACGGCGTGTTTTAAGATTCTTCTTATTCGCAATTCAGCATAAAATCCGCATTAGAAAATGAGCAGAACGAAGGTGATTCTAAGTCGAAGACTATTCATCGAGATGTACATATTTGAACAACGACGCTGCCTCGGTCCATTAACTATGCAGTACTTAGATAGTTAGCAGCCGCTCTTCGTCCGACGGCTCTCCCGTTACCCTTCGAAATATTCCGCGCGAACGACGATCCAAGAGCAACGAATCACGTGCGAAAAGGCAGAAATACGAAGATCCGTGAATTTTTCCAAGGAGATACGGAGAAAATAAATGGCAAGTCGGCTTCAGAGATACATCGCATGGTCGGAATCGTCGAACGGGAAATCATTGAGTATAAATAGAGGATGACTCGCGGCCTGGTCTCGGCTGGACATGGCTAGTCGATGATCGTGCTTCCCCGCGTCGAACGCGCATCGATGCGTCGCGGATCGATGATCCTCTAAACGCATGTTAACAAGCAAATTTAACACAAGATATCGGAACTCATCCTTGGAGCAACGTTCCGCCGACCCAAAAATAGCCAGTGACGAGCGTGTCATGTTACAGTTTAAAAGAACGATGCACACGTATAACTCCAGTGTCGCTTGATAAGAGCCTCAAAACCATAGTAAACCACGTCCGTTGCGTTTGTCTCGACCGCAAAGCCATTTCCGTATGCTAATTGAAAAATAACAGATCTGACGTCTTTCGTACACGCTTCCCGCATGTTTGTTCGGTAAACGCGCGTTTAAACACGCCGCTCCATTGTCCGCGCGTGCAATTTTAATGAAGCTCCTGCGAGGCTGCGATTCGTAATTAGAGGAACAATGGTAGCCGATATCTTTAACGGCGCTTCATTGGACGCGTCAACATGTGTGGCGCCTTTGTCCCTTGGAAATGGAACGAAAACACTGATTGTCCCTCTCAAAATTAAATAGATAGCTCTGTTCGTTAGCGGAACCAATAACCTTCCACTCAGCCCGCGCAGGAGCCGAAACTAACGGCACTGGCGGGCACGCGAAGTCGAAGCCTACCGATTCCCGTGGAAGAAGGTTCTGGATCCTTATCTCACCTTGAGCGCATACTTCTGCCTCGTGTTTTTATCGTAACACTGAACAACTTTTCCGTTGATTCCGAGGCCTAGCACGTGATTACTGATCTCGTAGTCGTCGGTGATCGGCGTGACTTTTGGCAAGCGGGCGTCGCATCTTGTCAGCGTGTGTTCCATGATTTTTCGTCTGGTCTCCGGGCCCGGTGCCTCCTTCCCCCGCGCCGATGCCGTGATCTTCGCTTCCGCTGCCCGTTTCCGCTTTCCCTTTTTATGCTCCTCGTCCTCCTCGACGGCCGACCTCTTGCACTTTCTAAAATGTTAATCCACTGTTAGTCACGTCGGGACGAGGATCTCTGTCCTGGCCGATGTAAATACATAAGTGTACGCACAGTATAAATATTCTGAGTAAGCTTAGGCACTTCATGAGAAACGCGGAAACGTACGACGGGATCGAACTGTCGCGTTGATAAAGGAAACCTTAGACCGACAGTATTATTCCGTGCCGACACCCGACTGCCGCACGAGTGCCAGTACTGGCAGTATAGGTGAAAAATCATTGGCGAACGAAATGTATTATCGCGCCGTATAACGAACGGCGCCTTGCTTTATCTTGGAAATGAATGGGGGAGAGCGTGTGTACAAGTTTCCCGGCTCGTTTTAAGCAAATCACCGTTTCAGGCTGACTCGAACCGTTGCGAAGATATTTTACGATTTATAAAACTCCCGTCATCGATTGGCAATATCTCGTATCTGCTTCTCAAAATATTTACCTGCGGGTAAATTTTGCACGCGATGCAAAGTGACTTTTGAATAGAACGATTCTCGATACGAAGAAGTATTAATGTTCATTGTAATCAGGGAATCAGATTAATTTATTTTGTTATTTCAGTAGTCGAACTGCATAGAGTTATGTCGCACACACGCACGCATTACAGATGTACGTACTACGCCCGTACCTCTACGTATTACACAACCACATTCGATCGATTGCAGTAAAAACCGTGGAATATAGTTGAGCGTACAAGATTGACGCATTTCGTGGCTATCAACAGAATTTGCCAATCGAACGGGGTCGGGTATGTGCAGCGTTAGCAGCACATAATGTGTGTGTGTGTATACAGCTACGTGAAATAAGGAAAAGAATAGGAACGATCGTCCAGACTCCAGCAAGTGGAAAATAAAAGTGAGAGAGATAGATTGCAAAGTTACGATGTTAAAGATCAAATCGTTAAGACGCAATGGAAATTATACTTATGTATCGTAGCGTAAGTTCTGATCGATAAGAGATTAACTAATAATGTGCAACTGTTATGCGATCGTAAGGTAGAAATGCATGTACAACGAATAATGAAGTTACAGTGCTTATAGGCACATTCGAAATGGAATGTCCCGATAAGTCGTTTAACTGCCGACATTCGTTATCGTTGTATTAACGTGTCGCGGGAACATGGATTACGAAGAAATAAAATAAAACGTGACAGAGACCTCCAAAATGTCCACTTGGTCACCGATTTCGGCATTTGCGTAGCTGTTTTGTATTTTTTTATTTTTTTTTTATTAAGTTTCGAAAGTTTAATCGGATCGCCGTGCGAGGATAAAAAGCACCGCCTTCTGGGGAAGCCGAAACTCCAAGGAATTCTCGGAGGCAAGAGAAACAGCCAGTACAGCGGTCGTGTTATGGATAAACTGTGGGGCTCCGCGTCGTCGAATAAAATAAGATGTGTTTTTATTTTTGTTTCTCTAATCGCAACTGAAAACTCGATATCCAAAGAATAATCACGTAGAAAGGCCAGCTGAAAACTGAAGATAAAAAAAACTAATGAAACTCATCGTCTATTAGTGATGTAAGGGTGATTGCCGACGAAAAGAAGCGTGCAAGAAAGCCATTTAGTACAAAAAGCAGCTCATGTTTTGTGCAGGGTATACACGTGATTTTGTGCGTATGTGTCCATGTGTATTTCAACACTTGTACGAGATGACTCGCATTTCCGTTACGCAAGTTACAACAGCAAAGGTTTATGAAATTGCCAGGATAAACACAATGAGTGACAACGAAACAGAAAATGACTCGTCAACGATCTATTTGCATAGACGCTCATATGCACCGCCAAAACTCGCCATCTATAGTTTATCAAGATTTATCGTGCGGCTAGGCGATTTACTTAAAATAGCGGTTACATACTACGTATGCAAAGAAAATAGTATGTTAGAGAAAGGACACACTGAAATGATTGGAACATACACGATGAATAATCCTTATTAGCATGATTCAACTAAGTGGGATATTCTCGGTGGTGGTGTTCAACATACCTGATGACGTTCGCTTCTTCAAAACTTAATTTCCCGCCGCGAAATAACAACGCTTAATATGAGGGAACAGGAAGCACCACTGTTACAACATTTTATTCCAAACTGCCGTGAATACACTGGACAAATCTCTTACGATATTCTGCTTGGTAGAATATGCGCTGGTACAAAGCACTGTTTCACGTTTCGTAGGTAAAAGGTCGTTTGGAATAATGTCCGCAGGTATATTTCGAGCGTAACTATGCTTCTTTCCGTGAGTCTCGTGAGAAAGGCAGATAAGTGGACGTTCCACAGAGGTGTGTCACTCAACTTCCAAACGTTCGAGCGGATTGGAATACCTGGCCTACCTATCGTGTGGAATAGCCGGTTTTACGCAGCATTAAAATATTCGGTGGCGCTGTTGGGAGCTGATTTTCTCAGTCCAGAGAAACGGTGCAGCGACGGTGACTTAAACGCGACTCTTCCTATGACCATACTTTCCGTGCATTCGACCGACCGCTACTGAACTCGAGTCCACTCAACGACTCACTCCGACTTTCATATGAAAAACCGATTCACAAACACTAGCGGATAAAGCGGCTATGGCGGCAAAGCGCCTCTACAAGCAATCTTGGGATGTGACTCACTGCACAGGGACGACTCTATACTGCGAGCATTCGGGTTCCTCCGTGAGAACCACCTCCCCTGCAGTAAGTCGTCCCACCGTCGCCCCGAGCAACCCGCCCAACTTCGTATTTTTAACTGATACCAAAAAAGAGTATCCCAAGGTTTTACGAGATAATCGTTATTTATTCTTTCTTTTTATCATTCCACTGCGCGTTACTTTAATACCCACGGTTAAAGGGTCAGGTCTCTTGCATTTCTCGAGTTGTGTAATTACAAAACTACTATATTTAATATAAATATCTTTTTTTTTCATACAGGCACATTTTATATTTACACAGAGTTTTAGCTTTGTTGTACAGGTCGAATCTTTCCTAATCGTATCGTATTATTCGCTTAGTATTTCGCGGATTGAAATTGGAATCGTCGGATTATTGTACATATATCTAATAATGTGTAATACGGCGTATAACAATATCTCAGGTAGAATACAAATAACAATTGCAAGTATTTAAAGTCGATACCGCGTATAAAGATGCAAGGCTATCGTATATGCAAAATTATCGTCATTTTATACAACGCACCGCAGAGCCATTTTATGAAATATTGTCGTTACTCTTAACCAAAATACAGTTATTATATACTGTTAGCATTTTCTAAGGATTCTATCAGATTCTCGTCAACATGTATAATTCACACGAATATCTGTAAAAGAAATGTATTGTTGTTTAATCTTTGGATTATCGAATTAAAGAGGTTGCTTATGTTTAACTAGATATTGAACATTGCTACAGATATAATACACGCTTATTAATGATGAAGATGTTTATGGAAATCTCGTAACCAGCAAAAACGTTTCTATGAACATCAACAAGTCTGGATAGTTTAAAAGTATTTTAATAACGATTCGTATCGCTGTAGTTTTAAAAATATCAATGATCTAAATGTCATCGATAACATTAAATACACAAGATTATTATTTTTATCCTAGAAATACGAATGCTATATTACTGCTTTGTAATCGTAAAATACATACAAATAATATATATATATATATACATGTATATATATATATATTATTATATATATATATATACCTAAATCCAGTATTAGGTGTATATAATTACAATTAACAATAAGATATAAAATGTACATTCGATTAAGTAAACGCATATACATTCATTCCTTCATCTCCTCTGACCTGGTAATTATTCGCATTTTTCATAAAAAATATACTTTTATTGTCATTTTTAAAGAAGTAAATAATACTTGATGCATAATAGATTCGAGTGTGTTCTATTTCAGTGTAGGATATAAAGATATCCGTTTCAGGGTGCAATATCAGTTATTTCGTTTGCTTTGTTGCAAATAAATTAGGACTATCGAACGTTTCCTCTCTCTAATTTGCATGAAATATTATTATTGCACACCCTACGCATATCAAAGACAGGTAAAATCTGATGTATCCTTTTTACAATAATCCTTTTTCCTACCAATTGCTAGGAAAGTAAGTAAACTTTATGCATGTCCCGTCTGATTTGTCGTAACATTAAAGAATTATTTTTAATAATTACAACATACATAATTTGTTTGTACTAATTCTTATGTAGAGTTATTGTTTCTTCCTTTTCTTACTTTTCTCTTGAAATAACGATCGTAATATTCACATAATATAATCAGAAAGATTAAATAATTCATATATACATCTAAAGACACACTTGACACACTTGAGTTCTGATCTTCGTCAAAACTAAGACAGCAGTGATTTTTTTTGACGGACGGAAATGCAGCGCTCGCAATGAAATAATAACGTTATTGGCGTTTTGATTTTCTCGAAAGATCCGAATACACACGTCAATTGATTTCCTCTTTTTCTGTACGCATAACAACATCGAAAGAACAATTTGAGGCAAACAAGTCCTCTATCATTTTGAATAATCCTGTATAAAAATAATTATTCTCTTTAAATTAAGACTTTTAATTAGTACAGTACAAAATTACTAATTCGTTCAAGGGCTCATCTTTTTTACTGCCGCTAAATTATAAGTATAATAATATTGCCCCGCGTGATCATTTTTAAATTACGTGCCAATACAAAACTTTCCAGATACATATTCCATTTACATAAATTTTGAATCGAAATCGAATCGAACACGCTACGCCTAACACGTGATATTACTTTACTTATACATTATAATACTGCTACAACTTAAATGAATCGGTTAATCTATAGCAGTAGTAATGGTATTAATGTAATTGTCATTAACAGATGTTTATCACATTACTACTAACACTTTTCACCAATATAACGTTTTTTTTCTGGAATATGGAAAGTTTTGTACAATAGACAGTGAATTTATAATAAATAAAAAAAAGAGTTAAACATCAGAATATTGTAAACTAGATATTATATCTGATTAACAAGTTAAAGTACTACCCTGAGCTTCAACACCTTGATTTAAAACGGGGCACGTAAGGATTATAGTCGATTTACGAAAAATAAAGATTACCTTCGCCCCGTTTCACTTTTCCTTCTTCCTTTCTCAGCGTATAAAAATATTTAAGGCATTCAACATTAACGTGTGTGTATATATATATACATATATATATATATATATATATATATATATATATATATATATATCACTTTGTTAGGTCACGACTTACATTGCACAGATAGTAATTGTCACCCCATGTGACTTTCAGGTTCAGTTTTGTAGTCGTGCATAGTAAGAATATAAGGCACAACACTAGCTACGCTTACTCTACCAATAAGACCTGCGAAAAATAAATCTTCCAGAACCCTCGGGTTAATCGAACGAAGCGGCGCGAGCCTCAAAAGGAGGCGGGGTAACCTGTCGGAGCCTACACGCTGTTGCAGCTCCGTCCACGCAGCTTCCTGCAAAACCTCAACTTTCTTCCGCCAAACACCAGCCAATACGTTATCTGAAAGAAGCAAACGATTGAATAACGACGAGACAACGTTCCGCGTGAAAATTGAAAAATCGTTTCCCACCTGCGCTGAAAAGTGTCAATGCTTTAAGGTACGCGTATTCCACAGAATCCACCTGTAGCTTATGAAGTGAACTAACGCAATCTTGCAATCTACATATATGCTCCGTGACAGACTTCACTTTGCTGGCTGTAATTTTTTCCTGTGCGATGCTAGCTTGCAAGTGATTTATTATCGACGTCAGAATACTAGGAAGCGACAGAGTGTAGGCGCATTGTGCGAGGCCCAAAGTGAACAGCTGTCCCCAGGAACTGCGCACCAGCGTTGTCTGAACCGCAGACCTATGGATCCAGGCGATTTTATTCCATATTCATGCTCGAGATGTCTACTAGACGTCCGCATTGCTTACTTACGGTAACGCTTGAAATGCCGGGATTCCTCTTGCCCAATGGACTGAGAGAAAAAGCAATCTAGCGGCGCTCTCGCAGATGTAATGTATGGACAAGTACGCGGGAGCTGGGCTGGGCGCTCTTAACTCGAATAGCGTGTGCCTCTCAGAGATTAACTGGCCGGTCCACTCTTCTTCCGGCTCGCTCGAACCATTAACACTCTGAGAAGATGAAAATAACGATGCACGTTGCTGTCACAGATGTATGTTGCGTACAGGCAGAGTTGTGTGATACAAATGAAACATACATCGCCAATAAGTTTAGCCATGCTGTCTAACGCGTGTGAGATAAGTAAACGTTCCCTTGCTAACGTCAACGCATCGCTGAGATCGCTGTCGCTACTTTGGTCTTCCATACTGGGGCTCTCGGGCTGCTCCCACGTCGGAGGTGTTTCTGACACTGATTGCTGCGGTTCCGGTTTAACTCTGGGGCTCCGGTTCCCCACTTTCGATCCGGCCGATTCACCCAGCACCGGCTTCCTCTCGTGTTGAACCGCTAAAATATCACAGACTTTTATTTCTTGCACACGCGACTTACCGTGATTATGAAATATAAAATATATCAGTGTTACATATGATATTCCAAGCAGACGTACAGTCACTCCTCATTCCCATTGCAAGGCATTTCTGAAGTCTACAATACTGACACCGATTTCTATGGTGTTTGGTAACTTCGCAACTTTTGCTTCCCCTGCACTGATAGCCCAACTGTTTTCGAATACTGCGTTTAAAGAAACCTTTGCAACCTTCGCAACTTATTGCACCGTAATGTCTTCCACTAGCCCTATCCCCACAAACAACGCATAATTCTAACGATAGCCCTAAACCTAAGGAGCCACGCACGTCTCTTGCCAGCTTCACCTGAAAAGCATCCAAATGTAAGATAAATAAAGTGTATAAATTTAATCGCGTTAAAAGTACGAGTGCCTGATGTAGAAATAAACGAATATCCCACCTCCACGTCAACATTATTTAAATGTTCAATCCCAGAGTGCAAGTGGACCATTCCTGCATGAGGTCCCAAATTACGAAAATCTCTTCCCATTTTATGATCGACCTTCTCATCGTGTACATTATCCACATGATTGTTTTGATCCCTTTCCATGTCTCTCTGTAAACACATTGAAATTTAATTAAGACCGGCCGTGAGAAATTGTAACACTTTATTCTTCAACTTTTAAATAAAATCAATTACAATCGAAACCCACCATAGCAGGGTGATGCGCTAAATTATGAAAGTTCCTTCCTATGTTTTGATCTGCTTTATCATCGTGTAGATTCTCCACACGATCGTTTTGTTCCACTTCCATATCCCGCTGCGACAGAAAAGAAAATTATCATTTTAGTAAAATTAGTATCTTGCGAATATCTCCTGAAAATATATCACACCCACCTCTGCCTCGACATCGGCCGCGTGATCTACGCTATGGTGATGAGACAGATTGCGAAAATCCATTCCCACTTTTCGTTCCCCCTCGTTCTCGTTCAAATTCTCGTGATCGCGTTGTTCCCTATGATCCCTGTCCATTTCTCTCTCTGCAACAACAATGGATAAACGTGCTCCTGTAAAATTCTCCAAATCGCATGCATCGATACGAATCCACATAACTCGAAAAACATATCAGCGTTCACGTCATCGCGCGTGCGTTACGTATTTTCAAAACAATCGGTGCCCACTTGCTGTTTAACGATGCAAAGTATGGCGGGCAAGAAGTGCCGTTCAAATTCAACTCACATTCGCGGAATGCTAATTGAAAGTAAGGATTGTGTTGCTAAAATGCTTTTATTTACAGAAAGATAAATTCCCTTTTTTTTTTCGATACAAATTCATTGAACGCTCGCTGGACAATAATCAAGGTGATACGTGGCTGGAAATATTGCGATAGAAAATACATTTTCTCGGCGAAGATTGAATAACGTTGCGGGTATTAGAACGGGGGCATTAGATTGAATATGATCGGTCAAGTCGTGATCGTGTATAGTCCAGCTCCGCCTGGGTAGACAGAGTGTAACGTTTAAAGGCCTAAGCATCGGCAGGCTGTAAAAATGAAAACTGGAGCATTTGCCGCCCGTCCCTACCTGCCGCAACCCTTTCCCCCTACCATTTTAAGAAGTGAAAGAGATGGGTCCCGAGTTCTCCGGTTCGTAGGTTGCTACGTGGTCAGCCGCATACCGATACACACAGCCGTGCCACACTGGCTGTCATAGAGCGAATGGTCCATTTCCATACACTCGTGGTACGACTTCGTCACCGCCGTCGCCAGTGCAGTAACACAAGAAAACGGTGCCTGTACCGTTGCTCCAAAATATTTAACATTCCATAGACCTTGCGCTCGTTACATCGCGGCTACCGAACGTTCTCTTTCACCCTTTCTAATCACGGCGATAAACTTTCAACTTAGGAACCACAGCTACTTTCAAACCCGCCGCGATACGTTTCCCCGATGTTACATTCGCGATCAGATTATCCTTCTTCCTTTTTTACATAAACCTCGAAGCGTATACAACACTACCCCCCCCCCCCCCCCCCCCCCCGGTGATCAATGATACCACACATATCCGATCTCGCGGAAGTGTCACGCTTGAAATCCAACGTCATCCTTTTTGCATTCGAGCAAGAGTCTCGCGATAGTCACTTGACACCTGTCCCTTTTTCCCATCAAACTGAAGCCGTTGACCCGTTTAGACACGTGTCACTGTTAAATATCAACGTATTTTCTCGCGAGTGTACTTTATCGTAAGTGCCTCGGGAGATTGTACGATTCAAGGAATTTCGTGTGCCACGGTGAGAAGTGAATCGAGAAACGATTCGAAATATGTTGCTTACGGTAGTTAAAGGTCAACCAGAGTTGAAAGTGTACCCGGAGCTATAATTTCGCGAGAAATTCTTCTTACTTCTTCTGTCCCTCTCCGCTCATAAAAAAGATATCCTTCTACAAAATCGTGCGAGGGAAATCGCATTTTCTTCACGCGGGCCTTAGGAAACACGCGACATGTCTTATATTAAAGTTCGAGGACGGTACGCACAATACACTACCTGTTGGGTCGACCTGTATCACCGCATTTGCGTGTGTCCGCAGTGGCGCTCTCACGGGTCACGCACTGTTCTGAAAATATAACGTCGCCAGCCACGCGGGTAATACGCGCGGAATATGTATATAGATATATCTACATATATATGTGTATATATTCGCGTTTCGAGAAAACGTGATGTTTTAACGTAGCGAACGGTGAATAGATGCAGGAAAGCAGCGCGTTCGAGACGCGCACGAGAACACCACGTCGGAGTTTAAAGGCAACCTTGCGCAGGTGAACGCAGCCAGACCGTTCGCTGTACTGGCAGGTTGGCAGGTCACTCTCTTGTGTGCCGCCAAGACACGCCGGCCAGGTGCATTCTCGCCCCGCTTGCCTGCTTTTCTACCTGAGCGAGAGCATTCGCCGTGGAGGACCGCATAGTGGCCTCTCGACGAGCGTTACAGGTTATGTCACGTAATACACGCCCGCGATGACTTATCGGTTGAGCCTCGAGGTCGCGACGACGATCGAGAATAGGTCAAACACGAACGGTTAATGGCGAAAACGTAGATACCCGGTTATCGAATATATACTTTAATGTATCCCCGTTTCCCAGATAGAGAACGTTATTATACGGAAAACACCTTTGTCACCGAGTATCCAACGTGTACAATTTGTTTTTCCGAAGCGGATAAACCTGGGGGCGTTAACTTGTTTAAGCTCGACACCCGTTACATAATTTATGAGTATTAATGCTACCGACACGAAATGTAGAAAATGTTGTTCGTGCTGATTGTGAGTATGTTAAATCGAGTTACGAGTTTAAAGATCGAAAAATAATTGAGGAAAAGAAATCGAAAGAAATAGAATTTATTTTCGATTATATAAGTTTGTATTTCGAGGATGGATCCAGATATCGGGAAGTTGGAAATTCCTTGGGTTAAATTACTGTCTTTTGAAAATATCACAGTGGGTTGTAACCTTTTGAATGGTTATTCCGAGTCAGCCAGAGACTTCTTGGAACGGCATCGGTGAAGAAGAATAGTCACTCGACAGTAATTATTTCTATACCACCGGACTTCACAGGTAAAGGTCGCCCGTGGGTCCGAAGGTTACCTCCTACCTACTTCATCACCGTGTCGACATAGATTTAACTTGTAATACTACTCGTTACGTTCAACTGCAAACCTGGTCGCAACGCTGATCTTTCTTTCTTTTTTTTTTTATACGTTCCTCGTAATTAATTTCTCCATTGTTACGCGCGTCATCTTTTACACGAATTTAGAATGACGTCAACGCTTTTGTTCGCAAAGATAAAACAATATCACTATTTCCAACGTTTCGCACGATTCCCTTTTCGTTCGTTACCAATTCTTCTAATGAATTTTTACAATGATAGATCTGGAACATTTGTGTGCTGTTTCGAAACGGGGTTTCAAATATGATAGTACTTGAACCGAGCGTACGATAAATACATAAATTAACTGGATATCTCACTCCCGTACAAAGTAAGCGAGGATCATTAACAAAGCTATTTCATTATCGACAGACCGCGCGATTGCACGATGGTAATGTCAAAATATCACATGATCGCTGCACCAGCGTAAACCGAGGGCGATCTTTTATTTACTAACATTCCGTATCGAAGGGAGGGTTCGAACGTTTTGTACTATGTGCAGCATTAAGCGGGACGTGCACAGATTGGTACGACGTGGGCGAGTCATCGTTCGAGATTTCATGTTATCTTTATTGAAGAAAAGGTAACGAACAAGTCGGGCGATGGTAAACAAAAAGATTACGACAAACACACTTACCTTTTGTTATTAACTGCGATGCCTGGTCCGACTACGCGTCATTTGGGCGTTCATAGCAACAACTAGGCTTCGTCAACCAACTGTGGGTTAGAGTTCATAACCTCTTCTAACCTTTACCTTTCCGTTACCTCTTACCCCCCCGCGCCTAACCCCACTGCTCACCTTTATACCCACCCGACATTGCATTTACTGGCATCGATGCACGGTTACACACAGATCGACGATTTTAAAACTCTGTCGCAAAGTTTGTACTTTGTATGCATGCCGCGCCGGGTCCCCGGCAAACTTGGGAACTGTTTGCAGGAAGTGACGCCATGTTGGGACAGGAAGTCGCCATGTTACCATCATCTCCCCGTTTGAATTTGTCTTTGATCCGATCGAACGAGTATGCACTAAATCAAGAGTTGCATTCACCGATACTTATTTTCGTTGAAACGAATTATACCGCGGGGCAGCGGTTTTATATCGAATTATAGTATAGAAGGCTATATACTGCAAAAATGTTATTTATTGCAAATCATTTTTTGCGTAATACATGTAGTACACTTGTTCATTGTACACGTACATATTAATAATACATGTCGTATTACCAATACTTATAATAGTACCATCTAATATTGTATACACTAGCATTATTGAAATATACCTTTAGCTATGAATTCGTGAACTTACTTTTATTTTATTACAAATACATTTTTATAGATATTTAGAAATATTTGCAGAAAGCCCTGTTTTTGTTATTATTACAAATTATGCCCTAGAGTGTGTCAGAAATCAAGATGAAGATCTTAAATTATATTAAAGGGTACGTCGCTTATATCGTGTTTAGACATTCAAATACAATTACATTTAAATTACAGCTAAGAAAACGCAAGGTCGTACAATTTATTTCCGCGGATAAATAAAGCCCGTAATAGAAGCGTTAACAAAAGTAATGGAGGTGTACATTTCTGTCTACTATTGACTCCTCAAGTCTTGTAAAATCGCCTTATTGGGTAGAGTAATCGTTATAGTCATTGTTAGTCATAATGCCAGGTACTTTCGTTCTTTATATAATTTACTTCTACGAAGATGAAAGATAAGTGCGCTTGCGACTTTTCCAAATGTAAGATGTAATTCGAAATATTAGTTTTCACCTGTTAGAAGTATGAAATAGCAGCAGATATTACCAGTAATATAATAATAATAATTCGTCTTTATTACATCAGAAAATTTACATCGCGTTAATTCAGTGCATATCTAAATATTCTATTTAAAAACAATGGTGATACGATTAAAAGTTCGTAATGCAAGTATATTCGGTATAACTTATTCAATTGTAGTAACATTATCACATACCATTACATACTGCGCCGTGTGTAAGTGTGCACACATGAACACTTTCATTAATGTCTCAGTATCTTGGAATACGAACAGAGTTTGCAGCCATGTATCTACAGAACATTCAAATTCTTTACTCCCTTCATAGATTACATTTTTTTTTATATAATTTGCATAATGACAGTAAGCAATATATACAGAAATGATTGATTCCATTTGTAAGTACGACTTACGATCTTTAAAACGTAACTCATCGCTACTCATACTATACAATTAATAGTATCTCTTTTTCATACACGCGGTTAAATTTTATTGTATCTATAAGGTGGATGTGAAACCGAATAAATTCGAACTAAGGATTCTAGCCGTAAAATTCACATGGGTAACGTTCTTACCTATTAAGAATGATCCCTCCGGATATGTTCGATACCTCATTGTTTTACTTTGTCGTCGTAGAAAATAATAAGCACCGTCGGTAATAACAAGCTAAGTTAATCTTATACATTAACATATAAAATACGATTGATGCGTACGTCGAAGGCCCAAAGCACCGTAACAATTTTACACACAAAGTATCAATTATGATTGTTCTGTCAATTATTTCAGCAGGTACTGCAAGTCGATTACAAAGATTCTGCGCATTCGGTTAAAGGCAGGTATATGTAATAGCAGATCTAAACTCCTCTCTAAGGGTCCTTAAGAATATTTAGCACATATTACATCCCCGAAAAAGTTTCTTTTCACCTACAAGTCAAAATATCCTGAAATTATCTTACCGTCGCGAGCCATTAATCAGTTCAACATTCTTATCACAAATACCCGGACTTACATTCACGCTACATTAAAGCGTTTTAATGCCCGAATACTTCTTGGCTAGCAAATACTATGTAAACAAAGCCGTCTTCGTCTCTTTCTCTCTGGTCGAGTTGTGCCATAGTCATACTACCGCTTGCCATACTTCTTTGGTTTACTAAGAGGAAAAATGCCTGTGTTGGATGAAGCTGTAGCCTACGTCTGTTAAGCATTAAGAAATAATTATCGTCAACCTTTAATAATGATGCTCTAACTACTGTGCGAAGTATATTGAAGCGTACCTAATTATTTTTATAAGCTCCGCTACTGTCAGGTAATCGGGCACTAAGAATTTAGATTTGTCCAGCACAGGTAGCTGCTTCTCCCCGACGTACCGTTCAACGATAATTGGTATTTTATTCGGATAATGTTCCCTGATGAATTCTACATCGGCGACTCGTTGTGCTAAAGGTTTAAAAAATTTCCAACATACTTCGATATTTATAAAGATCGTGAGAAATTCAACTGACACATCGTGGAGCAAAGTGGAATATCAACAGTACTCTTAAACATATTATTATATAACTTGTTAATTAAAATTAATGGTCAGGATGTCTGTTGCTAAATAACTGTATCTCTTGCTTTCGAGATTGTACAATAATACGTAGCTCGATTTATCAGTGAACGAAAACAAAAAACACTGGCTTATTGAAGGAGCGTAGCGCCGCGAAATAATACTTTACACATTGTTCAGTAATTGTTTGATACCGCGCATAGAAGAATCACAATTGACATAATACAAGGTATATTTACCAAACGAACGTTTCTCTTTAAACGTCTTCGGTGAACTCATCTTGGCCGTACTATCGGTTACTACGACGCACACGATGCGGTATCAGCTGCGAGCTTACGAAAGTATTCTTGACAGGTCAAAATAACGACAGTATGACTGTCCGAGGGTTAGGTTAGGTTCTGTGTACAGTAACGATGACATATGTTCGCGTTGCTTCGTGCTGCCCTCTTAGAACTTCACGAGGCTCTTTGTATTCGATCACGCCGATTCTTTCTTTATTGTTCCTCCGAAAGCTGCTCCCCGCCATGAATTACATAGTAGACAGAGTAGTACTAAGCGACTCGCAGTATCACGCTGTCTTTCTGCGAGCGTTCTCATCATACAACATAATTATTCTCTACGTTACGAAGAGGATTCCCGAAGCAAAAGGTTCTCTTAATAAAAGTAATCTTAATTACAGCAAATTAAACACAAAGGCACGTAGAAACGGTATCGATGTGTCGCCCCAGCGGGAGAAGCAGGAACTAGCGCCGAAGTGCTGCGCACCCGTCTACCCGAAGCCGCAGTCTGCGACCTCCCCTCTGGCTTCGAAACAGGAATACGTGTGGACATCTGTTCGTGCGGCAAGCGCACCGTCTGTGTACATGAGAGTGGATGCGTGGGTGTTGCAGCAGGCGTTTCTTTATGAATAGAGAAATAATGCTGGCGGCTTGAGTGGTTCGCGAGTCCGCGAGTGTGTATTCCTCAGTGAAAAGTCGCGCCGGAATCGAGTCGGAAGTTAATGTCGCCGAGCACAGCGCGAGAAGCGTACCGACCGCTAATCGGGATCGGACGTGCAGCTTCGTTAATGCACGCACGCTAGGCACACATCGAGCAAGCAGGGGAGGGGGCGACAAAAACACCTGTATACTAAAATATATAGGCGGTACAGGCGTGCACGGTAGGAATGAGAGACAGCCGCGTCCCGAGGATCATGGATACCACGATGGAAGGGTCTTTACCACCGGAAGCGTCGTGCTACGTCGCCTAACCGTGAAGATTCGTGAAGACCCATGAAGATACTTGGCGCACCGTCGTCTCTATCCGTTCCTAAGCATCGAATGCCGAGTACCATCCCACGGTCGTGCATCGTTCGGTTAGCGTGCCTGTTCGCCCGTTTGTCTGGTCGTCTACCCCTTCTAAACCGTCCTGACACAACGTTTAACGGGGGTACAAAAAGAATAAACATGGTGGCGGCGAGAGAGAGAGACAGACGCACAGGGTTTTAGCGTGAGAGGAGGGAGAAGGGGGAAGGACAGAAAGAGAGAGAGAGAGAGAGAGAGAGAGAAGAACGAGAAAGAGAAGTCAGGCAGCCAGCTAAGCCAGCCAGTCAGTGTGCCAGAAGCGACGAACCTACGTCTCGCGCTGTCTTTGTCTCTATGAGAAAAGAATCCGTCGTTCCCGAACATCCCACCCGTTCTTTCTCGGTCCCCTGGTTTTTTTTTTTTTCTTTTCTCTCGTATCTGCCCGTTTTTGCTCGAGGGTGGACCGGCCGAGGTAGCCGCGATTAATGCCGAAAGAAGAGGTTACGCTTGTAAACAGTTGTCAAGGTGCGGCCACGTTCCTCGTGCGCCACGGTGTTTGCTTCGATTTTCATGCGTGCGGGGTCCACGACCGGGCGTGCGAGAAATTCAGTATGTCGTCTGGCAACGCGGTGGCTCGATTTCGGCCTGATGCCACCACGCAGGGCTGATGCTCGGCGATTATGTCGCTGCCGGTGGAATCCCCTGTGACTCGATGCCAGTGACCACGATCGTTCCGCAGCAAAGTTTCCCGTGCAAAGTTCTTCGAGTTTCTATCTACGGCGTTATCATGTGAACAATACCAGCGTGAATGTGAACAAGTACGCGCCAAATATCGATGTATCCTCGACGGGTGTAAATAGAGAGAACCCCGGCTCGTCCAATTCGGCGTTATAACTGCCGCGAGAAGACCTGAGAGAGCGGAGCATCTTCTAAATTCAAGCATCGTATTACTCCGCGCGCCCCCTCCCCCTCTCCCCCCCCCCCCCCCGGCCGCCCCTCCCCGACGAGCATTGGAAGACCGCCGGTCAATGGAAACGATGGATCACGGAATAAAAGGGATTTGCGGCCGAGCGAACGGAATTTTCGCGTGATCGGAGCGTGCGACGTCGGCGGAAGTTCGTATTCACTTTTTTCCGCTCGGCGGGCATCTTTTTTTCGACGGTCGATTGTATATTTCGAACGCCGCACGCGTGAGTCTTCGCGCGTCACGTTCGCCTCTTGAGGGGGACGGGAACAGGGGGGATCCGGAAACGCGTTCGGTGGCTTCCTCCACGGGGCCGACGATGCGCGCACATTGAGAGAGGACGGTGTCGAGAGGCGTGCATTGTCAAGGCTCGCTGGAAGCATTGCGCCGGGGACGGAAGCATTTCACGCATTCACATTTCTGTACCGAGACCGAGGACAAGACTGAAAGAATCGCGCTTCACGAACCGTTAGTCGATTAATTTATTTGAAGCGAGAAGGCCACGGGATCGGCGAGCCGACTGAAATCTCTCTCGCGGCTGCAGGATAGATCGGCGTGGATCCGCGGTGGATTCCAACGACGGCGAGCAATAACGATCGCGTTCCATCTAGGGGTTAAACTTCAACGAACCAATAATGTTTTTTATCCAAACGACAATACATTGTAACGACTTAGATGCATTAGAAATCGAAGCTGGAGAAGGAAGCGGACAGTGAGGAATAGCGTCCATCTGTTTTCCAGCTGATCGACCACGGGTGATAGTTCGCTACGAGGATGACGATGTCCACAGCCGACGTGGGGCGGTAGACGCCCAGGGTGGTACCGCTGCCGGAGACTGTTCGCCTCGCCCCTCGGTCTTTTAACCCCGAACATAAGAAACTAGAACGCTTCTAAATCACCGTCAAATGGACACAAATGACTAGCTTAACATTATCGGCAAACACGATCGAGATGCCCCTGTCAAGACCGAATCCGATCGTATCCGCGAGCGCGATCTCGACGCAGACGTACATCACGTCTAGCAAGAACAATTCTCTGCCGCCGTTGAAGCCGAGGATGTGGGCCCTGAAGCAGTCCACCACTGCTAGCGGTGGCGGCGAGTCGTCGCCTAGTCACTTAGACCATTCCGGCCACATGGTCGACACTCACCCGCCGCGCCTGTGCTCCAGCGCGAACAACAGCCTGCTCAGCTTGACCGACAACTCGGAGAGCTTGAATCTGATCCTGAACTCGAGCCTGCGCTCGCACAACACCAGCCACAGGTCGAACCTCAAGTCCCGCCTCAAGTCCAGCCACAATTCGTACGCGGAGCCGAACGGCCAGCCGAGCACCGCCCTGGTGGTGAAGAACGGCCGGTCGGACGGGAGCTCGAGCGGGAACAGCGGCGGCAAGCCGAAGACGATCATGGTCACGCCCGACCTTGTGATGAAGGTGTACATGGACAAGCTGACGCCGTACGAGCACCAGGAGATCTTCTTCTATCCCCAGATATACTTCATAGGCGCGAACGCGCAGAAGAGGCCCGGCATAATCGGCTGCCCGAACAATAACGACTACGACAACGAGCAGGGTTCCTACATACACGTGATCCACGATCACGTGGCGTACAGGTACGAGGTGCTGAAGGTGATCGGCAGGGGCTCGTTCGGCCAGGTGGTGAAGGCGTACGACCACAGGATGCACGAGTACGTCGCCCTGAAGATGGTGAGGAACGAGAAGAGGTTCCATCGCCAGGCGCAGGAGGAGATACGGATACTGAGGAAGCTGCGGGAGCAGGACAAGAACAACACCATGAACATCATCCACATGTTCGACTCGTTCACCTTCCGTTACCACATGTGCATCACCTTCGAGCTGCTCAGCATCAACCTGTACGAGCTGATCAAGAAGAACAAGTTCCAGGGCTTCAGCATGCAGCTGGTGAGAAGGTTCGCGCACTCGTTGCTGCAGTGCCTCGACGCTCTCTACAAGAACAAGATCATCCATTGCGACATGAAGCCGGAGAACGTTCTTCTCAAGCAGCAGGGATGCAGCGGCATCAAGGTAAGCGCCTGCTAAGTCTCCGCCCAGCTTTGGGGTATACACGCGTGGCAGTAGCGGTAGCCAAAAGAAACTTTACAACTATCTATCAATCTCGAGATATAATTATTACCATTCACAGTTTAAATTTTCCTTCCACCACTACCTCCAACCTCCGAAATAGTACATGCACGGTGTAGACATAGACTTATATAGACGGAGCAGAAGAGAGGACTGTAGGCGAGGGGACTGTAAGATCGGAGGGGAAAAGGCAGAAATCATACAGGCAATTCGGTAGCTAGGTTCGGATGTATTCGGTTCTTGTCGGTTCGGCATAATGGCTATGTTCGAAACATAACCACTGTTGCTCAACTATTACTGTTCTAAAGCATCGTAGTGGTCGTTGTATATAATCATATATTAATTGAGTGTAATAATGACTTATTACGTAGTAAGCGGTTGTGCAAATCGCAGGAAAAATAAAAACTGCGAACAGTTGGAGAAAGAAAATATAAATAATGATAGTATTCGATTTCACATGTAAATAAATAAATATACATACATAACCAACAATTTATATATTATATATATAATCTTAGAAATTCAAATGTGTTGCTTGATTATCGAATAGATAATATGTTTATAATAAAAATATTTTTTTTTTTTCATCAGTTATGTCGCAGCAAATGAGCGATATATATCTATTATACTATATAATTATTTATGCATATTAATTATGTTTATGAACTTTTAAGCTTACAAAATCTTTAAAAATATAAATATTATTGCATATATCTATAAGTACGATTTTATTTAAAAAAAGCTTCATTCTATTTACTAATTTTGTTATATATATAACCTACATGATATACGAAATTTTGAATTATGTATAAGTATAGCTAACCTTTTCGACTAAGTATCCCTCATAGATATATATAACGTCATTTAATTTCCGAATAGCCCCGAGGAGGAACGGAGTTACCCGATTTGCCTGTATGACAGTCCCCTTACCGCGAATCTTACAACCCCCCTCAGACACGCTCCGTCTATATATGTCTATGGGTGTAGATAGAACGGCGTTTACAGTTTCCATAGATACAACTCAACTATCTCGAATCTTCCCCGTATACCCACAAACTTTACAGACAGTATCAGCCTTATCATTACGATACGGGCTTCCAAAAATAATATTAAAACCCATCCAAGAAGAAACTTTTTATTTCCGTACCGTGGCTTCTCATTTCTGTCCAACGAACCCTCCCGCCGTGGCAGTTCTTTTCCTGCCGCTCGTTCGGCGATTACCCGGAAACTCCTGGACGAGAGCAAGAAACTCGTCGTTAGCCGGAATAGTGCGACAAGCTGGCTCGCGTGCCCCCGCGATACGCTTTCCCGTACCGCTTACCGCCGCTCTATCAATGTGTACATACATATGCGTACGGGCACGTAAAACACAGGGGTTTCGTGTTCCGGGCGTACGTTCGCGCACGCGTTCCCTCACACGTGGCCTCTACGTGCACCACCAGCCATCCAGACACCGCGGAACCACAACAATGCTCGAAGATTAGCGTATTGACAAATGCAATCGCGCGCGCCCAGCGTCCTTGTCCCCTGCAATAAACTCGCGAAGGGAACGATGCACGTCCGTGCACCCGTGTCCCATTATTTCGCCATTCGCCGACTGTAGAATTTACACGAACTTTCGACTAGAGCCGCTTCCTTCGCGACCTTGCCAGGCGTAGTATGCAAACGTGTAGTTTCGTCGCGTCCACTTAGTCCTAACGTCCGCTATTATTGGCCGGAATTATTAACAACAGAGCGACCGCTTGCGCCGTACCGAGGGATGCCCGTAAAAATAGAGTTTTACGAGCCCTAACAAAAAAACACGCGCATTCGCTGCTCGAAAGTGAAACTTCTTTCTTTTTACTCGATGGAAAGACACGTGGCTGAATATGTTATTACCGTTTCCGAGGCACCCGTCTTCCTTTAACGAGAACTATCAGTGTTACATGCTACTGCATTGCTGCGCCAGTGCATAGGTACTTTTACTCCTACGGTCAATCACAAAACTATTCGGACACCCTTTAAAACTTTAAGAGCGAACTTCACCATCTTCTTCGCTATTCCGACCAATCGCAATTTTTAAAAAAAAAATGACGAAACACGCCACCTGCCAAACTAATCCTTCCAGCTTCTCAAAAAAAAAAATTCAAGTCGTTTAGAGCACTTTTAAAAAAGTTATACTGTTTCGAATGGTGTTCGGATACTCTCGCGAGCCACTGTACGCTCTGGTCGCACGCGGAACACTTTTCTTGCGTTCATTTTAAATCATTAACAGTTTCGCGGTACGTATCCCAGTGGCGAGGTCGCGCTGCTCCGCCAGCGAGTCGAGAAATCGATTTCTTATTCTCCTTTCGATTCATATCATTATCTGGATTAAATTGGTTTAAATGAACTGCAGAGGAAGCGCTCGCACGGATTCCGTTGCCGATCGCGATCGGGCTCGATTCTGCCCGACGGTAATAATATTCATCAATCGCACGGATGCTTCTTCAACCGTGCAGATCGAGCTTCGACTATTATCGGATATTTTGAATAAGGTCGCGAGAGAGAGGGGGGAGGCGAGTTATTGCGGGGCAATCGAGCACGGCGTATCGCGATCGGTGGAGTGTGAATCGAAGATGAATGCGGGAAAATAAGTCGAATTTCAGAGGGATATAACATCCACGGTGAACTTATTACCATTCGATCCCTTTCCTGTTGCCGATAGAAAGGATTCAATGGCGCTCGAACAATTCGCGCCGAGATCCTTCAAAATTGTAGGAGTGGGAACGTTTCGCGCAATATTCCCTGAAAAATCTACGAAGCGTCTCTCTGGCATTGCCGCGAAACATTACGCAAGGATTCGTCGTCCAGGAATCACGACTGTTTAACTTGCCGGCGAATATTTGATCGTCCCGCTCGCTCGATTTGTCTTTCCTAATATTTAACCAGGTTTAACGCGCCTCTTCCCGCGCATTGTTTTATCATCGCGCTCGCATATTCATCGACTCTCCGCCGCGAAGGAATCTCGCCAAGGCCGCGTGCAATATCATCCATTTTTTTTATACGTAATTTTGTTTCATGTCGCTGTCCCCTTTATCAACTACGGTGACTTATCGTTTCGTGTCGCCTCGCGACTGTCACCAGGATGTTGGGCGGGGGCAGGGGCGGTAGAGAAAAAAGATGAGAAGCGATGCTTCCTTTGACGTTTCTTAAGGTACACGAGTAACAAACAGAACGCAGCGCTTGTAAATTAGATAGAATAAGAAATGCAGAAAGGTAGCAGAGGAGCTAACGAGAAAATCCTGCGCGCACCGTTTCGCACCTCGCGGGAGGCAGAAGTTTACGGCGATTCGCACGGAGCGACGAGGGCTTCAAGGGGCTCGTCGCAGCCAGGCGCCGTTCGCAGCGCCGCGCCTAGGGCGACGATGGCGGGGCGCGTAACCACGCGAATCAGGTTTTACAAGTATCCGTTATTATTATGTATCGTCCCGTAATTACTCTGACCTGGCGGGTTATTTTCATCGCGTACGATAATATCGATATTATCGAATGCATATTGGGCACCCGAGTGATTACTCGCCGCGCTGCGTTTCCACGAGCGCGGCGGCGTGATCGGTAAGCTGGCCCACTTCGCCGCCCGCACGGCGGTAAGAAGTATGACGAGTGGAAGCGGCTTTTAAATGCCCCTCGTTATGCCTCTAATTGCACGGCAAACTCGGCGAGCAAACTTTGGTATAAATTAAGGCCGACCTTGCGATTCTCTGCCCGCGACAGAATCGCCGGCGACTCGGAGGACATCGGCGGTTCCAGGAAGAATATCGCGTCGGGTTCGGCTACGCGGGACCTTTCCGTCGCGGCGCGCGCGAAATAGGCACGAACGGATCCCGCTTTCCACTTCACGTGACCCGCGACGGTAACAAGATCGGGCCCGAGTTTTCCGCGCGGTTCGCTCCGATTCGATAAAAGCGCAGGAAGTCGAACGGGTTCGTTCCTTCTCGCGTAGGTTCCCCTGCGAAGGGGAATCGATCCAAATGCGAGGTGTCCATTATTTAGGTACGTGTTTCGTAGCCAGCCACGTGGAACTGGTTCGCAGATCTGGCAATCGTTATCCATTGGCAGAAAATCGTGGATGATGCTTTTAGGGAACTAAGGAATCTTGAATTCGGGCGATCTGAGAATCAAGTGGAATATAAATACCCTAGAAATAAGTATGTAAACTTTCACATGGAAACGCTCCCTCTTTGAGCTCAGAGTTCTTAGAATGTTCAAGGAAATTATGGAGGTTTGGGCCCAGCAGTTTGCACGAAGGTGAAATGACTGTTTACTACTAAGAAACTTGGAAGGGAAATGTTTCCAAGCGTGTGATTCCCTTGACACTCTCTCGAGGCCCTTTCTACACTCGTCAAACTCTTCCAAGACTCTCCACATCTGTCCCCCTAAAAACTCTCGGAAAACCACCTCCGCAGACCTTCACCCTACACAATTCAACAGCATTCGCCCTTGACAAGCCCTCGATCCCGAGGAATTAAAAAGAAACGTTGTTGGACGCCTGTCTCGATGCTCTTCGCCCCCCATCGACAGCGCGATGAAAGGATGGTGGGCCTTTCGTAGGAGTCGTCGGTTCTCATAGGCTCGGTCTCCGATAGACCTGGAGACGGCCAATTAATAATCGCATCGCCGCCTCGGACGCGGGCGTCGACAAGGGGTCGCGGCAATTCAATGAGACCCCCATCCAAGTGTCTATTACTCCGTAGTTAGAGAATCGGTGGCGTCGGCGCGTAAGTACCTCGCCCATCAACCAATCATCGGGTAGGTACCGCGCGATCCGACTTCCTCTTAAAAGTGGATATTCTCCTCGAAACGAGCACCGCTCCCCCTCGCATCTTCTTCATCTCCTGTGCCCCGATCGGGACTGCCGGTCGAACGTCTCATCCGCGATCCTCGCGCTCGTTTTCACGTCCGAGGCTGTTTACAAATTGTAATGCAAGGCAGTGAAAAGAGCGTAATCTGAAGTATCGACGGGCGGGCAGGGATAATTGAAACGGTACTCGCGATTAGATTAAAAGCTAGGGGAGGGAATTCGCGTCGGTAGACGGTCAATTAATCGTAACGTTATTAAATCGACTCTTGGCGAGGGCCCGTGAATTCGATACGAGCCGTAAGTACCCATTACTCCTAGTTACTCCGCGGATACTGCGATATTGCCGAGCGCACGCACACGTGCGTGGGCTCCTCGGACCGATACGATGCGCATGCATGCCAAGGTTAACGTCCATAGGGATTCCTGCGCATATTAGGATCGCTAAATTTGGATTCCGTATCGAGTGGATTATTGTGGCCGGTCGAGGGCCACCGGTTCCGCGTAACCGTACCTCCGGGAACCATCTCGGTGGGCGCTATTTCTTTTCGAATGCAGCATGTTGATGATCGCGTGCATTTACGGGGGACGATAACAAGTAATTGGGTCGCAGCAGTCTCGGAGTGCTTGTCGACTTATCTCGAATTCAAGTGTGCAGTCTGTACCTCTGCGTAGACCTCTCGATGGTAAAAATAAAAAAAAAAAGGCACACCGCTGCCCTCCCGACGAGGTCGAGTGTGACAGTGGGAACGAAGAAGCGAGGCTTCCAGATCGTCAATTCTTGATTGCTCGAGACTGTTTCCGAAGCGAGGCACTCAATTTTTGGGACAGCTCGCGTGGACCTAGTTTATACTACTCATATGTACTCGTTGCAGTTCGCTTCAACACGATCGGACCTTCAGACTCATCTCTACTCGCTCGAATCCACTTCATGCCACTCGAACGCCCCTTGAACCAGCTCGAACTCGCTCGATCTATATTCCCGTATCGGGAGCCGCGAATTTATATATGACGGGGACAAATATTCCTTCTAAATATACGAATTTTATGGCCGCATAGGCAGCGGATAGTTAGCCTCCTGTGTTTCTTCAGCCGCGTCGCACCAGCTATCCTCTCCTTAAGCATTACTCCCACATTGTACATCTTCACTTCCCAACCTAAATATAAGCTTACGCGGTCGCTCCCCAACATCTATTTTCGAGTTCGTCTCTACGACAGCCTTTCCCTACTTCCCTCTCGCATCTTCGCGGCCCTAGCTCCTTTCGTATCTCGCCTGCCGAAACTTTCCCTCGACCCGGGACCGTCCCATTCAGCGGCAAGTTCGCCGTGACAATGGAGCGCCGAATAAAAGGGTCGAGGGCTGTTTCGAGGGTCAGCAGGTAGGCCGTTGGAGAAATCATTCTGGAAAGTTTTGGGGAAAAAGCGCCGAGCCGGGGGGACAATGCCGGGGAGGGTAATACCTTCCGACTTATTTCCCTTGGAGACGCTGCCCCGGGGATTATTGGCACTCAATTTAGTTCAGGACCGAGGAGGTATATCGCTGTTTAACGACTGCATAGTAAATTTCTAAGTCGAAAGATCAATACCACGCTGTTGGAAGCATTACTGGGACGGCACCGACGTGCCGTTTAAGAGTTCATACATTTTTGCACGAGTGAATGAACGTAAGGCAACAAGTCCCCTCGGCCCTCGTAACTATCGCCATGCGTAAAAGCCACGCGAGAGATAGAGGAAGGAAGAGGAGCCCGTTCCGCCGACTTCCGCGCGGCTTCATTCCGGGACATTTTCCTCCCGAGCGTTTTAAATAGCCGTGGCCGTAATTATGCGGAAAACAGGATAAATATACTTAAACGTGGCACGGCCTAAATGTAATTGGCGAAGAGTCTCGTAGAAGGAGGCCTCTGCGAGCCACGAAGAAGATGCACGGCACCAGCGGGGTAGCTCGGTCGTAAAAATAGGGAACGAATAGGTTTCTCTGTTCGCCTATTAATAGCCCTAGGTTACCGTCGATACCGCCGCCTTTAATCCGCGATTCTAGTTTATCGGAAATGTACGTCACCGAGGACCGACCGGTTGCATATCCCAGGGGAGGCGAGCCCGCGACGCCATTCTTCCCCCATTGAGCGCGGGTAGCGCGGAAATTCTATTAAGCTTCTGCCGTTACGTAAATTTCGATGATTTTCAAGTAAATAACCGCCCGTAATGGTCAATTAGAGAGCGGGAAAAATGGCAACGGCGAGGTAGAGTGAGGCCGCACGGGCAGGCATCAAGGTACCAATTAAATATGAATGAGTGAATCTTAATGTTACTCATTTTATAGGTTCTCTTATTGAACGCTTAATGAGTACGATAATGACGATCTACCGGTACTCTGTTTTACGGTTTGTTACAGTATCCAAGAGAGAAAGGGAGAGAGAGAGAGAGAGAGAGAGAGAGAGAGAGAGATAGAAGCCGTGTGCGCAGGTCAGTGGACTCTAATAGGTAAAAATAGCGGAAGAAAGTAAAGGAGAGTAGCACGATCGTTTCGGGATAGTGCCATTCTAACTTCGACGTGGCCGTTCCATCGAGCAGATTTTCGAACGCTCGTAACGACGATTTTCATGCGCATGCTGTAACCGTTTTGTCCGAGCGACGAGCAGCGCGGAAGCAACCTCGATATTTACCCGCGCCGTTAATGGAAAAATGGGCGAAAGCGTGAACGCAGAATTGCAGCCGGCTATTGCTCGCGGCAACGTCAACTACGGTTAGGATGCCTTTTCCTGCAGGATTCGTTAACCCGTAACCGTACCAGCCTCCTTCGTTTTCGGTGATTAAAACTTTTTAATTACCGCACCCACTCCCCCCTCTTTTCGAGGCTCCGCTCGCCATTTTCGGCGAAAATTAATTCGCCGCCCCCGTTTCACGGCGACCGCCTCGAATAATTCGAGGATCGCCTATTCAAACAACTTCATCGCTGGGCAAGGCCCAACGATAACTTAAGAGCTCCAGCAGAGCTAGACAAAGAACGTCCAGGTATGGTCCCACGAATCAGCCCCTGCTGGAAGATAAGGCCAGATTAGGGAAGGGTGTTTGTTTCGACTGAGATCCTTATCTGCGGGCTTTTGCAGAAGGATGTTCCGTGCGTTTGCCTGAGATGGGTACCGTAGCACCGCGCAGTCGTGGTGAAAACTCTTCGGTTCGCATCCAACTGTTTCACAGGCATTTCGATGTTCTTAAGGCACGAATCTGTGATGAGATTTTACATGGGACTTTTCTATCACGAGAGAAAAATCTCAGCGACAACTAAACGCGAATAATGGGAATAGACGGAGAGATGAGATTTTTGACAATATATCACGAAACTTGTCTGGTGAGAGTCTAATTTTACGAATCCAATGACAGAATAATTAAAAAATAGTAAAATAATGAGATAATTGTTTCATGAGATTACGGGGGGACAAATAAATTTAAAAAAAATATTCGTATAACTTAAAAATCCAATAAAAAGTCCTGAAAGTTTAAAAAAGATTCATTACGTAGTTTGCTTTTAATAAATTTCCGTAGATACTTTTACTTTTCCATTACCGTGGTGTCCCCCCCCTTAAAGTGTCATGTGAAACACAGTCATCGTGGATCTGCACCTTTAGTCTTCCTGATGAAGATACAGGAAGTTTAAGAAAGTTTAAAATGCATCCCTCGTCATTCCCTAAATTCTTTGAAACACAGTAGAAACTTCGCGACACTACGAAACACTTGATCAAGATCCCCCAGCCTTGTTATTCACCAATTGTTTCAAGTAGCTTATAATTTAAATGCCACTAAGCATGCCCGTCCTATAAGCAAGATGTAACCGAAGATTCAATGAGATGGACACGCGCGCACACGTATCGCCGCGTTTAACGTTTCGATCGTTGAATGAACCCCGCTATCTTCATTGTTCCGAGGCTAATTGGGCTGCGCCCACTTGAGAGCGCTGTTACACGAGCGATAACGCTTTCGCGGCGCTTAAATCAGTACGCGAAGTGGTCACGTAAACGCGTTGCACGCGGTTTCACGCTTTTTTTACCGTCAATTTTTACAGTTACCCAGACCCGCCGAACGGAAATCCTCGGGCAGCCGCTTTTCGGCTGATCCGTGAAACAATGGAACGGTATCGTCGGAACCGCGACGGTGGACGGTTCGTGAAAACAGGTGAAAAAAGAGAGGATGGGCCGCGGACGGCGCGTGGAATTTCTGTCGAAGCGAATGCGCCCCACGGTGTTTCTTTAATGGATGCTTTTCCGCGGACTCGGACAAGGGCAGCGAGTGCAGAGACCGTCGTTGGACAAGCGGGTCTCGGTAGCTCGAGGAAATCTCCGCTGAATTTATCACATTCGAAGAGGTTTTGTTCGATTAAAGCACGATCCACCTGCGATCCAGTCGTTTTATTACACGTTAAGGTTTTTCCCCCGGTCCAGGCATGTATCGCCGGTGCACACCGTCGGAGCAATTTATCGTTTATTCACGGGACGTAGCGCCGGGCGTATTTTAATACACACGAATCGTTCCGCGCACCGTTTCCAGCGGAATATCGTGACATTTATAATTCCCACGGCCGTTGGTCGCTCCCTTAAATAAATCATGGAACAACGAACTTGCGCGATATCGAAACGTTCGCCAAGTGTGGCACGAGAAATGATCGGAGTACGCTTGCGCCTCTGATCAATCGCAGATTGCTTACAAACCAATTAGCTCGAGTAACTCCCGAAATATTAATCCCCCCCCGGTCGCTAATTATTCACATCTGCTCGCATTAATATCCGCAACACCGATGCCGCGAGCAGTGTACGCTTTCGAGTCGCAATCGCGAGGGACATTCCTCCGCGAACAATCGACACAATGGAAGCATAGATCTGCGATCGTCCGATGCTTGTCCTGTCCGATGGGATCGGCCTAGAGCCGATTTTTCACAGGCAGCCCCCTCGTCTTCGCCGGGCTCGCTTCGGTGATCTTGCACGTTGGCGGAACGGTATCGATCGCTGAATGAATCGAGCCTGTTCATTGTTTCGATACTTTAATCGAGCACACGACGTTAGAGCCGGGGACGTTACCGCAGAGCCGTGGCACTTCCGCGACACGGAGGGCTGGACCGGTTCTCCATGCTGGATACGAATTGCCCGGTCGTCCTTTTGCTAGCTGTTTGCGCGCCGTGGCAGCCAATATGCATACCGCTGCTGGAATTTTCTTTCACGTGCGAAACGCTCGTTTCCACTCGCCTCTTCCCCGTCGATACCGCCCAACTTTTCGTAGGAACTTTCCATCAGCGGGGCTCTTCGGCTCCTCGCATCCTGGGCCCGCGGAAGTTAATAGCGTGTCGGCTGGGAAATTTAAGGTTCAATCGCGAGCGGTTTCGGAAAATTACCAGGCGTGCCCGAGTGGGCGATTACCAATCAAATGTTTAGGATAGATAGGAGGAAGGAAGAACGTACCTTCGATGGCAGGGATCGCTCTTAATTCCCCGGCGCGCAAAGAGCAAGAACGAGATTATCAGTCTATTACCTTACCGCATCGCGATGGAGACGTCCGGACCAGTAGCGTTTCCACTACCCAAAGCCGTTCAGCCCCGCTTCAATTTCAAGCCCCCGCTGGCGGAGATAAGCGGCAGCACTCCCGCCCATCCGCGGGCCACGTTCACGATAAACGTGCGCCCATAGCCACTTATCCATCCGTCCCGTACACACAATATCCTTTCGCGAGTTATGCAACGATTCCTTTGCCCCGGCACACCGGCAAGAAACGAGAGCCAGGCTATATCCGCGGCTGGGTGGAAGAATGGAGGACAGGCTTCCATCGGGGTGGTACAGAAGCTGATCGCGCGTCAAGCGCAACCAAGTTCGCGTGACTGGGTGGAGCGGCGGGGGGGGGGGGGGGTGCATCGGGGGTGCAGGGGTGGCTAAATTACTTGGGCCGGAGTAATTGAAAATGAATCGAGACCACGGTCTTGTCGACTCTGTTTTCCTCCGGACATGGGAAATAAGAACCGCTCCGCCACGAAAGCGACGAGGGGGTTGGTAGGGGGGAATTGTACGCGTCCAGACTCTGCAAGTAGGAGCAACGACAACGAGGGCAATTTCATCGACCGGATAATTCCCCGGCCGGTTTGTCGGTTCGTAAATTCCACGGGGCAGCCCTACTCGACGACGACGAAGAGAAGTCGGGAACGAGGCAGCTCCGTGTCTGTTCCCCGTTGTTCGGTAGAGACGGAAGTCGGCGCATCCCCCATCGTTTAATGAATTTTTAAATTAATCGCGACTTCTCGATCGAGTTAAATAAAGTAGGCCGCGACGCCGGCAAGGGGCAGCGGAGGGCACCAGTACGCCGCGGGACCCGGCAATTTATGCGCCTCGCCGCGGAATTTTCGTAATTGCAAGAAAACGAGAGATGGCTAGCGAGCTAGGGCGGGAGTGCACAGTGGTCTGGATGGTGGCCAAAATTCAATTTCTCAACTTCAACTTTACAATGTCATTTTTTTTTTTATGAATTGACAACCCTCCAGAGCTTTTAAATCCGCATAGTTTTCCCTTTTCAAATGATTCTTTGATTAAATATAATATTACAAAGACAAAATCATGAAATTTTATGTGAATCTAATTGTTTTAATTACTCATTATAGAACATCAAAATACGTGTTTATATCATACAGTTATATAGGTAAGGAAGTATATTTCAGTTATTTATATGTGTTATAGGCATTTTTTAGTCCATGAACAAATAGTGCAATGTTTATATCAATTTAAACTTTGAGAAGGCTTATAAAAAAATGTTTAGAAGTGTTACACATCGGACCTATTTTATATGAAAGCTTAGACAATTGCTGTTCAGATCATGTAAATTATAGCTGCTACTTCCTGCAACCTTTGGCTGTATAGGGATTTTAAAATCCGTCGCTCGAGGTGTTTGGGCGTCCCGTACGCGTGTATTTTTAATGTTTTATTTTCTTTAAGTCAAAGATAATGTTAGGTCTGATTCTTTTTCTCTTTTTTTTCTCCAGTACGGCTATGATTTTTAATTTTGGCTATAAAATACCGCTTTCCAGACCACAATGCGCGCCATATTGAATCCGCCATTTTGAATTTAAAATTTTTGGTGCCAAATTCGTTATCAGCGACCTCAAAAACCCTTAATCACCAAGTTTCAGAAAGATCAGAATTTTGGCCACTAAATGTAGATATACCCAGACCACTGTGGAGTGGAGCGGCCGCGAGGAAGAGCTCCGCGGAAACCGCGCTTCCTAATAGTAACGCGAGACGTGAAGTCCGGGTGAAATCGTACCGGCGACGACCGCCTGTTAATAATTCATTATTGTTGCGCGCGCTTGCCAGCCTGTTATCGCGCCCCGATCCCGCTCGCTGATTTATGCGATTCCATTAATTAGCTACTCGCGCACGAGGAAGATTTCGATGGAAGTCGCCGGGAAACGGCGCGCGTCCCTCCTCCATCGACATTATTCTTGCGTTTCGGCGTATTCGCTGGCTCTTCGTTAGCCATTACTTGAAGGGTAAGGGGAGAACAGGAAATGTCACGAAACAGCTTTGTCGAGAAAATTAAGTTTTAATACTTTAGCACGTCAGTAAAGAAACGAGGTTCAATGAATTTAATTATCTGATATATTTATCTTCTTAAATAATTTCTTGTTCTACCTTGACGATAGAAGCTCAGGCAAAGAGTGGGGACATTCCGTATTTTGTTCCTGTGCAGAGTGGACATTAGGGTGGCTCTTATTTTCGATTTTTGAATTTTCATCGGGGCACCCTCCAGAATAGTTCCAAATAATTAAAAAAAAATCTGTGTAAAGTTTCAGCTCGATCGGATAACGGGAAAGGGTGCCCCTGGGCCGTTAAACATGTAAATCATTATTTAACAGCTCGCGATGTCGATTTTATATAAGGTCTTCCAAGTTATTGATTAAATCAAAAAATATGTCAAACAAAAGTTGTAGATCCGGACAAGGAGCATATTTTTTGGTGTATTACTATTTTTCGTGCGACAAACGGTTTTCGAACAAAATCCGTAAAACTAAAAAAAAAAACTTTTTTTTTCAAAATTTGAAAATTTAAATGCTTCTAGAACGCTTTTTATTTATGAAGGTGAACAAAAAAAATGGAATTTTTATTTTCGAGGACTATTTTTTAAACATTTAAGGAGGGGGCATATACCGAAATATGCAAACAAGATAAAAAAAATTTTCTTCTTATTTTCAGTGTTTGATATGTGATGAATGTTTCCTGAAAAGTTGGGGTCTAAATTCGCAAAAATATCGGAGATATAGACATCACATATCAAACACTGCAAATAAGAAGAAAATTTTTTTTTATCTTGTTTGCATATTTCGGTATATGCCCCCTCCTTAAATGTTTAAAAAATAGTCCTCGAAAATAAAAATTCCATTTTTTTTGTTCACCTTCATAAATAAAAAGCGTTCTAGAAGCATTTAAATTTTCAAATTTTGAAAAAAAAAAGTTTTTTTTTTTAGTTTTACGGATTTTGTTCGAAAACCGTTTGTCGCACGAAAAATAGTAATACACCAAAAAATATGCTCCTTGTCCGGATCTACAACTTTTGTTTGACATATTTTTTGATTTAATCAATAACTTGGAAGACCTTATATAAAATCGACATCGCGAGCTGTTAAATAATGATTTACATGTTTAACGGCCCAGGGGCACCCTTTCCCGTTATCCGATCGAGCTGAAACTTTACACAGATTTTTTTTTAATTATTTGGAACTATTCTGGAGGGTGCCCCGAAGAAAATCTTGAAAAAAAATTTTACGAAGAGTAAATAAGAGCCACCCTAGTGGACATTTCCAGATTTTAACCAGTAGGTAGGGGAGACCGGGGCTAGTTGACTAATTTTTTACATTTCTAATTTTTATAAAGAGACCATTAGTATTTTGTTGACTTACTGCATACCAAAAGTTTACAAATTTCATTAGGTATACAGGCATAATTTTGAAAATCGTTTTAATTGAGTCTAGGTTGTAGTTTTTATTGTATTTAGAGCAGTGAGACGAATAAGTCAACAGACCCCGGCTACGGGGTTAGTTGACAAATATGATGGGGTCAGTTGACTTGACATTTACTTCTCAGTTTTACCCCTTTGCATGCGAAAGGTGTATATATACGCTGTCACAGTACATCAATATAATGTGAAAAACTTATATATACGCTGCCAATTCTATCAATATAGTATACGAAACGCGTACATATGTATACTACGACCAATAAATTTTTATATTTTTTTTCACTCCTCCACAGTGTTATTTTTTTTTATTATTTATCATGGTCTAAGATACTGTAATTATTTTGTACTGGTTTGTTATGGTCTATTTGGAAGACCTGAGAGTTTGAACGGAGGATAGGGTGTAAAACTGGTAGGGGTGAGTTTGGAAGGATTTGTGGTGAGGGAAGTGGACTTGAGCAGCTAAACTTTTTGCCTCGACTGCATCTTGAGGATAAAAAATGCAATTATTAGTAGTATTCCTATGCTTAGTCAAGTAACCCCGTCCGACATTGTTAACATGTTAAGGGTCGTACGTACAAAACCTCCAGGCACCGGATAAAATAAAATACCGTAAATTATAGTGAAGGTATCACGTTTCCACAAAATATTCATGAAATAACATCAAGCAGTACTTAGTGGACAAAAATTCATAAATAGTCGAAACGAAAATATTTACTTCCAGCCGACCTTTTTAGATTTTTCATTTTCACTGACAGAACACGCAAGTTTTTGTCACGGCGACACATTAAATGGCAAGCTGGTCATTCATATGCTCCAATATTGCGAATCGCAGCATAATTTATTCCATAATACAAGAATTAAAGGGAATTAGTCAACTAACCTGGTTAGTCAACTAGCCCCGGTCTCCCCTACCTATGTATAACAAATCTTTAACGTTATCTTACTTTGTGATTCGACGGTTCTGTAGTCCCAGTTGCCACCAACAAAATATACTGTAAATTACCCTTCATTTGTCGTTATTAAAATATCACGATAACACGGTATAACTCTTTACAGTAGCGATTAGTATTGGGTATAATATTCTTCGCACGTCTGTCGCCGTTTCTGGCTAGTCCAAGACTAACAGCAAATCGATCACCACTTCACTTTGTCTTGTCCGGGCGTCTTCTCACTATACCCGGTGCTCGGAACATTATCATCGTTCCCTTTTGAAAGTGATCAGTTGCCGTGCTAGGGGCTGATTATTTCGAACAGATGAATGTAGGTGTCTTCGAAGAGTATCTAAGCACCTACATAGTATCATTAGAGTCACCGAAAAATGACCAAACGATATCGAAACGTGACCGCTGCCCCTCCTTCCAGGAGAGTAATAACTTGGGCATCAATCAACGCGCCCTCAAACATCACCGATAGTTGCATCGACGTGTTCGCAAGAATCACCCCGCGCTTACGGAGAAACATCGTGTGCAATAAGTGTCAACGCGTCGAAGGGTACGTTATTTACGCACACGATACGTCGCGCGCCATTCTAGTCGCGTTTCCGCGGCTTAATATTTACAACGAGTCCCTCCACCACCCCTCGTCACCCCCGATGCTCTTACCGTCGTTAATTATACTGATTACGGGTCGACCGAGTACGTCGGTAAATAACGTTAACTGCTTAACAACAGAAGAAGCGAGTGTAATTGATACTCGAGGCACGTTTTACGTTGCGGGCGCTATTCAATTGCACTCCACTCTCTTCGTTCTCTCCAACTATGATTTCGAGCTCCAGATCGTCGTGTCCGAGCGCACGAATATCGGGGCATCGATCGTCCCTAGGGCTGGGAGGGTGGAAACCAGAGGGTGCCTCGTGCAAAACTGCCAGGCGGGGGGAAAAAATAGCGCGATCTGACAACGGAAATAATCGGCGCATCCTATAATATCCGGTTTCTCGTCCGTCGAAAGCACCCGACGTCGTTCACAGCTCTGTTTACGGCTCGTTAAATGTCGATACTTCAATTTTACGTTCACGCAAATACGCCCGGGCACCGCTCGTCCCGTCGGCGCTACGCAAAAATATTTTGAAAACTCCACCGAATACAGCCGCCCACGCAGTTTACCTCCCCCCCCCCCCCGCCTGTTCCCCGTCTCTATGATTGTTATTTTTCCCGATACCGTCTCGATGGAACGCGAAAAATAGATGTTTTTTTTGTTAAATCTCTATTGAATTACCCCAACCCCTCGAAGCGTTGCTAATGCAATATTTCGCAGCGAAAAATATCTCGCTTCCTGGAACTTCCGTTATGAAATGCGCAGTCCCAAAAATATTTGCAGCGAGGTGGGATATCTACCGTCGCGAAAACATGCTCGCTGTTTGAAATGTGTGTGCAGTTTGTAGATAGAGACTCGAGAAATAGGATATTCCTTTTTTATTCAAGGATGACGTGGATGTGTGCGTTCGTAGTTGCCATCGATCGACGGCAATAATTAATGCCCCGTTGCTTCCGAAAGAAACCAGTGTTTTAATGAGAATTAGCGATTGTGGCACTACCCCTGAGCAGACGTTAGCTGAGTTTGTGCTTCTAGCAGGCGCCTTCGTTAAATTAATATTTCCCTTCATTAAAGCCTTTCGTTTCCACTTAACGTCCCTAAGTCGACGGCGGCAGGAGGAATCGCGGATAAATTTCCAACTTCCCGCTGAATTATCTCCTCGAAAGCATGACCAGCCGTTTCGCGCCCTTCCCCGCCTCGGGGAATTATGCATTCGCGCTCGCAATTAATTGTACGCTGTTATATTATTTACGCCCGGCGATGTGCGCGTCCGCTGTTTATGCAGAGTTCCGCGCGATCGAGCCGCGCCGGGCATAACCCGGTCCCTCTGATACGAATATAATGACAGAGGGGAAATTAAAATTCCACGGTACGCTCGGCGCTTGACTCGGGTATACCGTATACGCGGCGTCGATTGTTTCCCGAAGATGACGGCGCAGCCGGGACACGGGGGACGTGGCAGCCGAAGCATTTCCGGTCGGATGTAATGGCCGACCTTGGCAATAACTCGCCGCTGTTACCTGTGACCAACCTGGCGCTCGGACTCGTCACGATTTCGCAGGGGGACCGCCGCACGCCACCCAACAGTTTTTATCGTTCGTGTCACGTGATAATGCCTTCTGGAAAGGAGTCTAACATTGAATTCAGTGTCACGTGACATGGGGCAGCGACATTCTAATTAGAATCCAGAGTCACAGACACGTGTACACTGCCGGCGAAAAGTTTGGGTGCACTGTATGAACTGGGGGAAGCGGGGTTTTATCCCGAAACAAATAAATTTAATAGATACATGGAGCGGCGACCAGGGAGCCCCGGCACCCCCCAAAGGAAAAGGAAAAAGGAGATTAATGTAACCAGGACTGAAGTAATTCAAGAGCTTTGTAAAAAGAAAGCTGGATTTTATTCTTCAAATCAATTTTTATAATCACCTAATGAATTTTATTGAATTTGCTTTAAAAATATTATCCCTTCAACTCGGCTTCCCCTAAGATTCAATCCTGAGGGAATTGGAAATACTGTCGTCACCAAAAGTGTCGTCTTCGAATTAGAAATCCTTTCTAGCTTCCAAACTTTTGGGCAGTAGTGTACTTATAGACGTGTGTTTGTTTGGAGAATTTTGGGGACCATTATTTGTAGAGAAGCACAATGGCAAGGCGCCTTTCGGTTGCGCGAAGGAGCCTCGTGCAAGCCGACCGCCGTGCCGCATTAGCATTTTTCGTTCGATTTCCGCGCCGGCTCGCCAGGTGCAACGTGCCGGCAAGAAATACGAAAAATGCCAGATTTTATCGCGAAATATTTTTGCCAGGCGGCCGAGAGGGGAGGCGTGTTTATCGATCGTAACTGAAAAGCAGCAACCAGAAACGTAACGAGGTGGCCACTTCGGCTTTCCCCGCAGTCGGCGACGGTGACTCAGAGTTCCCTGTGGTTATGGCCCCCAGGGGCAACGATTCAACAATAAAGTGGATCACTCAGCTGCGTACGGAACGTCCGTTCCGAGCGTGACTTTTACATGTAGATGAACGCACGCGGGAGGGAATGTTGCGAGTGTGCCCGTGGTGGTATCTCCCACGCTCTCCGCCCAACGATTCCCCTCAGCGTTGTTTTCTCGCACGTTACTGTCGAACCCGTGGATTCTTTCGTAAATGTTCATCGCTCGGCAACTGAATTACAGCTTCGCGGTGGCACGGGCGGGTCTGCTAATAGATTCTGAATAAAATGCACGACCCGCGAGTTCCGAGGCGAACTTCTCCGGGTCTGTGGGCTTTGATTCTGAATAAAATACACGACTTGAAGTTCTGATGCAAACCCCCGTGGATTTCTGGGCTTCGACGTAAACGATTCTGGATCCATGGGACTTTATACGGGCGATATTGTAAAGTTCATACCGAGCTTGGGGGATTAAGGTGGAGAGTTCATTTAGGGTCCTATGGAAGCTGGTTTACTGTATCGCGTGATATCGTTCCAAGACTTTGTATATTGATTCCTAGAGGACCAGGCTAGCTTACCTGTGTGTCAGATGGCCCTAGATCGCCAGACACGGACTCTACACTGTCTCGCCATTATCCGAACCCATGTGTCTTAGATCGCCTACTTCGTGTCAAGAACCTACAAGGTCGTATTCAATTGTATATGAAGACTGGAAGGTACTCGCGTTGTACCTAGGTTAGGTTGAGGTTAGTCGGTGGGGCAGGAGAGTTGGCGTAGTCGCTATATTTCAGACTCTAGGTATACGTAAAAGCGCGTTAAAGTGCAGACCAATTGCTTCTTTAGAAGCGAAACAGTTGAACGAATAACGCCATTTCGCTTCCTTCTCTGTTCTTCTGGATTTATCTTAATATATAAAGCAGAAAGTGTTTGTTTGTTTGTCTGTCGCCTACAAACTCTGGGCCCACGAAATGTGTCCCAGCTCATTATGCCTACCTAATCCAGATGAACGTGACTATTTTAACAAAAAAAAATTTTTTTTCATAAAATCAGACCGCGAAGCCGAGTAGTAAAGCTAGTAGGCTATAAAGGTGCGTTGAGGTTACATTTAACCTCTTTCATGAAACAGTACTGTACAGAATCGTATTTAAAATATACTATCAAGTTAATTGTCGTTTAATGTTTTAGATAATAAGATAGTAGAGATATTGAGGAACAATGCAGCCAAAGTTTTTGGCCATATTAATTCTTCCTTTCAAAGTTAACGAGAGGGCATAAAACCTCAACTTGCATAAAATTCTGAACATATTAGATTTATCTTGATGAAATAAATATCAGTGTTAGTTTTAATACCCATTTTATATTAGGTGAGCAGACTGTCCTCAACTTTCCCTATAAGTACCTATATTGAATTCTACTTCGCCTGCATCGAACTTGGCGAGCACCGGACGATCTTAAGCCCAACTACAGCAGAATGTTACCAGCAACGTAAACATAGTCTATAAATTGTAGGTCTTCCTTTGAATAACCATAGCAGGCGGTTAACAGAGAAGTGGGTACAGAAAGGAAGAAGAAATCCCGTGTGCATATTACATAGATCGGGGGGAGGAAGAACGAGGCTCCTTAAGGCGCATCTGACCGAGTCGTATTAATTACACGATGCTACATACTTGCCCGTGGAAACGTTCAATCTACCTGCCCTTCCCGTTACAACCAATTACGAGCGCTCTCGTTTGCGTCTTATGTTGCTGCCTAACGTTCAACCAGACACGTCGCCAGGTTTCGATCTCGCCGTGAACCGAGCTGGATCGATATTACGCAACGTGTTTTTTTTTTTTTTTTTTGTTTAAACGATACGTTTCAGTCACCCGTGTCAAGGTGAATCCAGAACCGTCTCGTTAACTCCGTAATCACACGTTTCAATTGTAATATCGATTCCCACCGCGACAGTTGTTGTTCCCTTTCCCCGGCGCCCGTTCGGCAGCGCTCGGAATTCTAGAATCTACCCCTTCAACGAAACTCCGTTTTCCGTGGTATCTCCTTCGACCGCTGGAGTTTGACCGAAATTTGGAAAATTCACTGAAATTCGCGCTGCATTCTTACGCTCGAAGTTCGATCGTAAACACAAGTTTGCAATTTTAATTAGCTTGTATTTAAAAGCGAAGGTATTCTAAGGCACCACCAACGTGGAATCGGAAGCTACTTAGCTTCTGTTTACTTATTCAGAACTTGGATGAGCCGCGGTTAGAGCTCAGAATTAGACCGCCATGTTATACACGGTAGGTCTTTGCGTAGAAAGTTACTTGCGGCACTCCAATTTCGCGAGCTTGAGGCAGGCTCGCGGGGAAATAGAATTTCGACAGAGGTCAAGGTTTCCTAAGAGCGTCTAATTCGATCGATGGAAAAAATTGATCGGCCAGCGTGACGCGGTCGCGTTTGCCGTGCACCTCGTTGATTACGGACATGTCAAAGGCGCGCGCCGTGCATTCGCGCGAGTCCCTTTAAATGCCGGGCTCTCCGCGAGCTCCCTCTCGACGCCCCCCCTTTTTTCCACCATTGTACCGTCGAAAATCGGTTTAACCACATTGGCCAGTGCCAGAGGGAGACGGCGCTACAGTTTCCCGGCGCAGATTTACGAGCCCGCCGGCGAATTTCGGCTCGCAATTTTCCCAACGAGACACGGTTGGCGTTACGGTGGATCGAGCAGACTGTCGAAGCTATGTAAATCTGATCGCGAGCGCAAACATTTCCCCACCCTTGCACGCACACAGGCTCGCGCAGGGTGCCTTTAAATATTGCATGGGAGCGTCCGGCTATGGAAATTCGAGAACAATATTTTAATTCCCACCGCCATCTCGCAATCAGTGCCACTGCTGATCAAGCTTCCGAACTTCCCAGGTCGCATTTTGCTAACGTAATTCCAATATCATTCCTCAATCTTCCGCCAGTGGAAAGTAGTCGAGTTACCCAGGTAGCAGAAACAAACCGTTCGGAACGCTGAAAGGTACGTGTGTACTCTTCCGCCTCTGCCCCTGCTTTTTCGCCGATGAAATATTGAGAACAATTCTGATGCGCGGCTCGGTACGGTCAGCGGACGAACTCGAAACGGTATCGGAAATAATTCTGCTTCGGGTGGCCGATGGCTCGCAATCCTCTCGCCGGCCGGGGCCATTATTCCGGGGAGAATACGACAGACCGGTGGGAAATCTTGAACGACAGATTTCCTCGAGGCTCCCCGGATAGGTTCGCGCGTATAATAAGTGGCGGGCACGGAGGCACCACCTGTTACCTCGGCAAGCTAAACAGCCGCTCCAATTAGGGGAATGAGCTTCTTTTTATCGCCGTTCCCGCGGAGGAATGAAAGGGAAACCGCGAATAAACATGTTACACTGCCTCCCCCCCCCCCCCTTCCCCTTTGCGCCCCTCCCTCCGCATCGTTGCCTCGTGGCTCGTTTCGCGGGGCCACGATAAAGCGAGCCTCGGATGACGGTTCCTGACCCCTATCCGCAGCGGAACGCGCGGACGCACGCACCGCGGGCTGCGTGGCTCGCGTACATTCGGCGATTATTCGCGACAGACGCCGCCGCAATTACGGCCACGTGCACGGGGCGGCTGAACCCCCGTGAGAAGCTCGCTGGCGGGGGTGCCGACCCCGCGACACGGTAATTAACGAAAAAGGATCCCGCGAAAGGTTGTTTCGTAACCCGCAGACGCTGCAGTTTGCTTCGTTACGGAAGCGCGGACACGCGTCGGGCTTGTAGGGAAATTTAATTAGGTAACGAGGATTTATAAACGGGATAGTGTAAACGTTGGGTTGGCGGATCGATTGTTCTTGTGATCCCAGGTTCGTTAATAGGAAATCTTATTTTTACCAGCGATATAGTCACATAAAATACGCGAGTTTCTCGGGATATTCGATTGTATAATTCGTTATGTAAAACGCAACCAGCGCTCGATTTTTTTTGTAGAATCCACGAGTTCATTCTTGATGCGTTTGGTTTGGAATATTTATATTTGGATCGCGGGTACCGTGGGAATTCATTTGTTTATTGCGTATGTGCAATAGCGGTTGATAATCCTGGCTTACGACTCGAAATTGTTACAGAAATTGGAAAAAATGAAATAAATGAAGTAGTTAAACAATAAACAATGTTTTCTGTCGAACTTCGTAAAATTAGCCACGCCCACTTGTTTCCAAAAATGAGATTTCGGTCGTTACTCAAAGATAATGGCACTTGGCATTTGCTGAAGACCTAAATCTGATTTTTGACAGAAAGTGGACTCGGTCAGTCCTCGATTTGAATATCCATCGGAATGCCGTTTTTGCGCCAGCTAAATTCCAATAAACGATGAAATTTATATTGCGACCAATTATTCTATAACTCTATCCCGCCCCGCGCACTCTCCCAATACGCGTTTAATAAATTGTGTCTTCGTGGCTGTTGACCAGTCACATTTCCGCCTGCAGTTCTGCGGCCGCGCGTTAAGGGGTTATGCCTACCTGCAAGGTCTGAAAACGCAAGTATTTTCGGGAATTTTTGAGGGAAAAACTTGAAGAGTTTTTTAAGCAAACCTTTATGTATTAGAAAGTGTACATTTTATATTACTTGTAGTAATTATTCCAATGGAAAATATAAATAAATAAAAGAAATATCAGTGATCTCCCGGCAGCGATTTTTTTTTGCGGTGATCACTCTAACTTTGACCAGATTCATCTGAAATGAAAAATTCGACGGAATTTAGTAAGTATATTAAATTATCTTGTCCTTAATCGTGGCTTTTTCATTTCCGTTGCGTAGTTTTTGTTTTACAGATGAAAAATGAGCGATTTTTGCGGCGAAAATCGAGATTTTAATTTGAACAGCCGCCATTTTGTAGCAAATTAATTTTTCGGGATAATGAACGATTAAGGACAAGATAATTTAATATACTAACTAAATTCCGTCGAATTTTTCATTTCAGATGAATCTGGTCAAAGTTAGAATGATCACCGCAAACTACTGGAAAAAAAATCGCTGCCGGGAGATCACTGATATTTCTTTTATTTATTTATATTTTCCATTGGAATAATTACTACAAGTAATATAAGATGTACACTTTCTAATACATAAAGGTTTGCTTAGAAAACTCTTCAAGTTTTTCCCCCAAAAATTCCCGAAAATACTTGCGTTTTCAGACCTTGCAGGTAGGCATAACCCCTTAACGGATGCAAATTGATTTCGAACGGTCGAGCGGAAAGCCGCGATTTCGTAATCTCTTGTGCGCGGTTTTAGGTTGCAGAAGGAACGGATTAAGGAATATGTATACTTTCTCGGGCAGCGCGCCGTGCCCAGCCGGATGTTGACGGTTGTTTACATTGTTTCATAAAGTAATTTCACGGCGGCGTGGCGGGGCCGCGCGAGTGCGACGTACGATCACTCAACGAGACAGCAGACCCACATTCGGGCTGACACCGACGGGTGTTTTCTACTTGGAACCAGGGCGGCCCCTCCGGGTCAACTTCCGTTCGAAAAACGCTCCCTCGCACCCTTCGGGAAACTTGCGTCGCCCCCTCGCGCAGAATCGATCAGCTGTGCCGTGTACTATTTATGGTGACGCGACACATCCCCCGGGGAACTCGATCGGGGAAACTCCTGTTTCCATCCTTTGGTACACACTGTACGCCCGGTCCCAGACGCGTCTTCCGAGGCAGAATGTTTCTTAAGATTTGTGTATCTACCAGATGCGGTGGCCTGAGAGTAAGTAGTGATGGATAAAAGACTGTTAACCCTAGAGTGCACACTAGGGTGGCTCTTATTTACGCTTGGTGAAATTTTTTTTCAAGATTTTCTTCGCCGCAACACCCAGAATAGTTCTAAATAATAAAAAAAAATCTGTGTAAAGTTTGAGCCCGATCGGATAACGGGAAAGGGTCCCCCCGGGCCCTTGACATTTAAATGATTATTTAACAGCTCACAAAGTCGATTTTATATAATATCCTCCAAGTTATTGATTACATCACGAAATATGCCAAACAAAAGTTTTTTCTCGTGCGATAAACGGTTTTCGAAAAAAGTCCGAAAAAAGTGGAAAAAATTTCAATGGTGCAATTTTAATTTACGTGTGCACTGTAGGGTAAAATAACTGTGAGTAGAGGACGAAAAATTCCATAGTGTATTGGAAACGGTAGGGTGACTGTACCTAATATCGCCAGACAAAAGTTAAATCGCTGTCGATTGAATAATAATTGATATTTTTCCATGCAGTTCGTTTCAAAGTAAAGAGAAATTATTCATCTTTCATGTAGCATATGTTAGAATCGTTGAAACCTACAAATTGTTAATTAGGACTCAAAAAACGTAAGACATGCAAAAATCGGGTCCTGAAAAAAGTGTACCTAATATCGCCTACTCAAGAAATATTGATTAATTCATGTATATATGAGTTTTTAAAGTCATTTTCACATGTGCTTTTATCATTTCTTGCTCTATAAATGTCTTTTTATCCATCTTTGATTTCATTTTTATTAGAATAATATAGAAATTTGAAAATATAGATTTTTAAAATATTTTATTTTTCACGTTCCGATGTACATATTGGACAAATAAATTTTATTTCGGTTGCTCCGCACATTTCGTGACCTCACCTGTAACAAGCATTACATCGAAACCATTGTTCTCCGTTAGGCGGTATTGAGAACACGCATACTGCTAAAAGAAAAACGCTATTTTCATTACGAAAAATATTTGAATCGATTTCATTTCTTAAGTACATCATTAATTAGGTATTTCTAGTAGATATTCTTGCATTCACAGATTTATTAGACTTACCTTTTCCGAATGTAACGTAAAATTGTGATAGTCCAATAAATTTTTACACTATTAAGATTCTCTAAAATCCGTCCCTTTCTGTAATTGTTGATCACATGATGCTGCAATTATAGTATGTCTTCCTACATATGTTTAGGTACTAATTCAGTGCATAACCGATAAATTTTAGAGCTTACTGTAAGAGATATAGCGAGTGGCGATATTAGGAACACTGGCGATATTAGGTACAGTCACCCTACTCCGTGAGAATGAATATAAATGTTCCATTATGGGGAAATGTAGCTGTGCGTTCGAGTAGGGTTGGTCTGTGGACAGGGGAAGGTATAGTTTTGTATTTATGGGGAAATGGAGACAGAGTTCGGTTAGAAGATCACCGTTTAGTTATCGAGCGATAATATTCTGGCGTATTGAAATTCGCGTAGACGCTCGTTCGCCGATAACTAGGCGAGCCCACTATAATCCTGGATAAATTCCAACGTGGAGTTTCTGTTGGCCGCACGTGAGCCACTCGATGCGGCCCGAAATATTAAAGTAGGCCGGTGGAAAACAGATACGAGATCGCGCAGAATTATCCGCCGCCTTAGCCGATTGCCCTAGCCCCGCGTTCGCGTTAATATCTTCGTAACTGGTGGGTGGATATTAATGAGGGTGTCAGTGACACGGCACAAAGTATGGCGTTGCAAAAGTGAACGCCACTCTGTATCTTAGAACTGAGAAAAACTGCTCACGAATCTACGAATTCTTTCATTTCTGAGACGTTGGACTCTGTGATTTCTAATTATAAATATTTCCGATCCTCCAAGAATCTACTGGAACAGAATGTACGTATTACATATTTTAGTGGATCTCGTGGAGCTGTCGTTCCAAAATTACACATTCCGCCAGCGACCTATGTTTTTCTATGAGGGGTCTAGAAGCTTAATTAATATATTAAAATTTAAGCGTGTTTGTCTATTCATTTTTAGTATAACGTCTTAAGACATTGTACTGAACGTAGGTAGTACAAATTTTATATGAAAACTGTAAATTGTTCCTGGAAAAAAATTCTTTTAAAAAAAAGCTTATTTTTCCCCCTTAAATATTCTTAACGCCTTCGTGGAGTCACTTCTGATGTTTGGAAGCAGCGTCTTACTAGCGGCAGTTACATGTTGTTGCCGGGGAGTGCATTATTTTGTCACGTCCCGTTGCCAAATGTGCCGTAAACGATACGCGATCCCCGCTTCATGCAGACCACGTACGTTATTCATGATACACTTCAGACGGCTGTATATTCGAGATTTCGTGTATCCGGCTGGAGTCTGCAAATAATATACTATTCCGTGCGAGAGAGCGTGCCGCCGGAATCGCTTGGAACCGTTAAAACAGTACTACCCGCCCGAAATGGTGCGTGACTCGTCGCGCAACCGAAAACATGTAGCTTCGTTGGAAAAAGAAAGATTATCCGAAACTACGCAACGGACCCTCCCGTTCCGCGAGCACTTAGCCGGCCGGATAAATGCGCCTGAAAATCCACGCGGCGGTTGAACCACGGATCCGGCTGCTCTCCAATTAACACGTTTGTCCATAACTCATTATTCCCGTTTGCGCTCGGCAAATATTGACAGCGGCGTAGAATTTGCTTCCTATCACTCTTACCACCTTTCCCAACGATGCGATACAATCGAATGCAAATAACGGCACGGAGGGAGATTTATTGTTCTATATCCAGTACCCTTGCCTCTATAAATACGCGAAGCTATCGATCACGCAACAGCGCCGCATACATACCGCACATAAAATTAAGGTTATCGATAATAGATTAACGTTGAACGATGCTAGAGAAATGCCGGCCGAGCGATTCGGCACGCATACGTTCCCCCGTATCTCGGGTAGCATTGATCGGGGCCTTCTCATTCGCCGTTTAATTAACGAAGCCCGACGTGCCTCTTGTTCCAGGTGATAGACTTCGGCTCGAGCTGCTACGAGAACCAGCGCGTCTACACCTACATACAGAGCCGCTTCTACAGGGCCCCGGAGGTGATCCTCGGCTTGAAATACGGGATGCCCATCGACATGTGGAGCCTGGGCTGCATCATCGCGGAGCTGGTTACCGGCTTCCCCCTGTTCCCAGGCGAGGACGAGGAGGACCAGCTAGCCTGCATAATCGAGGTACTGGGCATGCCGCCCTCGCACCTGCTGGAATCCGCGAAACGGTCGAAGCTGTTCATCAACTCGAAGGGCTATCCCCGTTATTGCACGGCGACCACCGTGCCGGACGGGACGATCATACTCAGGGGCGGCTGCTCGCGGAAGGGGAAGGTCCGCGGGCCCCCGGGCTCGAAGGATCTGAAACGGGCGCTGAGGCACTGCGACGACCCGTACTTCCTCGACTTCATAAATCACTGCCTGGAATGGGACCCCGAGGAGAGGATGACGCCCAGCAAGGCCCTGCAGCACGACTGGCTGCGCCGTAGGTTACCGAAGCCCCCGGAGGAGGCGAAGGACACGCTGCCGCCGGTCTCGTCGGCCGCCCCGCCGCCGCCAGCCGCTGCCGGCCAACGGATCTCCGCCTCCAGCAGCAGCAACTCCAGCAAGACCAACAGCCTGCAGAGCAGCAACACCGAGAGCTCGAACGAGGTAAAGCAGCAGTTGATGGACATCTTCCACAATATGTCCACCAAATGGTGATTTATACGGCCCCGCAACGGGATCGCGGCTGTGGGGGCCAGTCGGGCCCCCGCGCGGCCTCCACGAGTCATCAGCCGGCCGTCAGCAGTCATCAGTCGCTGAACTATTTAGTGGTGGTGGTTGAGACGGTGATAGGTAGCGGTGGCGGCGGTGATGGGTAGAGGGTTAGCCGCGCTCTATACTTGACGCGAATTCCACTGGCCGGTCAATGCCACGAAAACAAATACCAACCCCTGGCTTCTGTGAATCCGCGCGACGGGCAGCCCCCATTCTTATCATGTTCTTCAGATTTCAGGGTCTCTGAACCTGGCGGGAGTGCCTGGTCACTGTGAAGTAACATTCGATACCGTTCGGAACCAATTTAACTTCTTGAAACCGTGCGCGCGGCGGAGCACCCGAGAGTACACGGTTCAAGGGAAACGAAACTCTCGTTGCCCCCTCGAAGCATATAATTTCAGTGGTAATGGTTTCTGCCTTCGGGTCCTCCGCCCTGTACGGTCACTTTCGCGCTCTTCTCCCGCCTCGTTAGCCCCCGATGCCTCTGTTTCATACCCTTCACGGTGTCTATGTTTAAAATCGAACAATGAAACGTAGGAAACGCGAATCGAGAGGACAAGAGGCAGAGCAAGGCGGACCGGCCGAAACCACGATACCTCGGGGTCCGTACTTCGATGGCCCTGACCGGCCAGCTGGATTTGCGTCAAGCATAGCGGCGAGCAACAGCACAGTCATCAATTGCAGGGACAGCAACAGCACAATAACGGTTTGAGCCGAACCCAGAGATCGCACAGACCCTTGAAAATCTCTCACGGCTCTTCGAGCGGATCGGGCCGGCTGGTGGTGATCAGGCGTGTCAAGGACGGTTCCGAGGACCTGGGGCAACTGAAATGAAGCACGGGGCCACCCTATCCTCGCGCCCGTCGCGCACGCCGTTGCTGGCCACGTCTCTCCTTGCCCAGGAGCCAACGGTGCCCCCGCAGTGTCGACGGCCCCGCGGGCCTTGGTGCCCGTCCAACGATCCACCCGCCGTCAAACGAGTTGGGGTGGCCTCGTTGTCGACCTCGGATACTACTGTGATCTACGCGACACGCTGGACTGAATACACTGGCGCCGAAGGAACCTCGAGAATCAGTCGGGACAGATACCTTCGTGTCCTGTACGTCGCGTTTCTGCACGTATGGCCCCCCCCCAGGACCTGTCCCTACAAGACGCAACGCTCTCGGGATAGCTGCACGCGCTGCGTATCGCTTGATCGGCCACGTTGTCGCTCCCGACGCCGCGCCCCTCGCGGTCGATCAAGATTATCGTGGGTGGACGAAATACCGCATGGTCGTGGGAGCAACGAATTTGACGACGCGTAACCTCAGGAGGATCTCTTTACGCGCCGCTTGACCGTACTTGCGCTGTATTCGTTCCACCGACGATAGTTGCCTTTCTGTTCGCGTGCCTACCGTCGCGTTCAGGACTACCACGAGGTTGTTGCGCCAAGGGTAGCCGGTGAACCAAAGGTTCGCGCAGCGTCGATGAATCGATTGACCTACGGTGGCGAGTCGAAGGCTTGTTCGGTTTGCGACGGCCGATGAAGCCCGCTCGGTATAGCTGGGCGTCGGTGGAGGTATAAAGGATACGAGGGTTCTTTTAAGCGGGCATGGATCTAATGATCAAAGGGCATGCGCCTCCGTTCTGAATAGAGTCATCTGGCCTTTTTAGATCAGACGGTACCCCTCTTAACACTGCCGATATCGAAAGAAGAGAACGTTGATTTCCTCTTCCTCCTCGGACAAGCGCTAGTTACCGAGGGAAGTTGGTTTTCGTTATCGCGGCATGAATATTCCTTGAAAGAGCTCGCTCGTGCGTCGCGGCCTTCAGGTTCCATAACACGCAGACGGTGTTAGACTATGTTTCTTTCTTTTTTTTTTTTTTTTTTCTTTTATTATTTCCTGTTTAAATAAGCATTTTAACCGCGTTACATTAACGTAGAATTGTAAATTCAACATAGACGAACGGTGGGGACCCAGCTGATCCGAATCGAATCAATTGGATCGCGGGTCTCTGCGACCAGTCCCCATTCGATGAGCACAGATTGTACAGAAATTAATGACGAATCATACACGATCGACTGAGGAGCTATACGCCACGCGTATCAGCGACTTATAATTATACACGGTCGGGCAGACCGTCTGATTTCAGTATCAGCAAAGGCACGCTCAGATATTTAACCTTTGAACCTTGCCCATCTCTGTCTGGGCATGATTAGCTTAATTTATTTAATTTCCTACTGAATGAGATATTCGCGGCATTTTACGGCCCGACTTTTTACACTGGATGCTGCTCGAGACCCCGGCATCTAACTCTTGTCATTTCAGAATCACCCCACACTCACGAAAAGGCCACCATTTGTGTCCGGCACACTCGAGCGGAATCAGCATCCTTCGAACTCATACCTTTTAACTACTGCCGTATAGTATTAAGTTTCAATCAACGGTACGATTGATTTTCTCACGTGTGAATACTCAGCAATAAGTGTTCTGCATTTTATCACTGCCTTTTTTCCCCTTTTTATCGTTTTTACACTCATTCCTCTGCTTCTTCGGCATTTATCATTCGACTCACGGATCCACCACGAGATTACATGGGTAGCGTACAGCGGCATTTAGAAGACGGTCCCGAAACTCTGCATTTCGCGCTCCCTTGCCGTAATCTCTCGCTTTTGCAGTGGCTGGAAGAGATGTACGGGTCTGTCGTAAAATCGCTGAAGCGTCTGAACATGTCTCGAGCATCGTCGCAAGCTAATCGACAGAAACACAAGGAGATATCGACCTGGAGCCTCGGTCAGAGCCGCACCCGCTCGATGGTTTAATTTACGACCGCCCTGTACCTTCTTCAGCCGCTCTACCGCGAGCAAACGAATTCGTGATCGCGCCGCGACGAGCAGGAGCCTCGCGAAGGTTCGCACGATTCGCGTTCAGTCGCTCGACGGGGACGCTCGGAGCAGGACGCGTGAAAGGACAAAGAAGCATCGACGCTCGCGAATCTCAGGGTGGAAGTGTCGTTGCATCCACGCGGCGACCCTGGCGCAAATAGTGACTTGGCGCTAATTTTAGTTAGTAGGGACGAGTGTGCGGCGTGCGTGAGAACCGCGAGGAACAGTGGACGGGCAAGGGTCCGAAACGGGGGCAGGAAAAGGTACGCGGCGAGGTACCGGTAGCGAGAGGTTTAAAAAGAAACGGGGGGGGTGACAGATAGATCGCGGGGTAGAAAGGGAAGGTGGTGAGAACCAGCAGCGACGAAGCACGGTCCCGCGAGGATAGTCGGGGGAAGGTTGACAGAAGGGGGGAAACGGCGAGTCACGGAGTGTTGTTAAGAAAAATCGTGATAATGAACGGGGATATCTTGTGATATGGAATTTAGGCGTATTTGGGGGTTCACGTTGATGAACATAGATAAATCTATATATATATATATATAAATAAATCTATATATATATATATATATATATATATATATATATATAAATACATTATATATATATAAAGTGCGTATATATTATATACTACGTTGTAACGCTAACTAAAGGCGCCCACGGTAACGAGGGGCGCGTGCGTAGTGGAGAAGTAGCCCAGCTCTGAAACGCGTTACACATGGGAGTGAGGAAGAACGAGATGGTCTCGTGGAACGTTGCACGATATAACATGTGTGTACGGTATAAGTAACGCCTTTTAACGAACCCTCTATCCTTTCCCATTCTTCTGTTCCCCTTCTGTCCCATCATTCTCACCTCTTCCCCGCAATCACAGACCACCTCGTACCGGCTATTCGCGATTAATTTTCGCGAGGGAGCGAGCGAACCTTCGCATCCGCGGCAAAAGTGGCGCCCCCCCCCCTGGTCGAGGGAAGCGGAGATGAAGCAGGTCGATCGATCTTCGCGCTCCCCTTTATCCGTTTAATTTCACCCGGCGCGCCCCGGCAGTTAAACGCGATCCAAGATCGATCGTCGATACGCGCTCTGTCTCCTATTAAAAGTTTATGCGCTCATGTTTCTCGCCAGGCGCGTAGCAGAACGCGCGCCGCCTGTACCGTTTACCTAGTCCCCTCGCTTTCCACGAACATTTCGACAGCGCCGTCCGCGTACTCCTCGCGCACTACGCGCTGTACGAGCGCATTGTAAACAGCGCGAGGTCGCGCCGCTTTGTTTCTGTTCGAAAGGCGAAGCGGGCGCGGAGATAAGCACCAGGCCGGGTACGCGAGTCGACACGTTTACATACACCGCTACTCACCTCCTGTTTATTATTAACGCAGATGTAATCGACCGAGTTCCACTTCGTTCGCTTAATTTATCGATCACTCACTCTGCTTTTACTGTGATTAAACCGCGTCACGCCACGCGCCCGACGTAGCACGTCGCAAACTTCGGCTCAAAAAACCGCGTCATGCGCGTCTCCGTCGCGTGTGTCGTACTGTCGTCGGCTGATCTCGAAGAAGATTGCGCGGAAGCTCGTATACAGTATCGCTTGTATCGACGGGACGCCTGTTGCGCACAGGCGCGACCGATCGTGGATCTTTTCCTTTCCTCGTTGTTTCTTTTTTTAATCGCTTTTTTTTTTTTACGTAGCACTCGTGCAACGCGTCTCGACGCCGACGCGAGGATTAAGTGATAGCTTTAGGCTTATAATGTACGGGCAGGATGTGCGGCGGTCGATCCCGAAGTCGAGGCAAACGAGGGTGTGCCCCGATTCTCTGGGAACCGTGTCCCGAGGATTCCTCTCGTCCGGAATAAATAAGACAGCGGAGAATGCACGCGATATGCTCCCCCCGCGCGTCTGCTTCTCCCCCATCCGCTTCCTACAACACTCCCCTCGCCGCGCTGCCTCCAAACATCCCCTGCTTCTCTAAACTAAGAAGAAAAAAAAACACCGAACGTACCCACCCGGAAATCTCCAATTCGTTGCACTGCCGCGCTTTTCGTTGACCAACAAAGTCAGCCTCGATAGGGGCACATCGAAACGTATGTGCCAACCCTCGCCATTGAGATCGGTTCGATACACGGCTGCGCATATATTTATAGGCCTGCACGAGCCGCTCGAACGGTGAATTTTATAAAAGGACCTCGCCGACATCAAAGCTGCTCCAATTAAAAATAAATCCCCCCTCCCGGTTGCTGCAGATTTTCACGGCGCAACCCGACGGAAATGCGTGGCGCGGGGCTCGATACGCGGCGCTCGCGTTTGTGCCCGTGGCTTGTGGGAATCTGTGGTTTCCCGGCGTTCCAACGACGATGGGAACGTTTGATTGATCCGGGGGAGGGGGGGGGGGGGGCAACGTTTATTCGTGGGTAATCGTAGCTAGCGATTGCATTCGAGCGGCTCTGCGCTGCCAGTAGCAAAAGGCACGCGAGTGGCGGTCGCGTGGGAGGACGACGACATACCGAAAGCTACTTGGAGTGATCTGCAACGAACCGGAGCAGACGGAGAAAGAACAGGAACCGCGTTTCGAGTTTCAACCACGGCTTTCTTTTCCCCGACGCTCGGCCAGGGGAACGGAAATTGGGAGCTGAGATCTGGTCGCGCAGTTTGGGGATCGAGGGAACCAGTCTTCTCGATCGCCTGGTTCCGTGTGTGCTGGAACGTATCGGGAAACCGGGCGGTCTGTTGTAGATCTTGCAACGTAAACACACGTTGTATTATATTAAGGAATACTTCAATGTGCCTGGAGGGTGATCGATAAGAGCCGTTCGAGTTTAGAGATTGCCATCGAGGCGAGGATGTGCACTGTGGTTCATAAGTACTAGGACGGTGCAAATTTATTGAACATAAATTTCGTGTTAATTCTGACAAATTTTACTTTATTCGGTATTTCAAATTAAGACCAGAAAATAAGTGAAAAGTACACCGAACCTCACATTGTTTGGTTCAAAGACAGAGGGTGGCCTAATACTTATGAATCCATCGCGGGTACCTGCAGACCTGCGAGTAATTAAGATCTACGATGGCCTTCGTCATTAGTGTACAGGGGCTTCTTTTCGGCCTCGGTCGCAATAAAAGTATCGAAGGCAGTTGCACCTACAGGCGGAAGTTGGATGGGAGCAATAGAGGGAAACGGACTGCTCAAAGTAATTGGAGAATTATCCTTGCAAGTGAGGTGACAGGAAGTTTGGGAACTACCGTGCAGAATGTACCATCGGGGCAAGTTCCTCAAGAATCTCAAGTTTCCACTGGAGTCCCAAGAACTGATTGAAAACTTGCCTCGTAATATCTAATAACAGGCGGGTGGTACTTATAGTAAATCCTTCGCAGTTTCAGCTTCTGTTACCTGCATCTATTTCACTAACGTTTCCTGAACTCTCCCGCTAAATATCATTAACCGCCAAGTAACTCACATACCAAAGAACGCGTTAAACGTGCACCGTTCTCCACTTTTTTTCGACGTTTCATTTATCCGTTAGAACGAGCCGGCTCGCTCTGCAGGCAAGTGGTTCTCTAATTATTTTGAGCTGATACAGAATTCTATAGCTAGTAGAAAAAGGAAGACGGTGGAGGAAGGAAGGAAGGAAGGAAGGAAGGAGAGAGGGGGGCAGCGAAAGGCGGAGGAAGCAGACGAGAAATTAGTACTGTTTCAATATCTATATTTATGTATATTTGTAATTCGCGTTTGTACCGGTAATTAAGGGGGCTCGTAATTAATCTCTGGGGACGCAGATTTATTGAGCAGATCGGCGGTGGCGCGGTGGCTCCAAGTTCGTTGAACGCGGCCGCCTCGTTCCGTGACCTTCCCTCTTTCCGATCCGTTCCCCACTCTTTCCGCGGCGCTTCAATCATCGTTCTGACAGTGAAACGCGAGGGAGCCCCCGGCTTGCCCGATTTCTGGCACGTCCTTAGCCTCCGATCGTCCCGATCCGACGAGATCGAGCCTCGAACGTCTCCGAGCCGAAAGAGTTTCGAAATAGGCGCCGGCGTCGAGCGGAACAGGCGGCAGAAGTAAAATAAATAATATCCATTTAAACGAATAGTGGTAATCGATTTAAGCTGTAACAGATAAGGGTGCGAGGATAGTTGAGCCGCGACGGCTCGGGGTTAAACGAGCACGAAGCGAGCTGGGAGAAAGAAGACGGAGAAAACGGGAAGGAAAGAAGCAAAGACTGAACGAGAAGATCGGGGTTGTAGAATCGTCCGTCGATCTGCTCGCCTCCCTTTGTTTTCGCCCAGAGGACGAGAACGATGGATCTCGATACGCGCGTATCCATTTCTTCGCTCTCCGCGTCTCTCTTCCAGATGTAGAACGACCAATTGATCGTGCGCCGCACCATATCACGACGTTTTATTTCACCTTCGACGAGCCGTGCGTCCCCTATCTTTTTGTAGCCTCTCCGTGATACGGTGCCGTCTTTCTATAGTACATCCGCGTGCTCTATCACCGAATAATAACGCCGTCGAATTCGCCCGTTCGACAGTCGCGTCGATCTCCTCCGTGAAACGGGCACGCTCTACGATCCAGCGATACTAGTCTCGATTCGTAACCGATCAGCGGGAGAGAAAGCCTCGCGCGTCCCTGCAAACTCTGTAAACGAACGCTGAATTCTTTCGAAGCGGGGAACGCCGCGCTCCGTGCGGGCTTCCGAGCAGCGAGTTGGGCGATACCAATGTCGATGCACTGGTTCCGAGATCGAAGGTGATGGACGTGCGATGGTCGGCGAACGATCGTGCCTAGGCTCGATAAAGTACACGGCACGCGAGGTCGAGGCTGATAGCCGTGCAAACAGAGTTTCTGCATCGAGACGATACGGAGGAGCCGAGGGTGGAGAAGCCCCGAAAAGAAGCGCGCAGACGTTCGAGTCTCGTTTGCTGCGAGGGGCACCTGTGACGTTTATACGAAAGCTGGGATCCTATATAAAGCATGTACACACACGCAGATGCGGGCGTACCCCACCCTGGACGAGACTTCGCGGAATTCGTTGGCGCGCACGTACGCTTCCACGCGCGCTCGCTGCGCGCGCGGCCGGTGACCGAGGGGAGCGGTGATCCGTTCGCTCCACGATGATGCGTTTCTTTTTCTCTTATCTTCCGTAACATCGTTCGTTTTAGTCGACTTACCCCGCTTCTAAGGCCTTTTCTATGTTTTCTAATAATCGTAAGCGAACTGTTCCTACGTTCGACCAGGCCGCTGCAACGCGTAGAGAGAATGGGAGAACGACGATGTCTTTCACATCGCGAGATGTATGTATTCACCCTACTCCACTCCGTCGTCATCCTTCACTCGTGCATTGTATTATAATACCTCCATTGCATCGTGAGCTGTTATGAACGTGAGTTGCGTCTAATTTTAATCGATCGACTATTAACGACCGGTAAAAGCGTACTGTTCACGCGAGCGTCTGTATCGTGTACCTAGGTTTTTGTATATACAATGTATACACACACACACACACACACATATACGCGCGATATGAGTAAAAGAACAAAACGAATAATCGACCTCTCCTAGACCGAGGAGGGGAGGAAGGAGGAAGGTCGTTTTAACATTTAACAGCGAATCGGACGAGCTCGATGACATTTCTTTCGGTGCCCCCGACACGCGTTCGACCAAGCGACGTTTCCGGATCGGTTGCAGCGGCAGCGATACCACCCGACCTGTCTTCTATCGAGAATAATCGCGCACGGTCCCCACGACCGCTTGGAAGGGCCGTGCCCGCGACAGCATCGCTTTATTTCATCTTCTTTTCTTCGTCCTTCTCTCGTCTTCTCTTTCCCCTCTTCTGTTTCCCCTCTCCTCCCGTGCATAGTGTGTATGATTTTACGCTCTAAGTTCCGTAGGGTTAACGTGGTTTTTTTTTTCTTAAGCGACAATGCAAACGTTTGATCTCTTTACTCATACATTACATCACTATGAATAATACGAATACGTAATTATAATTATTGTACTGCGGAGAGAGCCCGTCACTCGTCGTTGCGTCCGGCACAGGTCTCTCGCCCGTTTGCGCGCGACACCCTTCTCGTCGCGGTCGCGTCCCTTCGGGGGTGGGGGCGAACGACGAGGGGAAGAGTGCGTCGCCCGTTGTGCATCCCCCCTGCTGGCAGAACGGTCGAGGTGGGGGTAGTGCAACGCAACCTATACATATATAAATACGTATGAAAAAGTATATACGAATGGTATGATTCGAGCGTTTATCCGGCGTGCAAAGATACATACAAAGACACACCGTTATCATCCTCCTCCCCCCCTCCCCACCCCCCTATCCCCCAGCCCCCATCATATTGAACAAAAGAAAAGGAACGAACCCTCTTTGAGAATCTCCTAACACACGATGAGTAAATTGTAACGCGTTCCCGCGTCGCGAGTCACGAATACGCGAAACTGATTTTTTAAAGAACCGCTCTGACTTGATTAAGAAACGAAATAAACGCTGCTTGAAATGCTGTTTGCGTTTTCATGGTGTGGGCACGCGCGGCGTGAAAATACACGCCGTACGGGCGTACGAGAGGCGTGGTTACCCTCCTGTCCCCCCCCCCCCCCCCCCGCCCCTATTTATCTCACGCTTGTCGTGCGAATTTATCGGCACACGCTTCTTTCTAGCGAACGAGGATTGACGGGGAATGAATTGGACGAGTTTTATGAAGCGGTTCCAGCTCTCTCCCGGCCGTCTGAATGAATAAACACGAGAGAATAAAGAAAACAGGCGCGAACGTTGAAGGTTCCGTGACATCTGGGGGAGACGAACCCGCGGACCTCGGGCCTGCTGCCAAGGCGTTAAATCACGGAGGTGTACGCCAGCGACGGAAATTTCCGCCGGGGAGAGCCGCTGCCGGACAGAGATCGCGGGGGCTCGATTGCTATCGTCGAACCTCTCCGCTTTCCTGCTCGGGTGGCGCGCCTCGAGCCGGGGACGTTGCCCACGCATCGATCAGAAACGAGAACACGTAGGACAATTCCACCCCCGACGGTATAAAAGATAGATAAACTTGTTTGCTTCTGGATTATGCTATTCGAGCGTTCTCCCCCGCGGTTCGATAGGAGCGGGCACCGGCGAAGGAGCCGTCCACGATTCCTCAACGCTGGTCTGCACGAATCCCGTTTCCTTCTGGCTCCTTTCATATTCGAGAGATAGCCGTCCGTCGAGCCGCTTCCCTAATCCCCTTTCAAGCCCGCACAACTGGCTAATGATTATCGCGCCCGACCCGAGGGAACACCGGCCGCCAGAAGTCAATGTGCACCGGTCGAGGTTAACAGGTACGTTCGCTGTTCTTATTAATCTATTCATCTCAGGTCAGTGGTTTCGCGGCTGCATTGTACTCTGTTGAACCTGCTATAAGCCAAATTCATAGTTGTCTTGGGTGCTCAGATCCAGGGTCGGCGGAACAATTTCTTCCCGAGTGTGAAGTTGTGGACGGGGCAAAAAAAAAAACAGAAGCGCGCAAACAAAAAGTAAAAAGTGGTAAAACGCTTTCCAAATTCCCGAATGTGAAACACAGCAAAATCTCACAACAAAAGTGTGGAATATACTCTACACAACTCACGCCGGCCCTGCTCAGCTCTATTATTAAAGACAATAGTGATTGGCCGAGATCAAAGTATGGTCTAGATGTTTTCCTCCCCGTATATGAGGCATTGAGAGCAAAAACGGACGATCCAATTTTTTGCGAAATTAAGTTAGTAGCAATGATGTATTCTAAAAGGCTGTACTAATCGTACAAAGTAGGAAAAAATAATTTTTTCCCATGTGTCCGTTTTTGTTCGCAATACCTCATATTATATAAACTGTAGGATATATGTTCTCTCCACCGGTACCAAACTTCATTTCCGTTCCGGAAGAATACCGTACCATATTGACATTCCTGGAAAAAAAACACCCCTATGCAAGAATCCCCCCAACTTAATCATCCATTTGTTGAATTATCTTTATTACACGTTCGACTCGTTTTTCGAGCAGCTTTTCACGCATCTGACAATAGCGGAGCCAATTAGATGGTCCAATTTCTACGTAGTCGACCAGCTCTTGTGTACCAGGCGGCGCAGTCCACGCGATCGTTCGATAGCTCATCCAGAGCCTGGATAGGATGCTCCCCGATAGTTGATCCATCAATCCGACCTTCGTCATCGACGAGCACCGCGTTGTAATTTAATGACGCCGCGGTGCTATCGGACCGCGGATTGATCTGATTCTTCGGTATAGATTGGAGGGTTAATTAATCATGGTAACGGCGTGTCAGTCTCCTGTTACTCCTCTGTACAGCTTCCAACGTACAGTTGCCCGCTAAACGAGTCGTTAATCATTGATACTCGACGCGAGGTGGTCGGGCATCGATTTTCGTGCGCGCTAAGTGTGTCACACTTAGGTAGATATCCACCTCGGTATTTTCATCCGGATTAACCGCTCGAGTTTCGACCAGACCATCGAACAAAGGGTTGCATCCCGTTCGTCTGCTCGGGCCGGATCGAGAGGGGGCTGGTGTGTTACGGTGGGAATCCAGCATAGGTCGGATCGCAATCATCTGACATTGACTGCTTTTCCGGGTCGCATTTATTTTTAATCCAGCGAGAACGGTGCACGGCTCACGCGGGTGACGTCAAACAGCCTAGCCGTGGATGATTCGCCTCCCGTATACATACTCCGGCAGTGAGCCAGTGGTGCTGGTGATCGATTCATCGCCCTCTCGCTCTGATCCTAGCTACGTAAATAATATCTTACCTTCCGCAGGCGGCGGCTGCTTATAGATTTCTGTCATCGGCTCTGCCCGATCATTCGCTCCGCGAAGATCACTCGCCGCTGGGTACTCCGCCGCAAGGCTGCTCGTCCCGGCGAGCCTTCAGCGCGTGGCCAAATTTACCGTTTCCGGTGTAATGGTGCGGGCAGATCAACTGCCCGCGTTACGATATTTCCATTAGGTCTGCTCCTTGCGGTAGGTCAAGGATCGAGTGGCGTCGTCGGTCGATGGTAAAAGTCCCCTTCGTTTTATTCGGAATGCTGCTTATTTTGGAGAGACTAGTAGCTTATTAAAAAAGTATAGGAGATGTATTTATAATTCAGATTTGGTACCTCGGTGATGAGGATTTCCTTGTTACTTATATACTCTGATCGCATTCGACGGTAGATTCCTATAATTTTTATTATGCATAAAACAGGTGGATGGACTCACACCGACTGAGAGTATGCTCGATCATCGAGTGGGCTTCGCGTTAACGTGGTTGCCTCTTATCGCCGCCAGTCGCTTGGGCAACAGCTCGTTCGAACAATGATCCCGCGAACTGTTTCGATGTTCGCCGGAGGGCAAACCGGTCTTCGAGGGGGCGAACGAGGAGATCGAACTTGTGCCACTGTTCCTGCCTCGATACCGACCACTTATTTTCGGTCCGTCCAAATTCAATGGCAAAAGTTGCTGGCCGCTCGCCATACGCTCCAGTCGCGCGTTGTCTTTTTGCAGCACCCTCTCCCCCCGGGAATCGCATACAAAACACCGGATGTTTCCGTGCCTTACAGGGGATTCTTCGCGGAATGAAATAAGGATCGTTCGCACGTGGGATCAGTGTCCCTTGTCTATGCAAATCAGCGAGACGTCTCCTTTATTTTCGGTAGACACTGCCAGCTCCGTGGTAATTGATGCATGTCAGATACATCTTAAGTAGTTTCAACGCTGCACGCCAGTCGAATGCGAAATGGTTTCGACTTAATTATTCGAAAAGAGAATCGAAGCAATGGTTTAGATGGAAATTTTGTACTAGGAGCGATTAAATATCTGTGGCATTCCTCCGTAGGCTTATTGTATTTATCGCTGCTTCATGTATTTAATTCGGTTTAGTTTGATGGCATGTAGACAAAGAACGACTATAAGATATCGTGAATCTATTGTGTCGAGCAGGGGACGGTGTGTACGGACATTTAAAATTCCTAGTGTCGTCGCGTCAGACGTGGTGGCGCGCAGATCGACACTTTCATTTCACAGTATGTTCGTATTTAGTAGATATTCCGTGGAGGAAGGAGGAGGAATTTGATTTGTGGATTCCAGTTAGTCTACTTACATGGAAACTTAGGAAGCACGTTAGGAAGATTAACAGGCGTCAGTAGCAATAAATGATTATTTACCAATGAAATGTCAATGAATCGGACATAGATGTTAAGTAAACTAAATAATTTAGCTGATTCTAATTAATAGCGAATTCGGTACCTCGCACTGATTCCGCACTGGTGCCAGAAAATGACTTGGATTGGTTGTTTCTGATAGAAACGAAGATAGCTCTATAAGAATCAACCAATCCAAGTCATTTCCCGGCACCAGTGCAGAGTCAGTGCGAGGTCAAAGAGGAGGTATAATAAGAGGCGTCACTCGACAAGGACAGAAATAACCTAGGGAAATCACTAGACAACCAATTTAAATGCCCATTCGGCAATGATCGCTAAGCTTCGGCAATGATCGCTAAGCTTCGGCAATGATCGCTAAGTTTCGGCAATGATCGGGGTCTACTTCGGCAATAATCAGCCAATTGCGGTAAGGTACATTTAGTCGATTTGAATATCCCGCTCGAAATAGACAACCAATTTAAATGCCAAGGTCAAGCAAGGACTTCAAAGATTCCGCCCGGAGTGACGCCTCTTATTATACCTACTCTTTGGCGAGGTACCGAATTCGCTATAACTCTCTCGGTTGAATCGCGATGTTTTACTTGAGAATCCGCCATAAGATCTCAACGTATATGGTGATTGGTGATTACAAATCCAGCACGCATGCTACACGGACGTTTCACGTTTCGTACACAAATTCAAATTTAAATGTAACTTTGTAATCCAGTTAGAGTAATTTATTACGTTGCAAGCAGTTGTAAAATATATGTGCGCAACGCATTGTACGACCACCTGTTGCATTCGAATTGTAAGTCAGATATATATGTTGAAAAATAACGTTCGTTTGCTTCAACAATGCGAACACTTGCCGGTGAATGTTCGAAATAGCGAGAGCCCATGAAAATGTTCGCTCTTTTATTGTTCCCTATTTCTTATTCCATTGCAATCGATGGGAGTGCAGTATTGAAGGAAATGGGGGAAGAAAAATATCAAATGTTAAAAGGTACACTGGCTTCTGTCCGCAGAAACACTTATAACAGTACGTTACCTATGAACTTTATTTCCGCAGCAAAGTCGTCTGTTTCGCGGCACGGAACTTGCTGGCAGAACGCTCTGAAAACCATGAAAATTAACTGCAATAATTTGAACGACGAGGATCATTCGCTTCTCGCCCTTCGATTGACGCATTGCTTTTTGGAGGACTCCGGACATAAAGGTTACGACTGCCATCTCAGCAGTTCGAGCGGCCAGCGCCGGTAAATTTTATTATCCCGCAGAATGTACAGTAACTTTGTCCAGCTCCGTTACGACGTGCCTGTTGACTTTACAGAGATTGCATTAATAATATGTCGGACAGAGCATTTAACGTGTATAACGAATTCTATATACACACTACGCACATGTGTTTCTACCTGAATTACGAGATTTGGCAAGCGGAAACTGATAACACCATTAAACAGTACGTCCACTGATTACCGAACATTCGATAATAAATAATACGAGGCTCGTTCGTTCGCTCGCAGATTATATCGAGTCTCCTCGTTAATGAAGGAACAGCTACTAGAATCTTCGGAGATGCAGGGAGCCATGCTCGATAGTCAAAGGGAGAGTTTAAAGATGCAAAACGATCTTCTAGATAATGGGAAGGAACTCGGTACTGTGTTAAAGTCCTCGTCCGAAAGTGTTAACACCATGGTTAAAGATTTCAAGTAAGTTTATAAGGCCCGTGCGAACACCGTTCGAGTCCTTGCAGCCGGGTATACAAGATCTTTGTGCTATCACCAATCGCAGGGAGTCGGCGAAGGAGCAAAGGGAATTGTTGTTTGAAATCTTCTCTTACTTACGCACATTTCAAAACTGGATTATCGGCGAAGTCTCCTGGTTCCAGTCTATCGTGTATTACGCGGTCGGCTGTATTTTGTGCGCACTATTTAGCTCCTCCAAAAGGACCGTGGATGCTAGAATGACGCTGTTTACCATTTTAAGCGTAAATGTTGTAACGGAGCGAATGTTGGTTCGGTATTACGATAAAGTTATGTCGCGTTCCGTCGATAATAAGGTATCGTGCCACTGATTTCGTGAAAGCAGCAGTAACTTATATTTCGTGTATAAAGAAGCTATTTTTAATTTAGGAGAGCTTGGTAAATACAACATGGATGTACAGAAAAGTGGCTCTTAGTTTATGCGCCGTTACATTGTTCTGTACGTACTATTATTACAAAGACGAACAAATCGAGAACTACAAAGCGCTGAAGCGCATCGAGAACCGGCTAAACACGATACAGGAAGTCACGAGTATTTCTAACAGCGACGATTCCATTCGTACGTACAATTGCTTCCGAGCGGTTTATGATTTAAAAAGTATCTAGAGCTACTTTCATTTGTTTCTACGTAACAGGCTACCGCACTCGACTAGCTCTGAAACGTTTAAAGTCACAGACAGAGAAGCAAAGCGAACCGGACGCTTTATGATATATATCGTGATCCGTTTCATCGATATATTTTAATGACATTAACTTAGGAAGAAGGTATACGTATTTAGGATGAAAGGAGAATTTCGTAAAAATGAGACTGGGAATGTAACGATAATCCAACGTGATGGTAAATATTTTACTATAATAAATATGTTACATATAACGCCGTTGCTATATATTTCTTAATGTAATTATGTAGTTGGAAATTTTCGTAATAGATAAGTCAGTTGCGAGTCCGTGAAATTTACAGTGTCAGGCGAGGGAACTTCGATTTGCTGCAACTGCTTCTGACATTTTCTGTACTGATCGAAGTTTGTAACACAGTTTTGGAATTGTTTGACCTGACTGTTACACAGCTTGCTCTCAAAATTATTATCCTTCAAGCAAGCGAACATCAATGACATTTCGTACAAACAGTTCTTCTCTGAAACACGTAGAAGCGTGCTATTACGCTTCAAAAGGTTTCATAATACATTGTGCGGCGTAGCATTTACCTTTCACATTCTTCGACGCTCCTACATATTTATTTTGTAGCTTAAGGGGGAACACCTCCTTATATGGCACCTTCTTCTCATTTTGAGGCACCCTCGCATGATTTTTGGAATACACCGCGGTCAATCGCATTTTCTGCGAATATACAACAACGCAACTTCTAAAGATTTAAGGTTAGGATTTTTAAGGTTAGAATTCCATAATACTGGAAATATGTTCGTTAATAGGATTCTACGATAATTAGAGAATATCCAAGTGATCCTATACTATATGTATTTTCTTAACCTATCACTTTATTTACTTGCTAATATACCTTTGCATATAAGTACTTCCTCCGAGGAAAATACTTTGTATAATAGATGGCGGCAATGTCGTAAAATTCCGTCGAATGGATTCAGTAGATCAAAAATTACTGTGGTGGTAGAACACATTCACCGCAAGATTCTCCATTTGCCCGAACATTATCGTATAAGATGATACTTTCGGAGTACAGCGTTATATTATTTTATGGGGTCGAAATGATTGTCTCACTTTTTCATCAGCCATGCTTTATTCTTTATTCAATTGTGTGCTCGTAGAAATTGCTCGACACAATTCGAAAAGTACGTGCATACGTACGAGCGTTCATATATCACGCCGATTAGCGAGTAACGTACTACTTCGTTGTTCCCCTAATTTCCTAAGATGTTTGTAGGTAGGCGCGCGTAAAAGTGAAAGTAGATATAAGTAACGAGAGATTGGTCGATCAAAATGGAGGGAGGCGGGAAGTCTAAGGAACGAGGGAGCTTTGGGAACAGATTTCTGAAATACCAGTTGGTCAGTGTCACGCGTACGTCGTCGCATTCCGTTTTTATGCTTAACCTCAACCTTGTGGGAGGAAGTGATACGTCGTATTACCATTTCGACGGCGCTCGGACCACTTCCTAAAATTTCAAACGAATTGTCAACGAAGATACGGCCCGCTGCTATCAAGCCGATCAATAACGTCACTAATCAGTATATCTTCTATAATTTTTGTACATCTGCGATGGAAAGAGTTAGGAGTAAGTTTATCTATTTTTTAATCACTTATCGTAGTTGCAATATTGTACGATTGTTACTCCATTCCCAATCAGTTCCTTGGTGTACCGCCCACGGCAGATTGCGCTCGTATCATTTATATTATACTCGATTAAACAGTAGCGATTAAAAGCTACGTTACGATCATAAGTTTCAAGCGAACAGATAACTGTATCGCATCGTACGATTGCACGTTGATTACATGCAATCGTAACGCCCGAACATTGTCATACGCGTAGACGTATACGCTTACATGAATGTTTAACAAGCTACCGACGAATCGTGCAGCAGAATTTTTCTCCCGTTCAACTACGTTGCCGTAATCACCGTTTTTTCTTCTTGTGCGACATATTTGCATGATAAAATGTTACGATAGTCTTTCCCTTCATCCGTGGCGCGATTCGATAAAAAGTAACGAGAAAGTGGAGGCGACGGGGCTCGCTTGTTTATCGCAAAGTGTAATATTTACAGTAAATTTCCTACGCACCCGATGGCGCGCAGAAACACAACATTTCGATTACAATGAACCGTTATTTCTGTTCCGAGGTAATCGCGAATACCCACACATTCCGCACGCTTATATTATACAATTGTTCCTTTGTGAGCGTCACGCTTTTACGCTCTTTTTCTTGCGCAATACTCGAATGCCATGAGCGATTCGTCGCAGGCCGCTTCGGAAAGTAGGTCTCTACCATTAGTTTATCGTGGAACGTTCCAACAGGAAATAATAGTATTCAACCGCGCATACATTCGCTTCCCGTGGCACAGCGGTCGCATTAAAAATATTGAATTTCAGCAAATGGGATTATCTGTTCAGAAACGATTAGATAATCGTGCGTTCGTTGTAGATAAATATCTTGTATCTCAGGGCGGAGAAGAGGAACGAATGCGCGTATACAATATCGACGATCATGCCGCAGCACCATGTGACGAATATCACGCGAGTTGTTGTCACGTGTTGCTGTTGATAAGCGCGCGGGCAAAACATTATCAGACCACGCGTACGCATAATCGAGCCGCGATTTTCAAAATCTTTATCGCCCGTTCAGCGTGGAGCATGGGAATAGAAATTCCGCGATCAGAATCGTCCGATTCCGCTGAAGCGCCGCGACGAACGACTCCGCGTACAATCTAACAGTCACTTGCTACTGCCAAGTCATTGGCTCTCGCGAGATGCACGCACGCGTGCTCACAAGTGCGTAAGCGTACAAATGCGTAAATATTATGTACCTACTTAAGTTAGTACGGTAAAGCGCGTAGGCGCGAATAAAGAGTATATAAGCGAGGGGATAATTAATGATCAAGTGTATGGGGCAGATATCGAATCGCGATATGTCGTGTTTGTGCGGATTACCTCCGATGGGGACCAGAGGAATTCAAGAGAAAATATGCTCGTACGACCGAGGAACTCGCAATATATTTTCCTTGTCATCGCGTCCTTGACCGCGGAGACAATGTGATCCTACCACATGCGCGGTAGGTTCCTCCGTGATACTAGATATGTATATGTAGTACTAACTTTGCTACTCGGCTTCGCCCGAAATTTAGATTCTGATTTTATAAAATAAACTTTTTACTTATTTTTTATTTCGTGAAAATAGTCACATTCGTCTGGATTAGCTAGGCATAACGAGCTGGGGCACCTTTCGTGACCCCAGAGTTTACCGTTCGAAAGTTTTTAGGCGACAGACAAACACACAAACACTTTCTGCTTTATATATTAAGATGCACGTACATAGAATTACCAAAGAGGTTCGTGGCTGTTGTTCGATCGCGATTCTTTCTAGAGGCCTTGGAAGGGGTCAACATCAGATCTTCGAGACTGGTTAGAAAATCTTTGCGTTTTTTTCTTTTTTGTAAGAAAAAATATCTAGCGAACCATTATAGAGCTCTTAATGTGAGCCTACTTGAGTGTATGACTGAGATGTATGTCTGTACTTGTAGGACTATGTTGACGGTAGGCGTCCTATCGGCTTTGATTCAGTTTTTTATAATACGTTCCCGTGCTCGTCATAGGGAAATACATCGAACGTACGTATTTCAGATTACTTTTAAATAGTAAGTCAGCGTTTCCATGCGAAGTTTAGGGTTGTCCAAAAATTTATCTTGTGGTGATTCCATTTGAAAACGATTTATTTCGATGTTATAACTCCTCGTATACTAAAAGAAACAGTCGTGGTTGGGGGTTCCGTGGCGAGATTTAGTTGGGAAACGCTGGTCTACGTGGATACTTATACAGTCGTGATTATGGATACTTAAACAAAGATGAAACGGTGGGACCTAGCAAATACACTCAAGAAACATTGACTCGATACAATTATGAAATAAGGAGTTTCGTTGAAAGGAAATTACTAATCTATAAGTTAATTCATTGTCATTATTCACACTTGACAGAAAAAATTAAACATTATTCTTTATTAATGAAAAAAAAAACAATAACATTATTATACGCCAAATCATCCTCACACTCAAAATCGTACAAAACAAGATACAGCATATTTATACAGTAAAAAAATACATTTAATATAAAAAATTACTTCAGTACTTACAAGGGGACACTAAGGTCGACGGGAAACGGATTTTCCTGAACCTTGCAGTATTTGAAGATGTCGCCTCCGAAGTTAATTTGGCAAAGCAGTAGGGCGCGCTTCTCAAGATTTTCCGAGAAAATTGCATTTGAAAATCGAATTATTTTCGCAATTAGCTTTCTTCGAGTTTCAGCTTATTTTTTTTTTTTTTTTTTTTTTTTTTTTTTACTTTCCCTTTTTTACTTACATGCTAGTATAACACGAGCCAGGGTGATATTCATCATAAAAGCATGGAAAACAATAATTTTTGCGGCACCTAGCACACACTATAAACGATTTTCAAATGCAATTTTCTCGGAAAATCTTGAGAAGCGCGCCCTACTGCTTTGCCAAATTAACTTCGGAGGCGACATCTTCAAATACTGCAAGGTTCAGGAAAATCTGTTTCCCGTCGACCTTAGTGTCCCCTTGTTAGTAGGATAACCGTTATTATCTATAACTGCCTGCAACCGTCGTGGCATAGATCGAACTAACTTTTCTAGAAAACTTGGTTGAATATTTTCCCATGATGTCCGTATTGCGGCTTGTAATTGGTCTTTACTTGATTTTTCACGCTTATTTACTTGTAGTTTCAATTCACGCCAAACATGCTCAATTATATTTAGATCGGGTGATTGAGCTGGTGTGTGAATAACTTTGGGACAATTGTACAGCAGCCATTCTTGAGCGATTCTTGATGCATGTTTCGGATCATTATGGCCGTAAAACATGAAGGAATCCAACAATCCCAACTTTTGAGCACTATTTTTCAAATGCGTTTTCAAAATATTTAAATAAGACCACTTATCCATATTACCTTCAATAAATTCCAAATTTCCAATTCCTACCGCTGAAACGCAGCCCCACACCATAACGCTGCCCTTGCCGTGTTTAATTGTCGGATTTAAATTTTGTACTTTCCACTCTTGATTTGCTTTCCGCCAAATTTTTATTTTACCGTCATTTCCAAATAAGTTAATTTTACTTTCATCTGTAAAGATGACGTTTTTCCAAAAACTGTAGTCTTTATTAATATAACGTTTAGCGAACTCCAATCTTTGTCTTCTATTCTTGGCACTTACAAGCGGCTTTGATCGGGCTATACGACCATTATATTTATTTCTTCTTAAAATTCTTCTAACATTTTCCGCACTCACAGATTTTCCAAGATATTGTTCAATGTCAATTGCGATGGCCGGAGCACTTAATTTTGGATCTTTTTTTATCTTTAGAAGTAGCCACCTCTCATCAGCTTCGGTTAATTTCTTCTTCGGATTGATTTTTATTTTATTTCGTAAACGGTTTTCGTGTTTGTAGCGTTTTATTATGTATTGTATAGTTGAAACACTTCTGTTTAACATTTTAGCAATGTCTCTATACGATATCTTATTAGTAAAATGATGAATTACGAGTTTGCGTTCCTCCACAGTTGTTTGTCTCATATTTAACTTATTTATTCAGAGAACCGTCTTCCACTGGCACAATGGAATTCGACTGAACGCCAAACAATGCAGAAACAAATGAAGTGCAAACATCGCGTGGTGTTTGTTTTCAAAAACGCGATGCTATCCTGCTGTACGATTTTGAGTGTGAGGGCAATATGGCAAGTTAGGACGTTATTGTTTTTTTTTTCATTAATACAGAATAATGTTTAATTTTTTCTGTCAAGTGTGAGCAATGACAAAGAATTAAGCTATAGATTACCAATTTCCTTTGAACGAAATTCCTTATTTCATAATTATACCGAGTCAATATTTCTTATGATACGACGTGTACGATTTTCACTGTGAGTGACTGTATACATAATATGCTGTTCGAAACAGTCGGGGGATCACCTTGAAACGAGTGGCGTCAATTCGGTACGACCACTTGTTTACAGGCTGCTTAGCAGGAAAGTCTTCTAAGGTGCGATATTAAAGAGATTTAGCGATAAACGAAATCGCGATTGTCGTTCCCAATTTCGAGACTACATTTTCGAATGTACGTTGTCTACTTGAAGCCGATCGAATGAGCTGTTAAGGTCGATTTATATTATCCGTATCCGACACGGAACGGTTCCGTGTCGGCACTGTTCCGACGCAGAACGAGTTTTCGTATTATTATGTTCGTCGGACGGTGGCACCGATCAGTCAGTCAACAGAAAGCGATTCGTAATGGCACGCAAAAATGTATTCTCTTTTAATAAAACTGCAAGTTTAGGCTGTAATAGCTATATTATTAGATATAGACGAAGTTGTGAATGCCGATACGTTAATGGGGGAGGTCGTTTAAGTGTTGGTCAATTGAGGTTCCCTATGTTTACATCTGAGATAACTGTAATAACTGCTGCAACTCAAGGTCGTTCGACTGTTTTGTTATTTTTAAATTCCATAACTGTATGGCTTACGAGGGCCTACAGTCTATCGACATACATACGTACACAGCTAATTAAAATAATAAGTTTGTTGTACCGCATGGCAGATGAGATCGGCATGGTATCCTCGCCGTAGCGACGGTTACTAAAATGTGGAGGAAGAATAAATTTGTTGGCCGGATGACGTGCAAAAATATTAACGAGGAAGGTCACTTGAAAGTTCGCCGTTGAAATTACTTAATCGGCGATGCGTATAAAATTACCATGGAGTATTGTAAGATATTAGGCTGTGATAAAAATCGAGCCAGACTTAAAAAAGAAACAAAAGACCGGGCTACAGCGTAATGGAGATATCAAAGTAGTGGCTGTTTGCAATGATACGCCGTGATCGCCCTGAACAACTAGATAAAAGATAAACCCACTGCTGGGATGACGCACAAGAGCTATGAGAAAGAAGGGTTAAAAAATCCTCCACGTCGAAGGTACACCAGAAGAAGCTATTGCTGTCAAGGGAACCCTCGATTTAGATATGTACACACCGGGACGATATTCAGGTGCGTTTATTGTACGTCGGCATCGTGCATCTTCCCAGATCTGAAATATGTGCTCACCGCGCTGATTGCCGCGATCAGTCAGAGTCGGACGGTTGAAGCGGTAGGTCGAGGGTGACGTTGAGTGCCTTTCCGTACCGTTACGACGCTCTTTTGAGGAGGCTCACGTTTCCGATTTTCCTCTGATAAACTGCACATAGAGGATCCCTTGCCACCATGTCGAGTAAGTTGCACCGGTGTCTGTGATAACTACATACGTACTTTTATTATCGATGGCACCTTCCGACGTGTTCATCGAAGTGGTTATGCCTCTTGAAATCAAATTTATGGATTGTATTAGGAAATTGACAGCAAAGGCGGTACAACTTCCATTTATGTTTCTCTAAAGTACAGGGGACTGTTGAGCAAGTTTGTTTTTTATTTATTATTATTTTATTCGGAATTCTAATGTTACTACCAATTAGGAGAATCGTTAAATTGATCGCGCAACGGGGAGAATTAAGAATCGCGCTCTTGGCGTGTGTAGTGTATTTAGTATGGTAATAGCCAATTAATGTTGATGTATGACTTTTGTGGAACGATCGCTATTCAGCAGCTTAAGGTTTTTCCTATCCTACGTATTTGCATGCGTTTCTACAGCGCCAACGAAAAAGAATGTCGTTAGCAGTGATGTGCGGTCAGTTCTCCAACATTACGTAAGACTTGTAAAAGAAGTTGCTTCGAATAATGCGCGACGTGTGTACTATCGAGGTGCTCAATTATTTTGCAATATAATACTATACAGCTGCACATCTGCACTCCGTAAAACGAGTGCTATAGAACGGTATCAACCATTTCTTCAGTTGTTACGCTATTACCTTAACAATTGATAAAAGAAAGCCAAATTTAGATAGCCCGTTTATTATTTTTACCGGCGACTGTTACTTTCATGCACCAATCATATTTGCAAACTCATTAATCTACTTATCTGCTTAATACCGGATTTTTAAATGTCATCTTCGAATAGATTAATTATAATTGGGAAAAATGATTACGAGCGCGAAATCTTTTTCCTATCTTTGCGTTATCTGCGACACGTTTCGTAAATAATAACGCGCATACATATATTTATTTTATTTAAATGATAATCATGGAATCTGCAAGTCCTCTCAAACACCAATCACCGGCGATCTCGTCGAACGTGACACGGATTATTATCTTTTTTTCCTTCCGTCGCAGAAACATCCACGGAGGAGAGCCTGCGGTTCATCAGGCAATCGCTGAAGTCCGATGAAATGGATCACCTGGAGGGCACCCACTTCGATGGCCTCTACCCTCACGTGTTCGTCACCCTCGGAGCCTCCGTAATCACGAATCCCCTTTTTACGCGGCAATTTAAGTCGCGGTATAGAATAATTCAATTAGAACAGCGGATTGATCGATGAATTTTACAATGAACTTAGGGCGACCTGGCTAGAAAGAAGATCTACCCGACGCTTTGGTGGCTCTTCAGGGACAACCTTCTGCCAAAAACTACGACGTTCTTCGGTTACGCCCGCACCAATATGACCATCGCTCAGCTGCGCGAGAAGTGCCATGCGTACATGAAGGTGAAGCCAGGGGAGGAGGAGAAGTACGAGCAGTTCTGGAGATTGAATCACTACGTAGCCGGCGCGTACGACTCCGAAGCCTCGTTCAAGACGCTGAACAAGGAGCTGAGGAAGCACGAGCAAGCGTACCAGGTCACTCACAGATTGTTCTACTTGGCCTTGCCGCCGAGCGTGTTCGAAAAGGTCACCGTGCACATCAGAAACGTTTGCATGGGCGACAAGTACGTGTGTATTATACAGCGCGAGCTTCTACATCGGGCTTAAATACTAATCGGACGATCGTTTCCTTTTACAGAGGCTGGACCAGGATAATTATAGAGAAACCGTTCGGCAGAGACGCGGCCTCCTCCCAGCGTCTATCCGACCACTTGGCGTCCTTGTTCAGAGAGGATCAGATCTATCGTATCGATCACTACCTGGGGAAGGAGATGGTGCAAAATCTGATGACCCTTAGGTTCGGTAACAGGATATTCAGCCCAACTTGGAACAGGGACAACGTGGCCTCCGTGCAGATCACGTTCAAAGAGCCATTCGGCACGCAGGGTAGAGGCGGCTACTTCGACGAGTTCGGGATCATCAGGGACGTGATGCAGAACCACCTGCTGCAGATCTTGTCCCTGGTGGCGATGGAGAAGCCCGCCTCGTGCCACCCGGACGATATACGGGACGAGAAGGTGAAGGTTCTCAAGTGCATGAAACCGTTGGAGCTGGATGACGTTGTGCTTGGTCAGTACGTCGGGAATCCTGACTCGAACGAGCGCGAAGCACGATTGGGTTATCTGGATGATCCCACTGTGCCTCCCGGCTCCAATACACCCACGTTCGCGCTGGCCGCTTTGAAAATTAATAACGAGCGATGGGACGGCGTTCCGTTCATCCTCAGATGCGGGAAAGGTGAATAGCACAGCTTCCTGTTAATCCAGCAAAGGGTTCTTAGCAGGGCCGAATTAAGACCTTAGCACTTAAAAGATTTTCAGCAAGAGTTTCAACGCAATATCTGATAATTTCACTAAAAACTGTTTTTAACCAAAGTTAGAGTTTAAAATTCTGAAGATTTCTATGGTGCGCCCCGCTCCCGGTGCCCTAAGCAAGCGCTTACTTTGCTTATTAGTTAATTCAACACTGGTTCTTAGCATTTAACGAGTACGTTTATTATTAATCAGCTCTGAACGAACGGAAGGCGGAAGTTAGAATACAGTATCAGGACGTGCCCGGCGATATATTCGACGGGAAAGCGAAGAGGAACGAACTAGTCATAAGAGTGCAGCCGGGCGAGGCGTTGTACATTAAAATGATGACGAAGTCGCCCGGCATCACCTTCGATATGGAAGAAACGGAGTTGGATTTGACTTACGGGTCTAGATACAAGGTAAGCACGAAAGGTACACGCTGTCGTTTCCCAAGGAATAAACAAGGCACCAGGATTTTATGTATGTTTCAATCGACAGGATCTAAAACTCCCCGACGCGTATGAAAGATTAATCCTGGACGTATTTTGCGGGTCGCAAATGCACTTCGTGCGGAGCGATGAACTCTCAGAAGCATGGAGGATCTTCACGCCGTTGCTTCATCAAATAGAGAACGCAGAGATCAAACCAATCCCATACGAGTAAGTGACGATACAGAAATTTATAACACTGGTGTTCGCGTGCTTGCGAGATTAGTTCTACTGATTTTTCTTTCAATCTTAGGTACGGCTCGCGCGGGCCCAAAGAAGCCGACGAAATGGCGAGGTTAAATAATTTCGCTTATTACGGCACGTATAAATGGATCAACCCGTGATCCTGGAATTACTTCGATGCATTTAATTGAATAATGCGCACACGGTATACAAGACGCGATAATCTGTACTACGATTCGTCATCTGTGATCATAGCATTCCATATTTTTATATCACTATACAACAAGGTACCTTCTGAAATTTTATATACGTACATAAGTAATTTATATAAGTAATTTATTGAGAAATTGAATTTGTTCATTCGTTGAATACGGGGTTTTAAGTGGGCAAAGTTAGAGATACAATTCTTACTGGCAGAATAAGTGCCTTCGCGGCGCAAATATACATATTGAATAAGTGCCTTTATACGTAATGTTCGATCGTTCCGTTTGCAAATTTATATAGGCTCAGGTAACATGCGACTTACAGTGACCGTAGTAAGTCTTTTTTTTATATATCTTTTTACGTAACCTGCGTTATTTATGGGATAACAGCTCGCGAACATTTGCCGAGCAATTTAAGAATGACAAGTTGCGTATAGATCATAGTTTTTATTTAGCCGAGTTAAACATGACTCCGATCACATGAGATATATTCTGTACAGTAGACGAAATGACAGAAACTGTGGAATATGTCGCGCTGGATTTCTTTAATTATACATTATGGTAAATAAACCGGGACAGTGTTTAATTATTCAGTCTATAAGTCGCACGATCTACACTTTACATATTCAGCTATCAAGTGACGTAATGGTGGTGATAGAAAAGCATGAAGTTTTTGAATCGATGGATATCCGTGACATTCTCTGCTATTATTCAGTTCTCACTTCCTCTTATTCGTTCACCTCGTACAAAGAGACCGGCTACGCATAAATATGGGAATCAGGCACGCGTCACTGCCGCAGTGAATAATGAACGGTAATAATATGTGATTTACAAAATTAGCAAATTTTCATTAAAAAAACAACAATGCAGTTCAAATTAAATCAACACGTACACATTAACATCCATATTTTTGTAGATATCACGGTAGAGTTTATCATCGTACCTAATTACCACTGTCACAATGCAAAGATTGGATACATGTAAAAATGATATCAAATGCGTGAAGTTCGTGTCATGCCATTCGCAGATTATTCAGCACATTGTTAAAAATTAATTTACAGAAACATATACAATAAAATGTAAACAGTATAAACGATCGAACAAATTTACCCTAGATCCTTCGTAAATACGTAAGAGACGATTATATATGACCGCTTACAATTATGTGATAGTAAAACATTGCTGCGAGCAATGGCATTGCACGAATTAAATACACAAAAACGAATAGAAAATATTACACGATTTCTTGTGAACAGTCGTTTCAAAATTCACTAGTCTTTTTTTTTTATTGAACATCTGCTAGATTAGGACCAGTCGCCAGCTCTTAGTGTATACAAACCAAATGCAAATTCAGTTTCTGGCGCATCGATATGGCAATGTTTTCTCTTTCCCCTTTCTTTAATCTTTTTGAACACTTGTAATTCGTAGAAATGTCGAAATTTGATCCAGGTCTATGAATTGATGAAAATACGATCTTAATATATATTACACTCATTCAAAATTTTAAATCTCACACGCCCCGGGATCCAACAATTCGTCCCAGTTAATACTTCTCTGAAACACTTCTTGCTGTAACCATAATTCATAATGTTGCTTAAACTCGTCGCTTAATTCCACGTTTACTCCGAGCACTGATGTAACAGACGTATCAACAGGTTCCATATCTTTCTCTTTGGGAGCATTAGAATATCGTCGATTGTTAAATTGATCAACGCACGTGCGTAATTGGCATTCCTCCCCTTGGAAATCCCATGGTCGTGCTTCTACGTCTAAGAATATGCGAAACAGATTATTTATCCACTATACATACGTGACGAAATATTCAGTATTTGCTTATTAGTAGGGATGGTATATGGGTTCGAAGCTAATATCTAAATTCTCGGTACTCTGATCCGAAACTCTCGAAACTCGGAATTTTCTTGAGTTTCGAGGTTTCGACGCTTCGAGAAACCCATCCCTACTTATTATTTAGATCACGTTACATCCGTTACCATTTCCATAAGCCCAATCGTCGTTCAAGCGATGTCTGACTTTCGCATAAATCACACTGATTGTTTTCATATTATTCTTTCGCCACTGCCGTCCTAAGTACCTAGTCTGCATTTTTAGCAACTTCAAGACATACAGTTGCATCATTGCGTGTCTAACTTTTAACGTACGTTTCAATATCGGCGCCGATTTAAACACGATCAGCATCTGCGAAAGAAAGAGGGGCGAGATTAAAGCCCGTCGACAAGTTGGGGATGATTTTAGTAAACATATCATTTACCATAACTCTACTATGTTTCCACTTTGTCAGTTTGTTAAGAATACGTAATAAGTTAATGCAAGAGAAGACATTTCTCCACGAATACTCTTGGCTGTCCCCAATTTCAAGGTTGTCTATGGTCAACTCCGGTTGCTCACCAATAACATCAATAGGGAAATCCAAGACAGGAATGCTACAGACGGGAATAGCATGTTTTTCTTAATACAAGAGAATTTAAAAAGAAGAAGAAGAAAATAATGCAATATTAATAAGAACGTACACATTTTTAGCTTCAGTGTAAGCTACAAGATTCTGATTCAAGAATTTTAAAATCAGCGGTATGCAGTTCGCGAATACCAAATGCTGCGACATGAACTCAAACTGATATATGTGATTCAGTTTGAAGTGCTTCAGCAAAAGTAGTAGAATCGCGGACACTGCTTTAACAATGATCTCTTTGTGTCTGTTAACGTCGATACCAAGTTTCATCGATTGTAAAACTGTCATACTGAAATGCATAAAAGAATGAAGATATCTCACGCGGTATTCGAAGAATCTTTGCTCGAGCTTGCAAACTTACGGCATTTGTCCCGGCAGAACATCAGCCATGATGTTAGTGCTGTCTGTCTTAGCTTTGCTGATAGGCGCAGCTGCCAGTAAAATTTTTAACAACGCGATCATGTATTGCGGTAGATTCGGTAGCATAGCCTGATACAAAATTTCTGTCGGTGTTTGACAAATAGGGGGCTCTGGAGTACTCATAGGATTCCTGGCTATTTCTTCCTCCTTTTGTATTTGCACTTCAGCTAAAGACGTGTACATGTGCTAAACACAGAACAATGGATATTACATTAGCGCGATGTTTCCGCGAACGAGATCTATCAATATCGAACTTACTCGCTTAAGCGTGTTAACGCCTTCGTGTATCGGTTGTGGCAGGCCAGCCAAGGTTTCTCTGTCTTTCTCAAATATGTACCCGACAAACTTTAGTCTCGATACTTCGAGGAAAGTGTCCACGTCCTTTTGTCTCACCTTCGGTGTCCACGGCAAACCTGTGAAAGTATGCTGTCTTGAATAGCGAAAGTTTTAATTACAAAGGATTTGATGATCGTGATATAAATGCGATAGTAAAGATATTACCTTTTCCTTTACTAAGTTGCGGAGTGCTAGGCCTCACTTGCGTTTGATTATTCTGTTCTTCGTAACAAGTTTGATTCCAACCAGATTGGCTCATATATACATTCATCTCTCCTTCGCCTTCGTTATTCGCCATATCGTTCTCGAGTTCTCTGCGCTCGAATCCCGAAGCCAGAAGTGGTTCATCCAATGAGGTTTGCTTGATCAGACATTGCTAAAAAGAAGTTACAGGGATTATAACTCCCGCGAATATAAAAACAGTTTGGGTAGAGTTTAATAGAACGAAGCGACGTACGCGTCTATATCTGTTACTACTTTTCTTCTCATTCTGTATGGTAATCAAATCTGTTGCGTTGATAGGAGGAGAGCTAGGTCTCATAGTCTTAGCAACTTCTATAGTATCCTCTTGCTGGGTGTCGAGGCCAGCTTCCTCGCGATATTGTTTCTTCAACTCCCTCAGCGTATTAATACCGCCGAGCGACACCAGGATCAACTTCCACAGCAACAAAAGAACTTTCTTCATGGGAAAGTGTGGGGCCGATCCACTGCAAAAGCACGTTACCATACAGAGAAGCTTGACTACAAGCAACTCTTCGCCGTAGGGATTTATTAGATCTTCTTTAAAAGATTCAACATTAGCTTTATAAATACTGTTCTCTAAATCCTTCATCTCTTCTCTCATTATCTCCGTTATAATGTATAAAACAGATAAAATTAACCTTAAGTCCGTGGAATCGTCAAGACTAACAGTTATTTTCCTCATCGCTGAGGTAGCTGTTGTGCTGTTCCTGGAAATCAAAAGTACAGGACGTACATTCGAGGGCGCTGTTCCCGTTAATAGCCGGGTCTCCTACGCGCGGAACAATAGACTCACTCGATCTCGATATTAAGAAGCTCGACAAACGCTGGGTAAACGCCAGCTTCGTACAATAACATTACGTTCGTTCTAGTCCACTCCTGTTGCTCTTTGTCGGACTGCACCTCGCCCCAGCAACCCTGAACCAAATACAGGATGCTGCGCGCCGCCTTCATCCTTAATTTCTTATTAGAAACTTCTAATTGATCTAGTAGCTTGTAAATCACCGATTTCTGTTCAACTTTGGTCAAATTCTGCCACCAAGGTCGTAAGTTGTACAATCGCATTTGCTCTTCGAACACCTGAGAATAAGCGCACCCGACCTCCGTTAGCTCGTCCCCCGTGCGTGGCGTAAGCGTGTATACTCACGGTAAGATTAATAGATAGCTCCTGCTCCTCCGAGTAACTGTATAACTCGGCGATCTCATTGGCATGCGTGTCCGCATCGTCATAAACAAAATCCAAATCCGCAGATTCGGCCGGCTCCTGAACATAAAGATATAAAGGTATGCGACTGTCGCTAACGTCGCGATAGCCTTCTCTGGTGTATGCGTATCAAGTATATTTTTTTTATGTACCATTTCGTGTATATCGAATATCAACAATTACTGTTCGGAAATGTAAGTAGCGTACGAGACGTTCTATTCACGTGTCTCTTTGATAAGCAGACTGTGACAATCCAGGCATAAAACAGTAGTATATGCTTTCGGCAAGAAGGTTAGAAGCAAACCTGATCTCCACGACGGTTATCGTTACTTATCCCTGCCAGGTTTTTCGCACTTAGTTGACAAAGCATTTACTCACTTCAGCACTGATAACTCGTCGGGGTAGAACTATTCGGGACAAAACACGCTTCCCATTTCCATTCGCATCCATCCCTACGGTCCCTACGTCATACAGCATTTTCTAACTTAGCGATTCATAGCGATTGGAGATGCACCGTGCAAATGTGCATTGCATCTCCGACTTGATTTATGAATCGATACCACCCTCGATTAGTCGGGTCGTTCGCGCGAACGTTACCCCGTCGATCGGTCGATCGGTACTATCGACTTGTTTTTCAAATGAAAAAAATCGACGCCCCTCAAGTACCGCGATTCGATAATCCTGGAAAAGTCTTCGGGGCATTCAAAGCTTTCTAAATCAGAACTTAAAGCTCGGCGAACGGATACTATAAATGCTCCCATTACGTTTGAAGCTCTGCAACGGTCGTCGGCATCATTCAGCGCGAAACCATCGATTCGCGGGATCGTTTTAGTGAATTTACCAAATAACACCTGCGAACGTTGGTACGGCGCGGCTTCCATTTTGAAATTCGCAAGTTCCTCGAAAAGCACGTTAAACTGCTCTTCACGTACTCTTCGGACGATCGCGTCCGCATCGCGCGTCCCTTTCTGCGGCATCGTACTTTAAATAGACACTCCTGTAAACAATTGCAGTACGCTGCTCGGTTTGAAAGATGCAAGGGACTATCATAGAGAATTTGAGCGGCCGGAAGCTTTCGGTGCTCGTGATACTACTGATCGTCGCTCAAACAGTTTGTTTTCTAATAGGCGGGCTAATTGGTGAGTCGAGTAATGTCAAGCGCTTCGAAATTACTTCGATCATTCCCGATATGCAAGCTTACGCGAAGACGTAGGGACTGGTTTAGTTAAATATCGACTTTTATTTCTATCTTTTTTCTTCGAACACCGTGTCAGGGATCCTATTTGCCGGAGTAACGTTTAAACGTAGCTGGATGATTCCATTGGTCGATGTATTTGTTAAAGCCTTTCACCAAAGATTATTTCTAGCGATACTGATCTTTCCAGCTCCGACACCCGCTAGCAGTCAAAATATACTTAGCACGGCTTGCAAGGATATTCGTGTCAATGGATCTGAGCCTGGCGAAGGAAAATGGTTCTATTCAAGGGGAAAGGGATCCTGCAGTGCTGTCGACATGAACCAATTTACCTTCGACAGCCATCATCAGGCGTATCAAGTTGTTTACACTTTTCAGGTATAAAAAAATTTATCGCATTCAAAGCCACGCGAGACTGTTACAAATTCTAATGCTTCTTGTTCGCTTCAGATGCCCGTGCCTCGGAACAGCATGCAGCTCGATTATTCCAGATGGCAGCAGAATTTAATAGGTGTCATGCAAGTGGATATTGTCCATCATAGTCAGATAGAAATTGGTAATTCATGGAACACGGGCTTTTAGATTTCCGTCATTAGAATCCGATTGTAAATGTCGTGCTCGACTTTCCGCAGCTCCCAGAACCAAGATAACGCTGGATGCGAGGCTTGCTTACAGGAACAAGGGAGATCCGGAAGACACTTGGAAGCCGTATGCTGCGTCTGTGATAGAAAGAATCTTGGATTGCAGTATCGACGATGTAAATGTTTATAAACTAATCGATGCGATTCTTGTAGATGTAATATACGATTGTTATCGCTGCGCCATTTTTACAGGCAATGGAACAGTATCATTATAACTGCAGCGTGGTGCCGTTGTTCGAATTGGGATCCCTGTTTCACGATTATTATCTCTTGAATATTCGTCTTCCCGCTGACACCGATCGGAACATCAACCAAGGATTAGGGCATATCACGGATTTATGGCTAACGGTAAATATTAGGGGTGGGTTGGAAGCTAATTTTTAAATTCTCGAATCCGAAACTTTGGGAGGCTTCGACACACTCGAAACTCTCGAGACTCGAAGTGCTGATTCTGTTCTGTAAGCGAAATATCTGGCTTTAAGAACTGAAGCGAAGAGAAAATATAACAATATCTCTTCATTTGTTGATTTCATACTTTTTTCCATCTGGGTTTCGAGAGTTTCGAATCACGAAAGGAAGTGCAAAATTTTGAATTCTCGCAACTCGGAGCTTCCTTGGGTTTCGAGGTTTCGACGCTTCGAGAAGCCCATCCCCAGTAAATATAATACACATATTGGAAATGAGATTTTCGTGCAAGCGTAAAATCGGAAAGGATCAGGCTAATGTTATATTCCTCGAAATCAGGCTATCAACCAGAACGGTGGATTTACAAAGGTGTGGGTGAGCCTAAAGACAGTCTATTTCCCGATCGTCATATGCGTGCTTACTTGGTACTGGAGGCGAGTGCATATGCTTTCGAGGTCACCAGCTCTTCTGGAGTACTTGCTTCTAGCACTGGGCACAGCTCTAACGTTTCTAAACAGTGCGTTATACATTTTACATTTCTTTTATTAACGTAGGACCTGGCCATGTTTAATTCTTATCTCACGTTTCAGTGCCTTTGGAGTACTTAACACTCGCGTATGATATGCCATTTATGCTTTTACTGGGCGATATCAGGCAAGGGGTGTTCTATGCAATCCTTTTGTCTTTCTGGCTTGTGTTTGCCGGAGAACATCTTATGGTAAGAATATAAAATAGGTGTGTGAAAGTATCAACTCGATTCCGTAAGGTTGATCGGATATGTATTTTAATATACTAATGGTACATATTTTTTTACACGTCGCCCCTTATACAAACAGATTCAGGTAAGATACTGTCGTCTATTTGTTTCGTGACCACACTTTGGTGTAGAAATATTTTTCACATAATACAATCGTTGCTAATAGGAAGGTGAGCAAAGGAACTCCTTGAAGTGTTATTGGCGTCATCTTTCCGCAGTGGGCATTGGATGCATGTCATTGTTCGTATTCGACATGTGCGAACGTGGAGTACAGTTGAGAAATCCATTCTATTCGATTTGGGTCACAGATCTTGGTACTAAATTCGCTGTATCCTTTCGCGATAGAAGAATCTCTATCTTTATTATTCAATTACAGAATTTTACATTCCTTGACCTCGAAGAAACAGTTATCATTCATAATCTTAGCTGGAATATCCGCTGGTGTATATTTAATATTTCTGTCTTACATGATTTGGAAAGTATTCATGAATATCAGCGCCAAAAGGGCGGCGTTACCTAGCATGAGCTCAGCGCGACGCTTGCATTACGAAGGTGTGATATATCGATTTAAATTTCTGATGATAGCCACGCTGTTGTGCGCATCTTTAACTGTTATTGGGTTTATCCTCGGCCAGGTACTTAAATCACAGTTTCGTGTGTCGAATCAGGCAAATCGATTAGCTACACATTTATTTAAATAAATACGCGATACAGGTTGCAGAAGGCCAATGGAAGTGGGATGACGAATTGCACTTAGAGATGACATCGGCATTTTTCACTGGTGTATACGGAATGTGGAACATTTACATCATAGCACTGTTGTGCCTGTACGCACCCTCGCATAAACAATGGCCTATCGAACCATCTGGTAAATATTATTCCCCTTCTTTGTTACTCATTCGATTTATGATAAGGTGAATGTCCCAATTTCTGCTCATTTAAGAGGTTACTCGTCATAAAGAAGGTGTAAAAGATTTGTTTGTGATCAATAGTTGCAGTGTAATTGATTAATTCTTTAAGGCAGGATACCACCTTTGACTGCGATTTTGGAGGCGTTTTTCATGAATTTTTTTTGCATACAAAGAATGCGCAGAAACAAAATCGGTTTCAGTCATTCATTAATGTAACTTTAATCTGTAATTACACATTTTTTGAAACTGAAAAAGTGAAAAATAATCTCTTGTAGGTGGCGCCAAAATACACTCCTTTGGAGGAACATCGTTAGACGGCGTGTCAAATTCCGCTTTGTACGTGGCTCTTAGAAAAAAAGCCAAAGAATGTCCCTATTAACAACAATATTTTTAAATGCTGTACGTAGGGATTTTACGAAATTTCGATTTTTAAGAAAATGGCGGTCGTTTTAACAAAAAGGTCAATTTTTTAGGGTAAAAAAATTTAAAAAAGTTTATAAAATTGTGCACCAAAAAAAAAAAATAACAACGCTACAGCAAAAGTCCTACGTACATCATTAGGTTATACCACGGGGAAGAATTGTGCAAAGTTTCAAGTCGATCCGATGAAAATTTTAAGAGTAATCTGACACGCCGATATGAAAAACATCGTTTCGAGAAAAACGCGTTTAAAGTTTTATATAGATTTCTATATCTGCTCCAAACCGGTTTTTACACAAGAAAAAGGTTTCGGCCACCTTTCTAATGAATGAATTTCGATTCTATACACTTGAAAGAGTACTTTAAGATAAAAAAAAAATTTCAATTTTTTTTTAAGAGCAAAGGTGGTATCCTGGCTTAATCATAAATCAACCAATTCGAAAACTATTTAAGAAATATATTTCAAGATGTTTAACTATTAGTAGTTTGTAATTAAATACAATGCAATAAATGTCCATATTTCTGCTCACGAAAAATAGCGATGTACGTATTTCTACTCACCATTTGTACCAATTTCTGCTCACATAATATGTTGCCTTTTCAGGTTAAAGTAAGTTACATCTTCTATGGAGAGGTTTTATAACACAACAGTAAAGCATAAAATAATGATAGACAAAAAGTAAAATGCCTTCGAATAGAAATAGAGGTTACAGCATACATTGAATTGTGAGGTTATGTTACTAAAATTTTGGTGAGTAGAAATGCGGACATGACGGTGATTCACTTGACCCTAAACCTACTCACCTGTTTTCTACTTAAAAAAATTAAACATAGTAAAAAAATCTAAATCCAGAGCACAATACGGCATTTGTTTTTGTTATTAAATAAGAACTTTTACTGCAAAAACTATTTTCTGCCCAATTATCGAGTACCAATAGTGACCCTGTTCCTTAGCACAACCAACTAGAACACGATCGAAAAATCATGAGTCTCACGTTTTAAAAGTTTTTCGTTGCTTATGCTTCACTTTGATTAGCCCCAACCTCGTGCAACACTCGTGTAAATGTTCAAATAATTCGGAATTATTTTGTTGCAACTATAGTACAAGCGTAATGCTTATAATAATAAGAAAAATACGAAATGAGCAGAAATGGGGACATGAGCAGAAATAGGGACATTTACCTTATCTTCGATTTAATGTCTGCTTAATTTCTCCTTTTTTCGACAGAAAACAGTCTCAGCGAAGAAATAGAATTCTCGCGTTTATCAACCGACCCCAACGAAATGTTGTCCCTGACAGCGTTCGCACGAAAAACAGCAGTAGAGTAAATATATAGTGTGTACGTTTTACAAAATAGTAGAAGAATGGTAATCGACCAGTCAACACTTTTGTACTTAAACGTTTAACGCGCGCAACTATAGATATGGTTAAACCGAAGTATCTCCATATTTGTAGGGAATTCAGTGACTGATAATACTCTTATAAGTAATCTCCCTATGCCAAAATTAATTATTTATTAGAATCAATATTTTTTAAGCTTCGTTGACTTTCTGGTCCAGGTTAGTATCCAGTGTGCGGCATCTTAGGACAGGTACTTAACCGATCGCTTCCTCTCTAGATTCTTTATTACGTTCGTTTACATACATACGTGATTATGTTAGAATAACGTGTAGTGTAATTATTTGATGCAACATTCCATTTCAGATCTAATGGACATCTTTTTAGTAAGATTCTTTTAGAGACCCCAAACATTGGGCTATCATAGTATCATTGCCATGTTTACAGTAGTAACCTTTAATTCATTAAGCAATCTTACGCGATCTATTTTCTTTAAGAATGAGTAATCTATTCCGTCGTTTTAGAGTACATATCAATATTGGGCATTTATCGCTAACTAATATTCGTGAACGTGCATATTCGTACCCACGTTATATTGAAAATGAGTATCCAATATTCTTTTCGATTTTCACGGCGTTGCTATCGTACAGAAAAATATAAATTTATATTTGGCCTTATTCAGCTCTACGTTAGTACTATATAGATTTCATAAAAACTTGTGCGGATTTTGCTACATTATTAATATAATTATTAGACTTTAGGACGTGCATGCAACAAAGTAGAACCGAAGAGAAAATGGTGCAATAACTCGTGACGATTTTAGATGAAGCTCAGTGCACATTAGCTACTTACGTAGGGTACTTGTATTTGAAACAGCTGAACTAGTGTTTTCTGCAACTATTAACGTATTTAATGAACCCCGCCGATGAATGATAATCTCGACGAAAGCTTTGTATTATATACAATTAATTGTCACATATATTTTGAATAATTTTACGAATGCTACACGGCTGAAATGTAATGCGTTAGTACTTACAAAAGATTCGTATTCTTATGTGTAACTTGTATTATCAAACTTCAGGGCAGTATTCGATTCGAACATTTTTCTGGTGTATCACGCGAACTTTTATACATTTTTTAAATAAATCGATTTGTTAGAATAATCTCGCAAAGTTCTTAAACGTTACGTACGTACTATCGCACGTTACATATGCGAATCATTGTGTATAAGAACGTACCACGATTCCTTTTGTATGTGTCCGTCGTAGTCGCCGTCTTTTGTTTCCACGTTATTAAACGTCTGTGTGAAACGTAAACCGTACGATATCCGACTTATTGAACAATTCAATTTTGTTTGAACCGTCTCCGCAGTATATTTTCTTGTAAGGACATCTGTATAACAAAATTCTCTTTTGTAGCCTCGCCGCAGCACGCGTTCGTTTAACATATTCTAACATGCGTGCGCGAGGGTTAACTCCGTATGTCAAGTTTCCCAAGGTTTAACGAACATCGGATACCATATCACCGCGACGGAAAGGTATTTATTCATTATTCATACACACGGCACGTATTAAACATATTCTATCATCGAATGTGTTAACATTGGTCATTTAAGTAATTTAAATTCAAATTCCATGACCGCACGTCATCAGTACTGGTTATTTCACAGTGCTACCAAGAACTAGCGACTTCCTACGAACGTGTATTCGCTCTCGATCGCAATATTAACGAGCCCGCGATTCGAAATTCCAGATAAACGTTTCCCATTAATTTCTCATTGGGAGCATTATCGTCGCCACGAGTTGTAAGCCTCTGGTACTTCGGGGAATTAAATGGTTACGCGTCTCGCGTGAAGTGTATCCCCATTTAATCAAACGAAGACGTGCCATTCGTTTCGTATATTGCGCGCGGATATAGGTGCTCGTATGTACAGCGGAACAATGTCCGTTCGAACTGACCGCGGGCAGGTGAAGTGTTCAATGATAAAATTCAGAGCGAACAACGCGCACGTTCTCTCCCGTTCAAGCAGCCGTTCCGTATCGGGATATCGCTACGTCCCTCTGGATTACGGAAGTTTGAATCTGTGATTTTGTTGTTAAAAATAACAGGGAAAAGAACGAAAGAAATAGGAAGTTTTGCCGGTGTTGGTTTACGCGAGCCTAGTGATATCGGTCGAATCGAAAGGATTAGAGGCGATTCGCGGATCGTAGTAGGGATTTTGTATCGTGCGCGCGCATCCAGTGGGACGGCGTGAGGCAGCGGCAGCAGCAGCGAGCAAGAGAGGGCCAGTGCAGAGACGGAATCAGATGTGGTGAAGTCCGTGAGTTGACAGGTCGTGGGGTGCACGAGAACAGGCGTTTCGAAGTGGCGGAGGCGGAGGTGGATCAGGGGAAAGGATTGTTTTCTGTGTGCGGGAGAAACGGTGTTGAACGGTAATAACGAGGTCTACGGACGTGGGGTCGGTCGCGTTTAGTGATTATGAAATGATCCTCTAGCTGCCGTGGGTTGTCTCGGCTGGTTCGCACGGACAAAAGAGGAAGACCGTCCGTGTGTCGTCGCTGTTCGAAGGACCGTGCGCCCGTTCATCCGTGGAAAACATCGGCGAACGCTGACGTCGCGGCATTCAGCCTCTCCTGTCGTTTTCCTTTCGGGGGGGGGACGAGCGTTGGACCGTCCGAACGACCAAACCAGCGAGCGTCGCGCGCGCGTGTCTTTGTTTTTTTTTTCGTCCCTTCTCGCCCGCTGAATAACTCCTCCGCTCAGAGGCACGGGTAAACGAGAGTGTGTTGTAACACAGTGGTGAAAGACTATAGTTACTCAGTGGATTCACCGCGGTGATAAACAAAAATCCGTGGGCCAGCCAGAGGCCCTTCCTCGGTACGACCATCGAGCTCAGCTGATTCAAGGACTTGCTGCGAAGGGCTCTGCCGCGTTAATAGACGATAAATATGTCGTCCCCCAGCGCTGGAAAACGACGTATGGACACGGACGTTCTCAAATTGTATCCTTGAAAATTCACTTTTTATTCCTCCTACTCGCTATTTGTGTGTCTCTCCCGTCTTCGTTTTTTCCCTTCCCCCTCTACGCCCCTTCCCTTCACATCGCCACTCCGCGACTCCCCCCCTGTCTCTCTCTAGCCCCCTACCGCGCCGCCCCTCCTCCTTACACGTCCCCGCCCACCCTCTCGCCGCCACTTCTGGTTCTCGCTCTTTCTTTCTCTTTCGCTCTATCGCACGTGTTTGCAGTCGAGTGCAAGAGAGCGCGCGCGCCTCCTGCACATGGTTGCGAATGCAACAAGACTACGTGCTACGTTATATGCGAGTGTGTTGCTGCCAGGCGGCGGAATCGGTTGTTTATACCGGGGTTACGATTGGTTTATAGGTCGACGAGGAGCACAACGCGGTGCAATGTCAACGGTGTTTGACGGCGGCGGCGGCGACGACGACGAGGGATATTTAACTCCTCGTTCCGTCGATGACGGGGCGCACCAGCTGTTTTTAACCAGCTGACACCACGTCCGCTACGTTTCGTGCGCAGCTTTATCTTGTGCGCTAACGCGGCCGCGCAGCTTCTTGAGGTTAGCTTTCATTTTTTTCTTTCTTTCTCTCGGCCCTCCCCACACCGCCGCCGCCCCCCCTTCGTCTTTTTTTTTTTTTTTATCATCATTATCATCCCGCTCGTCGGACGCGTCTTCGATTTCGGCCTATCCATCGAAGCCGACAGCTTTCGACGTCGCGAGCACCCCGCTCGGGTCTGCGCGTTCCTGGCGTACGATGAATATTTAAAGTCCCCGCTGCGAGGGCCCACCGCGTGTCGTGTAGGTTTGAAGCGAAACGAAGCGAGGCGCGGCGAACGGTAATTGAGGCTCGCGTCACCGACGCGCGTTTCGACCCGAGCGCGGAGGAACATTTCGGGAATGACGGGAAGCGACGAACGCCCCGCGGACGAACGTAAAAATAAAGCGCCCACGGTGGCCCGTCGTCGATTGCAAACAGCGTCGCGATCGATACCCATTTTCACGCGAAAAACAATCCTTATCTATGATAAATCGCGCGACGCCACCCGACTAATAATTTCCGCCTCCCACCTTGCGCGCGGCTGTTACCATTTCAGTCAGGTGCAAAGAACAAAGGTGCACCTCCGCGAACGGGCGCCCGACGTTTTTCGTTACGTCCAACCGCGTCGTGCAAACGAATATCGTTCGCCACGGAGATCGTTAATATCGCCACGCCGCGCACAACGGCGATCGAGCTACATTGTTTACAACCGAGGCGTAACGTAAACGTCGGGTCGAATAATCGGGGAGAAATGCTCGTAGCGCGGGCACGCTTCGACCTCGATCCGTAACGAATTGATTTTTGCATCAACGTTCCGTCTCGTTTCACTTATCATTCCTCGCGCAGACAGACCCGCGTGCGTCAGTTTTTCTGGAACGACGATAGAGTTTCTATATATCGCTCCCCTTGTGCCTCGCGACGTCGATCGGTCTTTGTTGAAGCTCGCGTGAAATTTGCAAGCGCCTCGACGGGCAAAGTGAAAATTGGATGCGCACTTTCGATCCATTTCCCCGGACAAGAGGCTCGCGAGTTTTTAAATTTGTAGAAAGTATTTCTTCCCCTCTCTCTCTCTCTCTCTCTCTCTCTCTCTCTCTCTCTCTCTCTCTCTCTCTCTCTCTCTTCTCTCTCTCTCTCTCTCTCTCTCTCTCTCTCTCTCTCTCTCTCTCTCTCTCTCTCTCTCTCTCCTCTCTCTCTCTCTCTCTCTCTCTCTCTCTCTCTCTCTCTCTCTCTCTCTCTCTCTCTCTCTCTCTCTCTCTCTCTCTCTCTCTCTCTGCTGTGCCGCGTGTGCACGTAAAACGTTAACAACACTCTATTTTCGTATCGCGAGCGTCTTTGCATGCTCGCTTCCTATAAATTTCCAGTGCTCAACACCCGCGATTCCGTTTTCAGCGAATTCGACCGAATCTAACTTCTCGCGGTCTTTTCCAACGCTTTATAGTTTTATACATACTTTCATAACTTGCTTTTCGTACACTCGACATTTTATAAGCAGCTCCAATATACCAGGTGTCTTAAAACTAAAACGAAAATTTTCTTCCCAAGTTTCGTCGTTTAATTGAACAGTTATCGCCGAGTGTGTGTACATAACGTTTCTTCAGCGAGTATTCGAGCAGACAGAATTTGTCATCCAATTATTTACATACTAATCAAGCTAGACGATACATTCGAGGGCCCGACTCCGTTCGAATATTACAGCCGAGCTCAGCTCGCCATAATCTCGTATCTGGATTAGTCTGTGTCTGACACTAGGGATTGCAAATTTACCGACATTTTCAATTACCGGTAATTCGGTAAAATTGTCAATCAAAACCGGTTTACCGATAATTTACCGGTATTTTTTAAGGTATTGAAAATATAAGAGTAAACATTACAAAAAAAAAAGCTTTTTTTTAACTCTAATCGAGCATTATAATAAATATATGCAAATAAAACTATTCTGCATATATTATATGAAATATGAAATGAGATAAAACAAAATAGATATATTTGTGTAAGTATTGACAATATTTATTAATATGGATCTTCACCACGAAAACAATGAAAAGAATCTTATCTTACATACATAATTAAATATTTTTTATTTAACAATTTTTTTTAACAAATAAGCACGCAAAATACATAATTTGTCTAAACTTTGGTCTCCTGATCGCGATCTAATTTTTGTACAAAATAATCCAGCCACGAATAAAGCACTCTCAGATTCTACACTCGTTGGTCGGATAGTCATTAAGAAATCATATGCCATTTGTACCTATATATTTTCTCCTTACTTTTTCTACTTGAAAATACGTCCATTGTTTTGATGACTTGATTTAGATTTTTAGTTCCCTTTTGGCTTAGAGTTCATTCTTCATGAGATACTTCGGTTTTCGTATTTATTAGTAATTTAAGTTTTTTTCACTGATAACGATGTAGACCGAAATAACGAACGCATATATGCGCTATATTGACATACGTAATTTATCGAATTACCGGTAAAAATTTTAAGGTATTTCTCGCGATTTACCGGTAAACCGGGTTACCGGTATTGCAATCCCTATCTGACACGGTGTCGGCGTTAATGGGTTAACTGCCTTAATCAGACTTCGGAAAAACTAGCAGAAAGGTCCCAACAAACGCGTGCGTTGCAAAGTTCACCGTTTCGCGGCTGTAAAGGACTCGCCTCTTAGGAAGCTGGTATCTCGGGAATTCGAGTCTTATTCGCGGGCGGGTATTCAAGGATGCTCTTCGTTCTGATATGATTTCCAGCACGTTTTCTCGCGGATGACCCAGCGGGTTCAAAGATCCCTGGAATTTCTCGTATTCCCCGGCATCTGCCTCCAGCTTGTCACTCTCGCTACAGTGTGCCTTCCCTTTTCCTTTCCCCTCGCCTCGAAACGCGCAATTTTACAGAAGAAAGTTTAACGAACAGGGCGATAGGTCCGGCCGGCGCAACGCGTCGCTTTTCGCGCGGCGAGCACGAGCCACGGTTAATGCGTAATGGTGAAAGTTAATTCCACGCATTAGCGTTCGCGATAATTAATTTCGACGGGTGTTGCTCCGCCGATCGTCGGCTTCGTCGGCCGAGGATACTTCCAAAAGGAAGCTTTCGTCTGTTCCGCGACGCGTCGACTTCGGTCGAAAGCTCTATATTCAGCCCGGGTTGTTTCGCAAACGCGAGTGTCGAGGAAACTACGACTGTTTCGCCTGTAACTCCTGGACTCGCTCTGGTGGCACGCGCGAATTCTTTGTCCTCCTCCGCGGTGGCTTTGTGCGCCGAGATACGTACTCCGCGGGCGTTTGTCATCTCCATTTTCATTTTCCGCTGTCGCACCTGCGAGCTGCCGGCATTCACATCCGATTAAATTAACTCCTTGATCCCAGCCGTGGGCCCGTTATCGCCTGCAAGTGTATCGGCAGTGAACGTCTTATTACAACGCGACTCGTTTACTCGCTGCAAAATAACACGGTCAACGCTCAGAGGAAGATATTTTTAATTTAGTGGGACCTTCGAATATTCACGCGTCCTCACGTCCGCCGTTTCATTGCTATATCGCTCCTGCCGCGCACATTGTTTACCCACACAAATCGAAGACCAATTAAAAATAATGCTCCACGGTGTTGCAAAAGCGTGTCTATTAAAGCGCCCATCGTACGCTCGCGAAGGCTCACCTTGAACACCCACACGACACGAATGACAAGGTTCGCTTCCTCTTCTAGAATTGCAACCGCATATTTATATGTATCCACCATCGGCTCTCCCAGCGTTATTCGTATTATGCGATCTATTCATCGTTCGTACTAGAGCTGTTTCGAGACTCGAAACAACCGAGCCGAGCCTGGCTCGGCTTGAATATCCGAGCCGAGCCGAGACTCGAACGGTTTCGAGTAACCCGAATGTTTCGGGTAGCTCGATTTTTTCGAGCCGCTCGTATGTTTCGGGTAACTCGAATATATTTTAGGTAGTCCACTGTATGGTGCAGTGTGATAGCTTGGTGTAGCTGGAATGTTTTGTAGGCACCGAATATAAATTTAGTTAGATGTATAATATGAGATTTATAGATATGAAAATCATATGAAGTAATTTAACCCTTGCCTGGTGGATATTTTAACAACACATTGGATGAGGGGTCCATTTTCACCCACAATTTAATTCGGATACACCTCGGGATAAGCTCCTAAATAAGGTTTTCATCTTGTTAGCATCTAGTAGTAGTCCCCGTTCTTTCCCATTTCCTCCTTTAATAAAAGAATTGTCCGCTTGCAATGAAATAATTTAATATCACAAACCATTTAAATTCATCGGGCAGGTCAATATAAGCTATCGCTCGTGCAGAAATAAATGATTTTAACAAACATAAGGAATTACCTTTAATATATCCATACTCCAATGGGACCTTCCGAAACATCAAACTACACGCGTTACATACTTCTTATTAGTACTACTACTAGATGCTAACAAGATGAAAACCTTATTTAGGAGCTTATCCCGTGGTGTATACGAATTAAATTTTGGGTGACAATGGGCCCCGCATCCAATGTGTTGTTAAAATATCCACCAGGCAAGGGTTAAATTACTTCATATGATTTTCATATCTATAAATCTCATATTATACATCTAACTAAATTTATATTCGGTGCCTACAAAACGTTCCAGCTACACCAAGCTATCACACTGCATCATACAGTCGAATACCTAAAATATATTCGAGTTACCCGAAACATACGAGCGGCTCGAAAAAATCGAGCTACCCGAAACACATTCGAGCGGCTCGAAAAAATCGAGCTACCCGAAACATTCGGGTTACTCGAAACCGTTCGGGTCTCGGCTCGGCTCGAAAAATCGAGTCCCGCTCGGTTCGAACTTCAAGCTACTCGAATATTTCGAGTCTCGAAACAGCTCTAGTTCGTACACTGTCCAAGCGGGGAAGGGACGGATATATTGTCTCTCCCAAGCAGAACGTCCATACGGAGCTACCTGACAATTCTTGCGTGGTAGGGTAGACCGGGGGCGGTAGTAACACTTTGACTTTGGAATACGATTACGCAAAAACTATTACAGTTACAACAAAAGTTTTTTTACGAAAATGTTACTTATTTATCTGACATTATTTGAGCCACAACAGTTTCACTGTATGTCAAGTAATATTCCGGTTATTAATAAAAAATGAGAAGCGGAGAAAGTGTTACAACCGTCCCCGACCCCGGGTCGGTTGTAACACTGCATGGAGTCGATAGTAGCACAAATATAACTTTACAAAATTAAAATATTTATTGATTTAAATTATAATAATAAATGAAAAAAGTAAAATCTATAATAAATTATGTGGTATCGCAATTGTGGCAGAAATAAAAGGCGTTTTGGCTGGTGCATTCTTCATCTGCTCAATCCTTACATTCAGTATATTGCACCCATTTTTCATTTGGTTTGCTTGTGCTATGCTATATGATTTCATGCAAATAAGACAATATTATTCGCCTTGTTTGTCCCTATTCGGTTCTGTTGCGGTAAAACCGACCCCGACTGCCGATGTTACAATCGCCCCCGACCATGCTTTTGAACTTAAATTATAAATTTTGACTAACGAGACGCTTAAAAGTGCCAAGTAACGATCAATATTAGTTTAAAAAAGGTCGAATTACAGATTAAAAAATCGAACAAGCACATATTTGCAAAGGGAGTGTTTATATTACAATTTTAAGTCAGTAAGGAAAAGTTACTTTAGGGTATCGAAAAATTATTTTCTTCACTATCCATGTCTATTGCGTATCTGTACTCTTAGGGCATGGATGTGTATATTCCAAATGTCATTCATCATCATACACCAAAATTTGTGTTAATATCTATTATATGTTTTGAGATATTTAGCGTGTTACATTTGCCCCCCCCCCCCCCTGTTACTACCGCCCCCGGTCTACCCTACGTGTAAATACGTCACGAGTCCAGATATTCCAACAACGCATCGTTCGCGGAGATCATGCCCCCTTTTAAATCGACACCTCGGTCCCCACGTTCACATCCAGATAGAAAGCGAATAGAGATCGAATCCGGCTATACAAACAGTTTCATCCGATTGCATAGTTCTAGATCTAGGGATCCCCTAAAATTCTCTCAATGCGACGGACATTTCTATTACACTTTAGTCCCGGTTACAGGCGATCCTGCGCGCGACTTTCTGAAAAGCCTGCTGGTGCTACTGGCACTCTCCTGTCGACTGTCGTATTTGCCCAGCGCGCGATTGTATAGTTGCCGGTAAATTACATTCGGCGCGTCGGTGTGTATCCCCATAATTTCCATTAGGCATCTAACGGCCGCGCGCAAGCAGGTGAGATGCACGTGGGGATGCGGTCCCGGAAGTGATTCAATTACAGGCCGGCGATACTCGATGGCCCTCTAGGAAGATTCCTTCTGCCAGTCCATCGAAATCAAGCGAATCAATTACGCGATAATTAACGAGCCGCTCGATATGGACGGTTAATGGTTCACCATAATGGCCCTCGAAGCCACTGGCGCGCGGAGCCGCGTACTCGCGCCGTACGGGTTGTTGTTTTTATTATTTTTCTTTTTTCCTGGTTGTTTGCTGTCTCTACCTGGACGCGGGTATCAGCGCGCGTGCACGCGTTTTCAATCCCGCGTCCCAAAGGGAGCGGTTTTGTTTCTTTCCATTCAACGCTCCTCCAGCTCGACGAGCCTCGAATTATTGTTCTCTAAAACACCGGGGGATCGGGGTTAATAAATATCGCGGATATTTGCCCGGCGCTCGATTCTCGTTCGCGCGCGGCGATGGAAAGGTTTGATCTACGCGGGACTGCGGGATGAAATGTGTAACGCAACTCGAATGGAATTTATTCGTCCGGGGCGAGGGAGGGGAAACAATGAATCGGGAATGTGGAATGGCATTTGCTCGCAAGAGGCTGGGTCGGTTTCCAGAAAATCAATTTCGAAACAGCGTATGAACCGCGCGCAGCTAACGATCTTCCAACTTTTATGGGCGTCTGTTGTTGTGTTGAAACAGAGAGTGGCGATTAAAGTTCCCTTGTGATCTTGGCTTCTTAATGCTCTTCGAAATCGCAGATGTCCGCCTGTTTCAGCCTCTTTGAGCGACTCTCGATTCAGAGGCTAATCCGGTCCGACCATCTGTCGCGCGAAATCTCAAAGCGCCGCGAACCGCGCGAACGAGGGAAAAAGCAGTCGAGGCGAGGTCATAATTTCGTCCAGCGCTCGGCCTTGTTTAAGGTCAGGATTACGTAGTCGTAGACGTCTCGCTGTCAGTGCGGTTTCGAATGTGCGCCGTCCCCTTACGAACAAGATTAGAATCCGACGGGTCACATTGCCGCTCTTATCGGCACGATTCTCCTGCAACGGTTAGGAAACACATCGGCCATCATCTACGCATTCTGCGCGTAAAACAACGCACGCTTCCCTTTCTCTCCCTTATCGTTAACGACCGGCTCGCCTCTCGTTTGGACAAGTGTGTCGTCACGCCGCTGTTCTCCGAACGATACCACTAATTCCTACTCGCCGGCGACTACGATTCGGGCCTAGGGGGATCAAGGCTAACCGACGAGAAACAAAAAGAAACAGAGAGCGGGCCGCGCTCACGGAGCATTTCGCTTGTATCGCTTTTTATCGCGTTCGTCGGAGTTAAAAATAAGATTAGAAGCCAGTGGGGCCGAGACTGCGCCGGGGTGAGGGAGTAAACAAAGAAAGTAGTCGAGTAATGGTGTGGCAGAAGAAATTCGGTAGCGAAAGGAGGTTCGCTGTGTTCGAAGAATATTAAAGCGAGCGCGAAAGAACGGGAATAGGGAACTTGTGTATTGGGAAACCAAGAATTTCGATACGCCAACTAGTGATAAAAAATTGAACTACTCAGAGTAGGCTGAAATCCGTCGAAGTCCATATGATTATCAGTGTTTATATGAACATGTTGTGAAAAACGAGTGTTTAAATTTTTTGGAATACTAAATTTTTACTTATTCGATTAATAAATACTTATTCGGAATGTTTGGTGGGATCCAGCCTACTGTCAATAGTTTGCCAACTTACCACCGCAGCGCTGAAATCTAAGCCACGCCTCCACTTGGTTTCCCAATAAAAGAATTCGACGTTCGATCAGCCGCGGTGTTCGTGTCCAGTGTCCACGGGAAATTCCCTGCGTAGTATAATACTCGCGTCGCAGGGAGGGAGAACGCATGCGCGCGATGACGCGGTGACAGTTAAACCAATCAACGCCAAGATGGGAAACGATGGGAAACGATGGGAAACGAAACGGCGTGTCCCGTCTTGGCGTTGATTGGTTTAACTGTCACCGCGTTATCGCGCGCATGCGTTCTCCCTCCCTGCGACGCGAGTATTATACTACGCAGGGAATTTCCCGTGGACACTGTTCGTGTCTCCCTCGCACAGGTTTCCGATCGGAGCGGCGGCCGAGCACGCGCGTCGTTAACGTGCGTCGGGTTAGATAGAATTATCGGACACCGTCGAGATCCACGCGTGGATCTCGAAGGCGCGTCTCACCGAAAATAAAACGCGCCCAAGGGCGTAGCGCGGCTCTGGCTGTCGCTTTTGAAGGATCGCTCACGCTCCGCGCGCAGATAGACCGATAAAGGTGAAGCCGTTTCGCACGTGCAGTTTATTTCGATTCCGCGCGTCGCCGAGGGACGACGCGCCGCGAGTACAGATTCCGTGTCTGGTTTGGTGGGGGAGAATATTCGGTGGGTCCCTCGTAGCCGGTGGAAGCCAGTGGAACGCAGTGGGGAGGAAGACAGCGTGGCGGACGGGAACAAGGACGGGGCTGTCATGGATTAAGCTGCAGAGGAAGGGGAAGTGGCCGGAGAGGGGAGAGGCAGACCGTCGGGCTGTCCTTATTGTTAGTGAAACGCTGGCCGCCTCGACTTAGTAAACAACATCGCGCCAGAAGCAAATGTTCCGTAACTGTCCTCCGGGGATTGAGCAATCGTTTCCCGTCTCTTCCTGTTGTCCGTAGTGCACCCTGCGACACGAGAATCTTCCTTGCGTCGGGGCGAACGAAATCTATCGACCACCCATTGAATTTGATTCGGTGAAACGATACTTCTCCCATATTTCGATCGAGTGATCTCTAATCCGCGTGGCATTAATGCGGAATTGTTGCGATCGTTCTTCCGCGATCGTGAACGAAGCTTTGAGCCCATTAATCGAGGAGGGGAATCGACTTAACGCGAAAGTTTTGTAATTATTACATCTGTGCGCAAGGGGTAAAGTACCGTATTACGTCATACGCGGTATTTGTGCGGGGCGGAACGAGTTAATTAGCTTCTCAGCGATTTTCACGTTCACCAGGAGTGCTCCTGGTTGGGATACGACCTAGTCATAAGGCATCAGGCCTTCCTGGTAGTAGTATCGTAGATCGATCTGTGTAGAATTCTCTATTAGCAATCCGAAATCGATTCTTTCGGGCCCCCGATAATCATGTTACGAATCGCTTCGAACGGAATTAATTCCCGCGTCTGGATAGTGTGTTCCGTGTTAATTTGTATGTTAATCGCGGCGGTGTGTTCCGACTTCCGCGAGCCGTTCGTGAAAGCGAGCGACAATGGAATTTCTCGGGCGTACGTCGAAAACGTAACGATACTTCCGGCGGTGTATGTAACCGCGTCCCGCCAGCAGGCGTGGCCCGCGATGAAAATCGTCCCCGTTGGTATATAACTCGCGCGCCGGCTTTTCATTTTTATTCCCGTTGCGTGCTCGAGGCGTGTGCGTCGCGTCTCTGGCGTCGCTGTAGCCGCGCGTATTCCCTGTTTGCTCGCGGCCAACGCCATTGCCACGAGGACCCGGAGATCCTCGGAGCCGTGCGTCCCACGGGGGGACGGGGTCTTCCGCGTAACAAACCTCGAACCTGCCCCCCCCAGCGAAAGAGTGTTCCGTAACGCCTGCGAATAACCGCTTGCCGAAACAAGAGAGCGGTTTACCCCGCGCGTTGAATCACGTGGCACACATAGGTAGTCGCAATTCGATTTTCCTTTTCAACGGTGCCGCTTACTCGCGCACCTGCGTCGTATCCAAGTAGAAGGTGACGAAACCGATACTGTGGTAGTCAAAGGAATATCTGAAATTGATATTCTCTTGTACAGAACGCGGCACGATAGAGATGATTAGATACGCAATTCAGATCTGCATTTAACTACGTTGTCTTCATTTTAATTTAAAACACGCAGCTTAGGTGGATGAAGAGGGAGGTCCTTTTTTTGCCAGTTTTTCTACCCACTCTTCTCCTTTCCCATTTTATTTCAGCCCCGATGTAATGCACGCCCGGCGAAATATTGTTCCTCGGAGTTTCGCCTGTAGCTGGGCGGTTGGTTCCGTTCTTCCGCTTCGTTCTGGCGTGTTCCGTTGCTTGTTTTCCAACTCGGTTTCCGACCCCGTTCCAGTCGCGTCGCTCGCGCCACGGCATTTTCCAAGGGGAGAGCCCGGGCATCCTCGCGAATCACTCCGCCGCGAATAATCCATCGGATGAATTTCAGGACGGGCGCAGACCGCGCGGCGATCTATCCCGCGATGGGGAACGTTGGCCGCGCGTCATAAACGCCCGGGCGGTATATGGAATATCACGGGATGCCGGGCAAATAAAAGACCGGTGATTAAAATTAAATGCAGCCTGAAATTCGACGGCGCGTGCTTGATAATATCCGACCCCGCGGCTCGCTGAGTTATTAAATACGCCCGGGAACTTTTGTTTTCGTTTCCACCTCGACGTTCCCATTTCTCCCTGCCTGCCGCTCGCCGGGGAAATTAGGTAGGTGCGTTCGAGGAGAGCTGTTTCTCTGAAATTATACTTCGCTGCGAGCTACGTTCTCGCGGATAGTCGGACGTGGTCATAAATGTTCCGGTCTTTTCTTCGCATTCGAGAATTTCTGTTGGAAATAATGCGGGCGAAATGGTCCCCGCACCAAGTTTCCTCAGCGGAGGATATTTCCAGGTACACTAAACGCGAAGGTCAAAGCTGCTAGTTAACTTATGATATTCCGCCCCTTTCCCTCGTATCTCCGAGCCTCAGGTGCTCCATTCGCCGCAGAAAAAGTCCCAGTCGAGTTGCAGGTACTAATTACAAGAAAAAAAAATCTTCTGTTATTCTTCACAGTTCCCAAGGAAATAATTTGTAACACTTCGTGCGAACGTGTGACCGTGTTGCGTCACGAAGTACAGAAAGACTTTACGTGGTCAGACACCTTCTCGAATTGCAGTCCCCAGTTGACAGTGGTGTGGAATCATTATCCCCAAAATTCAGCGCGGTATTATATTTAGAAAAAAAAAAAAACACAGAAATCAACATTCGTTGCTCGCAAGGTCCTCTTGAAACGTCACGGCGGACAAGCGTGTGACCGATGATCGAGGCTCGCCGATCGATGCCGACCCACCCCATTCTCCCGGCGAATGGTTTTTAATTCGCCCTCGATTACCGCGATGCGCAAAGTGTTGCGATCTCGCCCGAGTCACGCGAGCTTTAGTTTCAGTCGCGTTGATCGCCAAGATAACGTTACAGTGGACTTCTGACACGATTCTGCGCCCGCGGTTCATTCCGCCGTCGGTTTTCCACAGTTCATTGCACCGTTTCCTCGTCGACGCTAAATATTTGCTCGCCGTGTTTTCGCCTGCTATTCGAACGGCCTCGCCACGCCGCGGACTTCTCGCGACGAGCTTGCACGCCTTTAGCCGAATACCTTTCAGAATTACTTGCAGATCCATTGTCTTCCTTAACTTGGCACGATCCAACACAGAATAGAAAGCAAGCACGAGGTGACGATACTAGGAGGATTAAACGAATTTTCCGTCAAATTCTACGGTCCACGGGGCAGTAAGTATCAACATTTTATATCTCTATAACATGGCACCTAGATTTTTATCAAGTAAGCTGCATCGATTTGGCACACGACGGAACGTATAGTAGTGTGAAATCGTCGAAGTACAAGACAAGAGAATGAATTTCAGTAATCAATACGATTCCAAGGGATGCAACTCACTACGCTTTCTTAGCGAAGATCGAATAAGCACACGATATAATAACCAGCAGTGGCGGATTTAACGTTCGGGCCCCTACCCAGGAAGCCCCCTCAGGGCCCTATTTTCTAAAGAAAAGAAATTTCGATTTTATCCAAACACTGAATATTTGTTTACTGTATAACTACCCTTAGTCCGTTTTTAGTAAACTACCTCTTCATTTTCCTGAAAAAAAAATGGGCCCCTCAGAACGTTTGCCACCTGGGCGTTTTTCCTCAAATCCGCCACTGATAACCAGGCAGCAAAGGGTATCTTGCAGTATCTTGGAGGTACGGAACTTAATAGAAATTCGATGAAGCCGGGTGGCGTTGCTCTACTTCAAGCTTGCTTTGGTCAAACATCCCTCCACAGGGCCGCGCTGAATTTCTCCCAGCTTTCTTATTTCCAAGATACTGCGACAATATATAACGTTCCATTTAAAAACACCGAGGGCGGCCTTGATGCGGCCTTGGCGGAACGGCAGCGACATATTTTCTTCATTAGTATCTTATCGCGACGGTTATCTCGAGACGTTTCGTACAGGCTGTACTACGTCCACCGCGAGCGGATGGCAATTTATTAAAACACCGTTCCGTGGGTCGTTCGATGGTCGCGCCTCATTCGGCATCCCGTCCCGAACGGCGCCGCGCCGCCAGGTATCGACTCGACGATTTCGCCGTTACGCGATAATCGTCGGTGGGAATCTAGCTCGGCGTCTCCCGAGACGCGCGGGAACGTAATCGTCGTTTCAACTTTGGCTGACGCGCGCGACGAACGAGATGCCGATACGGTGGCCCGGAGCTTTTGCCGAGCTTCGCCGGCTGCCGTTGCACCGTTAACTCGATCCGTAGTTTCCCGGTCCCCGGCAGCATTGCCACGCGAAAACGTCGAATAATTTATGGCCGCGGCGGATCGCGAGGAAGGAGCGGCCGCTCAGCGAATCGCCGTTTCACGTGCTCATTGTACGTTTCTGGCATTTGATATTCCAAGGTCGCCTCCTCTCCGTACCGGATACACTTATGCAACAGTGTGCACAGGCCTGCGCCTGTGTGCATGTGTATTTACGCTTTCCTTCGACCGTTGCTAGTCGACACACGTGCAAAAAGCATTATCGATCGACGACCGTCCAGCGACGAAAGTTCCTTGACACATCGCTTTCGACGCGTTAAGCCACGCTCCCACGTGTCGGGCACGCGACGCGGACTGTTCGAGACGTCTCCTCTAGTTGCGTCGGATTCGAGCATCTCTTCTTTCCGAGCACCCCCGATGAGTGCTGCGTTGAGCGTTAGTAAGTAGTTTATATTACAGGGCCCGATCTAGGGGTGCCCAAGTAGGGCGGACTGGCAAAATTGGTTAACTGGTAATTTATGAATATTAAATTTTTTATAAAACAAAAGGATTTTGTTATTCAAGAAATACCTACAAAAAATTTCACTCACTGTCAAAAAGTGTATTTTTAAATAATTACTCGTAATTAAATATAAAGGGGCGGTGAAAATCATTTTTGAGCAGAGCGGCGGATGAGCTAGGTCGGGCCTTGTTATATTGTAGTCACAGGTGTAGTTTCATGTTCACGGTGTACCGTGGATCGATCGCACACGTGGGAACGCGGCTTTAACCGATTTTAGTGGCGGTTCCGTTTCTGACCGAGCTAGTTCCATTACACGCTGCTCTGCTGCATACTGCTCGATTAGTATCTCCGTCTTACGATCGCGCTCGGCTCTGCTGCATATTTACCGAATACCTCTTTCGTATTTCTATTTTAATAATTTTACGTCCAGCTTGATGTTTGTTCGACCTCCCCAGGAGTATTTCCGCGATGTTAACGAGTCCTGTACGTTCCCAGCGCACTCGCAATTCATTTCCCTCTCTCGTATCGTTAATTAACTCGCCAGTTTGTAAATTGTTACGCCACGATGGAGCCTGTATAATAACGAATATAAATATCAGCGCGTGCTGCATAATGGATCGGTATTCATAACGAACGATTAATCGGTGTAAACGGTATTCTAGAGGAACGCCGCACGGAGGCAGCCGGCTTTCACAGCGAATTTCACCCGTTTTCGGCCCCGTCCTTCGGGAAATTTTCCATTTTCATTATGCCACGTCAGATAGGTGAAGCAATCGATTGCCTTTATCGCGTGGTCATTGGTGTGTTACGCCGGTTGCCGTAACCAGTCGGTCCTCATTCACGATTGGCAAACGCCACTCCTACATCAAACACACGCTGATTTTTCTCCCCGCTCCGACCGCGGACACTACAAACCCGTTTAACTCGAACCTAGCGAAATCTGCGTTGCTCTATCGCGCGTGACCCTCGAGGATTCAACCTCCCCTGGCAGGGACCACCCCTCGCTCGAAGCTCGCCGGATCTGAAGCAGAATGCGACGCAGTTTCCTCGCCGCTCGTGGCAAACATGATTTTTGGCGCCCTTTATATTTAACTATAAATAATTGTTTTGAAATATAATTTTTGATAGTAAGTGAAATATTTCTAGGTATTTGTTGAATAACAAAAGCCTTATGTTTTATAGAAAAATTAGTCATCATACGGGTGATTTAAAAACAATTTATGAGTCTAATTCTAAATTCAAACATGTAAGTAGGTGTTACCTATCTTTTACCGCCTTTTCAAAAAGTATTACTTTTTTTATTCATCTTAATTTTCCCTTTCTACCAATTTTGCCGCTCTGGGCAGTTGCCCCGTTTGCGCCTCCCTAGATCGGGCCCTGGTCCGACGGCTCGCCGGGGAGAATCATCCCTTTGAACTCAGCGATCGTTCCGGCGATGCCGGGGCCATCGGAGCAAAAGGTGATCGTGGCGCGCGGAGAATTTAAACGAGCACTCCGACGAAGACAACGCGTGCTTAAGATCGTGTAATATCGAAAGTGCGAACCGCCCGCGCCCTCGCCTCTTCAACCTGTCTGACAGCATCCGCGGTGACGGGTTTGCCTACATGACTGCAGAATATCGGTAATTGCTGCCACAGCAATTGAATTTCACTTCTTTCTTCGCGGATAATCGTTGCACTTAGATAAACTCGAACGACGCGGTCGATTGTACCCCTGCGAAGAGGGAAGACAGATTTTGTTTATCGCCTCGCCGGATTTCGTCGCGGAACGATGCACGGCGATGCGCGTCCCGCTGCCGCGCTAACAGAGCCCGCGATTTCGGTGCGAGAAGCTTGCGAGCTTGGGCGCTAATTAGTCGAACCCGCGGCGATTTATCCTGCCCCGTTTAAATCAGATCGCGGCGCGCCCCGTTTTAAATTGCGCTCCCCACCTTACAGCTGCGTGTAATTTCATTAATTCTTTGAGGCGAACATGAAAGGAGAACTCGGCTGCCGGAGAAAGCAAAGGTTGCCACGGCGAGATAAACGGGGCGCGTAGCCACCGCTGGACTAGTCCGCGGACTCGAAATTAACTGAGGGCAACGCAATTATTTGCGTTCGGTGATTAATATATGCCGCTGCTCGCGGCGATAATAACAATTAATTGTTGCGCGCTTTGTTTGCACGGTATTTACGGGAGCGCGCGGAATTATCGCGCCGGCCAAGGGAATTCATATCGGGGATGGGGCCGGGGGAGGAAGTGCAGTGATCGGAAGAATTAGAAGATCGTGTATTTAAACGGACCGTCGGATCGATAGACTTAAATGTTAGAGACGGTGTGACCGTGTCGCTGCATTAAGGGGACCTTCCGGTCTAAAAGTCGTTTTTTTTTTATTTTTTTTTTTTCGAATGTTCAATATTTCAGGAATACGTGTTTAAAAGGATTTGTTGAAATTCGTAAAATTCCCGAAGTTATAGGCATTTGAGTAGCGGCAAATGCATGGGCAACAACCAGCTGAATCAGCCACTCGGGCGCTCACGTAAAACTTTAAACGCGTTTTTCTCGAAACAGTGTTCTCAAAACGGTGGGACCTGTATCTCCAAAAGTTATTATCGGATTCGACTGAAACTTTTTTTATTTTGAAGAATATACTTCTGGCTAGGGGGGGAACTAGAAAAATTACAAAAAATTGAAAATTTATAATTTTCAAAGGCGTTGAAAGGACGAAAAGTACAGGAAAAAGTGATTTCAAACTTCAAGTGTCGTTATTTTCTAATAAGAATGTCATTTTTTTATCTTTTTTCTAGTCCCCCCCCCCCCCCCCAGCCAGAAGTATAATCTTCAAAATAAAATAAGTTTCAGTCGAATCGGATAATAACTTTTGGAGATACAGGTCCCACCGATTTGGATCAATTTTTTGACGCCTTGACTTTAACGACTCCCCAGGGCCGGCTCCAATGATTAATTATACAACAAAAAATATATTTCTATAACTTAATACATCCTTAATACAATGCAAAAAGTCCCATTAAATTATATATAGTAGTTTTCCTTTAATTAATTCCTAAAAATCCCCTATTTTTTTGGGCTCTAGACCGGAAGGTCCCCTTAAGTACACAGCTTGTCCAGCGCCGTTGGCATTTAATTTAATCCACGTACGGGTCCACTTCGATCGTTTATATTCCCGGTTCCGTATTTCCTGGATATAACCCCTACCCACACCCTTATTCAATCACACATATGCTCTCGAATATTCTGTTTTTTTTTTTATCAAACAGCAATAACTCCATCCCCAATCACAAATATTTAATTCGCCCCAGAACCGAGCAATTTCAACGGTTAAACTGGATCACGTGCTTAGGGGTGCAGAAGATTCGAGCACCCCGCGTGCCCTTAGCAACGAAGACAGGCAAGCCAAGCTTCGCTATTGCGTCGCGCCGTCGAAACACTTCGAAACGTGCGTATCTCGTATGGAAAGTGCCGGCAATCGTGGAATTGCTTTGCAACTATTAACACCGACGCACGCGCAACGTTCGCGCGAGTCCCTGCCGTGTTCCGAGGCGGACCGGCACGAGATATGCCCGTGTTCCCAGATAGACGCGGACCGCTGTTGTGACAGCGGGTCTTTTTTAAATAAATTCCGAAGAGGCGAACAACTGCGCGGACGATAAGGTGTCGCGCGGCTCACGCCCATCTCGCGGCCGAATGGCACTGGCCACGTTTTATTTCTACATCGGCAATGAGGAAAATTGCGTAACGCGCGTTACGAGCACGCGGCCGCTCCGCGTCCCTTTGCGCTCGTATTTATTTTCGTTATTGCTGTCCGCCCGAACGTTCCTCTCGCGATGGTTGCACGCGACAAAGCCAGCGTAAGGATCGTTTGCACGGTACACACGGTTATTAGTACCCCCGGGCCCTTTTGCAATTAAACCATTACGGGCGCGGCTTCTGGGAACAGGGGCAGATCTATTTCGGAGCTTCCAAGAATGGGACACCGTTCGACTTAGGCAACACCGTCTGATAAGATCACCGCACTCTTTTCGCCCGACGCACCGGGGCAAGCTTCTCTACCGAACGAAAGTCACTCGACCGCCGATCTGCCCCGCGCGGGGCAGCCCTCGGGAGGAGCCGCATAACGGCACGCACGGACCGCGGCTGTTTCCTCCGTGAAATTCATTTGCACTCACCCTTGCGTCCCGAGGTGGACGGTGGAAAATTCTAGACCCCGTCTCTCGCGACGTCTGCCCCAATTGACTCCGCCCCGAGGAGCTAACGGTGCGCGGGGTTTAATCGAGGGAAAAAATTGCCATTTCCTTGGACGAGGATCCGTGTCTCTCCTAGTTTTCTCCGTAATTACAGGACTGCGCCCGGGCAGTAAGTAAAAGTTGCTCTATGTCTCTGATCGTAGGAGCGACAGCGCGCGCTGATAAGATTAACGGTGCCGAGTTGCATGCGTGTCAGTCGAGTGTCTCTCGTCACCGCGCCTCGCGCGAGCTCTCGTTTCCTTCGTTGGAGCGAAACTGATTTAACCCCGATGGCGCAGGATAGTGCGAAGGGCGGAGAGAGCGAGGGAGGCGAGGGATGTAGGGAACAGCCGGGGGTATTTCGATAATGTTAATTTATTCCGCTTCCATTAGACACTCTGTGTTTCTTCGGCGAGCCCCGCCGGTACCTGTGACGAGGCGCGTCCGCCATGTTCGGCCGGGTTCTACTGCACAAAGCGTAAGGCCGTTTGGAAATGCCTGTAAACGGGCGGTCGACGATACACATCGGGGATACTGTGCTCCACACGGTGACCCAGTTTGACGACGAGCCTCTAATACTAAGATTCTGTTGAACGTCGATGCTGGAGCCCGTGTAGCTTTATATGCTCCGTGTACCAGGGGGGCGATACGGGGCCACGCGTGGAAATGGGTTTGGCGGACGATCGAGGGTGGTGACGGTGGAGGCGCTACTAACGATTATTGACAAGTCGTCGTTAAGTTTGATATTGTAGACCGCGCGGGCCGGGGTATCGACGATGCAAGTGGATGGCGAGCTGTGATATGATACGTAATGTGGTACACTAGGCTGAAAAATAGCGCTGCGACTGGTACAAAGGCGAGAGGGTGGAGCACGGGAGCATCTTTACAGGGGAAAAGCTGTTTCGTGAACAGTTCTTTGGAATATTCTGTGACTATGGTAAACTGAACCAGTCATAGTGTATTTCTATATTTTTATTCATATCAAGCGACCACTTGATTTTCTTCCAACTGTAGTACAGTAAATGTTGGACCCACTTATAAGTAGAATATCGTAGTACACTTCGTATCGATTCCTTATCGCCAACATTATCGTTAGCAGCGGCTCCAGGTCACAGACATCAAAGATAGCTCTAAATTGGGATTCCAAATATCCCCTTCGTAGCTTGTTCAGTTCTCGCGATCCCCTCGGCGTGGCAGAGAGTCGGGCGCGCAGAAGCCATTAAGGGGGGAAGCCACTGTGACCGGTCGAAAATAAAGGCTATTTTCAAGACATTCTTTTATAATGGAATGTAACTTTCTACGAAAAATCTTTATTACCAACTGAAAATACATATATTTGACTAATATTTTATGCTCGCAGATTGACAAAATTTTCGGTTGTATGGCCACAGCATACGATAACGTTAGGCTCTGCAAAAAAAAATTACAAAACGGATGCACGTGTAACTTTCCAACATTTGATCCGAATTGAAAAATTCGAACGGATTCTTAAAGTATATTACAATAGCTTCAGTTGCACGTACGGATTTAAAAAAATATTCATTTTTGAAGAAATGGCGGACTTGAGAAGAAATCTTGACCCAATAGTATAAAAAATCTACATGTTTTTTCAATGTTACTATTGAATGAATTATTCGATCAAAAAACTGGTACGTGCAACTGAAGCTATTGTAATATACTTTAAGAAACCGTTCGAATTTTTCAATTCGGATCAAATGTTGGAAGGTTACACGTGCATCCGTTTTGTAATTTTTTTTTTGCAGAGCCTAACGTTATCGTATGCTGTGGCCATACAACCGAAAATTTTGTCAATCTGCGAGCATAAAATATTAGTCAAATATATGTATTTTCAGTTGGTAATAAAGATTTTTCGTAGAAAGTTACATTCCATTATAAAAGAATGTCTTGAAAATAGCCTTTATTTTCGACCGGTCACAGTGGCTTCCCCCCTTAAGGGGACTAGGCAGTCAGAAACTCGATTTTTTTTGTTGCATTTTTCGAAAGTACCACCCTTCCCGATTAAAATGCCGTTTGGTTTATGTTAATATTCGCAAAATTGAGGATTTTACAGCCGAAACGGTCGAGCGCGCCATAAACCGTTTCTGCGCGCACGCAGGTAGACTAGATTCCTCTTTCGAAACTTTAAGCGCGTTTTTCTCGGAATCATATTTCCTCTTCGTTTTGCAGTGATTGGGAAAAAACGGAGGTATCAGTCGATTTGAAAAAAATTCAGCATATATGAAACATGTCTAGTTACGACCTGGACCTACGCATAAGTCTGTAAAAACTCCTGGTTTGTCAAAAAAAAAAAAAAATAGAATGGCTCTTTTCCCTGGCGAATTTAAAATTGCTTTAAAATTTGCCGTTTTGCAGCCACCATTTTTATAATTTTAATTTTTTTTCTTTTTCAATAGGTTCAGGGCAGAATAGGGGCCAGGGCAAAGTATAAATTTCAGAGGATATTTCACAATTAAATTTCTTACGACCAGAATCACTGCAAAATTACAGCGGCTCCGAAAAAAACGCCTACATATCAGACGACTGTAGCGCTGTCATATATATGTATATAATATTCAAATCATTTCTTTTTTACTGGTTATAGTATTAATAAACATTACCCAAACGTACTAGTCACAATTTGTGTTCATCTCCTTGTAATTAATTCGCAAAAAATACTTGATTTTCGAGCGATCTGACTGCCTAGTCCCCTTAAGAGAAGGATCCAAAAGGATCGAAAGAACAGAGGCGGCTATGGTACAAGTTTATTGTTCTCCGAGGCGAGGCGAGGCGAGGCTTTGGCGCTCCGCGCGCCCGTGCACGAGCTATTCGGAGCAGAAGTTTAAAAGCCAGGGAGGAATCAGGATCTACTCGAGTCCACAGAAACAGATAGGAATTTATCGATCTCATCGACGACCCTCTTACCATCGAACGCGTTCAACAGATTCTTTTAAACCGTGCTCGATATCACCTCCCCTTTGAACACCGCCACGAAAGTAACACGGCACGTTTCCTAAGTGGTAGCCTTTCGCCTTGCAGATCGCGCCCATTCAAGCGCATGATTAATTTTAACGCGGACCCTGAAATCACGCTGCCCCACTCGCGGTGTCTCAGAGGTTTATAGAGACAAGCTGCTTCTCCTAGCCTCCCGCTTCCATTAATACCCCACAACCACGTCGCCGCGAGCTTCGAGTCCTATTTTCGACCTAACTATGCCCATCGGCCGATTCAGTCATCTCCGGACCCACCATCATCTCGTCCCGATCGCTCCCGACACTTCAGCAGTCTCGAGCACACGTCCCGCCCGACAATTTCCCGGAACCACTTCCTCGCGCGCTCCCGTTAACTAAACCAAGACAAATTACGCGGCCGATTCGGGTAATCCGAGGCGCACTTAACGCTGCTGGACGTTGATTAACATGTGTTCGCGAGCGTCGAGGTCCCTGGCGTTTCCGCGACTTGTTTACGCCGGCGGAATTCCTCGGCGTCTCCATCGCCTCTTTCAGCTGGTCGCGAAAAGCGCGCCGGCAAAAAGGAGCACCAGGCGAGGATCCGCCAGAGAGGAACTCTCCCAGATATAATTTATATGTAAATACAGTGTTCGCGTTCGTTCACATCGAAATCCGGGACGGTCCTTTTTCTGAAGCAGTGATCCCCAACCCGAGGGTCGCGACGTGTCCTCTGGGCGGTCGCGGCGGTTGCTTTTAGTTGACGATTCTTCGCACTTATTTATTTCAATGTGGCTACATTGCCGTATTCTATTAATCGCGTAACACTGATTTTTTATAAATGAAAAAAGAAAAAGCCTGGTAAATAAGATAATTAAATATATTAAATACCTTTAAGTGTATTTAATGTGTGTAATAAGGTAATCAAATATTAGTAAGTTAGAATGATATTCTATAATGCTTATTTTTAATGTGTTTTCCTTACCTTATTAAACATACCAAAAGGGGTTCGCGACTCAAGAAAGGTGGGAGACACTGCCAAAGTCTGCCCATAGCGGGACTGCTCCCCTGAACTTCGCCGTTCATCTGCGTTTCACTGTATTAAGGTAGATTTACACTTGCCGTCTGGACGGCGGCAAGACGGCTAGTGTAAATCTACCTTTACTAGGAGAACGGGGTAAACACCGATCCATTCAGGCGTATACGTTCCTCGTCGATCGATCATAAAGTCACCGACGGAAATATAGTTAAAATATCGTTAAGTTTATTAGCCCCGGAGGCTGTCTACCAGAGTCAATTAAAAACCGACGCGAATTAGATTCCGAGCAAAGTATCGGTGCTCGAACTCGATTAGGGAGCCAATGAAGTTTCAGGATTTTTAAAGGCACCCCCGGCGGTCGATCTTGTTCGCAGCGAAATCCTACCCCTTTAAATCGATCGTATCACTCGCCCGCAATTTTGCCGCATTCATCAGTGTAGATTGCAGAATATCTGCAGCCCTTGTCCCCTCGATCAGGTTCAAATTGACCAATCGGACACCTCGTCAGCAGCTGTTCAATGAACAATCCGCGATCTTGTTTCCGTCGTAATTGCAATCGGTCTGTTTACAACGACCACGCATCCGAACGCATCTGGAGCAGATAAAAAAAGATGTCCGCCAGGCCGGCGTTATCAGTGCCGGCTACTGTTAATTCCATTGACGAGCCTCGATAATCGTCTCGCTGCGGCTGCTCGCGGAGGCCCTCGAGCCGTTAAACGCGTCGGTGGAATCTCGTTTACAGAGGACGGCTGGGCGACACTTCCTTTTTCTTTCCCTCCCTTGGTCGGGCCGTAATTTCGTTTTTGTCGTTTCTGTCGCGGAATTAATTTCCGCCGACTTCACGTGCATTCTAACAGCCGTCGTTTTCGCGACTCCCATTCGGCCCCCGCCGTTTTCGCGAGCGGTCCGCGACTTTTCTTTTCCCCCAGCCGTTCGTTAAGCCGCCGCAAAGCCCCCGTTGCTGCTTTGTTTCCTTTCTCCAGCGGGGGCTACCGGCACTCCGGCAAACACGCCGAATCCTCGGCCGTGGGGGCTGTATAGAAATAGATAGTCGTTGATCCAACGCTCGATACGAGATTCTTGATGATAACGAGTGTTAATCGCGCGGATGGCGATTATCGGGCGACGATTCGGTACAGATTGATGGCCTTTCTGCAAGACTGTTGCGATTGTCAATTATGGGGTGTGTGGACAATTTAGAATTTAAAAGTCGAAGGGTGATTGGAATAATTGGAAGGCTGATTAGGTCTCTAAAGATTTTTGGAATAAAACCGCGAGTGGCGTGGGTGGATTCGGTTTGGAAACTTATTTGGAGAGTTATGTAGGCTTGGAGCAGTGATTCCCAACCCCAAGTGGGTCGCGAAGTGTTTTTGCGGGTCGCCACGATTATTTTTAAATAATATTAAGATAGAATTATACTCTAAAATACCTATTTCTAATGTGTTTTCTTTACCTTATTAAATTTACCTTACCTGATAAGGGCGGTGGCGTCGCAGGTTATTTGAATATTATGAAAGGGGATCGCGACTCAATGAAGGTTGGGAAACACTGGCTTAGAGTTATAGTTATTTAATTACTGAAGCGTTAGATGGAGTATCGGTTTGGCATCTCAAAGGCTTGTATTCCTTTGAAGAGGATAGGTATCTCGGACGCAAGGGAAAGCTTCGATGGAAAATATTTAATTAGATAGTAGGCGCGTTAGGATCTGATGCACTTTTTCCTGTAAGGAGCATCTGGTTGCAGTGCCCGGTTTTCATGCCTCTTTCACTGATACCGTGCAATTTAGATCGCAGCGTTACTGGCGGGGATCTACTTTCCTGGGGATATTGAATATTTCGTGCGAAACGGGACTCTAATGGCTGCTGCGAGGGATTAAAGCCGCGTATTTGTTTCATAATCGAGCAGCCTTGTCGTACGGGGAAGATATACGCTTGCTTCCTCTCAAAGCAACGAGAAATCACGATCTTCACTGGCGAACGATTCCTGACGAGTATCAGCGCAACGAAAGCATCAAAAACAACCATAAAATTCTGACGGCCGTAGATTGCAGATATAAATGTTTTCTTAGTATACAACGAGGCTTTTCATCACGCTACCGCGATCTTATTAGCTGGTATCGAACGGCGCATCGTCTACAGTGCTGCTAAGTGTGACATTGTCTTTCGCGAAAACCTGAAGGGGGTAAAGGCATCGCCAAATGGGGTAGCTTCTTTGATCACTGGGGCAATTTTGATCACTGGGGATATTTTGATCACTGGGGATATTTTGATCACTGGGGATATTTTGATCACTGGGATAATTTTGATCACTGGGGTAACTTTGACCACTGGGGTAACTTTGACCACTGGGGATATTTGGATCACTGTGGCAATTTTGACCACTGGGGTAACTTTGGTCACTGAGGTAGTTTTTATCACTAGGGTAACTTTGTCAGTGTCATTGGAGTAACGCTGAATAGATTCCATTTTCATCAGTTTTTCCAACCGAACGATTTCTCGTTAACGCCACAACGGTTCAGCCTTTCGTAATTCTCGCATTATTGTTCCTTTACTGTAAAATTTATTGGCAGAATGATTAATTGGGTTCTGCGCGCATTCCGACATGTTTTGCTTGGCTCGTCGCCGGGTCAAGCAAAACATTCTTCCTATAATCGCGACAGGTGTTTAAAGTTCGGATTGCTATAACTGGAACTTCCTATTTAAATTGAAATTACGTTGTTATTAAGAAGCAGTGTCACGAGCACAGATGTGCAAGCTACATGTACGAATGTTAGTTCGTAAACAACTCTTACGGTAACGAATGACCGGGTCTGATGAAGATTTTAATTATTACAAGCTTGTTTGCGCTAGTGGCTATTCAGGGTTGACTCACACATGCGTTCTCCCGGAGAATTTCCAAAATCTACTCCCACCAAATCTTTGCTCGTTAAATTGAAATCAGGACTAAGGAAATTATCCTCGTAACACTCGTCTTCTAAATATCACACCTCCCCACCCAACTATTCACAAACATTTCAACTAGACTCACTTTCCCGCACATTAATCACGCGCAAAGTGATATATCGCCCCTGCATTGTTCCACGCTGTTAATTTCCCCGTGAAATGAATGGATGAAGGAAATTGGAAACCGAGATTTCAATGGCTTCCATGAGAGATGAGGTCCCTCCTCTCGCTCTGTCAAAATGAAATTGAAGGATCGACTAGCTATCAAGATTCGACTGGAATATCGAGCAGTGGCACACGTTCCCCAGCGTGCTTCATAATTAAACACGCGCGTTACCCGAGGATATGCCGAACCGTGGTTCCTACGGTTTCGCCTGGAACATGCAAAACTATTCTTCGCGTTTGCGCACAGATATTCATCGATGGCTGCCGCTGGCTCGGCCGAATATCAACAAAATTTAAACCACACGACACAGAACGGATAAACTACGGCGTCGTTATAGACGCAGCTTAACGGTTCTGTCGTGTTAATTCGCCGGCCGACGTGAATTGATATTGATGAGCACACCTCCCGGTTAACCCGCCCCCGAGGAACACGCTTTTCAAATTCTCGCGTTGCATTTCGTTTCTGTCTTGCGCAGGCATTCCGCAGAGCGATATCCCTGGCCCCGGCTTTCGTTCTTCCCAGCCGCCAGAGGAACGCGAGCAATAGCTTGCCAGCTTTATCGCGATATCGCCGCGTTGCCGAGGGATAAGAGACGCCGCGGTAATTGAATTTTTTCCATTCCCGAAACGCGTTTCATTCGCGGCGACGGGCATCGATGGAAGCGCGATGAGATTCGTCGATCGTGGTCGCGGCTCTGCTCCCTTCATGTTCAATAAGCCATTCCCAACGCACAAATTGCCCGGGCAACAGAGTTCTGAAATTACAGTATGAATATTTAGCTGCAGAGAACTTGTTCGTTACATTTGATTTATTCATACCAACCGCTTTTCTTCGATCACCCTCCCAGGCTCGCTTTACTCCGCGACTAATTATCTAGTAAGGTGACGCGGAGATCTCGGTTAATTAATTGGAATAAAACAGGAGGTGCGGGAGCGCAGAAAAGCCAGAGGGGCGAGCGGATTATATCGCGAAGCTACTTAATTCCCGGCGAAATAAATTGCCGGACGGTGTGGCGCGCATCCTTTTTCTCGGGGACCAGGACTCGCGGCTGGTCAAAGGAGGAGGAGCGGGTTAATTGCCGTTAAGAAGAAAACAAGATAAAAATGGACAACGCAAATCCGATAGACGGCCGGGCACGCGGCGGGTAATCCTTCCCGGTTATGAGCTGGAAAACGCAGCGAACCTATCTTTTTTTTCCCTCGGCGCGTCTAAATTGCTACGCTTCCAGGTGACCCAGTTTCCACGCGGAGAAGCTGTCTGCGTCACGGCTGCGAATTATGTTGTGCAAAAGGGACCTTCGCCCCCTCCACCGCCGTCTTTTCTCGTAGACTCGATCGCATGTCATACGCGGCGATGTGGGGTCGCGCGGGCGTTGATAAGGCGGCCGCGGAGGATTAAATTCCTGTTCAACGACGTTTCGTTTTATCGTGTTCGGTGGTCCATTGTTGCTGCGCGTTGCGCGCGGAGCGGAGGGTATTAAAATGGCATTGCGGCAGTGCACAAAAGCGAAACTCCAGCCCGACTTCCCGCGAAGCCCCTGGCCCGCGAAACACAGGGCTCGCGTCGAGCGCCGTGTGTATTTTTCGCTCGCGAATTTCTACCTGTTCCATCGCTCGCGAATTTTTACCTATTCCATCGCTCGCGATACCGCTGGAATCTCGACTCTAGATCGATAAAGGCGAGCGGCGCGAGCGGTGGAAACTGTTCCCTATGCAGCCGGAGGTGAAATCTCGAATGTTCCCGGGCTAGATGAGAGTATCAGGATCGATGCGATTTTTCTGCCACGTTTCCCAACTAATCCCCAACAATCCCGACTGCGGCACTCAGGTGAACCATGGTGGCCGTCTTTCTCGCGCCGCGTGCGTCCGGCGAATCGGGTTAAAAGCCAGATGGGGGGCGCGTAGCTCGTAAAGCTCCCCCGGACGGGTCGGCAGTGAAGGGAAATATTTAGACAGCGCGGGCTCGGTGCGGCGTTCGAAACAGCGAAATCGTGTCCCGAATAGTTAGCCCCTTCCGAGCCCCGCCGTGGGCTTCCGCGTTTAATCTAATGAAAAGTAACCCCGCGCGCGTCCTCGGAGCGCTGCTGCTTTCCGCGGTCTCCGAGCGGAAGGGGCACGTCGATTCGCGGAAATGGAAAATTAATGCGTAGCCTGGCCCCGCGCGCGTGGCAACGGGAAAAAACTGGGTCACTGGGGCAAGTTTGGAGGGAACTCCTCAGCTTCGTATCGAACTGCATCTGCCGCATATAGGTATACGCCCGGTGGGAGGACGTCCGCGGAGGAGCGCGTCTCCCGGCGGGCGTCGAGTCGCGCGCCACGCTGGAAACCCTCGAGCTGCGTCTCAGGGCGCGCGGAGCGCAGGGAGAGGCAGGACGGAAAGCGACAATGCTGCTCGCGCGACGAGTGGCAAGCGCGTGCAGCCCCTGCCTCGCGGTACCGGTAATTGGGGACGGGGGTTGGAGATCCGCGGCGGAAACGGCACTGAAAGTGAAACGGTCGCGCGCGCGCGTCGGTGAAATAGAATGGCGAGCGCCCGGCGTTATGCAACTATCGTTCGCGAGCCGAGGCCTCCGCCGGGAGGTGTTGGGTTCGGTGCCATCAACCCCCCCTCGGCGGGGGTGAGACACTCGTTACGTAATTGGCAGGCAGGATGGGTCGGGTTCGCTCCGCAAGGTTCGTTCGGTCGACGACAAGCGCCCGATCAATTGTTCGTGAAGGTGAGTCGCGGAATCGGAATACCGCCGATTCCGCTGGCATCCCATTGGAGGACTTGAGGGCAGAGTGGAGGCGGAATGCGCGAAGCTCGGGGCAGAACAGTGGCAGTAATCGATTAGAAGCTTCGTAAGAGGACTCGTAATTATCGGAAGGGGTTGGAGGGATGAATTTCGGTGGCCAATCGCGTAGATGCTTAATTCATTATTATACATTAACGTATGCGAGCTCGCCTCTTGATTCGTGACGCCAGAATTTCCGACTCTCCATTAAACGAGTCCTCGAAATATATTTAAATCATTAGCGAAATCATTAGCAATTCTGGTGATTGTAATATGACGCGTGAAACGTTCGGTGAGCCGAATGGCACCATTCTCGACCGTTTAATACAGAATTCCGGGATTTTAGGTATCGAGATACATTTCACACGATATTCCATGATTTCACTTATCGAAGTACATACTTTGATACGGGATTTCGTGATATTCTGGTGGGCCGACGCGTCGGGGGTTTGCGAATAATGCCGATCGCGGATCGATCACCGTGACCGGAGTCGACCACTTCCTGTTTCCGTTCGGCTGAACCGTAATCGACCGTAGGATTATCTCCTATTCATTCGATAACTGTACCCTGTCCTTTCGTATCTCGTTTTTCATCGAGCTCCGAGGAATATTTCCTCAGGTGTGCTCGACCTCTGGCCACTCGAGCCTACCATCGCGATTGAGTGAGCCTGGATCGACGACTCTGTCCAATCGCCGTCGAAAAGCGACAAAAAAATATCGAGTATCACCGCGACCAGGCGAAATAATCCCAGCGGTTGTCTGGTTTTCTAAACGCTCTCGACGAGGGGCACAGCGAGGGCCCATAGAATTCTACGAGCAATGAAACAAGGGTGAACGTTCGCGATAACTTTAATTAAAATTAATGCGGCCATTCAGGGAAATTATAAAATGGCTGGAACTAAACGAACCCGCCGCGAGAGGGAACGAGTCTTTATCGAGGCGCTGAATTTTTATGACGAACAGAACGATTTACGACCAGTTAATTGCCTGGCGAGTTCGTTCTTCAGCGAAACGATCAAGAAGCTGGTCAGGGATAAATGAAGACGGACACGGTTGCTATAATCGTCGACAGATATCTCCTGTGTCTAATAAAAGTTCGAGAACTGCGTTAGGAATATCGATTATCACATTGAAATTTAAGAGTGCAGTGACCCAAACACTTTCCCCATTTCTTTAAGCGGGTAGTCTTAGCAGTTTTTAGCTTCTTTCGTTCTGTAAAATTAATTTTTACAATAAAGAAACTCGTCCGTGGTTGCAACCATGACGGCAACCATAATAAAGAAAATAAACCTCAGTTTTTCCATTTTGGGTAACTATAACCCCGGGTCCACACCAAGGCGAACACGAACAAAAACATTGTTCGCGAACTTTTTCGTCTGTTCTTGCCAAGTCCACGTCGCTGCGAACATGAAAAACACTCAGCGTACGTTCACATACGGTTCGTACGCTGAGTTTTTTCCATGTTCGCAGCAATGTGGACTTGGCAAAAACAGACAAAAAAGTTCGCGAACAATGTTTTTGTTCGTGTTCGCCTTGGTGTGGACCCGGGGTAACAGTCTCCGCACCATCGCTCGCAGGAAAAGAATTTTTTTGGAGAAGCTTGCACCACCGATTATGTATACCTATGTATATATGCGATAAAAAAGCTAAAAAATTCCGAGTATTACTTCAAACATACCTTAATATGCAGGCAAAACGCCAAACAGTATAAACATATAGTTTTTCTTAAATAAATTCCCAAAGGTGCAATTAAGAAACGGGTAGTTACACTAAAGTAGATACCTACCCCCTTAACCCTGCTACGGTACTTGGGTCTTTATTAACCCAATCGTGTCTCCAGCTTGGAATTGCTTTTTAATTCCGACAGAACTACAATCGATATGCGTGTTTTTGAAGCGAAGAAGTCCGCGGCGGGGTTAAACGGGGGCTTGTTAAGCTTTCACAGGGAGCCAATCCTCCTGGGGGACGGCTGTGCTGCGCGATGCAGAATAACTCGTGCGGAACGAATCGCGGCGAAAAATGTTTTCCCGGCTGTGCGCCCGTGTTATATCGAGCCCCGGCAATTATCTTTATTAAACGGGCAGCGTTCGACGATGCGTCGCGTCCGTGCCTCCCCCCGCGATTCTTTGTCAATCTGACCCAGTTGGAATCAACAGGAGCCCCGTCGAATTTCGTATAAAAGATTCGAGCCGTTATGCAACGCGACACGGTCAAGCGGTTTGTTTATTTATGAGCCATTTGGTACACGATAGTAGCAAGGTAGGACGAGCGTTGTCAGGCGTGCGCGAGGCAGTAGCCAGAGGAATGCAACAGTTTTCGACTTTAGGGGTTCTTAAGGGGTGTTCTCCTCGTAGAAGGCAAATTTTTAATGAGACCAACCTTTCTTTAGAGACGACGTACAGAAGCACTATACAGTTTTACCGATCAGCATTATCCACACGTGTCGACTAACATCTCAGTAAGTTGTAAAAAAAATTCAGTCATATACAACAATAATTAATGGAGATACGCCTTAAAGGCAGTCGAAACTCTGCGGGAGTATCCTGGCCTGTCATACGATCCGCGAAGCGATAGCGATAATTGATAAGAGAACTAGAAAGGGAAACCGAAGTGAAAGGACGGGGATGCACTCGAGTGTGCCGCGAAAAGTGCAACATTTTGCAGGCTGCATTTGGGTTCTTGTACACAGCGGTGCTTTTTATCCAAGTAACATGTCTCGCAGGATTTATTTAATACTAACAGCGATAAGGTGAACGTCCTTCTCAGGTGCAACGTCCTCTTCATCAGTCGCACGCTTTTCACTCTCACTCGAGGCCGCCCGGGGCGAGGGCCATTTGCCTTAATCGCGATAATAATGAAAACAGAGTGAAAAAAGCGACGGGGTAGGGATGAGTCAAGGTTCGCCCGAGTCGCAACGCCGGATAGGCATTAACACCGGCTGGTTGCATTCCCCCCAGCTCCGATTCCGCGTTGGATATCGATACTTTCACCGTGAATCCGCGCGGCGGTGTGTGCGTGGCGGGTGCACGCGCGTCCACGCACAGGTGGGTCACGTTTCTCGCCTACACGTCTCCGCGGGGCCGCGTAATGCACGTGCGTGCGCGGAGGTGCATGTTGCGGGCGCGCGCTCGCGATCCTCGAAGGAAAAAGTCGGTCCGCCATGACGGAAAAGCAAACCAGAACCGCACGGCGAGCCTACCTTTTCCTTCGCCCGGCCATTCGCGAATTCGCCCTTCGACGCCGATCCTTCTACACGCAGGACCATTCCTCGTCGCTGTGAATTAGCACTGCTTCGCTAATTACCGTCACTTACCACGAGGCAGGTCGCTGGAATGCGAGGTGCCGGCGTGCCAAGTGGGATTGTTTATGCTTAATTAATTACCACTTTAATTTCGAGCAGGGGGAGGAGAATTTGTCGAACATATTGGGAGCCCCGGAGCACGGCTCGCTGCTCCTGTATTCGCCGCCCGAGGGCCCTTCCGGTTCACATGCAATCACGGCGCGATTGCCCGATTTCTACGTTTCCACGGTGATACGCTATTAATTTAGAAGATGACCAATTGCCCGTCATTAATTCACCATCCCCGGATCGCGATATTACCGTCGAATACGGCCAGGCAAATATCTCGAGGCTAGCGCAGGTAGTTTATCGTATAACGAGACGCGCCAGTGTTTCGCCGCGCAACATACGCGCGGTCCGCGTTCCGAAAGCTTCCGCGTCTGCTTTTTTCCGCCCCTCGAGGCTCGAGCCATCCTGATTCAATTGCTTTTCCACGATTAAAGGTCTAAACACACTTGGCAGTTCCGTGTCAGTTCCGTGTCAGTGTGCCATTGGTAAGAAGAAGAGGGGCGTAGAGGGTCTCTTCTTCTTACCACTGGCACGCCGGAACGGAACTGACACGGAACGGATATGTGTGCGCAGACCTTAAAGGTCTAAACACACATATCCGTTCCGTCTCAGTTCCGTGTCAGTGTGCCAGTGGTAAGAAGAAGAGACCCTCTACGCCCCTCTTCTTCTTACCAATGGAACACTGACACGGAACTGAGACGGAACGGATATGTGTGTTTAGACCTTTAAGGTTCCGTCTCAGTTCCGTGTCAGTCTGCCAGTGGTAAGAAGAAGAGACCCTCTACGCCCCTCTTCTTCTTACCAATGGCACACTGACACGGAACTGACAAGTGTGTTTAGACCTTAATTCGGGACCGTGCTGCCCGAAGTTGCTCGTCTCCTTTCGTGCAGTGTGCTTAGAGCATATACTATGGAGGTCTCATTGAAAGCTTGAAACTGTCCGCAACATGGTGCGAGAGAGAGAGACATGTGCGAGCGAGAGAAGTATATGTCCCATTCGACCGATATGCGCATGCGCCGATATCGTGCGAGAGAGAAACCATCGTCCGAACTGGTGCGAGAGAGTGAAGTAAGATTCTCTCGCTCGCAAGATGTGTTTCTCTCTCGCACGATATCGGCGCATGCGCATATCGGTCGAATGGGACATATACTTCTCTCGCTCGCACCAGTGGCACATGTCTTTCTCTCTCGCGTGATGTTGCCGACAGTTTCGAGGCAGTCACTCTAAGGCAATGATACCTCCATGTATATATGCTCTAAGGCAGTGTGTCGACCAATCGGTGGAATCTCATTCCGCGTTCGATTGCAAATGGATTTCACTCCTGGAGATTTCTTGCTTGCCACGGGCGTTCCCAGTCGCCGACTACGGTCCGCGGTCGAACGTCCCGCTTCGGGGACATTTCAGTTATCGAGAGTAAAAACGGACTAAGCCACATTTTTTTTTGCGAAATTGAGTTAGTAGCAATAATGCTAATCATATAAAATAGCAAATTTTTTTCAATGAGGGTCAGTCCGTTTTTCCCCTGAATGCCGGATTTCGTAGGAAACGAAGGAAACTTGCAGCTCTCGCGAAGCTTCCCACCAGAGGGATACCGGTTTCCTGTTAAAAGTCAGATTAGGAGGACGGATCTAAAGGTCGCGAACTCAGTGGTTACTGACAAAGGAACGCGTGCGCTGTTTTCCAATAAGAAATCCTCGTTGAGAGCAAACGGAGTGCCGGAGATAAAAGGCACACCGTGTACTCAATCCATTAATACCTTTACCACAGAGCACTAGAGCTTTTAAAGTATACCGAGCTTCGTGTCGAACGACAACGTCGCTCGAGTCATTTCCAGCAGCATAATCCCAATCTTATTGACGTTTTTATTCGCGAGATACCGGGGGAATAATCGGCCCCGAGTGTCGTGAGCAGTTCGCAGCGGGACAAAGGCGCGTCTTGCGCGGATTTTGCATTGTTTGGTATACCAGAATCTCGCCCCGGCGAAAGGGGGGGGCGTTTTAAAGTTAGCTCGGATCTAAAAACGTCTCGTGTCTCAGACTTTTGGTGGACAATGACGACCACCTTCGTTCCTTCCTCTCTTCCCCCCTTTCTCCCTTCCATGTCCCGTCCCTTTTTCCTGCCAGAAAGAATGACGCGTTCCAAGGGTTTTTTTTTACCGTTGAACGTTCCAGTTTCCCCGATCTATCGCGAGTTACGGGCATGGCCTCTGACTCCCCGGGCCGCTGCTGGAATATCATCGATAACTGTACCTGCAATTTCGATAATCGGGCTCGAAATCGCCGGAGCCCGTGTTCCGTTTGCCTGGAAGTAAGCTGGCTACGGCGGGCATACCGATCGTTCCGTAGACGGAACGGCGATCGAGACGAATGCCACCGGTGCCCTTTCGGTTTCTTCGATCTTTTCGAACGCGGTGCCTGGTGCAGCGTGATCGCCGGCGCGTCGACACTAGTGGTGGGGAACGAAAAAGAGAATGATAGATGCCGGCGTATTTAGGCGGAATATTTTTTATGTAAGAAAACAGCACTCGACGGGCCGCGTACGACGGTTACTAAATATATGCACGTGCTAACGTTACAGCGCCTTACGAGGGTGGAATATGGAAGGTGAGGGTTCACTTGCCCGAGCACTACCCCTTCAAATCTCCTTCGATCGGCTTTATGAACAAGGTGTACCACCCTAACATTGACGAAGTCTCAGGCACGGTGTGCCTAGACGTAATAAACCAGGCCTGGACTGCCCTTTACGGTACGTATACTACGCCCAATGCACCCCGATTCCAAGATACAACCACCTGTGCCACGTTTATATCACCCACTTGCCAACAACGGATTCTGCGTAACTCTAACATGGATACTTTGCCGTCTGTTGCAGATTTATCGAATATCTTCGAGTCCTTCTTACCCCAGTTGTTAACATATCCCAATCCAATCGACCCCCTAAATGGCGACGCAGCGGCCATGTATCTACACAAACCTGAGGAGTACAAGAAGAAGGTAGCAGGTGAGCGAAGGGGACCGCCGAGATCCCGTTTGTCCCGCTGCTAGAAATATACATACGATCTCCCCCATCGCCGAGGATGAGGTTTCTTTGTACTAATTATCCCGCGATCGACGCGACGCGCAAAATAACGACGAAACCTAGAACGGCCCAGGTTCAATACCCAAGTGGTGTACGTTAGCCGGGATGCAATTTCCTTCTTGATTTCTCGGCAGATTACGTGAGGAAATACGCGACGGAGGAAGCGCTAAGGGACCAGGAGAACGGCGGCACCGGGAACGGGATGTCGTCCGACAGCGAGTCTTCGATGAGCGACTTCAGCGAGGACGAGGCGCAGGACATGGAGTTGTAACCAAATATTTTACCATCCGTACCCATATCCTTAATCTCGATTCCCTGTAAAACCCGACATCGCTCGTCCTACCAAATAGAGAGATGCTTTACATTCTCGAACCACCGGACCTCACTATCGGTTCAGCCAACGCGGCGACTCTCGTCACTCTCTATTGTCTCGTAGAAACGTATTCGAGTCGCGACCAGGTTTGTTGTTTATCGTCGTGCGCGGGAGGGGGAGGGGGAGGGAAGGGTGGGTGTTTAATCAGAGCGGAGAACGAAAGGGTAGGCATCGACAGGGATGAAACGGAAAGACGATGACGATGATACGATGTAGAGAAAGAATAACGAGAGAATCGCTTTTGGAGTTCTCTTCACGCGCAGGCGTGGGCATCGTCCGAGCCGTCGTTGAATCGAGGGGACGTTTGCCGGCGTGGCAAAGACGCGCGCCCACCATTTTTTCGCCGTTCGAGAGAGAACCGTTTCTCATGCGAGTTCCACGGGCTCGCCCATCGACCGGGGCGTCGATCTTCCCAATTGCTGGGCCCCTCCTTGACTTTGCCATCGATCGGCCCCGTAACAAGTCGCGGAATCGTCGCCCCTTTCGTTTCGCGATCCGCGCGAGATTTTTTGTTTACTGTTTTAGCTTGGTTATCCCTCCTCGTTTTAAATTTTTTACACGCACTTAGACACTCTCTCTCTCTCTCTCTCTCTCTCTCTCTCTCTCTCTCTCTCTCTCTCTCTCGTTCTTTCTCTTTCTTTTTTTCCCTCCCGATCATCGATAACCGTGCACGGGGCGTTAACACGGTGCACGAGCGCCAGAGTCGATTTCGTTTGCCGACAATTTGTATTCCCCTCTGTCTCTATGTACGTACGAAACGCGTGTCCACGGGCGATTACCATGGAGCGCTGTCCGAAATTAGCACTGTCCCCGGTTAACGTTCATCTATCCCTCGCGCTTTCGAAAAATTCGTGCAGCGTAACGACTCTTTTGTAATTTTCACGAAAGGCCACTCGAGCCTGCGTGTGTCCCGTCGCCAGGGAAATCTGAACCTCGAAACGCACGTTAATCGGGAGGGGTGGGGGGGGGGGGGGCGACGACGCTGTGCGTCGAAAGGTTTTCCAATTCCGAACGATTGTAGTTAGAGTCACTCGAGGCTATCTATTCTTATCCCCTCCCTTTCGCAAGATCGTACTTATAAAAAGAAAGAAAAAGACTTGGAACATGGGTACTAGGTCCATTTCCCTTTGTTCTGTCATCACCATCCCTGAACGTTTCCCTCGTAGGGTGCAGCAACGGGAAACGGCTTCTACAGCAGTGTTAAGGACGCATCCACGGTTTAAACGGCGTTTAAGTTGCGATCTTAGTGTCGGAACGTGCCAACCGCTGTTGAAATCCGCCCGGTCGGCAGTGTTCGACGGAAGGAGAACGATCGAAGACCCGCGTCTGGATTATCGAACGTCCTCCTCGGCCACCTGCCTCGAGGCGCGCGCGACTCCATCGGGCACGCGATTTTTCGCCGTACCGGGGGACCACGAGGCCGCGCCGGTCCCAACGATGGATCCCCACCAGTATTCGGACATGGACGTTGATTTAATTGACGCGGCAGAAGGTAGTAGCAATTTCAATGCGGCAGTCTAACAACACCGTCGCAGGACTCCCGACGACGGAAGCGTCTTTCATTATTGTTTTTTTTTTTATCGCGGATATCGCTTAGAGTAATCGTTATTTATAGCAGACCCCTGGCGAAGCTCGTAACGCCTTCAAAATTCTCGGCCCAAGTAAGAGTCGCTTCGGAAGAGAAACGGAAACGCGTTATTTTAGCACGGCGCTGTATGGCGCGCGCGCGCGCGCGCACACGATTTTATCTCTGTTAACAAATCTTTTGATACGATCGATTTTTTTTCGAGGCACCTTTGATACGCGATCGGGAGCGCCGCACTGTGTATTGTTTTTTCGCGAAGCGGGGAAAGATGTTAGCGATGCTCGGCTCTGGGAGGGAAGAATATGGGGAGGAAGAGTGAGACGACATCGGGGAGGAGGAATTATGAATGGAAATGAAATTCAGAGGGGAAACGGTAGTTACTGGTGACGATTCGCGCGTGGCAATAATAGAGGGGAGGAGGGTGAACGATACGTGACGATATCGAAGCCCGCGTCAACGAGAATATTTGTACAAATCTTGGTGCACAATTATCTTCGTTTAGTTTGTAAATCGCTTCAAATTGATCTCTCTCCTTTTTGCGTGGTTATATGCAATACGATCATCTATACGTACAAGGTATAGGCATGGATGTTTTTAGTGCCTTCTCAGGCAGGAAATTGTGCCTTATTATTATGGGTCTCCGTGAAAAAGAAGGGAAACAGAAATGGGAAAAGTCTTATCGTGTAAACATCGGCGAAAACGACGAGCAATTATGCGTTAAGCGAACGCATCGATTGAATCGGTCGCTTGGAAGATTCCGAGAGCTACTGCAGCAGCGTGTGCTTTTATCTTCGAATATAGGAGTAAATAACATTTAAAGAAAAGAAAAAAAAAAGAACGAAAAAAATCAGAAAAAAAAACAGAAAGCAGCGATAAGCTTCGATAAGTTTCTTCAATGGTCGTTCGAGTGTTTTTGGAGCGCGTTCGGGAGGAACGAGGACGGAAAAAACGGGAGGAAAAGGGGAACGAAACTTCCACCTAAAGCAATTTGTAAGAAAGATCGAAATTTCTCGACTGTATTTTTCCAGTAGTTTCGCTCCTTAGTTTTTAACAAATGAATTTAATAATATCGTTCTATCACTACTCGTATATGGGCGCGTCTATCGTACCCGCTTTTTGCGAACACAATTTTCTACGCTCTGTCTCGTACGATCCAGATGGATACATCGCGGTTTAATTATCGAGGGAGAGCCATTGACTTTCATACTTTCAGAGGAAGCGCGCGTGGCCCGCGAGGTCTAGAGTTTTTATTTTAGTAATTATTTTACCCGAGCCGAGGGGACGAGTCTGAAGCTCGCGCAACGATAGCCGCGCCCGAAATTTTAATCGTTACTATTCTTTCTTCTCCTTTTATTTAAGGAACGCCGATGATTCACGCGATGGCGACACGTCGTTCTCGGTGATTTACCATTATCACGATTTATTTAAGGCGCGATTAGTCGCGTACCTTCTCGTACGATTCGCAGCGGCTCTATCCGTTTTGGTGAACTGTATAGAAAAATGTATTTACTGATTAGAGAAATGGTTATTAAAATGGAGTGAAACCAACGACGGCGTTTTGTATGGCTTATTGGGCATTCTGCCTCTCATTCGCCGGCCACCGTAACAATTATGTACGATCGCTTTGCGCATCGCTTCTTCTTTCGTTTCTTTCGCTCTATCGCCGCGCGCCGTTGCGATAGTCGCGCGTCCATCGGGGATTCCAGGCGGGAGCAAATATCAGAGTGGGAAACGTCCCGTGCGATGCGTTTTAACCCTGGTTTATCGGATTCGATACCGCGAAAGGAGGCGATTGATTCGTTAATGAACGGTTCGTAGCAACGTCGCGTAGCTCTTTTCTCCGCGCACTGCGAACTTCCAGCGAAGTTGGCGGTGGTAGCTTTAACGCCTCTCCATTAGCCACTCCCGAGCGCCAAGCATATTCTTTTACACGTCGCTTGCTTGAAAACACCAAAACGAGCACGGAAAGAATGCGGCAGAAGAAGAGAAGAGGCGTAGAGCCTGCGTTTCCCTCCCCGTAGATTACACAGTGATCGAGGTAAAGTCGTATCCACAGATCTCACGTTATTACTTTTATACATGTAACATAGGATTATCGTTTAATTGTACGTTATCATCGATCGTATTCGCACCAACATTATATGTATATGATTTCTTTTACTAACCGATTGTTTAACCGATTTGAACGGATAGTTTTTAATAATCATTTTTTATTTTTCCCCCCCGCAAGTGTTGTTTGTCTCTCCTTGCGTTCGCCATCTGCATCGTGCTACACGTTATCTTTCCCTTTTCTAGTTCACGTGGCCCGTTCGTTGGCATTGTACGCATCGAGCACTTCCCCGGTTAAAAATGACGTCGCCCCCTCCCCGAGAATTGCAAAATATATGAAACGTTATCGATGCCCCTGGTACCTTTTATTTCTCGCATTGCGCTAACAGTGTCGATCTTTGCAACAGAGTCTGGGAGTGTTCCAGCGATTCCGAAAGAAGGCTCGTGCTTCCGTGTCTCGAGTGATTCTCCGAAAGTTTGAAGAATAAGGGCCTCTGCGATGCCACGTCTGAGTTAGAAATACCTACGGCTTGAAAAGGACCACCTTGTAAAGGGCAGCGAACACCCGGGAGCGTGGCTTAGTAGACCAAGATTCTCGAAGCCTGTATGCGTTCGTTTTCTATACTCAAATAATACAAAGGAGTCGTTACTTGTGTCGAGACGTAACGCGCGGCGATTAGTAGCAGCGAATGGCTTCGATATCGGCGAACCGGCTGAACGAATAAACCCGTTGATTTAACATCTGCGAGCGAGTAAAGAGAGAAGCGTATGCGTAAGTATGAAACCGTGGGACAACTCCAAAAGCTAGCAGCGACGAGCAATGCCACTTGTTTGCCCAAGTGAATGTTTCTTCGTTTCTCCAAAGCGAGAGTTTCGTTTGACGCCGATCGCTCGTTTAACCCTTTCGCATTGTACCATAAGTTTTCCATTAAGGTTCACAGTGTTTACGATCCTTTCGTCGTAGCTACGTAACAGCCCGACTTTTTCTCTCTCTCTCTCTCTCTCTCTCTCTCTCTCTCTCTCTCTCTCTCTCTCTCTCTCTCTCTCTCTCTCTCTCTCTCTCTCTCTTTCTCTCCCTCTGTCAGAGCAAGAATAGTGGTGTTTAGAGTTCTAACGCGTCTGGAACGTTTTAAAGGTTCGAAGGAGCTTGCTCGGTGGCTGCTGCAACACCCTTGCCGAGCGCATCGGGGCTGCAATGGTTTCGGTGCACTCGGAGGAATTCTAAATTCCGCAGGCTCGTTCGTCGAGCATGATTATCCTTGCTCCGTCAATCGGGCAGGCGTTGCCCCGTTTTTTTAAATTAATTCCCAGCGGCGCAACAGAGACCGCCGCGTTGCGGGCGGAAATAATTTGCGGGCGATAATCCCCACCTTCAAGATAACTCTCATCGAGGCAAGGAAATAGCAATATTTTTGCTACTCGTTCATAATACTATATCATCGATGTTATCTAATGTGTTAAATGACGATGCCAACGTACGCATTCGCAATAATGGTTGATTAAAGCTAATACAGATCTTATCGTTATTGTCCGATCGGAAGCGATCGAAGCTAGTTTTACAGATGAATAATCCAACAACGACGCTGTTACGTTCACGGAGAATATATTTAATTCGATCCCGTCGTCGGCATGGTTCATTTTCCGGTCACCCTGACTGTCGGGGGCTCGCCTTTCTTTGTAATCCGTAGCCGGGGGGCGGAGCTCGAGGTTTCGCAAAATCTGCCGGCCCGCGCTGCGACGCGCGAAAGGCAGCCGTGCGCGAAACTGATGGATGCTAACGATGGCTAAGATCGCGCAATGCAGAGTACACGATTAACGATCGATGTGACGCAGCGAATAGCTCCCATTGCCGCTTCGCGGAATCGACATCCATTATCGGCAACTCGAAGCTCACTGGCTCGTACACTTGTTCGATATAAAGTTTCTGTATTAAGTGTTTCAGCGTAGCTAAAAAAAGAAAGAAAACGTACAAGTCGCCCCTTATTTTCAATCGATAATTATCACGGGAAGCGAATGATCGAGGCAGCTGCCCCGTTTCCACGTAGCGATCTTACAATTCTGTTGGACGGATAACTAGTCCGGAAATATATTCTCCAATGTACGCCTGAAGCACTGAGATGCGCTATGATATTTTCAGATTTGTAAGCGTAGGCACACGTATACCCCGAGGGCGGAGGGGTGGCGCGGTAGCGGAAGTCGAGGAACAACAATCCTACCCAATCGTTTGCGAGCCGATCGGGAATAATAGTAATACACGAATACAATTAAATATATGAATTACATATATCGGGGTGGCCGGTACGGGAAACGCCCCGACGCAACAATATATATGTGATGAATGATCATGAGAAGGGAGATGCACAATAATGCGGATTAAAGAGAGCGGGGCGAAGGATATTTTGTTTTAGTCGTTTCTAATCGGCGAGTCTCGGTTGCGCGGAGGCAAGGTGACGGCTTCATCTCATCGACGTTCATTCGCGGTCGTCCAGAATATTTGATCGCCGGCTCGATCAAACGACGAACGAGATCGAGTCAATCGGGCTTTAAACTTAGGCGCGCGTCAGTAGATGGTATTCTCTTATAGAGTGTAACGTTAGGTGTAACATTAAGATGCTGAAACATATGGAACCGCGATTGTCACTAACTCTGTAGTAGATCAGCCACCGGACCGCGCGACAGTCCGCGAGCAAACGCGAGAAAGGGGCAGCGGGAGGAAAATTGTAATTAGCGAAACACTCGTCTTTAATCCACTTGCAATGTGTTCAGTTCAGTTTTCTGGGAAATGTCGGGAACGCATGCCGATCGGAATTAAATCGTCCAGGTGATCGTAGATCGCGCGAGTACTGCAGAGTTTGCAGGGAATCGAGACGAACTCGTTAAAAAGAGTGAAAAGTTCAGCTTTACGTGGGAAATGAAAATGGGAAAGGCGGGAGACGAGGGGTGGAAATGCCGTTCGGGGCACTTGTTCGGATGTTTTTCCAGCGATAGGAGATCGGTTGTAGTAGCTGACAAAAATGTTTTTGGGAACCGTAACCACGTTCCGCGTGTCGATCGTCAGATCGGATTTATTGGTGTCCGTAGAGGTATATATATTTTCTTACTGTATAACGGTAATTAGCTCCGCTGCTTTGACACGTTAAGGCCTTAGTACATTAAAATCAGTTGCGTCGCACGAGTGATACCAGTGAAACGAGGGGGAGGAGCGAGCGACACGATCCGCGATCTTGATCGCGATCCACCGGTTCGCGGGAGAAACGGTGCGGTCGAATTGTTCGCCGGGGATCGGGAGATCGAGCTTCCTCGTTCGAATTCTAATTCGAACTGATTTAAGGGGACTAGAGCCTTAAGCTAGCTGTAAAATTTCCTTAGGTACCTATTGTTTTAATATACGGATTGTCTATGTATGTCTGGAATGCTCGCGTCATTAAACGAACAGAGGGGTTCGGGGGATAGAACGGAACAAACTTTTTGGTAAAATTCGGGAAACAGTGATGTTACGAGTGTCTCCGCATTTCACTCATTTTCAAAGCGAACGAAAATATGGAGGATAGGTACGCGCAGAAGCGGCGACGCGGCGTGCTTCTGTTTTAAAACACGTTTCATGGATTTGTTAAGGATCACAAAATGTCTTTCTAGTTAGTATAGTATAACGATAATTAAGAACTCGCTGATTCCACGTTCTCATGGCTCATGGCGACACAATAAAGAATAACAATGAACACTACACTATTACAAATATTTATTATAAATAAGATATAACAAATATAAAGGATGAATATATTATATTGAATTAATAATGATTGAACGAGATGAAATTTTTTGGTACAATAAAACGAAAAGATCAACTTCGCGCATGTTATTTTCGGCCCAACAATGCGTATCCTAGAATCCCATTACGATTCTATAAAATCCCAATCGTTTCTCTTCTCTTGCATGAGAAGTTTATTAGCCCCTCTTTACGTCGAGGTGATTTAAATTTACCGCCAGAAGTGTTTCACTCTGCTGTGTCGGTCGATCTTGCCTCCCACTTGTCCGTAAATAACTGCAATATCGACAATGTACCAGCCGCAGGTATAGCCTTCATTCTCCATTAAAAAAGCAAGACTTACAATCAAATTTAACGATTACGTCTTTAAATATTACAAATGCTAGTAGGTATGCCCCAACATAATTATATTTCTGAGTTATCAATTTCATGTAAAAATGACTGCCTATGCATCTCAGGAAACATCTATATCATCGACCAGCGTTTAAGTTACATTCTACATTATTAATCTAAAGAAACAGTCTGTTGGTATCGTTAACAATTATTGTTAGTGGTTACAGTATTACATTATCGTTCCAGCAAGTTTGAGCAATGAAGCGTGACAGAACGATTAAGGAAGTGGATTGAGAGAAATGCGACTCGATTGATCAGGCGCGACTCCCGCCATATGCAATGCCGACGGTGCCCGAAGGCGCGTCGCGTGCTCTCGTGCGCGTTCGTGGCCGGTACCCCCAGTCGTGCCAGAACCACCGACCGGTGTGGACGTGTTTCCTCGTGCGTCGTCCTTCCGCTGTCGTGTACACGTACTTACGCGCGTATCGGTCATACACAACGACCGTGCGAACCGAGTCGTTCACTGCCGTCGAGATTCCACCGTGTCGAGTGCATTTTCGGGGCCGAGGTCTGCTCGCGAATCGAGCGCGAAGCACTTGGAATCATTTAGTGCCGCGAAGAGTATCTCGTGGACATCCGTGACACGTACGTGAGAAGAGGCGGCCGATCGCGTACACATTGTAACGTGCATCGGGACGAACGGAAGCATCGCCGACGTGCTCGAAGAATCGTCAGCTTCCAGAAGAAGCGGCCCCAGCATCACTGAACAGGCGCGACACCGCCTCGGGGACACGTTTCCCGTCGCAGGCGTGAAGTGCAACCGAAATTGTTGGAACGGCACGGACGGCGGAGAAGTGAGTAAACATGTCTCTTTTTCTTGTTCCCTTTTTTTATTTTTCGACTCGGAACGCTTACAGTGCAAAGTGCACGTTTCGTCTCATTCGCCCCGAGTCGGATAGCTTCTGCCTTCTCTCTCTATCCTAACATCGGATATCCTTGGAAAGCTATTGCGCTTTTTTCTGCTGGTCGTTCACACTCGAAGTAGCCGATCGTTCGCTGGCATCCGGATAGGTTAGATTCCGTGCAGCGTTAGCGCGGAAAGGTGCCGCTACCGATTTCGCGCGTCCACTCGTTTCCATTCGTTAACCAGTCGGTGTCTTCGTGACCGATAGGGCCTGTCCGAATGGATACGCGGGTTACGGAAGAAAAATGTCACCCACGTCTTCTATCGGGGATCAGCTGACAGCCCACAGCCGCGATCTTTTTCAACGGATCCGCTGGACGTTAGCCGCCCGTGCGGGCTTAATTTCTACGCGTTTGAATCTCTCTCGGTCGCCGACGGACGCGGCGGGCTATTATTCCCCGCGAATAACTCGGGTAATAGAAACGCTCGGATTTAAACATTCCTCCGGTCGCGTTAAGTGGATTCCCCGGCCCGATTGGCGCGTTTTATTTGTCTCCCCTCCAGCGATATTTACCGCCATTACCATACGACTGGAAGAAATAAGCGTGATCGCTACCTCTCCGCGATCGAATACCCAATCACGCTGACCCATTTTCTCCACCCTGTACGTCAGCCTACACTTCACAATTATCATCGAACCATTGCGAGTCTGAAATTCGACGGAACGTGCGCATTTACTGCAATATCTTAATCCGAGAACAATCATCGCCGTAATCATCGGATCCTCTTGGCTAGGCCGACGTTAACCACGATAACAGTCGCGTGCAACGGGCCCGCGATATTTGCATTCGGTTTATCGCGCGGAGCGTCCGCGTAGTAACTTCGCTGCTGATTAGGCCCGGGCGAATTTACATCCGATTGCCGTGTCGCTTTGCACACCTTTTCCACAGCGAATTAATCAGCGAAATTCGGCGGCGGGGAAAGGTGAAGCTGGAGCGGAGCGTGCGTCCATTTCCGTTACGCCAGCGTGCCGTTTGTACTGTCTATTATTAGTTTTATTTCGGTGCAAAATGCAATCGTATTATACGGATCGGTGCAGCCCGCGCGGGTGAGGTCGAGCGCGCTCGGTAGAGGTTAACGACACACACCGTTCGTCGATGGAGATCACTCGTCCCCCTTCTTTCTTCGCCCGCGTTTTCCCCTCGAATTCGAATCCACCGACCCGATATATCGGTATTCGGCGACACGCAAGCAGTTCGCTGGAGTAAATAGACGACGATCAACAGAGGCCAACCGCTATTTCGATCTGCCTTCGATGCACGCCGGACGAAAAAAAGTGTGGGCGGCTGGTCGGTGTGTACGCACGTTGCAATTCGCGATCGTCGGTGCTTGAATTTCTCATCGAAGAAGTCGAACGCACACCCCTCGCCGCTTCGATTCGCGCGGCGTATCCGTTGTTCGGCGTGCCGCGGTCGCGCGAGTAACGTTATTTTTGTGTATGCGTGTGCCGCCTGTCGGTTTCCGAAGCGAATAAATATCTGTCTGTGCCTCTTTCTCGTCGGTGCGGATTTTAAACGCGGACTGAAATTTATCGCTGTTTGATCGGCAAATATTATGTATTCCGACCGCGACGTTTATTTGCGCGCGTACGGACTACACGGGGCGGTCGAAAAGTAATTGCACATTGTTTTTGTATGGATCTTAAGGGGCGGACGGAATTTATTTTAATTGGCAGGTGTGGAGCATTCGGATGGTAGAGTCCATTCGCGCGTTTATCGATACGCGAGGTTGAAATTTGGACGAGGAGGCGTGGAAAGTAATGGAACGGGACGGTGGAAAGAAAGATCGTAAGCAACGACGGTCGCGCAGAGTGGCAAGGAATATTGAGATAAGTTCAATGACTTATCGTACAAGGTCAGCCAAGGTCCCGAGCAAATAGCCGCGTGATCTTGAAATCGGCAATCGTAGTGCTCCTTGGCGGTGCGACGTCACTGAAGCTTTCGAGTCTTTTTCGATCATTAGCAGTGCCACATTACAATGCGCGGCAAAAACAAATAGTTCCATGATCTGTGGCGGGCTATAAATAGCGTATCTGTAAACGAACTCTTTCCTTAGAACTTAGCGGGGAAGAATCAGTGAATAGAAACGTAAAAAGACTCGGTTCTTTTAAACCCTGCCACCCAAGCATTTTTAGATCCGGCTCTGTAGAAACAATTAATTTTCACGTACACGAGCTTCATTTCCGCGCAACCACTCTTCTCAGAACAATGATCTTCGAAGCGTTACAATGCAACACTTGCGAAACTGTAATTTCTGCGAATCTGAACTAAATGCGTGATTTTATTTATTCAGGGACGAAACTAGGTTCATTCTGTCCCCCCCCCCCCCCCCCCACCCCACATTTTACCACCTTGTATTGCCCACCTTAGGAGGTTGAGTCCACACTTTACATAAAAAAGGTATAATAAATGTGTTTATTAACTGGTTCCAAACATATTGCAGGTACCCTAATTTGTTTGCTGTTTGATAACAGATAAATAAATTTTAAATAGATCAATTTTAATTACTTTTCCATAAAATGTGTATCTCCTTTATTCCTAATGAAATAACGTAATATATAAATTTGAATAAAGCCATTGATAGCCTTTCCAAAATTATGTCTTGCCAACATACTAATTGTAAGAGATACACCGTACATGAGGTGCGGGATTGAATCAGTAGCATATACTCTTTACTATAGCATATTTTAATGACGAAAAATAAAATAATAACATCATTAAACAATATAGGTATTATGCCATTAGACGTATATTCAATCGCTATTGTGTAAATAATGGTAGGAAGCACGAAAAAATCAACTATACAGTAATTGTAGAAAATTGAAGGCTCTTTTAATATTATTTGAACAAAATTTCGATAGGGCTTACCATTTTTGAGAATTTCTTTAAATCCACACCATTGATGAATTCTAAACTTTAAGGCCTGGTGTCCGATTGCAATAAACTTTTTCAAGGATTATTTTCTTACGAAGTGGAACCATTTCAGGAGGTGAGAGCAAAGAAATACGAAGAAAAACTCAAGACGTATAAAAAAGGGTCACCTTATAATGCTCACGAGCAACGTTTTCGACGGCGCTGATATACACTTCGTTTGGCGCCCCCCGCAAATCGGCGCCCGGGGCACAAACACCCGCTGCCCCCCCCCCCCCCCCCCCCCCTAGTTACGTCCCTGTATTTATTCGTCGTCAACGTATACCGCGGCATAGCCGGAAGCGGATTTGTGTATAGCAGTGTTTTCCAAACTTTTTGCGGTCGCGATCCTCTTTTATAATATTCAAATAACCTCCATATTCTCCATATGACGTAAGGTAAATTTAATACGGCAAAGAAAACACATTAAAACTAGGCATTTTAGAATATAATTCTAACTTAATAATATTTAAAAAAAAAAACGTTGCGACTCCTCAGAAAACACTTCGCGACTCACCGGTTGAAAATCACTGGCGTATAGGCAAAGGGCGGCAAAGTTTGGGCGAAAGAAATTGAAAAGGTAGGAAAATGTTTTTATTCCCGCTGTTTTGACCAGGTGATCTTTAAACACAGAGGCTTGAGACAACTTTAAAAATCATTCCCTTTTTTTTTCATGCAGCAAATTAGCAATAATTCATAAGTGAGTTGTCATATTCAATTAGTTTTAAAATTCTCTTGACACTTTTAAATTAAAATATTTGCTGATATTTCGCGGAAACGGTGGCGGCCGCTTGCTTGCTAGCGGCTAACACATCGAGCTTCCGCTTCTGCTTGGCCGGTCATGTATGATATAAAAGAAAACCAGAACCTTGACACTCTCGGTCATCAATTTTCCACGTGAAACGTCCAGTTCCTCTTCCATTTGCATATAAAAGTGTGCCCATGTGCATATTCATGGAATTCATATGTAGGTGCATCGATACCGATGTGCATCGCGTTAAATCGATCGATCGCTCGCGCGGCCGCGACAACGTAACGAGCGGAAAATGGCTCGCGTCGTCGGCAGGAAAACCTTGGGTGGGGAAAAACGAAACTGCGGGAGGACGTAACGCGACACTACACGACACGACGATCATCGTGTTCTCGCGCGAGCCGCGGATTTCGCAACTCATGAAAATTATACCGCTCGTTTCGCGAAACGAGATAGCCTTTTATTGTCGCGCGCGCGGCCGTCGAAACGCGCGGCGAGGGTTGGGCTGCTCGAAAAGGATAGACCAAGGTGCACCGGTTTTAGGAATTCCTTTAACGCGCCGTCCGGTGCGGCTCACGTGAGCGCGGGATCGCAAAATGATACTTTGATTCATGGTCAATCTTCAGGGAAAGAGAAAGAAATTCGTTTGATAGGGGTGGGTTCGAAGCTAATTTTTAAATTCTCGGAACTCGAATCCGAAAGTTTGCAAGGCTTCGAAACTCGAATCCGAAAGTTTGTAAGGCTTAGAGACTTTCGAACCTCGAAGCTGTCGAAACCTGAAACTTTCGAAACTTGAACTGCTGATTCTGTTTTGTAAGTGGAATATCTGGTTTTAAGAACTGGAGTGAACAAAATTTTTGCATAAATCTCTATTGACCAGCTTAAACAAGATACAAACAAAAATATAAGAATATTTTTGTTCTATACTCTCTGTATTCAAAAGGGGTTTCCGTTGATGATAATAATAATAATAAAATAATAATAAAAATAATTTACCAATTCTCGAGGTACGCTGCGAACCATTCTTTGCGCAAAGTTTCGATCCCTCGAAACTCAAAACTTTCTTGAGTTTCGAGGTTTCGACGCTTCGAGAACGCCATCCCTAGTTTAAAGCATGTTGTAGTTATTATTTTTTAGTAATAAGGTAAATGTCCCAATGGCGAAACAGTTAAGGAAGCAGTTGAGATGATTGCAATTTTTTTTATATTTAAATAGTATAAAATTATAACTAAATATAATTATTCGAAAGCGTAAAATTTCTACTTTCACATAACGTAACAAGAATCTACATTTGTTAAAGCAAAAGTTTTAAATTAATTAAAACATGAAACTGTTCACATGGCCCAGTAATTAAATAAAATTCATAGCGTGTCCCAGTCATTAATTAACAGTGTCCCAATTATTGAATATGTATTTAATTTAACTATTTCTATCAGTTAATGAAAAGAAATCAACTGACTATAGTTCTTCTTCTTTATCTTTTTTACCTTCGGCATGACTTTATGTCTGAAAAAGTTAAAAAATGATTAAAAGTATATTATAAAAGTTTAGGTTATGTTAATATTATAACGAGTATAAGATTAATTATCCTAATAATTCTTAAACAGTATTATATTTTTGTCTAGTTATTATTAACGTAAATATATAGGATACAAAAAATACTTACTTTGGTACAATAAATATTTATAATTTTATAACTACTGAACACTGACGTCTGTAACACCGCGGTTAAACAACCATTGAACACACGTTTAATGATTGGTACATGCATGTTACCGTGTACTAGTGGATAAACGCAACAATTTCAATATTAAAAACAAAAAATTATTAAAAGATCCAATTAATTTTAAATTCTTCAATGTATAATAAATCCAAAACAACTGTATAATTTCAAAAATTATAAAATAATAATTAATTACAACCTTAACAAAAATATTCTCTCGCTTGCTTGAGCCCATTAGGTAAGAAGCGAGATTGAAACTGTTGAAGCTTTACTGTACAATAATATTTTTGTATGATATAACTATTCAGTTATGTAAGCTTATAATTGTATCTATATAAAGCTAATACATTTTGCAATTATATTTCGAATAGTTTAAACGTTGCAAATTAGTAAAACTATTATTATTAATAAAATTTCTTCTCAATTTTTAATTATTGGGCCATGTTTAAGGACTGGGACATTTACCTTATTCCTTGAATTTGTATTACTATCAAGTGGAAGTAGAATGTAGATGAAAGGTTCCTTAATTCTTCCCTATGGCATTGCCAATCGCATTTCTACCAGAAAAACTCGGCACATGTGCCCCACGTGCGAAAAACAATACCGAAAACCAGTAAGACAGTGCGAAAAGAAACGCAGATGTTTCTTTTATCTTCTCATCTCTAATTCGTCCCAGCCGTTAGGCAATAATCCTCAATTGACTATCAATACGATCTAATGAAGCCGTACTGACGCATCGATGAACTCCGCTGTGAAATCCTGAGCCCCGTTTCAGCCTATAATATCTCGAATTCCTTTCGGCGCTATATCCATTACGCCGATAAGCAATATAGCCCATCAGTCAACGAGCAACATCCATAACTGGACACGCTATATTACCGCATAATTAGTTATCTTATTCCCATTCCAATTCATCTCCAAGCCGCACTCGCGGAATTTCAAATCCCGACGCAGCGCGCGGCAATGGCGAAGAGATTCGCAAGAAACTTATTATAACCAATATCTGGACCTGGTATTTTTATTTAAGATTATCAACGGTAAAGTGGATAACCCGCTCGTTACTAGCTTAATTCAATTTAATGCACCAGGCTACCCCACCAGGAGTCCACTTTTATTCAACCCGCATCAGTATACCTCGAGGTTTAACGCAAGCGACCCGCTCTACAGGATATGCGTCCTAGGTAACGCATTCTTCAGAAACCTCGACTTTTTCTCTGGATCCATTAGCGGGTTCAGAGTCAATGCCTACCGTGAACTCTTGCACCGTAGCTAGGTTAAGCGCGCATTTAATACATTCTTGCCATTTTTTGTTTCTGTCATTGTTGACTCTACCTTGCGTCTTCTTTATTCATGTATTATATGAAATGGTTTCGACCGTAAATGTCAAATAAATAAATAAATAAATAACCAATATCGTCGATGGAATGTGTTCAATCGACGTTCTTCGTACGCACTACACGAACCGTGATGTAAATTCGATATCGCCTCGGTGCACGGCAAAAATGCTGTTGCCTCGTGAATATTGGATGTCGCTAGGCGAGGGCGGCGGGGGTCCATTGATGGATCGCGTTTAATTCTATTATTCGAGTCGATTAACGGAAGATTAGCGGGCCGCATGGGGCAGGCTTTGACGCTTTGTTGGCAGGCTTTCGCGTAATACACGAAACGGTCGCAATAAATTCCTCGTGTCCGATCGAGGCTGTCCATCCAGCGACGTTTCATTAACGGTTCGCTTCGCGCGTCCAATCAGGCGGGCAGTATTTTTCAGACAACGTCGCGAGACCTTCGCTGCAACGCTCTGCGAAAAATTGCCCACCTTCATTTCCATATAGAGCAGGTTTCTCCTAGAAACGTTGCGGAACGACGGTGGTCAAAATGTTACCATCTACTCGCCACGAAAAACAGACGTGTCCTACGATTCTGTTCAAATCTTTATTGGATGACAGAATAGATGCGAGGACTTGTTTGTTCTTCGGGTGAAGTAGCATAGTTCTAGGGACTTTGAATAAAATAAAGTTATTTGGAAATTGTCCAGGTCAGGGTAGGGGAAAGGTGGGATAGTTGATCACAGTTCTGCTTTTTCATTAAAATAATAATAATGGTTTGCTTTGTTTGTATTTAATTATGTAAGTTGTGATTCTTACAGTATTCTCAATATACTTTGACAAATTTGAGAGCTGAAAACTAATTTTAATGACAGAATTTCAACATTTTCTGGCAGTGACGTTATGCACAAGTATCCCCCACTGAAGGGGAGACTTGATCAAACGGTTAGGGAGACTTGATCAGTGAACTTTAAGAGTAAATAACACATTAACTTTCTAAAAAGTATTTATTATCTTCGTCAATAACATGAAATAAAGGGAATATCATAAAAAGAAAGTAAACTATAACAAACTTGAAGGAATTACTGAAAAATGAAACCGAAGAATTAAACTCTATGGCATAAAACAACATAAATGCATTCTTAAAAGACATTTCACTTAGATATCATCTGATTAAGATGATGATGAGGAAAAGATTTTCCTTCTCACTTTCTTTGTCGTATTTTTCTGTTTCATTGCCGTTCTATGGTTCTTTTTTTAAGCATTTTCAGCTGTTCAAGTATCCCACCTCACACACTGATCAAGTATCCCTCAATGCACTCGATTTGAAAAAGATGAAAAATTGAACTTACCTTAAATATTTAGATCAATCAATAAATAGCATTAATAGACCAGAAAATGCCGTTTTTACTTAGTATACTTCAAATCGTTGAAAATGCAACATTTACTCGAAAAGGAGGAGGAACAAGCAGACCGAAATATTTACTTTTTGGCTGCAAATAAGATCGAAGCTTCTAACAACATTATTCTATGCTCCCAAAAGAAAACTGCAACGTGAAGTGTTGCGATAATGTAAACATTACCACGATAGCGTGACAGCAGGCACAAATTGTCAATATATTAATTAAAAACCTGATGTGATCATGTACCCCCGCTGATCAACTATCCCACCTTTCCCCTACTGCTAATTCGCTACACGAAAAGAGAAAGTGAATTGTTTTTAAAGTTGTCGCAAGCCTCCGTGTTTAAACGTTTCCCAATTTCTTTCGCCCGAAGTTCTCGCCCTACACGGAAAAATGTTTTCACCCTTGAAAACAGTGTTTGTCGTACACTGTTCAGATGAGTGCTCGGTCATCATGCGGTGACGTGTTCAGCACCATCGCTCTCGATGCGCGAACACCGATATTTTCGGTGCTCGCCGTTCGTCGTCTGAACAGTGTACGACAACCACTGTTTTCAAGGGTGAAAACATTTTTCCGTGCAGTCGGCGACGGTGCGTGCACGTGATTATACGATGCCTATTATTTAAGCACCGTTCCCAATTGTGAAAACATTTTTCCGTGTACGCTACAGCCTACTTAGCCTGTACCAAAATCTGCCCCTGACTTCGAGGCAATCTTAATCGAGTTTGCAGAGTATTCCTTAATTACCGCCTCTACCGCATCGCGTTTCCTGCTTCGCGACACATGTCGCGCGAAATCGAAAGCTCAATTACCATACGCGTTCTTAGCAGACAAATTACCAATAAGTGGCCGTTTGAAAGGTGGGTATCAGGCGCTGGAAGCCGATGTTAAAAAGCATGAATACATCTGAGTCACACGTACGCGTCCCTGCTCCTCGTGGCTTTTTCTCTGAATGAACACCGGGAATAGAACGTTGCGGTTCTGAATGGAGCAACGCATTTGGCTACATACAAGGAAGCTGGGGACAGATATAGACACCTTAAACGAGAAAATAGTGTCCTCTGACTTCTGCATATCGTTCCAGTCGCTACCAACGGATCTCTACAATTCCGTACAAAATTCAAACCGCACGATTCCAAAGCAAACGTTAATTTCATATGTACGTAATTCGTGACAGAAGGAAGTGATTCGCAGTGAATTCGTTGAAACGCAATCGGAGGATGATTATAATTTATAATCCTCGATTATTATATCAAAGCGAAGAAGAAGCATCGCGGTTGCCTCTGGAAATAAACCGACCTTCAACCTTAGCCTGGGTGTAAACAGCGCCATTGATTTGGGTTCAGTTTTGCAGAAGAAATCGATGATGATGCACCAAGGTAGAAAACGTGCCGGGAGATGTTTGATTTCTGCGCGGATGCAACTGCATACGTTGCCGCGATTGATCGAACCGACTGCTGGAGCGACTCTATCCTCCGGATACACAGACCGCGTGTAAAAACTACGCAATTCTCGGAGCAGCGCGCGGATCGTGTTCCGCCGGATCGATTAGAGACCGTGGATGTTCGATCGTTTGAAACGCGAACGGCCTCCAAAGATCGGGTTCGGTCCACAGACGGGGGAACGCAACGCCGACCAATTTCCGCCGTATCGTTTTCAGGGCGGATTCAGTTGGACAGGGAGACGGATGGCAATTTCCATCGCGAAATCGAGTTTACGTCGGTCTGTTTCATAAGAAGCGCGACGCGATGGAACTGGAATCTGTAGAGGTGCAAAATATTTATGGCAATGTTGCCTCTGATGGCTGCAATTACCTACCGCGGCAGTTGCATCCTGCAAATTGAGAGCTACGCGGACACGATTAATCTGTCGCGTTTACTCGATCCAGCCACGGGATTCACATTTTTTTTCCTGTTTATGGATCGTTCCCGGATTAGTCGAGAGGCAATTTGCAGTAGCGTTTAATAGACAAATCGTTTCTGGTGCTCAGAGAGCGGGAGATGTAAATGGCAAATGTACGAGTCTCTGAAAAATGTAACCTGACGTAAATCAGAAGAGTTTTAAGCTTGACTAGCCTCCACGTTCCTCTGCTTCGCATTGCTTACTAAGAATTCTCTTGATTCCCGGAGCCTTGTGTAACCCATATCTACCCAGAGAGCTAAAAGATTCATTCGGTTTATCCACAAAGGCGCCAATGTATTTGAAAAACACCTGGGGCTACGAAACGCACAAGGGAGATCAATAATCAAACGCCTGTGGACCATTTTGGCCACTCAAACGCAACGCGATCGAATACAAAGATGTTTGTAGCACTTCTAATGTAAGGTCAAATGGGTGGTCCATTTATATGACCATTATTTTTATTGCCCCTCGACTGAAATCATTCCTGAAGCGTGCCCGAGTGATGAGGGAGCACGGCGCACAGTCACCCGACGCAAACAGTGTTAAATTCCCTCTAGCCCACAATTAAACGATCGCCTCTGTTTTGTTGCAGGTGTAGCCATGAATAATTCACTGGGCTGAAAGGCGGATTTTCATCGACTTTGAGGCACCGAGAGACTCGATAGCAACAGCGTCAAGATGGGCGAGATCCTCGGCTCGGCGAGCTTCCTCCACCTCGGCGACATCGTCAGCCTCTACGCGGAGGGAAGCGTCTCGGGATTTCTTTCCACCCTCGGGTAAGTTGAATATTCATCGGATCATTCCGGCTACTTACCATATTTCAGACCGCCAGCAGCCTGCCGCATCCGTGCTCCTCTATTCCGCAATCGAGGACGCGGAACAGAAATTCTTCGGTCACTTTGTTTGGTCGGAGGAGAAGCTCTTTCTCAAGGTAGAAGCTTTTCAACGAGCTCAAAAGACGTGGGAGTAATTAATAACGAAACTGGGACCTCGGCGAATGTTATTTGTGGTCGAAAATTCGAGAGAAAAGGGTTTCATAATTAAGCACTCACTGGTGACGTGGATTCCAAATGACCTACATTTTTCAATAGTAAGATTTCTTCAGCAGTCGCAGTAGGATGTCCAGGGACCATCGTTTATTTCCATATTTACATGTATGTATATGTTCTTGAGCTTCTGGTTCCTTCAATGAATCAAATCTTTCTGTGGTTGAGATAGAAGATGGAGTTTTGCAGAATAGCAGTCGTTTAAGATCCCCGAGACTCCACCCTTTAGCTACCCCTACTGTGTCCTTTCGCTACCCCATTACACCACTCTAAGATCATCAACCTCGATCGCATATTCAATTAGATAAAGTGTATGTTGCATCTATCTTTGGACGAGATCTCGCTACCCCATTTTAGCACTCACATCGCGCGCATTCACCCTATCAGTCAAGGAAGAGCTTCGGATCAGATCCGGACGAAGATTGCATAGCTTAACAGCTTGTTTTCACTTCCTTCAGATTCGAGTCAGTCTCCGGGGATCCCGATCCCTCGTGCCCCTATCAACGTGCTCCGATCTCAGGATATTTATCCAGCTATTTACATTTCACGCGCGAACGATCCATCTTTTCTGTCGCGCTGCCGCGGAAGGGGAAGGTCTCCCATTTTTAGAGCCACTGAAACCTTCAGGCTGCCCTGGGCGTACCGCGGTATAAACTGTTCTCTATTATACCTGCCGAACGATTAGATATTCAGTGCAAACAGCGATATCTTCTCCTTTGAAATCTTTCGGCGCGCTGTTCCAATAGACTCACAGTCGCGTGCATTTTAGAGCGTAGAGGATTTGATACTGAACATTTCCTTGAAATTAGGGCGGATCAAACTTAGAGTCTCCCTCTAAAGTTCGCGTGTAGGACGGCAGTTTACCGGTTGTCGATCTCGGGAGACTGCGAGTCTCCTTCCTTCTGCAACACCTCAGCCAGCTCGTCAGAATGGCCATTATACGCAATTCCTACTTGTCGAGGACCGGTTCCATGCAAAAAGGCCCCAGTTGGCCGCGTGCACCAGCGACAGGTGTTTGCATACGTAATCCTGGATCTCGAGGAGACAGCGAAGGAAAACACACAGCGTATTAATGTAAGCGAAACATTCGACTGTTGCATCATCGTGTATTCGCCGGGTTAAGGAGTTACGCTACTTGAGAGTTAAAGGCACGTGCTACGTAGCCAGAAGGAAATTCAGAAGCGTGCGGAGTAACGCACGAATTCCACGAACCTCGATTTCCTCGATATTCGTTTCCATGAATGCAACATTCGTAGTTTCGTGTAGCTTCCTTCGTTCAATATATCTCTACGCAGGCTAAAACCTCCACATCAGGAAGATTCCTCAGCACTGTAGTTTATAGATCGTTTGAAGCTTTAAAAGCCTACGATCGAATGCCAATACCACTTCAGGGACCTTCCTCCCAATGCTTCTGTATCCTCCAGAAAGAATCCCAAGTCGACACAACGAGCGAGCGATGCACGTTACATATTGCATTCCTCTGCAAAGTGCATAGGCTGTGGACGCATCGAAACTTCAGCTCGTTCATGCGCAATCAACGATACATGCGGGTCCTCGTGTTTCCCAGCTTTCGAAACGGCTCTGACGAGGCATTAAACGACGGCACGTCCGCAGGAAAGTTATTAATCCTCTTACCAATAAACCCCTACTCTGCCCGAGGTACCGGTTTCCGTTGAATATATTTTCACCCCCTGGTCGCGGGAGCCTGCTATTCTTTGCAGGCGTGCATTACAAGCGCGCTCTGATGGTTTGAGGGAACGTAAAGATAGGACGCCGATACCGGCAGGTAATAAGGCGATCGCTTTGTAATCACCCCTGTCCCTCCGCCCATCGCCTACTCCACTGCGCAGACACATCTCAAAGGGTGTCTCTGCTATTGACGCTAATCATCTTGGAGCCATTATCGAGGAAAGCGGGGTAAAATAATCTGTCAGTAAACAGACACCGCTTCCCTTAGGACTACAGATGAAATCCTAAGCGACTCTTCCTTCCTGCGCCCTCTCGATTCGAGGAAACTGATGGAACTGGAGACACGATAGAAGGGGAGGACGGAAGCTAGGTCGAATGGCTCCAGACCTGTAATCCCCTTTTCAATTGTTTCTCCATTTATCAGATACCTACCTACATTTTCCGAATGGAGACAGTAATCTCTGGATTGGTTAAGGAGTATCTTGAGTGCTTGATTACATTGGGATTCTGGTATATTTGATTTTATCGAGTGTCTATTGTGAGGGGCAAGGGGAGAAACGGGGAATGTCACCAAACAGCGTAGTCGAGAAAATTAAGTTTTAATACTTTAGTCCATCAGGAAAGAAACAAGGTTCCATGAATTTAATTTTCTGCTTAAATAATTTCTTGCTTTATCTTGACGATAGAAGCTTATGCTTGGGCAAAGAGTGGGGACATTCCGTGTTTTGTTCCAGTGCAGAGTGGACATTTCCTGATTTTAACCAGTAGGTATACCAAATCTTGGCTGTACTTCCGAAAGGGACCGGTGGCCGATCGAGATGAGGTTTTGTGGGAGGGTTGGGGAGGGGGTGTGAACCCTAAATCTAAAATTGTAGCTTCGGGTATTTATTAGTTTCCGAAATATTAATTAAAAATTGTTAATTATTTTGGAAATTTTTTTGGGACGTTGGTGCTGGCCTCCCTGCCCGGGAGCCCTTCCGTTACCCTATTTTTTATTTTGGAAATTTTGTAACCACAGCCTCATTTTTAGTATCGCCAAACTCACATCGGTTCGCTACCATGCTTTACGCGCCCGCGCGCCCTCCGCACTAATCTAGCCCCGACCGGTGGCTGATCGAGATGAAACTTGGTGGGTATTACGAGGGTTGTGGACAGACCCGAAATATAAAATTATAGCTTCGGCAATTAATGCGTTCAAAAGATACTGGGGTAATTGTGCATAAACGGGTACACCTTTTTTAATCACTTTACCACGGTCCCCCCTATTAACAATATTTCTGTTGACTTATACCGACACAACGCATTCCACTTCCCAACTTGTCCCGGGTATTAGTATTGGTGGGGGGTAGAGTAGCGCGGGGGGCGCGGGCCCGTAAAGCATGGGTAGCGAACTGAGGTGAGTTTGGCGATGCTAAAAATGAGACTGTGATTACAAAGTTTTAAAAATAAAAAATAGGGGGACGGAAGGGCTCCCGGGTGGGGAGGCCTGCACCAACGTCAAAAAAAAAAAAATTTCCAAAAATTAACAATTTTTTATTAATATTTCGGAAACTAATAAATACCCGAAGCTACAATTTTAGATTTAGGGTTCACACCCCCTCCCCGCCCCTCCCACAAAATTTCATCTCGATCGGCCACCGGTCCCTTTCGGAAGTATATCCCAAATCTTTAACGTTATCTTACAGGGGTATTTGATCTGTATAACCCTTTCTGTTTCGAGAGTTCTGTGGTCCCAGCTGCCACCAACAAAATATGCTATAATTCGCAAAATCACGAAAGCTGGACATTCCCGATTTTTCCCTTACCCTTCTTGTTAAGTTACATTTACATAGGCACAAGTAAATTCTTCGCAGATGTCGCAGATTCTTCTGCCTGTTGTGTTGTCGCTACGAAACTTAGTTTATAGAGTGAAAGTTCTCTTCTCGTTAATTTGACGTGGGTCGTCCGAGAACTCTTAAAGTTCACGAGGGAAGTGCTTGGGATTCAGCGCCAGTATTTAGAGGTCGAAAAGCGAAGCGGTTTGAGACGTGTTGGGAGCGTAGGAATCGATCGGTGGATGATTCTAACGCGATTCGATCCGCAGAGAGCGATTAATGGCCAAGTTCCCCATTCGAATCCCTCGGCCACTCGATGAGAAAATAGGTCAGGCATGCTCTGCCCACTTCGGTGGGATCCAGCGTGCCGCGAATGGGCTTTTAAATAAGATTCCGACGATCGAGTCCGCGAATGTTCTCCCCGCGGCCGTTCGATTGACGCAAGTCTCGTGCACTCGATCTTATCATCCTCGGCGTAACGTTAGTCGAAGATAAAGCGCTCCCATCGTTAAGCAGCAAAGACAAAGAAAGCACCCGCATGATTTACGATAACAAACACAGCGCGTAATACTTCAGAATTTAGAACGTTTCCTTCCACATTCGGCTCGGAACTGTTTAAAGCCATTTATAACGGCGGATTTAAGTTGCCGTTAGCACGTGCCGCAATCGTGCGTTCACTTTCGCGGCTGTCAATTATTAGGTGGTCCCCGAAGCGGTTGCTGAACCTCGGAGAAGCTTACACTGGAATCTGAGTGCAGAGAAAGTTAAGAATCTAAGAACCTACATTTCCTATCCTAACAACGAATTATCTAATTATATCAATCGCAAATTGCTTTCACATACTGTACACACAAAGATCACAGAAGCATGGTGTAGAAAGCTAGGAAACTCTTCACAGTTTCTGCGAGCGGTTATTCGATTTCCTTCTGCTTACAACTCTACAACCTCTTCTTAAGCGGACTTAGCTGCCAAATCAACAATTTTGTATTTTAATATATACCAAGAGGAATTTTATTCAGAAAAAATAGTACTTTCGGAAAATGCTATAAAAAATATCGATTTTTCGACTGCCTAGTCCCCTTAAGGGGTTACATACACCTAGAAGGGCCGAACCGATCGATTTGTCCAATAAAGAATTCGCAGAAGCTACAACATCAAAGGAGGTCAATTCTATGACCCCGAAATCGACGATTTTCTGTAAGTTCAAAAGAATAAAAAATTATCTCGCTTTAACCTGTACCTTAAACTTTAAATGCAATTTTCTCGAAACTATGTTTTTCAAATCGGTGCCAAGATTCAGTATTTCAAAATTACTGAACCGATTTGAATGAAACTTGGCACGATTATTCTTCACATCAATATCTAGTCTTTATCATACCGATTTTCTTTCAAAATCCACAGTTTGTTTTTAATCATTAAAAAACTGATGAAACTTCTCTCCTGAGAGAAGGTGTATGTAACCCGTGAAAAGGAATTCTCAACTTTCAGCACTAAAAGTACGATTGAGATCTTATGTACATACATAAAGAATGCAAGGTTCGATTGAAGCTCGACTCGCTCACCGTCGAGAGACGTGTAACGGCGCAAAAGCTGTGCAACGTTTACGGATGCTCGCTGCGCATCCGTAGGTACTATTGCAAGATTGATGGCAGCGTATAGAGGTGGCTGGGAGATACAATCGGTGCCGGTACCAGCTCGTCAAACTAAATCTCCGGCTGGGTGAATGGAGTGTCTGCTAATTCCTGTTCTCCAACGGTATCGCGAATTGCCCGTGCACTTGTCACTCGCCATGGCAGCGGGGCCGCGTGATGCATCAGCTGGCTGCGGATGAAAGGGATGTAATTAATGTTGAGGACAACAGTTCGCTCACCCGTCCAACCAAGAAGATATCGAACGTGATGCGATATTATTGCTCGCGACTTTCCAGATTCAAACCAGCCCGCCTGTTTGATAAGCTTCCGCGAGGCTCGATGCTTATCCCGGCTCACGATAAGGCGGCGGTTTTAAAGTGGATTCAGAATAGACCGTTCGCTAGGTTGTTTTTCCCTTCTCGGGATGTTTGGAGCGTATCGTGCGAGCGTTGCACAACGAGTCCAGCACTTAATTAACCAGATTAGATTGCCATCGATACGTCAATGCCGAGTTCCCCGGCCAGCACAATCCGCGAACTTAGCCTCTTGGAACGTCCACACTTTCTTTTCCCTTTTTACGGCGCTCTCCGGCGTTCCACGGGGCTGGGTAATAATTAACCATTCCACGGGGGTATTAATAAAATTATCGAGGGCGCGTGACGTTGATTTATTGATTGGACAGGAAACGCCGTGGGCATGTGTTGCATTCGAAGACGCACTCTGTTTCACCAATAACAGCTCCCTGATAATTAGTCGATTCAAATGGACGCTGCAATTATCCTGCAAAGGGTAAAATATTTTCGTAATGAAAACTCACTCCTCTGAGTTTCTATGTGGTTGGTATGAGGTGTGGGATAGAATTGAACGCCATTATTGTGTCTGGTGCCTCAACAGCAATAATGGTCCCAATGCAATCATAGCCATGTAGATGTATGGTGGAGGCGACTGGAGACAGCAATATCGGCTTTTGCATATTGGTCGGGCCGTCTCTCCGGTTATGTGGCTTTACGTATTGTGCGTGAAACGGGGGATGAAGGAAATACCGTGTAATGTCATATTTCTATCGCATACAGACTCGTGGCTCTCGATATAAACTGCAGGTGCAAATACGGGGGTTGATAAGGCCCGTTGCAATATAATTCAGCTGCAACGTCTTCCTCCTCGTCCTTTATTCCAACCGTACAATCTCCGTTGGAGTGGCTGCGAAGTCGCGCAGAACATCTGTCGTAAAGATAACGCAGAAAATTGTGTGCATACCTACAGTTGCAGTTGCTTCTGGACCGTATGTGTATCTATTTAGTTTATAGTCGGCGTAAAATCAACTGGCCACTCAAGGCCGCTCCCCTAATCTTTATACGAAGAAAGGAGGGGCAGAGTTGTAGGGGTAGATCCATTTATTTTAACCAATTTATTTGTTTCACAAGTTTGCAACTCCTTTTTGGACCTTCCTACAAATTGGTGCCTTTTTATTGTCGTCCAGTGATCAAGATTTTCGATTAATTTTAAGTGAAAGTTACAGGGGATCGAGATTAATATATTCCAGTCGTACAATATTTTTATTCCGCGTGAAACACAGGCAGCCTCGGTGACTTCATTTCGCGGGGCGTACATTAGCTCCGGAGGTAGTTGAAGGAGCTTACGTCCGCGGATGAGAAACCTAAACGAAATCTCGTTAGCGGACTTCGTATTCTATTAGTGACCGACAACAAGCGATGTGGCCACTTACGAGGGTAGGTGGTGGCGGTGAAAGGGTGCAATTGAACGTCCGCTAAGAGCTTTCGGGTTCGAATGCTCGATAAAAGGCCATTCGGCCGTTGGTTATTTATGGACGAATCATTCTTCCCCCGTATCTTATCGTCCATCGATCAACCGCAGAGTATTCTGCCGTTAATTCCGCGATTCCGCGATCAATAGGCAGCATTCTGGCCTGCTGTTGCAAACGAGCTTTTATCAACGCGGAGTAACACTCGATCATTGTTTCCACGGTCTACTCGAATCGATGTCTAGACGTCGATGGTTTCTAAAACAGAAAACGCGCGGACGTGAGTTTCAGTTAAACAAGCACTTACATTCCCGTGGATCATCGAAACATGGTATTTTATCCGAAGGAGTTCTTGAAGCTTGAAACTTTGAAATATTATTCCCAATATTGCTTCAAGAAATATCAGTGTCTTCTCGAACCTTCCTTCATAAAATATGTATCTGCTAACGAATGGAAGAAATACTTTTTGCTGAATCTTCAAAGTTTCCGTTTTCTCCCAGACGGTTAAACGTCGTCTGAGGAAAGTTTCAACGGCCAGGTCGTCGTACATCTTCATTTGCTGTTGGAAAGTTTCTCGACCTCTTAAGGACCGTAGCCCTGCATAACTTATTACGTTCTTAGGGCCACTGCACTATCGTGAAATAAGATACTGCTTCACGAGATAGTACTCAACGTCGGGCTATAGGGCGGAGAGCGAGGCCACTGCAGTACAGTGCTCATATTTTGGAAGATGAAAGCTCTCGTCGCTATGTGGCTTCAAAGCTCCCGGGCAAGACTTGGCCTGCCCTAATATCGATTCGCGCGTTGCTTTGGTTCCACCTGGACCACACTTATTCCACGACAATTTATTCAGAAATATTCTTCATTCGTGACACTGCAGCTTCAGCAGCGCCTTAAGAAACAAAATCCCAATTGCTTCTTCACGCTTAAATGCACATCGAAGCTCTCTTTGTGGAGCTGTTAAGTGGATCCCTTTGAACATTCAAAAAGTAAAGCTCGAACTGAATACTCGAATTGAGGGTAGTTTAATTATTGGAATAGTTTGAATGTAATTTCCTCTGGACTTAAACGGGTCAGAACTATTCCCCTTCTTGTATAGAATTCTTGGACGGCAATATAATAAGAATATTAATCTGTGAATGGTAACTTTGGCTCATCGCAGAGCTCTATAGCTGCACAGCTATTGCGAAAGTTCCTTGCACAGTTTCTTTCACGCGAACTTTTCAATTGCTTTCCAGATTGGTGGACGACAGGTGCGTGGTATGTCCCGAAGCTGGAGATTTATCAAATCCGCCGAAGAAGTTCAGAGGTAATTTCTCATTAACGATTATCATCGAACTTCTACTTACTCGCGATCGGATATTTAGTTGTATCTGTTCGATACTTTGCCATTTCTGATTCAATGTTAAGATCGGTATTTAATGCTCCTCAGATTGCCTCTTCAAGATATGTCCCATGAACCGTTACTCCGCGCAGAAGCAATTCTGGAAAGCGGCGAAACAGAGCGCGAGCGGCACGGATGCTGTGCTGCTAAAAAGACTTCACGTGAGTTAATTGAACGTTAAAATTCAATCCATAAATTAATTGGGCATTATGCTGCCCCGCTCGGCTTGAATATCGCGCGCGTGTAAGGTAATCGGAGCAATGTTAATTGATACAATTAATTTCAGCATGCCGCTGAAATCGAGAAGAAGCAAAACGACACGGAGAACAAGAAACTACTGGGCACCGTGGTCTCTTACGGCAACGTCGTCCAGGTGAGCGTGCAAGCACGCTTTGTTGTTTTTTCTAATATTTTCATATATTTTTACATTGCCCTCGTTACGGCCGGAGTTAAATCAATTTACCTTGCGCTTCACGCCTGAAAGGGTCAGTTCAGCTTTAGCACCGAAGGACACTCCCTTTTACGCACAAACCAAGTTTACCGGCTGCACGGAGATGAAAGCGCGCCTATAATTCCGGTCCAAATGGAATTATAATCCCCAATAAAGCATCCGTTCTATATTTTTATCACCGCTGGAGTAGCACTGGCATATCCCATTATCGTACGTTTCGCTAACTTATCTCATAAGCAGCGCGGAATGCACGATAACTGATTGCCAATTAACAGAATACACTTCCTCCGAGCTATCGCGGTTCCTGAATTATGGAGGGTAACGTTGGAATGCGACTCAGCTCGCAAACGCGGGATTCCACCTGCCTCCCAAGACAATGCCTCCTAATACTGTTTCAAGTACATGATCGAATTATTAATTATATCCAGCACGGCTCTATCAACAACGAGAGGGGGGGGGGGGGGGGGGGAACAACATCGCTGCGACGCGATAGCCGAGATAGGGTCGCGGGAGGCTGTGAACGCCATTAGACGTCTAATTACGTGGATGCAATAATGAAGCGGGGGAGGGCTATCTGTGTCGCTAGTCGCCACTCGGTTAGGGAAATACGGTAGACTCGAAAGTTAATAATCTACTACGAAGCACCCACCGCCGTCGTGCTTCTTATTTCAGCCGCCCTATTCCGCTCCTCTCTGTCTCTCGTATCCATGCGTCCAGTTTCGTAGAGTGGTCAGGGCGCAGTCCGTTTGACGTGGTGCTTGCTGTTTCCAGCTGCTGCATCTCAAGTCCAACAAATTCCTGACGGTGAACAAGAGGCTGCCGGCGCTTCTCGAGAAGAACGCGATGAGGGTTTACCTGGACGCGAATGGGAACGAGGGCTCCTGGCTCTACATAATGCCGTTCTACAAGCTTCGCAGCGACGGCGACAGCGTGGTCGTGGGCGACAAAGTGATCCTGGAGCCGGTGAACGCTGGTAGACAGGGCCTGCACGTCGCCGCTAATTACGAGCTGAGCGACAATCCGGGGTGCAAGGAAGTGAACGTCGTCAACTCGGCGACGTCGTGGAAGGTGACGCTGTTCATGGAGCACAGGGAGAACCAGGAGGAGATCCTGAAGGGCGGGGACGTCGTTAGGCTGTTCCACGCGGAGCAGGAGAAGTTTCTCACGATGGACGAGTATAAGAAGAAGCAGCACGTGTTTCTCAGGACCACCGGCAGGACTAGTGCCACTGCGGCGACGAGCAGCAAAGCTTTGTGGGAGGTTGAGGTGGGAGGACTGACTGATAACTTCGAGTGGTTAATTCGCGAGGATTGCTCGTTATGGGGTATGCTTCTTGAATGGAAGGGTTGGAATAAGCAGTCGTGTTTCCTTGCAGGTGGTGCAGCACGATCCTTGCAGAGGAGGAGCCGGCCACTGGAATTCCCTGTTCAGATTCAAGCACTTAGCCACGGGCCAATACTTGGCTGCCGAAATAGACAACGACGAACCACGTGAGACCACAAAAGGCAAGCGTGGTAAGATAGATATGTGTAAAGTAGCCTCGACCAATCCTCTTCGGGGATTGCGTGTCTCTGCTACATGACCAGGCGACATAGTAGAAAGATCTTGCATATCTGTGTAATAACTGCCCATAACGCGGCACGTCTCGTGAATTCACCTTCCACTGTGCCTTGTAGATCCTCCAGGACCAGTGTACAGACTAGTATCCGTTCCACACAGCAACGAAATCAGTTCATTGTTCGAGTTGGATCCGACCACGTTAACCAGGGGCGACAGTTTGGTTCCTCAATCATCGTTCGTTAGGTTACATCACATATGTACAAACACTTGGGTCCATTCAACCAGCGTACCAATTGATAAAGATGACGAGAAGCCTGTTATGTCAAAGGTAGCCTCTATTCGTAATATCGCGCAAGCGTGTTACGGAAGAATATAATTTATTGACCTGGCTAAACGATTGGGCTTTAAGGTCGGCTGCGCTATCAACAAGGAGGATAAAGAAGCGTTTGCCTTGAGATCCGTATCGCCCGTCGAGGTGCGCGATCTAGATTTCGCGAACGACGCCTGCAAGGTGTTAGCCTCCATTAGCAGCAAGCTGGAAAAGGGCACCATTTCGCACAATGAGAGGCGAGCTGTGACTAGTTTATTGCAAGACATAGTGTACTTTATAGCTGGGTTAGAGAACGAGCAGAATAAGTCTGAAGCTTTAGAGTTAATCGTTACCAACGCTGTGAGGGACCGACAGAAGTTACTGCGGGAGCAGTACATACTCGGCCAGTTGTTTAAAATACTTCAGGTATCACAATCTGCCGTATACTTTGGCGCTTCTGCTTTTGGAATTGCATATCTCTAAGGGCTGTACTTGCAGGCTCCGTTCTTAGAGTCTGCTGAAGGCGAGGGACCATTTCTTAGGATAGAGGAGCTGAACGATCCAAGGCATGCGCCGTACAAGTATATGTTTCGATTGTGCTATCGAATACTAAGACTCTCTCAACAAGACTACAGGAAAAATCAGGTACCACTCCGCTTTCTTTAAATACGATTTATCCTGCATTGATCGTAGTAACAGGGCCGTTATTCTACTTGATGTCTTAATGCAGGAATATATTGCCAAGCACTTTGCTTTCATGCAAAAGCAAATTGGATACGACATCCTAGCGGAGGATACCATTACCGCGCTTTTACACAATAATAGGAAACTGTTGGAGAAGCATATAACAGCAGCAGAAATCGAGACATTCGTAGGGTTGGTTAGGAAGAACATGCACAATTGGGAGTCCAGATTTTTGGATTACTTGTCAGACCTGTGCATCTCTAATAAGAAAGCAATCGCAGTGACCCAGGAGTTAATTTGCAAAAGCGTATTGAGCGAGAAGAATAAAGATATATTATTAGAAACTAGGTAAAATAGATTAACTTTTTTTTAACAATGGCTGCTTCGTTTATATACGCTGATACGTGACGACTCGTTTCAGGATGATGAAGACTCAGGTCGAAGTGGAGGAGCTCGATGAAAAGCAAGAGGATGGTGAGCCACGAATTACTGTTATGGAGGAATACGAAGTGTTCCTTGTGTGGAACAATGGAACGGTCAGCATTCTTACATATTTCTATGCATGTTTAAAATTCATTTGATATTTCTAAAGTGTTCGATACCATGCGCAGAAGTCGATGTCTTTAAACGAATTATCACGAGGGGCAAAACTAGGCAGCGTTCAAGATGCAGCGATATTAGACTATTATAGGCATCAGTTGAATCTTTTCAGCAATATGTGCCTGAACAGGCAGTATTTGGCGTTAAATAATTTGTCGCCGCATCTCGATATCGGGCTTATACTTAAGTAAGTTTCTCATACGTTTATTTCTAATACAGAGTACTCGAACGTTACGATTAATCTGAGCTAAACGTTTAGGTGTATGGAGGACGAGACAGTGCCGTATGAACTGCGCGCGTCGTTCTCTCGGCTTATGTTGCATCTTCACGTTGACAGAGATCCGCAAGAGCCAGTGACTCCAGTGAAATATGCTCGCCTTTGGTCCGAAATCCCTTCGAAAATGAGCATTAACGAGTATGTGAAGACTACAATTTTCTGCAATATACGAAATGTGCGCCGCATATTTTTAAACCTTATGCAATATATATTATTTGACCTTAGTTACGATGCAAACAGAATGCGGGATCAGAATAAGGAAGGTGTTCGTGCTAAGTTCAGCTCGACTATAATGTTCGTGGAAGATTATTTATGTAACGTTGTCGCTAAGATGTGGTCGTTCGCGGACCAGGAACAGAATAAGCTCACGTTCGAAGTAAGGAAGTGTGCATTTAATTTATTTGGGTTTTCAAGGGATCACAGTTACTTAATTGTATTAATATTTCCAGGTGGTCAAACTGGCGCGCGATTTAATTTACTTCGGATTCTACAGCTTCAGCGACCTTTTAAGGCTGACGAAAACGTTGCTTAGTATCTTGGACTGTATTTCGGAGAACGATGCAGCCGAGAGAAAAATTCCCACTGGCGATATCGATTGTGAGTGGATAGTTACATCTCATTTATTTCACTCGTAGTTCACAAAGCGCCTTTACTACACTAATATCGCGTGGGTTATATAAAAACGTAATGTTCCTTGTACAGTGCTATTATTTTCCAACGATCCTACGCTTTCCGTGCACGAAAGAATATCATTACGCTCTACTCCCTTGTTGCAATACCTACATGTACAGCACCGATTAAAGAAGCTCTGCTTTTCAATATCTCTGTACATAAAGTAATGTCGTAAATACTACAGTATACTCCCGGTATTATTTTCACATACTTCATTTCGTAGCACGTATTACAAAGCAAATACAAAAACGTGTATATTGAATGTGTGTATTAAGTGTAACTAACTGATTTATCTTGGAAAATTTTAAAGCTGATTCCGTGGATTCTCAGGAGACAGGTAATATACTAGTATAAATTACTAGCAGTTCAAGTTCATTTATGACTTTGGATTCAGGTTCTGTTGAGTCGTTAATTTAAGCATGTCACCCTTTAATATTTTTTGTATCTGTATTTACTTCATTCGACATTTTTCTTAAGCAGTTCCCTCCCTAAAATTTGCGAATACTATACCTGCCAATGTAAATGTGTCGCTAAGTGTGCAGATGCTAGACATAGCATCGATGCCTACTTTCATTTCCGAAGCTTCATTTGAACTTCACTTTTACGTACATGTATATAAATAATCGAGCAATTATATACGAACGTTTTTTCTTTAGTTAAGATTATTAATACTTTTCGCAGCTGAGGGTGGTGTATTGAGGTGCATCGGCGATATGGGAGCGGTAATGACGAGTTTAACGTTGGGTTCCGCTGGACAAGTTTTAGCTGGAAGTAGTTCACCTACACCTAAACCGCTCACGAAGAAAGAATATCCATTGGTGATGGATACGAAACTGAAGATAATCGAGATTTTACAGTTCATACTTGACGTTCGACTGGACTACAGAATTTCTTGCTTGTTAAGCATTTTCAAGCAAGAATTCGACGAAACTGAGAGGGCCTCTGGTGACTTGAGCCTTGGTCAAAAGACTATCGATTTAGAATTGATAGGTACGCAAGCAGAGGGCATATTTGGAAGCAGGTAATGGATTACACACTAGCTTTCCCCTCTTGGCATTAGAGAAGTGTTTTACTAATTTTACTATTTAGCGAGGAGTGCGCAGCATTGGATCTGGATGGTCAGGGTGGTAGAACGTTTCTGCGCGTTTTACTCCACTTAGCAATGCACGATTACCCTCCGCTAGTTTCTGGAGCATTGCATTTGCTCTTTACGCATTTTAGCCAGAGACAAGAAGTTTTACAAGCATTTAAACAAGTACGTTGTCTTTAATTTTGACGTTATCATACCTCTTTTTTGTTCAGAAGAGATAAATCTATTGAGTTTTCGTGAATAGGTGCAACTCTTAGTTTCTGATAGCGACGTCGAGTCTTACAAGCAAATAAAGTCCGATTTGGACGTTTTGCGGCAGTCGGTTGAGAAATCCGAGCTTTGGGTATATAAATCTAAAGCTACAGAAGAGCATGGTGGTAAGAAGAAGAAGAACAAAGAAGAGGAAGATGAGGGAGCTACTCCTCGTAAAGCACCGCCTCAATTATCTACCTCGGACAAGAAAGGTTTGAATAATAATCGATGATAAAGATACATATCGCAACTAGGCATTAAATACATTCTAGATTCTTTGAGAAATAATTCTTCTAAAATTGTAGGATCCGCTATAGATTTAGACATTGGCCCGCCGTTGCATTCAGACCAGGCAGAGGAATACAAAAAGATACAGCAAATTCTAATCCGCATGAATAAACTGTGCATTCAGACGATAGGCGGTCAAACAAAGCCACGGAAACACGAGCAAAGACTCTTGCGCAATGTTGGGGTGCACACCGTCGTATTGGATTTATTGCAAGTCCCATTCGACACTAAGGAAGACATTAGAATGAACGAGCTGATGCGACTGGCACACGATTTTCTGCAAAATTTCTGCTTGGGCAATCAGCAAAATCAGGTCCTGCTGCATAAACAATTGGATCTGTTCCTGAATCCCGGTATACGGGAAGCTCAAACCGTGTGCAGTATCTTTCAAGACAACTCGACCCTGTGCAATGAAGTCAGTGCCAAAGTCATTCAGCATTTCGTGCACTGCATAGAAACTCACGGGAAGCATGTGCAATATTTGAAGTTCCTTCAAACGGTAGTGAAAGCTGAGAACCAATTCATCAGGAAGTGCCAGGAAATGGTGATGCAAGAAGTAAGAAATCACATGCATATATATCAGTGTCTTCGTTTAGAGTTTTGCCATGTTCAAATTGATTGTTGCCTTTGCAGCTGGTTCAAGCCGGCGAGGATGTGCTAGTTTTCTATAACGATAGGGCGTCCTTCAATCACTTCGTAGAAATGATGCGATCTGAGAGACACAGGATGGATGAAAGCAGTCCACTGAAGTATGCAAGGTTTGAAGATATAATATGGAAATAAGCTACGTCATATATCTTATGTACTAACGCGTGTTGCAGGTACCACGTGGAATTGGTTAAACTGCTGGCTTGTTGTACGATGGGTAAAAATGTCAACACTGAAATTAAATGCCACAGTCTTTTACCATTAGACGACATTGTTGCTATGGTGTCGCATCCGGATTGCATACCGGAAGTAAGTTTCGCGATGGCAGTGAGTACATATTCCTCGAGCAAAGTTGTGGAAGATTACTACTCCCGTTTGTATATCTTGGCAGGTGAAGGAAGCATACATAAACTTCCTCAACCATTGTTACATCGACACAGAGGTAGAAATGAAAGAAATTTATACGTCCAACCATATGTGGTCGTTGTTTGAGAAGTCTTTCATCGTGGACATGGGTATAATAGCAACTGCTACGCACGATCGCGAGCACGCTGATACCTCTCTAGAGAGTTATGTGACAGGCTGTCTAATGAATATCATTACGACATTCTTTAGCAGCCCGTTTTCAGATCAAAGCACCACAGTGCAGGTATCGTATTCGTCCATTACATTACCTCGCAAGAACCTTATCGTTCTTATCTCCTTTTCACACTGTACTCATAAATACGTATATTTTACTAAACTTGCGGTGTGATCGGTACAAGCCTATTAAAAAGATTTTTAAATTAATATCAATATTTATGTGGTGGATATGGCACCTTCATCTCTCCAATTATGTAAGCACAGTGGTTTATAAATTTCGATACTTAGGGAGCAGAGAAAAAGATCATTTTTTGCTGAATGTGTTTATGTGATTTTAATCATGGCACAGATCAATCATATCATCACGTAACGTTACGTTTTTATCATGCATCGTGCGAAGAGCATTTATTTTTAATCGTATGGATTTGCGTTAAACAAGCTTATCGATCGGATATTATAAAGTTGTGCACAAGGACGAGAGCTCTCTACGTACATTGAAGCGATAAAAAACGATTTTTTCAAGATTCGCTAAAAGCGTAGTTATATTTCTATGGCAAATGTGCCCCCATCCCGTTAAAATGGCTGTTACATTTACACGAGTCTGATACCGAATAATCTAAGATTGAATATTTATTGTGTTGCATTACTTTACTGAAGTCCATCCAGATAGAGGTAATTAGTAGAAAGCCACATGAAATCGCTAAATTAGTTCCCCTATGAAAGCAACGGTTTGAACACAATATTAATTTAAAAAAGGCTTAGCATAGGCATGAGCATAACGGTATCACGTAAAACACTAGAGCAAATGGTCATATCAGATACGTACCTACATAGCATAAGTATAATTAAATAAGTTAGCATACAATAGATATAAGTGATTACAATTGACATATACTTAACAGTGTGGGAAATCTGTGCAAAATACTCTGCCATTTCTTTTATCTGATAATTTCTTGCTTTGCATGAGAAACACATTAATTTAAGTTGACATAGGAGCCAAGTACATATCACGGACATGCATAGGTGTTGCTCACTTCTTTCGAACACAATCTCGTCTGTTTAGTTCGTTCTATATTGGTATAATTTCTGTCTTTTTTCGTTCATTCTAATCTATTCATTTTGCCTATCGCGGTAGGCCAGACTGTACTGTAAATCGATTATCATAGCGGCAATATATATTTTTTTGATGTGTGCTTGGTAATTGGTGATTGCATCAGCGGCATGTTCTGTGTTTTTGGCATGCAACACCTGGCCTTCTTTGACTCATCAACATTGGTTTACTGGGTCTGGGTGCTGGGTCTATATGGTGGTGGGTTGATTTACTAATAGAAACACCTGCACGAGGCTAGACTATATTGGAGCATCAAGGAGAGTGACCGGAATACTGATAGTAATCTTACTGGCTATGTGAGTACCAAGTTCAAGAATGCTCGGTCAATTCTGAGCCCTTGTAAATACACAGTAATACTAACATGGCATAATGTGGCATACTAGAGGGACATACTAGGTCCCGAAGTTTCGAGTTAAAGGGTAGCTTCTAGTAATGTTCTCTTCGTTGTACATACATGATACATGTACATTTCGAACCCGGAATAATATTCTTGTACATACATATGTCTCGTCGCAGTGTAATATCGCGGATACATAATATGGAACGGCATGAATAGGAAACGAATTTAGAAACGAAGCGCACGCGTGCTTCGTGAATGTTAGAAAGATTTCAAATGCTACGGTCTACGGTCGAGTTTCAGGGGCGGCAAATTATAGTATAAGTTTCTAGGCAATTTTACTAACACATTCACTGTCTTGGATGAATGAAGCAAGCTTATTATTTAAATGTTCTTGGGTACTAACCATATGTCTTTTATATGTGGAGTATTCTTCTCTAGCATCTATCAGTGGAGAAAGTTTCTATCCTCTTGTAATTCGTGCAGCATGAATCTATCATTCAGTATTTATGGGAATATACTTTCTTATTTGGAATCGCTTGGCAATGAGTGTGTTACATTAAATGCAAAAATAACAAAAGAACGATAATAAATTCCTAACAGTATTCAGATGAATGTATATCTTTTAAACACTTGAGACTAGAGCACAAGCTGCTTTATACTTGATAGCTTGGTTTAGACAAGGAACTAATAAACACTGTCATGGTGTATTTATAATAATAATATGCCTTTATAAAATTGTATTTATAATTTTTTTTTATTTTAGCTGTTCAATTGAATTGCCTCACGATATTAAGAGATATTTGCATTTTTTATAACAGACACGACAACCCATATTCGTTCAGTTACTCCACGCGGCTTTTAAAGTTTCACAATGTTCGTGGTTAAATGCTGGTCAAAGGTTTAATGTGGAAAACTGTATAAGAACATTGTCAGATGTAGGTAAGCGAGTATTGCTATACTAACATTCAATAATGAAGATAGTGGCATTGAGACGTGCGACCTCTTTTTACGCCCACCATGTAACACATACTCTTTATTTTGAATGCCAGCTAAGGGTAGAGGTATAGCCATTCCAACCGACTTGGAATGCCAAGTTGCTTCTATGTTTAATAAAGCAGCGATGCTCAGTAGGCAAACGAGCAAGTGGCTTCAAGCTGCAAAGCAACCCAAAATAGAGCGCACACAAAGTCAGGTAATAATGAAAGCTACTTAAGACTTATCTAGGATCTCGTCAGTTTTTATTTGAATTATCAAATCTATAATTATATATAATCTTCAAACATGTAGAGTGACTTGATTTGTGAGGAGGATAGTAAAGACGAGGTAAAAGTCACTCAAAAAGATCACTATCAGCTTAACATAGCTTTATAATTGAAACCGTAGTGAAGCTAGTACTGATCTAGAGGTGTAGTGTAGGATTGCTGATGATCAGAACTTATAATTTCTGTATAGAATAGAATATTTTCACTTTGCTTTTTGTATGTAAATAGACAAAGTTTAGCAGTCTTTCATTATGGGATTGAGAAGTCCTCATGATAAAACACTGATAGTACGCTAGAAGAATAACGTGGCTTTTACATGCAATCGTGACAGAATAATGTATTTTTCTTTAGCTGATGCGTTTGGATCGAAGTATTATAGAAGGTTTGCAAGACATAGTATCGTTGCTGGAGGAGCAATTGAAACCACTGGTTCAGTCGGAATTGTCCTTGTTAGTGGATATTCTCTATCGGCCAGAATTACTGTTTCCAGCAGCGACCGATGCTAGAAAGGGCTGTGAAAATGGAGGCTTCATTAGAAGGTAAAGATTCCCCTACAGCTAGAATTATATTAACACATTCTGCTTATGCATAATCGGCTACAATTTCTTTGACCAGGTTAATTAAACACACGGAGAAGTTGCTCGAGGAGAAAGAAGAGAAGTTGTGTATAAAAGTGCTGGGGACTCTCAGAGAAATGATGGCCATTGACCCTGAGTATGGAGAAAAAGTGAGTTTCATAGCATTGCGTTTTTGCATGAAATCACAAGAATCATTTACCATACAGAGATGAATCACGACATTGTGGAAAAGGGCATTCAGTTGTTTCTGAAAAAATGTTATTGATATTAATTAGCGGTGACAAATCCTTCGCGCATCAATAGCATATCTGTTGATGGATGTTTTGGATACAACGATGTATGCGCAATGTATTGTATATTGCTCTTAGCATATTACTGTCTTCGGGAATACCGATGACGTTTGTCTGCTCGCACAATTGAGCAGAGCAAATGTCTGCATAGATCTACTGTTTCAGAGATGAAAAGAATGTCATTACACATTAAATCCAAAGGAATCTAGCTGTGAGAATACGTTCTCCTCAGTTAGGATCCGTTGCCGTTAATTAGCGCCGCAACTCGTACTATCGATGGAACATGTTACCGCTCCAAGCTCTAGTTGAACCTAAAGTTAAAAGAATTTGTGTCTCCGCATCCATTTGTATCGTACATGTTTGCCGAAAAGCTAAATGCCCATATGTTCTCTCACGGCACTTTAGACGATAATCAGTACGCAATTGAACAGTTGTTTTTAGTTGGCAACATAGATATATGCAAAAAACGAGACAAAAAGACATAATAAGCTTCTCTGAACACACGATACAGACTTAAGTGACAGTGGGTGAGTAGGTTTCGTAGAATAGATATGTAGGTAAAGATGTTTTCATGCTGCGAACGAAGAGCGAAGGTGTCTCGGGAGAAGAAGAGACAGAACAGAAGACCGAGCCACAAGTTGGAACAGGCTCTGTCGATGAGTCTGAGACTCGTCAAATGACTCAGCAAGAGCGGGTAAAAATTAAAGTAGATAACAACGGTAATTTGCGGGCACAACGTATATGAATTGGCAATATGAATTTAATTTATATTACTGAGAACTTATCTCACCATCACTCTGTCGTTGTTTATTACATTATTTACAAGAGCTTCGATATGGGTATATTTACACACACGGGGTGGTATCCAGATGATGATTAAAGAAATTCGCCTGCCAATGTATCGCGATATTAAAGCCACAGTGAACATTTTTATATTTCACGATCTTATGAAATGTCCATATATAAACACTTGCTTCAGTAGCTGCTTGTGAAAAAATTTATATCCGTTCTTTTATCTGATACATTGACATTTGCTTAAGTACGAACTATAATGTACGTTGTGTAGGTTCCTTATGCATGTGCTTGATTAATTTTATTACATTCACTTCAGTTCTCTACTCTCATCTTCTCTTCTCTTCTTACCTTTCGTCGATAAACATATAAGCATAGATATGTGATTTCATATTTTAAAGCAATTCTGATTTACGATAGGGGCTCGATTCACTGAAACGATGCTGATTTGTTTACATATTAATGACGGAATGGGTATTTAAATGAATGTTTAGTGCAATAATTTCAACTTATCGTGAATCAAAATTTCCAATCAGTTTTGAAATATTATTTTACGTAGCATAAACTATCTTTTCTAAGTACATTCCAGTATGGGCATAGAGTTTAGAAATAATAAGCAACGATATTATATTCAAATATGTATATACACTTCTGTTACAGTTAGGGTGTACCAATACGTCAGTAGATTTACTTTTAGCAGTCAATTTTTTAGACACGAGAGCAGCGACGTAGATTTAGAAGTTTCCCATTTAGAAATAGGATTGTATTTCGAATAATATTTGTGTGTTAAGTTACTAAGTAATATTTTTGCTAGAAGATAGTAAAAATATGTGTACATTAGGGTGGCTCTTATTTTCGATTTTTGAATTTTCTTCGGGGCACCCTCCAGAATAGTTCCAAATAATTAAAAAAAAATCTGTGTAAAGTTTCAGCTCGATCAGATAACGGGAAAGGGTGCCCCTGGGCCGTTAAACATTTAAATCATTATTTAACAGCTCGCGAAGTCGATTTTATATAACATCTTCCAAGTTATTGATTAAATAAAAAAATATGTCAAACAAAAGTTGTAGATCCGGACAAGGAGCATCTTTTTTGTTCTATTACTATTTTTCGTGCGACAAACGGTTTTCGAAAAAAAACCGAAAAACTAAAAAAAAAAAACTTTTTCTTTTTTAAATTTTGAAAGTTTACATGCTTCTAGAATGCTTTTTATTTATGAAGGTGAACAAAAAAATGGAATTTTTATTTTCATATTTTCAGTTTTTGATATGTGATGAATGTTTCCTGAAAAGTTGGGGTCGAAATTCGCAAAAATATCGGAGATATAGACGTCATGATTTCGGGTAAAATGATCATATCTGATGTCTATATCTCCGATATTTTTGCGAATTTCGACCCCAACTTTTCAGGAAACATTCATCACATATCAAACACTGAAAATAAGAAAAAATTTTTTTTTTTTGTATATTTCGGTATATGCCCCCTCCCCTTAAATGTTTAAAAAATAGTCCTCGAAAATAAAAATTCCATTTTTTTTGTTCACCTTCATAAATAAAAAGCGTTCTAGAAGCATTTAAACTTTCAAAATTTAAAAAAAAAAGTTTTTTTTTAGTTTTTCGGTTTTTTTTCGAAAACCGTTTGTCGCACGAAAAATAGTAATAGAACAAAAGAGATGCTCCTTGTCCGGATCTACAACTTTTGTTTGACATATTTTTTGATTTAATCAATAACTTGGAAGACGTTATATAAAATCGACTTCGCGAGCTGTTAAATAATGATTTAAATGTTTAACGGCCCAGGGGCACCCTTTCCCGTTATCCGATCGAGCTGAAACTTTACACAGATTTTTTTTTAATTATTTGGAACTATTCTGGAGGGTGCCCCGAAGAAAATCTTGAAAAAAAATTTTACCAAGAGTAAATAAGAGCCACCCTAGTGTACATAAAGCGTTTTATTAACTCTGCTGCTCTCAGCCACTTAATTATATCGAACACTTTTGAATGCATAATTTATAAAGTTGATATGCAATGCGTACCAATCATTTTACACTTCTCCTCGAAACTTTCGGATACTTGAATCGCACAAATTTTTGCATCGTGCATTTGCAAAATGCTACGGCAATCTTTAGAATTCAACTGTGTCTGCTTTATCAAATTAGCGTTTACTCTTCATTTTATGGACATGTATATAAATACGTGCGAAGTTGGCTAAGAAACCGACGCGTTACGAGTTGCACAAATATATCTCATTCTCTTAACGCACAAGTAATGTAAATACACGATTTAACTATCTTCATTGTAAGCTCAATAGTTCTCTAATACATTGCAAATAATGCACACATGTTCCCTTTGAAATATATTGGATTTTTTATGAATTGTGCATGATGTATTGGTACATCGCAATCGATCGAAGCGTGTCCTGTTACATTAATTACACTCCATTTCCATTTCCATAGGGGGATGCGCTGAGAAACAATCTTTTGGCACGCTATTTTGGAAAGTCTTTCCTCCAGAAACCAGAGAATGTAGATATCGGGGTCTCTCATACCGCTCCAGTTACACACGGACCAGGGGGTATAAATAGATATTTAAAGCATAATTTATTCCTCGGTAACATTACAAATGTACAACGTCATTAAGTGTTTAACTCTCGGCAGCCAAACTCTTAAGCCGTGCGGGCCGAACATTACACGAAGTTCAGAGTCATCTCGATCGCGAGGGCGCATCGGACTTGGTAGTGGAATTAATCATTAAAAGCGTGCACTCCCCCAGCATATTTGTGGAAGTTATAGAACTCGGCATTGCATTATTAGAAGGAGGGAATCCCATTATACAGAAAAGCGTGTTCAATAAACTGATGGGTGATGATTTGAGCCAGTCGTTTTTCAAGGTACATCTCGCGGTATCACAGTATTTCAATACTGAGGGCAATACGTTTAAAACATACAATTCTTAGGTGTTTTACGACAAGATGAAAGATGCTCAGCAAGAAATCAAATCCACCGTGACGGTTAATACGTCCGACATAGCGGCTAAAGCTCACGAAGACAAGGAGCAGAGCAAGGAAATGGAAAAGATATCGAAGAAGCGTGCATCAGGTATAATAAAGGAATATTCCAATTAACTAGCACTTGTATTTGCTTATATTGATACTTTTTATCTCATAGGAAAACCTAACGGAATAGTAATAACAGATGAGTTACGAGAAGAGTTGAATCAAGCCGCATCCTCCACGGTACAAGCATATGCGAGTGTTCGGAACCTTGCCTCTGGCGAAGACGCGACGACTAACGCAGCTCTCGGCAATGCATTGGAGGACATGATAGCCGAGAAGCTGGAAAGGCATCGCGGTGGAACAGCTGGGGCTGAAAGGGACGAGGCGCAATTGAGCGCGAAAGTTTTAGTCATGCAACCAATTCTACGCTTCTTGCAATTGCTGTGCGAAAATCATAATCGCGACTTGCAGGTAACTGCTTCGATCGTAGCCTATAGTATAACATTATAATAATCGCCGTATCAAGCATATTATTCATTCTTCCGTAGAACTTCCTTCGCAATCAAAACAACAAGACCAACTTCAATTTGGTATCAGAGACGCTCATGTTCTTAGACTGTATTTGCGGTTCAACGACAGGCGGATTGGGATTGCTAGGCTTGTATATTAATGAGCACAACGTTGCATTAATCAACCAGACTTTGGAGACGTTAACGGAGTATTGTCAGGGGCCGTGCCACGATAACCAGAATTGCATCGCTACTCACGAGTCCAACGGATTAGATATAATAACTGCCTTGATTTTGAACGATATTAATCCCCTGGGGAAGACCAGAATGGATTTAGTGTTAGAATTGAAGAATAATGCTAGCAAATTGTTACTAGCTATAATGGAGAGTAGAGGTGACAGCGAGAACGCGGAGAGAATTCTGTACAATATGAATCCGAAGCAGCTGGTCGATGTTGCGTGTCGCGCATTCCATCAGGAATCCTTAGATGACGACGGCGACGTGGATGATTCATCTACAGACGGCGACGAAGGAGTATCGCCCAAAGAAGTAATGCTCTTAAAGAATAGTACACTTAATAAAAATAACAGTTTTATCATTCATGATATTGTCTTACAGGTCGGACACAATATTTACATTCTGTGCCATCAATTAGCGCAACACAATAAAGAACTATCATCAATGTTGAAGCCGTCTGAGCAAAATAATGCCGACCCGAAGATTAACAAGGCATTGCAATATTACGCAACTCATACAGCTCAAATCGAGGTGCGACACTCGGAACGTTAATATAACAATGTTGCATCCGCATGTTTTACGGAATGATGATCTCTTTTCAGATCGTCAGGCACGATAGGACATTGGAGCAAATTGTGTTCCCAATTCCAGAGATCTGCGAACTTATTACATTGGACACAAAGATCAAAGTGTTGAACACTACGGAACGCGACGATCAAGGGTCGAAGGTTTCTGATTTCTTCGAGAGAACCGAGGATATGTTTAACGAGATGAAGTGGCAAAAGAAACTTAGAGGGCAGCCAGCACTATTTTGGATGAGCAGTTACATGTCACTGTGGAGCAATATTTTATTCAACTGCGCAGTACTCATAAACCTTATCGTAGCTTTCTTCTACCCATTCGTGGATTCTGTGCCTAGTGAGCCTTCAATTTGCGTAGAAAGTTATTTACTTAGTTAAAATCTATTATATGTTTATCTTCCTATTTTTTTTTTTAGAATTAAGCTCGCATTTGTCTGCTCTGATTTGGACGGTAATGCTCTCGTCCGCCGTTATTGTCATTACGTTACCACGAGAATCTGGCATTCGAACGTTGGTAGCCTCAACGATATTACGATTGATCTTTTCCATTGGACCAGAACCAACGTTATGGTTGCTTGGCTTCGTTACGGTAAATATATAAGATACCCCTCTCCTAGCTTTCAACTCTGAGCGCAAACGCAACTGTCTCTACGATCTCACGTATTTGTTTTGCAGGTTGTATTAAAAGTTGTACATCTTATAAGTATTATAGGCAATCAGGGCACTCTGACGAAGAGCTTGGAGCAAATATTGACGAACGGTGAAATTTTGTATCATATATCGTACCTTATATTTTGCGTTCTCGGCATTTGTATGCATCCGTTTTTCTACTCAGTTTTAGTAAGTATGCGGATACTGGGATAAGCGAGGTGTAAGTGAAAGGGAGCGTCTAAACTTCTCTCTTTTCAGCTCTTTGACGTAGTATATCGCGAAGAAACATTGCTCAATGTAATAAGATCTGTTACAAGAAATGGAAGATCTATTATACTCACTGCTGTATTGGCGTTAATTCTAGTTTACATGTTCTCTATCATCGGTTTCATGTTTTTCAAAGATGATTTCTTAGTATCGGTCGATGAAGATATCGGATGTAAGTACACGTCTCTGTATCGTACTTTGTAACGGCGATTTTAATCGTGCGAGGCTTAATATTCTACGTAATTACAGCATCATATATGGAGGGAAGTATGGGCACATGCAATATTGCTGACAACGAGAAATGCGAGGCAACGGAAACAATGACCCAGTACATTCGAGAAGGTATCCTGAACGTTTAACGCAAACCACTATTGGTTTATCTACGAATATAATTGGACGTTAATTGAAATGATCTTTTTATGGTTACATAGTTAATGAGAGAAACGGTCGAGGAGGCGTAATCAACGGTGGCGGAGATTTTAAAGAGCGAGCATGTGATTCCTTGGTCATGTGTATCGTTACAACTCTGAATCAAGGTTTAAGGAATGGCGGAGGTATCGGAGACATCCTGCGAGCACCTTCAAGCACTGTAAGTGCGGGAATAGAGAATGTACAAAACTATCATGTAAAAATTAATGTATTATCTCGTTTCAGGAACCGCTGTTTGTTGCCAGAGTTGTATACGACTTGCTGTTCTTCTTCATCGTGATAATTATTGTTCTGAATCTCATTTTCGGCGTTATCATCGACACATTCGCTGATCTTCGGTCAGAGAAACAGCAGAAGGAATTGATCTTGAAGAACACCTGTTTCATATGCGGTAACTGTTTCAACTACGTTCACAAATCTCCACGTTAAACGCTTTGCTATAATTACACGTCACTTCTTCGTAGGCTTGAACAGATCGTCCTTCGATAACAAGACGGTATCGTTCGAGGAGCACGTCAAGCACGAGCATAATATGTGGCATTACCTGTATTTCATCGTACTAGTGAAAGTGAAGGATCCGACAGAATTCACGGGGCCCGAGTCGTACGTTTACGCCATGGTGAAGGTAATAGTCCATAGAGCTTCAAAAAATTGAGCCGTGCCTTAACTTTTAAGCTCTGTGTACTTTTTACAGGACCGGAACCTCGACTGGTTCCCGAGATTAAGAGCCAAGTCGCTGGCGGCGGATGAGGGCGAAGGGGAACAAGTAGAGTTAAGAAGCTTGCAGTCTCAATTAGAATCTACGCAACAGTTAGTGAAATGTCTATGTCAGCAACTCACCGATCTTCGCGATCAGGTAAGTCACTTCTCGACTAATGAAATTAGCTGGTCCGTTAACGGCACACCTGTGAACGACATCTCTTTTACTAGATGACGGAGCAACGGAAGCAGAAACAGCGGCTAGGCCTGTTGAATTCTGCATCCGCATTATTACAGACCGCACCCACGTAAATGTAGGATAAGCTTATTTCACGAGTTCTTTTCGTTTTTTAATTACACATGAATCTCAATTTGATACTCGGACATGATATTCGATGCATAAGTTTTCATAAGTGTGTCCTTCCGAAGCATTTAAAGACACAGGGAATATCACTACGACAGCAACGCGAAGCATTTTCTGCGGTTTTGTTACTAATTTTTAAATAAAGCGGCGTTATTCGAATTCATCGCGGACAATATTAGTTTCTGTTTCTGTTTTAAAACAAAAGGAAAGCGCGATTAGTTGCGTTGGTCGGAAGAGCTTTAACGCGCCGCTGCAATTGGGGCAAATATTAAAGATTTCCGTCTCGCACAGTTTTATTTAGATGAAATGATTCGTGATAATTGTTAAAGGTACGTGTTACTTAAAATTTATCGATCGTGATGAATTTCGTCTTCGGTAGTTAATCGAATAAACAGCCCAGAGGCGTGTATGAAAGTGTCACTCTATAAATTAACATATCTGAATTGCATATATCGAGGTTTTAACGTTTTCTCCACCTGTCTAACAGGTCTTTAGGAATGTTGATGTTCTTATCCATGAGATGGGTATGTAAGATAAATGTTTAATATTTCGTTTTGTACTCTAGCAAATTCGTTTCTCGGTTGTGTCTATATAATTTTAAGATTGTAAAATAGAGGTACTTTTGTCAGACATTCTTTTCCATTCGATTAGTATAATTAGTTTCGGTTTGAAACGGCATATTTAGAGGCCACGAAATACTTTCGTAAATTTATTTAAAGCTTTTACAACTTTCCTGGTTTTCATTCTGTCATTGGGATCCTTAATGAATATCGGTTATTATCAAAGTACACAGGTCTTTAAATTATGCGCGTAAGTATTCCATTCTGAATTAATTAAACATCGAAAATTTTTCCATTGTACTTGCATAAACTTCTTTTAATGTTAAGATTTTAATAAGATGCGAACGTACGAAACTGAAGGGATAATAGAGAACGTTCGACACTTTGTAATAATTTGAGAAATAAGTTGTCCTTCGAGCTTTCAATCGGATGGGTATTACCCGCAGTTACTTCGTACATTCGAAAGGTGATTGATAATTTACTAAGTGTTGAATAATCATCCGTCATGCTGATATGGGGTACACGAATCGTTAGTGTGGCAGAAAAGTGGGGGCGAAAATATTGTCCAAGTCCTTAGACCTTTGCTCGTAGACACTTATAGCGAAATCAATGTCAATAAGTATTACCTAAACTAAGAGATAATCGTTCTATAAAGCACGTTGAATGGAAATACGTTAAAAACATTTATCGTGGAGGCGTTCGTTGTGTAATATCGAGTTACATTGTCGATCGACTTAGATTTATTTTCCACTAACCGTGTTCGCATTGGATGATGTCCAACAATCCATTGTGTCCACGAACGTTTATACATATATGTATATGGATATATTGTATGTTGGTAATTTTTTTAAAATAGCGAAACTAGCTGTATTGTACATATATATATTTCCACTAGATGTCGCCCACTTCTCGTTACTCGCGCGTGTTAAGAGTACAATAATTAATCAAGCCGAAGTGTCGTTTTTCTTTGTGCCAATTTTACGAAATTTTTAGCAACTTGTTATTTAAGATCTTCACCATATGCATCCGAATATCAGCTGCAGACGTGTTACCCGTAGATGTACATGTTTCGTATCCCGACTTTAGCAAATTATAACTATACAGATGTGTAGAGATTGTATTAAACCTTGTATGTGAATAAATTGTTCTCTTTTTTTTTTAAAGTACACGTTTTTGCGATGTATCGAAAAGGAGGGAAGGAGCCCGAGGTTTGGGGAGGCGAGATCCTGAGAGAATCACTGCGCTGCATGGTTTTCATTTTATTTTATTCATACTTTATATGAAACAATTGACTATTTATTGTGACTTATATATACGCGACTAGTACATACATGTAACATGTATCTTCCACTTTGTTAGGTAGACGTGTCTTGTGCAAAATCGGTACATTCGTATAAGGAACAAATCGTATCGCAATCGTTGCCAGTACGCGGCAACGTTAAAAGGAAATATAGTCGAGTCGTGATTTCCAATCCCTCTCGCTTCGTACAATTTCGAACCGTACAACAGAGAACGTAAGTCGCTTGTGAATCGTATGGCCTCGGTGGCGATAATTACGACGATTAAAAAGTGTGCGTCTTAATAGTTTCTTCGTCTCTCGTCTCTCATAGGGCGCCACCGTCGTTTTAGTACGGTGCGATTGCATCGTGACTTTCATCTCTGTTTCGACGAGGTTGCAAAAAGGAGGCTCGCGGATATCCGCGCGCGAGCTGCTCGTTTATCATACAAATCTTAAGATCCTTAACTTCCGACGCGGCCAGACCCTCGATCGTCTGCGTTAATCGTTCGATCATTACCAGCCTTCTCACGGGGACGTAAATTACAATCTGCAGAGTAAGTCAGTCTTTCTATTCACTGTTACAAATCAACATCTAAACATTACTGTAAATTATACTTAAAAACCCCCAGCATCTTATCATCGACCTTTACAATCTCCACTCTCGCGAATCTCTAAACAAACAAATAAATTACTTCGAAATGCTAATTTAGAATATTTAGACTCTACGGGAATAGGGGAAAACATTATCGAAACATATTATCGCCGGTGATAGTTATCGAAGGTTCGTAATGATTCGGTTAAATCTTGCGTCACGCGAATCGCGCTATTAACAGGCATTAAATCTCTCTCAACATAACTGCGCTATATAAGTAGTTACTTCGCCGTAAAATGGTACATTTAGTATTATCGTACAATATGGAGTGAACGAGTCGAACGAGTGGTACGATTCCCCGTGGAATACGTGTTGCTACTCGATACCGGCGTGTACAACGAATAATAGTGTTCGTAACGTTCTGTACAAAATAATGGTGGCAATGTCGCGTATCATTAAAATTACAGAAATCAGCGGAGACTTTCGCGACGGATGGATGGTTTTTCCTGTAGTCTTTAATTCGATCAATCTGTTTGTCTTTAATTCAATGGTTGCTCGGCTCATTTATGTGTACATCAAACATTCACGTTCTAGGTCTTACTTTCGGCTTATCCTAACGATCAATCGCGGTTTCCGGAAGCTGATCGGAGTGTCTGCTCTCGTCGAGATTATTCTCCGTCTTTTCCTCGTTTAGCAATCTGCGGCGATTTCTTCTCCTCTTACTTTACGAGGAAACGAGAGTTCCTTTTTTTTTTTATGAGAGACTAGGAAGAAGAGACTCCGACGAACTTCCGGAAGAACGCGGCAACAATTAATCGAGAAGCACCCGTCGGGCCTTCGAAGCTCGTTCGTTAAAATACAATCTGCCCCCCCCCCCCCCCCCACCCCCCCCTCCCGTCCACGGAATTGCGCTTTACGGTCCGAACGAATTCGTTCGTGATATTCTGTACAAATCCTACTAGTCCTAACGCGTATGTACAAAGAGAACTACCGTCTAACTTCTTACACGTTTACTTTGGCATTTGGCGCTGATAGAGAGAGGTGACGTTGTGGAGTCTGTGTGTTTCTCGCTACTTCAAATCCGTGCATCGCGTTCTCCCATCTGCTTTCCGTCTGCTTTCCTCTTCCTGGTAATTTAACTTCGCTATATTTATATTTATACGTGGAGAGGCCAACGGTGGGTTGCTGTCGTGCTACCAGAAATGTGCGAAAGGCGCTGGCGAGTAAGTTGCCCTTCCCTGAAAACCATAGTTTGCATCAAGATTTCGTTGTGTACGCAATCGTAAGCATTCCCGAAGAAGGCCGTTTCCGTTGGCAAATTCAGGTTTAGTCGATTTAGTCGATTTAGTTGCGACATACAGCGGGGGGAGCACACGACACGTGCCGAGGTCCCGGGCGTCACTCGGGCCATGTAGCCAATGAGTGTTCAACATTCGGAGAGCGGGAGTTCCCCCAGAGCTGATCATGCCGTCCGGTGTGACCGCATCTCTTTCCCCTGCGCTGCCTCGGAAAATTCAGGTTTAACGCGAACAACTATGTGTGCCATCTTTGAAGAAATTTGGGGCACGTTTTTCGCTTTCTGAATGGGTTCGCACGTCGAGCGCGCCAAAAAATGTACGCGTTTGCCCCGCAAATAAGGACGACGAATATACACGACCGTGCCTGTGTTTATATACAGCAATTGAGGAACAACCTGTTGCCTGCGCTGGTGGATAAAATTTGTAATGCATGGCCAGTTCTATCGATACTAAAGCTCCGCGCTCTGATCCATGCGCATGGAAAGTGTGTGCTATATTCCAATACAACTCTGCCATTATTCAATGCGTTTTCAATTACTAATGTACTCGTACAGAACATAGAACGCATTACAATGGAAGCTTAAACTATTGAAAGCTGATTAGAAGTTTCCTAAGTCGGGGCCAGATATATTGGCCGGTGAGTTTCGTGAGGGGTATTCTCCCACCACACCGTTTGCCTGCCTCGGTGCTCCTTTTCTCAACGTTTTCTGACTCGCTCTCGTTCCATCTCGGTCTGGCCTTCACAGTGAGCCAGAAGTGGTGGGGATAGTGCCAAGCTTCTGTCGTGTAGGTCAAACCGAGCTGTCAGCGTAGAAATACACACATTAGAATTGGTGTGCGTTAGCTCCGAAAAAATTCAGGAGCTTTATTGGTCAGAACATTGATTCCTTCTCGATAGCTTCATCTCGAATTGGTCTACGCATAGCTTCGTAACGCACACAACTATTACGCTAAGAATAAATAACAGCCAAACGGCTAGATTCAGGCGGAGCCGAGCAGCGTTCCCGTTACCCCACCATACCCTGCGACCACCACGCAACTCCAACTGATAAATCCACGATCGTCATATCGACGTGCGTTACGAAAAGTAGCACGTTTCAATTTTCCTACGAAAAGTAGCACGTTTTGGTTTGCCACGAAAAGAAGCACGTTCCATCGTTTCTGACGAATATTAGCACGTTTGGTCTTCTGCCGCGAAGACTAACACATTTCACTGCCTCGCCACGAAGAATAGCACATTTCGTACTGTTGCGACGAAAACTAGCACGTTATACTGTTTCGCCACGAATAATAGCACGTTTGGGAATTTATGGCGATAACTAACATATTATCCGGTTTGGCCACGAAGAATAGCTCGTTTTGGATTATACTGCAGACTGCAGAAACTATCGCGTTTCAGCGCGTGGGCAGTTTAAAAGAATTCAACTGTTGAAAATATTGTTTAATAAATAATAATTCCATCTAATCTCCAAAAGACAACACATATGAAAATTTTAATCTACATAATTTAAGTAAGGGAGGGTGCGGGAATTGCGAACGCGGGTTAAACGCGAACATGCTACTTTTCGTGGCAAACCGCTCTAAAGCCGGATCCAGACTTGAATGAGTATACGCTGAGCAAGGCCGAATGCGCACGAATATTCTGATGTGGACGGGTGAAACGGTAGCCAGGGCCGCATGCTTCTACGTTAGAAAGGGTGAGCGTGAACGCATATGCTAGTGTGGACGTGTCATTCGTGGTGACTCGACGCAAGCGGCCCCACTCGCGAATGCCGACGAAGGCACATGGCCTGAGCCGACCGTTGTCGGTTTTCTTCCGCACATCAAAGGAAGTTTGGAGCGTATTGCGCTCAGCGTGGTTGATAGAAGCAGATGAGATACTTTTCTCAAATCCTCGATGTCCCGGATTTTCATGATATTGAAATATTGGATTGGAGTCCATATGAAATTAGGGAGAGCTAAGTAATCATTTTTCTAGTTTCGAAATTGTCTAAAAAATTCAAATCTTCGAAGTTCCCTGCTTTCGGCGATTTTTACGAAACCCGCCTTCAGAAATGAATTTTAATGACCTAAATTATTGAAGGCATGATCTTGCGTTTTTCTTTTTAATCGTGAAGGATGGATCATGAATGAATTTAATCCATTAGGGGAGAGTCCTACAGTACCGGCCACTTTAAGTTTTTGTACTATAACTTGGGCTACTGTTGGTAAAAATCAAATTTCAAAGAAGTAATTTGTAGTGCAAATAATGTTTAATAAGAGGGGACAAATCGTTTTTTTTTAAATTTTATCATAAAGATTAATAATTCGCTGGAATAAAAACGTTGTAATTCGCAGCGAACGAAAAATTGTCGTCCAGTACCGGCCAACTACTTAGTTAGTAGATTTTAAGGTCTAAGTAATTAATAATGTTAGTAAAAGTGTTTGAAAATAGAATAAAACTTTTATTTAGGCACGTCTACAAATGTCACATGTAAAATGATCCATATTTTCTTGTTTCTGAAATATTATTTTCAGGACTGATGTTTTTAATAATTTTCATAAAATCCGAAGATACGCTTCTTGAAGAAGATTGATCTGAGAGATTGGTATTAACATGTGAATTAAGTGATGGTGATGAGTCCAGTAAAAAAAATTGGCCGATACTGGACAACTAAACGTGGCCGGTACTGCACGACTAAACGTGGCCGGTACTGCATGACAAACACGTGGACAAAGTTTTAGGTTTGATACGTAATATACAAAGCAAATTGGAAAGACCAGGGCATTTATGTATAGCTAATAGTGTAACAATAATGTACGTAATATGACAAAATTATTTAGTTACCTGAGAAATAAGAAATCAGCTATGAAAAATATCTTTTGTCGTCCGGAACACCAGCGTAAACGTTAAACGTCTTAGAACTCTGGTAATACTGAAGGAAAAAGAATGTCGCCGGAATACGTTGCTACGGACTCTAGTATTCATTTGTTTCTCCATCGATAGTGCAGTCAACTAACACTGGAAGCAAGATCTAGCTTTGGCCGGTACTGTACGCTGCCCGGTACTGTAGGACTCTCCCCTACTAATATAGTTATAAACAGTTGATGAAAAATAAGAAAATTATATTTTTAACAATATAATGCATTTAACATATGATAGACTTTAAAACTCCATTTTAATGAATAATTTGTCTTTCTTTTCTTCACTACACCCTGTATTGTTCTCAATTCATACAACCTGACCGACTCGCTGTTGTATTAAAAAATCACACGAGATTACTCGTGGGGAACGGCAATATGTTTCGTGGAGGGACGCAGGAAGAAAAGGGGTAGTAAACTGACGGCACGTGGTTCCGCCTACGTCGTCTTTCCTTCAAATTGGAGACGGATCCCTTATCTCTCGAGTATACATATACACGCGCTCGAATTTCAAAACAAAAGCACGCGTTGACGTATTCCGTGCGAGAGAAGGTGGGCTTGAAGTCCGATTGGTCCTAACCTTTACCAATCTGCTCTGCATCCGTCCCAAAAAGCCACTCTCTTGAAGAGGCCCTCTTCACAGCAATATCTCCTCCCCGAGGCCCACCTTTTCTCGCACGGAATACGTCAACGCGTTCTTCTGTTTTGAAATTCGAGCGCGTGTTTATACTCGAAAGATAAGGGATCCGTGTTTAATTTGACGGAAGGACGACGCAGGCGGAAACACGCGCCGTCATCGGACTAACCCTTTTCGGGCTACCATCTTTACAACTGCGGAGTGGGCTAAGCTAAGCACAGAAGCTGGTGACGAGAGACACATCGCACTTTCGACCCCCCCCCGCATGCGGCATTCGTGCGCGTTCGGCCTTGCTCAGCGTATACGCATTCAAGTCTGGATCCGGCTTAACGTGCTAGTTTTCGCAGCGAAAACCGAAACGTGATAGTTTTCGTGAGAACGAAGGCAAACGTGCTACTTTTCGTAAGAAAATTGAAACGTGCTACTTTTCGTAAGAAAATTGAAACGTGCTACTTTTCGTAAGAAAATTGAAACGTGCTACTTTTCGTAACGCACGTCGATGTGGTGGTGGTTGATTTCTCCTTAATCGTTGCTCGCGAAAATGAATTCACCGGCCAATATATCTGGCCCCGACCTTAGTTTCCTGATCCCTTAAACAAATGCTCCTCGAATTTCCAAGGAAAATTCGCGGCGAACTTGAAGAAAACACAAGCACCAACGTTTGTTACCTAAAGAGTGTAAATAAACGTGTGTAAAAACAAACCTTAGGCTCGTTCGTATAGTTTGTTTCTCATCGAACAGGAACGTGTGAAGACATGAGATGCTGAGTCGATCCACTCAACAGTCGGTCGTGTAGACGAGGAGTATCGCGATGAGAATTAGTACCAGCGTTCCGCGGGGTCCGTTTCCGGTCGAGTTGAGCACGTGGTTCGGAGCTGGCGATGGTCCACTCTTGTGAGTGTTCGCGATAACCAATTGACTCCTCCATTTCATCGTGTACTCTGGAGCGGTCCTTCCTAGGGCCTGCAGTCTGCGAACAATAGTGCCCATCATGGTTTCTGCTTTCCCTAATAAATCCACCCTTATAAGATCTATAGATGAAGTTTGGTTGGAAAACAGTCTTCAGACTGAACCTCGCCTCTTCGTGTTCTTCTTTTCTTTTCTGTTGCTTATTTTGTGTGTGCAATAAAGACGTTTAATAATAATAATAAAAATAATAATGAACGAGTACAATTGTAAAGTACGAATAAAATCAGTTGAACTATGAAGAATTGCTTTATTCTTAAGTGCACCACGTTCTTTTAACAATTACCCACGACATTCCAAATCTTAATGCTCGTTTGATCCAGTACAATTAACGATAAGATTTCCTTACGATTTTTACACTGAAAGTATCGCGAAATAATGCACTTAGCTAGCGAGTTCAGCAAACTCGTCGACTAATCAATCACGTTTCAAGGGAAAAACTTACCTGACCACCACCGTGTTCGTCTTCCAGGGCAGGGTGAAATTTTTGTGCGTATCCCTCGAGCAGAATGTGTGCAATCTCTGCCCCGCTGGATCGCCGTTCTTGCTGTACTCGTGTATCGTGAGATTCCAGGCGGTGCAGGGACCTGGGGCGAGAAAAGGGGAAGGAAAATTTCAACACGTACGGCGACCAGCCCGTCGTGAATCCCTTTTCCCCAGAGCAGAATCTTTGGGAAACGGTACACCGATATCGGGTTAAAGATGGGAGATCCGGGAACGTGTAAATTGCGTCAATGATGCTTCGCTTCAGACTGGAATGAATATGCAAACTTCTACGGTCATTGTGACACCATACAATCGTTCCGCGGTAGGGGGATAGAATATTGAGACACTATATTGCCGAAATGGTGTATTGGAGAGAGGGAGGACAAAAGAATGAGTTTCCGTAACGAAGGGAATGGGAATAGTAGAGTGCTGGGAAATATTGATTGAATATCGTAATGGGGAAGCGGAGCTAATGGTGTCGATCGAGCACTCAAGTACGCGTGCGAAAATGAAGTCGCACGAAGGGAGAGCGTGACGGGCGGGTGATGAATTCGTCGAATCGTTATCGATGCGAGCGTTCGTTTTTCCACGCGCCGCACCGGGTCAAGAGTGAAACGCATCTGTATCCCGAGCAACCAATTAAGGGTAGCTCGTTTCACAATTAATTGCCGCGGACGCAACATTTGACAAGGGGGTGAAAGTGTCGTGGCTGGCTATCAATGTTCCCCGCAATCATCGAGAAACGAGAATAATTGATGCTGGTTCGCCATCGTCATCCAGCGATCGGTGTATAATTTTCGCGCGGCGGTGTTTCCTTTTATTTCGTTGGCTCGCGAACGATTTTTGACGGTAAACTGGTTTTGTAGCGGCGATATAAACAAGACCGAGCTAGCCCCGTGGTCGCGCGGAGAAAAATACACACGCGACCGGGTAAAACTCACGGCGCCCTTTCATCCTTGTTTTTTCCCCCCCGCCGTTTCACGGATGATACATCGTGGAAACGGGGGAAACAACTTTTTTTTTTTATTTCATTTCACGGTAGTTTGCGACCATTTCAATAATTTCGCCGGCAAAACGTTTGAATGCCAATGACTCGTAAAAAAATTCTGCCCCCCGACTAGTGACAATGGCGAATCGAATCTCTCGAGCGTGGTTACGGTCCATTTTGTCGATGGATCGTGTTCCGCGGGTCTACTGAAAACAGTGCTATCGGGAAATCGGTAGCTTGTTTGTTGCTGGCAAACGTTGTTCGAATGCTGATCGACGACACATGGAATGCTGATCGACGAACAGGTAAAATGCTGCAGGTAAATTCTAAATCGCTTGCGTACCACTGTGTAAGCGACGGAAAAAGAGAGCCATCGGCGCCGGGAATCGAACCCGAGCCCGCCCGCGTGCTGATCAGCAGCGTTGATCACACCGGGGCTACGCCGACTCTACGTGGTCCCTTATACTCCGTCGCTACATTACTTTCGTTGGGACGCCACCTATGGTCATAACTTGCACATCATAGGCCGTTCCCTAATTTGCCCTAAACTCTTACAACTGTGATTGTCGAATAACGTACTAACATCATTCGCGAAAGATTCACGACGCTGGAAACTTTCCTCGAAAGTATGTACAAGATGGAGGGTGGTCCATTTATAGCCTGTCCACTCCCCAAAGGTGCTCCTCGGGAGCGGCACTCGCGAAGGACAAAAGAAAACCTCTCGCCCCTCGATCTGTGCAATCGTTACGAGGGCGAATGATTCTCGGTAAGGGGTCTTAAGAAGAACAAAAAATGAAGGTGTGTGGAAGCCGTTTTCGGGGTTCGGTTGCTTGAAACAGCACCGGTCCTGCTTCTGGATTCGCGCTGTCTCGGGTCTCGTTTTCGCGCCGAGAGAAAAAGGGAGGAAGGCCGAAGGAAAGGGGAAAAGACGGTGGAATGTCTGTTGGAAAGGGGTAACGGAGGGAAAAAGGAGAGCCGAGGTCTAAAGACTCGAAGGAGATTGGTTCCCGTTGTCCCGGCGAATCTGGCGGCCCCTTTAATCTCGACTCCTGCCTACATTCGTTTTTCAAGGCTAGTCTTTCGCGGCCCGCTTTCCCTCTGTTTACCTCGCCCTTTCTTTGGTCGGCTTCTGAGATCGCTTCGCACTCATACTGGGCTCAATGGCGCGGACAGAAATTCCAGGGGGCCAGCTAAGGGTAGAATTGAACGGAATTCGGCGGGCGGAGCCAGGGCAGGGACAAAGCATCGCCCTAGCAAGCGGTTGTCTTTGACTTTTCTCCTGAATCACCAGCTGGATCGTGGCTTCTGTGGGCGTCCTTTGGTGTCGCGAGTAAAGGAGCTTGCGTAATTTTGGAGATGTGATTTTGTCATGATTGTGATGGATATTGGGGGAATATCTGGCAGGTAGTGATATTACAGAAGTAAATGGTAAGCTACGTGTGTCGAAATACTGCAGGAGATTTACGAGAAGTATGAAGTAAGAATAGAATGGAGTAAGAGTCGTACGCACGGTATTGCTTCAAACGCCGCGTCTGACTAATGATAGGGCTACTCTACTTAAAACGCGCTGCAGCTCGCTGCTGAACATCCAGCGACGCGACGCACAGCGAAATTAAATCCACACGGACGCTAACGCTAAGTTCAACTTACAATCCTTTCCCACAATTTTGCAGTTTACAATTTCACAACAATGTAAATGTCATCACATATTTTACCGAATAAAGTGTAAATGCTAATAATTCTCGTAATGAAATTATTTTAACCTCGCCCCACCAATTACGCAATAACCATATTACCCTGTCAATTGGGAGTTAAAAAAGGTCTTAAGACGCGAGGAATGAAGATACTTATTTGCAAATGAAAGACACGGTTGTAGGGGGGAAGAGAATTCAGCGCGACGCTTTAACAATCTAGGGGATACAACTTGGGTAGTTTCTCACGGCTCTGTGTAGATTTCACTTCGATGGTGAGCTGTCGATCCGTCAAGGAGTCCAGGATCCACGTGCACCTCTGCTGATAATACTGATTGAGCTTTAATCCGGTACTGGCCAGGTCACCGCCATTGACCTCGCCGTCTGCCTTGGTCGTCGTGTGATCGCCGCAGTAAGTGTCCTTGATAAACTCGTAAGCCGCACGGAAATTGAGGCCTGACTTAGAGGACCTCGACCATTCGATGTACACCGGTGTCCAGCTACGGATTCCAACTGGCAGCCAATCCTGTGCGACAGATCCGAGATAGGGGGAAGCTTGTATCAAATGGCTTCAGAGTTTATTCAGGCTTTAGTAAAAGATAAGAAATCAGCGCGATCGTTTACTAAAACAGCCACCTAACACTTGGCAGATTTTAACAGACATCACAGAAACAGTATCTGCGAGAAGTCTACGAACCCAATTAAAATTAATTTCGTACAAGTTTCGCGGATCGAATTAGGGTCCCGTTACTTTCCACCGACACAGAGCTTTTAATTCCAAAGCCAATACAGTAGCAACGGGAACGTGGAGTTCAGCGATCCGTTCTAAAACGAGTAGACGACTGTAAAAGTTTCGCAAGTACGAGATTCGCGGGAAGTGAGCTCCAACTGCGTCCGAGCATATCCCACCCACCTACCCTCTACAAACGTATCGTAAATTGTTCAACAGAGAGATCCTCTTTCGACTCGTCGAAAATAAAAAGAGGGAGAGAGGAAGAAAAAAAAAAAGGAGAGAAACAATTATTCCTCCGTTTGTCTACCTTTTCACCTGCAGCCTCGCTCCTGCACATTATTTGTTTTATTCACAAGCCGGCGAAATCGTTCGAGAAGTAATTCCCCGCCGGTTGATGGGGCAGACGTTGAATAGAACGGGAGGAGCATTCAATGTCCACAGCCAATACAATCGGGCGAGTAGCGCGGCCGTTTGTCCGTGAATGAAACTCGAATGAAACGGTGGCAGTCGGACGCGAGCGGCAGAAAATAAAAGGGGTAGCCGGGGGACGGGGCGTCGTGGGTGCTTGCCGAGCGTTTTTCGAATTAAACGATCGATGGTCATTGACGCTCCGCCGTGCCCCGTTCCCCGATGTTATCATTCCGCGAACGCTCGAGCATCGCCGGGGCTGACGCTCGGAACGATTCGAGAACACCGGCTTAATAATTGGCGAAGCGTATCGTTTCCCTCGCTCTTCGTCGATAATGCGCGACACGGAGAGCGCAAAAGGACGACAACAGCGGGGGATGTTAAAAAACAGACTAAATACTATTCAAAGCCTCTTCTGAAATGGAGTCATACCCTCTGGGCTAACTTTTCGAAATTATTCAGCAGGTAGCTCGTTCTGCGAGCGAAACGTGGCAATCCTTTGAAAGATATATATATATATCTTAGTTTCTGTTGAATTTAGTTGTATTTGTATGCTGAAATGCTCAAAAATTATTTTCTGATGTAGAATGAAAATTAATTGAATTTTAGCTGACATTTAAGATTATGGAGGTATTCTTAAGTGGGGGTGGTCAAATTTGGTAAATTTTGTGTTTTTAATTTAGTTTCTGTTTAATTTAGTTGTATTTGTATGCTGAAATGCTCAAAAATTATTTTCTGATGTAAAATGAAAATTAATTGAATTTTAGCTGACATTTAAGATTATGGAGGTATTCTTAAGTGGGGGTGGTCAAATTTGGTAAATTTTGTGTTTTTAATTTAGTTTCTGTTTAATTTAAAATATATATATTTTTAAACAGGAAAAGCTAAATGCTTTTTCAAAAGGAAACTAAACTTCTTTCTGTAGAGGATGCTGAGGTGGGAATTTCGTTTCTCCGAGGAAGCTGAATGTGCTCCTGCACAGGCGAAGATGCAGTTGGTACGCCTTGGTAGCGCGCTCACCTGATAGTTCCCGCAGAGGCAGGTGACGATGTGACCGTTCTCAGAGACGAGCAGTAGGTGGTCCATGTTCTCCAGGGACTTGTTGCTGACGCAGTGGCAGCCGCTGTCCCCGCACTTGGTTTCGCAAGGGTTGTTCGGGCTCTGTTTCGAGCTGCTCTCCACCTACGGTTCAAGCAACACACCACCGTCTTACTATCTAGAATTCTGAATCGCACGAACACCCGATTGAATCCTTGGAAATTCCAGGAGGTACTGAAATAATCCTCTCGCGATATCTCAGGCATCTTTACAATTTACTTGTCCTTCGAGCCAACCGAAAGATAATGGAATTAAATGAATAATAGAATTCCTAATACATAGCCAGAGGTGTTTCATTCTACTCCGGGTGTGCCAAGCCTTCATTCCGCTAGGCAAGCATCGATCGTAGGACTTACTCGAATTATGACTGACTGATTAGCCGCTGGAATGAAGTGCTGCCTGCATTTTATAGGCCCCTCCATGGCGAATAATCGGTGAGGCTCCGGATGCACCACGGAACCCTTCACCGGCGACGTCAATCCGTAATATTCCACGTCGCACACGCTGGTCGGCTGCTGAGTGCCACCCTCGCGTTCTGAAATATCGACAACGACGTCGTTCGTAACCGATGGAATCCCAGTCGGAAGGATTAAAAACATTTTGCCACGGGCCGCGTCTCGATGGAGCCTAAGATAAACCGCCAGAACTCAAAGGACAACGCAACTGGCAGGTAAGGTTCATAGTGTAGGAATCATAGTTGACCAAATTCCTACGTGTTTCGGGAGCCACGGGGCGCCAGGAATCGAACCCGAGCCGTCCACGTGCTGATCAGTCGCGTTTGCCACCAGGGCTAACGCCGACTCTCCCTGGTCTCTTAGCCGGGACTCCCTCTTATTCTATGGGGATTCCTGATCCCGCAATAGTACCTACCTCCCGACCCACTGAAACTGATGATGCACGAACGCGTCAGCAAGCAACTTTTACTTCTGACAAATTCGATCTCAATGTTTCGAATACAAAACCATGCTACATCGAAATTAACTCTGCAAATTTCAATAACGTCGACGAGATACGTCAAACGCGGTCTCGCGGTCGCGCTAAAAGCTCGAGAGCGCCCGTTGAAACAGGCCAACCAAAATTGCCAGGCCGCTGAATAATAACCTGGAATATCCATCGTAAAAACCGCGGCCCGAAAGCGCGCGTATGATACACGTGAGAGGGTGTCGACGCCTGGGATTCGAACACGGGGGAAGGAATCGAAGTCGAGGGGCGAAAGGTCGCGCCCTCGATATGTTCGATCTCTGGGAGATCTTTCCCCGGCACTTTGTTTTTCCGCTCCGTGAGCCCCCCTCGATATGCAAACGAAACTTCGCCTTTTCGCGACTCCGCGTCGATGCTGTACTTATTTCTGCCAACTTTATCGTGTCCCGATGCGTCGAAGACTCCCACTTCCAACTTCCGGCGTGATGGTGCTCCACGGCCGAGAGAGCTTCCGCTTCCCAGCCAGTCGTTTGGCCGGCTCGTGCGTGGCAAAGGGCGTTTAACGCCGCGCTGCGTTCCGAAGAAATGTTTAAAAAAAGGACTTTGCACCTTCCCAGCGTTTTCCTTTAGCGATGGGACTCGCGCAGTTTAAGCGTTTTTACGCTGCCGCGAAGTCGGTCAAGTCTCTTAATTGCGCGGCAAAGTATACCTGAGCGCGAGGTTACGTGATATGCTCATTTTCCGAGGGTAGTTTGCAACGGAAATCCGATGGTTAAGAACGTTCTGTGTCTGTCCTAACTGAACTGGATGTACAGGGTGGATTATTCGCGTAATGCAATTAGAGTTTTGTATAGAAAAATGACCTACGATAGCGCGTCCACTGTTTTCCAATTTCAACCCGCGCCAACTTCTAATTTAATTCCCCTGTCCCTTCTGCCCTGGGCCACGGCCGCCTTTATTTCCGGCGGACCCTGCCACGGAAGCGAAATTTTTACGTTTCGTGGGCGAAAATTTCGCGTGTCTTATTCGGGGCGAACAGACGTCGAGGGGCGGGCCGGGGGTTTTCCTATAAGGAAATCGGTCTCTCAGGATGACATAAAATTTTATGCGCCGGTAGATTGTCTGCGGGTATCGCGCCGACAGCGGCCCTAAAACCAGACGAAGAATTCCAGGGGGATGGAAATCGTAGGGCTGCGTACTCGATGGTATTCAACATCCTCAAAGGAATATTCAATTAATACAGAAGGGGAGTCGATTTTCGTATAATACGTCCATCCAATGCATAAATGCATGACTATATCGCGACTGATCAGCGGGCCGAGATGCCTTCGCGATTGCTAAAAGCATTCGCCGGAAACAATGTGCCTTCCACCGATGAGGGGGTGAAAGTGATCAAATCTCAAGTGCAATTCTTAATTCTTTGTGCAAAAATAAATTGTGCGGCAAGTATTATCTTTTCACAAATGAATCATCCCTCGATTTTATTATCAGTTCTTTTTTATTTATTTTATTATTATTTTAGTTACCCTCTGCGAAGTAATGTTGCAATAATTGGAAATGCAGAGTGCTCGATGGGTGACAGGGAAGAATGTGAATTTCACCCTGTAATTCGAAAAAAGTTAGCAATTCCTTACGGTCGAGTGGCCCAGTGACCGTTCAATTGCCGTGAATCGAACGGATCCGCGATATTACCTGGCGAGCGGTGTCATTTCGCTCGTTGGCACGCGGCATCATCGGGCGGGCCGGGAACAATGACGGCCAGCCGGAAAAATCACTGCGTATTAAAAAGGGGCAAATGACACGAACGGGAGAGTCGGCTCGGCGACAAACTGCCGGCATAGATTTGACGTTGATTGACGGATGTCCCCGTCGTTCGTCAACGTTATTACGTTTACACGTGGTATACGCGTGTCTGAACACGCCGAGTGCCGCGATCGATAAGACCTGGCCTCTCTGGCTCCGATTGGAAAATGCAATCAACAGCCAAAAAGTCTGGGGGCGAGAGGCAGTATGGACTTTTCGCGTAACGCGATGCACCAATCTCTCTCCCGTTTCTAGGAAAATTCCATTCGAATCGCTACGTTGCAAAATTTCCTTCTTACTCGAGATAATGATCGGTAGAGCCTCCTATCGCTACACAATATCTCTGTGTAATTTAAAATGTTGCAATTAGGGGTTGAATGCTTCGAGCAGTCATGGGGAATAAATTCAGCACAAAAGATGAAAGAAATTTTTCACGTTCGATAGGGCCCTTTAAAAGTAGGGGAGACCGGGGCTAGTTGACTAACGAGGTTAGTTGACTAATTCCCTTTAATTCTTGTATTATGGAATAAATTATGCTGCGATTCGCAATATTAGAGCATATGAATGACCAGCTTGCCACTTAATGTGTCGCCGTGACAAAAACTTGCGTGTTCTGTCAGTGAGAATGAAAAATCTAAAAAGGTCGGCTGGAAGTAAATATTTTCGTTTCGACTATTTATGAATTTTTGTCCACTAAGTACTGCTTGATGCTATTTCATGAATATTTTGTGGAAACGTGATACCTTGACTATAATTTACGGTATTTTATTTTATCCGGTGCGTGGAGGTTTGGTACGTACGACCCTTAACATGTTAACAATGTCGGACGGGGTTACTTGACTAAGCATAGGAATACTATTAATAATTGCATTTTTTATCCTCAAGATGCAGTCGAGGCAAAGAGTTTAGCTGCTCAAGTCCACTTCCCCTACCACAAATCCTTCCAAACTCACCCCTACCAGTTTTACACCCTATCCTCCGTCCAAACTCTCAGGCCTTCCAAATAGATCATAACAAACCAGTACAAAATAATTACAGTATCTTAGACCATGATAATTAATACAAAAAAATAACACTGTGGAGGAGTTAAAAAAAATAAAAAAATTTATTGGTCGTAGTATACATATGTACGCGTTTCGTATACTATTTTTGATTGATTTGGCAGCGTATATATACGTTTTTCACATTATATTGATGTACTGTGACAGCGTTTATATACACCTTTCGCATGCAAAGGGTTAAAACTGAAAAGTAAATGTTAAGTCAACTGACCCCATCATATTTGTCAACTAACCCCGTAGCCGGGGTCTGTTGACTTATTCGTCTCACTACTCTAAATACAATAAAAACTACAACATAGACTCAATTAAAACGATTTTCAAAATTATGCCTGTATACCTAATGAAATTTGGAAACTTTTGGTATGCAGTAAGTCAACAAAATACTAATGGTCTATTTATAAAAATTAGAAATGTAAAAAATTAGTCAACTAGCCCCGGTCTCCCCTACTTTCATCCCTCTTCCGTTTTGTGCATCGATAATTCTAATCCCGTCGCGAAATTCGCCGTGATTTAACTTGCCGCAGACTATTACGTAATTTCCCGCGAGTTTATTCGCCCGGTGCGCTATAACGCCAATTTAAATATTCCCCATATTTTCCGCGGGTATTCTGAGGGGGTTATTGGAGTTCCGGCGCGATTAGCCCTGTCGCAAGGTACGCACGGATGCGAGCAGAAATGTTATTAAATTTCCAACGGAAGTACGACGGTTTTCATCGTTTATCATTACGCGGCCATCAGGGGACTGATTTTTCGCCTGGCCGCGTGATTTCCCTCCATCCCGGCCACCGATAAATCCGCGCTATCAATTCCTGCTTGATGGGCACTCTATAAAAGCTAATAAAATTACCGGCTTGCAACGGCACCATGCTCGTCCCGAGCGTAATTTCATTTAGACTATTCGCGCCCGAGCGCGTCGACGCTTCTCGTTCCTATTGCGATGTCGATTGATCGGGGAGATTAATCCACCACTTGTACCTATCAGCGCAATCTAAAAACTCACTGATATGTCACATCCACGGTCTCAACTTTAGTGTACTAGCCCGAGCACCCCGGGATCGGTAGTTCCCGTCCAGAGGATCATGTTTCTGAGGGAAAAACCGCGGCCGAAACAAGCTTCAAGCCCTGGGGGGTTTAAAACAATCGGGTCGAACCTCTGTCGGACTATTTTCCACGATTCAGAAATAAAAGAACCCCTAACAAACTCTGCAATACCGATTCTCCCCTCTGTACAATTCCTCCGCTCGGAAGACATCCTAAATAAAAAGAAGAGGAAGAATAGTCTGCCGCAGAAAAAGACACCCGAAGCGATAAAAGATTTATCGTGCGGTCGAATCAAAATCACGATTTCAATCGTTTTTCCCCCGTAACACACTGTAAATGCGCCTTGCGGATAGTCGGGCGTTCTTGGCCTTGAGCCAAGCGAGTTTCAGGATTACCGACACGTCCTATATTCATCCGATTAAGGGCTGGGGCTGCATCGGGGTATCGATATGTCGGATCGTTGCTCCAGTAATTAGTCGGGCGTAATTAGGGACGGGCGAGGGCATCGTGCGCGCGAAAAGCTCCGCGGAAGAATCCCGGCAGAAATAATTACCACGTCGCAACTGACCACGCACACTACCACTTTTATATCCGTCCCGATATATCGATCTTACTCGGCGCGCTGTTCATCCCCTGAAATGGAGACGGGGAATCGGCACCGGCGATCGTAAATACGTCCTCGTTCCGTTTAATTAAATTTTTCATCGATTTTCTTCTAATTAACCCGCCTTGCTCGGGATACGTGTGCGCGCGCACGCGACGAGCTTGGATTAAACGGATAGCGGGGCGCGCTGGAGCACCATGGGAATTGATGGCATCGTTACATTGAAATTACGCCAGGATCGCGCTCGATTTTATACCGCGAAATATGTTAAAGAAGTGAAATTCCATGGCGGCTGGAATAATTCCCGTTGCGGAATCGATTCGTATTAACATTCGCGATTGTATACCGATGATGACGTTATTATTATTATTGGCGCAATCAAACAATTCCGTTGATTACATGTAGCGCCCTGCCTATGTACCCGTTCAATTAATTATTTATCGATCAGAGACGGTTTGCGTAGTGACTTCAACGCCCGGGGCTCCGCGTTCCGTTAGCCGTTCCCTGGTTGCCTTTTGTCTCGTCGGAAACGATGATTAACGCAGCCCTTCTCATAAGATACAATAAGAAATAACGATCACTACCTATATACGTACTCCCACTTTCCTGATTTACGAATTGAATTAAATTGGAGCCTGGAGAAGTGAAATCTGAGCGAGGAGGAAGTTACACCTCCCAACGGAGAAGGTAGAAATTCGACCGGAGGAAACAGGAATGCGTAAAGATTTCATGTGGCATTTTATGCCACGGCGTCCAGCGGCGTGCAAGAATTTCAGGGCTGCTATTGGAAACCGGGTTGTAACAGGATGGAAGTAGTAACACCGATAAGCTGCTCGAAAGATGTCAAAAGTAGTCGGCTTACCGTCGTGGAAGTAATAAGAGACGTCCATGTATTCCTCGTCGGTGGGGCTGTTCGAGGCTCGCCGCAGAACGACCGTCATATCTCTGCCATTAGACGAGTATCTTTTCGGCTCGAGGTTTCTGAAAAACAGAGAAACGGGGATAGAGTCGCGTTTTTACGCGGGCGTCGTAGCCGGCAGTGATTCGTGGGGCCCGCGAGCGGCGCGGGATTCGCAGTCGTTTCTTCGAGGAAAACACGTCGTTCCCCCGAGATCGAGTGTAAATCACACACCTGCTATCAGAAATGTCGTAAAGAACGCGGCTCTATCTTCCATCGGGATGCGCCTCGAAGGACGCCGTTCGGGTACAGCGCGACGGAAGCGCATACGACTCGGTAGCAAACACCTTTTACACGATCATTCCGCGGAATTTCGAATAAAATCTAGAATTTGTTGCCGCGTGAAAGGTATTTCAAGACCGGTTGCGTCGTAATTCATTGGATGGGCTCGAGGCTGATGGTGTCGGTAACTGGAAACCGAGGAGGACCTGTAATTGATCAACGTCAACCGGAGCTGACTGAGATTGACACAAATTGGAGTTGACTTGACTTGATTGACGTTCCAGCATCAGATTCTATCTTCATGTATCCACGCGAACGCTTTTCCCGCCCTCGTCGAGTCACTTTCGCTCCTCCTCAGTCAGCGGAGCTCTATGCGCGCTCGTTTTGCTCTGCCATTATGAATAATGGTCCCTTCGATTCGTTCCTGGAGGGCACTGAATGGAATTCGCAAAGGTTCTCGTGTGGGAGGACAGACGGAGAGGCGAGCGCCGCTCTCTCCGCTCGTTCGTTCCACCGGCGGTTCTGTTCTTTTCCTTTATCGCTAAGTCGAAGCGCCCGAAGGAAGTTTCCCCGTGAATTATGAAGCCGGCGCCTTTATGTCAAAGCGCCATACTTGACAAGCTAACGTGAGCGCGGCACGGCTGGAAGTTGGGCAAGTGGCGGCACAAAGCGCCATGTAAATTTTCCACGTCGTTCGCTTCCATTTTGCTCGGCGAAGTTGTAAATGGACGTCCTGGGAACACTGTCTCGCGATAACCCGCCCCTGAATCCTCTATGAGACAGTGTACAGTGATAAGTCAATGTTTGTCGGCTGGTTTTGTCCCTTGATAACGTCTTGCCACGGCATCGAACGACAGTTATTAATGAAGCGAATAAATTAGGCCAGTTTTTGGCCACGATCCCAGCTACTTGGAATGCAGTAGCAGAATACATTGATGTGGGGGGCTACTTCTTGTGTTGTATTAGGCTGAGGAGATGGTAAATCGAAGCATCTGGTAGGCTCAGAATCGTAACTGGTTTCCAGACGAATTTCGGCGGGAATTTTTTGATTCAGTAAATTCGACTTATTATTCGAAGAGAAATGGAAAATTCCTGACTTCGTGTCTGATTAAATACGTACTCGTTCTACTGTGTCGAGCACGTGCAAAGGTGTGTGGGGTAGTGATTGTATATCGAACAGCGTTGAAATATGAGTTCCGTTATAATAAAGTGTTTTAATGAGCACAAGTCTAACTTTTCGCCAATTATTATAGCACGAAGCTGAAAAGTACGAGGCACGAGGATTTATCGACAACGAAATCGCTCGTTCCATACACGCCTATGCTCGCAGAATCGTCCAAGTTCTAAACTTTCACCAAGAGATCCTGCCGCCGTGTTAACGAGGAAAGGCGAGGTGTGCCATCCAGCCTTCTCGATTAAAAAATCAAAAAATTTCGTAATTCCGGTGTGGAACGTTTGTTGGGAAGCAGCAAGTCAGAGTAAATAACGAGGAGAATTTCGAATAAAATTTTTTATCGCCAACAATTGCGCCCTGGCAGTTCGAGTAAACTGCAGAGAGCGGTCATTATTTATAGCGCGAGTTGATATATGAAGCAAGCCAGCAATCGTTAGAAAAAAATTCGGTTTCGCGTGGAAACTACGAAACTGCGTGTGTAGGAACGAATGGACGAATGGGGCAAAAGTTCAGGCACAGAATCGTCGAACGAATGTTTCAACGAGATTGCTTCATATGCGGTACGCTTTGAGACTCGATTTTCTCATCGATATGTAGGGGAGACCGGGGCAGATTGTAACAAAAAAAGTTTTCACAGTTTTTTCTCGAAAGTGTTTTCCTCAATCAGGAAATAATTTGCGTGATTTACTACTTACATATGTGGTGAACTAATTGCGTGAAAGTACGTGACAAAATCTTGGACACTTAGACATCTAGCTTCATCTTAAACAAATCTGAACCTTTGTTACAATCTGCCCCAGTCCGGGGTAAATTGTAACACATCTGTTTTACTTATTTAAATACAAATATGAACATAAATAACCATTTCTAAACAATATAAATGAAAACACAGATCATTATTAAACATTTGATATACATGAGTTAAGCAATCATTGCTTATTCATCTGATTCTATCAAAATCTTCTTCTGTGCTTTCTTTACTTTTGCCTTCATACTTTTTTTTATATTTTTTGGATTCTCGATTGTTCTGTTGTTCGTCTAGAGCAGCGATGCCCCGATGGGCGGCCCGAGGGTACGAGCATCCATCGCATTTTCCAAAACTCTCGTGGAAGGGGGTCTCGAAACCAATGAAGTTTCAGGCATGTAACGGATGAGGAAAACTTTAGTAGTGTGCGTGTAGACTCGTACCCGTAGGCTTATATGACTGGGACTCTTGGAGCCCCAGTGTTCTACATTTTAGGAATTGGGAAAATAAACAGGAATTGACTAATGATTAAACAATAATATTATGTAATTGGACGAAATAGACTTGAACATTCCCACTTACACCTCTGATTAACAAAAAGTTTCTTATTAAACGATTTTTATTCAGCTTCAATCCTCTGTTTGTGTGTTTGTTTGTATGCATGTTTGTTCAGTTCAAATCTAGAAACTCAATTTTAACCCACTTCCAACTATCCAATAGACTTGAAACTTGGCAGGCATACGTAGTTTGGATGACAATACAAAATTATGAAGAAAAAGAAACCCCCCAGGGTTTAAAAAATTATCCTGTCAACAAAAAATAGAACCCATAACCGCAAATCCAAACGACTTGAAATCAGCCTATAACCAGAAGTCAAATCAATTTAATCGCAATGAAATCAGCATGTAACGGTTACATGCTGATTTCAGGGTACGAGCCTACACGCACACTACAAGAGTTTTCCTCATCCGTTACATGCCTGCAACTTCATTGGTTTCGAGACCCCCTTCCACGCTAGCTTTGGAAAATGCGATGGATGCTCGTACCCTCGGGCCGCCCATCGGGGCATCGCTGGTCTAGAGCATTCTTTTCCGGTGTGTCAGCAAATAGCTTGCTTCATCACCATTTGGAGCGGAGTAAGTATACTAACATGTTACAATTTACCCCGAGGTCGAATTTTTGCGTTTTATCTCAGCAAACGAGACACTAAACATCAAATCACTAAACTGCGCACACATAATAATAAACCAATGTGAACTGATTCGTTTGCGACAAAGAAACAAAAATTCAAACGGTTCCTAATGACGGTTAATTGAAATAAAAGTGCTAAGACAACATTTACTTTCATGCTCTAAATACTAAAATTCTGGGCTATTACCACAAAATGAATACATAACGCTCGTTTGTGTCACTAAAACCGACGGTGCTAATATCGTCAAGCAGCTCTCGCATGCTGTGGATTACCAGATTTGTCGTTCAAAAGATTTTACTTATGTTACAATTTACCCCGTGTTACAACCTGCCCCGGTCTCCCCTACGATTAAGGCTGCCGTCTCATTTTTGTTATGGTCCGAATCGATCGAAGCGCCCCTTGTAAACAGACGGACCCTAATGAAACTAATGCGGCCGGTAGAAAGAACTTCTACAGAGGTGACATCTTCAGGTACTCTGTGTAGACGAATTTTTGACGCATAGTTGCCGCATCTTCTGTTCTCTCTGTCTCTGCCGCGCTGTTGCCAAAGCTCTTTCTATCGAGAAGTCTTGAAGGAATAGGTACGGTACGAGAGCTGCGTCTAGCGTCAGAGCCTCGCTGAAGGTAAAAGAGGATAGCAATAATGAAAGATAGAGAGGTTCGGGAGTGAGGTTAGGAAACATGTCGATGAAACAATACTAATATGCGTATCAATATCTTTTTATTTATACGTAGAAGGATGTGATATCGGGGAGGGGGTGTGAACCCTAAATCTAAAATTGTAGCTTCGGGTAATTATTAGTTTCCGAAATATTAATAAAAAATTGTTATTTTTTTTGGAAATTTTTTTTGGACGTTGGTGCAGGCCTCCCTACCCGGGAGCCCTTCCGTCCCCCTATTTTTTATTTTTGAAATTTTGTAATCACAGTCTCATTTTTAGCATCGCCAAACTCACCTCGGTTTGCTACCCATGCTTTACGGGCCCGTGCTACTCTACCCCCCACCAATACTAATACCCGGGACAAGTTGGGAAGTGGAATGCGTTGTGTCGGTATAAGTCGACAGAAATATTGTTAATACGGGGGACCGTGGTAAAGTGATTAAAAAGGTGTACCCGTTTATGCACAATTACCCCAGTATCTTTTGAACGCTTTAATTGCCGAAGCTATAATTTTATATTTCGGGTCTGTCCACAACCCTCGTAATACCCTCCAAGTTTCATCTCGATCGGCCACCGGTTGGGTCTAGATTAGTGCGGAGGGCGCTCAGGCGCGTAAAGCATGGTAGCGAACCGATGTGAGTTTGGCGATGCTAAAAATGAGACTGTGGTTACAAAATTTCAAAAATAAAAAGAAGGGTAACGGAACGGCTCCCGGGTAGGGAGGCCAGCAGCAACGTCCAAAAAAATTTCCGAAATAATTAACAATTTTTTATTAATATTTCGGAAACTAATAAATACCCGAAGCTACAATTTTAGATTTAGGGTTCACACCCCCTCCCCACCCCTCCCACAAAACCTCATCTCAATCGGCCACCGGTCCCTTTCGGAAGTACAGCCGAAAACATTAATTTTTTGGAAAAGCATATGTTAGTTTTTTGTGTTGCAAAATGGGATTTTTGCAAATAATTCATTCTAGTTCACACGATAACCACACAGATTAAGAAAAATTTTGCGCTTTTTGTTTCCGATGACTGCGACAGCCAGTATCATGTTCGCCAGCTACAAACTTTTTTAAACCCTTCTTACTGCTATCATTATAAATTTGAACAAAATTATTATTATTGCATACAAAAATTTAAACATTTTTCAAATCTCAATTAACCCTCCGTATCCTGTGCCTGAGTCAATTTAAACACACTGCTTGAGGTCGCTAACACACGGTGATGGAACTGTGTATGTAAGTCGCGGTCAAGCGATTATTTAGCTGTCGGGGGTGTCATAAAAGCATAAACTGGGCCTTTCCAGTGACCGTGTTGGGGCAACAATGGGAAGCTCGAGACAATACCATATTTTCCTTGGAGAAAACAAAATGGGCATACGGCCTCTGCAGTCATAGAATTCGCCACCACGAGACCTTATACCGAGGAATGGGGAATAAAAATACCACGGTCAAGCTCGAAGGAGCACCGACTGCCCTAGGGCAGACTTAGTGTGTACCCCTGGTGTATTACTTACTTCATACCAAACAACTTTGTACGAAACATGGCAATTGTCAGAATGTTATTCCGTTTGGGTCCGAATATTTTTGGGGTTGTCACATTTTGCCACATTCAAAATTGTTTTATAAATACAGACCCTCAAAGTTCACAACTTTCCTCGATCTTTTGAAAATTATCTTTCGTATTTGGCAAAATGATATCTAAATCCTCCTTATTTTCAAATGGACTGTAACATATTTCAATTTGAACAAAATCCCAAGAGTTTATCCAGATATTATCTTTGCCCATCTCTGTTCTCCAGCCTCCCTGACGACAAAATAGTAATAGGGGAAATGCGGCAACAGCGCGATGCGACTCTCCATACGTATCGGCAACTATGTATTTCCTACATTTATCAGCTAGCTTGGACTTCCACCGGTTCTGATGCTACATGGGGCGAATATACCATAAGCGCCGGTGGCGGAGAATCCTTGAAGCCTCATTCTGCCATTTCTCGAGTCTGACTCAGTACACGATTCATAAATTCATTATTAGTTCAACGTACGGTGGTCTGGTGCGTTCAAACGCACCAGACCACCCTGCACGAATGTCTACTGGAGGCAACTATACCCGCAAAAACTACCTTTTTGTCGATTCCAGGACGAAAGTTGGTTGAAACGGTTGTTTTCTACATTGCGTATACGTATACGCTGGTGCTACGTGGCTCGAATATACCAGTGGCGCCACCAACGGAGAAGCCTTGAAGCCTCATTCTGTCAGTTTTCGAGTCATAAATTCGTTATTATTTCAACGTACGGTGCTTATTAGCATTCAAACGCACCAGACCACCCTGCACTGATGTCTACTGGAGGCAACTATACCCTCAAAAACTTCCTTCTTGCCGATTCCAGGACGAAAGTTGGTTGAAACGGTTTCGCGTATACGTACACGCTTTTCCTAGCTTGTGTGAGCGTACGCACACATTCAATGCCCGGTGAGACGGCAGCCTTAACGAGGATAGCTAAATTACTTTCAAATAAGTTCCAATATGAGGCATTTTCAATCATAATTTTTTGTGAAAAATACCTCGAGATTGGGAATGATTTCTCCTTCGATCGAGCACCAGCACCGTACCAGGTTTTCCAGTGAATCGAGGAACGCCGTCGCAGAGGCAGAAGCATCGCGATTATGTTTTGGTACGATGCTCTCTTCAGAGCGAGGGATCAAGCGACCCAGTTGGCACGTCTTCAACTTTCATTCGCGGATTTCGGATATGCGGACGTCACACGGGCACGGATCCGTGTGTACTTTTCCTGTGCAAACCAGGTCGGCCGGGGAGAACATAGTGAGTCAGCCTCTCCCGCTGCTTTACTTGGAGATTTCCCGACACCGATCATAACTCGTACGTCGGTCGAACGAGATTTTAACGCGCCGCCCACGGGACCACATACATCCCCGCCCCTTTCGTACAGCTCTGTTGCAAAACTTTGCTTTCTGATAGGTGATGTCGAAAGTTTCGTTCCATTGCTGCAGGGTAGTGCTCTGCTGTTTTGACTTTTAATGTTGCCTGGCTGCAGAAGACAGTCGAAAATGTGCAATGAAATAGTTGTAGCAGCGGGGGTGTATGTGTAAAATGCATGGATCATAAAATATGATTAAAAAAATTATTTAAATTGAGGAGACTTGTGGGGTGAAATGAGGCAGTCAGTGTGGAAAAGTTGTATAATAGCGTGAGTGGATGGAGTAGTTCGTAGTTAGGCCTCCTAAGTGACCGGCTAGTTTCGAACTTCTCCACTTAAGTAGTATGAACTTGCACATAATCGACACGTCGATTCAAAGTGCAGCACGCACCGAAGACTAGAGCTCTTACTACCCGACCCGCCGGGTACTCGAGTACCCGCCGGGTACCCGTGAGATACCCGACTACCCGGGTAAACAAAAATTACCCGGCTACCCGGGTAGACAAAAATTACCCGGGTATCCATGAGATACCCGAGTAAATTAGATGTGATGAGATAGTTGAGAATTTCGATTTGACAGCCGATCGTCTTTCGACTTTCGATCATTTTCGGCTAACATCAGTAATGAACGGAATAAACTTCAAGCAATTAAACATTTTATCATAATATTCATAATCTTGACGTGCACACACACATTCAATTGCTTGACGTTTATTCCGTTCATTACTGAGGTTAGCCGAAAATGATCGGAAGTCGAAAGACGATCGGCTGTCAAATCGATGATCATTTACCCGGGTAGTCGGGTATTCTACGGGTACCCGGGTAGCCGGGTAATTTTTGTCTACCCGGGGTCTCACCGGGTACCCGAGTACCCGGGTACCCGGGCCAAAAGAATAGCTCTACCGAAGACAGAGCAAGTTAGACACGAAACGGATAATTTTCATAAAGAAGCTTCTTGATCCCTTAAAATAACCCCTGCGCAACACTTCCCTACGGGTTTATGGATCGATCTATCTCCCACAGCACTCTGCTCTTATCATAACCCAGCGCTATACCAGCCTCTCTTACGTACGCGTAAATTCACCTCTGCTATCCATTCTCGCGTTTGAGCCTAAAACTTCAATCTCACTTCGCGTCTATCACTGACAAAACCGAGTAACCGATCTGAATATTATTTACAAGAAGCGGTGATCGGTTAGAAAAATTTAAGAGAATTCTTCCTAACACGAGTGCTGATTAGGGTGGCCCTTATTTATATGTGTCGAAATTTTTTATTATTTTTTAGCCCTCACCCCCTAGAACGGTACCATTTGATAAAAAAATAGTCCGTAATAGTCGTAAAAATAGTCAGTAATTAAATGCTCTTTTAATATTATTTGAACAAAGTTTCGTTTCACCATTTTTGAGAAATTCTTCAAATTCAAACCGTTGATGAATTCGAAACTTTAAGGCCTGGTCGGCACCCTTTCCCGTTGTCCGATTGCAATAAACTTTTTCGGAGACTATTTTTTTTATGAAATGGAACCATATTAGGGAGTGAGAGTAAAAGAAATCGCAGGTTGAAAATAAGGGCCACCCTAGTGCTGACGTTTCACTGAAACCGAAAACGGTCCTATACCCCTGGCAAATGGCAAACCGAACCTTTGCGCTCGAATTTCCCGCGCTGGCTTAATGAGCAACAAATCCTCGCCAAAGTAAATCATTCTAATTCGCCCGTGGAAACAGTGGCGGGCAAGTCGCGGCATAATATGGCGCGTATAACGCCGTTCCAGTCACGCGTACCGATCAATTATGATCGTCGCCTCATGAACTGGAAATTACACGCTCGATCTCGCGCCGGTGCGGGCCGGTGCTGTTTGCAGCGGTAGGCGCGCGGCTGGAAGCATGCATGGGCGTAATCGTCGCTGAAAACGTTCTCGCACGCGCCAGTTTATTTTGCCGAGACGAGGGGGCCGATCTGATCAGCCGACACAGTCGATCTGTGCCGGTTCATTAGCCGCTCCACGGCGGACAGGGGGTGGCTTTTAGTTGGACACGATATGCGCGTAGATTGAATTACACGATACCCAGGTCCCCGGATTGATCCCCGATGTATCACGTCCACGGATGGACGGGGATTAAACAGCGCGTGTTGCACCCCACTCACTCGGATAATCGCGGAACTCGAGGTCTTTTTATCCCCTTGGATTTCGGGAAGCTTTTCTGCAACGATGGGGATCTCAATAAGATATTATGGTAAAAGAAGGTAAGGATCGCCGGTGGCGTTTGTTTGGTTGAGAATTAGGACTTGAAGCCATTCATAGCTCCTAGATTTTAAGAAGCTAGGATAATACGTACATTCCCTTCGCCCCCAGCGTTAAATAAAGCGGGATGTAAATTAATATTGAGTTAACAATCATTATAAAATGCATGTCGAATGAAATTTACTTGGTCGATTCACTAAGCCCGAAAAAGCTACCCCTGTCTGGCTCGTTAGATGTTTTTTTCCCTGGCCAGCGACAGAGTGGTGGCCTGCTCCCTGTTCCCGGACCAACGATAAGCTCCCAACGACACTGATCGCATTATTACTCCGCGCAGAATACTCTGGCCGGGTCTTGCGCCGCTTTAAACTTGCTTTAAATGCATCGTGAAACTCGGACACCGCAGATCTGCCCGGTGTGTCCGCGAACAATGGAAAACGTGCCTCCGGCTACGGTGGGGCAGCAGGATGCGGGGCAGGGGGCGCGAGGGGATGAAGCATGAGCGTTATTTTGCATGAATTTTTACGAGATTACCCGGCGTAAAACACGTGACAGTCCCATAGGCACGTACGGTCGTCCTGGTAGCTGTGGCTAAGTATAAATCCTGGCTGGCCGCCTGGCTACGTTAGAAATTAAGGCTGATTAAAAAATGTCGAGATGGCCGACGCAGAGGGATGCTCCTCGATGAAAAGCTTGAAGGGTCTTGCTGAAAGACTGGCTGGGATGTGCGCAATCCTTATTGAAACCGGAAGTATAATTCTATACTTACAACAAGCCGAAACTTTTGTCTCAACTTGGAAGTGCTCCGAAGTCTCTGAAGAATGTTTCTTTTCGCGCGATGGAAACGAGCTTCCAAGGGAATTGGACCTGCGCTTGTTTCGCTGCAATCGAAACTAGCTGGGTGAACTTCACTTTCTCATCAATTCAGCGGAACTGCATTGGGGGGTTTGAAAGGGGGACGTGTCTTCGCCGAGAATTGAAACGATTTTGTAATCAAGTTGTCCGGGGATGTAGATTTAGTGTATGATTATTTTTGCAGGAAGATTTCGTTTAAATCAATCGCAAATACTAATGAGAGGGCGTCGCAGTTTTTAAATTGAAAGAGTTGCAATTTATTCCGTAGCGCTCGCGCATCAGACAGTTCCCGCGAGCTAGCGCGGGGGGGAAGCACGTCCAGAGAATTTATCAAAACTTCGGAGCACGGGAAACGAGAGCGGATGATCGTTAAAGTTTCAGGAATCCTGTTCCACGTGTAATTATCGTTTACCAGGGAAACTAAGCGACGATGTTGTACAACGCGAAACAATATCCCACCGAACGCTTTGAAAATCATGGAAGTTTACGCGAAATCGTAATCCCCTCATTATAGTCATAATCATAATTCTTCGTCTCCTTCGCTCACAGTTGTTCCTCGAACAGGAAATTTTCCATTATTCACTTTCGAAGTGCATATGTAAATTGTGATCGTACCTCAAAGTTCCCAAGGAAAAAGTTCCGCGTACAGAGGATCGACCCGTCTCGAAATCACTTTTGGGAAACGCTCCCCACCTTCCACTGTCTCTCTGCTCGACGGTGCCGGTGTATATCAGCCACCGCGCGAGAAACGTATGGACATTTCGCCGTCCGTCCGTTTCCCCGACGCTTGCATAATGCATGCAACGCATCCGTGCACTCCGACCAAGTCCCTTTTGCACTTACTTCTGTTCCCGCAGGCCTCGCCTCGTACAGTGCCGGCCTCGCCTCCCTCGAGGGAGCTTGCGATACTTTGTTCGTCGGCGGCTGGCCTCCTAAGAGTTGTGCTCTTTCCACGGCCGGCTGACCAACCCCCTCTCGCGAGACCTTAACCCCCATGAACCTCGTGCACCGTCCCGAGATATCGGTCCGCCAACGTTCGCTAATCTTCCTCGGTTTAATTACGACCGCCTGATCGAACACTTCCACGACGCAATACCGTCTTTATTTCCCTGGCGAAACGAACGCACCTAAGTTTCCAGGAACCTGGAGCTTCATTGGAGTCAGACGATATTCTTTTACTTAAGAAATGAGATAAAAATGATGGGGGCGAATTGGAAGCTTTGGGGTAATTTGGTTTTTACTGTAAGAAGACACTATTTATCCCGATTTCGAAGGTGGAAAGTAAAAGGAACTTTTTTAAAAAGCCTCATTAACACGTTGCGTGCGGGTGACGTGTAGGGTCACGTCATGGGGAATTCCTATCCTACGGCGGGTGACGTGTACGGTCACGTCTTGGGCCCGGGTACCAATAAATGTGGAGGGGGATGTAGAATTTTTCAGGTTTCGAATTTTCCTTTTGCATACGGATTCAGTACGAACGTGTTCATCGGTGTGTGCAGTCGTTACAAATTTGCAGCGATTTTCCCCATTCTGCAGCAGTTTTTTTGTATTTAACAAGGTAATAGTTTTTTTCTAACAAAAACAAATTATTTTTGGTTAAAATGTTACAAAATGTCGAAAGTAGCATAAAAGGGTGCATTTTATACAAAAATCAATTTCCGGAATTTTGGACGGTCAACTATTTTTGGTGCCGCACGTAACGTGTTAATAATCCATCTGTAGCGTCATTTATAAAGCATATTTTTGGCGAAACAAATATGGTTTTTTGAACCCTATGATGTTAATAAACATTGTGTGAAAGATCGAGTTTCAGCTTCAATTTATTTCTATGTAATTAATTGAAATGCTTCATTTTCGACAAAAACGACTGCCTGAGTACTACTTAACGATTAAAGTAGTATGGATATTAGATACGAAGACTGGAGTGCGATCCTGGAATTATTATTATTCTAGTAAGCCACTTCGTATCTCACAATTAGATCCTCCCTTCGCGTATGTAGCATCTGAATGGTTCGTTCCTGGAAGAACGATTCTGCGGCTACCGAGGCGAATATCGATCTCGGCCGAAAGGATTTGGAATGTGACCCATTCAGATCGTGCCCTCCCGGCTGATCAATATGTGCGGGGGAAAGTCTTTCTCGTGGTGGATTTCCCGTCACGTTTCCCAGCCCGGCAGATACTTCCATTCTACCCGGTGTGATTCTTCGCGGAGCCACTTTGACATTTATCTGATTAAAATCGAACGGTCGGGCTCCCTTTGAGCCGCTCAAACGTCAGTTTTTAATACGACGGATACTAATTTAATTGAAACGCCCCCCTTTAGAGTCTCCCTCTGTCCTAAGTAGATTAATTCAATATTCTCTACCGTAATATCCTTCACCTTTATTTACACGGATTCCTGGGCGCGCTTCAGAAAGAAGATCACAAAAATCCACCCTCCGACGTACCTCCTCCTCGACTTAAAAAGAAAAATACCAATTCCGCGCCGGTAATATCTGATCCGCGAAGGGGACGTCAGAATCGAACCGCCTGGCTCTCGAATATCCGCCTTACCATCGCGAGGCGTGTCCCGTATCGTACAGCGGCAAATAACTCACAGGTAAAATCCGTTTGAAAAGCCCCGGCAGCGAAATGAAAATTACGATGCTGCGGTGGCGCGACACAGTGGGCCGCAAAGGATAGGGGAGAAATATCCGCAATAAAGCACCCCGTGTCGCGGCGCCGCCACAGATATTCAAATTTGGCGGCGAGTACGCGCGGAGGGAACGTCACAAAGCCGAGGAGAATCTGTCCGGTACAGCGACACTGCACGTTACTACGCGTACGAGCAAATCGATCGACATTAAACTTTTACGATGTCGTGCAGAGGATCGCGTCTATAAAAAGCGCTCGTTTCAATATGGAAAACGGCGGCGGAGATACTGGACGCGCAACGAGTATCCATACCGTGGACGGCCCTCGCCGTTCCCTTTTTTTTTTTCATGTCCCTCCATTGGAGCCTGTGCTCGGCGTAAATGTAAACGCGCGGCTACGGCGTGTATCGCGCAGTCATCTTTCATACAAGGCTCTCGACGAGATGAACGCCAGCCAACGTTCCGCGTCCTGTCCTTCGATCCGCCGATGTCCAATAGCACGGGGCTGTTCCCTGATTACGTCTCGTCCGTGCCCGATTCGCCTCGAGGTTCGATAAAATCCCGCGTTTCCGGATCCGGGGCCTCCCCTTTACGCCCCTCTTTCCATGTCCGCGCGTTTTATTAGATCGAACTGAAGGAAATGGCGAGAAACGAGTGTCCCGTTGCATTCATCGTGGCATCACGAGTGGCGAATCGATGGAAGTTATGATGCATATAGGATTGTTGGTGGCGCTCAGGGTTGTTAGTTGTCTCTGGCAGTTTGATGTAGGTATAGGGTAAATCCGGGAGACGCGGTCGACCTAATATAAAATGGCTATTAAAACTAATATAGATATTACTTATTTTATCAGAACAAACCTAATATGTTCAGAATTTTATGCCGATTCAGAAAATCTGGTCGATATTTGCTTTAAGACAATATTTACTGTAAATCGGGTTGAAAACTGAAGTCATGACATCTGACCACCTCCCCCGAGGTGCCGGGAGAAATGGTTTTCGTCGTTGGCAGAGACCACTCACATAATTATTCATGGAAAATTAACAAAGGATAAAGCAAAATTATTTATGAGTGAATACAACTACGGATTCATTGATATTTAATTTGTTTACGCTAAACAAGTAAAGAACACATCAAAGAAAAAGTGAATTACCTACTGGCGATTAGCAAGGCAAATGAATACAAAAGTGAATAAATAAACTAAATAAACAAAAATAATAATAAAATAATAATAATAAATAAAAAAATAAACAAAAATAATAAAAAAATCATAACTCGACCATCTCACCTTTCTGCAGCGAGACATGGCCTTCTCGTTAGCTTTGAGAGGAAGAGTTAATATGGCCAAATACTTTAGCTGCATTGTCCCTCAATATCTCTACTATCTTATTATTCAAAACATTAAAGGAAAATAAACTTAGAAGTATATTTTAAATACGACTCTGTACAACCGCTGTTTGACAAAAGAGGTTAAATGTAACACCAATTTACCTTTTATAGCCTATAAATCCAGAAAAACACAGAAGGAAGCGAAATAATGGTATTCATTCAACTATTTGGCTTCTAGAGAAGTAATTGGTCTGCACTTTAATGCATTTTTACGTATAGACTCTGAAATATAGCGACACGACCAACTCTCCGGCCCGACCGCGTCTCCCGGATTTACCCTAGAGCGGTCGAGGGGTAGCAAAGCAATGTTTAAGAAAAATCTGCGATTCGATAATGCGAGGTACTACTAAATGATGGTTATTGGCTCGGGACTGTCAGAGCGGATACTATGTTTGTTGGTGAATGTTGGACGAATTCGCGGCTCGGACGAGTGGCTCGCATTAATTTTGCAAGTTTGGCAATCTCTGTCGATCGATGGGCGCGGATAGCGGGAGAGGTTCGCATTGCGCGTCGTGAATCGAGCGGAATCTCGAGGACTTCTTACTAGGGAGTATCCCGAGTAATAAGCTGTGTACTGGTAGACCACATCGGCATCTACCGTCTAATAACTGGAGAATCCACTTACGTATCTTGTTGCACGAATTCCCGTGGAAGCCTCTGCGCAGGACTGCAGATTCTCTCGAGGGACTTCGCGGTGCCAAGCATCCCTCCTTCGGGGAGGCCATCGTATACTTCGATCGCCGATTGGCACGACTGGGCGCTGCAAGATCAATAGAGAATCTTTGTGAAATAATCGGCAGGGTCGCGGGAGCAGAGGAAATATCACGAATCACAGACACACGGTACGACTAGAAATTTAAGGGCTCTACCTGGAGCTCGTAAGCACATTTTAACCATTAAGTATATTATTTTAATTTTTATACCGTGATTAAGGTTTGGCTACTCGGGTGACATTGAATGACGCGGTTATAAAATATGTTCATTGGCTGCTTCTGTAGTGTTTAATTTCCCCCGGATGAATGAAGCCTAATTACGGTGTTAACGAGCAAATAACTTGACTGAATGCTTCGCCATTGGTGTCGAGGCAGTTGAATCTTAACTTTAAGTACATGTTTGAATTTTTACTTTCATACGCCGTGTAATGTAAATAAGGCTGGCTATGAAAGGCTTGTCTAAAGGCGTCGAGCGTAAAGCAGAAAGAGGGGAGATGGTGTTAGTGGCATATCGATCACAATAAATAATGCAGGCTAGATGGATGGGGGGGGGGGGGGGCGGGAGACGGATAAAAATTGGTGCGTCGGGCACGTAGTTTCCTCCGAATAAATATTTGATTGATGAGCTTTGGCGGAAAAAATTAGCAAGCTAGTGATCATTAAATAATTCAGTACCGCTACATATGTAAATAAGATGAGTAAATTTGTGCACCGAATATATAAATATGTTGAAAGAAATCAGTGTCCAATTGGAACTGTTGCAAACCAGATTTACCGCCCAATTGCTCTGTTACAAATTCCAACTTGTTCATTACCTACTCAATAAATATACCCAAAGTTTTACCCACTCGAGCAACCTGAAAGTGCATTCTATATTAATACAGAAACGTCCCTCAGAGAAAGGTCAATTAAAACCGTGCCGCAGATCCTTCTCGGGAAGCGTTCACAGCGGAATTCGTCAATCAAAACTTCCTCCCGAGTTGCGCACCTCTTTCGAGCGAAATTTCCAACTTGCACGCCAGTTTCAAGGCTGCCTTATTGCTGAACTCCACGCGACTCGCGCAGTCATCTATCGTGGCAAGCACGATCCCCGAACTTACTGTTCGACACGGGGGCATCGGGTTCAGATCCGATTACGCGTGTAACCATGTATTGTCCCGTCAGACTTTACAAAAGCGCGCGATTAAGCCGACGATTATTGATTCAGCGGGCCTCGACAAATCGTTCGTGAAGCGTGACACGTAGTTTATCGCGCAGAGAAGAGGGCCGAAACAGATCGCGATCACTGCCATAGTATACAAACAACTCATAAAGCGATCATACTAAATCGAACGAGTTACTGAAACAAGAAAAAAAGGGACGAAGTGACTGGGATGTATTAACCAGGGACTTTAAGGCTGCCGTCTCACCGGGCGTTAAATGTGTGCGTACGCTCACACAAGCTAGGAAAAGCGTGTACGTATACGCGAAACCGTTTCAACCAACTTTCATCCTGGAATCGGCAAGAAGGAAGTTTTTGAGGGTATAGTTGAGAATTTATGACTCGAAAACTGTCAGAATGAGGCTTCAAGGCTTCTCCGTCGCCGGCGCTAGTGGTATATTCGAGCCACGTAGCACCAGCGTATACGTATACGCGATGTAGTAAACAAACCGTTTCAACCAACTTTCGTCCTGGAATCGGCAAGAAGGAAGTTTTTGCGGGTATAGTTGCCTCCAGTAGACATTCGTGCAGGGTGGTCTGGTGCGTTCAAACGCACCAGACCACCGTACGTTGAAATAATAATGAATTTATGAATCGTGTACTGAGTCAGACTCGAGAAATGGCAGAATGAGGCTTCAAGGATTCTCCGCCACCGGCGCTGGTGGTATATTTGCGCCATGTAGCATCAGAATCGGTGGAAGTCTAAGCTAGCCGATAAATGTAGGAAAGACAGAGTTGCCGATACATATGGAGAGTCGCATCGCGCTGTTGCCGCATTTCCCCTATTACTTTTTGTCCTCGGGGAGGATTGAATGAATCACGGAGAAGCGGTTGGAAAACAGAGATGGGCAAAGATAAATCTGGATAAACTCCTGGGATTTTGTTAAAATTTAAATATGTTAGAGTCCATGTGAAAATAAGGAGGATTTAAATAATCATTTTGCCAAATTCGAAAGGTAATTTTCAAAACATCCAGGAAAATTGTGTACTTTGAGGGTCTGTATTTACAAAACAATTTTGAATGTGGCAAAATGTGACAATTTGAACCCCTCTTATTTTCACATGCACTATAACGTGTTCCAATTTGAACAAAATCTCAGACATTGAGTGTTCAAAGTGATCCGCTTTGCATGAAATGAACCGTATATACGACATTGTCCATTCCAACCGAAATGGATCCTAACCCACTTCCAACTAGCCAATTGTCTTGAAACTTTGCAGGCGTGCGTAGTGTGGATGACAAAACAATATTTTCAAAAAAAATTAACCCGAAGGGGTGAAAATATTACACAGTCATCAATAAATAAAACCCATAACCACAAATCCAAACGGCTTGAAGTCAGCCACTCACGTTCTTTATGAAAACGACAAAAAGCTTCTGCGTTCGAGACGCTATTCGCATCGCGATTACCGAAAATACACAATTTATCGAGAAATGATCCGTCACGTATGTACGAAGAGTAAAATTAAAACGTTGCAGGCGTTCGTAGTACCTATATCACCATCGAAATTGTAGTACAAGAAAATAATTATTTTTTAATGACTTTAGCCCAAACTGTTAAAATATATACAGCAATAAAAGATATTTCTAAAAAAATCTGAGCTGTGAAATGTATATCCACAAACACTAAAAACTAGAAAATAAAAAATATATAAAAAAAAATTTACGTTAAACGATTTTATTAAAACTGCACTGAAAACTAAAAAATAATTATTTTCTTGTACTACAATTTTGATGTTGATATAGGTAGGGGAGACCGGGGCAAAGTGAACTTCGGGGTAAAATGAGCTTTCTTAATTTATTCTTTAACAATAGAATATATTTACTATTTTTGGTGACGTAATAAATGGTTGTAATACCACAATGATAATTATGCACATTCAGATATCGAAAAATGGAAATTCATTTAAAAAATTAAAAATGAAATTTTAGAGACTTCCGATTGGTTTTCTTTCCATTTTAGCTTTCTGGATAAATGAGTGTTAAATGTGTTATTTTAACTCAAAATTTTTTCTGCGTATTTATAACAAGATTATAAACATACATGTATACGCGTTTGAGAAAACATTAATCCTAACATTATTAAATAATTAATTTTCCATTGAGTACATATTCGGGGTAAAGTAACCGGGGTAAACTGAGCTGCGGGGTAAACACAGATGCGCAAGGGATGTGCGCAATAGCCTAACCTGTCAGCTGACTAGAAAGCCACGCGGCGTGGTGGGACAGAAACTAACCTTAAAAAAATTTCCATAGTTTTTGACAATAACGGTGCAAAAAAGACAGAAGCCGCCGTGCTACACACGTTATTCCAGCGCAAGGGATTAATAATTAGCTGTATTCTTAATTAATGTTCTTATTTTGTTGCATATATGGTGTAAAGTGGTCGTTTTGGCTTTTTCTTTTCAAGTTGAATTTTAATATACTTTAAGTTTATTTTAAATATTCCTAATCGTCATTTATCAATAGTAATGTTCAAATTATATTATAAATCTATTTCCACACATTTTTATTGAAAGGGAAAAATTTTATTCGACTTCAAACTTTTTCGTCTCACTTTGCCCCCGGTATCCCTACTACGAACGCCTGCAAAGTTTTAGTTTTATTATTCGTACATACGTGACGGATCATTTCTCGATAAATTGTGTATTTTCGGTAATCGCGATGCGACTAGCGTCCCGAACGCAGCGGCTTTTGGTCGGTTTCGTAACGAACGCGAGTGGCTGATTTCCAGTCGTTTGGATTTGTGGTTATGGGTTATATTTATTTATGACTGGCTAATTTTTTCACCCTTTCGGGGTTAATTTTTTTTAAATGTTGTATTGTCATCCACACTACGCACGCCTGCAAAGTTTCAAGACAATTGGATAGTTGGAAGTGGGTAAAATTTGAGTTGCCAGATTTGAACCAGACAAACAAACATACAAGAAACAAACATACAACAAACAGAGGATCAAAGCTGAATAAAATCGTTTAAAAAATGATTTGGTTATTAAATTTGTATTTAAATAACAGAGAATTCTTATTGATAAAAAAGATAATTTGATGTATAGCTAACTAAGGAAGTGTCATATGTTTTTCGAAGAATTATATTATTCATAAATTTGTATTCATATTGTATGCTTTGAAATTGCACATTGATTATACAAGATATTACATCCTTCTACGTATAAGTAAAAACATATATTGATACGCAAATTAGTATTGTTTCATTGACATGTTTCCTAACCTCACTATCCAACCTCTCTATCTTTCATTATTGCTATCCTCTTTTACGTTCAGCGAAGCTCTGACGCTAGACACAGCTCTCGTGCGGCACGGTCGTACCTATTCCTTCAAGACTTCTCGATAGAAAGAGCTTTGGCAACAGCGCGGCAGAGACAGAGAGAACAGAAAATGTGGCAACTATGCGTCAAAAATTCATCTACACAGAGTACCTAGAGATGTCTCCTCTGTACAAGTTCTTTTTACCGACCGCATTAGTTTCATTTGGGTCCGTCTGTTTACAAGGGGCGCTTCGATCGATTCGGATCATAACAAAAATGAGACGGCAGCCTTAACCAACTACTTCCTCTTGCATGATCCTAATACTTCCGCCAAACTGCCACCTGTAACATGGGACTAGGGAAATGTTACAAGCGAAAGGGGAAGAAACGAGTAGATTTCCAAGGAGCACTTGGCCGCGAGGGTTCGCGCTCGACACCACCCTTCCCGCTCAGCGTCGCTCGCGTCTACAATATTCCATTCAAAATTGATGCCCGCCGTCAATAAACCCTTCGCTTCTTCTTACGCTGCTGGCCCCTCTGTCTCGTAGCGCGGCTTTATGCGTGTCTCCTCTTAGTTTATTCCCGGTTATATATCTACCCGCCCCAGACCCCACGGGGGTTACGTTCGCTCCTTGGCTACGGTCCGCCTTACAGTTCCGCCGAGGAGGAACGGGCATCCAGGCGAAACCCGGCCGACGTGTGTTCCATCTCTTACGCGAACATATCTGCAAAGCCACGAATGCACGGTCCGCGCGCTTCAGCCATTGTGCATGATAATTGAAAATCCCAGGGACACGAGCCAGCCGCATTCCCCTGTGATTTAGTGCTACTTCGTATCTATTACTTCCGCGGCAGCCAGGGCCGGAGGAGGAGCGAGGTTTCCGCCGGCGCGTTCCGATGAGTTATGCTGATTGATACGTGGCGAGTGGAAAGCGGGCTTCTTCTATGGCCGGGGGGAATGCTTCTCGCGAGATGAACCAAACGGGGGGTGGCTGTCTAAACGGATTAAGACGGAGTGCTTGCTTCTCCGCGGAATTTTTGCACAGCTTACTGGGCTACTTGGGATATTGGCTGACCAAAAGGTGTGCCTTCTATTCGTGGTTTGCAAAACGTTACAGATGACGTTAGCTACAGTTGCGTGGATCTCTTAAAAGATATGCGAATACAGGGGGTGTACCACTTGCCTTGGCATCTCTCATTATGGGCTATATAAATTTCGCTTTGCGAGGCGTTGTACTCTTGTGCAATCCGCGAATAATACGAGGGACGAAGCAATATTGATCATTAACTCCAACGTTACTTAATGGGTCGCACTTGGCCGAGCTTCCAGAGTTTTTCCATCAGCTGGGGCCGTGGGCGAGGAGTAATTAAATCGAAGGACCGCGGGTCAACGACCAGAATGAACGGAACTTCGTGTTTGGTTTTACGCGATCCGTCAGGATCTACGAGCCGCCCCGCACACGGCTCGAATTCACAGGAGTTGCGCTCGGTATCGAGGGCCCTCAAAAGCCGCTCCACCAAAAAGGTAAACAAATGAAATGCAATTCCAGCCACGGACCAGCGGCACACGACCCGCTACGTGACTGCATTTCCACCGGCTTCTAACTCTCCGCCCACGGTCGAATGCAATCGCCTTAAAACTGTGACCGAGCTACATCGCGGGCATGTCGCCGGATCACGGTTTCTCGCCTGCCTGCCCGCAGACGCGCGCGTACGTAAAAGAAAGAGCGAAAGAGATGTGAACCGAGTGGGAAGCGGAAACGGTGAATCTTGTTTCTCGAAAGATAATCCCATCAGTTTTCACGGGGAAGAAATTGATGTAATCCAACGCCTTCTAACTAGAGATTACTGAGATTACTGCAACAGTATTCCAGAGATACTAACTCCTCGATGTTAAACAGGTTCCTACTCGAGTGGTACATACCGCAGTAACAGTGCAATGCAGTAGAACAGGTGCACGATAAGTCAGACCGTTCCACTATGTTCCTATACTCCTACGTTCTAATGAAACATTCTGTGGTAACTCAAGGACCAAAGGAATGAGCTCAGAAATAAATCAACAACCAGGGAGAGAGGGCGTTACAAAGTACAAGGCAGCGAGCACGCGAGCCATGTATGGTGGGAGGAAAAGTGGAGGTTGTAAGGTCGCGAATGGGTGGCTGGCATTACCTGAGATTGTAGCTGGCCAAGGAAACGTGTCCAGTGTCATAAGCACGTCCGCGCAGCACCAGTCGGCACGTGGTGGACTTGAGCTTGCCTCTGGTGTCGTGGTGGCCCGCCCTGACTTTCTCGCCGCTGACCTCCAGGTCGCAGCTGCTCGTCGCCGTGCCCTGGTCTTTCCTATGGTCGTGGAGGTCCCGGTTGCTGTACCGCACGTTGTAACCGCCGCCGATCGACTTGACCGTGTCCACTGTAAAATACGCCGTGACGTGGGGGCCCTTGAGCTCCATTGAAACAAGCACGACCCAGTTCGGGGATGTCGTGGTCTGATTGAAACTGGGATACACGGTCGGATCGGAATTCATTATCGGTAGGGCAAGGATTTAATAGCAGCCCCTTCTTTCCCGATTACCCGCGCAACGAAGCGCGCAGAGCCGACCAACGAATACGTTTCATTTCAGTGTTCATCCGTCACGGTCGTTAAATCGGATTCAACGTTGTCGTTGCGCGGGTTCTGCCCCTCTCGTTCGAGACAACGTTTCACGGATGGGCTGGGATGGACTCGCGTAACGTAAATGTGGACGACAGGAGGGAACGTAATTACTGAACGGGGCGTGTTCCTTTCGAGTGCACTTACATGTTTTATTGACGGTGTCCACGGTGACAGTGGTCGGCGCCTCTGTCGTGATTTCGGTGAAGCTTAGGCTCGCGACGAAGCCGTTGTAATCGAAGGGAGGCACCTCGGGACCCGTTCTGGAAAAATACAGCGTGTCACTGGAATGAAGGTCTGCATTTCAACACAGTTCTATCTGGGTACACGTGCAGCTTGGTACAGGTGTACGTACACTGACTTTCGCGGGTAGGCCAAATTCATCATTACAGCATCGACTGACGGAACTTCATACGGGATGCATAAATGATTACCTGAACTCAACCAGGAGCTTCTGCTCGGTGTACGTCAACGACGTTTTCTCCTTGCCGCAGAGCATTTTCAGGAGCGTACTGGATGACGTCGGGCCGGAATATACGGCGATATAGTTTGTGGTGCAGTGACTGCAACGATAACAAGCAAAACATGTTATGTTAGAACACTTGTAGATACAGAACCTACGTAACAATCACAACCTATCTAACAGACCTTGCGTCTCTGTAACGAAAGCAGTGTGACGCACGGTGATGGTACCTCAACAAGTGGAGCAGATAGATCTCACAAGTCTGTCGCGGGGGGTAAGTAAGAGTAAATGTGTGCGAGGGGACTGAGATCGAATGAAAAGGGGACCGAAGGAGCAGCAGGCCACCGTGCTCTGATTTATCAGAGAGTTCATGACGATGAACAGTAGTCGGTTCCCATGGAAGTTTCACTATTAAGAAAATATCCGATATTACGGGCGAGGCAGAGGCTGCGTCGAGTTACCACGATGGGACGGCCTGATTTATTTTACGAGAAAAGTTTCGTCGCTGCTTGCCTACGGAGGCGATCCTTCATTTTGAGGATCACGGGGATACGATTTTAATAATCTGCTCAAATTAGAGAACGTCTCGTAGACCGGAGGGGGACGGATGCCAGACTATTAAGGGGCAATTTAGAGCCAAGATTGGATTCGCCGCGGGCGTTTAATAAAGTATCGCGCGTAATGAACACAGGTAGCTTGCAAAATATACGCACAATCGGCAACAAGGCCCTTCGCGGAAAACAGAATCGCGCGAACGAATAATTCTAACAAAGTAACAGGTGTCCGCGAACTTTTCCCATGATTCTAATTAACTGCTGCGAACGACGGGGTTGTGTAATTAATAGAGGAAGTCGGCGAGGGCCTTGGATTTCATCGCGGCGAATTTTCGTGTAAATTCCTTTTTGGGAATTCCACCCTCGAACTTTGGCCATTTTACCCCGAGACGTGTGACTACTTGATGCACCGTGGAGCGACGTGTGGCTCGTCGCCAATTTCTGAATAATTAACTGTCAGGAAGCCGCCGAGGGTGCCTGGCGTCTCCATAATTGAGGCTGCGCCCTTTGCCCGGCCGTCTCACTTTCTTCCGTGTAAACATATAAATTATTAAACCCTTCGGCCTGGCCGGTTCCCACGCGCCGGAACCACGGCTTCTCTTTCCGTTCAAAGCAATTACACACAATGGGAACGAGACAGGGATTCCACAATAAGCAAGCAGAGGGACTAATTATTTCGCGGAGAGGATACTTGTTTGATTGCTTGTTTGTACGTCGGCATCGCTTCGACTATTGTCAGGAATAATATCAATTAATTACTGGCGACATAATTCCATGAAATCATTGTACTTTGAGCAGCGAATACAGCCGAATGGATTTTAATTACGTGCAAATTTTCTTGATTATGTTCATGTTAATTCCTTCGGCCAGCGACCACCGTAAATGAATCGAAATCACGAGTGCCTTCAATTTCGATAGAATCGTGTATGGTGCAGGGTGGTCATGTCTGCAGGGGTAGTTTTGTAAGTCATTTTCTAGCCGAGCGGTCTGAACACCCAGAAAATCGGATTCCTCCAGCTCCATTTCGTACAATCCCGCCGCCTGGCAGGGTAGAAAAAAATGGATAGAGAGAGAGAGAGAGAGAGAGAGAGAGAGAGAGAGAGAGAGAGAGAGAGAGAGAGAGAGAGAGAGAGAGAGAGAGAGAGAGAGAGAGAGAGAGAGAGAGAGAGAGAGAGAGAAAGAGGGTAGGAGATAAAGAATGGACGGTGGGTAGTGTATTGTGAGCACTCAAGCTGCTATAAAATGCCCCGGAATTACCCGTCCGCAAATCCGGCCGAGTAAATTAAAAATTCCCCACTCGAATCTGTCGATTGCGTCCGCCTTCGAACAATGCCCCTCTGTTCACTTAATTAGAATCGAACAAAAAACTGATTAAATCGAGCTACCTACGCGTTCATTGTTTCCTTTTCGTCACTCCACTTTTAATAATACTAAATTCATAATAATGTTATTGTAATGATAGCAAATGGGCTACAACTTGGGGTTTCTTCGTAATAAAGTAGTTAATTCAAGTTACAGAATGCAGATTAAATTCAACGTACAATATTTTTAAGACAGTCGTCTGCCGTTCCACGAGTCCGTTTTATATAGTTTTTAACGCAATGCTCAGCCATTAACGAGCATTACAACGGTACAGTATCGTTGTCCGAGTGTGTAGTCCATGGAAACACTCACGCCAACAAGCACCATTTACGGAAGGATACGCTTAGTTTCAATACCGCATCAAAATGACAGACAATGTATCTGGTCGTCGTAATCGTTCCTTTAGAGAGAAATATTTAAAGATAGCCAGAAGAAAGCGAAACAATTGGGTGGACTGAATTCCTCGGCTGTCACAGAATCAACCGAGAGAATTGAAGGAAAAGAGATTCTGTAGAAACCCCGTGTCCTTTGTTCACTTTATTTCATTCAACTCGCGGTTTTGTTCCTTCGAGTCCTCCGAAAAATTCGTTCTCTTAAGCTCCACGAATGGAGGATTAATCTGTAAAAGCGACAGGCCGAGGGATGTAAAGACTTCGAATTCAGGACAGAATTCCACGGCAACACGATTCCCGTAATATTTATTACAAAAAGCCCCGCTTCGGCGGTCCCATTCAACGTCCACATCTTCATTTATTTTGCCCGATAAACGTTGCAGTAAAAATTATACCATTGCTGGGCAGTTTTACGAGCCTCGTTGGAGTAATTCCGCGGGGAGCGTCATCGCAATAATACCATCCGTAATCGCATTGGGGATTTCGATGTTTCGAACCGGGGCGCATAATATAATGGCCCCGCGAACAGTTTAGAGGACCGGCTGCAATTCGGTAACGAGCCACTTGATTTTTCTGCACGATCCAGCTAATTCCTTCGTGAAATATTCCCGTTTAAACGTCCACCGATTTATTACGCAGCAGCCTCGTTTACGCTGACCACGATAAAATAATAATTCACGGGCATCAACGACGGGCTCGTTACTGTCGCTCGAGGCTGCGCGTCGCCATATTTATCCTTAAGCGGAGGCGCGCACGCGAACGATCGCGGCGTATTAAACGTTGGTTGAGACCGGGACGATGGTGCCGGGCGAATCGCAACGAGTACAATTACAGTAATAATCCGGCGGATGGCAATAACCGGGCAAGCGGATACATTAGATGCGACGGCGCAGCAGGATCGCGTTCCTGCCCCGTAATCAGGACCGTGGCAACGGATATCGTACGTAACTGCGCTTGACTAATGTGGAATCGTACGCGGTACATTAAATTAATTCATCGTCGGCTTCTGTTCCGCCACGATTAATCCGCCGTGCTCCCGTGAACTTGCTTCCCCGTGTCGCGCGATTGTCTTCGACGGTATGGATTACGTTTAAGCCCCGTGGCGCAGAAATTTGTATTCCAACAATGAATTACATCGTACTTTGCATATGGGTGCTCGAGGTAGGAGGAGCAGATAAAGTACGGGCTCGCGGGTAGATAAAGGCGTGGGTATTTGCCGGGACTGTAGTTTCACGTAAGTGGATAATAAAGTATTTAGTGTGCAGAGCGGATTATAATCGATCTGTTTCGCTAGACTGGTGACTGGATATGGATGTACGCATTCTAGAGAGGATGTCTGAACAGACGGAGGTTACGCTATTTGCTGTGTGGAGAAACAAAGGTGTACGGATTAGGGCTGTTCGGGTGCTCGAATATTCGGGCGGCTTGAAGTTCGGACCGAGCCGGGACTCGGTTTTCGAACCGAGCCGGATACCCGTCAAATTCGGGCGGCCCGAAAAATCCGAGTAGCTCGAATTTGTTTCGGGCGGCTTGAAAAACCCGGGTAGTCCGAATCGTTTCGGGCCGCCGGCGTACGTCTTGAATGTGGTTCGAACAGTGCGTACAAGGTGTACGGATTTTCCGAGCCCGGATTTTTCAAGCCGCCCGAAACAAATTCGAGCTACTCGGATTTTTCGGGCCGCCCGAATTTGACGGGTATCCGGCTCGGCCCGGTCAGTCGAGCCGAGCCAGGCTCGGCTCGTTTTATTCGAGTACCCGAACAGCTCTAGTACGGATTCTATTGAAGCGACGTCTGACCATAGTAGGCTATTCTACTTCTACGCTTGAAGAGAAGTACTGTGATAATATGGTGAGTGATAATGGGACATATGTAAGCTGTGACTAGTGAAGTCTCTCTACATTTGAATCTCTATACATTTGTAGAATTGTGCTTGCGGGATATGATCGTTGAATGTCTCATTCTACTGGATGGTCTGACCATATATGGCTAGAAACTACTCGCCGAACTTCGGATTACAGGCGATTCTCTACTGAACATGGGTGACGTCCGACCACGTACTGTCCTATTACATCTACGAGTCGATTCATTGCTTGTGGATCTATATATGCATGTATCTACTGTCTTTGGTATGAATTAGTATTGTTTGTAGTGAATGTAGAACATAAATATTTCTACGCCTCTCTTTATATGGAATTTCTTTCCATGTACAATACCTTCCTGGTATTCCTTCGTCGAGACGAGCCCCAGAAATATTGAAAAATTTATATTGAAAAAGGGACAATAAGAATATTCCGTATTTTAAAGCGACGCTATCTACGGCTCCTAAGTAAATTCAAAGATAGTACGGATGCGGCTCATGGAAAAATGTTCGTTCCAGCAGACGGACCGATAATCCGATGGCCTGATCCTCCCACAACCGCCATACGACATGGTTCGCTGCTTTATCGGCTTCCCGCTTTCGATTCATTCTCACCAGTTCCAATAGAACGAGACCTGGCGGAATTGGTTATCCTTAATAATGGCTTCCGTAGTAGTCGACCGTAACTTGGCATAGAATAAGGAAGTGGCTGGATCATCTCCCCCGTGGAACAGCGTTAAATCTGGGCAGAAAGTCTTCTTGGGAAATGTGTTTACCTATTACTCGAATTACCGTGCAGCTTCGCAATCATTCGCGTTGTACTTTGCTCCTTTTTATCGGGGCATCACTGCGAAGGAGTTACGTTACAACTTTACACGCACGTTGATCCTTTAAGTAACTGTTGTAACTGTTTGGATATCTCGCGGTACTAATCGAATGTACGCGACCATCCGAACTCCACAAACTGTCACGACGAGCTAACTCGACGGATGACGCTTCGCGTGGCTATTGAATTTCGCCCCAAACGTCGTAATTAATATTTCATTGTTCGAGATAAGAGGGCTGGGGAAACTTGCTCGCGAGTTTCACGTTTTAAGGAGCTTCCCCCAAGCGTCAATACGCGGTTATGACTAGTTTAGCGCTTAATCCGCTTCTCGTTATCTTGTCGTAGCTGCAGCTGTTGTCGCGGCAACGAAATAGAACAGGATTCCTCTCGTTGAGGGAAACTTGTAGCCGATTGCAAATGACCCTTCAGCGCGTATCCACTTCAGCCCTCGGCTGGCATTGTTATACGAAACTGTTTTCGCAAAATCCGATACAGTCCCGTCGCTGCTTTTATTCTCGCGCTTCTCTCAATTAGTCCGCGAAGGAAGAAATGGATAGAATTAAGCTCGGTGAATTTCCAGTTACTTTACGGTCAGCGGTGCGGACCGCTACTTAAAACACGCGTTTCTGTTTACAATCAAGTACGTACCCGTGTGGAATTATTTTTAACTACGGTTGATTACGTCCGACGCCGGCTACCAAGGAAAATTTAAACGATCGCAAAACATCCTGCGATTCCGCGTTTAAACACGACTAATTGTGCCCCACGGCAAATTAATTATTTCAGGGGGTTGAAAACTCGAACGCGAAAACTTGGCGTTGATTTTGTTAGCACGGGCTACTATTGACACTCACCGGAAGATATCGCCGCGGCGTTGTACGGGCGATGCCGAGAGAAAAATTCGATAACCGAGTGGACCGAATTAAACTTCCCCGTCGTCGGATTCCAGCGCCGAGATTACTCTGTGTACAGTCCAAATTCCGAGGAGAAAAATATATATGGAGAAGACCAACGACTCGGGACGCTCCTCGATACTTTGCATAGAACCCGCGGATCCCCGTGGGATTTACAATAACTGGATGCTATCGAAGATGAATTTACTTCGTTAATTAATTCGTCGATGGACCGCTGGCGTACCTATCTCATGTTTACTTCGTGGGTGGAGGAGCTATAAAAATTAATTGCTAAGTATTGGAAAGTATTTCAAATTCAAACTCAAACACTTTGAAGGCGTCGAGAAATAACAAGAGGACTGTGTTAGCGCTCGCATTATTAAATTATGTTTTCGAATCACTTAAATCGTCGAGGCGCGATATCCAGTTTCGTGGAGTGAAAGAAATGCAAGCGTAATCTGATTTCACGGCGGCGACGTCAAAGTATACTCACGATTAGCTAGTGAATTCAATTTGATTCCGTCACGAAATTTATACCGAGACGGCGGGAGACCAGCAACAGGATGCGCCGGATATTATGTCCCGGCGCCGCAAGAGGAAAGCGGAAGTTGCCGGCCTTCGCGTCACGTTTAATTCCATCCCGTTACCGAGGCTGAGCTTCGTTTCCACCGCTCGTGATGTCGTTCTAACGCCCCGACCGCGCACCGCTGCGAAAAAACCGCCGGGAGCAAAAAGTCAGGAACAGAAGACGACGAAGGGGACAGGGGAATCAAAATAATCGAATACGGCCGGCGCAGGCCGTCGTCCCGCCTCGAAATTAACGAAGCTTCCGATAAGCGCGAAAATGGATTTGCATTGCACCCACTTGTTTTGCGTAACTAACTTCGCCCACCGCTTATTTAACTTTCGCCGAAGCTACGCTGCGTTTGCATTAACTTCCACCGCCGGTCCGTTGAATATTTATTTATTTTTTTTGCGCCCCTCAATCGCCCGAGACGATGAGAAATGTTTTACACGACCGGCGGTGTTGGAGTTGACGTTGCTGCAATTATATAAAAGCTCCGCCGAAACTTTTCAACAGAGCCTCAGGGAGGTTCTCATCGAATCACGCATCGAAGGATTCATCCGCGTTAAGATCCCAGATTTCGATGCTGGTGCACCAGTTGGAGTTCGTATTTTCCACGATGACAGGGAGGGTTGTCGTTTCCGCCAAAATTGGCAATGACCGCGCGGCAAAGACCTCTTGAGGGTGAATTTCCAAGGCGGAAGATCAGGGAGGTGGAACGAGGCATGGATGATGTCGTGGGTCGAGAAGCTACCGGCACCGCTAGAGGCATGCCTTATCTCTAAGCTTTACACTCTATTACGTTTATTAAAAGCACCAGTGGAAGAAAGTTTCGCCATCCGAGCTTCCGTGGCGAGAATAAAAATGAGATCGCGCTCGTGTTACGTATTCCAGAATACTTCGAACGTCTTACGCGTCTGTTGAAATGTCGGAAATATAATCCTCGCGAAGCAGCCGGCAGACATTGATTTTAAAACCGAATCTCAGATTCCAATGCGAAACCATCAGCCATAAAATTCGTCTTCCATATCCGCTAATCACTCGCGACGCAACGGTGCGTTTAAGGGGGGAGACTCAAGTAACTTTCGAAAAAAATTGATTTTTTTTTATTGCATAAATCAATGCTATTACATGTCAAGAATATACTCCAGAAGTGTCAGAATAAAATTCTGCGTATTAACGGTGCTAGAGACGGGCTTATACCTGTCTAGCAAGTACGCGCCGGAACGCGCGTTGCGTCCTTTCGCTCATTGTCCGTCCTTCGCACACAATAAACTTCGAAGGTAAGCCGAGTAATAATAGATAGATGTTTGCTCAGGTATAAATAAGAAACAGAAGGTCAACTATACGGGCCTGGAATCGCAGATTAGCGTCAGAGAGCTTACCAAAAACATCGGCTTTTCTGAACCGAAAACTTTAAACGCGTTTTTCTCGAAACCACGTTTTTCAAATTGGCGTGCAGCATAAGTTAACAAATATTTGATCAATCGAGCTGTCGCAGTGCACACATTTACATAATTGAATTCCCCACCGGTCGTATTACTATTAATTTATGATATTAATTATTAAAACTATGTTTATTGCATATTTAACACGAAAATTTTACGCAAAAATCGCTGATTTTTTTCGGAGCCCCGTATTATTATTAATTTTGCATTTTTTATTAGCTGCCGTACATTCTTCCGACTCGAAATGGAACTAAATAGAAAACTCCGTTTCCTTTCCCCCCAGGACAAAATCTAAAAGCTGTACACTGCACGCCGATTACCCTCATCGACGCCGAAGCCATGGAGAGCAACCATAATAACTCCTCAAAAAACGGACATATTGGAATTAATTTTTTTTCTTGTTACATTGAAATACAAACAAATATATACAAAAAGTTACAGAAAGTTTCATCAAGTATTTATATCCCAAAAAAATCTCCGAAAATCACCTTATTTTTAGCGGTTTACTTGAGTCTCCCCCCTTAATTCAGAAACATAGAAGCGTGTTCGGGTGAAAGAGACACTTTATCCGGCAGCTTTCGGGTTCACCCCCTGCATTCTCTATTCCAAAGCGAAAAGAAGGTGCAACCATAGCGTCTTCAACTTTGCTGCAACGGAAATGCAGCTCTCGCGAAGCCAGCGCTGTCCAGCGAAGTTTCGCGCCCCGAGGGCTGGACGACTTATTTCGTTATTGTTTCGTGGCCCCGTTGTCCCGTAATTTAATTGCGAGCCGGCTAACATATTCAACGATTTGTACCAACTCTAATCGTAGTTTAACCACGGCGAACGCGGAGCGGACGTAGAGGCAGCCGGAGGCGAGAAGCAGTCCAGTTGTAGTTTGATAATTAAATTCAACGATTCGACGATCACTGGGAGCCGGAGTCTCTCTATGGAGGAGCGTTGGTAACGCGCGCTCGGACGGGGAGTTTCTTACGGCTTTTCCACGGAAGTTTCCGCGCGCGTCGGCGGCCCGTTATGTACCGTTGTCGCTACATTTCATGGCAAACTTTCCGCCGGATCAGAAGGATGGAAACGCTCGGCGTGGCTGGAACATTGACTTCAGAGAATAAGAATTTCCCGGGGAGCCGAGGGGGGGAAGGAAGGGGTCCGAGTCTCGCCCGGATTCGCGGTGAGATTTTGATCTCTTCAAGTTTCTTGGCGCGGGCTGAGTCTGAGAAGCGAGTTTCTGCTACTTGTGGAAAAATAATCGCCGCGCCGACAGAGCTGCAAGTACGTAATTCTGTTGATAAAGTGGCTAAGACAAATTTCGGCAATGTCCGAGTGCTTTAGACAGCTTGGATGTTTCTTGCAATCGATTTCTGAAGAAGTGATATTGTTATAAATATTCGAGGTGTGTATTTGTTATTTTATCAGTTTTTAATTCGTGTAGAAAATGCAGACCTCGTAGGTGTGGCGTTTTAGGCGTCCAAACTCTAGTTACTGTGCGTCCGACTATGCGTGGACCTGTACTACTTAGCAGCGACTGACTACGCATTATCCTCTTCCACTGTGAATTTGTAAGAGTCTATTCTACTAACATGATAGTATTTTGTATTATAAGAAAGAATTAAAGTTCCAACAGACGGAAGCAAAGGACAGATTTCAATGGAAATTTGCAAATTTTGTCGAACACATGAATGTGAAGACAAGGAACGCTTCAAATTGCAAGGGAAATGCTACTCGACGGTTCGCGACTTTATGGATCACATGACCCGTAGATTCCACCTTTATCCATTTCCTCGTTTCTACTTGTCAGACACAGAGCAACGTTTCGATTTCTAGGAACGTGTCTGTGAAGCAGAATCAATTCTGTCCGCGCCATTCTACGGGGCGGGAAGAAAGGAGGATCGAGGTGGATCCAGAGGGAGCGTGAAGATGCAACATCATACACGTAATCTCGTTGTCGTATCGTCTTTATCTCTCTGCCTCTCCCCTTATTTTGCTCTCTCATTTTCGACCCGCACCGCTCCCCCGTATCGAATGAAGTTCTGAAAATTCGAATCGCTCCCTTGGCCGCCTCCGCTGAACGCCTCCCGACAATCCTCGGGAAAGGAATCGAGCACAAGGGCGTTCGTGCGACTAGCTGGAATAAGGTGGAGAATAAATTCCTGACATCCGCTGTTCTCTACGGGTCGTTCCATTTCTCGGCGCGGTCATCCCGGTCCGTTCGTTCGCGAGACAACGAGATAAACGTGGAAACGTTCTCCAGGTGCAGGAGATAAACCGGCAAAGTTCAACGATATTTTTCCTCGGCAAGGCTATCGCTGTCGTAAACAGGAATTGGCGAGCGAGCGTATACCTCTTTAGTATAATTGTCGCGTGCGCTGTAGAAATTTATTTATCTATTACATTATATTTTAAGTCTATCCCGTGCGAGTGTTTCTACCTAAATATCTGGTTTCTCTATTTCCTCGCAGAAGAATCGATTGGCAAGTGAAGCAGATTTTAGAGACGCCTCCGTGTTACAGAACATTTCACTTCCCATCCGCGAGATTACAAGAAAATCAGAAACGGACAAGGACAACGGACGGGTCTCGAGTACAACTCGATATCTTGCCCACGAGACAGGAACGATCGATTCCGTCGCGCGTCCTGGGTCTTCCCCGATGGTTGTAAATAACAGTGGCTCTAGGAGCGCATCGAATCACTTCCATCGTTGCTGAAATAACGTCGATAAGCCACATTTCGCCAAAGCCACGCCATCTTTTATTAGCCCTTAGCCCCGAAATCCTCCTGAAACCTTCCCGCCATAAACAATTCACCACCTACCGGGGCGAGCTCATTTCTGCGAGAGACGAAACACTAATCGTTCTTAAAGCTTTCAACCGATCGTTCTCCGCGTTTCCTTTGCTCCCGTAGACTGTTTATCAATTTCCCTTCGAGGGGAATTCATCTCGAGCTCGCGCGAGTCTTCCAGCTTGCATCCCCTATTGCCTCGCGGCGCCGCACAGTGGAACGACGTAAGGACAATAACTGGACATGGCAATTACTTCCAAACGGTTTGGATTTTCATTTTAAAAATTTGCACACTTTCAATTCATGTTAAGTAGAATATCACAAAATCGAAAAATAGCCAAATTTTCGGTGGTTAATTTCACCCCCCTTCTAATGAATTTGGGCACCAAACAAAAATGCGTTGTAATCAGGAATAAATCCCATATATATTTACAAATTTTCAGAATTACTTGAATTTTCGGGGTCGGGATCTTACCTTGTACCAAAATTATTAGGTATAACTTATAGTGACGATTCATTATTAAATATAACAATCTTGGAAACAGGCACGTGATTCATGCGTTCGTCGATATACGCGTGTCGCGACGAACGGGCCTGTCTGCTAGCCGAGGTTAAATACGTATAAACTGAAATGTTTACATTAGATGTATTTTATTAATCGCAGCTAGTAGCAGGTAATTTTTGTACAGTTCAAAACCTTACCATTAAAGGATTAAATTAAGGTATTTTAGAACTTGGGCGACTTTGAGCAAAACTTTAAATCGCTAGTTGAATTATTATAGTATTGAGTGCAACACATTTTTATTTAATACAGTTGATTATTGATGAAATCCAAGTTAATTCAGAATGTTTTTGTACAAAATCATTAATAACAAGATACTCAGCAATATGTAAATTATTGAGAACTTATGAAGTAATAGGATTTAGGCAATAATGGTTTAAAGTGGTGCAACTGAAAGACAAAAAGATTGAAATTTTCATATAGGTCAGATTCATATACAATTAAATCAAAGTTAATGTGAATATAAAGTTTATTTCTTTGTGTTTTCTAATGCTACGAACACTTAATAAAGATTTAATGAAGCTATAGAACAGAATTTTGACACTTCAAATTTTGGCCGATGTCCAAATAAATAAGGCATTCTCGTTCCACTGTGCGCCGTGCCCCAACCTGTTTATATCGATTGGAGCGTTTAAACAGGGGAATAATGAGGTACGAACCAGGAGGAACATTCGGTCGTCTCCGGCGTGTACCTGAGTGCACACCGACGGCGAAAGGAAGGAAGCCAATACCGCGCGGCGGTATCAATCCTTTTCAAGTGGCGGACCGTGTACCGCGGTTTTATGCGCAAAGCAAAATATCGCGCGGTTGTCTGCCGCCGCAAGGGAACAGGGAGGAAACACTCCTGTCGTAAACTGCCAGCTAGAATCGAGGCAACAAACAATGGCTGCAGTAATAAGAAAACTTGCCCGACATTCGCGATCCCATTTAAGCCAATGGCGAATGTACCATTGCGAAATAAAATATGCAGATGGACGTCAACCCTCGTGTTACCCTCGATTTTATGGCCGCTAAAGTTTGACTGTGATGGCCGCGATTATTTTATAGCTTCATCACGGTTTTACGCCGCGGTTATTACGGTGTAACTTGCGCTACCCCTGATTGTGTGCCTTCGCAGGGGGTGCAAAGTTATCCCAGACAATTCTTCCGAGTGCCTCGGTCTCGAGATTCACGTGACTCTTATTGTACCGCGCACGCCGCCGCTATGGATTTCGATATAACGCTGTTCTTACGTAACTGTCGGCCATAAATTAAGCCGATAGAGCGGACAGCCGAGCCCGAATTCCTGGCATCGGAGGCAAAACCAGCCAAGTGGCGAGCAAGATCGATCGCCTCGCAATGGATGACTATGCCCGGGGGCTTGCAATCGGAACGAGGACATTAAGTTGCCCCTTGTCACTGGAAAAACCGAGAATTTGCGATGGATACTTGACCCCCCAGCCACCGCCGAGGCATTACGTGTGCCTCGCTTCAAGGTGAACAAGATCGAGCTGAGGAAGACACTCTGCTAATGGACGACCGAATTTCACTTCACGGTTTAAAATGCTGTCTCGCCACGGCATTCGCACTCCTGATTCTCTCTCTCTCTCTCTGCTCGTAATGTATGCGGACGATAACTTGCCTGACCATTCGTGCGCTTCAACTACTGCGGCTCTGACCGTGCTAATTCTAAGTACCCCCGAAAGGCGAGCTAAATTCGCTACGTCTATAAATTACGTTTGGGCTTAGAGTGAATTTTGTAACGCCACAGAAATTTCTATCAGGAAAAACATCAGTACGAAAGCTTTGAATATAACAACTCGTGGGAAATGAAAATGGATGGTGAATGAAAGATAATAATAGTTGATCTGGCCGATGTGGGGAACGTCAGAAGTTTAATGGATAATTGAAGTCGACCTCGCTTTAACGAGCGGCGAGTTTGCTTCCCCCGTTTCCCGTGATATTCAATTATCTCTTAATTTAAAAGGGAACGCTCGACAAATATCTAAACAATTTGACCCATCCCGCCGTGAACCGGCTGAACACCGGTGATAGCGGCTGTAAAGTAATTTTCCTCTCCAAGTTTCCAATAATTTTCGAAAGTTAGTTTGAGAAATGCCGTACAGCCAGGACGGAAAGTATTTCCCCCGCCGCCCCCTGGCCGGGTTAATGGAACGCCGACGCGCGAGGCCGAGAGAAATCGCCTTCACGGCGATGTAACTCGCGAACGATTCGTAACGGCAATCTGTTTTCGCGGTTCGACTGCGAAATGAAAAAGAGAACAGCGAAAATTCTTCCTTCGACCGGGGAAAACGGGGAGAGGAAAGAAAAACAGCAAACCATAAGCATAAACGCGACGGTGATCGATGTCTTCGCTCGCCTCGGCGGGCGAGCATATTTTTTTCTTCTTTCCGCCCAAGTCCGATCAGTTTCGCGCCACTACAACTTCCCAGAAGTTCCGGCGCGGAGAAATTTCATAAATGAGAAACCATTCCAGTAATTTCCTTTCTTCAAAGGGTCCGGCTCTGAGCTCGAAATTGATTACTGCAAGTTGGATTTAATATTTCAATGGAATACTGTACACGATTCACTGTTCCGCTGAAATTAATCGATCTCGAATGAACTGGAGACAAAATTTCCCACGGCGAATTGTTTGGAAATAAAAACAGCCACTGCAGGTCGGGACACACACGCTTTGTGCGCGACACCTGCGTCAATGAGCCGAAGAAATGAGCAAATTATTTATAGAGTCAGCCAATGAGTTAGCAGACGGTTGGGGAAGTGGAGAAAGCGCGGTGGAAAATACGGCGTATCAAAAGTTACTCCAATTTGTTCCGTTTCCCGTGAAAAACCGGCACTTCATAAACAGGAGGCTTTCAGTCACAGGAAACCAATTAACGGATGATTTAATTAGAAGCCGACGTCGACAAGGGTCTGCCCGGTGAAAAATACGAGCGTGAGAAATTAGATTTCGAATGGTTCTCAGAAACGAGCCGAATAAAAGGGTGGCGATAAAGGAGAGTGGAACGCGAACCGGAGGATATTCGAGTCGGCGTTACGTGCCAAACGGAGTTCTATTCTCACCTCGCCCATGTCCCATTGCCTCTTAATTTAATGAAATATCCGGCAGAACGCGCAGCCAGCATCCCGACACCTGATCCAGTGCCGCGGCGCCTTGTGAAACACAAATAAGTGCCGCGAGTGCAAATGGACGCCGGGTCTGACTGATGTAGATTAAACACACGAGAATTCTCGTACGTCGAACAGAGAGTTCCTATTGTTCCAACCGGAACCCGTGGGCTTTGTACGTCTCGGTCAGCCAACGTTACTCCAGGCACTGTGAACGATCAAACACCAATTTTCTTTCGCCCAAATTCCGTCACGGGGGAATCGATTACCGGTACTTCGATTCTAGCCACCGACGATATTGGTATTCCCAATTGCTTCTGAGCACGGTGATCTACGAGGAAGTTGGAACAGTTGCTTCGGAAATGTGATTAATTTGGAATTGCATGCTCGCCTTTTTCGGGGTGAATGTTGAGTTGTGTATTTAACTATGACTATTAGGATTATCTGCAGAGCAGCAAGGAGTTTCAGAATTTTATTCTATTTTCTTTCTATTCAATCGAGGATTCTTTCTATTCAGAGGAGATTCGTCTAGTGTTTCTGCTAATGACATACTGGTGCTTGCAAGGCTTTACAATTGCACAAGAACATGTACTGGGCAATTTATTTTCAGCGAAGGGATGAGTTATTACTCGGAGCAATTCTTGCCTACCGCTTCATCGCAACGCATTAATCACGAGTGCTTAGGATCACTTCCTCCCGTAGCAATCGTCTCTTCCAGGCTCCTGCTTGACGGTCCAGAATGTGCTTATTAGTTAATTACCACCCTCGAATAATTCAACTGGTAGAGGCTCATGACTCTGCCGGTTATGACAGTCTCTTGTATGACGAGGAGAAACCGAGGGTTCTTCACTAATGGTACATAAGTAAGTGATCGATTGATATACCTAGACGTTCCGTTAGATCCTCATCTATCAGTTCATCGCGTAGACGTGGTAGAATCTTAATTACCGGGATGTTTGTTGAAATGAGAAATTAAGAGGAGGAAATTACAAGGTAAGGAGCACCGATTTCCCTGATGCAACATGCTATTTCAGAGTTTTCCTTCGTTCACTATTATCTGATAATGATTCCCTGCATCTTGCCGTGGTTTATCGCCAAATCGGCGGAGGTATTATGGAGCGTAAGTTTACTGTATCATAAAGCAGGCTCGTAAAACCTTGGGCAGCGTAAGGTCTAGAATAGACAAATATTGCTCTATGCATTATCTTCTTCACCAAATCTTTATGAAAGTTTTTATCGGTTTATCTGGCGTATAAGCGAAATTTAACGAGCGCTTTCGCCGCTCCGCGACACTGTATAACCAGCAGTTCTTGTTAAAAACCTCGGTCTGCTTAGCGATTCCAGAATCCGCCGTAAAGTTAATACAATCAGTTAGAAGTGGACGAATCAGTTAATCAGTTAAAGAGGACATTCTACCAGATCATCTGCTAACAAAATTATTAACGTCCACCGCGAAACGGCGAAATAAACACTCTACAAATCACAATTCAGGTGTCTAGAGTCATTGGCTATTGATCTACTGCGCCAAATCTACGCGGCAGTGGTATTAAATGAAAGCTGCCAAAAGAGGGACGAATCGTTCAAAGTGTCTACAGATTGAGTACCCAATAACGGCGACCACCAATTGTCGGTGCAAGGGCTAACTACCTAGGCATACTGTTGATCATAGAATCGAGGAGCGTGACAGCAGCAATTAATTAGCTTCGGTTCACTGTGACAGTGAATATTGACTATACGCTACTAATAGAGTGTGGACACTGGGGTCGTGGAACTGCGTACTGACAGTCTTCATGTTATGAGACACGAGCACGACGATCCAAACTGGATCAAAGTCAACAAAGACGAGTCGTGAACCACGGTAGCCACAACGATCGATGTCTGAAAGCGACCACCGACGACATTCGTGGAGATCAATAATGAAAATCTCGAATCGCACGACTTCGTCCCCCTCGGTTCCCTTCCCCAATGTTTTCATACAACACGTACCGCGACAGTTGAGCGCGTATACGCTGAGCGGCCAAATTAAATCGCTATCAACCGTAATGAAATCAAACGCATTGGTACCCGCGCGTATTTGCACAGTCGAGGTGCACGCGGAGCGCAATGGCGAAAGAAAATAATCCAGCTAGCCAGTGCACCAGCGTAAAGCGAAGCCAGGGGTTGAAACGACTTTATGCACGTGGCCCGTTCCGTCGCCTATGAATAATTTACGCGTAGCGGCGCGGCGCATGTAATTTCCGTGCATTAAACGGAGTTACGTCAGATTGCTCGACGATTCGGTCGTCACGGCGGGCTGTTCGGAGCGTTTGCAGAGCGGATAGACCGGGCAACCGAGCTTTGACGGGTGGCTTTCTCAATCAAGCACTTCAAAGTAGATCGCGAGTAAAGGACGATCGAAACCGAGTTTGCATTATGTCTGCAGCTCGGCAGTTTCATAAATCCACGAATCCCACTTGTACTCTCGTCACAACTACCGTGTGTGTGTCCCGATTGATGCGGAATCATCGCCATTTAAGCGATGTACACAGAAGCACATTTGTAGGAGACGGAAAAAAGGAAAGCCGTTCACCGGGACGACTCGAACCCGGGCCTTCCGCGTGCTGGCCAGCCGCCTAACCGATTCCCCCACTGCGGCTTCCCCTAGGACTCTGCTTAATGAGCTCCTCTTAACGGGCGCGCGCCACCTATGGACCTGGGCCTCACTTACACCACAGGCCGCCCGTCCGTCTCCTAACCTATGAATCCTACATTCGGCCATCCTACAACTGTGGCCGCCCTCGGCCGCGCTCCTCACAATTCCTCAACATAACGGAACCGGAACGCGCGTCAAGCCGTATGCTTGAGCAGTGTTCACGGGAAAGGGCCTGATAGCTGTGAGCTACCCTCTGTCGCGCATGCCCGCGACGAGCTGTGACGTCAAACCAATCGACGCCAAGCTGGTAAACGAACCGAATCGACGCCAGTGGCTGGCTTCGTTTACCAGCTTGGCGTTGATTGGTTTGACGTCACAGCTCGTCGCGGGCATGCGCAACACAGAGGGTAGCTCAGAGCTATCAGGCCCTTTCCCGTGAACACTGTGCTTGAGGCACAATGTGTCACGGTCTCAGATCCCACTTCTGAATTTGTAGGAGACGGAAAAAAGGAAAGCCGCTCACCGGGACTCGAACCCGGGCCTTCCGCGTGCTGGCCAGCCGCCTAACCGATTCCCCTACTGCGGCTACCCCGAGGACTCTGCTTAATGACCCAGATAGCACAGGACGTTTTAAAAACGTCCATTTTACGTCCATTTTAGGTCTGAACGTCCACGGCTTGATTTGTGAAAATGGACGTTCTTAAAACGTTTTCTGGAACTTTTCTGGACGTTTTATGGACGCTTTCTGGACGTTTTTAAAACGTCCAGAAAACGTTTTAAAAACGTACTTTACGGACGTTTTAAAAACGTCCGAAACAGGCGTTCAAAAGAGGCTGTGCGCCATCTGAGAAATGTCGTTAGATTAGGATACATTAGTTGAAGGAAACCAGGGATTGTAACCACTGTCTAACCCAACCATCCACGAAATATGGATAGATCGTACAGGTAAAGCCTAATTAAATCTACATACATATATACATAAGTATACATACTGGTACATATAAATGTTTATGAACATTTGCTGAATGAAACAATGGAAAACCAAAAACACAGAGGCATTTGTTTAAATGTTTCTGACCAAATGTTTGCAAACCGGTTTTATACAGTTTTTATATTGTTTTCATACAGTTTTTATACAGCTTTCATAACGTTTTTGTACAGTTTTTGTATATTTGTTTCAGTATTTGCGGTCAAAGGTATGTAGTTCTAGGTTAGGGTTTGAATAATTTTTCAATTTTAGGTTAACGTCGTTGATGCCCAATGGATATTGTATTGCTATTTAGTTGGCCTCGGCAGAAAAGGGAAAGAAGATTTCCATAAATTAAACGTAGCAACGGTTTTAATATATGTAACTATCACCTTTATTTTACTGTTCCCAATATTGATTACTGTAAATTTCAATGTATTTTCTGTATATTCGACCTCCTACTAACATGTTCTTGTATCTATTGTAACTAGTGATGGGCTCAAGACCGATCGAATCGCTTCGAATCTATGACACAATGTTTCGAATAGCTTCGAATCTCATTAGTCATGGTTGCCAAGCAAATCGAATCGCTTCGAATCCCGGGCGAAAATTTGGAATCGCTTCGAATAGCTTCGAAACCTTCGAATCGCTTCGACTATTATTCGAAACAAAAATTTCTTGAAAGTCTTGATAGATCATGAAAGTCTTGATAGGTCTTGAAAGTCTTGATAGGTCTTGAAAGTCTTGATTGGTCTTGAAGGTCTTGATAGGTCTTGAATAGAATTGTAATATCAAGATAAAACACGCATGACACAGACTTCCGGAAGGCCTTTGACACGGTTGACCATGATATTTTACTTCAGAAATTATCTTCGATTGGTATTAGTGGGTCGTTCCTGTCATGGGTCGGTAGCTATTTGGGTGACCGGGCGCAAGTAGTTAAAGTGTTCGACCAACTATCAGCTCCTGTTAAGGTGAGCTCTGGCGTCCCTCAAGGATCGCATCTTGGTCCCCTTCTGTTCCTCATTTTTATTAATGACCTGAAGGATGTATTCCGGGACTGTAAATTTCTTATGTATGCCGATGATTTGAAAATATTTCATACCATTCGCAGTGCACTCGACTCTAGTAAGATGCAGGATGACCTCGTTAGATTCGAGCAGTGGTGTACCGTCAATAAGATGCGGCTAAATACAGCTAAATGTGTGGTGTTGAGAACCCATAGAGCAAGGAGTGTCATTGTATCGCCATATAGTCTATGCAGCACCCCATTGAATGATGTGGACGAAGTCTGTGACCTTGGAGTTACGTTTACGACTAGGCTAGATTTTCGTAACCATTACCGGAATATCACTTGCAAAGCGATGAAAACCTTAGGATTTATAGCTCGTTTCGCAAAGCACTTCAGGCAATTGAAATCACTGAAGTTGTTGTATGTAGCACTGGTCAGACCCCAGGTTGAATATGCCTCGATAATTTGGAACCCAAAGCACAAGATATATGTCAGTTTAATCGAAAGGGTCCAGCATAAGTTCCTCCGGATGGCTATGAGAGCAATAGGTAGTCCTATGCTGTTCAATGACCATGACTATGGTCCTGCCATGAACAAAACAAGGCTCATCACTCTCAGTAACCGTCGGGTTTGCACTGACCTATTGTTTCTGTATAGAATCATTCATGGACAGATAAACTGTAATGATCTCGTGGCATCAATACACTTTCAGGCCCCTGAACGTTTATTGCGTCTGAGACCCCTTTTTAAGCCGAAAGTTCCAGATTATTTTCATTATACAGCCGATCCCATAAACCGCGCAATGGAGGAGGTCAATCAGCGCTTTGCGGACATTGATTTATTCACTGCCTCACTTGATTCGTTTCGGAATCAGCTGCTTAACCGACTTTCCGCTTAACCTGTCAACTGCGTTGCGGCGTTTAATGTTTATCGTTGCGTGTAGAATGTTTATTTCATTGTACTTATTCTATAATACTATGTACTCTAAAGGGTTTTTGCCCGTTAATAATAATAATAATAATAATAATAATAATAATAATAATGATCAATAACGATTAGTCGAACAACTGCATCTTCATACCATAGGGTAACGCCAAAATCGAGATCTCGTCAGATCCCCCCCGAATTTTTTCGACTCGCTCCGAAGTTCGGGTTCTGAGCCTCGAAACACGAGACGATCCGCATACTCCTATTCAAGACCTATCAAGACTTTCAAGACCAATCAAGACTTTCAAGACCTATCAAGACTTTCATGATCTATCAAGGCTTTCAAGAAATTTTTGTTTCGAATAATAGTCGAAGCGATTCGAAGCGATTCGAAGCTTTCGAAGCTATTCGAAGCGATTCCAAATTTTCGCCCGGGATTCGAAGCGATCCGAAACTTCTGTCCAGAATTCGAAGCGATTCGATTTGCTTGGCAACCATGACTAATGTGATTCGAAGCGTTTCGAATCTTTACAGGATTGAATAACTTCGAATCGATTTCGAAGTTGATGTCTTGAGCCCATCACTAATTGTAGGTGCATATAATCTGCATTATTTCTGAATTAAATAAATGAAATAAATTGTTATCGAGTTTGATCTCATTTTGAAAACCATTTACTTGCTTAAATTTTTATTAAATCGAACCAGCCCCGTCGAACGTCCTGAAAACGTCCTAAAAACGTTTTAAAAACGTCCAGAAAAGGTCCTGAAGACGTTTTAAAAACGTCCTACAAAACGTTTTAAAAACGTCCTACAAAACGTTTTAAAAACGTCCAGAAAATGTCCTGAAAACGTTTTAAAAACGTACTGGTTTGTGAAAATGGACGTGTTTAGGACCTTTTCTGGACCTTTTCTGGACGTTTCTAAAACGTCCTGAACGTCTGACTTGGACGTTTTTAAAACGTTTTGGTGCTATCTGGGGAGCTCCTCTTAACAGGCGCGCGCCACCTATGGACCTGGGCCTCACTTACACCACAGGCCGCCCGTCCGTCTCCTAACCTATGAATCCTACACACCGTAATACAAAAATCTCACGAAGGTGGTCACGCAGAAAGCAGGGATAACCCGCGAAGAGGATTACGTAAATTAAACTGTATCTAAATTTTCAAAGATAAATAATAAAGTTGCTTCGAGCACTGGCTATTGTAGGCGGCGCGACGATCATTCGTTGTGTTGTCAGTGTAACTTCATTATCGTTTTCCAGCTTAAACTACTGCACCCTTCTAAGCCATGTGTAATGTTTCTCGGCATTAATGGGGATCATAACGGATTATGAGGATCTGTTTCGTGAGACACAGAGGCGAGGATCTAGTGCGAGGTTAATGCTGTCAGTTTCCGTCCCGTTGATTCGCATTGCTAACAAAACCACAGGTAATAACGCGGAATCATAAAAACGCCAGCCACGCAGCGGATGTGATCGCGAAATCGTCGATCCGGAGATCGGGGCAATTTCATGGCTGCTTACATTTCATCGCCATCCCCTCTGGCCCTCTGCAATTAAATAAACGTTCGGTCGTAGCGAACGGGGGGATATCGTAACATTGGAATATCAATTAATCAAGCGCGATGATCGCGCGCAACTTGATTCTCCCGACAGTTAGCTCGATTGTAATCAAATTAGTGCAACACGCGGGGTGCAACAGTCGTCTGATTTACAACCTTGTTTACCAGCCAATGGGAACGTCCCCTGGCTGCTATAGAATATTATATGTTGTCGTTACGGGGGATTATGTAACGCTACCGTCAAAATAGGATTACGACGGGCCAGCAGAGAAGTTGGCCACGGTTGCGTGTCCGGGGGAGGCGTTTCGTGGACACGAGCGATATCAGAGGGGCGGGGGCCCGAGGCGAACCGGAAGCCGCCAGGAAAATTGGCGCATTCGATTCACGTAGAATCACTGCAAAATCAATCCTGTTATATGTACAGTAACTGGATGCGCGCGACGCCACGGTTAGGCGAAACGTCCACCACGTATTAAACGGGATTTCTCGCAGGAATCACCGATGTAAATGGATTTACATCGAGCCCCTTTATCTCTCACGAATCGGCCCATTCAGGAAATTTATTCCCTCCCGTCCTGACACCCGCGAAATTCATACGGTTGAATGGACGTTCAGCAGGGGAATGCTGGACGTTTGTTTTCTTCCTCCTTCCGATGACGTTTAAAACAAAGTTGTTTAGGCGAATATAAGTCTGCGCAATTAGGATGCTGATCACTCTTGTACCTATGTTCCGCAGTGCTGCAATTCATCTAACGATAAGAAGTGTCTAAATCTATTGAAATGTCCCTCGAACGGAGAATTTACACGTACCACTTGCTGGCCCATTGAGGCAACTATATCGGGAGGAAAATTCACGTCGAAGCGACGCCTCCTGCAGCCAAGTTTCCTATTTCATCGCGTTTTCAGCGTCGAATCGGTAACGACGGATATTTAAATTACAGAGGGAACGAGGTGGAAGCGACGAGTTTCTTCTTCGGGATCGCGGAGGTCGGTGCGGGAAGCGAGAGAAAAGGAACTTCCCAGATATGATCGATACCAAGTATAATTCTAATACGCTCGACATCTCGGCGGAGTTCAAAGCACAGGGCTGGCCAGAGAATTTATTAAGAGAGCGAGCGCGCGCTGGTGTAAGGTCTGGTTTTAACGAGTAAGTCCCATCTCCGCCTAAATGGAGATATATATCTTCCGTTGGGCGCACTTATCCGTTCTTGGCTGACACCAACACGTACGAATTAATGGCTTTGCTCGAACTCTCTTCTTGCTGGGCCTGTAGTGACGGCTATAAACCATTCGTGGTCACGTGTCTGGGCATTGATCATGATTTCGCTGGGGAGTTTCTTCCCGGTGTTAATCAGGGACGAAGTCGTCTTCGGTTCAGTCGCGTGAACATTGAAAGCCTACGTGTTCCTGACTTCTGAAGAACACAGTTTAACATAGGGGACTTTCTTCTAACAGTGAAGCAGTCTTTGGGAGTAGTATCAACTTTTGATTGCATCAGGCGTACGCGGCGATGCTAATATATTTCATTTAAACGCCTGGTTTGGACGATCTCTATAGCCACTGAGAGGATTCGTTGGCATTAAAAGAAAGCCCGCGGAGCTTTGTTTTCCTCAGCGTAAAAGAAGAATCTCTGTCTGGCGCGGTTGAATCCGACAGAGATTTCTTCCGGCACGGTCTGGCTGTACTCGAACTCATTATCTGGATGGTTTCCTAGCGAGGATCCAACCGAATTAGACCAAAACGTTACAGATTGCGAGGGCTGCATTGCTTTGTAATTGTCTTAGGAGGATCGTGATGGAGTACATTGAGATCTCTTCTCTTTGATGTAGCGGCTGTTTCTAACTTTGGGCTAGGTTGATTATTGGTGAGAAGCGTGACGAATCTACCACCCTGTTTGCAACTTATATAATAAACAATAAAGGGGGGAAATGGAGTGTCGCCTAATCGAGCGAGAAACATTTCTCAGCTCACCCTTATCTTATATTTCGACCATAAATCTTGAGTCCCATATCCCCCACATTTCCCATTCACACATATTGTTTCTCTAGATTTCTGAATAGTCTCAAGAAGATCCACGTAGATAGGGAGAATCCATTTTTCCCCCCTTCAGATTGCTCCCCTGCCAGGCTCTGGATCGTATCACGATCAATCTTAAATTACGTAACGGGACCGATAGCAACAGCGTTGACATACCTCTTAGGAGCTTAATAAAATTTTCTCGGTCGCGGGCGAGGGGTCGGCGAGGAGGGTAATAACAGTCCTCCATCATTTTCTTCGATACTTGGTAGCTTATTAAAACCGTCGAGGCTCGGTCTTCGGATTATTTTCAGGAGATTTTCTGCCCCAGGCGTGGCTGGCATTACAGTACGCCCGCAAGGCTGTGTGTTAATTAATTCTGCGGCACCGGGAGGGGTAACCAGGTCCGCGGAGTGGTGGAGCCCGTGTGGTTTAAGGTTGTCTGCGCCGATGACCGTGACAGGGCCAGCCCCAGAAAAGATGCATACTTCGCGACGGCTGCCTCGCCATTTCACCCGGAATTAAAGGAAATATACCGTGGACCGCAGTGGCACTGTGGTCGTGCAATCTTCCCAAATGAATGCCAAATTACGAGTTATGCGAGCGCTTACCGCGGGACGTAACTCGATTATGTAATTCGAGGAAAATGTATCCTATATGCTTGAATTAGAACTTTAAAAAAAAAACTGTCCTAATGATCTCCACTTTAATTTGTATAATGGTATATCCAACGCATAAAGAGCGGCCTGTAAGACAGATCGACGTTGGTGATCCTCCAGTCGCACACGTGAACCGCGAATCCTCGCGTCCACGTCATTCGTCCCACCCGGACGAGTCCCGTCACACGCCACTCCACGTCGGCGTGTACCGATTTCAAAAGCACCCCGGTCGAGACGCGTCGAGGCAGAAGTTATCGTCCGACAGATTGCAAGCGCTCGGCAAGAATTCACGGTGTTATCTCGTTTCCCGGCGGTCTTATCCCTTTTCCATGGGGTGGCAGGATATAAATCAATACGTCTTGAGAACGAGGGGGACAGGGGGGGGGGGGGAGGAACGGCTGTGGGTAGGTCTGGGTTAGGTGGAGGATCGAGCGGTGAGGGATGAAAGTCTGGCTGCGGAAGGACCCTGATGAACCCATTCCCTTTCTCCAGGGAACCCCTCTCGTCACCCTTGAAATCGCTGTCAGGCCCTCAGGTGAAATTCGCATTAGCGAAATTGTCGCCGTGGGTGGCGTAGACTCCTGGAGGGACGGGGTCGGCCGGGCACGGCGAGGAAGGACGGGGCGAGCATTTACATTGCTTTGACCAATCAGGCGTCGCGACGATTTAAATAACCGAACTACTACCACTCTCGGCGCCGTTCTCCTCTTTATCAGCGACTTCTTGCAGCTGTTCCTCCTGGGACTGGCTCCCCCTTTCCTTCCTCCCACCTCGTCGCAGCTTGCTTTCCACGCTTTTCCTTCCGTCTAGCCGTCCCGTTAGCGGTCCCTGTTCTTTCGAGTCCCCCGTCCCTCCGCGCCGGATCACCGGGGGTGGAAAATGCAAAGTAGCCCGATTATCAGCCGGCAGCTTCTTCATAGATATCTTCCTCGAGGAGTGCACCGGGGCCATAATTGGATCCGACGATTCTCGTTCTGAAGGTAATGCAAACCGCGGCTGAACGTGTTCGCGATATCGCCGAGTGCTCCGAGATTATTGCCAATGCCCATGGCTCCGAGTTGTTGTTCCCTTTTTCTCCCTCTCTGCTCCGCCAGGGTGTAATTGTGCGGGACAACGATACGTTTTAACGAGCATCCGCGAGGAAATATCTTACGGGGTATCAAAGGTAAACGGGTATCGAAAGCGCGGCAACTAAGGCGACATTTAAAGTTTAAACGTCCGCTGGGACACGAATTCGCGTTTTCTCGTTAATAAATCGTATAGGCATTGCCGTGTGCTCGGGTTATACGTATAGATGTATGATGGTACAAATATGGATTGTAACTATTTGCGGTTTGTAACACAGTTCTGTTTGCTTATTGATGTGATTAATAATTAGACCCGCCGCTCACGCGATTAATGTATAGATCAGCGGTGAATCGCCGTAATGGCAGAGTAATGTATTTATTTTTATTAATTAATTTGCAGCGACGCGGCCCTTATTAGCTTCGAACCTACCAATCGTTTATTAATAACACATATACCGAGGGGCAATCGCAGGTAAATTAATTTGCAAGCTGGCGGCTATGAATGTCCTCGCGGTAGCGCTATCAACTTTGGTTCGGAAGGTTCGCGTTACACATAGAATTACTAGAAGTTCCATGAGCGTGTAATGTGAGTTGATTACAGGCTGTCCGGTGCCGTGTTACGAGCAACCAGGAACAAATTGCGCACCTTTGACTGCTCGAGGCGGGCGAAGTGGAAGTCGAAATTCCGTTCCGAATTCTTCGAGTTCAACGAGCCACAGTCAAGCGAATTTTACGAGAACTTTGGGCGCTCCTCACGCGCTACGCTGGACGTTTAATACTCGAGGCAGGGAAGTTTTTTCGCGACTAATGTATAATACATTTTTTAATGAATTGTTCGCGACGTCGTTTCGTGCACGAAATTCCGAAACAGTGGCCTGCAAGTTATGACCGACGACAGGTAATTTTACGTGCACGAATTTCGGGCGAGTCTTGGCGGTAGCAGAAAAAATTTCATCTCGAAAAACTGCGACTTTTCAGAGCCATGCGTGGATGGTCATTCAAACCGTGGGGTAATTTTCACCGTTGTTGCGTGACGTTAACGATACACCACTATATACTCGCGTTTTTAAAGAACTGATCAGATCTCGACGCTGGAGATATTATTGGCACTTTTACCTGAAGAATTTCCTCTCCGTCAGTTTCAAATCCAATGAAATATATTACGATACCCAGTGACGAACATAGGTAATCCAATAGAGCACGCAGAACTCGTAGAGTGCCTCACAGTGGTTTAAAGGCGGAAAAACCCTAAAAGAATGATGTCACAATTTCGTATTGTTTTTTTAGGTATGTTTTTTTATCGGTTATGTATTGGTCATTTCCTGTCACTTAGCCTCTAAAACCGATTACAAGTGCGGAAAAACTCGCACTAAAGAAGTATGGCCAAAATTTCTACATATCACTAAGTGGACCTGTTTTTTCCGGAGTAGTCTTATTACTCATTTTTACATAGTGTAGGACAAAAAGAGACAGAATTGAAACTGTTGTCAGAATATAGCAATATCTCAAAGAATACCGAGGTGTTTTAGAAATCACCATTTTTTTTCAGGTACCTCCGTCTACCTCCTCAACGACACTTGAAAGGTTTGAAAGTACATATTTTGAGGTACAATTCCCATTAAAAAATTTTACCGTCTATCACCGTCTGTACCGTATGCAAAATGCTTATTGAAGAATTAAAACGATCATTTTACGTACTTTGTTTCGACAACTTTGTCTAAACATTGTACAAGTACAAAATCCGTTCGAAAAACGATTATTGTAGGTTAAAAAATAAATTAAAAAATTCAAAAAAAAAATTAAAAAAAAATTAAAAAAAAACACATTTTAATTCTCTACAACTTTTTTAGTGGACAAAATTACATTGAGGCAGAATATGAAACAGAAATAATTAAAAAATATTGAGAAATGCTGAAGTTATGAGTTTTTTCCACTTTCTCCTCTATGCGTCGGACCACTGTGCGCCTCCTTGTCGGCGAAAGAAACCGTGAAGCGGCTTACTCGGAGTAGCCTACGTATACAGACGTCCAGTATCAGGGAAGAGAACCATCCCCGAAACGCTGCGCCATGAAGTCACCCAGTTAACGTTTCGATCTCCGAGGCGGGTTTACACTTCACACGAAGATACAGCACGACATCCTGGACACCTTACAAACTACCCTGCTCGCAATATTGCAAGCCACGGGGGGGGGGGGGGGGCAGGATGCGGGCCAGGCCCGTCGTTTCCGGTGCAATAGCCACGCGACCACAGCTCGCAAGGGTTGAGCGTCGTATAAACGTCGCAATATGACGACGACGCGCGTCTGCACGTAACGCGATAAATGGTGGACGAAGGTTAACGACGACGGTTCAGATCAACCCTTTCCACGGGGGGAGTGGCCCCTGGAAAGTGGCCATCCCGGGGCGTATCGATTTACGATAGCCCCGGTACCCTCTTTCTTCGGCTTTACATCGAGAGCTTCACGAAGGCGTGAGCTCGCAGGGGGTAAATTTTATTCCTCAACGTGATAGAGGGGCAAGAATCGATTAATCAATGCACACTGGACCGGGACCTGAACTTGGAGCTCTCGTTCGCTGAAGAAATTTGCACTTTTCAATTGGTTACGCGGTGGAGGAAAAGGATACGTATACAAAGAAGTCGGCAGTGTTAATGCTAAATTTACTCTATGAATTTTCATGTTACCTTACAATAAACCTTTAATTCTTCGAAAATTTTCGATCGACTATTCACACCACCCTTAACATCAGACGTTACATACTTTCACCTCGCAGCTGATGCGCATTGCATTTGCCGATAATAATCGGTCATATCGAGGGCGTTGCAGGGGCGCGGGACAAAAAGGAGATCTATCGGTGGATATTCACGGTCGAGCGGTGTGTTGGAGGGTAAATAAATGCATAAATTCGCGCCAGTCTTTGGGGGAGATTTTGGTCAGTGTGCCGGGGCTGGACGGTTCGAGATTTATGTTTGTATTTTTGTTTGCGACCGTCCGATGCGTGATTCGTTTCTATATTTTCTCTTCCATTTTTCTTTCGCTCCCTCGTCGTTTTTTCTCCCGCGGCCGAATTTTGAGCGAGAGCGTCGGGGGCGCGGGAAAATCGCTGCAGTTTGTTTAACCGTGCAACGGTCTTGATTTATCGCGGTCGGAAAAACCAGGCCACTGGGTACGGTAATGGTAAAGTCGTCGTCGCTGGGAACGTAATGCTTTCGAAACAGAGAGTGGTAGCCCGTGTACACGCGTATATCGTTTTTTTTTTTTTTTTAATAAACATCGATGTATGGTTCTGGAGATTCGCGCGAATCATGGCGGGTTTTAGTCGACCGTGTTTCAAACTGACGTACGATTCGGTGAAGCAATTTTTCCTGCCATGTATGCCGATATTAGTGCGACGGTTCTCGACGATCATTATCGCAGTAGGAATTTTTACGACATTTTCCTATAGGCAATGTTCAGAGACGAATTTGATAGAGGAAGGTTGATAGTTTTCCTATTTAATATTGCGTTGAAAGAACATATGTCTCATCCTATATTTTCAGCAGGAATTAAAGAATACCAAAAGCATATACAGATAAAACATGTCATCGAGCATTGCACAACGCTGGCCCGAGCAATCGACAACACTCGCGTACTCTTTAAAACGCGCTCGAAAATGCAGGCGGTCCCGAAGTTATTGCAAAATCCATGCCAGAGATTGTCGGCCGTTATTACATCGGCAGAAAAGTTTGATGATGCTCGTTTGCCGGACGTTATTGCAGGTTCAACGCGATAGGGTAAAAACCACCGTCTCTCTCTCTTGCCCCCCGCTCGATCGGCGAGGTAAATAACCGCATAAATATCGAGGGACCTCGCCGGGAAATCTGGTCACTGGGTTCGAATATTCGATATCAGGAATTTGCGTGCCAACCGCTGGTGACCAGTACTTTTTCTTCGTTTCTCAGCGCGTGAAATTTACTAAACAGCCTGTTGTGGCCTATAGAAATAACGAACGAGCTCAACGGCAGCTAGCTAAATACATAAATTGATCTCGTAATTTGTAATCAATGATCGGATAATCAATTCATCCATTGGGCGCATAGCTAAAGAGAAGTTATGGTAAGAAGTATCCAAATTCTATTTCACGATGGGCCAAGATAAGAGCAAGTAGAGTCCACCATATTGGAATAACTATCTTACAGAATTTTATTAGAGGAAACAAAGTTTCGTATAACGATATCGAAGGCACATGCTCGAGTCCCGATTTCAATTTCCTCCGTTTCGCGACCCCACGTTTCGCGTCCCGTTCATTCCCAACATAAAGCATCAAAGACAAGGACGATGAATCGAAAGCCTGTGTAGAAGAGCCCAGCGCGATAACTCGTTCCGGAGCAGATTCGTTCGTCAAAAAAGCGATTAACACGGGGAAAAGAGGGGGCGAGCGTTTACTCTGTTGAACACGAAAACACAGCGACGCTCGATTTACGAAGGGTCCGATGTCGCGCGAGTCAGCACCATCAAGAATTCATTTCGCAAATTAAAACCGACCCTCCACCCCCGACGAAAGCGTACACCGGCAACGGGGGAAGCAGGGTTTGCGCGAGGGATTTCTCCGCTGGGCACGAGCAGGACGGAAAAGAACGGAGCGCGAGATTCGTAGAACAACACCGTAATAGCTCATGTATGAACCCCGACAACGCATACGGCAATTATCTTCTGCGCGACGTACATACAAGGGGGAGTAAAGGGCCTGAATACACAATGTCACACCGCGAACAATACACGGGCGCGTATCAAAGCGTTTTAACCCATTTGCTGCGATAGAGTCCCACCCGTGAAGACTACTCTACTACACGAGCGTAGTCCGGCTTGGAGTAGACACAGACCTCGGGGTCATATTAGCGTGTGATTCTGTTTAATTTGGTCCCCGTGACTCGGTGAATAGGAACTACGCGACGTCGGAAATTTAATTAAACGTTCAATTCGTTAAATGTTCGTTCGCAAAGGGGGCACGGGGCGTCCGCCGCAACTTTCAGAGCGCCAGCTCTACCTCTGATAGAGATACGTTAAAATGCCACCTGTCCTCCCGCGTAGTTCTTTTCGTTTGCGCGATTTCATCCCCCACCCGCGTATGCAATATGCATTCCGCGCAACGGCGCTGAGAAGGGGTGTCGGCTAGTGGTCCGTAGAAACGGCGTGTGTCACGGGCGCGGCGCGGAAGAGGCGTCGGGATGGAAGAGTTCGACGTCCCAACAGCGTTAAAGCGTCCACGTGGAATTGCGCATCTCCCCGTAATAATCTCGTCTACTGGCTTACGACGTGACGTTTCGTTACGACGTCACGGCTCGGCGGTGGAGGGGCTGCGAAACTGCAAATGCGAGGGGATATTCGCGAGACGCGTCAGCGGTAATTGAGCATCAATTCCTGCGAAACTTCGAGGCGCTGGCTCCTAGTCGGTGCAACTGTTTATAGTATAATAGCGCGGTATGGAACGCATTCTGCGCCGCCCGACACAATCAAAGGGCTACGTGCTCGAGCGATCGTGTTGCACGGTAAAGTACAAACTTGTAAGACACCTATAGCTGCATAACTTTCCAGTTATCCTGGGCACGAAAATTTCCCGGCATTGTCCTGCATCGTTAGAGAGCAGTGAATTGCTTCGGGACAATGTTTGCTGCCCCAGCCTGTACGTTACGTTCACCTACAATTCGGGGAGGATAAGTGAATGATATTATCACCGTGAGCAGCAAATTTCCTGTTTGGCTGCACGACGAGGGGAGGGAATAATTCGGCGTCGTTTAAAACATCGGGGGTGGGTGGTTAAAATTCGTTTCACCCACGGCCCAGTTACAGCCCGCGTAATGGTATACCCGACCCGTAAAGGGATAACGTTGTCGTTAAACTGATTTTCAATTTCTGCAATACTTTGCGCCGGCGTGGGGCAGGCGGGCGCGTGGTGTAACTCGATTTTGTCGCGCCGGCGACGCTCCACCCCCCGCGCGCGGACTCGTCAATGCAGGCCCCCTGCATATAGTTCGATTTTCGTGACACTTCATTAATTACCGAAACACGCCGGCCCGGGATAATTTAATTAATGTCCGCCGATGTCACGCTCCGCCGCGAACGAAAATGCATCGCTAATAGTATGTAAATTCTGGCGCTTTAGCATTTTTATGGGCACCGACGGTACACCGCGCGTAGCTCCCTCCCCCCTGGTCGCGGCGCGTGCTACGTAAAAACGCGCTGCTTTTCACGGCGAACTTTCCCGAAAGCCCCGGCCGCAGGCCGTGACGCTGTTACATGTTTGGTCGCAGGTACACTTATGCATTGAATGTTTAATGTATGAAAGCCCAGCCACCCGTAAAGATATTTAATTAAAATTTTCTTCAATACGTTACCCTTTCTTCTGTCGGTCTTGTGCTCGGAGTAACGAGGTTGCGTCTATTGTTCAATATAATGCTTTAATATCGCCCGAGAAAGCTTCCCTTATTCTTCACCCGCCGAAGCGTCTGTAACACAGCATTCTTCTCTTGCAAGTGTTTCTCTAACCCTTTGTAATCTCGAATATTCACGTTTGCAGGGTACCAAGAGACGAAACACTAACAAGCACACTCTACGATCTTCTACGGCACGGTATACATCAACTTCTAAACTGTTCGAGGAACCTCTTCCACCAACACGCGTCGAAGAAACCATCACTGGCCCCCAAACTTTCCATTGTTTACTGTTCAGCGTGTAACGGATATCAGCGAACCAGATACCACCGATCGGACGATAGATTCCAAGAGAAGCTGCGTCCATCCCCGAAAGCTTCTACTTAATGCACGAGCGACAGTCGCAGACCAAAGCAAACGTAGTTTCGCTGACAAGAAAAGCTGTAGGTCCGTTGTCGTATACTAACAGCCAATAACGAGTACAGGCTACCGTTGCCAGGGGGCTTGCTGGGGTGTAGGTGGTTCTGAATGGGAGTACAAAAGCTTTCAACCCCTTCCCGTCGTCTCTGTCCCCTTCGTTTTACGTGCAGACGCGCACGCCTGTGTGTACACTGGGGGCTGGGCGTACGTGCACGCACGGAAGCTTGTCCACGGGGCAACACACTCCCCCTTGCTCGCAGCTACGCGGCAAGCCGTCTCGAATAAACGGGAATCCGCCCCTAACTTTATGCGGCTCTTATTAAATTCCAGCCGACGAGAATCGCTAAAGACGACGGCGAGGCGCGCCATTATTTCACGCCTGTACCATCGTTCAGGTGGAAGATTCGATTCGACCAGCAAAACGTGCCAGGGTCACAGCTACCAAGCGCGTTAACCCACCCCCCCCCGTTTTAAGACCCTTCGTTAAACCCGCCGATCAATCAGGGTGCTGGTTTTTCCACGTCTCGCGACCACTGCTCGCGATTACGATGGCTTCGGGGGCCCCGGTTAGATGGTAGAGCGAAAGGGGTGCTTCACCTTCCCCGCGATCTCCGCCCTGGTGGCGAGCTCGTGGGATTTCGGTTAAGTCAGTTATCAACTCGCGCGGGTTCAGGTTTTAAGAGTGCGGCAGAAGAGTCGAGTAGTTCAACGGAGATTTCAAAGTTGGTGAGTTCTGACCTGCGGAGAGTTCGCAAGCTCCGAAGTTCGCCCCGTGAGTTCAAACACTTTTGAAGTACCATTAGCACGCGATACGAAGTCCAAACAATTCACGAGCACGAGAGTTCAGGTCAAAGCTCAGCGAAGTTCTATCAGAGGAGTTCGAACGCTTCCTAGTTCTTCACACTGGTATTGCGTTGCGTTTAAGATACCATTTTATTGCCTAAGGCCAGTGGAGGGGTGGACAGACAGCTTCGGGTCTTGATTAGAATTTACGGAGATACAACTTCGAAGGCGGAGGGGAATTAGAACTCGATCCTCTCTGTATACCTTAACAGAGGAATGAAAAATGTACGAGGAAATGCGACAGGGACTGACAGGTACCAGCAACCGAAAATTCGAACTTGCAATTTTATGGTGCCAATGACAGATCGACGTGTCGTTAATAAAACAACGATCCGCAGTATCCAGTCTGCTGGCGAGCCGTTATTGGTGGCTGGCAAATTTAATGAAACTGAGCCAAATAAAATGTCACCACGTGAAATCGATGACGTTCAGCCTGTCATGTATCAAGTCGACCAACCGAAATTTTGGAATATCATGCAGACGAATCGTGTCTGCAAGCAACACGAGAGCCTCCCTTTCTCATTCGAGGATGGGAAAGCGAACGCAAGAGGGCGCGGCTAGGGCAGAAGAAGGTGAACAGAAAACAGAAAAGGGGCAAAAAAAGAAATCGCTGCCTCAGAGTTCCTGGCGATGTAGTTGGAATAATTTCGACGTTTGCATGGATGAGGGTGGTAGCTTTACACCATCAACCCCTTCGTTTCAAACCCACCACTCCAATGTGCAGCGTGAATTCTGAACGGCGAAGGGTGACGGCGATCGCCGTCTCTCAAACGGCGGGGAGAAAGTAAGGTCTGAATAATGAATCGGAGAAAAGGGACGGGGGCGAGACGCCGTCGTACATTTGGCCACCTTGAATCCTTTAAGGCTGATCCCTACGAGATGTTCGAGCAAGTTACCCGGTCGTTACTGGGACGCCAGTTTACATTCCACCGGGGAAAAAGGGAACTCGAGCGGCTACAACATGTGAAACGTATTGTCCCTTCTTCGCAGTAGACTATTTACTGGGATCGACTTACTCCTGGATTTTGAGTCCCTCCTGAGCACGTTTTCATAGTGGATAGGATATATAGAAAGTCGATTTCCTTTCGACTTCCACTACTACCGACATGATTACGTTTCATATAGAGTAAGGGAAGATTTCGAGGATACGATCCTGTGGTATAGGAGGCAATCTGTTGTTCCATTCTAGTACCTACATTTAATAGGAACTGATTTTCAGAATTTTCAAAGTTTCTGCTTCGTGTTCTTAGACTTTTATATTTAAAAGTAAACGAAAGTGGCTTTCGGTTTCAAACGGGCCAGAGTAGGATACTCTGTTTCAATTTCCCCAGTTTTTGAAACTGTGGTGAACAGTCGTTGGAACGGCTTCAGTGAGCAACAAGCGCGTAGCTCGTTACATGGAGGCGATAATTACAGAATTAACAGGATCTCGATAAACGTGCCGGAAAGCGTCGCCTGCTGATTACGAAAGTTCTAGGCGCGCTAGCAGGTTGTCTATTAACATCAACTCGCGCGAAAACGGCACGGCGCGAGTAATGTTAATTATCCACCGACACGTTTTGCGTCAAGCATCCGGCGACTTTGAGAGGCGGCGTGCGACACAACCGGGGTTAACGACTGTCGCCGATCGATTTGCTTTCATAAAACTTTGTCACACCTGGATATTTTAGCCAGGTTGGCCCCGGACGTGGCCAAGAAGATGAACACCTTAAACGCGTTTTCCATCAAACTTTAGCTTAGTTTAAAGTTTCTTTAAGCTACAGTTCGCTGCGCCCTCGGGATCTCTTAAAGAAATCTGTCGCATTACGAGAAAAAGGAGCTTTGCATACTTTACGCCTTCAGTTCGTTATTCCTCCTAACCAGTGTTAGCAAATCACAGATTCACCGCCACGTTCAAGTGTTTGTCCATATTTTATACAACGTTCCCGTCCTCGAACGCGAGAACGTTTTCCCTCCATCTCGCGATCAATTCCACGTTGCTTCACAAAGCAGCGAGGAAACACGCATGTTCCCCCGTATACCTCTGGAATCCCTCACAAAACGACGCTAACACGAGATTTGCGAGTCAGTTTTCAGTTGTTCTGAATTTCTGTCTAGCGATGAAAAAACGAAACGCTGCCGCGACTGAACGATGTCGCGCGGATTGCAATCGTCCTTTCAAACTCCGGCGTGTGCTCGTCTGTTTTGCACCGCCGTGACAATCCCATTCATTTCGTGCGTTTCAATTAGCGTCGGAACGCCGACCGGCGACCGGCGACCGCGCGGAGTCCGCGAGGTATTGCGGAAAAGTTCAAGACACTCCACTGGATCGAAAGTTACGGCGCCGCTGGATTTCAGCCGCGAACGTCGAAACAATTACAATCCGCCGGGCAAAGTGGAAACATTTATTATTGCTTTTCCCCGGGGGTGATCCCGGCCTGGGGGTCGATGGCGGCCGATGTCGGTGGTTGGTCGCGAGATGGAAACGCGCGGAGAGGGTCGAGGCCGTTTAGAAATTCGAGCACGTCAGCCGGCGAAAAATAAGCTTTATCCTCGGGGAATTTTTCCGACTCGTCACGCGTCGTTACATGCCCTGGCTGGGAATCGAAGAGGGTCTGAATATTGTGTGAAATTTATCACTGCCACGGGGTGCAAGGGAAGGCGGTTGTTTCGTAAATATGCCGCCTCCTCACGGTTCCGAAATTTTCGAGTGTTCCTTCACACTTGCCGAGCGATAGATCAAAGATTGCGGGACGGGTTTACGGGAGATGCTGCAATTTGCGAGAAACTGGAGAAATATAAACAGTGGAATTCTCAAGAATTTTTTACTGCGTGATGCTTGAGGAAAGTGTGAACTTTTGAGAGCAAGGCTTCATATGTAGGTAACTTATTCTTCGCGAAGAATTCTAGTCTCTTAGGAAGACGGAAAGTAAAGAAGAGCGGTGGGTGGGATTTTAAATGACAGCAATGGCGGAAAAGGTCTTCCGGTTTCAAAAGGTCGAAAAGGTATTCCGCGAGCAGCGTAAAGCCTGACTTCTAAGGTGTACCAAGCATATTCCCTGTTCTGCGAAGTTCACATATTCGGCAATCCGAGGGTGAACGATTTCGCGCGTTTTCTTCCCGTCAAGTCAAAATGCAATCGGATTTGGGTAGTCGCGCTCGGCGCCACGAACGATCGCGCAGGATATTTCTTCCATAATATTCTCTGCGAGCAGTTCCTTTGATCCCTTTTCGAAGGAGGAAAGTCAATTCCAATTTCGACTTTAGAGAAGGGCAACTAAATATTGCATGGCAGAACGCGCTGGAATACCGTAGAAAAGCGCAAAATACAAGACAAGCTGCGTATCTCGAAGTTTTCACTTCAGTAAAGGAAAATAAGAACTCGACAACTAAGTAAATTCATATATCTTTCATTCACCCGACTACTTCTTTGGCAACAGGCCTACATAAACCATCGATAAATTCTTGTAAAGTTTAATAAAATTTCTAAAAATAGCAAACACCTACACCTTGATCAAAGCAAGGTGGTAAAATGGTCGCTCACTTAGCCAGAATTACTTATAAACGTCACGTCACCACGAAAGTAGACGATCACGAGAAGAAAGCAACCAAGCTGTTCAGGGCGTGCTTCGTTCCTTAAATGGCCATCGCGTGAACCAACCTCATCACGGGGACCTGAAAAAGACCGACACGTATAAAACATGTAAAACCTTCCGTCAAGGTTATTGTTTCCCCTCTCATTCTTTTTCCACGAACGTAATTAACAGATCGCGGAGTACACGAACTTCCCAGATTAATGTATCCGCGGCAGAAGGTGCGCCAAAGGAGAGCACGGAAATTGAAACACCTCGCGCTTCATCCGGTTCGAAATATCCGGGTGAGATGTCTTCGACGGATTATAGCCGCGTTTCAAAGCCTTTGTCCGTTACGACGAGGAGTGGGACGACTGATACGCGAGGGGAACGCGTAAGGGCGCGCAGAATGGTGACGAACGTGAGCGCGTGTTCGCGCTTCAAAGGGGTGTGAAGTGCTCGGTGTACTTTTGACGTCTGTTTCTCATATGGAAGTGCTTCCGAGCAGTCGGTGTCGTAAAAACCTAGTCGTAGCAATGAAGATGTTGGAAAAAGAAGCGAACGTCCGCAGTATCAGCGTCGCCCGCTTGTGTCGCGAGTATTCCCCTATTTCTCCGTTTCGCTCTTTTCCCTTCGCGCAATGTAACGGAAATTACGATCTGCCCTTTCGCTTTGTCGAGCCTCTCGGTCGCTGCGGCTCGCTCGTTAACGCCCTAAACCACTGCTTCTAACTGAGCGCCAGCCACGCGTTCTCGCGCCAAGCAGGCGTCACTTTAACGTCTCGAAATTAAGACAATGCTAGATACCTCTTTAGATTTCAAGGAGGTGGTGCGAGAGTGAGCGTAGTAATATGGGTTGTAGAGCAGCTGATTCATCGAGCACTTGAAATACAGATCCAGGTGAATTGCTTGATCCGTTAGCGCGTAGTTCGTGCTTGCGATGCAACGGGGGAATATGCATGCCCTCAGCGCGCCAGCATGGATTCGTGTGCTACTAATTAATTTCCTATTTCATTGCCAGACGAATATGTATGAAAGCGCTGTTTCTCGTTGCCGCGAGTTTTAGAACTTCGACAATTTACCGGGCTAGTAACTTCGGTCTATTATCCGCGGGGTATATGTATGGTAATCGCAACGGAGTCGGAGAATCTTCGCTGAGTGGCGCAGGTCGATGGCGGTCCATCAAATCACGACCTACTTCGAACGGAGTGTAGCAAGTCTCTGCTCATTAGCGACGTAAGTGAGGCTTCTTAACCCAGATCAACTATAGATCGGATTAAAGCGATAGGGTGCATGGATCACCCCAAATTAACGGAGACTGCCGCTGGAAATTGTTAAGCTCTGATCGGCGCACCGACCTCAGCCCTTCGTTATCAATGTATCGTATCGTTCGCGTAGTTTCACTATCGTACCTCGCGCCTGATATTTCAGATGTAGAGTAATGTGGGGCAAGAGTGCGCACTTAAAGTTTAGACTTCTCTAAAATCCTTGGTATTACACTGATAGTCATATCGTTTTGTGAGAAATAACTACTATCCCTTATTATTCGATAGGCAGTGGCTTCATGTAAATTTACCTGTCACAACTTATATAAAATAAATATTTCCAAAAAGTGTCAAATGCGAACTTTTACCCGCTATGTGGGGTAAAAGTTCGCATGTTGTGGGGTAAAAGAACGCTTCGGTTATTCCCAATTCTGCAGCGATTTTTCTTTTTGAAAGTCCTGCTTCTATGTTTATCTCGAGCGATCTGAAGCATCTCACTAATTGGTTTTCGGCCGGTTGCCCCCTTATAAGTTCTAACAATAAATGAATAAGACAATAAAATAAAGTCATATTTTTTAATCAAAAACTTAATAAAAAACGTATTGTGGACAAATATTGCGGATTAAAAGTTAATAAAAAAAAAATCAAAAGCTGATATCAGCGTGGCTCAACTATCATAAACTCAAAATTTATTTCCATGTTGTAATTGATAATTAATTTCAAATTTATTTTTTATAGTCGGTTTAATCGGTGTTCCTTACTAATTTAGCAAACTCTAGAAATAAAATAAGTTTAATGAACATATAACACCCGTCAAATGATTTTGGGACAAAAGTTCGCATTCGAACTCTTGCCCCACTGCATTGTGCGAACTTTTGCCCCCACAGCTACTTTTACATTGTTTAATCAATCCTGTTATCTGTGAGGAGAATTGAAAACTTCTATTAGCACTTTTTAATAGAAGAATTTCAGCTCTTTCAGACGGCATATTAATTAAAATATTTACTGATCAATTTATAGGAATAATATTGATTCCCAAACATGAGAATATTACATCAGAACTAACAAATTCAGTACTTACCGCATTGTAAGATAACAAACCGAAACACAGCCACGAAATTCGACATTAGTGACTCTACCTTGATTGACAATTGACTGCCAATCACCATTGGCAACTGCCACAACTCAAACCGTGAAATTCGCATGGTGCGAACTCTTACCCGCTGCGAACTTTTACCCACCTTTACTCTATTCATACAATAATTGCTAGCTCTTCTATCTTTTGTGAATCAACACTATCTCTGCCGAGTGAATATATTCGATATATCAGATACGAGAGGTAAATGTATCTTGTGTGAAAGGACAATTATTCGTTGTGTTATCTAATGTGTGTTTGCAAGTTATTATTATTTATTTATTTATTTAAACGCGACGAAGCCCAGTATATACACAAGGAAGTATAATACAATAGTGTACAGAGCGAGAGAAACGAAATGGTAGAAGTTAATGGAAGTAATTCTGAATGTGTGCTATGGAGAGGCTGACGCAAAGGCTCTCGACCATTGAAAGAAATGAATGAAAACATATTAGCACCTAAGGGATCTGTATTCTGAGATTTCGTGAAAAACTTGTTCCCTGGAAGTTGGAACTTTCCGTCGGAATTAGTTTCCCTATTTGTCGACATTAAAATGTACAGTTTGCTCTCGAAAAACCAGCTCTTAGCTGTGTCGCGGTATGAAGCGAGCACGAAGAAGACGGGGCGACGCTGTCGGGAGTATCTCTCTGGAGGTGGAGGCGTTATTTAAATATTTGCGAACATGCCGAGCGCTAGAAATCTCTGTTAGTGACCGGATATGCTACTTGCAGAAATTATAGTGACACAACAACGAGGTGTCTGCTTAGAGGCCTAAAGGCCTTAGAAACCCTACTTTCTTGTTATTTCATATCCTACTTAAGGCAACAAATTGACTTGGAAAGTGTTTTTAGACGTAGTCGATCTTAAAAGTATTAAAATTCAGACATTGGTCTAATTTAACCTATTAAGAAGCGTAACAAATGGCTACAGCACTGAGAAGTAGGTACTATTCGATTCTATAGCAGCTTTAATAAAATAGCTAGATGTGATCAAAACCAATATTAATGTTTTCCCTAAGTGTAAGCGCTAAAATTTAATTGCAACATATTTTTGCCGTGGAACTTTATACTCTCTCGCTTAATATTTGCAATATTCACATATCTATTATCTAACAATCTTAATCCTTGTTTGATTAAGAAATAAAATCGAGGAAGTAACGAATGAGCAACTTTCAAACGGGTCACTTACTTGACAGGCAGTAGCACGGCGGTGAAGTTAATTGCGATGGACATTCGTGGTCCGGAAGTAATTAAGTAGAGGCACCGGATGTTGGGAGGATATAGGCCAGGATATCCGGGGCTGGCTAGTACGCAACCGTCGTGGCAGTCGGTGTCTTCGTATACCCAGTCGCATTCTGAAAACACACAAGTGTGCACATGTTAGTTTTACGAGGAGCAGGAGCTCGCTTAAATACAGCTTCCGCCGACATTTGTCCTGATTCGTAAACGCAAAAGGACATACAAAACAGTATCTGGTTTAAACTAAAAAATTCAAGAAAACTTCCACCTATTTCTTGACTGCGATTATGTCAACGGGACGTCGGGAAGTAATGTAATTGATTAATTTGAAGCAGAATTTCAAAGTCTACTGTTAACTGATATGTAATAAAAAAACTTTAATTCTATGCAGCCTTATAAATTTGGTTTAAGGATGCGGTCCTGAAATGCTGAGTTGCGCACACCACCGTTTAACATTTAACACATTTCGCTTTACTAAATAATTAATATTGCAACGGTGGATAAATGTTTGCCGCGACGATATTAAACGTAGAGTCAAGTAAGCACACTCGACGGGACACTGTTTTGGAGGATAATTAAATTACCTTGCAAAGGAGCCTTCAATGCTTCAAACACTTACGCCGCTTTTAAAATACTAAACTTTCCCACACGTGCTAAAATCACTCTGAACCAGAAACAACCGCAGTTGAAATCAAAGGGAAGAGGAGACTCGAGATGGAGACGTGCCCCCGCTATGCCAGACATTCAATTAAAATTTATGGAACACGGGAAGAAATGTCGCGGAGTGGTCGCTGTAAATTTCCCGGTATGCCGATATCAGTTCGCGATTTAATCGCGCAGCCCCCGTGTGCAGACATTACGGAAAGTTATGGAGCAAGACTGGCGCGGCTCGACGGCCATTGGTAGTTAAAGTGCGCCACGATGATTGAGAAAAAAGGAGGATGGCTACGTGCGGGTAACGTCGGCCGAGCGTGGAACGTGAATCACCGCTTTATCGTCGGTGCCTGGCGCTGTTGCGTTCGCCGGAGAACGGACTGGCATAACCGTGAGCGAATTTAGGAGCAGTCCTCCAGGAACGTCGAGCGACACCGGCATCCAGAGAGAAGCTGCGTCAGGAAGGCAAAAACAAATATTTCCCAGCGAGCAAAACGATATTTACTAATCGACGTCTGGCTGTTCCCCATTTTTTCCCTCGTCGAATGGCAGTGCACCAAGGGTATACAAAGGCGAACCATACGATGTATAAATCAATTTGAAAACGGCAAGAGCGCGATACGAGATGAAAAAGTAATTTTCTTTTCCTTCTTTCCCTGTCAAAGTGGAAAAACTGGCACACTGATTCACACGAGCTTCGAGGTTGGCGGTTTAATATTTTTGGTAACGACTGAACCGTGACTCGAATCGGAATTTTTACGCGGAAAAACGTCATTTCCCTTGGAGCAGCGTCTTCCTGCTGAACAGTGCCTTCGTCGTCGTTTTCTTCTCGCCACGAAGAATGGAAGCATATCGTCGTTACGCTTCGTGCCCGTCCCCTCGTTCTCCTCTGCTTTTTGTTTAGTTTTATATATCCGACGGATGCAATTGTCATAATGGGTGGACCCATTAGAGATGGGGCGAGTCCAGTTGCCGGCTCTCTGACTTTATATAATGCCCCCGCGCGTCCTCGGAAGTCCTTTTTTCCCGCCCTTTAGCATATTTTTTCACGGTCGAGCCCATCCTTTCGGCTTCCTGCACCGAATCGCGCTCGTTCTTTTTCCACCTAATTGTTCGCGTCCGAAGGCGCTTAATTCCATTACTCCCTTTTCCTTCCTCCGTTTCGCTCTCCTTTTATCGCGGCTGAACATGTCGTCGTAATTAAATGGATTCTCCACGTTTGCCTTCGCGCCCCTTTATCACTAGGATCGCCCGATTCGTCGCTGAAATCCCCCAAACGACGGCGAAACAAAAGGATTTCAGATATTCACAACTCAATGAATTTCCAGATATAATTTACTTAATTTCTGTTCCACTGGTTTCTATGACGTGAAACGGGGATAGGGAAACGGCACGTTTCGCCGGCCAGTGTTTTTCTTCGAGCAAACGTGTTTCCACGAAGCGAAGTTTACGGTGCAAGTTAATGGAAGGCGTGCCAAATTTTCAACATCTGACCGACATGTTAATTAAGACACCGTTGGCCAATCTCTTCGCGAAAATGGTCGCAATTACTGCCACGGAAATGTTCGACCTGGGACGAGCAAGGAACTCGACTCGACTTCGCCGTTTTAAAGGAAACTGCTCCGGGATAAGGTAAAGAGGAAATAAAGGAAATAAATTGGAACGATTACAAGAACGTTAGCAGTGGATGAGAGTTTTCTTTAATCTCGAAGCAAACACGGAGAACAGAATGTTCTATAATTGTGTGGTTTCTCCTGTTTACGCAATTCCATCGGCGTTGCTTTCTCTGGTAATCTTTCGCATTTTCAAGGCTATTCTATTTATGATTCTCGAGGAAACAAAGGCGAAAGCTTTGACCGGTAATGATGTTTATAATTGTGCTTTCAGTATGCTTTTATACCAATGTTTTCTTTCCTCTGGAATAAATACTGTACACGAATAATGCGAATGTTTAGTATATTCAATAACTATGGCAGAAATTGTGCAAGTGATAGACGAAGTGATTGCAGTGACTTCTATCGATGGTCTGACCAACATTGGTTTCTACTACTTGGACTACAAATCGGAGAATGATTCCCAATCGTTGACTTATACTACTGCGCCGTGTTTGTGAATCGCTGATAGGCTGTGCCTCATATTTATTAATGGAAGAAAAGAACAACAAAAGCAAAAACATAACAGAGTTTATTTATCTAACAAAACGTGGAAATCATGATGGACTAATATTACTTTCCCCATCGATGTTTTTCAATTTGAAAACTTTCATGCGTTCGAACGCGCGCGAACCGTGCACCGCACGCGCGAGGAAAACCTTTTTAATTTCGAATACGTGGGGAACGTTTGGCAGGCTATCCGAAAGATACAATGTAAACCGCGTTGCTTGTCAACATAAAACCTGTATATTCTGTGCAAGTTTCTCCCCTCCGCCCCCTTCCGTTCTATTGATACGCAAACATTTCGATAGCGAATGGATCAAACCCGGGGCCTGTTTTCCGACGATACAACATATTTACCCTAAAACGCCACTGTTATCGATGCTTCGTGGTCCAGTAAATATTCGGCATCCGGTTTTATCAGTGACCAGTGTTGGAATAAATTTACGCGGTGTCAAGGGAAAAAATTCTTTCAGCAAACGTAGCAGAGCGCTACGGTGACGGTTGGGAATAAATTATACGCTGCGTTCGAACCGATGTAAGAGGATCCTTCGAGCATGCATTTTTAGCCTCTCCATGTTCTTTACGGGATGTGTTAACGGTGGAGCCGCGGGGAAAGTTTGGAAATGAAATCTGACAGATGTCATGGCGTGACAGCCTTTTAGTGAGGAGAAAGAGAAAGAGTGGCAGAGCATTTACGTCTGCCAAAGAAGCGCGTGTTGTGAGAAATATATCCTCGCCGGCGTTGGGAAGAAGTCGCGTGAATCTGATAGGTGCAGAATCTTCTCGAAGTGAAGTTATGGACCGCTTGAAAAAGCACGGCGCTTCGCGGATTCTTCCCCAGGGAATAATTCACGTTAATATCGTACCCGAGAGCTTTTAAATTTTATCATTCACCGTGGGATACTATCGTTCGAAATTTTTTTTTCACGAAACTTCCCCTTTTCTCTCATTAATATTCACGTAACGGTATCACATATCCTTGCGCTACGTGGGATCGCTTGGCGTCGCATTCAAATGTAGCCATGGAGCCGCCCGAAGCGGCTGAAGCAAATCGGTAGGTAAGAGGATCGCATACGTAAAAGCTAGCGATTGATCTGTTTGTCAATCGCCCGAGGGTTCGTTTTTCTTCAACCTCGGTCCCCGCTATCGCAGATTCCCTCGAATATCTCCGCGTCTTTCAGCGGCTTCTCCCGAAAAACAATCCCGATTTAGCAAATGATCTTTCACTCCGGGCGGTCTGACGAGTGCTGACTTATACCACTGAAACGCGTCAGCCCGTAAGATCGCCTGAGATATTACTCCAAGCATCACTGAATCCCTTCCCCCGAAGAAACGGCTTTTTATACGATTCTGACGGAAGGGGTCCGTGGGTGTCTCGGCGGCAAGAGGCCGAGATTGGATTAAAGAAGAAAAGAAGGATACAGATTCTCAGGATAGGGGCAAAATCGCGCGATTGATCTGTTTGTCGAGCGGTCGCGACATTTCCGTTCGTTTCTTTCATTCTCGCACCCGCGGGATGCCTCTTTCTGCCTTTCCCGCAACCTCAATAAAGGGTGCCAGTCTTCGACGGTGCCAAAAAAGGGGCTTCATCTGGGTGGGCGGAGTCACGTCTACCGGAATCGTACGTCTCGCGCATATGGAAGGGCCCGGGCTTTCTCCCAGGGATAATCGAGAATCGTTGTCGTCTCGTTATACGTGGACGGGCTGCAGGGGAAGCTTTCAGACTGCTTTTACCACCGCGGACTCATCCGCTCTACCTTTCTTATTGCTACTCCGGAGCGGTAAAACGAGGAGCGCTGCCTCCCTCCTGTGTTCCCTTCATTCCGCCACGCCGCTGCTCCCTATCGATAGAAGCATCCGAGCACCGTCTACGCCGCTGTAAAGGAAACCTTAAATCCGTTCCTTGGAAACGTATGACGCGGGCCACGAAATAGCTGGATGCACGTCGCGGTCGGCACTGTGTGCGGGCACCGGCACGCGTGTGTATGAATAATACGCGGTGGTTGCAGCATGCTTTTATCAGACGCGCGCCTTCTTATTGCTACTTCAAGATATTAAAGTGCCGCATGCCTCTCCCTTTATCTCGCGAAAGGGGAATTATTGTTGCTTCCGTCCCTCTGAGGTATATCATGCTCCCGCGTCGCCCGAGAATGTTTGCTCAGTTCTGTCTGACGTCGAACGGTATTGATCTTCTGCATCCGATACCGACGGTGACTTTCAATCTACGCGCGAGCTCCGGAATTCCTATTACGACACCGCGCAAGATGATCTCCGAGTGACAGACGACTCGTTTAGTCGCGATAACTACGGGCGTATTTGGGGCCCGATGCAAAATTGCGCGTCGAATCGTGTTTCCACCGGAGAATGGGCACATGTTCGCCGCGGCATATCCGGGAGATGGGAAGACGTAAAAGACGGTGGGACGGGGCTGTCGTAAAAACGTGATGTCGATGTAACGAGAGACCGAGATACCGGTCGATTCGTCATGGGATCATTTTTTCGGTCCCCTTGATGGCAGAATCCTCCGCTCCCTCGCTTTTTATATCTCGTGCTTCGAATGAAGTGCAATTCGACGCGGTGTTAATAATCTGGCGTATCGATCGCGTGCGGTTGGCGGTGGCGTAAGGCTCAATTTCGGCCTCTATAAATTATTCATTGTTCTCGCAGCGCGGTGCAACGTGCGTGTAAGTAATATGCATGCGGAATACAATACGGAGAGATAATTGGCGCCGCTATCGGATGCATATCCTTCGGCGCATCGATTAAAACCGTAAATCGAGCCTTTTGACTTCACTGAAACCTGACGAGCTCGCGTTGTACCTTGACGTGCCTGTGGTTAATAAACATTTCATCGTTGCATGAAAACCATGTCTACTTTAAGTCACGTGGGCCTTGACGGGTAGATATACATAAATTACATCACATACAGGGAAATTTTTCTGCTTAAAACTCGGTTTCATAAAAGCACCGATTACTTTTAAAGGGGATGATTAAAACTATCCCGCGGCTATAAAAGCAGCCTTGTAATGAAAATTGATACCGAAACCCGCCTACTTTATGAACGAAATTATCGTAACGACCTATTTCGTTGTTACACCGCTATTTCGAGTACAAAGCTCCGCGAGCGCAAAATATACGCTAATGCACTAGAGTGGAGCATACCGGGAAACATTATCCAGTTAGAATTAATCGAAGAACGTGCGAAAGCCCATCCCCAAAATATATGTAGAAATATCATCCAAATTGGAGCACGTACTTTCACGCGAAACGTTATTTCGATACTCGCTCTGCTAATGCAAAATTTCCATGCGGATTTTCCACTTGCCTCTGAAATAACGTATCACCCCCATTTCTGATACTGGTATGGATTCAGCTTACGGCATAGAGCTGAACCACTCCGACGTGCGACTGTAGCTAAACCTCTACTACTTAAACCTCCAACTCCGTTAAACAGCCATATCTTGCGTTCGAACTATACCGTCGTTATCATTGTCCATTCTCATTGATATTAAATTGCGTATAGAGACCGAGAACCGTTGTCTCGCCTAACCATCCAGTTCCAGAACTCCAAGTCTCGACGGTTACGAACGGTCCACCCCCGCTCCCCTCCAGGAAGGACCGTTCACGTTGCACAGTTCCCCAATTCACTACGGGCACGACCATTTAAGTAATCATTACTACCTGGTAATTCGCCGACATTTCGCCCCCGCCGAGGCGAACGAATCGGCAACGCGGAGCGTTAAGGCCATTATCCCTCTGCTCGCCGCAGCCCAGCAGTAACCGAATTTTCGGTCGAGACAGCCTTCATCGACCGTGCAGCGGTGCAGCGGCCGCGGGCAGGGGACCGAGCCCCTGTGGGTATCGATATCGCGATACCACTTTTCAAAATGGCGATTCGCAGAAGTTCCTGCGGGATCGGCGGTCTGGCTTCGCCCCGTTATCGCTTTTAGCCCGGTCACGTCTAAATTCTCCCGGACCCCGGGACTGTCGTCCCCGTTTGCCCTTATTCGGTTAAGCCCGGACTGTCCTGCACTTAAGCTGGCATAATTTTCGTTCCAACTAGGGGAGAAATTACGCCTCCGCTCTGTTTGCGCAAGGAAATTCGGTGCGTCCACCGCACCGTATCGCCGGCCCCCTTCCCACCACCCCGTCGCGCGACCTTCTGCTCCTCTTGCAGCGTCTACGCCCGGTTTCCCGTCCGTTCTGGAATTAACGTCGAGTGCAAACGTTCCCTTGTCGGGCACGAGGGTCCTCGAAACACGAGCCTTTCTCACATTTTCTCGCTCTCTCTCCCCGGATTTCACTTCTCCCGGGAGAAGAATGCCCTTACTCGAGGATGTCTGTTAGGGAAACTTTCCCCCTCTAACGTCTCCACTCGCGTCGCCTACCTCCTCGCCGTGCACGCCGCGCGAAATCTTGTCGTCGACGGCCAGAGAGCCAGCCTGCTTCTCTGTCGCGGAGCTTTCGGTTCACGGTGGATCGGATGCTCGCGGACAATGGCAAGGACAGTACTTTTGGCAGTGATCTGTTGGCACCGTGGCACCCTGATGGCAACAGTTCCGAGGTCGAATTTAAGTATCGCGAGGGACTAGAGACCGCTTTGTTCCTTGATCAGATCCAGGATGCAATAGAAGATACATACTGGGAGACTGTATCGAGCTCGAAATTGATGTGCACGCGGTTGGATTCCAGTTCCCTAATTATTACCAACGAAATTTCAGTCGTTAATGATACAATCGCATAATGTTCGGGGGAAGATAAAGTTCAGAGTGGACCAACGTTTGATCTGGCAGATAATATGCTACGTGCCTGCTCGTTATCTGTAGGAGAGCGTATATGCATGAGAATCTACCTATTGTTAGGTAGATTCTCGTGATTTCACTGTGAGTCAAAGTTTCCTTCCTACAGACTTAACATTTCCCAAGGATTTTAAAGTGTTGTAAAAAAGGGACAAGGGAACGCTGTAAAGGATATCGTTAGATTAATGTAGAAGTACTGTTTCTTACCAGTGTTGTTCACCGGATCTCCGCCTTTCACCGGCCAGCCAACGGACATGCTCGCCTTGGACGAGAAGCTGAAGTACGCCAAAAACTGGGATCTGGTGGTGTTCTCGTTTATCCTGGAACAAAGACAAACACGTGTGGTCAGAGAGGCCGCCAAACGCGAAATCCAGCGTTCTTGCACGTTGAAACAATAAAAGGAGCCCGTGATAAATATTACGAGCCTTTTTATTGCGTGACCTACAGTTAGGCGCGATTTACAGCTGGATCTTGTGCACGGGCGCGGAAATTTACGGACCCCCCCTCACGAAAGTGATACAGAGATGGTATCTACGGGAGATAAATTATAAACGTCGACTCGCCATTATTAAAAATCAATCGCCGCTGCGCCGCAACGAATACACCTGTTCCTCGTCGGATAACTGCCCTTCAAGGGATGGGAGATAATCGAAGGAACAGCGGGAATGGCGCACGTCCCGGGAAACGGGAACGTGCCACGAAACTGATAGAGTGTACAGACGTGTTATTACGCAGAAGCTGGCCCGAGCCGCGCGATGAAAGGAATCGTGTCGATCCGTTGCAACTGGAAACTTCTCGCTTCGGGGGAGCTTGTACGAGCGGAAAGTTTGTCGCGCCAACGATCTGACCATGACGGAGGGGGCGACGGTTGGACATGTATTTCCCAGTCGGAGAAATCGCCTTGTCAAAAAAGTGCCGTGGGGGGTCGGGCCTGGCCGCTTCCTCGAGATTGGTCGGACGCCGATCTGGGATCGGGGCGGCCGTTCGTTGTGCCGAAGAGCTGTTTAAAAAGCAAGCACGTCGAAGTCTTTCCTCGAATGGGCGAGAATCGATATCCGAACTGCCTCTCCCCTAGGAGAGAAACTTGGCCTTTCACGAGGTGTGCCGTAAATAAAAGAGTGAACAGTTCTGGCACTCCGACGCGACGTTCATCTAGACTATCCTTTTAATTAAATACAGCTGGGGGGGAATTTTTAAATCTTTCGGCACTTTGAGGTGGTTTAAATGGAAGACGTTGTACTTTAATTTGAATCGTGTGCTTTCCCAAATCAGGGAAATTGATGCGGAGTTTGGTGTACAGTGCGCAGGGAATCGATTTGGGGACATACGTGTGAAATGAGGTAGGTACACGTGGTATTGGAAAGGTGACACGATGTCGGTGATAGAGGGTTTCATGATCCAATATTGGCCACATCGAGACACGAGGCACGACACTGATGACTCCTGTGCCCCGAGACACGACACCGATGACCCTGGGGATTTACCAGTAGAAACTAGTTATACCGGAGCAAGGAACAGGATACCGACTACCCACGGGCCGGGGGCAGTGGCTGTGCCTGCGATAATGATGATATCTGAGAGTCGCCGTGATAATAGTGAATTCCTCGATTCTGGTGGGCAACACTAATGATCAAGTCAGAGGCGCGTACTGATTTGATGACGACTCATGCGCGCGAAAATTGATACTGACCGCTGCTATCTAGAGTGAATTTGTATTGCCACTTAACGCTTGTCCCACCTGTGACGAATTTATAATCGATATCTATAATCCACCCCCACATGTGTCAAACCGTGAAGTTTACTCTAGACTCATGTCCCTGAAAGGCTTCATCACGTGCAGTGTCAGTCGCCTCTTGTTTGCCTCTCGCAAATCTCCCCCGACGAATCACGAATTGCGCCCGTTTGTGCGCCAGGTTACGCAGGGAACTTGTCAACCCGCAGACAATTTGGCGATAAGGGATCGATGGGAAGAAGTTGCGCGTGGGTGACTGCAAGTCGGTGGCAGCCGAGAACAGAAGGCAGGGCGTGGATTCAAGATTCCGCAGACGGCGGATACGGCGTCGGAGACGATGGTGGCTCTAATTCAATTATTTAGTTAGGTCAGGTTAGCTGTAGTTGGGTTAGCGTCAGCCGGGGCCAGAGGTTACTCGAGGCACTCCTAACTCCTAATTCTATTTACTTACAATAAATCTCCTTCATTCGGCCCTTCGTCAACCGGTGTATTTGATTAGCTGCCAATCCGGCGGCAGCCATGCACAGAGACGCCAACCGAAAACTTTCAACGCTCCTTGGACAACCGATCCGTGGCTGCTCGCCTTTAACAGTTCTTGATTTATAGGGAGGAAACGATACCTCGTCGCAGAAATTCAACGGGACGATTCCGAACCGCGTGATTTACGGGAAAGTCTCGAAAAGTCGCCACACAGATGTATCGCGGCGCGATCAAGTTGCAGCCCTTTCGTCTGTTGGCCTGCAGGACCTTGAAACTTTTTACAGATCCCCGGGAGAGTCGGTGCAGCGTTTACGCGACGGTTGCTTACGACGCCACAAAAGGTAATCTCGGTTTTATGGGGGAGAAATCGATTGGCACCTGTGCGCGAAAATCTGTCGAGGCTGGCGTGGCTGCAGGAAGTTGAAGGCCCCTCTTGTTAACATCGAAAGGGCTGACAAAGGGGCGGGCCGGCTCTTAACTTCGCGCTCGGAGACGGTGAATAACCTTTTCTTCGCGAAGAAGGGGAGAGGAAACGGCGCTCGGGAAACGACTCTTGCCTTTTCAACGCTCTCGTTGTTATACATTTTTCTCTCTCCCCTTTTCTGTTGTTTTTTTTTTTTTTTTAGACGCGAAATGTAAGGCTAATGGGAAAAAAGAGAAATTTCTGGTTTCGCGGGATGCTGGAAATTCGCCTTACGATTCAGCCGCTCGAGGATTTACTTTCAGCGCCGCAGAATTGCAGTTTCTGCATTTACGAAGAAAGGAGTATAACGATTTTACAATACGCTGCGAGGGCGGCGGCGGACAGAGCGATTTACAGATTCCTGGAGGCGGGTCGGTGCGCGGCGCTGTTTCGAAAGAAAATTAAGAACAATCCGACCCGAGGGAAGGTTTGCTGGGTTCGTTACTGTAACGAACTTCTTTCCACGGATCCGATTCGGATTCAGCACACGTCTGGGGGACCCCGGAAATCAGCTTCTCGCGAAACACACTCTTTCACTCTTCGCGCTCGACCTTTCCCTCGATCTACAGATACACGATTCAGGAACCTAGCTTCTTCTGTGTGACGTAAAACGTCGCAGTGTGAACAATTCAGGGACGGTAGTGAAGTGTCTTTCCAAGAAGATATCTATCATTGTTTCCTGGAGCAATCATCCTGTCACCATAAGATAACTTTAAAGCCAGCTCTCCATTTCTTGACTGCAGGGCTTATATTATGTTGTTCATGGAAGACGGAACAAAATTTAAATCACAGAGTGATGAGGAAGGTATACCATCCCGAAAAACGATCTTTCAAAGCTGCTTAGACCACAGAGTCCCTTCAAAATCCCTTCCATGATTCATAACAGCTTATATTGATAAATATTTCACGCAAGCGTCGCGGTTGTCGCTTTTTAAGATGAATTAATAGATAAATTTAAGCATCGCGCATTCACCGTAAAGAGGATGACAGTACATCTCAGTTGGCCTCTTCTTCAACCTTTCCCTTCGCATTTCAAAAGCGACCCATCACCTTTGTATCGTCTAGACTCCACAGGAAGGTAGTTATTTCCGTTACAATATTCCCCTCTCCCCCTGCGTTTCGCCTGTGACGCGGCAAATTGGTTCCAGATGCAAAGCTTCTTTGGTAGTGCGTTTGGTGGTCCTTTATTTCTTTCATCGGTGAAAACGGAATGGGAAAACGTCGCGAAGTAGACGCGGTTGCAAGTAGAAACGGTCAGCCATACCTGAGGCGGTGGGTCTCGCTCTTCGAGAACCCCTCTCTTTTAAAGATAACGACTTAGTTCCACGTTTCTTTTTACTAAATTGGAAGAAATTACAAACTTTTATTCGCAGCAAATTACAAACTTTCATTCATGTTATATGTTATAAAGCCGTCGACTTCCCTGTGCACTTCATTGAACGGTTCACCAGCTCGAAACGTTCGTTCCTTCAACGCTTTCGAGACCAGAACCTCAAGCCGTGCCACGCCGCAAGAAGCGCGTTTCGACTTTCCCTTCTCACCTCGTCAGCCGGAAGTCGGTTTTCCATGCAAATCGTCACGACCGAGAGAAGAAAACGAGAGGAGACGCGCGACTGTTGCGGGTAAAGAACGTTATCTCGGCCATATTCGAATCTCTTAATTGCGTTATTTGCATGGAGACGAGGCCTGCTCCTCGCCCGCAGAGGGTATACAGGGTACCTACGGGGTAGGGATATCAACGAGCGAATTTCTTGCAAAACTCCGGCGAGATTAAACGAACGGGTGGGGAAAAAGAACCGAGAGCAGGCGACGTTAAGCTGTCTGGTTGCGGTAAGCCGCCTCCGCTTCCTCTGCTTCTTTCCTTTGGACCGGCATGCATTATTTATGCTGGACTTAGACAGTGCACATTATAAATTTCAAACGAATCTCTGTTAATATTGATCACCACTGCTATCGATGTCGCACAGCTACCTATTCCAGGGCGACTCTTCGACGACGATAATAGAAGACGGGGCGTAGCATGTGTCGGGTTATAATTGGGCAGTCGGTCGACGAGACAAAAGTGACACTGCTTCTGGGGCAACTAAGAATGGTTCTCCAAATTGACTGACACTTACGTCCGTTCTTCGGTGAAAATATCTTGACGGGTTCAGTTAAAAATGCACGGTTTTCTTGGTTATAAATACCCCTGTATATAAATATTAAATTTGGTGGCTATCCGTGGATTCTTGAAGGTGTTTCAATCAATACAGCCAGCGTCAGAGTATATTCTTGGAATAAATAGAACGCAGGATGATTTATGTAGTGGAGACGTTGCATATGATTAAACAACCAAGCGTAAACCTTAGGTATGAAACACCTAAAATACAAGAGTACTACGCAACTTTATTAAAGCAATAAGGCTTTATGATGTAATTCCTCCAATAGAGTCTTCACTTCAATTGTGACCAGTATAACCAGTTCATCTATACATAATAAAATTATATTATGTAATCAATTGGTCATATATCCTAATGCGTCTGGCCTTTACCACATGAACATCAATTAGTGGTATTTTGACAGTAGTTGTGAGGTTGAAAATGTCCGTTCTGTCAATAATTGTTAAATTCGTTCTTAATATTTAATGGTCTTTCTTTTGACTCCGTTTCTAGCCACAGTTTTGTTTCACCTTTAAATAGTCCTCCAAGTTATGTTTACCTCAGTCATGCTACAACCGACTCGTGTGTTACACGTCGTATCAAACGTGTGACTCTAAAGCGAACGCAGTATAATTTTTAAATATCTTTCCTTGAAAAAGGTCTAAACCGCAGACCGAAACGTCGGAAATTTATAATTATTAAAATTGCAAATTAGCTTCTAGATTGTTTAACTGACCGAACCAGTGCGCCGAAACCACTTATTGTTATATGTAGTGGAGACTTTTGAGGTGTGTAATAAACTATCGCATCTAGATAAAGATGATGCACCGTAATATTAATCACAGCGGCGGTGTGTTCTTTATCAAAATTCCGCGTCAAGAGAGGCAAACCGTTAGACACTCCCTAATGGCCTTCAGAATCCTTTCCTCCGTCGAGGGTAAGAAAGTTTTCCGTGTCAAGATCCCGACGAATCAGCGCCGGGAATCTCGAGATGCACAGCCGAGAAACAAGAATATCGGGCTCAGGCGTGCATAAAGGACGCGTTCGGGGGTGAAATCTGTTTCCTCTCGGAATACACCATTTTCTGGGATTACAAAATACTTCGACAGCCGGCTGGCACGGGAAAGTAAAAGCCTCTGATCGAAAGGCAGTTCGGATGTAAAGGAAATAAAGGGGGCGATGGGCCGAGAGGAACTGTACAGGAGAAATTCCGGGGAAGGCTTGGAACGCGGGGGAGCAGAGGGTGGGAAAGGCCGCGAAGAAGCTCTGTCAATTTCCACGCGGCCCGAATGTGTTTCGCCGTCCTCTATTTGAGCCGTGAATCCATATTTTTCGCAGGGCCGATGTATGCGCAGCAGACACGTACGTGCATAAGTAAACAAATCTTTCGCGAAGCATTACGGCCCAGCAGCGTCCGTGCAATGCGCCCCTAGGAATTGCACTTTTATTGACAAACTCCACGGGAACGTAGGGGAAGATATCGCCGAGAGTCGTCGGGCTTACCGGTTATCGAATCGCGTACGTCAAAGTCGAAAGCGAACGAAACTGCGCGCCGGTCGTTTTAGAGAAATCGGATAGCTCTTTGGGGAAGGGAGGACACTTTCATTTTTTTGTCTTCAGCGAAACGGAAGGTTGGAAATGGTTGAAAAGAACGCGAGAGAAGGGAGGAGAAAAGAAAAGCTTGGGAAAGGAGGCTACGTCGGATCGTGTTTTGTTCCTCCTCGTGGCGACTGTAAATCCATATCTCGTGAATCTCGAAGGCGCGTGCATAACGCTACCGGCGAACCGGAAGCAAGCACCGTTCGAAGTAGCGGTGTCGGAGGATTTTCCATCTCGATCGCGTCGAACAAGGGAAAATAAAATTCCCGCCGGTCGTACGACACGTAGATGTAGATAAGGCGCGCGTTATCTATCGGGCCGGGGAGGAAGAGATTCTGGAAAGTCGCCGGAGATATTGTCAGAGGAGAAACACAGGGGACCTCGATTCCACTCGATAAATGGCGATCGCCTGGTATTCGAACGCTCGCAACTATTCTCCGCCGGAACGCTGAAAAAATGTCATAAAGAACTGCAGTTCCCCTTCTATACTGAATCAAAGATGAGAACTGAAATTTGAGAGAGGCAAGCTGTCGATTTCGTGTGTCAATACCGTTTAACAGGAAGAAAGAGCGTTTGATATCGATCGAAGAGTGACGGGACTGTGTAATAGGCATCTATCGATGGTGAACAGATTGGAAGACACGTCCACAATCTCGAAGGTCAAAGTGCTTGGAAACGTCTGCTGATTCGAAGGTTCTCTCGAGTCGGAATCCGATTTGCAATGGCACGGGACCGCGGCATTAAATTGAAAAACGACGCCTGGATCCTGTCGAACATGGAGAATAACCGTCGGACCCTGACGAGGACTTCGCGGGGATATAGATGGGACAGGCATTATTCGCGGTATCAGGGGAAGGAATCGCTGTAGGTGCGCAGCGTGACGGCGGAGCTGCTATCTGTCCAGATGAGAATTCGATCTCAGCATCTTACCCCTCCTCGAGACGTCTGCCTGCCAGGACGTTCCCGTGTCCGATTTCGACTCGAAGTTGTGAGACGAAAGACAAAGAGACGGAGGAACAGAGGCTAACAAAATTTTTGCCTGTAACAGCGTCGCGGAAAACTCATAGTTCTGGAGCTTGCGTGTCGGTGGATGATAAAAATTATTATACAACAGCGAGAGGATTAGCGACCGCTTTAAAGTGCGCGCGTTTGAAACAACAGCGCGGAAACTTTGGTAGTTTCAACTGTGAGTCTGACGAATTGTACTGTGCAGATGTGTGTCTGTGGGCGTTGGAATTATTCGAGGGCTAGGCTAACTGAATTGTTCAGAAATACGATTTTGTATGTTCTATATTGTTGTCCATTCACGTTGAAATTCCAAAGGCAATCGCCCTGCAGCTCAGATTCCCAATAGTCCACGAAACCCTGCGCGCTAGAAAGTATTTAGCGCGCGACAAAAGGAAAAGCTGGCCCGCCCCGCGTAAAAAGATATATTTTCCACGACCGTTCCATTTCCAGCGACCGAACTTTTTCCGCCGCGGTGCCATTCAATTTTGATCGATCGAAGTCCCCCGCGCGCTTTTTCGCTCCTCCAATAGAAAATACATTGACCCAGATCGGTCGCGGGCGCGAAGAACAAAAAGAAACCGAGCGGCGCGCCCCGCTCGGCCGCGGAGGAAAAACTCTCGCGACGGCGCGCGCGCGGCGTCGGAACATCAATCAACAAGAATAATTATTAGGGAAATCCTGGAGGCGGTAGGCAGAGAAGCGGTGCAGCTTGTAGGCGGAAGGCGACGGAGGAAAATCGATTACAAGTCGACGTGAAAGGGGCCCATAGAAAGCGCCGCGGAGCTCTTAATGAAACGCGTTTCGGGCATCTCGAGGAAACGCCAGCGCGCTGCCTGCAGAGGCGTAATTACCGTCGAAATCGGGGGCGCCGTGGAAACGATTCGCGGAACCGTGACCCCGACTGGCTGGGCTTTTCCGCCCTTTCCATCGAAGGTCTTGTTTATTGTTCGACGGGAATCGATTCGGTAAGTGGGCCATCCCCGACAACGAAGGCGCGAAAGCCGTTGACAGGGTGTCGATAACCCTCGAACCGGAGGAAATAGAAAGGATGGGGGATGGCAATCGAACTCGTAGAATACCGATAATATCTTCCTTTTGCCGGGATTGCCGAAGCAACGGGGGCTTGGCAGGGGCTGGTGGTATCGGAGCAAAGCAAGAAGTTCGATGCATCCCACGATCTTCCCCGTCATAACCAGTCCACGTACAGCCACCCCCTCGCCCCCCCGCCCCCCGTTCTCGCCGTTTCGATTCTGAAAACCGTCACGCGAAACTACGATATTAAAACTCCGACCGGCTCTCCCTTGCTCCTCCTTGAATTTCCAGAAACCAGGGATTTTAATCGGCGGAACTCGCCGGCCCCGCCATTCCAACCCCTGTCGACCAGCCACCGTCGGGGTCGAGCAAGTTTTTCGACTTCCGGGGGAATTCATTAAGCGCGAATCACGTATAACGCCGGGCCACGATGAGGTTATATTGCCTCGTCGATACTGCGGCCAACTGGGGTTTATAGCGCGGCGCGGTTTCCACAGAGATGTAATTATGGACGAAGAATGAGATTGGATGCGTGTTTCTTGCGGCTTCGACGCTGCGGAATTTGTTGGGCGAGCTGGTTTCATTAAAGAGTCGATAACGAGGGATATTAAGAGAGGCGATGCTATAGGAAAGCCTGAGTGTAGGTTGGAGCCTTGAATTGAGTAACCACGGTAACCAGTACCTAATTGGCTAAATGTGGCGATATTGTTTTCTGTTTCCAATGAGCGTTGTTCCTTTTTGTAATAGTTTCTATTTGTTCGTCGAAACTCCTGATGGAGGAACGACGGAAGAATGTCTGCTTGATTCCGGGCACTTCGCGACAACGCGCCATTCGTCGATCTTTCAAACGGCGGCGATTGAATTTGACCGCAACTTCCAGGTGTTCCCAATTTACGCCAACATCGCGGAACTTTAATGAAGTTTCGGCTACTGAATCAGGTCTCTCATAACTAGCGGAGCAGATGCACTAGCATGACGAATTGATATAGATCGATCGCGTATTTAGCGGAATTCGTGGGTACGCGCAGCCACCTTCGCCGTCCGTCTGAGGTGATCGATCATCGCTGGGAATGATAATCGTTGAAACACAATGCAGGGGCTTTGGTAATTGTCACTGGTTCCTTTGTGATACTTTGGCAAGGTTGTGTAGGAGCCGGAAAAAGAGAGCCACCCGGCGCCGGGAATCGAACCCGGGCCGCCCGCGTGCTGATCAGCAAGCGTTAGCCACACCGCTACGCCGACTCTCCGCGGTCCCTCTAGTTCCGAACTCCTATCTAAGCGACGCCACCTATGGGCCACTCCGCACCATAGGCCGTCTTCTCCGAGCGCCCAGCGCCTACAGTTGTTAACTTTATTCACAAGTAGGTACTTGAAATGTAGTTGCGACGCGGTTCACGCCGTCTCGGGCTACATTTTCGCATCGACTAACGAGTTCTTTGTATTGCGTTAAAATGCACCCGCCGCGGATTATAAATGTTTCAAGTGCAGAGAAACGATGGAAAATCCTGAAAATTAAGTACCCCCGGGGCGGTTCGTGTTCTTCCTTTCAAGGATAGCTTTTGATGCTCGGCTCTCGAGGCCCGGGCTCTGTAGGTTCAAGCGAAATTACCTTGGCGGTCCTCGTAAACAGGATACTTGAGAGGATGTTGGATTATAATCCCAAAGGGGACTCACTTTCGTACACCACTCCCAGACGTTCTGCCTAAAGTTAAATGTGATTTCCTGCGCCCTCGGTGGGCAGATACGTATCCTGTAAAATTTTACATGCTTTTCGGTGGCTTCCTCGACCACGTCGCTCCAAGGGCGAAATTGCACGGCCGAGGAACGTCGCGTTGCATTAGAGGGTCGGTGTCTATATTAAAAGGCGACGCGAGGTCGACGTACGATTAAAAAACTAATTTCGCAGCCGCGTTAGAATAATATGCATAATTTCTCGTCCTTGGAGCATCGGAGTGTTCTTTAAGAAAACTGAATTCCGGAAGATTCTCGACGACGAAGACTCCGAGGGACTGGAGTCCCTGAATTCTTCCACGATCAATGAACGAGAGGCGGCTTTAACTGGGTGCCCCGCCAGGGTATATTACCGACTACAGCTCTCCTATTACTGTCACTCCGCGGCGCTTTCAATATTTTTGAAAAGTCTCCAACATCCCTCAAGGAAGCGTCGAGAGTTGACGGTTAATATTGTGCTGTTTCCGCGAGCGCCAAGGGCAATCTTGGAATAATAGAAGATGTCCTCGTTCCCCCCTTACATCGTACCATCGTTCACGGGAATATGTTCGGGGTACTCTGTTTGCGGAGGAACCATCGGAGCGATCTCCTCTTGTTATTACAGAGAAATAGAACGTTTAAGTGAAGTGCATCGATAAGCTCATTATTTCGCGAACGTTGCTGCGAAAATGCTGTGAGCTAAGTAATAGGTTGGTACGTTCGAATACACGAAGACTTTTGAAAACGATCGGGGTTAATTTCGTTGTGAAAATTATGTCGAGAAGGTGAATGGGCGATTCATTAGTTCAAGTGTTGCTTTTGGTACTTTTACCGTTCGCCATGGAAACATATTCATTACCATAGATTTACGGTTGACAGAGTAAGCCCCCGCGTTTGCGCTATAAAATTCCGCAGCGTCGTTACAGGAAAACATCAACCGCCAGATATACTTGATAATGACGTGGACTGGTGGATGCCCGTCGCCGGGTTTCATCCCTGGGTCACGTAGGCACGGCCTGAAGCTGGTATGGCTTTCATTTGGTACGAGCTGAGACAGCAATGGTCATCCTTTATTCCCGAGGTCGCGAACAGATTTAGAGACGGCGAACGTGAACTGGCACGACCCGCTGTCGAGGTAGCCGGGTCGCCCCGCTTTCGTGACTTTCGCGGGAATGCGAATCTCATATTTGGACGGTCGTCCTACAAAATTAGTCGGTGAACGTAGTCAGTTTTAACAGATTTATGATCTCCGGCCAGGGGAATAAATTTCATCGCCGGGAATAATACTTCGCAGCTCTGGAAAGCAGGGAGTTTTCGAATTCGCATCCATTAAGATTTTGAGCGCAGAAGCTCTTGCAGGTGGCCGCCACTTTTCTCACTTTACAATCCGCCGTCTGAAATTTTACTTTTGCCACCGCGATCGCGTCGGAAATGGAATCCTATAAAGCGGGAACGACCGTGGGCGGAAAGTAAAGCCGTGGCGCAAAAATTAGAACGAAAGTTCCAATCGTGCCCGTGCAAACCGTACGTGATTGGCGTGACAACGGTTACGCCGGTATTCATGGTCAGCTGGTTGCGGTGTAACTCGTTTACACCGTTTCGATCGTTCGCAAAGTGGAAGTCGTTAGTTTACAATCCGGCGGGGCTGCGATTGCCGTTCATTCTAACGATTCACGCGCCTGGTAAAAAGGTCGAATTCGTAACTGGAGCACGTCGAGCAAACGGCGAAAGAGGGGCGAGGCGGGGGACGCTCGCGCGATAAATACCGCTTGACAATTGTTGCGATAAATCCTCTTGTAACCTTTACTCTTACTACTGTCGCAATAAATCCTCCGACTTCCACGATCCGCCATACCATCTGCTCGCAAAAATTGCGCAGGCAATTAAATGCTCTTCAAGGTATGAAACATGCCTCGTCAGGATTCAAACTCCTCGAAATGAACCAGAGAAAATGAATTCTTAAACTCCCAGCAGGAATAGAGAAGCCAAAGTGGTCAGTCAATAATCAGCGTGCCCGATGATTCGCCGGATTTAGTCACGTGGGCATTTTAAACAGAGGACGCGGGTATCCCTGGGAGCATCTGCCTGGCGATTTTCAGGTTGGAACGTCGCGGCTAAACCAAAATCCAGCGGTAAAGAGAATGCCTGGCGTTGGGTACGGTGTTTTGCGGAGGCGAGAGCCGGAACATGAGAACTTTGCATAAAGATAATCGCGGTTTCGAAACGGGGAACGAGGGCGAGAGAAAGAGAATGCCCGTGCTATTTATTTGAAAGTGCAAGCTCGCATTGCAACCGTCTTCATACAGAAGTGGGTTTAAGTGTTTACAAGGTGCTTAGAAGTTGTGTAACCCCGACGATCACCAGACCAAAACGTTATCCAGACTAGCCAGTAGTCGCGTCTTAGGAGAATAGCGTGGTTTCGCCCCTCCGGAGGATGGAAAACGGATTTCCGTGGTTTTGGGGACGTCCAAGTTCCATGGAAGGTTCCTCGTTTGCCCGTGAACGAGAACAACAGCGAGCTACAATGACGCCGATTAATGCTCGGACCCGGTTTCCCGTTCCTCCTGTTGCCTTGGTCTCCGCTTAATTGGATGTCTCACCTTGAGATTCACTGTTCGGGAAGTGGGTGAATTTCGTGGCGTGCCAGGGCGTTGATAAACTCGAGGGCCCTAAGTAACGCGAGGGCTCTGCGCGGCGCTTTCTTCTGCAGCGTCTTCATAAGTTTCGCTGAAACTTTTCGTCGCGGAACTCTGCAACGAATTCGTAGGCCTTGCCTGCGGAATATTCTCCGGCGAGAAAAGAAGGAAATTATGCGTCTATGTCGTGGTCGGTTTTCTGCAACTGTTTTGTCTCAGCCGGAGATATCATTGTTTGTGCAGTGAATGCATCAACCCTGTAATCTTCGCGAATTAAAACGATAGAAGGCAGCTTCTGCGATACGCAGACGCCTTGTCGAATATCAAATTGCATCGAGTAAGTACACGCGTAGATGCGAGTGTTTCTGATTTCTCGAGCGCCACGGTCCGTAGAAAGTAGTAGCGGTCCGTGTGAAGTCGGACGAAACGCAAACGAGGCGGTCTGATGGGTTGCACGTGGAGGGGATCGCGAACGGTTCGGGGGATCGTGAACGATACTCGACAAAGTCTCGGCCATCCTTCAAGTGGCTATCGAGGGGTCCCGAAGCCCGTTTCAAAAGTCCGCAGAGATGCATTCGGGAAGTACGACTTTGAGTGCAATTGAAACGGCGAACGAAACATTTGTCATTAAGCTAGGAGTGCCCTTCTTTCTAGAAAATCTTGTATGTTTTAGCAGCGTGCACCGCAAGGAGATGCAGAGCGGTAACAGTGTTCCATTCCTGTCTGTTCATGAACATAATCTTCGAACAGTTCTGACACCAGGCATTCCAGTAATCCCAGCAACTACCACACAGCGCAATCATCAGCTCGAGTGGTTTATTAGTGACAGCGATCTAGCTTGTGCAGCGGTTAGCCGTCGGTGTCAATGAGAAGCAGGGCCCCGTTTCGTGGACGAGGAAATTTGCGGATTCGCTTATTTGTTGGCGAGCTGTACACAAGCTACGGATATATCGGCATCACGTTTATTAGTTCGGAATGGAATGCATATCGGTCGTAGGCCAGACGAGATCAAATATCTGTCGAGTAAACCGTAGGTCCAGAATCGTCATGACCATCATACGCCACGGCTGATGATGGCCTTGATGAAGTTTACTGAGGGCCTCATTAATTCGGCCGGCGGGATCGTCGCCGCGAAAACGCGTTTAACAAGTACGCCAGACTGGGCCTTGCGGCTCGTTACATCGTGATTACCTATGTCGCTGGCTACGGATTAACCAGAATCGAGGAGGGGAACATATTAGCACGGACGTGCCCTCAAAGAGATGGCGTAATGAGCTGCGCCGATTATATTTCGCTGATTGCCTTAGCGCGAGCTGGGAACCGCCACGTCGCATTATGTTCGTCGCTACATCTGCTGGATTGTGTCGTGCGTCAACTATACCCGTCGACTAATTGTAAGTTTGACGTCAAGATTTCAGGGAGCAATAATATTCCACGCATGAAACCTGAGAAATCAATTCTAACGCATTCCTTTGCCACCGAATGAATACGGTAGGTATATCTAACTGCGAACCATTCTCATCATCCAGAAGCAAAGAACGTCAGAAGATTTGTCACCGAGGGTAATCCACTCGAATCCACGGAATCAAAGATGAATCAGCCAGCTTCCGCCCCTCGTCCCTGCCAACGGAATGCAAATCGTCCGAAATTCCGGGCCGGAGATAAGGGATGAAGTGGCCGCGTGGCTAACGATCGCGCGCTCGAGGAAGTGCTAAAACGTTCCGTCGTGTGCCCCGTGTTCCCAGAAACTCGGCGAAATTTCAAGGACCGTAACTGACGGCCCGTGAACGCGAACGGGCGCACGGGGAAATTTGGGATCAGGAGGTGCGCGGTCGAAAGGGCAATGGCGAAGTTAGAATTTCTAGGGGAGGCCAATGTCAACGAAGTTAACGAATGCGAATCGAAACGAAACGAAACCGTGGGATAAAGAGGCGTCCGTCTAAAAACCACCATGGTGTCCCGGTGATCTCTGTATTCCAGCGAACGGCCCCGGAATCCCGATATACCGCCGATATTAAGTTACCTCTCGCCTCTTCCGACCCTCTTATCCGAAACTAATTTTCCTTTGACACGACCGGTCGCCCCGAATATATTCGTCCTTTGACCTTTCTCTCGGCCGTTTGCAGTTCGCGGGAATCGCCCCGCGATGGCCTGAGAATTACCATTTTCCGCTCGTTCCGTCCTACCCCCGTTTACGCGCGAAATTTCATCGCTGGCTCTCGCTCCCCCCGACGAGTTTATCGGTCAGCTTGAATCGCGACGCTTCGGCTATTGAATTTTTACGGTCGAGCGAAGCTCAGAGCTCCTTTCTCCTCGGGCTTAATTTTGTTTATCCTCGATAGGCGCCTACAGCGGCTTGCACGTTGGTCGGGGAATGGGTTTTACTTAGATGGTTCCATTTTGAACCAGTTTCCCGGCGAATGCACGCGGAAGGGCCTTCGCTCGAGCCCTGAAGGCACAGAGGAATAGTTTTAATTATAAAAGTAATTGGAACGCGAAATATCATACGGCGCGGCATCAACGCGACGCTTAAACGCCCGCGCAATGACGACACGAGGGTGTTATTTTTACGAGTGTGCCGGTGGACTTAAAGAGAGTTAAAAAAAGGGGAGGGAAATGTTGAGAAAGAGATGTAGAGGAGCGTAGCGCGATTAACGGCACAGTACGTGCGCTCGGTACGGGCCAGCTGGCGCATCGAAGTGACCCTGTAACGACGTTGTTAACGTCTGTCGTTAGCATTAGTGACGGAGCACGTAATTTCCACGTTGCCCATTTATCTTGGATCTCGCTCTGACCGCTCCAAAGGGAATTCAGCCTCTTCCGTCATCTGTATGTAAGCCGAAAGTTGCGTTTGTCCAGACCAGTATTATTTCGATCGTGCGCTTGAATATATTACGCGATCGGTCGTTTGTGCTGTGGCTTAAGAGATTCTCCACTGCGTTATTCAATTCTGTTTATCTTACTTAATCTCCCTCCTCACTTGCACCATACATTTACCCATTTATGTACCTATACACCACTTTTCAACTCGCAACCTCCCTGGTGCAGCGTCGTGACGCGAAGCGGAATGTAAAGGGGCACGAGTGGAAACGGAATAAATTCTAATTAAAGGATCGCTACGATTAACGAAACGTCGTGCGTCCATAATTACTGCGCCGCGCGGTAAAGGAAGCCCCAATTAAAGCGACGTTTCAGTTCCGAAACGAAGGTACGTGATGCTCCAGAGACCTGCATCCCCGCCGCTGGCCGTGCGTGCGTTCTCTAAAAACGCCCGCGTAAGAACGCAAACGGTGCTGAAAGGCTGCAGGGTGGAAGCCGGGAAAAGGAACGCGCGCCGGAGCACAATGGTATCTAAAAGTAGCACGATTAACGACTTCCTGTTCTCTCGACGAAAGCGGCTGCATCGGGATGGTCTCGTAACGAGGCTACTAAAGCGCGTAGTTAACATTAGCACCATAGTCCCGTAATTTGCACACTCCAGATCCACTTGCGCCCTCCTCCGCCCGGTGTCCTCTTCTCCGCCACCCACGACCCTCACCGTCTCTCAACCCGCTGTACACTCTCTTCCTTCTTCTGTCACGCAGCGGGTTGTGCACATATGTACGTAGGTGTAGGTGGATCCTCCTTCCTCGCCCGTTGCGCGCAGCCAGAGCACCGACGGCGCCGTTACAGAATGGCAGCGCGCGTAATTTTCGCAATGAAGTGTTGCGCTACATCGTTTCTCGCTTTCCTAACGCAGCCACTTCCGACCGGGCGGCGAAACTCGGCATTAGAAGGATTGCGGCTTGAGAATTTTGGGCCGCTGTTATTTATACGCCCTCCACTCTGACGTTTCAGGTAACCCCCTGGATTCCCAGGCTTCCCGGGGATAGGAACGTACGGGACATGAGTCGGGCTGGAGAATTCCTAAGCTTCTCGATGGTTTTCTAGGCGTTTCTTAAATTTTTCTGTGGAATTCTTCTGGGGATCTATATTTTGGCGAATATTATATTTGTAATATGAAAACTAGAGGCAGCTGAAAAATTTGTGAGGCCTCGTAATGATGTTGCGCCTAGGGCCTCGAAAAGTATACTTAATCCCAAAATAGCTTCCATTAATCGAAACAATTCACACACGACTCACAGGTTTCTGCGATCTCTGCAGCAGGAAGGAAGAAGAATAATTCCTCGTTCACATTAGTCAAGTTTACTGGCTTCAAGTCGCTTGAATTCAAGTATACTGGCTTCAAGTTGGTGTTCAGATAGTGTCAGCTGCCTTCAAGTTACTTTCAAGAGTACTTGAAGCTTGAAGCTGAACAGTGAAGCATGTAATTAAGATATCTAAAATGGCGTCAAAGGAGGTGGTATTTGCTATACTCGGGGCCAGATATATTGGCCGGTGAGTTTCGTGAGGGGTATTCTCCCACCACACCGTTTGCCTGCCTCGGTGCTCCTTTTCTCAACGTTTTCTTACTCGCTCTCGTTCCATCTCGCTCTCGCCTTCGCAGAACAAGAGTGAGCCAGAAGTGGTGGGGATAGTGCCAAGCTTCTGGGGTGTAGGTCAAACCGAGCTGTCAGCGTAGAAATACACACATCAGAATAGGTGTGCGTTAGCTCCAAAGAAATTCATTGGATTTATTGGTCAGAACATTGATTCCTTCTCGATAGCTTCATCTCGTATTGGTCTACGAATAGCTTCGTCACGCACACAACTATTACGCTAAGAATAAATAACAGCCAAACGGCTAGATTCAGGCGGAGCCGAGCAGCGTTCCCGTTACCCCACCATACCCTGCGACGACCACGCAACTCCAACTGACAAATCCACGATCGTCAGATGGTGGTGGTTGATTTCTCCTCGATCGTTGCTCGCGAAAACGAATTCACCGGCCAATATATCTGGCCCCGAGTATAGTTTGTGCATAATAAAAAACGAAATTAGGAACGAATTATTGAAAATATTAAAAAAAATTAAGAAAAGGAAACGGCCAATTTGGATAAGAAAGTGGATCTGCAGAAGGAATTGCCTTGGAGCATCTTCAGCATCCACATTAAACCCTTCATTATTTAGATCGACGACCAATTTCACCATATTCCTGTCTCTTGGCTCCTTTCTGCGATAATCATCAATTTCATTATTCCATAATACGTCATACTTTTCATAGATTTCTAAAAATTTAGAAATCTTAGTTGCCGCGCGGGTCTGTTGAGCGCGGAGTTTGCACTGCGCTGAGGGGGAGGTAGCGGATGAATCGCTAGTTTGCTCCCGCAAAAAGTCCTCCCCCTCGAGCGCGCGACTACGCGCCCGAGGACGACCACTGTGGAGTTTTAGTGGGTGCAAGTCCCACATAACCCCGTCCCTCCCCCGGGGGGCGGGGTATCCGTTAGGGATTTCTCCACGTCAAAAAAAAAAAAAAAAGTCAAGTTTACTGCTTCCAGTCACTTGAAGCAACTTGAAGCCAGTAAACTTGACTAATGTGAACTAGGCATTAGCGCGTCAAGCGAAATATGTACCTACTCAATAGGTAGTGTCGAATGTGGGATATGGACAGTCCTCGGTTTTGTAGGGAACGAGCATAGAGAACGGCCTCACGTTGAAACGTGGCCACTTCTTGTACGTAATACGCGAACCGAGGTAGATAAAAGTTTCAGGCAAACAGAGCGAGGTCTTAATCGCGAACTTTTCACGGTTTCCTGTTCGCTCTTTATTCCTTTTATATAACTTTGTTACGTACTCATTAAAAGTTCCGCGAGAAGCGTTTATCTTAGCCCCTTGACTGGCCAGGGACAGAGTTGATCTACGGCAAGCTTGGCTTCTTGAATGTCTAGGAAGGCGATACACTGGAAACCGACTGTTCCTCCATAGGCACCCACTCGCTGAAAGCGTAATTTCGCGAAGTAACGCGGATCTGGAAACAACGCCACTTTCAACGCTTCGAATCTGTCAAAGTTTCATCATTAAGTGAGAACGAATTGAAGGAGACGAATTAAACACCTGTAAATACTACGTTCAAAATGTATCTTCCCCAACGAATGAAGCTTTGCAGCCAAGGAAATTCTGCAGAGCCTATTCGCCCGAATCTCCTTTGGAAAATTTGTTGATAACCTTCCACAAGCCCTGAGAAAAGACTATCTCGTACCTGACGCCAGCCGAGGTAACAAATGGCGCGACAGCAGGCCGCAGAGGGAAAGAATAATTCACCTTTCTTATGAAATTACGAAATTCTATTCAAATCAGGCTGCGAGCAGAGCGCCGGCTCGTTTCTCAGACATCCACTAAATTCCCAGCTGGAATTCGGCAAAATCTTATCGCTGGTAAACCCGTCACCCCATAAATCGCTCTAATTGGTTAATAAAATATTCGTCAGGTAGCGCGGAATAAATCGCGCGATCGTCGAGGCGTGTGGCAGAAGCCGACGTTCGAGGAGCGTAGAATGCCTCGCGCGGGCCTCCAGCGTAGGATTCGAACTCGATATTGCTGGGCTTATCTCGATGAGCACGGGCTGTCTCCCGGGGGAGTTCTGACGGGAAATTATCTCGAAAAATGTATCCCCGAGCCCGTGAAAGGGGGCGTCGAACGCGAGACAGATTGCCCTGGATCGTGCTCGTCTTCGTTTCTCCATGGTGCCCCCGTCCGTCCTATTAGGAACGGATCCCAGGCGTCGATAAGGACAACACGTCGATCGAGGAGCAACGAATCTAATTTACCGGCGCGATTAAAAGCGAATCGGGACCTTTCGATTCGGCTGCTCCCCCTCGAGCCGTGTCTGACTCCAACTGGGTAAATACCACTCGGATCGAAGATGATCCCGCGACGGGGATAGTATGGAGATACGATTCTGTCCCCCGTGTTTCAAGTACCCGGATGCAAGGCAGCCACGACGAGTTAGAGAAGTTTGGATCCCCTTATCGAAATGCTGAACGGGAAGGTCTTTTCTCGGTGCGCAAGGGGTTTGCGGCGTTCGAGGCAGAAATTGTGAGACAAGTGCACAGGGGGATGAAACGAGTACTTTGTGCTGGGAATTCGATGAACCTGTTCTGCGCGCCCAATGTCGATTTAAATTTCTGATCTTCACAGTATCATTAATATCAATGTATTAATTATCAGTGTATTTGATGTTAATCTAGAGCCTCTCCAAAGTGCGCACGTTATAACCAAGATATTAGAAAGATCGAAAGAATGAACAATAATTCAGAAACTCTCTAAACGACGCCCATAATGAGATTCATGGTGACGTTTTCATCCAACGCGCGGTCGCAACGAGCCGGAGCACCGTGACAGACCGCAGTGCAGCGCATTTGGATTCGTTTCCTCCTTTCATCCCGCTGGCCCTCCGCTCCTACCCGGCAAATTCGACGATCGTGAATCGAAAGATGCAGACGCTGCACGACCCGCATCCATCCAATCAGCGTGCGGCTTCAAAAGGAAGGTCCAAAGGCAGCGGGAAGTGGGCTTACGCGCGAAACCGAGATCACAATTCGACGGATTCAGTGGGTGTGTTTCCCTCGGCGTCTTTCTCGTTTCACCCGCACCGTCGGGGGAAGATTTCCGCGCTCGAGCTTCATTTTGCGCGATACGCGTTACGGTTCCTTTGCTTCGAGCGTTTCACGTTTTCTCCGGGAACGCCTCCTCTTTTCGAATTTTCAATAATGCTCGTCCTTTTAGGGCTTTGCTTGCGGTTTCGTTTATCCTTAAAGGGTATTATCTTTCCAGGTTTATCAAAGAATAACCCGACAAATTTCTTCTCCTAATGCGAAACCGGGCTCTGCGGGCTTTTAAGGGCAGAAAGGGCCGTCTACTCGTCCACGCTTTTTCAAAATACACGCCTCTGTATTCATTTACCGATGATTTCTCATAAGAGTGTGAATATTGACACTGTCATAGTGGAACGTGGAAAAGATTTAGTTATATATGAATGGCAAGAACCCTAGCTTAGGTCTGTATGTCCCAGTGAACCTTAACGATGGGCTGGCCAACGCAGAGAAGCATCGAAAAATCCCGTCGAATTTCAATGTGACAAGCTCCTCAATTCTCCGTGGCACATTTCCCGCTATCCTCTATACGACCACCGTTCCCCAACGAGAACACTCTTTACACATAAAACTTTCATCCGCAGAGAAGCTGGCGGTTGAATGACGGAGAAGTTGAATAGAAATCCGCGCCCCTCTCCTCCCCGCCGTCTTTTGATTCGTCTAATGGATCGTATAACGCACGCCTGGTCCACAGCTACACCTTTTGTCGAGGTATCGATCTTATTACGTGCTTCGAGGTTTCACGGGCGTTGAACGCGAGAGCCGCGCAAACTGAACCGAAATTCGGGCCGGATGGATTCAGAGCCGCCCGAAACCAGGTTGCGTTTAAATTGGGAATTTATTTATTTGAAGGTCCGTCGACAGGCAAATCGACTGGGGCGATATTTAGAGAAATTTTTAGTGGGGCGTTGCTGGCGGCGGATCGCGTTAAACATATGGAATTCAACGAAGGAAGGTGACTGTGGAAAATGACGAAGCCGGCTGGGGGCGTTGAAAATTTAGCGTGGAAACACATGTCGGGCTGGCTGAAATCATTTCTCCTTAGCTCCATAGTCGACTGAACGCGAGCTTCAGCTCTAGGGCAGCGATCTCGTTTCGCGGCTATAGAACCCCGCTTTTGTGCCAACACACCCCTTCCCCTTCGAAATCCACTTAACTTTTTCTCGTGGAACGTAAAACATGCTCGAAAAGCGAGACCGGGGGAATATTCCTGTTCTGTAATAATGGGAACATATAGCTGGGAATTGTTAGCCGTGTAGGTAGAAATTCTCAATTTTAACCCTTCCCTTCAGAGGCGCTACAGATGAAAACTAGGAAGAACCTTGGTCCTTTCATTGATCCTCATCTATCGGATACAAGTTTGAAGCCAAGCTGAATAGCCTTTTACGAAAGCGAATCGAAAGTTTTTGACCCACGGCAGCGTTGGCTGTCCACTGTTTCCGTTTAAAGAGACACGAGAATCGCCGCGGACGATTCGGACTCCGAGGGGGCCGCTTTAAAATAAAAATACAGCCGCCGGATCGGGAGCAAAGTTGAAATGTACGAGGCAGCGCGGTTGCCACTGGCAGGGAAACAAAACGATATTGTCTTTGGCGTCTTCGAAGTTTCTCCATTTCGCGGAACTCCGATCGTAGGTCGGACTTATTATAGTTCATACATCGCGTGGACGGTAGCCACGTTTTAAACCGCATTATGCGATATGTTGAAGCGTAACGGGCAAACTTTTCAAACCGGCTGGGCCGCGACACGTTACGAACTGAATAATTTTGTTTCTTTCGGATGCTCTCCGATGATGTGAAAAGTATTCGACCGCGGCAATCGGAACGAGCAGAAATGTCCCGTTACTAGTTTCCGTGGTAATTCCTTGCATTCGATGCATGACTCAAAAGGCGCACGCAGCGCCAGCGTCAAGCGTAGGCATTCGCCTCTTTTAAATTTTAAATCGCGCTAATTACGCTGGCCCCGCTAACTCGTGCAATTTATGATTTCAATAAATTCGGATTGCTAATCAACACGTTAACGCTCCTATTACTTGCAGATTGGCGAGATATGACGTTCCAGTGGGGTTTCAAAGTTTCAATGATAATTTCAGCATCGAACGAGGCCCCATTTCTTGATAATGCTCTGGCGCGCTCAATGATCCTTTGGTGTCCAATTTCTCTACTTCCGCGGGGTCGAAGGTGCGACGAACTCCCTAAATTCTAATCGTTTCGCGTGTCTTTTACCTAAAACCATTGAGAAGATAGTGGCCGGACTTTTTATGTATTCAGCACCGAAGAAGTAAATCGAGTTATGAATAGCGGAGGGAGCAGACGATGGACCAGCACGTCTATAAACCGTCGAATCCAGTTTGCTGAATGAGCGCGCGATAAATTAGAGGTAGTGTATTCTTACTTTCCTCCACGGAGAGACAGGGATCGTGGAAGTTGAGGGTGGAAGTTAAACGCCATAAATCATGCCCCGACACATTTATGCCAGTCGCGCGCCATCGGTTTGCCGCATTACCCTCGACTTTTCAACTTATATAAATTTCATCGTCCGACCGGCAGAACTTCTTCGTCGATCGCTCTCGTGAAAGTGCCAGTCCGTAACGCGGAAGACATTTAGGGCAGCCACCTTTTCGACGTGACAGCAACCGAAGAGTACAGGATTGACAATGGAGGGCACGACGGTGGTAAAATTCGCCGGGGGCGCTTACGCGAAATTGTTCCCAATCGAGACGAGAGGCCATTGTCTCGCAAACGAACTTCGCTCGGCGGAGCCTTACCCAGTAGGGTGGAGTGAAAAAAACTTTTTTTCGATGGTCAAATTCTAATAGTGCGGAAAAGTTGTCTACTTGGCCCAATGAAACGTGTAAAAAATTTCAGCTCGATCGGATAATTTCTTCTGTGAGCACCAAAGGCCTTAACTTTCAAACTTTTAATACAAAACTTAAAATTTGAAAAAAACAAAAAAAATATGAAATACAAAATACATAAAAAAAGCAATAAAATTATTTAAAAAAATATAAAATACAAAAAACAAGGAGCCCGACGTACAGCTACCTCCGCGTGGTGGGTTCTGGGCCACTTGTTCCGTTAGGAAAGTCAGCGAAGAGCTGCGTTTTTTGATAGTTTACAGTGCCGACAGGCCATTCCTATCGTTCCGAAACCAGCCAAGGGTGTTTCTTTGCTTCATTTACGCAACAAATATAGTCCTGGGTAAAAAAAAAGGTAGAATCCACCAGCTGAAGAAAGTTGCACTTTCTTAAGTTTTGTACTAAAATTTTGAAAGTTAAGGCCTTTGGTGCACACAGAAGAAATTATCCGATCGAGCTGAAATTTTTTACACGTTTTATTGGGCCAAGTAGAACACTTTTCCGCACTATTAGAATTTGCTAATTGAAAAAAAGTTTTTTTCACTCCACCCTATTACCCAGTTTTGAATCATTACATCAACAAGGAGATTAATTCCCGATTTTCCTGCTTTCCAATTAGCGGTACCGCAATACAGCCGACGGTAACAAAGTCCCCGCACGACGAGCTCAATTATTGCAGGACCGGCATTTATGAAATTGATAAACTGTCCCGGGATCAGTTGCATCATCGTCGCGTGGACCGCCGGACCGCAAAACCGAGGCCGAGTACGCACACACGCAATCAGGCCGATTTATTTATTTCGAGGATCGAACGATTAGCGCTCACGGCGAAGTCAGCCTGCAAAATTGCCAATCCTCGCCATTAGAAGTCTGGCGTTCGTGGAACGACCGCGAATTGGCGGTGGACATCGAAATCAAAGGTCGGAATCAATGTGGGATTCGGGTCGATTCGAAACTGAGGGAGCGGCCAACGAATTTTGGTCGTTCTACACCTGCCAGAGCGATGATTGTGGAGAGAATGGAGTTGCTAGAGCGATTTACAGTCGCGTCGAAGATTGCGGCCGGCAGGAATCTTCGAGGATCGGAGATTAAAACGGGTACTTGGAACATGCCCTGATTATCGAGGGACAAAGGAAGAATCGCGTGGCGGGCAAAAGGTATGAGGCGCGCAACGAAACGCTGATGTTTTATGTATAGGGAGACGTTAGTCGAACGCGTATACATCGCAGATGGTGATTTCGCCATAAATATTTAATGAGGCTCCCGTAACAGTACGTAACGTCTCGGAGAGTAAGATCTTCGGCGGTTTCTGCTTTCACTGCGAGTGCCAATTAAGGAGCACAAACAACGGGAGCATTCCCTGCCATTTGCCTGCCTTTCGATCTTCGCATTCCCGCCACATGTACGCCGCTACGTTCCCCCCTCTTCTTTCTACCAATCAATTATTCGGATCCCTAATTCTGTCGCCACTGCAACGATCTCGGGGAAAAAGTCGCGACCGCCAGAGTTGGGTATTATTCGGTTAAACCTATCCGGATCGTTATTAATCAGATTCTGCCGGTCTCGGGCGACCAGCCGATAAAGAACACGCGAGCGTTCCATGGCGCGGAGTGTCAACGACGTTAGGAAGGTTGAATTAACGAGCGATCGAGGAAAGTGATTAACGCCAGGCACGATCTCACTGACGAAAAATAATCGTGGTCTGGAAACAGTCGGCCGGGAGGAAGCCGTTCCGTTTCGCGAAGGTAAATTAATTTGCATTTAAATGAAGGCAGGCAAAAAACGCTCGGATAACGCCGTGTGAACGGTGGACAAAGGGAAAAAGAGCCAATTAATTACGAGGGCCTCTCCTCGCAGAGAAGTAAATTCCGTTGATGCCACTTAGCGAAGTTATTTCCTTCGCTGCTTAATTCCAGCCCGTGGAAAACGGTCCCCTGACCATGTTCGGCAACGATATACGCGTACGGGAATTGTATAATTTTTTGGGGGCGACAGCGGCGACAGACGGGGCGCGAGGGGAGTAAACGGACCCTTCCCCTGCGCCGAGGGTTCACTGTGTTTAAGGGTAAAACTCGATACGCCGACACTTGCATTGTTCGTTCGGTTAACTGAAACGGCTCCGGCTCGTGGTAATAAGAAGCACTTAGCTCAAGACGTGTCCGTGTTTCGTAATGGGGCTAGAATTCTATCTCTTTCCACGGCCTTGCTTTTCTTAGAGGCACTGCGGCGCGGGTCCACGGTAATTTGCGCAACCACGTTAAATCGATTTTGTAAACCTGCAATTCATTTCGATTGCACTTTTCCATTACGGTTCGAGAGCTTGCTGATAAAGGCCGGCAAATCGGATCTTCAGATTTCAGGACTCGATCTTGGCTACTCATGCGGGGGTACTTGTATGGAATAACTGAATTCCTTTGGAAGCATTAATTTCCTATATCACGAGCATCAGAATTACTTGTAGAACGAAATTCACGAACTCATTCGGGTATCGCGTATAGAAGCAGCGAAGGTTCTGTAAATTAGTAGTATCGATAGCTATTCCAGCAAACCACGTGCGCAGTGTGTGCTCCCTATATTAAAATGCGGTGGAAAAAACGCGGTAATTAAGGCGGAGACACCTTCTTCCCTTTTTAATACATTAGTTCCTGAAATAACGGGAGCCACGTCAGAATCCACTATCGCCCCTTGCCTATTTTATACGTCGAGAGAGCAGCCCGGTTCGAATGTAAAATAAAAGAGGGGCCGGTTGAATTTATTTCAATCGATGGCGAGCCTTTCCCTTATCGTTTTAGCGGGACGGCAGCTCTCTGATCCGGTAAAGAGAATCGATAAAGTGCATGTACTCACTGCATGTGGAGGACTGGGGCCGGTTTGTCGGAAAACAGGACCACCGGTCGATTGAAACGTTCGTTGAGACCGCAAACTCGAGCGCCGCCTTCGAGCTGAAGCCAGCCACCCTCGCACCTGCAACAAAAAGACGATACACCTCAGTAACCAGCCATTATTCCTGGGTCCGCACAAAAGCATCGCGCCCCGCTCTCCATTTTGGCGCCGTGGGGCTAATTAGTTTTGGCAGCCTTCGACCCAGCTATTTTCCTTGGCCGCGTGAAATTCTGCCTCGCGCGCCGAGAAACGATATACCCCCCCAACGTTTCGGGCCGCGAATCTGGCTTTGTTACGCGAAACCACGGTAGAAGTTGTCTCGCGTATCGCGTGGAGTACTCGCATTATGAGCAAACGGCCCCAGCCGTGCACCGAAATTCGATGCTTCTGAAAGATTCATTCTCGCGTCGAGTTTATTCGGCCCCGAGGTAGCGAAGCGTTTTAGCACGGTTATCGCCCGGCGAACCAATGCCGGTCGGAGAAGGGACACTTGCAGGGACCAGTGTCCCCGGCGTCGGTCAACCAAGCTGCCAGAGCGAGGGGATCGCAAACCAAGCTCACCACTGGAATTGCTTCTTCGATCGCGACCGACATCAAAGGATTCGTTTTCCCCGCGGAGGGCGCAAGGCGGTCGTAAATGGCGGTAGATTTGCAGCGGTTACGCAACGGGTAATACGCAACGAGGGGGATCGAGCTGATTCAATCGGACTCAACGTCTCGCCTTTCCCTCGCGCGAGAGGAGCGACGAAACGCTTCATACCACGCCTCGCTGACTATTATCCGCCAAAATTTCAGGGAGTTCCGGCACCATAGGCGGACCCGTTTCAATTTACCGGGCACGGTGTGTATCTGCTCAGGTGAAACGACGCAATCCGCGTAATCTGTAATCGCGAGGAGGGACGAATTCATTATCAGCGTGGCGTAGGGTGAAGCTTGGTAATATGGGACGGCACGTGATATGGAACATTGTAAAATTTCGATAAAGAAGTACCTAACGAACTTTACAGGCAATCGTGTATATTAGTTCCCTAGAAACAATGGGTGACCATGGTGACACCTGCGAATCAGTGGAGCATCCATCATTGAAAGAGAAGATGTTTCATATTTTGTATTTTTAATTTTTATATTTTTTTTTAAATTTTTTTAATGATAATATTGGGGAACAGTGGACCCAATGTGTCCCCTGCTTTCAGTGGGCACACGAAGAATGTGGGGCATTCGCGTATCTAATGTGTACTAGACGTAGAAAGCAACAACAAATTGGAAAGAATAATATATGTTTGTTTATTTGTATCTTCTACTTAATAAATCTTCATTTTTTTGTAACAAAAGTAAAGCTTTTTCGGATTTCTTTACAAATTTCATAAGTGTTCCATATTAGATACGCTTTTTTTCGAACTGCCAATTTCCACTCTTTTTATTCATTGTAATATAATTTCAAAACATTTGAGTTTTATTACATTTGGCTATATAAATATGATTATGCATTAGTTCCTTCGTTCACTCGTGTCAGTTTTATTAAAAAAAAAAACAAATTCCCCTGTTGGCAAGCTTTTGAAATCGGTTGTTCCATATTCATTGAGCTATAAGAATACCTGGAGAGAGAACAGCAATGGGAAAAAGTAGAGGCGACAGCGGTCAGAGAAAAATAGAAGATTACGGGTGAACCTATCCTTCTTGTTCCTATTATCCCTCTTACTCTGTACTATCATGTAGTAAATGTGCTATGTTCATTGAGCTCAATGAACATAGCACATTCCCTCTTTTTCTCTGACCGGCCGCCATTGCTCTGTTCCCTCTCCAGGTATACTTATAGCTCAATGTCCATATTACATTCGTTTACCACTACATACGTATCCTTTCGAGTACTGAAACATCTGTCAATAATTTAAAACACATGTGAATTATTATTCCTTTTGTAGGAGATTTTGCCGCCGTGGCCTATAACAAAGGACAATCGTCGCGTAGAGACGAGTCAACGGGCGGCTTGACCAGCGTGCGTGCCCGGCGAGGCGTCCTTCTTCTCGCGGATCATCGCGGATCGCGTGCGGTGTGAACGTGCGGAATCGCGGAATTGTCTTGACGAACGATAAGCTACCATCAGAGTATTTCATTAAACATTATTTTATTTCCTTATCGTTTCCTTTTGTCCCGTAACTCCCCTACAATCATCAGAAGTGGGATTCGGTTCTGTGGTATTATGTGTGTGCGCTTTCTCGTGCTAATGAGGTGGCCGAGGGCGGCCACAGTGTCAGAACGGCCGAACTGTAAGAGTTTAGGGCAAATTAGGGAACGGCCTATGATGTGCAAGTTATGACCATAGGTGGCGTCCCAACGTGAGTAATGTAGCGACGGGAGTATAAAGGACCACGTAGAGTCGGCGTAGCCGGTGTGGTTTAACGCTGCTGATCAGCACGCGGGCGGCTCGGGTTCGATTCCCGGCGCCGGTGGCTCTCTTTTTCCGTCGCTTACACTTAGGATTTTAATTCGTGCAATTTTAATGTAATTCATAATTAAAATGTAGAATAAAATGTCGGGTATGGATTAAAACGTGGTAGGCGCTGGCTTCCACGAACGGCGAAGTATTTTATTCCGCTTTAACGTAATCTTACGAATGCGTGGGTAACGAGTCCTTTCATCGCGGGGCAGAAAAGGTGACCGTCGTGACCTGCTTCGAACTATTCGAAGAATCGTGACGTTATTAAAGGGGAATGACGGGCGTATTTCTCCGGGAATTTAGCCTGGTTTACTCGAGTTCGGCGTTAATTAATAAAAACGACCGTCCTCGTCCCGTTGTATGCACTTATTATCATCGGCTCAATTATTCGCAATGGCGCACGCATTCGCGAGATAACCCGAAGAACCGCGACTCGATAATGGCTTTTCTTCTCTTATTCGCCCGGCCGAGGGGGGAAAAAAATGCGAGTGCCAGTCGCAGGCTGCCGCAGCAGCTTTGACACTGCGCGGGATTAAGATAATTATGGAAATTAATTCTTTTGAAGTCTGGCCAGCTCACGGCCGTGCCATCGGTTAGTTAGTCGGTACATTGAAATGAACAGTAAAGAGGGAATTAAAAAAAAGAGAGAACTTCGATTCTGTCTCTGCATTTGCATGATTGCTTCGGTCAGCCGGTCTATTGAACGCCGGGCTCTCGAGATGTCCGTTCATTTTCCGCCGCGCACGATCGTATGAAAAGATGTCGAAATTAAAGGCTTAGAAATGAAAAATACGTGAATGTCTCTACAGCTCGCCGAGCGTGTGCTTAGTTAAGATCTCTTTGAAGGGACTGGCTTTGAGATACAACTTTAAATAAAGACACTTGTAACAGATTACTCTTTAATCACAAAACACTCATACTCTCGGTATTACAACAGTATAAAATGATTCCGAATTTCGACCGAAGTAATGTTTAATTTTAAAAATAAATGTTATCGGCGCGTAGGCTCGGTCAATTACATAAAAGTTATTTTGCAATTTTAAGTTCAAATTTCCAACGTTTCGGTCATAATTGAGACCATTATCAAGGAAATAATAATTTAAAACGAAAACTGCGTTCACTTTTATAAACTCCGCAACGTATTCGACGTGCGAAACATGAGTCGGCTGTTTCGCACGTCGAATACGTTGCGGAGTTTATAAAAGTGAACGCAGTTTTCGTTTTAAATTATTATTTCCTTGATAATGGTCTCAATTATGACCGAAACGTTGGAAATTTGAACTTAAAATTGCAAAATAACTTTTATGTAATTGACCGAGCCTACGCGCCGATAACATTTATTTTTAAAATTACAACAGTATGTCAAGGAGCTAAAGAAAATGTAAAAAAAAAGGATATTGCAAAATACTTGAAAATCAGCAGAAAAATAGGACGGTCGAGTCCCCAAGGGAAACACAAGCGAGAAGCAGGCACAGCGAAACTTTGCAAGCAATTAGTTAGAATGAAAACACTTCGGGGAAAAGTAGCCAGAAGTTGCTCGGGACATCCGTCTTTGCGAAGGAATAAGCATGTTCCCGATCTAGTTCATCGATCCCGCGATGCCTCCGCGAGGGCACTGCTCGCGGCCCGGCGAGCGCGCGGGATTCTGCTGGATTTAATAGACAGTCCTAGGCCGATAGGAGCACGAGCCCCTCCGACATCAATAACGTTAATTAACATATCAACGAGACAATCCCGGAGACGCGTTTCCCGGTGGTAATGCCTTTAACTGGCCTGGGACCGTTCCCCCGTATATCTGAGCTGGCTCATTCAAATCTTGATACAGCATGGGACTGTGTACGGACGGCAGCTCGCTTGCTCGCCCGCTCGCGTTCCATTGTCGCCATCAAGGGTCGGATACGTGGCCCCATAGTTCACTATTGTATCGGACGTACGGTTTTGAATTAATTGCTACCAGGCATCGACGAGCCGCGGATTCGATCCTGGTCCTCCAGCGACGTCGTATCGAGCCCCGAATTTCCCGATGGCGGACGTATTTCCCCGTCCCGTAATCCGGCTAGATAAAAGTTTTGATGGGAGTTACGAGGCGCGCGCGCGCCGACACACGCGACTTCTTTATCGGCGCCGCGCTCCGTTGGAAAATATTGCTTTTTAGTTTCGCGTTTCGATTCGCCGAGGCGAAAATTCCATTACAAGATGAGTTTGTCTGCGAGGTAGAAGATTCGTCTGTTAATCGGGCAGTAATTGTTTCTCGCGCGATTTCAATGAGACCCGACTGAGCTGAAGACGGGTCAACGGGAGTTGTAAGTTCCCGCTACGGTTCTTCCGACATTAAAAACTACGCGGACCCTATGACGCGGTACCGTGATAAGGTGAATAATTGACACTGCATATAAATGTGACATGGAATTTAATAGCCAGTAACGTTGAACAGTATAACAGTGTAAGTGAGTATTATGAGAACATGAGTCGACCCAGAATTCAATGTACCGTCCTCACTCCGGAGGAGACCTTGGGTTTTATTGAATTGCGACGTTAACGAATCTCCGTCATTAACCTGCCGGCGGGCGCTGGCGTGTACCCAGTACACGGGGGTCTATTTTGGCTGAAAAAAACGTTTTACCGTGATGTATTCGACTCAGCACCGGTATGTATGTTTTCAGCGAACATTTTTGCATCATGCTACGTACTTGTCAGGTTCAAATTCAATTTGGAAGTGTCTTTGATTGAATGAAAAGGAAAGTATGCCGCGTATCCTGCGGGCAACGCGCTCGTGTACTCACAAGTTTTCCAGTTATCCGCCTCCGATTGCTTTGATTTTTGGATATGTTTTAGAGGACCGAAAAATAACATATACGTGTTTTTTATTTTGGCCTGTTTGCATGTTTAGGGGGTGAAACCACCCCTCAATGGTTTTCCAGGTATCCGCCTCCGATTGCTTTGATTTTTGGATATGTTTTAGAGGGCCGAAAAATAAGAAATGCCTGTCTTTCTATTTTGTCCTATTTGTATGTTTAGCGGGTGAAACCACCCCTCATAGTTCATAAAGGGTACGAAGTTGTACCGAATAAAACTTGATATAATTGTCAGTTTGCGCCATAACTTGCTATATGGATGATGTTCTTGTCACCATTCACCGTTATTAGGGGGTAAACTACCCAAGAGGTGGTTCATCCCTAATTGTCAGTAGCGATGGGAGGCCATAAAACCACTAAAAAAATGTCATTCTAAAATAAATTATGTATAAGGTTTTTTTAAGAAATTCATGAATTTTTTTAAACGTTTGAAGTCTCTCAAATGCGCAGTTAACCGATTACGGGTAGTTTACCCCCTAATAATGGTGGCTGACGGTAAGAACATTATCCATACAGCAAGTTATGACGCAAATTAAATTTATCGTCAGTTTTATTCAACACAATTTTGTACCCCTTATGAATTTTGAGGGGTGGTTTCACCCCCTAAACATGCAAACAGGCCAAAATAAAAAAACACGTATATGTTATTTTTCGGTCCTCTAAAACATATCCAAAAATCAAAGCAATCGGAGGCGGATAACTGGAAAACTTGTGAGTACACGAGCGCGTTGCCCGCAGGATACGCGGCATACTTTCCTTTTCATTCAATCAAAGACACTTCCAAATTGAATTTGAACCTGAGAAGTACGTAGCATGATGCAATAATGTTCGCTGAAAACATACATACCGGTGCTGAGTCGAATACATCACGGTAAAACGGTTTTTTCAGCCAAAATAGATTCCCGTGTACTGAGTACACAGTGCGCCCGCTCGCGCGACTTCGGGGGGCGCGCCCGCCGGCAGGTTAACGTATCTGACTAGACTGGCCGCCGGACCTTTTTTCTGCGAGAGCCAGAAGTCCTCCCTCTCAGGCAGATTCCGTGGTGGGCCATACGGATATTGAATTCTCATTGGTTGTTGCAATGTCAGAAGAACGTCCCACCTAGCCCCATAGAGAGGGAAAACTCCGGGAAATCAAGAGCTCGCCGATAATGTACGAGCAAAACAAACCGTCTCCAAATGTCAACCCATGCGTCCAAACGGCGACACCGGATGCCTGGCCAACATCAACGAACTCCGGGACCGCTGGAATCGACCGTACAGAGGGTCATTGTAGTCCCGTACCAGAGTTGGGCAAAGATAATATCTAGATAACATCTAGTTAAAAGGTCCTTACGGTTAGTCGTTAGTCAAACGGTGACTAAAGTTGATGTAACTTATCTTTAGTCGAGGCGCCAGAGTTGAAGCTGGTTAGTAAAGAGCCTTTCGTCGTGGGTTGTGAGTAACGTGGTTTCAACTGTCATTCTATTTTTAGTCGAGGAAACGACTAACCGGCGAAAGCCTTTGCGGCCTGACCCGCGCGCGGTCACCTACCGGTCAGATTCTACAGAATCTGAATTTGTTTATTTTTCATCGTATCAATATGAAAGTGACGCCAATGGATTCTTGGTGTTCTCCCGATTAATTGGACAGAAAATAATTTAAATCAGACTATTTTTAACGAAACGGGCTTTGAATTCTGCAAACAAATTTCTCACGTAATATTCTTAATTATGGCCCGAATTATATCATTTTTGGGCCCATTTTCATCGGGAAGACATGAGAAATCGATTGGTAATACTTTTATTAACACTTATCAAAAACAGGCAGATTTTATGTGGCCCGTCGGTTTTATTGCTCTCGGCTGTCAACGGGCGGTCTACTGGGGCCCGAAGGTCCTCGCTCGCAAGTGGAGAAAGCAAGGCGTCTCAACAATCGAAAGATTGTACATACATATTCTTTCTGATGCTTTCGCCTACAATTATTATGGTGGGTTAATTAACAAAAAAAAAAAAACAACAGTTTGCCAACGAATATTTAATGTTGGGCCTGCAATTATTATGGTTGGTTAATTAACAAAAAATTTACGACGATGCTTAAATGTCATCTTACAACGCGTCAGAAAAATTTCTACATCCAGAAACGTGTTATTATATTGCACGTTGTGATACGTTGTGCACGTTTCGACGCTCGAAACCAGCGGGGCCATACAATGTTGCACACAATCAGTGACGAATCTGTAGGTCTGCATTTCTAATCAGTTCTTTGCGAAAGTGACGTCAATCGATTCCTCGTGATTCCTCAATTAAATTGGCTCTAAAAATGATATAATTCGGGCCATAATTAAGAATATTACATGAGAAATTTGTTTGCAGAATTCAAAGCCCGTTTCGTTAAAAATAGTCTGATTTAAATTATTTTCTGTCCAATTAATCGGGAGAACACCAAGAATCCATTGGCGTCACTTTCATATTGATACGATGAAAAATAAACAAATTCAGATTCTGTAGAATCTGACCGGTAGGCGACCGCGCGCGGGTCAGGCCGCAAAGGCTTTCGCCGGTTAGTCGTTTCCTCGACTAAGAATAGAATGACAGCTGATCAACGATAGTCACAACCCACGACTAACGGCTCTTGACTAACCAGCTTCAACTCTGGCGCCTCGACTAAAGTTAACTCAGGTAAGTTTTAGTCGACTAAGGAAAAAGTTGAAGTTGCTTTAGTCGAAACGTTATTTCAATCACTTTTTAGTCGAATGATGCCCAACTCTGTCCCGTACCACTCGACATCCTGCCACGGTCCCAAATCTAAACAGGGTAGGCGACAACCCAATGTCCGCCAGGAAACCTCATAAATCACAAGATTGCCTTCCTTCGGAACTGTTGCCTGCGTTTTACCATCTACCCGGAGTTCGTGATTATAACATTCAGAAATTATTGTATTAAAAGACCCAATACTAATCGTAACGCGTAACAGTAATTTCGATTGAATCGCTTACCAGCCCTTAATTAACTGAAAGTGTATTGGTATACAGAGCGATAGAGATGTCTCTGGCGAATATATTATTTTATTGAGAGGATTGCAGCGTTCCTGTCTCGTAATTGATTATTTTGTTTGATTTTGCTGTTTATGTAGATCCCACCGCGGTGGGACTAAAATTACGGCGCCGGGTAATTAATTAGTATTAATTATCGCGCATCCGTTCGACTTGTGCATGTTACTCGTACTCTGGTAGCTCCCAGAGTTGTTTGTGCAGCGTGTAAAACGAGCATTCGCTCGGGGCAGCGAGTGCATCGCGAGTATCGTCGTCGCTGGCGAGGTTTATGCTCGAGCTTCGCATCGGGTTCGATGGAATTATATGGAAAAAAAATGATTAATGCTCGTGTCTCACGTCACCTGTTTACGTAGCTTTACGATGTGCTCGAGTAAGGGGAGGGGCTCACAAATATGATAAAAACGGGAGGAAGCTCCGGTGTTCGTTCCAAGGACCGTCCCTTTTGCGCATCACGGCTCCTCTTCCTTTTACAAATCACGAATTCGTATAAATTCGCGTCGATTATTAATGCATAGTGCACAACCTAAATAAGCAGATTGTAACATAATTACGTATAAGCCGATCACACAGTTAATTATCTTCCGGTTAATTGAGCGGTAATTGTGCACACTCAGCGTTCTCATTACGAGGACGGACCTTTTGAAATGTTCCATCGGCGCGGATCTCACAAAAGGAAGGTCTCGCCGCGCTGTGAATGACTTTGAACGCGGAAGTAATTGCATTCCATCTTTATCCCCGATTTTTAGGCGGAGCGATGGATAACCGACTAAATTGCGCTTCTTATTTCTCTTTAAAAGCCTCGAGATTGTTTTGCGAGCTTTCGATGGAACGGCCTGCGCGATACTGTGTAACCCTTCAGCGTGGAATAAAGAACTGACGGTTTTTGCGGGCGGGGAATAATCGAAGGGTGAAAGAAGTGGGAATTCTAGAGAAGAATGATATCGGTGGCCCGCTATTGTTTTCGATAAAACTATAGCGACGATTGATACATTAAACGAATAAAAGATTGAGCCTGAAAATATATATCTCTCTTAATAATCGATAAATCCTTTGAATTCAACTTCAAACCAATCCACGTACGATATCATCGATACCTCTGAGAACTTGAAACGTCGCCTAATTCGGCGGATTGGAAGTCTCGTTTAAGGGATCCAGATTGTGGGGACCACGGTGAGATCCAGCAGAGGAGAATACAACAGAAGCATAAAAGACGGGGGGCGAAAGGAAATGGATGTCAGACCAAGGAAAAAGTGCGAAACGACGAGGGCGTATCAGCGGAATCGCGATCGTTGCCAGCAGGGCCACATAAATAATTGAAAAGCTCGCCACGTCGCTTCGAGATCCGAAAACCGGAAGTTGTTGTCTCCCCCGTTCTTCTCCATCCGCTGTACCGCAGTGTGGTCCACGGTAGCGCTGCGTGGCTCGTTACGTTTCACTTTAGCGGCTGGATTCGGGCGTCACGTGTCCAGCTAAAAGCGTGAACCAGCTTCCCAGGCTTTTTCCTTTTCCCGCCATCGAGGGGGGGGGGGGGGGGGGGGCGGAGAAAGAGGGGAAAGAATATGTGGGCGGCCGCGGAGATCCGACAAGGTATACCCAGGAAATTGGATGCTTTTATTTCGCGCGATTCACCCAGATGCACGCCGGGATGCGCTTTCACCCCGCGTTCTCGTTCTCCGTCCCCCTTTCGCCGAGCATCGTCATCCATCAAACGAAGTTAACCAGCGATCGAAAAAGTCCATTCGATTTCCCGCAGCTGCGTCACTGTGTTTGTTGCGCTGTGCCCGCCGATGCTTTCCGAAAGAATGCAATTGTGTAAGGACCGAGCGCGGGCGGAATCGAGCAAAGGGACGACGGACGGCTGCTGTCCAAGCAACGAAATAACTCTGTCATTGAAAGTCTCTGAATAAGTTCATATTTGCTCGGCTGCCTCGTATAGAATGTGCGGCGTGAACGAAAGTACATTCGAGATTGGAATTAATGTGAAATATCGCACGAAGCGTCTCCAAATAGGGTGATAAACTCTAGAGATAGCCCCGTCTCGGAAATCATCCTGGATGTGCCTCAGTAAATTGGAGTAATTCTAGAATTCTAATTATGCACGTTTTCTGTCGACGTTTCCCCGGTTGAATTAAGAATTTCCCGCCAGAGGCTCGCGGCAAAGTAGCGCATTTTTTAATAATGCGCGCTCTGGCGAGATTTCGCCGGGGCGGGATGTTTTGCGAGCCGCGAAACTGCGCCCCTCGGGGAATATCGCTGCAGTTTGGAGAGGAGTTGCGAAACACTCCGTCGCAATTTGGGACGTCTTGTCTCCGCGAGTCCCTTATAATCACGGGCTGGTTCGCTTCGAGTGCGAGATAGAAACTCGGAGACGGTGTGTCCCTTGGCCTGTGAGGTACGAATCGTGTCGTCGTATTGTTGATAGCTGCTGCGACGATGGCTCGGATTAACCGCGATCGGGGTTGGCCATTCTAATCTTCCGACTAACGTACGTTTTGAAAATTGAACCCGAGCAAAGTCGTTTTTCAAGTAACATCTTCCCCGAGGCAGCTTTAAGAACACCACGCACACCAAATGCAAGTGTCCACCGCTGCCGCGCCAATGCCACACCTCCACCACTGGCTCCGAGACCCAGCGACGGTGAACCAGACGAGTCTCTCGTCGAAACTCAATTTGCCCGTGGATGTGCAGGAAGAAAATCCCGTTCTGGACGGAAGTTCCCGTAAGTCCTTCTGCTCGAATAATCGAAAGCGGGTGACGGCGCGGAGGGAGGCAGGGATGACGAAACAACAAGATAATTAGTGACGCTCGACGCGGAGCGATTACTCTCAAAGAAGTTTGCCGGCGTTCGCGAAACGTCGCCGGCGAATCTCGAGCGCGGGAAGGTGGGTGCACCGTTTGACGGGATCACTGCTCGGTAAAGAGGATGCGAGCCGAATGCAGCGGAACCGCCTCTTCGAAATACCATGCAATTTGCCGCGTCTTGTCGCGGAGCAGCTTAATCACGGTCGAGTCTCCGAGCGGAAAACGTAGTCGCAGCGACGCCGCCGCACACGTTTGTATGTACAGCGATCACGGTGTGCACAGACTACGCGCAGACACCGCCGGCTGGGCCTGTACGTGTGGGGCTGCGCCTACGGGGGTGTGGGTCGAGAGCGGAGCGAAGCAAAGCAAGCGGCGAGAAGGTTGGCCCGAGGCAACGGTAAGCAACCGATGTCAGTCAGTCAACTGGAAATCGCTTACCGTTCCCTCCTACTCTCTTCCAACCTTCTCGTATTTTACATTTTCCGCCCAACCCTCCCCGCGACTCCAGACCCATCGCCCTCCCCGGCTCTTCCACCTGCACCAACGCCCTTTCGCTCTTCCTCGCGGAAAGCAGCCCCCCCATGACGCGCAGGACCGAAGTTATACTGCAAATCAATTTACCGGGGGCATTCGGACGGAATCGCGCTGAGAGCGGATTATAAATTTAAATGTAAACCGACGTGTCCCCGGGGCGAACGGCCGACGACCACGGGCCCCTCTCTTTGCCAGTATTTTCCTCCACTTCCTTCATCCACGCCCCCGAGGAAGCCTGCCGCGGGAGTGGGGCGACCGAGTCGAGTCTGGGTGGCAAGGCTTCGTCGGCGTTTGTCGAGTAATTGCTGGTTACCGATTTCTCGGGGTTGTTTTAACGTGGCAGGGGAACCGGGGGGAGGTTTTGTGGGCGTCTTCGAAACTTGACGTTTCTATTAGTGCTTCCGTGTCGGCAAGTATTAGCTAGGGAGCTTCGTTTTGGTCTCCCGAGAGTTCCGCTGGCACCTTTGTTTTGCGTAACTATTATTCTCGAGTATTCGACTAAATCAATTTGGATATTGAACATTTACGTTATGGCGGCGTGAGTCACTGGAATTATATATCTGCTGTTAGTAGAATTCTCGGAACCATTTGCTTCTAGAAGCAGTTCAGTCCTGCTTCAGTCGCGGATTCTAATTATCCTGTTTTTGTGTTGAGTAAGTTCGACAGAAATACGCCGAGGCAGTGGTATAAGGGGAAATTAGACGGACCAGCTCGGAACGAGGCAAGCGGGACGTTTTGCCGAGAAACTTAAATAAGAATTGTTGCTGCTGTATAATAAGACAATAAAAGTACGGGTCTTTAACCGTGCTTTGCGAAAACACTTAGCTCCGCGGGGAAACTCGGCAACTTTTATCCGCCTGTTTTTGTAAACATTTCCCACCGGGGACTACTTTACGATGCATTGAAAATCTTCGTAGAGCTTGTTCAACCAGTGAATTAATCGCGAACTGAAGACTTACCGAAAACGATTGGAGGATACAGATTTAATTGAGAAACCATCACGAATTTTATCTGCATAAATGTATTACTGTACGTACAATGCGAGAAGCGAGCGGAGCGCGGGCGCAGTAATAGCAGGTAGTTTATATTTAACCAGCAACTGTGAGACACAAGACACATTTCGCCTCTCGAAAGAAACCTTTCACGATACCTTCTCGTTACACGCCCCGAAGAGAGAGAAGTTCGGACGTGAGTAAGCAGCAAGAACTCGGCAGAATGATATGAGACAAGGAAGGGAAAAGTCGAGTCGAACAGTCACGAAGAGAATGGATGGCGAGCAAAGGGAAGACAAGCGAATGGTTGTTCCGAAACTTGTTCGAGTCTCGGCTCCCTTTGCCTCGGCTCGCTGACTTTCTTTCCTCGGATTCATAATGGCGGAGTCGGCCAAGACGAAGGCTTCCTCGCGCTTTTATCCCGCTCGAGTGGCTCTCGGTATTCGAGGCTTGTCACGAGAACGCGTCAAACCTTCACGCATACGCTCTCGACGCCTGACGTCTGCCCGGTGGCACGGCTAGTTCGCGAAAATGCTGCGCGATGCGCCTGGCACCGTTACGACACGGCTGCCCCGGAAAATCGCGTCCGATGCCCAGGCTTGTCGGGTCGGGTGTTGCGTGATTCGGAATAACGACACTCGAAGTGCTTTCGCGGTGGAAGGAAGCAAACCCTTTTAACGATAGAAGAGAAGCAAGAACTCCGAGGGAAATGCCTGTCACGGAACACGATACGGAGGGTGGGATTTACACACATCCCTCTTCCAGCCAGGAAACTAATTTCGATTGTACTTCCAGCGAAAACGCCCGCAAGTTTCCGAGTTTACGCACATCGTTCGTTCCTGGTTCAACGTTCTTAAACTTCCCACGGGCTGCCTAGTCTACGCACATCGATCAGCAGAACAATAATCTCCAATTTTACTTTAACTAAAGTTCTCTAAACTTTTCGTTCTACGCAAGGCGGTTCTGCAAGCAGCAGCTTTGCGGCATTACTTCGTGTGAGCTTCTTTTGAATATTTCAATGTCAAAATTATTTCCACTCCCGCAGTAGCCGTGAATTTATTAACACATTGTATCACACGCCTGGACAATATTGAAATAGTTTTCAATCGGAAGTCCCTTTGAACGCTTTTATCAACGTTTACGCGACATCGAGGGAACGCACGGCAGAATACCTTGCACGAGGTGGACGGTTTCATTAAATATGAAAGAGTCCGCAGACAGCAGGCAGGAATTCAGACAGAGCGGTGCTGAGTTGAATAATTGGGCGTCGGTTGGTTTTATTAAAACATTGCCAGCTCGACGGCGGGAATCGTGGGAAATGTGTATATGCAAGCATCGGTGATTTATACGAGTTATTTCGCGCTGACGGTGTGCTCGTTACGCCAGGTAGATACGAAAGCTTGTAACAGAAAACGAAGGGGCGGAGGGACGTCGCCTGTGCGTCCGTATGGGGCGACTAGCAGAAACTAATCACGATTTTTCATTCTTCTCGGTGCTGGGCAAATATTTCCCACCCCTTGTCACGCAAGCCCTATTCCCCGCAGAAATAAAATCCCATGCGAAAGCTAGTGCAGGATGCGGACAGCGGTAAGGGTCAATAAACTTATGGAACACTGAATAATCTTCGGAACTAACTACAGACTAGAAATTTCCCAGCGCGGTGCATTATCCTCAGCCAGTGCAAAGATCCACGATACTATCCAACAGAGATTGTTCCCTAAATTCCCTCAGCTCGACGAATTCCCAGACTCCATGATTCGCACGGTTCCAAGGCAAGCGGCAAGGCTTGCATTTCCATTGCAATCTCGCGTGTCTAGCTATCTCCTCGTTCACTGGGAACGTCGCGATGCAAAACCGACATTAACAGCGCGACGAATCGTGTCCGCGATCACGGGCGTACAATCCAATTTCTATCAGGCCGCGTATTTCACCGTTACAGCCTACTAACTTCGATCAACTTACGAGCGGGACTCGGGCGATCATTTTCCCCGGCTCACGGTGCAGCGAGGTCCACGGCCCCATTTTCCATACTCTGTCCCGTTAGCGTTATGCTGTTGTGTGCACGGCCAGAGAGGATGTTATGGATGCGGCGAGCGTGAAATCAAATTTCTAACGATCGAAACGATTCCGGGTGCAGTGGCGCGGCTCGCTGCATAGAACGAGCGCGCTGCAAGACCATGAAAATCGAGACCACCGATGGCCTCGCGGCGGATCCGTCGATCTGGATCGATTGACCCCGGCATCGATCACCCGGCAGAGAAATCGCGACGGCGCAAACATTCACCGAACAAACGAAAAGTCCACCGCTTCCAGCCCCTTCGCTCCGCCACTTGCCGTTGCGCGTTACGGTCTGCGAATGCGCGCGACGCCTGGTCCCGGCCTGGTGGATTTGATTATTTTTCCAAATTGCTCGAGCCACGTTAAATTAGCGCTCGCCCCTCCGAATCGCTGGAATGCGTGGTAAACGATCTTTGTTTGCTGCAGGCAATTTCATTGGCAATCTTTGATGGCACAGAGAAGTAGGGAATACTGGCGGGCTCGGTAGAGAAAGAGCAGGATTCTCGCATTCTCATACGTTTCGCATCCGCGGCCTTAAAGCGCGCCGAAACACGCGGCAAATCGATTCTCGCGCAAACAAAGGATCCATCGTTTCTGCCTCTCGATATATCCAGCCGTGCGGCAACAAATTTCTTCTGTAACGCTCTAGCACGGCCACGACAATGGCTGCGTTCGCTCAATCGGATTTTATTTCGCTCGGGCACATCGTCGATTACGAACGAGCCATAAATTTCGCGATCTGCGTCGGGCCTGGTCTGCAGGATGGCGCGAAGATCCATTCCTCTCTCGCGTCCCCTTTAACGCCGCGGGGCTCGGAATTAAATCGAGCTGCCGTCGACTTTCGCAATTAACTGTTGATTAACACCTGTTTCGGCGGCCGCTGATACGTCGTTGGGATTCGGCGATAACACGTACGCGGCTGGGTGTAGGTATCGCGTCGGTAAAATTCGTAAACGCGCTGGCCACGCAACTGCGGGAATTGATAAATTTATACGCGCGGCGTAAATCGCGGCTGCACAGTGAAAACGAGCCACGATAAGCGAGAAGTGTGTCATTTTCTAGTCGCCGGTATTTCGGCCCGGCTGCGGGATATCGGTTCCAAATGGCGCGGGTGAAAATTCACACCGCGACTCGCCTCGGCGTAGCGTCTGCTTTTCGCGGATTCGTTTCGCTAATTACGCGCCGCGATAAATTCTCTGCCGGCCGGGCGATAACGCGCGCGATCCCCCGCGCGAAAATTATGTCCGACGGTTTTGATTACGGACTCCCTCTGTCGCGCACCCAAATTGGCCATCGTTTTTTACATTCCGCGAAGTCGAACGGGCGATTTGTATCACGGGGCGCAATTAGTCCTCGGTCTCGAAGGTTCCCATTCTCAAAATCCCGTCGCAGCGGCGATCGATGACGTCCCCCGGAAGATCCGCCGCGTTTTTTCTATCCGGCGGCCAGCAGGAAATGGTTGGAAGAGCCCTGAGTATCCGAAGGAGAGGACCACCGAACGATCCATTAACTAATTTATTTCTGGCGAGACAAATTTCACTCTGTCGTGGAGCGTGTAATCAGCGGTAGAGCCGCGCCACCAGCGTCTGCCCTCTTTTCTAGCCGTCCAGCCTCACGCTACTCCCGTCCTCCCTTCAACCGCCCTCCCCCCCGTGATCCTTTCTCATTTACTCCCGCGTGCGAGTAGGAGGCTGCCCGATGAATCCTCCAACTCGGACGGCATTGTCGTAATGCGGAAAGTTGAGGGAATTGGATCCGAAGTTTTCCCGAAAACAGCCGCATCCGGCCGTGTCGGCCATTAGGTGGACGAGAGGGCGGCGCGGATCAGATCGGGTCGCGGGAATCGGAAACAATGATGCGGTCGGTGCAATTCGCGGCACGTTAATTGCCCCTTCGGTTCTGCCCGGCGTTTGTCCGGTCCGCGAATTTTCTCGCTGAACCCGGCCGGTCGCCCGATTGATAAGCGGTGACCACCCAGCTCTCATAATTTCTAACAATTGACTGCGTTTTCGTGGCCCATTCCTGCGAACGACGAACTCCACGCTTGTTCCATGAATCGTCGGTTAATTGCACTGGACGGTGGGCAATACCGCGAGCGAGGGGTACGCGCGATTATTGTTCTGGCTCGCGAAAGTATATATATGTTAATTTGAAAAGGGACGTTTTTTCTAAGATATTTTAACAGCGGGGTGGCTGCTTGCACAGCGCGCGAACAATGGAGAACAGGCAATCGATTGTTCCCGAACAAATTTCGCTTAACATTCGTCGACGACTATCCGCACGCACCTGGAAATAATGCAGCTGCGCCGGCTGCCTCGCGATTTTACGATCGACTGGAATGGACGAAACAATGGTGGTCCCATTATTTATTACCTAGAATCTCCGCGCATTACGCGCGTCGAATTCGCCTGGGTCGCGGGGCGTTACGATTTCACGGCCATTTATCCGCAGTTCAGGATCCTGGGTCTAATCCCCGAGTTTTGCCGCTCCTGTTTTCGGTGGATGCTGCGTGATCGTATCGCTAGCCCGCGAATTATTAACCGTGATCGCGCCATTCGTTCGCTGGCTGAACGTCAAACAGTAATTTCCCTATTGCTGGTTATCCACCACTTTGTAAGGGTTACGGATTAATCTTTCCTAGCAGATTCGTGGTGCCTTTTCGAAAACGTTCCTGGTTCGCCCAAGAGATTCTTGGTGCCTTGCAGCCAGAATGAAAATTTCCAAGTAGCGCACGTAATTGGCACCGCGAATATGTCAAGTGCTTGTTTCAAGCCGGAGATTATGACGGGCTGCTATGACAGAAATCGCTTCTGTACCCCGTATATGGAGAATTCGCTCTCCAGCGAACGACGCGAGTGGCATAGAATCGATAAACCGTCGTGGAACCTTCCACGACTACTTAGGCGAACCATACGAAATTATTTCCCAGCTTCGCCACGACGCAAGAAACCTAAATCCATCGCGCGAAGACGGTCCTATTAAAGGTATTTCAAGGGTGATCATTGTAGCGACAACCGTACCTACAACCTGCGTTCATCGCCGCGCGAAGTGTCTGGTTTTCCAGCGTCAGTTCGCAACGACTCGCGGTCCGTTCCCTGAATCCGCGCTGCCGGCTTGTTTAATCAAATCCTTCGTATTTGTGACGCGGCCAGACATTTACGAGAATAAAAATGTTGCGAGAGTGTCGCGGCGTGAAATATTCGGCGCGGTGCAGCGCCGAGGGACTCGTTAAGCGCCGTGACCCTTGATTGCGAGCGAGCTGGCTTCAACGGCGGAATATTTTCGCGCCACGAAAATTGTTTGATCCGAGGCCGCGCACTTTGTCCGACGGCGGCACGGGTTTACAACGTCGGCGCACAGCGAAACTCGCCTTTCAAGAGAAGCCAAAGCCATCCCCCGCTGCGGATTAGGTAATCTCGCCGTAAAAGTGACGTAATTTATGAAGCTACTTAAACCCTGGCCTCGGGTATAATACTCCCCCGCAACGAGCCTGCCGCGCCCACCCACCATCCTCAGACGAGATGAACTCCTCGAACGGAAATTATCGTTACGTAGCCTGGTCCCCAGCTCCTGTTCTTTCTTTTCTCCAGCGTGTGGGAGACAAATGGCCGAGCAAGCTGCTCATATTAGCGGAGTCACAGGCTCCCTCGTACGACGGAAATTTTAATGCGAAATTACGTTTCAAAACATGTCCGTGGGCAAATAAATTATCACTTAGCCCGTACGCTTTGAGTTGCGCACGAACATTTAATAACACTCTTCGTGTAGAGGGAAAGAAGTAAATGGGTTGGGGATAGTCGAGGCGAAAGTATACATTTTAACGAATCTACTTTACAACGTTTCCGCCGGAAAAGTCGCGGGCAAATTAAAGTGGCAGAACATCATTCCACAAGGGCCAGTCGGAGAGTAATTTATTAATGGTGGCGTGTATTCAAGAACGAACGAATGAACGACTAAAAAGCACTCGTATCATACTTGTTTTACAGCTTTCGCTAGCGTGTGCCCCGTATTGTACACTGGAAGTAGCGAGCGGCGATTTTAACAGCTCTGAATAGAAATAAACGTACGTAGGGACCTTGCTATTGAACCTACTCGCGATTTCAGGTAAGACCTTTCTGCTGGAATTATCTTATAAGAGTGTAAATTCTATTTCTATAGGACTCTGAAATAGGGATAATAAAAATAGGTGCCCTGCGTGTAACGAAATTGGATATCGCGGGTCCCACTGCAAGGCAAGAGATGTAAGTTGATATTTAATCCCCCGTAAAGAGAAACGTTGCGAGGAAACAGAAGCAGCGTTCGTACATGTAAGCATTACAGAGGCATCTGCGACAGGACATTTCACGTGTAACAGCCCCATATAAAGAAACACCCCTGCAGCCCGACATAAAGACACGCCGAGACGGAAAAGAGTGGCGCAATATTCGAAGCCGTCGCGAGATACGGCGCAAAGTGGCGAATTTAAGAATAATACACCCAGGCATTTTGCTCGGGACGTTAAAGCTGAACGAACAACGCGCACGGTCCCTACGTTTTATCGCCTTTAAACGTTTACATCCTTGGAGCGCTCGAAACACGCGTTACACACCACCTCGGGAGCACTGGCGCCTCGTGCTTTCCTAGATTACCATCATAATATGCGTCGAGAAAAGAGCCGCGAACGCATTAAACATCGATTTCCACGCGTCCGTTACGTGGGACTGGCTAGTTCGCATTTCGAAAGCATGTCTAAAGGGTGGTGTTGAAAAGAGAACGAACTCTAAAAAAAAATTAAGCTCGAGGAATACACTCATTCTTCGATGTGACACACATTTTCATTTCCTGCTGGACACGGAAGAAGATGGAGGATCTATAGACCTGAATGCAATCCAGGATTGAACGCGGATGATCGTTATGAGAATCCATCTCGTTGAAGATTACGCGACTTTTATAAGCGTCCGTCAATGTCGTTCGCTTCTCGTGCCGGCGATCTTGAATTAACGAGGAGGTAGGGGGCGATTAAAAAATATGGGGACCGCGAAACGGAAGAAAGGGGAACGTGGACGGAACGGGGCGGGCGTCGAGGACGGTACAGGATCATGAAAGAACCAGCCGTGAGCGATTTTCATACAAATTCCCAAGGCGCCGGTAATCATAGCAAAATTAAGGTCATCCATCACCCACGGGATCCATTCTATTCCGCTACCTCACTTAATAGTATTCCGCTGAGCGACGTAATTTCACTCTGCGCACCTCTCATCTGTCCGCGCGTATGCAAGCCGAGAAGCAGTCGGCAGAGGGATGAAGAAAGATCGACGGAGACGCCGGGCGTCTTTCGCCTCGGCCGGGAGGAATTTAGAGACGACGCGCCAGCGGTGGCAAATATTTGAGTGTATTGTTTGGCCAGACGTTGCCTCCACAAATAAAACGGTTCGTCAGGAAGATGTCTCCGCGTGTAATCCGAGCTGGTAAGTAGAATAGGCGGAGTATATGATGTGACGTAATTGAGCGTGACTAGTTAATGGTTCTGATGACAAAGCGTCTGCACTTGCCATGCAAGTAGAATAAGCACGCGCATGGATAGACAGGGTCTAAGAAGATAAAACAATTTCATCAAAGATTGCCTGTGTGCACTGTGCAGATATATATGCGCATTAGGGTGGTCCTTATTTTTCAACTTCCGATTTTTTTTTGTCTTACCCGCCTAAAATATGAGGTTTGGTGAGAAAATGATATGTGTAAAATTTCAAAGTGATTGGACAACGGGAACCCGTGTCGCATTTGAGTTGAAGTTTTGAAAATATCGTGATTTCTCGTCAATTTCGGACATAATTGTGTTCGTCTATTTTGGAAGTATCAGTGAATATTTTGTAATAAAAGTACAGTTTATTAGATGTACAATAATAATATGTATGCATTACTTCGAAAAATATTGACGAAATCTTTGAGTTTTAGCTTTTAAAATTAGTATACAACGCAGCGTATAAGCCAGAATAGGCGATTTGGGGTCTTAATTGCACTGTTCAACACGTATTTGGATCTGCAATATGCACTCCGAGATCCTAGTACAGTTTTCCGCCTCAAACACGAATCCGTAAATAAAAGTGCTCTATCACCCTCAGTTTTTGAAAAACATGAGTTTTTGTAAAAAGCGCACGATTTTGGGCAAGAATGAGGTATTACGTGAAAACGAAAAATGCTAGAAAGTTCAATTTACTCTCAAAAGACAGAGGAGAGTTTCCTGAATATATCGGTGTATACAATTATCAAATTTGATGGTTTTATACGATTGTAATCGGCCGTCAAAGTTTAAAAAAGTGCCAATGTGTATAATTTCGACGCAATACTTTTGCATTTTTACGAAAAGTTGTTTGTCTAGCACAAATTCGCTCAAAAGTATCGGATTCTGTAGACATTTCTGATGAAGAAACCATTCACGAAAAATGTCGGAACGGTTTTAAATTCGGATTGTTTGAGAAAATATCCAGCGGGAACGCGTGCACGTCGTTTTTCCGCTTGGCGGCAGTGGCGGCCATTGCTCGTCTGACGCGTCTCGTTAGGGCCGTGGCTTCGCGCAATCGACACGGTGCCCCGTAGAATGGGCCTTAGCTATAGGAGTTAAAATTTGTTTTGAATTTTTTTTGGTCTTCGGCTACTTTCGAAGTATCAATGAATATTGTTTATTAAAAATACAATTTCTTACATGTATAATAGTAACATTTGTACATTACTTCCAAAAATATAGACGAATATACAATATTTTTTATTTACTAAAATTGTATTATTCACTAATTCCTCTCAGAGTAAGGACGGTCAAGGTGTCCAAAAAAATGGCACGATGTCGATTGCCGCCTATTAGACATCTGACAGGCAAATGTTCCCCGAAACGCGTTGAAGGTAAACAATTACCGGGTACCTAGTAAAGATCTTTGAATTTCCGCCTCGCTCTGAGCCCCTTTTTGTTCCCGTAAGACGGAACAAAATGAAGATTATATAGATTATTGAAGTTAAAATGATCGGTCGGTGATTCTCGCGCAACCTCGATGAGACCCACCTTAACTGAAGCGGGTCAACGGGGGTTGTAAGGCCCCGCTACGGATCTCCGCCGACACCGGGAATTACGCGGTACCCTCTACGACGGTTTAGCATGGTAAAGGGTGAATAATTGAAAGACTGCATGTAACGGAATACCAGTGGATTGTATATTAAATACCCAGATCAATTAACAGATAACAACAAGAATAGTGAGTGTATGTATGTCTAACTGACAGCCGAATCTGTACAGTTCCCGTAACCGAACGTATCCGAAGTATTTGGGTGTCTTACAGTGTCTGACTCCCCAACGAAGTCATTCCTGCTAGCAACCAGAAATCCTCCCTCCCAGACTGATACCTTGGTGGGCCCCACGATTAATGCACTTCCTATTGGTCGTCACATCGCCAAAAGAACGGCCCACCCAGCCCCATAGAGAGGGAAAACTCTGGAAACCGTAGTTCCGTCTATTGCATGATATACGGGTAAACAGCCCGTCTCCGAAACGTCGTCCAAGGCCCCCCAAAGGTAAAACAGGACGCCTGGCCAATATCACCGAACCCCGGGACCGCCAGAGTCGAGTACACAGAGGGTCATTGAAGCCCCACGTCACTCGCCACCCTCCGACGGTCCCAAGTGTCAGGCAAGACGCGCGACAGACCCAACGTTGCCAGGCAGCCTCATAAATTAGAGGACTGCTTTCCCTCGGAACCTTTCCCGAGCTATTTACAAAGAACCAAGATACGGCCTTCGGCCGATTACGGTGCTGATGGAAGCTCTCCTATATCTACACGATTGTAGCGCGTAACAGTCGGGGCTGGTTGACTACTAACGTTAATAAGGTTTAAACTGTTATTTTGTTACTCATAAAGCGATTTTTATTTTTTGTTTAAATTTCGTGATGTTATAAATATATTATAATTAATGTTTAAGTTGAAAAAATTTTCAGCTTATTATTAAAATATGAAAGAAAGAAATTAATATTTTATAATGAAACAACTCTTGTGACATTGTGTTATTTTATTACCACTGAGATAAGTTACTAATAACATTTTCTTAACTGATGACCAGCATGGAAGGTGTTAGAAAAATATTAAAATACCTTAATTGTTGTCACATTGAGTCAACATTAATAATTTACTCTAGCGAGGGTAACTAAATGGATGACTGGATTTTATACCTCAGGTAGCTGGCTTACGTACTGCCGTGACTCAGACGCTGCTTTATATGCTAAGATTAATTCAAAGATTTTGAGTTTATTGTTGGAAGTAATATACAAATGTTACTATTATACATGTAAGAAATTATACTTTTATTAAACAATATTTATTGATACTTTGAAAGTAGCCGAAGACCCAAAACAATTCAAAACAAATTTTGACTCCTATACCTAAGGAGCATTCTACGGGGCACCGCGTCGAATGCGCGTACCCACGGCCCTGGCGAGACGCGGCAGGCGAGCCATGGCCGCCAGGCGGCAAAACACCGTGCACGCGTTCCTGATGGATATTTTCTCGAACAGTCCGAGTTATAAACCGTTCTGACATTTTTCGTGGATGGTTTCTTCTTCAGAAATGTCTACAGAATCCGATACTGTGTAGCGAATTTGTGCTAGATAAACAACTTTTCGTAAAAATGCAGAAATATTGAGAAATCACTATTTTTTCAAAACTTCAACTCAAATGCGACACGGGTTCCCGTTGTCCAATCACTTTGAAACTTTACACATATCATTTTCTCACCAAACCTCATATTTTAGGCGGGTAAGACCAAAAAAAAACTCAAAAAAAAATTCGACCCCTATAGCTAAGGACCACCCTAATGCGCATACGCAGAAACAGCTAGCAAGTGGAATGAGACCATGTGCGACCAGACAGCCCGTAAGTAGAACAGACAAGCGCGCAGTCACCCGCGGCATAAGTGGAATGTGCCTGTGGCTAGATGGACGTCTGAATATTCCACGCAACAGCTTGGGAATGTAAATAAAAGAGTACACAACCGGTGAATCAGTGTTTCTAATCCTAGCACAGTCCTATTAAAAATATCTAGGTATGTATATCTATACGTATGTATATACCCGTAAACTGGGGGAACTTTGGCATCTTTTTGGAACATTTTGCTGCATAATATAAAAATTAACATTTTTACATTTGCTTTAAGTATCCTATCATAACATTGCATCGCTTGTGGTTGTACTACATGTGTGAAAATTCATAAAATCTTTTTCCTTTTCCTTTTTAATAGATAAGTAGATGCCAATGTTCCCCCAGTTTACGGTATCTGAATAAACGATCAGTAAGTGAAATAAGGGAAGCATGTATAATTAGCCACCCCTCTAAAGCCGGATCCAGACTTGAATGCGTATACGCTGAGCAAGGCCGAACGCGCACGAATGCCGCATGCGCAGGGGTCGAAAGTGCGATGTGTCTCTCGTCACCAGCTTCTGTGCTGAGCTTAGCCCACTCCGCAGTCGTAAAGATGGTATCCCGAAAAGGGGTAGTCCGATGACGGCGCGTGTTTCCGCCTGCGTCGTCCTTCCGTCAAATTAAACACGGATCCCTTATCTTTCGAGTATAAACACGCGCTCGAATTTCAAAACAGAAGAACGCGTTGACGTATTCCGTGCGAGAAAAGGTGGGCCTCGGGGAGGAGATATTGCTGTGAAGAGGGCCTCTTCAAGAGAGTGGCTTTTTGGGACGGATGCAGAGCAGATTGGTAAAGGTTAGGACCAATCGGACTTCAAGCCCACCTTCTCTCGCACGGAATACGTCGACGCGTGCTGTTGTTTTGAAGTTCGAGTGCGTGTATATACTCGAGAGATAAGGGATCCGTCTCCAATTTGAAGGAAAGCGACGTAGGCGGAACCACGTGCCGTCAGTTTACTACCCCTTTTCTTCCTGCGTCCCTCCACGAAGCATATTGCCGGTCCCGACGAGTAATCTCGTGTGATTTTTTAATACAACAGCGAGTCGGTCAGGTTGTATGAATTGAGAACAATACAGGGTGTAGTGAAGAAAAGAAAGACAAATTATTCATTAAAGTGGAGCTTTAAAGTCTATCATATGTTAAATGCATTATATTGTTAAAAATATAATTTTCTTATTTTTCATCAACTGTTTATAACTATATTAGTAATGGATTAAATTCATTCACATAGATTCATCCTTCACGATTAAAAAGAAAAACGCAAGATCATGCCTTCAATAATTTAGGTCATTAAAATTCATTTCTGAAGGCGGGTTTCGTAAAAATCGCCGAAAGCAGGGAACTTCGAAGATTTGAATTTTTTAGACAATTTCGAAACTAGAAAAATGAGTACTTAGCTCTCCCTAATTTCATATGGACTCCAATTCAATATTTCAATATCATGAAAATCCGGGACATCGAGGATTTGAGAAAAGTATCTCATCTGCTTCTATCAACCACGCTGAGCGCAATACGCTCCAAACTTCCTTTGATATGCGGAAGAAAACCGACAACGGTCGGCTCAGGCCATGTGCCTTCGTCGGCATTCGCGAGTGGGGCCGCTTGCGTCGAGTCACCACGAATGACACGTCCACACTAGCATATGCGTTCACGCTCACCCTTTCTAACGTAGAAGCATGCGGCCCTGGCTACCGTTTCACCCGTCCACATCAGAATATTCGTGCGCATTCGGCCTTGCTCAGCGTATACTCATTCAAGTCTGGATCCGGCTTAATAGAGTAGGTGTACGGGCAGCTTGACGCGACTCTGAGTAGAATATACACCCTCCACGTCTAGACAGGCATGCAGTAAGTAGCTTTCACTTTCAATTTCTCGCTCGTAATCGGCAAAGCCATTGGGAGCAACCGAAGCACCGAATTTTTACGGTCGTTCTAAAAGTGCACGCGGCGCTCGTTACGCCCCGTCGTATCGACTGCACCGCCGGGCCCTTTCACTTTTCGAACCGTTCGCCTCGCGACCGCTTTAAATACTTAACGACTCGCGGCGACGATGGCGTTGTCATAAATTTCCCACCATACGTTCTTCTGATACAGTCTGGCCACTGTACAGGGAACGTCGGTGGTACGGGGGGCATTAACGTTTTATCGGGCGCGTGCACGGCGGTATCTCGTGAGAAATGTTTTCCCGGGGAAAAACGCCGGTTTTGCAATTTTTCCCGGGCGCGGCGCAGTTTCTCAAACGGTAGCATTCAAGGAACAGGTAAAAGGCGAGCACCGACGCCGCTGGCCCGTATACGTAAGCGTAACGATATTTCTCGCTTCAAGCGCCCCCCCCCCCCCCCCCCCCGCCCGCCCAACGTCTGCCGGCTGGCTGGCTTGCCTTTCGTTAACGGGCGAACTTCGAGTGAGCTTTTATATTTTTTAGGGGTCTATTCGCGGGCGCTTTTAGTTAAAGGAGGACACCCGGTGATAAATCGTTCAACTTTGAAAAATAAAGTGCCGAGAACGGAAGTGGGGATGGAGGTAATGAACGGCCCCGTGAATGCTGAATGTTTGTAGTTCTCCGCGTAGGAAAGTTCACCGAGCAGGCACCGAACGCGCAGCTAGACTTTACGGCCGTTTAAGCTCGCCCTGTTTTTGTTATCTTCGGATCAGGCAAGGAGCGCGAAAAATGCCAGGCCGCGCGCGCGAATTCGCGGGAATTATTGCCGCGACATGGCTATCGAACGTACCGCGGTAGGAGAAAGATGGACAGGCTGAGTGCCATTACGTTCAGCTGGATATATATCGCGGGGTTATAGCGGTGAATGTCAGATTTTAAGTTATCTACGGCCGGAAGCGCGAAAGAACGTATCGAAAAGCCATAATGCGTATTCCATTCCGGCGGATTTGCAGAGTTTATCCGAAATTATTGCTGCTCGTACAATACGGCGCGCTCCAACCAGGTACGAACGATCATTTTTCCTTCCCCGGGGGGCATATCCTCTTTCACGACGCCTTTTACAATCGTACATCTCCATATCTTGTTGCGCGCACACTTAAACCGTATTTCCGCGGGCCGGCTGGGGGAGGTTGAAGTTTTGTTGCCGAGCAACTGCAGCGTAAAAATGAAAACGTCCTGGCAGTTCTTTCGTTTAGAGAGCACTTTGTCGGGTGTATGATTTCTTGACGTCCGCGTCGGATGAAATACAAACAACCAGGCGAGGCCGATAAACTGTAGGAAAAATCAAGGGGTCGGATTGTACAGTGAAGAGTTTCGCCGGAGCGAAGCTCTTGGCGAGGCGATGCATGGTATAATTAGTAAAATACAACTGTAGAGACGCAGAAATGCGGAAACGTGGAAATTGCGGTGAATTTACAAACGTTTCCGCGTGGAAACACAAAACTGTATGGAAAGTATAATTATATAAATAGTTATTATAGGATATAACTAATAGAATAGTTACTTTAGGAGCAGTATTATTAATAGAAGGCTGAATGATTGACCCCTATCACTGCGCGTCGCGCCATTCCGAATACGCCCCACAAACGTCTCACTTATCATCCCTACCTCGTATGATTTTCCATAAAATCGACACGAAATAATCGAAAAGGGGAGCCCGAATGTATTCCAGGTGCATTGTTATGCGTACCCTGTCGAACATGATGGACGGAAACTGCTCAAGTAAGCGCGCCATGCATTCGCGCTCTAAGCTCTACTTAGACTCCGTGAGAAGAAAAGGGGCAGGAAAGGGGTCGGGGGCGAGTCTTGTCGAAAAATTGTAAGAAGTTTCGCAAGACCCTGTCGAAGGCCTTTCCCACTCGCCACGAACTTCGTTCACTATCCTGGTCGAGCGAAGGGGTCGCGTGGGGTGGAGGGATACGCCTCCGGAAACAGTAATTTTTCTTTCCAGACCGATCTCACCCCGCTGCTCCTTCTACACACGCTGAGAGGGACTTAAGTGTGGCCCGATGGCGGTAGCCTCGTAAGAGCGGAAGTATGACAAATTGAAACGGCCATCGACACGAGCGATCTCCAATCATATCGACTGCTACGAGCCGCCCTTCAACTTCCCCTCTCAACTTCAAACTCGGGGACAGGAATTGTGCCGTTAGCTACGCTCCAACTTGAAAGGGGTCACCGTTTCCGCGCTGGTATTCCATAGCACGTGTTCTCTCTATTATTTAAATATTAGTCCCCGAATGAAACTCGAGACGCTGAATAACGAAGTTCGAAAGAACGTTACGTAAAGCCAGCCGTTCCTTTCTCGCCGTTTCCCTCGATATTACAGCTTTCACGCCGAGTGACAGGCGCAACGGGGAAATGGATTGGAACGGCATGAAAAAAGCCCCGGCGAACAAATATCGCGGGTGGGAGATTTATTGTAATAACAATTTTCATGCCGGCAAAATGCATTCGGGACGTACACGCGACCAGCCCTGTACAAACGGTTAATTCAATTAAAAGTATGAGACAAAAATAACGGCACAACCGTGCGCCCTGTCCGAAGTGATTAAAAACACTTTTGATTAATGTTGAACGACCTCGGCCAATGCGCGAATGTCTCCCAACAGCCGGGGTACTCATTCGCGCTACGGTTTCGCATTAACGAAACAATTAACGGCTCCGCCGGTGACGGGCGCGTATTATCGTAACGTTATTTTTCCGCGTTCCGAGCCTGTGTACTGATTAATTGAAATATGTTTCGTCGCGATTATTTCACGATTCATGTGCTCGAGTCCAGCTTCACGTTTTATAGCTGCTCTGAATGTAATTAATTATTGGTATCGAGGGCTCGGCGATAATTAATACATACCGAAACGGTTGCCTCCGGATGAAATTATTTTTCAGAGGCGCGACTGACGGCTCAACAAAGCAATTGGACGATAAAACGGTTGAGATATTTTAAATGTCAGCCAATTATAATTACGATACGCCGAAACTGCGAAATAATTCAAAGCAGAGAAATAATCCAACCCGGGCTGACGATGGACAATCGAATAATAAACATTTGAAAGTCGAGCCGTTCTGTGACCCGAAGGACCACAGAACCAAGTGGTTACCACTTTCGATGGGCAAACAGAGTCCTTCGTGGACATTACTTTGCTCGGAAGCAAAGATCTCCGACCGAGGATCCACGATAAGATAGAGAAATGCAAAAGCCACTTACGCGGTGCCGTTGTGTTGTCCGATGGAGATCAATCGATAGATTTGTAGCTCGACCCGCTGGCCAGTGTCTGGCACGAATCTGTACGTACACCTCGAGGGCCCTTCAAGGGACGGCGACTTTATTTGACCGAAGCCGCGATCCGATTTGCTGAACAACTGCCTGCTGTCCAGCGTTATATTGCACACTGGAATAGAGAAAAGAAATACACTTGGTTAGTCCACCGTCCACCTGAGAAACTTGTGCCGTTTTCTAAGGGCGAAAGGGAATCTGATTACTTCGTTTCTTCAGGCGTTGAAAAGCCTGCAGGTTTCAGTTTTGAATTGCCCACTTTGTAACGGTCCATTAGCACAGTCGACCACGATGCACTCTTCGCGGGTTAGAATCCGCAATTCGCTACAAATCACGCGCAATGGACGAAGCACATTCCCTGATCGTTTGCTGTTTTATATTATTTGAGTGTTTGAATAATGCGAGATTAAGGGTGCGTTCCGATTTTCCCAGTGAGTGCAGAAATCGCAGCGGTTCATGCGGTCTTGAAATTTAAAAATGCTACTATGGAAAAAGAGACGTTGTTTACAATAACCTCGATACTATTAAATAATAGTGATAATGAAATCAGCAGCTGTGATTCGTCTGATGAAAGCGAAAATGAAGATGATATTAACTTGCCATTTAGAATCAGAATTAATATACATATCATTAATTGTAAACAAAACACTCGGACAGATTATGTTTGCCTAAAAATTGACAGATTATGGAGAACATTGTGGAGGTTATTCCGGGATATTCGATAATAAGTATGTAATTATACATTTGTATTAAAAAAAAACATCACATGAAGTTTCTCCGGAATAACAACGTAAAAAAGTGGCATTGTAATCATGAGAGAATTAATTGTTTTTATTACTTTTCATTAAATTGTATCAGCTATTTCCAATAGAGAAATTCAAATAGGGTAAACGCACCAATGAATGCACACTTAAGAGATTTTGAAACTATTAAAGTCCAATTCTAAATAATCATAATATTAATAATTTTTTGGCAAAACAAAATCAGATTTCTTAATATCTATACTTTTTTATAACGTATAGATTTCAATTGAAAAACTTGGATAAATATAATTAAATAAGATTAAAAAGAAAAAATACAGATTTCACCAGTGAATGAACAATATTAACCAATAAATGAACATTCCTAACCAGTGAATGAACGACATTTCGCATATGCGAATAAATGAAAAAAAACATTAAAAAAGACCGAATTAAAGCTGTCTATTACATAATACGTATATATGCATATATTATTTCATAAAAATAAATATAGAATATAGAATATATTTGTTTATTTCAAAATTACAAAAATAATTGCAATATATTTTCAGAGTGGTGTAAGCAAAATGTGATAATTACAAACGTTCTTACATACCACACATTATATTGCACTCAACTTAAAGAACATATAATTTATTAATCTATAATTATTTAACGAAATAAAATCTGTTGAAAATAATGTCAGTCTTCCTCAGTTTAAATAATACTGATAAGAAATACTTGAGTATTTAAAAAATAAATATAATCTATATTTGGAATGTAAAACTTTTCCTTATGTCTTGAAATAATCTTATTTAGTACTTTTTTTTGCTTTGCTGCGTATGTTCTTCTTTTCAATTGGCTTTTCCTTTTTACTTTGTTGAATCATTAAACGTTCCTGTTTTCTCAATTGTTTTTCTTTTTCTAATTGCTCTTTTAGTTTTCTCTTTTCTAGTCGTTCTTCTGTTTTTCTTTGTTTTTCTTTCTCCTGTTCTTCGATTGCTTTCATTTTTTCCACTTGAGCTTTCTTCCAGTTACTTGACGTTATGGCGTACACTTGTTCTGTGTTTCTTGTTCGCATTGGTTTCTCAACTTTTGGGTAATGCAAATGTTTTCCCAGAATCCCTACAGGCTTTGAGGATTTTGGCTTTACAGAAACATTTGATGCACTCATTTGCGTAGTCTCAGATACAGCCTTAACTCCTGGCATAGGGTCTTTTACTTCTACATCAATACAATCAACTGATTGAATATCTGAGACAGTTTTTGGCTCTAGATCCACAAACAAGTCCTGAACATTGAATATACCTTCATTATCTTCGCCAACGAATATGTCATGACCATTAACTTCCGGTTCATGGTTTATATCTATTACAGATAGCTTTGTAAGGTCAATAACTTGAATATCATCAGAAAGAAAAAGTTTATCATGTGTTACAGTCGACTCAACAGCTCTAAGATTAGGATTAGTTTTTTGACTAGTCGAAAAGGGATAATTATATTCATTACCAGTTGTAGCTTTCTCTTGCAAAGCATTAGTACATAAATCTGTTATACCGATATCATTGTTATTATTATTTAAATTTGTCTTGATTTGAACAACATCAGCATTGTTTGCTTCATCTATGTTGTGACTGATACTGTCAGTGTTACCTTGATTATACTTTAATTTTTTCCATATCGAAAATAAAACTGTTTCTCTCTCTGGAGTTTCATTATTTGCATAAGCTTCTTCGAACAAATCTTTTAAATCCTGAGGAATTTGTTCCTCAATACTATTTAATACCAATGAAGTTTTATTGACATCAATATCATCTGATGTAAATTCTATTTCTTTTCTTCTTTCTGAAATACATTTGGTATAATCAATTGTATTAGGATTAAATGGAAACAAGCCACAAGCTTTAAAAGCATTCTTAATAATGTCTTTTTTCATTGAGTTCACATAAGCTCGATTAAATATTGTAGCAAAGTTCACTTTTGTAATAGATTTAGTTGTAGTCTGCTTGTGCTCTTGCACTACTTTTCGCCATTCAATCTTCAATGGCCTAAATATTCCTACGTCACATGGCTGGAGAATGTGGGTTGCATTTGGTAATAAACAAAAAAGTAAAATTCTTTTTTCCACACAAAACTCATGTAAATGTAAATTTATGTGTGATTTGTGTCCATCCATTAAAACTAACACTGGAAAAGTAACTCCATTTTTTATGATTTCTGGATACAGCACATTGGCTATATACTCAAAAAAAGTTGGACCAGTCATCCATCCACTGTCACTCTTTCCAAAACTGAATCCATCAGGCATGGTGTTAATTATGTCACGTGCAATTCGCTTCTGAGGGTAAATGATCAGTGGTGTATAAGAATATCCATTTGCAGAAACAGTACACAATACTGTCATCGACTGTTTTTCAGCACCACATGCTACTGCATAAAAATTTTGCTGACCTTTTTGCCCTAAAACCTTTCCAGTCTTAGGACACAAGTTAACTCCTGTTTCGTCTAGATTAAAAATTCTTGCTGGATCATTAAGAATCTCAATTGCATTTTCCTCTTCTAAATAAATTTTTAACGCAGAAAACCACTTAATGATTCCTTCTTTAGTAATTGATGCTCTTGCTTTTGAAAGAACTTCTGTGTTTTTATTAGTAATTTGGGGATGCCTTTTCAAAAATAATTCTACCCATTTCCTTCCAGGCAAATTATTTTTAAATGGATTTGGTCGCTCCACTTCCAATAAGAAGTTTCTCACTGATGCTTTAACAGCTTCCATGTTTAAAGGAAATCCCAAGTTAGCACTATTGAGAATCCACTTTTCAATTCTCATTTCTTCTACATCCGTAAATACTGTTGCGGGACCCATTTTTGTTTCAATTGGAACGGTATTACGTACTTTGGTTGATAGTGTGCTTTTGGGAATTCCATAAATTTCCGATGCTTTATTAAGACTAAGCAAACCACTTTGTACATCTTCTATGGCTTTATACAATTGTTCTTGTGTATATGCAAATCTTTTATACCTTCTTTTAAGTGATTGTTCTCCTTCTGTGGACATTCTATTACCTATGAAATTCATGTCAAAAGTAGTAACATAATAAAATACATTCATGAATATATATTTTTTTAAAACAAATTAATATATTCTGGACATCTAATCTAAGAAAGTTAAATATTTTTAAACTATAAATTGAAAGGAAAAAATTCTAATATCCAAAAAGTTTAGTCCACAAAAGAGAAACCATTCACTGGTACATTCATACATATTATGTGTTCCAGTGCATGAACACATCATTCATTTACTGATCCAAATGTACTTTCAGTGTTCCGGTATTTGGACAGCAATTAAATATATCTTCCTTTCAATTTTTCTGTAAATCCAACTTGAAACGTGAAATCAAATATAATAAATTTTATAAAAACTTAACTTTTATGTTATTTGATTCGCATATTTCACTTATATCGTGATAAATATGAGGGGACAATTAAGGTTTACCTTATAGCAAACGCTCGACAAACGACTCTCGGCACGTGCAGTGCACTTACAAACAGTTTTAAGGCTATGTTCGCAGTACAATTGACTGCACGTGGCGCGAAAATTGTTTAAATATGAAACAAGAAATTGCAAAAAAACAATATTTAATCATTTGCTTATTGTGCTAACTTATTTGACTCGTTTTTATATATAAAGTTCATTCACTGGTACGTGTTCAGTTATTGGTGCATTCACCCTAATCAAAGTTTGGAAAAACAAATACGCATGCGCGCGCGCAGTGATTGCTTCACCTCTGAAATTCTGCGTTTGCTGCACGCTCGCTGCACCGGAAGTAGCATCCTATTGGTGGAAAGTGAGAGAAATTCTAGGGAATCGTACGATGCCACCAATACGATGCCACCAATTTCATGCACTCACTGCGAAAATCGGAACGCACCCTAAGTTACTGCGACGACACGCGAGGCTACTGGAAAAACGGCGGGATAACCTCAAAATTGGAGTTGCAGGGAAGATCCAAGGTTCAATGACGTCAGAAATGATGGAGCGCGGGAAATCGATAAGTGCGAATACTGGCCGCTAGAGGCGCGTTTCATTGAACCCGCTGAATCGATCGCGCTTCAAACGTGTTAAACTGACGCGTATATACAACAGGATTAGCTGCTTAGTCGTATTACAAATAGGTTTACGTTTGTGTTAGACTGAGATACTGCCTCAGTTAATAAATAAATCTACCAAAATAGGGTTAAGTTAAATCGCGTGTACGCTCTTTTGTCTCTTTATTCCCCCAATTCCTATAAAATCGTCCAAACCGAGATAGGGTATGGTTTGATAATTAGAATATATTTCGAAATCGATTAGAAAGTATTTCTTAGAAGTTCATGTACCCTTTCTCAATATACTGTATAATCTACGTGCAGTCATTCGTCTGCTAGCAATTTTCTATCAATCTTTCTTTTAATTAATATTTGACAACACTTCTGCTCTAACTAAAACGAACTCGCTTCAAACACACCTGTTGCACCTATCTACCGATCAAAAAGCGCCTGTTTACGGCCACCGGGCAATATTAATTAAAAGCGTGCATAAGTTGCACTCTAGAAATAAATTGAACTTTTTGCCGTCGGTTGCCGCGTGAAGTTGTTGACTCGAGTAAGGTAAATCTCCCTATTTCTGCTCATGTCCCCATTTCTGCTCATTTCGTATTTTTCTTATTATTATAAGCGTTACGCTTGTACTATAGTTGCAACAAAATAATTCCAAATTATTTGAACATTTATACGAGTGTTGCACGAGGTTGGGGCTAATCAAAGTGCAGCATAAGCAACGAAAAACTTTTAAAACGAGAGACTCATGATTTTTCGATCGTGTTCTAGTTGGTTGTGCTAAGGAACAGGGTCACTATTGGTATTCGATAATTCGGCAGAAAATAGTTTTTGCAGTAAAAGTTCTTATTTAATAACAAAAACAAATACCGTATTGTGCTCTGGATTTAGATATTTTACTATTTTTAATTTTTGTAAGTAGAAAACAGGTGAGTAGGTTTAGGGTCAAGTGAATCACCGTCATGTCCGCATTTCTACTCACCAAAATTTTAGTAACATAACCTCACAATTCAATGTATGCTGTAACCTCTATTTCTATTCGAAGGCATTTTACTTTTTGTCTATCATTATTTTATGCTTTACTGTTGTGTTATAAAACCTCTCCATAGAAGATGTAACTTACTTTAACCTGAAAAGGCAACATATTATGTGAGCAGAAATTGGTACAAATGATGAGTAGAAATACGTACATCGCTATTTTTCGTGAGCAGAAATACGGACATTTATTGCATTGTATTTAATTACAAATTACTAATAGTTAAATATCTTGAAATATCTTTCTTAAATAGTTTTCGAATTGGTTGATTTATGATTAAAGAATTAATCAATTACTCTAAAACTATTGATCACAAACAAATTTTTTACATCTTCTTTATGACGAGTAACCTCTTAAATGAGCAGAAATTGGGACAGTCACCTTAAAGGGAAGAAAATCCTACATTTCATTTTGGCAAAGTGACGGCGACGCAGCGAAGCCTTTGATCCTTGCCAGGAGTGTTTCTTTCCGCGAAGAATACAATTTTTATACGCGATTCCTTATTATTACGTAAAGTTTATGTTATATCGCGTTATACGATGAGGTGCAAGTGCGATATCATCACGGAACAAAGATGCTGCATCCTTCATAACGATTTTTCTTGCTTGCACCCCTTCGTCGTCGCCAGGCGAGACGGGACCTCGTCCTTTCCATTTGAGGCGTCAGACAGTCGCGACACGCAACCTTGTGAATCCAATGTACATCCCGAATCGATACTTAATTGGCGTCCGCAGGACGCCACATCGAAAACTTCTGTGACTGTACCCAGAACGAATTACACTGTTTTATTACCGTACTTCGTGACCCATTGGTTACTCCTGACGGGCAAAAATCTATTAGAGAGCCTTTCAGAACTTCCCAGCAGTGGGACAATGTCGTATACCGTTCTTCTTATGTATATCGCAAATAAACGCTTTGAAAATCCCGTCGATAAACTGTGACAGCCTCGAAGCGACGTGGAAGCCGTGAACGACGCGAGATCTTATTATTTTCTCTTTCTATCGCAGCGATATCTTTTTAACTGGTATGTCAATAAATTGATTAACTGGAAACTTTGCAAGCCCCGTCAGCTTCATCAGTGGATCGTTAAACTCGTACTTGTACCTCCCTCATATATCACGAGCATTCTATAGAAAGTAAAAGTAACGCGTCATTAAGGCTTCCATCGTAATTACACGACGGGCGTACGTTCCATCCGTGCGTATAAGAAGGATTCATAGGAAAGAAAGGTTTGATGGATGGCGGGGAAGGGCAATAACGTCAGGAGTAATTAACGAAGAGACAAGGTAGATGGATGAAGGGCGGAAAGAAACTCCGATGTAATCAGTTGTGGCAAAGAAACGGATGAAATGTGGTGGTAATTTCGATGGCAGGGTGTGCGCTTCGCCCGATCTACCGCACCGAGGTCCGAATTCAGATCGTGCATTTGCTCATCGATCCACCGTTTCAATTATCAACCGTATCGATCAATTCTGCGGCTGACAATCGAGGCAGCCGGTGTCTTAATGGTGGCTTAATTCGAAATTGTGAATATGGAGACGAATGATAATGGAGCATAACGACGATACTTACTGTTGGAGCAATGCTGCTCCAGCCCGCATTGAGCGCATCTGTCCGGCGACGCTGCACCGCAACTGCATCCTCCAGACGGGACGCAGCACGCGCATTCGTTGCTCGACGAATTAAAACTGCAGGCACAGCCCTTCGTCGTCTGTGTCCAAAGGTCCACTTGACCTGGAACGAGACGCGAAAGAGTTAGAAAACGGGAGGTCCAAGGAGTCTCGGCGTCTTTGTAAGACATCCTATTAGGACATGGTACACACGGTGTACGTTCTTCGCGAAGAAACTTCTACTTAAAGATTACTTACACTGACTCACAGAGTTCACTCGTCCTGATTACACGTACAATTTTATCTCTGAAAATTTGATTGTCTTTTAAATTGGACGATGGAACCAACATGTCAGTCAGTGTACATACGTATGATTATTTTCTAAATCTTAGACACAAGTGGATTACAATCCCGCTTAATAACAGGATAATTAAGTACACCATGGTTCGGGATGTCTATATAACACCACGCATTGGATCGAGTGCAAAGCGCATAGCATTCGGCTATCGGTTCGTATGGTATCGAACTTTTTTAACAGTTCGTCGATCGCTACCTGAAATCCGAGGAAAAATAGCTAGCGCATTTTTGTGGTCCAGTGACGAGGGAACCTATTCGGATCACAATAGATCCGAACTGTAGCCAAACGTGCATCGGCGCTAAGCCGTTTCGAAAATGCAATTCTTCGTCTAAAGTGGCAGAATGCGTGCTCGGTGCATCCTGTTTTCTGCGCATTTCGTGCCGATTGGAATTGCAGCTGAACCGATTTTCCGTACACCCGCGACCCTTTGTCTTTCGGCTTCGCCCTCGACCACTCGATCCGATTCCCACCTAACATTCCGACGGTGGTATTACGTTTTTTCGCCGTTGCACCCGCCGCCCCCGGCTCGCCCTTGCCCGCCAGTCTGTTGGCTAGCTTTTTTTCCGCGTCCCTCTTACACTGTCGTGTCCCAGGACACCTATAAATAGAAATGCAGTGAAAAACGGAGCCGGAGGCGGAATATAACCCCCGGACCACCGATTGCTCATTGTTTTTGCCCGCTCGTCCGTGTTTCTTTCAACTTTTATTGCACCCTTCATTGCACGCGTCCAACCCGCGGACGAGGCTCTGCCCGGGAACGAATCGTGGCAATTAATAAACTGTCGTTTTATCAAGATGCCCGACAGCGCTTCGGGGAAGTTTATTCATATCTGCGCGGGCACAGGCTGAATCGGAAGCGACCGACAGTGACGTACACGAATGGATGTCGCAAGCGTAGTGGAAGACCGTGAAACCCGAGCCCTATGAAGAGGGTGTTCTTTCATATTGAACCTCATCATTGATGGACAATATGAAAGAATCGAATTACTTATTCGCAAAACTGTCTAATGACAGAGATTTATGAGGCACACTTTCATCCTCACTGTATGGTCACTTTCACGTTTAAAAGCTGCAGTGATGGTAGCAGGATTAACTCCGCCATTGAAGCATCGACACCCGGAATTAACTAAAATCCAGCGAAATTCGGGAACGAGGGTTGGCCGTTCATTGCGCCCGTTCGCGTGGGAGAAGCGTTTCCCGTTAGCATCCGATTGCAAACCGCCGGGAACAAATTGCAACGCCACCAATCGCGTATCGGGACCGCGGGTCGATCGAGTGGCGGCTACCTGAACGCGGCGAAAGGAAAACACCCGACACCGAGTCGACGTCTAATAGAGATTTCCGATTGATTCTGAGAAGGCGCGTGGAGATACGCGGCCGTGATTGATTGTCTTCTTCGCCGACGGTGGAACGGGCCAGGTGGAGGCGCAGGAGGGCCAGTAGGGCGATGAAGGCGACGAGGGCCCGGGACAGGAGAGATAAAAGAGAGGCGAGTGGCAAGCGGGAGAGCCGCGGAAGATGTAGATCGCGGCGAAGGAGCGGAGAGAGGAGAGTGGTGGGTGGGGTAGATTGCCGGGGAGAAGGACGGCGTAGGAAGAAGACATAAATTCCGTGCCAGTGTAAAAAGGGCGTTAAGAGGAGAAGCCCCGGCACCCCCGATATGTCAATATCCCGAGGAAATACGGGGCGGTACTTGGCCAGAGGGGTAGTAAAAATAAAGCAAACTTTATTGCCGCCGCCGCCGCCGCCACCACCACCACTGTCGTCGTCGACACCATTGGGGCCGCCTCTGGAAATGTATTTCAGAAAAACGTCCATGTAGGCGAGCGCTTTAGGACCGTGAATGTGCTAGAAAGGTGGTTAAGAGGAATGCTGGCTGGCGGGGTGCTCGGATTTCAAAGGATTTCACGGGTGGAAGGGAAACGTGGGAGAGAGCCGAAGCAGAGGTAGCCGGACATTTCCAATTGGATTCTTTATCCATCGATTCGGGCTTGATTACGAGGGTTTGTTTAACGTCACCAACGACAAGATAACGGGGCAGGGGGGCTTCTGCTGGGATTGCGAGGCGGGGCGAAAGTCACGGGATGCTTGATACTTTTTAGGAGTGAAGGTAAGTTGTTGGGTGGTGCGCTACGAAGGCGCGGCCTTGGGAATCGAACGCTAAAAGTGAACGAGTCAGATGGATGAGGAGAAGATGAAATCCCGAATAGAGGGAATCTAGTGCAAACATAGGGTAAGGAGGGCAGCCTCTGCGACTCTTCCTCCTACTTTATTGCCAGAATCTCCTTCCACTGGAATTCCTACCCCAGCCGCAATTTCTTCCTTTTCACCTTCACTCGGGACCATTAAGGTCCGTTCGCACCCCCACGGTGTGCTCACGGTAATCCACGTAGCGAGACCCATGGATCACGAAGTGGAAACACATGGAGCAAGGGGTTATGGTGGCGCTCCCTTTTGCGTGGGAATTTTTGTTTCCACCCACGTAATGGGGATTTGTTGCTCGAGCCGTTTGCCTGATCGCCGCTGTATACTTTTGATGTCGAAGTGGGACTAATAGCGATCCTAATATCCTACTCGCTTTTCAATAACTATCCATCCCCAATGCATCGTTCGATAAGCCGTGAAACATTGCGGATATAACGGAGTCGTTGCAAGATAATCCAGAACTATGGCGAATAAAATCGAATATAGAAATGGGATCGTGACGAATGGAACATCATCATCGATATCGCAGAGGCGAGTAAACAGCGCGGCCAACGTTGACAAATTAATAACGTTGCAGCCGGGGGGGGGGGGGGGGGTGGAAAAAACAGTGGCCCGAAACTAGAGAAGGTGAAAAATGCGTCGCGTCGCGCGTGTATCAACACGGCGTCCAATAAATTCCGGCCCGGGGCCGTCGAAGTTTGTAGTTTGTACAAATTTCACGGAAACGTGGTCCTACTTCCGTCCCCAAAATTCGACGACCCCGGCGAGGACCGAGCGAGTTGGCGACTTCTCGATCGCGTGAAATATCGTCGCGAGCGCAGTCGACGCGAATTTTTCCTGCAAAATACCGACGCCTCGTCGCCCGTCAGAATTTATTATCGTCCTAAAGTTCCGTTCTGGAAGCTATCAGGAAATCAGGTTACTCGTCCAGTCGCCGCCGTGGACCCTGTCCAAGTGGCGGTCGATCGGCGAGATCTGGATGCCAGCTTCCGTTAACGGTGGGCCCCGCGATGGCTGGACGATACCTGCCCGCTTTCCATCTAATGCCGACGAGAATGAACGACCTCCGAAAACCGGTTCCCTTTCAGGGACGATCACCATTCCGTCTATTACCATGGTAATGCGCGTGGCTTTCGTCGACGGAGAGCAGCTGCGCGAAAGAGCCCCGGCCTGGCGCGCGTTTAAACGAAAATTATTAGACACCGCCGAAGGGCTGACCGCACGTACGGGACAGTATCGACTGCCATTACGTAGCGGGCCCCTCTGTCGGATCGTAGTATCACGATCTACCGGAAGGCAGCTAACTGAAATTGACCGTCGTGTCCGGTTCATTAGAATTTAACGTCGGCCAAAGTGAACGGTAAGTGGATCTTTTCCTTCCCCTGCCGACCAACGTCCTATCCCCGCTGTTCATTACCCTTCTAATTAGCGCTGAAAGATTCACGCTGTTTTCATGGCTCGCAATCGTGCAATTTGATTGGGATCGTGTCTTCATTGAGCGAGGGAGGTAGATACGCTTCTATGAATCTTTCAATTTCACACCATTACACGGCGCTTAATTCATATCGAGTTCAGACAATTAAGTAGGTGTATACACATACAGAGTCTGTCACGGACAGCGCTAATCAGAGATTTCTGTCCGTCGGTAACCCCCAGCCAACCGACACGGAATTCTCATCTTCCGCGCCGCATCGAATCCGCCGCCGCCGAATCTATCAACCACCCCCCGTTTCCATCCCTCTGGCCATCCCCTTCTTCCCGATGCGGGCTGCAGCCGGGTGTCAATTAGTTCAGGCCCCGGTTTCGGTTTTATGACGGTTTCCCGGTCACTGTGCTACTTGGGATTCCATCCACATCTCCATGCATTTGCACTTTAATTGGCTTCGCGCTGCCTCCGTCGCGTCCTATCCGCTCTATATCTCTTCGCGCGCCATAAATATGTATAATACGGGGGCGCGGACACGCGCGGACGCCGCGTGTGCGCGCCCGTCACACGCTGACAATACGCGGGCGAGCGGGCGGCAGCCCGTGAACCTTGTGCTCGTGCACAACGGAGGGGTGCACCGAGTCGCCGGCCACGGCCAACTATTTTCCTCGTTAGGCAGTCATGAAACGCGCGACATTTCGAAACTCCCCGCGATCCCGGGGACGTTGAGTGATAAATGCACTGCCAAAGTGAATCAGTGCGCTGGCCCGCCTATGCTCCCACGTATCGCTTTGTTCGTAATGATTTACTGGGCCCGCTCAAGTGTTAGAATTATCGGGACTGATGCTGGGCAAGCCTCACTGGCCGATGGACGTGCGCATAGTTTTCGATCCTGGTGATATTGTGGATTTCATAGGGGAGAAATAACCGAGATTTCGTTCCTTCTACAGGATACAAGGGTCTGCCTCTGAAATCGTGCGATATTTAAGACAGTTCGATGGTCCAACATTTGGAAGCGCGGTATCTATCTCATTAATCACCCCGCGTTCCTCGGATTAATCCCCGACGCGGAAAAAAATGAAGAGATTTAAGCGAACCAAGTCGAAGGAGAGCTTTCGTCCCCGAGCGCGATCATTGATCACTGTCTGGTGGGTAATATAATAGAACTTGCAGCTCGGACGATCTATTGTCGCCTGACGGATCAGAGACGTTAGTTACGGAATCTGCGTCGCAGCCATTAACGCTCGACTACTCGGGCCCGACGAAATATTGGACGCCGCTACTAATTTTACCACCCCCCGCCCCGCAGATATAATTTTGGTCCCCCGCATCTGCTCCGGCTGATCAAGAAGATTAGTCCGCGCGAATCCCGATAGTTACAGAGGAGCATTACCGAATCTGTTCGAGCATTACCAAGATACTGCGCGGGCGTCGTTGGTGAAAATTAATTCGTAGCAATTTCCGGCCCACTTGCGGGTGGAATTTGCTGCCGTTCTGCTTTATCGCTGCGCAAAGAAGATCTAATAGCGTCGCTGTTCGATTAAGGTAGTACTACCGGTTTTGAAATACTGTTCAGAAAATTCTGAAACTTTGTACAGTAGTTTGTTTTGACCTTACACTGACTCATGTAAATTTTTGGAACTCTACACCAACCCAGAAAAAAGTTATTAACAATTTTACGTTTCCACTATTAACACGTACTATTACCGGGCGAAAAGAAGACTGGTAGCAGGCGGGCTCGGGCTGTGCCGTCCGCCGCTGTGACGATTGGTCGATTCACCTATTTGGGCACACTTTTAAAGAGGCGGCACACGTATTTTGTTTATTGGCTGAAGTAGGCACAAACATTGTCGCACCGCGCGACGAAGAGAGCGAACGAAACACATCGAGACCGAGTGGGATAGAGCGATCTGACCGACGATCGCCAAAGCAATAGCGTAGGCATCTCACAAGGGAGAGTATTTTAGGTGTCCGCCTCCGATCATGTTGATTTTCGGATATGTTATAGAGGACCGAAAAATAAGAAATACGTGTTTTTTTATTTTTCCCCGTTTTCATATTTGGGGGGTGAAAACTGCGTTCAAAGTTAGGGTTAAAAAACTCATTTTTGTGGAATATCTCGAGAACTATTAGAGATAGGGGAATAGTGTCAATGGACGAATTTTGTGTCTTTGAATGCGAAATATGACTGACTCACCAGATTTTCAAAAAGTCCACAAAAATGATTCTTCACCCCTAACTTTGAACGCAGTTTTCACCCCCCCCCCCCCCCCCCCCCAAATATGAAAACGGAGAAAAATAAAAAAACACGTATTTCTTATTTTTCGGTCCTCTATAACATATCCGAAAATCAAAATGATTGGAGGCGGACACCTAAAATACTCTCCTTGTGAGATGCCTACGCTATTGCTTTGGCGATCGTCGGTCAGATCGCTCTATCCCACTCGGTCTCGATGTGTTTCGTTCGCTCTCTTCGTCGCGCGGTGCGACAATGTTTGTGCCTACTTCAGCCAATAAACAAAATACGTGTGCCGCGTCTTTAAAAGTGTGCCCAAATAGGTGAATCGACCAATCGTCACAGCGGCGGACTGCACAGCCCGAGCCCGCCTGCTACCAGTCTTCTTTTCGCCCGGTAATAGTAGTCTTATGGAAAATGACGTTTTCAACAAAAATTCACATTAATAGCCAGTTCAGTTTTTGATGAAACTGAGAGAAATATAGATTTAATATTCCATATACATAATGCATGTATCCAAATGTTGATTCACCAATTTTTATAGCTAATATAAGCAAATGAATAAAATTATGTGTGCTCACTCGGCCATTATACGCACGATTTGGAAACGTCGCAAAGAGGTTGGTAAGACCGCGCAGTTTGAAATGCGCTTAGTATGTACAAGCGATACTCGACGCTCTTTCTATCAGAATATTAAAAGAATTAGATGAATTAATACATAAATAATAAAATAGTATTATACAAAATAATAAAAATAACAATTATTCAAAAATATTAACTTTTATTGCAAGTAACATATATTTATAACATTGACGTCACAATTCTATATCCCTATGCAATGCTAACTTCAAGCTTCAAGCGAGCAGAAGAAAACTACACAATCAATCGTGCTACGTTGCCAAATCAAATCACCACGGAAGTCAAAGGACGATCTAACACGCACTTGACTCAAGGCGTATCGGTAGTACTACCTTAACACGCGCTGCCAATTTCTATCGGATATTTAACAGAAGGAAATAGATCCGAACGAAACTGATCCTCGAGATGCAGCGAAACGATGGCTGACCACTTCAATTTCATTTGATCCAGCATCCTGTCGCGCTCGTCAAAAATTCGTTTCGTTCGTCGCCGCTTTGTGCCATTACACCTCCCTCAAAGGGACTCAAACACATTTCAACGTAATTAAAATCGTGTCTGCGAGCCATTGATTAGTAACGCCGGACAAACGAGCTTCCAATATCGAAGTTAGAGGACTTTTGATTAATCACCTTCGACGGAGCGGGGCAAGCAGAGGGTGGTGGGCGTACGAGGCACCAATTACTGCCATCGGTTGCGAGGAGCCAGCTAGAGTCACGGCGGAGGCGTCAGGACCCTTATAACTGTCGACTATGACGTGGGCGAGTTATCATAATCGGCTTTGGCTTAATGCCGAACATCCGCGGAAACGGAAATCCGATTTCGGTTTCGTGGCCCCGCAATTTTGCTCCGCCGCAAAAATGTGCGCCCGAGCATGCTGCACGGGCTTCCGTGCGACGGGGGCTGAACTCTCCAATCATCGAATATATGAAATTTAAAGTCGAATACCGGAGTTACAGCGATTACCATGTAAATAGCGTCGTAGGAAGGAAACAGAAAGCACGACCTTAGGTAAACAACGCAGTAAAAGAAACGCCATCGAAAATCGCTTAAACTATAAAGTCCCTTTAACGCGTGCGGCGAGTCCGGTGAGGAAGATTAACCGAATATTCGTTGGAGAACATTCCAAAGTTTCGCTCGCGAGGAAACAAACGATTTTGGCACGCTCGCAATCTGGTCCGTTTTTCTGGCAGCAAAGCGCGACACGAGCGAGCCCTGAAAAACGTGTGCGGGTAGAGATTACGTGGTCGAATGGACGCCACGTAGAGCAATAATCTACCAACGGCGTATCATAGGACTCCCGAAAGGGAGAGCCACGGAATGCGAAGGATCGCCGTGCAAGGAAACGGAAGAGAAGAATCGAGAGGACAGTTGGAATTTCCTTGGTTTATCTCCCCGGTATTACACGTCAAAGATCGCCGGAGTCTGCCCGTGGATAGTTACAAATACGAACGCGGCTATTCGCTTTGAAGTGGGTGCCGTCGATACAACCGTCACCCCGATAAATTCGCTATGTGAAGGATAAACCGAGCATCAGTGGCCCCGCCGTGAGAATAGGTGACTCAAGAGACCAAGGATTTCGCCTGTCCGTGTTCGACGCTGCACGGGCAATTTAGCCCTCTAAAAATGTGCATTCTTATGAGGACCGTGGGAGAAGATCGCCGCTATTCCTTTATCATTGCTATGAATGCCGTTTGTAAAGGATTTTAGATTGCGTTTTCAGGCGAAGGAGTAAGGAGCCGCAACGATATTACTATTTCATGAGCCGCTGCTTGTAAGGGAGCAAACTGCCTTCATTATCAAGAGAATATTAGAAGTGAACGTGGAACGAAGAGAGCGATACCAAGCAGAAGAAGGTAGAGGACGGTTGGCGAGCACGTAGCCAGCGAACGGCCCGGCTGGAGATCCCAAAAGTACCCAGCGGGAACGCCGTGAAATCCGCAGAACCAAAAACCGAAACTTCGTTCGGCCGTGCGGGTGTGTGCTCGCGCGTATAATAACCGCAGGGACGAGTCGAAAGTTGCCCGGCGAGATGCCATTAGGGCCGCGATCCTTTCCCCCGAAGGAGCCCGAGACACAGGCCAAGTCACCGGAAAGTTGCTTCGGGTCAGCGTTCAGCGTCGTTCCGCTCGTGAAACCGTCGGGGGAATCGCGGCTATAGCGATTGTTTTTAAAGCAGCGCGCGCCGCCGAACGGATAAAGCAGCTAGCGGTTTTATAGAGCGAAAGGGGGTGGAGCGGCGGAGGAAGAAGGGGAGGCGGCAAACGCTGGGTCCAGACTTGAAATATCGCGTTCCTAATGCACCGGCAGCAAAAACCGGCCGGCCTTGTGCCTTCGAGGGTTGGCGAACAACCCCTGGAGAGCCAGAAGGGTGGAGAACGCCGAGGTCGCTGGCGCAACAATGCTAACCATATATCAGGCTGGCGTGAGAGCTGTGCCGGGCTATGAATCGCTAACTAACTAAATCAGCTGGAACGACTTACGAGCCGAGGAGAGATCCCAGAAATCAACGTGTCGATCGTCCTTCGGAGCTGTTTAAATCTGCCGACTTAATTTAGAATGCAATCCCAGCTGCCAGCTTGATCCTGATGGCCGATAATTCGAGGATAGCGCTTCTACTGCATCAGCGGTACCACTCGTAGCTAGAAAAGCGAGCTGGAATGGGAGCTGGGGTAGAAATAGTAAATCCAATGGAGAGAGGGGCCGTATCTTTGGAGACAGGTACATGAAACTTATGCGATACCGAGGTTTCTTTGTAGGAGGTCTCGTTTTTAAAAAAATTTCGCTACAGCGACTGCCTGAGTGTGCACTTGACTAATTGCAAAACTTGGTTTAACGGCGCTTTCTACCAAGGCACTTCTTTATCGGGGGTTTTGCGCAGTGTATAGAAGAAAGTAGTTATAGCGAAGAAAAAACTTTATTCGGCGCTTTTTGATGGTCTTTTCCCTCGGAAGCCAATTTCCTCTGATAGCAAGCTCACTGCTGTTTTACTTTGCGTAAAAACGTTTGATTACATCGGGAGGGAAAGTACTGCGGCCCCCGTTCAGTTTGACATTCGGTTGTTCCGTATGATATTAAGGTAAATGTCCCAGTCCTTAAACATGGCCCAATAATTAAAAATTGAGAAGAAATTTTATTAATAATAATAGTTTTACTAATTTGCAACGTTTAAACTGTTCGAAATATAATTGCAAAATGTATTAGATTTATATAGATACAATTATAAGCTTACATAACTGAATAGTTATATCATACAAAAATATTATTGTACAGTAAAGCTTCAACAGTTTCAATCTCGCTTCTTACCTAATGGGCTCAAGCAAGCGAGAGAATATTTTTGTTAAGGTTGTAATTAATTATTATTTTATAATTTTTGAAATTATACAGTTGTTTTGGATTTATTATACATTGAAGAATTTAAAATTAATTGGATCTTTTAATAATTTTTTGTTTTTAATATTGAAATTGTTGCGTTTATCCACTAGTACACGGTAACATGACACGTACCAATCATTAAACGTGTGTTCAATGGTTGTTTAGCCGCTGTGTTACAGACGTCAGTGTTCAGTAGTTATAAAATTATAAATATTTATTGTACCAAAGTAAGTATTTTTTGTATCCTATATATTTACGTTGATAATAACTAGACAAAAATATAATACTGTTTAAGAATTATTAGGATAATTAATCTTATACTCGTTATAATATTAACATAACCTAAACTTTTATAATATACTTTTAATCATTTTTTAACTTTTTCAGACATAAAGTCATGCCGAAGGTAAAAAAGATAAAGAAGAAGAACTACAGTCAGTTGATTTCTTTTCATTAACTGATAGAAATAGTTAAATTAAATACATATTCAATAATTGGGACACTGTTAATTAATGACTGGGACACGCTATGAATTTTATTTAATTACTGGGCCATATGAACAGTTTCATGTTTTAATTAATTTAAAACTTTTGCTTTAACAAATGTAGATTCTTGTTACGGTATGTGAAAGTAGAAATTTTACGCTTTCGAATAATTATATTTAGTTATAATTTTATACTATTTAAATATAAAAAAAATTGCAATCATCTCAACTGCTTCCTTAACTGTTTCGCCATTGGGACATTTACCTTAAAACTGTATCGACGTGGAATAAATGAACGTATCGTGGACAGGGACTTCAAACCGTCAACAAAGCTATACCGAAGCCGATATCGTACCACCGAAATAGCTGACTACCGAAATCGTTGAAGTACCAGTATTTTCCGGTTCTTCTTTCGGTAGCATGGTAGATTAAAGTAATATCGTTAGAACTCTTGTTAATTCGTACCGCTATCGTACCGGTGTTTTCAGTTTCGGTAGAGGTCCCTGATCGTGGCAATGAGTTCGATGAAAAATGCGAGGGGTGGCCCTGGGATCGTGGTGGGCGAGACTTAACACGTTCCCTTGAACATCTCGGTTGAGCGGCCACCGCTTCCAAGTCCAGCCACGGCGAAACTTTTATAACGAACGCAACGGTTGACAGAAATCCCTCGGTTGGAAGTGTTGCCGAATCTCGTCGGAGGGGCGAAAAGAGGGCCCGACGAAAATTGGGCGCAGCTCGAAACCAGAGATTTACGTGCTCGCTGGCGGTCGTGTCGCGCGTCAGAACTCCGGGCCAGAATCCTCCGCGCGACGTAACTAGATCGATAGTCTCGGATTCCGCTCGTTAGAGAGCTAGCGAAGTCCACGCGTCGTCGTGTCACTGCGGGATGCACGTACAACGACGCGAGGAGAGCCACCCCTCCGGCAGAATAGGACCGGGGGGTGGAAGGGCGGAGAAGATAGAGGGTGAAGGAGAGCTAACACGGTTCAAGGTGGGATGGGCCTCTGGGATCGGAGCCAACTATTGCCATTATGTGCGGACCGAACCTGCATTATGTCCGTCGACTACGGGTGCATACCAGATATCCTTGAAACGAGCTGTAGGTACAGTTGCTGACGCCTCCTGGAACGTCCTTCGGTCGGCCATATTTGCTCGGGACGAATGGCAAACTTACAGTACGCCGCCGACCCGCACGGAATTCAAATCGTCCGCGGGGCTGCCGGTCCTTCTTTTTCGCTCCGCCGCCTCCCCCGGCGGGAAGGGACAGAAAGCGGACGAGAACGGGCGAAAAGGGCGAACGGTTAGTCGGAATTAGGTCTTGATGGGCCGGTGCCTATAAAGTGGGTCGCGCGGGAGCGGTGGCGCACGTCAGAATCGCGATGCCACCCCGGGCATCGTTCGTACGAGCCGTTTTACTCGAGCGAATATTAAATGTGCCGTGTAATATCACCGCCCGTAGAATTCAAATTGGCCTCGTTCTCCTCTTCGGGACACGGCGGAGTTCCGAAGGGAGAGGCTGGCGTAGGGGAACGCCGTACCCTTCTGCCCCGGTAAATGTATTAGGGGGAGGCAGGCGGTTCCACCAAGCGAACGTTTCAAACGGTCACCCCTGCGAGTCGATGAGAATGTTCGAGCTAATACGGCGGGCGATGAATAATCTTTGCCGATGTACCCGCGGGGAGATGATGGAAAGGCCCAGGGTGGCGGCGGTGGCTATTCCGGCCCCGGGAACGAGAAATGGATACGGGCTCGCGTGATTTTGATGGATACGGGATGAGGCTGGTTTAGCGGTCCATAAAGGGTGCACCATTTGTAAGGATTAAGGAGACAGACGTTCTCGAGGCTATCTGAAATTGTTCGGCGAGCGTTCCGATTAACGTCGTTCAGCGTGCTAAGAAACTCGAGACACCGGCGCGCGCTCTGCCACCCGCAAAGTGGCAGTCGATCTCGATGTTTTCGCCGGCAACGAGATTCCGGGCTCGTTCGAGTCCCATCGATTTCCTCGGAAATCCCATTCCCGGCGAAAATCGCTGCAGGAAGGCTAAGCAAATTTCTATCTGAAAATAAATTATCGAAGGAGTCCAATAAGCCCGACCGATTCTCATAGGTCGGCCCCCGTCCGAGGGACGAGAGGGGGAGGAGGGCAATAATTCGCGCGGGGACTTCCGACCGGAAGCCGGATGCCCGGGACTTCAAAGTTGACTGCAATTGCCGGCCAACGACGCGACGGATTCCTTCTTCATCTCGATTTCTGCCCTTAAATATGCTCCCCCGCCATCGCCAGTGGAATCCTCGACGTCCACGAGACGCTTCGGGGAATTCGATTTTAATGATTCGACGATTTCACTCTTTCTTTCCCTCGACCGGAACGATTTGATGCGATCGATCTGCTCCGGGAGGGCTGGGAACAGAGAGGGAACCGAGGAGGGCATTCTTGCCCGCTCCCTTGGAAATAGTTCTCGGGTGCTTCCACGTGGAAACTTACTACCCGAGCTTCCTTAATAACGTGGCTTTCTTAGGGGCCAGGTTTTCGGCTACTTCGAGCTTGAAAGCCCGCCCAGCGATCCGACGCTAACGTTTTTCAATGCGCTCGGCTCGACGATACGTTTTCGGTTCTACAGCGGCGTGAAACTTTATGCTGATTGATCTACGATATATCTCTGGGAGGGTGGGCTCGAGGGGGTGTTATCGTAAAGAAATTTAGCAAAGTCCGCTCCAGAATTGCCCTGGGTCGATGCGCACAGACACTCTACAAAGTGCAGACACGGCGAGAAGGAGGCTAGTTGCTTTCGCGAGGATCGCTTTGGAGTTCTCGAAAAATAAGCTGAAAGTAATTTCGAAGTAAGCTGGATACGTATTCGAGAGCATCGCCGTGGAGCCAGTTGAGAACCATTATGCGACAGTCGAGGACCGTTACGCGAGTACGGAATTGAAGCCGATTATCGGTAACTGCAGCAGAAAATGCCGTGGCATCGTTTCATCCGCGCGCGTCCCTGTTTCGAAATATCGGGTAATAATGAGCTTCCGCATCCGGTGATTGCCGCGTAACAGGAACCCGATACGCTGTTTTTGGGAAAATCGTTGGCCCAGGTTCTCGGCTCGTTTAAAGTGCATCAATTATTCGTTGACCAGCACGCGCTTACGTGCATTCGCGGATCCGCTTTTCAGCGAAATAACGCTCCAAGTAATCGCTCGTTATATTGCAGCGCGAGCCCCGTAATTCAATTCCTCCCTCCACCCCGCGAGATTAACGACGTCTTCGAAATTAATAAGATGCATTAACAAGTGTTCGAGGCAGATAACAATTTTTCCCGAGAGAAAATGTACCGTGTTTTTCGTGGGCAATTTAATACTCTGATAATCTGGTTCCGCGCTCCTTTAAAGAACAGCTTTTAACGGGAGGCGTGTTGGTTCGAGTTAAATATTCAAATTTCAAAGAGTACTTAAATAACTGGGATCAGTGTGAATTCTCGTTCGAAAAGCGCTAATGTGGTAGGCGAGGTATTAATTAAGCGACTAAATAACTCGTGTCAAGTTTGAGAATAGTAAATTCTGCCGGGGCACCGCGAAGGTGTCGTGATGAAGGGAAGGCAGCGTGTCTCCCTTGTAAATTCTCCTTCTAAAGTTACCATCGGCTGGAATGTCTTGATTAAGGAATCTTCTAATAATGACGAAACGCGTCGAGACAAGGGTGGGTGGCGCGTCTCGTTCTGTAACTGCATATTACTCACGGTGAGGTAAACGGGGGAATTAGTGACGGAGAGGGTGATATTCAATTTTATCACTCGACGATGGCGTTAGTCGACGTGGAAAATGAAGAAAGATCCCGTCCCTGAATGCCGAGGCCCCGGTGCAGTTTCATGAAAAATGTCGCACTCGCGTTGCGCCACCCGCTTCGTCCGCGCTGGGAACAAAGAAATGCGATTTTGGAGGTGACGAATGCATTCTAGGAACCGTGTTTTGACGCGCAAGCGTTTGCCACGAGAATGACTCGACTAAGCAAGCCATCCACGAACGCGTAGCCCGGGCGGCGTGGAAGACGAGGCGATGAAAAGGCCTCGACAGCGAGACGACGGGGACGTCTTTGGAAAAACGTGACGGCCTCGCGGAGTGTCGCAAATAAGCACGGAAAGACACGAGAAACTGGCGAACTTTCGTGCACCGGCGCAGCCCCGAATGCAGCATCGTGGATCCTGGTAGCGTTCAAACGCTGTCCAATTGAAGTTTGGCGCTGGGTCGATGTATCAGAAAACTTCTTCGTTAGTTCCCCGACCACCTCCCTCTGCCGACATGTATTATTAAAAAGCTGTTCGATTGTGAGGACTGCTGCTCGCGATACTGGATACCTCGCCTCGAGGGCATTGTACTCTTGGATAAAAATCAAATTACAGTTGTAATTAATAACGGTGCACGTTAATGAAAACAGTGAAGAAAGTTTTATCACGTAACAGTATTCGAATGAATATCATAAAATAAATGTGCGCTAAATGGACCTGGTAGAATCATGAGAGAGAAATAATATTGAATTGTAATTTAAACTTGTCCGGACCATACTATCCATTCGCCATAAATTTTGCGGAGACATTTTGTTTTTGTGCTTGATATTTGCTGTGCAAGTCTATGGAAGATATATATGATTTCCACGAGAGTAACTCAACCCCCGCCGTCTTGAAACCATATATTCAATGGCGTTGTTAGTCACTTCGATGGCTCATAAAGCTGACAAATCGGTTCCACTTACAGTTATTTAACTCGATATGCAAGAGGGCGAGGGTGTCGTGGGAGGGTGTCGCTGGCCATTTCTTTCAGCCACCATTTTACCCACGAATTCGTCTCATAAAATTCGATTTCCCTTGTCGAGGGTCCATTTGTGTCCTCTAGCTTCGAAGAACGATCATATTTTTCAACTATTCAAAATATCGTTCGTTCGAGCCGCAATTACTCTAAAAGTAAGAAGATCGTAAAGATGTTTGTGACAGTATGACCACTCCAAAAAATTCAAGATGGCCGTACGAAATTTCTTAATGCTTGATTCAGTCGAATTCAAGATCGCCCCGCGATATTTCAACGTGGGTATTCGTGTTTGAAGAGGCTACGAATAAAGTAGTAAGGGAAGTTTACCGGCTTAGCCCCCCCCCCCTGAACTGTGGCAGTTATTTATCTTCCACTTTTACGAGAACCTCACTCGGCTGATTTTATTGCGTGTAATTTTATACAAGAAGCAACCCCTTAGATTTACGGGGGTATTCTTCCGCAACGCTTGCACGAGCGAATGAAGTTAAATGCGGTCACTGCCTTGTTAAACGACAATAAATACCAGCGTAAACCGCAACGAGATTAAATATAATCTAATACACGACTGTGTTCGCCGTCTCCTTCCTCTGCTCCAACGAAACTCGATGCTTCGACAAAAGCGAAGGACGCATAATGCACGCGAAAGATTTCTGCCGCTATGATTTCACCAAGGCTCCCTTGTCCTCGTCTTAACGGTCCGTTTATTCCTTCAGCGTTGAAAGACAGTATCAAAAGAACTACATACATATTTACACCCCCTTCGTCAGTTCGTCTTGCTGTAGAGACAATAGTATCGATGCGCCGATAGTAGCGATAAGCCCCTCTTCTTTCCCTGTCTCGAATCAAACGCGTCGGGGAAGCGGTGTTTTGCATGAATCACCACCCCCCGACGTTCCACGAGATTCCCTCTGTTAACCAAGGATAAATCTGTTCCTGCTGCTGAGGACGATCAGCCCTGTAATAAATCTCGCCCTCGATTGTCCCGGCTTATTACACTCGGCTCCAATTACAGGGCGGAGGGCGTTTCGTCGCGTGCACGGCCGTCGTTATCAATGTTCCGAGCATTCGGTTCCGTTTCCCGTGCGCGAGCTGCTGGGCGCGGAAAGCAGCGGCTGAATTTTCAAGACGGATCCTACCGCCGTGGAACGGTGCGCGGCACGTGCTGATGGGCTCCTTAATAATCCTAGTATCACTCCTCATTATCTCAGCCAGAGGGCAGGAACAGAACCCATTACGTCTCCCGGCCAACGAGCTTATATCCTCCCTCTCCTCCCTGCACCCCATCTCCTATTCCCTCTGCCTCGCGCCTTCGCCCCCGCTCCCTCGCTCTTTCGAGCCGTCGCAATATCAGCCCGGTAACGTGCGTGGCAATGCAATACCGCGGCTTATGCATGAACGATGCAAACGTTGCCCGTTCGCGAAACGACGCCACCTAAACAGCCGAGATCATCTGGGGCCCCGATTACTCTGGCAAAACTGCCCCCCCGTCCCACCGCCGCGGTCCCGGCTGCGACGCGTTCCTTCGGCCGGTTTTCACCTCGATTGCATCGCGGAATTTCAAGCCCCGGAACGTGAATGCGCCGGGAAAACTCCACGAGTTTTTCTGCGCCAAGGCCTCCGACGTTCAGCGATGATCTTTGCATAACTGCGACCTACCATTGTACATCGTCGACGCTTCTCTGGGAACGTGTTGGTCGAACAATTTCGGTTCGCCCCGAGAGAGAGCCCCGCGCCTCTGTACTATAATGCGAGGCTAGCTAATTGAACCGAAAAGAACGGGGTGCATCCGCGTCGAGCCACTTTGAGGATACTAATCGCTTGTTACCAATTACTCACGCAGATGCGTAAGTGCCATGCCCAAGGCCTCCAATGATATACCTAGTGGATCGAGCGTGGCGAACACCCGCAGAGAAGTTCCGGGAGCTCCGGGCCTAAATACGTGGTTAGCTCCTCGGAATCGAGACTTTCACGAATTCCCGAGAGTGCAGCTGCAACGGTGCATCGCGTTCGAGATCGTAAATACCGCCACTGCCCAGGCTCCAACGGAATTGCAGTTTATCGTTCGCAATGCGGGCAGCCGTTTCGAGGGCCCGAGCAACCTGTCCGTCGCGGATGGTCTTCGAGATCGTATTCCCCCGTGAAACTGCGGCCGCCTAATCCGATATCGGCCGCGGCGCGGCGTATGCGCCGGGCGATTTCGCGCGTCGTAACCGCGCGTTCTCAACACGACCCCTTACGACGAGACAAGCCGCTTTAATTGTTTCGCGATTCCCGGCAAGATCGTTATTTCCGTGGCGTGCACCGCGCCCCCCGTCGCAACGCCTACGCTCCGTGGAAACCCCGTAACAGGGGTAATCCGAGGGGAGAAGCGTGTACCTCTGGGGGATTAGAGTGCGTTTCGCGAGGGCGAAATTAGCTGCGATGCTGCCGCAGTCTCGTGCTACGCGCCTGATGATGGGGCGGCGTTTTTCGAGTAGACGTTTAATTAGAGTTATTTCGGCGGTGAATTAATTACCTCGCGCAGATGAGAGATGGGGGTGGGCTGGTAACAGCGAATTAAGAAGATTAGGCTGGACGGAAAGTGTAATTCGGTTGGAGAATTGCTGCGAGAGTGATTTTTATTACGGGGAGGTGTTTCCGGATTGTTGAAGAATTTAGAGATGACCTTCCTGAGAGTTAAGTCTGCTGGGTTTCTGCTTGTGAAGATGCCTGAAATGAACATGGTGGTTGAAAAGGGCGAAGGATTGAAAGCTCCTGCAGGCTCCGATATTCCCATGGTAGAATCCTTCCAAACAAGTGCTATATCACCGGAGTCCTGAAAGAAAAAGGACGAGAGTGGGTTCACGTTTTCTTCTCCCATTCTTTTCCATTCAGGCTATTACCGGACCCTCCGAGGAAGAAACTGTGCCATTTTTAACGCTTCCAATTAATCGCGCCACAAAAGACGGTCGAAGAAATGTCCATTGAAGCCGCGGCTCTCCTCGCCGCTCTCGAAATTGAATCGAACAAAGGTAAACACCGCCGGCAGAGAATAGTGAATGAGATTTGCAAGGAGAATAAACGCCTCTCCCCTGCACGCTCGGTTTTTAATTTGCGCGGGCATCAAAGAAACAGGCTCGCCCCCTATCGCCGTCTAATGCGACTCGTTTCCCTTTGAGATTTTTACCTGAAAAACGACCATCGCGGTGACCTGTGAACCTGCGGTAACACCTTCGCGTGGTATTCGCGGAGCACTTTCAACAAGCTGAAACTTCGCGCTTTATCCGATGCCGTCGGAAAGAGCGAGGACGGCGAGAGTGGGTGCGAATAAATGGCCAAGAGCGAGGCAGATGATGAGAAGGGAGAACCGTGGCGAGGGAAAGAAGGTGGCTAAGATGAATAGCTAAGAAGGAGGAGGAAAGAAACAATGGGGAGAAGTACGAGAAAAAGAGGGAGAGACAGACAGAGAGAGAGAGAGAGAGAGAGAGAGAGAGAGAGAGAGAGAGAGAGAGTTCTTAGTTAGTGAAGTATGGGAACTTACTAGGGCAGCCAAGAAGGTTAAAGTGGAGTTTAGTGAGACGGAACTTTTAATCTTTCCCAGAGATGATCGTCCAACCGTATTCGTATCCTTTACAAGAACTAACTCTTACTTTCCATCTTGATCTCCCTATCGGAGCGACGAAACGGTCTATCTTGTCATTTCCGTTCCAGTACTCCCGCGTAATCTATTTCTTATCCGTCTTTGCGATCCATCGACATTAATGCTTTAACAGACTTCCGACCGTCAGTTTACTTTGACCTGTTTCGAAACGGGATTAATCGACGTTTCCAACTTCCGTCGAGTATGGACTTTTCCTCCGCGACGAGGTTCCCGAGATTTTATCGCGTTATTAAGCACCGCCATTGCCAGAGATGGAGCTTAGCCGTTCATTATTCGCGAGGAAGCGCGACATTTCTGAATAATACAGCATCGTGTCTGAGGCATTTAATGTAACGACGTACAAGAAGCTAAAATCGTATCAGAAAATTCATAATGAATCGCGAGGGCACGTTGTACAGCGACGCGTCCCTGAGGCTCTCGAGGGAACGCCTGGGGTACTTCGTCAATGGAACATTTGAGAAACGTAAGAGACGCCCAGCGAGGAGTAATTTTTAAAAGACACGTAGCGGGCATGTGAGTGGAAATCACACGCCCTTCTGCTGAAAGGGCGCGCGAGTATCTCTTCCTAATGAGCGCGTCATTGAACTCGCTGGTCCGCTTATTGAAAAGGACGTCCTCTAAGCGGAGAATGGGATTAAAGGATGAGTCGCGGTGTTCTTTGTGAAAGAACGGGGAGGACGTAAGAGCACGCCAGCTCTCGAAATGGGTAAGCCGTCCGACGCAGACAGACATTCACGTATGAAGGTTCGAGGCGACCGAAGGAATACGATTTCTACTATTCCGGTATTTCCCATTTCCACGGACATATCCGGATCTCGTATCCCGAGCTTTCTCTATCGTGCGCGTCTACCGGGGTGCTGGCTGCCGCATCGAAATACAAGTAAGTGCCGATCTCCTGGCGGAAAGAGAGGCAATCCCGGGTGCATTAGCCGAGTCGCATACCTACCCCTCCGGAAGTACTGTCATTACTCTTTGGAAACAGCCAAGGAATGAGCCGTGACTTTCGCTAATAGATTCCGAAGACTGGCTTGAACCAGATTGATGTAACTTAAAAAACGCCTCACCGCACTGGAGTTCGTTCTCATCGATTCGCACAGCCGCAATTGTAGCCGTTAATGGAATAGAAAAGAATTTCAAATCCAGAGGTTTCTGGTAGCTCGTGTCTCGGTAAGGATTAAATGGCTGGGGATTCCTTCGAGTATCAAAGCACTGTACTAGTCGTCGGTATGTGCTGAGCTAATTGGCAAGGTGATGTCGAACGATCCTAATTAGTGCAGATTTTTGGCGCGTTATAGGCAAGCGAGGAATAGTTGAAGCTCTAAGAGACAGTGTAATCCGATAGAATCCGACGAGGGCGATTCCTGCGTGCCGAACGCTCCACTCGAATCGATCTGAGAGAATTCGTGGCCTCGGCTGTTCCAGTAATCAGAGGACGCCGCCGATCTTGGGACGGAATCACAAGGAAAGCGGGATAAATTAGCTCCGTCGAATCACGGCGTCTCCAGGGCACCAATAATTGGCTTAGCCGGCCGACTCTCGGCTAGACAATAGGGGAGAGAAACGCGGAGGGGGATAGAGATTCTCCGCCGTGAAACTTCTACGTCGTCGCGAGCTCATTCGCATTCATTGGTTTCCAATTAATTCCTACAAAGCGGCCAAGTTATTAACCCGCTAATTGCGGAGCCTTCCGTCCACCGAAATTCCAGATGCTGCGCGCGTGCACGCGCCTTCTTTGTGTGCCCGTCGGTTTGAAAAGATGGGTCCTTCGTGAATGTGCGCGACGTTGAATTATATGGAACGAAAAGTTCTCGAAGAAACCGAATCCTCTACACCCGCGTCGCAGTTGAGAATGGATAGAATTCTATTCAACTACTGGATAACAAGAATTTTCGATACATCCGTTAACAACGCCCCTTGTACTTGCGGATGCGATATCCGACACTGTTTTAGGCCAAGTAGGAGGAGCTAATAGAGCCGGGCATTCCGAAACTGCAGATGTACAGCGCGGCCACAGGTCAATAAATTTCAGCGAAGATCGTTCCGTTTCACCTGTATTTTGCGGACGGAACGTTTATCCCATCCCCGAGGATTAACGGACATTATATCGAGTTTGCAAGTTGATCGAGCGTATCCGCCGCCTCCCACGGGTGGGCAGCGACCGTACGCCGAGGATGTTTCGCGCATATTGACCATCAGAAATTGCTACCGCTTTGTTTGAGCAGATGTTGCGAGCATAATATGAGCCCGGCTTTTCGAGTGTTCTCGCTCGCGGCGCGCGCTGGTAACGTTTCCGATGCACGTCGCGTCCCGCACCAACTTACCAGCCGTACAAGTCCCGAAACATCCGGGATGCAGTCTCGAGAATAGGGGCTGAGAGGAAAAAGGGGACGCGAAACAGATAAATGCAATCTCCTGTCAGGCTGCGACACCAAGTGCTTTCCAAATGTTTGCTCCGGGAACATTTGAAAGGTTCTGGTCTTATAGAGTCGACTACTTCGCGGGAATAATATTGTAACTGGGGTGTTCCGGTCGCTAGTATCCACGTGACGCCTCCCGCCGCGTTTATCAGCAACCGCGGTTGTTTAACTCGATTCCCCAGATAATGTGCATAAAAATATTGTCATCGTCTCGAAGCGCCTCGACAGGCCGCGCTCCTCCCTGGCAATCTCCTTTCGAAAATCTCACCGCGGCAAGAGGCATCGCGCGAAAGCCCGAGGAGAGGAAATTCACCAGGAATTGCAGCGACTTCGTTGGCGGCGCAGGCGATATAAAACTCGCGGAGGTGAAATGCCGGTTTTAGCGAGTCGAGTCCTTTTCCGGCTGAAAAGCCACGGCCGCCCCCGCGAGTGCACGTCAATGGAAATGTATGCGGATTTGTCGCTGGAGAAGGAAACGAGTTTCCTCTATGAAGTTTCGCGAAGTCGACTTCAAGACGCCGTACGTACCGCTGGACTATTCTACTGTGGCATTCTTGCGCCCAGCGATTCGCCGTGTCACTTTTTACGGCTGATTGCCACCACTGATCACGGCGCGCACTTTACGCAAAGATGCAGGTATACTCGTCCCCTAAGCGCAGCGAAATATCGAGCTAATAGCGCAACCGTGGCGAAGGAAAGAGAACTGCTATTACGCTAGACCGTTTTGATTAAAACGCGCTAACGTGCGTCGACGTGTTTGCGGACAGATTGCATAAACTGGTCCTATGAATAAAGTATCACGCAGAATTACGCCGGGGGAGTCGTTTTGTAGGAACGGGCAGAAACTGCGGCTATAGCGAGGACAACGACGCCAGAGGAAACGTTTCGAGGAGGTAGCAGCGAAGTAGACGAAATTTCATGGTTTCGTTAAATACGAGTGTGCAGAAACGCGCGCACTGCCGACGAACGGGCTTCTGAAAACAAGAGAAGTTCTGTAGGCACGGCTGAGAACAGTACGGTGTTGAAAGGTTGAAACTCGTCCCTGTTTCGCCATGGTAAACACATTTATCCCTCGTCAAAGATAGGAACCGAACTGGCCAGCTGAAAGAAGAACTCGATGGAAAACAGGGGCACGCTGTTTTCGCGGTATCGATTCCAGGCAAGTTCGGCAAAACTCTCGTGGAATTTGTGTGGAACTAGATACATTTAACCAAAAATGAGGATACACAGGACAAATATTTTTGCGACTGGATGGCTTTGAATATATATCGAGTGAACGCGATTCTCGATGACTTCTCGTCTAGCGAACGGTAAACAACGAAGAGCCTATATGCACCGGGAAAGTACATTAAGGGGACTAGGCAGTCAGATCGCTCGAAAATCAAGTATTTTTTGCGAAATAATTACAAGGAGATGAACACAAATTGTGACTAGTACGTTTGGGTAATGTTTATTAATACTATAAACAGTAAAAAAGAAATGATTTGAATATTATATACATATGTATGAAAGCGCTACAGTCGTCTGACATGTAGGCGTTTTTTTTGGAGCCGCTGTAATTTTGCAGTGATTCTTGCCGTAAGAAATTTATTTGTGAAATATCCTCTGAAATTTATACTTTGCCCTGGCCCCTATTCTGCCCTGAACCTATTGAATAAGAAAAAAAATCAAAATTATAAAAATGGTGGCTGCAAAGCGGCAAATTTTAAAGAAACGTCATTTTTCGCCAGGGAAAAGTGCCATTCTATTTTTTTTTTGACAAACCAGGAGTTTTTACAGACTTATGCGTAGGTGCAGGTCGTAACGAGACATGTTTCATATATGCTGAATTTTTTTCAAATCGACTGATACCTCCGTTTTTCCCCAATCACTGCAAAACGAAGAGGAAATATGATTCCGAGAAAAACGCGCTTAAAGTTTCAAAAGAGGAATCTATTCTACCTGCGTGGGCGCAGAAACGGTTTATGGCGCGCTCGACCTATTCTGCTGTAAAATCCTCAATTTTGCGACTTTTAACATAAACCAAACGGCATTTTAATCGGGAAGGGTGGTACTTTCGAAAAATGCAACAAAAAAAAATCGAGTTTCTGACTGCCTAGTCCCCTTAAGGGGTTAGGCCACCTTGGACGGAGCAAAATTGCAGTCATTTTCGGCATTTTTTTTAGGAACATAATAAAATAAACAGAAAATTTAATATGAAGCCTGTTATTATACAACTCTCGCCGGAAAAAAAACGTATTTTTTTTCTTACAAAATGGCGGCGGTAGAGCCGTGATACGCAAGATCTTGTGGAGCGACATTTTCCACGGTGTTCAACCTCACGGCTATACCGTTTGACTTAGAACAAAAAACCAAAAAGTTTTATTTTCTGCATGCCTAAAACTATGGAAGTACGTAGGGAAATCCAGAAACATTAATTTTTCTCGAAATGGTGACCATGGAGAGAAAAAGTGCATTTTTTTTTTTATAAAAGTGTCAATTGCACAGAACATATTCAAGATATCGCAAAACCGCTACGTACTTCCATAGTTTTAGGCATGCAGAAAATAAAGCTTTTTGGTTTTTTGTTCTAAGTCAAACGGTATAGCCGTGAGGTTGAACACCGTGGAAAACGTCGCTCCACAAGATCTTGCGTATCACGGCTCTACCGCCCACATTTTGTAAAAAAAAACACGTTTTTTTTCCGGCGAGAGTTGTATAATAACAGGCTTCATATTAAATTTTCTGTTTATTTTATTATCTTCCTAAAAAAAAGGCCGAAAATGACTGCAATTTTGCTCCGTCCAAGGTGGCCTAACCCCTTAACCGGTTAACTGGCACGGTCCTTTTCACTATTCGGGCCCAAACTGGTACCATCGAATAATTAAGTGAATCACACAAAATTTGGTATACAGGGGTTTTTTGAGTCGCTGAACCGATTCCGGGGGTAATTTTTTTCATCTGACACCCCCAACCCCTAAAAAAATAGAATTTAGGGGTGAGTTTGTCAATTCTTTACTAAACCTTTTTTTATTTGTGAAGTTTTCTTGTCTATAATTCGATTGCAGCAGTTACTTTTTTCAATGCCACCCCCAACCCCTGAAAAATAAGGGTATAAGGGTTTAATTTTTTAGTTTTTTTATTTTCTACGAAAAAGTTTCGAATAATTTTATACCTGAATTCTTCATCCATAAATTCCACCGCAAGTGCTTTTTTTTGATCCGCGATCCCAAAAACCCCTATATACAATTTTTCTATATCCCGATAGTATTTCAATATTTGGCGGCCATTTTGGTTCGCCATTTTGAGTCTGCCATATTGAATTTTACAATTCCAATGCCAAATTCAGATTCAGCGACCCCAAAAACCCCTATATACAATTTTTCTATATCCCGATAGTATTTCAATATTTGGCGGCCATTTTGGTTCGCCATTTTGAGTCTGCCATATTGAATTTTACAATTCCAATGCCAAATTCAGATTCAGCGACCCCAAAAACCCCTATATACAATTTTTCTCTATCCCGATAGTATTTTAATATTTGGCGGCCATTTTGGTTCGCCATTTTGAGTCTGCTATATTGAAATTTAAAATTCCAATGCTAAATTCAGATTCAGCGACCCCAAAAACCCCTATATACAATTTTTCTATATCCCGATAGTATTTTAATATTTGTCAGCCAATTTGGTTCGGCCATTTTGAGTCTGCCATATTGAATTTTAGAATTCCGATGCGAAATTCAGATTCAGCGACCCCAAAAACCATTACATACCAAGTTTCATTCAAATCGATTGAAAAACAAAAAAGTTATTCCATTTGATCATATCTTAGAGCATATACTATGGAGGTCTCATTGAAAGCTTGAAACTGTCCGCAACATGGTGCGAGAGAGAGAGACATGTGCGAGCGAGAGAAGTATATGTCCCATTCGACCGATATGCGCATGCGCCGATATCGTGCGAGAGAGAAACCATCGTCCGAACTGGTGCGAGAGAGTGAAGTAATATTCTCTCGCTCGCAAGATGTGTTTCTCTCTCGCACGATATCGGCGCATGCGCATATCGGTCGAATGGGACATATACTTCTCTCGCTCGCACCAGTGGCACATGTCTTTCTCTCTCGCGTGATGTTGCCGACAGTTTCGAGGCAGTCACTCTAAGGCAATGATACCTCCATGTATATATGCTCTAAGGATCATATACGATACATTGCCAGAATTGGCCAGATTTTTGTTTGATCATATATGATACATTGGCAGTTAACCGGTTAATTAAACCGTCGCGGGAAGAGGAATTGGGCTGGTGTTAAAAAATTGTGACACCCTAATTTTAAGCGCTAGTACTGGAGAGAACAGTATTGTGTTAATTTAATCACTAAAGCCTCGCTGGGACGGCAACATCCAATCAGTATCAATTAATGATAAAGTCAACACAATATTTAGTACAGCAATACCGGTTTTTGTGCCAAAATTGCTTTTCCACGGTCGCGCGAAGTTGATATCTGCGATTCGAGAAGCGATGCTGCATTATAAACGAGACATTTCAGCGAGCAATAACCGAATTACGAATGTAAAAGCTATATTGCCACTTGCATACAAACGAGTCGTTCTGTGTCTTCACCCATTTGCAACCCAGTTTACGTTCGCTCGGCTGGTTCGCCCTTTATAGTTACAGTTACAGTATTACGCGCTGTTTATTGCGAGTAGAACAGACGTGCCGGCTTGTATCAGACATTATTACTCATCTGGGAGCTATTGAAGTAACTGGATCGACCGTAGGTACAGTCTTGCCCTCTGGAAATATTCGATTTTTACTCTTGTGACGGGCACAATGGCGACAGTTACGCGCGCAACGAAACGTCAGCTACTTGAACGAATCCTCAGTTCTGCATGCCCTGAAAAGGAAAATGTGTTCACTGCTACCTGTTTCTTGGGAAACTCGCGGGCAGGCAGCATGGAAATCAGAATTTTACGAACAATATTCATGGCTTGCCTGTAATTGTCAATGAAAACGTTCCGCTCAACTGCACAGTTAATAAACTCGTATACATCGTAAGTTGATCGCGTTACGAACGAATATTAAAAGCGGCGCACGAATGGAAGCTTGAGACAACAGTGACAATTTCAACGTGCACTTCTAAGGAGGCATTACGTTGTCCGTGTTTAAACAAGCCTGCTTTTCGCCTGGGAGTTCCAGTGAATTTATAATTACGGATAATCGGCTTTCGTTGATGTTGCGCAAGGTGCACAGGGTGCACGGACGTCGGCGCTAACGCCCGGAATTTTTCCGCGGAATATGCTGTCAGTGTGCACGCCGGTTAATCGCGTCTACATTTGTATGCAGCTGGTTGCCGCACGTTCCATCGCGGTCGCATAATAAATTATTGACAGAATTCTGCAATTCCGCAGTCGAGAATTATGTATGCAAATGCTCCGGCCGCGGTGCCTTGAACGTGAGCGTCATTCCTCCGAGCCAGAGGCGATTAAAAACTGCGCCTGCCAATTGGACCCGGGGGACTGGGGAAGCGCGGCGAAAGGTGATTGAATCGGCCGCGATTCAAGGAAACTCCTAATTATCAGTCGGGAGTCGCCAATATCGGAAAACTATTCGACTTAGCGAGGACAGGCTTTATGGCGGCCAGGTTGGCTCGTTCCGGCACAACGAACCTTTTCATCCCATTGGCAAACCGTCTACACAGATATTACCTCCGATGCCTTATGCTTCCATGATCGAGAAATATCGTCCCCCTTCCCGCTGATTGCTTCCTCCTTTCGCTCTAGTGCCCCCGACGCGAGTAATTAATCATAAATTGTGGAAAATGCCGCTACTTTTCGATCCCGTTCCCTGTGCAGGCTCCTGCCGCTCCTCCCTTATACACGCAGCTCTTTTAATACTAGACCGCGAATCTGAAAATGCGTTTCACGAATCGTACACGTTACCGTCAAAGGTTCGGAGAATGTATAATAGAACACAGCGCCTTTTTCTGAGTTATGCACTCTAATCTCTCGATGAAAGGTGCAAGCATCTTCAGATTTCGATTTCCCACGACCTACGTGCAGTGCACTTTTCGTTTCGTATACACTCCAACTGCGCATGCATCTCTACGCGCGGAGTTTCTGCTTGGAAGGAATTCTTTACGATTTCACCGTCAATTTCGAGCCACACGTCTTTCCTATCGCTCTTCCCCTTTCCACGGCTTTCGAAAAAAGCTTTTCACGGGACAACCATGGTCAGAAGTGCACTCAGGGTCCGCCCTGGCTCGATAACAGGCTCCGACGATGGTTCCATGCGAAATTGCCCGCTATGATACACAGAGCCGCGCCGTTCCTTTTTCCCCACCGTCACTCGCCGGCCCTTTCTGCTTTCGACCGGCGGCGAGACGCAAGTGGCCATCTGCCGTTGCGGTTCCTTTCTGTATTTTTCGGAATGAAAGGGAAAAATAGACGGGCAGACGGGCACGTCAAGAGAAAGGACGAGCCCGAAAGCTTTGGAAGAAGAGACACACTTCAGCGTCGATGGGGGCGACGGCGCGGCGAGGCACTTTGAAAAGCTATCAAAGCCAGCTTGTTGCCGGATCTCTCGAGAGCGTTGCTTACCCAACGGTGCTTCCTGTTTCGCTGTATTTCCGAGCTACAATGATGTAAATAAACTGTTCACCACGAACGTCGATGCACCCCTTTGATTATCTTTCCGCGCGGCGACCGTGTCGTTCCACTTTCCCGGCATGAAACGCACACCGCAATAAGCGGCGCACGCCAGCGTTGCATTCACGGAAACGTCACAATAACATGGTAGAACTGTTTCGTGAAAAAATTCTATACATTTCTGCAGCCCCCGTTCTTTCAATAAACTCGCAATTTTAAGGGAGAACTACTTTTCTTGCTCGTTCAAATTCTTGCCCGTCCACGCGCTTCCTTAAGGCACGGTTAGACATGTGCAATGCGCGCTACAGAACACCATTACAAGGGTCGATTTTTATGGTTCGACGCGCAACCAGGTACTCGTGCAACGTGAAGCCGCGCACGCGAATGGTTGCGCGCATCGTCGAAGAATTTGGTGATATTTGTCTATAGCTTTTGTACTATAAAAGCTATCGAAACGAATTTTGTGTGAAAATAAAAAAAAATTAAAATAAGCTTTTATTAAAATGTACTAAAAAAAGAAAAATAATTTTGTTACCGGCCTAAATGACTGCCTGAAACGAATTCCCTCATATGACAAATAATAAGTGCGGGGGGGGGGGGGGTGAATATTGAAATGCAGTTTCAATATAAAATATTTATAATCCTTTACGTAGTTTAATACATTGGTTTTGTATTCTGCTAGAGATCAGTCTAATTCGTCAATAGAATATGCATATAAAGACAGTAATACTATTTATATAAAAAGGGCATTTCAATATTTACGCCCCACTCTTTTATTTTTTGTCATATGAGGGAATGTGTTTAAGGCAGTCATTTAGGCCAGTAACAAAATTATTTTTTTTTAGTACTTTTTAACAAAGCTTGTTTTTAAAATTTTTTTATTTTAATTTATTTTATGCTTTTTGGTGTTCCAGAATTTTGATTACACAAACATTTTGTATTCCTTATGTAAAAGTAGTTCGATCTACATGACATTTGGTATGATTATAATCGGGAGCACACCAGGAATCCGTTGGTGTCATTTTAATATCGACACGATGAAGAATGAAGAATAACGAAATTCTTAATACGCTGAAATGAATATGTCACCCTCGACCGCGGGGAGCCGACCTCGAATCGCTGCGGTCGACCGAGGATTCATACCTGTTTCAGAAATAAAATAATTCTTTATACTATATCGTATAGATATGGAAGTGACACCGATGGATTCCTTATGTTTTTCCGACGAAAATCATACAAAATTTCATGTAAATGGGGCTACTTTAAACGAAGTTAAATGCAGATAATGAAAATAGATTTTTCATCTAATTTCCTTCATTATGCTCCGAATTGCGTCGTTCTTGGTGTCAGTTTCATCGGCGAAACATAAAGAATCGATTGGCGCCGGTTTCGCAGAGATCTGAGGAGAAATGTGGAACTTGGATTTTGCCCACTTTTAATGGTATTCCAAACCCTTCGAGGGTCGAAAGACATAAAATTCGGTGCGGCCTCGCGGAGGGTTGACCGCGCCATGGGGTCTGCGCGGCTAGCATTCGCTTGCGCGTGATGGCATGCTTTTCACTTTCGACGAACATTTGCGCGGCTGGAATGCGCGTCCCGCCATAAAAACCGACCTTTTTTTAGGGTCTCAAGTGCAAATTCGGCCGCGCATTGCACATGTGTGGACGTGATTTGCCGCTGCGCACGGTGTTCGGCGCGCAATGCGCGCTGTTGCACATGTTTAACCGTGCCTTTACGGAACCCTAGGCGAAATTCTAGGCGTTAGTGGTGCATTTAAATGCACCGTTCAGGTTTGCAATCTCGGGCGCAACCGTGTTTAGTCGACACCGATTTCTTTATTTTTGCGCGCGGCGAGACAATGGAACGGCGAGGGAAAATGGTAATAACGTGTTCCCCGTCACGATACGCTTAAGCATTCAACTGTCCGCGGGAAACCACTTCCAGGACGAATCTGCATAATTATGCGTCTCGGCTTACCGGGGAGGGGGCCTTTCATTAGAAGCTTTTATGCATTGTCCTTGGCCACATAAAGCGGCGAAAATTGGGTCTCGAAACAGGTTCAGATTTCGTCATGGGAGACGAGAATCGATTGGTAGACTTTTCTGGATGATAAATTAGACGACGGACCACGTGGAACAGTTTATCGGAAGTTCGTGGTGTCACAAGATTCGTTGCAAAGTGGGAATAATAGTCATCGGAGCTTTAATCCAGCTCTTGCCCAGCCACTCATAATGGAATCCAGAAACATGATACAGTCGGGGAAACTCGAACGGTAAGAGGAAAAATACCGCAGGCAGAACAGAGGCGAAGCCTTTTTTTCACTCGCTGTCTGGTATCCGTCATATATCGTCCCGAGAATTTCAGCTGGAACAAATCAAACGATGCGATCAGAAGTACACATGTGTACGTCGGTTTCGTTTCCACAGCGAAAAAGCTTCGACAGTCATGCTTTCAATGCAAAATAAACATTTAATGTTATACAAATGCGGCGTTGCGAAATTTTAATGTACTATCCCACGTATTCGATTCTGGAAACATTCAGGGGATGCGAAAGTTGCTTTTAATGTTTCACTTTATGAAAATGTACATATTTCTTGGTACAAACTTTTTCTATAATAATGTTGTATAATTTTGTGTAATAGTCAACAGAAATATTTTATTAATTGGTATATCTGCTTCGGCACTTGCCTGAGACACGAAACCGCTTGTTGTGGGCCGGACACCGTTCTACTTTCGCAATTTGGCTTGCTGGGAAACAGAAAGCTCCGCGTGAGGGAGCAAGGCCCGCTTAAAAATCCGTGAAACGCCTGGTTGGGAAACTATGATCCGCTCGGCAAATCCTTACCTTACTTTCAGGGAGCAGGGTTCGCGGGGTGGCCGTGGCCGTGTATCAAGGAACTCGCGGAAAAGGTGAGATACAGCGAGAGGGTAAACGAGAAAAACGCCGGAGTAGATGATTACTAGGTAACGCAGGAGATGGATGCTGCATTCTCTGGAACCATCGTAACAGAAGGCTTGGGAACGGTCAGAGGGTTTCCGTACCAGGAAAATTCTCATTCGAGACGGACAGTCGTTAGAGAATTCAACGTTTCCACGGCGATATTTCCCTTGCTTACTTACGCGAAAGAGATACGTACCCCCATCGCTGCAGCCCTCTTGCGTCTTGTTTAGACGAGAGTCTTCCGTTGCACGTCGTGTGATCGCCGAGCTGGCTCTGTAGGTAAATTCGCCGAAACGGTGCTGAATCCGGTGCGGAAGCCAGAAGAAAACATTCGAGGCTCCTCTCTCAGAGCAAACTCTCCGTTTAATCGGAACCGTAATGGTACGAAGCTATCCTTCCTAGCGAGGGAGGGCGAAATGTAGTCTCAGCGTGCGGAAAGCAGACACCGCCATGTTCCTCGAGAACCGTGAAAAGCTATTATTTCCAGGAAAATTCTGATCGATCCTCGATATTCTCAATTGGCGTAGTACGGGCTGCCGTCCCCGATTCATTCCAGGGACGGTGAAAAATTTAACGAACCCCTCCGAACTCTCTGCCAGCGGAAATCTTAATGGAGAAAGTTCCACAGGGCCAGCCGGTTATTTATTCGACCATAGAATTTTGTAAACCTCAGCAGGGTCGAATGTCCAGCGTGGTAGCTTCTTCGTGGCAGGGATATCAATAACTGCCTGAGCAGCAGGCTCGTGTAATATCAGATACTCGCCATGAAACCAGCAAGTATCAAGCATCTACCTCCTTCAGGTCGAAACTGGAGATCCAAGGAACTCGCTGGAGTATCGGGGCGATCGTCCAGAGAAAGGAACGCAATTTCCCTAACGACCAAATCTTCGCTGCCCCCACATCGGCAGGCTCTGCTTTCCGTATAGATTAAGTTCCACGATCCCCTGGAAGTTGCCGAGGCTCCGGAACGGGTGCGCGGAGGGCTCGGTAAAAATCGTTTACCCCTGGCCGCCGTGCGAATAAACACGAGGCTCGAGTATATTTGCGGGCCCTCCGGTAAAAAGCGTAAGTAATCCCCTCTCGCCCCGGCCGAGTAAACCACCAACTTTTCGAATATCGCGAGCCTGGTGGATTCGAGAGTAACCCGTAGGAGAGAAGCAATCTCGGCCCCGTTAGCGCGCCCTTCTTTCTCTTATTGGACTATCGTTTAGCGTGGAATGGGAGGATACCAGTTCCCTTTGCGGCACGCCGGGCTAGAATTAAAAACCAGGCGTCTCCCGCGATTTCATCGGCTACTGGTTGCCAGGATCTCCCGGCGCAATTACAGGTAAACGAATACGTTCGCACGTATCGTTCTCGAAGCTAGCCAGTGAAACTGGGAGTCGGGCTACCTCGAAAAGCAAATTCGCATTACACCCCGTCGGAATATTTGCAATTTTCAGCGCTAAGCTTTCGCTTTTTAGAAGAAAAAGCTCTACCAACCGATGGGTTTGGATTTGAAAGTAAGCGAGGTAACAGCCCCGGGGATCGAGGTATTAGGAAAGATTTCTGCGCTCGCGCAAAATGGTTAAAGCCCGAAAGGCGCGAGCGCCCCATGAAATTTTCACAGAAAAATATCAAGTAAATATTTCGACGCGACGCATTTCGGCTGATGCGAAACAACAGCTGAAAACAACGGACACTAGGAAAACAAGGCGCTCTGTTTCCGCATTTTTCCCCGTGATTTGATGTTTACCACGGGAGCGCGAGCTTTAAAGAACGTGTCTATGTATATGGAATGCATATGGACGTGCCAGGAAATTCGTTGTAATGTTTACATCGTGACGCGGAACCGTACGGCCGCCACGGGAAAGCTGTTTCCCGAATCATTCTCGGCTTAGGTACCCGTCGTAGATGTCTTTTTAATACGGCTCTCGCTAATGCGGCGGAAAATTGTTTCCCTCGTCCGTTGCACGGATTAATTAAGGATTAATCAAGGAGGGCGGAACTGTCAATTAACCGTCGAAAAACAAAAGAAGCGGTGTGATGCGGAGTAACGAAGTTAGCGCCGCGGCGCTGCGCGAGGCTCGTGAAACTCCGCGTGCGCAGTTGCACGGTACTGATTTAAACGATTTAATCAGAGGAACCCGAAGGGTAGAATTCTCGTTATCCCTTTAGTTTGATCTTTTTTCACGGCCCGCGAACCTATCTTCGCAGCTTTGAATATCATGCCGGGGGTACGGAGCAGCAATCTTGCTCACTTTACGCTGGTTATTAAAATTCAAATCCAACGATGCAAATGCACGCTAAATTAAATCGTGGCGCGGCGCGGATTTCGCGATGGTACAACATTTTCGCACGTCAATCCGCGAGGGTGTCTGGCAGAGTTTTTTGACGAACCGTGGCCACGTTTCGCGTGCCTGGATTCTGTCATACACGTGTCGCAGGCGGCGTAGTAATCTGGGCAAAGTAATCGGAGGTGTAGGCTCGTCGTTCGCTGTGCACCGTAATACACTTGCTTTATCTGTGCCATATGCACCCGCGAGGCCGAGATTGAAACATAAGCCACGCTGTTCCCCGCACTCTCCTTATCCCGACCCGCTATTCCACAGTTCACTGCTTCGTTGCGCATTCCCTGATACGCGGTGACGTCGGTTAATTTTCATTAAACGAATAGATTATACGTCGCTATCTCGCGGCATGCGACAGGGAGGCAGTGGGAGCTCTTAAACTGTCGAGTGTATTCGTAACAGTCAACCACTAAACGTCCCTAGATGGCCACGGACTAATTCCTATCGGAAATCTGCGTACCCATAGGTAGCTGAATATTCTGAAAAACAACGCAACTGTAAGCGCTTCAAAGTGCATTGACTTGTGCACTCTTTCCAGTAATTAAAGCAGCCTTCATTCAACCCCCTATACCTCGTTATACCAAGCTCCGCTGAACTCTTTCGGCCAGTTACTCGATTTTCTTCCCACCTAGCCAAACTATTGCCCCCATTGTTCCACTTGACGCGCCCCTAATTACCGGCGCGGCGCGAGCCTCTATCGGGGATGATTTGACGCGGAAAACGCGGGACGCAGAGGGCCGTGGGGGTCCCGTGCACGCACAATCATGGCGCCAGCAAGTGGCACGATGCTGTTCCGGAGATTTCGAACAATATCGCGCCGCTGGCGAACGGCTGGAGCCGTCGACAGAAACTTGGACAGGAGTGGCAACTCGTGGATGCTTCGGTGCGACGAGAATCGGTTGGCAAGAGGACGGAAAGGGGCAACGGGGAGGGGCGGTGAACGGATGCTGGATGACGAGAGACCAGGCCAGGGACGAGGCAATTGTATCGCTCTTGCCAATTCCACGGGCCCGTGACTAATTGTTCTTGTCAGGGCTGCGAGTTGCGACCCATTGCTGAGCGATGACGAGAACCCGAAATGGCGCGCCTCCACTTCGGCCGCTGACCCCCTCGGCTATGTTCGCGTTTTTTTTTGCTGCATCGCGAAATTGGTACATTTTCTGGTAACGATGCGTCGTATAGTCGGGGGAAGCGAGGTACAACCCCGAGACCACGAGAAGCGAGCGAAGAATGATGACGGAGACACGCTCCCTCGTTGATATTCTTTTCGATTCGATCGTTTTAAGTGCAAACTTTAAAGGACGAGTTTTGGTGTTTTAAATTTTGGTTATCCGGGCTGAAAGTGTGCGTTTTACACGACAAACACGCAGAGTTTTATGAAGATCGACAGGGAACTGGATTCTGAACGGTGTCTGCCAAAAACGGGCTTTCGCGCACTCGATAAAACACGAGGTTACGCATAGGCTAGATTATGTCCCGAGCGATTTCAACGGCGCGCGAGATTAAGAGGACAATTAGTTAAACGTGAACAATGGACCGTGTAAATAGTTGATTGGATAACACCGGTGGGACGATTAAGGGCGATTTATTATAAGGCGTAAAGCTCTTGGCAACCCCGGATGAGACAAATTATACTCCGCGTATAATTGCCGGCGTTATCTGCAAGGTATTATCGGGGGATGGTAATTAACATCGCTAAACAAATTAGCGGGCACGGCCGCGGTACCCCGGCCGGAATGAATAAAGTTAATTGAATAATGTAATTTTCTTCGCGGCACGATTTGTTAATTAGAACGAGTGGAGAGTTCGTTATCGCGCCTGAGGTGTTTCAGGGAGGGTGGCCAGATATTATATTTCAGGGATAATATAGCCGCTATCGAGGTGGTGAATGATAACGAAATTACAATGATTACCATATGGTAATGTGATTCGCCGAAGGACTGGCGCCAGTCACGTGGCAAATTACCGCGTTCTCTAATCCACGGTCTATGTAGGTATATCGAACCCGTCCTCGAAATCGACTGTGCATACATACATACATACATATGTATGCAGGCATGCATTATCGCTGTTTGTTTAGACTAAATCACCCAATGCGAGCACAATATTTTGAGGGCCAATAACTTTCACCGACAGCAGTATTCCGCAAGGGTGACGTTTGTTACCGGACACGTTGCTGGTAATAGTCACAGCAAAAGGACCAACGCTAAGGTATCCTTGTTTACCGAGTCACATGCGTACGTGTCAAAGCGCTTATCGCGTTACGGTTGCGCTAATGATATACAACGTATCAGAGTTTCATTAACGAACTCACCAACGGAAGCCAAGAAATTACTTTACTACCCCACGGCGGGTTACACACACATCACGAGCCAGGATTCTTGGAATACCAAGCTCTCTCCTGGGTCCAATTTGTCCCCCGCAATATATTTCCCGTGAAGTTGCACGGCTCCTGGCGGAGCAGTGTGTACACGAAACTGGGCGACTAAAAACGCACAATTAATTCCCATCTACAGTCACTTCTCGAGGCCATACTTCAATTCAATGCTCGTTCGGCTCCTTTACGTTCACCGTGGCTTGAATGAAAGACGCTTTACGTACACTAACAAGCAGAATGTTTCTAGCCCCGGCATTACATATTTCTCGCTCGTGCCACGGTACCCTCGCTTTTCCTTCCACGGCGCTCCTGTTAACCGAGACTTTCTATCGCCAGACCGTCAACGAGCTAGAGCCGCGGAGCAACGTTCCTTGAATTTGCCGCTGGCAATCAACGTCGTTAATTCCTCCTTTAAGAAGCAAGGCAAGCTTCGACGCGGTCAGACTTGCTCCGTGGTTCCCTAATCTCCCAGTTGAATATCAAAAGCGAGTCTGAGGCGCTGAACCGTGCAGGGCGTATGTGTGCACAGATATATTCTACCTGCGTATCGAAGGAATCGTAGTGTCTAACAGGCAGCTGCTTTGGCAGAGAGAATGAAGCGGAGAGAGAGAGAGAGAAGCAGAGGGTGTGAGAGAATGTGGCGGAATGTTGGCTGCGGAGACAAATTGTCGAATAGTGCTTGCGGTCGGACGTACACATGTTCACCGAAGTTGGGTTACATTTAGAAAACAGGATTACAGTTCGCTTCACAGTGCTGGCCTGGCCGGCCACCGGACTCCAAGACTATGAAACTGCAATGCACCTGCACACTGGGCGCGCAGGTGGCTTTCCAGGTCTGTCCGCTTTGTTTTCGTTCGCGGTTCAGACGCGCCGAGTAACTTCGCGCCGAGCTGCGAAATCAACGCGGGCAAAGCTCTCGTTGCCCCTCGTTCGCGTCGAATACCCTCCTCTTCCTCCGTGGATACTCTTCCATTGAACTTTCGGGTGGGTTCTGCCATGTGGGCGCGGAGAAAGTTTCCCCGGGGAAAGAGGATGATAGAAACGGAGGCACACCGTGCGATTCGCGGTTCAGAATCTTCGGTGGGTCGATGAAAAGTGTGGTCTCCTTTTGTGTGACCAAATTCTTGGTAGTTTTGGAATTTTCTTTCTATTCAATGATATCACTGGGGGGCAGGGGAGGTACTCGCGTGTGGCACAGCGGGTTATTTAGGTGTGGCTCGGCCGAGAACAGTCTGTGGGCTCCTCAAGTTTGCAAGCACGTTTCATTACGAACACAAGGACCGTTGGGGCCAGAATTGCTTATGTAGGCAGCGTTATCATCAATATTGGATTTTTCCATGCGCAGACATCCCCCTGAATGCAGAGGGACAACGTTTTCCGTTCTCCACGGCTACGTGCTCTTTCTTTGAGAAAGCAAACAGGACCGCGGCCTGTGTTTGCTCGTGCAAGCTAAGCGTCCTCCGCTTTGCAAACTTTCCGCACGTAGTTTCGCACCCCGCGCTATCCAGAGAGCGGCGCAGCATCCCGTGGCGATTTGAAATTATTTCGTGGACAAACTATGGCTACCGTTCCGCGCTCCATAATTCATGTATTAAGACTGTAGCGTTGATTTTCAATGAGACGATCCACCGCACCGGCAATGCATTTCGTTTTTAGAGCAATGCACTCTGGAATTTCAGCGTCTGTCAGCCGAGAGCGCGCGACTAAATAACTCCTCCAAATGTTCGACGTCGGAAGCGCGGAAAGTTATAATTAAACGTCTCCCGTGTCTAATGTCCTTTCGATGCCTGCAGGATTTTCCTTCATATCCTCCTAAAGCCATTTCATCGCCTCATACGAAAAGAAAATTCCGATCTGCGCGGCACTCGCGTGTCCCGATCCCTGTTTAATGACACGGTACCGAACAAAGCGCCGCGAGGAACGCAATTAATTCGCGTCACGATCTAGCGCCGCGGTGAACTCGTTGATAAAACAATGTAATAAAAGCCGGGCAAGGATCAAAGTTTGGCCCGTGAGGAACATTCTTGCCGCCTCGAGGACCGAGAGGATCGCCGTCTGGGAAGAAAAAAGAAAAGGGCAGAGGGGTGTGAGGGAAGATGGGAGGAGGACCACTTAGCCCAAGGGGGATACGAAGAGGCGTGACGAAAGAGGGCCGTTCAGCTTCGTAAGAACTTACGAGCAGCCCGAAATGGCCGCAACATTCGGCCCTCATTCAGCTGGGCTGACTCTTGTTGCGGCTTTACGAGCCGCCCCCCACCCGCAACTTTTTTTTTTACAGCCCGGCTTCATTTGGTAGAGGAAACTTTCCGCCACGGCGGTGAACGCAATTGCGCGCTGCAAGTCGTTCAACTTCTGCCGGGATTCCCTACTGCGAGCTAACTGGCCCGATTCAGGGCGGGCGAAATCGGGGGAATCATCGAGCTGGTCCCTGCCACGGGGCGAGATTGACGGCTGAATTTTATTTTCGGATCCCGTCGTCCCTGGCGAGCTTACCCAGGGCGATTCTGGGACGATCGATCGCGCCGTAAGATAGTAACGTGAACGCGGGGGTGGATATTTAGGTGAGAAGATCGGAGCGGCGCCTTGGATACAGAGAAAACTTTAACAGAAAGGCAGACGCGAGCAGTTAATATAGAGAAGATAATGGATTCCTCGATTTGAAAAAGTAAGTTAAAGTTTCAGGGGATAAGCTCGTGGGAGCGTTTATGAACGGTGCAAATTCAACCCTCCGATAAAGCCGGCGAACGCGTGCCGGAAGAACCTCGTGTCTCGTAATTAATTAAAAACATTTGAGGTAAGCTGCCCCGAGGCAAGGTCGATGCTGGCACCAAGAATGCCTTCCTCGTGCTACCGTACACCTCTATATCAATCCTTCAGCCTCTTTCTCAGTTACGTGCAACGCAGATCCGTTGCTCTCGCGAGCGAATTATTAGAACGGCTCTCCGTCTCTCTCGGGGGCTCTTGTTACCCACCGTTAATTAGAGTACAGTCTGCTACTGACGACAACCAACTGCAAAGGAGAGTCTTCACCAGCACGCCCCTTCCTACACACACCACCACTTCGTCGCCTACCCTAACTCCCCCGGCCGCCCAACAACCGATCCGCGCCACCGACGCGATGTTTGTGGCTTGAATTATTCTGCAGGATTTCCACGCGACCCGTGAGTGCCCTTCAAGGGGGTGGGCAGGCTAACGTAGACGTTGGAACGGTTAAAGTCCAGCGCGGTCATTCCTGAAACGTCACTGGGAATCGCTGCCAAGTTTGGCCAGACATGCGATTAAGCGAGGATAACTGGATGCAAGAGAAGTGGCTCGGGGAAAATTAATTGGAAATTAACGGTTTCGATGATCGTGCAGCTTGGGATAGTCGGGAGAAGAGAACCGAGGGACGACAAACTTTAAAGTGGCTTATGATAATCGAGAATCGAGCGAAGAGTATTGTATTTTATTGAAATGTCGAGTTTGAGTGACTCGTGCAGATGAATTAAAATAAATTCTTTGTATCTGTTGAAGAGAAGCACTTGCTACGCCACCCACGCGGTTTCTCACGTACTGCACCGTATCATTATACAATTACAGTAGAGTTATTTAAAATTCTGAGCATAATATTTGCTGAGTTTATAGCATCTTTTTCTTACACTGCCGCCTATTACTTCAACGCTCTTCCACCTCCCATTCGCGAATTAAAATCCTACTCGTCCTTCAAGTCTCACACACCTTTATTTATCCTGCAAAACTATTCCTAGCTCAATCCACTTATCCTTTCCGTCCTTTAATAAGTTAAGTTCTTATTTGTTTATTTTTACTTTTGTATAATTGTTTTGTTGTCCCTATTTTAGTTTAGTTTTATAGTTCGCGGTTAGGCTTGCCATCAGTGCTACCACTGTAGCCTCGCCCTTACTCTTCTTGTCTACCCTTGTAAATCATGTGTTCTTTTTTCTATTAGAGTAATAAAGACGATTAATAATAATAATAATAATAATATGTTAAAATTGCGAAGATGTTTAATGTGTATAAATTCGAATTGAATTTAAAATCGTAACACGAAAAGAAATTGAATATAGACTTTTACGTTTCGCGGTACACGCAGCGCTCGCTGCACTGTCTGACCACATCCGCGGTTATACTACTTACTCCATACCTAGACACGGTAGATCACTTATTTCGCGCAAAAAAGTTCTTCAAAGGCGCATTGCCGCATTAGCACCATTTTAACCATAGAGTGAAATTGACTATTTCACGAAAGCGACTAGAAGATCGTAATCCGTGGCAATCGAGTGGCGCAAGTGATTAAGTTTCGTGGTCAGACTACGCAGAGTTTGAAACTCTGTCGACATTTCCCTGGTCCATATCAGTGGGTTCACCAGCTCGGGCTGGTAATCTTAGACGTATCCGCCGGAAATTGAGTTACTTCGCGCACGTTTCGAATTGATTTCCAGCTTGCAAAGCCCTGTACCTTTTCGGGGGCCGTGATTACTTTTCGATCCGGCGTACGTGGATCGAATGATCGTCGATGCCCCGATGCGTTTAAGCCGTGAAAGCTGCCGTCTCCAGAGTGCGATAATTCGATCTCCGCGTGATACATTGTTATTGCCTTTATAAGCTTTAATGGAAAAGAATCACGCCCGCCATCCTTCTTCCCTAATAAATGCGTTGATTTAAGGGACCTCTTTCCTCCGTGCCGGAGCACATTCTTCTCCGTCGACCAGTAATCCGGTCGGGTGCGGGCGCTCAGAGATCGAACCATCAGGTGTAAGTCTGCGGCTACGTAACTAAAATGGAATCTCGCTTACCGCGGCAAGGTGAAAAGTCGCGTACCACGCGACCCTGGAGCACAATGTGCACTTCGAATCGATAAATCAACCACGGAAATAGTAAATTCGTTCCCTGTACCGTGGCTGCGTGCGAATGACACAACCCGGGCAAACGAAACCACGTTCGAACCGAATCGTGCTGATTCGTCTGCCCGACGCAACGAATCCACCATCAACGTTATCCTTGAACGTAACGAAAGGAACCTTCGAGCAACGACGAGAACGCGTGTACACGGATTTACGGGGCGAGATCGAGTTTCTGTCAGCGGCGTGCATGAAAAACGCCGACAGGAATTTCATTAGCGAGCCAGGCGGAGGCGGATCGTCTCGAAAGATGACGCGATCGTTCGTACGGGACGTGAACACCGCTGAAAACGAATCCACTGCAAACTGATCGTCACACTTGACCCGAATCGCTGGCGCGCTGATTAAAACACGGCTGCGAGGCGCAGCTTTCCTATTTGTCAACGACACGTGCCGCGCTCGATTATTCGTTCGATCGTTCGCGAGCGAAACTTCGAATGCAGCAAGTTATTAGCGAGCCGCGCGTTACAAGTCGATCCGCGAGCGAGAAATCCGAGATCCATCGGCGCCGTTGCAAATCACCCACCCGACGCCCGCCCCCAATCCCTCCCCCCCGGAAGCACGACTTGGCCGTCGCAGCACAAACTCGATGCGCCATTAATTGTACTCGTTCGCGAACTTTCGTGCACGTCCGCGGCATCGTTAATTGACGCGATCAATCCGACGCTCTGGCGGCGCTCGTGTCTGTCACGGCTATACACCTGATGGGCAAAGTTCCACCGGAATGACGTGAAATCGGTAAAACAAGCAGAGGAAATACCGAGTCGAGGCAACGAAGTGATACGTCATGGTTGATTGGGTGGCTTTTATTGGCCGAATGCTTGCGGATGGAACGATGCGCTCGGTTTTATCTACTCCCGCAGTCGTTGATCGGTAGGAAAAGTTAATATCGTCGGAGTGCTTGTTGAATTCATTGCCGAAGCGAGATTTAAAGGATTAAGAGGCTAGTAAGAAGCTTACATATATACCCTGATTTTCCGCCGACGAGATTATCCCGATTCCACCTTTGCTGTTTCACGCCCCATTTTTTATGCGGCGCGAAATGAGACATATTCGGGTTTGACGAGGTGGAAAAATATGTAAACCGAAGGTGTCGATACGGTTATTTGTATGTCAAGCAGGTACTGTGCGGGAGCACTGTTGTTTCGAGATCAATCGGGCCGAGGAGAAATTGGCCGCACGTGAGAAACGTTCCCCCTTGCCAGCGGTTCGGAATACGTATCGGCGGTGCGAGTTATGAATGAACGACGCGGAGCTGGCGTATCGCGGCTGTACCACGGCATCGCGAATTTCTTTTTCAATGCTCCGGATGTTGGCGGAAATGTAATTAGCCGAAGGCATTGCGCGTATCACGTTCGCGAATGCTGCTAGGGTTTCGTGTAATTCACCCTAACAAGCATTTCATTCCAACTGTTCCAATGCTCAACGAGCGTAATGAGATACGAAGCCACCAACGAATTGGCCACATTCACGTGGCTAATCATGCGTACGTAAGTCGAGAATAATATTTCGTTATGTCTACCTTGAGACAGTTCAAATTTACGCATTGTACCTATAGTTGCCACAAACCGTGGACACGCGACGTGAACTCGGCACAGAAATTTAATAAAAAGAAACTCGAACAATTGCTGTAGTTTAGAATGCTGCAATTCTACAACGATGTCCACAGTTTCAACATAATTCACCAGAAAAGAAGTGTACTCACTGTATGCTCCCACGTAGATCGGCGTCCATGTGACCTGAGAGTGGACGAGCGTCGTAGCCACGAAGAGAACGGCCCCGAACCACACACTCAAACGCGCCGCACTCATTTCACTAACAGCCCCGACAATCGCCATTTCTCCACGTTTCAATCAGTCCTCTGCCTTAATATCATCTTCACCGCCGCCTCTTCCACTTCGCGCACCGTCCCGGCGAGTCTCTAATTCTATTTGTCCCTGTCACGGAAGAGTGCGCAATGTCGAGATCACTGGGAACTATCTATCGCTGGATCGTGATCCTTTCGATCCTCGACCTCGTCCCCCGTTTCGCCCTGAATCACGTCCCGCCGCTGCTCCAGCCGTGTCTCAATGTATTCGCGGCATGGATCTAAATTATTCTAAATGAACGTTCGGTACATGCTGCGAAGAGTCGGACGTGTCGTTCATAAGCAATTAGCCCAGTAAGAAACAATCCCCCGTCGCGAGATAATTTCGCGCAGCCGCGGCGGCAACAGAAGGGGTTAATGATCCGTGAACGGGCATCTGTTTCAATTCGTTTCAACGGGTCGCGGTTAAATGGCCCGTGTTATTATTGGATTCTCGCGGCTAAAGGGAAACTTTTAAATTAGCGCCTCTTTATACCCGCGCGGCCTTCCACCGTCGGGGGTATCGCGTTACGTACAATTTCGCGCCCCCGTGCCCGTTATTCTTCGGCCCCGACAGAATCTTCATTTCTGCGCGGGTCTTGATTCATTCGCCCGATATTTCACGTTCCCGCGCCCGAATAGCGACGGTCGTTCGTTCGTTCCTTCTGGAGCGACGCAAATACGCGACAGGCGACTATTCCGGATCGAGAAGTAACTCAGCGAGAAACAGTTTCGCCTTTAATCCGCGCGCGTTCCTTGGTTTCGCAAAGACGCCTGCCCACGATTCGCGGCGCTTCTCCCCAGCACGCTCGATCTCGATTCAACCCCCTTCGCCACGGTTTTCGTTGGAGAACCCTCCTCGCAGCCGAGCCAGTCCTTTTGTCTGTCCTCGTTTCACTACCGCCGAGGCGAGCAGACCTTGCTCGACGAAATCCAGGCTCCGTCTGCAACAAAACAGCAAACCAGTTCCCGTTAGAGAAGCCCCCTTAACGCTCGATCATTAGGAGATAAAGCATGGATAAATTTAGCGGCGGCGCCGCGAAAGCTGCCTCGTTTTCTGGAAATTAGCGCTGCTTGAATAGGGTAACCTGAATAGCTAAGCTTTATTTCGCCACTCCAAGTATCGGTTAAATTAGCTAATGAATCCGCCCGCTAAACAATCGACCGTGACAGCCTAACGCTTTCCTAATTGCCGCGCGATTAACAGCTGCTTACGTTCATTATTTTCTCATTAACGAGGTCCTTTTGTGTTGTTCCGCCGGTTCAACGTTTACGAGGGAAAATTAGGCGTGCAACGGGCAATGTTTGCGCGACGTAAACGGCACAGAGTTGCGAATGGATTTGGCAATCCCTTTCCGAAACGTACGCCTCCTCTTGCGATAATTTCGTGCCCCAAATGCTAGTCAAAGTCGACCTATAATCATTCTCTATATAGAACAATCTTCCTCTCAAATACACATCGTCAATGCAAATCCATGTCTCTCTGATATTGACTTGTTTTCTATTCCCCTCAACACCCTCTGAAATCATGTACATATGTAAGTCATAAATGATGCGCGGCACGATTATCACCTAGGTTTTAATGCTCGCTGATTGCGTTTCCTGAGACCGAATAATTTTTGTTCTTGTTAGATCCACACTCTTTGTATACTAAAGGGTTTTTCCCGTTCACAGTAATAAATCATAATAAATAATAATAAATTAATCACCCAGGAACCAATGTATTCGTGAGCCTAAGCATCGTTCCACGACCAAGCAACCTTTTTCCATCCCCCACGCTTGTTAAAGAACCGTGCACCCCATTCGAATGGAGCGGGTCCTCGGTATTATCCCTCCGCATAACGGGCGCCGCGTACAGAACCTAATAATCGAAATATTCGCGCACGACGTTCGTTTCTTCGCCCGCTGGAAAATATCTCGTTGTCGATGTCTCGTTAGCGTATCTACATCGGGTAGGAGGGACGAGTAAGCCGGGCCATACCGATTCCCACGCTACCCTACCAGGGGATGGTGACCGTGATGTTGTCTGGGTGGGTCATTACGAGATAGAGGAGGGCAGCCAGTATCTTAGCCGTTCGTAATGTGACAAGCCGGAGAGCGAAACCCCGTTTTGCCCTGTTATTTACTCGTTATCTCTCTGCATTCGAGCCGACGTCGGCCTGGCCGGTAGTTATGAAAGGTATCGCTGCGCCAGACAGGGGCATCTAAGGAACTCGCCGAGCGTCGTCTGCTGTTCGCTTCCTTCGCGGCGCTCCTCCACTTATCGCCCTGTCTGGCCATCCGCTTCCCTATCTACTTAGCGGTGATCGAGCATGGCGACTCGTGCATCTTTCAGACACGATTACCAGGCACCTCTAAACCTCTCGTCCGACGGAGGGCGAAATGATTGATATAGTATAGGACCGCGAGCTTTAGAAGCGTCGAGTGGCCCGCCGTGATCGCTATTGTACGCCCAAGCAGTTTGTTTATTAACGACCTCTCGCCGTGGCAGGCGTGCTCGAGAACGTGGCTCGATACATTTTCGTCGAAGCGGGTTCCATTAACCTCTTGGCAGGTTATTCTATAGGTCAGTCGAGCGTGCCCGTTCCCGGATCCGATCGCCCAATTACAGGTCGTCGCGTCTATTGGAGCTAGGAGGACCGTTCCACGGTCTGGCCAAGTGTCTCTTTATAGGAAGAAGATTCCTTTCTTTAACTTTCCTCTGGCTCACTGGCGGGGGAGATGGGGGTGGGTCCCTCATCGAAGGCAGCCGCGGCGAACGAGCCCATTGAAAAGGCGCCGATGCAGTTAACTTAATCCAGGTGCTGATTGGACACGCTAACCGAGGACGGCGGAATGCAGCAACCGGAGCGGAACGGAAGAAAAGTAAAGGGGATGCTGCTGGGGCGACCGCGGGGGCGGCTTGCACCCCGCGAGGCTGACCTTAATTGTGCCACGCAATTATGGCCACTTCCGTCTGATAGAAGTAATGCGCCGTTAAAAAAGAAGGTCCCGATAAAGGACGGAATCTGCGGTTATGAGAACCTCGGCCGCACAAAGGGGCCGCCTTTCCTGCGCCACTTCTGCTGAAAAATAACCGTTCCGACATTCTTCTCTCGCTATTACGACGTCGCGTCTTGGCTAGCTCTCTGCTCCACGCCGATTCAGAGTGCTCAGGTATCGCCCGACCCTCGCCCACGCTTGCCCAGTAAAAAGAAAATCCGTTCTACCGTAGCGCAACATCGTCTATTTACACCGCCAAGATAAACGTAGAATCCGATACTACCGCCGTGATTGTACGGTTACGTTACGCAGAAAGCGGTCTTTACAGACATCAAAGGGTTAGCGGGAAGTGGTAAACAACGTTTTCCGCGGTAGAGAACATAATTAACTTGCTTCCCTACTAATTCCTCCACTGTGACGTTTTCTTAGCTTGTACCGTTTCATTATTATGTTCCCCCGTGGTGTACAAACCGAAACGGCCACGTTATTTCTACGCTTTCGTGGTTTATACGTGTGATTGGGTACACGAAAGAAGGACGGAGGAGGAAATTTTGACCGAAATCCTCTGGATACTACTAACTCGAATACCCTTGCGCGCTATGCTCCCTTTTAGCTCGCGAGCCACATTTTCCATGCGCTTCTTTTTACGAATTCACTTTTGGAAAATGTGCGGAGGTTTAGCAAATAAGCTCGTTAAAGAGATTTTCGTCGGTCTGGAAAGCGCTTTTGGGAAACGTTTAAATTCGCGAGGCTAATTACTTCTGAGATTTGCGACTCTTTCGTCCCTCCACCGCTGGCCACCGCAAAACCCGATACTTTTATCGTTTCAAAGCAAACATGTCTACACCACCGCCGCAGCTACAGTTATTTCTCGTTCGTACATGGAATCAGTGAGACATCTTGGGCGTTAGCAGACGGCGGTTGACCCCGTTACGTTCCGTTCAATTAGCAGCCCGAGCCCCTTTTGGATATTACACTCGGTCGTCAGACGGCCGACGGACCGTTGTAATTATTAATCGAGTCAGGCATCAATTAGCCGAAATATCGATTAATTGCACATCGGAGGTGTCTTGGCAAATGCACAGCCACAGTCACGATTGTCGGTGGCTTCCGATGACTGGGCGTTTCAACATTCGATTAACCAGCCGTCCTAAGCCGTTTAATATCGAATTTCACCACTAAATTCAGCGTTACTGGTAATAAATTCAGAGTAATTCGAAAACCATTCTGCCGTGGAAAGCTAGTGGAACGAATGAAATATCTCCGGCACAGAAATTAACATTTCAACACTTAATCTGCTTTGTATTTATAATTTAAAGGCCACTGAAACTCTTTCAAATCCCACTGACAAACCTACTAAATATTTATGTTTCGCGCGCACTGCTATTGTAGTATGCTGTTTGCGCGCGAACAGCGTGAAACAGTAAGGCGATATTCGCTCAGAGCGCACGAAACGTCGAAGCTGTTTCGCTTTCTCCAGCAGATGCATAATGCCTGTTTGATCGTGCTTGAACAATTTCACATGCATACACCTTGTCTCTTGTTGAAACACTTCAACCAGAATCCTAGCTATTTCGCTCGCGAACCGCGCAGCGACGATCTGAATTTATACATCCCGATATAGCGGCGCGATAGAGGTAAATGCGCCGTGAGTTAATATTCCCGACACGAGCCGCAGAAATTCTAGATATCATGAAATACAGGCGCGCACCGCAAACCTTCCTCCCAGTCACGATGTAATACCCGCTATTACGTTCCCGCTTTTTCGCTGTATTTAAATGACATCGTACCCCCTTCGCCGTGCGCCGCGCTATTTAATCTCATCAATGCGATGCACATGCATTGGTGCACGCGCGACGAGGCAACTTTTTCGCTCGCGGATTCACATCGACGCCGACGATTAATTTAATGCTCGCGCTACAGACGCGGCTACGATGCTTCCTTGTGCTTGCAGGATTAAGTATTCTCTCGATCTATATCCCGATCTCCAGCTCGGCGATCTCGCGATCCCATTTGTCTTTCGTTCGCCAGGACGCATTGTCCGGTGGCAGGGATTTCCGTGCGAGCGTAATCTGCGAGCCCCGCGATGTTTGTCGCCCGACGAGCGTCGGATTTCGTCTCTAATTTATTTCTCGGCCGAGGATAATGACACGCTCGTTTCACGGCGACGGGAGCAGCCTCCCCCGAAACTCGCCGGAACGCCACGACCATTCCGAATCAGCCACCCGACAGTGTTTGTTTTTCACTTTGCCGGTTAAGGCAAATATCTGACGATGTGTTTGCCGTAGCGGAACCTCCGGTTACGGACTGAAAGCTAGCACGGTGCGAGCCCTTCTTCCGCGGGACGCCAGCCCGAATCAATCGGAATCCCTCGGCGATGTCCCTTTGCTTTCGAATTTTTAACTCCAACGACGCTTAAAACGGTCCCGCCCACTGCAAACAGTCTGGCGGGTTCGTCCGCAGGTTTATCAACGACCACTCGAAAAATTTGCTGACGTCGGTGTAGGACAGTAGGGGCGTCAAGGGAGCGAGATTTTCCGAAATGAAAGACGATGGCTTGGGATTGATTAACGGTATACAGATAAATGCTCGCACGAGAATTGCGTCGAATGAAGAGCGTGGGTGGTGTAATGGGCAGAAGCTCGACTCTGTTCGACTTGAGGATCGCAAACGTTAAACTGCAGGCGTTCCTCTGAATTCGTTTTATTCGCATCACGTGCCATCCGCGGACTTACAGCGCACTTGCCCAAAAAGATAAAGCACTTGACAAACGAGATTTCTAGAATGAACGACTCCTAAATGAAGAACGTGACTCTCTGCCATGCACGGCACTTCTACCAAGAGCTCCTTTTCCAAATAAAGAATGAGTGGGTAGAATTTGCATCGTACGGGTCGCCGACACTATCGCGCGATGTAGGACATATGTACGTAAACGTGTCAAGTATACAGTATTTTTTTAATCTACCGTGCACGAGATTCTCCGATTGCCGTGTCTAGGAAACTCAGTCGCTAGCAAACAGAAATTAATTCAGTGGCGGTATTCGACAATGAAACGGCAGGGAAAGAGGGCGAAGAAGCGGCTGGAGATAGGGAGCAAGAAGCATGAACGAACGGGGCGTCGTTGAGGCAAGGTAACGCGAAACGAGGCTAACAATTTCGTGTTTCTTTGCCGCCCCGCCTTTCAACCCAATTCTTCCCGGCCGTGGCAAGAACGCTAATGCGGCGGATTAACAAACTCGTATATTTCATTAAGCCGTTTCCCGCGCGCCGACTCTTTTCCACGTCGACTTTTTCGCCCCGGAATCACAATAAACGCCTCGCCGTTAGGCGGATTCCTCTAATCCTGGGGACGGTTACGCGTCGCATTTTATCAAATTCAACAATGAGCGGCCGAGGCGTCCGTGAAAGGGCTGGATATCCCTCGAAACCGCAATTTTTCACCCTTGACGTTATTAAATATACCTACCACCAGCGCGCGTGAGAGGGGAATAGTTTCAGCCTCGTAATTCATTATAATTACGCCTCCCACGACGAGATACTGCAGCGTGCTAGCGCCCCCTTCGCGCTGTATTTCTGCCCCCTCTACAGCGAGACCTCGGCGCATCTATAAAGACGCGGTTTAAGTTCAAGTGGGCCGCGATTTATCGAATCGTAACCTCAATACCGTGCTTAACGGGCCCTCGACGCTCTATTCAGCCGCGGGCGTTTTCAATGAACACTTTAACGCAGGTTAATTCCCCCCTGTGAGGGTGGCACGCTCCAACCGATACGCTTGCCAGGCCGCGGATGCAACGACGCGCGCGACACCGATCAAACGCGCACACCGGCAACGCGTCACGATCTACGATACCGCGGGCCATCCGCGGGATTTATTGCCGTGATTTAGCGACGCTTAATTAATTTACATCTGGGAAGAGAGACTTGCGCGCGACATTATCGTTATCGGGGCTGGCAGCAGCGGAGCGCGTCGATGCGACAGCGCCTCTGCACCCGGCGCGAAAAGAAAATTCATGGGCCAATTAGCAGATTGAAGCGCGATGATTTTTGGAGGGGTGGCGTGTAATTGGAACGCATCGCGCCCAGGTCGTAACGCGGATCGATACCGATTTGTATTGTTACGACGTATTGCCGGGGCACGCGGCTGCCCGCGTGGACCAAACGGGGTTTTTCAATGAAACCCAGGACAGTCGCAGTGAAGTTGTGGAATATGACAATAACACAATACCCATTCGCGCAAAGCAGGCGCAATCGGATTTACAAAGCAGTCGGCAAAGCGTGCTGCAGTCGGAGTTATGGATTTTTAATTAAATACCGGGGAAATATTTGCAGTACGAAGATATTACCGTGTATCGGAACTGCTTCAATCCACTAATATTGGACTTCTGAGCCTTCAATTTCGATTCTCCTCAGAGGGCCTGTACATTCCCAAGCTTCCGCTCGTAATGCCAGAATCGATTCTGATATCCACGAATCTGCCCGATCATTTGTGGCTCCGTTAGAACGGAGATATACCTGCATAATCAACATCGCAGTGTCTTCGCGGCGCGCAGCTTCCAAGCGAGAAAACGTCGCGGCGTTGACGTGGAAAAAAGCATTTCTCCGGGAAGGATGTTCCAGGCCGCGGAGCACTAGTAGTTTTATATCACGTTTCGTCATCACCGCGGCGCGCATAAAAATGGGTTACTCCGCGCGAGGTGTCACGCGAAACTTGCAACATTGCTCAGCGGGCATGGATGACAAAGGCGAGCACGCAACACCCGCGCACCCACGGGGGTACCGAATTCCTGCGGAATTCACACGTACCCGCGGGTGCATCCAGTCAAGTGCTCGGCAGCGCACGGCTGTCCAGAGCTTTAACCACGTACGAATGGGTCGGAGACGCGCCACCGAGATATACGATACCGACCCGATTTATCATCGTGACAATTTCGAACGCAGCTGAGGGACGCCGCTTTTCGGCGATCGCCACCCACGGCGGGTGTTCACCCCCCGCGGCTCGCCGTCGCGTTCGAGAACCGCGACAAAAGTTGCTTATATGATTAATCGAAGCTTTCCTGCGAGGACACACCGGCATCGTTCCAAGGATTAAACTTCTTCGCTCGCCTTCCGCCGCCCCGATGGAGTGTAATATTTCAGACGGGCGCATTGTCACTTCCGGCGCGCAAAGCACTTCCAAAGGAGCTGCACTCGTTCACCGTGCGACGGAAATATCGCGAAAATTTCGACAGTCCTCTTGCGCACAGAGAGGCAGACACAGTGGATCTGTTTTCCCAACTGGGATTCGATCCAAGATCTCTTCCGCGATTCTCAGGTTGAGACTTCGAGGTGAAATGATCGTCGAGGACTGATCAACCATGGATCTGGACGGGGCGACAAAGATCGCGCGACTTGCGGGAATCTTGTTAACCCTTTCGCTGCGGCGTTCGACTATAGTCCACGCATTAAAAAAATGTATTCTCTTGTACTGTGATACTCAGCGATGTTCTCCGAAAAAAGTGAAAAACTGAAAATTAAAAACGTTTTTTTATCGATGTAAAGTTAACACTTTTCAAGAATCGGCCGAAAATTTAAATACGCAGCGAAAGGGTTAAATCATGGTTGATGGATTTGTCTAATTAGACCGCGAGAGGTGGTGTTGATTAGTTTCTCCGCTGGCATCTAGGAAACCATTCGGTCGCCTTAATCACGTCGCCCCCATTCCCTTTCGTGCCCGTGGTGCCATGCATTATACAGATTACTCCCTAGCAATAAGTAGCCGCGGCATCAAAATGTTATTCTTCAATTTAATTAAAAGTACCTAAACCATTCGCGTACAGGTCGCGATGAAACCGGGAATTTTACGGCTGAGATTCGAAGGCTGCACCGTGCACCAAGTTTTATAAAATACTGGACAGAGAGATGAGTCTTCGTGTGGTTTTTCGTCTTCCCTTTATCACGAGCGAGAAATGAAACGGAGAGGTTGCATCATTACCTCAGCTTTTGTTTCTGCTCGCACATCGGGCGAACAGGGTGGGACAGGTGCGTTCGAGGGAAAGCGAGTGCTCACGGGACACTATGCACCGAGTGAATATCTATATTCTATCCATTCTGTTATCTACGCGAACCGCGGAAGGCGAGCAGGGGCGCGTTGCATTTTTACTGGCAGTAAACTTTCTTTTATTGTGTCCCGTTGTTTTACATGCGCACGATCTCGATCTTCTGCCCAGGGTTTTGGCGTTTCAATAAATCACGGCTGCACCGCGTGTCGTTTCCCTCGCGATATCGCGCCTTAAAATGGCTTCCTCTCGATTAGATCGGAGCGCGTCGATATATCGAATCTGTTTACGTGAACGATGGCGAGGAAACGGCGCTCGAGATAACTGTTCGATTCCAATTCCACTGTGCAAAAAGGCGATGCATTTATTGCCAGAATTTTCGCCCAGTTCTCAGTCCTGCTCAACGACAATGCTCACGCGAGGGGACAGTTCAATTAAAATATCCTCGCGGGGGAACAGCGGGGGAAGAGTGGTACTTTATGCTCCCGACACTCAAAGGTTCCATTTTAATCGACGAAGACCGCCGCGGGGCCGTCGCGTTCTTCCAAAGTCCAACACCGCCAAGTTTATAATCTTTATGCGACGTTCGAGTAACGCGATCGTGTCGTGAAGCAAAGCTTCTGGATAAGAGTAATCCCAGGGCGGGGGTATCTCTGGTCAAAGTTTTTTCTAATTGGCCCTCGCGGAAGCTGCCGGATAAGAGCCGAAGGGGCCATGGAACGCGACAATGGCTCGGGAGGAAGCACCAGGGGGGACGCTTTTCACGAGCTTTCTGGGCGACGAAGTGTCGTCGAAAGCCCGTGGAATCTTCCAATTCGACTAAGAAACTCGAACGCCGCTTCAGGCAGTTTAATCGAATTCCACTGCGGAGACAAGGGCTCTGCTTCCTAGATCAAAGTACGACGCCCACGACGTGTATAGGCGAACAGTGACGCGAGAAAGAATAACAGTTTTCGCTCATCATTTCCCCGAGGCTGTTCTCGTTCATGCAAACTCGGCCACTATCTTCGACTGGACTTTAGAATCGATTTTAGAATATCTGTTGTTGAACGGCACCTATAGCTTGGTCAGCTGCGCCAACACCGCGTAACTAGGGGACAAACGCTTGAATGCACGGTTACGGACCTATATAAATCTGCCATTAATTTCGTTATTCGGCTATTATCGAGTTGCGGTCGCCACTCCGCCCGAGGCCATCGGCTGATCTTGCCCAGTGGATAATATATTCGAGACTTGGCAACTTTGCTCACCGCCATTCCGTTAAAGTGCCGTCTCCAGGTCAATTACAAAGTTTCATTACCGACCGATTAGCGCCGTTATATATAATATATTTGTAGCTCGTCGGGAGCTAAGATGGCCAGAGGACGGCAGAAGCGCGTCAAGAATAATTAATTAGGTTGCCGGGGAAGCGTTTTAAAAGGATCGTTAATCATTCTTGCCCGCTTCGTTTCTTCCTCTCTCGTTTCCTTTGCGCACCGACTTCCGGTCATGGCCCTCCAGTCGCGCCACGGTTAATCCACTTTCCCGACATAGTGGTAATAACCTAGGGCGCGTGCACGCCTCCGTTCACCTTTCGACTAGCCCTTTCAGTTAGCTGCCTGCGCGGTGAGTCATGCTAATTGCTTTAAACGCTTATGTACATTCGCAAGTGGGCGACGGAAGGCAAGGTGACTGCTTCTAACCGTGGACCGACGCCTGCTTCTGTACCGAATGAATCGCGCCAGACCGTCAGCTTAAAATAACTTTCCCTGACAGTCGGTAAAGCTCCTTGCTTGCTTTCTTTGACTTCAAACGAAAATCTTTAATGAACGTGGCGCGGTGCTCTCGACAACGTCGGCTGTAGCGTTCCATGCCCCTTTCATGTAAACATGTGAAACGTGATCGAAAATCACAGGGAGTTTCGCGTTTCTGAAATTCACGTGGGAAGGGAGAAGATGGGGAGACTAAGAAATTCGGGTTCGATGATCTTAGTGTGCGTGACCTAAGGATAGTATAATTTATTTAAATGTTCAAGTTAGATAGCGGAAAGTGTCGAGTTGGAAGAAAATTGAATGCATGTGAATTCCGCGTCATCGGAAGTGTCGCCTGATGCGTGTCTAAATGTTCATTTAAGCCTGTAAGTACATTTGCACGGTACGTCTGTAACGAAGTTTGCAAAAAGGACTAAGGAGGGGTTGCGGGTGTCGGCGCGAACGAAGTTAAGCTTTAAAGCGGAAAAGTTAAGAGACGATATACCGCGTCGCGTTCAGAATAAAGACGACAAAGCCGTAGGTTGACGCTGCAAGGGAGTTCTAAGTAAACGAGTTCCCATCCTGATCGGGATACGACTTTGAAGTTTCTGCTCGCGGAGATTCGTCTGTGCCGGAAGGAAAGTCCTCGCGAAATTAGCGAAACTTCCCAAAACTATGCCCCCCAACTTTCTCTCGGCTGCATGTTTATCGAAAACTTGGATCACCCTCTATTTCTAGATCGCGTTTAACATACGGTGCGAAAGATAACAATCAAGTAGCCAACCCGCTTATGGAGAATACACGCATTACGAGTCGAAAACACATCCGCGAAGACAATTTCATCATCATGTACCTATGCTACATGCCCGGAAATCAATGCAAACTCGCTGTACCATAACAAACTTGCTCATACACGATTACTTGTCAATTCAGGAAACGTGTTCATCAGTTGCCAAACTAAACACCCTCTCAAACTATAGCGCACGCTAAACCATCCCTTACTATATTAATTCACCGTAGGTAAGTGTAGCGCGGAGGGTGCACCGAGCACACATCCTATCCACAGCCCTGTATTCCCAACAAACACATCTGTGTTTACTCAAGCACTCGGGAAGAATAGAGCGCCGAAAATCCCCAGCAATATAAACGTGGCAAGTATCGCGGAAATCAAGGAGCCTGCAACCTGACCTGCCGGTTCACCAGCGGAGTTAACCTACACGACGAATTCCTGCCATCGATCATTCGAGATGGACGAAAATCCATATATCTTCTTGTCCCCTTCGCTGATCTGGCCCGCTTCATCGAAACCTGCCTCAACTTCCGGCCGCCCCTAAACAACGTCACGGCAGCGCATTAGGCAAGTGACAAGGCTAACGTATCGCCGGCGCATTCAGCGTTCGCCAGTTTGCCCGCGGATAAACTAATATACCCGTCGACCGTTATCTGTTAATTAGGCTAGCTTCTTGCACGGTCGATTCCTCCCTTAAATTTCCACCACGCGTACACGGGAATTGTGGGGACGAGCGTGCATACGCGCCGTTGCGGAACCGCCCACGCAAGCTCGGCCAGCTCACTCGCCCGTCGGCTCGCACCCTACACACGCTTCACGTATGTTAATATCTCCCTAATATAGTCCGAGGCTGGACTAGCTCGCCAGCCCGTGGTCCTTTACACGGATCCACGAGGGATTTCGAAATCGAGCTGCGAGTTCCGCGCCGCATTCCGTCGATCCGCGGCAACCGAAGCTTAAATTATGCCGAGGGTGTGCGATCCGTTCCGTTCCGAGACCCGGAGTTTCCGCCAGAGACGCTTAAACGACTCCGCGGTGCCGTTCCCTCGAGGTCCTTTGAGCTCCACCCAGGCCACAAAGATGATTTAAGTGGCCGGTTAATTGCGCTCCATTCTATTGGATTTTTTCGAAGGCCGTCTCGTGACCGCTGCTCGTTTCGAACGTACCGTTTCCTCGTACGTCCAAAAGGCCAACTAGGTCTGGCTCACCATTGGTGGAAATCTCATTACCACCGCTTCGGCTTCCCGCTTTTCGTCCCTGTCGCTTAGCTGTCCGTAATCTGCGCTGATAGAGGCACGCCATATTAAACCGATTCCGATTCAATTTTCAGGATTCCAGTGTCGAGCGAAATGGGGACGCAGCCTCTGTAAATATGATCTTTGTTAGCCTCAATCAGGCCGTAAAGTCATCATATTACATGGAACGCTTTAATTAAATCACGATCCCACGGGCACCGCCTTCTAAACTTTAATTGGAAGCCTGTCCCTGGTCGGTGTTAGGTTCCGGGCTGTGCTGTTTAATCGCGCTGAATATGAAAGCCGTGTCATTCCCGATGAAGCTAAGTCGCTATAGTAAACCGAATCCCGAGCACGGTCACGCGCTTTCCTGCGTGTGTGCGGCGGGCACACGCGTTCCGCCACAGGGTCAGATAGCGCGAGAAGTTTCGTACGTGCAATGACTTTGAAAAGCTCCAGCCTTCCGCGCCGATGGCAATTGTTTATCGATAATACACCCACGGATCGCCCGCATAATCGGCGTGCCACGAAACTCGGCGAGCGTTGGCGGGCGCTTTTACCGTGCTCGCGCGCTTTCATCGCCGCGGAATGGGGTGTAGAACAGCCTTTACAATACGCTCGCGTGAATCATAAATGTTGTTTTTCTCTCCTCCTTTATGGTCCTCGTGCGGCTGTTCCATTTATATCCACTTTATTTTACGTGCCCGTAAACGATAAAACACTCATTCGTCAGGAAACACTTAAGCGCGCGCGGCCGGTCCCCGAGCGTGAATTCCATTTGATCGCGTGCACGCGTTTCCCCGGTAGAAAGTGAATTTTTTACGAATCTCCCGCTCCATCTCAAACATCGCGTGCCTTAACTGACAAGATCGCGACGATCCTAATCGTGCTTCACCCAACCAAACACATGATCGTACTTAACTTAACGCCACACTAACTTACAGTGAACTCTGCCACCGTAAAAGAATATAGGTATGTAGGATTCATTTTTTTTTTTTTTTTAAAAGGCTAACGCAGTCCTGAACAGCTGAATGCCCGCCGGGCAAAAATTTTCGACAGCGTGAGGAAAGAGCGTCGTAAGCGCTAAACCACGCCTTCATGAGCAACAGTGCCGTGGTGGGGAGTGTTCGTGAGTGGGGAGTCTGAGGCCCATTAAAGCTAGCAACCAGCTTTGCTCAGATGTATGTGTAGCGAGAAACTGGATGTGTACAGAAATTTGTTTTGCTATTTCTTGAACGTTTTTTACACACACCACGTATAGAATTATTATTTGACAATATTTTTTGAAAGAAAGGAGTACATAGGGGTAATAATTATATATAATAAACATATATCATACATATGCGACCAATTACTGTCACCTTAAGCTATTTTACTTAAAATAACGAATAAATAAACGTTGTAAAGTCATGCACAAAAAGAATTATGTAATTCAACCTATAATGTATACTATAGATTATATATTATAGTTTATTTATTCGTTATTTTAAGTAAAATAGTTTAAGGTGACAGGAATTAGTTAGATGTCAGTAACTGGGTCCTTTACCCTATATGTATATAAATGCGACAAAATGCTGTTGTTTCCTTGTAACGGTAAGATATCTAAAAATTACAATACTTTTCAAAAAGAAAAGTAGCTGTCGACGTCTCAATGACTGGTTGCATTTCACCCCATTTTGATTCAATATGTTCTGCTGGCCGAGAGTGCCGCTGAACGTTAGCAACCCACCTTACAGTTTACACGCATACTACAGCAGCTAGTGGCCACAGGGTGGGGGAACTGCTCACGGCGTCGCTCTTCGCTTTGCTCACGAGCAATCGAGAGCGCTCTTGCCCGCCACAGCCTAGCTGTGCAGGCCTGGGCTAACGCATAGAATCGCAAAATAATAAAAGCAGTTTATTGACACCGTGAAACGAAAAAATGAGATAAATATAAATATAAGGAACAAGAGTACGTAGGTACATGTGTCACGCTTCGGAGGTCTCTGCTTAACTGGCTCACGCCACCGGGTGCGTTCCAATTCGCGCATTGAGCGCATGAAATTGGTGGCATCGTATTGGTGCAGTATTGGTACAGAATCGTACGATTCCCGAGAATTTGTGTCACTTGCGGTGCATGAGGCGCGCAGGAACTGCTGCAATTCCAAGTTCCTGCAGTTGCTGCGCGTCTCATGCACGAGGATGAGCGCGAGGAGGGGGTTTTGGGGTCTGAGGGTGAGGATGAGCGCGAGTAGGGGTTTTGGGGGCTGAGGGTGAGGATGAGCGCGAGTAGAGGTTTTGGGGCTGAGGGTGAGGATGAGCGCGAGGAGGGGGTTTTGGGGGCTGAGGGTCAGGATGAGCGCGAGGAGGGGTTTTGGGGCTGAGGGTGAGGATGAGCGCGAGGAGGGGGTTTTGGGGGCTGAGGGTGAGAATGAGCGCGAGGACGGGGTTTTGGGGGCTGAGGGTGAGGATGAGCGCGAGTAGGGGTTTTGGGGCTGAGGGTGAGAATGAGCGCGAGGACGGGGTTTTGGGGGCTGAGGGTGAGGATGAGCGCGAGGAGGGGGTTTTGGGGGCTGAGGGTGAGGATGAGCGCGAGTAGGGTTTTTGGGGCTGAGGGTGAGGATGAGCGCGAGGAGGGGGTTTTGGGGGCTGAGGGTGAGTATGAGCGCGAGTAGAGGTTTTGGGGCTGACGGTGAGGATGAGCGCGAGTAGAGGTTTTGGGGCTGAGGGTGTGGATGAGCGCGAGGAGGGGGTTTTGGGGGCTGAGGGTGAGGATGAGCGCGAGGAGGGGGTTTTGGGGGCTGAGGGTGAGGATGAGCGCGAGTAGGGGGTTTTTCTGCAACTCCGAGTTCCTGCAGTTCCTGCGCGCCTCATGCACCGCAAGTGAGTCAAATTCTAGGGAATCGTACAATGCCACCAATACTGCACCAATACGATGCCACCAATTTCATGCGCTCACTGCGTGCATCGGAACGCACCCACCGTCGACGCCGATCGCCCGTTGTCGCCTCTTTTGTTTTTTCACCATTCGGGCATCTCGCGCGCCTCAGTCAATCCAATTCGCTCTTACCAATACGTAAAATTAACAATCCTTCAGGTATGCGACACTTTAAAGAGTTTGAAGGAAGAACGTGAGTCATTCTGATGATTCCACCCTGCCGATTTCCCAGCCACGCGAAAATTTCCCTTTTTAGACCGCTCCGGGTAGGAAAATATTTTCGTAAGTGGAGCCACGATCCTCGTTCGCGAAAGACACCAGTCTTCATAGATCTCGGAGATAAACGTCCCTCGTAATGATTGCGCGTTTGCCCAGCGGCGGGTTTATCGAACGTTTAGTTCCCCCCTTTTCCACGTCCACCGATACCACGTCAAATATTTGCATCTTTCAGAACGGCTTTTATCGTGCCGCCTGTCGAAGCACATCTCTCTCGCGCGCTTCCTCGCCGGGGCCCGCGGATATAATCCGGGCTTTCGGCTGCGTAAACCAACCGTGCGCTATCCATCAGGAAGGATGGTTCGTTTTCCGTGCTAGACGAAGTCGCGCTCTGAATACGCCCGCGCCCGATGTAATATGCGCTGTTGTAATGCATACGAACACGCGGGGATCACGTACTTCTATGTGTAAACGTGGAGCCGGGGGGGGGGGGGGGGGGGGACGTTCGGCTTGAGAAATTACGTGCTACCTCGAAGATTCGTGGAAACTCGAGGCGGCCGTGCGATATTAACCCGAGACACGTTATTAGAATTATTTATAACGGGCTGCGTCTCTTGTTAATGCCCGCCGCGGAAAGAAACTCGCGAGATGACACTCCTATAAATTGTCCCCTTCTTGCTTGGAGACTAAACAGCAAGAGCAGTGCACCATGGATGCATGCGCGATATTTCTGTTCCACCGAGGATAATGGAGGGCAAGAATGGTAGCAAGGAGGTTGAACACCGATGGTAGGATTTCATGAAGATTTAACCCTTCATGGCCACGAGGGGTGTATCGCACCCGAAGAGCAAGTTTCGAGTTCAAATGTCGCGCCTTTATGACTTCCAAAGGGGATTTATCGCGAAAAAATAAAAACATCCCTTTCTTCAATAATTTTATCGTATTGAATAAAGTAGTTGAGTTATCGACCGTATTTTTAGAATATAACAATAAGTGGTTTCTGGGCACTGGTTCGGTCAGTTAAACAATAATTTTTAAATATCTTTCCTTGAAAAAGGTCTAAACCGCAGACCGAAACGTCGGAAATTTATAATTATTAAAATTGCAAATTAGCTTCTAGATTGTTTAACTGACCGAACCAGTGCGCCGAAACCACTTATTGTTATATTTATCGTATTGAAATTTACATTTCTAGAATAAGACTGCTAGAGCATGATTGTACGAGTATTACAGTTATTATCACTGGGAAGTTAAAAGATTCAAAAACCCGAAAATGGTAACTCAGAAATAACGCTGGGGTGCAGTGATTGGTGATGTGACCAATTTGTGACTATAAGAAGGTGTGACCACGGAGGGTTAACTAACAACGAGAAAAAATCGATAAATAGACGCGCCATCAGTGCCATCACCGTTTGATGGTTAATTTCGTTCTTTTCAGATGGAATATTCACGCGCTCCATTGAATGGAAATTCAATCAAGATTGAATTAGGTACCTCCTAAATGAAATTGGCGAAATTCTACTGTTATTGACTGCCCGAAAGAAGTGACTTTCCGACTCACCGCCGAGTAATTTCATGGGGATTTGAAATGAATCGCAGAAGCGAAATATTAATACATCTCCCCGGGGCGGTTCCTCGTCGACTTCCCGTTTCCAATTTATCCGCACAATAAAACGACCCCCCGCGCAAAGCTTCGTCTTCGAAGACGATCAGCAGTCTCGAAGGAACGTCTCCGCCCCGGCGATCAGCGATATCCATTATCAGAAATTAGCGATACTCCCGACCGTTTCAATTAACGTCGCTGATCTTGCTCCCTCGTTCGCGAATCCTATTAGACTCGCGTCGCGCGCCGCGTGTACCGGCGCCGTTTAATTATCGACCACGCGTCGTTCGCTCAAAGAAAGCTGGCCATTAATTCAGCAGACGGTGCCGATAATCGCCTCGCTGCTCGAGCCTCGCTGTACTCCGCGGCGTCCATGCTGATTTACAGCGTGCGTGGGGATCGGGCAACTTTCCGCGGCTGTGCCCGACGAATCAGAAATTCGCGCGATCGTTCTTCCGAGCTGTCAAGTGAATCGAAACTTCCCCAAAGAAATATTTCCCCTGCCTTTCGTCCCGGCTACCCTCGACCCCCGCTTTGTCGGCAGAAGGCATACGAGGGAATTCACCCAGAAAACATTTCCTTCCGCATGTCGAGCACATAACGCGAAAGACCGCGGCGAGCTAGCGAGCCCGGTCGGGGCCACTCGCGACTAGGAACTTTCAGAGCGGCGGGTAAATTATGGGGAATCGCGCGGGACACCTACAAACCGCGCGCGCGCACACACATGCGCGATATCAGGTTCGCCCAACGCGACTTTTGCATACCAGACTAAAGGGAACTGACCTGCGATGATGGACGATCCTTCGAATCGACCGGTCATAAGTTCCCGTAGCCCGTTTTCCTTCCTTCGTTACCCTTCCACCCTAAGTCTCCCCGACGAGAAATTTTCTACATTGGTTTGGCAATTTTATCGCGAGGTCGCGTGCTCCATCATTCCTCTCATTAATAACGCTTCCTTCGAGGTGATTTATTAATACGAGTAAGTAACTGACGAAATTACTTGCTCGACGTTGCAAAGAAACTTGCCTGGAGCATCTAGTTTTGACTAAAAGTTATTTCATCGCGATCCACGATAATTAGAGGAAAGCCAGTATAATGGATCCCCCACGAACACGATGAATAGAAGCTTCGGGAAATCCCAAGGGGAAGAGGAATCGTCGATAACCGTAGGAAAACCGAAGGGACTCGTTCCCACAGGGATTCTTACCTTCAAAGATCTTTCCCGGCATTCGTTCGCTTCTAAGCTTATTATAAGGGAACCACCACCACCGACGTATTGGCGCAGTTAATGTTTCGACTCCCTCGATATAGGTAAGCCACGAGCCCCAAGGTAAACCGATAGTACAAATCATCCCGCGAACTCGCATATCGGGGAACTGGACATCAATTATCCTCGAGATACGCTATCGATCAAATTTGGGCGCTCCCGTTACTCGTTCGACGCGTTTCTTTCGCGGAGAATCCGAGGCACGAGCCCCGACGGCGGCATCTCAAGGGGAGACGGTACCCGGGCGAATAAGAAGGGCATACATATTTCAGCGGCGGGAAACGCGAAAGTCGCGATGACAGTAGGGCCGGCCGACAACGGTTTTCCGCTCGAGGACGCAGTCGGCCGTATTAATTCGATTGCGAGAACGTCCCGCTCGTATATCTTCATTCGCCTCTGCGTAGGTTACGATAAACAACGTCCCCGCGTGTGCCGGGTAACTCCTGGAGCCGCGGCGCCCGCTACCGAAGAAGTCGCTGAAGGGAATTAAATAAAGTATGCTGCACACTCTCCGCTGTTGGGTGTACAATGTTCCCGAACCGTGAAACGCAAGGAGATTATGCCGCCCACCCATCCAACCGCCCACGTCGGAGGATTTATCCTGCCGTGTTCCGCGCGGAATCGCAACGCACGAGTAATCAGGCTTCGCGCCGGGGTAAGCGAACCTCGGGTCGAATTTTTACATTACATGAAGATGACGCCACAGATGAAACGTTATGTTTTCTGGCTCCACGCTTGCTGTTCGGAAATTACTCGTGTCTAAGTAGGCTTTCGTGTATCGAGAAACATGAAAATTTACGTCGCTGTTAAAGTAACGCGAATGCTAGGAGAGATGCTAGAACGCTATCGTTCGAATTCATACAGCTCCGTGGCGAGAATTGGACAGTAACCGTTGACACGAGTTTGTTCAAATATCGAGCACGGCAAATTCTGCCAGTCGGAGGACGTTAAACGATCAGGTACGCGGAAGTTGTAGTAACGAGCGCAACGCAAAGTTAAATACAATTTTAGAACAGCTGACTTTGAAACTTCCCGTTTCGGCAACATCAAACACGCGACGAACATGTTAGGTACGCTGCAACGATCGGTCATAGTTAGTCGGGGATATCCCAGATTGGCGTTAATTAGAACAATGGGATGGATAACTATAGGCCGACTGTTTCGGATAAATGTTTACGTTTTTGCATCATAAGGATCATGCAATGGCATATGCTATTCATATATGCCGAATTAAAGTCGCCATTGTACGAAATTTCCACTGAAATGTAACATTATTAAACGCAGATTAAATTAATCAGCGTGCATCGCAATATTTATTCTGTAAGCACGTTTAATCCAACAGTGTGCTCGAATCCAGCGGACGGGTGTGCATCATCAAAATGAGCATTCTTATTCCAAGCGCGTCGGTATTAACAATGTTTCATATTTCTAGAGGCATTATTAACCTGCCACGTAATTATCCACCGGAAAAATAAACCAGCGTTAATCCTTGATAAACTCGAGGCCAACGAGGACACAAAGTTCTATCGCGCGTAAACTTCGCAAATAAACCGCTCCCGAACTCCATTAATTTTTAAGTTTCGATTCGGGATCAAGCCTGGCATAGGCAAAGTACTGTCGTCCCGGCAACTTCGTTACATCATCCCCGATAAGAAATTTTACGGGGCATCGTCGGTACAAAGCTGGCTGGACAAATTTTCCGTGGTTCCTAATTACTACCCTGCGAACTCTTGACCCTCCTTTAACATTCTACGTAAGCGCTTATTTTCCGAACATCCGAGCCATTCTTGGAACATGCAAAGCAATCTTACGGCTGCACGTTCCTTGTTAAATTCGTCGTAATATTTTGTAAAACCATCTATCTGTCCATCTAATAAATTATTCACTGCATTAGCTGAGGCTGTAAGAAGACAAAGACAGCTAAATACCCTCACACCGGAGTTTTCACGATTCGAGCATAAATATCCCCAGCTAAACGAGCATGCTAGCAACGATGGGGAATGGAGAAATTGGAATTGTTTCGGTTAATAAGAGTGCAGAGTGCACGAATGGGGTCAGCCAGCAGATCATATTAAACGCGGCGATAAAACGGGGGTGAACAAGCTATCCGTCAATCGGCCACAATTGTAGCGGGCACAATTCACGCGCGATACTCATCAGCAATGACAGCCGTGCAGCTGCGAGATAAAAGTTAATAGAGTATGGAGCTCGTCTATTAAATTAATTCCCCCGTTGTCCGACCGGCCGCGTTGTCCCTCTCAACGGAATCCATTTCCGCGACATTTTTCTAATTATACAATCGAGCGACGCGGCAGGACCGCCATTAATAGTCCTTGTTTCGCGGCTATCGATTCAACGAGCTTCGCGAGTAGTCATCGTGAACGGGCACGGAAAATATTACAAACGACATTGGGAGCCGATAAAGGAGTTTTATTGGGAATAAAACGTCGCGCCGGTGCACTATAAACTTCCGTTGTCTGCTGGTGAATAATATCATTCGCGGGTAACCGGTATCGACCTGTTTGCGATACCCCCGCGACCGGTGGACGTTAAAATTAAATTAACCCCGCCAGCACAGCCGCGTCAAGAAGTATGTGGCAGGCTCTTTAAATGGTCCAGAAAATCAATGGTCGGCTTACCTATACCCGCGGATATCACTACCGCCTGTCCCTCTAATGGGCGAGGATCGAGGGGATCCGACTTTGGTTCGAACAGTGCCGAGAAAAGTAGAATATTTAGCAGAGCTCCCCACAGAAAAGTATTTCGCTTGGAAAGTAGAGGGGGTCGCGGGGCAAACTGAATTGTCGGTTGTATGGAATGAAGAAAAGTATCAGGAAATACTAACAGCTGCTAGAAAAACCTGTCGCAGTGGACCTGTGCCTTTGGAGGAAGAAAACCGAAGTGTCTAATGCGATTCTGATGCGAGCCACGCAAAAGATAGCGCGAGGCTCGTCCGACTGTTATATCGAGCGCTCTTTTACGGATTCTCCTAACGTGCTTAAAGGCACAGAAGGCGAGAAATACGCGCGACCGTCTGCTTTCTGTCGGCCAGTGACACGTGGAATCGATTTCTGTATTTTCTAACATACTTATGTTCCGTCACAACCTTGTAATAAAGGGTTTTTACCCGTTGATGTATATAAATAAATAAATAATAAAAAATAAAAATAATGTGCAGCTGCCTAAAAAATCGCGCTAAATTGAAAATAATATATTTCTTTGTGCTCGTTGGAGAATCATCCCCCGTACGTGCCGAGATTCTGAGCGCACGCACCGTGCATTATGTATCTATCTTGGATCCCACGGGAATACGAAACAGAAAATTCGTAATGTACTGGGCGAACTCGGCGAAGTACCCAGACACATTGATCGAGCGTTGCTCGTGGTTCCTTGACTATAGGAAATTGCGAAGCAGATCGATACACTCTTATTAGAAATCCGCGGTAATTTGGTAGACAGATTATATATAGTTTGAAAATGAATGATCTAAAAAGAAGAGGTACCTGAATTTCTTGTATTCATTAGGTAGTTTTATAGTTTTTATAATTATTTCTTTGCGATAAATACAGTTGAGAGGACCTTTCATGCCTTGAATTCTTAAGGGGAGGTTCCGGTCTATTCGATTTATATCGATTTATTTTATTTCATTTTTCGAATGTCCAACCTTTTAGGAATACGTGTTTACAAGGATTTTTTTAAATTCGTAAAATTCCCGAAGTCATCTGCTATGATTTATTATAAAACAAAAAATTTATTTCTATAGTTTAAGACATCCTTAATACAATGCAAAAAGTCCCATTAAATTACATGTACTAGTTTTCCTTTAATTAATTCCTAAAGATCACATATTTTTATGGGCTCTAAACCGGAACAGCCCCTTAAGGGGACTAGGCAGTCGAAAAATCGATTTTTTTTTATTGCATTTTCCGAAAGTACTATCTTTTCTGAATAAAATACCGTTTGGGTTATATTAAAATTTGCAAAATTGTTGATTTGGCAGCTAAAAAGATCAAGCGGTAACTTATAGCGGCGCCTTTGCCCAGAAACTTTAAACGCGATTTTCTCGAATTTTTTTTCTCTTGGTTTTTTCCTGATTGCGAACGAATGGAGATTCAGATCGACTTGAAAAAAATTACAGGATGTGTAAAACATGTGCCATTTCGCCGCAAACCTCTGATATGGTCCGTAAAAATTCGAGATTTTCATAAAGAAATTGAGGAGTCACCGGATTTTAGCAGCGCACAAATAAAAAGGATTTTTTCTCGAAAAAGTCGCCGTTTTTCAGCCACCAATCGCATGATTTGGATTTAATTGTTGTTTTTATAGGTTTGGGCGGAAACTATGAATCCAACAAACAAGAATCTCGCCTTTGAAATCGGATTACGTCACATTTTAACACCGATATTAAAGCAAAACGACAGAAAAACGTTAAAATGTTTACCCGTCGGCAGCGCCATTTTTAAAGCACATATATATTTCTTATTAATATTTTTTCAATCTGTATGGTAGTAATAAACATTGGGTAAAAGCATATATCTGGATGTGCTTTCATTTGTTTGCAAATAAATAAAGGACAGAGTCTCTTTCTCACGAAAAACGACTGCCTAGTTCCCTTAACAGAGACAATCCTGTTGAAAAGGATAGACTAATTGTGTTCAACCCTATGCAGAGGGTGTTTGCAATAGAATTTCCTGACTGAAGGAGCCTTGGAAACTCTGTTGCACACATTTCTCCAGAAAAGGTGCAACTGGAGTACGGAATTATATAAACGGGACACGTTAGCGCCACCGGTATTGTACTAAACACTTCTAGCACGAAAGCTTCCGCCGTATTCTGTATAACGTAAAGGCACTAACAATAAGTCTTCCGACACGTTCTTAGTTCGAGAACAGGTCAGCGTAACAATATTATCCATACAGGACACGATGCACGACTGTCTTGACCTCCTCTTAAGCCGTGAGTCGAAGTCCCGTCGTTCTGTACCCCCCCAAACATACCCGAGGCCGAGCCAACGCAAATTCCCTACCCTGGCTTCCAAAGTTTCTATTTGTGGTTGATAATAACAGTCAACACCCTTCAACAAACCAACTCTCTTCCTGCATTACGATCCCCACTAAATCTATCATATTAAAAAAGAATTTAAAATGAGATGACATGTCCTTCCACGCTGATAGGTAAAGGGTGCAAAGATTCCTCAGGATTTCAATGAAGGAGAAGGTAACTGCAAAATCTCGGAGATCTAATTAATTCTATTAAAATTCCTTAGTGGTCTCCAATGTTCTCGAGAAATAGTCGATACTAGATTCCAAGGGGATGTTTTAAGGGAACGATAATATATCTTCCCGTTTACGTGCACTTCGTGTGCTTGGAGGGAGAAAGGGTGTTTGGGGTATCGTTCGGTCTATATACGGGGTTGACTGGGGTCGCAGGCACACTCTCGCATGTTCGTTTCAACGACGTAGACCGTACACGGGGCGTATATCGACGCCCCCACGAGGGCATCGTAGATCATTATTTAGCATAGGTTCCCTCGGTGGTCAGAGGGTGGAAAATATAGTGGAGGGGAACACGGCCGGGCGCGACAGGTGACTGGCCGCTGGGCCAAGTATGGGAAACGTAGATGAAACAGAAACGCTGGCATGAGCCATTTTTCCGTACTGCGAGCTGTCCTCCGGCGACAGTTGCCTTCGTCATCTCCACCCGGCCGAACCACCCTGACGGGGATTTATTATCATCGACGTGGCAGCGACATAAAACATGATGAATCGAGTTCGCCGCGTCGTGCGCCGTCTCGTGACGCGCTGCTACAACGGTTCAGCCTTATACTACATTTTAATTAATCGTTTCAGGAGGATTAATTTGTCATTGGCGCGCCACTCGCCTGAGATTCCTGTCGATTAGTGGGGCTAGATCTCGATTTAACGCGAGGGGAGATCGCGGCGGTGTCAAGTGGTCATCGTTCTCTAATCAGGGGTGAAGCATCTGTGGTCGATTTCAGCTTACCGCGATAAGCACTCCGAGGCACGCTCGTAATAGTTTCCCAACGAATTTATAATGCAAAAATTGTAATCCGTCAGCAGAGTTGGGCATTATTCGGCTAAATTTTTATTCGAATACGGATTCGTATAAATCCCCAAGATTTATTCGCTAATAACAAATGACGATTTTATTCGACGAAAAATTATTCGTTATTCGCGAATAAATCAGTACCGTTATTCTAGCCAGATTCGTTCGAATAAGAATTTATTCGTTATTCGACCTGAATGAACGACGAATAAATGTGATACCCGGCATCTATCGATGGAAGTCTGTACTGTGTCCAACATACGTTTGGACGTGTGTGTCTGGAAGTGTGCGTATACGTCTAAACGAGCCGAGGAAATCCCGCCTTAAAGAAGTATTCTCTTCTGGAGGCGTCGGCCATCGGTTTTAAGCGATATTTAGGATAAGGAATTATCAGATTATGTGATTGTGTATTACGTGTGTCTTGGGCATTGCCAGGGCACAACATACATAAGTCTCTAATTGTGGAAGTAACAAGCCACGTTATTTTTCAAGCAATGCGATATAATGTTATCTAATTTAATTATAACTTGGTACAGGCTTGGGAATTAAGTGAACGCAGCGGCCGATTTTCAGAGCATGGGCTACAGGTCTTGTAACTGCAACATGTTCTTGTATATGAATATTCGCATGACTATTTGTATGTATTTAAAAACGTTCAATGAACGCTTATAATTTGAAGAGATTGATTTTTTCATTAGTTTAAATGGATTGCCGTGAGCAAATTTTATTTTAAATAAATCAAAACGCCACTCTATATAGTACCGCGGTCTTACATCTTCCTGCAAAGTGCGAGCTATGACAAGAGTTACTTAACCTAAAACATTAGGTTTCATGGGTGTCAGTCAGTGGTGTCATGATACATCGCCGAAATCACGTGATCATTTTATTCGTCCGTTGAGTCGAATAAATTATTATTCGAATAAGAAATTATTCGAATAAATTTTCACTCAAATAAAAAATTATTCGTTATTGTCGAATAATGTCATTTTATTCGAATTTTTTATTCGAAGATTATTCGAATAAAAATTTATTCGCACAAATTTATTCGAATACTTATTCGAATAAAAATTTAGCCGAATAATGCCCAACTCTGTCCGTCAGACACCTTTAGGTAAGCTCGTAACAAGCAACTTCACGTTAACGCGGCGCTACTATAATACCGATATTCCGGATTGTTAAGCCCGACGAATATAGACTAATCGTCTTAGCAACTCGTGAGTAAATAATCGCCTCGCGGTTAATCAACGCCAGGCCAGAAATTATTCATCGGTAAAACGCGAGCAGCTTAACAATCGTACTCAGCAACCAAACACAGCTACGAGGCTCCAATACGAAGCCTTTCCCATGCATTGTCCGTAACTTTCTCGATTCGACGACATCAATCGCCTTTATCATCGACATTGAATATTGCAATACGCGTTTAGTGTAAAATCCTTGCCGCTCCTCTCGTTTTCTATGGAACACAATTTCCAGCTCATTCGTCGTTATCACGGCAATATCGAGCTTGTTGGCGATCATCGCGAAATTCTCCCTCCGGTGTGGAATTATCGGGGCAAACTGACGGTCGCTGACGATCCCGCCACGTCAACGCTCTCAAGGCGGGATATTCATTCGCGCTGTATAGGTATCGGAGAGCAGATCGCGCACAGTCGTATCCCCGATAAACGACTCGCTTTGTTTATGGCGGACGTGCGAGCCGCTATTAAATATTTAATACTTTAATCGCGGTCTCGCAAACGGCCTAGCTGTGCGCCGGCCGCGCTTCGTTTGCAAGCATCCCCACGCGCGAAATCTGTGAAAGGATAAATCGTGAATGGGGACACAGTATCGTTCTCACCAACCACCCCTCTGTGCGGGGCGAATTGGCGGCGGCGAACAATTTTTAATGGTAGCTCGCTGTTATTCGCAACCATCCCGACTCCATCCAGTGACTAATTAATGAGCGCGTCAAATAGACGCGTGGGCCGGCCGAACGGATTGAAATTCAGTTTTTCAGGGCATGGATTGTCTCCCCTGGTGTTATGTGATGATGTGATCAGGTTCGAAGTATCAATCTGTCGAAGAAATTAAAAGTACAGATAGGGGGAAGGAAGAAGGGGATAAAACTATCGATCGACTGAAATACTTGATTTTTTTATTTGTTTCATCTAAAGGTTGAAGAAAGCGTAGTAAGCCACACATATAATTGCGCCTTTCGCGATACGAAAACGCGTGGTTGGATAGAAGCCGCGAGTGTCTGCGGCAATAATTCATACCACCCGTCATTTTTACTTGAGCCTCCTTTCCCCTTCGCCTTCGTGTAATATCTCGCTACTGTACGCTTTGTTCGTAGCCAAGATTTTCTATTCTACGTGTTCATCCATCATCGTACACTAACCCGATCTCATTTTGCTAACGGGCTAGCCATGTTACCGAGGTTTACCTCTGCGTTCCACGTTCGTGCTGTTAATAATACATCCGTAAAACTGATCATGATTTTGGTATCTAATTAGCGACGGGCACTGGTATATCTACTCATAGTTTGTAACGAAATCTACTCGAATGACTGGGGCATCCAGTTCAAGATAATTTCATTCGAAAACGTGAGGAATTAGCACGTACGTTGCTATACAAGTGTACTGTTACGTGGCAAAGAGATAATCGTGCATATTTGAATAATAATTATGTAAAAAATAGCAAAGTATCCTATGGGTATTTTAAATAAAAGAACCTGATCACTCGTGAATTGAGCGACTGCATTAAGTCTTCATTAATGTTTCTTATGAGGCGGGTAGTTCCGAGGTTATTTGCGCAATTAACCGTGCAGAACAGAATTAGCTTCGCCGGGGGGCATGTAATTCGCGGACGGAGCATCGCAGTGTTCCTGATATCCTGTTGGACAGGAAGATACCAGCAAATACCGGGGAGCAGATCCTGCCAGAGAGAACGCTTCTGTTCCCAAACAGAGAAGATCAGACCATTGTAGTCTGAAACGTCGCATTAACAGCTAGCACCGGAACGGATCTGTTTGCAGAATGCTATAATGGTTCCTCGAATCTCCAATTTGTCTGACTCCTGTTCTATTCTTAAACGCGGGTAAGAAGCTAGTAATCGGATACATATGGCATCGTTTGACCGACTAACTGCAAGTAACGACATTAGCAGACCGAGTAACTTATCTATCCGTGGCTGATCGTTCCCTTCTATTCAAATTATATCCAACACAATTTTCCTCCCCCCTCGATTCCCCCGATATTATTCGCTCGCCACGGTACATTGAATTTCAAACTTTACCGTGTCCTCGATAGACCGTAATCTCGCGGGAGAGGAGTGGCCATTTTAAAAGGATTCCGATAGATGAAATTCCTTCTTAATCCGCACTGAATTCACGCGAAACGCTCGTATTTGCAAGCTCTATGCGCTCGTTCGGAAATTTCAGTGTACACAGAGGTGCAAGGGTGCTCGGTAAGTTCTGAAAATTATTGAGCTCCGAACCTTTCCTACTTCCCCAGAGCTACCCTGTCCGCCAGCTCCGGCAAATCGAACCCCAACGGACTAAAAATTCCACCGTAAAATAGCGGATCACTATCGCGAATAAAATCACACGGCACTTCGATAGATCGAGTGCGAAACGATGTGGATTTTATACTCTAAAAACCGAGAAATGAATGATACTTCGTGTTAACATATTTCGCGGGAATGTGAGCTCGTTCGCCACGAAAAAGACAGAAGTGATATACCCATCGCGGAGTAGTCTTTAAGGGGACTAGGCAGTCGTTTTTCGTGAGAAATAGACTCTGTCCTTTATTTATTTGTAAACAAATGAAAGCACATCCAGATATATGCTTTTACCCAATGTTTATTACTACCATACAGATTGAAAAAAAAGTAATAAGAAATATATATGTGCTTTAAAAATGGCGCTGCCGACGGGTAAACATTTTAACGTTTTTCTGTCGTTTTGCTTTAATATCGGTGTTAAAATGTGACGTAATCCGATTTCAAAGGCGAGATTCTTGTTTGTTGGATTCATAGTTTCCGCCCAAACCTATAAAAACAACAATTAAATCAAAATCATGCGATTGGTGGCTGAAAAACGGCGATTTTTCCGAGAAAAATTCGTTCTTATTTGTGCGCTGCAAAAATCCGGTGACTCCTCAATTTTTTTATAAAAATCTCGAATTTTTACGGATCATATCAGAGGTTTGGGGCGAAATGGCACATGTTTTACACATCCTGTAATTTTTTTCAAGTCGATCTGAACCTCCATTCGTTCGCAATCAGGAAAAAACCAAGGGATAAAAAGATTCGAGAAAATCGCGTTTAAAGTTTCTGGGCAAAGGCGACGCAATAAGTTACCGCTTGATCTTTTTAGCTGCCAAATCAACAATTTTGCGAATTTTAATATAACCCAAACGGCATTTTATTCAGAAAAGATAGTACTTTCGGAAAATGCAATAAAAAAAATCGATTTTTCGACTGCCTAGTCCCCTTAAGGGGACATTCTACTCTCTCGGCCGAAAAATCGGCCACTTTTCGGTGTTGGTTTTTATAATGAAGTAAACACTTAATGTTTTCGAATTTCTGGGGGTATATTTTACCACTCTTGAAATACAAGAAAAAATAATTGTTCTTTGTTTATTTCATTTGTTTACACAAATATTTCGCAGTTAAGTTGGCGGCATCAGAATTGCTGGCGGTTGAAATTTCGGACGACTGGATCATCGAAAATAAAAAAACCAAACATATTTTTAATTCGCAGGAGTATGGTTATCGCGCTTACCACGAAAGAACAATTTTGGACCAAAATTATTAAAATGGCGGTCAATCAAAGTTGAAAGTACCGAAAAGGGCATTTCTTTTCTGTTTAATAAATATAAAATGTGAGAAAATATTAAAAAATCTTAAGATATTTGTGCTAAGCGGGAAAGCCACTAATGTGTAGAATAACATATTAAAATTTTGGATTAATTGGTCATGGAGTTTTTTTTTTATTACATCCGCCAACCAAGAAAATGGTGTTTCGAGAAAAACGCGTTTAAAGTTTTGAGAACCAGGCCGCTGACGCTACAAATACCTATAACATTGAAAATACATCGAATTTCGCTCCAAAAATTTAGGAGGATATTGTAGGAGGTGCATTCTTCCGAATTCAGCAAAAAAAAATCGATATTTTTGAGGCCGAGAGAGTAGAATGTCCCCTTAATCTTTCAAAGATCAGTATCGATCGTTGGAATTAAGTGGGTATGCATATAGTGGACGCGGTCGATCTCGGAGGAGTCAAAGTTTGGAGATGCAAGCAGGATTACAATGGTGTGTCCGTCGTGTCCTGCGATTCACTTGCGATCCTGTCTCGCGTTGGAAGGGTGCATACGAAATTAATTTCCCGCGCGTGTGTGCGCCGGCGGCGCCGATCGATAGCCAGCCCCGAAAGGATGGCAAAGTATACACGAAACCACGCGAATAACGCCGATAAATTATGGAGAACTCGCCGCGAACGGTGTTGGGTATAGAAGAGTACGCTGAAAGCGTAACTTTCATATGTGGGGGATTCTTCGGGGGATGTTGCAGCTTTTGTCACGGGGTTCGTGCCACAGATGCAGGAAAGAAATATACGCCCACTTTCGAGACTCTATTCCAGTGACGTTCGGAGGAATTCGAATCACTGCGAACAATGCACGTGGAATGTGCACTCTGGTGCTTGCACAATTGGTGTTTAAATCGGAGAAAATAGAAAATGTAGATTTCAGCGTGTTATATTAGTGGAAAAGGGTGGTGCAACCGAGGGAGGGAAGTTTGAGCTATTCTAACCAAAAGATGCTCGGAGAAGGGGAAGAAAAGTCATAGAACGGTGAGTCATAGTTGGGGTTGGTTCCTCTGCTTATCATGAATCAAAGGTTGAGTCGCGTCGACGTTGGCAAAGGGTGAACGTAGGTTTACTGCCACGTATCACATCCGGGGACATAAAAAAAATGATAATGAATATTTCAATAGACCACGACCCTTCCCCTTCGAAGGTGATTATGTGCGACGAGTGTTGTTACGTCCCGCACGCATTTCGGCTACAGGATTACTTTTTAAAGAGACGTACACCGCTATGAAATTTTTAGGTGTAATCAGCGATGAAAATGGCACGTCTGGGACACAAACGAATTTATTGCTCGCATATAATCCGCGCATGTATAATGAAATACAAAACAGAGGGGCTATTTATGGGAGTGTAATTTTCAAAAATATATTCGGATACGTATGTGGGATGTGTGCCTTCATACACTGCACGTGAGAGGTGAAACACGGAGAGAGAGAGGTAGAGAATGAATTTGATTGTCAAATAGAAACTTTAAAAGAATGGTCTCTATTCTATGGTATCATAATAGCCCCGAACGAAATGAAATATTTGACTGAGATTATTTTTCAAAACTGGTGGAAATATGTGCATAACCCTTGTTAATATTCATTGTACCCCACTGCACGTTTATTTTCAACAAAAAGTTTCATATCGTCCAACGAATATTTTCGTAGTAGGAAAACAAGGAGCGCGATTCGAATTTCCTATTTTTAACTCCAAATTCATCAGCTAGCGTGTCGAAATGGACACCGCGCGAATGATTTTGCCCACACGGATTAATCCAGCGTCTATATACCCTGGAAATCGACCTCTTTCGGGGAAAGATTTTTACCCTGGACTCTCTCTCCCGCAGTAGAGTATACATATAACAAGTTAAACTTGCCGGACGGACTCGCCGGTACTTTATCCAGCCTCCGCGCTCTTTGCTCACGGCTAATACCCCGTTAATGTATCACATCCCGCTAATACCTTTTTAATGTACAAGTTCGTTGTAAGCTAAAGCGAAATTAAAATCGGCGTCACAGTGGCGCTCCCTCTTGCTACCGAATAAACACGGTACACAAATTATGTACCAAAGACGATTAATATTAAAGTTAGATCTCTTAAGCGCAGGAGGAATCCTGTTCTCTGTGAATCACGCATATTTCTCTCCCGTATCCAGACTATCCCGGCTGTTTCAGTCACGTGGGTTTTCTCGGTCACGTTTTCCAGCCCCTTTCTTCACTGTACACGAATCAATAGAATGCCAATTCCTCGTCTCTTGCTCTCAGAGACAGAAGAGTGGTAGGAAGCACGCGTGGAATCGTGACCCCATGAAGAATTAAATTCACGCGTACACCTAATCCCCCCTCCGCCGTTACGTTACTTTGTTCTACACGAAGATTAAATGTCTCGGCGCGATGCCGCGCAAAGTTGGGTGGGCGGCGGTGGCGGTGTGCCTTTCAAGGTAATCCTCTTTTCCGACTCGTCCCGTTTGTAAACTCGGTCGCGACAGTGCCGGCGTCCCGATGAGGCAGCGTCGGCGTCGGATTTTGCACCGGCGCCGACCATCGCCGGCAAAAAGTCGCGCAAAAGAGAGACATGGGAAGACAGATACGCACGAAAGGGGGTGAGAAACGGGGGCGGGCGGGGGCGGGGGCCCGGAGAATTTTCGAATCGCGTGATCGCGGTTGGCTTTCCAATTTGCGAAATTGCCCGTGAAATCGTGCGTTTATGAGCCGAGATAAACGACCGACCGCCCCGAACCTTCCGCCCCCCTCGTCCCTCGGCCCACCGTCCCTGTTCTACATCGCTTCTTCGTCCAGTTCACCCCTTCGCGGTGATTCCTCGCCCCGTGGACGGCTGACTGGTCGTCAATGCTGCTAGCGAGCGTGTCATATCGAACGTCAATTATCGATCTATACTCCACGTAACTCTTTCGCCGGCCCTTTTCATCGTCGAGCTGCTCGATTCGCTTCGAGTGACCCTTAACTGACTGCTCCGCGTTCCCTTCGATTGGCCCTCTATAGAGCACGGCGCAACGATATACATATGTACCTAGTAGCGCATTATTCCGATTGCTATTAATACCACCACGAACCCCGAAGGGACACTTCTCGATATTTCCCGCGAATTTCCATCGGTTCGTTGCGTCGGATGCTGCGTATGCCCTCGACTAACTACTTCGTGAAATACTAATCGCATTTGTAATTAGAATTTTATGCGCGATGGTATTCCACTGAAACGGTTGCGGTGTTAAATCGCTGGTGAAACGACCGGCTGTCAACGAGACAATAATGCGTGTGTTTTTTAGAAATTCTAGTTCGAATGGATTTCAGCTAAATCGTGATGCAAAATTTTTCTCGGCTAATATGCCAGCGTTGTTGATCGGCGATTGAAAGGGAATAGAGCGTGTTCGTCTAACAAGCGGGCGATATGTCGCATTAAAATACACGAACTATCGAATCGAAACGGTTAGGGTGACTGTACCTAATATCGCCAGTGTTCCTAATATCGCCACTCGCTATATCTCGCAAAGTAAGCTCTAAAATTTATCGGTTAGACACTGAATTAGTACCTAAACATATGTAGGAAGACATACTGTAAGTGCAGCAGCATGTGATCAACAATTACAGAAAGGGAAGGATTTTAGAGAATCTTAATAGTGTAAAAATTTATTGGACTGTCACAATTTTACATCACATTCGGAGAAGGTAAGTCTAATAATTCTGTGAATGCAGGAATATCTACTAGAAATACCTAATTAATGATGTACTTAAGAAATGAAATTAATTCAAATATTTTTCGTAATGAAAATAGCGTTTTTCTTTTAGCAGTATGCGTGTTCTCAATACCGCCTACCGGAGAACAATGGTTTCGATGTAATGTTTGTTACAGGTGAGGTCACGAAATGTGCGGAGCAACCGAAATAAGCTTTATTTGTCCAATATGTACATCGGAACGTAAAAAATAAAATATTTTACAAATCTATATTTTTAAATTTCCATATTATTCTAATAAAAATAAAATCAAAGATGGATAAAAAACATTTATATGACTTTAAAAACTCATATATACATGAATTAATCAATATTTCTTGAGTAGGCGATATTAGGTACACTTTTTTCAGGACCCGATTTTTGCATGTCTTGCGTTTTTTGAGTCCTAATTAAAAATTTGTAGGTTTCAACGATTCTAACTTATGCTACATGAAAGATGAATAATTTCTCTTTACTTTGAAACGAAGTGCATGCAAAAATATCAATTATTATTCAATTGACAGCGACTTAACTTTTGCCTGGCGATATTAGGTACAGTCACCCTATCACGATTTCAACGTTATTTTAAGAATTAAATTCGATACGTGATTGAATTGTTGACGCCCTGCTGGCGGATTTTGAGTTCCGAATGTAAAAATCATGTATCGGGGGTATTCTATAGAAGGACGCCAAGTGAACAATTAAAAAATCTGGCATCCGGGTGAATGTATGGACGGCACCAGAATTCTACAATCCGCCAATGGAGTAACTACCATAGAGCGATTAACTGAACTAATTGGCGATGATCAATCTCCACCGAAAGAATTAATTTCTCAAAATGCAGCAATCTCCATTAGCTGCCGGTCACAATATCGAACGATCGACTAGGAAGAGTTAAATGCTTTCATTTAACCGCTATTATTGACAGATGGCTCGATACGATTAATAAAAATTAATGGTCTTTTAAATGCTCGCTCGGTAAGCGACGCGTGAGGAATAATCAACAATAAACGATTCGGCGGTGACTCGACGATACGAGCAAACAAACAAAGTAATCAGAGTGTCGCGGAATAAAAGTACACCGGCGTGCGAGGTGCAGCGATGAACTTTGCTTGGTCGTCACCTTTGCTGAAACGTCATTTCAGTGGTCTCCTTCGCGAAACTTCTAACTGTAAGGAGAGTATTATGTATTTGCAAAACGCGCCAACCGATATGGCGTTCGCCGTAGAGCGTCTGGCCGAAAACAGAGGACGATCGGTGTGGGCCTCCGTCCGCAGCCGACTCGCGGAATAAAACAGTTGTTGCTAACCAGCCGAACGAACGACACGTCTTTTATTAACCTTCCCCGATTAACTCTTACAATCTCAGAAGTGGGATAAAGTGCCCTATCCTGTGGTTAGTGGTTCAGTGCCTGTATTATTACGTGCCGTATTCCGCAGATCTTATTGCGTTACGCTGCATTTGATCATTTTCGTGCGTTGCATTGTTACGTCGCGAATCTAGTGCGGATTCGGATCGGGTACTGAGCGACGTTGGTACAGATTTACGCAGTTACGTTGTTGGTGACTTGGTGAACCATTTACGTGTTTGGCGTCACCGGTTATTGGCAGTGCTTTGTCGGGAAGTGCATTACGCTGACGTGTCACCATGAAAACCGTGAGTGAATTATCGGTAAACGAGCTGAAGGAGAAGCTTCGGCAAGCTGGTCTGATCACCTCAGGAGCGAAGGCAGAATTGGCCGCTAGACTAATGTCCGTTTTTCCGGATGGATATATCCCTGAAGCATCGCAGGGCGAGCAGCGCGTCGCCGACGAGGGTGCGACCGCCGGTGAGGGTGCGCCGGTCTCGCTGAATGACTGGACACCAAACATTTCACCGTCGGAACGAGACGTCCTGATGAGGGAGATGGAATTCCTAAGGCGGGAGAACGGATTGACTCTTCGCGAATTGCAACTAGCGCAGAGGGAGAACGAAATGTTAAGGAACTCCCCGCGTTCGGACAACTCGACGCTTGGCCCGCGATCGAACGTGAATATTAAAGCCATCGGAGACTTAGTGGCTGATTTCGAGGGCTCCGAGGGAACGTTTTTACAATGGGAGCAACAAATTAAGCTGGTGCGTGACTCGTACACGCTCGACGAGGGACAGACTAAAATCCTAATCGCAAGCAAGCTGAAGGGCAAAGCCACAGCGTGGTTTCAGGCCAAACCTGAGCATCTGCAACTCAGCGTCGAGCAAATCCTGCAAGAGCTGAAGAAAATGTACGATCACCGACCCAGTAAGTTACAACTAAGAAGAACCTTCGAACAGCGAAGGTGGAAAAAGGGCGAAACCTTTTCGAATTACGCACACGAGAAACTGCTGCTGGCGAGCAAAACATCGGTGCCCGACGACGAATTGGTGGACTATGTTATCGATGGCATCGAGGACACGCAACTGCAGAATCAGGCGAGGATGCAGAGCTTTGCCAGCACCGCTTTATTGATAGAGGCATTCAAAAAGCTGTCTCTGCCCGGAGAGAAGACTACCACCAGACGAGAGGTGACCACGCAGGAGAAGGAGAAGGAGAAGGAGAAGGAGAAGGAGAAGGAGAAGGAGAAGGAGAAGGAAGCTCATCCGTCCAAACAAGACTCCACGGAAGAAGGATCAAAGCCAAGGAGGCCACTGCGTTGTTACAACTGTTACAAAAATGGACACGCCACGAAGTACTGCCGACAACCGAAGCGAGAACGTGGGACCTGCTATGCGTGCGGCGAGAGCGACCATCAGATAAGAAATTGCCCCAAAAAAGGTAACACGATTAGCACGGTACGATACGCGGACGATGATAGTTTTCGTAAAGAAGTAAAGTACGAGGTGACCTTATCGGATCGACCATTTACGCTCTGTCTCGAAACTTTGCTGGACACCGGGAGTCCAATAAGCTTTATTAAAGAAAGATTTGTATTAGACCATACGCGAGAAAACATACATTGTATGAAACGGTTCTGCGGCATAAATGGATCTGAATTAACGACTAAGGGTCAGATCAAAATGAATATAACTTTAGACGGCGTGGTCAGAAAAAACGTTATACTCAGCGTCGTCCCGGATGATACAATGTTGATGCCTGTCGTGTTAGGCAGGGACGCGTTAAAGACATTTAGCTTCGCGTTAACCAAGCGCGATTCGATAGACGACGTAGACAATGCTTCAGCAGAAATTTTAAACATTGAAGTGGATGAAAGTAATAGTATCCGCGACAAAGTAATAATAAACGACGAGATAGACCATAAGGATCAAACAAGATTAAAGAACCTGTTTGTATCGGAATATGTCGAGCCAAAGCGACCGGATACACCGGCAACGAAAACCGAATTTGTTATTGTACTGCATGATACGAAGCCTTTTCATGTCGGGCCCCGCAGGCTGTCTTATGTAGAAAAGGAGAAATTACGCATAATTTTAGACGATCTGGTACGCAGGGGAATTATACGTCCCAGCCAATCAGAATACGCCTCTCCCATCGTTTTAGTGATTAAGAAAGACGGCACAATTAGGCTATGCATTGACTACAGAATTCTGAATAAGATCATCGCTAGAGATAATTACCCCCTTCCACTCATAGAAGATCACTTAGATATTTTGCGCGACAAAAGGTATTACACGACACTGGACTTGAAAGAAGGTTTTCATCACATCAGCATAGCCGAGGAGTCCATAAAGTACACGTCATTCATTACACCGCTAGGGCAATACGAGTACCTAAAAATGCCATTTGGCCTGAAGACTGCACCCTCTAAATTTCAAAGATTTATTGACACTGTTTTCGCAGAATTGATTAAATCCGGGGACGTTGTAGTTTACATGGACGACTTGTTAATTGCAACACAAAACCTCGAGTTTCACTTTACTGTGTTGAAACGAGTGTTCAAACTATTGGTTGAAAATAAGCTAGAGCTAAGATTAGATAAATGTCGTTTCTTGTTTACTAAAATAGAATATTTAGGATATATAGTTACGCAGCACGGCGTTAGTCCTGCAAAAAGTGGTCTCGAAGCGATAGAACGTTTTCCTGTTCCACAATGCGTACGCGAGGTACAAAGTTTCGTCGGTCTGTGCTCATACTTTAGAAAGTTCATTCAAAATTTTGCCGTCATAGCGAAACCACTGTATGATCTCTTGCGAAAAGGTGTGGAGTTTCACATCAGTGAACCAGAATTACGCGCGATCGATACACTGAAAACACAATTAATTTGTGGACCAGTATTGGCCATATATAGTCCGAAAGACGAAACAGAGCTCCACTGTGATGCGAGTTCAATAGGATTCGGGTCGACATTGTTGCAGCGAAAAAGTGATCTGAAGTTCCACCCTATATTTTACTTCTCGAAGCGAACAACTGACGTAGAAGCACGCTATCATAGCTTCGAACTCGAAACTCTTGCAATAATTTATGCGTTGCGACGTTTTCGCGTATATCTACACGGAATTAAATTTAAGATTGTTACGGACTGCGACTCTCTGAAAATGGCTCTCAATAAGAAGGATATCAATCCACGAATCGCCCGATGGGCGTTAGAGCTACAAAATTTCGACTATCAGGTAGAACATAGATCGGGTGATCGCATGAGACATGTGGACGCATTGAGTCGTGCCACTTGTATCTTGGTAGTCGAGGCAAATACGCTGGAACAAGATCTAGCGATCTGCCAGACGCAAGACCCGAAAATAGTCGAAATTAGGAAAAAATTGGAAAACTCTGAGGATCAGCTGTTCGAGATGCGGGGCGGCCTCGTATATCGAAAAACGAGCAATCACTTGTTGTTTTACGTGCCGGAGAAAATGGAAAGCAATATTATCTTCAGTTATCACGACTCGATGGGTCATTTGGGTAAAGAAAAGACAGTGACCACAATTTCGCAGAATTATTGGTTCCCCAAAATGGGTACAAAGGTAAGCGAGCACATTCAAAACTGTCTGAAGTGCATTGCGTTTTCTCCGCGCACAGGAAAGCCTGAAGGAGTGCTACATAGCATACCGAAGGGTAACACCCCGTTCTCGACACTACACATAGATCATTATGGTCCTATTGACAAAAAACGATTGATAAAACGATATGTACTTCTAGCTATAGATTCATTTACGAAATACGTTAGATTGTATAGTACTAAGACTACGTCGAGTAAGGAGGCAATTAGTTGTTTAAGTGATTATTTTAGGAATTATAGTAAACCGCACACTATAATTTCGGATCGAGGATCGTGTTTTACGTCACAGGAATTTGCAACATTTCTCGCGGAAAACTCTGTAAAACATGTCATGGTAGCCACGGGCTCACCCCAAGCAAACGGCCAGGTCGAAAGGGTGAACAGGGTATTGACGCCCATGTTATCTAAACTCACTGACGACGACATTGGTCTTTACTGGTACAAGACGCTAGGAAATATTGAGTACTGTTTAAATAACACCATCAATAAATCAACCGGGGAAACGCCGAGCAAATTATTATTCGGACAAGATCAGCGCGGTCAAGTTGACGACAAAATAAAAGATTATTTTAAAGGCACTATGCCAAGGGAACGCGATTTAGACGCTGTGCGGGCAAAGGCTGCCGAGAAAATTATCGTAACCCAAAAATATAACGAGAATCATTTTAATGCGAAACATAAGCCTCCACACAAGTATCGTGAGGGAGAGTACGTTATGCTGCGGAATTTTGACAGCACCCCGGGGGCTGCGCGTAAACTGATTCCCCAGTTTAAGGGTCCTTACCTCGTCGGGAAAGAACTGCGTAATGATAGGTACTTGATTTCGGATATAGACGGATTCCAGCAAACTCAAAAAAAGTACCAAGGCGTTTGGGAGGCCAGAAATATGAGACCTTGGCTACCAACGGAGTGATTATATATATATGTAAATACCTTTTTATTTTACTTAGTATTTAGCATTGGAAAATGTTCATTTTAATTTTTTCAGTTATTGTCAATTTACAGCGTTAATTCTTTCGTCTTAGTCCGGCGTCCGAGGTCGGACGATTGTCAGGTCTGGCCGAATTGTAAGGAGAGTATTATGTATTTGCAAAACGCGCCAACCGATATGGCGTTCGCCGTAGAGCGTCTGGCCGAAAACAGAGGACGATCGGTGTGGGCCTCCGTCCGCAGCCGACTCGCGGAATAAAACAGTTGTTGCTAACCAGCCGAACGAACGACACGTCTTTTATTAACCTTCCCCGATTAACTCTTACATAACTGAGTCTGCATCCCCGGGTAACTTCTATTCTCAAGTTTCCACTCGGCCCCAGAAGGGATTGGAAATTCGACAGTGCAGGGAGAAAAAACGTGATGACAGAGAGGGAGAGGGTGCGCGTGTGAGAGAGAGAGAGAGAGAGAGCTGCGAGGGTGCTTTGTTGTCTGCATGTCCAGCTGAGAGAGGGACGAAACGAATTTGAACCCCGAAGTTTCTTGGCTTCCATTAGCCGACCCAGTCTATTCCTTTGTACACACCCTCGACGCAGGCACCATCAACCCCCTCTGCGTGCTGGTCTTTCCATGGGGTTGGCCGAATCACGACTTCTGCTCGAAAAGCATTCAATGTACAGGAAGATAGGCCACGGTTCCTTCCGAATTTGCTCAATTTCGATGTTTGAACGCGGAAGAAGAACAGGCTTTGTCGCTGTAGTGGCGCTTATTTAAAATCATACTACTGTGAGAGCACGTACAGGGTAAAAGAGTGCATTCGTGTCACAGTAGGCAGTATGTCCGGTCGTACAGTTCGTGCCGTACGAAAGCGAGAAGTTTGTCCGGATAGGTACAGTGAACCATTAATTCGAGCTCGCCAGCTCTAAGTCATTAATAACTTTCGATCTCTTAATTGGCAACAGGCGCGACAATCTCTCGCACCCTCTCGCGAGATGAAAATTGCACGGTAAAACGGGGGTGCTCGTGTCACGTCACACGGGGAGACATTAGGTTGGCGTAGCAGAGGAAATAATGGACGCAGTCGAAAGTTTATCTTCGCTTCGAGGAAAGAATAAGGAAAGCGCTATAGCTCGGACGGCTCTGCAGCCTCGCCCCTGCTGGGATAATTGGTCGACCAATTAAAAGTTTCTTTCTGTCCGAGGAGCGAGGGATTTGCCGTTCGCTTCCGCGGAAAATATTGTCGTTGAGTTGTCATTGTACGGATATTAGATTCTAAGCTTCGCGTTCCAAGCAGCCAGCTTCGTTTCTTCTAAACACCAGGGAAATACGGGGCCATCGTTTCCATCTAATGATTGTGACGTCACAGCTGTCTTGCATGCGAGAAGTTCGTTTCATTGTTAGTCCATCACGCGATTCGTGGCTTGACAAACTCATTCGCGTGCAGGGAGCACGATACCATCCATTCGACGGAATGTTTTCGCGCTAACGCGTTATCAATCAGAGTCTGAAGCAGCTCGAGATTAAACGGCGAACACAATGCTCGGGCGAGTCGATGTAGCGTCCTGAATTTAAAAGGACACGGATCCCTCCGCGAAAGCAACAGTGGTTCTCGTAGAACTGTGGAACCGTGGACGGTGACATGGCCACGTTGTAAAATTCGTGGAACAGCTTCCTTCGACGGGATTGCTCAAGCTGCGTAAATTCAGCCCGCGGTAATTTCCTTAGCGCAAAGATATACGCAGAAAAGATTTTCACAAGTTATTGTGTGTTACGACGGCACTATTTGCCTGCGTTCCTCTAAGTGAAAAGAAGCAGCAGTCGTAAACGCGGGGACGAGAAAGATGGAGCCGGGCTTAATATGCGCCGGTAAAATGCAGCGGACAGTAAGAAGCAACACTTGCGTGAAATATTCGCAGAGAAAGAAACGGAAAATTCGTAAGATACAGCGAAACAGTACAGCTTCGACTAATTACAGAATCCACCGTCCCGAGTAACGTTCTCAACAAAATACACGAGTGAGATTGTTCGAAGTATTCCTACTCGGCAAGAAAATTCTCCACTGTCCATATTTACGAACGTTAAATTCCTGGGAGAGATGCATGTAGATACTACACAAGTAGCAATCGAAATAACAAGGATCCCTTGAAATTCCACTCGATGCTCATAGCGTGCAGGTTACTTCTCATGCCGAAACTTCTCTAGACTTATTAAATTTAATTACCACTAATTTCCCGACTCTCCACGCCGTTCGCCGAACTGCCGGAATTTTGAGATGATTACCAGGAAATTGGTGGAACGCTGATTTTCCGTGTGTGAACGAACTGAGCGACCATAGAGGGCGAAGCATCTATCTGAAGCGAGAAGAAACTTAGATACCATTCAATTCGCATTCCATTCTATTCAGATGCAGTTGCAATTAGTGACGCTATTCGGAATTATCATGAATTGAACTGCAGCTACTCCGCAGGTGTCTGTCTGCGGGCAACGTGTCCCGCAGTCTGCAATTAGACGACTCGGAAAATATTCCACTAAGCTAGTTTTCAGGCGACCGAGATTCTCTATTAGCAGGAGATAAGAGTCACCGCGAGTGTGGCGGGGTGAGCGAACGAAACCACTTCTCAGTTCGGAGATAGGTGATTCTAAGACGCTACGGCGTCGTGGCAAATTGCACGTCGACGTCGCGGGACTCCCGGCGGGCTTATTAAATCTAATCACCGCCAATTTCGCCCGCGCCTGCTCGCCCCGCGAAACGTTAACTCTCCGGCCTTCCTGGCGACCTTCGTCGCCTTACTTTGTTCAAGCTTCGAGGCGATTACACCCCACGAAGCCTTATAAGAGACTGACGTATCGCGCGAGAAGTTTCCAACACCCCTTTGTCGTTCACGCCTCGCGCCAGATTAGAGTTCCTCCTTAGGTTTGGTAGGCTTGGTCATCGAGGAACGCATGCAACCAGCCAGCTTCCTCATACATTTTCTTCTCCGCTCCTTTCACCATGAGATATAATAAATCTTCAGGAGTATGGCTCTGTCTCTCCTCCAACGTCTGTATTTCCATGAAATCCCGTTCAGTAACGCTAAACAAGCCACGCGATCTAATCGGGACGGTTTAACGGGGGTACAACTCTGAGATAGGGGCAACGATTAAAAATCCCGCGTGGTTGAAGCTCGTAAAGCATCCTCATACGCCGATAAAAGTCAGTAGGCACATGCCAGCGACGGATAAAATGAAACGATCCAGGAGATTTACGGGCACTAAATATCTTCGTTGCGACCCGCGGAGCCACGGGGAAACTTTCGCATTATCTTAGAAGGCAAGTCCTGCGTACTCCATCGCGTCAACTGCAATCTGTTGAAGATTTACGTAATATCCTTGATCCTGCAATAGAAGCTACTATCTCTTTCCAGGCTGTTGAAATGTACAAAAGGGGGAATGAGACGAGTTCTCTGTATCGCCACTCCAAGCAGGCGCTTCAGAAGACTTTCACTAAGCTTTCACCAAAGATTATTGGTAATGGTTTTTCAAATTTCTTGATGAGACGTTCTAAGCTTTACGAGCCTCCGTCCATGGACACACTGGGTCAACGTACATATCTCTATCTACAGCAGCAGTCGACAAATGTATTCGAAACACGATCGTAGAGTCGAGCTGCATCTCCAGCCGACAGCGATGCTATATTACGCAGATACCTGGCCGGGAATTATTGTCCGATACGCTGACAAGAGTGTCACGTTGTATATTATTCCGTGCTCGGCCTATTGGAAGGTAACTGATGCCCGTGGCGTGTTTGCGCGCATTTCCCGCGCATATCGACGGCTTAACAGTCGCGTAGACCCGAGACGCACGTCGCAGCAGCTCCTAGGATTGATTCCCAAAGACGAGGTTGCCGGGTGCCCCGTCGCCGCGTTTCCGCGGGCATAAATCTTTCATGAGCTCGCGTATGTAAGTATGTACGACGGGTATCAAGCGCGTGTCGCATGAAAATGGCGTCCGCGGAAACTTCGACGTGGGTACATTTTTCTCCGCGTAGACGAGATACAGAGAGTCTAAATCCTCCACGGTTTCGTATGAAAATTCCTATCTTCAGATATGTCTTATTCAACGATAATTTCCTCTTAAACCGTGCTACCGCTTCGCGTCGATATTCCCGTGCATTTTGCAACGCCCCTTGCGAGCTTCTCGCTGCCTCGCTCCAGAATCTTTCTCGCAACGCAACGCGAACATTGCTGCGATTGATCGTGCCCAGGAAAATGCTCTTCATCAAAGGTATCGCCCGAAACAAGTTACAGCACGATAATGAATTGAAGGTGAACGGTGTGGCCGTGTTAATTAAAAATTACAGTTCTCACAAAAATGGATATCATTTCCAACGATCGCACACCTCGCGCTGATGCGTCGCCTTCGACGTACGGCCGCACCCCTTTCAAAATCGTCCACAGACGAGGAGAAAAACGACAGCGGCGAGTGAAATACTCGAAAGAAACGGCGAAGCAATTTAAAAAGTTCGTTCAGCTCGTTTAACTTCCCTGCAGTTTCCAATTTATCGCGGCCCGTAATTCTATTTCACCGGATGATGAAGCAGCTCCGCGCGAGTATTCCCCGAATCGCGTGAACCGCGGCGACAAACGCTGCTTTCCCGATTATTATGCAGCTTGCACACGTATGGTGGCCGCTTAAGGGGCGAACGTGGGCCACGGTGTCTAACCGGGCATCTTCGTCCAGCACCACAAGCATCTTCATTAGCCGGGCTTGTTGAGCCAGTTACGATCTTCAACGGGAACAACGCGAGCCCCCGCTGCCAGTGCGTTTGATCGACAATGCCGGCGTCATTGTGAACGCGACCGTAAACCGGGGTTTCTCTCCGGTTCGCGGACCACGCCGCGCTGGAAATTCTGCAGAAGCTAAATTAGATTAACCCGTTGTAACCAGACTGCGCGGAATTGTCCTGGTACCAATTTATAGACGTCCTCTGGAAGCGCCGTATTGTTCACGTATTTCCCTGCTCCCTTTGGCCCGTGAATTTGCATGGTACCAACTTTGTCGTCGATCGGATTTTTCTCGCCTCCTCTTTCCTACCCTTTCGCCCCTTTCAAGCCCCGCGAGCCGCGCGACGCGAAATCACGACCAAGCCAGGATGCATTTCTGCGGTCGCGGCCGTCTCGATACTCGGGCGCCCAACGGCACCGTCACATCCGCGGTAGAAAATACTCCTGGCGGTGTCATTTCATTTCCCACGGAACGCCGCGGGTCCCTTGCGACTTTCCCGATGCTTTCGCAGCCGCGCAAACCTAGTTTTCATTACGATTACACCCTTACGGGGTTGCTTCGGGGGTTGGTTCTCTTGCGGGGCCGTGGCGAGGCAAAGGAGTCTGGTTAGAGAGAAGAAATTGTAATCGAATTATATAGGATAGCTGCGGACGAGTCTCTAGAGTCTAGAGAGACAAAAAATCGCGAGCGAGGAACAGGGGAGAGTAACGTTATATCGACGTGTTGTTTTATGTAGCTCTGGGGGATCCTGTGACAGGGAGTCCAGAGTGGATATAGGTTGATCTTTTCTTCTTGCTGTACCTATGTCGCAACACTCTGCTGGTCCTCCAAAGAATTGCCTAGAAACTCTTCGAAGCATGACCGCGGCAACTAGTAGATTAAGTCAACGCTGGTCAGACGCGGGCAGGCGTGTCGCGTGGCTGTCCAATGTACCTCCGTCCACTTGAAGTTCTCGTGGTCCTTGCATGCTTAATTCATGCAGCTACGTTGAATTACAGTGTAGCGCGATCTTAAACAGCGTAATTTCGTTCGCCCGAGGTGCCGACAGGTGGAAAAGAAACGAAAAGCAGGGAGAAGTTACCGTAACCCCCGGAATCTAATGAAAGTCATATATCTTGCAATACCGTCGCTCCATCTTCGCGATTTTCTCACGAACCAGGATCGTTAAGACTTCCAACCATTCATTCGGATTCGTTACTCTTTCATTAAAGCTCCCACCGGTCGGTTGCACCTCGTTCGTAAAATTTTTCGGCCCTCCAGGGCGCGCTCTCCCCTGGAGCAACTGTTCGGCTAGACTTGAGCGCGTTTCAGGAAAATTTTGGCAAGCCCCCGTGCAATTTAGGGAACGCGCAATTACAATATGTTCGGCCGTGATCGTAAATCGTACCGGCACCGTCGACGCCGCCGGAATTAATTGCGCGAGTTCGCGGAATTTATTGGAACGTATAATTTATTTACTCGCAACCACATTAGCAGCGGTTTCTTCTACGTCGCGTCCAATTACGATTCATTAAATTTGCAAAGGAATGCGCCCTCTCGATTTCCCGATTTCCCAACATTAGAAATAATAGAATTACAGAGAAAATATCTGTCAGCATCCTAGATAGATAAACTAGTGGAACAGTTGCTGGGCGAGTGAAAAAAATCGGATTGAAATTCCCCTTGAATAATTCCGTTGATCAACTTTTTCTGCCTTTCCGCGCGGCGAACTCCGAAAATATCCAATTTGAAGCGCGGTTAGGCCGGTAGACCATTTTAATTCGAGCTCTGTCACTCGGTATAATAACCGACCTACGTGTTCCGCTTGTAAGATGATATTCGCGGGAATTCCTATTACAATTTTCCCCTGTGATTATCGCTGATTCATGTTCAATTAATTTCGCACGCGGGCAGACAAAAAGACTGCTTTTATCTGCGCCCTTCCCGCGGCATATTCGGGCGTCGTGTTATTGGCTGGCCGTCCGAACCCTCTAAACTTTAATTGACGCGGACGCGCGTGAGTATTAAACCGCAGGGGCGTCAATCACAAAGGGCGCCTCGCCTAGTTACAGCCTCAGTGACATGAACTAGGATCCAATAGGCGGTTACCTGGCACGGCTATGCTTCCGCAAAAGTGGCCCGCCGAGTGTACACTCTTGGTCGCATTGATATTCACAAAGTGGCCCCTGTTCAGGCTTAACGCCCGTGTCACACCATGGCCGTGTCGCTGTCTGTTATTTCACGCGGAAAGCGTGCTTTTGTTAATCAATATGCTGCTTGCGCTTCGTTCCGACGCCTCATCGACAACCTTCGTTGTCAAGGAGACGTGGCCACTGGATAAATGAAGATCGAACGGAGAAATGGTCTAAGTTTGGAATGGCTAAAGACTAGATTGAAAGGTTTTCAAGATATTTGAGCAAGCATGCTATAGGTGGATAAGAGAGATATTAGAGAAGAGTTAGTGAAGGTCTTGTATGTTTTAGAACGCTGACACGGACAGTTTATATATGAGATACTCGGTAAAGAAAGATTAACCAGTTTTATGTAACGTATTCGGAATTAAAGTTTGTCACAGGTAACATCTACATTCGACCGTGTATTTTTATATCATTAATAACGATATACGTTCGCATGATATTCACCGGCATAAATCTGTCCAGCTTCAACAATAATTTATTTCCGGTACGAAATCTGAACGAGTCATAAAGCGATGACGAATTCATACCTCCGCCATCACCATATTTCACGTGACTGCATACTTCAACACAACGATACTCTGACAAGCTGTGTTAACTGACAGTAAAGCTGGGCAGTTTTCTAAGTGACGCGGAATAAGAGAAATCGGTAATCCTATCACTTTCCTGTGGTTCTCACAAATCCGCCTTATTGCCTAGGGTAAACAGGCCAGTAGATGGACAGTTTAGCTGATTCCGAAGTTTACAACAAGGTGTTTCTTAAGAAATATCTGTTGTATTAAAAAAAATCAAAAGCTTTGCACGTAAAAATGTACAAATTTAAAGAAAAAAATTAATGTATTTAAGGATATAATGATGAAAATTCTACTCATAGCCCGTATCACAAGTAGATGGACGATAGGGCTAGCAGATGGACAGTTCAGAACCAATAGATGGACGGGTGTCTGGCTAGACGAGTAAAAGACTTATTAGCTATAGTAGGTACCTAGATTAAGTTATTTTTCGTTAAAATATAGTTTATTTCATCAAAACTAAAAACGTATGGAGTCTTCATTGCCAGAAACCGGTGCAACAGGTTATGGGCCCAGGCCGCAAATAAAGTGAGGTTATGTCTAGCCTCAAGTGGCCAGACGTCCCGGATCGTGTGGGACTGTCCCGAATTTGAATTGTTTGTCCCGCATTGAAAACTGTCTCGGAAAGTGTCCCGGATTGGATATGTAACCTTTTTAACATTTTCTTAGTGGCACAAAGTAAAAATATATATCCACTGTTTCCTTTTCTAATATCATCCAAGGCTCTATTTAGATCATTACATGTATATTGATGTACGGTATATTTTTTTTAATGCTTGCCGTCTAAATAAAAAAAGAAAAATAAGATACCTACAAGTAAATATGTAAACTATTTGTATATTAAAAAAAACGGCTTCAAAAGGTTTAATTCCGTTCTGTCCATCTGCTGCGACAAGGTTAGAAAATCCATATCAGTACATGGACAGTCATTTTTATAAGTTCTATCGGTTTATTTTTCTTTGTTCACGCGTTTATATATAAAATGTTAATATTAGAATGCAATCATCTATTGCATCCCTCTTTACAATACATCCAAATACGTTTTTTATTAACTTTAAGGGACGCGATGCTGAGCAATAGCTAATAATAAAAGAGTGACTCGCGCATGGTGGCGTAAAATCATACATACAAATACATTTTTCGCATACAAAATTTTTTTTTCGATAAATATGTTAATGTTTTGTAAAACAACAAACGTTTTTTCTACAAAATAAAAAAACAATAATATAGATTAAAACTCTAGTTCTTTCAATATTAACGATTAACCAACGATTCGTCCATCTACTGGGCCCGTCCATCTACTGGCCTGCTTACCCTAATGAATCGCAGATATCAGCCAAACAATCGAGACATCGAAGATAAACAGTTGATTATTCAAGAAATTCATTTCAATTCCCGCCTACCAGAAATATTGCGAAAAGTTATAAAAGCGCGAGGAACGCTGGTATAAAGGGAACAATAACAAAATCCCTTCGTGATTGTTGTTTAATGAAGGATCCGGCACGCGCACCGCAAATATAATTATAACGTCAGGATTTAAGCACGCGCAAACATCAGAGCGCGCGAAACAATCGGCCAAGCTGGCAGAGATTACTGGGCTCCTTTGCTTTCCACCGCGAAACCTCGTTAATCCGTCAAACCGCCGGATTACTTAGCAATTAGATCCCGCGTACGTTTGTAAATGAAGCGTGTAACCCGGACCGCCTCGAACCGCCCGCTAAACTTAAACGAGCTAAGTTTAACAGCGGAATGCACAGTGGGTACTTGCGCCAACTTTTTAGCCAAGTTTCTATGGTATCGCGGGAACGTTAAAGCGACTGTAAATAAAAAAAGTTTGGCCAGCCAGGGGAGTTTACGTAAAATTAACTGGCGGATATTTATTTCGCGACTTTAATTTCCGCTTAATCAACCGCTCCGGAGAGGGGAGCGGTTGATTCCTGCGAAACGGATAAAAGTGTTTAACGATGTTTCGCGCTAAGCCCTGACCCCTTATCGAGCGGTATTGGTTTCCCTGGAGGGCGACGCCGACCATTCCCAGTTTCCGTTTGCGAAATCATCGAGGGCCCTTTGACTTTTGCTGTCGATTTCCATCGCAAAGCCCGCGATCGAGCGTTCTGTCGCGTGTACAGTGCCGCTCATATTCGCATACCTGTCTTTGTGACGGTTGACCCATTGACAGCTGTTATAAAGTGTGCCATACTCTACGGACAAACGTTTACCGCACATCAAGTGGGCGCAAAGTGCTTCAACGAGGATGAAATATCGACGAGTGCGCGCACCGCCGAGGACGATTAATTCTTCAGCTCCGCGCATTTCGACTTCTCCACATTCCTTTCGCGTAAAGGATTCTGTGAAAGCATTTCCGATAGACCCTCGTATACAGTATGTACCGAATTACCCAGCGTAAATTCCACCGGTACGACGCTGATACATCCGCTTTTCATCAGTTCCGTTTACAACCGGTTTAAAGGGCCGCTGCGACGAAATCGCGTCGCGAGGACAACTGCCGCTCAGTTAATTAAAAGCAAGCCGGGGTTAAAATATGAACAGGCTCAGCAAGTAGGAGCACACAGAGGCGAAACCAGACCGTTTCGAAGATCCTGCGAACCCGACCCTCGTTATCTCAGGCCTTTGTGAGGAAAAAATAGAAATGGTCCCGGCGTAGAAAGAGGCGCGCTAAATCGCTCAATAACGTTAAACGATATTCGAGGCCCGCACAATGGAACGCCGTAAGAACAATCTTTTTATACGATCGATTGGATTAAATCACCCAGCCAAGTGAAATTCATGTTTCCCCTCGCCGTAAAGAAGCTCGGCTTTCTGTCTCTGTGCCCGTGCATACGAGCCACCGCCACACGGCAAGCAGATTTACCGTGTCTAAACGCTTATTTTATTCGCGTCGACTCGTTCGCAAGGCGAGAAATTATCGTTTCGTTACAGTCGATCGGAAATTAAGCGACACGAGTTTCTGGTCGTAAACGGGTAAATTAATAATTGGCCTTTGCTGGAGCCATCGAGCGGTCTTCGTAGCAATTAGCGTTTAATTGGCAGTTTTCGCTGCGCGACATCGATATCCCTTGCCTGATTCCTCGCCCAACTTACCATGGCAGCAAATTAATTTGCGAGACGGAAATACGGGGCGCGAAGGAGAAGGAAATGAGGAACAATTGTTTTCTTCATCTTTGGTGGTGCGTCAGTGTAAACAGCGTAGATTGTAGTGGGCGTAGGTCGAATGCTGAGAGTAATAATGATTAAGAGGAAATCGTGGAAGGTTTCGAATCGGCCGTCAATCGGAGTGACGTCGAGGAGAACTTTCGAGGCACGTGTGGGCGTTCTCGAAAGTGTTATGGATAGGAAGTTGCCGAATGTTCCGAAACTCGGTCACCGCTTGCTGCGGCGAATTGACCACAGTTATGGTGCACGCAGATGAACATGCAAGATTACTGTATGCGATGTCGCGCGCGCAGGTGCACATGTGTGCTCGCAGCATCTTGCACACACACGTGCGAGCGCGCATTATTATGCTGCTGGGTAAGGATGTCTTTATTAAAAAAGTTTAACTGAACTGGGAATTTAGTGACCCAGATTTGAGGCACGAAAAAAATTAATTTTTCCCATTTTATATAATTAGTACAGCCTATTGGAATGCGTTATTGCTACTAACTCAATTTCGCAAAAAATGTGGGTTAGTTCGTTTTTGCTCGCAATGCCTGATTTCATCGAGCATAATTGAGACGTAACGCTAATCGAGGCAATTTTATCGAATCGAAATAGAATAGTCGCACAAACGTGGAAGCGAAGAGCTGAGATTTGTCTGTCAGAAGGCCTGGTGAATAATGAAGCGCAGCTTACCTCGGAATGTTCGATACGTTTTTAAACACCCTTGACCCCGGCGAATGTGGGTCAACGAAATAAAAACGCGACAGGCTATTTCTGGAACCGCCACTGACGGACCCTTTAATCATTCCGCTTTATACTAAACTGCTCGCGGAGCTTTGAAGCTCTTGTCCCTCAGCTTCCCTTCGGCACACCTTCGTGGAAGTATTCTGGCTGATGGGAGTGGAATTTTCAATCACCGATCCGACCGATGCAATGGAAGACTTCGTTAAATCCAATGAAATTCTGTAATGTGAAAGTGGAGGTTCGCGAGAGGCGATGGAAGATGCGAACGAGTTACGATAGCACTTTGCAACTCGAAAGCTGGGAGGCACATTTCAAACCACACTGTGTACAAAAGCACTTGAATTATCGTTCAGTATCGATGTAGCTTACACATCGTACATCGCAACGAATAATTTGTCGCGGAAGCATTTTAACCAGGTCCTCGACCACGTGCAGCGCCGCCAGGTGAATCGTATTTTATTCCAGACCGCGGGCAGGCGTATCTTTAAACTATTGCACCGATTGGCTATTGATTCGCGATTGGTCCCGAACGACGTGGCCACGCTAATGCATCCCTGGAGTTTACGAGGAAGCCTCGAATCGATGTCTCATCTGGCCGCGATCGTCACGCCAGCAACCGCGGAAAAAAGCACGCGGGGAGAGACAGAACGATGCGATGGACCCTCGGTTTTCCGACAATTTTTAATCGATGCACCCAATTACACCCTGCGCATCGCTATGTTTCGTAGCTAATTTCTCGTTATCGTTCGGGATAAAAGCGGCCGACCAGCCAGGCGCGATTAACGCACGGAATTGCACGGATCGGAGCATTAAGCGTGCAACTGTATAAACCGCGTTTATTCCCGCCGTTACAGGACTCGGAGCTTAAAAGCTTATGATCGACGTCCTCGTTGCATTCATTTCGCTCCTCTATTTTTTTTTTGCGTGCTTTTCGAGTCGCGTCCTGTTCGATCTCGTGCTAACGCAGTTGTGACACCACGCCTGCGGATGATACGCAGACCGTTGCGCTATTTTTTTTTCAATAGATGTACGATTTATTCGTTTTTGTTTCTTGCGCTTTTTGAATAACTAAACACGCCCTTCTTCGGGCAGTGCGGCAAGTTACTTCGTACCATGAAATTTTGAAAAAAAAGCGAGTCATATAGATGTTACAAGTACATTCGCGACAGTTGTATGTGGAATTTATCGAAGCCTCCTGCGCGAATTCACACCCGGGATCGACCCTGTGTGACTACGACGTGAATTTATAAAAATCGTACGGATAAAGAGAAATATGGTAACAATTTATAGGGCGGAAGGATTTTATTGCTCTTGAAATCCCTTTAAACGCGTATAATCCGGCGTGTAAACGGGCGTGAACATTTTATGGGCGATTTCGACTGTTTTTCGTCAATAACCGTGCGACTTTAATCCTTCGCAAACTTCGTTCAGCGACGGTATTTATCGCACATCTGAATCCCCTTGTCAAAGGCTGAAACCCTGCGATTCACTTTTTTAAGGATATATCAAATCTGGCCAACGTTTTCCCACACGGGGACAACTTGATAATGCCAAGCCAACAAAGCCGGCTTTCTATGTATGTCCCGACCGTTTAATCGTCGCAAAAACGGGTCCATGCAAAACGCAATTTAGAAGTTAACTAAGCTCGTTGAAGCGGGCAGACACTTTTTCCGCTGAATGCCAGTAACCACGTAAAGTCGTGCACTGAACGGACGAATGAAACGATAACAGTGGAGAATATCAATTTGAACGCGTTCGCCGTGATTCGATGGGGTGGTGCCATCGGAAAATTGTCTGTTCTCGGTCGGAAAACGCTCGGAAAAACACCTGTGCGAGGTGCTTATGGGAGAAAGAGAAGCGGATCCGCCGTGAAAATACAATTATTCACACATCCGTCCACGGAACCGGTTATCACGCGTAATTAACGATGGAAACTTAACTTCGTTGGAGCCACGTGAAATGGCATTGATCTATCTAATCGGATCGATATGGAAGGTTATCATCGTGCTGGGAAGGTCCCAGCGGGGAGCAACGGAGATGGAGGTTACTCGTCCCTTTTCCCTCCGTTTTTCGCCCGCGCGATACCACCGCCGACCCCCCGCGCTGCGCGGCCTCTTTTATTAATTTTTCCACCGCACCGGAAATCGACCGGCTCCTGTTGCACTCGTTAAACTTTTAAACTCGTCGCCGAAGATGAGAAGTTACGACGCGTGCTCACCTGCAGAAAATTTCGTTAAGGAGTTGGAGAGATAGCCGCCGCCGTGGAACCGTTGCAATTTTACGGATAATTTGCCGTAGTTCGCGACGCCTTTCTAACCGGATGAAATATGAACGCGAATTACCGCGGTGAATTAAGACGGCGAAGGGAAAATTAAAGCGGCTGCACGGCAGCCAACTCGGCTTCGCGTTAATCGGTCGAGCACACCTTCCGTTTCCCTCCTTCCGTCTCATGTTCATCTAATTCCGAATCCAACGGCTGCATTAATATCAGCAGTTGTCCCTCGTTGCAAAAGCTTACAACCGAGTTGCATTAACACCTTCATTGTACGGAAATTCGCCATCCGAAAGCTCTACACTCTCCAGTTTTACTGTTCGAAAATTCGACACGCCCTTGCAGAGTATTCACGTCCTTAATTGAACAATTTTTTTTTCAGAATTGGAGAATCGAGAACCCACGTGTGTAGGTACAATTCGTGGTAGCATGCATCTCTGTTGTCGTCGAATAACGTGAACACATTAAATAATTCTTTCCATTTTTTGTGTTACGCGGCCCGTGCCAAACGATGCATTCGCGTTTTACACATTTACGATCGCTAACGAGCACCGCGAATAAATACCACGTACAATATTCCGTGTTGCTCAGAGTGGACGCAATCGCTCGGCTGTTTTGTTCGATGGAAAATGGCAACCGCTTGAAATTCAATATTTGCGAATATTCCGATTGACCGGTAGACCGAAATTTTTTCCGTAATTATGATACGAGGAGTCGCGTGTAACGCCCCCGGAATCGACTTGCGCGTAGGTACTCACCTGGAAACACTTTTCGGCGTTGGAGCTAGCAGACGGCCACGTGTCGCTGCACAGAGTCCCCATAAATTATCTAATCACGTCGACGGCATTCGGGAAACGTACGTTCCCACGGCGTTGCATTAACGTCCTGGCGATTCATATTCATGCGGCACAGGCTCAACGGGCCACGTTAATAACGGGCCTACGTAGGTCGTGTCAAAAATTACACCGCAGGACGGCGAAATTATTCTCGAGCCCGTCGTTCGATCTTCATTCACAGGGCCCCGATGATTTTAATAAGAGCCCCCGGAGCGCGGGGGACTTTAAAATCACGAATTATACCGACAACTTCCCTGTTATTGTTAATTAATTGACCGTTACACGGTTTACTTACGCAAATTAGTTTAGATTATACGGATATTTAATATGCAATTTTCGCGAAGCGGCAAATCGTTTAAAACGCAATCTCGCCGACCGTACCGGTCCCGTAAATATTCATGTAATTTTGATGCACTCCGTTTAATGCGGCGCGATTAAAAATCATTTAACGACAGATTTTCAGAGCGCAATTATGCGCACCGCGAGGGAGTAAACCACCCCCCAGACCGGCCGTGGATCGCGCCTGAAATAAATATTGCACCGAAGCAGGAGCGGCCCCGTAATTACTTCACCCCTTTCGCGACGAGCTACAGACGTTTAAGAAATGGTCGAGAGGGCGGGACGTGAGGCACCGACTAACTTTCAACTACCTACGCTCCGAACTTCCCGCATTCATAATTCCTGTAAAAGCTTTCGATCATTATTACTGGCTAGTCGGAATCGACCTCCGAACGGAATCTCGAGTTGAACGTGCGCGAGAACTGTGCGAAAGAAAAGAGGGAAATCGAGGAGTTCAGCGGAGGAATCTAGTGGTGTAACTTAACGTAACTTTAAAGAGCGTAACAAAGTGTATAAGGCCACGATTAAGAATATCGATATTTTAATAGCAGGAAAGTCTTTGGAGTAACAGAGATAAAAAGCATTCATTTATTACAATAAATATTATTCTGAATAAAGCCGGTGAAAAGTACATTATCCCATACCCGTGGAAGATTGAAATCGAAAAGCAATTATGTATAGCAGAAAAACAAGGGAAAATATTGTCCGTCAGGCAGATACGGTACGTTCTGAATTTACTTGAATTATCTCGCCGCACTCTTCCGATGACAGCGAAGTTTGCAAAGCAAGCCGCGTAGGACGTGTGCTTCTGGCGCGAGCGTGGCTGCGACCGGGCACCACGATGAAAATTATGTTTGCATAATTTTCAATTTTGAGGGAGCCCTCCGGCGAATCGGGCGAAGCCACGGCGGCGGCACTCCATATGAACGACTCACGTGATTACGAAAAAAGAATAACGACCGTCGTTTGTATTTCGAACGATCGATGGGGGCCGGGATGGAAATCAACGTGGTTGGCAACCAAACACGTTATCTTTCCCTTTCCCCTCGTTCCGCCAACTATACGCTTCTATAGGGCACTCACAATCAACACATTTCCATCACGAACGAAAGAAGAAAGAAGCACCGATAATGTCTGGATATCGTGGTGCTCAGAGTCCATCGAGACTTTCCATGTTCTCTGTCAAGATCGAATCCTTCACCGATCACGATTCATCTGCCAAGCCTCGTATTACTCGCGGTGCAATCAGAAACGCGTCTACGTATCGACGCACGTACGTTAATCGCGCGAAAAGCTACCGATTCACCGAGCGCCTTCCAAACTTCTTACGCACTGTAGAACGCAATCTTTGCACGTGAACGGTTTCGAGGGAATTTTTTAGCGCGTCTTTAACGTGTTTCTTTCGAGTTGTCGCGCACTGAGGAACCGAGCGAAAGGTTCAGGGTACCCGGCACACGAATCGCGGGAGGGGGTCGAAACGCGCGGATCGAGTTGCGTGCGTGCCGTGACTCGTGCGCCCTCGATCCAACTTCCAAGTGCGGATCGCGGGAACGAAGGGCGTCGCGACGCGAATTGCACTGACTCTCGCAGATTCTCCGTTTCCCGCAGAAGCTTCCAACGCCACCCCCTCTCTCGACGGCTGGCCTTGCTCAGCGTAGCTGCCACCCCTCCCCCGTTTCGACGACCGCCGCCACCGTCGGCCACCCCCTCCGTTTCGGTCTTTCAGCGCAAGCGCCCCGGCTTTTCTGCGGACTCTGCCCTATCCTAATTCATATCCGCGTAAGTACGGTTACGTCCAGGGCGGCAGGACAACGAAAATTTCTCGCCCCGCCACATCGTCTTGCGGTTTTCACGGGTTACAGGCGTCGTTCGAGCGGCGGTGCTCTTTTTCACGGTGCGCTCCAGGCCCCGCGATGTAAAATGCCTCCCAACCCGCCCGTTCCAGTGGCAACAGCAACGATTCATCGTCTGCCTCTCTGCCTTCCCCTCGCCGCCCTTATCGCTCTACTTCGCAAGCGTTTCTTCATGCCCCGAATGTCCGCGAGTCCGTCCACCGGAGAAATCAACGAGTACTTTGATCGTCGACGTGATTTTCAAACAATACGCCCTGGATGAGCGAAATCTGCGTCTAATCGAAAATGGTCTGGTACGATCAGTCGCTGATGACGAGGAATTTTTCTGCGTTTCGATTATTCGCGTGGTTTCAGCCAAGCGCAAGGATTAGACGGGCAATTAGTAAGGCTGTTCCTGCCCAGAGCTAAATATTCGCGTACAACAGGCTTAACGACGGGCAACGGGGGGCAGCGACCCTTTACCCGTGAATGGAGCCGCGAGAATCCGCTGGATAAAAAGCAGCCACGGCGCTCTCAGCGGGCAAGTGTCGGCTTGAAAAATCAGGTCGTTAAATTGACAAATCGGCCGTAGCTGGCGCATCATCCGAAGTCTTGTAAACAGGCACACTAATGAAGCATCCTCCGGGGAGATTGCGCGGGCGCGCGCGCGCGCGCTACATTTTTCACTCATCGGCGGCGTAGGGGGATAATCAAAACTCTGCCTGGCCGTGAGTAATGCGGGCAATATGAATTGCGCCGGTGGCAGGAGGCTGGTCGAGAATTAAAATTACCCTGGAGGATGCTGGCGCCGTGGCTTAGCTAGGCCCTCTCTTCCCGCTTCTCCTATTATTTCCTGGATGGAGTTGCACAGAGTAAACCGTTTCCCTATCTCCTCGCGTTGCACGCGCATCTGTATACTTCCTCTGCCTGTATACTTTCCAGCCGCGCTGCGCGCCACCGCTTCTTTTTTTTTCGCGCGTGCACATTTCCTGGTACGCGTTCGCTCCTTCCTATTCCGGTATCGCGGTGTTTCTCTTTCTTTCCATCTGTCCTCTCTCCCCCTTTCTCTCTCTCTCTCTCTCTCTCTCTCTCTCCCCGTCTGTGGGTTGCAGCCTTTGTGTTATCCTGCCGCCCGGAAACATCCAGCCCGCGGCTGATAAACCTGGCCAGAGTTGCCTAGGGATCCTGCCGAATTGCACAAGTTTTAATTTCCTCGAGCGGCGCGCGCCGCGCCGAGCCGCGTCGGCACAATCGTCCAACTTATTGCGGGGGTGAACGCGTTGCGAGTTGGGGCCTCGCCGTTATTGCCGCGCACGAATACGCGCCGAGGATGGGTATAGGCCGCGGCCTGACATCGTTCTGATTGCCGTCCTACCACCGGCGATCCTGACCAGCCGACGGAATTGAAGCGATCCCGGGGACGTGTTACGCGGAAACTTCCCGTCGACGCTTCGGAGCACAGTTCCGTGACAAATGAACCGTCGTTGAAAGTACGGAGCCGCGAGCTGGCGATTCGCGTCCAGGCCCGGTCGCGCGCTCGCCCGACTGAATAATGCAACGGTTACGTTTCTTCCGAAGCAATTCCGTGGCGACGGCCCTTAACAATCTCCAAATAATGGCTGCTGTGGAACGAATCACCGGTCAGGGGGGTTGGTGCCGCGAGCGAGGCAACGATATGATTGAGATATCGTTCGATATGGCTAAACGAGGGAACAGAATGCTGGGACAAGTAAGAGATGTAAGCGACGGACTCTTTTTCCGTCGCTTACAGAGACTTGGTGTTACCATTGAATTTATGCAGGCTCTACAGTATGTTGGTTGAGAGGAAGGGATAATATATTTTTTACTTTCAATGGAAGCAGCTATCAAGTTCTTCGAGACACTAGGATGTATATGTAACACATGACTGAAGCAGAATCGACGGTAACTGGCGCGAGGTCCTGGGCGGTTCTCTGGAACGTAGTCGCAGCGGAAAGCGGCGAACTACAGGATTCGTTGAAATTTTGAAAGCGCAGTTGATTGTGGTACTCAATTCGAAATATCCTCGAGCGATAGTGCATAGACTGGCGGAATTAGAACGGTTCGCAACATACTTCGATAAAAGCTTCCTCCTTGTTCCCGACATCGTTTCGCAATAAATGGACTGATGCGCGTGTAACGAAACTATGTCTGGTAGCTGTGCGTTAACTCCGCGTTTAGAATAGTTCCGTAGCTCGAAATTGGATGCTACGGGACCGTCTATACTTGCAGACGAGCGAACTTTATTTTTACGCGAGTCAAGGGTGTCTCGGTGCGGAACCCCTTGCGCCGTGTCCTCCTCGGTCGACGTACGTATGTACGTTCAAGTGTCCCGAGCCGCGAATAACCGAATCGAAGAAGTATTCTAGAAGGGGACACAGTATCGCGCGAGAGACCTCGACCGAATAAAAACTGTAATCAACTCGTGAAAGGTCGATGTCGAAAATAACGCCGGGACCCCGACAACGATCGCTTTGTAATATCGCGCTGGTCGGAAATATAGAGCAAGAGAAACCTCGCCGTATTTGAACTGCAGATCTGAAACTGTGCCAGCTGGATGAACTTACACCGAAATGAATTGGAGATTGAGCGTGCCCTGTAAGGAATTTCACTACCACCGCCCACCCTGCTCTATACCCCTTCATGAATTTCATCAGTACCTTACGAGCTTCATAAATCCCCAAACAACCCCTAAATCGTACCGAAACTTCGCGTTATTTGTTTCAAAACTTCGAATCGAACGGCCGTAACCGCCGCGGTTCCCCTCTTATTCGGCAATAATGGAAAATTATTTCTTCCCCTCGATTCGAAGCACCGCCCCTGTATTTCGCCGCGCGGCGGCTCCAGACACCGGGGCGCGTCACTTTCGAACGTCAGCCACCGATTTTTCCATCGATTTCGAAATAATCCATCTGGCCGATGTAATTACGCCGACTCTTGCAACGGAATCAGAGAAACTGCGAGTCCCTTTTGATCCAATAGGATTCGTGGCTCAATTACCGATTCCCGATGCTTATTTTCTGTTCATAGGACGTGGAAGAAAGAGGTTCCGCACCGAAACCTCTGTAGGAGACATGTCGAACCTCTGTCCTTTGAGAACCTCCGGAGCTTTGATCAGCGATAGCTGGGGTTCCGTCTGATTGTTCCGCAACCCTCTTTCGCTTTATTGCGATGACTCGCACGTAACGATGCTCTTTACCACAGCATCTGATCTTCGTGATCTTGGTGGCGAGAGCTTTTTTTTAATGGTACGAGCTGGTGTTATTAACCACCCAATCCTCGTCTCCACTCTAGGCCGATATTTCTATGATTCTCTAACAGCGGAGGCATAAAAACATTCTTTCCTCCGGATTAGAGCTGGTGGTACGTGGCGCGAATATCGCAAACTCCGTTTTCTTCGTTTTTCTGTGCCACTAGGTCGAGAAGCAGCGCGGTCGTGCCATCGACGTGCGTCGACGCGGTCTAATACCAGGTGACAAAAACTGTTTGAAACTAGTTAAACTCGTTCTCCGCGAACCGTGCCAGTTAATTTATGCTCCTCGCGTGCTTGATTCATCCCTGAAGTTACTCGCCCGGCGTCAGTTAATTCCACTCAACGACGGCGGGGAAATGGGGGCCGAAGAAGAGACGCAAAAATGAGGATGAAGCAATGTGGGGGAGAACGAAAGAGCAGCGGAGCGCGGCGTACCTATTCGAAGACAATGAATATTCCGGTGTTGACCGTGCCGATAAAAGAAACTCGTGACTAGTCGAGATGGCCCGACTTCGCGGATCTCTCTCTGTACTATCTACCTCATTACTCGGTCATGCTTTTCGCTACTTCGACCGAGACTTTATTTCGAGAACGCTGGAAGGAAACGTTAAAACAGGGACGCAAAAAGATGGAAGCCAAACGGCGGATAAAAGGCCGGCCAAGAAACGAGGCAGTATCGGGGTTTCGTAATGCAGCCGAAAATTGCATAAATCCCGACCTTTATTATGCGAGATACACGGTCGCGCGCCAGAGGAAGGGGATAGGTTAACAGGAAGAGTGAACGATAAAGCACCGTGAAAAATCTTGTTCGCGTAATCGCGGCTTGCGTCGTTTCATAGTTGCACACGGCGTACGAGCATGTAAATTAGTGCGGGGGAAAAAAGGTTCCGGCAGCCTCTGTCCCATCGATTAGCGTGCGCAGTAAAGGGCAGGAAAATGTGAATCACGGTAGGTAGCTGGTAAAAGTCGAGCAACGACGCCGCGCGCCGGAACGTACCAGCGAGCACGGAGAGATCGTTTCTCGGTGCAAGCGAAAAGGATCCTGTCGGTCCGTCCCTGGGCGATCTCTTTAATCAGGTGGGTGCATTTTTCTTCCGGTAAGTGGCGATTCTCTTATCTGAACTCCCTCCACCGATTCCCCGCCCCGTTCGCTCACTCCTCCAGCTTGGTGCCAAGCAACGTAACTGCTTCTGCAACTCGCCACGATTGTCCTGCCGGAGTTGGGTGCTTTCGGAGGAGGGACGAAGACAGACGCCGATTCCCGGCGAATCTGGAAGAGGACGGACCCGACAGAGAGAGGACGACACAGGAGAGGGCAGCAAACGGCGAGGAGAGAGCCGGGATTTCAAGGAGAACACGGGCAGTAGAGGCGCACGAATAGCGACTTCATTTACCCGCGAGTATCAACTCCCTTCCGGTGAAAAAATATTACGAACACTTAGCGTTTGGACGCAGGCAGACGGGGGTGGAAGGCGGCGCTGGCCCGCGCGCAAGGGGCGGGAAGGTAAAAAAGTAATCACTGCCCCGTTGTCGGAAGGAGTACGAGGGAATTGCAGCGAATTTTGCATTTTAATGAACGGACTAGATATACTGTCTGATATTAAGTGGCGTTCTTATTCATCGCGGGCTGAAACCTCTTCCGAAACACTTGGCACTGACCCCACGCAGGCGCTGTAGAATTACGGCACGGAGTAGCTGATAGCGTGCCACGGTGAGAGGCATCTTTTGAAGTTCCAGGAGAAAGAAATTATCCCTTGAGTAACCTCGACCTGGCACGGCGCTTCAGCGTTTCCGAATCTGCCACCTTCCGTGAATTCCACTAATCAGCCAAGAATCTACATGCGACATGTCTGCGGCAGATTCTTCGCCGAGAAACGTCTCGACCACGGTCGTCGATTTATTGCGAGATCAACCAGCATCGACAGGCGTCCCTGCTCCGACGTCTGGCGAGTGTCTGCGGTATCCTTCGGTGACAATAATCCAGGGACGTAGTCGACGACGGACGTCGAACGGGAGCCACGGGTCAAGGAAGATAAACGCAGATACGAGGCATAAAGGTCTACGCACACATATCCGTTCCGTGTCAGTTCCGTTCCGGCGGAGTTCCGGCGTGCCAGTGGTAAGAAGAAGAGACCCTCTACGCCCCTCTTCTTCTTACCACTGGCACGCCGGAACTGCGCCGGAACGGAACTGACACGGAACGGATATGTGTGCGCGGACCTTTAAGTCGAACGAGGAAGCCCGGAACAGGAATTTCCATGGAACTGGTTGAGCGCGATTCGTCAGAAACGTGGAAAGAGCGGCGCGATACGTTCGAGGGTTCCCTGAAGAGCTGCGTCAGTGAGCCATTCAGCTTGCGTACTGGCGCGATTCAAAGCGCCCGGTGAAAAGCAACAACGTGAAAATGTGTTTTTTTTTCAAGTGACTTTGCCCATGGTTCACTCGCGGATCACCAGTTATTGCTTGGATTCTTGACCAGGCGGTGTGGACCGGTCGCGACGAAAGGCGATGCGGCGTCTCGGCCGAGAACCAAGGAAAGGAAGAGGTAAGGTGCGCGATCCGAGTAACGAAAAGGTAGGGGATCCCTCTAGAAAACGGTCAAGCTTCTTTGGAAACTTGCAGAAGGTGGATTCGAGCTCACCCGCTGCCGAGAAAACTTATGGACTTAGAGCGTGCGCTGTCCGAGGGATCACGAGGAACCGTTGTTCTGCAGAGAATATAACAGTAACGAAGTTTCAGGATTAGCCGGGGGAAAAGGATGTTAAACAGAGTTGAAAGCGGTTTCGAAGGGTAGAGAAAAGTTTAAAGTGCCAGGCTATTGATTATTTCACTGCTGGTGTTATCTGGTCGAGCAGCAATAATTTATGCAACGCAACACGGTCAGAATAGATCTTACTCGGGCGAAGAAACCGTTTCGACGATCAATGATCGTACGACAACCCTCAATGTCAGTTATATTTCTATCTCAATTATCGAGTAGGAGCACAGACGATTGGTCATTGGATCAAAAAAGGTAGGGGAGAGGCTTGCAGGTTGCCACTGCTTGCAGGTTGCCACCCCTGCTGTATTTCGACTTTCTAGCAGTGTCAGAACCTCAACTCTGACTCACATCGACGTTAAAAGAGTAGGTGTCACTATTTTATAACCTCTGGAGCGGACAGACGCAATAACGCTATGTTTTCTGAGCGAAGGGTAATATAATGTTTGTCAAGAAACTGAATTATTGAAATTGTGTGCTTTCCTTGTGCTCGTAAATTGAACATTTTCATCGACAATTCAAGATAACTATACGTACTGTGTTGTCTTTTTTATCTAATTTACATATGCCAAACAGATTTCCAAACATATCATGAATTGACAATTTTTTCTCATATTTTCCTAAAAATGCGTCGGAATGCAAGTTGCCTCCTTTTTTGGCTTGCAGGTTGCCACCTCTCTCTTTCCCGCTTGTTTACACTCAAATGTCATTGAGTTTGAAGTGAAGTGTTTTTATTGCATTTTAGTCATATTTTGGTTTATTTTTTACATTTTTATAAATTTTTAGTATGGCAGCACGCAGGTCAAGAAAATCTGAATAATATAATTTATTAATAAAACTTAATAAATTTTGAAAAGTTTTCTGAATCAGGTGTTTACTTGAGTTTTTTTACACTTTTAGCAATTTTTTGGGGTGGCAACCTGCGAGCCAAAATTTCAAGGAGACAATTTTAGATACTTTCGATAATTTGCAGTATAATTTTTCTTTTTCGAGAGTTTGTATGATTTGTAGCTCAGGATTGTAGCTCAACACTTCCTCTTTCCAACGTATACCATAAATCAACGATACGTTAATTTTATGACGAGTTATGATCAAAAAAGCTTAGGGGTGGCAACCTGCAAGCCTTTCCCCTATATTTAATACGGGTTGCATCTTTCCCGGTTTCGACGTTTTTAACAAGTCTGGGATTTTAATCTGGACGCCTATAGATGATTTTTGGATGTTATTAATATTAATTAAACTCGTCCATCCCTCTGAAACGAGAATCCATCTGCTACGTAGAAGATGACTGGGTCGGGTTACGATTCCAACGAAATTAGCGGTGCCTTGGTTGAATGGCGAGGCAGCGATAGTAATAATAATAATCGTTGCGAACCGTCCTGATAAGGAAACCCCATGAAATGTTTAAAAAAGATGGTCGAATGAAAAGTTGCGGGCGAAACGTGAGTCGCGGGAGAGGAAGGAGAAAGTTTTCCTCAGGTGCTTTACCAACGTTGAATGGGACATCGCTGGCTACGCCGGCGGCCATCACGAAAAATATATACGGGGGGATATAAGATAGGAAATAGAATAGGCTCTGTCTGTTATGTGGCGCGTTGTGTTGCGTGTTTCGACTCCGTGAGTTCAGTTTCGTTTGGAGTTGTAAGATTGGAAAACTTGGTTCCACCGTTTTCCTGTCCCTCCTCCTTTCCCTTCCTCGCGATACGCCTTCGGTCCGTTTTGTTCGGACACGGTATCTCGATCTTGTCCTTCGTTAACATCTGTCCAAGAATTCTCTCAGGTAGAAATGTTATTTATTACTATAACCCGAAACTTGACTGCATACGAACTCCCATTCGACCAGCTTCCACGACGACTACTTAGCACTTATTATGTAGCGGCCTTGCTACTGGGATAGAAACCCTAGGGTCTCATATCCCTGCTGAGTCGGTCGAGGGAACAATTCTCGAAACTTTACGAACTAATAGGATTTTATATCGACCATGGAACACCATAGCTCTGTGTACTCAAGTGTTCCACGTCGCTGTTAATAAACTTCCACCTAAAACTATTTTTTGATAATAAAAAGCGACGTGCCAGGCTCAGCAACGTTTCAACTCGTCGATCACGTCCAATGGTGAATCTGCGCACCCGATAGACCTGGCTTCGTTTATCGTGGTTTATTCTGCATTTATTAAAACGCTCCTTTTCCCCTGTTTTCTTGCATGCCGATTCCCCGCTGGCCCCAGCGTTTGCCAAGCGAATCCTTTGCATCGCGGAAATCTCACGGGTTCATTTGGCAGTCTGGCTCTGTTGTGTAAACAGAAGCCAGAAACATCAAGAGCGAAGAGAGCACGCCCAGCGCGCTATCTGGCCTCTGCGGCACTTTCTGCTCCCGCGGAAGGAATGATTGCACCGGAGCTTCGAAAAACAGTGGCTTCAGCGGTCGACTCGACGAACTGTTGAATATTTAATGAACAGAAGGCGATCGTTCCGGGGAAAGTGGCCGATATCGCGGCAAATGGATCGACTCGAGCGAGCATCGCGATCAGAAACGTAAACTCGCGTGCGATTGAGTGACCGCTTCCACTTTCGATGGTATTAACGTAGAGACTACGAAATTCGACCTGACCGACTACCTGGCAGCATCGCGGAGATGAAAGGAAGCGCGTGGTTTGAACTCTCTTCGAAAACGTCGGTCGAGCTTTCCCAGCAATTTTTCCGGCCAAGGAAATCGAACAAAGTTTCTCGAAAAATGGGGGGGGGGGGGCGATGGAGGGTGGGTGCGCGGACGATCCAATCGGCGAGCGTTTGACACCTCACAGGCAGCTTTGGAAAATCGAAATGAAACGTCGGTGGCGAGGATGTTCTATGCCCGTAGGACTAGATATCGAGGGGAAGGGAAACCGGGAAATGCGGAGAGCCGGAGAAAAACATTACACGAAACGGGGGAGAAAGTGAGAGGGGAACATACGGGGAAGGGAGGAAGAAAAAGACAAACAAAGAGAAAGGTGGAAGCAGAGGCAAGAGGGTGAGAGAGAGAGGCACAAAGAGGAGGAGCAAGGGAGAAATGTCGTTGTAATCAACGAAGCACACCGATTTCCACCCCCGAACGATTCCCGTTGGGGAAACGCGGCATTGTTAAAGGATCGGGATAAATAAACAGTTCCTGAGACACTGTTGAGCATTTGATAACAGCTGGGGGCTCGAAGCAGGCGTCAAACACGAAGCCATCTCCCGTTGCATTAATTATCGCCTGCAACTACTGTGCTTTAAATTATTCTCAATTTCAAGCCACAATGCCCCTTTGTCAACGATACTACATGTTTGCGCGGCAAATACGAGCGTCATTTAATGAATATTAGTATGTGGAAGGTATCGGATGTTTAATGACCGTGGAAAATATAATTGTGAATGCGTGCTCTTTTAACCGTCGTGAACGCGCGCTGGCATTCGTTTTCTTTGTGAAAACGAACGGGCTTATTTCATCCAACTAATCTGGTCCAGCCGTTTTCCATCCACATGGTGCAATTTTGTTGTACGTATTAACTGGAAAAAAAACTCGTCGGATGCCTGCGGTAATACAGAGTTTTCTGTACAATTTAATGGGTTTCGTTGGTTTTCCGCAGCGTTCACAATTTCGATCTGAATATCCTCGTAAAGGACCAGCGGTATCGCAGCGAGGATAGAATGGCCAGCAACGATCGATCGACGCACGATGAAAAGCGGCGTGGTATCGTTAAACGATGCGCGTCGTGCACCAACGTCGCTTGGAAATAGCTCCATTGACTTTTTCCACTCTGTATAATCTCGGCCGGGAGTCACAGTCTTTGGCGGTCGCTGCCAATTCGGTTTATCCTGCGCCGTGCTTACATAATGCAAGCGCTCGCTCGCTGCTGCGGGATCAGCGGCTGTAGTTGCAACTATCTACGATACCCTTCCATGCGGTATACACAGTTTTTACGATAGACGCAAGTGACAAAATGGAAACTGGCATGGTGAATTCACGTAATTCGCGTGATTCACGTAACGAATATTCATAAATAATTGAAAGCTGTCTAAACTTTATATAAACAACAAGTTGAATATTGCTTTAAAAAACGATTTTATTAATGAAAACTGCTAAAAATGGACTTCAAATTCGATAATAGAGGTTTTATTTCTTTACAAGAAAAAAATGTAACACATAAACTATTTATATGTGTGAAAAGAGATTATCCAGAGGTATTTCAGCATGTATTTACAAAATACAAAAACTTCATTTTAAGGGTTCGTGGTGGGGGTAACTTGAAAAATATGGATTTTTCCAAGATTATTTTTACGCAGTTTTGTAGATATGAAAAAAGGATGCAACTTTTGTTTAAACTTCTTGTCGATATCTCTCATCGTTTCCGAGATATTCCACGGACAAGAAAACTCTGCATATTTTTCAAGGGGTGATTTCACCCCCAAAAACTGCACTATGGCACTAACAAAAATAGGGTTGCGTTACGAATTAACTACTCCACTTGCCCACCAAGATTCATAATTTTCTGAATTTCCGAATTGGCGAACGTCCCTTCTTAATACGAAAGGAAAACTATTAACACGCAAATCCCACGTCGGAACATTTAATTACGGCGCTCATTAAGACACCTTACGTTCGACGGTAAAATGTTCGCGTTATTCTGCGTCGTCCTCCTTATTTGCCCAACAGTCGAATCGATCGGAAGAAATCCAATATTATTCAAGGGACAAGAAGCGCGGGAACCGAAAGAAGAAAACAATCGAGGTAGTTTCCAGTGGTTAGAGCGCTCGTCCCAATAAGGGAACGGAAGCAACTGTAACTTGATTTATATGGGTGTTTCCCCTTTCTATCGAGTATCCTCCTTCTTCGACCCTCATTCCTCTTCCATGTCCAGCCAGCGTGTTTCGAATCCCGCAGGTCCTTGCTGGGATCAGGTGGAAGCACGTGGTGCGATATTCCGATACTGTAGCGCTGGATCGAAACCGCTGCTTGATCGCGAAACTGAGAGCGGTCATCCGTTTTCTGGCAAACTAACTCTGCCGTTGGGTCAAAGGATGCACAAATTCCTCTCGGGTGTGAAAATTTATACACATCGCGACATTCGTGCATTGCAAATAAAAGAAGAGAGGGAGAGAGAGATTGTTTGATGATAAAAAGTATTCAGAGCAGAGCCAGCTCGATTTTTTTCCGGCGAGAATGAAATAACGACCAGCGCCAGTGTAAATGTCACAGCGAAAATATCCTTCAAATATCCTGAAATACTTTGGAAAGTGTGAAGAGTAAAAGCGGCAAACTTCTCGGGCCCCGTGTAAACTTTAATCGTGTCAGCATGGGTTTAATTAGAAATTACTTAACCCAATAATAACTTCTGTAGGAGGAAAGGTCTTCGAAATTTTCCCTCATCCACTTTGGATCCAGTTTCGAGATTCCTCACCCCTTGGAAGAACTTTTTCAACAGAGGAAATCTACTTTCCGTGGCAGCGAAAATTTCAATCGCTGCCCCCAGGACGCTGCCCGGACCGGGGCAGCAATTTTATTTTTCCACGAAATCGAAAGGGGTCCTGCGTAAAAGCTCGCCTTTCATTGCATTAAACCGGAACAACGCGGTGGCAAGATAATTACACTGACTACACGGAATTCACGGTGAAAGGAGCAGTCCCCGCAGTAAATGCATTCGAGCGAACGGTAGTGCTATCGATGCCCCGGATTGAATCGAGGAAGATGAAATTGTTGTAGCTTCCAATTGATTTTCCAACTACCCCGGGCGTGTCCGTGCACTTCGCGGCCCCGAAGTATTGGTGCGTATGAAATTGTTTTCGAAAATAATCGTTCCCACGGTATATACAAAGCGCGAAGGGGCGCCGTGGGCTCACCCTGTGTTTCCGAAAACCGAAACGCTTTTTATTCCGGTTCGATACACCCGCCCGCCGAAAAATTGGATATCCCGGTGAAATTTCATTACATCTGCCTTTTATTCGCGTTTTCCACGTGAACGTTTCCTCTCCATTGCTGGCGCAAGTAGTACAGATAACTCATTAACTGGCCGCGTGTCGCGAAGCGGGTAAACAATCAGTTGGAATTAATTCTTTACGAAATGAGTACCTGATGAGAACACGATACTTTATTGCATTTCTCGCGTGACCGGTGTTGCCGGTAATTTGATGGTCCTCCTGTTTTCTGCAGTCGAACAGAGTGAAACTTCTTCACTCCATTCGGCGCAGAATACCTTATTTACCAGTTTGGAATTCACGGCAATTAAAGATCCTAATTAATAGGAAAGAGTATTCCAACGCGCCGGTATCGTTGAAATTTCGCAGGCACATAGAGAATATTCTTTAGCTAGCGACAAACATTTACACGGTCTCAGATGCGCTGTCACTGTAAAACAACGAAATTCGTTTTATCGGAGTTGCTGCTATTCGAACGTTTTCCAGGATACAGAGAGAGATAAAGAGAGAAAGAGCGGGAGAGGAAGAGGAGTAAAGTGACATGGGTGTGAATTGTCACAAACGTAGGTCGTAAACGTAGAATGTAAACGCTTGTGCATCGCGCAAGAGCGGGAGTGCACTCCGCATCTCGCAGCCGACTTTTCGATTCGCTTCCCGTAAAAATGAACCAACGGCGGGGCTGAACGGCGACGATTTCCGCCGGCGGGACTGTCGTGTCATATTTTTAAAAGCGTTCATTGTTCGCGAGGAACCAGCACGGAATTTCGTTCCCTTTGCGCCGAACAGAATGTCCGGAAACGTTGATGTAAATACGCAGGGCCCTTGCAATCGATACCGACATCTATCTCCAACCGAGAGCATCGACGGCGAAAACAGATTCGCCAAAGATTCGGCGGAAAAATGAAAATAACAGTCGCCGAGAAATAAAATCGATGGGAACAAATGCTTTCTTTCCTCCCCTTTCCCCCTCTGTCCCCATAGAAGAACGCAATCTACGCTGCGGAGAGCGAGGCAGCCTGTATCTCCGATAAGAAAGCCACCAGGAAGAATAAACCGGCGAATCGTTAGAGAATCACGCGGGCAGAGGAGCGGGCCAGCGTTTCTCACAGCGTGGAATCATGAACGGAACGCTGGAATCCTGGCAAATCCCAATGCAGCAGTGGCGGCGATATCGACTCCGCCCCCATGGTGCATCGCGGCACGGTATAATGCGATGTTCCAACTTTTCTCGCGTTCAAACTAGCCCAACCAGCTGCGTTTCGAGGGCAGGGTTGCTGGACCCACCCTCTACACACTCAACAGCTTGAAATATCGCCGTTCGGGGTTTTATTTCGCTATTAGCGGATGATAAAACCCTGTGAAACGGCCGAAATGGGAGAAATAAGAAGAGCGATGCCGGGGGGAGGATTGGAGGAGTTCGATGATGGTGGCAGCGGCGTTGGCGTTGGCGAGGGGAGGCAATGGGATGGTGGCGGTGGTGCTCGGTCGGCGGCAGTTCCGAAGAATTGCAGCAGTTTCGCGACTGTTTCCCGTTCTTCTGTTCCTCCGACTGTTTTCCACGCTCGGCTGTGCTCTTCGAAGCGTCCTCCAGGCGTTCGGGGCCCGCCCCTTCGGCGTCCACATCCTCGACGCGCGAGCGTCGCTTCGAGAAACTTTCCGTTATTATCACCCCTTCCCGCCGGGCGACTAGATCGCCAGAAAAAGGTTGCTTCGGCACACCGCATCGGCAGTTACGGACGACTACTCTGGGCCGTTCTTTCGCCGGGCTTCTTTCCCGTCCCTTGTTTTTCCCGCTATTTATATCCGGGCCAGTCGCTGCGTTTTGATTAGCGGTTCCGCCTGGAACGTTCGGCCAGCTTCTTGCGTTCCTTTCTTACCCGTTTACCGGAGGAAACGTCGGGGCGATTCGTTAAGCCGGCAGAGATTGAAAAGCTTTGTCCGACAGAGCGTCGAATCGGATTTCAGGGTAAACCGCGTCTTTTGACACGCTTGCAGACATTCTTCTGGTTTAACGTCGGCAACCTTAACTACGTTCTTAGCGAGAAGACCCGGTGCACTTGTGACAACACACGGTACGCCAAGTTCCCTGTTTATCGGCGCAAAGAAACTGTAGCCGAGCACAAAGAGTATCGAAACATCAAAGAGAATATTCCTTCCCCGACCTTCAAAGTTCCCCAAGCGTCTAGTTTCAACAGCCAGGAACAAAGGGAATAAATTTAACGAGATGGGGATTTCCAAGGTCGTGGAACGAATAACTTTCGACTCGTCGATATAGAGATGGAGGCTCCGAAGGAGTTGGGGAAAAAAAGAAGGAAGACAGAAGAAATCGGTGGATGGTAGCCATAGAAAGTGCAGGCCTGAGAAGCATCGGAAGCAGTGTGCGGCCGTTCCCCAATTCTATCGAATCAGATTGTTTATGCGGAATATTCATCGACTAGGGGGGGGGGCGCAAGGACCCTTAAAGGGGTGTTCACTCTTCCTCGGCCCTGATCGATAATGGAGAAACGACGGATGCTTCTCAGACAAGGCTGCCGTCACCTCGACGTCAGCTCCTTTCCATCTCCTTGATTCCCGTTTATCCCTCTCGTGAACCCATTAATTGCATTGTTCCCTCTTAATGAAGCTGTTTTTGTTGCGCAATATACTTAATTGTAAACAGCTCCCGACGTTGGAACGCAAAACGTTCGATTTCCTGTTCAACGGTCCCGCCCTCGCCCTTATATTTCGTCCGCTCTTTGTTTGAAGCGACGCCCTTTGCCTCGCTCTACTCCTTTGCCGGCTTTTCCGCCGTCATATTTTGTTTTTGTCGATCCTCAGTCGCCTTTTTCAGCTTCCTCGCCGATTTCATGGCAGCTTCTTGCTCCTTTCCAGCTTTCCAGCTCGCTTTAAGATTCTTACGGTGCAAGACCCACTCGTAAGAGATGCTTCAGTAGTACGAACGTGATATAGACGCCACGGAACTTCAACATGCAACCTGCGTCAGATACGTGGCTTTTCACTGGGAAGAAACGCTTGGTTCTGCCAAGTACCTACGCGAATGATAGTATATTCTACGACATAATCACTCGCGATAGAGTAAACAGATGAAAGCATAGACGGCGACACATGGGAGTTTCTGTTACGCCAGCGCGTCGTTTCGCGCGCGCCGTTATTATTTTTATGATCGTGGCGTAAAATTATATTAATGTCGGTGCGCGTGATCACGAAGAAAGTAAAAACGTCGGAGCCGGTGATGAAAGCTCTCGAAACGTAAAAGCTCGCAGATCGCGCGTAAACTTGGGACACATCCGGTTTAAAGTGTAATGCCGGAGTATACCGATGGGGTGCTAATCCAACGGGGGCAGCTATCGAACCAATTGACCTGTTCCCTCCCCTTTATGATCTCTTCAATAATCTTTATTACAAGGAATTAAACGCGCAAAGGTAGTACCCGACTCCCACTCGTATCGTTTCCAAGTGTCAGTCGTAAGAGAGGACGTTAAATTCCAATCAATCGGAGAGGCATCCGAGAATGGTGAAATATCGGGCTCATAATCGGGCATTTATGCTCGAAGGGATTTTCGCGCGTGTACGATAGTCCCGAGTTTCTCCGGGAACCGAGTTTCCTCGGACTCGATTCCCGACTTCGTCGGCGATCTTAGTTCGCCAAAGACAGGACATATCTATCCGATCCAAAGAAACTTCTCCACGGTTTTAAAGTTGCTACTATTCCGCTGGAAACTCTTGACTGGAACATCGACTCGAACATCCAACAGGAATTCACGCAGATAAGCCGTGCACCCCGCGCGCGAGGGAAATTCGATCCACTGAAGTCGCTTCGACGCACGAATCCGTGGTATCTCCTCCGAGTATTTTTCGGAGTGCCGATCTCCCTTCGAGCCCTGGCTCGTATCATTCGAAACGGTACAGCCTCATCCGCGACAAGCGAATCCAGCGGTTTCGACCTCCCCCGTTTCCTCTTATATTTCGCCTTTCGAGGACTGTTCGTCGGACAAGCATCTTTCGAGCACGAACCACAGCCTGAACCTTAATTGCGCACCGCGCCCTGTCCAGGCAAGCCACTACCAACCAACAGAATACTCAGCAGCTTCCATCACCTTCGGTCGAACGAGCCGTCGACGATATCGACGAAACGAGTGTGAACCAGAGGAAAGTGTAACGAGGAGGCTGCTTCTTCCAATACCGCCGAAAAAAGTCGTTTATCAATCAGTATTCGTAAAACGAGCCACGGCATCGCGGGAGAACGAAGGTATCGTAAAAAATAGACGATTCAATTAAACCCGAGCAAACTGGTCGCGGTACAGCGGAAGCAGAGGCGTCCATTATGAATCTCGCGCAGGACAACATCATCGAATATACGAAGGTCAACATCCGAGCCGCTTGTTTGTCCACAAGAGTTCTTTTGCCGACCTTTAATATTCAGCGTGTAGCCTGAAACTTTTCCGGGCTACTATACGACCGCTTGTTTCGCGTAGGACTGATAAACCTACTTGATAAAGAGATCTCGTACGATGTCTCTGCAGTAACAAGATCTGCCCCGTCAGATTTGAGCGACGAATTTTTCCGCGAGCCCTATTTGTACCCCGCCCGGGGACCCTTCAGGGCTCAGGGAAGAAAGACGTAAAGTGACTTTGAAGCAGCACGACGACGTCCCGCGGTGAGTTCCCTCCTCCGTGCCGCTGTCACGTAATTTTAATTGCCTATATCCATATTTCCGGGAGCAGAGATACCCTCGGGGTATGAAAAGTCATTTCACCCGACCCTCGACCATTCTGCTGCCACACGCTCAGCCTCGGCTCGCGTCTGTTCAGACGCGAGGAAACGTAACGACAAGAATCAACCGCCCTACCCCACACATTTCCCGTTAAGGGGGATGATAAAACGAGTGCCACAGGCCCCGCTGTTTCCGTTGAGCTTCCTCGCGAATTTCTTTGCCCGGTGGGAAATCCGATGATGGGGCTAGCCCCGTCTACGATCATCTTTATAACTACTGACGAAGTCATTCTACAACGAATCCCGGACACGGTTTACTCGGCGTACTTTGAAAAGGGATGGACGCGTTAGTGGGAAGTTGCTGGCGAGCAAGTCTGTGTATGAATTGGACGGTATCACTTCTTAGTTACCTACTCTAAGTGCAAGATGAGTCCTCATTATCACAATTCGTGGCTTTAAAAACTTGTTACACAAGCCTTTCAATCATACCGCAGATGAAGCTTAACAGTACAACCAACAACGATTGTTTCTGCCATTATTGATTCGTGATACCGCTGTGTAACGTTCTGTGTTGCGTTTAATGAACCATTCTACTCGGGTAACGTGCACCGCGAATAACTTCAACTGGCGTAGGCCAGCGCCACGCAAAACGACCAGGCCAGCGTCAACGGATAATTATAATTTTACCGTAACAAGCAGAGACGCGTAACAGAGTCGTCGGAATTCACGATATTCCGTAAGAGATATTGTACAAATGTACATCCAGAGGCGAACAGTGAAATATACGTGGTACGTACATTGACGGGTCGTCTCGCGTACATATTACCCCTACATCCGGGGCTTTTTGTCGCCCTCGAGATCCCCAATTTTCGCACGTCCGCCGTGCTGGTCATAGGTCGGGCAAACGTGCTCCAGTATGTGGAGACACGGGCAGACCTTCATGGCCGTTACAACGTTGCTCGCATTATGCTCGATGGGGACGTGACTTTACGGACGAGTCGAGTTTCCTGGCGATGATTCGCCGTTACGTACCGGCACGCGGTGGAAATAATTTCCACGGATGAATATGACTCCTCGAGAGTGGCTTTCGCGACGTCGACGCTCGCTTTATTGGCGTTAATAGACACCGCGACGTTTCTTCAATTAGCGGGCCGCTCAGCGTGATCCCGATCGGGTGTAACCGAAACGCGCCCGGCGTCGAATGAATTTTGAAAATTTAAATGGACCGCGGCCCGTCCATGGACATGGGCGGAATTAATTACGCAGTCGCTTCGACGTACCTATATACTGGCGTTCAACGAGCGATTCGCGTAATGGCGCGAGATATTCGATTTACGAATTGTAAATAAACGATGGAAGTTACCCTATGATGGGTAATTCGAACGCGCGTGGGGTGTACGTTTCACAGACCGATCTTTGCCCCGTTTTGTCGAAGTGATTGATTGACAAACGTGCCCGCCGAGTGGTGCACGCCCGCGTTGCTTCTTTCATTAACGAAGCGATCGCGATCGCACGTTATCGGCCCGTTACCGCGTCGAGTGCGTTCTGAAATTTTGAACGGGATCGCTGGGTTTGAAATTAATTATGCAAATGGTTCGTTGCATTATTGTCCGGATTATAATCGGGTGCAATCATACGGTAATTTCCTGAGGTATTCGGATAATTGGGGGCGATTAATTCGCCGCCGCGTTGAATTCATTTTTTAGCACAGCTGGAAAGATGCAGCTGATTCCAATCGAATTCGTTGCATTGTACGTTTCAATTACTGATAACGAGAAATAGAAGACGCGGGGGAATTATACCTACCAAAACTGATGGATCGATGGATCTGAAATTTCATGGGTGATTATATAATACAATATAATGGAATAAAGTTAATTGTCTTCAATGTGCGGCACTTCTATGGGTGTTGGGCAACATACGCTCGGCACGCGCGCACCGCAGACGCGAATAATGGAATTTATATAAATTAACAGACGGTGCTCGTCCCTTCTTTGTTCCCGCAGACTTTTAATTGAACCCTTACTGGAAACAGGTGCGGCAAGTTGGACCGTGCACCGGTTATTATCTACCGGCTCCGTTTCAGACACTGCGCGTTCATTAAACCGGCATAAACCCGCGTGTTCTAATTTCTATTTCATTTTACCACCAGAGCCGGCTAACGTATTTAGTTTTCATGCTTAATTGTTTTCACTTTGTAGCCAGCTCGGCCGCGACCCTCGCTTCCCCACCGTACGCACGCCGCGATGCTGCGCCGTTACGTTCTGGCTCCGTCGTACAAACGAATTCGTTTCATATGATGTAATTTGGCGATCGTAATTAATCGCAAACGTTTCGTTGCCCCGAGCAAAATTAACAATTAGACCGCCCATTCTGCTGCAACGTAGAGGCGGACTCGCTGCCGCGTACAAACTTTCCCCGGTATTAACGATGATTTTTCACCGCGGCGGATTCGCGCGTGGAGAAAAATGCTCGCCTCGCGTTTCCTCCTGCCGCCGACAATTCTCGCGTTCACATTTTCACTTACCATTCCGGTTACGGCGCCCGGGCAGAAACGAACCGCCGACAAATTGTAAAGCTTGCGATGCCCGCGGTCCAGTTTTTCCGCGCTTTTCCGCCAAACAAACACATTGCCCGCTGGCGGAGCCGTGTGTCGACGGGTTGGGGGCCATTGTGTTACGCCCACGCCCACGCACCGACACAGCTTTATTTCCGCGGGGCTACAAGTGTAAGCGGCGGAGCGCTGATTTGCATAATGCTATGCATTATGCGACAATAAACATGCACGGCGTAGATTCGCAGCGACGTATCGGCGGGCCATCGGGGCGCGGATCGAAATTTCCAAATTTCTTCCTGCGACACAGGGATCTGTGTACAGCATCTACATCCTGATTGGCCGACACCCTGGTTCGTCCGCCCGGTTACCGCGAGATTTACGAGCGCGCCGTGCACCCGTGCACCGTCCGGCATATAAATAAACTTGGGTTGAGCGTCACTGTTCACGGATGATCGCGACAACGTTACCCGCTCCGTCTGCCCCGGCGAACGTGCCAATCGCAATTAGCATTCTGTGCCCGCGATTATTGGATCGTGCGGCTTCAAAACTCACCCGACCGTCCGCCTCTCCGCGATCGCCTGGTTCCGCGGCGGCGTAAAAATCCGGTCGCCGATGACCGGAGAGGTGTCACAACGACACACGCCTCTGCACTTGCGGGATCGTGGACAAGATATGGTAGATCGTATGCTCATCAATCATTAGAGGGAATCAGCTGTTCTTCCATTAAAATTGAAGGATAGAAGGTTCGGGAAGATGTGGCAGGGTAATAGCGAAGAGTCGTTTGCATGTGAAACGAAGTATTCCGCAAAGAATCTGTTCTCGAGTGTTCTCAAGCAACTTCGTAGGTCATTATAGACCGCTCCAGATTAGCTCGGCTTCAGAGCTCGGTATAAATTGCTAAAGCGATCTACATATATATATATATATTTTCCAAACAAATTAGCCTGACGACTCGCAAACAGCGTTCAAAGTACATATCTTACATCAGGAAGCGTACGCTAAGTAAGCGGTTAGCAATTATACTATCCTACATTGCTGAGGGAGGAACAGGAAGCGGCTTTCTAGGCGGGTACACATTGCCCGTTTGCACTTCATTACATAGAACACGGGAAAACACGGGCGTAGAGTGGAGGAACCGAAAACTTGCCCCTGCGTGAAGCGGCGGGCGAAAGCCTGCATCGACGTAGGCGTAATCAAATGTATAGTTAATGAACGAAAGCGTTTACATCGGGATGAAAGTTTCGGTCACGTTCGAAGGGACGTGACGCGCTTACGAGACACTCTGAGATAGTCAAGCCTCGGCTAACGTTAATACGTAACATGACACTGACTAATTACACTCTGCCAGCTTCCATTGCATGTGAAATCAGCCGCGAATGTGGCCCGGAAAATTGCTCGTGGAAGAATGCTGTGACTACTTAAGCAGTTTTCATCGCGAAAGTGGATGCCATATGAAAGAACCCTCGACTCGGGGGCGACCGATATATTTATTAAGTTTAAACGAGATCTTAAACCGGACTTATATTCTATACAGGATATACTCAAAGTGTCGTTCCCTATGCCGCATCAAAGTAATTCTTGTCAAAGCTTCTCTTCTGCCATTGAATTTCTTTTGTTCCCTCAATGATACGTATAGCAGCTGGCTCTAGAGTCCTTTCCTTTTTTCGTCGTCGCCAGTACGTGACCGCGCAGCACGTGTCCAAAAGAAAACGACTCTGTAATATTTCAAGGGCTATTCAGACACGCGGTGCACCAGCCTCTGCAGGATGTGCATCCCGCTTCGAATGTAGCTTTCGCCTGAGGCCCGTGCTTCCATGCTCCGTGCATCCCCCGGCATGTTTTTCGAAACGCAGCGACTACCCAAAGAGATTGCGCAAGCTAGCCTCGAACGTACCTGCGAATTCAATAAAGCCCGCTGGTAAATGGTAGCACATTTTAATCATACGTTTGATCGATATTGCGAAATTTTCTATATCTACCCGTAAATTGTTCATTTCACGATAATTCCGTTAAACTTTAAATAAATCGCCCGAGGGAGAGGTTTTTCCAATACCTCGCCAACGAAAATCACTCCGAGCCGTTAATTTAATTTATTTCTGGCGTTCCGCCATTCGACGGACGCCTCGACAGTCGCGAAATCAGGACGAAATAAAAATAGACAGGCTTTTCCGCTTCTTTTCTCGTCGCGCTCGCCACGTTATGCAGCTCACGCGCGCAGCAGAGGCGGCGAGATGTAACACGCGTCGGAGGACAGAACGTAAACCGTGTCGCGAAATTAGCTCGGTGTAACGCAGGTGTTAGGGCCCCCTATCCGAGGACATTACACCGTCGCTTCATTCTTCGTAATTAAGCAGCTCGCCTGCCATCGACGCGGGAGAATCTTAGCAGCGTACGCGCCCGTGGAAATTACACGGAGCAATAGCGCGGGGGCTATCATCCGGAACGTTTTTGCGTTCGATCGTCGACTGGTTCGCGAAGATGATAACGAATGGATGGTACGGGGGATATCGGGGGAAAACGCTGGTCCAGCATCAGGATCCTCTCTCGATTTGTCGAGCGAAATAATTGCCGCGGTCGAGTTATTGTTATTACCGGCGATAACGACGCAGCTCGCGGCCAACTGACTATTTAGAAGCTCGAGAGGAGCAATAATGCAACACCGCCCTCTAATCCCGCCGAGCGGTCGACGTCCGTGCTCCTTTTGTTACGGTGACGTGACGGGCGAAAAATCCGCAACAGAACGTCAACGTCATTCGCGCTGATGCAATTTGGGAGATGAGATCGATACGAGACCGACGCGACGGAAAGGAACGCGAAGGCGTCCGGGCAGCGAGGGACACGCCACGTAAATAATTGAAACCACGGAATGGATACGTCAGTCTTCGCGATTTCCATGAAACATTGATGTCTCGTCATTCGTGAAAAAGGTTCGATCGGCGTGTCTGAGCGAGCGGGCGCGAGACCCCGACATGTCTAAACGCTCCTATGTTCGCCGTGGAAAGTGCAGCTTTCGAAGTCGTACGGCTCGTCGCCCTCGAAGCAGCCCCTACTCAGGCCATCGATAAGAGAGGGGCATGCATTATGCAAGAAACAAGTCGCGGCGTTGCGCGCGTGTAGGTGAAAGGGAGGACTCGAGATCGGCCAGAAAAGAGGCGGGAGGGAAGAAAGGAACGTGGAGGACAGGTTGAATTGGAGCGCGGGGGAGGAGGTGGAGGGGCCCTGCAACGGGAGGATATTGCCGGGATTTGCATATCATTTTATAAATTCCGAACAATGTACCAGGCCGGCCCCGGTGTGCCTATGGTCCCATCGCCGCGCCACCATCGTCGGAATTTGTAAGAGCTACCCCAAGACCTATGGGTATTGTGAACACGCCGAGGCCGCTATAGATTTCGAATCCCTATTTTCACTCGATCACCAGTTTCCATTCTCGGGGGAGGATGGAGGGCCGTGAATTTAAATCCCGGTTCGATGAATTAATTTCGCGTCGAAAAGAATATCTCGAGGGTGAACCATCGAATCGACTTTGAGCGGACCCTTCCGTCGCTTTGCGCGACACTCCGCTCCCCCCTTCTGATGACTCAAGGGAGAATTCCTCTACCCAGATTGCCTGGATCGCCCGACGAAAAGAAAGGCCGAAACGAAGAGATTTGAAGGCCCTCTCCCCGCGGAACTCTTTTTTTTACGGGATTCGAGGGCAGGAGCGCCCCCCTGGATGGCTCAAGGGGGATCAGGACCGACGAGATACAAGCCTCGACGGAGGTTGTCGCAGCGACAGGAAATATTCCCATTAAAATCCGAATTTTCAGGGCAGGACTTCATTACCAGTGGACTTTAAGTAAATCGTCAAGGAGACGGCGGCTCCCAAAGACGACACGGACCCTCTCCGTTAGCGGCCAGGCGTCCCGTTTCCGAGATGCTGTACTTTAAAGAGCAATGCGTCGAGTACTTAAGAAAATGAGAAGTCCCGTCCTCGCCCCGAATATATCTCTCCCGTTTCGTTCTGGGACGATAAACGGTCCCGAATGTCGCTTTCTTTTCTTCTTCTTTCCTCTCTGCTCCCCTCAACTAGTGTCCTCTTTAAAGCTCCTTGCGCCTCTATTTCGCGTCGAGCCGTTACAAAACGGTTCGCGGTATTACCATAAATCGTTGCCTCGCAGCGGGGGCGAAGTTTATCCTGTAACATTCGATCCGTGAAGCCGAAGACGAGCGAAATCGAACGCAGCCGTCAGAGTGAAAAATCGGGACGCCGCAATATCCGCAACCGATTGATTTATCTTGAGTTTCGAGGCTCTCTTAAAGAAAACAGTGAGGCAATCCAATATCTTTCTCGCGGCGAGGTGAGGCCGCACGTTCGAATAGACCTGGTCATCTGTCGTTTCGACAGATTTTCATTCCATCTAGCAGGTGCCCGTAAATCAAAGAAATTGTCTCACCGTTTCTCTCGCCGGCGGATTTTTCCAACTTATTTTCCCCATTTTTTGCAACTTCCTCCTTCGCAGCCGAAAAGGGCATCCCGCGTTTGATAACTCTAAGAGCCGGACGATAAACAGAGCCGACGGATTCAATGATCGAACGAGGCTCGGCGGAACACAATGAAAACTGCGGGGGCGTAGCTTAGTCACTAGCTGTTTCTAAAAAATGTGCAAGGTCGGAGCTCCTTAGCACGGAGTATTTAAATAGTGTCAGAAGTTTTCAAGCTGCGATCAGCTCGAATGGACGAAAAGGTAGCCGGAAGTGAAAGGGGCTCTTTGTACGAAGATTTAAGAGAACGAGAACCGTCCGTCCGTTGCCTTTTTGCCATCTTTAGAAAATCCTTGCCTCAGTGAAAAGACCGGCCCCGCGGTACTTATTCGCCCTTACGTTTTCACTCGCGGAAATGCTTTTACGCGTCGCGCGTTATTCACGCTTTCCCGACCGCCTGGATGTATGAATTTCCTTCGCGACCAGTTCGCGCTCGTCGCATCGATATTCGATCGGGTTGCGCGTCCAACTGGCGTGCCATTAGACTGAAAAATTTAACGCGAGAATTTCGAGCCGGCGCGCGTCAGAATATGTTGCCGAGAATGTTTCGCGGGGCGAAACTATTTGGGGAATGGAAATACGGGGTTATACGAGCGACCCGAGACCGGCGACGTCCGGTTGGCTTTACGATGAATCGATCATAAAAGTGCCCTCGCAAAAACTTCGCCCTCTGAAACGACGACGCCTTGACGTCTTATATTTTACGACTGGATACGAATACATCTATCCGCCGTGATTCGCGTCTCTTTCCGTTAACATCTCCACCTACTTCCCCCGTCCACGATGAAACAGAGACGCCCGGGCTCTATACGGACACGGCACAATTAAAGAAGATACGATCCCGGGCTCCTCCTTATCCGTTTTTCAGCGGAGCATTTTTCATCCCCTCTCATTAGCGAGTCTCCGCGAGCGTGCTCGTTTATTTCACTATCTAATCGCAACAGAAATTTGTCACGGTAGAATTTCTCGCTCTGAGCGACACCGCTCTCGTTCAATCTGACCGTTTTACTTCGCTCAAAGATTGCATCCGACCGAAAGGACCGGGCAATCCTTCCGCGCCACCTTTCGGGAGTCTCGCATTCCTGGCTCTTCCGGGCCATTAGTATCCGTCCTCGAGCATAGGGGAAAATAGAGAAGAACAGGGAGGGCGGAACGTGGAAAAGAAAGCAACGGTAGGAACATCACGTGCCCGTAATATCTAACCGTCTCGGGGCATACAATGCGGGTTTGGATGAAGCGCCGAGTGTTAGGGTGAGCCTGTCCCTCTCCTTCCTACCCTACTCATTCCTTCCTCTTTTTGCGTCGCGTTATTTGTCTTCGGGTTTTTCCTTCGCCACCTACTCGCTCCGAAGAAACCACCGGTCCAAGTAAAACCAGAATCAAGCCGTTTGTGCGCCTCGGTAATGTACGAAAACGGACCCCCGTTTTCATTGGAGGTACAGAGGAGAAAAAATCGCAAACACTTATTGACTAATAGTGGCTCAGGGCACTCACTTAATCATCAAAGCGTTGAGAACGCGTGTCTGACCAATGCGCGACTCTGCTACTTGCCCCTGCAGCCTATTCTCCTAGCTGCTAAGCAGTTCCGTCGCCACTAGTTTCGCCCAGTGTTAAATCCACTTAGTTGTAAGATTAATTAACGCCAGTCAGTCGCGGAATAAAGGCTACTATTAAATAACGAGTTCGAGTTACATAAATCCTCCAGAACTACCTCCAATTATCCTAAGCTGTTTCCTGAGAAACGCTTTAATCAGAGTTATCACGACAGGTTCTCGAAGGTTTCCTCTTCCGTCCGACATCCTGTAATACTCGAGCCGTAGAAGCTTCGCGGAGAAGTTAAATAATATTTCGCCTCCCGATAAATAATTTCGCGCCCCGCGTTCCAGCGAAGTAAAGGAGAGGTTCTCCCCGTCACCTTTTGTGTGCGTCGCTATTTCTGTCGCATCGATAAGTCGCCACGATTTCCGCCACAGCTCCCTTCGACGGACGCTCCGTGAAAAGCCTGAAGAATTCCGCGCCGTGTCATTATTGCGAGATTTGTCGGCTCCCTAACGACCTCCTCCTTCCCCTTGACAATCCGTGCCACTTCTTTAGTCTTCGTCGTGCCGAAAAGCAGCGGCTCACGCTCCTGAATAGGCGAATGGGGGGCCATCAAAAAACAAAGAACATATTCGTGGAAGGAGAGCGAGAGGGGGCGAAGGAAAGGGGGTAAGAAACTGCGCACAGAAACCGCGGCTGGGAACTGACTACGCTTAAATGCGAAGGAAAGAAGAGGCGGGGAGCAAATGTTGCCGCTGAACATTCAGCAAGAAAATCAACGGCGCTTCGCGCCAATTACCAACCAGCTCTTTCGTTTCTATTTAGAAATTATTCCGCCATTCCGTGGCTCCCGTGCAAGTTAATTTTTAAACGCTCATTTTCTCGTCTCAACGGTCCCTTCAGAATTCAATCCCTGAATAAGACTGGTTTATTACGAAACATCAGCTGCAAGATACAGGGTCCGGGATATCTTCTCGAGCAATTAATTCACGCGTTACGGTCGCTTTTTCGCGCTCCGTCTATGGAAAGGCTGAACGTACCTTCGGCTACCGTCCGTTTTATGCTTCAATCAAATATTCCATTCCCCGCGGAGCACGGCTCCGTAATCGCGCCGAAGAGCGATATACATGTACAACAAACTTTTAACAAGAAAACCAGTAGCGGCTCCTTAACGCTTCGTTCATAAACTCTCAAACGGTTACCGCCTGTTCATTGTTTCTGAACGGGACTCGGCTCGAGGTAAGCAGAAACTCGCTAACTTAATCCACCCCCTTTCGTATTCACCACCACTCCCAACGAATCCCTGGCGACGAATCGTTCCTCGAACTTGACATTGCATTAGGATCGGATGACCGACTACTCAGTTGACGATGCTGCTGCACGTTCAGTCATTCGAGTTTCGGATTTTAGGAAGAAAAATAAGGAGACGAGACCTTTCGTGTATCAGACGCCTACTCCAATGGATTGAGTCATCTAGACCGACGGTGGATGACTTTCCCCTGTTCGTAACATCGAAATGTCTACAGTCCGCGCTAACTTCTGCACCAAAATATGGGGAAACATGGCGTGTACATTATGGAAGACGTTGAGGAAAGTGTTCCACGTTTATCTAGGACCGTCGACAGCGATTATCGCTTCGATCGAAGCCTCTTGTGTCCACATAATCCCAGTGACTTTGGATGTGACCCAGCTTCCCGGGAACTGGGTACCCTCTAACCTGGTTCCCTTTTTCTCACGGGCCTATTCGTTCCACCCTCTATCGAGCCTGTGCCGCCAAATTGTTTTCTGAAGTGCGGGCTACCCTCCCCGCCCCTCTGCACAGCCGATGACGCCGCGATCGATTGCAGTAAAGTACGCCCCGGTGATTTTATTTGAAAGCCGGAAACCGATGGAACATTTCGAGCCAGGAGAATCGCGGAAAAACCAACCGCTATTGCGCTCCCCTTCTTTGTTGCACGCAATTTCGCTGGACGATGGTTCCGAGCGTTTCCCTTTAAGCGTTGCTTAAATGTTGCATCGCGTGCACCATGGTTCCTCTGTTTTCCAACGACCGTTGTAAAGTGTGATAAAAGAATTGCGGAATCACCACCGGCATTCGAGCGTGCCGGGGGCTACTCCGCACGTTTTCTATTTCGCAATGCAAAATTATTACACTCGGCGAGGTGGCGTTACCGATCGTTCAGGAGCCGCAGCAATCCTGGTGAATGATTAGGCCGATCGATGGAATGAAATATCGTACGTCACAGGCGCTTGGATTTAGTCAGCATCGGCGGAACCCTCAGAGCGGAACGAAAATTTTGACGGCGTCGCAACTATGCGAATTAACATGTAAATGGAGTTGCCCCGGCTCCGTTGTGTTTTCACTCGGTACCGGCTCCTTGCCTCGGTGATTTATGTCCTCTGTACAGTCTGCAGATAATCGCCCGCGGTGCAGCCTGCTATTCAACCGTCCCTCACTAACTGCGCCGCGCCGTTTCACCGTGTACAACTACATTATGAGTCACGAGTTTTGCGAAACGAGCGGCAGCACAGAAGACGCTCGAAGAAAACAGTGCGCTCCGCCCGTGAGCGATGGTGGCGGGTGATAGAGTTAATGACGTCGCGGCTATTAATTACATCGCTCAGGCAGGAGTGCGGGGCCGAACCGCGGCTCGGGATGTTCGAAGCTGGCACGAAGGGACGTGAGCCATAAGTGTTACGCGCGAACGCACAACCGACTACTGTGCCCCGCGGACACGACGCAGCAGAATTGAATTTCCCATTTGCATTCGCACGTACGATTCCGGGGAAGAGGTCTCGAAAACTTTGCAGCCTTTGCGAGCTCAAGTATACGCAGCCTGGAAACTCCCCGCACGGGAGCGCAACTATTGCCTCGTGGAAATTATCTCCGCGCCAAGTTCCAAGCGTTGTCCGTGTTAAGTGGATTGCGCGCACGGTGTACGAATAATTGTTTGATTTACAAGTGGATCTGAACGCTCTCCGAAGTGCGCGACACCTGTGAATTGGAAGTTACAGTAATTCACGGCGAAACAATCGCCGTGTTCGTCGGCGGAAATGTCTCGGCTCTTCGCGAACGGCCCGCGAGGCCGCCGAGCGGCGTTTTGCAAGCGACGTGATAATTACACGCGAGTTATGTTCTTAAGACGCAGTAACGGGCAGACATGAATAATGGCGGCGCGCGGCGCGGTGGTAATTAATCTAGCGGTGAATCGCATTCGATGAATATTAATGTCCCAACGAGACGTAATTAGCATCGGGAGCTTTTGTTTCCATTATGAACGTCATTTCTTAATTCGCGCCGCGCCACGAGGTTAGCGGGCGCAATTTCCGAGGTCGCGGGAAAAATTTTCCCACTGCCCGGGCGGCGCACAGTGTCACGGCCCGTGTTCGAAAAGCAAAAAATTGTGTTTTGAAATTTTGTATTTCATTTTATGGATTTGATAGTAAACAGTCCTCCGACATAGGAACAACATAACTTAGTAACATAAATAACGGATTTAAGGTTAGTAATTACATTCAAAGTCGAATAACCAAACGCAACCTGCCACAGACCACACATAGGAAATATTTATCCACTGCATTTTTGTTGTATTTATAAGTTCTTCTCTTTCCTTTCTTTTTGAAAATAAGCAAAATATATCCCTTTTTCGTTTTATTAATTAAAAATTCTCGCATTTAAAGATATGGATACGTACAAGTGGCTCAAGTTATTACTTTTTTTGTCTCATCTTCTAAATTGTGGAGAGAATTAAAAAAAAACGAAACATATCGGTTCTTTCATTTTTTTACTACAATTAGTTCCTTTCATGTCCTTTAATTTGGTGTAAATTTTGTCTGCTCCCGAATGCTCCCACATAAGAAAAAATACACATAATAAAACAAAAAACTAGACAAATCTGTGCTAGAATATTTAGTTTTAAAAGACACTGAGCTTCCAATTCCTTCAGATTCAACTGATAGTGATGAAGATGCATAATAAGAATGAATAATTTAAAATTTATTATCTATTTAAAAAATTTATTTATTATTAATTCATTTAAAAAATTAATTTTATTTTTTTTTATAATTGTTTCATATGTTTGTTATTAATTTGTGTTTAAAGTATTTAAAAAAATATATATTTTATTTGTTTTACTTTTATTATGGACAAAAATATATATTAATGAATTATTTTATGTTAAAAATTGTTTTTTGTGAATAAATATGATTAACATATCAATAACACGTAAATAACAGTGTCTTAATGGAAAATTGATTTTTGATTTTTTTTCCTATATACTCGTTACACTGTGCGGCGGCCGCGAATCGTCAGTTGACGGTTTTTTATTTATTCGCCCACCGGAGGCGACAACAAACGCGAGGATACGCACAGGGGAATTAGCGAGCCGGAAGGTAATCAATTAACGATAAATCAATGAAAAATGTCATTACGTTATTGCGGAGGAATCTGTCGCGCAGCAAACAAAACGAACCGCACGGTATGCGCGGATGCATGCGTTGCGGACACATTGTCCCAATGAAACGCGGCAATATTTCGCTTCCGTTAACTAACTGTCCCATCAGCAATCGATAAACCGGATTAAGCGAGAAGAAGCGCGACGAAATTCGAAATAACCACGGTCCCAATAAAGGTGTTTCCGTATTCCGTATCTTTCCCACCTCGCGAAGAAATAAAAATGGAACTGTGGCGCGGGAGCCAATTAAAATCTTTCAATAGCCTCGTTAGTGACATCGGCCGCGAATTAATGAAATTCTGTGCCCGCCGTGAAAGACTTCGGTATTTTTGAGAATGAATAACTTCTAGTTAAGGAGAATAATAACAAGTTGATCCCACTATTATATGCAAGTCGTTCTAAATAAAGCCCAAAAAGCACCTTTGGTAAAGAGTAATACGTTGTTGGAGTAGAAGGGCAAACGACTTTGCAGAATGTTCGATTAAATTTAGAAGACGTACGGCTTAAAGAGTTTCCCACAAAAGAGAAATACTGGGGCCGTCGTAAACTACCGATTCAATGTGAAGAGCCGTTTTCGAGGTGGAATTTCATTTTATCTCGACGAAACGCCATAGATTAGGTGCTATCTCGGGTCGAGGAGCAATAAATGATCGCACACAACTCGCCAATTCTATTCACGGGCGAAATCGATGCTTTATTAATCTAACTATGTGCTTGGGAGTTCAGTACTTCTGTCAGTGACTGATCCAAATTATCGATAGATCGTCCATTTCCCATTTCGAGAACGAACGGCAGTTAATCACGGCCCGTCCGTATCTCAGCTGGTGAAAAGGCTCGCTATATGCACCTTTCGTTAACGAAGTACGTGTCTGGCTCAATTGTGCATTTAACCCACCGCACAAAAGACCACGATTACGTGTATCGTCAGTTAAACAGAAGCGATCGTCGAGTCGTTATTTATTTTCGCCAGGCACTTTTATATTCGGACGTATTTCAAAGCTTCGTTGCGCGTACTAACAATTCCGCACAGTTGTTTTTGACGTTGTTAATTTCCAGTAGTGCGTTCAGCCGCACGCTGCGCTCAACGAGGCATTGTCGATCTCGAAACTGAAGTGCTCGTATGTGGTACAACCAATTATGGTTTACCAATAAGGGCTCGGTCTAGTTATCTCTTTATGTGCTGCACTCCGTAAAGTACGGTATATGGCAGCCGCCAGTAAAATCAACCGTATCCGTTCTGTAGTACAGCACACGGGTACAGAGAACTATCATAAATGGACGTTACAATGGCATGCACAGTAATTCGCACGTTGAATGTTTCATTCTAATGTGCATTTCGAGAAGAATGTAATTAAAATACGTTTTAAATTGCAACACATAAATTTGGAACGTAATAATGGTCAATTGGAATTAAACATAGGTCTACGCCAGCGATGCCCCGATGGGCGGCCCGAGGGTACGAGCATCCATCGCATTTTCCAAAGCTCGCGTGGAAGGGGGTTCTCGAAACCAATGAAGTTGCAGGCATGTAACGGATGAGGAAAACTCTAGTACAAGTGTGCGTGTAGGCTAGGGTGGACCTTATTTTTCGACCATCAGATTTTTTTGGTCCCGTACCCCAGAAATGTGACACTTATTGAGAAAATGATCTGGAAAAAATTTCAGCCCGATTGGACAACGGGAAAAGGACGCGCCACGAATTTGAAAATTTTGAACTTTTTACAACTTGACATAAATATACATTATGACATATCGTTGAATTTGTATTTTTTTTTCTGTTTAAGAATACATACACAACATATACGATTGTTAACAAAAAAAACGTCCGTGACCTTGAAAACTCGAAAGAGTGACCTTGAAAAAAAAAAATTTTTCCTTTCATTATATTTGCCTCTTTATATACTACAACTTTTGTCTGAAGAGTTTTTTCATATATCCATAAACGATGGAGATATTAAACATTTTTGCTTTTCATTATAACGCTCCATTATACAGAAAAAAGCAGGTCTAAGACTGGAAATAAGTTATTATAGCTATTATGTAAATTAAGAATATAAATGTCATCAAAGTATTGCGTCCCAGACCTACTCGTGGACGTTCGATAAGACCGAGCAGATCTTGCCCTAGACGCGACTGTGTTAACAAACACAGTCTTAAATGTGTCTCAAAAATTCAAATAGCCACGGAGGTATTTATTAGGGGTTCCTTTATATTAAAAATGCTTTAAAAATCCTTTGATAAATTCTCTTTTGTGACATTCCGTCACATTCTGCAGTATAAATTGTTTCTCCTCTTCATTTTTTTGATAATATTTTGTTATATTCTTCTATAAGTTTAACGCCACGCTCAGCGGTGTCATTTACCACTTTTATTCCGTTCACGATGTTTCGCCCAATTTGGAAAGCCTCGTCATCACTCCATGTAGAAGGGTCTTTTCCAAAAAATGTGGTAGGTATTAAAAACCTTTGAAAGAATCTGTTTGAATCAGGAGAAATAAAATGTTCCATTTTTTGGTTGACTAATTGGTCCACATCCTTTGGAAGGATTTTATATTTTTTGCTGGAGTTTGCAATGCAAACCTTGAAAAACATCAAACAACCACGAGAAGAATTCCTAGAAAAAATTGTACATTTCGAGTTCCAGGAGTTTTTCATCACGCTCGATGGATGGCCAAGGCGATATATTGTATAAAAATATATTTATTTCGAAAAGAATTTATCTTGACTAGCTAAAAGGCCACTGGAATTCGCGACATTTGTATTTTCCTCGCCAATTTGTATTTAAAAGCGTGGATACAAGCTCCAGTAGCAACAGAAGCCCCGCGACAAGATTTGGAATTTGTAAACAATTGATCTGCTTATCGTCAAATTGACGATACAATCAGCCGCACTGCAATAAACAAAATGATCAATCATTTCTGGTATTTGGCACCAGAAACTGCCGCATTATCATTTTTCGATAGTGCCATTGGGAATGACACTAAAATAAAAATGATAGAGGCAATAAATGCCAGTGTAGGCAGTGACGACAACGAATGCCTTAAAAAATATAAAATCCTTCCAAAGGATGTGGAACAATTAGTCAACAAAAAAATGGAACATTTTATTTCTCCTGATTCCAACAGATTCTTTCAAAGGTTTTTAATACCTACCACATTTTTTGGAAAAGACCCTTCTACATGGAGTGATGACGAGGCTTTCCAAATTGGGCGAAACATCGTGAACGGAATAAAAGTGGTAAATGACACCGCTGAGCGTGGCGTTAAACTTATAGAAGAATATAACAAAATATTATCAAAAAATGAAGAGGAGAAACAATTTATACTGCAGAATGTGACGGAATATAGAAAGCAGTATCCTGACGTCACAAAAGAGAATTTATCAAAGGATTTTTAAAACATTTTTAATATAAAGGAACCCCTAATAAATACCTCCGTGGCTATTTGAATTTTTGAGACACATTTAAGACTGTGTGTGTTAACACAGTCGCGTCTAGGGCAAGATCTGCTCGGTCTTATCGAACTTCTACGAGCAGGTCTGGGACGCAATACTTTGATGACATTTCTATTCGTAATTTACATAATAGCTATAATAACTTATTTCCAGTCTTAGACCTGCTTTTCTTCTGTATAATGGAGCGTTATAATGAAAATCAAAAATGTTTAATATCTCCATCGTTTATGGATATATGAAAAAACTCTTCAGACAAAAGTTATAGTATATAAAGAGGCGAATATAATGGAAGGAAAATTTTTTTTTTCAAGGTCCCTCTTTCGAGTTTTCAAGGTCACGGACGTTTTTTTTTTTAACAATCGTATATGCTGTGTATGTATTCTTAAACAGAAAAAAAATACAAATTCAACGATATGTCATAATGTATATTTATGTCAAGGTTTAAAAAGTTCAAAATTTTCAAATTCGTGGCGCGTCCTTTTTCCGTGGTCCAATCGGGCTGAAATTTTTTCCAGATCATTTTCCCAATAAGTGTTACATTTCTGGGGTACGGGACCAAAAAAATCTCGCAAAATAATTTTCGTCAAGAGTAGATAAGGTCCACCCTAGTGTAGGCTCGTACCCTGAAATCAGCATGCAACCATTACATGCTGATTTCATTGCGATTAAATTGATTTGACTTCTGATTATAGGCTGATTTCAAGTCGTTTGGATTTGCGGTTATGGGTTATATTTTTTGATGACAGGATAATTTTTTAAACCCTGGGGGGTTTCTTTTTCTTCATAATTTTGTATTGTCGTCCAAACTACTTATGCCTGCAAAGTTTCAAGTCTATTGGATAGTTGGAAGTGGGTTAAAATTGAGTTTCTAGATTTGAACTGAACAAACATACATACAAACAAACACACAAACAGAGGATTGAAACTGAATAAAAATCGTTTAATAAGAAACTTTTTGTTAATCAGAGGTGTAAGTGGGAATGTTCAAGTCTATTTCGTCCAATTACATAATATTATTGTTTAATCATTAGTCAATTCCAGTTTATTCTCCCAATTCCTAAAATGTAGAACACTGGGGCTCCAAGAGTCCCAGTCATATAAACCTACGGGTACGAGCCTACACGCACACTACTAAAGTTTTCCTCATCCGTTACATGCCTGCAACTTCATTGGTTTCGAGACTCCCTTCCACGCGAGCTTTGGAAAATGCGATGGATGCTCGTACCCTCGGGCCGCCCACGCAATTACGAAATTTTAATTGTCAGGCATGTTGGGCAAATTGATATACTGATTTATTTTTCCAACATATTGCTTCGAGGTAAAAATGCCTCCATTATGGCAGAGAGTTACGTTTCGATCCACCACAATTTTCAAAATGGAAACATGCAGGCTGCACCAATACGGGAACGAGTTATTTACGTGGAAGGGCATATACACCACTGTCTATCGAATAGAGTTTACAATACGCGGCTATCTGATGCCGATTCGTGTTAACAGACGGTTAATACATACAAAGCTTGCACGTTATGCTCTGTATACACGCCCTGAAACATGCCAAGCAGAAAATCCTCGAAAACCAAACCTAAACAATTCCCCTGGCTTGGGGTCCGTTTAGAACTGTAGACAAAATACCGGATAACGCGTGAAAGCAAAATGCTCGGCAGCAGAACACACTTTCACCCCCCACAGCCATAGAGACTATTCAAAATGTGGATAGAAGCGAGAGTTTACTGTAATCCTTGTTGCGACTCGGTGAACAGCGTTTTGCTCTGAATCGGTAACCAACGATTCTTCGACCCCGTATATCCGAGTTGTTTTTTACTTGCAAATGTCCCCGAATGTAATTAAATCTACTTCTGTCCATCTTCCTCGTCACATTATAATCTCACCCCATTAAGAAGGGTATTCTCTCCGTTCTGTCGAATGCGAAACCAGAACTATGACTGCACAAAAACCTACTTAAGCACCGCTATATTTAATAAAAAGGCTCCTAACGCGACTGCCATCGCGAACGTTCTTAATTAGCACGGTGTAAAGCGACACGGTGGCAGGTGTCCGCTAGTTCCCTGAAGCTCGCATAGTAATCCTGGATTCGGCGTTTCCGGTGGCGCCGAAACGGAAGCCGCGCAGTGTCTTGAATCGGCGGGATCAGTGGCGCGGGTCCAGCTGCAATAATATTGCGGCAGAGCGCGAGGGGAATATCGGGGCCCAGAATACCGTGTCCCCTAATTAATTGAATTACTTGTCACGCGTGTTTGCGTTCATTAATGGCGCCAAAGGCGTCCGCGTGGCTGGCACTCGCGCGTTGCGCTGGATCGGCAGGCCGATTGATCAAAGGATAGTCGTGACGTGTTGTCGTTCGGTCCGCGAGTCGTGCAAGATCGATACGCGCTACTTGGAACGAAGTACGTATCGGTATGCGGGAGCCGGCTACGAATTCATTTAAATCCACCGATGGGGAATGTCCGCGTCGTCCAGTGGAATCCCACTCGACTTTATAGCCTGCTACTACAGAACAGAGGGGGCGCAGCCGATTTTCGACAGGGGAGGAATCTTTCGCGTCGTCCCGCATTATCGGCACCCCTCGGATTGACCAATTACGACGTTTAACAAGAGTCGTAGACAGGAATGTCTTTGACGAGCCAATTAAAACTCGCTCGGCTCTAACTGCTCGATATTTAGATCCCCTGATCTGTTGGAATCCCCCGCGATTTAGCGAGTCTTTGAATGGAGCCGTTTCATTGATCGCGGATGCAGGGTCGATCGATTCGAATCGACGGCGAACGATTGACACACCGGCGTCACATAATCGGGCTGACACGTGTGAACGTCGATTAATTGCCTCTCGATTAGGTATTTGAAAGCGACGCCGAGATAAAGCGTTTACAGGCTGAAGGCGCAGAGTGGCTCGTACGTGAAATCCAAAATCCAATCTGCGTTTCTCCTAACAATGCTGTCGAACGAGCGACTGGGAGGCGTGTAAAATGGCGCGCGACTGGACGAGCGCCAACTTGGAAATAAAAATCGCCAATTCCGTTCGTTAGTGTTATCGACATTTTTATGTTTCCCTGCGCTTCAAGGCCCCCCGGATCGATAAAAATCTGCCCGGCGTTTTTTGATCGGCCAAACCTTTTGGATAAAACGCGAATTTCGCGCGGGTACCAGCGGTATTGTGCGAGATGAATTCCCGAGGGGGTAAATTGAAGGGTGTGCTAGTGGAAAAGCTAGGAGCAGGATGCAGCTGGGAGATCTGCGGCTGTGCACAAACGGAGGTAGAACTACATAGGAATATCTATGTCAAATTTCTAGACAATCTTGCAGAAATGTTAATTTTTCGAGTTCGCCTCTTGATGGGATCGATTTGGAAGACTGGAGAATCTTCGCTCACTGGCGGTGTGTCGAGGGAACCTAGGTCCCACGATTCTGGCGACCTCTGTCGATGATATGACATCCCCGTGGTCGCCGCTATCGGCCGCAACGCCTCGGGGATGTCTGTATTGACTCGGCTCAACCAAAGTTCCGCAGAGTCCGAAGTAAATAGCTCTGGGTTACGGTAAGTTTAGAAACTCAGTCTTCCAATTCGTCCCGTTTCGCCTTGCATAAGGGGGACGTGATTCTAAAAAGAATACTGACAACAAAGATAAAGGAACGAAAGAGCAGAAACAGCGGTACAAGAATTGGAGAATCTTCTGTGTCCTTTGAGAGCGTCTGTATCTCGTATAAGTACTTGCAGACTAGATTCGCGCACAACGTTCAGTTCAGCATTTCCTGCTCGACTTGTCTTCAATCCACCACAAGGAAAGGTTTCAGCCTGATTTTATTCGCAGGAATGACTGCCCCAATCAAAGTCGGCCGCGCTCAAAGAGGCTCAAAGAAATTTGCTAGGAGATCACGTTTTATCCTCGCGAAATTTACCCGCGAAACAACTATCGCGTGCCACGAATTTCGGGCGGAACGGAGCGGGTCTATGGGTGTCCCGGTGACAGGGACGGACTATTTTCAACCATTCCGAATCCATTACCGCGGTTCCATCCTTCTGTGCCTGAAGTCGACTACGAGGCAATGTATCATCCGTAAGTGAAGCCGCAGACCGGCGATCGTTCCCTAACTCTTTGCTTCCCTACTTTCTTTCCCTCCCGCCTTCTTCCCTGGCCCGCCACCCAGCCGGTTCTTCTATTCCGTAGCAAACAGGGCGCAGGGCGAGCTTGCCTCCTGGCCGACTCACCCCATGACAACTCTCGCAGACTTATAAATCAAACCCTGCGAACAAATCGCTACGGAGATCCAACGGTGGTTCCAAACGCTCTTCTTGCTCCTCTTCTTTCGCCACCGCTGCACCCTCGCTCTCTTACCAACGCACTCTCTCGTCCGTCCACCCACGCGCTGTTTCTTCAGCACCGAGTCTATCCCCAACGTCGCGCCGAGACCTTTTTCAACGGTACCCACGATCTTGTCGAGGTTTTTCAGCTCTAATTCCGCGTAAGCTGGGATTCCTCCCTCGCAAATCCTCCCGCCGCAGCCACTCGTTACCCCCGCTAAGAAGAATTTATGCGAATGCCGTGTCGCCCGTTGAATTTCGAACGACAGCGGCTCGGGCGATTGAATTACTCGCAAATAAGCTGCGGGACGAGTTGGATTACCTACGCCGGGTAATAACGGTCGGTTCGTTTTTCCCATCCCGAAGAGTTCCCCCCGAATGCTATCCACGGGTAAGTAAGACAGAACGCGTACTCCGCGGGGACACATCTGTTTAGGAGTAATTTACGATCCTTCCCGGTATTTTTGCCCGTGATAATGAATTTTCCTCGAGAGCCGTAACATTTAATTCCGTGCTCCGCACCTCGCGAACGGGACGATATTCCCGGGATAGTTTTTAGGGATAGATATTTAATATTTTATCCGCCGTTCGCAACGCAGATCAGAGGATGCTGGGGAAGTTCGAGCCGCCAGGCATTCGAACTGCAGCAGTTGTCTTAAAGTTCGTGCAACTCGAGTGCAAGACAATTTCCGTTCTCCTTCCGAGCGCGACTTCCGCGCGCGTACACGAGCGTCCCCCTTTCGGTGCGTGCTTTCCCGCAGGCTCGTGCCTGTGTCATACGACACTATTCACCCCGCGACTACAAGAACACATAGTTAGCTGTTTCGAAGCCATCAAACAGCCATTTCCGTGCGGTTCGGTAAGCTGAATCCGGTTGTCGGAGCCGTTTACGAGCGCCCCGTTATGGTTCGCCTTCCAGCTAGATGTCCCCGGGATTTAATTAACGCCGGCTGACCGAGACGCGCGTGAACCTCCGACGGGGGCCAACGAAATGCGTTTTCATTCGATCTGGCCGTCTTACGTCGGCCTCGATCGGGGAATGCATAAATACCGAGGAGCGCCGAACTATTCGGCCCATTCGGCACAAGTTCCAGCGGATCTGCAATTCTAACTCGACTAATTGGGAGGCACAGATACCTTCGTAGAAGGCCGGTCGACTGATGATACGCCTGTTAGTTAGTTAGTTAACGCCAGACAGTAACTATATATCCGTCACGTCAAGTTACGTAAACATAGCCAAGAGACCATAACTTCTCAGGGACGCCAGCGGAACGTGTAAAGCAACTTCAGGGACAATTTAGGGATCAGCAATCAATCTGCAGCTGGGCGTGCATGAATGCCCGGCGTGTCGCGCTTCAGATTCGAAACGCTCCCGGAAATTTGTATAGGAGAAAACATATTATTCGAGGCGGCGAGGAATCGGTAGAATGGACCCACCGGCTGCGAGCCAGGCTGTTTTAGAACGTCATCCCGACGAATATTACACCTAACAATAAGAGCTTGAAATGCTTCCCCCGAGCCGTGATTTCGATCGATAGCGAGTCTCGCTGGAGGTGTATTTAAGCTGGAGTTTACCTTACAATTAGTAAAATCATTTGACCACCGAGGGGTAGCTGAAATACCCGCGAGAGTGGAGCAGTGCTTGCGGCCAGATTTGGACTTATGCGACGTACCATTTCGAGCACTCAATCCCATTGCCAATGAACCGAGAGCCCCGTTCCGATTCATTTCCGAGTGCGGACTTAACGCACTTCGCGGTCACAGACCCACGAGCCTTCGCACGTACGAGGTGCCCGCTCTTTTATCGTGTCGGGGATACCTATTGTCGAGTGGAGGCAGAGAAATTGTAATTCAAGCAGGCAATACGCTCCGTGCACTGAATAATCACGCAGGCGATAGCACGCGGTTTAAGTTTATACGAAGAAAAAGAGGTGGGTACTCTTGTCGATATCGAATGGACATCAGAGAGAGGACGCTCTAACGATATTATCGCATTAAGTAGTTTAACATATCCTACGCTTCTTCGGCGATCGACAATATTTGATAGAGTTCGTGCAAGCACAGCAGCGCAATACGTCCGCGCGATGCACGAATGGGGAAAGCTCGTAAATTCTTTAAATTGAGAGCGACTCAGATGTCCGATACGTCAGCTGCTTCCGTGGACAGTAGAATACTCCAGTCACGCGGTCTGAATTCTGAGCGACGTGCTGCACAGTCCATACACCGATATTCTCTGCTTCCATCTCAGCTTTCTTGCCCCTTCGCTTCCTATTAGCCCTTTCCCTTTCGTTTCTTCGCTTTTTGATACCTGCACCCTTCACCTCACTGACCTTTCTTGCGACAAGTACAAATGTGAAACGAAGCTGGTTTGTTCGCCTCGCGAAGATATTCCACTTAAGGGATTACAAGTTCTATTCACGTCTGGGTCACAAAGCGAGGGACGAAGGCAAGGCAGGTGAAAATATTTCAAGCCGGTATTTCCAGAATTCGCATTTCCTAGGTTAAAACTTGATTGACGAACCATGGCCATTTGTCAAGCGCGCTATCTTAGCGCTCTACAAGATTCGCAGACATTTTCGAAGCTGAATGCGATGCCTGACCTGCTCGCAAATTGCGTTTTATCGGTGATTTTCCACCACTTTGAAATGAAGGCAGAAATTAACGCTCAATGCAACCCTGTTCGACGTACCCTCGCGTTTTATCAAACGGTAACAGCTAACCGCAGGGAATTTTCCGTTCAATTAGCGGTGAATTAGAAATCCTAGATTTAATCGCGAAATCAACCCTGCGGGCCACACGCTTCGCGTATCAAAAGCGCGAAATTCCACCTGGGGATTGGCCTTTCATTCGTTTCGGTCACGCTCGTTGTAACGTTCGGCGCTAAATTTCAAACACCGATACGCCGATCGTCCCGCCACTGGTTGCTTCAAGAATTCCACGGACCTTCCGAATGCTTTCTGCATATTCAAGCAAATTTCGGGGGCATTAAAACGGAAACGAGTTATGCATGTACTTGTAAGTTCGGAACGAGGCCAACGGAGCAGTTGCCTCCCAGGAAGCCCTCTAATACCGAACAGCCGACGCTTTGAACTTTTAACGCAGTAATTTCGAAAGGCATTTTACCGGCGCGAGATCGCTGGCTCGTAGCAACGCTGGAAACTAAGAACTTTTTACAGAGCGCTGAACCTATTCCCGGGAGGCACACTTGGCCAGAAACGCAAGTGAATGCCGGTGGGATGAAAGGAGGAAAAAGTGGAAGGTTCACTTTCCCCACTTCCCGCGACTTACTGTATAAAGTAGCAGCCTATTATCCTTATAATTACCCTACGGCAATGCATTACCAGAAGAGTTTTTAATTACCTGTCCTTTAACGAACGATTCCCTTCCATCGTGCCCAGCAACTGTGTCGTTATGCAAGCGGGCCCTGTGGCCTTCGTTCTTTGGCCGCACGCGCCGCGAATTAAGTTCCCTTGATGGAGTTATGCAGTTCCAGACGGGCGTAAAAGTTATGGGAAAGCTCCGGATTGCGCCGGCAGTCGAACAATACGGGGGCAACTCGTTCGGAAACTGCCACGAAGCGCTAACTTTTTGTTTCATATCAAAACTCCGCCGCTTGGAACGGAATACTTTCGTGACTTCGGCAATTAAGAACAACAATGAACAATGCTGTCACCATGCAAACATCTGCAGGAATTAAGTAGCTTCTTTCACCACGACAGGGTAAACCGGTGGAATTTAAACGCGACGGATTAGGGACAGTCTAATGACAGAGGAGCGTGCAGAGAAAGATTGTAATTGTCCATCGTTTGAGCTGGAAGAGGATGCTGAATTGAATACGAATGGTGCTATTAAACCCGTACCCTGCGAGGTGGGAAAGAGAGAGGATCATATTCCTGAAACATTCCAGTAATCGTAAGTTCGCGGTAGTCGTTGCGGCTGGAGGAATTTCTAAAAAAACGGGGAAACAGGACTGCCGACGGGGAAACTTGGAAACTTTCAACGAAACGGACGATTATTCGTCTCTAATAGAGGTGTACGGCGCTACAGGCGTTTCCTAAAACGGAGCAATAGCTTTTTAATTAATCCATGCAAGAGGGAAACATTTCTCGGAAGGCGTTTCGTTAATCAAGAAGCAATTTCCGGTCGATCGGAACTGGTGCATTTTACCACGAGTTCCCTCGTCGATTAGGGACGCGGGGCATCGCGGAAAATCGTACGTTCCGCGACAAAGAAGTCAAAGGAGGAAGCAGAGGCTTGTACACAGAAGGTAGGCTGTTGTACTTATGTCGCGGCAATTAATTCGAGTCCAACTATCTTGGAAACTATCTTCAACCGTAGCTCTCTCTCTCTCTCTCTCTCTCTCTCTCCTCTCTAGAAGGATGCACGCGTTACAGTCGGAGCAATCTGTCTGCTGTTCCTTCCGTTCTAAGTATGGCCGGCGAAGTTAGTCGGAGATTAGGCGTCGCGCAAGGTAGGAGCGTCGCATTCGAGTCGCTTACGCTGGTTTCACAGCTTAAACCTGTGTTTAGACCGGCTGCCTGCTAAATTATCAACAAGACCGTGCCACCGTGAACGCGAGACCATTCTTTGCGAAAGTGTCCCTAACGTATTCGCGGAAAGACAATGGGAAGCGAGCGGGAAACTTGCCGCGGATTTTCAAGTGGAGTTAAAGCGACTGCTTAAGCCGAGAAATGAACGCTCGCGTTTGGATAACGCGGGGGCGACTAGCGGCATTCTCTCTGAGCGAAGTAGAACTCGCTTCGGTTTCGTTTACTATTTTCCGAAAGCACAGGAAGCTACAACGATGGGACGTGAAAATGTTGACGAGTAGGATTTAATAGTAGCATTCTTACAGGCGTAGTTTGTTACTCGGAAAGCCCATCGACGATACCGCAAAGGATCGCACTTGCGCGAGTCCTTCGATACAAATAGGATGGGAGGCGCATTCGAGAAGTGCACGCCTGATCCCGTGGAAACCTACGGTATCGGAGTTCGCCGTTCAAGAGCGAGCTATTTGAATGGAAAACTCACGCGATCTCGTAGTTTCGCGGTTGCCCGCTCGGGACTGCTTCGCCTCCGCTGCACGATTATTATCCTAATTCGAGAGTGGCGTGAGCCACGCGAAGGAGGAAATGAAAAGATTGCAGGCGGCTTAGCGTGTCACGCGTGTAACTCACGACAGGACGAATGTTCCGGCTTTCCTCGGCGGTTTCCATCGTTAATCTTAGGAGAGGCTCACCGCCGATGGCACGCCTAAACGAGCAAGTCGAATCCGAAGCCGTGCACGGGACAGACCGGTCGAATTTATCTTCATCACGGAAGTAGTAGTACAGACTACGACGAATGTTTCTCGTAATTCCGTTGCTGCGCTCTTGTTCCTCGTCCATAGTCGCTTTTTCTTCTTTTCTCTATTAGTCCACGTGCCTTCGATTGCTCGCCGGCGTTCAATGAACTGGGATCATTTTCAGCTTGAAACTATTTTCATACGCGTACAGAAATTAGAAGCGAAGAAGCCGGATATCGAAGGAACCGTATGATTTCTCAACTAACGGAATGGCTCTCACGGAGCGTTGAAAAAAGATCGATCCACGGAGGTCTTTTGAATCTATGAAGTGGTTATGAAACCGTAAGCAGCTGCTCGTGGAATGGTTTTTCCCTTCAGCTCCGTGGGGTTTGCACTTTAGAAGAGTAGCGAAGGAAACGTATGGGACGCTAGGGAAACATCTACTTTGATAGTGGATATCAGCCTCGACCCCGTCTTTTATCCCCCGGGCCGGCGGCCTCTCTCATTTCCTTTCCCCCATCGACTTCGCCTTACAATAACAACTGGCTAACCACGTTTGTGCTTTATCATACCTTCGAACTCGATCGCGAAATATCGCGTTACAATCCCCGGGAAGTGCCTCTTCCCGGGGACGTTCATGGACGTCGCCGGAGGATTCGAAAGTGCCGTAACATAAAATTCCTCGCGGCTCTATCGGCGAAATAAAAAAGGGAAGCCTCGGCCCGCGACGTTATAACGTCGGCAATACGCCTCACTCGAAAGCCAATCCTCTTCGACGTAATGCTAACGCGGGTTACCGCCGAGCATACCTCCGCCTCCCGCTCTGGACCTGCTACGCTATATCTGGGAAATTTATTCGGGATCACGTCGACCTGGTATGATTAAATAAAGATATCACGTGCGAGCGGCTCGTTAAAAGCCTTTAGGAGACCATAACTTTATCACGCCTTCGAGGATAGCTGCCGCGATAAAGCGCGTATGTGTCTTGCTCTACGTACGCGTACTCGAACGAAACGGGTCACGGGGCCATTCGTTAGCTTAATGTTTTATCGGCGGCTGATGCGCCGCGGAATGAGAATGTCTGGTTTAAGGCTGTTGAAATTCACGGGAGGGCATCTCGTTGGACGAGAGTGCTCTCGCTCGTCGAAGGGAAGGAGAGGAAAAAAAGCGCGGCAGGTACGGTTAGTCCACCCTAGAAATTCGTTCACGTCCGCCCGAACTTTTCAATCCGAACCTCGAGATAGTTGAACGTATCGACGCGACTTCGACCCGCTTTTCCAAGAGACACACGGCCGACGCGAACCTCTTTTTTCCCCCGTAACGGCGAAGGCGTGTCGGTGACGTTCCATTGGGAGGTCCGTCAATTCGAAAGTTAACCGGAACAATTACCAATGGAATTTCCACGCCAGCGGGCCGCGCGGCACGCAATTCGGGAATAGAAGTAGGTACTTATTTACTCGCGATTTCTCGATAGCCCGGGCTCGTTCTGCTGGCAATCAAGAGATACCGGCTTTATCGTGCTCCGTTCCGCGATCCCACCGAACAACGCGTGTGCAAACCGATCGAAACGGCGTGTTTCGAAAAAATTCTCGCCCCGGTATCGGCACCCTTTGTTATATCGGCTCTGACGACGACCCAATCGGTTTATAAAGGCCAAGCTATAGAAAGGTCGAGACAAAAGTCATTATCGAGAATGCAAGCCTCGAGTGCGTTCACAGATTTTTCGAATAATTTCCCTGCGCCTCCGAAACTGTCGATGCTCTGGATAGAGGCCAGCGTAGCAGCGTAATCGAACGCGTCGAGCATGTGTCTGCAGACGTGTGTGTGGGCGCGCGTTTGCACCCGGTGTATCCACGCGCACGGAGGTTTACGTTAAACAGCGTCTTCCTTTATAATCTTTTAGCCAGTGTCGCGTCGTCGGAATATATCCACTTGATGGTGGCCTGAACTCGAGACCTCGGGACTCTCGCGGGCGTCGTAAGAGATAAAAAAACTAGCGTCTGCTTCATTTTATAGCGTACGACTACCCCGAGTGTTTAACGATTCCTGTACATTGGCCCGTGACACGCGGCACTGTTATGAGCCCCCGGTTCCGGTTTGCAGAAACGGAAATTCATTAAAGCTGGAATGGCGAACGACGAGTCTGCGAGTACGTAACGGTGTGTATGCCATTTGAGGATAACAATTCCACCATTATATTACGAACAAGGATCTTTTTACGAGTATTCCAATCGGCTCGCTATTTAATTATTCTGAACGTCTAGCTGAATTAATTGCTCCGAATTGGATGGAAATTAGCACCGGGTCGATGGTACTTTAACGAATGAAATTTATTTTATTCCCTCCGCGGCTAGTTTCACCTGCGCGTACTTAATTATTATTATTATTATTATTATTATTATTTCGTCTTTATTACTCGCAAACAAGGTAAAGTACATAGGCAAAAAGTAAAGGCGAGTAAAGGCGAGGCCGCAGTAGAAACTGTTAATAGGCCTAACCATAACATAAAATAAACTAAAACTAAACTTAAATAAACTAAATTAACTGAAATATACATCTACTTAGCTGATCAACGGTCCTCGGCGACGTTAGTCCCAAAGCGAATTTAACTCTACTTCTTTTTATCAATAAATAAGACTTGTGAAGGAGAATACGCGAGCAGGTCCGCGTGCGTAGGTATGCGTCAGTGAAAGCCGGAGAAGGAGGACGATTTCGGACAGAAGGAAGCATCGTATTCGCGCTTGCTGTTCGCGGGTGAATCTGCCAGCTATTTCCTCCATCTTCCCTCCCATTGTCAAGAGAATCCATAAATACGTCGTAGTCTGGGATACAAACGAAAAATGAGGGGAAAGATGGTGACGAAACATCGCGAGAATGTTTTCCCTCCATTTCGCTAAATATCTCGCGGCTGTAGCATTGGCAGGTATACACCGTCGCACGCGTCAAAAATTTCTGGGACGAGGCAACGTCATCCGCGCCAGGGTCGAATGGTGCTGCGTATTTGAACGTAATGGTAATTGAGTGCGGCAACGGGGGTACACCAGTTTCCTCCCTCTCGTTATCACACTTTTCGACCTTCTACAGGCAGACGCGTACCTCTCATTTAATTATCTCCTCATTAGTAACTCGCGTACAGTTAGCTGCTATATAGGGGCGGCGCGTTTGTTCCGTTTTCAGAAAATCGACGCCCACGCTACTAATTAAAATGCACTTGAATGCTTTCCACGGGGCCATTGCATATAGAATCTCTTAATTTTCGGGGGATCCAAATAACGGGCTGGGCAATGAAGAGTTGAATCGATCCAGCTGGTGAAATTAATTAAACCCGAATTGTGTTAGATTCGTGGAATATTTCCGTTACTTTCAGAAGCGTCCAGAATGATTACGATATAAATTTACCATATGGAGTTCCACCGTGTTAAGATTCGCATCCATTGGAAACGATGCAGTCCCCGTTATTCTAGCGTTGAACGGTATAATTACCCCTAAGTATCCTTGCAATTAACGCGAAGCTTGCGGGACAAAATTCACAGGAGGCTGATTGCGCTTAAAATCAGAGTGCAGCCAACAAACAGACCGACGGCGGGTCGCAAACGCGGCTGTGCGTCGATCAAAGGATTCTCCAGTAGGTGCGAACCATTGAGTTTCCAGTTCCTGAACGCCTCGACACCGAGGCAGACCGTAGCACGGATGAAAAATGTTTAAAATAATATTGCAATATCTCTCCATGCACGGGATTCTCTATAACTCACCTTAATATCACTGGTTAATTCAAGCACAATACTGCCACAGACAACTATACCGACATCTAAGTAATTTGCGACACTTTGGCGCGAAACACACACCGGCGATGTTGCTGCGGGCTGAACTAGAACACGCCTGACCTGAACATACAAGTCAACCCCTGTTTTGCTCTACGCATCGAGGTCACGAGGAAATATAACAAAGCATGTCCTAGAGATTCTCCGTATTCTTGCTCTTCGGAGTAGTAAGCATTCATACGAATGGCTTTGCCAAACTCAGGGACAGCCTTTTGTTTCACCCGCCCGCCTTTACTATCATAATACCTACACTTTTTCTTTTCGCTCACACTTTCTCCCATCTTTTTTCTCCTGCGTCCAATTTTAAACCTCCCCATTACGCCTATCAACTGTTCCATCCCAACGATACGGAACACAGATATTGTATTTTTGCATTATTCGTCGTAAAGGACTTCGGCCGAAAGAATTTCGGCAGACACGCCCGCCCTTCGTTACGGGGCAAATTTTTGTGTATTCACACTTACGACCCGCATTTTCATTTTCACCCGCTGACGTTATTACAAACAACGCGTCCCTTTGTTTATCGCCGCATGACGTGGGTGACGTTATTGCAATCAACGGGTTCTTTTACCTGCCGCACACACAATGTTGTCGACATTATTGCGACCTACATGCGTGTTCTTCTCTCTATTGTACTCGCCGATGTCATTCGTAGCTTATGTACTACTTTCGTTCGCTGTCGTCGATGTTACATTATCAAATTATTACAGGTCTCCATTGAAAACGAATTGCACACCGGCTACGCGTGATCTCGTTTGGGAAACGTAGTTCCCTTTGCAGCTTTTAACGTTCGCTTGCGATGTGCCCTTGCTCCTTACCTAGACGCAGTCAAGAGGGAAACAAGGAAGTAGAAGGGAAAGAAACAATTGAGAGAATCTGCGGAACGGATGTGCGTTGTTTGCACGGTGGATAATGGTCTAATTTAGGGGTGCAGGGTTCAGTTTTAGAATGGCAACGCAGGGGAATATCAAAGAAATGGGAAAACGGCAAACGTGCTCGGCTCCGAGTTGGAATCCAAAGGAATCGTGCTGGACATACGACGTTATCGCAAAGACAATTCGTTTTCCCACTTTTAGAAGTACATAGCTGACTCCGCTGCGTATGTGTTGCAAGGGTCTTCGCTTATTTACCTTGATCGGGCGCTGAATTCGCGCGAGCGTGAACGAACCATGTGCAAACTACATCCCTACTTATCTCTTGTTATGTTTCAACGATCGTTGGAGCAATACGACAGTTGACGAGCCCGATTGTATCAATCCGTGATAATTTTCGAGTAGCCTATTCAGTTATTGCCTCGGCCACTGCATCCTGACTAGAGACCGTAACCTCCGAAACAATATCCACCGCGCACGAATAAATTTCAATCTGCCATCATATGATTATCATTCAGTTTCGCAATTCTATCGTCGCTAAACGGATTAATTTGTCTGTCGAAACACCCTAGAAGCCAATCCGCTTCCCGCTATTACACGGCATGCCTCGATTAAGCGTTTCACACACGATTTCACGGGCAGCAGGGAGCAGGGGCCAGGGTACAATTACATAATCCGTGTTTCACGAGAGTCGCGAGGCAGTAACGCGAAAACGGGCGAGGAATGCTAGGTACGCGACGATCGTCGTAATTATATTATCGAGATTCGCCGGACTGCAGTGGCACGACTATGCATTAGCTGAGCGAGCCGCGTCCTCTCTAATCGTGATCGAAAGCTGATACTGCCTATCCGGAGTGAGCACGTATCGGTAGCATCACGCGAAAGAGGAAGCTCCGTTACGACCGATGGCAGCAATTCCGCTGGAACGTGACTCGTGCCGACATTTAATCCCCTTCCTCCGACCCAAGTGTAGCTAGCAGTTGCCCTCTTGTATCTGATAGAATGCCGGGTTAATCGGCGCGATTAACTTCGTTAAGTCGGGAATCGGTAAAGCAACTCGACAACGAGACTCTCCGTCGCGATCACGGTCGCTTCCTGTTCCTTGGAGAGAGGCGACCTTTCTGGCCAGCCGAGCTCGCGTGCTTGTGAAACAAACGAAACGTGACACAGCCGATGGCTGAGACACCTATGGCGAGGTTTCTTGAACTCATTGGATCTAGGAGCGCTGCTCCCGTGGGCACTCGATCGGAGCGTGATCACGTCCCAAATCAGATGATCTTCCCATCTTTTCCTCATAAAACTCCTATCACGTCTGACTTATCGTCGAGCCAGTCACTGTGTCGCGCCCGGGAGAAGTTGATCCGACACCTTCGCGCCTTGACGAACAGCTGAAGGGAAAGCCGCCCAAGGGATTGGGGCGGCAGACCCCCGTCTGAAGCTGGCGACGATTTCAGTGAGTGACATTTAAACGAATTTTAAGCGGCGCTCCGCTCCAGAAGAACTACGCGTTAAGGAACGGGGACGTAATTTTCGTGCGCGAATCGAGTAACTCGGGCCGGGAAGCGAAATCACTGCAGAAAACCCGGAGGGAGGAGGATGGAAATCACGATGGGGGAACATCGGCTAGACGGCGTCATAAATCAAGAATTATAAAGCAATTTCGCGGAAACCGCAACAAAACTTGGAGAAGTAAGTCTCCGCTCGTCTCAGTGTGGGTGGCAAGCAATGCAAACAGGAAAGAGGAAAAGAAGAAGGGAATGGACGAGGTTTCGGTAAACTATTACAAACGACAGTCCCCTTGTCTTAATCGCGCATTACTCTTTCTTCCCCTCGGCGATGATATGCGCCCTCGGCCCGTTTCCCCGTTTATTTCCCTTGCCGTAACTTTCGCGACGGGTGTGCGTATTATACCGAGCGTAACTGGAGGCAGTGCCTTCGGGAAGTCGTTACAAAACGCTCCCTAAAATAACTAGATTTATGGTACCTCAATTACAAGCGATTCGATCGAACGACCCTTTAACAGAATTACAAGCGTCTAAATGAATATTTGCCAGCGTCTATTTATAAAGAAGATTCGAGTGGGTTAACTACTTCTATTGTACGTTGGCATCGATTTCGACAATGATGGAGCGCGTTGCGCCGCGGACCCGGCGCTGGGTTACTTAGCATATTAATATCTTTTGGCCACGGATACGGGGTAGCATTGATATACTTCGAGCTGGATTTCTTGGTTTCGCCCTCGATAGGACGGGGAATCCTCCAAGCGTGGCTCGTTGCATCGAGTTACGCCGCGGAACAAATTATTGATAATCCCGCGATCAGACAGCGGGACGAGGGGAGATTGTTTATTCGATTCTTTAACCGGGACGACAAGCAGAATTCGATCCACGTTCAAGCATGATAGAGAGCACCCACTCGAGACTTTATGATTTCGAGCGACGAATTTTTATTCGTAACTTATTTGCGAGAACGTCGAAAGGATGCTGCGCTCTAAACTGCCCTATCCTTCTTCGCCAATCGCCCGAGATTGATATATCTACGCCGTTTCCGCCTCGTATCTTTCCATTTTTTCCCCCGCTTCGCGTTTCATTAATAATTCATGCTGGCGTTGCGTCGAATTCAAGCGCGGTGTAATCACGGATAAGTTATATTCGGGGGTGAGGGCGAAGGTCGTAAGGAAAATTAACGTTCCCCTATGGAAGTTGCGGAATGCTCGGAATTCGTCGAGCAGCGTAGAACCGCGGAATAACGATAATGGCGAGCACTTTTTCTTCTACGCTGATCGTTAACATCTTCACAATAAACATTACGTGCATGCAGTTCCTCTAGGAACGTTCACCAAAATGGCAACTGTCAACTACTGATTGTAAATAATTAATTATCAATGAAATTAATAGCGAGTCATTGCTACCCCATAAAAAACTTTAATAAAGTAAAAAAATTACGCCAAGTACACGAAATCAAATAAATCACAAAAAATAGAAGATAATTACAAAATAAAAAAAAGTTGTGAAATCAAAATGAGCTGCAAGTACATAAAGGTGCTTTCCCGCAGCGTGCAAAGGTGACACTGTGTAACGCAATGTAAGATTCGGTGCTTTCCAACTGCGCTTAATAATATTAAGCAGATATATTTTTATAGAAATAAATATTTCAATACCAATAAATATTTTATTCAAAATACTTGGCGCTGCGAAACCGAATTGGTGTTGTTAAACTGAATACATATGTTCTCTAGTTCTCTTTCAACTCGCTTCCAATCTCTTCTCTCTATTCCTGTACATCGTACCTCCAAATTTGAATCTTCCTTCTCTTATACCGCGGCTCATTATTATAACTCCCTTCCTGCTTCTATCCGACAGTCAGACTCTTTTCCGTCCTTTCAACAGGCAGCCCGACAACACATAGCCCATGCTGTACCGTGATCTGCGCATTCGCCTCCATTGTATATTCTTTCATTACTATCTGTTTCATATATCATATTTCGCATTCCAGATATCATATTTCATATCTCATATTTCTGTGTTCAACTAGTTTAAGTATGGTTAGTAGGGTAAATCCGGGAGACGCGGTCGACCTAATATAAAATGGCTATTAAAACTAATATAGATATTACTTATTTTATCAGATCAAACCTAATATGTTTAGAATTTTATGCCGATTCAGAAAAACTGGTCGACATTTGCTTTAAGACAATATTTACTGTAAATCGGGTTGAAAACTGAAGTCATGACATCTGACCACCTCCCCCGAGGTGCCGGGAGAAATGGTTTTCGTCGTTGGCAGAGACCACTCACATAATTAATCATGGAAAATTAACAAAGGATAAAGCAAAATTATTTATGAGTGAATACAACTACGGATTCATTGATATTTAATTTGTTTACGCTAAACAAGTAAAGAACACATCAAAGAAAAAGTGAATTAGCTACTGGCGATTAGCAAGGCAAATGAATACAAAAGTGAATAAATAAACTAAATAAACAAAAATAATAATAAAATAATAATAAAAAATAAAAAATAAACAAAAATAATAAAAAAATCATAACTCGACCATCTCACCTTTCTGCAGCGAGACATGGTCTTCTCGTTAGCTTTGAGAGGAAGAGTTAATATGGCCAAATACTTTGGCTGCATTGTCCCTCAATATCTCTACTATCTTATTATTCCAAACATTAAAGGAAAATAAACTTAGAAGTATATTTTAAATACGATTCTGTACAACCGCTGTTTGACAAAAGAGGTTAAATGTAACATCAATTTACATTTTATAGCCTATAAATCCAGAAAAACACAGAAGGAAGCGAAATAACGCTATTCATTCAACTATTTGGCTTCTAGAGAAGTAATTGGTCTGCACTTTGATGCATTTTTACGTATAGACTCTGAAATATAGCGATACGACCAACTCTCCGGCCCGACCGCGTCTCCCGGATTTACCCTATTAGTACATGTAGTACTAATAAGTTTAGTTTTAGTTTATTTTATGTTATGGTTAGGCCTATTAACAGTTTCTACTGCGGCCTCGCCTTTACTCGCCTTTACTTTTTGCCTATGTACTTTACCTTGTTTGCGAGTAATAAAGACGAAATAATAATAATAATAATAATATGTATAAACTGCATTAATCTTTTTCTTTCTTTCTTGTGCGTGCATTCGTGAGTGTGTGTGTGTGTGTGTGTGTGTGTGTGTGTGTGTGTGTGTGTGTGTGTGTGTGTGTGTGCGTGTGCATATGCTACGTATGATATTAGAATTAAATATATGTAGAATAAATCGTGAGTTATTGTAAATTATTAATTTACTATTAATAAGACAATTAACATTTTTTCGGTTTCGCAGCGCCAAGTATTTTGAATAAAATATTTATTGGTATTGAAATATTTATTTCTATAAAAATATATCTGCTTAATATTATTAAGCGCAGTTGGAAAGCACCGAATCTTACATTGCGTTACACAGTGTCACCTTTGCACGCTGCGAGAAAGCACCTTTATGTACTTGCAGCTCATTTTGATTTCACAACTTTTTATTATTTTGTAATTATCTTCTATTTTTTGTGATTTATTTGATTTCGTGTACTTGGCGTAATTTTTTTACTTTTTTAAAGTTTTTTATGGGGATATCACTTCTTTTTACAAAGATAATTTGCATAGGGAATGACTTCAGATAATTTTTAATATTATATTATCATCTATTTTTGTGATTTATTTGATTTCGTGTACTCGGCGTAATTTTTTTACTTTTTTGAAGTTTTTTATGGGGATATCACTTCTTTTTACAAAGATAATTTGCATAGGGAATGACTTCAGATAATTTTTAATATATATTATATTATATTATATTTTTTGTGATTTATTTGATTTCATGTACTTGGCGTAATTTTTTTACTTTTTGTAAGGTATATATACTTGGAATACTCGGAATAGCGCAAAGCAGCTCAGCGAGTGTACTTTATTAATTTTTTGATTAAGGATAAATTCTACGTAAGTTTAACAACTACGAAATGAAACCATGCGCACTGCATTGCCGATCTATATGTATTTTATATGTATAGTACTTTGTGTACAGTACACTCATTCAAAGTAACGAATGAAAATTAACTTTATTTCTCTTTTTCACTTCGCTTCTTCGTCTTCTCCCCTTTTCTCTACATAGGTATATGTATTCCATATCGATTGAGAATTGATTTGATTTGTGGTTACAGGCTGATTTCAAGTCGTTAGAATTTGTGGTTATGGGTTATGGTTGCAACACAATGGTACAACGATACATATTTGTAAAAACACGTGGCATCTCAAATTTTGACAACCTACCTTATTTGACACTCGTCAGGTTATAATCTGACTGTAAGCTGTCAAAATTTGGAGTAGATGGCATAGTGAAGATAGCGATTGATGAACGACACATGTGTTAGTATCATTTTGGCTGAAGGTGTGCGTGTAACGCGTATTGGAGTAGATTGCATAGTGAAGATAGCGATTGATGAACGAAACATGTATTAGTTCCGTTTTGGCTGAAGGTGTGCGTGTAACGCGTATACGTATTATGTTGACGAAACTTTGGCTTGAAGAATCAGAAGAAAATCTTACCGTTTCTGACAGATCCACGAGACGATATTATGATATCTCTGTTATGCGTGGACAGATTTTATTGAAATTTGGTCTTATTCGAAAGCTTATATGCGGTTTACATAAGAAAAATGCCTTTAAATTTAGAAAATATTGCAGGCGTGATGAGATATTAATGAAATAAGTTTAAGGTTAGGTTGGATTAGCCGTTTCTCGAGTAAATGATAGCGGTAGCGACAGTCGACATATACAGGGTGTCTTTCCTGTACTTGGCGTCGAGACGCTACCGCGTCTCTAGATAATAAAAGCAAGCATACAAGAAGGAAACACAGGATCGAAGTTGAATAAAATCGTTTAATTAATATAATAAAATCAATAGTATGTTCCAATAAAATTTTTTCTCTGATGTAGATCGCACTGCATCATCTTCTGCTTCGATTCTCTGTAAATATATATAAAATCCACATTTTAGTTATTGTAGTTACAACTTAACGTAGAACTTATAACTTAAAACACTTTAATAAATCTGTTTTCTCAAGTGTCATTATAATTTGACAAAGTCGGAGAACGATACATAATATTTTTAGCAAAATAAAATAAATAAAAATCTATTTATGTTTGATTTGATCGTATTATTTTATATTCTTAGGATTTAAGTATGCGTAATTAATGGAAGACTAGTAAAATTAATGAATAGCGTAGAAACTACTGTGGATTTAAAATATAATATATTAAAGTATTATGAATATCTTTCACAAAAGATTGGAAAGTATCAAGGGAGATGTATTTTCAACGTACTTTCTTGACTAATGTGACTGACTCTACATTGCAAGCGGTACGCCATAATATTCTTAATCTTAATTCTTAACGCTACGCTAATTTGACAAGTTTTGTCGATTTACCTTATTTGACAAATTTCCAGAAACTTGTGCGAAACAAGATGCTCTGTCTATCTATCTAATCTTCTCCGGACAACCTCCAAGCCTGTGCATTCTCTTCATTTCTATCCATCCAAGCCTGTGTGTCCCCTTCATTTTTATCGAAGTCCTGTGCGTCCCCTTCATTTCTATAAACATAAAAACTCTAAATTGCTGGTATACAAATAAATAAATATCTGGCAATTTAAATGCAAGATGCAATGCAATTTTTTGTCAGTACAATATTTATTTTGTACATGCATGGTACAAATTTTGGCGTCCCACCTTGTTAATTGAGACAATAATTCAGTCTCCCATGTAGTGTAAAAACTTGTGACATTTCAAATTTGGATAACTTACCTTATTTGACACTTGGCAGGTTATGCTGATGAATTGACACTTGGTAGGTTATAAATCGATAAAATATATATCGACGAATATCGACGAACGAAACATACACTAGTTTCTTTTGGCTGAAGGTGTGCGTGTAACGCATAATACGTATTATGTTGACGAAAATTTGGCTTGGAGAAGAAGGAGAAGAAGGAGAAGAAGGAAAATAAAATCTTACCGTTTCTGACAGATTCATGAGACGATATTATGATATCTCTGTCATGCGTGGACAGATTTTATTGAAATTTGGTCTTATTCGAAAGCTTATATGCGGTTTACATAAGAAAAATGCCTTTAAATTTAGAAAATATTGCAGGCGTGATGAGATATTAATGAAATAAGTTTAAGGTTAGGTTGGATTAGCCGTTTCTCGAGTAAATGATAGCGGTAGTCGACATATACAGGGTGTCTTTCCTGTACTTGGCGTCGAGACGCTACCGCGTCTCTAGATACACTCTTTCGTGCAGATAAGCAGAGAGCAACTAGAATCATTTTGATGACAGGTTTCATGCTTCGCCCACTTGATTTACAGTGACACGTACGTATCAATATCGATGACAGAAGTTGAGCAGAATTTCTACTTGCGAAAGCTGGTGCGCATTAGCGCGAAATGATCCATGCGCCTGCTTTACGCCGGTCACCGAGAATAATGTGTACCTCCAGTATTCGTAATTAACACCACCGTGTTGATTAGCAAAGTTCTACGTCACAGTGCCTCCCGGTGGCCGGCGAATTTGCCAACTTTCCCCCGTCGTCGTCCACCGAATCCCCGAATTCACCTCCAATTTAACTTCCCCACGCCCGTGCGCGCGCGCCGGTTCACGTCGAAAGAAAAGCGAGCTCGCGTTTCGCAAGTTGCGCGTCCGTTTGAATCTGAGCGACAGGGAACGACGCTTAACGCGTTTAACCGGCGGTTACGAAACCAGAAGGATTTCCACGGTGTTTCGTGGCAAAACGTGAAAGTTTCGAGCCGTGTTGCGTCGACCAGCCGGCACGTTTCCATCGGCCAGCTAACGATCGCGAGATCCCGCGATCACGCCCTTTCGATCGCATTAATCTGCGATAAGCGTGGAGAACCGAAGCCAACGAGAATAGATTCGAGAATAAACGTTCGGGGAAGAATAAGGGAGAAGATGAGGCAACCCGGGACGTCTGTACGTCGCTCCGCGAAAGATGGATGGACCAACGGTGGAGCCGGGTATCGAGTGGCTGGTGGTGGATGCACGAAGCGGAAAAGGCGGTCCAGTCTTAGCGGATGCACCCTGGGAATGGCAGGGAACGGAGAGCGGCCCGATACTTTTCGGGAATAACGGTGCACGCCGTGGGATGCTCTCGGGAGGAAGAGGGCACGGTTCGACGGCGAGGTCGTCGGATTTACGAAACGAAGAGGAGGATACGTGAGTTCGTGCTGTTTCGGGGAAGAAAATCTGGGTCCTCATAATCCCGCTTTAATGACCCGGTTCCCGTTTGTTGCCCAGCAAATATATTCCGTTGCCCCAACGATTTTAATCTCGACTAAAAATTAACTTCGAATAATCTCTTGTTAATGAGTTTCTGAAGGGAAAAAGGTGTCTGGGTAAATTTGCTCGGCATCAGCGGGGACGTGGAGCGTATTTTCTAAGGAGGTTTCGGCGCTGAAATCCGCCGCTCGACACTGCGCGTCCTTTATTGCACGGAAAATTGTTTCACCTGTTTTCCTGCGCGTCGGACGCATCGGCCGCTTGTACCGTTCGCAACGCACGTTTTTCGATTTGCTTAGACGAGCACCGGATTTGCAATGAGTCCCCACCTCTCTATCTCTCCCTCTCTGTTTCTCTCTCGTCCCCTTGCCCGTTCGCCCGAAAACTTTCTAGATTATCGGACGAAATTTACGACGGTGGGAGGGAAACGTAGCAGCGCGCCAAATCTATTTGGCCCCGGATACGACTATTACTCCGCCCTGGTCCCCTCATGGATACCAAGGTCGACTTTGAGGGCTTTTCAAGAGTGAATATAATCAGCGTGTTATCGGTCCAACCGGATCATAACGTGGTGTTCAGCACGCGTACTCGAAGATCCTTATCCTTTGCATAACAATACCTATTATTTCCATTCCCTCCATACTTCTACCCTCGCCCTCATTAACACACGCGTTCGAAAAGGTATTCGAGCACCGAAAACAAATGATTCATATTTAACGCTTTTTAATTCCCACGGCCGCTAATTAGTTTCCAGTATTGAGCACGTTAGAACGAGTATGAAATTCGCTTTGAATGAATCCTTATCGGCGCGGTTACGCGCTCGCCGAAATCCGTAACCAGTCGCGAAGTTTCATGTTCCCGGGGCTTTCGTGTTTCAAGACACTGTGAACTGTATTACAGAGAGGAATTGGATGTCGGGTGCTCGCGGGTCGCGGAATACCCGTCAAAGGCCGCGGTGTGTGTCGCGAAGATGAAAAAACTCGTTCTGGTTACTTCACCCTGATGAAACATGTGTCACCACGGGGGGACGATATTGCGTTATCCTTGCCGCGATATCGGATTGCAACGAGTTTTGCGAACTCTGTCGCCATGAGGTAGGAGATCTATTCGGACGCGAATATAATCCAAACACTGGGGGCAAACGCGCCCCCGTGGTGCGCCACAGTTAATATTCCCGCGAAACGTGGCCCTTTCCACGAATAAGATTTCTCCGGGGATCCGACGGGACGATTTTAATTAAATGGCCCGTGTGTTCCTGTCTCCCCCGTGTCACGTCGCGGAGATGACGTTTCGAGGACTGTGCGCTTCCGATGCGTCGGGAACGGTCGCGTCACGTAACTCACGGCCTCCGGGGGTAATTCTTCGAGGACAGGGGTAAGTGTTGTGATCAGAGCGTCGCTTCTTCGGAGGTTGCGAGGCTCCACGACACAAAGCCACTCACTCTATGGTGTTTTATGACCATAAGAGTCCACTGTACTAAGGATGGTGAGGTGTGGAGGTTGTTTTAATGAATCGAGACACCGCACTTGTAATAATAACACTATGTACAATATATTTTAGTTTTACAGGGAGACATCGTTGGGTTATAAAGGTCTGTATACTTGAGAGTGCTGTTGGTTAGTGGCGAGAAGGAGACTGACAATGAGTTCATACACGAAAACTGTGGAGCCTCCCTCAGGGGTGTGACTTCTTAAAAGAGGTGGTTGAAACTATACGCTATTGGTCAAATGAAATGTAAAAATGGTTGCTGGAGACAGTACAGGAAAGGGAAATCCTGAGAATCAGTGACGGTGAAAACACGACCGGCGAAGCCATCTGGTTATTATCCTGGCCACCCTGGGAAACTGTCTCCGTACTCGGGCTAATGGGCGTGATTCCCGTGCTGTGGAAGTGAATTTACAACAGTCCCAAATCTAAGAAGTGCGGGCTGACGGGCCAAGTCTCTGTCAGCTGAGGCAGACGAAGCGCGGGACACCTCTATGGGTCCTCGAAGATTATGTGGGATCTTTCTCTTCTCAACAGTAAGGTTATCGACTGCCGGGCCAAAGGGCGTCACCGGTGAATCTGTAAAGGGGCAGATGCAGCTCACGGACGGGAACGGGACGCGGGCGATATAACACGTAGAAACGGCATTGCAAGAAACGAAAGAAACGGCGCGGCGGGGTCGGATGTGTATGGAAAGTATTTTGTGGTAATACGTTTTCCTGCAGCGGCCCTGCACTCTGTTTACCCCCCGACAAATCCCACTAGACACGATATTATCCCTCTTATATACCCCCTCGTGCCGTCATCCAGCGGGATTCCACGAGGAGAAGGCTGTGCAGCTTTCCGAATACCCAGGAAACGATTCGTAAAACGACCGGCATAAAGCTTGACATCGTGGTTTGCGACCTTGTTGAGATCTATGCGATTTGAATCGCACGAGCGCGGAAGAAGCACGAAAACCCCGGAGGTGCTCGGAATTTTTTACGCTCCAGACGGGCGAGATGCGACATGGAGTTATTTTATTTTTATAAGTACCAACGAGATTTATAAAAGGAGGCCTTAGGTACTGTATCCCGCCGGTAAGAAACCCTGGGGGCATGTAACGAATAAAAAGGGTGCGTTTATCGAAATGCAAACATTGTCTATCGATTTCCCATCGCGTCAAATGAGCCGGCCAGCGTTACGACGCGGGATAGAGTGATAACTGACTTGTGAAGCGAGTAAAAAGTGAAACGCGATCGTGCGCGTAATATCGAGCGCTTGAAACGCGACATGAGCTGAAACCGGTCTCGTTTGCGCGAAAGCGTAACAGCCCTTCTGGCCGACGCGTGGGCGTCGAGTTAAGTTGGCATGGTAGCCAGGCAGGGGTTAGAGCACTTTACAGGTGGTTTACATCGCGTTTAAAACGCCGGTGTAGTCGGTCAGATTTATCGACGTGAGAGAACGGCCCCTGGCACCGTGCCCCGGCCACAGTTTTACCGCCTTCCACCGGTGTATATCGCGCGGAGATGCTCGCGTGATAAAACAATATGCAACATCCCGTTAAACTCGAGATTCACGGCCGCTACGAAGACGGGTAACGGCCACGGCGACGCGGGGCTGAGAAAAAATTGATACATACTACTTGCGCGCGACGAACCTTGATTAAACGGGCGACGAAGACGTTGAGGCACTCGGGAGTAATTAAAACGGCAAATATGCTATTCAGACGCTACTTCATCGAACCTTTTTTACTGTAAGGGAGACCGGGGCTAGTTGACTAATTTTTTACATTTCTAATTTTTATAAATAGACCATTAGTATTTTGTTGACTTACTGCATACCAAAAGTTTCCAAATTTCATTAGGTATACAGGCATAATTTTGAAAATCGTTTTAATTGAGTCTAGGTTGTAGTTTTTATTGTATTTAGAGTAGTGAGACGAATAAGTCAACAGACCCCGGCTACGGGGTTAGTTGACAAATATGATGGGGTCAGTTGACTTAGCATTTACTTTTCAGTTTTAACCCTTTGCATGCGAAAGGTGTATATAAACACTGTCACAGTACATCAATATAATGTGAAAAACGTATATATACGCTGCCAAATCCATCAATATAGTAGGTATACGAAACGCGTACATGTGTATACTACGACCAATAAATTTTTTTATTTTTTTTTCACTCCTCCACAGTGTTATTTTTTTTTATTATTTATCATGGTCTAAGATACTGTAATTATTTTGTACTGGTTTGTTATGGTCTATTTGGAAGGCCTGAGAGTTTGAAGGGAGGATAGGGTGTAAAACCGGTAGGGGTGAGTTTGGAAGGATTTGTGGTGGGGGAAGTGGACTTGAGCAGCTAAACTCTTTGCCTCGACTGCATCTTGAGGATAAAAAATGCAATTATTAGTAGTATTCCTATGCTTAGTCAAGTAACCCCGTCCGACATGGTTAACATGTTAAGGGTCGTACGTACAAAACCTCCACGCACCGGATAAAATAAAATACCGTAAATTATAGTCAAGGTATCACGTTTCCACAAAATATTCATGAAATAACATCAAGCAGTACTTAGTGGACAAAAATTCATAAATAGTCGAAACGAAAATATTTACTTCCAGCCGACCTTTTTAGATTTTTCATTCTCACTGACAGAACACGCAAGTTTTTGTCACGGCGACACATTAAGTGGCAAGCTGGTCATTCATATGCTCCAATATTGCGAATCGCAGCATAATTTATTCCATAATACAAGAATTAAAGGGAATTAGTCAACTAACCTCGTTAGTCAACTAGCCCCGGTCTCCCCTACTTAATGAAACATTGTTTCTGAACGGCTTTACCTATGAATGAAGTGAGAGAGTCCTTTTCATATTTCCCTGGAATATTAGGATACGTGTCTAGGATGTTCTGATTGCATTCCGTGTATCAAAGGACAAGTGGAGGAGTAATATGCTTTAATGATGAGATTATTCCAATTAACAGATTGGTTAATGACATGGTGGAGAGTACATATCTCCCTCTGATTTGCCGATTCGAAACGTATAATTAATGGTCCTGATATAATCAATGGCCCTGCAAGATGCGGGACAATTGGTTAATTTCGATGCTTCTAAAGCGGAATAGGTTGAATGTTAATTAAATAATTGGGGAACATGTGTTAAAAACTCGTGTTAACTGTACCTGCCTGAAGAGAAGAGGGCGAAGTTGGGAAACTATTATACAATGTCGCAATGTCGAGAAACTACCAGTGAAACGTTAAGCAGCAATTTAGAAGTTGCTTAATACAAACGAGTGCATTCGCCAAGTCGAGCGCCTCGCTCTGAATTATAACTAACAGAGAAAAACTTGTGAATACCTACGCCCAAAAGCAGGGCTGCACAAGGAGCTGTTTTCAGCGCCGGGCGCCGAGCAACCAGCCGTGCGTCGAGCTGTCCCGTTGCTAAGGGTAGAATCAGTGAGGAGAACTGCAGTAGTGTAGGTGCATCCTCGTAGGCTCTTCGCGTAAGTATATATGGCTGGGTTCCTTGTGTCCCTGTTGTCCTAGACCAAGAGTTAAATTTTTCGTGAATTTGGTTGAAAGTAACTTCTTTTTTAATTGATTACGTTAAAAGCGGAGAGCGGGGAGCGGGGAGCGGTTAACAGAAAAAAATATATCATTTTTATTTCTATCATTATTATATCATGTTCTAGCTTTTATAAATCATATATATCGTTACTTAAAATTTTATTTTCTTTGTGTCCGAGTTATTTATTTGTATAGTATTCACTTTCTACTTATTGTATGTGTCGGTCAGAGTTGGGCATTATTCGGCTAAATTTTTATTTGAATACGGATTCGAATAAATTTGTGCGAATAAATTTTTATTCGAATAATCTTCGAATAAAAAATTCGAATAAAATGAAATTATTCGACAATAACGAATAATTTTTTATTCGACTGAAAATTTATTCGAATAATTTCTTATTCGAATAATAATTTATTCGAGTCAACGGACGAATAAAATGATCACGTGATTTCGGCGATGTATCATGACACCACTGACTGACACCTATGAAACCTAATGTTTTAGGTTAAGTAACTCTTGTCATAGGTCGCACTTTGCAGGAAGATACCGCGGTACTATATAGAGTGGCGTTTTGATTTATTTTAAATAAAAATTGTTAGACACAGTACAGACAGACTTCCATCGATAGATGCCGGGTATCACATTTAAGGTCGTCGCCCATTACGCCGAAGCGAAGCGCAGCGACCAAAGCGAAATGCTCGTCGCCGCTGTTCTGTCATATGGGCGATGCGTGGTCGCTGCTGTTCTGTCATATGAGCGATGCGTGGTTTCCGCGCTTCGGCCTAGTGGGCGACGACCTTTATTCGTCGTTCATTCAGGTCGAATAACGAATAAATTCTTATCCGAATGAATCTGGCTAGAATAACGGTACAGATTTATTCGCGAATAACGAATAATTTTTCGTCGAATAAAACCGTCATTCGTTATTCGCGAATAAATCTTGGGATTTATACGTATCCGTATTCGAATAAAAATTTAACCGAATAATGCCCAACTCTGGTGTCGGTGAAAAGATAAGTATTATTAGCAATAAATGTTTTATTATGAGTAACATCGAACCGTCAGTCATACTGTAGGCGCTGGGCGCTCGGAGAAGACGGCCTATGGTGCGGAGTGGCCCATAGGTGGCGTCGCTTAGATAGGAGTTCGGAACTAGAGAGACCGCGGAGAGTCGGCGTAGCGGTGTGGCTAACGCTGCTGATCAGCACGCGGGCGGCCCGGGTTCGATTCCCGGCGCCGATGGCGCGCGCTCTCTTTTTCCGGCTCCTACAATACAAAATGCCGGCAGTAGCAAATGTTTTGGAAATTTCATGACCTCCCCGAATTATATTACGGGACCTGCTCTGCACTGGGGCCCCATAAGGAGGAACCCAGCCATATATAACTTACGCTGCGAGCCTACGAGCACGCACCTACACTACTGCAGTTCTCCTCACTGATTCTACCCTTAGCAACGGGACAGCTCGACGCACGGCTGGTTGCTCGCCGGTAGGCGCTGAATACAGCTCCATGTGCAGCCCTGCCCTAAAGGGTAGTTGTTGCCCGTAATTTCCGAAGGCTCGCCACCCTTTAAGAAGTTCTCGCGCCTGTGGCGTACAGACGTGGCTCGAGTTATCGCTAACGAACCCCCGAACAGAGACTTTAAAAGGTTGATTCGTGAACTGATCTCCGAGGAAATTTGTCTTCGGCTCAAATACCAAGGCGACTCGACTTTCACTGACCAATTGTCAGAAAACAATTGTTATTCAATTATCTGCATTCTTCCCCGTTCAACTTCCTCGATTTCGTATTCATCGTCGCAATTTTATGACAATCTTTATTGCGCCAGGACGACTTTGTCAACAAGCTATCGATTCGAATCGATTGAACGATACTCTTGATGCTCCTCGTAATTGAATTTCGCGTGCAGAGCTCGTTACTCCGATGGTATTACTTAATAGGCTTTTATAGAATGGTCTCACGATAGCATCTCAAAGTATCACCGAGTAATATTGTCCCGCTATTTGCGCCAGATAATGCTGCACTTTACCCTGCTGCATTAAGACGAGGTTGTTAATGAGAATGAAAAGTGATTCCCAAGTGCAGGTTTCCTTATTATTGATATTTTTAGAAAAATTTTAAGCTGTCTCTTTTCAAAACTATTAAACGCATCAACGGTAAAACAAGCTTTAACAGAGACACGGGAATTCACGCCAGCATAAAGAAAACTAATTTTCACTTTAGAAAACAGTGTTCGTAACCTTTCTACTTTCTTATTCGTCTGCCGGAGGCAGGGGCATTGTGTACACAATTTATTCTCCCTTTACACAGACCACGGTGGAAAAATAATGCATTTATTATGCAGCCAATTGCGGTGATACCGTTGAATGTAAATTAACTTTGATGAAGTCACCAAAGAAGCCACGAGTGGCTTTTATGAGACCTCTGCATTAGTAAATATTCCGCGTCAGAAGAGACTAAAAACTGAGGACGTTTGTCACTTTATATTAGTAAAATGTCTAATATAGTGGAATTCAGAAGATCTTATAAAATGAAATAAAATAAAAATCATCGAATTCATCAAACTTGCACCGAATTGAAGGAACTTGGAAAAATGGTGTTACATTGCAGAGAATTATTTATGCACGAGGTGGGCATTAAATGGGCGACACTGCGCGTTCCAATTGCCACAATGGTATCGGGTGTCTGAATTACACGCCACATACATCTGCCGGAGTGGAGGAAAATGTAATTTCCGAATTGTCCTCGCATTGGTATCCCTCCTGATTGTGGAATCGTAAAGTCCACCTCGTACATTTCCCAAGTACTTGTTCCACGGTGAACCAAGAATTCTTGCGGAAGTTCTATCAGCGTTTGCGGAGTGAGCCAAATAACTTTCCCCCAGCGACGACGTCCTGCACACCGGCGTCCTCGGCGTCTCGTCACACGTACACGTACGTGTGTGTTATGTGTGACTTATGGGTGGGCCCTTTCCGAGCAAGTGAACAACCAAGAGTCAAGCTCCCCGGCACGACGTCCGTGAAGAATGTTAAGCCGAGGAATCTATCCGTAAAGAAAGTCTGATCGTAAGAAAGTCGAGCCACGATCCAATAACACTGCCGTACCCTATAACCCCTCCTTTTCTTCGTTTATGGGAATCATGATAGCATTTTGGCGCTTTTAAACAGACGATACGCGATCTCGTAGGCCATGAGCGATTGCAAGAGACGCTTCTAAATATACCTACATGCACGTGTTCCAGTGCCGAGTTAGTTTTCTATCATAAATAAGCTGGCGGTTTCCTACGAAATTGGTGAAGAACGATCATAGAAACGGGAGATTGGAATGTCAGTTCACTTGCAAAAATTAAAATACCGTGCTCTCTTAATTAAATCCACGTTATTGTTCAAAGCTCCATACACTGGGGCTACATCGTCTCGAATGTATTTAATTAACTATAACCTCATTATTATAATCTGGCTGCTGGAGAATCCCCGATTTCCAGATCTCATGGCCTATTTGCGCTTTCCTGGCGAGCCCGCCGCTGGTAATAGGATTTCCCACAATTATCCGACATTTTCGAGTCGTGCAGATGGCGAGAATTTGGTTCGGATAATTTAAACGAGCCAACTGCTAATGGGATCCATCGATGCTCTACGTCGACCTCCTGTCGACGCAGGATTCGAAATATTTTCAATGGCAGGATATGGAAAAAGTTCTACCAATTGATTCAAGTTATTTCAAAACGCGAGTGAAACTAGCATGAGTGAAAGCAACGGAGTCGAACAACCTGGGATCAGATGTAAGAAAACATTGCGGTCTAACAAGGTTTGTGGGCGATTGAGCAAACACTGCTTTCCGTTACGATTACGATGTTATAATAAGCTCGATAATGATATAATAAGAGCGAAACGTGATTCGTGTTAAATGTTTATGGACAGGATTAGTGGAGGTGTAATCAGTCCATAAAATCTGATTGAAATCACTCGCGGAAACAGAATGCATTGTACCGTGCGGTTTACGCGAAACGCACTAAATGTGGGAAAGCCAATAAAACAGAGTGAATGGTTATTAATAATGAGTCCCGAACTATAATTAGAAATATGTGCGGTAATGCATTTATCGCTTAATACGTAATCGATGCTATTCTAGGGATGGGTACAAACATATGCATACAACTGAATCAGCGCATTTAATGAGCGTATTGCAGATACCTGTGCATTGCCGCATTTATCGAGGTTTCCTCTACTTAGAATATAAAGTACAAGGAGGAGAAGAATATTTTACACCGCTCGTGCGGCTGCAGTCACGAGCATCTCGAAATTTTCCATTAAATCATTGCCGGGAATGTGATGATAGAGTGGGACGGTTCAAACAAACGAATTCAAAGCAAATAGAGTGATCCTTTCGAAATTCCTTGATCAGATAGGAGCTTAGTTTCAATCAGTCGCCAGATACGGGCGCCGACCGCTTTGCTATAGATGCTAGCTCAGCCTTTGCACATGTATTATTCCAAACCACCTGAAAGCTTTTCGTTGTACAAAAGTGGGCAAAAATCTCAAAAGCTTTCGTGCAAATCGTAAGTCATTGGCCCGGCCACAAGCCCGTCGATCGCCTTACCGGGCGCGGGACGTTTACTCAGTTTCGCTCTTGCGAAAAATTAAAGAGCCGAGGAAATCCTATTATCGGTCTCTTAAAGAATCGTGGCCGTTTCAAAGGAACCGTCAGTCGCAATAAGTAATTGAAATTCGTGCCGCAATTACGGCCATACTTCCCTCAGCACGATTAATACATTTCTGGGCATAATTTCGAGCGAGGCTCCGCTTCGTCCACTTTTTTTTCTCCCCGCAGAACGAAACGTGAAAGGGGACTTTCTCGAAAGAAGTTAAATAACCTGTACGTATCTTTTCGTGGCTATAATGGAGTACAAACGGTCGCGTTGTGCAAACTCTGATTAAGTCCCTTTTTACTCGGTGGGCAACGGTGAAAAAGAAGGGTGGAATTCCTGGCAGGAAATGGAACGGGGATGAAAGGAAAAAAATTAAAAAAAAAACTGCTACGTTCGAAATCGGAGGAGAGGCAAAGGCTTTAATTGGGAATGAAAAAGAGGGCGTTGAAGGCGAAGCAGATGAAAATGAAGAGGAAAGAAAAAAAAGAGCGAGGATAGAACTACCTGTTAAATTGAAAGAAAATTAAATTCTTCAACATGCTTTCCGTCGCGAATGAATAAAACATTCCTTCGGCAACTTTCTTGCCTGAAAGGACGTCCTCATTCGCGTTGAAGAATCAAATTTCACGCGGACATATCTTAATAGCTGCCCCCGCTTTACTGACGCGAGGCTCTACTCTAATGCTTCACGATCCGCGCTTCAAGTGCAGAATAGAGATATTTGCATAAGCCAAACGCCAAGTTTGACCGATCAGATAACGCCCAGAGCAATAGTCGGAAGTAGCAGCTCCACTGGATAGGATGAACTATAAGTCTGTAATCACGTGGAGCCGACGTAAGTTCAATTTGCGGAAGTAATTAGTAGAAAGTCGTTCCAATTCACCGCGCAGTAACTTTGTAAGAATGCACACAGATATACAATGGCAGGCTCCCATTGATAGTGAAATCATTCGAGATGAGACGGTACAGAGCAGGCAGGAACCTATTATACCGTGCTTCTGTGTCAAGTTTAATGAGAATCCACGTACGACGTTGGCTATGAACTTCATGACCTATTCGGGTCGCAAAAGTGTCTACAATTTTTCATAGAATTTTAAATGAAACTGCGGAAGACAATAATTGCACCCTTTTCCCTTTCCTGTACAATAATTACCACCTTTGTCCATTCTGACGAGCCTCTCTATAAATCGCGATTCTAATTACTTTCCGAAAGATAGGCTATAAGACCGTCCCCAATCTTTCATCAAGATTTGCTTCGTTTCGCGTTAGATTATAATCCGCGCCTTTTGTTCGCGGTATACATTAACCGTGTGCAATAGGCGAATCGCATTTGGAAAACTATCCCGTAAGCTGGATGGCCCTCAGCGGTTATTGCATTATCGCGTAAATCTTTTAATTAGTGACTCGGAATCACGCGAGTTATTAATGTTTCTGGCGGCGTTAATTCCATCCAGGGACAAATTGCCCGGGCTCCCCCATTACGGCCGCTAAAAGCAAAGTGGATCCTCACAAATCGCGGCTTTGCTTCCAACTCCTGGAACAATATCCCCGGAATGCTAATGTTCTTACCATGCCGCAGAATTTTGTCAGTCGATATTAGACCACGGGCATTTAGATTAACGACAACGAACAGTTCCGTGCAACTGCAGATGTCCCTCAACAATCGGCACGAATCACGGTATGTGCTTTATTGTACCAACTTCGTTAGAGGAAGAAAAAATTCATTAAATGCCCGGGGATATTGTGCAATACACGCGTATATTGTTACAGGCTAATATATGCCATGCGTGCAGCCTGAATCCCCATTTCATTATCGATCCTCTGGAACAGTGTCTGGAGATATCAGCAGGCAGCGCAGCAGCTGTACCGAGGCCTCGTGAAATCGGAGCGATCGGACATTACGCGTCCGTTAACACGAACCTAGGTACGAAGCGGGCTTAATATATGATTTACGTCCGTGCTAAACCTCAAGCTCGTAGATCCTAGGTACACAGACAACAGACGGAACCAGAGGCGGGGGCGATGAAGGAGAACCGATGTTCGCTCGTCATCGCTATCAGACGTGCGGCATGAAAACTATTTCCGGTGAAATTGCATGCCTTCCGGCGCGGGGCCGATCTTTCATTGCCCGCCGCGCAAAAGTGCCGCGCTCTCGTGCTGGGAAAGGCAATAAGATCGAAAAATCGTTCCGCGATTCGGACGACGGGAGCTACAGAAAACCAAGCCGGACGAAAAGTGGATGGAATGTCGACGGATGGAACCGCGAGGGACAGAAGAGAAAGGGAGGGAAGATCGTGCGGGGAGAGCATAGAAATGTCGGTCTCGTAATAATTGCTCTGTTATGGTTATGTAAACAAACTCGTTTATGGCGCACCGGGCCTTAAATCTGGTTTCCGCCGGGCGTCTCGTTACTCGCGGCAAGGAAGGAGGAAGAATGGAACGGGGAAAGAGGCGTGCGATCGAATGAGCGATTCTCATTCCGAAACGATCGGCGTTTACGCTCCTTTCGCTTCTGTTCTTTGAATTGTTTTGCCTTTCTCTCGGCGATTCGCCGTAGAAACGGTGGAAATCGCCGCGCTTTCCGCCTCGGAACTTGACGCTCGCAAGAAACACAGCCGCCGCCAATCGGGGAAAAAGGGGGATAGAGGCGAGACGCGCTGACTTTCTGAAGCGGTCCCAGCTGTGTAAACGTCTTGACCGTGGGGACGTCTCGTTTGAAGGAACTTTGCTAATTCGAGAATCTGTCAGAATGCTGAACTCGTTTAAGAAGCTCCTCGGGGCCGCGGTGGGTGGGTGGGTGGATTCTGGGAGAACCTGGTATTTATGTATCAAGAATGGCGGGGTAGTGCGAAGGAGAAATGAATTTCAAGTCCCACGCGAAGCGCGATGCATTTATGCATAGCTCGCTCAGTTTTTCATTCACTTCCTTGGTTATGTGCCTCTGATTACCTATCCGTTCTGGTTGCGGATAATTCTCCCCGTGGTCGCGGGTAAAAGGGGTTCGTTGTAGTCGCGAAACGACGCGGCAGAGGCAGAATTATCGTGCGAATAAAGAGCAACGCAACAACCATTTCGTAACGCAGCACGCCGGTGCCAGGGAACGATCGGGCAAAATTTATCGGCTTAGCAATTTTTGCCACACCTATTGTAATCACTCCTGCGTTCTGCAATGGAAAGGCATTTCGAGCTGTGTATCGCGTCTTCCTAGAGACACCGCGGTGAAACGCACATAGTTTTCAGCGGTGCTCCCCGGTGAAAAGAGTGATACGTTCTCGGGAATGCGGGAGAAACTGCCTCGAAACGTGGAACACGCCAGAAGGGTAAGATACAGCGGAAAACTCGATGAACTTTTCAAGGATTCCACCCCCTGATTTACGACGTCGCGAGGCACCAGGTGAAACGCGGAACTCACTCGAAGAAATCGCGATATAAGGTCGTGTCGGTCCCAGCGTCTGTGAAATCAGTCTTGAATGAAAAAAAAAAACCCGTAGTACAATCGTGTTGATTACCGATGTTGCACTGATTAACCACGCGATACGTGTTTAACATCGCAATCCACTACCTAATTAGACCACAACGCCGCGTATAATCTAGCCGCCGTAGCCACCTTGCGCTTAGTTAAGGCTTCGGGTCGTATACACGCGTGCATGATCCTGCACGTCACTTTGACAAGTGGGAAATTAGAAGCAGGTTTAATATCGTCTTAGACATATCTTCGAATCGTTCAACTTTTCGTCCTGAAGCATTGTGTAATTTAGATGTTTCTGGTGATATGAAACGACGCGGGTTCCACGGAAATGTTGTGTGTCTCGCTCTGAAATAAAAATTCATGGCGAGATCAGCTACGGATAAAGTAATGTTGTTTCACTGGGGACACATTGTAACGTCCGTTACAATAAAATGCCATTCTCGTTACGAGATCAAAAGGACTTAAAGAAGCAGGAGATTAGATGGAACGAGAGTACGACATGGTCTGAGGACAAAGTACATCTCGAGCAGGCATCTCGTGCACAGCTTTTGCCGAAGCAAGATTACAGCATCCGTTTCTCCATTTATTTCTGCCGCCGCGCTGCGGAAAATTGCCGGCAGGTTGCACAAGGTCCTGTGGCAGTTCGAATCCCGACGAAGAGAGATTTCAGACTTTACGATCTCTCGCCGCTCTCGAAACGATCAGGAGCTAGGCGCGAAACGTCGATGATGGTCACGCTCGTCCAAAACTGGTACATTGGCCCGACTAATTCTGCGTTAAATCGTCACGAACAGTACGAAACTGGCAAGAAGAAGATATTACCAGAGTCGATCTTAACGACAAGTCAAAACACAATGCGTGGAGTTATTTCTGGACCACTGTGTCCGGAGCAATTTAAAGAAACGCGACTTTCACCTTGCGAAAGATTCGCAGTGGAGTACGAAAATTGCAAAACAGTGGTCAATCACGCGTGACCAAATTTTATCTAATAGGATGTTTCAGATATCTTTTTCTCGAATCAGCTTGATAAGTTCAAAAGAAAGACTCTTAGCATGTACACACGACGTATAAATCATTCTGCAGAGGGTGCGACTAAAGTCCCTTACAGACACTTCTGAAGAACCTGCCTACGCAACGCGATACACGGTCTCTGCACAGATGTGGAAGAAAAATTGTCTGACCTTTATCCCGTTTCCGGAACACGTGAGGCATAACTTTGCTCCTCGCTCGCTTACGACGGGCTACAGTTTCTCTGTTCACGTGACGCGGTTTCTGGTTAACCGTGTATCGAGAAATCGGTCTTTCCCAGACAGACACAGCCACATCGAGCACGAGGGTAACGAACCGAAAACGTAAATCGCGCCGTTTAAAGCACCGGATGCTCGTGGCGACGACGACGTCGCTAAAGTGACGAGACGCCGCGACGCCTTGCGCGGCGATTGCCTGTTCCATCTGCTGCAAAAACGCCCGCCGAATTTCTCCTCTATTTCGTCCCGAGACGCGACGGAGAAAGTAAAAGCGAATGCGTCGCGAAACAGAAATAACGCGGGCAGGATTTGAACGAGCCTGTCAGCTCGAATTTGCGACGGAGCGGGTTATTTTGCGTGCGATTTTTCACTAATTCGGCGATATACGTTATTCATGCGCGTGATTCCGTAATCCATCTACAATTAGTAAAACAATCTGCACGGGGCAATCATGGATTAATAACCGGTGATTTTATAACAGCCGCTGGATCGTAAACAATTATTGCATATGTTCCGCGCAACGCAATACACTTTACGAGCTGCATCAACAAGCGTTACTTTACGATACAATACAGATGTGCAGATGTAACAACTGATAATTGCAGAGCCCCGTTGTAATCAATTAAATATAGAGAGTAATCGATGTGTTTCGCTGGAAGCATCGATATCTGTTGCGATAAAAATTCTTTCGTATTCGCTGAACACACGATGCTGAAAATCTGTAGTATTTATGCGCCAAATTGGTTATGATCGGTTGATCGAAAGCAGATATTTCTCGATCAATGTCACCCGAAGAATCAAGCCACCGGAAGCTTCAACATCCTGCGGACAATATTTTCCTCGCACAATAAAGCTGCAGACTTATCGGAGAATGCAGTATAATTAATTAAACAGTCCGGGGAGCAAGAATTCATTGTCAGCGAGCGGAGGAGATCAGGACCGAAATACAACGGCATTCGAGAGAGATTCCTATCATTATTTAATATGAAGCGACGACACCGAACAAGTGCAAACGACCCAGGGGATAGGAAATACGTCTCAGGGTGGAAGACAAGAATCATAATTTAATCCGTAATATCGGGAAATTGCGAGCAGGAATTTCATTGCTTTAACTACGCGGGTAAATAATATTTGTCAACCTTTTGTAAATATCAATAGACGACCAGGAAAGGATACCAGAACACTACAAGAAGAGAGACTCAAGCATCGTAGCTAGTAAGGCTCGAGGAACTTGAGACTCCTAGTGTGTATCCTAAGTAACGGTAACAACCATAAAACGTACAAACACCGTATAATAATTTAATATTTATTTTCCATAAAAAAATATAATCCTTATATACAAAAAAATATATGATAGCGGATGGAGGTCTGCGTCATCGGGATTCATCCTTATCAGTGGTGTAAACCGATGCTGGACAGTCCATGTCCGCCGAAGCCACCTCCGAAGCCACCCCCGTGTCCACCTCCGAATCCACCTCCGTATCCACCTCCCAAACCGCCTCCAAAACCACCGCCGCCACCGCCACCGCCACCACCGTGGCTCACCAGCACGGGATAAGATTCCTTAACGAGGACGGGGACCTTGACTGGGTATGGAACCTCCTTCTCAATTGCAACGGGAATCTTTACTGGCACGCTGACCGGGTAAGGAACCTTCACGGGTATTTTGACGGGCACGTTGTACGGCACTGGGACCGGCTTCTCCACTGGCACTGGCACTGCTTTCTCTACTGGGACTGGGTAAGGTTTCGGTATGTGCACGGGATACGGACGCTCCACGGGGATCTTGACTGGGACCGGGACTGGCACGGGTATGTTTCTCTCGACTGTGTACGGCTGCGGCACGATAACTTGGTTCTCTCGGTGAATCGTGATACCAGTTATGCGACCTCCATCGCCGCCGCCTCCGCCTCCGCCGCCGCCGCCACCTCCGCCGAGTCCTCCACCGAGTCCTCCACCAAATCCACCGCCAAGACCTCCGCCATAACCTCCGCCGAGTCCTCCTCCAAGGCTCAAACCGTGTCCACCTAATCCTCCTCCTCCTCCTCCTCCTCCTCCTCCTCCTCCTCCAAGGCTCAAACCGTGTCCACCCAATCCTCCTCCTCCTCCTCCAAGGCTCAAACCGTGTCCACCCAATCCTCCTCCTCCTCCTCCAAGGCTCAAACCGTGTCCACCCAATCCTCCTCCTCCTCCTCCAAGGCTCAAACCGTGTCCACCCAATCCTCCTCCTCCTCCTCCTCCTCCTAGGCTCAAACCACCTCCGTGTCCGCCCAGTCCACCATAACTCTCCAAGCCGCCGCCGCCGCCTCCTAAACTGAGCTCCAATCCTCGTTTGGTCTTTTCTTTCGTCTCAACGGCCGCTTTGGTCTGCTTGGTGTCGGTGGCAAGGGCCGTCGCCACCACGAGGGCCAGAATTATTAGATTCTGAGGGATGCAAATGTTATTAACCATATATACAAGTGCTCGCTGGCTTCTATTGTGTACGGTGTCTGTATGTTCCGCTGCGCGAATCGTTGTGTATGCTTATCAAACGGTATCCAGAGTGACACAGCTAATAAACTAATAGAAAGCGCGAGGTGAAAGGAAAACTAGAAAAACGACAAACGCGCGTGTGAAATGATAAAATTCACCCGCCCCGTTTGAACACCAACGTTCTCGATAAATAAGTCTCGACCGAAACAGAACGCTATTCGTTTGATTTACGTCCACGACTCTGACACTATTCGCGCGGTACGTGATGTAACGACTGCACGAAGGAGCGCACAATAGCAAAGGAGAATAGAAAACAATGCAGTTTCCCCTCGAAGAAGAAATCACTCGAGGACGTAACCATCTATCGTTAATAAACTTTCTCCGCCACCTTACGTAATCCCCAACCCTTTGTCAGTTCGGGAATAATACAGAGTGGTGTCGTATCGTGTCTGTGCGTGAAGAACCGCGAGCTCACCTGCGGAGTGCTCATGGTATCGTTCAGAGGTGCACACTGAAGTTACATCGCGCCAATCACTGGCATATATACCGGCACTTTCGCCGTGGCTACTGGCCCACTCCCCGGAAAATCCTACTCGTCCGCCGGCATTAAAGTGGACCGATTGTGCTACCACGCTGTGGGGCGTTCGGCGTTAAGCCGTTTTCCCACGGGCTTGATCACTACCGGATCCCCGGATCCGCCGCACGCGTAACGTGCCCCCGTGCGTTCCAACTGTTTCGATTCCCTCCCCTGCCCGCCCGCCCGGCGAGGAGGAGCCTGCAATTTGCCGTGCAACGATCGCCACGGCCGGTCTTCTTCGGCGTTTCTTTTTCTTTCACTTCGGAAGGAGCGGCGGCGGCGGCGATCGCGCTCGCCTCCGATTCCGACGTTCGCTCGTAACTCGTTAAACCATACCGGACATAATTCCGATCGAGCCACCCGACGCTTTACGCAATCGCCCCTCTCGCGATAGAAATTCTGTTTTTCGGATCTCTTCCGCGGCAAGGAAGAATCATATCGAACTCGTAATTCCGAGGAGGAAGTGGCCGTTTCTCGCGCCGCTCCCGATGCCAGCATTTCAGCGTGTTACCACGATAAACGTAACGTCGCTTGCCAGGCTTCGCGGTAATCTCGGACGGAGTAGATCAGTTCGAATCGAACGGTTCATAAGTTAGCCGGCGGTCATTAATGACGGTGGACGGGTACGAATTTTGCGATGCCGCGCGCAAACCCACTTTGCCGTGCCTCAGAAACACCGAGTTAAATCGATTTTATTGCACGCCGGAGCGTTTATGTAATACGAGAGATACGCAGGAGGAACGTAACGGCGGAGCATCGGTAGCGTTTAATCAAATATGTAACTGTGCAAGAACCGTATTTAACGGTTTAATATCGGGGCAAAATTGATCGATCGTTGGTTACGCATCCCCCGTACTTTCCTTCTTTCACCGGCGCAATGTTACAAAACTCGGCTCGTGTAATGCAGGCGGGCGCCCACTCACCGCCCATTACGCGATCACAAGAGGGCTTTGCGACAGGAAGGTTTTTGGTAACGCACGTAACACACCGGTGAAAATCGCCCGGTCGTTATCCTCGGTGGAAGAGAATGGAACCTCTCGCCGCACGCCTTCAGGCACCTACCTATTTCCGAGTTGCTCGGCAATTAGGTGTAACAGAACGCCGGCTTTACGCCGATTTCCGTCGGCGGCGTAATTAATTAGGAAAATCGTGGACGAAAACCGCGACACCTCGGCCGACTCGCGAAGGGATGCGACGCGCTAACTTTCTCCTCTTGTCTTGGACACGCACACACGCGCCACGGACTTAATTGACTGATTCCCGGCGTCGTGCTCGATGCTTAATTAAAAGATAGATCCACGATACGCGAAGGAAGTTGTTAGGCGTCACGGTAAGCGACAGCATTGTCGCCAACGCCGGCTTAATCACCGACGAGCGTTCCAAACGCTACTTAACGTTGCTGTCTTCACAGTTACGAATTGTACTCTCTTGGATCCCGTACAGGAAAACTAAGGCAGTGTGTTAGGGAACTGCAGTCTCGTGGAATTTTGCAGGAGATCTGGGACACAAATCTGAGGGAAGTGTAAGCTTCGCGATTAAGCTTCAGTTGTATTTAACTTTCTATCGGAATGTGTATCTGCTGGCGAATCGCGTCTTCGAAGAAGGCAGATTTAAGCTACTTTCGAGCAACAGGTGACTTATTTTTAAAAACGTTGCGACATCGTGCCGAGACCCTCTGCGGAGCTTGTTGCTTTCGCATCGTTTTATGGCCTGATATATCGCAGTTACGTATCGCGCATTTAAATACAGTAATAATCAATTCGTATGGCACACAAATTGGCGGAATCGATGAAATGTGGGAATATTATAAGCCCCGGCAGGCTGGTTTCAAATTATGAGATGAAAAATATCTCCGGACCCTGTCGACACCGGTGGCCATGTGCTGGTAATGAATAACGAAGCTACCGGCGACCCGCGTCGCTGTTTTCGCCTCTATACGGCAGACAGAAACTTTTTATTAAGACCAGTTTCACAATCGTTTCGCAGATACTTTGACATTAAACGTGGCTCTCACTCGAGCGTTACTAGCCCACGTTTTACCCGTTTCTACGAAATTAACGAGATTTAGCCAGGATTCGCTTTCGTTACAAGTATCGAAACATTCGATTCCGAAATACGCGTACCACCGGACACATTCGTAGTCACTCTAATCGGAAATGAGGAGCTCAATATCGAGCAAAGCCATTTAAACGCCACTGTTTGCAGTGACATTTCACCGAGACCGAATCGAAAGCTCGGGAAAGCCCGTTCATTAATGTTCGCGCGTATCTTTGCTGGATTCTGTCGACACGCTGCACAATGATGTAAAGGAGCAAGCAGCCGTTTCGCGAGGGCGACAAATCGGAATAGCAAGGCAGATAGGGCGGAGATGAAATTGAAACGAGAGAATTCCTTTATGATACTTCATAGGCGTCGCTCTCGATCGTGAATTACCTACGTTCGCTCAAAGAAAGGGGCTACAGGGGGAGGCCGTGGAAGGGCGCGAAAAGAAAAGGGCGTAACTAGAAAACGGGTTGATAAACACCTTGAGCGAGAACATCCATCCATATATTCATGAGAGCCACAGCCTGGCCGACTCGAAAGCCTTTCCCATTATTGCATAAGGTTACGTTTGCGGTCGGTGAAGCAGAAATGCAGACTTTGCGAAAATTCCGCTCGTACCGTATTTCTGCACGCTCCTCGACCACCGGGATTTACTTCGTGCCCTTAGACTGCATTTCCGTAACTGTCCTATGTCGATAATCAAGTTCGAAGGCTTCGATTTGCCCCGAGCGCAACCGAAAATCACCGTGGCCGAAGATTTTTTGAGAAGCGGCGCGAGTAGAGCAAGGAGCGTTGCGAGCACACGTTCCACTGAGGAGCACGAAAGCAGCGTTACCATATTCAAGAGATGCAGGCGCGAATAAAAGTAGGGTAGATGTACCATTTGTGGCCACTGCACCATTTGTGGCCACTGTCTTATTAATTCCGATATATTAAGTATTCTTAGTTTACTTTCATTACAACGAATGAAGCTGTCTAAGGGTGGGTTATGTTGGCAACATTTCTACTACTTTATACTGTTTTGTTGTCCCGTTTTATTTAATTATCATATGTGAATGTCCAAATCTTTGATAACTTTCCCCATCCTTGCAAATGGTGCTTAGCATACGACTGGTAAGAAAACAATTAGTTACTGTATTTAACAAGAGTATGGATGAAGTTTTATACATATTTATATTAAAAAACAAATATTTTTGAGATTTAAAAAAGAATTTCAACGATATGACCTCAACTCTAGTGGAATTAGGCACTGACCAAAAATGGTACATCGAAAATGAAATTGTACCATTCGTGGCCACGTAATGGCCATAAACAGTCCACGGTACAACCATTTTTGGTCAGTAGGCATTCTCATTAGCAACTTATCGTACAATACCTAATTATTGTAAAATTATTATACAATAGTTAGCGAAAAAATTCTTCTAAAGTCGAAGATTTTTACGATTCGTGAAAAGTCATTCGATGATGTCTTCAAAGAAATTCTTTTATGGCCCGAAAAGCAAATCGTAAAGCGAAAGCGGAAAGCAGTTGAACATTTAGCTGCTGTAATAACATCAGACAAATGGATGGAGATCATGTTGGCCAAAAAAACAGAAAAGGAGAACAAAGAAGAGGAGAGAATGATTAATAAAGAAAAAAGACTAGCAAAAATAGAAGAAAATAAAAAGATTAAAGCCATAAAGTTCGAAGAAAGGAATAAGAACAAAAAACAGAAAAAGCAAAACCTGTCGCTACCAAAAGAAAAAGTAAAAAGGATATTGGCAGTTAATATTATTTTTGTGCAGCAAGTATTGTATTATTTGTTCAGTAGTGAACATTTGTAATAAATTAAAAACTACAATTCTTACTGTGGGTCTTTCGTATTACCAATTCTATAAGTGGCCACAAATGGAAAGCCGGCTGGCCAAAAATGGTACTCTAGTGGCCACAAATGGTGCAAAACAGTCTGGCACGATAATATAATGATTTTTTAAATAATTATGTTTAAAACATTGTTCAACGTAGAATATTTTAATTATCTGTATATTTTGGATTACACTTATATATTCTTTACTTTTGTGTACGTATTCTTTTGTAAGTTATGTATCTGTGAGTGGTACGGAAATCCTTCAAGTGGCCACAAATGGTACATCTACCCTACCTGCGGTGTATCAATAATCGGAAGTATAATACGCAAGCGATATTACGTAATTGCGATATTACAAGTAGCCATAGATTTACGGCTTACTAGGAAGTAAGGAGTCCAAAGACCGTGTGGACAAAAATCATAACAAATATATCCCACACGTAATACGATCTCGAGCAGTTAGCAAAGTTCCGCGTACGTAATGCTACGCAGTCGCCCGTACTGTAAAATAAAGATTTCACTTCAGTAGATTTTAATGTAAAACCGTTTCCCAATACGAACATTTTCCAGCAAATAGCCGAGTAATCGAAGGTGCGGATCAGTAGCTTCCGTAGTCTGTATTCAGCTGATTTTTGAGGTGACAGTTATAGGTACACTAGGATCGCTCGCGAGTTTTAATTAATTATTAATAAATTCTTCATATTTAATTCATAAAACTATTTTTTTTTTAATGAAAGAGATGTTAAATAATATTATGATTCAAACTGAAACAATTTTTAGGTTACACAACACGCGAAATAATTAAATGAAGTGCGGTTATAATATTAAGGTGGCAGTAATTGGGACACCTACCTATATTTGCAGAAGTAAAAAATTAAGGAGAAACCACGAATATCTGTGGATGTGAAATATACACGGGCTATAATCGTAGTAAAATCACAGAAGCGTGCAGATCACGTAGTTTACGGATCCTAGCACCTTTCACGTGTTTTAATTACTTGGTGGCAAACGTGGCATAATAGTAGCGCGCAACGTATTGCTGCCGGCGTAGAAATTACAATTGGTCGCAGCAAAATCGACCACGTCGTGGTTTCGATGCGTGTTATTAGCTTCAAATTCAATGAATGAAACTGCAGCGTCCACAAGCTAATAGATTCCCGCCACGAAGGTTCGCGCAATTCCACAGACACGCGCGAGCCACGTTTCGTCCAATTAATGCGCGCGATTACGTTTCGCTGTGCGACTCTTTCTTTTCGCTATGACACCTGCCAGGGTATCGGGGCAACGATACACCCGCGCATTTAAGAGAAGCTCGTTCGAAGCAGTCGCTTTCGCATTCGCCGTGACGCGTTTCCGAACTTCAATCGAGAGACTTCGTCATCGTATGGAAATCGGTGGCTAGTCCGAGGAGATTGCCCCGGAAAATCTCTATAAATTCATCGAAAACGATTTAATCGCGCAACGAAAGGTGAGATGGGAACTATCGACAAACATCTTCCTGCCAGTTCCCGCTTCGACTCGATCGAGCCCGATCGAAGCTGTAGTTCCGGCCCATCGTAACGCACCAGGCCCTACCTGGCTAGGAGTCAAATCAATATTTTCAGATTCAAATATGGAGATTCAAATTCAGATATATGGAAATGTATTCCCGCCGATAAGCCTGATAAACCACGGGTACGCGGGATATTCTAATGCTTTCCAACAGCCGAGATCAAGGTACAAAGTCATCCGGAGATTAACTGCGCCCCTGGGAGCTCCGAGTTGATAACCAAAAATCGTTGCGCGTTCATAACTTGGAGCCGGGCCGCGAATGAACCGCGAATAGTGCTCGCCCCGAGTACCGATGGTATCGGCTGTAACTGTTACGCCGGGAATATACTATTGGCTTTTCCTTCGAGGGATACGGCTCGTTTTATTTTCTGCGATCCGTTGTCCGTTATAAATTGATGATCGTCTACGTGGCCGTTTCGAGAGAGTTACTGCGCCATACCGTGGAACTCATTAAAGGATGTTAACTGAATTTAACATGAGGGGCGAAGGAACGTTTTATTTCAAATGAAAAAGTTCACGGCGAAATGTAGGTTAAACTCCCGCACGCCCTACCAGCTGGAGGCGTAGTTACTATATCTATGCTACGGTGGAAAGAAGGTGCAAAGACACGAACGATGTAGCCCCAGTGTCTCGAAGAAGCCCTAACAGTTCCACTCCCGCTTTAATTAAGCTCTTAATATTAATGAAGCTCTCGAGGATGTGAGTACGGAGATGTAGGAACGCATTGTGGACAGTAATCGGATTAAAAAGAGACACCGGAGTTGAATCCGTATTAGTTGGCCCCGGCTAGCTCTGATGGTTCATCCCGTAATTGAAAACTCGGCGACTAGAGGACTGTAGTAAGTAACGAGAAAGTTCGAGGCCAATCGACGTGTAATTCCGACAAGTGCATCCACGCCATCGAAACGCAGTTACAACTTTTTCTCCGTTTTTAAACGACCATGGAATTTCGAATGACTTCGAGCGGGAACGTTGAAACAACGGGGACAGTCGTCCTTCGGAAAGAAATTAAGAATCGAACGACGGGGACGTTCTTAAAGGATTTTCCGTACAGCTGGGTGCAGAGGAAGCTTCGCAAGCTCGAGCAGTATTAAGGAAGAAATTGAACGAAACGCGCAGCAACTTGCTAAATCTTGGCTGACAAAAGCTGACGGAGGAAAGCGTCGTCCATGACGTCGTTCTCTTCCTTTCCTTCTCCCAACTTCCTACTCCGCAACAATTTCATCGGCACGCTCGAGTTGCCCGCCGGACTGGCCGTTGCGTCCCCTATAAAAGCGAGGGTAGACCATCGAGGATTCAGTGTGCTCACTGTCGACCAACATGAACAGCACAGAGAAGTTGAAAGTGAGTAGCTCCAGTAAGACAGCCACTCGAAACCCCTTCTCTCGGGACTCGAGCCACGCAAACGAGGCAGGCGTAATGGCCGAAAATTCTAACGCGTCACAGCTCGAGATGCAATCGACCAAATCGCTTAAAGTACAATCGACAATTACGCGAATCCCCCCCCCCGCATTTATCATACAAGTCGCGACCTCTTCGTGACTTATCGCTGCGTGACAAAAGCCAAGTTCCCAGGAACTTGAAAAAAATGATTAACCCACAACTAATGACCTCTGATTTATCATCTTCAGATCCTACTTTTCTGCGGCCTGGTGCTGTCAGCCGCGGCCGGGGAGACCGGAAAGACCGCAGAGTCGAGTGTCCGGCCACAGGAGCAGAAGACGAAACGCGGTTTGGAGCTGAGCCTGGGCGACCATGGCTTGGGTGGAGGTTTAGGTGGAGGCTACGGAGGTGGTTACGGTGGAGGTTTGGGAGGTGGACTAGGAGGCGGCCTAGGAGGCGGTTTGGGTGGCGTTGAGCACGTATCCGCGGATCACATCAAGGCAGTCACGGTCACAAAGACCGTCGCCGTGCCACATCCGTACCCAGTTGAAGTCGCGAAACACGTACCCTATCCCGTCAAAGTACCAATTACTGTGCCGATCGACAGACCAGTCCCTGTCCATGTGCCACAACCTTACCCAGTAACCGTCGAAAAGCCAGTACCTTATCCAGTCGAGAGACCAGTACCTTACCCTGTGAAGGTTCCAATCAAGGTGCCCATAAAGGTGCCTGTGCCGGTCAAGGTGCCGATCAAGGTGCCGTACACGGTGGAAAGACCGGTGGGCTATCCCGTTAAAGTGCCCGTGGTCGTGAAGGAGGCAGTACCGATTCTCGTGCATGAGCATGGATTCGGCGGCGGACTGGATGGCGGACTCGGTGGCGGACTCGGTGGCGGATACGGTGGCGGATTCGGTGGTGGCCACGGAGGTGGACTTGGAGGCTTGGGTGGACACGAGCTCGGCGGTCTCGGCGGCGGTTATGGACATTATTGAAGCTGAGGCTTCACCTCGAGCAGGTTCGAAGCCTTTGACCTTCCGCGTCTTGTTCAACCATCGCCACAAGACACACGACAGTCGATTTCGCGACGCTGGACCCCCAGGCTCGCGAGACCGTCGGCTGTTCGAACCTGAACGGCTTCGCGAGCAAGCACGCCGTTCGTAGTAGACGTCAGTCGAATGCACCAATATTGTATTCACCGTGATCCCAACCTCAAATTGTACTGTATAATATGTTTTTTTGTAAATGAATAAAGCGATATTTTTTTATACATAACAATGCGATTACGTAACCTGGGGACGCGTGATCGCTCGGGAGGACGGAAACCGTGTTAACGGTTACGCGATCGAGAGGAATCGCCTCTGAAACTTTCACCGATTAATGTTACGTTATGAGGTATATACACGTGTTCTTCTCGTACGTGAAGGTATCGGGGAGAGAAAGACATGTACGGTTTGCACGGTCGTTAAGGTAAACGGTGCCGCACGGAAATTATAAGTCGGGAAAGGAAAAACGAAGTAAACGGTGTAACTCGTGGAAATCGAGTATCGTAAAGTTTGATGACGATTACGTTCGCCATTCCCTTTAAGCAATCTCGGTACTTTCGACATGCCCCTGGTAACCCACCAATTACGATACATGGTACGTGCTCGATCGAAAATTCGAACGAAAAATATAACGCGCCTCTAAAGACCCCCTTTAACACTTTGAGTGCTGAGCACATTTCGAGCGTGGTCCCTGCGGGGATCAAAAGTCGACAAATTAATAAATCGTCACTTGCGGAAACTTATGCGTCATCCAGATATGGTGGGTGTACTCAAAGTTTTGATCCAGCTAGTATTCGGTGTTTCCTCAAAATCTACAATGCACCCCTTACTAGTAAACGCACGTTTACCATTCAGACGTAACACCAACCAGTCGCTGTCCTCGCAAATGAAAATAGTAATTCAGCGTAACCGCGAAGCAAGTACTCTTTTCCCCCGTAGCCTGGTTTCATTTCCGCGTGGAGCACGCGCGCCCGCGCGCCCGCCAATCTGATACAAGCTGGAAACTGAAAGTGACTCCGGGACGGATAAACGGACTTTAAAATCTCGGAAAGTGGGTTTCGCAGACGTCGAAAGTGCAACACTCGAGTCGTTACACGCGCCTGGAGCTCGAGGAATTATAGAAGCGCATCGTACGTTAGCAAACCGCGGTTTGCTTGGTTCAGCGAATTCGCCGGGGATGAGGAGAAGTGCTTACGACAATTTCGTACCATTGACGAATACCCTCCGCGAATATCCGGTCTATCGACCTTGTCCAACGATCAAGGGAAATTGCATCGATGCGGCACAATCGCGTTTCACGCCGCCGCGTATCGATCGCTAAACTATATTGGGCATCGTGCTCGCCGTTGTGAATTATACACTGGATCGCTGAAGAACTTATCGCCGATTACGAGAAACTGATAATTACGATATTCGATAATTGCGAATCGGACAAATTGTGCTCAATCGGCGAAATTGATAGTGACCATTTATGTACCGTCTGCTTCATTTGCTTCAGGTAGTACATTAGAAAAAGTACTATAAAGCATGACAAACATTGCTCCCCAGGCTGCTTAACAAAACAAATGGCAGCGAATTTTCATGGGAAACGAAGTAAGCCACGTGCATTATAAAAGACCAGAAAACTTTATTGACTCCCGTCTACGACGAAACGACAGTTTTGAAAGAGTGCTAACCGATGCTTTCGCACATGCCAGACATTCGGTTAGCAAATCCCGTTATTTAACGTGCTTGAAGCCAGGTAATCATATTTAATGGCCTAGGAAGTTCGCATAAGAGGGAGAGAGATTTCTTCGATTAGTCGGGGGCAGCATATGGATGGCGTTCGGGTATAAAGGGGAACCATGCAAATACGAGGTTCCCTCGGTCGTAGACGGCTGACTATGAGGGTGGAGTGAAAAAACTTTTTTTCGATGATCAATTTCTAATAGTGCGGAAAAGTTGTCTACTTGGCCCAATAAAACGTGGAAAAAATTTCAGCCCGATCGGATAATTTCTTCTGTGTGCACCAAAGGCCTTAACTTTCAAAATTTTAGTACAAAACTTAAAATTAAAAAAAAAAAAATATATATATAATATACAAAATACATAAAAAACCAATTAAATTATTAAAAAAACGAAAAAAAATATAAAATACAAAAAACATGGAGCCCGACGTACAGCTACCTCCGCGTGGTTGGTTCTGGGCCACTTGTTCCGTTAGGAAAGTGAGCGAAGAGCTGCATTTTTTTATAGTTTACAGTGCCATTCCTATCGTTCCGAAACCAGCCACGGGTGTTTCTTTGCTTCATTTACGCAACAAATATAGTCTTGGGTATAAAAAACGGTAGAATCCACCAGCTGAAGAAAGTTGCAGTTTCTTAAGTTTTGTACTAAAATTTTGAAAGTTAAGGCCTTTGGTGCACACAGAAGAAATTATCCGATCGGGCTGAAATTTTTTACACGTTTTATTGGGCCAAGTAGACAACTTTTCCGCACTATTAGAAATTGATCATCGAAAAAAAGTTTCTTTCACTCCACCCTACTGACTATATCGATTGCATACCATACCACTATGAGTTTCCGTCAATTGTGACGTAAACGCTCCTTTGTCCGGATGCATTACTTTCCTGGTCTACCACTTTCGTTTGTGCTTTGATCTCGACGTCTCCGAGGGAACGCCAACATCTCCAGAAGGTTGCCGTAAATAGCTACTAGAAAGCTATCATTGACTGTGACTAATGCTTCCGATACCCTTCGACTTGTTACGCAATCCCTCTACCCCCTGCGTCTTTCGCGGTGTAGGTGATTATAAATGAATTAAATCCCCCCCGATTGGAAATGTGCATCAAGGGAAATGGAGAAGCAATTAACGGGCCCCACTTCTCTAAGGGGGGCAACATCTCGATTCCTTAAATATCCGATATTCCTTTTGCCTTCAGTGCACTCAGGATCTCGCGTGAAATCCCCTTCTAATAGCCAGACAGGAAAACTCTCAATTATTTATTGGCACGGCGCGGGCTGCGATTTCTACGCTTCCTTGTTCTTCAGAAATTGGCGCGAAATTGTCGAGCACAGGCGGTTCCGAGAAATCGGACCGTCCTGGCACCGCGATGCAGACGCGTCTGGCGGAATTATGCAACACGGTCTGGAGCGAGGTGTTTTTCGTTTTACAATTTAAAGGATCGTGACTTGGCGCCCGTATCAATCTCTATTGTGCCCCGTTGTCGCGAGCCACGGAACAGCCGAATAAGGAGGTCCTTTCATCTTCGCGCCACTTTTTATTCCGATGATATACGTGGAAGTCCGCGTTACGTCAGGAGCTTCCCACCAGGTGTACGCACCGATTGCAGCGTAACGTTATCGCGGAATCTCCGCGTGTTATTATTTCCGCCATTTACTCTGCTTTACAAGCGAGCCTCGCGTGCTTCTTTTCGTTCCGCGATCTCAGTTGGCGTTTAATTCACACACCCGGGAATTCCATTAATCCATCGTGGACGCTCTTACGTGTTGTGAAAGAATTACGACAGAACGCAGCTTTTTTTTATAGGGAAAGTACTTTTAAACTAAATCCTACCCACAATTGATACCAAGTATGTATCCCTTAATTTGCCGCTTACATCATCGCTATCTTTTTTGCCCGTCGACAAATTATACGATAACGAACGTGTATGTACAACCAGTTTTTATAATCCATAAAATGTTTCTTCGGTTGCAATCCGTTAGAGAAATCTCGATGAAAAAGTATAGCAGCGTGGCTCGAACAAATTCGAAAGCTATGATTGAGATAAAATGTTTTAACGCCAAAAGTACCTTTTGCTTCGGGCAGAGAAGCACGGGGAACGGTACCATTGCTGCGATTATTATCGCTAAACGATGCACGTATTACCTGGAGCGATAAAGTAACGAAGGAATGCAATTATGTACTAGAAACTACCACTTGCTACACGCATGAAGAAATACTCCTACTTCCAATTTCCCATGATCCCTTTTTTTTTCTAGCGAGTGACGAAATGCTATTATTCGTATATTCGCGCGCGCAGATATATTCCTCCCTTTCACTTTCTATGTAAACACGTAAACTTCGCGCGTCTGTCAACAAAGTCGAGCAAACAGAATCCACCATCTCGCGGGGAACGAAATTTCGCGGAACATTGCCAAACAACAGACGTAGTAGAAGTGTCCTCGACAAGGCAGATGCCGAAGGCTTTGTGCAGGCTTCGGCTAGGCAGGGCAAAGGTCTCTGAATCTCTTATGATTGCCTGGATAGTCTATTACGGTTTCAAAGAACAACCGTGACCCGTAAAACCGTAAATTCTGTTGAATTCCGGGGGGCGGCGGGCGACACGTCGCGGCGACGTGAAAGGAGTATGGAATCCTTCGTTCTACGCGATCCGTCACGTTCGTCGATAGACGAGCCTGTTTGCACGAGAAATGATCGTCAACGTTACGTTAATATTGGTACTGTCAACACCTGGGCGTTTCGAGTTTGCGTTTTACTCGTAAGTTTGTATTCCCCCCCGGTGCATCGGCGAGCGGGGTAGCATGGAAATATCGTTACGGATCGACAGCCGAGGAATAAACTAACCGAATAACAAATTAACTCCACCATCAAGGTTGCATTTAATCCTGCGCAAATGACTAATAGAGTCGCGATAATCGAGGAATTTACGGAAGAGCGTGTAGACATTCCAGAAGGAAGATAAAGGAGGGTAATTATACCGGGGCACCCCAGAAGAACAGTGCAACGGCGACGCACAGTGGTCCGACGCATAGAGGAGAAAGTGGAAAAAACTCATAGATTCAGCATTTCTCAATATTTTTTAATTATTTCTGTTTCATATTCTGCCTCAATGTAATTTTGTCCACTAAAAAAGTTGGAGAGAATTAAAATATGTTTTTTTTTAATTTTTTTTGAATTTTTTAATTTATTTTTAAACTTACAATAATTGTTTTTTGAACGGATTTTGTACTTGTACAATGTTTAGACAAAGTTGTCGAAACAAAGTACGTAAAATGATCGTTTTAATTCTTCAATAAGCATTTTGCATACGGTACAGACGGTGATAGACGGTGATGGACGGTAATTTTTTTTAATGGGAATTGTACCTCAAAATATGTACTTTCAAACCTTTCAAGTGTCGTTGCGGAGGTAGACGGAGGTACCTGAAAAAAATGGTGATTTCTAAAACACCTCGGTATTCTTTGAGATATTGCTATATTCTGACAACAGTTTCAATTCTGCCTCTTTTTGTCCTACACTATGTAAAAATGAGTAATAAAACTACTCCGGAAAAAACAGGTCCACTTAGTGATATGTAGAAATTTTGGCCATACTTCTTTAGTGCGAGTTTTTCCGCACTTGTAATCGGTTTTAGAGGCTAAGTGACAGGAAATGACCAATACATAACCGATAAAAAAAACATACCTAAAAAAACAATACGAAATTGTGACATGATTCTTTTAGGTTTTTTCCGCCTTTAAACCACTGTGCGACGGTCTGTTGTCTATCGTGTCGCGAAATTGTAGATGTAACTTTCGTCGGAAGCAGACTACCCAGAAATTCCTGGCGTTACGCAACGCGACGTAAGATTACTCATTTGAATTCCGCTCGAACCTCATCAACAATCTGTCTCACACGATGCAGAGTACCATCGACCTTTCCTGCTCCCCTGCAAAGCTACCGGCCCCCCTACCTTTTGTATCTCTTATTTGCATCGTCGCGGAGAAACTTTCCAAGTTCCATGGCACCGGAACCACCCATCGCGATCGAAAGTTCCCTGTGCCAACGCCGTCGCGGTTCTGAAAAATCTTTCCAACGGTGTACAGGTGTGTGTGCACGGTGCCGTAATGCCCCCGTGCTGCATTCAAATACACATGCGACGACAGAGTCGACGAGACTGCGCGCGTACCGTTTTCTGCATTTCCTATTTAGGTCGCGCAAGATCATTTTATGCGTCGCGATAAGTGCGCGCCGCTTTGCACGCCTACTGACCCAATGCTCAGCGTTAACTTCCGTACTGTTCGCGCGTCGCCTGAATTGGAATAAACACTATTTGCACGCGAATGCATCCTTTTGCTTTCAGAGCGGAACTAAACTAAACTACTTGAATAGTGGATTTCTTCGGTGACTTTTAATCATGAATCTTGTCGATTAATATCGTTACACAGTTGAATTTTTAATTTTATTTCGTGATTATCGATTATAAAGCAGTAACGAAGCTATAAAAGTGAATTAACAGTATTTAATATGATGGACTATCCCGTATGTACAAATTGCTTTTCACGTTGCTATTAAAAATACATTATGCGTACTTTAGAGTACTGAAACATCGTGTCGTGACAGCATATGACAATCGCGACAGAACTCTAAGATACGCAATCCTTCCTGTAGAGTAAAATTTTGTTTACAGGCACTTATTCTGTAATGAGCCTGGAATACGTACGAAGTTCCTAATACTAACAGAATTGTATCTCTATAGTTTTATCATTGCGCCCACTTTATCGTGCTTAATACGTATATGCGCAATAATTTCGCATCTGCTGAAGATCATAGACAATGTTCCCCTACTTTACAACTCCCTCTCTTATATCGCCTACATCGCGCGATAGAAATAATTGCCAAGTCGAAGAAAGTGCCTGCAACTTATAACGACTTTGCAGAATAAGGATACATTACAAAATCTCCTTCACATCGAAACTGTTGGAAGATCGCAATTACTATGTCTTGCATTCTCTACATATGACTTCGAATTCGAATATCTTAATTATGTTCATTATGTACAGACTATATTAACCAACATTCGTGTTATTAATCGCGTTAACTACCTTCTCGTTCCTCGCAATAAATTATATATCCACGTTTGCGTTAGCACTCGATTTAGTTTCATTCTCAACATTTTTCTCTTTAGAATCTGGAAGTGGCGTGTGATCACTTTCGATTACAGTACTTATATCACTAGTTGCTTTGGTACAAATGTTATTATCTTTCGTTATAACAGAATCATTATTACTATTCCCTGTACTAAGGCTTGTAGCGGCAGTATGCTTTAAAGCTAAGTACTCGTCCACCGAACCTAATGGATTTATCTCCGTAATTTTGTTGCTCGCAGTGTCAATTACGGGAGACGATGACGGGGAATTCGTGCTCGGAGATGTGCTAAGCCTAGAAAGCCGTTGACGTTCCCTTAATCGTTTACGAATTTCTGACTGTATCTTAGATTCCTTTATTACATTCTGAACATCGTCTTGCTGGTAGTAACGACTCGCCCACGTCTCAGTCCCGTTCAATTTCTGCCCGGAACGAATTTTCGTTTGAAATTTACCCTGCTCGTTCCGCGTAACTTGTTTATTCTTATTTTCGTAATTTTCGCCATTTTCTATATCATCCATGTCATCGCAGTAATCGTCTAAATCTATTATTTCATCTAAGTCGATGGACTTCTCTTCGTCTAATGTTACTTTGTCCGACGTGCCTGACGTTTCTACAGAATTCCGTTTTTTCGGTAATGAACTATCGCAGCCTGCTGTTGATTTATTATCATTTTTATGCTCATTTCCATTTAATTTTACGGTTTCCTCGCTCTTTACGCCTTTCGCGTGTTCACTTTCATTGGATGGCTTTGTTTTCTGCATATCCGCCTTAGAACTCGTACTTTTCGACTGATCTTTCGAATGCGACTTTTTCTTAACTTTTCGCCTCTTTCCATTGGACTTTAACTGAGTATCATTTTTTGGTGTATTATTGCTATGGACTCGTTTAGAAATCTCAGTTTTGTGCGTATCTAATTCTTTACAGGTCTCAGTCGAGTTTTCCGCGATTTTACTTTCTTTTGAATTTTCGATACTATCGGCATTATGTACATTATTTGCATCCCCATTCTTAACACCGTCAGTATTATTCTTCGCCTCTATAACTCGTTCATTCTCCAATTTTTTATTTATACGTACTCCGCTGTGAGATTCTCCTTCGCTATCGCTAGATAATAGCTCAATAGTTGGAGTCGGCTGAACCACCAATACTACATCTTCATCCTCGACAGTGCTATTCTGTTGAGCACCAATGATCCTTTCCAACTGTCTTCTGCAGCTTTCCTTTTCCTTCAATTCGTCTTGCTCAGTTTTGTCTATAGCATTCTCAACCGAGGTATCGTTATTCTCTGCAGACTTAGATGTATTTGGTATTATATCCTCCTCCTTTCTTATTAAAGCGCGTATTGCTCTTGCGCGCATTTCCAGTTCCAATAAATCCAACAAACTATCACCTTCCTTCTCTTTATTTCTTTCCGCATCTTCCTCTTTCTTTATTTGGACATTCTTGCAAACATTATCCGAAGCTTTCTTTTGATTAGTTTTATTATCACCCTTCATATGCAACTGGGATTTCCCTTTGTGTTTACCCCTATCTTTCTTCACTTTCCCTTTTCCCTCCTCCCTTTTAGAGATGTCCTCGTCGCTAAACCATTCCTCGGTGTCTGAGATAATTTCCAAAGAAGGCCCTGTTAGCATAAAAACGAATATGAAATACCTAATGGATTACGTTTCCATAGCGATTAAATCTTAATTTCCCACATACCTGAATCATCGGACTCACTGGTATCTGATGATTCTGCCATGCTTTTCCCATTTAAAATACTCAGTATGCGAGCTTTCGACATGCCGCTCAATTCATTGGCGCACCATTCCTCCAATTGTCCCATATCCATTTTCTAAAATATATTAGTGGATAGTCTATTTAAATACATTTTAGAGAGCCATCGTCGCATGTAAGAAGAATGCTAAAGTAATCATAATACAAAGGTAGGTTCAGAAAGTGCAGCTAACAAATAATAAACGAGAAAGACGCATAAGCTTGTTTGTCAAAGTATGGTAACAACAAGCCTACCTTTAATGCTTGAGGTAACATCATCTGTATTTTCTCTGCTTTAACAGATTTGAAAAGTTGACGAGCAAGTTCCCGTCGATCCGACAGATAATCTTTTATTGATTTTAAATCTCTCGCGTCTACTTCCTCGTCCGAGGATAGCGAGGAGGATGAACCAGATGAACTGGTGGCTTCCTAAAATGTCATTTTAACCCCTCGTTAGATGTTATGTTAGATATAACTTATTGGTTCGATACACCTGTTTCATTTCATACAAATAATGCTTGCAAACAATTGAGTTATATAAATATTTCAATTGCATAAAGAATTAAGCGAAATAATAATGCAAGGGACGTCAATTACCTCACTACTATGTGCACCCTTCCTAATTTTTGACATATTTGGTCAGTGAAATGTTTCGCGCGTAACGATTTCGTGGTTCGTACGAATACTTTATACAAATAACTCTCACTTTTAATCAGCTTCCCCTATATTTGACAACTATTCCCAGTTATTTATACCCGTAAACTTTACAGCTATTTGTCAAGAATAAAATAATTGTAAACATTAAGTACTGAAAACATCGCGCGACTATGCGGATACTATTCTAACTACATTGTACGCACGAACATTAGCATCGATAAGGTAGTGATAATATTCACAGCACAGACCAGGTATAGGATAGACTTATCACAGACCAGGTATAGGATAGACGGCTGTACTTCCGAAAACCGGTCAAACCCAATTTGACTGAAATTCTGCAAATAACTTAATTTTACCTAAAAACAATGTTTGCCAGAAGCGTTTTCTGCGACTCGAAAGTTAAGGTCCAAATTTTGCGTAAAATGTATTTTACCATTTTTGTGTCACTCCCTGCAATTTTGAAAACTTCCATCACAGACCAGGTATAGAATAGACCTATCACCCAATGTAATTTTCTGTCACCGGTTTGGGGGGTCCTAGGACCCCCTTACCATTTTAGTGTCGCATGCAACGTTACCGGTGAAGTCTTGAAACAGATTGTAATGCTACGCGTGATAGGAATTAAAACTAAATCTTATCGGACACATTTAAAATCTAAAACGGCCTGAATGTTACGACTAATTTCAAGAAACATGTTGTATAATTCCGTTTACTAATAAATTTTGATAGAAGCATAATTTGCACGTATTTCTATAAATTTCGATCAGAAATATTATATAAATACAATGCGTAATAAGCATTTGTACAGTCTCTTAGTTAGGTTATATTTTCTGTCACTTCGATGAGCGAATTTTCTGTCCTCGAAATGACAGAAAATATAACCTATATACTATACCCGATTTCCTAAAGTTGCGGCGTAATAATAATGTTTAGGAAGGATGATAAAATGTTCACAAATGTGGCGTAAAAGAACGAAATAGCCAATAAACATTTATTGTCATATAGCATATACATAGGTTATATTTTCTGTCACTTTGCGGCGCCAAGCATATAATAATCACGCGCATCCAGCCTGCGCATTTTCAGTAGCGGATTTGAGAAGCGGATTTTCTGTCCTTGAAGTGAAAGAAAATATAACCTATGTATATGCTATATGAGAATAAATGTTTATTCGCTATTTCGTTCTTTTACGCTACATTTGTGAACTTTTTATGGCTTAACATCCTTCCAAAATATTATTGTTACGCCGCAACGGTATATTTATGAAGTCGGTTATAGCATATAGGTTATATTTTCTGTCATTTCGAGGAGAGGACCACATAATAATCACGCGCATCCAGCCTGCGCATTTTCTCTTCTGCGGAAAATTGACTTGTGGTCCCAAGCGGGAGAAAAGTTATTTCATTAAATTGTTTATATTTAGTGCGATTATTACTAGGGACTATAGCCATAATTAATTATTTTATATCTCGAAGAACAGTCTTTAAAATTTTAAATAATTTGTTTAAGCCCCCCTGACATTCAATTGACTAACCTGTTAAGAAAACTATTAAAAATGTTATATTACGCGTCTAAATACACGCTTTTCTGACTTTCTTCCTGCCATAAAATATGGTAAGATCGCATTTTTCGAGTCGGTCTTACATATAAACGTTTTACAACATTTACGCTTGAGACAACTCAATACAGTATTTCCTCTAGTTCCTATCACTCTTCTAAATATGGAAACATAGGTATCAGGTTTACACAGGTTTCTAAAATTGTTCAGAAACTACCGACTCTTTATGACAACATGTTGGTCGGCACTTGGAAGGAATACAGGGGCATTAATATGCACTGTCCTCTAATAAAAAAATATTTTTTTTATATTTTTTCATCATTATGCAAACATCTGTATTGTATGTCAGGTTTTTCTACTAAAATGAAACCAATTACGACGCAGTTTGGTATGAGGAAGGTACGGCAAAAAATTGGTACAGAGAGAAGTAATATAATAACATTTCTTTAAAGCCCAACAAATAATACGATAGCGAACGTTCAGTCGAAATGCGGCATTTTTCTCATCGATTGTTGAGGTCCGGGCCCCCGAAAAGTTCGTCTTTCTTTTTAAAACAAATGCCGTTCCCAGAAACGCGATGCACCCGAAGGTAAAAATCGATACGACTTGAAATGTCTTGCAAGCAGAGCTCGCTAAATCAGGCGCTTGCTCTTAACGAATCTTTTCCAATTCGTAGCACTTGTCAAGTCAAATATGCCAATAACACTTTTCGCAAGCAGATGACTAGAACTTGACAGGATGTTAACAATTAAAATTGCACCGTCTCTAACATTCTTAAGTATGTACATCTGTATGTATGTATGTTCTAAGTAATTATGAGTTTGGTGCATCGGTTGAGTGCTGACAGACGTGAGACAGACGATGCGTTGATACATTGTCTCGCTCTCGTCTTTCGGGCGTCTGATACTGCATCCTTCACGTGCGCGGCGGGCCTGATCGCTTATTTATACGAAAAAAAATATTCGTGCCGCAGCTCGCTCGTGCGGCCAGGTAGCGATCAGTAGCCAAAAGCGGGAACGCGTGTTAGACAAAATCATCTATACTATTGAAAAATGAAATTTTTATATTTTCTATTTTATTTTCATCACAGTATTTGTAACATATTGTATGAAATTTTCCAGATGAAAGGAAAGCCAAACACGACGCCCTTCCTACAATTACCCCGATTGCGCATGAATCCGTTACTTATACTTCCGCCTCCTCTTTCTTCCATTAAGTGATAATGTAAAAATTTATTTAAATAACTTACAATTAGAATTTAAAGTATATTTGGAGACTAGTAAGAATGGTATCTGAAGAATACATTTCTGCTTTGATTGCATGTTTTTTATTGATATAGGTGCATTGAAAAAAAACAATTAAACCGTAAAAAATTAGTTTAAAGAGTAAAACTAATGAAAAAATTAAACCGTGCAACATAGACTTGAACTCGCACCCCAGGAAAACAAATTAGAATTTTTTTTAGAACTTTCACTCATTTCGAAGCCCAGCTATATTTCTGCCAATTCTGAGGCAATTCTTTTTACAAATGTCCACCGAACCAGAAGTGTAGATTCATCCCCGAAAGCAGTGTTCATTAGATTTTAATATATAAATAAAAAGTATTTCATATAAAAACAGTTCGTTTCTTTCAGCACCATCTCATGTGTACATACCTACTTGTCCCAATGACGTCGTGTTTGATTTTCCTTTTATTAAAAATATGTCACTAATTTTCCATAAATGCTCGAATAAAGACGAAACAGAGAATGTAAAAATTTAATTTTACAATTAGCTTAGCATATGCACACTGTACATACATGTTTTCCGCATTTAGCTACTGATTACTTGCTTTTTGTGTATGACTTTACAACGTTTATTTATTCGTTATTTTAAGTAAAATAGCTTAAGGTGACAGTAATTGGTTAGGTGTCAGTAATTGGGGGTTCTACCCTAGCTCGTCCGTGGACCGACATCGACATGCGAAAATCAGGCGCACGGAGAACGCAAGAAGACAATGTACATCACACTTTGTTGCCGCTGCCAGAATGATCGTTTGTCGCGTAAAGGACCTTCGTGCCGTTTCTCACTTGCTTTCATTCTCTCTTACTCCCTCCCATTTCATCTCACTCGCGAGTCGCGACATCCGTAAATCCAGAACCTTTTTTTCACTTGTGCTTTAAAAAGTACAATAGCTGTGTTCTCATATGTACATATCTAGGAATAATCAAAACAGACTTTAACGCAAGTGATACGCTCGGGTACTATTTACAATTTTTAAATCCATAAAATAGTTAATAAGGGGAAACGGCCAATCAATTTGTAACGAAACATAGAGTTTTAACTACTAATCCACCGTTCCCAAGTAATAAATAAACTATTGCAAAATATCCTTGGGTCCCGAAAACTACGAATACAAAATTTTACAAAAACGTTTGGATTCCTTGTTCTCAATGATGTATACGTGTCGTAGGATGGGCACCGTCTATTTAGACATGCGCGGAGTGCGGAGATTTGCGGGAATGTCAGTAACAGCGTCAATTTTTAATATTTTTCGACGTACGACACGCGAAAATGTTAGTTAAGTGTTCCACAACACGTAAAGTACTAACAATCAATGTCATCTTGCAATTTATAGTTTGTATAAGCTTTTAAGAAGAGCCATATTTCGCCGCCATATAGTCTTCAGATCACCGAAATAGATTTTCGGAGAAAAATCCACGTGAATCCACGTGAGTCGTTGACAAGCCGAGCCAAAGCGTAGCGTAACGAAAGCCTGCCCTCTATGTCGAACAGTCACTCTGAACAAGTCACACGTATACAAGCACGCACACACCTTTCAGCATTTCAACCCATTTCAGAGTAGTTCCGGAGTTGGACGCTGTTCATGAACAGAGGCCGCCAGATTCAGTCCTCGAGTTATGGGTCGGTAACACAGTTTGGGTGGGAACACGAACTGACACGAACATTCGTAAGGTGATGGGTCTGGGTCTATCCTATACTTCGTGGATGATAAGATGATAGGTCTATCCTATACCTCGTCGATGTTCACAGTAAACGTAAAGAAAGTAGTAATTTCCATATAACAATCATTATAGAAATTCCTAGACATTATCGGTCACTGAAATCGAAAAGATTACGCAACAAACACATACGAATTTGAAAGGAAATATTATCTTCAGATTACATTGATCTCCTATCGATGAAGCAAGAGCATGCAGTAATCATTAGTGATTTCACCTGGATTGCAAGAAAATTGCAGAATTACTGTGGTCCAAACGTAACGTATCGTTGAGAAGTTAACGACGAAATGGAAAAAACAGTTCGAGTGATTAAGTTCAATAAGCATTGGCATTAACGGTGTCGCTATGTGAAACAACTACCTGCTAGTCGTGCCAGAATATAACCTACTGTATTGTTGACGATTATTTGTATATTTTATATACACGTATAAATCATTTCTAAGCGCAGTGTTATCAAGATTAAATATGCATCATTACCAGTGCGAAATTAATTTTCCGATTTACCACTGACAGATGACAGCAATAAGAATTTCGTAATACTTTCTCACCGATGTTACGACGAATACACGGGCACGCTTAACTTTGAATACGGAATAAAACATAATTCAAAGACTGTCGCCAGAAATGATATCCTCCACGTAAGATACGTGTTATGACATATTTCATTGAATTTGTCATATGTTACATTCGTCACTGTTGGGTCCAAAGAATTAAGCAGAAAAATGCTGAAAAGATTTAAATCAGCATTACTGAATGCTGTGGGTGCGAATGAACAGAACCTACCATATCCAATTGACTTTGACGATGATTTGGTACCAAAGTACAATAACTCAGACTTTAATCAAGAAATTGAAAACAAGCCCTATAGCCGGCCCAGTTTTCTAGGGCTAACTGCAGAGGAAACTCAAGTACGTACTTTAGAATATGGCGCTTACTATAGCGAGACTCTGTTGCTACTAACGATTTCCAATGAATTTAATTTTATGTACAATCGATAGGTAAGCGCAGATCACAGGGTCAGACCAATCATAGTTCCGAGGGATCTGAGTCGGTTGCCATGGTGCGCCGGTTACGCGGAATGTATAAACGCCGGGAAAAGTACGTGGAACGAAGATCAAGCCTCAGCGACCAGAGGAAACCTCAAGCTGTCCGATGTTAATGTCACATTGCCTTATGTTATATTCTCTATGTTCGACGGACACGCCGGATACCAAGTTGCTCTAACAGCAAGACTACACTTGCACAGGATAATTCTTGTAAGAGTAACAAAGATGTTTTATGAAAAATGTAGTCTGCTCTCGCGAACCGTGTTCTCAAACATATATCGCTTCATCTAGAAAAGGTTGATGGAAATACCTGGGAATGTGCTACTAAACGAGGACGAAGATGAACTTATAAAGGGAATAGACTTAGTTATCGGTGCTGTGGAATTGGCGTATGGGCAAATGGATGAAATGGTACAACTTCAAGCTCAAGGTGGAGGCGGCGGTTGCACAGCCGTCACTATTTTGTTTCTCAATGGTAGATTATATGCCGCAGGTGCTGGGGATTCAAGGTGAAATTTCTAATGTTTAAACATCTACTGTAGATGATAAAAAGACACACGAATTTATAACAAGTGTATGATGAACAGAGCTGTGCTTGTGCTGGGAGATGATCAGCGTGCACTAACAAGGGATCATACTCCTGATTCAGAGTCGAGTCGTGTCAGAGCGATAGGATATTTAAGAAGCAATGACTTATTAAGAGGTCAGGTGACGCCGCTGGAATTTCGAAGGCGACCTTTGCAAAAAGAATTAGGATCGATGGTTTTGTACAGAGAACCATACATGACAGGCTGGGCATATAAAATGTTAACTCATTCTGATTTGAGACTACCTCTGATCTCCGGACACGGCAAAAGAGTAATTACGCTCAGTGTCCGAATAATAATTGCAGTATTTTTTTCTAGAAGTCTAATGTAATTTTGGTGTCTAGAGTCGAGTGATGGGTACTATAGGAGTGACACGCGGCTTCGGGGATCACGGCTTGAAAGCAGCTAATACAGGCGTTAACATTAAACCATTCCTATCGTCGCAACCTGAAGTGCAATCTATAAATTTGGACGGCTGCAATCTCACGGAACGCGATTGCGTTATTATAGCCACAGATGGACTATGGGATGTTGTGTCGGATAAGACAGCGGCAAATATACTTAGAAAGACACTTGCGCCTGATACTCCGTCGTTAGAATACAGGTACGTCCTTTCAGGAATTAGAATGTCTGTCCAAGGAATGGGAGTTACGAAAGTATTTCGCTTGCAGGCTCACAATGGGTGCTCAAGAATTGGTACAGACAGCGAGGGGCAGGCTAAGCGGGAGAGTTTGGGTAGGTAAATCAGAGAATCCGGAGGAAACGGATGAAAGATTTTCACCGATGGCATCGGTGGATGATATCAGTGTCCTAGTTGTGCCATTGTACCCTTACTTGTGCGAGCACAAGCAGTGGATTAAAACATCGCAGCAAGAAAGAAGATATTCGATGGACTCCTTGCACATATCGGTTAACAATTCTGTACAATAGATGATCAGAGATACGGCAATGGAATAATTTACACTTAAGTAGGACAGTTATGGCTGAGATTAAGTGTATATTCACGAATTAGTATACTAATTAATCACAGAAATATAATTGCTTTTATATTACTCCTAAGAGATAATATTTATATGTATATTAAAGTTTTAAACTATCCAACAACTTTCCTTTCGGAGTGATAATTTATTGTATACTGCCACTTTCGAGGAAATGTAATTTAAAACATGCCATGATCGTGTAACGGAGCATTCCAGATTTAGAGTGTTTAATACATTGTAAGTGATTTAATTTTAAATATTATGCAGCATCCAAAGTAGCAGAGAGTCGTGTCCACCTTCTCAAAATATAGGCATGTCTACGCGTGTACATTTTGAGAATTTGGAAAGAGATGGAACTAGTAAGGATCGGTACGAATGTAATCTCACTACAGGTACATATTGTATCGAGTGACCTTATCCGTTTGTCTCGTATTTATTTTTACTGCAAGTAGTTGAACTGAAATAATGTGTATGGAACTATCGCTAAGTGGTTGAGCCACCTAAATCAAACAATTGCAAATAAAGGCACAGTGCTTCATTTCGAGCCATGAGAAACTGTACGTTTTATCGCAACCTTTGTATAATCTGTTTTCATTCTAGTGTAAGCACTTAATCAGTGTAAATTATTCAGAAGTTAAATAAACGTTATATATGCATTTATGTACATGATTCCTGGCTCTGACAAAATTGCCGATTTTATTTAACATCGCTTGTACAATATCGTCCAAATTATGCGTTAATCTCTTAAGGTATTATTCATATTGCAAATTCTACTTTCCTGTGCAATAGAATAAACATTCACACGCGAACACGCTTTACGTTACTTGTATAATAAATCAATCAAATAAACTACTCACGGCATTGTTTAATGGGAAGTCTACCAGAATTTGCAATCTGTACGAGTTTCATATCGGCCGTTTTAAATCTCGACCCGGCGCACAGTGGTTCGAGTATACTACATGCTAGCTGGACAAAATTATTTTTTCGCGGGTTTGGGTTTATATGGGGTTCAAATTGTTAGAAAACAAACCTGATTCGTATTACAGTTTATTATTTCACTAAAAATATAAATAAAATAAAAATATGACTAATTCAATAAAGGAAAAAGAACACAACGACAGTATTGTACTTTAACTATAATTATCAGTTATAACATTATGTCTATTCCCGTAATTTCTGAGTTTTTAAGTTTAAAACCTGTTTTTTGAAATCAGTTTTCTCTGCATCGCTATTAAAATAGTGTTTTACTATATGTTCCACGTCGATCCACGCGACAAGGGTTGAATGTACGGAAAGTAGAGACTTTCTAGTTTATTTTAATCAAACGATCGATCTGCAAAATTTGCAAAACTATATTTTTTTAATTGTTTTCGAGCGCGGCGCGCGCTCGGCAGGAGAGATAGCACAGTTGTTATATTTTTTCGCGGTATTGGGTTTATATGGGGTTCAAATTTTTAGAAAACAAACCTGATTCATATCACAGTGTATTTTGTCACTAATAATAATAATATTATTATTATAATAATTATAATAATAATATTATTATTATACTATAATACTGCCGTTTTGGTTTCTTTACCTTTATTGTATTAGTTATATTTTCATTGTATTAATATTCATGAAAGCGGTCAGGGGTGACACTACTTTGTACACTTTGTAGATATGTATATATTTGTAAACATAATTAACGACTTGTAACCTAGTAGTAACTTTTTCTTATTTCTTATGTTTGCAATAATATATTTATAGGGTTATACCCGTTAATAATAATAATAATATTATTATTATAATAATTATTATTATTAATATTATTATTATTATTATAATAATAATAATAATATTATTATTAGTGACAAAATACACTGTGATATGAATCAGGTTTGTTTTCTAAAAATTTGAACCCCATATAAATCCAATACCGCGAAAAAATATAACAACTGTGCTATCTCTCCTGCCGAGCGCGTTTTTGAAACAATTCAAAAAATATAGTTTTGCAAATTTTTGCAGATCGATCGTTTGATTAAAATAAACTAGAAAGTCTCTACTTTCCGTACATTCAACCCTTGTCGCGTGGATCGACGTGGAACATATAGTAAAACACTATTTTAATAGCGATGCAGAGAAAACTGATTTCAATATACAGGTTTTAAACTTAAAAACTCAGAAATTACGGGAATAGACATAATGTTATAACTGATAATTATAGTTAAAGTACAATACTGTCGTTTTGTTCTTTTTCCTTTATTGAATTAGTCATATTTTTATTTTATTGATATTTTCAGTGAAATAATAAACTGTAATACGAATCAGGTTTGTTTTCTAACAATTTGAACCCCATATAAACCCAAACCCGCGAAAAAATAATTTTGTCCAGCTAGCATGTAGTATACTCGAACCACTGTGCGGCGTCATCCTTTGAACTGCGAGGAACCGGAAACTTGCTACCACTAGCGTCTGCGCATGCTCCACGCCGCGCGAACTTCAAATTCGAAATAACGCAAGATCCTCAATTCCTTATACCGATAGATTAGAATATTCAATATTCAAGCTGTATTATTCATGAAATATGCATGCAGCATAGAAAATATAAAATATACATGTACGAATATGATTATATAGTGTATTTCCGCAGTCAAGATTCTAAACATCAGAGAATAATGAAATTTATCGTCAGATACAAACAGTCAGTTTGCAAGGAGTAAATTAAGAATATGGATGTTCCTAAACAGGGAGAAGTAGACGTATAAAATCTTTAGGCATTTAGAAGGGTAATTACATTTTCGAGGATCCACAATGAGAGACTATTTCATAGACTCGTCAGGCCGTAAATTTAATTACTATACCGAATTGAAAGACAATGTTCGGTTGTCTTTATCGGACAAAATCGTGGATTAATCGTAAATATGGATAACACCTTCTGGTAAACGTGTTTGATTAGTGATTCGGATTTCTTAGAACTCGCGTAACAGTTGAACGAATGATTGAATTCGGCTTTACATCACATCTGTTAAGCGGATCATTTTATCTCGACAGCCGAATCTAGGAAGAGATAACGGTCGAAAAAATTCTGTGAAACGCCCGGCAATAAAGGTGGAGATGAATTTTAATGTGCCATCGATGTCGCATTGGAGCCGGGGCAACAACATAAAAGGGCACAAAGATAAAAAAGCGTCGGGAATCACCGTAGGAAAGTGCTCTCCTTCACGCGGAAGTACGCGTGCTGCCTGCAGAAACTAAAGCTACTCTGACAGCTCCCTGTTGACCCCGGTGTCGTTCGATTTTAAAAAGTCACCGCGGCTTCAACTGACAGCCTTCCGGGCTCTCCTTTGCCATAAACCATCGGAATTTCCGTCGTTCAGGAAATATCATTTCGACCCGGCTTAGCTAATGGACGACACTCGACTGAAAGCCATATTATCTTTGAGCGTAGGAATGCTTCCATTATGGAAATATTTTCAACGCGCTCATTCTCTCGAAGGATTGGTACGCTTTATAAATGAAAAAATTCTACACGATTATGCAAGTCCACCTTGCGAAATAGATATCCGTTGAACGTACATACACTTTTAAAAACGTGCCCGCGTAAAATATCACGGATCCTTTTTATAAATGGTTACACGAAGGAATAACCGAGAATGAAGCTGTACTTTATCAAAGGAGAATTGATGGCGTAACACAATTTGACCGACATAATTCACATCCATCCTTTGGCCGAGATATATAAAAAACGGTCCGCGCTACTTTTTTCAGCAAATGCCCTGGCTGTAGATACGTTTTTCGTGATGGCGAGTTATGACAGGCTATCTGTCACGGTCATCATCGATGGTAACTTGGAGGATACCAAGGGACGTAATGCTTCTCTCGGTAAGGGTGGCGAAAGAAAGGATAAGAGAGAGAAACCAAGAAGGAACCAGTAACTTACGGTGTATCGGAATGGCCACAAGTTAGGGGTCTCGTACTACCTCGATACATCATCGTTAGAGAACTTTGGACGGCTTCCGGGTTACGCCATTGATGGCTTCCTCCGATAGGACATGATGTATCTACCTCTCATTGCTGCAACGGGGAAGTAGGAGTCGGATGCAATTTGAAAGTAAAAGTACGAATTAAGCGGTGGTGAAACATTTGTCGGCGGTTCTGTTTGTATGTCCATCGTGTGACTCACACTACACCGCGACAAACCTGTCCTTAACTCCAGTCGATGCATAAATTTTCATTCAATTTGGATGTATGATAAGGGTGACATAATTCGATGAGAAGGGTGATAACTGTTGGCTTCGTCAAAAAATTTGAGGTCTTGTTTCCGTGGAGTTTTGAGCTTTCAACGAGTCTCGTGCATTTATTTGTCTCGGACATTCGTCTCGGGTGCAAAGTCAGCTTCTCCTCGTTAGTTTCTCAGATGACTCGTACCTGTTGTCAACTATTTTAGTGTCCTCGAACCTAATGTTCCTTAGCTAGAAACTAACGGCCAGTTGCCGAACGTGGTGCAACGGATAATGCGATAAGTTTGCTGTCAAGGGATTATGTGACCAGTTCCCTGTTTGGGACTCCTCCCGCCTTCACGGTATCCATATTTCAAGAAAGTTCTCCGCTCAACTTCTCCAACATATACATTGCTAGGTCCGAGCTTCACAGTATATTGTCAGTATAGTACGAAAAAATGATCTGGTATAAAAGAAGCTTCAGTCTAATCTTAAAGTAACGTCGTAACTTGTATTACATAAGTGCTTCGTCGTTATCGTCAACAAGTTAGAAGAACATAATAGTAATTAATTGATTACCTACGGAGAATCGTTGATTCCGATTTCACGGTTGCGTCGCAAACCAATAATGGTGGAAGATTAACAAACGAAGAATTGAACTTGAACGATTAAAACACGACAGTGTGAAAAACGAATGTGATAGAAAGAAAGTAAAGGGTTGGCTTCCTTTCCTCATTCCTTCCTTCCTTCCTTCCTTCCGTCCTTCCTGTCTCGCCTGGTTCGTGAATTTTTTGCTACCATTAACTATTTTTCCCGCTGCGGAGATAATGGTGGTCCCTTACAACGTCTGCAGATTATAAAACGAGTCGAGCAGCCAGCGAGGATTTTCTCAAAAATTTGTATCCGCAGGGAGTGGAAAGGTAGAACGATTACCCGCATGCCGACCCACATGCATACACGTACACCTATCGGAAACGAGCAGGTTGAACTAAATTAAGTTTTTTTTTCCCACCGCACGGCCTTTATACAATGTCACGGGGATAGGCATCCACGGGCCCTTTGAAAACTATTCTCATCTTCCCATGATAAAACTGGGAGGCAAGGGATGTTTGCGACAAGGGAACAGATTAACGTAATGACAGATATTTCCTATGAAATATTAAAAGAGTTACGACTCCATTGCATGCGAAGGTCTTGTTAGTCCTGGGACTGGCGAGGAATCATCTTTTTTCCTACCGGCAGAGGAAACAGTTTGCAATCAAATCTGTGTCATTTATCTTTCACGTTGAGTGGAGCAAATTTCCTCGAAGCACAGGTGAAGAAGACACGAACAACTGTATGAAAACTTCGTTCCAAATCGATTCCCTTTGTTTCCCTCCTTCGCCGTGGTGGCAGACCTCTGTACAGATATCGATTCAGTGTTGGTATCGGAAGTGCCATCGTAAATCTTATACTTTTACGTTTCGCATCGGCACATGTTTATCGCCAGTATGATATTCATGGTATACCAGAAATATTAATTCAATTTGCAATGGTAATTTGCGCGGAATAACTGAATCGTTAATGAGCTCTGCATGCCACGGATTATATTGAATGTTATCAAGAAAATATGGTATCTCTCCCGGCGGGGTTCTCTTTTTTATCAGCAGGATGCGTCAGACAACTGGAGCGAACGTCCGTCATCATTTTTTCCGTACATTAATGCACTTTTCGAAGAAGAGCCCGGCTAAACGTGTGCGTGTACACCTTCGAAGGCCCGTGTCGGCTCGCGCCGGCGCGGCGACGGGAACGGTTATCCAATATCAAATTAGCGTACGTCAGGGCAAGTTCTTCCATGGGCGTATGCTCGTACTCTGTGCACCAATAACTCCATTTTCGCTGACATAACTTGTAATCGTATAATCTGCCGGGCAGTCTGCCCAGAAGCAGCAATCCTGTTCTTCGCCGATCACGGGAAATGAAGAATACCCCGCTTTATACCGCGCGCCGGCCGTTTAGCCGCAAGTGATCCAAATCCAATTTTTTTACTAACGTTGAAGGACGCGCGTTCGCTGATCCGTCGAGATCTTCATTCGATTAACTCCTTTTCCTGGTAGCTCCGAAAGGTGGGCGAAAAATTCCTCGAATTACGAAACGATAGGCGATAAGGCTGACTCACAGTATGAGCTGTTCGCGACGATAAGGCTGCAGCTGATAGAGGATTATATTGCGTAACGTGCTCGATGAAAAGTCACGTGGAGGTGAGAGGCGAAGAGCTAAATATTAATCGACTGTCTTGCGAATGCCTCGGCAGAGTTCCTTTTCGCAGGGCGTAATAACAAGCCATCTGTAGATTATTCGCATGACCGACTCGAAGCTCCGTTGCCGGGTAGCAAATGGATAGGTGTTACCTAAGCTAGTTACGGATCCTTCGATAAACACAGACGGACAAACGTTTCCTAATTGTGCTGGGAATTGTTTACGCTACCTCGCAGCACCTTCCGGCCTTCCTGCGTTCATGGCTATTCCGTGTTTGTCTCCCCGTTTCTTGCTCGCCTGTGTCATGTCTTCCGGAAGAGTGGACGGCGGAAATTTTGTAGGAGGATAGATAGCAGTAGGTAGATCTTAATTAAGTCGTTGGTGTCTAGCTCTCCTCGCAAATAGAATCTTTTCCTTCGTTACGCCGTGTCCCCGCCCACCGGCAGGCTAAAAGTTCTGTTTACCGTATTAATTTCCAGAAATGCTCGCGCGAATTTGGTCGAAATATCCCCTAAACAGATTTTTAAAATATATTCCCACCGAATCTCACCGAACTTGGACGTGGATTTCAATATTTCCGTGACACGAGGTCCATTAACGTCAAGTTCGGTGCTTGAACGCCGAGCTTCAGCTAGCCCATCGCTTTTCTCATTTCGCCGCTTCTCATTCACCTCTTGCCACGTCTGAGCATCGTCGCCGCAACGATACATCGATTTACTGCGGTTTTACTACTGCCGCGGCGTGGCCGGCTGTTTTAACGATGCATAAAGGTGCCGGCGCATAAAGGGAGTGTTCGGGGGCTAGTGCGCGATGGCCGCAAGATAGGATGCACGACAGGTGAGGCATGCAACAAATCGGAGCTGGGCGTTTCTCGAGGAAAAAAATATCGGTAGTTTAACACCCCCGGCGGTGGCCCCGCGAGGCCGATACGAAACGAATTATTGCAACCGCGCCAATCTGCGAGGATTACCCGCGCAGGGAAAGGGCCGCCAGGACGTCGTTGGACGACTTTACGGCCGCACACCTCGCCCTCCTGGCAGCGCATCGACGTCGTTGCAGCCCTGAGCTTTCTGCGGATTAGCTGACAACTCACAATCAGCCCCGTTGCGCCGCGAACCTGTCGAGAATTTCGATTTCGTATCGTGCCATAACTCGCGCTTTTATTGCGGTGGGCGTGAGAAGCTGGGGCAGTTCCGTCAGAGAGTTCGATTAATTTATTGGTTCCAAGCAAATTAATGTACGAAATAATATACTTGCTGGTGAATAAGGGAAAAAATCGAGAGAAGCATTGCAACAGCGGACAAGTTAGCACGGTGGAACGTAATAATGCTGGTGAATTGTTTGAATACATAGAATGTCGGGATTGTGGTTGACGCGGGTGGCTATTTAACCTTATCGTATCGCGACAAATGCAAATTACATGTACAAATGTACGGATCGTGTAACTGCCACATTCAATTCTGCAGGGACGATCAGAATACCATAAACCAAAACTATCGCGGCTCAATGCAGCGGAGTCTCTCTTCATAATGTATCGTCGACCAGTAGCAAATATTCATGACGCGACAGGTCGATTCGAAATAAGCTTATTGACCGGCAACTTTCTGCATTTAATTAGCAGCATGACGGTGATTTTTTAAAATCTTCTCCAGAAATAACGTCGATAAAGCAGGTGATCCAGGAACTGGATAATATATCAACGAAGATTTTGTTGTGCAATTATTATCGATTGAAGTCGCATTGTTCTTAAAATGATACGAGATTAAAGTAATCTTGCATGAAGTACCTTTCGAAGAAAGAGGGCAGCCTTCCTGCAAGTTATCTTCCTTTTGCGCTAAGTATCTTGCTACTCAAACAGCTTGCGTGGTAAAGTATATACATTCAGACGTTTCTGTTTGAATAATCGATAAAAATAACCGCTTGAAAAGTTGTAAGCATGTTTTCGCTCGCCAAACTTACGCTGCTCCAACGTAAGTTCGATATATGTTAATTCTGCCAGAGATTTGGTCGACTTCGAGTAATGGAGGAAACTAGTAGCTGTCAGTCTGACTCTTAGGGATGGTCAGGGGGCTACAGAACTGCAATGGAACTTTTATGTTCGCCTAATTGTCCTAACAGGTGACCTCAACGCTCATTACTCCTCTATCTCTTCTTTGGCCTCACTCCCTTGCAATTTTTCCATTCTCCTCTCCGCAAAGTGATTTATGATTAACGTTACTCCACCGGAATTCCCCGCCGTTTCCCATTATCGATTCCATGAACCACGACCGGACTCATCCTTCTTAACATAATCCAATTACATTTCGCTGAAACGTATTAATTAGTCGACGATACGCCGCGGCATATGTACTACCGTTTGATGCCGTTTCGTGCCCCCGAATAACCGACGGAAAATTTGTCGCGATCACTAGATCTCGCGGCTAGGAGCAAGGCAATTCGAGTGGCTAGGAAAACGGAACCAACCCTCGCCTTGGTATTACCAAATAGCTCGTTAGGACGATTGAAGTCGAGCCTTACCTCGGATTTCCGAAGTACACTGCCAGGTAATTAATGGCGAAAGCGTCTTACAGGTGATACCTTATGTCCAGTATGCTTGAGACAGGTGCCAGAGATCGAGTAGCCCCGTAGTCAAGGTTTGTCCGCCGAATGAATAATGCGAGCGCACTTGCATCCTACACCATCGTCCGCAGGTAGTAAGGCGAAGTCGGAGCACTCTAGGTAGGTACCTGTTCCCGTGTCTGTATGCACGTGAATGTACAGCGCGTTGGTGATTGCACCTGAAAGTATGACTTCCATGACCGTGCATGTGGAATATGCACACCTGCATTTAGAAACCCGAAGATGTATCGACTAGACGCGCGAGAGCTTCTTAAGGGGACATTCTACTCTCTCGGCCTCAAAAATTTCGATTTTTTTTTTTGCTGAATTCGGAAGAATGCACCTTCTACAATATCCTCCTAAATTTTTGGAGCGAAATTAGATGTATTTTCAATGTTATAGGTATTTGTAGCGTCAGCGGCCTGGTTCTCAAAACTTTAAACGCGTTTTTCTCGAAACACAATTTTCTTGGTTGGCGGATGTGATAAAAAAGAAACTCCATGACCAATTAATCCAAAATTTTAATATGTTATTCTACACATTAGTGGCTTTCCCGCTTAGCACAAATATCTTAAGATTTCTTAATATTTTCTCACATTTTATATCTATTAAACAGAAAAGAAATGCCCTTTTCGGTACTTTCAATTTTGATTGACCGCCATTTTAATAATTTTGGTCCAAAATTGTTCTTTCGTGGTAAGCGCGATAACCATACTACTGCGAATTAAAAATACGTTTGGTTTTTTTATTTCCGATGATCCAGTCGTCCGAAATTTCAACCGCCAGTAATTCTGATGCCGCCAATTTAACTGCGAAATATTTGTGTAAACAAATGAAATAAACAAAGAACAATGATTTTTTCTTGTATTTCAAGAGTGGTAAAATATACCCCCAGAAATTCGAAAACATTAAGTGTTTACTTCATTATAAAAACCATCACCGAAAAGTGGCCGATTTTTCGCCCGAGAGAGTAGAATGTCCCCTTAAATAGAAGCATCCATGTATACAGTACCACCGAAACGAAGCATTCGTCGTTTATTGAGTTGCGTCGAACCGTCAGACACTTCAGCCGATGCAGATAAGTGTATTCTACGCTAAATTTAGAAGGATATATATTTGTATGAGCGCGTGAAGAGGATTCTTGCTATAGCAGGGATAGATTAAAACGAATATGTAGAAGAAGGAATAGCCAAACAGCAGTTCCAACGTAACTTCCTTCTGCGAATGTATTTCATAGCTGTTACAACCCATATTCTGTCACCGTGTATCCAGCCATTGACTTAATGATCCGAGTGAATCTACTCTCGGTGCAGGGCCCAAGTGCATACACGAGGTAACATATTGGATGCTCACACGGTTAACAAGCATCTGATCAAACAAGCTACACGACCTTGACATAGCAGCTTCAGCTCTTGCAATCGCTGGAGCTCGCAATGTAGGGTGCTAAGAAGAAGACCTTGCGATTCGCTAAAGCTTTTAACAAAAGGTTGAAGAGGTCCAGAATGATGATTAAGATCCCAACAGCTGTGCACAGAAAACGTCAAGAGGAGTGCAAATATTTGGAAAGAAATCCATCGACAGTCCGCATTATGTGCACGAAATATGTAGGAGTGACATCTTTAACCCATAAGTGATCAATCGTTTATGGCAAAATACCTCCCCGAGGTATACAGTTATTTCACGTCTACGTGATTAACTATTTAAATTATTTCCGCGGCATTTTAGACGCATATAAGTTAAACTATCCGACAACACGTTACCCGGATGCTTTCAAAGGCTTCCTATCGAGAGTTTGCGAACGTAACCTATCGAAGGTGCATAGAATCCGAGGGTGTGTGCGAGCATGTGTGGGCGACGAGCAGGGTACACATAGCGGGATGCAGCATTAGATAGTGTTGGGTTGCTCATGAATTATAGAGATCGCCGTCTATTACGAGATTGAGGCCAAACACCTTACACACGGTAGTCTATCGTCGGATATAATGATTATCGTCTACATCTGAAAAGATATCGGTGTATGGATTGGCTCAACGATTTATTATGCCTGCCACATTTCTCAGAAAAGAATCTAACACCTATAGTGGCGAGTACAGAATACGTAGGTGCTCCGAAATACGTGAATACTGATGTGACAAAAATGTTTCCCGATGGTATCAGGAATATATATATCCGTTCAATTACGTTACTGAAAATGAGTCAGATGGGAGTTAAGAGCTTCATTGTACACGCATGCACACACGCGCACAACTGGTGCGCAACCCAAACTGAAAATATAATAATGACTAAGTGACATGCTTTTCGGGTTTGCATCTCAATTTCTTGAAACCAGGTTCATAGGTATTGTTCTATAAATAAAATGCATTCAAGGTGGGTGTATCTGATACCTGGTTCCTTTAAACCGAAACGCACTTAATCCCTCCTGGAAATCGGCTCATTTATCGCGAATGATAATCAATAGATAATTTCGCACAACATACTCAAGGTGGAAATATCTTCATCTACAAGCACGTGTTCCTAGAATAAATCTTTCCAGAACGAGTCAGTAGACTGGTACAAACATATAATGATAAGTGAACTGATAAGCCGATCGGTGGAGCTATTTAAGCGGCAGAGCAGAGGGCTTTGTCTCAAAACTCAGTCGGCTGTACTGCTGTCATATAAACGCGAATTTCAAGTTTGTGCGTGTCATATACGACTGTCAATCATGTCGGCACCGAAGCTGCTATTTTACTTGGCGATAGTGACTATTGCTGTCCTATCTATACAAGTGGACTCGTCTCCTCAAGCGATTTACTGGGGCCAGAACAACACAAATAAGTCTCATAACCTCGTTGTTGGATACAGGCTGCCCGGAGACAGGCTTGTGCTAAGGCAAAGTGTAGTCAAGACTTCTTCCTGGATGAAGGTGGTTGTCGTAGAACAATCGTTCAACACCTCGAGATTCGACCGCATCACCCTGCTTCAAGCTCTTGACCAGAAGACCAATGGTAACGGTGCAGATGCTAGCATTCTGAAGGGTGGTCCAGGCTACAACAACGTTACAATGCGCTTCAAGAGTCAAAGGGGCCATGGAATCAACTTCATTGTTGAGCTGTACGCACGACCTTAAGGCAGTTTTAAACTAAAAACTTTGACCAGGCCAATCTGTTTTCCTTGACTTCACGACCCTATAACCCCCTGTTTGTAACAGGAGTTATGCTTCGGCTAAATTATTTCCGTAACTGTCAAATTATAACATTATTCTCCGTTTCATCAAAAGAATAAACTTCTGTTAATCATCACAACCTCTTTTTCTTAATGGCGTCCTCCTAGTTTCTAAGTCTCAAGGGTGCGGGGGCCAAATGGGGAAGGCGCAAAGGGATAGTCGGGGTTGAGCTAGGCGTTAATAATAATGGAATTAACATCGAAATGACTCGAGAAACTCATTGCTAGGAATTCACTGATCGATTTCTCGTATGTACTATTTATAGTTATTTAGACAAATTCCGTTCACACCTATGGCTTCCGAGAATTATTTCTTCCGTTCCTCTTCGCTCCTCCTCGAAGCTGGAAGCGGTTTTCTGGTACAGCTCTGCGTAGACGTTTCTAAATGCACACTTTTATCGACTGACCATGACATCGATAAGCGACGTTTTAGCGATAGAAGGCTTATTATTAACTACAAAAAAGTGTTTTAAATGTAAAATAAAACGAGATATGTTGTGTAAAGAATGGTTAAAATGAATGAAAAGTTCATTCACGTGTAAACTTGTTGAATAAATTGCAGGTTACTCCAAAAGATTGGCATAATTATTTATGAATGAATGAAGAAACCTATTAAATGCTCCTTTCCTTAGTTATTCCATTAATTTACGAGAAATATACTGTTATGAGGAACGACATTCCACCGCACGAGAGATTAATTGCAACTCTAAAGATTCGCGTTTTCACGCGAATATCATCAAATGTTTTAATTTCAAGGAACCGAGACAATTTTAAAATTAATTCAATATAGCAACTTAATTATGAGTTATTGCTAATTCACTACGTGAAAAAAACTGAACTGTTTTTAAAGTTGCCGCAAGCCGCTGTGTTTAAACCATTTTTAATTTCTTTCGTCCAAAATTTGTCGCTTCTCAAAATTTGACGCTCCCCAAAATTTGCCAACCTAGGCTGCAGACTACTTAGCCTATACCCAAATTTGTTCCCACGGGTACAATCAAGCTGCGTTCTTGACTCATTTTCAGTATCGTAAATCCGGCTACATACGTTAAGGTAAACCTGTCAGATACGCCTGCACAGGCGGAGCGTGTATGCTTTTCACCATAAGTATATCTCGTTTCATTTCACGTTTCGAACACTTTTTGTAATCAATAACAAGCCTACTACGTATTGCTCAAATGTCGCCTGTCGCTGTCATGGTCAGCCGATAAAACTGTGAATACTGATAGGTTTACCGGAGCGCGTGGGTGCACTACGGGCACCCGGTATACCTGTACATATGCACCTGGTACATCTGCAGGCACGCCTCTGCAGGTGTACCGTATCGTGTGGAGCCGGCTTAAGAGACATGCTTTTCAGGTTTGCATCTCAATTTCTTTAAACCTGTTCATACATAGTGTTCTATAAGTAAAAGGCATTCAAGACCTGGTTATTTAACCCTTAGTATCATGATTTTTTTATTTTACCCAGAAAAACTCTTATCGGTGCATTTTTGTCCACACTACATCTAAAAAATAATCAACAAATTCCTAGTGTAACATTTTTTTATATAAACGGAAAAAATATGCATATAACTCCAGTGTTAAACCATGCATAAAGGTACCTACGTATTATAATGTTAAGCCAATGCTCGGTTTTGCAGAATGTTACGCTAGTGTTACTTACATTATTATGTTCGACATCAAATTCATTCAAAAAGGAAACCGTAATAATGGAGAGAAAAAAATGAGTATTTACCTGATACTTTCAGTGTTCCTGGCGGAATTAAGAGTTGTAATCAACAATACCAGACAGTGAGTCACAGTAAAATTTCTACGGATGTATATCTGCCTTAAGGACACTTGTTACATATAGTAATAGTAAAGTAACGCTTTAAAGTTCTCGAAACAGCCCCCAAATGGCGCGCACGATTTTATCAATTCGTGTAACATGGGTGTTACGCTGTGACACTGAGAAGTGATACTTTTGGAAATCAGCTCATTTATCGTGAATGATAATCAATAGATAATATCGCACAACATACTCAAGGTGGAAACATCTTCATCTACAAGCACGTGTTCCTAGAATAAATCTTTCCAGAACGAGTCAGTAGACTGGTACACACATATAATGATAAGTGAACTGATAAGCCGATCGGTGGAGCTACTTAAGCAGCAGAGCAGAAAGCTTTGTATCACAACTCAGTCGGCCGTACTGAAGTGTTAACGAGAATTTCAAGTTTGTGCGTATCATTTACGACAGTCAATCATGTCGGCACCGAAGCTGCTATTTTATTTGACGATAGTGACTGTTACTGTCCTATCCGCACAAGTGGACTCGTCTTCTCAAGAGACTTACTGGGGCAAGAGCAACACAGATAACTCTCACAACCTGGTTGTCGGGTATAGGCTGCCCGGAGACAAACTTGTGCTAAGGCAAAGTGTAATCAAGAATTCTTCCTGGATGAGGGTGGTGGTCATAGAAAAATCGTTCAGCATTTCGGAATTCGACCGCATCACCCTGCTTCAAGCTCTTGACCAGAAGACCAATGGTAATGGTGCATATGCCAGCATCCTTGAGGGTGGTCCAGGACACAACAACGTTACAATGCGCTTCAAGAGTCAAAGGGGCCATGGAATCAATTTCATTGTTGAGCTGTACTCACGACCTTAAGGCAGTTTCAAACTAACAAAGGTTGATCACGCCATTCCGTTTCCCCTGATTTCGCGTCTATAAACCCCTCTTTGTAACAGGGGTGCAGGAGTACTCCGGCTAAATTGCTTCCGCAAGTGCCAAAATATAATGTTCTTCGTTTCCTCAAAAGAATAAACTTTTGTCAATCATCTCTACAACTTGTTCTTAATGGAGTCGTCCTATTTAGATCCTAAGTTTCTAAGAGTGCAGGGGTCAGGAACGAATGGCACGAAAGGGTGCTCGCGGCTTGAGCTAGGCGTTGATAATAGTAGAATCAACATCGAAGTGAAACAGATCGCTAAGAATTCACAGATGATGGCCTTTCTCGTATTTACTAATCGGGCAGATTCCGTCCTCACCTATGGCTCCCGATAATTCCTTCTTCCGTTCCTTTCCGCTGCTCCTCGACGCTGGGAGCGATATTCCAGCGCAGCTCGTAGACGTTTCTAAGAGGCAGAGATCTTCCGTTTCCGAGGCTTACGTACAAAGTACATTTTGTGCATGCATGCGTGGCGGCACGGAGGAGGAACAACCGACTGGAAAATTGTTGTCGCTTCGTGGCGCTTTCTACCATGGGGATCCTACCGGCAACGAGAAACTTCGAATCGAGTTGAGGGCCACTGAAATTGGTGGTGGTATCTCAAGCTTGCGAACGACCATTTCGTTAACCTACTTATTCTATCTCTGTTCCCCTCGTGCCGCAAGCTCGAGTGCCTAGTTTGTCTGCAATTCCTGCCTTCTGAAAACGCGCCCCCGCTCCGCAGGGAAATACAGCCCTCTTCTTTACGGATTGTTCTTTAATACCGACAGGCACTGCGTGAGGTCAGTAGATATCTATCTTTTAAATAGCCATGAACTTGTTAATTAGCGTAAATACCCGCGGAGTAGAAATCCATTTCAAAGTTGCCCAAGCAATAGGGCGGAACGTATTCTAGCGACAAGTAGGAGACGCGCGTGTACCGCTATTTGCCTAGCCGATTGCGAGCAATTCATTACACCCTCTGGGGTCGTTGTTCGTATTTCTGACCGGGAAATGGACCGACCTTCCCGTAATTCTATTCTGGTTGCAATATAGGCGTATTGACTAATCGCTTCAATTATGACCCTGTACGCGCTGCGTGGTAGGTACGCATTTAATCAGAAGAAAGGTAATAATGCGACGGTGTGACGCACCGTTCAGATTTCCCTAAAGTCAGACAGCATAACATCGGCGGGGGCACACCGAGGAAATGTTCGACACTTATTTATAACAATCGGAACCGCGATTCGAAGTACTGTCTGGCAGCAACGAGAACGCGCAAGTAAATCACAGCATGTGTTGCTTTACTCAGGAATAGCAGCGTCGTCTATTATTTCCAGGATGACCGGACCAAAAATAGTGTCGCTTATAAAGAACTGTGGGAGTTTCTGTTTGACGCCTAGTGCATGTGCCCGTCTATATGTGGAGCGACGACTCTAGAGTTCTATTCTAGATTCCCGTGATGTTTTTTATACCATTATCGAGCGACAATCAGTTGGCAGTCTGCGAAACTCTTCGGCGCACACGGCTACGGTTACGTATGCCACCTTAGATACGGGTCATTGGATATTTCCTGGAATCTCGATAAAGTCAGAAGTTGCACGCCGTGGAAATTTAAGATAATACGTATGTACTGTGCCCGGAGTGAATAATTCCGACGTGGAAGGCAAAGTGACTGAATATATATCGCGCATGTCGATCGGTAAAGTCTTCTTTAAGGAAAGCCCACGCGGTGTTATAGATGACGCGCAAGGCAAATGCGTTCAATGGTTTCTTTTCCTTCTCGTACAATCAGCTTTAATCGAGTGATCTATGAATCGTAAAGTTCGTACGCATCAGGGGTACCCGACCGCAGCTGTCAGACGGGCGTAATGCGAAAACGTAAGGACCGCCGCGCATAGCCATAAACCTGTCTCGCGCGCTTTTGGTTATTGCTTGTAAAGTAGCGAAACTGACGAGCAAACGTGCACGCGAAACCCTGGCAGACAATTCGATGACAGGATCGAGCGAGAACGAACGAAAGAATAGAAGCATGTTTGCACGGGCGTGCACCCTGACGTTCTTACAAAAGGAGCGGCCGTCAATCCGAAACCGCAGCGGTTATTATCCAGCGATTTTAAACGAAAAGCCGTAGTTACGATACCTGCGTTTTAGACCCTGCACTTGGCAGACAACGCAGGGTGTTCTTTAGATCGCCGAGATCACTGACAACAGTACTGATGACGGCGACGCTACCGGGAAGGAAGAGATTTTCCTGTTTTCATGTCACATTAAAGCGGGAGAAACTGGACGCAGTCTCAGATACTTTATACGCGGGTCCTTCCATTTATTTTTTCGTTTCAGAACGTTCGCGAAGGGGATAATGTAAAAAAGAAACGGGTATCGTAAATGTTCAGCATATGCTACCTGAAATATCACCGATGTAATGCAAGTCAGCCGAGTTATAGACATTACGCAGCAAAACTCCAATGAAATGGTTTTAATGGATTGGCCAACTGACTTGCGTTTTCTGTTTGATGCTCGGAGCGACTCGGGCAAACCTACTGTAAAAGCTGATGAAGTTAAAGATTCATCCGTACGAGAGCTGAGAGTGCAGTTCTGACCAGTTCTACACATCGACCTCAAAGAACTCTGTAATAAAATTTATTAAGCCAGATCCATTATTCGATAAGTTTATCCTGTAATATTACTAAGAGTAGGTAAGAAGCTCGTAGGTCTTTGCATTGGGAATAAGAGAAAATGGACGACCTAATACAGCTGTATAGTATTTCTTTTAACGCTTTAGAGTACCTACTAGTTGGTGCACAGGTAAGTAGATACATTTACGTCGTTTAAGTAGAAATCCTGAGAAGATTTACGTACCTGATACTTAGGTGTTTGGTATCAGTCCTAACTGCTGATTAACTGCAAATCCAAGATCACAGGCTGAACATCAGTACAGTCATGACGTAAGTCAACTGTGTTGCCCCATGCGGTCAGCTCGTTAACCAGTATGAACTGCACTCTGGCCAAGTAATCTCCGTTTATGCATATGAGAAATGCAATTGACTAATGCCCTTTAATGGGATTCCTCAAGGAGAAAGGCGCTTTAGGATACGATCCATCATAATTGAAAGAGAAATCCTAATGAGCGAAATCCCACTCTACCTTGTACCTACTTAGGCATTTATAGCAGCGTCACTTCCTAATATCCATGCGATGCTTTCGTATTTATTGAGTATTGGTTCAATTTAATTACGAGGAAGGGAAATGTTTCTCAGACAAGAATATCGAACGAAGTCAGAATTGCAAGATGTAAGCAGTAGAATCTTTTAGAATTAAACATTCAGAAGGAACTAGGGCAGCCAGTTTAAAAGCTCTATGTACTTCAGGAGCTTGAGTAGCACTCGGGTATGAAACTACCCACTCTGAAAAATCTTTTTATTCTACTTCACATCTGTGTGTATGTAGACATTTCTATAGTCATCGTCTACAGCCATGGTGGGTAATTTATTAAAGATTTTACTTGTCCATATGCAGAAAAAGATAAAAGAAAAAGTACCCTAATGGAAATACTTAGTAACAAAAAGTGCTCACACTATCTTACTTATTTTCTATAAGCTTGCATGTGCTTACTATTCGAGTTAGACATGTGCATGTACGGCGTTTTGAAGTCTTGGCAAAGTTCATTCGCCCACGTTCTAATATGTGTATTTCGCGTAATAGAATTGTGAAATTTTTGTCGTGTTATTCGGGCGGCATCACCACCGGCGATAAACAGTAATACACAGCGTTCAAGAAAATGGCATGACATATCGTAGGAGGCTTAGATAAAGGTAAAAGTACGCAAAGTGGTGGGCGTTGGGACAGGTAGACGAACTACGGGCGAAGGTAATCATCGTTAAGAGGTTCGCGTCAATAAATACTGACATTTACGCGCCACAGTATATCGATCTGAGGAGAAACTGTCTACAAAGAAGAAATGTCGTGTTCATTCTCGTACAAGAAACTTTCGAGTGTATAGCACAGCGGCTTATGTAACGACAAGGTTCTGGTTCAGAAGTAAAATTAAGCACTAGGGTTATTATTGGAAGTGTAAACGCGCAGAATGTTTGAAAATATTACGTTTATAAATGTCCTTTTGTTCGCGGTTGCTTGATCTATCATCCTCGTGGTGGGCGTTGCACGTGGGGATAATTTGAATATTACTTTTAAGATCCTTTACGTAATATTCTTTCAAGAGAGATTAATATTGAGGTTTAATTACGAAGATAATGAGGTTGGCAAATGAAGGGTACTGCCCAATCAGGCCAATGGCCACGGGCGTGGCTCCGTCAGGCAGGCTGTTGTATAAGATACGATCCTCGTTTCCATCTTCCATGTTTTTTGGTTATAATGAGTAACGGCGGCCTTCATAAATATTAGGTTGTTGTTTTTTTATTCACATCGTGTCTCGAAGCGTAGGTCCACCATGTAATTTCGTTGATAAAGCATTACGAGGAATGCGATAAATCACTTTAAAAACGATCTACATATTTATGTTTGGGTTTTGGTAAAGTGAATTTTCGGGATGATCGCGGGAGGGGGTGCTGGGGATATTTTTACAAGGGCGACGGCACTACTGCCTTCGTACAGGAAAATGTTTTTAGTCGTTCGGAAGGGGAGGATGAAGTAGATTGAGAGTGACGTGCGCGAGGACGTGTTTGCGTACGAGGAAAGGCAAAAGGGTCGGTGGTTGGTAATTTCTCGGACTGGTCAGTAGAAGAGTCTCGCATAGAGCAGCCAGATAGCTCGTGTCGCCGACCGTGGATGTACGGAACAGTATCGATCCGGGCATTAAATATTTAATCGCAGGAAGAAAGTTCAATACACGGACGAGGACGGTTGTCTTTCGAAGACAGGTCGAGCGAACGAAAATGAACACGACAGGAACAAGCTGGCACGCAACAATTTCTCGTCTGCCCGGTATTTGCCAAGACTGGGTTGACTTTCATTATTTAGAACGGCGGGGAAGAATGAGGATCGTCGACACGTCGTTCCTACGAGATATCGATCGTAATTTCCTACACAATTTACTGGTGCATGATAAAGCCTTCTTGTGCGTCATCATTTAAATTTCCCTAAGTGCTTTACCTTCAGATTTTTTCTAAAACTGATTACTTAAGGAAAGACTCGCGTGTTTCCAGCCGCAAAAGTATATCGAAAGGAGAGATTATTTTGTTAAGGGAGTGTTGAAAACATTCCACAGGAAAGTGCAGCAATAGGAATTAATTCGGGTCGATTATTCATACATGAAACACTGCACTCATAAATAGAAACGAGACGATAGAGCAATTCTACATGAGCTCATCCCGAACTTCATCCGAACGATCTCCGGTGGTTAAATCTTTGAGTGCGGAAATCGTTTGCGAAACACAGAGATTGCTTTTTAATGAACTACTCTTCTTCGCGTATTTCATTTCGGAGTAACAGCAACATCGTCCCAAATTATCCCTTTACAACGCATCCTTGGGTACAAGCAATTTGAGGTCAGGAATCGATATTTTCAACTAAAGCTCTCCGTACGCCCAGCGGCACGAAATTGATAAATATTGATCGTGTTGTACAGTGACGAACGAAACGTCGATAGAATTATACCGCTGTAGACATTGCTTGATAAATAGGTTTTACACAGAATCAACATAGTAAACAAGTAATCGATCGACTAGTTTCAGTGACGCATTCTGTATTCATCGATAAAACTATCGCGATCGATTTCCCAGAAAATAAGAGGCAAGAATTTCCTCTGCTATATTGACAGGCTGCTTGTTACTGGAAAATTGCATCGGAAGCACGCGTAACTACCGAGTGAAGTCGATAAACAGAAGAGAGATACGATCTTTCTCGAGTCGCTAAAGCGAGCGAGGTTCTTGCGGACTGCGGTCTCGTCTTTTTTGGTAGTGCGCTTTTAAAAGAGTTTTTTAGATAAGAGGACTTTAATAGCTAACACCGAGCAAGTTACTCGTAGCGAGTTTCAGTGCATCTTACGCTCTCGTGCACGTTAACTCCAAACTCTAGATCACGTAGTATTACCTACAATTTTTACATTCCAACTGCGTTTTCGTATTTCAAACTGGCGCTTAGCTGAAAAGAAGCAGGTCTTATTCGTGATACTTATACAATAAAAGGTGTGCACAAAGGAAGATTGTTGGCCAATTCCACGTATTCTTTAATTTCTGTGCAGATATGCTTGCATTTATTGATAGACAAGTTGTAGCTTTCTAAACGGTTCACTTGAACCCGCGCGGCCCCCGTGCTTAGCACAACAGCTTTAAATGGCGACGAAAGCGCGACTTTTAATTGCACGCTTGGCGAAACGCGTCGCGCGAGTGCAACACCTACCCCCCTCCGCACCGCGACTCCCTTAATGAGATGGCCGGCTGAGCCGCCTCATCGGTGTTAAAAATGTTGCACTCGCGCGCAACCGGGGAGGATAGGCTCGTAGACCAAGGGCCTTCCTCGTGTGCACGTATTCCATTGCGCTAGGCGAGTCGCGCACCCCTGTATCTTATGGGCAGGGTGCTGCGGGGGCCCTAGCCGCTTCCTTCTCTCTACGGAAGTTGCGCTCGCAGGGGGTGCTTTTACCGCCTCGCAGATAGCACCAGTAAGTATGTAGGTTCTTGGCGCTTGCGCGCGTCCCTCTCTGTCTCCGTCCGGCCCGTGTACCTGGACGTACTGTTCGAACGAGTTCCCTCCTTGTCGTTCCACCCCGGCTGCAGCGATGGGAGAGAAAGAGAAAGAGAAGGGAGAGTGCGCGCCAGCCAGGGAAATGCGCGCGAGCGAAAGGGAATAGGATAGATCCTGGAAGGGAGACGGAACGCTAGCGAACGGGAAAGACCGAGAGAGGGTGTGCGCGCGAGGTACGAGGGAGAAAGAGCGAGAGAGCCGGAGCGTTGCGTGGGGAGCGATCGCAGCTCGTCATTCGAAGCCCGCCAACGGACGAGCGAGCAGCCACGGAACGGGACCGCGATTCAAAGAACCCACGCGATCTTCGCGAAAATAACAGCACAGACACACTATCACCTGCGAGATCGAAGCCGACGAAGGGCCCACGTCCCGCTGTCACCGGTACACCGCCCCCGAAACTGTTCTCCGCCAGCGGAACCAGCCTCCGGCGTAACATTCGTTTGTTCACTCCACTTGAACGGGCCCGCTCATTTCACGGTCGGTTCGCATCGGTCACGATCGTGTCGGCCGCAGTGTTCGCGTTCACCGGTGTACGTCTCGCGTGTTTTCAATCTGAAAAGGCGGGGGAGAGTGACAGTGGAAATAGTGTGGAAAGGATACGGGGACCGTTGACAGTGATTAAAGTGACCCGCGTAGGGCATCGCTAAAGGATATCTACGCTGTGTGACATTCATACCTGAAAGGTTAACAGACGAGATCCAATCTCTTTCTCTCTCTCTCTCTCTCTCTCTCTCTCTCATCTCTCTCTCTCTCTCTCTCTCTCTCTCTCTCTCTCTGCTTCTCTCGTGGAATCGAGGCGCCATAGAAGAAGCAGTGTGGTCACACGCCGACCAGTCAACGCGTGTATCTCGTGCGTGGTGAACATCGGTACCGGAGCAGTACGCGGGGCACGTCAACAAATCGGCTTTCGCGCTTCGATCGGCAACTCGCCCCCCGCAGCCAAGGAATTCGCCGCGATTGCTTTTACCCGCGTCCGGAGTGAGTTACAGTGCCCCATCTCGTCGTTCGTCTAACGCGATTACACATTCGTCGGCGAATCAGCGAGCTGCCAAACTCCAAAGCGAAGCTTGCCTGGACCGTCACGCGCACAGTATCCACCAGCTCGAGGGTGGCGACTCGTCGCGAGCAGGTGAACGATATAATAAATAGTCGGACATCGTTCCTTGGACGAATTTTAAACACGGGCCCAGCAGCCGCTCCCGAAGGAATAGACACTCGAGGGAAAGAGGGCGCCGTTAATCGAAGAGACGCTCGGAGCAGCTCGAAAACTCCAGATCCTCGTTTCGCGCGCAAACGGAGTACGGTGCTCGCGGTGATATCGGAAGACGGTTGAACTCTCACGGCCCCTTTCTGCTGGAGCGCAAGGAAGGCATCGACGTTCGAGGCAGTTGTTCCGATACCGAGAGGAACAACCGAATGACAGGCATACAGGTCCCTTTGAAGGGAAGTTGTTGAACCGATCGAGCGTATCGCGATCGGCAGGTACGCGACACTTGCGAGTAACAGCCGAGGAGGGCAGCTAAGGACTGGTTTGTCATTGGTCTCACCTTCCCATCGCCATTTTCGCGAAAGAACCCCGGGAAGAAGATCACTTTCTCAAGGTACTCGGTCGCAATCTCGACGGCGGATCCGACGTGACGCGGCGTCTAGCTAGCTAAAGCTGCGCTTAACGGCTGAAATTGAGAGCGCACGGCACCTCCCCCCCGGCGCCGGCTACTAATTCCATTCCGCGTTTCGTGACAATTCGGTGTACGCGAGTGTGTGGACGAACAACGATCCACCGTGGCATTGCGTGAAAAAGTATCCGCGTGTGCAAGAGCTTCTTCCCAGTTGGATTACATCGGAGAGCATCGACACAGTGTTTACACCGCGGGAGCGGAGGGTGTACACCGCGACCTCGTGAATTCCGAATCCGGCGCGTCGATCGAGACAACAGAGAGCGCGCGTGGCCAATTACTCGTGCACCGTTACGAGCACCGGTAAATCGATTAATTAACTAATTAATTCGTCGAGTCGCTTTTAACCGTCGGTACACGGTCGGAGTGTCGCTGCTTTCGTGAATCTTTCAAGGTCATTGCCGGTCCAGTAGCACGGTAGCCGGTCGTCGCACGCAGACAATTCGATTACGCGCGATCCATTAATGAATCGCACTGGTCGCGGGCGGAACAGCGTCGCGGCGCGTTAATATCGCTTTCGATTAACGGCGGGAATAACGTGCTCCTCCAGCTCGAGATCCTCGACTGGGTAGCCGAGCAGCCCCTTCGTAGGTCCTTTCGGGTCCGATTTAGCCGGGATTGCGCGCTAGTCCGTGAAGGAGGCGGTAGCTCTGTAATTGTGCCACGCGCCATCACGGTGAACGCTTGTCCGCGCGACGAACAATAAATCGGCGGTGTTTACGCGACGAAAGTGCAGACGCAGCCCACTCGGTCACTTGCAAAAAGTGAGTATCCCTGTCTGTCGTGTTTACCATTATCTATTATTCCGCGCCTATGCGTATGAATGCACGCGCGCGCACGTGCACAGTGGCCGGCTCCACTCACGCAGGGCCTTTGTAGGGCTCCGTGCGTGTGTGTCACCGGCATTCATTCAGAACGAAACAAGCATGTGCGTCCATTACGGACGTACAAGTACGTATGTACGTGCACCCGCGTGTACGCATATACAGGGTGGCTCAGAGCCGTGGATGCACGCCGAGCTGGTGAATAGAACTCGCGAAAAGAAATAAGAAAATTGTGATTAACATCGATCTCATTGATCTCATCTTTTGGACAGCGAAGGTGGAAATCCACGATGAGGCAAAAATATCGTGTCAGACGAGACTGTAATCTCACGAGACAATTATTTTATTATTTCCGTGAAATCAGACTCTCATGAAACAAGTTTTCTTTCGCGACTACCTATTTCCATTATTTACATATAGTTGTTGAGATTTTTGTCTCACGATAGAAAAGCCTCGTGTAAAGTCTCGTCGTGCATTCGCACCTTAAGAGTTGTTTCGTCTGTTTTAATTATATATTTATGCACTCTGTCATTTGTAACGTCGAGATGGATACATGACGGAGAGATGGAAAATGACTCTATCCTTTCTATTTGACTGCTCGACAACTTCGTTTGAGAGAGGACCGTGCAAAAACTAAATGATGCCACGGCAAAGTTACTCGCACATCGTAATTAAGTGAAGCGTTGATTTGCAACGTTCTTTGTACATGCATAATGAATGAAGAGAAACTCTTAGAGGCTGTGTGTTCGCGTTGCGACAGGAATATCTCGTGTGTTTCCCCGTTTGTAAATTTTAAAGGCGCATTTTACGAGAGAGCTGGCGCTGTACAACTTAATTAATGCCCGGAGCGGTTAATTGTAGGTAGAGTTTCCTAGTGAAAGTATACACTGCCCCTCGGGCCCCGACAAATCGTTAGGGTGGTAGTAGCTTTCTCGGACCTCTTCTAATTCCTTAAACCGGATCCAGCGAAGTGGGAACGTATCTTTGTCAAACGTTTTTATCCAGCATCGCGGCCTTAACTCGCCCCGGAGTGTATCTGTCCATAAAACGATGAGAAAAATCTCGACGGTGTATCCTGACCTCGAAATATCTCGAGAAAATCAGGCTTTGACGTAGTAAATCCGAGAAAAAGAGGAAGGGTGAAACGGCGCGGCGGCGAGCAAGGGGGGAATGATGAAACAGGGAATAAAGACGGAAATGGAGAACGGTAGAAAGAACCTGTAGCTAAGGCTCTGAGCCTGTCCCGCTGACAGAATAGCGAGCTATCCGACAGCTCGGTAGGTCTTTAATGGTCTTCTTCTCTGCTGGATGTACACTGTTTTATGCTTTATCCCGGCCCCTCTTTCTCTCGCTGTTCTTGGGCCGGACGGACCATGCCGCACGTCTCACTCTCGTTCTCTTCCGACTCACGTCGTAAACGTGTCTCCCGTGCAAAAACGCAATAAAGTTCCGCCTTTCCTTCGAGATCGGCCGGGGCTGCGGCCCTGAAAGCAGGTGACTCTCTTCCAAACAAGATTCACTCGATGGGGGGTCTTTTGCAATGAGGAACGAGCGTTGATCTGGTATCTCGCTGAGGAGATCAGGGCCGAAGGTAGACGTGAATACACAAATTAAACCGGAGAATTTATGGGCGCCTATCGCGTTACTTTGCCTCCGATACGGAATCGATGGGAATCAATAGTCCGGCGGGGTTATAAATTGACAGCATCGTCGACTACCTCTCGCGACGCTAGGTCTTTGTAAAGTATGGCGGGTTATAGAGCGGGCGGAGTGAAAGTATAAAAGACAGGTGGATAGGGGCTAAATTGAGCGCGGTTAATGTAAAAAAAAAAGAAGCAGAAGTCGCGGAGACAGTTGGCTGCCTTACCGCGAGCTGTCGCGGTTAGACTAGACGTGACTGCAATAACTGCATCCCGACATTCTGCACCCCCTTGTCTTTTCGCCGTAGCCATTACTTTCGCCACTTCTTGCCCCCTCTCGCGGGCTTATCCCCGTTTCAAGCTTTGCTTTCATAAAAACATCGACAAATGCAGTGTCATTAAAAATGGCCCCGACTGCACCTTTTATCATGAACCTTCAAGCTGTTGATATCGCTCCTCTGCCGTTCCCGCGGAATTGTCTCGTTTGTTAGTAGTCGCCATTACCAGCCAACACTCGAGCCAGTTATCCTACGCGAGAAACCGCACTTTAACCAATCTTACTCGATGCTCTCCTAATTGAGCATGGCCCGCAGTAGGGTAGATGAAATTATTGTTCGCGCGTAGGCTGCAAAATAAGTCATTAAGATTCAGCTCGTGAAGAAGACTGTACCGTGGCACAAATTAAGTTCAGGTTTCTTCGCTACGATTGTACGAGCCGGCTGGCTTTTACTTTCCTTTTATTGTCTACGGCGAAACCTTCTACGCCCTCGTGGATACCTAAGGAATAGGAGTCTTCCTTGAATCGTTAATTAGCTTGAATTCTTGGATTCTAATTACACGTGCAGTTTACGGCTTTATTTAAGTGAAGTAGTTCCCCAAGCCCCGTAATACCAGGGAGGATGTACTAAATACCTGTACCAACGACTCTTCGAGTTATCGCGCGTACCTACTCTACACTGTAACCGTTCATCCGTGACTTATAATTTAACTAACCGATTGTGGCTTCTTTCACCCAGGTGACCGACACGAAACACATTTTTCTCCTGGAAGTGGTACGCAAACGGCCTCAAGATTCAGCTGGACATCATGCCTTGGTTCATCCTATTTCTTCTGCTGTTAGATGTGACGGATGCCTTCCCTCGGGAGGCAACGTGTACCCGCCTGCCGGATATCCACTGGAACTCCACCAATCCAATGTGAGTCACATTCGCTAATTCAATGATCTTTCTCTTATCTTCGAGTAATCACGGTTTACCATGACTTAGATACACACGTGCTGATTTATATGTGGGATCAGGAACCCCCATAACATAAGAGGCGGATACGGAAGAACGAGGACGGGAAGTCGGCGGTAGCCGAGGTGGTTAAGGCGGCTGGCCAGTGCGCAAACCTAGAGATCGCGGGTTCGAGTCCCGTTGAGGCGACTTCCTTTTTTCCGTGATCCTACATTTGGGGGCTCGTCCGGGATGGGGGGAGCACCGATCGCCACACGGAGCCGAGAGATGGCGTTGTGGTCGCGTTGTCTGCGACGTAAAAGAACAAGACACGGTGGTCGTTGTCCGCGACGCGATAAAGAATGTGACACAGAGTTGCGACGATGACATTCGAGGGCGAATGTCGTCGAAGGAGGGCCGAGTGTGGGATCAGGAACCCCCATAACATAAGAGGCGGATACGGAAGAACGAGGACGGGAAGTCGGCGGTAGCCGAGGTGGTTAAGGCGGCTGGCCAGTGCGCAAACCTAGAGATCGCGGGTTCGAGTCCCGTTGAGGCGACTTCCTTTTTTCCGTGATCCTACATATATGTACAGGTTAAATACGTATAAGTGGGTTTAATATAATAGCAGGCATAGAGTAGTGATATAAATGTTCCTAGAGCGAAGTTTACTAAATTCTCCCAAATTCTGCATAAGTTTCAAGTCCAAACGTAGATTCCCCGGTTCTAAGACACCAGAGTACACACAGTTTTGTGAAAACAGCTGAAAACATTACCCGTGTATCCATGCGAAGAATGCAAGTTCCGTTTAATCTCATCCGAGATATTACCGTGAATGTCCTTGTTCCGAATAGGAGACGACCGCATTTCCACGTTAAAGCATTCCACGAATGGTAACGCGTTCCCGAGTAGAAAGATCGGAGCCGGTGGTGTAGCAGGTATCGCAGGACCGTTTCGCTATAACGATCGCTTGATCCTTATCGTTATTTATCCGGCTATCACAACGTACTCTCTGGGAAATCATATTTCCAGACTTAACTGTTTCCTATCTTCGTCGACACAGCTTCCTCTTCTCTCGCACTTTGTTGTTTCCCTCCACCCTTCCGTTTTATTTTTCATCCGAGATACTACCCCTGCACGCCAGTTATTGCTCGGGGCAATTCGTACCTTCCATCCTGCTTTCCTACTTACAGTCGACGTGAAGCTAAACTGTAAAGTTTCCACAGGAAAAAATATCGACGCGTATAAGTAAAGTCCGAGGTGTTAAACAGAGAAAACGATCGTACGAAAAGTATATCATTTCACCTCGAGTGCACAGGATACGCGTGTACAGCGGTGGCTACCGGTGTCAGGCGAGATTCGCAGGCCGATTTCTTGACCTTTCCCTCGCTTTTTATTCTCTCGCTCGGAGCCATTTCGTCAGCAATACGACCGCCACTGTGTCTCGATTGGAGTCGTGACGTATCGCCGCGATATTTCTTCCCCTCAAACCACCGATACACGCGTGACGAAGCCGGCGTACGTGTGGATTTTTACTCTTCTCGCTCGATCGGTTTTCTTCCCCCCTCCCCGTCGGAGCACGCGGGGTTGGGGTAGGGGGGGGGGGGGGAAGGGTGGAATTGAAAGGCCAACGAAAAAGGTCCGGCGCGTTCACGCCCCTACCCGCTTCAGGATGTACGTGCGTTGCCGCGGGCGCCTCTTGGAGGTCGAGCATTATAAATGTACCGGGTGAGCCGAGTCGAAGCACCGAAATCGATCTGCACACCCGCGTTTTCCGGCGGAGGGTCAAGTGCACCGCAAGCTCGCCGAGGGTATGTGCACCGAGGCGCGTACAGTTGCCGGCGTTAAAGATGCGCCAGTTGGCGAGAAGCAGAGTTTTACAAGCATTAAGGTTTGACTCGACGTCGAGAAGCGAGGATCGATCTGTCCTCGAGTTTCGTCGGGTGGTTGACTAATGCGGTGGAAAGGGTTGGAACGAGCTTGGGAGGTGGGCCGAGCTCGGTTAACGGGCAAAAACCAATTCGTTGTCGACGCGAGATTGAATGTCGAGCGTTGTCGTCCGCGTTTTATCGTCTAAACTCTAAATCGATGGGACCCCCTTCGTCGGATGCGCGTACCTGCGTTACGCCCGGGCAATGAAAGATATTAACGTCACTTTTTCCAGTCCAACTTCCTGCTCATTAATGGGGAGATAAACGTTATCATGTTTCGTCTCCAGCGCGCCGAAGATGGGGCAAACACAGCTGGTTTCGTGTCAACGTTTTCCCCTAGTGTTATTACGAAATGCAACGTAGATTTCGTCTATTCGGTACGAGGGTTACCATCGTGTAGCTGCGTTCGAAACAATCCACACGCTTTTCAGAGTTCCACTCGAAAGCTTATTTGTACTGTATCTAATGCGATGCGATTCCGAGCTCCCATTTCCATGTATGCTCTGCCCCTGGCAGGAACGCGCGCGTGCAATTTCGATACCGATAGTAAACGTAACCGTAGAATCGGGAGTGGATCGTGTATCCGTTTCCCTTCGACAAATTTAAGTCCCTCAGTAATGGCTACCGAAAACATACAGAAAAGCAGCGGGGGGCGGTGAAAATGTTGCGTTGACGGTGGGAGCGAGAAGGTCGTAAGTACAGCACGCGACCCAGTAATTTATTCGGGGATTTTTCATGGGAATCTGAGAATTTTCGTGCGGCGACTTTGACCCCCGCCATCGTTGCGATCTCGAGGATAATCCAATGGAAAGAAGGGGATGAGAGGCACCTCGCTAGAAACTTTGACCCCCCTTGTGCAACGGTTTCGTTCGAGGAAATTGACTCTCGACGAGTGAATCCCCTATCTGTGTAGTACTCGCGTTGAGAATAGTAGCATACTATAAAGGAACTACTGCTCACGGATTGTCCGTATGTAGACACGATGCACGCGGGTGTGTACACCTTCGTCGAGTGTGTATGTCTTCGTCGAAACGCATGGAGCGCAGTTTTATTCGTCATAAAACGGGAGATCGAGTTCTTCTTCGCCATGAGACGGTTTCTGCCGAGTGCCGACCTCTGCGTCATCTCGCATTCGCATCCTTATCGTATACACATCGTAGTTTTCTCCTCGTCACTAGTTCATAGTGTTTCGATTAACCATTCAAAGTGGAGGGATGGACGAAAATACCACTGTATCAGATCCAACGGGAAGGAGACTGCCCTTGCGTATAAAAAGAATGAAAAAGAATCGAGACACTTTGGGTGCGCGTAATTCCACTTGCTACGCTGTCTGACCTGTACGTCGAATACCACTTATCAAGGTATCGCGCGCACCACTATTCGATTGCCACGATGATATTTCATTTAGGCCTGTAATTACGTTGGAAAAGGAGAAAAAGGAACGTCCACCTCTGGGTATTTGTGATTTACATTCCCACTCGCGGCGATACTCCACCGATGCGTGAGTCAATTCGGCAGGCATTTATGATATATCCTTCCCGGTACCGCTCGGATCGTTTATAGCGATTTAACGAACGTTGAACACCGTACGTGTACGGCAAAATAAAAGCCAAGTCCGCCCGGTATAAAACGAGTGCACGTGTGTACGTTGGTCGCTGGGAAAAAAGGAAAATTGGATGTTTGCTTAATCGCTCCCGACGCCTCGTCTCACTTTCAACTTCGGTTGGTCCCCTTGGTTTCTGGCTTCCCCGTTTCAGTGCCTCTTCCTCTCGGCGCCCCGGCTTCTCTCGGGGCTGGGCTGGTGGCTTTCAGCACGATTGATAATTTATTTAAGTACCGGCACGTTAAAGCATAACTACCGTCCGAATCGTCGGAATCAAAACGACCGCGGCTCGGCGCGCGCGGTCATTGCGGCTGCCAGGCATTAGTACATTGTTCGATTTTTAATTTACCCTCCGCGCTCAACGATCGATTTCCTTCTCGCCGTGTTTACCGCCACGGCGTTACGTAGCCGCCGTCATTTAACGTTAGCAACTTTCAAATGGCTTTCTATCAAATGACCCCGCGATGAATTGATCGATCTGCACTTTCGAACGGACGCAAATTCACTCGGTATCGTCCCGCCCTTGCTAATCGCGCGTAATGCTGGAATCGTTTATTTTACGAAGCATCTTTCTGGCTTTCATTTCGATAATGTTCCCATTCATATTTATGATTCCCACAGATATTGTTATGCCATCGTGATACGATAATACTTGAATTTATTATAAAGATACTTTACATGCGCATTATACACGCACATCCAATTCGTCTGATAGAAACGTGTCTGGTGTTTGTAATCTGGGCCCTAAATTTCGTTGACCAGTAAATCACCGTGTCGGATAAATTTGTACGGGAAATACAAATACTTTTTATAGTCCCCAATCTTCCATTTCCCCTATTGATTCCACGTTACCTAGCAACCACCCCCTGTATCGAATCACATTATCTCGATTCCAGAATGGCACAGTAGCACCTGATCGCGGAATAAAGCCTGTTAGAAACGCGGTACTCTTACTTTTCCATAACACCCCCATGTTATTCCAGTTTCCTACTCGTAGGCTTCTTGTCGATTATTCACCCATCCTATTTCGCAGACACAGTTATTCCCGCTTTGCATTCGCCTTGCGCCTTTCATTCTGCAGTAACGTGGACTTCTTGTCCTAGTACTCATCCTCATTCACGATCGCATCGAGAAATATCAGACTTGTCGACGCCAGTGTAAACTAGCAATTCCTATTTAAGGGGGAAGACTCAAGTAAACCGCTAAAAATAAGGTGATTTTCGGAGATTTTTTGGGGATATAAATACTTGATGAAACTTTCTGTAACTTTTTGTATATATTTTTTTGTACTTCAATGTAACAAGAAAAAAAATGAATTCCAATATGTCCATTTTTTGAGGAGTTATTATGGTTGCTCTCCATGGCTTCGGCGTCGATGAGGGTAATCGGCGTGCAGTGTACAGCTTTTAGATTTTGTCCTGGGGTGAAAACGAAACGGAGTTTTCTATTTAGTTCCATTTCGAGTCGGAAGAATTAAAGCCAGCAAAAAAAAATGCAAAATTAATAATAATACGGAACTCTGAAAAAAAACAGCGATTTTTGCGTAAGATTTTTGTGTTAAATATGCAATAAACATAGTTTTAATAATTAATATCATAAATTAAAGTAATACGACCGGTGGGGAATTCAATTATGTAAATGTGTGCACTGCGACAGCTCGATTGATCAAATATTTGTTAAGTTATGCTGCACGCCAATTTGAAAAACGTGGTTTCGAGAAAAACGCGTTTAAATTTTTCGGTTCAGAAAAGCCGATGTTTTTGGTAAGCTCTCTGACGCTAATCTGCGATTCCAGGCCCGTATAGTTGACCTTCTGTTTCTTATTTATACCTGAGCAAACATCTATCTATTATTACTCGGCTTACCTTCGAAGTTTATAGTGTGAAAAGGACGGACAATGAGCGAAAGGACGCAACGCGCATTCCGGCGCGTACTTGCTAGACAGGTATAAGCCCGTCTCTAGCACCGTTAATACGCAGAATTTTATTCTGACACTTCTGGAGTATATTCTTGACATGCAATAGCATTGATTTATGCAATAAAAAAAAAATCAATTTTTTTTTAAAGTTACTTGAGTCTCCCCCCTTAAACGCGCATTAACTAGCCTCGACGCCGATTGCCACGTAGATACGTACACGAAACAAGCTGCAAGGATCCCTCGTTTCATCTCCTCTACGTCCCCGCGCCCACCTCGGAAGACAAACAATTACCGCGCCGTTGTTAGCGAATTATTTCATTCCTTTCCAAGTCGTTCCACGTTATCGCATCATTTGAGTACGTTATCGGGCGCGGGGCATGGCTTGAATTCCTGCCGGCCGCTTCGAAATTAGTACCCGGTTCCTGCTCCATTCTAGGTCTAACGCGCTAGTTCGAATGGCCGTCACGCCTCACCCTGTCGTCCAGTCGAATATTCCCCCGACGAAAATTTCATGTTAATCGTTGGAATTGCTTTTCCCGCTCCCTGCGTGGAATGAAATGAGCATGCAACCGGAAGGTCACGGGCATTTTATTTTTTTACGTCTGTGGCGCAGAATGTTTTCGCATAACCGCGGGGGGAGGCGGTTGCATATCGCATTTGTGGCGAAGTTCGGCCGACGGTCAGCGTTGCAGTGGCGTCGAAAGAGGATAACGTTACAGCGGTGCCACCCGGTATCGATTCTATTTATCCAATCGAAGTTTCTTACGACGATACCGTACTCGGTTTTGGTTTCATCCAGATTGGCGTAATCTAGCATGCACCCTTTGTCGATCGACCGCGCTACGGTATTCCGCGCGATATTCCATAGGTGGAAGCGTACGCCTACACGCGTATCGTTCGACAAATCCTCGATGCATTTATATTATGGGGGTTACATAATAATTCCCATTGGATTGCCAGGGATTGGTGCGTACCCGGAATAACATGTCCTGCCGCTGGACTACGGAGATGATACATTCCGCTGATAGTTATGTACGTGGCCCATGCATACATTGGCCGCCTTTATAACCGCCGCGTTTGCACGTACAGCCTACAGTACGTTTCACACTGCACCGCGCGTCGCCGTCCTTCCCAGGCGGTTCGGCCAGAATACGACGAGATTAAGGTACAAGCTTCCTGCCGGCAATGAATTATGTCCCAGCACGGCACGAGGAGATGTTTCTTCGCCGGTATCGCGCCAGGTCGGTCCGTACGTGGACGCCCTTACGTATGTTGCCCGGCCGTAATGGTAGCCGGCCTGGTACCATCCCTTTCTGGACACTAATTCACGCTCTCCGCGCTCTCCGGAATAAAATTAACGTTGCCCCGTGAAGAATCGCGCGACGATTTTCAGGCAACCCCTCAACCGGACGACTAAATTATTAGGGGACCTGGAACGTAGATTCGGTCGAATTGTTTCCTTTTTTCTCCCTCCCTCTTTGTTGTTTAGCCTTATTTTCCACGCGGAGGGAAGATTAATGGATTTTTTATTAACGCAAAACACGCCAAGATGGGTGATTTATGGCGATGTTTGATTACATAGTTAGAGGCTACGAAAGTAGGGACAACGCGTTACGTAATTTCAGCGGGGCCAGCTTTCCTTCAAGTTCACAAGTGGTCGATTCGTCGTTCTTCAGGGACACGGGCGCGTACGAAACGTTTTTGATAGCATCGCTCGTCGGATGCTTGATTAGCAGTCACGTAGGGAAGCAGACCTTTTTGGAGAAGGTATAGGTACGTACTTTTCGTATGTAAATATATCGGAAAGCGATACAGGTACTTTTATAGTTTTCTGCAATCGAGTATGCTGCCCCGTCGTAGCATTATCGAATACATCGCGCACATTGTACGTGGCGCTCGGTACAATAGTGTCGACGCTTGTCCGTTCCGAGAGGAATTTAATACCCATTTAGGTAAATTGCGCCACTGTTCGAATGAAATGCTCGAGTGTTTTCGTCCCCTCTAATATACATACGTCTGGCTATTAATTTGTTGTCGAGGTGTTCTTGGAACGGTCGAAAAGGAATCTAACGTTGTCCAGAAGGAGCAGGCAAGCTTTGTCTCGCCCAGGCTGAGAGACGCTTCAGACAGATAGATCGTTCGCTCTCGTCTTCAAAGGCGGAGCTTAACAGTTGAGCGAGCGAAGAAGATGATGAATGTAACACGATTTACAGCGGCTTCCGCGTTTATACACGAGATTCCCTTGTCTCTCGCTGTTTCATCGTGAAATCACTCTGCCTCATTACAGCTGTAACACGTCCCACTGACGACGTGCTGGTTCTCCGCGTAATTCTGCGAGCGCATTGTTACACGATATAGACTGACGTAATTTAATTCGCAGTGGTGTGTACGGGCCGTATGCACAGTAGCGAGGATATATAATCGTACACACGTGCCCTAATACGAGGCACGCTGCCGAGGCTGCAGGCTGCTTTACAAGCACATGCCTTACCGATGTACGAAATGGTCTCGCCTCATATACACGGCGGCGTTCTCGGTGCCTCCATTTCGAAATAAGACGCACGATAATGTGCCCGATGTCACGATAATGCGTCTAATTCGATTCCTAATTACCGCCCGACGACGTGTTACCTGCGCACAGCCACGCGCAATGATATTCCCAATTAGCGGCTCGAACCAACAATGCAATTTCCAATTACATCCGTACACGTTTGAACGCAAAAAAAACTCGAGGCTTGCTACTATCCTTGTTCCTATCTACCAAAATGTCGCAGCAGACAGAGCGACGTTGCTTTTATTAGAGAATTTACGAGCGCCGTGGTAACGTGTCAACTTGTCACCCGACGTAGCATCTTCGGATAAAGTATGTATTCCTTGGCGTTCGTAGTCACGAACAAGGAGATGTTCCTCGCGCACGGCCGGTGTCTGGCGAGTTCTCAAGTTTCCACGGTGCGACGGGATCCGAACTTCCATTAGGGGGTTGCTTAAATGTTCATAAGGGCTTAGCTTTCGTTCGATGCAACGGGTTCTGTTTGACGGTTCACGGTCGAAACCATCCCCTCGCGCACAGATGTGTCTGGCCTTTGGGAATCTGACGACGAGATGCTTTCACAGACGTACATGTCTCCCGTCTTCGGTTGGTTGCAACAGCTTTCCCACGGCGCGATAATACGAGTCCTGAAGGGAGGAATTTTCCTCGCTTTAATCTTTATACGGAGTCGCAGGGACAGTTGAAGTCTCCCATCTCCCGTGGACCGCGAACAGAGCGAATTAAATGTCTGCAAAGAACCAGTTCCCCGCGTCATGGTGCGGTCCATTTTCCCTTTTTAAATTGCGGTCGGGGCGGTCGTGGTTTTTTACGAATCCCCGTGACTGGCTGAAAGTATTGACACCTCTCTCACGTACGGCGCGGATAACTTCATCTCTGGAGTTGGTAGCTCCACGACTGTGTAATGATCGGGGATGCAAAAACTACGTTCTCTTGCGGCGCAGCGAAGGAAGGTGAGAGCAGAGGGAGGATAGTCGAGCGGCGCAGGGCGGGAATGGCACCTCGTGGAAAAAAGAAGCGAGGCTGATCGCACGGGAGAGTAGGGGTTGGCAGATGCACTGTGTATCGCGCTGTATAAACCCACACCGTGACGCCGCGACGGCCTGATGCTTGGGTTATAAAGCACAGCTGACGCTAGGTATAATATATTCTTCTCTGCCTCCGTACACCCCACGCTCGCACCACTTTCGGTCTCTTACGCTCTTGGCGTCTCTCGAACACGCACCGGCTCTTACACCCTCGCCACCGATCGCTGCAGCAACCCTGCTTCCCTGACTCCGTTCGTTCGTTCGGTCTAACTGTCCGTTTTACTCGGTCAGAGTGGCCCGTAACCGATACGTTGCAACGAAGGTGGTGTCGTCACGGTTGGTCGAAGACGAATGAGATTGCGAAGTTCGATACCGCAATTAACGGAGCTTTGATAGCAACGGCGGGAGGGAGGCGTCGGAGTTCATTCGCCCCAACATGTGTAGACGTTAAATAATAAATCAGAGATCGTGCGGCTTCTTCGGAATTGCCTGCATTAAAAAAATTACGAGGAATTTCTTAATATCGTTAAGACTCGTCGTTCGCGAGACGTTTCGTTGGCGAGCGATTTATAACATTCCTTACGGACGTATCGTTCCTTCGTGTCATTAAAGCTGAGTGATTATTCGTGAACACGAATTTCTTGAAAACCTCGAGCATCCTCGATCTTTCTTCCCATTTTCGTCTCTCAGTCGCGTCGCAGGAAATTCGAGTGCCCGTCGACGGACCCTCCAGTTGGGGTAAATACAGTAGGCGGTACAAGTAAGTAATACGTTTCCAAGGGCGAAGGCGTGCAGAAGGCTATCTGCCCGAAAATATGACTTTTATCGGAAATGGGATAAGAACTATTGGCTACTTCGTGGCTATGGCTGCGAAACTTTGCCGCCCGTATACAGAAAGAAAACGATGCACGAGTGAAATGGGATAAGGGGCTGGTATGCCCGGTATAAAAATATTTTCGTACGCGGATCTATTCGAGGGAGCGGTACAAGACAATTCGTCCTCATTGAATGTTTCGGATACTGAGCTCGCCGAAGAGAATCTTGGGTCGACCAACCAACCTCCAGTGTCCATTGTTGGCGGATTACACGAGGATTTCCCGGGGAAATTGATACTCTGTTTGTCCGCATGGTCGCTATGAGGTTCGCGGAATCCTCAAACTCCTGGTAACTTGAATAACCATTCCGCAACTGCGGGCTTGTTACCCGTATCCATTTGCACACTACTTTCCTTCTTATCTCTCTAATAACGTTACGTTACTGAGAAGTTTCATACACAGATTTTGTAACCCAAGTAAACATCAACGTTGCGCGAAACATTTCACGTGGCCGTGATTTACGGTGCTAGTGTATTCGAAGTAGAGACTATACCGTTAAGGAACTAGTTTTTGATCAGTTTAGAGGGCTTCCCGCTTTAATATTTATTTTTAACCTAATACAACTTTAAACCATAGACTTTCTTATACTAAAAGATGAATTAATGTTTAAACTTTAAAGAAAATTTTTAAAAAGTTGAAAATAAGTATAATTTAATTATTTATAAGGTATGGAATAATAAGGTGAGTAGGAACTAGTTTTTGATCATGTAAAATACATGGGAACTAATTTTGGATCAGGTCAGGAACTAGTTTTTGATCATCTAAAATACATGGGAACTAATTTTTTGGTGAGGTGAGGAACTAGTTTTTGATCATCTAAAATACATGGGAACTAATTTCTTATCAGGTAAGGAACTATTCAATGTAAATAATCGGATACTAATTAAAAAGAAAGTACCAAATAAACTTATTTTTAGTATTATACCATCTAAATTTAATTTTTTTATAATTTTATAATGTCCTAACCTATTTTTTATTCAGGTGATCAAAAATTAGTTCCACAAGAAAAAATTGGAACTAAATAATGATCAGTGACTTTTAAAGCAAAATGATACTAATAATACTAAAATTCTTGCTCTACATTGTAAAGTAAACTATTGTAAGCAAAATGTATGAAAATAACCTTTAATACCGCAACGACCAGCAAAGAAATCGACTGTGGCGTTGATTGTGATCTCTTACTTCGAACAGTAAGAGATGGCGTTCAACAGGGGCTTCCGTCAAGTGGGCCACCTTACACATTTATTTTCACGAAAACTAACAATACTAACTGCTTTCACGGACAACACATATATTTTTTAATTATCAATTTTTATGTTAGTAATTATTTCAAACAATTATTTATTGACATAAACTTAAAAGAACGATTTATTTCATGAACTGATCAAAAATTAGTGCCTGATCAAGAACTAGTTCCTCAACGTTATGTACCTATATAAAATTGAATTCCGAGGAACAAAATCAGGGGCAAACAATGACATTCCTGTTCGCAAATCAGAATCTTTTGCCCATCGTTCTTCGACGAAACAGAGGTGCGTACACGGTGGTCCACTGACGTGCACTGCGTATGCATCCTCGGCGAATGTTTGCCCTTTACGAAGCTGTTCCTATTTATCGCGGTTCGCAAAAAGCGTGTTCTCGTTTCGAGGACCATTACCATGTCTGGGCGATACAAGATCCAGTGGGTTAAACGTCAGTGTTACTTCGTAAAATGAAATAAAGGGAACATTCATACCAGTCTTTGGCTCTCGTTGCGTACTGAACACCGGGGTGGAGTAACGAGTCTAAAGTTTCTGTCCTCCTCTTGCTACCCTCCTGCTCTACACTATCTAACCTTCGCGCCTCACCTTCTTCTTTGCCTCCTTCTTCTTTGTCTCGCGTTCCCTTCATCCCGAGAAACTTTCCTCGACTGATCGCAATGTCTGCGAATGCGTTTAATAAAATCTTCTAGGTGGGCCAGAACTCTCGAAACGGAAGCTGCGTTCAAGGGACGCAAGGTGGCCCGTATATTTCAACTGAAATATTCCCTTCGTGCTCGTGCGAATTAATTGCGCGACGCATTATCTCCGCTCTGATATAACAGCGGTTCCAATATTAAATCGCGCGACACGCCGCGCCGTCCTTTCGTCTCGAGCCATTAGTTACGAGCGAAATTGAAGGGGGTGCATTCTGTCAGGCTAGCCTGTGCCTCCAAGTATATTATCGACATTCGGCGCACCTATTCGGTAGCCTGTAGGGCTCAAAAGTGGCCATTAGCCTTATTCGAAGGATTAACTATCGTCCTGGTTTTCGTTCGGTCTGCCTGGGTCACATCTCGGATCCACAATTTCTTGTTTCTAAAAAAGTCCCACGACTTTAGACTTCGCCACATGCTTCTCCAGAGAAAGCAGTGTGGAACGCTGAAATGCTGGTTGCTCGTTGGCAATCTAATTTATCGTGCAATAGAAATTTCGTTCCCCGCGAGAGAGCTCGGTTCGAGCGCAGTTTATCAAGCGAAATAATTCCTGCGGATGAATGTGATCGCCGTTTGGATGGGGAAACATTTGCTCGTTAAAGATCTCGGTGCTCTGGAGACGATATCGGGCGCGCGGCGGCCATCAACGGATGTGCCATAATCAAATCTAAACAGATGGGAGTTACGTTTAATCGAGTCATCCCGGTCGTCTCGATGTGTCCTAACCTAATTTCAACTCCCTTGATGTTTTCATACACGCGCCGACGTAAGGGTCTACGTAACACGCACACACGGGGCAGAAATGCCGGCTGGCTTGTGGACCGGCGGTGCTCGCGAGGTATGCATCGGTGGTCGTGCAAAAAGCAGCCAAGTTTCGCGTAGCGTTAATTAAGCTCTTAAGTGTCGCAGGGATATCCCTCCGCGAGTGTGTACTTCTCGCTAACCCTCCACGATCTAAAATTAGAATTTCATTACTCATAACCATAGGGAAAAAACTTCATGTTTCACGTTCCTATTTTTCCCCCACGGCTTACGTGCAGTTTGACCGGCGAAAAAGAAATTTCATTCCGCTGCAGTCGCGGGACATAAATGATTTTATTATCACGCGACAAAAATTTTTAATTAACTCAAGTTGTTGATTTGTGTCTCCCTGTTTAAGAACGCTCTGCCGTACGAAACAAAACGATCCCCCGTGGTTCCGCGAGTTTTTATTATTCTTTTCGGGCCACTGGCTATATACCTTCTATTTAAACATTCTGTATTAAGTCTGCCAGAGAAGGGTGAGACTACATGATGGGGCACGGAAAATTCAAATTTCTAACGCACCCCGATCTCATCGCGATCCCCTTTATGTCCGGCATTCTCTGCATATCCCACGCTTCGCGGCGCTTAATTATGAAATACGTATTTAGCACAATGAAAGGCGCGCTCTCCGATAATTCATCGTCGGATAAATACGCGTGGTACTCTGAGCGCGTCCTATTACTTTATTCAAATTAAATTTCGATACGGGTGCGCGTGATAGCCGTGCCACGATTGATCTATCATTAAATCCTCTGGAAAGAGAATATTCGGCGGTAATATCCTGATAGGGCGTAATTGGCCCCGCGACGATATTTCCGAATTCTCCGGCGTGGTGTTCTCAAATACGTTTTCCATTTTACGTTCGCTCTGCGTGGCGGTATCGCATCGAAAAGCTCCAGTTGATTCGGACAGGTTGAAGTACGCGTGTTTCCAGCGAAATCCATCCTGTCAACGGGGTCAAGCTGCGCATTCCACGCGTATTTCTTTTTCCTAACAACCATTTTCATTTCACCGTTTTTTACTTCTACCTTTTACTATCTGTGATTGGCAGAAAATTGCGTTATTAACGATGAATTGTTGTACGTCGCGTACCTATCGGCATACGTAGTGATTTCCCGGCTTTTGTTTTACTATTCAAAACGTCCACGCTATTCCACGGACAAGTTCAGTGATCAGTGCAGAAGTCTTTATCGTAGTTATATAAAGTAAAAAAAAAAAAAAAACTGTGGATAGACGTTCCCACTGGGTAAACTCTCAGGGTTAAGCAACGCCGAGAAATTTTCTCAGCCTTCCTCCTTCAACCTTTGATTCTCCACTCGCGCACTTCTCTGCCCGTTCGCACTTCTTCGGTTATGGACTTTCTTCCTTGTGCAAACATACCGAGAGCTCGGGAGAAAGCAATTACACGATGAAGCGTGTCCATGAGGTGAAATTACGACACTCGGCCGGGGCGGACGGACGAAGGCATTAAAAAGAAATTAGCCGCGGATAATCGAGGCGAGAAAACGGTGTTATTCTTTGAGACAAAGGGTCGAATGGATTCGGGCCGCAATCAACGCCGTTCATTTCGATTTCAACAATTTTAAAGGACTCGCGGCTTAAGTGGCCCTCGAGCCGCGACGACAATCGCGTGAACGCGCCTTAATTACGCATTAATTCCATGTTGAGTGCCGTTAAGCTCGAGCGCGCTCGAACCGCGTCGCCCTGCTGCTTCCTCGCGCTTCTTCCCGCCAAATTATACCTCCGGGGGTCTTAACTTTGGCCTTCCTCCTGTCTCCTATTCTTCCTTTCTCTTTCGAGGCTCGCTTTCCTCGTAGATTGACGCCACGAGTTGCCCTCCAGTGCTCGATGCAGACAGCAGAGATTTAATGCCGCAAGCTAGATTATTCGCGGAAGAATACTCTAAATTCGAATTCAAACGTTGCTGGAGGACACTTTAGGTGGCGCAGAGGATGTATCAAGGCACCCTTTAAAAGCTCAATAGCCTCCGATCCCTCGTTCTTATAAACATTTTTAAGGATGGCCGCTTATGACACATCGCGTCTTGCAAATTTCATACTTATTATATCGTTACGTGTTAACGTGCGCATATTCTGGCAAGCTGCGTCCAGACATTCTACCCGCGTCTGCGTCGTGTTTCCTGTCCTTTTTCAGCCGGACCGACAAAGTTGCACCTCCCATGATCCCCTGATTGCTGTCTTATTACGTTACACGTATGAGAGTTGACGCGGCAGCATGGCTCAAAAGACAACTTCATTTATATTCACCCGCCGTTCCGATGCTCGCGGATCGTTTAAGCAGCGCGTAAACGACGCTTGTTCCTGGGACATGTCGGTCGCGCATCTTGCTGGTCTAGACCGGCGCGACGCGTCGTCCAGCAAAAGTTAATAAGGCTGCCGTGTTTCTTTCGCGTGTACTAGTTTCTGCTCCTTTAACGGGCTAGCTGCAGCGGCGCTGATCGTCGAGGTATCGGCGTGTTCTGCTTCTTATCCTGTTCCTCTTTCAGGCAGGCGGTCGAGCGACTTGCTACTACAAAAAGGCGCACTGTATTAAAAGAGGAGAGATGGAGAGTCCTGGCTGGCGAATTTGTTGCAATTCTTTCCGCGCCGTGCATCGTCCCGCAGGAATGCGAGCGATTCGAATCGGGAATGGGACTTGTACGAGGCAACGAGGGTGGTAGTTTTTATCAGACTGCAAAATTAGAAGCTACATACATTTCTGCCTTCCCCAACTCCTGTGCTAACTCGAGAGTACAAAAGCGTTAAAGTTTCGCCGTATAAGGCGGGGCGAAGGTGTTTGGAGGATTCGTAATAAAATTCTTAAACCAGCCCTGCCCCGTCCGTAACCCAGTTTCGTGCATATAAATGTGCCCGTAAGTCATGCGAGAACGATCGTACTTTACTGCAGCATCGACTGCCTACTATTTGCCCCCTTTTTCCACCACCGCGGATCTTTATGGCGCTCCGTGTTTTGCGCGATACTTACGAGGTATGTACTTTTCTCGCCGGGGGATTACCGATATCGATGCTGGCCGCGATAATGACGATATTTATCCGCGCGATGGTATCGAGTGCCGCGGTCATTCTCTCTATTAATACCGGGGCGGCGGCGTGCCGCTCTGATTTACGAAAATTCGATCGTTTAACCGAGTGGCAGAGATCGCGCAAGGCCAAGGGTGTAGCAACCGTTCGAACTGGATACACGTATTTAAATGTTGCGTTCGATCCACCTCATGCATTATTTAGTTTAGTCGTTGGGGCGTCCGTTTTGTGCCGCGATCGGGCTGTCGCGTCGCGTCGACGCCGGAACTACGTACAGAACGCCATTCGGAAATAAACGTATATACCGTACATGTACGTGTCTGCGCGGTGCGCGTCCGTGTACGAGCACACTCGTATGTCGGCTACGGTGGTTGCATGAGAATGCATTATAGATACGGCTCCTCCATGGATCAGTTCGATTTCGCACTTGTGCGGTGGTCGAGAGAATATACCTCGACGTATCTATCAATATACGCGAGCCGCAGCGTCGACGTCCGTGACTTGCTGGGCTTTTAATTGAATGTAATTATGACGAATGGCAGACGCGACGCGCCGAGGAATTGGATCGCCACATTCCCACTTAATTCCCGTCGATGGAAACGTTTTATCGACGTCGATATTTGCTGCACACGTCGAAAGGTAGCTCGGGTCGGGCGGCGAGAGGAGGCTGCGCCGAGTATCTTCGATCCTAGTGGCAAAGCGATGAAATCAGAAACGAGAATTTTAGGACAGGCGCGAGGGTACACGCGCGATCTTTGATCTTCCCTCGTTTTTAGACAGTTTTCCGAGGGAGCCGAAGATTCTGTCTCGTTCTCCGCAAATTGGATACGTCTCTGGGTCTCTGTCCTGTACCAATGACGAAAGAACCAACGACAACTCTGTCGTTGAATTCAATTTAAAGTTGGGCAGGGTCGTAAGCATTCTACCGCAACTCATTTCCCGTCCTTCGTGTACCTACACCTACAGAGAGCGGAGGCAACGCCAAAATTGCCGCGTAAAACTGATCCGCAGGAAGAATCCGTGGAATACACTGAAAGGTGTCGTGCAAGAACAATCGACTCCAGCGATCGCTGTATTCTTTGAACCTTTCGTCGCTTTGGAATATCGACAGAATTGAAAGAGCGAGAAAAGATAAGAGGAATAAAAAGGACTGGTATAAAAGTAGGGAAAAGCGTACCAAGATAGAGGACGGAACGGAGGCTTTTATTGGTCTTTTGGAACGCTCGAGGGTCGCGAGAGTAATATTAATTACATTCCCTGAAATTACACATTTTGAGAAAAACGCGAGCTCTAAACGGTTTTGAATAATGCCTGGCGATGCTTTAGGAGGTTCAGCAGAAGCAGGCGTGTCAAAGCGAATTTCACGCGTACCAGCCACGGTCGATTCGTCATACCGTTTGTGAAACAGAGGAGCGCACCTTCATTGTGAAGTGCTGTACGGAGCACGAACTAGCACGGACTAGTTCACGCCGTGCTTTTTTCGGGTATACTTTTGAGGGTGGGCCGGGGGCGAGAGTTGAAAACCCTCGCCTCCTCTTTCTCTCGACGGCACGGTATATTCGAAACCCGGGGTCTCTCTGGAGTGGCTATTAATTCGGCACACTCTCACCTCCTGTCGCACAATAAGCGTGAAACGCCAATTCATATCCCGTGCCTTATATACTCGTTGTCGAGGACAAAAGTGCCCCTGGCCCTGTAAAGGGGAACCTAGTAGGGGGTATATCCTAACCCTTTGACCGTGCGAGCGGCCAAAGTTCGCGCATACATACTCGCATCGGCGTGCACGTGTGTGCACCTACGTAGACGCGTATGTCGGAGTTTAAAGAGTACAGTGGAGCGGTGTGAAAGGTCCGTCATTCTCACCTTGGCGTTCCCGATCGTCCCCAGTCACTCGCACACCCCTCATTCACCGCTAACGAGGAGGAGGAAAAGAATCTCGAGCAGAAAGACAAATAAAAATTCCGTCCCGTCCGCAGAAATATTTTTCTCCCATAGTGGCATCGCCAACCTTCCCTCTGCGAATTCCATCGCGTATCCGAGGCATCGTTGTCTTTCATTACCGAAGTCCGACGGCCAGGGAGGCTGATTAGGGCGGGTTTTATCGAAGATGGTGCTCATCAAACGGCCATTATCACTGGTCGATTCGGGAGCCAAGGGCTCTCTCGAAAACCGATCCGATATCGCGGCTGACCGCGATAAGAAAGAGGAAAGGTAGCCCCAGCTTAAAAGAGTGTGAAGGCCCAGAGTGACGAGGGTAGAGAGAGAGAGAGAGAGAGAGAGAGAGAGAGAGAGAGAGAGAGAGTGAGAGAGGGGAAAGGGAAAAGGGAAAGGGACACGGGGAGGCATCGAATGGTTGCGCGGGGTGGCCCGGTCGAATCTCGTTAGTTTCGCGTCCTCTCTAATTGCTGCATCGATTATACCAATTATCGTTTCTACTCGAGAGATTAGCTAATTGCAGTCGTCTCTCTCTCTCCCTGCCGCCGTCTCGACCACTCTATACGCGGCTCTGTTTCTCTGGTCGCCGATGCGTCGGAGCCTACCACCCGTTGCATCGAGCCCGATGCACGCGCGTATGCAACTGCACGACCGTTGAACGTGTCACGCAGCCACGGGAAGGGTGTTGGTTCGCCGCGCGGGAGAACAGAGCGAGCGGGGCTCTTTTTGTGGGACGAGGGGGGGGCGGAGGAGTGAGCGAGCGCATTGTGGATACGGGGTATTCATTCATTGGTATCAGGTAACCTGGTTCGGGCCTCTGGACCGCTCCCGTAGTCGGCGCAGGACTTGCCCGATAAAAATGCCCTTCTCTCGCTCTCTCTCTCCCTCGCTCTCTCCCCCTGCCGCTTTAGTTGGAACGGCGTCGAGGGCACCGTCCAGAGGACAGACTGCGCGAAAAAACGAAACGAGAAAATAAAGAATCGACCGGTTTACCTGTTCGCAGACAGTGGATGCTCGGTATACCTACTTGGGCTCACCTATACGCCGCGGCGCTCCTCTTCTTTTCGTCCAGCCCCTCGTCTTTTGATACTGAAATCTATTACCTCCAGACATCGTGTACCAGATGACTTTTAATCGAGATAGGACAGGGAAGTGGAGTATTGATCGTACGAGTAAGTGTACGGGCACTCTTTCGTCTCGGGCCGATTCTATCGCAGGTACTATTCCTCCGAGAGAGAAAGACGTTTTCGCGTAAATATTCGGAGCATCTATATTTTCGTGTCGTTGAGGAGGCCACTGGACCGGTTTACCTGTTCACAGGGGACCGGAACTTGCAGGTAGTTAACCGGGCGTAGGGTTCGCGCGTTCCCTCCTTTTACTCCTTTTCCATCGTAACTCTTCGATGCCGCCGACGTAAGACTCCGTAGGAGGATTATACACACGCTGGACGCGCAATATTTCTTCCGATTCCGCGCAGTCGTGTTGATTGTCACTGTAATTTAACCAATTTTTGACAAACCTTACGCACCATTTTCCAGGTGTACCTACGCGATCCTCGGGGTTTAAATTCTACTGGAAATGCTCGAATGTAATTGGTCATCCGCTAGGTGATGCATCGCGGCAGCGATTTGCATGAATTTCGTGTGAATCGATAACAATCACCTGGCTGGTAAGGAATCGTTCTGTGAAACGTTATATCCAATTTAGTCGGAGGGGGACGAACTAAACGCTACATGTTAACGGATAGTTACAAAGTAGTCTCCTCGAACGCATCGTCCATGTAACGTGGCTGGATCGTTAATTCCCGATTGTGCACACTCCCTGAACATAATGATCTCGTCCAGAGCGTGGGATCCGGTTACCTTCCTCCTCTTATTGTCCTCCAGATCTCCACCCGATTCATGGAAGCACCTAAGGTAGCTTACGATGTTTCCCTCACGCTATCCTTTGTCTTCGACAGGATAGAGTTACAGAATATTATCCAGCGATATTGAACGCGACTTTGTTGGACAGTGGCAGGTTGATGCGCTCGGACAATAGTTCCTCAGACTTACATTTCAGGTTTTACGATCAGTGTATTTCTAAAAATAACGCGGCTCAGACGAGGCACAAATGTAGCGGAAGATCACGAGATCAGTAGGGTAGATGTACCAGTAAATGAACACGTACCAGTGAATGGACATTTTTTATTAAAAGGAGTGAAATAAGTTATTAAAATAAGCAACTAATTAATTAAGGTAGTACTACCGATACGCCTTGAGTCAAGTGCGTGTTAGATCGTCCTTTGACTTCCGTGGTGATTTGATTTGGCAACGTAGCACGATTGATTGTGTAGTTTTCTTCTGCTCGCTTGAAGCTTGAAGTTAGCATTGCATAGGGATATAGAATTGTGACGTCAATGTTATAAATATATGTTACTTGCAATAAAAGTTAATATTTTTGAATAATTGTTATTTTTATTATTTTGTATAATACTATTTTATTATTTATGTATTAATTCATCTAATTCTTTTAATATTCTGATAGAAAGAGCGTCGAGTATCGCTTGTACATACTAAGCGCATTTCAAACTGCGCGGTCTTACCAACCTCTTTGCGACGTTTCCAAATCGTGCGTATAATGGCCGAGTGAGCACAGATAATTTTATTCATTTGCTTATATTAGCTATAAAAATTGGTGAATCAACATTTGGATACATGCATTATGTATATGGAATATTAAATCTATATTTCTCTCAGTTTCATCAAAAACTGAACTGGCTATTAATGTGAATTTTTGTTGAAAACGTCATTTTCCATAAGACTACGTGTTAATAGTGGAAACGTAAAATTGTTAATAACTTTTTTCTGGGTTGGTGTAGAGTTCCAAAAATTTACATGAGTCAGTGTAAGGTCAAAACAAACTACTGTACAAAGTTTCAGAATTTTCTGAACAGTATTTCAAAACCGGTAGTACTACCTTAAAGACTTCTTTCAATTTCTTGCTTCATATCCAAACAATTTTTGCAGCACGTGGAATCAATCACGCTGCAAACATAATTTTATAAAAGTGTTCATTCATTAGCCTTAAGTGTTCATTTATTGGTGCGTTTACCCTACCAAGATTAAATGCGTCTTAAGTAGGAAACCGTATTTATCCGTTACCTAATACATTCTATCCAGTCGATAGCTAATGCTGTTCCTACCGCGGTAACTGATTGTACAAAGGTACCGTAGGATCGAAAGGGAGATGTTGAAAGAGGGTATAGGATTGTGGGGATTGAAGGATTGGCGGTTAGATCCGTAGAACGGGGTGGTTACATGCAATTTTACGAATCGACGGGAAAAGGTTTTATTCTATTTCCTGCTAGCCCCTACCGCGAGCGCTTCGAATTGCCGAGGGCTACTCAAATTCGTTTTCACCGAAGTCACTGGAGTTTAACCGAATCTGTACAAACCGTGGCAGCTTCGAACCGCGTAGTTTACACGCAAACCGTACATTCGCCGAGGAACGAAGGAAACCAGGGACAGAGAAAGGAAATATCCGCTGCGAACTTTTATCGCGTTTCAATTAGGCTAATGAGCGAGATAGGAGTGAAGCGCTAATATCGGTGGACCGCGAATTGTCAGGCAAGTTATTTGAATTGTGTTTGCGTGAATGTAACTCCGGGGGAACACATTTATCGACTCTTGCTACTGTGCTGACTATACGTTGCCGCATCGGGATACTCAAGTTCCAATTGAATAGTTTCTTTAACCGAAAACCACCAAACTTTCTCATTATGCGGAGTTGTTAGTCCGCAGTTTGAGCTGAGTTCGGCTTAGCCAATGAGGTTGCTCCGCGCATAAGTCCCCCCTTTCATCCCCGCCCGACTCCTTTTCCACCATCTACTCCGCCGGTTGAAGCTGCTTACAACTTTTCTGTGCGCTACTTTAAAATTGAGCCGCACAGGGCACTCCTGTATACGTGCACGTACACGAGGGATACGCAGACGTTCGCTGTTGTACATCGAGATCTTTATAAGGGCGAGCGGGAGAAGGAGGGTGGAAAGACGTGGAGCAAGGGAGGAAGACAGAACTGTTGGTGGTTTCGAGGACGCTCAATAGATTATCAGAAAAGTTCGGCCAGTTGGCCGGTTTAAACGAATCGCCGATGTCTTAAGCTACAAGCCCAACGCATTAAAGTTTCTGCAGCTTCAAGCTGTACGCTTGTTAAACGCTGCGCATTTATTCGCGGCATAACTGCTCCTCTTCGAACAACTCCTACTTAGTAGCATTTCGCCTCGCCAAAAATCGAGCGAGAATTGCAATTAATTAACCCACAGAAAGGTAGAAATTTTATTCGATCGAGCTCCTTTGCATCCAGTCGAGTCGGATCGGGCAGTGGCCAATATGGTAATTGTTAACCAAACTTCAAAGGTTTCGAGCTTTAGAATATTGCGCAGCAGGATCTCGACAAGTCTTTACCAGTGACCTATAAAGGCCTTCCACAGGTTTGCGGAGAATATTGCAAGGAAATGCGAGCAACCGAGTATGAAGCTGCTGCTTCCGTGCATTCGGTTATATCCAGAGGTATCTCTTCCGTTTCGGTTGTATTTAAATAGAATCTTACGGAAATCTTTGTACCAGGATTAACCGTGATCCCACGTTACGACATACATTCGCGATCCCGGCTGATGTTACTTACGCGCGAGTTATTAAAGGGCGTTCAGGATCAGAGGAAATTACGTTCGCGGCGGTGCATCAACTATTTACGTTTCATCAATGCAGTTCCTCGTTGCCGGCGTTCCGTAATGAGCCCCGGGGATTGCGTGGAGATGAATGGAAAACGGAAGGAGCCCCGAATTTTACTTTGTCAGCGGAGGGATATTAACGCCCGGTCGTTTTCGTTATGCCCGATGAGATATAAAGTGGCCACGTTAGATCGACACAGTGTACGAGACCCTCCCTAATGCTGGGTTGTCATGCGGCAGCCTGGCCGTAATAAACGAGGGATGATCGGTTTTGAAGGTTTCGGTACGAAAAATGTCTATCATGGCCGGGCGTAATATCTGCCCGATGCCAATGACTAGTTAGATTATAAGCCGCTGCCCAACCCTCCATCATCTCCCCGCCGGACCGTTCGTCGTTTCCTTCCTTTTTATAATTACATTGCCCTCCCCCGGCCTCGTCCACCTTAAGCGAGATACCCACCAAATTCAGACGGGGAGGGAGATTAAAACTAGCGACAAACACGGAAACACGGCCGGGATTACATTAACATCCTCGCCCTTCCCCTCTCACTCTTTTCGTCCCTCCGCCGCCAACCCTCTTTTTCTCGATTCTCGTTTGCGAGTTCTCGTTACTCATCCCCGTAACTCCGCCGCTCCACGCACCAGCCAACCGAGCAAAACAGATAAGAAGCCAAAGTTTCGCCCCCGGTCCTTGCGCCATTCCGCAGAAGGAATCAGGAGCAAAGCGGAGGCGGGTGAATTCGCTTACGCCCGTAGAAGGCGCGGACGAAAAAGGGGAAAGTCCATTGTGAAACCAGGTAACCGGCGCGGCGCGCGGCTCGCTGCTCCACTGCTCGCGTCTCTATGTTCAATTTGTCTTACTCTCCGCGCCCGAACTTTGTTTGTTCTTGCTCGCTCTAATCTTTGATGAGATCGAGGAATTATGTTGTCGCGGGGTGACTTCGACGGAACGACTTTTCATGAACGCGGAACGTGGATGGCGCGAGTCACCGGCGAGGGAATCTCGTTATACACGGACGCTATTGCGGGAATGGATGGATGGCATTCCCCGTAATAACCCTCGATACTCCCTCTGGGGTGCTTCGGTTCTTCGGATGATGAGTAGAACCACTGGCCCGTTTCATGATGCTCCGAGCTGTCGCCGTGTCATATTACAAGCCGTGTCTTTGCAATCTCGTTAATGATATCGATTTTAATTCTAAGATTCTTCCCCGGACAATAAACACCCCCGGCACGAATATCAACGCCACGCGCGACGTTATCGGAATATTAATGCTTCGTGGTTCTTGCGACACCGTAGCGGTCTTCGCGGGAAGCTGTTCATCATAAGATTTTGCATTAGGCCCCGTTGTTTTGTCGGACGCGATACGGAACGAACGATGCGAGCTGGAATATTTGTTAATTTCAAACGATTTCAGCGCGTCTAATATTTCACCATTCGTTACAAAAGCCGGATCGCTGCAAAACGCAGTTTTCTGCTGCTGGATAAACGATAAACGACGGACGATAAAATGCGCTTCGAATTTATCGCGTGGAAGAGCAAACAAACGTATTTGTTCAGATCTTGTGTTCACGATAGCGTGTGACGAATTTACGGAACACAAGAAAACAAAAAACCGTGGTTTATCGTTATTTAATTTTACATCCCCGGGCTGTATTTTTCCCCAGGCACTCCTCGACGCGAGATTATCTTGTTTATGCGTCAAAGCGAGATGATTCCTGCTCTGTATCGTAAAAAACTTTATTTTACTGGACCAAAGAGAAATTTATTTCCATTCTGAAAGCACACAGGATCGTGATGGAATTTTTATCCGTCAAGGACTGTCCGCGCCCCTCTTGATGTTTTAGGACGCAACTATTTTTCTGCCGTTGTGTATCTTTCGCGCTCGTTCCTCATCTTTCGGCAAATATTTCCACGCGGATCCACGTTTCACGCATATTTTCGTTTTGCGCTACGGCTTTCGAGTACAGCACAACCTTCGATTCCCGCGATCACAAGCGATGCGAGTCTCGTTCCGCTCCCAGCAAACTTGTCTCGTGTTTCGCGCGATTTATTTTATACTCGCCGAGCGCTGTCATCAGACGCAATGTCGAGGCGCTGCGTTTTATGGTCGCCTGCTCTGGCGACCTACGATTGTACGTGCTTTTGACGTTTGAATGACGACAGGGGATGTACTTAACGTTCCCCCGGGGGAGCAGGGCCGGATTTTCAGGCCGATTGCAAAAAGAATGAGGGGAGGCTGCGGCTAATCTCCAGTGTCAAGGTAACGGACTAGATCAGATAGCGGGGCTCCCTTGCCCGACTCCATTTAGATAGACGCCGCGTTATCATTCGTCCGGCTCATCCAGGCCGTTGTTGCTGGATCCAAGATATCGCCCTGTATACATTGTAATAAACAATGGCCCGAGGTCTTCGCATTTCGTCGAATCTTTTACGATTTCCACGTGACAAACCCGTCTCATTGTCTCCAGCACACTTTCTCCGTGCTTCTCACTCAATTACTCGACTCTCTGGAATTTCGTTGCCCTCGTTCGGCCCCGAAATTCGACAATATCAAGAGGAACGCTGGTCGCGACGTTTCGGCTGAGTGCAAAAGCCTCGATATAAATGCGCACGCGAAACTGTGCCGGACGGGGGTGGAAGTGACTGGACGGGGATATTCACGGGTTATTCCTTTGGTAGAGCGATGGCAAGCGATTGTTCCAGAGGAGCTATACGGCTACGTCGCGTCGGCCGGATCGTGCAAAGCGCATAAAAGCCGCGACAGTTTGTCACCGTGGGAGAGGAAGAGCCTTTCCACGAAAATGCTGGAGCAACCAGTCGGTACGTTATCCTCGCGCGAGTATCGCGCGTAAAGGATAACGTACAGCGTCGTAAGAAAGTCGATTTGGCGATGTGTTACACCGAGGGCTGCAGCATCCCCTCGCGCGTTGCTCTAAATTCCGCGCCAGCATCCTCGGAGAAACGTACGGGGTAATGTAATGCGTAATGTACGGCGTAATGTAAAGCGCGCGGTTCTGGCTCGCACGCTGGAATCCCGCTGTAGCAAGAAGAAGAGAGGACTGGAGATAGGAGGCAACCGAGAGGGGTTGCTTCGGTCTGGCTGAAGGCCCAGCTGGCCGTGACGCCACTGGCTTATAAATTCGGAATATCGTTCGTCCCCTTTAAACGGGAAATATCCTGCAACCCCTTTAAGGCCTCGGCCGCCTCCCCCGTTTTCCGTCGCCCCCGCCGGAGGGGTCCTGTCGTCCCTTTGGAAATGCCGCGAAAACGCGGTTACCCGTCGACTCGGCTGCTGGAGGGTCGATTGCAAATGAAAAATCGCGGCTCCGTACCTTTTGTTTCGTCGCCCGCTGAAACGACGATTCCCCCCTTCGCTCGATTAACCGACACTCTTGCGCGAATATCAATTTCCGGGCGTGCACGGACCGACACCTTTATCTCTCCCTTACGCCAGCCCTTAAACGAGTTTATTTCCGGATTTTATACTCCTTTTTATTCCGCCTTGGTGCCCGCCCTCACTTTCCTTGATTTGATTTTCACGGCTCACATCGGAGCGACGCACTCGTCGAAATCGCGAGTTACTTCCCCTGTGATTCCTTTGGATTTATACTTCTATCAGACTGAGTTCCTTCGAGCACTCTCGGTGGCTAGCTGCTGTCAAGATTAGAACAATGCGTATTGTGTTTGTAGTGGTTAAGAAAAGGATTTACAAGAATCGTGGGAGTGATAGTAACACGCAAAGCATTTTACCCGACACGAAGTGTTAATACAGAAGTGACGATAATAACTCGGTTCTGGTGTACAGTTTTATAAAGTTGTAATAGAAGGTGCACGCGACTCCCGCTGAACCGTTTCGGGCACATCACGAATTTCGTTCGCCAGTCCCTCGCTCCTCCCCTTCGCCTTTGCCTCGCTTCGATTCCGCTTAAAATTGACCAGGACACGCAACGTTCTCGTGGCCGTGGTCGCCGCGGAATTTTCGTTCCCGTATGTATGAGACGGGCATCGACGTCCTCTCCGTATCGCGGCCGCCTAACGATGTCCAGAGGATCGGCAAGGCCGATCGTTTAAAGTCGATTATGCTCGGGGAGCATCGAGAAGGCACAGCCTTGGCCACTGTCCGGCTGGATCTGAGTACGGAACGTCCTCGTTATCCGCGGACTCGTCGTCGTGTGTCGATTCAGAGTGGTTGGTAGAGGTACTTAAATATGTGCAACGAATGAGCCAGGACCATCGGCTCGATGAGGACCGTGATCGGCGATATCGTGCTTTTTATCGTCTTGATAAATCTGCATGGAAACGGTACCCGTGTGCGCGAGCCACTGGCCCGATGATATGCAATTTATTGCCTCCGTTGAACTTGTAATTTCTTCGTTGCATTATGCATTCTTCGGCAGCGTCTTTCGCGGGCTTCTTTATGCCGCAGTTTTCGACGGCGCGTTTCATTCGAACGCGACTGCACGCGGCTCCCAGTGCCCGCGGTAGAATATGAAATATTCCAACGGATCTATAAATAATATCTCGTATCAACATTTGCTTTCGTGGACCAGGGGAATATGTCTCCTTCCCGTAGAATCATTAGAGGGCTCGGTTTTCGGCGTGCAGAACGGTGACCTCGACGGCCCCGAAGGTCCGAAAAGATTTTCCTCCCCCTTGTGTGAAAGTTCTGTGAAATCGTAGACTAAGACACCCTCGAGAAAAACCGAAAGGGACGAGCGGTCCCCTTTATTTACCAGACAGATCCCCCGGCACATTGGGGACCAGATATTAAATTTCAATCGATACAGCATCCGCTGCTCGCCTTTTCTTTACTCGCACCCCCTCGCTTGCGGGAAAGATACATGTTTGATGGGAAATTAAGGGTGGCAGCACAAACACCCACCCGAAGAGCTGTGGAGAGATCAGTGCCGCCGATGAGTGCGAAGCAAGAGGGTTGTATAACCCATTTTCTTGCGGGAAAAGACTCGTTGTTAGAAATATTCTAGGGAATTAATTTTAACGTGCCTAGAATACCTAGAATACTTGTGCACAGTCTGGTTAATTAAATATAAAAGAAAACACAAAGATTTTAGAAGAGAATGCTTTGTGATGACAAAGTGGTGATCAATACCAACGGGGGTGCGGGATCCTTGCAATCCTTCGCTTTCCGTTGGTTTATTTTCCACGAGAAAGGCGTACACGACGACGATATAGAAGCAGCACGCTCTACCGTATTTTCATGAAAATTCCGCAGAGAACGACCACCATCCAATTCGCAGTACCAACGGGGCGAAGTAAATGTATGTCTATATAAAAATTTATACGACCTGTATATCTCACGGAGCACCTAACCAATACGCTTCCTCTACATGCTCCCACGCTGATAACGAATGACAGATATGGGCCATTTTTTAGCATATAGAAATTTGACTTAAACATGACGTTACCGAACCCTAGCTCTGCTTCTACCACTTTCGCATTCAAAGTCGCGTGTAAATCGCGAGAAATGAGGTTTGCAGTAGCAGTTGCTCCCGTTGCGGTGACATTAACATTCACTCTTCGAAATCCAACTGCAGGTATTGCCATTGCCGGCGGAGACAAATGCTAGAAGGCAGATTATAGAAGCATGCCTGGAAATCGTGAAATTGATGCTCGCTACGTGCGTCGCTGCGATGATACTTGTAAAGTAGTATGTATACGTTACTGTACGGACCGGCACGGTATGATACTACTCCAGAATTTCGAAGATGCATCGTGTGTCAAACTTTCGACGAACGTCCTTGTTCTGCGCCGTTACGTTCAATACCGTTCTCTTGGCTCCGCGAATTCAATGGGATTTATTACTCGCGTACCTAAGTACTTTCTCGAAGCCACGGTTGTAATGGGTCATTGGGTGCATTTTAAATCGGCATGGAATCGTGCCTCGCGGTGATATGAAAACCGAGGCCCGGGGTGGGCCGCGTTGACTCCGAAACGCGTAATAAATCCCAGAAAAACGTCTGGCGTTACCAAGTTGCGAGTTTTCAATTTGTCCGAAGGACGGCATCCATCCGAAGCCCCGGGGCGAGTAAAAACCCTAATGTATCGGAGACTGTAAAATGCAGAGAGCACTTGGCTCGCCGTTACATTTACAGACGATGGAAGTTGTCGCCGAACGAGTCGTGATCCGTAAAAAATATATGGCCCTTTTGTCGGGACGGTGTACGCTGGATCGGCGGCAACCCCTCGTCTGCTCTCACCCTCGCGCCATCAAGACTACATTTCGCCCTTACATCGCGTATATCCTGAGCGTCCTGCGGACACGGTGATGCATGAAAGCCATGAACGCGATAACTTATGTCACTTTAAGAGGGAGAGATCGGGGAATCGACGGTTGAACGAAAGTCGTGGCTACGATTGCGGGGGTGGCTTCGCTTTGCCGAGCAACGTATCGAGAGTAATGAATCCTGGCTGGTACAGATTATACGAATTTTTAACGACAGAAAGATAGAAGCTTTCGTGTCAGAAACAGGCTTCGACGTTGAATACGTTGAAAAAAGATTGGATTATTTTTTAATTTCAAAATCGCACGATGTTCGTGGAATGTGCATTTTGGTGGTGCAGAGGAAATCCTCCCTTTCCAGTCTGCCTCATGTCAGCGACATTGTTAGTGGGTAGCAGGGGGAGTTTCATGCTAACACTTGTGTGTCTTTCGTTGGCTGGGTACACGATATGCTCTCAGACTTGTGGAGAGAACGACGTACGGACGGATAGACACCCTCGGGAACCACTCGAGCTCCCTTCGCGAGGGCACCCTTACTTTACGTTGAGTCCCCGAGGCTTAATCAATAACGGATGCATACCGTGTAAATTTTTCGTGCATATTATTCAATTGGAAGTACTGCACCGGTACGAACGGCCGAGCAGATTATCGCCTCGTTTCGTGCTGTTTTAAGTTTTGCTTCGCCGTCCGAAATCGAACGCGCGCAGCCCCGGTTCGCGAGCCGAAATATTTATGGGTCGCAATTCGTCGTCAAAAATTCATAAAATGTTACGCGTGTTATACATATATATATATATATATGACGCCGCAAAGCGTCCATTAGCTTTTCGGCTCGGCGCACAGTGTTACGCGTAATGGACAAAAGTCAAGAATCCGAAGTGTTTGATCCACAAATTCTTGTATCTTATAGTGTTAATAAAGGAACGTAGGTTTCAATGTTACCCATAACTTCTGCTGAATTTACTAATTTGTTGTCAAAAGTGATACTAGAAATTCATTACAAATTTCGGTGCATTTTTTCAAACACGTGCCATTGGCAGAATGTTTAAGTATGCTTTTCATTTGCTTTTTATAAGTTGTGTTTAATACTGTCATACCTTCAAAACTGCCGAGTCAGTTTTTTACAATACTAACAATTTGTACTAATTCTTTATGTTAAATGTTTATCAACTTCGATGGGACTTTAAAAAAAAACACCAAAAAATACCTCCCTGATTTTTTGTATATTAAATTTAGGGATCATTAAACTTTATATTAACGTCAATTTCAACTGCACGAATTTGCACGAAACAGAAAAAATAGCCAAAATCATTATTAAGACGTTCACCGCTCCGGCCCTTAGCGTAGTTTCTAGGTCTCCTCGTGCATAAGACCCTTATGTGAATCTACACATCCGATATGCTTTTTCCAATTGTTTATACGATATCTACCATGACTTTTCCATCCTGGATGCTGTCTTCAGTTTTAAAATAGCAGTCAAACGCGATACACGTGTTAAAAATAATTTGATAAAAAAATGTTTCGAACAAAAGTTAGTCAGTATTCAGTTGACAACAAATTGCAAAAGTAAATATTAATAAAAAACTTTTTATTCACTGAAAAATCAAGGAACTGTATATTTTTTTATACACCAGTCGATGCATTTTTATATTCTCTTTAAAAAAGTATTAGGGTACTTAGGACGAAAACTGATTAGTTCAGAAGTTATGAGTTTTGTCCCGAACGCCCATACACGCGTAACACTGTGCGGCGAGGCTAACAGTGAAATTCAATAAAACGTTACGTTTGCTCGATGAGGTCATTAAGGGGGCGATTCGGATGAAAGTTTCTGAATGGGTAGTCCATCAAGCCGACGTCAGCCAACTCTTATCATGCGCGATTTTCTAGGGGCAGCGAAAAAGTTTAGGGCCCAACAGAGCTAAGCGACTTCGGATTGCCTTCGTGTAATCTGCTTCCGATAGAGGGAGAGTCGAACCTCCATAATTGTATTAAACTCCTAGCACAGATTCTTCTCGCAGCGATTTGATAGAGCGAATTCAGAAGCAATCCTGTTCCTCGCTGAGCGAGTTCACTAGTTTAGGAATCCCAGCACCCATCTATACGATGGCAAATCTATGAAAAAGAGAATTTCCTCTCAAAGAGAGCTATGCGAAATCCACGATGATAGCCTTATCTTTGATGCGAGACAGGGTAGTGCCGATCCTCCGACACCCGAGCAGGGTTAGATAAAAGCATCTTTCTCCTTCAATCGATCATTCGGAATATTCAGCGTCTAGCTTAGCACGATTCCTATTTCTAGGCATGCCAGTATCTCTGGCAAAAAGCATGTTTACGAGTACATTAGGGAGGCCGTGTGGCAGCATTCATGTGCGCCATTTCAGCTCACTTTGCGTGGAAACGACGCTGATATATTTACGTAGGGAGTATAATAACACAGTGACAATCCTACCGGCCATTACCGTACGACGCTCCAGGCAGCGTAACAGTTTTCTTTTCGTCTCATGAAAAATCGCCTGCATCTGTAAGTGACGACGATGGAGTGTAGCGGAAGGCTTTGTAGGTCTTCCTCGTGTATCACCGGTTTATTGTGGTAATTCCAACGATGGACGAGCGCGTCTTATCTGGAAACGACTGCTGGCCGTCTATTCCCTTTATTTGATGGATAACGCGGCGAAGCCAGCTAGATATCGCTCTTCACCGAGATTCAGCGCTCCGAAATGCGGGTTATAATAGAATCACCCCGACTGGTCGAAGATTACAATTAGAGCAGCTTGATTGGTAATCCGTGGACGTTGCTACCAAACCACTGATGTACAATGGCCATGGCCACCGGTAGAAATATTTACCATTCCTCTCTCCTGTATCCACCTAATAGATATCAATATAATCACTCCGTCTCTACCTATTAATGCAAATCGCTTTGCCGTGCACAAGCGGATATAATCTTAAGTCCTCCCCCGCCCCGATCGTGCAGATAGATTTTGAGACGCAAGCGAGCCATTCGCGAGTAGAGCTGGCTGGAAAGCTTCCATTTACATGAGCAAATATTCCGAACGCCTATATATCGCTCGGTGTTCACCGCAGTCTGCATTCCGAAGTTACCCTTTAATTAGTACGTCGCGCCTAGGCGAGGGCTAGCTTCCGGATCGGTCCAATCGGCGTGTGTACGGCTCTGAGTTCGTTGCCTGGCGGAATCGACTTATAGCTTGTTAATTAGTTCGCGCTCGTTAACGCTAACTGGATAAGACGTTGCCCATTCGTCACAGGGGCCATTCGCGGGTTCACCTCGCAGACTCCTCCGTCGGCCACCCCGCTAACCGGAACGCTCCGAACGGCAATAGAAACAAATTGTCCGCCGAAGACAAATATTGCTGTTGCCGCAGCAAACCGGACGAGGATGAGCGTATCGATTTTTCGTCATTTTGCCGCGGTGTTCGACAACAAGTTAATAAAGTTGCGCCTGGAACAGACAAATCGATAACGACGTCGTTAGGAGACGCTGCGTTGACCGTTATTCGCACGGACGAGCGACGCTTTCAATCGACCCGCTGGCCGTTGAAGTGAAAACGCGAATTAACTTTCGCCGCGGTGAACCATCTATCTCGCACGCTACATTAGCCGCCACCCCTTCGTGTCACGAGCTTTTTCATCCTTTGAATATTGTGTAATGATATTTGACGCCGCGGTAAAGATGTCTGCCCCGTGTTCTTGCGTCCGCTCCCCGTGTAAAAAAAAGAGGAGAACGGCGAGGAAAGAAGGTTTCCAGCCCTCTTGCGAAACGGAATACGCGTGTAAATTCTTCCTCTACGAACGAAAGCGCTGGTCGACTCGTTTCCATTTTTTCATCCGTTGTCGGGAGAACTGTAGGTACACGCGATATGGTTAAACTAATTCTCACGATCCCAATAAAATCCGGCCCATGGCACGGACAAGTATTGCCGGGGATTTACAAAAAGGGAGGAACAGAGGGAGGAGAAATGCTCGGTGGATCGCAACGGACGGTGATTTTTATTCTCCGCGCGAGGCGTGTTGTCGTCCGAATTTCTCGCGGCGTCCAATGAAATAGACTTCCATTCCGAACGTTCTCCGATTTAGACGCCGCTGCCTTTTACATATGGAACGCGACTTGCAAATACGAGCGCAACAATCACGGGCGAGTCGCTGTACACTTCTCCCCCGCTTGCGCCTCCGTCGATTCCCTGTCTCGGGACGTGTCGCGTGCATTGGACGATTTTCCTGTCAATGGTGAAGGCGCGATTACAGCCGCGAGCTACGGTTTTCGCCTGTCCGCCCGATCGCCGTGTTTGCCTGACTTTCTTACCGAGCGTTCGAGTCACGTCTCATGAAAGGCACATCCCACAGACAGAAGGCGCCAGGGACACGGGTTGCATAAACGGTACAGTAATAAAGACGTCGTGCTTTATGGTATAATTATGTTAATTCCCTAATAAAGAGCTCGAACGACTCGCGCCTCCGCTGATGTACTGCGCACCTCATTTCGTTTTCTCGTTTACTTCCCTCCTGGATAAGCAGCCTCGTTTGCCTGCGCGGAATGGAATAAATAGCTGTACGCGTCTCCCGGCCGAGGTGCAGCCTCCGCCTCGTGAGCTCGCGAGCGCGGATGCAAGCGGGTCGAGGATCTTGGCAACCGGCTAGCCGGTGATTGAAAGTAGAGATGGATTAAGGCCGATAGGATAAGCTCCATTTCCTCTATCGTCGGCACGCTAAAAACCAGTCGGTTGGCTTCAGCTCATCGACCGATCAATTGACCCGGAAATCGCTAGATTCTTGGCCGCCTCGTGCTCGCTTACAGAATAATCGCGGCGACCGATAGTCGAGAGGCCTCGCGAATGCCTCCTTGAGAAATCGTCTCTATGGCTCGGCCCGCGAAGCACCTCCGATGGAAATACGGGAGACCGAATCGAGACACCGTGAATGTTCCGCCCTACCTTCCGTCGTCAGTCGCGTCCCTTTGTCCGCGTTGTCGCGCGTCCAGCCCAACGATACGAAGATAATGTGATTTGCGTCGTATTGCATCGAGGCAGGACACGTCGGCGAAGATGCAGGGAATAGGAGTGCGGGATAGGGGTGGTTGGGTCAGAGGAAGATGGGAAACGCGAGGAGGACGGTGGGCTCCATCCACGGTTCGCTGGCGTGCTATTAATTTTTCATCAGACCTGGGAAAACAGAATCGATAATGTTTCTTTTCGGATGCTGTACGTGTTTCGCGTGTGCCCAGAATGGGGACACGAAATTCGCATTCGTCGCTGCTCCACCTAAAGTGCGGGAAAGCGGTGAGAAGAGGAAGTGGCCGGCGCGGAAGTTGTTCGTATATCGGTTCGTGGTGATAATGTACGAGGCGCGGTAGAATAGCGAAGATAAATAAAGCTATAAGGCCCATTTTATGGTTACCCCTTCAATTAAGCGGATACAACGAGCCACTTAGCTTGCCTGTGAGTTTCACCACCATTCCCGCCGTCATCGTCAGCCGTGGTTACGTTTTATTTTCGCCCCCTCGTTCTCCACCCCCTTCATTTCCCATTAAAACGATGTCCTAACCTCCTTTTCCTGCTGGCGACCAGCCTTACCTTTCTGCATCGCTTTAACGCTTCTTTCTAAGAAGTCTATTGTCCGCCAGTGGAGATCCACGATGGTCGATTATACCTCGCTTGCCCCGTCCTTATGGACTCTCTCGTAATAGAACCGGTGTTTTTCTTACCACCCTTGACAGCGCTGTATTCTAATTATACCTAGACAATAGCGTCTCCAATTTCCTACGAAAAATCAATACGAATTATTCCCCGTCATGAAAAATTTCAAGCAATCGATGCGGGAAGTTCATTCCACCTACGTTCGCCGTCGGAACACGAGGGAAACGCAATCTGTAGTTTAGAAACGGAGCTATTTCGCCGGGTATGATTGTCTGACCACTTATGGCTGTATCTATTCGTGTAAGACGCTCGGCGTGCGAGCCTCCATACGCGCTTCGATATTACTCGCCGGGCATTCTTGTGCCCCTCGCTCCCACCTTGTTTCTCCTTTTTTCTCCGTGCGCGCGTATATTCAGCGGCGAGTTTCGGCCCACTTCCATTCCGACAGATGAATCGAGGCTCGGCCAGATATTGGACGCAACCGTGAATGGGGAGATACGTGGGAGCTCGGTGGAAACGATGCGGTCGAAGGTCTAAGGAGAAAGAAAAGGAGAAGGAAATGGGCTTCGCGGTGGAGGAGGGCAACAATACAAACGAAAACGTTATTCGAGGCTGGTCCACCGTCGATGCGGCTAGCTTTTGGCGCGCTCCCCGCACCGGATTTCATTTTATTTCCGGTCCACCTTGGGCCACCCTTTTGTGAAACGCCGTTGGACCGCGGCTAGGGACTTTTCGCCCTTGCCACTGGCCGCCTTTATCATCGAATGTGTACAGTACACAACAGGGCACGGATGGGACACGGCGAAAGGGGATTTCTGGGAACGAAAGACTCGACTTAAGACACTTTCCCCCGTACCCCGTGTCCGGCTTTCGTCGGCCTTCTCCCTTTTGCATCGTTATCCGTCGCTGTCCCTCGGCTCCTTTGATTGGAGAACTCTAAACGAAAATGTTTCCGTCCGGCTCGAAAGGACGCCGGCATTATCCTCGACGAAGCCAACCGTCTCTTTTATTCCACTCGTACTTCCCTCCCCGCCCCTGCAAATTGTTTCCCATGGAAATTCCGTTCCGATTCCTTTCGCCAATCGGGGAGTTTTTTCCTCTTTGTAGCGGCGTATCAAAAGGGCGCTCGCAGCACCCTTACTCCGCCCTTGATGGAGTCACAGAACTGTAACCGTTTTCAAGAGGTTGTATTGCTCACGGTTACCCTGGACGCGCGACGTAAACGTGTCGTCGCAAGGAAAGTAGTTCCCGGCCAATAAATGGAAACATTGATCAAAGGTGTTGAATTCCTCTGAAGGGTCTGCGCTGGTCTCTTCTATTGGTGTAATTGCGGTAGACGGGCTTCAGGTTCGAGTAAATTTTCGAGCGTCCGCTTAAAGCTTACGCCGTGGGATTACAGTGGGTGAGTGAGCGAGTGGGCCTTATTAGGCGGCTCGTTAAAAGAATAATAAAAATAGGCAGCGGCACTAAAGCCTCGGAAAGAAGTTTAACGACTACCGTGCTGAGGCGGCCTCCGAGATACCCGCGCCACGGTGAAATACGCGTAAAACCTTGAAGTGCGTGAGACCTTGAACCCGCGGGCGCTTGTTCTCGCTCCCGATGCAAATGCCGCGTCTCGCGATTCGCAAGTGGCGATTCGGGTCCATTGTTAGCATCGAAGTCGCTGGGAAAAAGAGTCACGCGAGTCGGCGAGCAATCAAAGATCGTAATAACGCCCGGTTAACGACGACGCCGCAGCCGAAAGTTACATTCGGTGATTTCAGCCGAGCAACAATGTTAATGTGGCAATATATATTCACGCGAATTCGCGCGGCTTACGTATGGGGCAGCCTCTCGTTACGGTAACGTCCGACTAACGAGTACATAAATTTCTGCCTCCTCGTCTGCTTTCTTCTTATTCCTCTCTTACCACATGCGTACTGACGGAGATAATCACGTCCACCGGGATTATCATAACGGTAATTAATAATGACGTTCGAGTGTTTATATCTCCTACAGCATCCAACTTCTATATTACTGGGAATAATTAAAGACTCGTGGCTCGCGGACTATAATATGTACCGGGAGATCAAGTCATCGGAGTAAATAATCGTTTAATTACTTTGGACGGTGCATTTACAAATAATCCGGAGTTTCTGTACACCGGTCTTCCCCCACCAGGATCGTACACAAACGCGTCGTGTTCACAGAAATTTCATTGCGCGCGTTAAAGTATAGCCAGTGAGCATTTAGCGAATCGGCATTTGCATAACGTAACAGAATTACACGTCGAATTTCCGCGATGCTTTCCAGCGCGGTCGGCTCATTGATGAGTTTAATGGAAAACGCGTGGAAAGCAACAGAGTGCGATCGGTATCGTTTTAATGGTCGCCGGTCCTTGACGATGAAAACTCGGGGTGCTGATTGTGAGTTTTGATCGGCGCGCCGTGCGCGGGCATCTAGGATCGGTAAAAAGCGCTAGCTGTGGCATATTTGCATAGGTAATTGCACGTTACACACGCTGCCTCGTTGTTGATACAATCGAATTGGGTCGACAGCGATTTTATTTTCGTCGCTTTGACCGAGATTTGGTCGACAAAACTCGTCGCCCCGTACCCATTCGCAATCGGCGGGGAATATTTGAACGGGTACTTTTTCTGTTAATGATTTCGCATTCGTCAAAGCAGAATGTCACATCTTTCCCATCGCTACGTGACGTTGTTCGTCCTAAAGAGGGCTGCGAGATAGATCATGGAAGTATCACGTTGAATTCAAGTTAATGAAAGAAACAGACGTCGATGGAGGGGGGAGCTCCTCGCCGTGGAACTGTAACAGAGGGCATAAGGAAGCAGTCTTCCCTTCGCCGTGATTTCAAATTCACGTGCGCCAGTGAACGCGGAGTTTTACGGTCGGGCGAAGTCGACTCGAAGAATGGCGGAGATATAGTTTGAAGGGACGGATCCAGCATGACAGGCTGGGGGGATCAGCGAAGCTCGAAGGGGGGACTAAGAGGTACATTGGGATGCGGAAACTCCTTTACGATCATTTGTATATAAACGGTCCTGTGCGCGGATGGAAAATAAAAAATGCGATCCGTCTTGTAACGTTTGATACGTTATGTTCCCGGGTAGGATTTCTCCCCCCTTTCTTCGAGGCGTGTATAAATTGGAATAAACCCACAGATTGTATAAGGTATTAAGGCTCTGAAAATTTCACCGAAGAATCTCCCGCGATTTCCCACTTTCATCGAGCCGATAGACTTCTACGAAGCACTAGCGACGAGCTTAAAGGCACGCGAGGAGGTTCACGAATCGTCGGGCAGGGTGTATTCGTCGAGCGGAAACTCCGATCGCTCCTGGATACAATTGAAGTGGGGACCTTTGGTAACGAATAACCTACTTTTTTTGTCTATGTTAAAAATGCGTCGCTGATCCCCGACAGTGACGCGATATCGCGGCACGTTCTCGCCGCGAATTATCGGCGATGTCCAGCAGGCGTTATCGCGATAACACGGACCGCGCCCGATGACAGCGTGTCGGACAGCCTCGGGCTGGTGGCATTGTCGGCGCTCAGCCGAGCAGATCGCCCTCTCGCCGGCTCTGAGAGTGGAAGCTAACGCGTCTTTTGTCGCATGACTAATTGAGGTCGATATATATAATGGCGGGAGCAAAAACTTGGCCACTCGCGCGGCCATCCTCAGGCCCAGCGGGCGGAGGCGGCGCGGCGTGGCGCGGCGGTCTGTGTGCCAGGTCAAAGGGCGAGGACGAGGATGAGCATGAACTGCCGAGGGAACGGAACGGAACGGAACGGAACGGCGAACGGACGGAGACAGGGAGAGAAGCATGGAGAGGCATTCAGGTGCGCGACTCGCGGATAAAGGATGGCAGAGACTTTGGTAATGCCGGGCTTTACGCGGCGAATAATCAATGCATCCTGGTGTGCAGCCTCGGTCTGCACGGGCGGTTACACCGAGATAAATGTAATGCGGCGAACCTACTTACGTCCTTTACGTACCGGGTGTCCGCGAAATTGATGGTGGTCGCGCGAGCCCCCGAATGGCGATGCTTCCTCCCGCGAGGAAATCGACGACGGCCGCTGATAAATCTTCTTCGTTCACGACTCCACGTCCCTTCGACTTTAACGATTGAGTTTATTCCTGATTTTTTAAACGGCCATCACTGCGGGGTATCCATGAAATTTCCACAGCCCTCTATCATCTGGAATCGTATTGCTCGTTCCGCTCTGTAACACCGGTCCCAAGTGTCTCTGCCAGTGACCCCCTGGGACAGCTTCCTATCATTCTCCATCTATGGATAACCCAATTACGTGACGCGCCTTTGAGAGATCCAAGTCTGCTGAGAGGAAACGCCCAATTTTAAGGCGTCCGTTTTTCTTCGGTGCTTGGCCGAAATTCGCTCCCTCTGGGCATACCCGCGAGAGGGGAACGAAAAGAAAGAGCGTGCGATTGTTCGAAACGGACTTAAGGATATACGAGCCGCAGCACAGGTTGCCGGTTACTTCGGTGCTGAGAGAGATTTAAAGCTCTCGCTCCGGGGGAAGGAAGGATGCCCGGAATGGTGGTAGGAATTTAGCGCATTATGGCGCGAGTTAATATTGGGCGGACAGCGGGTGGAGTCCACTGCCACTAAATATACTCACTCCTCCTCCGGCACTCTTTCGCGGGCTACGTTCAAAAACTCTCCAAGTCGCGGCTCCGCGCAATAAGATCTCCTCTTTATTATTGCCCCGCTTGCTACCTTTTTCCATACATCCTATCGCGCGTGGCCTTTTATATCCGATACGAATTTCTGAGCCACTGGGCCGCTGCACGGAGTCCTCGTGATTTCTTATTAAAAAAGTGTCACAAGCGCGCGCCAGTAGCTTACCGAGTAATACGAGTTTCACACGTTTCAAACTTAAAGACTGCGCGTGTCGCGCTGAGCCGATGAGAGTGATCGATGAAATAGTTGGCAGCTCGTGGCTGGCTTATTTTACTAGCTCCACTACAGATTCGGGGCGCCACATCTACATGCGATAAATGAAGTATACCATTTGCACGGGACATCCGAGCGGCAGAGTATGTACAGTGCGACGGGAATGAACGGTTTAATCGGTCCCGGACAATTCGGGTGGTCTGCCAACTTTGAGAAGCTGATGAGAGCACGTGCCCGCTGCCCACGAGCCATGAAATTATCGGTACCCGTGATATGTACTTCGCCTATTGAGGAAGCGTTCCGAATCGTGTATCTATGAAGCAATCCTCTCTCTCTCTCTGTCTCGTCGACCTCAAACACGTCGACACGTACCGAATTGATCTCGTAACGAGTTAAGTGACCCAACTCGACGATCGCTCCGCGTGACATTACCACCGTCCAACTTTAAGATGCTCGACCTACTCTTCCATATCGAATCGATTGCTCTTCTTTCACCGATACGTTCGAGTCGCTCGAGCTCCATAATCCCCTTTCACTCGTACACTTCCCGAGTTTAGATTGGCAAAGAAAATTTCGCGTAACTTCGCAGCCGACGGAGTGGCAGAAAGTGGACGGAAAAATTCAGTCGTACGAAGCCAAGGTTACCCAGTCGTGTTCGCTGGCCGAAGAATTTATCGAATAACCACTTAACAATGCGCGGATGTACTTTGCATTCCTGCGAAGTTCATCGATCGATGTTCCGCGGACTCCTGCCATGCAAGGATGCGCACCGTGCCTTAAAGCTTCTCGTAAAAAAGTGAAGGCCTCGGTGGCCTTTAGATCCTGCCGTACTGCCCGAGGGTCATCCACCAACGACCCGGACAATATTGCAGGAGTCGCGGCGTTTGCGAGTGAGAAACTTTTCAATGGATTTACTGGTTCCACTTTCGTTCATTTGGCCTCTCTATTCACTAAATTCACTTAGTCAAGTTTTATTCGCTCGCGAACTTACGACGTCGTGCCGCCGTTCGGTCGATTATGCAACTTTCCCGCCCCTCCATCCACCTCTCATCTTCTTTTGTCCGCTTTATCTATCCTCCCTCTGACGCTTTCGTCTCTCTTCCGCGTTGCAGCCCGGCCCCGCCTCTTTCCCCGGAAATTCACAACAAGTGTCACTCGTTTAATCGCTCGGCCCTTCCGTCTCCTCTTCCAGCGATCTTAATTAAGATTATTGCCCGAATTGGTCAGTTTTCAGACTGCACGCCCGGCACGTTCGTCGGCGCGCGCATCGCTGATTGAAATTGAGAACGGGGGTCCTGACGAGGGCGAAACTGATCGTTAACTTTGAATTCTTAAATCTGCCTAGACGCTATGAATGCAAAATGAATCGGAGGAAAGCGACGGGGCGAACTTTTCCCCCTGGCTCCCCGTTGATCATCCGTGCTCGCCGGAAGAAATCGAGCAACGCCGAAATCCATTTAAAAACTTACCAAGAGCATATTCCAATTTGCAATGCAAAGAAATATCGCCCTTTAAACGGTCCCGCTAATCGAATATCGAACTTTTATCGGGCTCGGTCGCGGCGGCAGGAGGGACCGGGGACGTTCCGCGACACGTTTTTCAATTCCGCGAGATACCGAATCCTCCTTTTAAATCGGGGTTTATGCCTCTCTTAAAAGGAACGAATCGTAACGCAGTGTTATCGAATGAAATTTCCATGAAAACGGCTGCTGGCACGAAATTCCGGCTCCGTTATATCCAGCGGGAGTGCAGTTTACAAGTACCCATTCAACTACTATCTCTGCTATTATTTTATGAACTCATCTCATCCCTCTAATCGCGTCTAACGACAGCGAGTTTGGATCGCGTCGCGGCCCTGCACGTACGGCGGATTTAACTGGCGGGAAGGAAGCAGGAGAAGAATGGAGAAGACTCGATTAAATATTTCCCACCGTGCAATTTCCAAGAGATTTTCTGATCAAATTTGTGCGTTAAACGGGTCTCGTTGTCACTCTCGGCTACGCTCAGGGCCCGGGAGCTTTATGGCGCAATAAATGCATTACATTAAGAAGCCGTTGTAAAAAGTTTGTCCCAGTTGCCCGGCGACTACGGTGCACGGAGGCACGGCGAAAGGACGGGGGCAACGGCTCCTGGACGCTACCGGGCGGGGAAAAATGAGATTTACGAGTTACTTTAAGCCGTAAGCGGCCAGAAGTTTCTAAGACGACTGTTCCCTCCTTCCGGCCGCGCATTATCGTGGTCCAGCTTTTTGTTAAGCCCGCTGTTTCACGCGAATCAGCGCCGCATGCCGAGAATAATAACCGAACGCGCGTAATTGCATCTGCTAACAAATCTCGTTAAACTGGGGTAGCTCATCCGTGCGACTGCAGTTAAATGATAAATGCTCCCGCTCCTCTTGCCGCGCCCTGCTCGTATTGTGTTGCAATTTAGGCAATAAGGAAAGTGCGATTCGAAGTGCGCTGCAACCGGCACAGTGGATTATTCTCTGGAAATCTGATATTAATGTTGTTGCAGGTAAATAGTTCCGTGTATCTCGACTTGGCAGGGGGCTCGCCGATTCCCCGCGCCCGGCCGCGCTCTAACGTGTAATTTAAACGGATCTATAGCTATTAAAATGAAACATTCCTCCGCATACGTTTGCTCATCCCCGTCCAAGTTCCCCTGAAAGTTTCGCGTGTAGCTGAAACCGGGGGGCTCGGCGACCCGTCTGCATCGCGTGTCCGATGCATTCCCCAGCATTCTTTCATCCGTTATGTCAGGTTGGCCACGTTCCTTGGCGTTACACGAAACTCAGGCGAAGAAACGTACACGGGGAGAGCGTTTCCACTAGCTACGTGAAATCGCCCCCGTTAAGACCGCGCTTCTACCGGAGTAGCTACACCCGATACTCGAGGCACCTTTTACATCCTGCATGGGGCCAAAGTACACAGAAAGGGGAAGGAATTTTTCATTCGTCCCCACGACTTCTTGGCTCGTCGACTTCGTGACGGAAACTTACTGTTGCCGGGAATAATTGATGACAGGGAGGCGAAGAGTTTTCGAGGAACTGCGCTCGTTTCGCCCTCTAATTTCCTTTGCAGCACGAAGTTTCGGCACCGCGCGCCTTCTCCGTGATCTTGCGTGCGATTCTCGCGAATGAGCCATCTTGGTTGTTTCTTACTTAGTTACACTTATGGAAAGTGGAATATGAACAGCCCAGGGGAAGCTTATCGCGTGGATGTGGTAGGTTCAGGTAGACGGTGTATGCAAGTCAAGAGGCACTGTGTACGTTGATAAATTTTGCAACGTTATGGAGGGCGTGTCGCATGAAATACGGGCGAGTCTTAATGCAAGGCTCATTGAACGAGGGGGTTGTTAGAGCGTGTATATCGTTGACGTATTAATTTGTTCGGTCGCGTGCACAGGTGTGACTTTTCGTGGGTCTTTAGCAGGCCGTAGCAAGTTGTCCCCTGCGCAGACATGAATTAAATTCGTTAAAGCACATTCTAAGCGCGCGCTGCAGTACCTAGATCAGTTAGGAAATACTGTCTGATACGCGTCACGTTCATGTACGGTGTCTTCTATCCGAACCTCTCTCGCTGTACGCAGTTTACTCGAGGACCGATCCCGGATAGCAGACGGAGGGGAACGCAGGTGAAAGAAGTTCATGGAATTTCCTCGACGTGCCTGATACGCCTCGATATTAAAATCCAAAGTGAATTGACCGTAGCGCGGGAGCTGCATTCCGTACACGCGTTAGAAATTCATTCTCCTCGATAGCAGTCGGTGGCCGCGCGGCGGACGATTTATTCCGTCATGCATCTCTGTCTACTCTCGGTAAATCGGAAAAATTATCTCCGCGTTACGACAATACCGCGGGATCTAGCCGGGCTATAATAAAAATTGGAATACCTCCGGGTGCGAGGCTATTACTCTCCCGAGTCATTTGCCTCGCTGCCGATCCTGCGCCGACTCCTTTCAGCGTAATATTATCCCGTCCCCCATCGGGGCCGTCCTTATCCGTGGCTTCTCCTACAATTATATTCGTACACGAATTTTAACTCGCCGGCTATCTGGCCCCCGTCCGTAAGGCGAGCATTGTGCCGCGATGACAAATTACCCGGCGCACGAGGTAAATAAACAATACGGACCCTCCTCGGAACGTAGCACCGTGTCAGGACGGTTGATGTAATGTCCTGCCCGCTAGCGCAACGACGAACGATCAATCATTCGGCAATATTTATTTATACGGAGCGTTGCAAGCGGAGGGAAAGCGGCAGAGATAGGGGCCTGTTTGCCCTCTTTTCGCTCGCGCCTTTCTTCCGTTCCTCTTCGCTGACGATGCAGAGGGGGTTGGCTGGCCGGATCGACGCATTGTCGCCCCCGGTGAATGCGGTTTGATCGGCTCGCGAGATAGATTCGGACCGGGCGAGCAGGAGGACGTCGCGCCGGTGATCCTGGACCTGGATCGTTCTCGAATTACCGCGCCAGTCACGTGTTCCTTTCCCAAGGGTTCAGGCCGTCGGCCCAGATAGCCTCGCCACGGCTCTGTTTTTCTCCGCCACGTTAACGCTGCCTTTGACTTCTCGCGCACTCATCGATTTTATCTCGCACCCTCTCTCCCCTTGCCCGATGTAGTTCCTTTTAATTAATCGTATCGACACTCGCCAACGCCTCGGTGACACGTGTTCGCGTGTTACGTGGCGAAATGAAACTTTTCTCGTCGCCTTTTAATTGACCGAGAATTAACGAATCAACGAGATGCGCGGCCGACATGAATACCGCGAGTTCGTATCCCCGCGCAGCCCGTGTGTGATTTTCGGTACATAAAGCGAAACGCCCAGCCGCAGGCACTCGAGACAGGTGTCATTAAGATTTCGCTTCAACGTCGACTGCCAGACGGGCGAGGTGAAGAACGAGCGTTGTGGGATGCCCACGAGGAGGCATATAGTAACGCGAGCAGAAAGAGAGAGGAATAAAAAGTCGTCAGCCAGGAAGCAGGGTCGTAACGAGGTGGCCCGGGTTCCCGTGGCATCAATCATCCACCTCTAAATACCATTTTTACGTGCGCTATCTTCATCTGGCTGTGCTTTCTTCGATTGTGTGCGCGCACGTTTGTCTGTATTACTACTCGCACGATCGCGTACCTACTGTTCGCTCCTCTGAAATGCGCGCATGAATGGCTTGATTACTGCACCAGGATAATATCTGAACCGGTGTAAGCTATCGTTCGTAATTACTCGAACGATATCGGTCAACAAGTTATTACAGTGGGGGTCGATTCGACTAATAAGGAAAGATCCCCGACGATCCCCGGAAATTCAAAAAATTATGAAACTTTGGGGATATGTAGAGGACATATAGGTATGTATTACGAATTTTTTTTGCTGCCGAAATTGACTCTAAAGAAATGGAATTAACCCCTGAAAATCCAGGTATTTTTCCGATTTTGTGTTATAATTCGCGAACTGTAAGAGATGGAAAATAAGTCTTCAGACAAAAGTTGCTTCGTTTAATTAGGGCTATCATTTAGTAATTTCCAGTTCTTACAGTTCTCAAGTTATAACACAAAATCGGAAAATAGCCGGATTTTCAGAGGTCAATTTCAACCCCTTGGAGTGAAATTGGACAGCAAAAAGAAATTGCGTAATAAATCTCAATATATCCTTCGCATGTCCCTAATGTTTCATAATTTTTAGAATTTCCGGATTGGGGATCTTCGCTTGTAAGCTCAATGAAATTATTGGACACGTTCTGAAGTAACTTCGTACACAGAAGGAGGACCACAGCGTAACTGTTTCGAATGTGGACAGCACGTTTTCCCCGTTGCGGGAATCCATCGTAGACGAATGGGACCGTAACCCCCGTCCTCGATGGGCTCCCACTAGTTCCCAGGCAGCACGAATGCGAAATAGGATTGGCTGGTCCGTCGGTCGGACGAAAACCGGAGTCTCGCTCCGCGGGAATCGTAACGATTATTCTCGAGGTTCCGCTGACTGCTACGATATTGGAAAAACGTGCTAGAGTCAGGCAAGTCGGGGGTAGGTATATAATGTGCCGCTCGCAGAACGTTGGAAGACGGAAGGACGGAGAGCTTGCGGGAATCGCGCGAAAGATTACGACGGTATTTATCTGTTACGATTTTCGCGGGGCCTCGGAACAACGTCGGCGGCTGGAAGTTGGCGTGAATTTATCTACCGCTTCGACCCAGTTTCGCTGGGCTGCCTGTCTAGCTCTATTTTCCGTATTTATGGCTCCCTATCGGTCAGCCATCGATTTCAATTCGTTCTTCCATCAAAGGCATCGAGCGCTCGGCCAAATCGATTTCGAGTTATCGGCGTCGTTATAAAGCAGCGCGGCCATGTGCGTGGAAACTATGAAAAATCGTGTACACTGTACACACAACACCCGGGGCTGGGGCAACCTGCAACGATCCCCCAGCGAGCCATTAGTCATCGCGCGAAGCCGCTAACAAAAACTAACTTACGTCCGAATGCGAGCGAATATAGTAGCTGAACGGCACAGGCTTGCCCGTTCGTCGGTCCATATCGCTGAATAAAAAATATTACGAACAGTTTACGTTTTATTCAGCGATCCCCGAACCCCTCGATGATAGTTCCTCAACGCTGCAGCGGGGGCGGCATCAAAGAATCCGCGGATTCAATATCTTCGGAAATCGTGTGCATAGGGTTTACGCTCATAGTTCGAGGATAAGTTTTTTACGGTGCAATCTGACTCCGAAGCTTGCCAGCCCCGAAAAGTTTTTCGATTTTCGACCTGGATCGTAGTTCGCGGCTCGACTGGCACGGATTTCCACTGACCAATCTCGGCGCTCGACACGGGGCCAGGAACATAGGGGGGGATTCAAAGTCCTGTTCGATGGCTATAGTTCGCCAACTGGTTGACAAGTTTTGAGCGGAAGTAGGTGACCAAGTTCGCGAGACCTGATCAAGATTGCGTGGGACGATCGTGTGCTGTATCGTGACCTTCGACCATTCCTGGCTCACGCGCTCGGTGGTCTAACAGCGAAGACGAATCTGCGGGGCAATCGAGTCGAAATACTGGCTCGAATGGCGACTAGACAGTGCGTTTGACTGACGGATCGTTATTGAATCGAGGCTGAATTGAGACGAGCACGGGGACGGCGCGACGCGCTCAATGAAATTCCAATCACGAAAGTATTTGATTTCGCGGTCGCCAACGGGTATGTACAGTAGCCAGGACTCGCGGGAGTGGAGGTTACATAGAGGGGCGAGGGAGATGGGGGAAGAAAATCTGGCAGGGAGAGAAAGGGGCAGAGAGGGGTAGTCATATTCGCGATCGCGGATAATAAATGGAATGACGTCCGCCCTGTTTCTGGCAACCGTAGCTCTGACAGGTATAATCGGTCTGAAATTCGAGGGAATCCCTCTTTCCGTGAAGTCTGCAGGCACGAAGTACGATAGAGTGGTGGCGAATGGAGGGCGGAGAGGCAGAGAGTAGCTCAACTCTGCTACGGGTCGGGCTTGGGCTCGTTCTCAGGCCTCCGACCAGCCCGTTTTACGCGCAGGAACGGTTTACACTAAGCCGCGAGGATCATGCCCGTTTAATAACGCGATAACATATCAATTTCACGCAAATGCTGTCCCGGAGAAGCCCTGAGGTAGGCACGCTTTGAGGCTCGACAGAACCCGGGAAATCGTGCTGCCGCCGCCACACGACCCAGGAAAATGGCCTCGGATAATTAATGTCGGGCTACGATCGTCCGGGATGATTAATGGCAAGCCAGCTCCTCCGCGTATAATAACGCTTTCCTCGCAAATTAGTGCTCACGCGTATTCAGTGTTCGCTCCTACTTTTCGTTATCGAAGTTCTTTCGTCGGAGCAGCAAGACTCTGAATACCTACGGGGATTAAAGTGGAGCGCTTCGGAACGTTCATATTCTTGCCGCAATATTCTTTTCATCGGCGTATACTGGCGCGGGCGCGCCACGCCGCGTTCAGATTCTCGGCTTGCTGTTCCCTGGAATATTCAGAAGGGCGAGCTGCGGCTTTAAGACATTCGCGCCGCAACGAATAACTTCGCCTACTATTTTTATAAGCACTCGCCGCTTCAAGTGTAATTTCGTGTCGTTCGAACTACGCCGCTGAGATTATTACAGTTGGATAGACGTAATCCAACATAGACATCCGGCGAGCGCGTCCGCGCCCACCCCTCAGGCTCGAGCGACATATTTGGGTTAGGAAAAAAGTTGCCGCTTTCGTTTCGCGGCAGAGTTAAGACCGACCCGAGCCCATTCTCCTGGCGTGATCCGTTTTCGTGCCTCAAACTCTATCGAACACACCTACGTCTTCCTTTCCTTCGCTTAACCCGCTTTCAGGTCATCCTGTTCTCCTCACGCGAGCCGAGCAGTAATTGACGGAGTAATTTATCGAATAACAAGATACACGGCGCCAGAGTGCTGCCGTTGTTCCCTCGGCAGTATTATTCTGGAATTATTGGAGAAGAATGGAAACACTGCCTCGGCATTTTTGAGCGGGAAGCCACGCGACCAGCCGTGCGAGGGCGCGCGTTCCAGTATTAACGGCGCCGCTATCAAGGAGCAGGATGCATAATAAATCGAATATTTCCGGCGGCGTATCTGCATCGGAAGCTTGCATTTAGCGAATACGATTTCCTGACACGGTTAACATGTGTATATAGCGAGGACAAGCCACGCGCACGGTGCGCGCCGAGAAATTTTGGATAGCTAGGATGAATTTGCACGTGATGCCTGGTACACGTAGCTTGACAGCGACTTGATCCCCCTCACAGGGCTGAGCGCATGACGGCTGACTGCTATTCCTATCCCATCTCGGCAATATTAATAATGTCTGGAATTTCATTACGAGTTTCTACCCACCTAAGCTTCCACGCTGATCCGACTGCCATTTCGTACCTACAGGTGATTCCCCCGTTGGTGGTGGTAAGCAACTCGAACGCATGAATATGGCATCCATCTGCCGGGGCGAGGCTGTGTACGATACTCATCCCTCATTACATCCAAGGATACGTCCCACGGGTCGAACGAGTTTGCCGAATCTGAAATTGCGAGATAGCGTGAGCGACAATCCTTCGGGATTCCGTCCACTGTGCCTATCCGAATGATCGTGTTTGCCAGCCGATCCATCGATCCACCCTCTGACATTTCTCATTTAATGCCTCTGAATTATTCTTCGAAAATCCTACCGAACACGGCTGCAGCTTGCTGCGCTGTATCTCCTCCCTTGTTTATAATTTTATGTCAGGGCGACAAATCGGAGAGTGCAACGCCCGGCAAGAAATTGTGGTTCAAAGATACCATAAATGACGATGTTATGGTAATAAACGGAAGCATCTCTAAGCGTCGATATAATTTATGATCGTGGAACGGGCTCGGTTTATACGCTTTTATTCGCGTAGCGGAGCATATACGATCTCCCCTGGAACGCGGCATCTTTACGGGACTTTCAAAGCTTCGTGATTTTACAACTCGTTGAGCTCATTTCCTTACCGCTCGAGCGTCGCCCAACTTTGATACTCGATTTCCACCACTCGCCAAAACTTTTCGCCGGCACGTGCATAAAATTATTTCACGGTGAAATCGCGTTTCCGCGCCTGTCCGCTTTCATTTCATTCCACGCGTTATCCGCCGGCGTAACGCTGTTAGGGAACTTCGCGCTGACGCGTTTCGCTGTTAAATTCTTTCCTCGTAATTTGCAATATTGTTTCCGCCATGTCTCCCCGCCGCCGCCGTACCGGTCGCCGTGTTTTCTTCGAGCGATATCGGGAGCCGAGAGCGTCGCTCGCGTGACAGGATCGAATCGTACGTTCGGCTAGAATTGGGCCAATCTAACAGTGATTAATTAGAGCGTAATCAACGTTAGATTGGCCCTCGGAGTACTCGTAAGCGGGTCGGCTAATTCATGGTAACCGATTGCGATGTGTATGCGTACTTGAAATTCGGGAAGTGGCGCGGTTACGCGATGATCGATGGCGAGAGGCCCTGTTTCGTCGAGGGTAGACACGTAGCCGGATAAGTGGCTCTCGGAAACAATCTTCCTGACGCGCGATTGATCGTGAAATGATCGATGAAAGGGCCGCGGGGAGATCACGCGGCTCGTGGACGAAATAAAATGTATAAGGCCGGTGTCGTTCACCGCACGGGCCTGAACGAAAAAGATAAGATTTCGTTATGCAATGAGGATGCGCCGTAGCCCGTGCCCAAGATTACTTCGGTACCATCGATCATTTCGGTAAATAGACCAATTCCTCTGTTTGCCCAGCCGAAATTAGTTTTTCTCGAACATTGCACCTCTCGGAGGCTCCGTCGACACAGTGTCATCTACTTGAGATTCATGGCTTCAGGGATCGTAAACATAGATCCAAGTGTACTGATTAATTCCAATAGCTTTTTAAATCCCTAAACACAACTGGTGTTCCTCGGGGAATTCTGTGCGAAATAGTATCAAGTAGGTCACTCTCATTTCGGTGAACATTCATCGAATTTCATCTTCTGCCTGTATGCTCAAAGTGCATGTTAGGGAGGAGCATGAAAGTGACGCAGGCTCTCGGTGCAACTGTGACACCCACCACCGTGCCGCTATAATAATGTAGAGTTTACGTAGCTTCAGTAACATGCAGCTACGGTCGCGGTTCTAACGTCGACGGGCAGAAGTTTTCCCGACTGAACCGAGTAACGTACGAGTGATGGCAACAGCGGCGCGATACTTTTCCTGGAGAAAGCTCACATGATACTCTAACGTTTGCACAAGGTCCGAAAGAATCCACGGAACCTCCAACGCGTTGCAAAGTTGGTCCTTATTGTTCATCCTTTCTTGCATACTTGCGCACACATTTAGCCGAGTTACTTATTGCTGGATCACCTTGCGCCAATACGAGCGTTCAGGGTTTTCTTGTGCCAGTTTCGTGTTCGATGGTCCAATGTAGTAACACGAAATTCAGTTAGCCGCAATACAAGCCAGGCCATCCGGCAGGAACTCGAACCGAAGCCTCTTGGGGGCCCTGAAATGTTGGAAAGTCAATTACACCGCGAAAATTGCATTTAAGATCGCCTTGCTGGTGCAACGGATGCAATTGTAGCCGCGGTTACAAAGGCTCCGAGCCAGGACCACTTCATCCCTGCCGCTCTTGCACCCTAATTATGGTAACGCAAAGGAACGTTTGGTTCTGCTACGTGTAATACACCTACACAGTCGATAGAGTGTGCGCCTGGCTCGCTTTACAGCCGTTTAACGGATAACCGATCGGCAGAGAGGCGGGCTGGCGTTCGATAAATAACGCTTAACGATCGATTCGCGGTCGTCTGAAAAGATTAAGCGAGATGCCGGCGCGGGGGAAAGTCGCGTTTCTCGTTCTAGCGTCTAATGACGCGACCCCGCGGCAAGGGATCCTCGTTATGCAAGGATATCGTCCCCGAACAATTAATCCGGGGGTCGCGTAAGTAACGAAGCGACTGCACGCAGGCCTTCCGGCTGTTTTGCCACCGGGCGTTCGGCATCGTAAATACTGACAGGTATGCGAGTATATTCCCGGCGAGGACGTTTCGCGTAAGGGGCAGTTTCGTCCGGCCGGGGCAGCCGGCGCGATCGTCAGGATTCCAAGATGCCGGTGTCTACGTGCACGCGACGTTATTGTACTTATTTCGCAGCGTGCAGGGAAAGGGAATTGTAAATGGGGCTGCGAGTCAGCCGGGAGACAAAAGGACGCGAAAGGGCGGGGGTGGGGGCGGGGTATGCAGGAAACAAGAGACGGGAGTGTACCGGTTGTACTCGACACGGGTTGGAAACGCGCGAGAAAAAGCGAAAGACACTCGGGAACGGCGAAAAGACAGACGGACAGGACAAGGAGCACGAGGAGAGGACAAGAATGTTGATTGGCCTCAAATTGAATCCCACCCATTTATCACTCTCGGAGCTGGCCCCGTTCGGCTCCCCTCTGTCCGCCCTTTATTTCTTCTCGCTCTGTCCCCTGGCCGGGTTCGGTGGCATTGCGGGCAAAAATCGGGACGAGGCTCCTCTACACCCTTTACCACCACCTAACCTGTACACCCGCGAATCAGATTCGTGGAACGGAGGGCCGAGTTTCTTGCAGAAAGGGCCATTCACACCAAGCCCCGGCCGGTATAGCCGGGTAGAAGTTATAGTGGTCGTGGTGCACGCCCCGACTGATGGGAAGAGCTTTTTAGCGCCGCGAAGCCACTCTTGCCGTTTTACGGGGATGTAAAATTAATTAGCGATTTCAGGGGCGGAGGGGGGGGGGCGATCGGGCCCCGGGGAACGAGGAGAAGGAAGGTAGGAAGCGAGGGAACGACGAGACGCCACAACATTATACGATCGGCCGCGGCTCGCTGTCGACTTCGCTGAAATCTATTGGCTGCTTTTTCTTGTTCGCGCTAGACGGAGGAGCGGAATTGGCCGGGGCGCATAAGACGGGACGGAGGACGCGGCAATTACCGCTCGCCGCTGGAAAGCGGAACGAGCTGCTTGACATTCCTAGCGTCCCGCTCGATTATAATTTCGGTAATGCCACGCTTGATCGCGCTACCAAGGCACACTCGGCTTTTAATAAAATTTTAACGGCGCGTCACGCCGTACCGAGAATAAAAGCGATCGTAAGATCGCGTCCAATTAACATTCGCGAGAAGGTAAAGAGCGCCTTGGATTTCATTGCGCTCCGTTACGCTCCGAGGCGGTGCACCGGGCGGAATATCTCGATTACACGTAAACGTGTACCGCTTGCAAGCGGATATTCTGCCGTGAATCGAAAGTAGTTGCACCGGTTACATGATTATTAAAGTGCCGCTGGGAATTATACGAGAGTGGCTAACGGCGAGAGCCATCTGCTTTTATTTTCTAAAAAAAAAAAAAACGCCACGCGATGCCGGGTGAATAGAACCGTTCCACTTACGGCGACGAAATCGCTGCAGATGTGTAGAATAACGCTATTATCGCTTGGAAGACGAGAACGATTCGTACGCGATATGTCTGACATATTCCTGGGTCGCTCGCCGGTGTCAGAATTGCGCGTACGTGCGAATACCCGAGTCCCGGCGAGACATTATGCAAATCGAGTTTAATCGCGTTATTTCAAGCGAAAGGAGGAGGAGATTTGCCCGAAATTCACGGGGGAAAGTAATTGCCGTTCAGCGAAAAAGAGCTACGTGCTAGCCGCGCGTGTAGTCGATTTTACGGGTTCTCAGTGAATAAAGTGATTACACACGATAGTTTTATTTCCCGCGATATTATGGTAATACCCGAACTCCTGTTATTTCGCGGCGAGCGGCTCCGCGAGTGAATCTGGTAAGCCCTGAAATATCACGAGACTTTCCCATTTTCTGCCACTTTCTGTCCACTTCACTCGCGCGCGTTTGCTTCGCCATTGATACAAATCGCGGCATGCATATTCAGATACGTTCAGCAGATTTCTGCGCACTAAAACGTACATCGCGTTCCATTGTCCTTCCGCTTATCAGCTCGCGAGTTTACTAACCGCGTATTCGTTCCTTTTCTGTTTCAGGTAAGTACACGCGTGGTACACCTTGTGGCACGAAAACCTTCCACTCGCGTAAGTAACGCAGTTATTAATGCGTCGAGCACGATTTTCCTCTACAAGCTCTGCAGGCTGCATCGTCGGGTTAAATATCGTTTTCGCACGATACGCCAAGGGATGCGCAAAAAACCAACGTGATATTAACGAACGCGTAATTAATCTCGAGCATTGGGCTCGGTATTATAATGCAATCAAGGTATTTTTATCGGGCAAAAAACCGGAACCCCCCCATAGATTTTGTGTCGATCCACGGTGCGCCGCGGCGGGCATACCTCGGCCGAATTAACGAGCCAGCTCCATATCGGGCGACCTTTACAACCAGTCTCGCGAAAGAATTCATTTTCACGAAAGTGTCGCTCGTTAAGTGATCCGTTCTGGGTTCGACGCGCAAAGAGACAGGGCGCTGGGGCGAACGCGCCCGATGATGCACGCGCAGCCGGGGGAGCAGCTCGTATATTTCGTCTATAATGCAGGCCCGGCGCGACACGAGGAGTTTTACACATCGGCGTGTGCTTTATCTTCCGTTTAATGGAGGATATCTGACCGACGCCGCGCTGCGCGGGATCTTTCTCCGCCAATTAACGGCGCGATCAACAATCCTAAAAATATTGTATTTAATGATAGACTCCTTAGGAGCCCGCGCTCGAAACTATAGATTACATTGAGACAGGATAATTGGTCGGTACAGGCCACTGGTTGCAGCTGCGCCATTATAATTGCAGGCTACCCCGAGCTGACGGAAAAAGAACACGGGTATAATTCGTTCATCGACGTAATTCCTTCTTTTTGCCAGCGGCCGCCTTTAGACAGACGCCTGTGGCGCCACGGCCTCTCTCCTGGACGAATTTCCTTCTTCGCGCCGATAGGTTAGCCTTTCTTCAACCGAAACAAGTTCACGGTTCAACATCGAGGGAAAAACAATCTTCTCCGGGGAGTTTACAGGTTCCTGGTAATCGATCTTCGTTAATGCTCCACGGAGCGAACGAGCCGTCTCGTTTCCTTCTTGTCGTGCACTTTTGCCGAGCCCCGTTGTTCCTCAAATTCGAGTCGATCGAAGCGTTCCCCGCTTCTTTGTTTAATGGAAGGAATGTACAATGAGACAGCGTGTTTGGTACTCTGTATCTCGAACAGGAATGTGTAGAGGATCGGTAACTGTACACATCAGTCGCGCGATCGTAATTGATTCAGGGCTTCGGTACCGACGAAGGAACAGACAGGGTTCACCTGTTAGTTAGAGTGGCATCCTTTCGATATTTTATTATTTCATTCAACGTTTCCTTCCAGACCATAACTTGAAATTGGCCATTCCATGGCCGACCTAATGGGAGATGACCAGGTTAAGATGAGTTCCCTTTAGCGTGTTTGCTCGCGAAGGGAGCGGGATACCATTTTCAGAATAAGCGGCCCAACCATCAGCGAAACTCTGAGATACATATATAAAACGTGCCACCTAACTCATCCTTCTCTAATTGGCTTGTCCGAACCAATATCTTTCTTCATCTTTCTTTCTCCGGGGCGCATCTCGTAAACGCTTCTTTACACCGCCGCCGTAGTTTATCGAGAAAATTCCCAGGTAGTCGAGTGGATTTTTTTTCTCGTCGCTTTAATGCTCGTGTTTGCTTCAAAGTTAACAGCCTTGTGGCCGAGTCGCGCGGGAACGTGTAATCGTATCGAGAAGCTGCTTGTGAAATACTATTTAATCCCAGTGAATTTTTCGTTTATCTGGCTTCGTAACGTATAGCCAGTTGTATTTTAATCGAACGCTCGATAGGTCTGGATCCCGCACGGTTTGCTCGATGCATCAGAGTGTATATTTGTCGACTGCCTTTCAGTAACGTTTGCACGTTATAAAACATTCGATGTGATAGTAGCTTTCGGTGCGATATTCCTACTAAAACACGGAGGAAAACCGCGCGTCGGAAATATCATTGACCGATATCACGCGGCGAAACGACAATACGATTTAGTTGAAGGAAACTTTCAGCCCGATAAGGTGGAAAGCAATTTCATAAGGGAGCAGTAATTCTGTCCTTGACGATTGTTTGATTCTTCTTTGGAACAAGACGACGATAACCGGGCAAAAGTATTCCCATTACTTTCGTAGCGATTCCTTCGGCCTGTACGTACCACGATAAGTGACTGATGCAACCCGACCGGCGGGAATTCGGGACGTGGTGTAACTGGTTCCTTCGAACAACCTATCTGTATACGTACACCCTGATACACGACGCTGGTCCACGACCTTAAGGCGCAACTCGTTCAAAGACACTGGGCAGAGTGTTTAACGCGATTTAATCTGAGCTTCGTAGCTCGTAGCGAGGGACTCCCTCGCTCTTGGGTTAAGTGGTTTAGTTTTACGAATGGACGGGATCCGTAAGAGCCAACACTTAATTGGAACGTGCCCGCCCTCCCAAGGAAGCTAACTGCTGGGGAACAGGGGTCCGTGGATTTCGGGGGAGCCGCGCTTAAATCAGTGGACACTTCCTTGCATCGCCGTGCACCGGCTCCAGAATCCGGGCGGCAGCTTTCCGCCGTCCAATAACAGTTCGACGAGCGAGAGCATAGAGAACTTGGGGCGGCGAAACTCGGTTTACGGGGCGGGCGTAAAAAGTCAAAGTTGTACTGGCCGCGCGTTATTCCGAACGCGAGGATTTCATATCGTGTGACGCACGGCGGGCCGCGAATTCAATTTAATTTAATAGGTCAGGATTTATAGGACGTTTCGGTAAGTGGTACACGGTAAACGGGGGCCCTGTGTGAAATATATCGTAACGAAAACGGCCGAAGAAAATATCCATGAAAATGATATATAACGCTAAATATGAGCGGCGGGGCGCGGGGGCGGGACGATAAACTTTCAAATATAAATAAAATATTCTTGCTTTTACATACAGCGAAATTTTACGGCTGGCGAAATGAAAAAGTGTTTTATGCCCGGAATCGGCTCTCCGGAGGGAGAGAGGGGGTGTTTTCAGTCGCGATTGTAGCCGCGTATGGGCGTGCTCGGTGACCGCGTAAAATTCCTGCGGTAATTTCTCGCGTTTATCGCATTATCGATTACCGGATTAAAATGTGTGAAATATGATTTCGAGCCGTGGGTGGTTAAACGGTAAATGTGATTATCGGTCATGTTTTTGTATCGCGCCATTGTATGGATGTGTCGCGATAAGATAATACGCGCGGCCGATGGTAATGTTAACAGCGTGGATTTCAGCGGCAACTTTCACGAGTATCGGAAAGATATTTGTCGCGCGCAATTTTATGACGCTCGTAAATTTGCATTCGGTATCGTCCATTCTCCTCTCCGTCGTATCAACCTCCGCGCGAATGCTGCGCGCTACGCGGCTATTTATCCCCACCGATAAAACTGCAGGCTGCTTAACGGAAATTGTTCTTAAAACATATCGAGCGGAATGTCTGGGGGAATATCGGAAATTCTTTCGTAGCTACGAGGGGCACTCTGGCGTGCCGAGGCCGACCATTAGAAGTGCCCTAAATTGTCATGGTGTGCTTCACCTGGGGGAAAGGGAGGGGCACCGAGAATGCTCCCCTGGCATGGCATTTGCATATCCGCGCCAGCCACCCTCGGTATCAATTTACCCGCTCGAGATGGCTCGAGCTACCTGCAGCATGCGTTGCCTCGCTGCGCAAGCAGATTACACCGTAAAAGAGGCAGAACGGGAAGATGAATGGGAAGGGGGCAAGAAGGCAACGTGTCATCTTCTTGTACGGCTGAAAACGGATCGGGTACAAAGTACTCGCAGGAACAAGCTAGTTAGTCCCCCATCGATGCGGCTCTTAGGTATAGATCGAAAGAAGGAGAGGCATGGAACGCGTGTTGCGGGGATGGGCAAGAAGAGGCGAGGCAAGTATTAAACGAGAGAATAGACAGGTTACGGGGATAGACAGGTTATAACTTAATCGATCTGCGAACCTGATACCGTAACAGAATGCACATCGTCATGAGTTTGCTCCGGGGAGGCGGCGTGTTGGTAACGACTCAACTCCGATCCCTATACTTTTCCTTCGAGCAAATATGGCCAGGATAAAAACTAGCCGGGATAAGAAGAGGGCAGCTTAATAAGTTCTCCTCGAGCATCCTATTGGCAAGGATCCACTCCATACACAGTCGGGTCCACCGATAGTTCCATAAATTTCGGAAGCACGACGGGAGCCACTAAATCTGCCACGAAACGGCGTCAATACGATGTACGCGTTTCCTGTCCGTTCGTTAGCGGTTTACAGGTGCGGCGCGGCGCGGCGCGGCGCGGCGAACGAGTAGCCGTAAAACGCGGGAATATGGGGCAAATGAAGAAAACTGCTGACGGCCAAGCGAACGTAGCCCGGGGGGCCCTTTCTTCCAGGATGCTCGCACCGTCGCGTCGCCGGATGGATCTATAAAGGCCAGCAGCGCCGTACGAGCCGCCCTTATTCGAATTTGCGTGCAAACGAGGTTAAACGTCGGTTGGCTGTAGCTCGTGGATCTCGCCGGACCCGCTCGCCCGCTTTGCACGTTAGGCAGAGGTTGTTGGGTCGAACGGTCAACCCGCACTTACTTACGCCGTAAAGTTCGCCGGTATAAACGAGCAGAAGACGATGCACACCCACGATCCAACCAAGAAGCCGTCCTGGAGGCACGCTCGCCTCCCGGCCTCGTCTGGCTTCTTCACCATCGGGGCCATTCCTTACCGGGACATTTTTATGACCGACATTTTCGCCGCCGCCAACCTCGTCGCCGCCGTTCCCCCCCGTCGGTGTGCAACGTTGACCGAAACGAGGGGAATCTCGAGGCGGGTGGATACACACCGCGCGCCGGCTACGGGCGCAAACAGGAGCCGGGCAGGAAATGATTATTTACAGCGGCCGATCCCTTAACTTGCACGCACTACGCGAGCATACTTATACGCCCGTGCAAAGTGGATTCTTCTTTATAGTGGCTGAATAGCGGTAATATCATCGACGCGTGGGCGTGCACGTACCGGGCGAGGAGGACCTCTAGCGCCCGGGGCATCACGGGCCCCAGGACCCGCGGTAGAATCGACCGCGCGGTTTCGCCCGTTTCGGTGTTGCTGTTCGTGCGCCACTTAACGTCCAGCGCCGCCTGTTCCGACGACGGATAGCCTGCCCCCCTCGTGCGAGAGGATGCAGTCAGCTTTTTTCAGGTTACTTAAAAGTGAATATCGACCCAGACATTTTTTATTGCGCCGCGATAATAAATACGGTCGCCAGAGGACCCCCCTTTCTTCCTGAATTATTGCCAAGTGATAGATATAGCTTGTTAGTAGAGAGAGGCACGGTAGGAATCCTATAAATTATACGCGAGTCTTTTCGGCGAACGAACAGGTAGGTAGCCGCCGCCGCGCGATTTGTAAGTCCGATTCGTGACCAAGAAATCGATCTCGATTCATTATACGCCGGGTCCGCTCATTAACGCGCACGCGTTCCCCGCGAGAAATGAGACGACAGGCTCTCCTTACTTTTCGGGTGACACACGACCGCCTACGGAGAGTTCGGCCGTCGAGTCACGCGACGAGTCGCTCCGCTAGCTCAGGCTTTCCACGCCTGTTCTTCGATGAATCTAAAACGTCATCTTAGCCTTCGAAAGAACGTGCTTAATGGAACGTTACCGTTCACCGCGATTGTTGTTGTAACGAGAACACCTCGGGTCCGGGAACAGACACCGGATCGAGATAACGAGGGGATCGTGGAATTTCGTCGAGCGCGAAAAACGCGTTAAATGGGGCCCAGGACACGCGGACAAAAAATCCCCGACGCAGGATGGGCCGCGGCCCCCCGAGCGGAACGGGAATGCAACGCAGGGGAGAAAGAGTGCTAATACCTAAATAATTGCCGGCTGAACCTGATATGATTTAATAGCGTGCCCCGTACGGGGTTGGGGAAGGTGCATAGCCGGCCGGGGGAAGCGTCGCGACTCGCTCACGGCTGGCAAAAAAGGAGAGCGACCGCTGGTGGCCGGCCGTGGGCGATAAACGCGGCCACAGGCTGCGGCCAGGGCCGAGAACCCTCCTGCTTTTCGTCCAGCTTCTCTTCCTCGTCCGGTCATTTCCATGGCGGACTCGGTCGGGTACACCGCGTGGCGCACGATCGCTCGAAATCGCCGGCGCAGTTGGTTTTATTGGACCCAGGTCGACAGTGTGGCCGGTCGATCGAGATTCGGTGACGCTGCCGGCAATAACGTTCGCTTTACGGTTTCTCGCGAGGCCGTGTGCCGATCCCGTGGCCGGTTATTGCTGGCTATACGGCGTCGAGAGACCTTTACTTTCATATCAAGGCACTCCATTTTTCCGACGCCTTTGAGAACTGGAGTTTATGGAGTCTCTTAACCGGCACGGGCCGATGTCCGTGCAGGGCCTCGGCGAATTAAAATATATTTGTAGGAGAAGTTGGGGAAGGGACTCAAAGGTGGGACCCGTTTTCTTTTTAAATACCTTGTGGCTATCTAATTGTCCGTTTGTAACGGCTGTCAGCGGAATCGAACTGCAGTTGCCTGGGCTCGCGTTAAAGATACGCCACACCGACGCCTGACAGGCTCGACGCACTAACCATGATGCATGCACGCGCGAATATGATATACCTTGCGCGAGGAGACTGGCGGAGATAGAGGCGGAAGATATATGTCCACCTACCAGTCAGAGTTTATTTGAAATATTTACCATTTTCGTGAATAACACGCTCCTACGTGCTGCGGTAACGTAAGATGCATTCTACCGTATCTTGTAAGTAGTCGCGTATTATAAGATCCGGCGATTAGATGAGACGTCGAGATGGGAGGATTGGAAAAAGGCAGGGCCTTCTCGCTCTCTGTACACCTGCAAGCTGAGAATAGGTGCATCCTCGTATAATTCATGCGATATTCCCTTTCCAAGTGCCGTGTACTACCTAATACCAGTAATTTAATCCGTTCGATATTTTTCAATCGCGCTACCAGCTTCCGTCGCCAATCGAAAGATTCAAGTGTGTCTTTAGGACGGAAATTTCGCCACCCGAGCCATTCAATTAAACGGGTATTTCTTGCTGGGAAACATCGTGCAGGTCGTGCAGCCCGATTGAATAAAACGATTGCGACTCGTGTTGCGTGCGATCCACATTGAGCAGGGATTTCCGTGGCGAGTGAGATTGAAGCGGAGATAAATGGTAGCGAAAGCAGCGTACGGGAGCGAAGAACACAGGGGAGGATCAGGGGTAGATCCGATTTGCTCGATCTAGAGTTACTAAGTACTCTCTGCGCGACGGCAGTCGAACCCCGGGTATTACTAGGTAATAATATCAGATAACGAGTTATCTGCACGGTAGCCTCGGAAGGAGAAGCCGAGGACGAAGAAGTCGACACACGCGTTACGGCGCATCTGTCGCGCAGAAAATCCAAACACGTTTTCGCGTTCCTGATCCCGCTTACTTCCTCCACGCAGCCATCCTTCTGGATTATCCAATTCAAACTGACATTATGGACTATCATTCAAACTCCCATAGCGATGCTCACTGGGTGTTTCTAATCGTAATCCCTTTAAGGAGCCTATTACGTCCTCCTTTTACAAGGAAACGCGAACACGTTACAAGTATGTGCTGTTTTATCCAACAGCACACACGCCGTTATTGGCCATTTCCCGCGCGAGGCTCTCTGCATTCGTGCGCGTAACATTGTTCTTGCGAATGACAGGCAAGGACGAGCGAATGAATGGAATGGAAAAACGGTGAAACGCAGCAGCGAATCCTTCCAGGTGGCTTGGTGCAAGTGGTCCTAACATGCAAGATCGGCTGAGCTCTGGAGCACCATCAAGCTAACTCGACCGACTGACGGTGTGTGTAAACGATGGTAGCGATGCGCAAATGATCTCCCCTCGACTCGATTTCCAAAGGACCACCGTATAAACCACGCGTATCGCGTCAGATCTTACGGCTTCGATTATCTCTACGCAAACGTCCCTGCTCCCGCATTATCACGTTAAGCCCCCCGATCATCGTTTCTAATATTTGCTCGGCGAGCGACGGAGAACCGCGTCACCTCCTACATTTTCAATGTCTCGCCGCTCAGTGCCTCTTCATCCGGTCGCCCCCTGTATTGGCATTCTCTTGTTTCTCGAGACACAGGCAGGCACGCGCACGTGCATACGTACCTGCGCTTCCAGATTTTCTGAACGTGGATTGTCGCATTCGATTTACGGGCAGGCTCGCTCGAGGTTGTTACATTTACATATATTGACAGACGCGTATGCTCGTCGGCCAGCTTCTCGGTGCATAAATCCTGCCGCACCGGGGAGAAAATACGAGCATCCATCATTCCGCTGATGGAAAGGTTAAGACAGATCGATCTTCTGCCTTTCCACGGTTTTTGTAATGGGCCAGGTTTCTGCATGTAAATTACGTTTCGAATTAGGGCATGGCGTTTGCATGCTTTGTGTCGTCAGCGGGGGAAGAATGAGTATCTCAGATAGTGCAATGTTCTATGAAGAAACGAAGGGGTTGAGTTACCCCGCAGTGTTCATTATTTTACGTAATTTAGCGATCTTGTAAGAGCCTCGGAATCCCCCTTCGTCGTTTTTCAAAGTCATCGGGCGGCTGGCAGGCTATTCACGGCCCTAACACAAACGATCTTTAGTAGCAGTTACGTTATTAGTGGGCGATCTCGTTGGACCAGTAAGCTCCTCTGCCCGGACAGGTTGAAGGGACCGCGAGGCTAATCTGAAATTGCTAATTCCGGCCGACTAATTCAATTAAGAGAATGGCTGTACCATCGCGGCTGAGAGAGGGGCCATCGGGTAGAAAGGGTGGTAGAAATGGAAGGAGTTTGGCGGCATGGGTACACGGTATTAGAAGCTTCCTTGGTGGTAGGGTTAGTTCGAATAGCGGGCTGGCCGACTGGCTCGACGGATTGGCTAGGTCGACCCTACGAGAATAGAACTGACTTTGCGGTAACTGCTGACCAGGGGCCCGGCGCGGTTCGGTGCCTACACGCTCGAATCATCGATGCTCGCTGGAATCTACCGGCGGAACGGACGTACGACGGTCCATGGGGCTTGGCAGAATGTGCGCATGCAAAGTAGAATGGACACGGAACGGAACGGAACGGCGCGGCGCGGCGTGGCGTCCAGCCGGGGGAGGCATAGAGATGGTCCGCCGGTCGGCGCTGGCCGACCCGCCAAAGGAAACCAGCCAAATCCGTCGTTTGTTTGCCCATCGATTCGTCCACGTCAGACCCCCAGGGCCATGCGAACTCGACCGTTTCTATCGTGCTCCGACGCTCGGGCTTGATCGAGGTAATAGACGCGTTCCGCTGCCCGCGGCTCCGCCAGTCTTTTATTACTCCTCGGACGTTGTTTCGAGATGTGTACACCTACTACGAGAAACGATCGGTCGCTACGAAACACAGAATTGATACCGAGAACAATTTCTTTACTTAAATGTTTGCTCTTCCGGAGACGAGCTCGGAAATGGTGCTCGCCGAGGAGCGAGTTTAATCTTCCCGTCTGTCAGTTTCTATGACTGGAAATTGTAGGGAACGCGTTTTAAAGTAGATTTCCCTTTTACCGTTTCCCCCGTTTTACGGCGGGCGATCCTTCTTTGTCCCATTGCAAACAGGAAGTTTGCGTATTAACGATCAAAGGGTCGGGAGAATCGCTCGGACATTTTCAAGGAACACGGGGCCATTTAATTCGCAGCCCCGGTTAAACGTTGGAGTCATAGACGGAATTAGTGTTAAGGACATTAAAATATCGGACAACCGATCCTCGTTAAAAAGTTTGGATTAAAATAAATCCTTTTAGCGAGCTGCACGACGAGGCAGGATCAGTGAGAGAGGGAGGAGAAGGAGGAGAGGGAGAGTGTATCCACGGGCTTGTCTTCTCAGAATGGACTCGACCGTTTGCTCTTACGTTCAGCTTGACAAAAAATCTAATTAGAAGTGGATTAAAATTTAATCACTCTCTAAAGGAACTTATCCCGGGCGTTATCGGCGGGTGGTGTCCTCTTCGTTTAATTGTACCTCGGGTGCACCTTTCTCCCTCGCTCTCCGGTCTCACAATGCCTGTCCCGCTTCACCGTGCCTTTTTCCCTCTCTTTCATGCCCGGCATCCGCTTACTTTCTCGAACCTCGTACAGTTTACTTTGCATAAACATTAAACTTCGTTACTTAATTTACCCATCGTTGTTGCTGTAACTACAGCCATCTCGGTCGCAACCTATTCCGCACCGCAGGCGACTGGAATACCCGCGTCTGCTCCCCGTTCTTCGTTGACCTGTCGATCGGGTAGTTTGTGGCTGTACACGCTTCCGAAATTCATGGAAAAAATTTATCCTCGCAGGCGTGTAATCACGGTTCGTTAGCGTCCGGCGCGTTCGATGACTGATCCGTTGTAATTTCACTCGATACGGCAGCGGGAACGAGGGAAAGCGTGCGCCGATGTCGATGATACGCAATGATTCGTTAATCCGCGCCCGAATCGCCGTCTCTCTCCGCCAGTTTTTATAACGAGAATGTTTGCACACTTAGCGCGTATATTGACTCGCATAAAGTAGAATCAACAATTATCACCGACGCGCTACCCGGCTCGATTTTTTTCAGGCTTTCAACAGCTACCGACGTTTATGCAGAGGGAACTGACAAACAAAAACACCGGCGCGGAACGTAACCGCGTTAAAGCTGTCGATCGAACGCGGCCACTTCAAAACGGCGGTGTTCGTCGCGCGCTTGCGTTCCGCGAGACCGCAATGGTTGGCAGAGCATTCCGGACCATTGTTTCGATCGCGCGGATTCCGTCCACGTGGAAGAGTTTTTCACGCCCGCGAAACTTTCCGCGGTAATACAAGAGGGGCGAATAAAGTTCCCAGGGCGATACAATATTTCGTCGTTCCCGCTAATACGCAGCGAAAGCACGAATTCCCACGGCAAAGTTACCCCGAGTTCTCGCCTCCGAGCGTGCTCCATTCGGGTGGGCCCCGAATTCGTGGCGAACCTGGGGGCCGTGTATCCGCGGGCGAGGTCGCGCTCTCCTCTCCTCGTTACCCGACTTCGTAGACTCGTTTGTCGTAGCTCGAAGCCCTCGCTGCAATACGCTGCATGCCCGCTGCGTGGGATTGCGTCTTGGTAGAGGCGAGCCCGCTTCGCCATCCGGCCGCCGGGAACGCGGATAGATTGCGCGAGGGGAAACGGAAGAAAGAAAAGAATAAGCATCGCGCGAGCTTTGTCCGCCAGATAAGAGATTTAACCTCCTTCGTAGGCTCGCTCGGTTCCTTACTTCCGTCTGACCTCGATGAGCACGAAACGACCCGCCGACGGCGAGATGGCCTCGTTACGTCGCGATGACGCAACGAATGCATTGCCCGTTTTGACCCGGCTGACGGTCTTTTTCCCCCTTTTACCGCCTCCTCGTTCGTGGCTGCAGAAAACGAGGGGAAAAAAGGAGGCAGGAACGCCTGCCGCGCGTCTCACCCACGCCGCTGGATGAAGAAGTGGCGGCGATTCGATCAGGCGAGCTGCAGGCTCGATGGCGCCAGTGCAAGTGGCAGCCACGTATAAGAGCAAGTTGCATGGAAAAGTGGACTTTAACTCCGTATCAGGCTCGACCCACGTTTTTTTTTTTTTTCGACCGCGTCGGCGGCAAGTTTGTGGCGCGAGATTGTAAGACTGAGCTCCGCGCACACGCCCGTGGAATATGCATTAAAGGAGGTGGAAGTTCGGGACCATTCCGGCAGCGACGCCGCGGTGAAAAAGTTGGGTTTAATGTTCGGCTTTATCCCTTCCCCCGTTCGGGTCCCACCGCGATGGTACTATTTCTCCCGCGGTGACTGCACGCTGGAACTTCCGAGTCTTATCGCTCGAAACGTGATTCGTGGGGTCGGTTTAATTTTGAATTAATGCGCCCACGGCGGCGTGGATTTCTTACGGCGGTGGTCGGCTCCCATAGACGGGGCTGGGTAGGGTTTTCGGGGCAAGTGGGTCACTCGCAGTTAGTATGTAAGTGTATCAGCCGCATCCGCGGGAATCTCATCTCGGTGGCGGTCTGACCCGTATCAGATAACGCGAGAATAATTGAACGGAAGATTAGATTCGGGCGAGGGCCTAGGGGTGCATTTGACCGGGAGACTTACGCGTGGTTCGTGCGGCCTTTAGGAAAAAGATGACCTTGTTAGAGCGTTTCGGCTAGCCGCTTCGGTAACGGGTTGCACCGCGTGTCTTTCGCCGTGGCCGGACGCTAACCGTTTCTAGCCCTGCCGGATGCCTCATGGGGAAAGCTCGCTGGGTACAGGAGGGTTGGCCGTCTCGACCCTGCGCCATCAAACATTCACTGGCTCTCGCACGCGCCTCTGCGGCTCGCCCGCAACCTCGCGCCGACCCTAAATCCCCGACCCTTTGCCTTCGTATTTCGGAACTAGGCTTAATGTAACCGGCCTCCGCTATTATACACTTGTCACTGAACAGACTTCCGTGCCTGCTTCCCTTGCCCTCTCGCCACTTTCCCCTACCCGAGGGTTCGCAAGTTTTGCGCGTTATTATGGTGCCCTACCGTGTATCGGCCAACTTCCCGGGAACTGGGTTAGCCGTTAACCCGGGTAAGGATCGACGCGACTCGATCATTTCGCGGGGCACCGAACATACTCGACTACGTCGCGCCGCGTCCCGGTTAATTAGATGCAAAAGCGACTTCCGTTAAGGAACGAATTATAAGCGCGATCCCAAGTCGATTTATTATTGCCTGTAATATTAGCCCTGAAACGGAACCCTCCCGGATACTGCCGTAATCAGAGCTTATCGTGTCGTATAATAATCCTAATGAAACGGGAGAGGGTGCGAGGTCCCCGAAGATGAATGCATAAGGAAGGGTAATTAATCGACGAGCCTTCGACCCCACGCTGGCCGGTTGCTTCTGCTGATCGTCGACCCCGCAACGCTTGGTGACGACGTCTTTGCCAAGCGCCAATAATCCGCTTTGAAATCATCCATCCCACCCCGGTTTCTATGGAGCCGGGACGAGGGTCTTTTAAAAATGACAGACTTCTAATTCAGTCGGCTTGAATGGGCCGAAGATAATCCGCGAGAAATATTTTATGGAAACGATGATTTATGGAATGAACCTTTTTACGTCCCGATTGAATACTGAATTACGTCTGGAGATCGATAAATTCGCTTCTGCTCCTTCCCTTTCGCCACGTCGCACTGAATCCTGGCGTGGTTGATCATTGAAAAGGCACGAAATCGAGTGTGAATACATTGTGGAATCCTGGCGCATGTAAACAGCCCGAAGCATGGAACCTGCATAAGGCCTTAAATTCACTTTCTCGGGGAAACATATCTGGATGCTGTACAGATTTATTCTACCTTGGGGTATGCTCGAATGAAAGGCAACGCCGTATCTCCTGCAAACACATAAAATCAATACCTTTCGTGTCTTTCGTATGTGTACTACTTTTCTATTACTTCTCTCTTGCCGTTGTTCAATGGCGAGATCTCGTCAATGATTACACAGTCCAACAAAATGAAACTTTCTTTCTGTTCCGCAATATCCACTGGGTGATTCTTGTAGAGTTTTTCGCCCTGAACACGAATCCGCAAACCGTTTGTCGCCATCACCCTCAGTTTTTGAGATATTCGATTTTGAAAAAAAATGCAAATTTTCAACTTGAAACATCTTTTGTGTCGAAACGGTAATAGTTATTCAGTTGTTCGTTGCGTCAAATTATTCTACGAACCCTCCCGAATACAACGATATAAATTATTATTGCATTATGATCATTTTGTAGGGGATCTTACGGGACATAAGGAAACGATGAGGAAATATAAGGATGTTTAATAAAAATACTCTGATCGTTCGTCGAGACAATTGCGCAATTCCGCACGTTCACGCGTCCACACCGCACGCGATCCGCGAGAAGAAGGAAGCCTCGCCGGGCACGCACGCTGGTCAAGCCGCCCGTTGACTCGTCTCTACGCGACGATTGTCCTTTGTTTTAGGCCACGGCGGCAAAATCTCCTACAATTTAAATTTGTTTAAACAACAATCAAAGGGAAAATGACACCTGAAATGCACCAACTTTTGCAGATATCTTTCTATATATTTCCAAAACCAAGGATCTAGGAAAAAATCTGACTACTCCACGCGATGCAGCAGACATTTTTCCATTGGAAAGCATCAACAGAAGTGGTAAGTCACGTTTTGTTTTCAATACAGAAGCGAAATAGTTTGGCAAAACGCGCGTTGCCAGCAGTGGTACTCAGGCGCGTTAAGGGGACCTTCCGGTCTAAAAGTCGATTTTTTTTTTATTTCATTTTTCGAATGTTCAACCTTTTAGGAATACGTGTTTAAAAGGATTTGTTGAAATTCGTAAAATTCCAGAAGTTATAGGCATTTGAGTAGCGGCAAATGCATGGGCAACAACCGGGCACTCGGCGCTCACGCAAACCTTTAAACGCGTTTTTCTCGAAACAGTGTTTTCAAAACGGTGGGACCTGTATATCCAAAAGTTATTATCCGATTCGACTGAACCTTTTTTTATTTTGAAGAATATACTTCTGGCTAGAGGGGGAACTAGAAAAATTACAAAAAATTGAAAATTTATATTTTTCAAAGGCGTTAAAAGGACGAAAAGTACATGGAAAAGTGATTTCAAATTTCAAGTGTCGTTATTTTTAAAAAAAATGTCATTTTTTAATTTTTTTCTAGTTCCCCCTAGCCAGAAGTATAATCTTCAAAATAAAATAAGTTTCAGTCGAATGGGATAATAACTTTTGGAGATACAGGTCCCACCGATTTTGAGAACATTGTTTGGGGAGAAACGCGTTTAAAGTTTTACGTGAGCGCCGAGTGGCCGGTTGCGACCCATGCATTTGTCGCTACTCAAATGCCTATAACTTCGAGAATTTTACGAATTTCAACAAATCCTTTTAAACACGTATTCCTAAAAGGTTGAACATTCGAAACATGAAATAAAAAATAAATCGATTTTTAGACCGGAACCTCCCCTTAAAATCGATTTTTTTTTTATTTTATTTTTCGAATGTTCAATATTTTAGGAATACGTGTTTAAAAGGATTTGTTGAAATTCGTAAAATTCCCGAAGTTATAGGCATTTGAGTAGCGGCAAATGCATGGGCAACAACCAGCTGAACCAGCCACTCGGGCGCTCACGTAAAACTTTAAACGCGTTTTTCTCGAAACAGTGTTCTCAAAACGGTGGGACCTGTATCTCCAAAAGTTATTATCGGATTCGACTGAAACTTTTTTTATTTTGAAGAATATACTTCTGGCTAGGGGGGGAACTAGAAAAATTACAAAAAATTGAAAATTTATAATTTTCAAAGGCGTTGAAAGGACGAAAAGTACAGGAAAAAGTGATTTCAAACTTCAAGTGTCGTTATTTTCTAATAAGAATGTCATTTTTTTATTTTTTTTCTAGTTCCCCCCCTAGCCAGAAGTATAATCTTCAAAATAAAATAAGTTTCAGTCGAATCGGATAATAACTTTTGGAGATACAGGTCCCACCGATTTGGATCAATTTTTTGACGCCTTGACTTTAACGACTCCCCAGGGCCGTCTGCAATGATTAATTATACAACAAAAAATATATTTCTATAACTTAAGACATCCTTAATACAATGCAAAAAGTCCCATTAAATTATATATAGTAGTTTTCCTTTAATTAATTCCTAAAAATCACCTATTTTTTTGGGCTCTAGACCGGAAGGTCCCCTTAAGCGATTGTGTTACGCTGAGCGGTAGTGGACCGCGCGCCGCCGTTGACTACCACTGTCGACAACACGCGTTTTGCCAAATTATTTCGCTTCTGTATTGAAAACAAAACGTGACTTCCCAGTTTTGTTGATGATTTCCGAAGGAAAAATGTCTGCTGCATCGCGTGGAATGGTCAGATTTCTTCCTAGACCCTTAGTTTTGGAAATAAATTGAAAGATATCTTCAAAAATGGGTGCATTTCGGGTGTCATTTTCCCTTTGATCGTTGTTTAAACATATATAAATGATCATAATGCAATAATAACTTATATCGTTATATTCGGGAGGGTTCATAGAATAATTTGACGCAACGAGCAACCGAATAACTATTACCGTTTCGACACAAAAAATGTTCAAAGTTGAAAATTTTCAGTTTTTTTTTAAATCGAATTTCTCAAAAACTGAGTGTGATAGAGCATTTCTGCTTGCGGATTCGTGTTCAGGGCGAAAAACTCTACAAGGAACGCCCAGCGGATATTGCAGACCAAAAATCGTGTTGGACAGTTTTATTCCACAATATATTTCGATTATTTTTTACATTTTGGTATTCAGACGTGCGTGCTTGAACGTAGTATAAATTTGAGTCACGAGTTGAATTTTTCACGCGATACGATCGCGGCGGGCAATTGTTTTGATTGTCCGTAAAATTTTGATAATAAACCATTATTGTTGCTATCAAAAGCTCTCCATATTCAGCGCTGCGGTAGGTTTGAATGAACGCTATCAGCAGGCTTTTATTTCAGGCTTTTAATAATTGGCAGTGGGAGAGGCTCCGACACGTCGAAAAAAAGTCCGCGTTTATTGACGCGTTGCATGTTTCATTTGTAAAATATTTTGCGAGACGGGGATCTCGTGTTTTTCCCGTTAGAAATATCAGCGAAAATATCGCGTGTTTTCGGACCGTTTCGCTTCCACAATACAATATAAATTGGACCGCGATTGTACGTGGAAGTAAGATTGCGCAGCGTAATGCGATACTTTATGGCCGTCAGTCGAAGCATCGAAATTCCATTTGATCTGTCGAATATTCGAGCGTCGCGGTTGTAATTCAGTGTCCGCAGCCCCGAACATACGATTTCGCGAGGGGAGAGGCTGCGGGAAATGTCCGAATCCCGATGAGACCACTAGTCCGGAGAGAAATTGTTTCCACATCCCGAGTTATCTGCGCAGAAGATGAAAGTCCCCGTTTTTTCGGTTGCTTCAATTTATTTACCTACAAATGCCTATGCCGTTTTTTTAACGAGAGCCGACGAGGGGCGCATGATTTTTTAGAATTGGAATAACGTTGCACGGGCTCGAGGCCCTCCTAACGCTGTCTGCTGAAGAACTCTCAGAGCGACGCCTCGTCTGACCAAGCACGGTGACGTTCTACTTCGCGTTAATTCGATGCGAAGATAAAGACGGCGACTCGAACGGACGGGCGACGAGGAAGGCAGAATGATCCTTGGAAGGGTCTTCCCTAACTACCTGCGACGAATTAAGGGAGGCCAGCAGCGAAATTAAAAGAGTACCCGGGAAGTCGAGGGGTTCAGCACGTTCCAATTATTTGCACGAGCCGCGGCGCGGCGCGGACCAACCGAGGTGTCGGCTGGCTTTTTTTTCCTCGTCTTCTCTTCCCCTTCTTTATTTCCCCGGCTCCCATCTTCCCCCTGCTCGTTTTCTTCTTCGAACTCGCGACACGATAAGGGACCCGTCGCAGTGAAGGGGGATTATTTTGGATTACTTTTTGCATGGACGTTCCCGGGCGGGAGGAGGACAGAGAGAAACGGGAACGGGCGAGGAACTCAATACGCCGCATAAACTGTGAGGGGATCCCTCTGGGGCCGAGGGAAGGCGCGGAGGGCTACGCCTCGGCTGGAATTTAATTTCATTAGCCAACGAATTTCTTAGTAAATCGCGTGTGAGGCGGTTGATGTAGGATCCTCGATTCGGCGACCGTAGAACCGCCGCGTCGACCGTGGCGAAAAAGAAACAGAGAACGGGGTGGTGCAAGTAGACGGGGGATGAAAGATGAGTGGCTCGCTGGTGGACGGGGGCTGCGGAAGGGCTGCGAGGGGAGAATGATTGCGAGAAAAAGTTTTACGCTGGTAACGAAAATATTGCCGCGGTATCGATTTCGTGCGGAACGTACAGCGAGAGGGCCGTTCGGCGAAGCCAGCCGAGCGGCAACCGATAAAAATAATTATCCCGTTTGCCCCGTGATTTCTACGCGCTCGTTTATTTCATTTCCGTAGATTTCGTGTAAACATCTGTCGAAATAATTCGACCCACGATACAGCTGGTACGCGGCGAAACGTGCAACACGAATAGAAAAAAACGGTACGGTGTAGAGGCTGAATCGAAGCGCGGCCAATTTCGCTCGTTCAAACGTCTCCTCCTTTCCGACCGTTAAAAGTCACTATTTCGTGGGAGGCGGCAGAACGTAAACCCGGGGCAGACGCGACTCTAGTCGAGCATAGAGAACACCCCCGGAAATGCCACGGATACTTACACGGCTCGCAGACCGTGAACGGAAGAGGGAATGCCCGACCGATCGTTTGCGGTTCTGCTTATATCGCTCCTGGAAACGAGACTTTGATGCTGCCGCGATTTGGAAACAATCGCCGCATAAGTTTCGCGAGATCTTCCCTGCGTAATCCAGAGTTAAGTTCCGTACTAAATTCGTCCGACTCCGGCATTATCGAGCTTGGAATTCCGTTGGAACGGCCGATTCATTTGTTGAGCCTTCAAAGGCATCGATGCGTATCGAGGTTCGCAGACCGAGACAACGGAGAGGCATCGAATTCAGAAGGATTCAAAGCGAACATCTTTGATCGCCCTCGGGCAATCTTTGGGGCGCAGTGAGTGATGATAACATTTCCACGAAGTAGTCCGTACTAGCCAGACATCGGTTCACGGGCGGATAAATGACAGCCTGTTAGTCGGCAAAAGACTCGAGACGAGGGTGGCTCCCGGGGGTAAATGAGTGCGAGCGGGATCGGGGGCGCCGAGGGTCAGAGGGAGTTACAAACGATCAGGCGAATCGCTCGCATTAGTCTTAGTCAGAATCAGAGATAAAGCAAATGAGGGATAGCGGGACGAAAAACATTGGCCCATCGGTGGCCGGCCGGATTATTCAACAGCTGCAACTCATCTGAATAATCTGCGTGCCTCTGCGGGACCTATTACGGGTCAAAAAGCGTAATAATCGATAATTAAAGGGACGTTAAAACTGGGGTTGAGCGACATGCTTGCCAACTTCAATGAAAGCACGTGTTCGCGTGAAAACGCTTCGCGCCAACGTCCCTTGAATGCCGCGGCAGGTGTTGAGCCATAGTAATGACGATAGCAACCCCGGCCCAGTCAAAAGGGTGTATCGATCATCATCAGTGAAATCGCTGTCTCGAAACTAATAGCATTAAGTGCGACCGTGATCTCCTTTGTCGATCGGGTGAAATGTAACTCAACGGAACTTAATATATCGACCAGAGCCCCGTCGTTATTCACTTCGACACGCGATTTTTCTCGTTGGGCACAACAGTATTTACGATTCGGATGGTAAATGGCACCGAAGATTCCGCTTGTGCCCACCCTCCCACATCCACGTTCCCGTGTTTATCATCTTGCTACGCGACGATTGGATGTTTCGTGAGGCTCGAGGGAAAGGGCTGCGCGTAATTTCGCGGGCAAAGTTTCTCGGCCTACCACCCCGGACGTAAGGGGACACGGGAAAACGGATCGACGCAGGGCGGCCCATCAATTCCAGCCACTCCGCAAATAACGTCATAAGATAGACCATCGGGGACGTTCTTCCTCGCGTTATATACCGGGTGTATAAAATATGGAGGGGAGACTGGAAACGACCGACGATCTCATACAATAACGTCCCCGGAGCTCTCGAGGCGTGCCTCTCCCGACGATCCACTGCCGTGCGGGCTCGGAGAACAGGAGCGGTAGGAGGGAGAAAATAGTGGATGTGAGCTATCGGTGATTCCCGGACATAAATCGACATGTACTTACCGAATTGCTTCCGAATCGTTCCTTTATATCCCGTTCTCCCCGCAAACCTAGCCTCAAGCTCCTCTTCCATCCGCGCGAGTCGTCGAGATCCTACGGCCCGTCGTAGACACGAACGACTACACGTACCGTTACATGGTCGCTCCTTGTCGCGGATTAGCCTGATCGATCTGTCAAATCGCTCCCGCGCCGTCTTCTCTCCCTCTCCGGTTGTTTGGAAAGGTTTCTTCTAGACGATATCGAAGGAAGTGGGACTTTCGAGACGTTGAAATCTAGTTTGCCGTTCGTTCTTACGAGTACGGCGCAGGCATTCTAGGTGTGCCCGCCGCGAAATATACGGAATGAAATAATACAGTCCCAATTTGCAATTCTCCAACTTCGTGGTATAACGATGAGAGAAAGAGGGGTGATTCCTTGCGCTAAATAAATTCGACGGCGCAGAATAAACTATTTTCTGACTAAGGAATCGCTTTTCTCCCGGTCGTGCTACGAATTTGTCCCCATCCTGAATTTCAGGGCGGAGGATTTCCATTGAGAGGGTCGCATCGGAACGCCGCGCCGCGCGCCGCCGTACGCGAAAGCTCAGGTTTCCGCGGCGGGTCAAAGGAATTTTTTCGCCCTCGCCGTTCAACCAGCCGTCGGTCGTCGGGCATCGAATAGCAACATTTCGATCGCTTTTGCAGGGGAACAGTGATTGATTCGTCTCGCGGAACGAAACGCAACCGGCGAGCGTGCGGATATACGCATACCATCGCGAGGCCGGTGTGGTCGCACGCTCAGGATTCCAGCCCCGCTGAAATGAAACTTCGCCGCGGCGTCGACATTCCCCCGGTGCCTTTATTAAATTGGAATTTAATTGCTCCGGCGTCGGTGCTCCATTACACCGTGTGTATTCTGCACCGATGCAAATCATACGATGCACGCCCGGGGTTGCGCGGCGACGCGCATATCTCCTCGTTTACGCGCTGATTTTTCTCGATTAACTACGTGTTTGTGGAGCACGGCTGAAACAAACGGGGAACGAAAAAATGGGACGGGAGAAATAGGGTCGAGCCACGTGGCCGCGGCGAAAGGGGGACATTTTTAATAAAATCTTCCGCCACTCGTGGGGCGCATTTTGTTCCGCGACGGCAAATACGCGGAACAATGGGCTACAATTGAACAAAGCGGCCGGCTAAATTGCAAAAAAATTTGCACCCGCGCGAAGCCACTTTTTCGTTTTATTGTTGCCGCGCTGATATTTTTAATATAGCTGCGTGTTCATTAGTCTCGCAACTCCAGCTGCGCGTATCTGTCCGAACGGCGACGGCTTCTATACACCGACGGCCGGGGTTAGGAGTGCACGGCACAGGAATCAGGAAATATAATATCATACACTCGGCCAGCGTTGATTTACCGCGTTAATTAAGAAGCGCGATAAACTTCACGAGCAATTAACGGGCAAATGGGGCCTATCTACCGCGCCCGTGACCGTCGAATTCTGTGGAGAGCTTCCGCATTGTTCCAGCTTTCCTGGTCCAACAGGAGTAATAGCGACGGCAATAGGTTTCCAATGTTTTGCTCGTTCCGGATCATTTGTGCGGGTACCGTACTCAGGCAAGGGAGAGTCGAGTCGAGCCGAGTCATTGTGAGAAGAAGCGAGCCAATCTCGAGTACCGTGACAGGCGACTCTCGAATGTTTCGACCTACCAGTCTCCCTTTCTTCGTTCCCGACGAACAACCGGGGGACGTGCTTACGTTCACCCTGGGAAGATCCGTCTCGAAGAGATTGCCGATGAAAAACAGCGAGCAACTGGCCAAGAGGAACCGCCTCTCCCCTGGACAGAAGGGAATTTCATTAACGACCTTATCCCACCTACTTAAAAAAACACGGGACGTCCGAACGACGGGACCGTGGAGCAGGGAATGAAGAAGAGGATGAAGAAAACGCTCGCGGTAGAAGAACCGGTAAAGGAGGGCGAACACTTAACCCTGAAGACTTTGAGGAAGACGTTCGGCGAAAGAAAGGAATTATAGGCGAACGATCCGTAACGGGGATGAAGAGCGTGGATTAGGCAGGGACGAGGCATAGATAGCGTACAGACAGCAGGGTGGTGAGGGCGAGGGAGCGCGAGAGGGAGCCTTTGAATGGATAAAGAAGAGGGCCGGGTAGCTTTAGATAGAAGGATATCGCTGTCTGCGTCGTCGAGCGTAATCAACGCAGTTGGGTGAACAGCTCGCGGTGCTGCAACTCCGCAGCACCGGTAACGGCGCGGCGGGGCTACGCTCTTGGCAGTTGGAGCCGTGAGTGCTGCTAGCTAGGGAACTCCGTAATACGACCGGCTCCTTCTATCGTTCAACTGCTCGCAGTCAATCTCGGTAGTCATCTGCGCGCATCGCGACGTCTGCTAGTCAAAGTGCTCAGCGGAACCCATCTCCGATTACCGAACACAGCCAGGGATCTAACTTTTCGCTACCCTCCGAGCCGCTCCGGTGTACATACCCGCGTGTATGTCGAACCTGCACTACGGTCTCCGTTATCTATGAGCATTCAACGCCAAGGAGGATGTACTTGTTAAGCATACGACGGCAACTACAGTGCCGGGCGTTATTGACTCCGTGACACCTTATCGGTAATCGGAAGCCAGTGGATCGCATTTGTCTCTGGTTCCCCGTTTCCGGGGTTCGCTCTCTCAGATGGATGCGGCGCGTTAAACGTCAGCCCGAGGAGTACGGTAGGGCTCGGTGGATCGGCGGCACAGGCGCCGCGCATGAATAGAAATTAAACAGAACTTGATATACGAGCTTCTTCTATCCTGCTAGGGCGGCTCGTAAATAGCGGGGCTCGCCTGGCTGGAGTGGAGCCGAGTATCTCATTGTCGCATAACCGACGCTTTTAAACGACTTGCAGGAGGGGCGGAGGACGACGTAAAACGGCAGCTATTGCCGGCACGCTCGAGGAAAAAGATGATTCATTCCGGGAAAATTCAAAGTTGCGCGCTTTCGGCCGGGTTCCGAGGGAGTGACGATTGATGAGCTCGCGTCTGCCGGTGGATAGTGGCACCGCGTATGATCGACGGTCAGCTGCGGCTGAAGAGGAAGGCGCGATTTGACAAAGAGCGTCATTTTTATTTGCTCATCCAGCGTCGCGTTATTTCTCACAGGGGCGGGAGAATATGCTTCCCTCGGCGCCTGCGTTCTTGCCCTAACCCTCGCGAAGGTCACTGCGGTTACGAAGGGTGGCGAATATGTCATCCTTAAACCCCCGGTGCCATTTATTTTGAGCCACGGTTCTAGCGGATAGGGCGCGCTGCTGCTTCGAATGTGACAGACAGGTCGATGAACGAACGGGATAATTCGCGTATGAATATTTGTTTACGAGAAATGCGACGGGGGAGGGACAATTGCGCAGTTTTATTTACACGTTGCCGCGATACCTGTTATTCGTGGAAATAAAAGCGAAGGTACGGCCGCTGTGACGAACTCGTCGTGACAAGGTTCGGGCGTTTCATTTAGTAGATGAATTGCGCGCAGGGCGACCGGCCGCCATCATTATAAATCACGACATAATTACACGACCACCGTGGCAGGGTGCAAGTGGTAACCCCTCTGCGCTTCTACCCCTACTTACTCCACCCTGTTTCGCTGCCATAGCCTCGCCACACTCGCGTAGACGCGCGACAGCGTGCATGTGCCACCCTGTATATAAATGTTTGCGGCATGTTGCGCTCAATGTATCTGACCTCACTCGGTTGGAATTCTGTCGAGCGGCTTTAGCGTCGACTTCGCCAGCCTGCCTCCATTCTTCGCCCCTCTTTCGCCCGTAATGATTAATTCTTGTAGAGTTGTAGCGTTGCTGCGCTCCGTTGCGACGCGTCCGTCGCCGGACGTATTTTTCTACTTCCACGGCGAACTCGCGACCGGCGGTCTCCTACTTCCCGCGCAAAGTTCTCCTTTCGCCTCTAAACGCTGACGCGCCGTTTACGCGGAATGTGCTTCGGCGAAAATAGAAATTTCATGGTCCGCCGGAGAATCATTACCCCTGTCCAACAGAGCCGCGGCCTCGGAGAAATTTATGTTCATCCCCTGTTTAAAATTCCTTCGCCCCGAAACTTCACGTGCCATCGGTCGAAGCGAATCCGACATTGTCGCCGCGAAGCCAAACATTCCTCTGCCCCGTGTAATAACATTTACATATTTCTGCGTTCAAATTATCCCGTTCGGCAGAGGGGGAGCGGCTGGATATTTATCAGCGATCTTGCGTGACGGCGCTTATAAATCACCGTTCCCCCCCACCCGCCGCGAGAGCCGAAGCCGTCGCAACCTATCGTTTCCCGATTCGACGATAAGGTCGGACTTGCAACAATGTGTCCGCCCGTATCGAGACATCTTACGCACCTCGGGCCGCGAAGTTGGCGCACCGTAGATGCAAGTACCGCTATTTATATGCATATCGCCGCGGTGCCTGTCCCCGATACCGATCGGCCATCGGTCATCGAGTATCCTGCATTCGACAAGCATGCTCGAGTATCAGCTCGCCGCGCATTCCCTCTGATTGGAAATATTTTATCCGCACCGGGGGTAGACCGCCGTGGCTGGTGCGTCGGTGCTCGTCGAGGGATCGTTAAGGGATACACCTTGCTCGTTTTACTTTGTTTCTGTCGCGCCGCGGCCTTCTGGCACGGCTACCACGTAGCCGGCGCGGACTACCTATCGCGGCCTCCCCGATATGTACCTGGATCCTGCGTATATCTTCTCGACACGACGCGCCATGAAGATATTATTGGCACTTGGTGCTAGCACGTCGCGCGCGTCCCTCTCACCTCGTTTGGCTCCGCGCGCGGTGTGTCCCAGTCGACGCGGAGGTCGTGCCGTGCGCTGTAGCGTCCCGACCCGCGGGGTATTCGAGCATGCCGTGACATAACCGGTACCTGTACTGCCTATCGCGAAGCTACTGATCCGTAGAGGAATTCCAGCAGGTATACATACACACATTCGACGCTGGAGATGACTGGGACCGCATCGTGGCCGCATCGCAATGAAACCGATCGCTCGTGGTTGTTTTCTTCGCTCGCGGACCTTGTCGAATATTCCGCCCTCTTTCTCTGCCCGATCACGATCCACGTACGCCGGCGATTTATCGTATTATCCCGGGCTCGGGATGCTAATGCGACCCGGTATAAATTTTTATGTAAATACCCGAGGCTGCGCGGTTACGATCATACTCCTTCGCTTCCTTGTACGATTCCAGAAGTTGTGCCCCCCCTGGATTTCGTCGCTCTGCCGAATACTCTTTTGCCGGCGTCAAACCTCGCGCACCCCATGTCGTTTAATATCCCCGGGACTGTACATTCAATTTTCCGCGCAAGTACCGCGAGAGTCGAGATTATCTGTCCCTATCGTTTGCCGGGGGATTTATATCTCTGCTGCATGCTGGAACAATGCCCCGCGTAATAGATACGTTTTGCCACGGTTCGTCGCGACAAAAAAGCCCATTCCCGTCGGGTGCTTCAGCCGGCGCGATAGAGCCATTACAGGTTTGATTTCTGCCTTAAAAGAAGGGTAGAAGTGGCACTGAAAAGTTTGCCAACCACAGCGCTTTCTGTCCTGCGCTCAGTTTAGACAAACGCTGCGGCTACGAACGGCACTTAGCTGCACGCAAATCCTTTTTTACGTCACCAGGGACAGCGGGATTACTACTTTTAGTGCCAAGAATTCCAATCTTCGACGGATCTTGGGCGAACGGTTATCGATCCAACTAAGTAATAACGGGAGTTTGAAGTACGGATCAGCCGTACTTAAAATCACTCCGATGGTCTCCGAAACGAAATCGAATGTCTCGACCACGTATTTGTCCGATTCGCCGCGGACCCCTCCGCGGCACGACGAGATACACGCTCGCCGATTAAGGATATCGATGGGACACGGCGAAACGTATTTTATCGAGTTATCAAAGAAATTCGATGGCATCGCGAGAGGAACCGGCGGAGCTTGCGTACGGGATTTAAGCCGGATGTACGAGGACGTAATGTACGTCGTGATAAGTACATTACTTGGTTCAGGAAAGAGCATTCCTCTCTATCGATCCTGCGCTTTGAAGCCGGCTGAGTTTGTCGTCGACAAAAGATTTCCTCCAGCGTTTTCCTTCGAGTAACGGGCAGAATAAATATCGGTGGAAAGCTCGTTCTTTAATGGCCCCACCGTTTCGTGGCACTCAAGTTGCGGAGGAAGCAAAGAATGCCATTTAAGCGCGACAGTTAAGAGGAGTTAGATGCTCGTAGAAAGGAAGCGTCGCGAACGATGTTTGCACGGTTTACGAGCGATTCGCGGCGCGGAGCTGTACGCTTTGTGGTCGGTTAATGTACCGGATTCCGAGTTCCGTTGATCCACAGCCTGACCCACTGGAATTTCGAGAAGGCTCTGCTTCCCAGACACCCGCCTCTCGGAAACTCTCGAGTGTCAGGCCACTAGAAACGATTCTGTTAGACGCAGCAGAACGGCTCCCTATCGACGTCGATTCCGTTGTGTAATTTACGTGTAGTAGATTAAACATTGTATTACCAGCATACTGCGTTATAGTATTCAGAGTTTCGCTACTATTCCAGCTGGTATTACAGCAAATAATCGTGCGCCAATGGTATTTAACAGAGGACTCTGTCTGTCAATAATCAGACACATTCTACTTGGTCCTGTACGGGTAGCGAAACCAAGACTTTGGATAGTGAAATGTAATGATGTAGAAGTATCACAGGTGTGGTGGATCTATCAATAGCGAGCAAAGAGGGACAAAGAATATTCCAAGATTAAACACTTTCATATCCGCTTTGGAGAGATTGGTATGCCTTGCTACTATGTTGTGCCGGTTTGGAGAGGTTTTGCGTGAGATGCATCTAAGCGAGCCCTTGCTTGGTATTAATCTCCTGGCTTTGGTGGCTCTGTCGTCGAAGACCACTCCAGAATGACCGGTAGCCTTAGTTGCCATCCTTGGTCGGCGCCACAAGAGCATCAAGTTTGTGGGTTTCTGCGGGGAAGCTTGAATACGGTCGGCTATAACTACCGAGCTGTGTAGAGGACGTAATGGCAAAGGACGTAGATATTACGCTGATGAACACGACTAATTACTTTCACATCTCCGCGACGCGTATCTATTCCGTAACCGGCGAATAATGACGGGGGCTTGGCGGAAAAGGTTCTTGCCCGGCGAATGTTTAATTTTATCTAGGCGATGGCGGGAGTTTAAAGCGCACGGTTTTCTTCCCTCCGAGATACCTTCGCATTTAATTACTCGCATTCCCTCTCGGATAACCGTCGATATTTTTACATTCCGTTAATACCCAAGGGCTGAAGTTTACGAGCGATCTAAAAACACCTGCGTTATTAATTTGTGTGAAAGAAACACGCTGCTCCGCTGTACTTTAACCGGGTAATCTTTCTTTATGTTTCAGGTGAGTACCGGAACGCACCCATCTCCAAATACTCTCTCACGCGACGGTACGTCCAACGTTTTTCTCGCACGGAGCGCCGCGTGTAGCGAGATCTCTCTTTGCTCCGTTTCTCTGTCGATCAGTCGGGATTCCGTGAAACTCGGTCGCCTCGAAGGATCGAAGCGAGAACGAGCGGAAAGGTCGTCTTTTCGCGCCACACTTCATAAATTCGTGTCCGGGCGGCTATCGGGGCGATCGTGCGTCGGGTTGCGTGTAAATAAATAAAGTATGAAATAGTATCAGTGCCATCTCTGGTTCTTGCGCTGGGTGGTGACCGTTCGAAGATGGTGCCATTAATAACCGCGAGGAGCGAGAGGGCGAGCAGGTAAAACCGTGGCCGGGAATAAGAGAAAGGGAGACGGTCAGACGGCGGACCAGTGATCCTGCTATTAAACATATCATGCCGCGCTCCCAAAGGCAGGTCTCGTATGACGTGGCACGCACACGCGGTACCCGGCCCTTTCGAGGAATTCGGACGCACACCACGCGTGTTTTATGCTCACGGGCTCGGTGGTTGCCCCGAGAAAATAATATTTTCGACGACCCTCGTGAATTAAGGAAATACGACGAGCAGAAATCGCTCTCCGCGGCGAGCGTAATTAATGTCGCCGGCATTCAATCTTATATATTAGACGTCTGTACCCTATATACCAAAATCTCGTGTTACCCGAGCCGCATTCGGCCCCATCCCGCCTCTTTACGACATTCTGCCCCGGAATTTATCGTTATTACGACGCGACAACGGTAACGGATCGGATGATAATTGCGCGTCGATTCGCGATCTTCCTGGTGCATCGTCCAGAGTGACGCCGTCACGATACCCGCGTGCAAGCATCCGTGGAGCAGTGTGTGGTCGATTGTGGTATGGTTTATACGATTCCGGGAGACACGTCGCCGTAAGCGAGCTGGCGTTCCTTATTCCGCGCGGTATTCGATCAATAATTAACGATCGCCGAGATCGAAGCAGTTGCAGCGGAATCTTTGATCCCCCCTCCCGACGGTAATCCGATCGAACTCGTATCCCGATCTATGCTCGGGGAGCAGGGTTCACTGCCGTTAGTCGGGATACTATCCGTAAAGCAACGTCGGCGGTGCGCGTTAAGGGCCGATAATATCGTCTATGTGCCTGTAAACCGCGTGCGGCGGCCCTGGCGATTTTAATTTTCCTACTCGTTAACTTCCGAACACATAGAAATTCACGGCGCCGCGTGCAGCGTTCATCGTGCCTACTAATTACGTGTACCGGTCTGGGCGAGCGATATTAGACTGTGCGCGGACACATGAAAGGGAGAGGTATAAAGTCGTGTAAAAGCATTACGAGGTATTAGTCTTTGGAGAATTGGCAGAGGATGCCACTTTTATGCCATGTTAAGGGAGAAATTAGATGCAGGAGGCCTTGGGGCATTGGAAATTCGTGTAGTATCGTAGGATGAAGTTATAAATTGGCTTGGCTAGATGTATGTCAGGCGCGGTCTTGTCTGACTACGAACTACTTGATCCACTTGTTGTCGCGGTCTGATTGGTACGAGTCTCGAGCCTATTCTTGTTTCTATGTCTCGATCGACAGAATCTGCGTGTGGTACACTAATTTCTGTGTCGAGAAATTAGTCAGAATTTTTCGGAGATACCGATCGCGTGCACGCGCACCATCTCAGGTGGTGCATCGTTTACTCGGACTTTGGCTGCGTCCGCGTGGGTGGAACGCGGATATGGTGACGTAGAAAAGGGGGTTCCAGGGTGGCTGAAGAGAAACGAGCACCGGGAAGCAAGCAGGCAGGCAGGCGAACCAGCCGTGGGGCAAGTTATTCGCGTTACGTACGCGGCATTCGAGCTCCCTGTAGCACGTAACGCGTATCGAACATGAGTAGTAGGTTGTTATCGCCCCACGTGGTGCACGGCGTATTTAACAACTCGTATTTGCCTTGGCACTGATCCGATCCCGAAGCTCTTGGAGTTTACACGAGAATCGCGCTTAAGGGATTAGCACGCGAAGCCACGCGAAACGGCCAGGCCCGAACGACCCACGAGAAACGAGGAAAAATAAATAACATGGGCTAGCGTTACGGGCCCCCGTCGATCGGGCTCAGCTTCTTGTCGGCCGTTTGATCTTTCGTTCCGTGAACAAACTCGTAACCCATTCGCAACAGCGATCGGCTCGCTGAAACTTTAAACAGCTCGCAAAGTCCGTTTTCGATATTCGCCAGCCGCGTAAAGTGGCAACGGGGGATGCATCGATGCACGGTCGGAAGCACCGAAATCGTTATTTTCAATCGCGCCCCGGCTCGCAACGCGTAAATAACAGCCAGCGAATTTTTCGTCCCCTCCGCCAATAATAACCCCTTGACGCGTGGAAATTCGCAAATCGCGATACTCGCCGAGCAGCTCTTAGAACGATAAATATCGGGCAAAACGGGTATCACGTACCTACAACGCGCAATAATTACAGCCCGGTGAGCGGCGGTGCTCGACGTCCCCTCGATATATGAATACAATAACCGATCTGGGTGTTGGCGAGCTCGCGACGGGACCGGCACATAAAAATGATTTCTGCCCGGCCGGAGTGAACGTGTCCCCGATACAATACGCGGCCCGGTAGATCTATGACGCTGCGACTGCTTATCCGTGGCGATAATATTATATCCACCCCGTGCGAGCGAGGTGGGTCCCTTGCTGCGCAACTGCGCTGGCCCGCGCCGCGCGAGTCGCGGGCGCCACTCGTTCCGCTGCTCTCCTTGCTGAGAACAGAGCGGAACAGAACATATAGATGTATAAATCAAGCGGGGCACGTTGATAGAAGCAATAAAGAGTCAAGGAACAGGAATGGCAATGGGGCGGAGGGAGGAAAGTAGGAGAAGGAGGCGAAGGTGGAGGAAAACAAGGAAACCGGGGAGCACGCGGAGGAAAGGCCGGCGAGGAAGCAGGAGGGAAAGAGACTTATATTACGCCCGTGTGCAGTTCGAACGTTAGCCGTGGAATTCGGACGTAGGCTAAGATCTCCGTAGAGGGAGAGACGAAAGGTCCAGTGGGCGAGTCGAACAACGGCTGCCAAATTAATGGCACCCCTCGTCCCACATTTCTCGATTTCTCTGGCTACGAGACCCCGCTCTCCTCCTTCACCTCCTCGTCCCGCTCCTCCCCTTTCGTCCGCCTCCTGCCCCCCCCCCGTCGTCTTTCCTTTTGCCATGACCCCACGGTCACTTACCTGGTGATATTGGAACGACCGCCGAATTGCCGATAAATAACTGCTTATTGAATTATCGTCGAGCATACCGCCGACCGCACGTTACGCGGCGTATCGGTCCTCGGTGTTGCGTTATCCATTCGATTCGGATATCGCCGCTGTCCCGAGTGGTTCGCTCGCCAGGCCCGGGCGAATTAAATGGAATTTAAAAACGTTTCGAGCTGGACGGCCGGTGAAACGACTTTCATACATTCCGAGTTCGAGCGGGACATGGGACTGGTCGTCGTTAAAGATGATTTCTCCGAGCTGTCCCCAAGAAAGAGCAACTCTTTCGACGATTACAAGATTTCGTAACATACGATATGCCATAACAGCGAATGATTCGCGTTCATCACCGGTGTCGGCATTGCCGGAGCATCGGCGCGAATCAATCGACTGTCCCAAGTTAACGCATAAACCCCGCGCACCGGGGACCTGCTGTCGCCGCTAAAATTCTTACTTTATATCCGACCAATGCTACCTTCCGGCGCGGTCTGAAGGTATTTGCCGAAGATGCATGGACCAAGAGCGCACGTGGCCTACATAGCGGGCCAGTAGGTACGTACCGATAGGGTTCGTATACGTATACATTATCCTATGTATCTCCCTATCTCCAATATGTACCTCGTCCTTCTCCTCGCGTGTGTGCACCTACCCGGGCTGGCTTCACGCGCGCCAGCCCGCGAATACGTGCGAGTTATATACCGCGTTCCAGAAGTTTCGAAACCATAAAGAAAGATTCATGACGACGATCGGTCCATTATCAAGCTGGTGAAGCAGGCGAAAGTTTTCGGACCGGTGCCATCGCGACACGACTTTTCTGTAGGTAATAGCCCGATAGCGATGGAAAGCCGTGTAATTGTCGAGAAATATTCCATTGTCGTATCGTAGCTTTTTTAAAGTGCAAGGATGTTCTCTCGGATAATACCACGTTGATCGTGTTCTCTGCTGTGATACAATCTGATGAAGAGAATATTTCATCAATTTTTTCTCAACACTTGTAGCTATCGTCTCCGCTGCGCGCTCGGGTTTCGATGTTTTTGAAAATCCAGGATAAAACACATTGAACTAGGAGGCGCGATAGCTGGGGCACCGCTGAATGCGCGGGAAGAGCAGGAAAGATGGGCCGATGTTTCACACTCCATCTCCTGCCACTCGTGGATCGTCTGTTCCTGCCTCTGGCGGCCAACCGGTGTTGCATTCTCGGTACTCGTTCCGCTCTTTTTATTTCCACGCTGCCTTATCCCTCTGCGTTGCACCGGCGGGAAGCGAGGCACCGCGAGAGGATCATTTCCCAGCAAAATAATTTATACTCGCTCGCCGACCGTTGCCGGCGGAGGAAGCGATCGAGCGACCTTCCAGCCAGCATCTTAGGCAGCTCGGATCGCGTGGATGGAACGCGTTGAAGTCGACCAGACGCGGCTGGGGCAAGGGCCACGATCAGAATCTCTCCGAGTAATTGGTACGTGGAGTGGCCGATTGAAAGCCCCCGTAACGGTCGTGATTCTTCCGTTGCGGAATATTATTGGGCATCGATCGCGATTACCGCGGGAACACTCTGCTCTCTCTGTTTGTTAAAACGGCGCGACATCCACAATTGACCGGTACCGGTCAATACATCGAATTACGGGGACAACCTGGACGAGTGACGCGTCGGGGGCGCGTTATCGAGTTTCCCATCCAGCTTATTATCACAGGCATCGATACAGCTACGCGATTGCACGTTCGTCGAAACGAAGCCCGATTCATTCGCGGTTACCGTTGTCGAATTCGACACGTGATTTTGATCGAGCGAAGCTCGGTGAAGGGGAACGGATAGCTGAGGTGAGAACGCGGCTCAGGAATGAACGTTCTCTGTACAAAGTCGGCAACGATTGAATGTGCGTTGCTTTCGTCGCTTTTTGTCGTCGTTTCTTTGCACCCTTGCTCGTCTCGAATCGTTTAGAGTTAATACCGATCGCGGGGTAGATGTGGTTTCCCGTGGTTCAACGTCACAACGTGGCGAGCTTGCCTTCGGTATCGGTACTTTTAAGTCAGCCATACGTGATCGCAAGACGGGGTTGCGCGGGTGGCAGCTTCAACGCACACAGAGAATGGGCTTTTCTAGTCAGACGCGAACTCAAGCAAGCCTGGAGAAAATGAATTTCTATCCCTTTAGACTTTTCGGTAGATCGAGAGTGCCAGAGCCGGATTTCTATCGAGCTGGATTCAAGATACCGTGGATTTATTCGAATTGCTTTGAACTTTTAGTCGAGGAGTCTAACTCCTGAACTCTAAGAGGAAGGGATTCTTCCTGGGGGCCGTAATTTAAATAAAACTGTAATCTTGGCGGCGGAGCTGTGCCTGTAAGCCTGAATATCGGGATATTTCTAAAAAGTTCGGGGCCAACACGCGGGGGAATATTTATGGATAAATGTGACTGGCCAGGTTTTCAATATAAATTCCCATCGAAGATAGTGTTCTGATTTATATAAATCTGCGATCGCGTTTCGCGATCCGCAACGGAATAATATCCCACTGATACGTCGCAGGGCAAATGAGATTTATGAGGGCGACGTTTAATATTTACGCGCGCGTGGATCGAAGTAAATCTGGTCCGTTATAGTAAAATACATCGGCGTAATAAGCGCAATTCATCACTCCCGCAGTCAGAATCGATCCAAGAGCCTGTCGATTGGAAGAAAGCTCGTTTATAAAACTGAGTCCGAGGACCAGTGTACCGGATACCGAGGAGGGAAAAGGGGAACGGTTGAAATAAGAGCGACGCTATAACGGAGGACCCGATTATCGGGACGTAATACTTGCGATTCTTCGACTACCGGCTGACACGTTCTTGGAACGGATTCAGATAATTCGAGTAAGGGAGGAGGGACGCGCGATTTCCGTTCTTTATTCTCCTTCTTAACTTCTTTCCCGGCGACTGGCCGTCAGATAACTACAATTAAAATTAAAAAGTAATGCCGGCAGCCCTCCCCTTTCCGCAGCGCGCCGCCCTTTTCCACCGCTTCTTTTTGCTCCCTCTCATTAACGGGCTGAACAATGAAGGAGGCTACAGCCTGCAATAAACACTTCTGAAATTGGTTATTTTGCTAGGCGCCTTGACGAAGGTAATTGTACGTCAACCGCAGAGATTACCATCGTTATGATTGCTCTTTGTTTTCGTACTTTCGCGTTTGCTCTTTCTCCTTCGTCCCAGCCCTACCCCTGTCCGCGTCACTTTTCCATTTCCTCGCTGTTGCCCACCTTTCGAGGCGAACACCTTGCGTTCCCACAGAGATCCATACCGTCGATCTTATCGCCGAAGCGGGGAATTTCACGTGTTCGTGCCTTCGACCATCGAATTCCCCGTAGCACAATAGGAAGCAACAGAACCTGTTGTGCAGGCCGTGGCCGTAGCTATCTGTCTCGTAGATATTCTTCTCCCCTTGCAGCAATCAAAATGGCAAATAGCACCTTAGATTACGTTCCTCTGATTTCGTCGGTCGTAAAGGCGCGGCTAGAATGAGAACGACAATGGGTGCTTTCGCGAGCACCGGGGCAATTAATTAAAAGCCCGGCAAAATGATCAAGCCCGGCTCTCATTTGCAACGGAATATAGGGAACGGGTGCGGCCGGGTGGATCATTTGCGTTAGTTTGACGAAAGGTACAAGCTGACGCGCATCATCGCGAAAGTATTCGCCGCGCACCTTGTGATCGCTGACCGTGGACCGCTTATTAAACCTCCCCCGTGACGTACAATACAGTTACCGTAATTAGAATACGAACGAGCGCCCCCCCCCCAAGCCCCGTTTCCCCGATATTATTGTGCCGTCCCAGGCTCCGCTCCGTCGGAGTAAAAAGGTTCTTTGTATTCCGCCCGTTTCAAAAAGTAGGTACGCTTGGTGGGAGCATAAAGGCGGAGCGGAGTAGCAAATAAGTGCGTTTATTATGGCGACGCTTTACGGCACATTTAAAGGCGATGACGATTTAAAATTAGTGCCCCGCTTACTGTGGAAACGTAACTTCGTGAAAAGTAATTACGGCCAGAACGGAGCTAGGGAGCGGCTGCAAACCCGAGTGCACACACGCGCGGAAAAATGCGCGGCCAGAGCAGATTGTGCGTCGGCCAGGGACGAAAAAAGAAGGGCACGTTCGCGGGTAGGCAGCAAAGCTTAACGCGCTCGAAAGGAAACGCGGGGAACAAGATTTAACGACATCTACGAGCCATACTTCGTTCGATTGCAAAACGAATATAACGCGACGCGGCTCGATATAACGAGTCTCGATATTCTTATCGCGAGTGAAGCCACCCTAACGAAGATAACCTCAAGCAAGAAATGTATCGGGAGGGGAAGAGCGAGCGCAAGAAACTTGCCACGGTGTGTCGGGGGGGCCCGAGCGAAGGAGGCGAGGGCGATTCATTAGTGGCCCCGTAAAAATTGGGAAGCTGCCCCTGGCTCATTTGCAAAGCAACGTGGCTTCTCCTCGCGTATACATATACCCACCACCCACCCTCCCCGCCGCCCCCAGCTCGTACGCGTGGATCATTTGCAGCACGCAAGGACTGCTCGCTGCTTTGACTTCGTGTTAGCCCGTCTTCTAGCGCGCGAAAGCGAGGCAAGTGGAAGGAGGAAGCGATGCGAGCGCGCGGAACCAGTTGAACGAAGAGGGATCAAGCTGTTGCGAGGGGCAGATGGTGGGGAGGCGAAGGGAAACGGAGAAAGAGAGGCGAGATGGAGGGCTCATCAGTTAATGGAGGCCGCAATTAATAACGCCGCAGTCGTTTATCACTCCGATCCGCGACTTATCCTCGTGGTACCTCGCTGCCAGCCAGCCGGGGGTCCCTGCCGCCCCTCTCGTTCCCTCGGCGCGATCAACCGACTCCTTGATCCTACGACACCGCGTTCCCTAAAGCGAACGCGAGAGCGCCTCTGCAAAACAGACGCGCTCCGCGAGCATGCCGCCGGGTGCCCTCGAACGCGTTTCCGTAATGCACTGCCGAGACTCCGCTCGGGGAGGAAGCTTAGTAGAGCGGAAGAGGAAATATAGGGCCGCGGGATGAGCCGGGTCAAAGGCTGGGGCGGGACAACAAGCGAGCTAAACCACTCCAATCTTGCGTTCGCGTGAAATTATGTCGACGGCGGTCGTTATCAGCTTGCCGCGATTGTATCATCCTCCCTGAACGGCGACGTCGATGTTCTGGCATGAAAAGGAGCCCCAGGATTCCCGTGCTTTACGAACTTGGCAGGTTCGTACCGCCGCCGGAGCACCGTCTTCGCCAGCAGGCTAGGTTATTACCAGAAAAATAGAAGGGGACTCCTCGTACAGATTGCATGCATGGATAAGGCGCGTTCGACTTCTCGTATGCATTATGCCCCCGTGCTCGCGGAGCGCTCCGCTTCGCGACGGGCTTCGAATTATTCAAATCTTGTCGAGCTCACCGTCCAATTCGAGCAATTGAATTTAACGATTCTCGAACGGGGCGGGCGGTTAATATCGCTACCCGACGCGGAAGGTGCGCGTGCAGCGGAGTTTAGCCGCGGGTCTCGAGAAACACCTCGCTGCAGAATCTTTTGAGACGTCCCGTAATATCCGGATTGCCGGCGAAATGGACGGTTAAAAGCTTCGAAACCGTCTGCCCCCCCTCCAGCCGCCCCTATCGAGGGCGTACTCGACGGTCGGATTCCTATCGGAAGAGCGGCCAGGAAGAAGGAAGACGGAATACAGGGGACGGAAGGAGCCCTGGCCGGGTTAAGAGGCGTGGAACGAGGGGAGAATACGAAGAGGAGCCGGGCTCTTCGCTAATTAAGCGATCGCATTGATTCGTAACGGAACGAAGCTTCGCATTTGCATGCCTGGCTACCGCCGCGCTGCCCCCCTCCGATCGACGTTCACCTTCGCGTTCGATTCTCGAGTGGTTACTCCAGCGAGTTTAACGAACGATTTCACGAGAATCTCGGACCACCGCTACCGCTCGATACCGCCGAGTGTGCATCCAACCAGCGGGGCATCGTCCACCCGAGGATCGGCGGAGGAATCGTCTCCGGGTGATCGTCCTTTCTTCCGCGACGTCTTAAGAATCGAGCATTTATGAAATATGAATAAGACAATCGAGGTTCTAGTTAACCGAGTTTATTACCTCCAAGACCTTTACGCTGGATATTTTTAAGCGCATCCAAGTCGATCGGGTCTGCCTATAGTCACGGAACGAGTCCCCGGGGACTCATCGCGAGGCGCAGCTCGACGCGCACGTGGGCAGAAGATGGACACCGTAATGCGAAACAATGATATTGATTAACGGCCGCGAGTTTTGGAACGCACGAGGCCAGGCGTGTAACGGCTGACAGGAATACGAGTCTGGATGTTACGAATTCATTCTTGCCGCGTAAATCGTGCCTTACAAACGCATTGTTGTCGACGAGGGATGCTTCATCTTGTTCGAGCGTTTCGTGTATTACATCGGGGTACGCTGTACGAAGACGCGAATATTATTTTTCACGAGCGGCTTGTTGGCGAGCGCTGTACGTTGTGCACCGCTCCCACGAAGATGAATATCCAAGCCTGCCTGCGTTCCGTTCCTCTTTGAGAGGCTCATTCCCATTTCATTCTTTCATCGCGAGCGGGAAGATATTCAATGGTCGAGGCTCAGGAAATTGTTCCCAGCGTCGACTCTAAACGCCCGAATCAAGTAGGAAGCCTCGAACGGATGAAGCTGACGTACGCTCTCGCAACAGAGCGCAAGTTTTCTGTTAGTAAACGCGTGTAACGCGAGTTCTCAACTACCGAAGAAGATTTAATGGAGACTGTCGAATTCGGCGCGGTAGGGGCTTCCAATTAAAGGGATCTACGCTCCCAACGGTCACGATAAGGATCGCGGATTGCATCGAGCTGGCTTAAGGCTCAGACTTCGCCCGCACGGTGTTCCCGAAGTGGGACAGCCGAACCGAGAAGTTTCGACTTGTTCGTTAAGGATACTTCGATCGACTTGCGCCGTGTCTTAGAAGAAACTTAGGCGGAACAGTCGTCCCTTTCAACGCCAACCTCGTTGCGACGTCTCGATCTCGACGTGCAGGGAATCGATGGCGGTCGGGATCGAACCGAGGATCGTATTAAGACATCGGAATTCCTGGTTCGTTCGATACGTGTCAAAATCAGCGCGGACGTAAGGCGATCGAGCCCGCGGTGCTTGCCGCTCAATTATCAATTAGTCACGTTTTACGGTGCTTATCAGCGTAAGAAGCTTTAATAGCGTTCCGCGGATCCGCCTCGTCCTCCTTTCCATCGGTGCCTCCGTTGTTGAGCATCGAGGACGCATCCGCTTTTTACCTGGGCCCGGCTTCTTTCGTTTCGCCCCGGCTGTTTTCACGCGGCTCCATCGATCTCTTTTTGCACCTCGTCAAGGAGGGCAGATCGTGATTCCGACGTGTTGCGCCCCCTCGCATATTGAGACATAAAATCGATAAGTTTTTGCGCCGCTTACTTAACCCGCCGCGCTCGAGTGCTCGGCTCAAGGGGGCGACCGTATAACAGAAGCCGCGGGTATTTATGTGTCTGCGACGTCGATACGAGAAGAAACTGCGGCGGGGCAAGGCGGTGCACGTCAGGAATCGACGATCGAGGGAACAGCGAGGAGATCGAGGCGAACGAGAGCGAGCTTTCACGTGCTGGAACTGGTTCCCGACGCAACCCGCATTATCTACGGAGCCGCGCGCGATTTACGACTCGCGGGTCTGCGCCGAGATTATTGACAAGAAAATACGAACGACCTTTTCCACGTTGATTATCGGTGCCCCGATAAATGCTCGTCGCAGCACGGTGTCGCGTGATCGATAGCCAAGCACGTGGCTGGCGATTATTTCTGCTGCATTACGTTGCCGATGAACTCGGACATTGATTATGGTTGTCGAGAAAAATTAGTGCAGTAGGACAGTCGGTGATCCATTATACATGGAGACTCAGCTAATGTCAGCAGCCAAAGTGTAGGAGGCGTTTCTCGAGGCGACCTTTGTAGGAGTGAAGGGTGCTACGTGGGCGAGATCAAAGGAAACGAGGGGTGCGTGCCAATTTTCAGACCTAATCCACAGGACTGTGAAGCCTGCTTGCCACTTAACGGGGGAAAAAACGGGTCGATGGTTGAATTTCGCGCGCTTACTTTTCAAGGGCCAAAGATCAAGGTACACCCACCCCCATCGTTCTTCCGGGGGCCATGGGGGGGGGGGGGGTGTTTATCTCTTGCGATGTTTATATCTCGTTTTCCCCCTGATGTTGCAACGAGTGGCACTCGACGGTGGTTAATAACCCGGCTGGTACAGATTGGAAATTGATCTCCTCCTTCCCCCGGCCTTTCATTTCTTTCGTTTTTCTCGTCCGAGCCCCCTTGTTATCGGGTCTCGCGCAGATTGTGGATGCCGCCTGAACGTACGAGCCCGGCGATCGGGTACTTGACTCCGATTCGAGAGATCGATCGCTGGAACGCCTCGTCTGTCCTTACAATCTCGAAACAGGGGAGGAAAAACTCAAATCGCCGTGAACGAGGAGCATTCGCTCGCATGGGGGGGCGCAGGTGCGGGCGAGGGGCGGAGAAGGAGGAAGATATAGGAGCGGGTTGGTTGCACCCCTTGTAGTTCGTGTTAATTCTAGCCTTCGCCTTCCCCAGTCGATACGCGCGGACAGGGAGATTAAAAGGGAAAAATGACGGCCAGGGGGATGGGGATAAGGTGTGGAAGGTGGGAAGGGGTGCAGAGGGGGCGGGGCAGGGAAGAACCAAGAGGCACGGAGGAAGAGGACAAGGGAAGGAGAGAGATCGGCTTTCATGCCAAGCGGCAGTAAATTTGCACCGTCGCGACGTAGAAGCGAGCGATTTCTTTTGCACATCGTCCTTAATCTGCGCATCTGACTACCTAAATTGGCTTGAGCAAAGCTAATCTCGACGGCGTTATCAATTAGCCGCGCCACAGATAAAGCGGCGGGTGCCCTGGGCGGTCGTTTAGCGTATTCCTAAGCTTCGAAAGTTGTCTACCTCCTACGAAAGTAGTCGAACGTTTCTGTGACACGGGGGGATTACGTTGCGCTTTCCTTCAGCCATGGGTCAGCAGCCTGGGCCATCGAAACCACGGCTCTCGGTGAGGTGATCCAAATTACTCATCTTAACAGCCTTAGCTAATTTACCTCCCGTTCCCCACCATTTAAGAGTCACACTCCGTCTCTCTCGACTTTGCTTCGGATCGAACCCGGTATATCTGGTTTATGCAGGACGGTTAGGCATTGGCGTAGGTGTGCTTGGATCTCGACAGTGGCTCGTATCCATCGCTAGACTGGTCGGTTTCGACGGTATCTCGGCGAAGCACCGGGTCCCAGGCGCGCAGGATAAGATACTGCCGAGGCCGAAGCCGAAGAGCAGCGGTTAGTCTCGCTTACTTACTTCGCGAGGCGGCTCAGAATCAGCGAACGCAGTAAATATATTCTTATCTATCCGACCAAAAAGTTCAGCCGAGCCGCTAATTAAAGGTATAACCCTCTCCGTCACCCCATCCCCTTTGTCAAGCCACCACTGGCAACCCCCAGACTTCTCGAGCCCCCGCGATATATACACCGAGGCGCATACGAATGGGCGAGGAAGGGTACAGGTCGGTGACTTAGCGTTGTCTTAGAGCATCCTTCAAGGGGTTGAAGAAATATCGGTTAACACCTCGCGGCACGCGAAACGATTATCGAAATGGCGTAGTTACGGTCGTCGTTCTCGAATCGTTTCTCGAAGTTGGCGAGCATTCCGGCCGGGATCTCGAGGCTGTAATCTCGCCAGAATAAATCTAGTTAGTTCCTTAGATTCGGCGCGGCGCGGTGGAAGTCGGGGTATTAATTTCAAGGTGCGTCGCTGTTAGTCAGCTCGCGTTACGCTCGGAATAAATGGTAACCGCCGGTATTAATCGTTGTATCGCACGCGAAAAGGGGTTAGCGAGTGAACACGAAATTAACGCGAGTCGATGCCGATTCTACTTAACGATAAAACCTGGATGGTGGGTTTTTTTTTTTTTCTCTCTCTGCGGACTATCCACGCGGGATCCGTGACTCGTGCACGTTTACGAGATAATGCCGGAGCTCGCCGCGGTCGCGTTTCCACCGCGATAACATCTCGCATCACGTGTTAAATATCCGATTTATTGCCTCGTTTCTGCCACTCGTTCGCCGCGGCTCCGAGCGTGCAAAAGAGTAACGCTCCAGCGAGGGAGAGCGAGCCACGGTATTGCCAAACAGCGCGTCCTCCTTAGCTATGCTCGCTCGTTTAATGCCTCCCCGTTAATCCGTTTTAGACCGGGGCGTTTTCGCTCCCGCGTATTGCGTCCGCCGCGGAACGGGAAAACTTGCGGCGCTGAATGAGCGCTCCTTAACAGCCGAACAACAGGCATAAAAGGAATATCTTGTATCGTCGAAACTCCGAAACGCGGCGGTAACTGTTTCGCGGCGACTGCGGCCGTAACTCTATTCAAACTGCAGTTGCTGTTGGAACAACCCTCCGAGACTTATCGCACTTGAAAACTGACACTAATTAACCCAGCGAGATCATAGGCCGCGATAGTTTCAGCTATCTAGCCTGGATGGCGAACGAAAATTACGCTCCGCGCCCAGTTCCGTGTCAACCCCGCGGAATCGCGGCGCGCTCCGTATCTGTAGCGTAAAAAAATTTCCTTATCGTCGACCTAATTTCCCTCCGACGAGTAGGTACGCGGCAGACCTTAAAAATTCTTTTGCCCGCGAACCGCCGTGTTCGAGCCAGCCGGGTGCCACCTCCGCACGTAGCTTGGATCCTCGAGGAATGAAGGATATCCTAGAAACGCGCACCCCGAAACTTTCCCAGTTAGCGAGTTACTGGAACGCGAAAGCTCGCTCCTTCCCTTGCTTCTCCCTTCGCCCACTTACCTACAAAGCGAACGCGATACTGCATTCAGCCGGAGTATCCGTGAGGAATCGCAATTCGTCGTGCTCCAACGACTCCTGCAGGCTCGAGGCGAATGGACAGTCGGTGAATTAACAAATTGAGACGCGGGCGCATCGTGCCGTACGCGAGTCGATTAAAGCTTGCTCCCAGCGTGTATCGCGTATGAACGTGATCGCTGGAACATCGCCTCGTACACCGGCGAAACTTTTGTCCCTCGAGGTTGTCCCACTAACTCCACAGTATCCCCGGCAAGAAACGGGCGGAAAAGTTCCGCGCATTTAACTTAAAGATAATCGCCCTTCTTGTTCGGTGTCCCGTTCATAATGGGAGAAGCGTCAGCAGATATTTTTTACGCCCCCGTAACGCTTAAGGTTTATTGTCCGCATACATTTCACTTTGTCCGGGAAACTTCGCCGGCCGATATGAATACGAAAAAGATTACTTTGCTGGCGGTATTAACCGCTAACCGGTAAAGTGAAATGCTTACTATTACGCGTTTGATAAGGTGGGGGGTCAATTTAACTCGCATAAAAAGTCGCGGGAAGTAAAGCGAAGGTAGCGAAATTCCAGGGGTTAAATTGATTCGAAGATAAACGACTGGCAGAAAGCTGATCGGCCCATAAATTATTGTATTCCGCGTGTCCTATTTCTGATCGCTCGTTTCGCGCGCGTCGCTTTTTACCCGCGGGCGATATTAATGGCGACGCTTTGACGAGGCCAGTAATGATTCACCTTTTAAACGATTTAACTGCTCGTGCATCGGGCGAATGGCGGGCTAAGTACTCGTTTACGCGACCGCATTGGACGCGCGGCGATAAACGCGTTGCATATCGCGGTGCCTTTTCTTTTCAATTAATTGCCACAGCGCCGCGAAACAGGCATCGGGAAATTAATTAGCGAGCGGCGACTCGCCGGCTTTTTCTATGGCCCTTGCGAGCGTGCATTCGCCGCTGGTTTTACGCGCCAACTATCCGGCGGCGGAGCGTCGGGGATCGGGATTTAGCGTGCTCGACCGTGCGCGGGTAGTCCGCCATACGTTAAACGAAGCGTTCTTACGCGAGCTCGTATATATCTCTGTGAAATTGGTAGTGGCACAAGCTCGGTTGAGTGATCTACGAGCACTCGACACGCTGCGGGCCAACAAATGCGCCTCGCTACGATTTCACGGCGGGTGGTAGGTCGGTACCGGCGACAGCTTGCCTTTTCGTCCCCTCTTCGCGCTATCGCGATGCGTTATCGACGGAATACACCAGCACGGCTGCCTCCCGATTCATGGGCGAAGACGTCCCGACAATTTCCCGTCGCCCCTCCGATGCATACAGAGCGCACCGTATCTCCTTGGAAATTGCGCACCCCTCCCGAGCAACGTTCGACTCGTTATCACTCCGCCGGGACCCGGCCGGATGATTCGTGCCGGTTGCGTGTCAGGGATCGCGATAACGGAGAAATTAATTACCAGCGAGATGCATCGACTCGGTGCGGGGCAAATAAAACGACGTTATCAAACGCGACGTTCGACCCGCTCCCGGATAAGGAGCATCGCCGTGGCATCATCGACGTGGCCAAAAAGATGATCGATTATTCGGCAGAGGCCACTTTGCTGCCGGTACCGGTAACCGGCCGTGGAATCGCCGCCAGATAAGAATCGCGGATAAGAGGACGCGCGTGAGACCGAATTCGCTGATCGGCAGTGATGCACGCCTCTCCTCTTTGCAACGTGCACGGCACGCCAAGCGAATTCCGTTTTAATTGGCGCGATCCCGACCGCCAGTTTCGACTGGAATCCCTTACGTCAAAATACTTAATTGCGCGGCTCATGAGGGAGCTTTCGTTTCATTCCTCTCTTTTGTCGGCGTACAAGCTGGTCGATAACCTCGCTGAATATTTATGAGGCAGAGGGTGTACCGAAGTTGCTTAAAATGTCTGCCATGTGGGGGACTTGCAATTAGCTGGGGATTGGGGGGCCATTGTAATATAATTGTTTCTCCTTATCATTACATTGGATCTCTTGGAAATGGTGCATAGGATAGTTAAAGCTCTCACTCGAATGCATTCACTTCTGATTTCCGAGGTGCTCGTCACCATAGGGGCGTTATTTTCATATCAGAATCGTAGCTGGCGGTGCTCGCGCGTGAGGGGATTGCGAACTGTGTCGCGCGAGCAGAAGAGCTCTCCGGGCAGCGTAATTTCAACGCCGCGGGGAACTTTGAAAACGTTTCGCTGTTGATATTGCGAGATCTCGTGCACGCTGAAACTTACGGAGGAACCCCTCCGTCGGGGGTAGCGTGACGCGGCGTCGTAAGGTTAAGCACCGCTGAAGCCAACCGTTAGCCTGGCTTTCGCCTTCATGCTTTGCCTACTTTTCATTACACACACAGCCCGCGCGTATCTGGCAAGGATCTCCAAGTTTTTTGCATAACGCGATTACGGTCTTTCGGCGAGCGCGTGCTTTATTAACGCGGCATCGTCCGATCGCGCTGGCTCTAGTTCACCTCCCGGAGCAAACTATTATCTCTAGGAATTATCAGAATTGAACGTGGGCGGCGATGTATGAGCTCCATGTTGCGAAAACTTGCGTTTTACGGTGCCGCTATCGAGCATGTACTTACGTAGGAGATCCATAAAGCCACACCTGAGGGATGTTATTACCAAGAACGCAGCTGATATTTCGCTCGATGCATTTCGAACGGAATATCGAGAAGTGCTTACCTGCGTTTTTTAGTTGACACACTTAAAGCTTAGGGTAAATCCGGGAGACGCGGTCGAGCCGGAGAGTTGGTCGTGTCGCTATATTTCAGAGTCTATACGTAAAAATGCATTAAAGTGCAGACCAATTACTTCTCTAGAAGCCAAATAGTTGAATGAATAGCGTTATGTCGTTTCCTTCTGTGTTTTTCTGGATTTATAGGCTATAAAAGGTAAATTGATGTTACATTTAACCTCTTTTGTCAAACAGCGGTTGTACAGAATCATATTTAAAATATACTTCTAAGTTTATTTTCCTTTAATGTTTGGAATAATAAGATAGTAGAGATATTGAGGGACAATGCAGCCAAAGTATTTGGCCATATTAACTCTTCCTCTCAAAGCTAACGAGAAGACCATGTCTCGCTGCAGAAAGGTGAGATGGTCGAGTTATGATTTTTTTTATTATTTTTGTTTATTTTTTTATTTTTTATTATTATTTTATTATTATTTTTGTTTATTTAGTTTATTTATTCACTTTTGTATTCATTTGCCTTGCTAATCGCCAGTAGGTAATTCACTTTTTCTTTGATGTGTTCTTTACTTGTTTAGCGTAAACAAATTAAATATCAATGAATCCGTAGTTGTATTCATTCATAAATAATTTTGCTTTATCCTTTGTTAATTTTCCATGAATAATTATGTGAGTGGTCTCTGCCAACGACGAAAACCATTTCTCCCGGCACCTCGGGGGAGGTGGTCAGATGTCATGTCTTCAGTTTTCAACCCGATTTACAGTAAATATTGTCTTAAAGCAAATATCGACCAGTTTTTCTGAATCGGCATAAAATTCTTCACATATTAGGTTTGTTCTGATAAAATAAGTAATATCTACATATATTAGTTTTAATAGCCATTTTATATTAGGTCGACCGCGTCTCCCGGATTTACCCTATAGAGATTGTTTTCGTGCTTATCCTGCATTCCAGAAAGAATCCCAAAATATCTGAATTAATAGTTGAATATTTATTCACGTCAACGTCCCAGTTCGGTGGATACATCCGCGTAACACTTCTTCCAAATATTGCAGCGAAATCCAGGATACCGTGCAACGAACGCTCGATTATACATTGCCCACTCGAAAGGTCCTCCTCTGCCTCGTTGACGGTCATAAATTTTCCCGCTTCCAGATCCGCTGACTCGGCCCGCTTATTTTCAGCATTCAGCCCACCTCTCGCTAATTCATTAAAACGTTTACAAGAGCCCGGGCGATATACGCCCGCCAAGTTGTCGTTCTTAATTCACTTATCCCCGCCCGTTACCTCGCACACGAGGCACGGTCGCGTGCACGTTGCGCGTTTTTTTTCGCGTGCACGCGTGTGCGCAGGACGCTGCAGCCTGCCTACGCTTGGTAAGCGATATCAAGTGTGGGAGCAAAAATACGGGAAATATATATGGGAGAAATGGGAGCACGCGAAAAAGTTTCAATTATCGCAAGTAACGTAGAAAGAAAGCTGACGTGGACATTGGATAAAGCTCCAAGTAACGAGAATTTAACGTCACCTGCTCCTATTACAGCCCTCGGTAACAGAGTCTCGCAGGCATCTCCTGAATCATATTTCACCGCGGCACCTAATGTCGAATCGCAGCGACTTGGACGGGGGAAGAAGGAAGTGTCCATCGCAGTGGCAGAGAACCCATCCGCGTCCTCGCTCGTACGCGTGCAACGTCATTACGCTGGTATTATTCTCGCGTGTGCACTTTCCTGCGACGTTTAAACTCGCGTAATGGCCATTGCGCGAAACGCGAAATGCACTCGGTCTCATTTACCTTCCGTTCCACCGGCTATCTTGGAGCGCTCCAGCGCGTATCGCTGACCTTATAAGCGCCCGCTTTACTGCTCCCTGGAATCCCCGTCGGATTATGCTGCTCGAGTTAAGCAGCCCTCGCCTCCGTCCTCCGTCTTATTCGAACAAATTTCGTTCCCCTGGCCGATGAATTTTTTGCCCCGTCGAGTCGCTTAATCATCGGCGATGCGCGTCGAACGCATCCTGCCGTCGGAAGTCCTCCTCCGCGCTTCTCTCTCTAGTCGGGGGACTATTAATCTCTGCTCCCCGACGATGTTGCGCCGAGGAGCGGTGCGCTCCTTCCGAGAAGCTTCCTCCACACGCGTACGGGGCCGAGCCCGACGGGAACGCGTGTCGAGTGGCTCGAAGCGTCGGCACGATCGCGAATGTTATCGCGGAAGGTGTTCCGGATGCTTCTGCTGGCGCTGCAAACGACGACAGGTGCAGCCCGGCCGAAGATGCTCGGGCAGCGCGAGGTATGCGCTGGTACTGTACGCTTCATTAACCGGCATGTTTTCGTTCCCGTCGTGGCTGTCCTGACGCACCGCATCGACGGTCCCCGGGGCACGAAAACGAAGATGACACGAGCTTTGTTCCGCCTGCGCGGGCTGGTGTGTGTGTAAACGTCGCCGAGAACAAGCCTGCCGCGGCTACTTGGAATGTAATTGCATCGTCTATCCGCGATTACTCGATAAGAGGGAGATAGCGCGTCCCGAGATGAAGCTGTTCCCGGTTTCCGCCTATGCGTACCATGCTTTTCAGTATGTATCTACATACATGCTTCTGAATTGGAAGCGGGGCTATAGGTTGCCTCATTCAGCACGATTATTTATGTGACAATGTGTGAATGCCTCCTCTGTTGCAAGTAGAACTGTTCTGCTGCACGGTAACGTTACGTATCCGACGTATTATGATCCAATAGGAAGTAGAATATTCAGACGAAAAGCTGGAGCAAGGGGTTGTGATGTTGTCACGGTCGGTTTTCTCTTAGGACAATTTGTGCAGCGACAAATTCCAACCGGGAAAGTTACAAGCGTTAAAAGCACTTGTCCCTAAAACACTCTCCTAATGAAATGAAAATACACAGACCCCCGAGGACCGAGCCCCAGACCGTAAAGTAAGAAACGTGAACAGAAAGCTAGGGACCAGTTCATGTCGGTCACCGAACACCAGTCGACCTATAGCTATTAGTCACCCGTCCTCCTCTTTTTTCGCCCCCCACCGCCCTCCCACGACTTTCGATTCTAGCTGCAATCACTACGTAACCCATCCTTCTAACCTCTCGCTTTACCGCTTTCCCACTTTCTTCGTCCTCCTCCGGCAGATATAGCACTCCGCCTTTATCACGTTCGCGTTACCGACGCTCCTCGCGCGGGAATGGTTCGATTACTCTTACACGGCGCTTACTATCTTATTCTCAAGCCGTTCCTCTTTCCGCCTGTTCGTCATTTCACACCGAAATGTCCCGCCCGATTCCTCCCTTTTCCGCTCCTTTCTGCTCTAGGCTACTATTTCATTCCCGGGACGGCGTTCGCCCCTTCTTACTCGCTCGTTCCCCCAGGACGGTTCTCTTCGAATGTCGTAGCGATTTCTTCGGGAACACGTCGCGCAGATCGTATCCAGTCTTAACAGCTTCTAAATTCTCGCTACGGTATCGCTTGGCACTCGAAAGAATAACGCGAGCAGCAATGAAGCACCTCGAGAGGCACGTCTGACTTATTGCGCGGCATACTACTTAAAAGACAATTTAATGCGTTACGGAGACTTGGAAAGCAGAAACGGATACGTTTCCAATACATTCCATGGTAAAGAAGCATACACGGCTCTTTTCTTGGTGCTTCAGTGCTGCGTACTACCACAGACGCAAACTTCATTCGGCGGATGTCAATTCTTCAACCGGCAGACCCGCCCCGTTCTCGCAGTAGACATGCCATATTCCCCTTGAAAAGTGAGCAGAAAGCGCGGACTCATAAGGACAGAAGTTACAGTCGCCTCGGAAGTACTTATTCTGGCTGCTAGGGTCGACGAATTTCCAGGGCTGGCCAGCAGGAAGACGAAGCGGGAGTTGTTAGCGCGAAAGCATCTTGCGTTAGAAGTTTGCCTGCGCTCGACAGGCTGGCTGCGAGGGTTGGCGAGATTCTAGCGAATTGCGGGAGCGAAGAAAGTGACGTTCGCGACGCGTGCTTCCTGCACGGGCGTTATTCGTCTCCGTCGAGAACGGAGCGGAAGCGAAGAGGCTCGCGCGGCGGAGTACAGGTCACGACGAGCGGAGCTCTCCGAGTAGCGAGCTCGCGGCACGGCTGAGTGTGCAGAAGTTTGTTAGAAGAGGCGATTTTATTCGTCGCGACCTTTTTTCTTCGGATAACACTCGTCGGGAGTTCGTAATCGCTGTCGCGCATTCTAATGCCGCGGCGGAAGCGAACAGCGGGAGCAATTGAACGCGACGCCGAAAGATCCCCCCCCCCCCCCCCTATCCCGATGGAAAGTTTTTTCTCGCGCAGCGAGAACCCCGCGAACGCTGTTGCGCCCAGCGGGTGAGCGCGTACATTAAGAAAATTACGAGCAGCTCTTGCCCGTGAGATTAAATACAGGCTCGCGTCGGAGGAAGGACGCCCGCTCGCGCGCGCCGCTCGTGAATCATTTAACTATGATCTCTCGCGGAGCGGCAACGCGTAAGTGATTCGCAGGGAGTCCGAGCCGTACAAATTGCGCGCGCAAAAAAAAAAAGGAAAGCTCGCGCGCCAAGGGGTTAATTTGACGCGCGGCGACGACGCACGAACAAAGTGTGTTTTATTAATTTACGCGCGAGTGGCGCGACCGCGAGCGGCACTTTCAAAGCAGTTCGCGGACGTTCCTTTCGTCCGCGACGTCGGAATAATTTAGCGGCGGAGCGGAGCAGTGCCGAGAGTCAACGGCGTGTTAAACGCGCGCCGGTGCACATCCTCGGCGTATCCCGCTCGATGCCTGCCACGGCGTTGTTCTTGTTATTATTTCAGGTTCCTTCTACGCGATACGCGCCCATACATCCGCGCGTCCGCCGTTCCCCTCCGACCGGTGTACGTGGCTACACCAACTCGATTTGACGACGGCTCGATGCCCCCCGTCGGGTTTCCACGTCCGCGTGTATGCACGTACTCGCGCTTGCACCCGCGTCCTCTTCCTTTCTCTCACTCGCATCTTTCATCCAGCCTCGTTCTGCGTCCCGCGCGCCTCCACCCCCTCGCTGCCCCGTGACCTCTTGCCTGTCGCTGCTGAAACTTACGGCGGACGGGGAAATATTCTATTTGCCTCGAAACAGGGGGAGCGTATCTACGGCTGCCGGTGACATCTCGCTGCCCATACATATGTACGCGCGGTTGCTACCACGGCCGCATGTGCAGCCCGCGGGGCAACACGTGTGCTACCTGCCATACGGTCCCTCGCTTCTTCTCCCCAGTCTAGTCGTCGCGTTTGCTCTTTCTAACGCCCTCTGGGACCTGTCCCTGGGAGAAGACACCGTGCGCCAGTGACTTCAGCGTCGTCAAGTCCCAAAGGCACACCCGCAAGGTGTGGTCCGCGATGGGGGCTTTGAAATGGGAATCGTACAGGTGTTCCCTTCGTAGGTCATTTATCCTCTGTGATTTTTCAACCGACGTCGACGATATCTCATCGACGAAGTTACATTTCATCGTGATTATCGAGCGGCACCGACGAGTTTACGATCCATCGAGGAACATCGGAATTAATTGCGATCTAGAAGAACCGTGGAACCGGCATGCCTGGGTCGTGTTCGCGTCGAGGGCCGAACTGACGGTTCGTTCAGATTCGCTGTCGATACGCGTACCGCGCGAAAAAAAGCCGCTCCCCACTCTTCCGTGCATCCTCGCTGCACCCTCTACGCTTCTTCTGATCATCTAGTGTACCTCCTGGTGCGCATCTGTGTACCTGCCTCGGTAGTTACGTACTTGAAGGTTCTCCAGCTTATGCCAGCATTGAAATTGCGCGGCCTGACGTGGCGGCGTGGCTGCACGAGTACGCGGAGGCCCCTCGTTAGTACACCTAGGGCTGTCTAGTTTACGTAGCGAAATATGAAAAGCGGAGATAGCGAAATCAAGGGATCGGCCGGGTAAGCAAACCGTCGAGCCCCAGTTTCTTCTCCCTTCGAGGGTGCGATCCCTGGCATCAGCGTTACGTAGGACTTTCGGGATTATGGATCAGCTAGGCACCTCTAACCATCGACTAGCTCTTAAAGAAATCTCTCCTTCAAGGATTAATCTGCTGATAAGATAACCTTTCCTGCGAGTCAGCGTCGATCCTGTCACTGACAATGTTCGAGGCCATTCATAAATATTCTATCGGCAACGTGGAGGCGTGCTTAGAAGAAAGCGAGCGGGGAAATTGATTGAAATGTCTTTGTCCAAAGAAAAGTGTCTGACTGATGACGACCATCAAAGATTCCTCGACTGGCGGGCTAGTGCCGGGAAGCGGTTTTCATCTCGCGCCGAGGAGAAAAAACTAACGACGCCATTTCCACTCAGTCTGCTGCACTCTCCGCGTCGCGCGGCTTTCAAACGTTCTTTCCGCTTCTTTACTGACGAATTTTCTGGAAGGGATCGCATTTATCTCGTCGGTGCGCGGCGCCAAGACGTGAAGTGCCACCGAGATGAATACAGGGAAAGCGTTAGAGTAAAACGCTGACCACGTCATCTTCGATTAAGGGCGGTCACGTACGGCGGAGGTGGGGATCGTTTTGTAAAGGGCGAATGGAGGTTCTCGATCTTCGTGGAACCGCCTCTTGTTCGTGGACGACGTCGATGCAGTGACAGTCGTTGCGCGACGTTTCAGAATAGAGACGTTTCTTGCGGCCGTGTTCCTGGAGGATGAAAGGTGGACGGAGAGGAACGTTTAGCCCTATTAATCACATTATCTGAGCTTCAAGGTTTTGTCGTCCTGCGCTCACTGGCCACGATTCGTCCCTGGACGCTCCAACTCCCTCTGGAAACGGTTTTCTCCTCGTGCTCCGCCTCGGCGAAGGCGCGCTTCTTGTCAGCGGTGCTTGTACTACAAATCAACGTTACACGCGTCGTTTCGCTGCGATTGGGATTGCAGTTTCTTGCCAGGCGGCGCGTTATATTCCAAGGGAATGTCTTGCTGCACTTTGACACGCATACTTCCACTGCATATCCACGAGATGGTGGTCGCGCGAGATTGAGATCGCCCTAAGATAGGAGCTATCTGTCTTTAAACGCCTCCCGATTCGGCACGATTCGAATCTACATTTACAAGTGCAGCCCGCCTACCGACCGCGAGCCGAATCGCTACGTATAGAAGCTCGGAGGCACATTCGGCCACAAGGACGAGGTACATTCGTATTCATACGGAAGGCCGTACCGAAGCTTGGAGGGTGCACGTAAGTACCCCCGTAAGTTAGGGAGTTCCCAGAAGGTAGAATCAGTGGCGGACCGTGGCACGGTAGAGGAGACAGAACTCGGTTTGATATATGGTTACAAGTTCTCCTCCGAACGAGCAAGTGCGAACACAATCCAAGCACAGCCTCGCTCTCCTTCTTCGCCAGTGTTCTTCCCCTCCAACCAGCATCGTCTGACCCTTCTTAGTCATTTCAGCGAACCTAAGAAACGCGGGGCTCCGGTTAAGACGTGTCAACGAATTTGTACCGCATTCATCATGGACGGGGCGCAAAGTGATGACGGTGCGTCGAAGTCAAATGCGAAGGACATCGATGCTTCCCACGCAGCCCTTCGATATGTATCCCACTGAGGTTCGAAGGTTCTCCGCATTCCGTAGCGCAGTTTCCTCGGATGGAAGTCTCGGAGAAGCGCGAAGCATCCCGAGGAAAAGACGCCAACTTTCCGCGCTGCGAACTGAATTTGCGAACGCTTAACTCGATCCGATCGTCTAATAGATTATCCGTAGACTGATAAGTGTCGGCGCCGAGAAGAGTGCCGCCGATGCATTCACGGTTAATAGGGTAAAACCTCGACGGATATAGAGGCGTGGCGGACAATTTGGTTACGCCGTCGCCACTTAATCTCGGGCTTGGTTCATTAGGCGCGATATGAAATTTCGGTGGCGCGGATGGGACGAAGGAATCGCGACGCACGGGCGAGGGCTGCCTTGGTCCCCGTTCCGCAGCCGTGGAGAAGTCGGTCGGGCAAACGGAGCTCCGCGAAACTAAACTAATTTACCGAAACTTTTATTAATATGCAACTTGGCCGGAGGTTTCGCGGGGAGGATAAACAAACGCGCGGATAACGTCTGGCTAGTTGGCGCGACTTCTGCGGGTAGAAGAGCGGAGACACAGCGCGAGCCGAGCGAATCTAGCTACCAACAGTCACTGGAGCAACGGGTAGGTACGTACACATATACCGGTTTGTCCATTACGCCGGTTTATCCGGACGTGAGACATCGGTGTTGAAACAACGCGGTCCAGGTGGCGGAGGGAGGGCGGTATTCTCGGCGACAGGAACGGCCAGCGACGACTAGCGACGACCAGGAACGTTTACCCGCGCCGAGCGGCTCGGTGTCCTCGGATCACGGCCATAACTTGCTTGTCAATGTTAACCTACTCGGGTGTCGACGATATCGAGGCGAGATCGTTCTATCGACACGGGGCCGGTGCATACCTAACGGTTCGACGTTTCGCAGGGTACTCGTCGCTCCGAACTGGTCCGCGGGCAAGATTGAGCGCGCTTGTCATTCGGCCGGCATAAGATTAAGCGCGGTTGTCGGTCAAATTTACAGGAAGATCGATATCGGGCCGAAACAATGGTTTTACCAATGCAACGATATTAAAGCGACGACTCCCCTTAAGTATCCTGAAAGATGCCTCCTCGAGGGCGATCCGCGCCGCTCCACGGCGTCCTCTCGCGAGATTTATTAAGGACAACCCAAGTTTCCGACCCGTGTATTAAACGGGGTTGCATAAACCGGGCCGCGATTCCAATAATTAATTACCGGGACGGATCAGTCATTTTTCATTGGATGGATGGACGGTTGCGCTGCTCCAGACGGAAGAGTTATCGGTTCCACGAAGTGGCTGCCAGTAAAAGCACACTTTCTTTTTGCTCCCGCTCGCCCTTTCTCTCCACCCCCTTTTTCAACCTCGCACGTTCCGACGTACACAATGATATCGACGGTAATTAGTCTTCATTGTCCGCCGTTCGATTCGATTCTATTCGATTCCCGTCCACCGTGGAAAAAGTCGAACCGGGGGAGAGAGCTCCTCGAGTAAACACTGCTGTATCCTCTTTCTTCTGTCGCTCTTCCTCGTCCCTCGTCTTCGCTGCGCCGTTCCTTTTTTTTTCCCCTCTTCTCTCCCACCGCTCTCCCCCCCCGCCGCCGCCCTTTCTTCTTCGTCTTCTTCTTCTTTCGCATCGTCTTCTTCTTCGTGCGCCATCCTCGTCCGTGGGTGTAAATCTGTCTCCCAGATTAAGTCCGAACCCTGAGTTGTATAAATTGAAGCCGATCTCTCTGCCGGGGCTCCGGAGTAGCTACTCGGGACCACTTTATTTTCGTTTATTTGTTGTCGGCAAACATGCCTGGTCTTCCTCGCAGCAGCGAGCAACCAGCAACGACCAACGGGCACCGGCGTTCTGCTCGCACACGTTGCTCCACCACCACGCAGCCCAGTGGATTCACCGACACAACCGTTCACCCCTTCGAAGCCCGCGCAATCCGTATGCAGTCAAATGCGCGCCGCAGTCTTTGTACGCGCACACAGAGGCACAGCTTTATTATGCACGACAATGAGCACCGGCGAATCTTTAATACGGCGCCGTGAACGCACGCACTTGGCCCCCGTGCACGCGTGAATTTTCACCTGCTGCACAGACAGGAAATTCCACGAAAATCGCCGCTCGGCCGCGATGTCTTTCAACAGCTGTTAACACCTATTCGATCCTATCGGTATCATTTAATCGCCCATGAAGTTTAGGAGAATGTACGCACTTCGCGAGCATAGACGTTCCGCCCACACACCCGGTCGAAAGCCACTAAAAATTTTCCGCAAACCGTGGACCGAAGCGTCGAAACGGCGGGACTGAAAATTTACACGTTTCCGTGATAGTTTCGCTATTTCATTTTTTATTACGTCGCATCCCGTTTCCGCTTTATTACTCCCAGATGTAACTGAAAGCCGCGCGTGAGAGCAATAGCAACGGGAATAACGATGTATAAATATCGCGCAGCCCGACAACGTGGAAACGAATCGCGCTCGTAAACTGTTGGTTCAGTAGGTGGAAAGTTAAGAAACGATGCCGGCTTTTAACGCGGTAACGTGCGCGTTTAAGGGGACTAGGCAGTCGAAAAATCGATTTTTTTTTAATTGCATTTTCCAAAAGTGCTATCTTTTGTGACTAAAATGCCGTTTGGGTTATATTAAAATTCGCAAAATTGTTGATTTGGCAGCTAAAAAGGTCAAGCGGTAACTTATAGCGTCGCCTTTGCCCGGAAACTTCAAACGCGATTTTCTCGAATCTTTTTTTCTCTTGGTTTTTTCCTGAGTGCGAACGAATGGAGGTTCAGATCGACTTGAAAAAAATTACAGGATGTGTAAAACATGTGCCATTTCGCCGCAAACCTCTGATATGGTCCGTAAAAATTCCAGATTTTCATAAAAAAAATTGAGGAGTCACCGGATTTTAGCAGCGCACAAATAAGAACGAATTTTTCTCGGAAAAATCGCCGCATTTCAGCCACCAATCGCATGATTTTGATTTAATTGTTGTTTTTATAGGTTTGCGCGGAGACTATGAACCCAACAAACAAGAATCTCACCTTTGAAATCGGATTACGTCACATTTTAAGACCGATATTAAAGCAAAACGACAGAAAAACGTTAAAATGTTTACCCGTCGGCAGCGCCATTTTTAAAGCACGTATATATTTCTTATTAATTTTTTTTCAATCTGTATGGTAGTAATAAACATTGGGTAAAAGCATATATCTGGATGTGCTTTCATTTGTTTACAAATAAATAAAGGACAGAGTCTCTTTCTCACGATAAACGACTGCCTAGTCCCCTTAAAGGAGACTGCGCCGAGACACCAGTATTCTAATTGATCGTGAAACGTCAAGCACAGATGAAATACTGAAATGGAACCAGTGGGAAAGAGTTGCCGCGCGTTTCAGCCGCGTAGCGTGCGACAGAAAAGTAGCTCGGACACGTGTGACCGCTCCAATACGCTTGTATGTATCGGGCGTGCATAGAATGGACGCGGTGCCCCGTGATATATCTCTGGGCCGGAAAAATGGTCAGACCAGGGAACAGGCAGAAGCCGAAATGCAGTTTACGCTTTGGTTGGCGACGAATCGCCTTCACCGGCGTCGCTTGGTTACCGACGCGTTCGTCACCAGATGCATTTCGCGCGTAGGTATGCGCGATGCTTGCCCCTGCGCCGCAATTCCGCCGAAAACGTGGCGACTAGCCGGATTCGAGGCACGCCGAGCTGAGGATTTTTCTTGCCATATTTGCGGCGGCGATCGCCGTGGATTGGTGCAGCGCACCGCAGCCGCGCCGTAAAAGGTCTCGTCGTTTCCAGTAATGACTCGTTCCGCGGCGTTACACGGCGACACTGGCTTCTCAGAGAGGGGTTTAGCATTATTCTAACAATCCCCGGCTGCGGAGGAAGGAAGAGTCGGTCGGCTCTTTACAATTCGGTTTATGTCTCCGCCGTTCGAGGAACGAATGGAGAAGGAGAGACACGGTTCGCGCGATACAGCTCCACCCTCCCCGCCATTTGCATAGCTTATAATAAAAACAAATCCCTGCAACCAGCCGCGTTCCAGCGTGCACTCGTTCCGCGGAGATCCGTCGAAGTTAAATTCTCCCGTGTCGACTTTACAACCACCGCCCTCGCCCCACGGTCTACGCTTGCAGCGTGGTCGACGTTGCTCCCGCCGTGTCCTATATTCCCGACTTAACGTCCTCGTATCCTGGAAACATTTTTCGGACGACTTTGCCGCCGGGCCCGCAGCCGTCTATTTCTCGGCGCAAGAAATTCGCGGGACGCGGAACGGCGACGTCTTTTGTGCCGCTATCGGCTGTCGCGACGCGGATTCGCGCTGTCGCTAGTCAAAAATTCGTGTTGTCGCTCACCGGCGAGGCGCGGAGCCGCTGTGCACCGACTCTGAGAGAGGGTTCTCGCGTCGGGATTGACTGTCACGGCGAAAAGACATCTCCAGCCGGGGAGAGACAATAGATTGGCTCGAGTGCAGTGTTCACAGAAGGGCCGTTTCTATCTTTGAGGCAGGGAAAAGTTCGGCTCGCAATATGCCAGCCACGGTCATCGTTTGCCTTTCGGTACAGCCACCTCATACCGAGGCTCCGTAATCTGGCAGATTTTATTTTCCCGACGACGACGGCGGCGGACGACGCCCGGCTTCGACGACAGTTCGCGAACTCATATCTCACGGAGCGTCCGTTCCTGCGGAAACTTCGATATCCCCGAATATGGCGTGAGCCTCGGTGACTTCGAGCGAGACCAAATTCTCCGCATCCTTCCGCAGGACCAGCCCGCCTTCGATTCACGATGAAACGAGGCGTTTTGTCGGCGATAGTGACCCGCTCGCCTGCTCTTTCTTGCCTCTTCTCGCCCGTCCCATCCCTTCCGTGTTGCACGGCTCAGAGATTACGCGCCCACCCCCGCCGCACCTTCGATTTAACGAAGAAAGATTGAAACGTCCGGACCGATCGACCGTGATTGCGCCACATGTATGTCTAATCGCTCTTGGAACTGGAGATTGTTCTTCTCCTTCGTCCTATCGCGAGCTCCCTGGAGGAAATACCTCGCCCCGTGTCCCTTTGTCCAATTAACCCTTCAGGTCCTCCGATCCGCTTCAGATCGCACGATAATCACATTTCCCAATTAATGAACGCGAGCTTATTTCGCAGCCTCGCCTCGCCGATATTCTGGAGGATTGCAAGGAAAGTTACCGGAGGTCTGAAGTTCGTAGAAATTAATTTAAAGAAATACTTTGCGGATACTTTTCGCGACGGCGTTCGCGCGAGGCACCGCGAAAGGAATCGCTAAATATGCAAACCAGGTTTGCAAGAGGAACAGAGGGAATAACAGGAACGGAGCGTCTCGCTTCGGTTTCATTGTTCTCTATACTTTACGTCACTTATATGATTATCGCGTCGTAGGGGGGTGGAGGCAGACAGAGGGAAAAGTCGCGAGTCGTATCAGCGGAGTAAAAGCGGACTTATTTATCGTTCTCTTTCCCCGGAGTTTTATGAAAGCCCGAGAGAAGGAGCTCGAAATCGTATTCCGGGGAAAGAATACGCTTGAAATATTGAAGCTTCCTCGATTCGGCCGCGATCCACGAACCAGTCGCGGACTGTATGTGAAAGTACTAAAACTTATCCGCGCGTGTCGTCAACTTCGTGCGCGCCGTGCACGGACCTTTGCGTATTCTGTTCTCCGGCAATAAGAAGAGATCTTTCGGGGAAAGTACGTAGAATGTGTGTAACTAGGGCAGGACGGTGGATTCTGCGCGCACGCGTGACAAACCTCCCGCTAAATAAGTTCGCGATACCAGAACTCCACCTGATTCGACTAGAAGGCAAAAAAATGATTCTCATTGGTAGTGGCGTCACGACGGCGCCCAGCTTCTGCGGTAACTAAGCGTCACTCGCTTAGCGGCGCGAAAACAGGTATCACCGGACAATGGGCATTGTGCTGAGATCGGCCGATAAATACATCGCCGACTGATTATGTTATAGGGTGTCGTTGAAGCGCTTCGCGGCCCCGTGCAGAGTCGGACGTATTGCCACTTAAGTAGGGACAAGCGGGGCTGTTGGGCATTTGGAAAACGAGCCCGTTACGCCTCGATCACGAGGAAGTGCCGTAGGAAACGAGCGAGACCCCGGCCGCCGGGGGCCGGGGAACGAGAGCGACAGCGGGAGCTCGTTTATTCTTCGTCCAGTCACCTATTGTTATTCGGCCCCTTCGATACAGCCCGTTCGTTCCATTCAAATGTAGCGTCTATCAATTGCACGTAGACCAATTGCCGATCGGTCGGATTCAAAGCGTTCCGCGAAAGGGAGAACAGGTGGGAGCGTCGGAGTTGGGACCTCGAAAAAAGGCCCATTGACACCTCGATGAAATTGGACTAGATCGAAAAGCTCGCGCTCAACGGAGGGGGGGGGGGGCGGTGGGGGCTGGGGCACCGATTCGGATTTATTCGGACGTTTTTTTTAGACAGATGGCAACGGGAACGCGGATGAAACGGGGAACGACCTTTCGCCGAGTATCGACTTTTTATATGGTTTCGCAATTTATTCCCAGCAATTTTTTAGACGTTCCATTCGGCGCCCCGTCCGCGTACAGCGTTGCAGGATCAAGTGATACGTCTCCGTGGGACGACGATCGTCGAACGTCCATCCCCCAGAAAGTTATACCGATCGCACAACCCTATCCGGACGTTATTAACTACATTTTCTTTATTACCGTCCGGTGAACGGGGTTTGTTCGAGACGCGATACCAGGTTCCTTTCCAAGCGAAAGCTCGTAAAGCCGCCGCGGCGATCGCGAGAATTGTACGCGAACGGACTCCTTTTCTTCTTCCATCGTCCATCTCTCTTGCCATAAAGTAGCCCCCTGTGATATGCGGTTCAGCTATTCGGACGTAGCTGCGCGCCGTTGCAGTGGAATCGTGCCCGGGATTTGATAACGAGCTCGCCTCCGATGTTAGACGATTCTTCGGCGGTTGGCTCGAATCATTCCCGACGAGCTTTCGCGAGCTGCAACGATTTCTCTGATAATTAAGCAACGTAATTCCGTCGCTTTAATAATCGCAACGTTCAATTTAACGGCATTGCAACGTGTAACGAAGGTCTTTAGCGTTTGAATCACGTGTGGCGATCAATTTCGCGGCAGCTGATAAAAATCGCACACCGCAATTTCGTTCAGATACATTTTACGAGCTACTAATTCCCCTCGAATGGCCGCGCTCGCGGCCAATTACCGATATCCATTACTTATCGGAACGGCCGGGATCTTTCGTCCATCTTTGGCGGCGTTATCGATTCCCCGCCGCCAATCGCGTGCAAATCCTCTTACGAAGGTACATAGGGGACGCTTCGGGGGTTCGGAGTTCGACGGGGGCGTATTGTTATCATAACGATAGCGGGCGACATATGTAAATCGTTGGAAATTAATTTAGCAGAAGTTCGGTAATACGGGCGGGTCGCTTTCTCGCTCTCGGTGGCGGCGGCGACGAAAGCGGTATATAAAGGAACGAGGGGGCGAAGCGAACGAGAGGAAATAAAGCGCGGTGGCCTACTTTGCTCTCCCCTTGCCGAGGCACGGCTGCAAGGGATGGGAAGCAGCGTAGGAAGGCAAAGACTCCGCCAACTTCGACTTGCCTCTGTCTTCGTCCCTCTGCTTACATGCTGTTCATCCACGTTTCTCTGTCCGTCGATCTCCATCGCCGTCCTCTGCCCTCCTGGTACCTGCGCCGTTCTCGCCCTCGAACGACGAAACTCTGCCCTATTCGACTCTGCAGACGGTGGATGCTGGTATCACGGTGTATCCTGGCGCGATAGGTATCGCGCTCGAGATTCAGCCGTTTTATTAATGACCCCGCGAATAATTGATTCTAAGAGGGATCTGAGGCGCGAGCGGCGACGATTATAAATGTAATGCGTGGCTCGGCTCCTCTGGAGGCCTTGGTTCCTCTCGCAGGAAGAATAAGACGGATAAAATACATAGCAAGCGGGAGGATGCGATGTTTATAGGAAAAATGAAAGGCGCAACGTATCGCGGCGTTAGACTGGCAGGGGACGCACAATAACCCAGGAGTTATAGCGTATAATCGTATTCTCGAACGGACGTACCAGCACCTATTCGTGCATGTACACGCCAACGAACACACACACACGCGCGCAGGGAATGATAGTTATCCGAAGTATAGCCTGTAAGCGACACAGACGTACAGCCCGATGAATATCAATGGCTATCTCGGGAACCGGTAGGTATGTGCATTGGCGCAAGACTCCCGATAGCGTGCTCCGGGGTGCGCGTAAGCCTCTGCAGAATGGAAAACCGAAATCAGGATCTGATTTCAATTCCTGCAGCTACAGATCGACTCGCCCGCGACCGGTTAAAGCGGATGGGACGATGGAATTCTGATTTCTTGTCGATCGGTGGACCAGCTCGCCGGGGTTCTGTTGCAGATAGACACCTGAACGATATCCTTCGAGAATTCCATTTTCCCTACATCGAACCGTGCGCTTCGTTTCCCCGATATAACCCCGTGGCTTCGATTGATGGCGATTTCCCGCTACCAGACAGCAGATCGTCCACGGAGATTCGTTTGCCGCGCGAATGTTAATTGCCACTCGCCTATAAATCTGATAAACCGATTCAGCCGCGCGACCGAGCGCGCGGTAACGCTTCATCCGTCGCGGTTTCAATATTCCCCGATTACCTCATCAACCTTGCCATTGGTATGCAAGCTCTTTCTCAAATCGTAGCTTCCTCTTCCGACTAATTCGCATTCCACCGCGATACCGGCCATGCATCGTCGCTCCCGCGGGTTATCTCGCCTGTTCCCCATTAAGATTCATCATGCCCCGGCAGGAAATAAAGAATACGTGGTAATAACGCGGGATATTACGCGTTGGAGCGAGGCAGGCTGCTTTCCTCGAAAGTAGCCAGTCACTCGTGTCCGCTGACAGATCACCGCCTCGACGATCCTCCAGTTAATCTGTCTGTGACTTACAACCCGAACAGTGTTATTACGGCGTATAAGTTAGCGCGCCGCGTGCCACGTTCCCGGCCACGGCTCAGGTGAAACAGGTTGGCCGGGCCTAGGCGGTGACGGTGCAGCCCCGCGGCCAGAGAAACGGAGATCCACGGAGGCCAAGGAAGGACTTTGCCGCCTTCTTATACTAGACCGTTTGCCGCTTCTACGTGGTATCTCTCCATCTCCGATGTGCGCAGGTACCGAGGCATGGGAGTGCGACCGGCTTTCTAAGCAACCCGATCGCGACGCGATGGAATCCGTGCTCGTCCAGACACGGCGACGCGCTCGCCTTTTCTTATCCTCCCTCGTACTCTGCTCCCCGGCGTCGCCCTCGTACCCCCCTACACCCCCTGCCCCGGTTGCTTTCCTCCTCTTAGTCCGCTCGACACGCTCGCCTAACTCGCCTAAGGCTTGAGTTTCTCTGGTTATTTCCCCGCTTTCCGTACGAGACGTGCGGGGACAAAGGTGGCACTCTCTGCAGTTTCCAAACTAATCGCCCAACAAATTCTTTCGCGGCAACTTCAATCGACCCATTCCGAAATGGTGCTGCGCTGGCTTGTAGGCGCACGACCCCTCGTGGGACCACCTGGGTCGCAATCTTCTTTGCAAACACTGCTGTCACTCGCAGTTCCTTCACCCTATCCAGGGAATGAGTTTGTACGACCATCAGTTGCTACTTTCCTTCGTGAATTCTCACATCGTAAGTCCTCTGAATTATTTACCCTTTTCTCTGCGCGAGGCTAAGCGCGACTCGGCTCAGCTCGAGGTAAAGCTCAGAAGCCGGTCTTTTACGACCGCGTAATCCTCGAGCTTTCTCCATCCGACACCCTATCCGTGACAGGTTCCATCGGCACGGTCCTGCGGCGGAATCCACGGAAGGGAGCGTCGGGGGCGAAAAGTTTGCCACTAAGGCGTGCCTGAATGAGGAAGGCCGCCGGTGGAGCGCGAGAACTGGCGAAGACGCGAACACGGCCGGCGAGGCGGCGAGGTGGGGAGCGGGAGCGAAGAGGGGGACAAGTGGTCTCGGTATTTCGGTGAACAGACCCCCGCGTGCATGCATCCTCGCGCTGGAAGCTGGCTGCCTGCGGTCTTCTCGGCCTCCTCGGCAGATCGCGGCATCCCATCGCGAGACGTAAGAATAAACAGGTTTGCTGCGTCCTTAGAAGAGGCCTGGGGGCGGGGGAAGGGACGAGCCGTCGAAGGGAAGGATGAGAGGGCAAGGGCGAAGCGAGTCGGCGCGAGAGGGCTCGGCACGCACGGGGGAACGAGCGAAAGGGAGAGAAAAAGGCGGCCGGGCAGAAGGACGGCGATGGGAGGCGAAGGAAAAGAGAGAAAGGAAGGTATCCAGGCTGTTCCACGCAAGAAAAGGGGCTACACGCGCGCTACTTTCGCAAGGAGGAATCGCGGGACGGCGCGGCCGGCGCGGCGCGGTGGTAGGTGTAGTATTCTCGACACGCGTTATTTCGCGTTGCTGTTGGCGTGGTTGCGGTTACCGATGCTTCTGCTGGTGCTGTTACGTTGCTACGTCAGCACCAGGTCGACAGATTCGACTCGTTCGCCGGAGTGGCCGTGATCGCCGCGAGAACCGACCGTACATCCTCTCTTCCGCGGTTTTTCCAGAAAGAGCAGAGGCGAGAGGGATCGAGTGGTCGATCTCCGAGGCATCCAAGTGGTATCCCGGCATCCTCCGATCCTCGATCCTCGCTGGAGAGGCCTTCGGGGCTTTCTCTCGAGGTGTTTCGTTCGGCGACGATCGAGGGAGCCTCGAAGGCCAAGCTCCGATCCTAGATACCACTCGCCAGCAGAATGGCCGCACGTGAAATTGGCGCGGTAGTTTCTTATCGCGAGAGTTCTTTGTCGATTCTTTCCAGCTGGAAACCCGTGTCCCCTCTCCACTCGAACGTGGACAAATTTTTAAGGCTCTCGGTATAAACTTGCCACCGGCTTAGACGCCGACGGCGGAACGGTGCATTATAGCGTAGGTGCATGGAAAGCCGTGGAAGCGAAAGAAATTCGTTTCGCGATCGTCGAAGAATTTCTTGCACGCGTCGGAGCGGGCGGCGGGCAACAATCGCGAAGCAATCTCGCACGCTAATTACCAAAACGGCTCAACAGAATGCTTCTTCGCTCGTCGGCGGAATTAATTGCGTTCCGGCGATTCCTTTTAGATTTTAACGGAATTAATTGCGTTTCTACGTCGCGCGATCGCAAGGGGAGCCGAGCCTTTTTGTCCCCGGCGCTTCGCTCGTAAATCGATCAAACGCCGAAATCGAGTGTCCATAGTTCGTGCCCGCGATACACGCCGCGTACGTGTGCGCACGTGAACGCACGAATACGCGCGACCGCCGCGGCAGAAGGGAATACTTGGACAGGCCGAGACGAGGGAAAGCAAGACTCGCCCGGGCTGCCGGGCTTACCTCCTCGTAAATATAAACGTGTTTCGCACATTAGTCGAATTAATTAAATGCTAATTATGATCGGCCGGTGCCACAACGTGCATACTGATACCCCGGCCACGAATTGCGCGCCCCTTTCTGCATATATCTGCGCGTGTACGTGTACACCTGTATACGTACGCGTACGCGCGCGAGCGCGGACCGGTGCATGTCTTGAATCTTATTAAACCCGCCGGAGCCGCCTCCTGTCTCCTTTCAGGCCCTTCTTTCCCGATCACCGGGCTGAATATCGTGGCTGCTCCGTTATATCGCGCGCGGACCCCACCCGAGTAAGGGAATGAACGCGAATTTTTACACGCGAGTTGCCGTGGCACCGCCTTATTTCAACCGTTCTCCCCCCGTCCCCCCCCCCCTGTTGTTCGCCTTTTTGCCGGAGATTTATTTTGGCTACCGTGCCGCGGCACCGCCGTTAATCTGCAGATATTCCCCCGACGGTAATTAAAGACACGCTCGCTCGGGCTGTCCGCTCCTCCAATCGGAGCACTATCGCGGGATCTTGACGGAACGCCGGTGATTATCGTGTGACGAATCCCACTGCAAAGAGACAGCTTCGTCCGAAACCGAGGGACGGGTTTGTATAATTATCGCGTCACGGAATGCCGGTGGGAAGCCGGCTAAGCTGCACGTCCGACGCAACAGCCAACGAAACCGTGGAATCTCGTTATCTTTTCCAGCGAAATCTTGCCCGATGCTGACGTTAACGTTTCAATGTGATTGTCGGCGGATGGATCGGGATTGGTAGGGATGTCTCGTTTCTGGGCTATCGATCGCGGCCGGAACACTTCCGTTTCTACGGGCCCGTCGATAACAAATGAAAGAACGCATCGCCGGCGTTGCTCCACTTTTCACCGCGAAGACGGAAAGCCAGATAAGAGGCCATTAATCATTCACGGAGATGGCTATCTGACCTTCCATGCCGCGAACAAATGGAAATGCCGCGAACACGTGGAACCGAGGAGGAAAAGCGACCGTCTGAAGATTGCGCGCTGTGGTATGCAGTAGGAAGAGGAAACGATGAATCATAAATCGTGGATGAATCAGTCGCCCGGGAAACAATCGGTCGAGAAATACTTGCCGTGGATACAGAATGGACGGGCCCACGGGGGTGATGGTCGAGGGTGGCTCCGAGTATCGACGGCGTATACGATCGCGTTATCTAGATTCTTGTTGTGCGATCACGACATTGGGCGAAAGCGGGTGCGGCCACGAATGCACGCACGCACGCACGCACGCATCATCTCGTTCCATCTCACACTAAAACGTGCACCGCTACCAAAACCGACACTTACTACCATAGTCGTTTGTCTGTAATCGCCCCCTCAATTCGCAACGGAGTTATCAGAGCCATACTTGCCGTCAATTATGTGGGATCAGGAACCCCCATCATAAGAGAGGGCACGGAAGCATCGAGGACGGGGAGTCGGCGGTAGCCGAGGTGGTTAAGGCGGCTGGCCAGCGCGCAAACCTAGAGATCGCGGGTTCGAGTCCCGTTGAGGCGACTTCCCTTTTTTCTGTGACCCTACAATTATATCTCCCAGCTCGCGGGTAGCTCGAGTCAAGTCCGCTTCTGAAGACATGTGCCTATCCTGGAAGATTTCATAACTGAAAGAAACTTTAGAATGTAGTGTATTGTGGGGCAAGAGTGCGCACTTAAAGTTTAGACTTCTCTAAAATCCTTGGTATTACACTGATAGTCATATCATTTTGTGAGAAATAACTACTAGGGTAATTGTGGGAGAGGTGCCGCACTCGGAGAGACGCCGCACTATCGGTATTTTAGGGATGTCGTCGATAAAACAGACCATTGTTGATTTCATTTGTTTGCGACTGTTGATCTAGACCAGTTTACCAAGCACGAGCGTGTTTCCTGCATTATTATTAAAGATTTTGCTGTTTTTCGAGGTAAGCCTAGCGCGCTTCGCCTGAATAGTTATACGTCACTTTTATTTTTACTATCATAGTAGCTAAAGTTGATAGTTTTTCTTAATACAACTTTTGTAATACGTTAAAGGGACCTTGTAGAATATTTCCTTGGTTGACTAGGTTACCTTCGACATAGCATGGGGAAATACGAAAGTGCGGCGCCTCTCCCGGCCATTTCGGATAGACGCCGCATTTTTTCTTAGGATAGATGCCGCACATTGATAACGTACTGTTTCGGAAACTAAGTTGATTTAAATGATGTATTTAATGTTTAAAATACCAAAAAAGTTTTTTAAAATAGCTAACGTGGTATCTCTAGGCAAATTATTTATTTCTAAATGAATAATCTTATAATCCACATATATTTGTGGACTATTTACTCTTTTTCCACATTTTTTTATTTTGATTTCAAGATGCCAACTGAATATAAAAGAAAATCTAACGCTAAGCTTAAAGCTCAGTGGAGTGAAGAAACTTTGATTGAAGCATTACATCGAATAAAAGCTGGTGAAATCGGCAAACGTGAAGCGGAACGATATTATGGAATTCCGGCAAGAACTTTAGGAAGACGTCTTGAAACTAACAACACTACGAAAACTCGATTAGGACCTGATTGCAAGAATCTATTGACTTCTCTTTTATTATTATTTTTATTAATAATAATTTTTTATTTACTTTTTTTACATACCTATTTTAGGCCTTTTGGGATACAAAAACGAAAGACGTCTAGCCGAACATATTATGCGTTTGAGCGAAGCGGGCTTTTCTCCCGATAGAGTAGGAGTACGTAAAGTACCTACTGTACCCATTTAATTGTTTCGTTTTACTTTGTTTTTACTACTTTTTTATATAAAAAGTTAGAATTTACAAGTTTAAATCGAAAAGTAAACGTTTTTCGAAATGCGGCACCACACCCTCATGTGCGGCGTCTCTCCTACTAAAGAGATGTTTATAGTTTCAATTTTTTAAGGGTGACAAATATTAAAATTTTTATTTTTTTAATGCTAGTAGAATCACAAGATGTTGAACTAATAATATGTATCCTTGGAAAACATTTTCATTGCAAAATTTAGACACGGTGACAATTTTGCGTAACGTGCGGCAGCACTCCCACAATTACCCTATCCCTTATTATTCAATAGGCAGTGACTTCATGCAAATTTACTTGTCACAACTTGTATAAAATAAATATTTCCAAAAAGTGTCAAATGCGAACTTTTACCTGATATATGGGGCAAAAGTTCGCATGTTATGGGGTAAAAGAACGCTTCGGTTATTCCCAATTCTGCAGCGATTTTTCTTTTTGAAAGTCCTGCTTCTAGTTTATCTCGAGCGATCTGAAGCATCTCACTAATTGGTTTTCGGCCGGTTGTCCTCTTATAAGTTCTAACAATAAATTAATAAGACAATAAAATAAAGTCATATTTTTTAATCAAAAAGTTAATAAAAAACGTATTTTGGACAAATATTGCGGATTAAAAATTAATAAAAAATATCAAAAGCTGATATCAGCGTGGCTCAACTATCATAAACTCAAATTTTATTTCCATGTTGTAATTCATAATTAATTTCAAATTTATTTTTACTCCAGAAATAAAATAAGTTTAATGAACATATAACACCCGTCAAATTATTTTGGGACAAAAATTCGCATTCGAAATCTTGCCCCACTGCATTGTGCGAACTTTTGCCCCCACAGCTACTTTTACATTGTTTAATCAATTCTGTTATCTGTGAGGAGAATTGAAAACTTCTATTAGCACTTTTGAATAGAAGAATTTCAGCTTTTTCAGACGACATATGAATTAAAATATTTACTGATCAATTTATAGGAATAATATTGATTCCTAAAAATGAGAATATTACATCAGAACTAACGAATTCAGTACTTACCGCACTGTACGATAACGAAACGAAGCACAGCTACACAATTCGACACTGGTGACTCTACCTTGATTGACAATTGACTGCCAATCACCATTGGCAACTGCCACAACTCAAACCATGAAATTCGTATGGTGCGAACTCTTACCCGCTGCGAACTTTTACCTACGCTTACTCTACAGTTTGGGGCTGTAATTATAGACACTTGAACTCTCTAATACATCTGACGCGAGGTACTCGAATCTCGCAGCGATTCTGCAATTGCAAACTCGGATACAAAGGTAGAGGAGGTTTAGACAGCTCAGATTAGTCGGAGCAAATGAGAGATTCGGGGCCGAGAAATTTCTTACGAGAATAAAGAACCGAGAAGCTTCTGGTACAAAGGGAGGCAAACAATGAGCAGGATGGTACTGGCAAATTCTTGGAGATTACACGGGTGTAATTAGAGGAGGGAATACGGAATCACGGTGATTCAAGGTGCACCGAATCCTCCATCGCTGGGGAGTATTAATAAGAGAAATTATCCGGGGCGAATGTTGATTTTAATCGGAACACTCGACTGACCCGGTCGTGTATCGAGTGCTCTTCAGCCGTTCAACGTCTAAGTACGACTTAACGCCGCCCGTTTCCGCCAGGAAATCTGGAGCAAGGAGCATTGTCTCCTCCTGTAAAATTGCGATCGTTAGCGCGTCTGCACCGGCGTCGCAGCAATTCCTGCCCCGGCATTCGGAAACGTATAATCAGAAAATTATGGCCTCTTCATCGGGCACGCCGTCCTCTTTGGGCCGCTTCCTTCGTTGATTGTTCCACGGCTTTGGCGAGCGGGAGGAGAAACGAGCACAATAACTCGGAAGCACAGTTAATACTTCGACGGTCTATACATATACAAGCCGTGGAAAGAAATTACAATGCGAGACTGTGTAATTTGTTTTCGCGATAACGCCCCGGCGCGATGGAGGGTGAGAAAAAAGCGCTACCCCTTTGTACGGGTATTTACCAGCTACGGGAGCGCTCCTACGCGTAACTGTTATTTCTCGGCGAGCGAGAGAAAGGAAAGGGAATTAGAGGCCGATCCAGGCGTATTGAAAGAGCTTTCGTTCTCGGGGCCTGGCAATAATTGCTCCACGGCGAAGCTCTTTCGAGTGTTAAACTTTTCATGCGGCACCGACGGTGAAAAGCAGAGCGGTGGCAAAATTGTGCAGAGGAAATATTTGTAAATGAACATTATTCCGTGGATTTACAAGGAAGTGTAAAATGGTTTCTAACAATCGGCAAATAATTTAATCGAAGATTTTCTTGAATTTATATTTCGCGTGGGTTTGAACGATCCCTGGGATAGTAATTGTGCGTCTCTAAGTAGCGTGGATCGGAAAATAATTAAATATGGGGTCCAGCAGGATTTCATTGGTATCGCCTGAACTCGATTTCCAGCATGAACGGAAACTTTGTCACCGTACAATGCCTCTCTGGGGATTGCACAGCTTCAATGGAAAACGTTTTTCTGTAATTCTAGGAGCAGAGGTTTCGGGTGACAAAGTAAAACGGAACACCGTGTAGGTCTGTGAATGACCATGGTCGCACTCGAACCTTGTTTCGTTCGATCCCCGGGCCGAAGTGCGTTCCGTTCGCGCCCGGCTATTCTTTTTCAAAGAGAAAATCGTCGGTCGCGTCGTTAAAACCGTAATGCGGTTATTCCCGGTGCGCCCGGGGTCGACGGTTTCGCAGTGGCTCGTAACGAAAAATATCCGTGGAACTTTTGGTTTGCAACCGGCGCCGCGGCGGTCGTTGAAATCTGGAATATCCCGGTTACCGGGATCGCGCGCGGATCAGCCCTGACGCGTAATGAAATCTATCGCAAAAATCGTAAAATCGGCACGAGAGTCGCCGACTTCTATGGTCGTGATTCGGTAGGAGGAGCGGGGCGACCGATAGTCACCCTACGTTTCGGTCAGCCAGCAAATTTCGCGTGAATAAATCAGGGGAAAGTTCGGTTCGATCCGAACGAGCGTCCGTGCTATCGCGTGGGTAGTAAACGCGCCTAAAGTCAGTCGCGTGAGCACGGCCTGCTCTCCCCTGTTTCGGCAAGCAGGCACGTTCGCAAGATTCGGAATATTTGATAATCGCCGGTGGAGCACGCATCGATCCCAGGGAATCGGAGGCACAAGGAATGGATTCAGTCCGTCGGATCCGTCCGTTAATTCGCACTATTATTCGCGCGAATCGGCCGGAAATCCTGCGCCTCTCCACGCAGGAAACTTTGTCAATTTGGCGGACCGATAGTTGCCGCTTTGAGTACGGGACGCGTGTAGACGTCGCGTCGCGCTGGACCAGGCATCGGCGAGGCTGTGCCAGCTATTTAAAGGGTGGCCTTAAACGACGCCACCACCCCGTCGACGTTTACCACCCTCTCCCTCTCTCTCTCTCTCTCTCCCGCTCTGTCTCTCGCGCTGTTCCTCTGTCTCTCCCCAGTCTGTCCGTCCGTTTCACCGTGAGCTTCGGCATCGAGATCAAACGTGCCGTTGGCTGAAGTTTCCCGCATGGCAACTCGTACGGAATTATTAGCTCGCTACGATATCGTATAACGTTCGAAACTCCGGGGCTAGTATCCGGCTGAAATGCCCCGATTGTCCGATGTACACAAGTGGTCGCGGCTCTACAACCACCGGCTGCACCGAGACCGAGTGACCGTTGGATGCCGTCGACTATTCCACGAAATTTATGCGCGCCACCGTGCAATTATCCGGCTGGAAGTGCACTTAACGACTTCGGCTTACGAATAAACTCTCGGTGGCTACGAATGCCCGCGGACTATCGCCTCCCCATACCGGGAACAAACGACATAGGTGCCTGTATTTATCCCCGTTTTCGTCGTAATGCACGGCTTTTAATCAGCCCCGCCTTCCTCCCCTCGATCGCCGTCACAATCGTCTTTTTACGCGGCCTAACGTGTTTCCGCTGAGGCTCCTTGATTATCCAGTCGCCGAGGTACCTGGTTATTCGCCTGTGCACTGCTGCGGCGCGGCAGGTTCAGATGCTTTGGTATCGCACTGATTCGCAGTGGAGCAAGGGTCATTGGGTTCACTGTGTCACCAGTGATCCCTGTATGTACTCCAGGTGGAAGTTTTAGGGCAGTTCGAATCCATTTGATCGTCTGCATTTTGACAATGATGATACCACCGAATATAAACTTTCCTCGTGGCGTGAGCGAGGAGGGAGTGGAGAAAACAGGATGAAAGGGTTTCGGGTGTATTCCCGTGAAAAACGTGTTCTGGACCGATCCATCGGTCGGCGGCAGAAAGTTCGGAGATTCCACAATAGAAACTTCTGCTACACAGAGGATGAGAAAAGGAGGGAAGAATCTCCGTGGGAAAAAAGTGAAAAATATGTTTTCGACGCTGACAAACTAAAAGGAGGCACGAAAGGAGGGCAGTTAGATAATTCTGTCAGGAAAAGTTGATATACCGAACTGTGTTAGATTTATCGATCCTCTTTGCAGCTGGGAGGAGTCTCGATAACGGCTGACTAAAGTTCGCGTTTCATACTCAACTTTTCTGTGCTTCGTAACCCTGTATCGAAGCTGCTGCGTGTGCCAATGAAACAGATAAAATTTCAAGTGAACATCGCGTGCTCTGACGAGTTAAATTCGATTGCAAGGATGGTGTCAGAATGAAACGTCGAACGTTCCATCGTTTCGAGTTAATGGAGCAATTCGTTCACGCGGTTTTCCCCTAATCCCGCGATCATATTTCATTAGCGCGACGCTTCGAACCGATCAAAGCTGAGACTTATTAAAACGCCAATAATAAAAGCTGCTAGGTATCGCTTGTCCGTTCGCGCTGTCCCCGCAGAGCCGTGTACGCGCGAGACCAGGGCGGGAGTATATCGCTGTCGCGCGGCGGTTTCCACATGAAACAAACCGCCAGCCTCAACGCTGGTCACCGTGTGATAGCCGCGCTAAACCACTGGGAGGAACTAGTTTCGAGACGAGCCACTGGAGATTTTTGTTTGACACTGTCCCGGACTTGAAATTAACTCGTGACACCGTGCAGTTAACGCGCCACTCTGTCCCTTCCAGCGAGCTGCACCCCCAATTTGGGAGGAAATGTCCTCAGGTACACGGTCGCGTAGTCTTTACCCTATCATGCCCCGCTACCTGGCACACAGCCCCCAGAATCCATACAGGGTGATTCTGGAGCTCCGCCGGACAATGGATGCCCCCAGGTACCCCGTGGCGAGGTCAAGCCCCCGCAGTGCCCCACCGAATTTTAGGGCTTTCGACCCTCGAAGGGGTTGGAGTGCCTATTAAGAAGTGAGAAATCTTCAACTTCCGCATTTCTCATCAGATCTTTGCGAAAACGACGCCAATCGATTCCTTATGTTTCGCCGATGAAACTGACCCCAAGAACGACGTAATTCGGAAAATAATTAAGGAAATTGCATGAAAAATTAATTTCCATAACCTCAAGCTAATTTCGTTAATAATAGTCCGATTTACATGAAATTTGGTATGATTTTCATCGGAAAAACATAAGGAATCCATCGGCATCACTTCCATATCGATACGATAAAGAGTAAAGAATTGTTTTATTCTGAAACAGGTATGAATCCTCGGTCGACCCCGGTAAATCGTGGTCTACCCCCCGCAGTCGAGGGTGAAAACGTGAAATATTCATTTCAGCGGATTGAAAAATTCTTTATTCTTTATCGTATCGAAATGGAAGTTACACCAATAGATTTATTATGTTTTTCTGATGAAAATCATACCAAATGTCATGTAAATCGGACTACTTTTACAGTAGGAATACAAATTGCTTGTGTAAAAGTAGTCCGATTTACATGATATCTGGTATGATTTTCATCAGAAAAACATAAGGAATCTATTGGTGTAACTTCCATTTCGATACGATAAAGAATAAAGAATTTTTTAATACGCTGAAATGAATATTTCACGTTTTCACCCTCGACTGCGGGGGGTAGACCACGATTTGCCGGGGTCGACCGAGGATTCATACCTGTTTCAGAATAAAATAATTCTTTACTCTTTATTGTATCGATATGGAAGTGATGCCGATGGATTCCTTATGTTTTTCCGATGAAAATCATACCAAATTTCATGTAAATCGGACTATTATTAACGAAATTAGCTTGAGGTTATGGAAATTAATTTTTCATGCAATTTCCTTAATTATTTTCCGAATTACGTCGTTCTTGGGGTCAGTTTCATCGGCGAAACATAAGGAATCGATTGGCGTCGTTTTCGCAAAGATCTGATGAGAAATGCGGAAGTTGAAGATTTCTCACTTCTTAATAGGCACTCCAACCCCTTCGAGGGTCGAAAGCCCTAAAATTCGGTGGGGCACTGCGGGGGCTTGACCTCGCCACGGGGTACCAGGACGCATCCATTGTCCGGCGGAGCTCCAGAATCACCCTGTTGTAGGAGCCGGAAAAAGGAAAGCCACTCGCCGGGACTCGAACCCGGGCCATCCGCGTGCTGGCCAGCCGCCTTACCGATTCCGCCACTGCGGCTTCCCCCGATCTCTTAGTCCCGAACTCCTACTTTAACAGACGCCACCTATGGGCCAATTCTCGCACCATTAGGCCGTCTTCCGAGCGCCTACACTGTAGAATATCACTCCCGCTGCCAACACTTCCCTCTCCTTCGTTCCGCTACTCGAGCATTGATTCGAAAATGGCAGGGGGCAAACAGCCACGCTCCTCGTTATCAAAGTCATCGACAAATTCCTTCTCCCCCGAGCCTAATATCCGACCGAGGTGGTGGCCGCCACCTATGTTCCCAATCCCTTTATTCCGCGCTCGAAGGTTCGACAGAAAATGGAGGAAATAAAAAGAGAAATCGATTTCCGAAAGGATCGATCGCCGATAAGCCGCATTCCCCGCGCGTCGCCCAGAATCTGGCCGCATTACTACGCGTACTTGGCGTAATTGTATCGCCTAGCCGGCCGGTCGTTATTGCTTTCCGATATTTCGCCCGGCGCGATCCGCGACCGCTTAGGGCGCGTTCACCCACACGCTCCGCCGCCGTGGGGGAGGACCAATGGGGCGGCCCTTGCAACCGCGCGGCTTCGTACAATTTCGATGCAGCCGGGGCGCTTATGCATTGCGGAGATTATTTGCTATTAAGCGACGGGCGTGAACCGTGAATCGGAATGCTTTTGATCGATTCACTCCATCGACGATTAACGTCTGATCTCGTGAGCGCACGCCGCGCTGGAATGCGTCTAGCCCCGTGTCTCGTTTGCGCGTCACCGTTTCCAATCCCTCTGCTCGCCTCTGTCTGCCTGTCCGTCTGCCCGTCCCTCTATCTGACTGACTGCCAGCACGAACGTCTATCCACGCCGGCGTCTCGGGGCCCACGCTCACCTGGCCGTATAGATGCGCAGGTGCGACCGCCCTGTCGTATACCTGTGACGCAACGGCGCGCGGCTCGGACAGCCGAATGTTCCTGACGGGAAGGCCATCCATTATTCATGCGCGATGACGCATTTGCCGCGGTGAAAACAAATTCGTTCGTTTACGAGGAACGGAAAAACTAGCGTGCTTAACGAGCACCGTTTTGTGCCACCGTTTCCCTTTCAATATTCATAACGACGCGCGGTCAGGAGCGCGCCAAGTCCGGCCACGCCTCCGCCCGTATCGTTTTAACTCGCGATACGCACGGAATCATTGAAACCCGCCGGTTAAAGTGCACTTGCGTTCGCGCGAACAGGAGGAACTGTCCATTCATGTATTCAGCGTCCCTATAGACCGCGAGGAGCGAGGAGATTCCGCTTGCACGAGAGATGACGCGGGTGCTCGCGAAGAATATGAACAGGGATCATCCCTTTTATTACGCTGTCGAGGTTTATGATTTTTATTGGAGTAGGGGTGACGTCTCACGGCCGAGTTTCATCTCGAATTTTTCGGGGGCTGAATGGTAGAACGGGAGCGTGCCGTGTCGTGTTTCAGACACCCTGCGGAGTCTTCTGACAGTCCCGCAATGTCAGACATCATCGAAGGCGTTATTGCGTCGCTGGTGAGTATATATCCTCATGGAGCGTGTGGGGTGGCCGGGAGCCCGACGGGGTGTACACAGCACAGGGGAAAATTAAAGGGAAAGGAAAAACGGTCTTAGGGAGCGGAGAAGAAAATACGGGGTATGTTTCTTGCCAGCAGAGAGGGCAAAGACCGCGTTGTTCGTCAGCCCGGAAGTCTAAACTGTTATGAAACAGTTTGGGAGAAAGCTTTTTTATCTCCGCGTCTTCCATGCACTCCTTTTTCGGGAGGTAATCGCTCTTCTTTCTTCCTACCCTCTTCCTTAATACCTTTTGGCTTTGTTCGCTCCACGTTAAGTGCAGTCTCGTGCTTATACAAACATTCCAATATCCCTGAAGCAATCGTTGCCTCTGCCCGCAGAAAATTGGTCGTTAACGAGTCTAAACACGATGCCACAGCTCGTCGAACCTTCGCAGAAAAATAAAATTGCATTCTCATAGAAGAAACTGGGGAATGCAAACGCGAGGCGCGCGAAACAACGGGGAGCGGCGCTTTGAAATATTCCAGAGCCTGTAAATTATTTTGCACAAGTATACGTTCGCGGTGCGAGGGCGTGCAGCTTTTCAGAAAGACATTTTCCAGAAACGTACGCTTCAAACGCGTATATCTTGTCCACCCTGTCACATTTCACACCGTCCGAGGACAGGCGAGCTGTTATTACGCGAACAAGTACTCGGCCGTCGAGCTACAAAAGGATGAAACAACATTCTACGGCGAAAGTTCAATATAAAACGTCACTTCACGCGTTACACGGGCGTTACGGTAGTCGTGCATTATTGTTCCTCGCTGCGTTTCTACCGGAAAGTCCACGAGCAGCGGATATGTTCACCAGGCAGCTACACCCACACACGTAAAAAGTTAAAACCAACGAGCCCGCTTTGAAAGGAAAATTTCCCCTGCTTTTCCTTCGACCAATCAACGGTGAAAACGGTCGCAATCAGCGTGATAACGTGGCAGAGATTGCAAGGCCTTCAAATTTGTCGATCGGAAATGGGAATGTGGGTGGAGCGGAATGGACACGCACGTTTACGGTAGCTCGTAATAGAGACGTTAACGGCGAGTTGAGGCCGCGTGCGTGCCTCGTTAATTCAGTACTTGATGCTTGTAGCGGGACCGACACCAGTCCATTCATTCGACAGAGTCCAGGGGATAAAAAATCGCCGCGGATAATCCGGCTGTGGAGCGTTTATACCGCGCGTGCTGGATCATCGGCGAGCGGGCAGTATGTGGGTCAGTTTTGAAAAGCTTCCCTGTCAACGCTCGTCTCCCTCGCGCTCCTTTGTTCCCCCCTATGTCAGCACGTAAACTCGCACGGCTGAAGTTCAACGTCCAGTCGGATGTTTTCCCAAGGAAGAATAACAGTCCCGCTTTCGCCGACGGAATCTCTTAGTCGAGCTATTCGATTTTTAGCCCCCGGTTCTATCGTCTCGTCGCTGTTTCGCTGATACGTTTCGCCCGGGGAACTCGAACATACCGCGATATGAATTTCCATTGCGTCTGGTCTCCCGTACCAGTTCTCGTCGCGTCTCAACAGATCGCGATCGTTCGCCCTCGAATCTGAGCACAGCATCCGTGCCAGTAACGCCCAAGTCACAGGGTTCAGATACCGTGGCAACGCATATCGTTAACGGATCGTACATCACCGCGGCCGTCCCAGCCCAATTATCGCGACCAGCGCCCAGCTTCGTATCATCGAAAGACGAGATATCGCGGCGGGTTTATGGGAGGCATTTGCATCGCGTTTCGCGGCAGAACAGGCGCGTAAATCTCGACACGCCTGGCTCCCGCGTGAACGTAAGAAATCGGCCGCCGAAGAAGTGGCGGGACAGGGGCTCGAGGGGGATAGGGAAGAAGGTACATAATGATTTATCCGAAACTGATTTCCCGCCTAAGCACGAGAGTAATTAACGATCGACCCTGGGGCCGGGATTTATCTTCCAACGCGCTCCTCCCCTGCCTCCTCCGCCATCGGCAGGAAATTTCGTGGCTGGTACACGCAGCTACGGGCATTCCGAGGTCGTTCGCTTGTTCGTCTGGAAAGGTCGAGGCGAGAGAACCCGTCCCCCGACCAGCAGGGGGAGAAACGAATTCGATAACGGTATCGATACGTAAATACTCGATAAGAACCGCGAAGGGGGACGGCATCTTGTAATTGCGGATTCGTGTCCCAACCCGGGGTAATGTTCTCGGGCCCAGCCGCTCGAATATTGCTCTCGCGAACCGAGCCTCGATCTAGAGGGTGATCCAATTACTTCTCAAACAAGCGCCAGTCGAAATGCCCCTCCACTCATTCGATCGTCTTTGAGAAACACGAGGCAACCCCCTCCAGACAACGAAAGATCGTATAACAAATCTTCTCGCTCCCCTCCGCGAGATTCCGTCGCGAATAACGAAATCTTCTCGGTTTGGCGAAAGTTTAATTCGCAGATTCACCTGATACCGTAGCGACGTTCACTGGAAGCCGATTCAAGGCTGGTGGAAATTGTAGGAGTGTCGTCTTTTATGTCGATCATGTTTTATGGAAGTTTCGTTTCAGGGAAGTTCCTGAAGCTGTCTCGCAATTTAATCAGCACGGTGCTGTTCGGTTCTGCTTCGTAGGTCTTATTAAAAAATCGTGCCTTGCAAGGAATATAGGCAGAGTTCCACTGCAGATATTCGTGAATTTGTCAGAGGCTACAGCCTTGTTTCGGAGAAGCTTAGAGAGTGTTTCGGGGCACCCTGTACGTGGACGCGAAAGAAATAAAGATAGCGCGTGGGTCGCTTTTAGGTGCATTCGTACGTTGCACCGCTGGTCCGTTCGCGCGTTATCTTAACGGATACTCGTATTGGAGTGTGAATATCTGTCCCGTACCGTGAGATTTAAACTTGTTCCCCACCGTTCCCCTATCGGGGAACATTCGTTGCGTTTCTTCGGCCAATGCGATACATAATACCGTGCGAGGACAGTATCCCGAAGGCGGTGTTCATTGGAGCCCCGGGCAATACCGAGTCGTACATTTCTCCGTAAATACCTTGTATAATTTTGCGAATTCATGCCTATACCGAATCGCGGATCTCAGTTACCTAAGCTTTCTCCAGATAGCTTATCCAGTATTTAGCCGTTGGCTGGCGACGAAATAAAAATATCTCGCGTTTGCATTTTGCGTGCGAAAGCGCGGCCAGTAAAGCTCTAATTATTTTTACCAAGACGTGCTGTGACAAAGTGTGCCGGCTCACGACCGCGCAATTAGGATCGCCGATAGCGCGTTAGCGACGTGCTTTTTAATTTATCAGCGAGCGGTGTTGTCGGGCGACGCGGCGTTTCAAGTCCGCTTTCCAAGTAAAGAACGGGAATAGAACGACGTTTTCCTTTTAAAAATTCGTGTCGATGCTCCGTAAGATAGACTCTTTTTTCCCATTCGGTGGTTACCTACTATCCCGCCCGTGCTCGCTCTCCGGAACGATTGCGCAGCAAAGTGCAAGGGGTCGCGAATTGAGTGGCGATTAAATTTGGCTCCGTTGCCGGAGGAACCCGATCTCGTTGTCCCCGTTGAAAATGTCGCGGTACCTGCCACTATCGGCTAAGTTAATATCCTAACAGCATTTCCAATTCGGTCGCCGATGGGTATAGACAACGCGGCTAAATTTACGACCATCCGAGCAGAGCACCGTGAAAGGCCAGAGAAGTCTTCGTCTGTTAAGAAATTTCGACGGTACAAGACACACTTTTAATAATTAATGAAAAAATTGCGCCATGAACGTTAATATATTTCGATTCTCCGGAACTTGGTCCGAAACTTCACTCGAGATCTACGGAACGACTTATACAGGCAGCCAGGCGAGCTGAATTTCTACATCTACTTCAAAATTTACGAATGAAACTTCTGTTGAACGATAACCAAAGTGAAGCTTGGAATCGATACGCACGATGCATTCTTTGTAGCAGGGTAATGACTTGGTCAACTACCTTCTTCTATTAAGCACCTCGCGTTTCTTGCGGGCTTATCGAAAAAGGGAGGATTTAAACCTGACTCCTCCGTTTCACGAGCAATCGTTTATGTACTCGATTTATTTGGAAGAAAGAAGCGTCTTCTTAACTCTCCAACGCCCAACCAACGTTCGTACCCGCATTGTAGTTTATTCCTGGTACGAAAACCCGGCCCTGTGCCAATGAATCGCGTTCTGACAACGTGTACCTTCAAATTTCCTGGTCGACGAGTTCATTATACAGACTCGAGCAATGTCAAGCTCTTGAATGGCATTAGTTTCTATGTTTATCCATCCCCTGTCCACGGTGTATCCGGTTGTCCCTCACCGTGCTTGACGGTCGCATTCGTCGTCTCTTTTCAGTCCAGGCGCCATGCAGATGAAATAGCGCGACGGGAAACGGCGTAGGGTTTGCATGTCCAAAGGCTTTCGAGGTATTTTCAATATCCGGCAACGGCCCCGGCGTTTCCGCTTTTGCACCCCTGCCGCGCGTATCACTCACCTTCGTGCCGAAAACCATTCCCCTTTCCGTCTTTCGCGGAGGCCAAGGGTGGCCCTGCTGATGCGCGCCGAGATACCGTCAACGTTCGCCCTTCTATACAGATGAATCTCGCGGTGCATGGGCTTCCGAGGCGGGGGCAGTGGTGTTTGCGCCGACGCCCATATATCCATGGGAACGAGCACGACGGAAAGGGAGAAACTGTGTGATCTTAATTAAGTAACCGAAAGTAAAGATGAATTCAGCTTCATCGGAACCATTAAGATTCAGGGTGAAAGGTCCCTTTAATTACAAAGGAATCGATGCCCGCGAGCCCCATGATTTAACCAACGACACCTATTCCGTATCAACACCAATAATCTCGCGGCGCGATGCAGCCGCGGAACTCAAACGCGAGATAGAACGGTGGTATTAATTCCCGCTTTAAGGTATCGCCAGTGAGAGCGGCGCGTTCGCCCGGCCCCTTGGTAATTCCATTCTCTACGGCGCGCTTGCGAGCTTAGCTGATCGTGCCGGCCAACGGCGGAAATTCAATTTCTGATCGACGAACGATCTTTCCTCGGCGCGCGAACAGATTTCCAGCGTTGTCGACGGGGCCGCTATAAATCCTGCTGACGATTTCTGCCGCTGATTCCAGCGAAATTGCACGGGTCGCGGGCGATCGGGGGTCGGAAGCGACACAGTCTCGCTGGAGGGCTTTTGCGAGAGCTATTGACGCTTTCTATCCTTCTCGCTGATAGTAGCCGTTGGCGATTTTAACGTAGCGAGCATTATTGCGCACCTCATTACCGAATTGGCCAATCTCACAAAGGGCCCCGTGGATTTATCTAACGCGGGCGCCGGATCGGAAAGGGTGCCGGTCCGGGCTGACGGTCGTAGGCGACGATGCAGAAAGGCGACGAGCTAAACCGGCTGTTGCCGCGACGTATTATGACGTCGTCAAATCCATCAAACGCTGGAACGCTTCAAAGCTACCATTAAGCTGGGAGTCGTCAGAGGGTACGGGGGTAGGGGAACGGAAAAGCCTCGGGCTCTGACAAAAGCCGCGTTGTTGGCTCCCCGAAAAAGCTCTGATTCGACAGTCGTTTGCTCTTTATCTCCGATCCCCTTCCTCTCTCTCTCTCTCCCTCTCCTTCCCTCTTTCACTCTGTCTGCTCCCTATCCCATCTTCCTCTGAACCTTCCTCTCTGTCGCTCCCTGTGGCGGACTAATCGGAGAATTGGCAAACTATTGCGTAAAGAGCTCGGTCATACGCGCGGTAACGAGGAACCCCGTTTATAACGAGCTAATTAAAAGCCGGCGCTAATTGTCCGAACTGTTTGCCTACTGATCACAGCGGTCACTATAATCCTGGCTGCTTCTGGGATTAGCTGTGCCCAGTCTCCTCTCTCCTCCCTGCCCGTTCCTTTTTCACCTGCCTAGAGTGCTTGCCGTACCCACCACGATTATATCTCAACCCCCTCGATCCTTTCGTCCCGCGCACGAAAATGGTCATAAACTACTCCGCTACCCTTCGCCTTTTCTCGCCCTTGAAAACCCCCGTCTACCAGCCCCGTATCATCGCCCGCAACCCCCGCGTAAGCCTGATTTCCGGTTTTGCTACCATGTCGCATGCGTGGCCGCTTAGGCCGACGGACCAGCGGCGCGTGGTCGGTGGCCGGGGCTGCGCAATTAGTAATTGTAATAGGTGATTTCCACGGGCGCGCGAGTCGGGCGCGGCTGATTACTTACCATTAATATTGCATTTGCGAATTAATTAACGACAGAGCCCACTGTCGGGTCTGGTATTGTAACGCGACGGAAAGGGTGACTGCGGAGGGGCAGGGGGTGGGTGGCGGCTGGTAGAAGGCTCGACAGTAGGGTGGACCTTATTTTCCGACTTTCAAATTTTTTTCGGGACACCCCCCAGTATTGTGCCACTGGGTGAAAAAATAATGTGTGTAAAATTTGAAATCGATCGGACAACGGGAAGACGTGCCTCATCGCAGTTGAAGTTTTTTTATTTTTGAAACTCGTTTTTCTCCATTGTAGTATATCGTTAATATACATTTTTATATATCGTTGAATTTGTCTTTTTACGCTCTGTAACAATATAGAATCAAAGTATAAGGTCACTTAAAAGAAAACATCATGTCCTTGAAATCTCAAAATTTGACCTTCAGAAAAAACTTTTTTCTTTGGCATTATATTTATCTTGCCAAACAGTACAACTTTTGTCTAAGAAATTTTTTCATATTTTTATAAATAACAGATTTTAAAATTTTAATGAGGTAACTGATACTTTCATCAAGATTGCATTGTTTCTAATTATTTAATATTATTTTTAGTTTATACGCGCGGAGTAGATTGTGTAAATGGTCATGAAAATTTTGTAAATGCAGTTGTATTTGCATCAGGTAGGTAGTTCGAACCTCTAAGAATCCGTTAGTTTTCGACTTGCTCTGAACAGAAGATCCAGAACCGAAGGTTTAGGAAGGGTCAGGCCTTTGGAATAAAAAACTGAATTTCATAGTGTAAGGAATGTGGGATTTCGACTGTCTTTCGATGTATTTCCAAGCGGTCATTTAGCCGTCGTCGTGGAGGGTCTTGGAAAAGAAAAAGCGTGAGCGGCACTTGGGGGTGTCATATACCCTTTCGGGGACTGCGACAGGGCCCAAGGAAGGGAGGCTCGAGGCGACTGCGTTGCCGAGGCTCGTTGCTTTTTCGTGAAATACAATCAATTTACAATTAATAATTATTTTCCTCGGTGGGACTCCACCAAAAAATATAAGTTTTCGAGCCTCAGGAGCTTTCCACCACGATCGATGAATGGCAAAAGCTTTATATTGCTTGAAAATATACTTATTTAAACATCAATTTTCAATAACTGTGGAAGAAGAAACTGGAATTCGTGATATACATATGCATCTTTCTCGCCACTTTTTATATAAAACCGTGGATTCGAGCTACAATGACAGCGGAAGCTCCACGACAAGACTTAGAGTTTTTGCAAAAACTCTATACGTACCGCAAAATCGATGAAAAAATAAGCCTTATAGCTGTAAAAAAAATGTGCAACCATTTATGGTATTTATCAACAGAAACGAGAGCGTTAGCATTTTTTGATAAAGCTGTGGGAAAGAAGATAAAATTGCGAATGGTGGAAGCGCTTAATACTGAAGTCGACGAATCGTGCAAAAAATTTACAATTAATCCAAATGATGTAGGAAACTATATTGAAAGAGGAATTGAACATTTTCTTTGTCAAGGTTCAAACATTTTTTCGAACGATTCTCAATTCCCATTGAATTTTTAAAAAAGGATCTTAATGTATGGAATATGAGATCGATTTTCTATACGGATTGAACATCGTTCAAGGATTAAAAGTTGTTAATGACACTGCTAAGCGTGGTGTTAAACTTATGCAGGAATACAATCAGTTATTGGTCAAAAACGAGGAGGAAAAACAATATATATTACAAATTGTTTCCGAACATAGAAAACAGTTTCCGGATGTAACAAAACAGTCACTATTAAAAGAAATATAAGATATTTACTCGAAAATAATACTTTCATTTTTTATTCCTCCAAATATATCTTTTCAGTTCTGAAACTACTTTCTTGTATTATGTATTACATTATAAGTATATTATAGTATACATATTATATTATATTGGGAATTGTTTAAAGAGAAAAATTGAAGTATCTTCATTTGCGAATATATAAAAAAATTTCTTAGACAAAAGTTGTACTGTTTGGCAAGATAAAAATAATGCCAAAGAAAAAAGTTTTTTCTGAAGGTCAATTTTTGAGATTTCAAGGTCATGATGTTTTTTTTTTATGTGACTTTATACTTTGATTCTATATTGTTACAGAGCGTAAAAAGACAAATTCAACGATATATAAAAATGTATATTAACGATATACTACAATGGAGAAAAACGAGTTTCAAAAATAATAAAACTTCAACTGCGACGAGGCACGTCTTCCCGTTGTCCAATCGATTTCAAATTTTACACACATTATTTTTTCACCCAGTGGCACAATACTGGGGGGTGTCCCCGCCAAAAATTTAAAAATTATTTTTCGACAAGAGTAACTAAGGTCCACCCTACTCGACAGCCCCCGTGTCCGGGGTGGCTGGCTCGCCGCTAGCCTCTCAGTCGCGCGGAGGCACGCATCGACGTGTCTAAAATCAATCGTGGAACCACCCACGGCGATTCGATGCTAGCTCGCGCGTGCTGTGACACATGCGTGAAGGCACGTGCGATAACCGATTGCGGCTTCCTCTTTCGCCTCGCCCTCACCCCCGCCGCATCGCCCGGCCCCACGGCCCGGTCCCGACGGTGTCTCCGCTTCAAGAGAATCTGACGGATAGATACGCAAATTGGCTCCATTTGGCGCAATGACAATCGGCGAAGGTTGCGGGCTACAATCTGTTTTCGAGGACCAATAGACGTTCGTTGATATATGAGGTTTGATGAGCACGTACCGTCCACGGGCTGATAAATCAACGTTTCGGCGTTGCTCGTGACGTCGCGACGTTACGGTCGATAGATGGAATCAATTGGCCGCCCAAGGTCGTTTCTCTGATTGTGACTCACGCCACCCACGAATGGTACTTTCGCGTCGGTTTCGGTGAGCCTGTTTTGGAGGGGGGAGTGTGGGTTTCGCAGATACGTCCGAGGAAGTGGGACGAATGAAGGAACCTCGTTCTTTCTAAGTTTCTATATCTAGGGCAGGGTGCACGAGTTTACCGAGTTCTCTGAAAGTTTGACGGTTCGGCGAAATATTCAGCCTGAGGATATCGACATACAGCTGGTATCACGTGTAATAGATGCGCCGACACGCGAATGACTTTTTCCGTTTGCACTAGAAACATGTCCGACAATTGAGCAAACAATGACACGGTGGATTTATGGCGATTGAACGGGAGTTTACGACACGTCGCATACGCGTACCCGGCCACGGCAGCGCGTATTCACGCGTGCATTGTGCGCTGTACCATTCCCCTCCCCGCGAGCCGCGCCACGGGGGCGCTGCAATTGCACGAGAACCTAGCCGATAGGTACGCAAATTAATTCGGTTTAGTCAAATGATAATCGGCATGCTCCGAAGGTCGCGGTATACAATATGCTTCGAACGATCTCCGGACGTTCATCAGTATGCGGCACAGCGTGATTACCATGATTGGTTTCTGTCCGCGCTATTTAATAATACCGCGTCTGGTTTTTCTCTCGAATTTCTGAGTGGACGCGAACCGGAGGGACGTACAAAGTGGTGTGTCGTTAAATGGACGACGCGCAAAGGAGCTGGGGCGACTTCAAAGGAAAAAACTAGATTGGGAGAGGGAGAGGGTTATTCATAGTTCTGAATTACACCCTTAAGCGGGTGGCGCAATTTCTCTGGCGATGACAGGCTGTAACACTTGCCCGAGATGACAGCCTTTGATTCTAGTTACGCGGCGGCGGGCTCCGGCCTTCGAACTGCCATCGCCCCTAAAACCCCCTGTAAACAGCGTCGTCCGCCTCGCCGGGGGTTGCAACACCCACGGTTCTCTACGAAATCAGTTGACTCTATTGTGCGTAGCCTTTGTATCGGGCAGCTGAAGTAGCGGCTTTGACGGTGTCCCACACCTTGTGTACGGTGCCGGACACAGCAGGTGCGTTAACGCTTTACGAGTTACCTCGGCGTTGTTATCGATTTAGTCTCGCCTCCTCTTTACATTTATTCGCCGCTAGCAGCGTCCCCGTTCGACCGTAAACTCGGAAATCAAAGGCCAAAGAAGCGGTGGAGCCGAACTTCGCCAGCAGATTGAAATTCAAATTGAATCGTGAAGAAGTCCCGGAATCCGATCGCAAAGGCGATCCCGATGGCAAGTGGCGAGGGGTAGAGTTTAATTGCGAGACAACGACGACAGGGGGAATATTTAATTTAATTACGAGACACCGAGACCCCCGCGCGGTTAATTATTTCCCAACCACCCGTAGCTTTCGCGAGCATTCTGAAAACCGATACCCACGCGTATAAATTGAAGGCGCGATCCGGCCTGTTCGGTATCCATCCGGCAAAAGTGCGGACGCTCGTCTTTCCAGGAGGTTCCGCCTCGCATAACCGGCCTTAATCGGACACCCGTAGTGATTACAAACGAGTATCCCCGCGTCCATCCGCGGGCCGGATTTCTTTCGTCCCCGAGGACTCCCATAAATTTATCCTTCCGTCGCACGAATTAATACCTCGCTGCTGCCACGGTCAAAAATCTAATGAGAAATCGTCCGACGAGCCCGTGAATGATGGCAGCGAATACTATCTTGCTATTTCGCATCGCGCGCCGTGCCGGCCAGCGTTTCTCCGATCGTTCACGCTTGCTGCTCGCTAGACTAACAGAACGGATGCTTGCGTAGGTACGTATGTGCATGCGTAAAGGGTGTGCCAAAGTAATGGAATAAATCGGGACACGAATCATTCTTCAAATCAGGAGGAAGTCGAAAATTCTTCATCGTCTTGTGAGAAAAAATTTAGAAACACAACATGCATCAGAGTGCGTTTGTAGTTGAGAAACTTTGCTGGAGCATATCCACAAATATGCAAGATTTTTTCCGACCCCTCGTCATTATTTACGACGTTCATCGTAATTGTAAAATAAACCCTCATCCCGTCGAAGCAGTCGAGGTCGATTCTACCTCGAGGCCTCGAGAACGCCCCCGTGATCTCGATGTTCCGATGAAACATCAAACCGATGTTCCAGTACCGTCTCGTATTGCCTGAATTTTTTTAAGCCAAGAGTTTTCTTTAATTGAAACGCACCCACACAGATTCAATCATTCTTCATGTCACGTACGTCTTTTTGCTGAAGGTCTGACCTCGAGGTAACTACGCGTTCTTAATGTCGTAAAACCCAGTTAAGGGTTGAATTTCCTAGTGAAATCGTAAATTTAAGAGCGCAGGAGGTAGGAATGAAAGTGTAGGAGATAGGATTCCTTCGTCTTTTATGATCGTATCTGTTGAGCCTCGAGGAGGGCCTTATACTCTAACCCGCCAAGGAATAAGATGGTTCCTCGGCTAACAATTCACGGGCACTGAGAATTTACGCAGTTTGACGTTCCGTTTGAGTTTCCAACGACCATGAGACACGATTCAGCCACCAACCCCGACGATGTTTCCCCCAAGGAAGTCAAAGCAAGAAGGGTTGTATAATACATTCACGAACCGCTCGTTTTGTGTATGTCAGATAATGATGCACTCACTGTGCCACGGGAAATGGCATGTCTTATCTGAGTGGCTCGATGTCATTGGACCAAAGGAGACCTTGCTAACTAGAATATCTTTCAGTCCTACCCCCTCATTTTACTCGTGCGTATGCCTGTATAAGATCGCGTTTGTACATTTATGACAACACTCGAGTCATGGTACACAATCGCAAGGAAGTTAATTCGAAAAAGCTACTGGAAGATCACCGAGTACATGGGTTCGTTAATTAAACGACGGTTAATGCTTTATACTTTATAGTAGCTCGAATTTCCGTAGAATTATAATACACGAGAAAGTTCTCTCCGCGATTCGTTGCGTAGGCGGGCTGGTGCGCTACTAAAAACCAGTGGAATTTTCAGCCTGCAGTATGTGGGAAAAAGTGTTCAACGCTCGGGAGATGTTTAAGGATTGAAATTTAATTAAACGAGTACCGAAACTAACTATATTTCCATGTAATTTCTCCTCTCATCGTATAATGCCCTCGATGGAACTCGATAACCATGAACGTGCGCTTAATTTGACCGAACGCACATTGATCTTCGCAGCTCGCGATTTTTACCAAGCATTACCAAAGACTTGTTCGATTAGTCTTTTATTTATTTATACGTTTTACGCATTATTGAAGGAATACGTGTATTATTTGTCGTGCGCCAACCTAGTAACACGGAGAGCGCTGCGATTGCTGTTTGTTGCACATTTGTCACTGGGAAGCAGCATAGCGAGAGAAAAATCATGAATATTTTATCCCCGCTTATTGCCAGAGTTTTTATGAGTTCGTTAAGCTGCCAAACGAGGAACGCGGCGCGACGTTTTGTAATATCAAAGCGAGAGGAAAAAGCGAAAGCTGTGACGTGCATCCTGGCAAAGAGTAATTCGCGCGCGATTTTCAGCGAAAATTCGCGGATGTTTAACGTGCAATTCATTGCCCTGCTCGCCGGGTGGGTACAAAGGCGCGGTGTCGTTCCAACGGAATGTAATGACGGTGCAAAGTGGAACAAACCCATCGGTCAGAATGTAAGAAAATGCATTCCCGCGTTGTCACAACCTGCAATCGCACCTGCAGCACGAGTATGACGGACGCGCATCATTAGACAAACGAGTATGCTATAGCGAAGCTTGAATGGAATAACGATAGCGCTTCGAATAGTGACGAATGAGGTACGTCAGAAAGAAGATCGATGCGACATCATTTGTCGCGCTTTACCAAGATTAATAGACGCGGCAGTAGATCAGCCGATTAGCCTAGAAATTAAGGCAGTGTCCTAGCGTAATAGATGACTGCCTCGTGGAACTGTAACCCAAGAATTCAGGACTTTACCTGTGCAAGCCTGCTATCAACAGAAACAACTATCTTCGCGTTTCTAGGAGTTCGAATCAGGAATTAGACCAACACGCTGGATTAGGACTCGGTGGCATGGAGTTAAGGTAATCTAAAATGACGCAGCGTTCGCAGAGCAGGTTCCGTGGTATTCTAAGTTGGAAAGAAAGCAAGTGGGTCTAGGTTGACACATCGCGCCAGCAAAGAACAACGAATTGCTGGAAACGCTGAAAACGCTGGAAACGATAATTCACGAATTCCACGAGAAGTAGGTGCGAACAGAGAGCCTCGTGAAAACAAAATGGAGGGCAAAGGCCGGGTGCCTCGCGTGTACGTGGAAATGGAAAAAAATTGCTAAAGTCTGGTGCGTGTTTAGGTACGGTGGGGGCCGGTTCTCCCTAATACCGAGCGTGGACCGCGTTTCGTGTCGCCGCGACGACCGCCTGAAATATGCGTCCGGGCGCGGACGGGCCTCGGGGACGACGCCGAGACATAATTGCAAATGTAATTCATAAAAAGCACGCGGCGGAATACTGGCCGCCAGAGAGCGAAGTGAGAGAGGGAGAGAGCTATTGTTCCGTTACGCCTCTTATTTTCGACTCGACCCAGCCGCGCCGTGGCTTTCCGCGTATGCTACTCGACTCTTTTTCAGTTACACGAACGCCCGCCAGTCCGTGCTCAAAAGGTGTAATACAGCTCTTTCGTGCCACCGCAATCCTCGCCGAGGGGGGTTGATCTTCGTCTTGGTCGCGAGCCGCCCGCTCGCCTCCTCCTCGTCCGAGCGATATTTACTTGCGCGAGATACAGCGACGCACGCGTGCAATCGAGTTGGCAGATCGTGGCGAAGAACGGTCAGGCGGAGGGAAAAAGGGACGCAGAGAGAAATTGCAGGGTCAGGGAAGAAGTTAATACCTTTACAATCCGCTTGGGAATTTTTGTCTCGGACAATTTATTAGCGAAATTAGGGAAATTAGCGGCTACCGGGGGCTCCCTTCACGGGCAGACTTATATTTCATCCGTGGCTCGCTCTTCCTTCCCTTTTTCTTCCTTTGATTTTAATTTCCGCGTGTTGAGGGGGGACGCGCGCTGCGGTGGGATTACTCTACAAATCCCATAGAAATTTATAGAAGGAACTCGCTGGTTAAGCATCTCCCTCTGCTCTACCACTTAAAGTCGTGGGAAAACAAGAATTGGGGAATTTGAGCCGCTTTGATGAAGCATTTGTAGAATGTTTAGCGGTCGTTCTCGTCGAGCCGCAGGATCATATGGTAGGAGACAAAGGGAGTTTTACAATCCCATTGTTATTTAGGAGTTTTCGAGTCGCAATCAGCGTGGGTGCTCGATCGAAGAGATTTGCAAGACTGGCGGGTTCTCTGGAGCGAGGGAGCGCATCCCGGCGCAGCATACTCGGCGCGTAATAATAATCCAGCTTGCTCAGCTCGTCGGGAAGGCAAACACTCGGCCGCGCTAGTCAAAGATTAATCCTTTGGATCTGGAGAACGATCTGACACGGCTGCAGCGGCGCGGCAAGGCAAATACGGGCCCGATGTGTATCGAAAAGACCGAAATAACGCCAAGACTGTGCCTCGACCATTTGCCCGAGCTCTCGGCTGGCCGTCAAATATTTGCCGATTATTTCGAGGCCGAGTTGTATATACACGGCGTGGAAAACCGATGCTCGCTGGAGAGCACGTAAATACGTCGAACCGCTAGGATATACACGCAAGTATTCCGATCACGCCCCTAGCGGCCGCGAGGAAGCCCGTGTGGAGCGAAACGTCTGGTATCTGGCCGCATGATTTAATAATTTTCATTCAACGCTGCTGTTCAATAGTTGGATTAAATATCGACGGCCCCGATACTCTCGATTCCAGGGGATTATTCCACGAACCTCTACCACCTTCCTCCGAAATTCGAGGTCGAGAAATTTCAATCTCGGCTTCGCTCAATTTAGGTTCAACTTGTCCACAGGGGTGGTCGTCGGATTTATAAATGGATCGTTTTTCAAATCGACGTTTCACATTCGGAATGCGTGTAAACGATGGCTGGGAACGTAAAGGGATTCGCAGTCGCACTGACACCTGTACCACGTAAATCGCAATGACACCTGCACCGCGTATATCTTGCGACTATAATCATATTTATCATCTTTCCGATTGAAAATTCGTGCGTTCGGCTCTGGTTGGGTGACACGTACAGATCGCTGGCTTGCAGAGTAATCGGCAACATTTTGAATACGCGCGCATTCAGCATCCGCCGGATCGAGTATTAAGTCTAGGTTTATTCGCCGTATATTCAAGCAATCCAAAATATTTACCTGCATTTCCAATTTCTATTCTATTGGACGTTGGATGCTGCTGGACCTAAGTCCTTTTATTTCACCTAACGTTTCGCCGTGTTTGAAACAAGCGGCCCCGTTTAGCCATCAATCTGTCGCGAGCGTCGGGCGAGTCAAAGAGATTTTACGCGCTAGGCGCAAAGCTGTACAGGAACCGTTCTACCGAATAACTCTGGACGATTCGGTTTTTTTTCAAGGACACTGGAAGCTCTCGTGAACGGTTCTATCGTCTTTGAAATGGACCCGTGTGTGAATCGAACTTTAATTGCTTGATGTTCCCGTCCGATCGTTCGGCGTTGTATTTGATGGACGGCAGATTGAAACGGACAGATGGGGGGGACTCAAGAGCTGAGAGCCAATAAAAGTCCGTGGAAGTACACACTTAAAAATAGAAGACGTTACTTTTAATTCTATTTTTTACCCTGTAAATTCTATGTCACAAGCGGAGGATTAAACGTGTCACGGTCAATTGACTTCCAGTAGCGAGGGAATTTTAGCGAAGACTCTGCAGACTCGACGATTCAAACTTCCCGCATTTTAAATCTAATATCGGAGGATGGCAATCGTGTACCCTTATTAGTATCATCGCACTCCATATATTATCTACTACAAGTCACAGTTTGGTAGAATCACAGATAATCGATTCCCACTTGGATCCGCACATATCCCTGGAACACGCGTTCCGTTTCTTCCCTTGCTCATCCCTTCTCGAATGAATTCACCAAACGGGAAGCGTGCACGGCGGACAGGCAGAGGCCGGCGCAGCCGAAATGGAAATAAAAGTGGAGGAAGGAAAAGGGAGAAAAAAGACCAGGAGAGGTGCATCAGCATTGTGGCAACTCGGTCCAGTCATTGACAAACGGACCACCGCCGCCACCGTTGTATCCTCGCGTTTCGCCATACGAGAAGCATGGTAACTACCTTTTGGCGGCCTCATGTTATTTCAATACGCATCGCATCATGGTAATGGAAAAATGCCGGTCGTAAGAATCATCCAGCGTGAGCGAAACCCGCGAAGCCCCTCTCTCTCTCTCTCCCGTTTATATTCAAGCCATTCCCTGCCACGCTTCCAGTCTTCCTCGCGTTATTTCTTTCGCAAATAGATTAATACTAATTGCTTTCGGTCCACGTACACCTAACCCAGCCCTCGCCGAGGAAGCGTTCGCGACAAGCAGACACGTATTCAGGACCGATTTCACGCGTACCAAACGAACAGGCACGTTCCCCGGGTCAGGAAAACTGGCGTGACGCAAAATGTTCATCATTCCCGACGCACCGAAGGGAAAGAAATGTGGGCGGCATCTTCCTTTCGGAGGACCGTTTGCATTAAACTTGAATGGGAATTGCGGCGATGCCTCTCGTCTTGGTCGTGCCTCCTCTCGCTCCTGCGTCGCAGCTTCCCTTCCTCTTGAACAAGTCACCAGTTTTCGCTGTTTGTTATCCCGCTAGAGCTCTCCTTATTTCCCGGGATCTCTTCTCCACTTACTTCCGCCTCGCGCCGAGCTTGATGACGGCCCCGCCTCGCGTCCACCACTTATTTGCCACTTTGAAGCGGCAGCGTACTCGTCCAGTTTCAAAGCTGCCCTTTGCCTTAACTGCTTCAAAGTGTCTCATCTATTTCTTGGAGCACAAGGTGTTTTCCCTTGACACACCCAGCTCGGCATAATTACGATAACTTTCGCTATTCACGATTGGCAGATGGATCGCAGGTAGCGGAAACGCGGTTCCGAGAAGGCGTGGAAAAGGCGTGGACCACGGGAACGTACGTAGACCGAAAGCAAACTAAAAAGGCACCGGAACACGCCACCGTCCAGGCGGGCGAGGTTCATCTGTATTCAAAGGGGCATAATTTTTCGTGGCGTCCGAGCCGGCGAAATGAGCTGGACCATTAATTAGAGGCCCGCAAGACGGGGGGAGAGGAGCGTAACGCGAGCGGGGAGGTTTCGGGAGCGAGGATCGAGGAAGAGGGGTGTGTATCGGCGGGGTACGAACGGCGGAGTAATGGGGGCGAGTCGTCAGTGCCAGCAGCATATTCCGCTAAATCAAAAGCAGCCCCCGCACTATTCCTCATACTGGAAGGTGGAGGGAAGAGCCCAAGCCTGCACGGCACTCGGATGCTGCGAGACTGTTTGGAGGGGATCAGGGGTGGATTGGGGGTGGCCGCTGGGAAGGGGTAAACGAGGGAGGCGATGATTTAACCAGCGGGATAGCCTACGTGGACAGGTGACCCGCAAGTTCCACGCAGACTGTCCTGCGTCCGTCAACCAGCCTTGATTTAGGGCGGACGACAGCGAGGATGGTCCTGGCGAGTAAACCTGCCCCCGGTCGGCCGAGAGAGAGCAGATCGTACAGCATCCATCCCGCATATCTTTTAAACTGGATGGCCGCGATATGAGCCGGTGGTGACGAGTGCCCCCGTCGACCGGACGAGTCGGCGAAACATCAGATCATTCCGGCGAGGTAAATGCGATCGTTATCCCATCACGGGCCACTTTCCATCCGGTAGTTAGGAGGAGTTGGTCCATCGGTGTTACCCTACCTGTAATAATATGTAGTAATATCGGAGTTATTATTCAGACACGAGCGTTTCCTCGATTATGCGCATACTATTTGAATAGTAACGACGGAAGAATAGTGGATCCCGATTAGTTACGGTGCGCACGGTGCTTACGGGTCCGCTCGCGTGTGTCGTTCGATCCCGTCCGGTCAGCGGTCCCGTTCCTTCGATTTATCGTCGATTTCGCCCACGAGGGAGCAGGAATTTTCATAAGAAAACCTCGCCCGGCCCACGCGTCGCTGGAATGCGCCCCGTTTAATCATGACGGACGAAAAACAAGGAGAGATCGCTGATTCGCCGGCGTGCGTGGTAGTCGGTGCAAGGTTTGTCGAATAATTATCGGGCCCCCGGAGTACCGTGACCCGAGTGCTCGTTGCTTTCGAAAATTTGATTAAATTCCGTTCGCCCCAATGGCCGCGGGGGGTGGTCGGTTCTTGCGAAGGGAGGCATCGTGTTTGCATAAAATATTCTTCCTGAGGGAAAAAGAGGAAGTGAACGAGACGTAGGTTCCACCTCCGGCCTGATTCGGCCGCGGAGCCCCGTGATTCACGGTTTTGCGTGTCGAGGAGATCGTCGATAACCTTCTCGCTCGCTTCGAGGCAGGTCCATGATTATGCTTCCAGGAAATCTTCATTCAACCGTCAAAATTCGTGCGATTGCGCGTCGCAGGATACAGCAAGCCGGACCAGCGTCTTTCATCTGAAATCCTGCTCGATACGTATGACTTTCTCGTTATCGAATTATCCATTACACGATCCCAGTGTCGTGCGAAAATAGTGGAAGTTGCTATCTGACGATGTAAAGGGACTTCTTTCCCAGGGGTGGATCATGACGACGGATTCGAAGGACTCGGGAAATTCGTAGCGTCGGGGCGATTAACGATTCGCGCGAGCAAGAGGCGAAGTTAATTACCGTCTGGCCGGTAAGGGGCTCGCCATGAACAAGCGTCGCTAAGGGAAATAAAGTGGCGACTGTAAAACCGATGCCGGGGGGCTGGCTGCGCCGTGCGCGATATAGGCGCCGGCTATGTACATATTAATTCTGATCGCCCAATGGAAGGCGTTCGGTACACGAACGAGAAAAACAGGGGAGAGGGACAGCGGGGACGAGACAGGACCAGGGAAAAGATAGACACCGAGAGGAAGAGGGATCGTGGAACCGCGGTGCAGACGCGATGAACGAACGGGAGGGAGAGCGAGAGAGAAAGGAGCAGGCACCGCGGAAAAGGGAGAGACGAGTGCATCGTAGCAGGCATTAATGAGCGCTCTAATTAAAACACCGGCTAATGAGAATATATTAGAACGATGTTGCCTGTTTTGCACGCACGTGGGCTTCATGGGCTCGCTGTCTTCCGCGCGCGCACACGAGGCTACCCCTCGGCCCCCGTGCTGCACGTTCCGCGGTGCGCTCGGACAGGTCGCGTTGGATCGATACGCGTCCTCGATGGAGGAAATCAACTCGCCTCCGATGTCGTAATGATTTTTATCGTGTCACTGGTGTAGCGCTGCTTAATGAGGAACTTCCTTGACAATAGCGCTCCGGGCCGGAACGCAGATCGAACCACTCTCAAGTGGAAGAACAGATTTCGAATGGAGCGGCTGAATGAGATACGATCGAGGAAGCGAGACAAGCGGAGGCCGCGAGCGAGGAGTATTTTACTTCTACTGCTTGTTCCCGAAGTGATCGTTCGTCAATGACGTTTGCCTGTAACGTCGCGTAGCCGGACTATCGTTCCTCGTTATTCTCGCGGCGATCCTGTCAGTCAGCTAATTTGTCGGGGCCCGCCCAATTGCCAGCGATAGTATGGGTGGCATCGCCCGTCGGCATAAACTACAATCTAATATTCGCGTGACCGCGGATCAAGATAATTAGGACACAGTGTAATCGGGGCGCGTGTCCCGGATGGCGAAGTACGCTCGCTACGTGGCAATCATTTCAATGATTCAGGAAGTATCGGTGGCCGGTCCTCGTCGCGTGTCCCGGATTCTAAAGCATGGTCACGCGTGCAAGTGGCCTGCACGGGCACTGTGCTAATAATAAAACATCGGGGAACGAGATCCGGCTGCTTAAGCTACCCCGGGAAATATTAAATTCGCCGCTGTAAAATTGTTTTCCACGATTTCATTCCGCGGGTACGTGTTACTCGCCGCGACGCGCCACTGTTTACGCGACCACTGCGAAATTATAAAGAATTTTATGCAAGGGATGCACGGCCAGACGAGAGAAGCGGATATCGCTGTCTGCTTTCCAACGGGCTTCTTTTTATTTTCTTCCCGGGGGGAATCTTTTCATAATGAAGTCACGGAGGATGCGAGTCTCAGTCGGTTTCACGGCTCGTACAAAATACCAGACGGTCCGGTGTCCCCGCTGTTCAGCGTCCCGTCGACAATTCCAACGCTTTGGCTGCGCGAGCCACGGCTCGTAAACAATACAAAGTGCTCGCGGCAAACAAATATAGCTTTGCGTTTTACGGGCGACGCCGTTTTATTGCCCCTACGGAAAGTCGCTTTATCGGACGAATATTGTTTTCTTTTTTCACCCCGCCTTGTCGCGTTCAGGGCGCACGCTTTGCCTGCTGAGAGGCGATGGAAGTTGCGCCGCGCCGCGCCGTCCACGGGGAAACGGAACGTCCGCGGTCAGACGTCCCGTACAGCTCGTTGAATCGCCGACACGCTCGATATTGTTGCGCGTCTTTCTCGCGCGGGGTTGCAATCGTTATCGCGGCGATCCCTCGGACCTCCCCAATCGTGTTTCGTTCGCGCTAATAACGATAACTTTACCACTTGCCGCGATCGCTTCTATACAACTGCCAGCCGTGGCTGTGTTCCTTTCTGCCCCCGAGCAGTTCCAATTACGATTAAACGCAACAATGTTTTACGACGCAGACGTTAACCTACACCCCCCCCCCCTCACCCCGTGGTGTTCAGTGGGGATACTCGTAGGATAATCGTCGGGGGGAAAAATTCCGACGAGATATAAACGTAAATTGTCGTCGATCGTCCGCGCGATGATCGTGCCTGCTCCTTTATCCCGCGGATCTCCCATTCCTTACCAACGGCGAACCGTTCAATTTATCCATCGGCGAACTCGGCCATCCAGGGGCTACGACGTAGAAAAGGAATTTAGCGAATCGAAGAGACAGCCGAGCCTTGTCTATCGGCAGTAATCCCAATTACAGCGACATCCAGCGGACCCAAGTCCCCGAGATCGCAGGTGGGGTCGAAGTTTCGGTTCCTTTGAAAGGATCGCTCCTGCCTCTTCATTCCTGCCAGGAGGTTTTCTTTCTTTGTAGCTACTTCCCTGTCGGATGTGTACGCTTTCTGGCGTCCAAAGGAGTCGGACTCACGGGGTGAACGCGTCGCCAGCAGGGACAAAGACATTTCCAAAGCTGTCTCTTAAGAACGACACCGGGGAAGACGGACTGGGGGGGGGGGGGGATTTAATTAACTGGATATCTGTCTCGTCGCTTGTAATCTCCGTCATCAAAGATGTCTGGCTACATACACGCTGCCGCGTCGATGCGTTCGCTTCCCGGGAACGATTCCAGGATGTCGCAATAATAAACCGTGTCTCGCGAACCGGCGAGGAATACAGCTCATTAACGAGGGTACCTACATTTGCCTACATTTTACGAGACGCAGCGATACAGCTTGCTCGGAGGAAGATGCCGTAAAGGTCAAAAGATACGCGATTACAGACTCGGGGATATCTGTCTCCTAGGCAACGCAGACGTCAAAGACACCGAATTCACCCAGGAGATAAGTAGAAAAAGCAATGTTGTTGCGATTACCATCATATCGTCTTCAGCACTAAATGGAATGCACATGGTGGAATATCAATATTCCTTCCCCTTTCACCCTGAAAGTATAATACATAGCTGGAAGCGAATTTAAATATATATAAGTTTGTGGAAAACTTTGGCGGGGCGGATAGACTTCCTTCGGAGAAGTTCGCTCCGCTCCCGGGGAAAGTCTACGAAGGCCTCGCACTTCGTCCCAGGTATCGATCAAGTGATCGTAAATTTCCACCGATGGGGACGTCGATTTGCCCCACGTACACGGGAACGAATACGTGATACGTAACGCGTCGGTGTCGCGCTTGTCTCGAAGGGCAGCAAGAAGAGCTCGTAAAAGAGAAACGCCGGCATGTAGGACAAGCAAATAAAAAGCTCCCAATGACGCCATCCGCAACCCCCTTTACGGCAGTATATCCCGCACGTTCGACCCTCCGTCTTCGTTTTCCCACTTTTTCCCGCGCCTCCCGCTCCGTAACCTTCTTGCAACTGTTACTTCCCGCGTCCGCGCCGCTTCTTGCCGCGATCTTCCTCGCCGCCGCGCCGCGCCGCTGACTCCCTATCGCGCTTTGAGCCCCGAGATTACAGCAACTTCTTAAGAGATTGGAGAGTCCCGCGACTCACCCGTTTTGTCGATCGAACTCGTTACCGCGACTCCATCTCGTCCTTTACTTTTATCGCTATTCGCCTTGAAATAGAGGCATCCACGTTTCCAAGGGTAGAAAGGGTTCGTGCATCGAACTCGAGCGCGGAATCAACCGACCACTCGAAGACGGGTCGCTTCCAAGCAGATGGAATCCAAGTAAATACCTGTCAGTCTGTCGTCTCCTCTGTTCTTACCTCGTTTCAACTCTTACTCCTGGGATCGCGACTCAACGACGCACTCATAACCTCCACGCGGCATCAAAGCCCTCGATACGATCCCGGAGCTCTTTGAAACAGACCCTCGGCAACCTTCTTCCGGTAACTCGCTCCGCCAAAACTTGTCATCTTCATTCCCGCATTGTTCGCCGAGCTATGACCTCGGCGAAACTTCTCAACGCGTGGATTCACCCATCATCGAGATCCTGGAACCTATACAATCGGGAAACCAATACCGACTTCGGTTTGTATTCGATCCTCCAGTTACGTCGCATTCGGTGGAACCTCCATCCATGAAGTTTCCTGGTCGATCGTGGGGAATATGTGTTCCCAAATATCCATCTACTCTTTGTACGCGGGGAACTCCTTTTTCCGGTAAAATCCGCCAAGCGAAGGGTCCTTTGAGGACCACCGGGGCCGTCTTAATCGCGAGACAATCCGTCAAAGCTTCTTGATAACAGAAACCGTATCTTAGTGGGTACCTACCTTCGAGAGCTCGCTGCTGGCCGATACTCCGAAAGGGATGGTATTCGAAGGGTCGATCAAGTGGTCGAACGTCGGTTGGTTTGAAAGGGCCGAGGGAGATGGAAGTTATTCTGGATGTAGGACACCTTGTGTTCAAACATGGTCGAATCGGTTAACGCAATCGAACGAGCAAACGCGCTACTTACAACTTTATCCGCCACGTTTTATCCTGGACCCTTGGACACGGGACTGGGACAGAGTGATAAAGAGCGAAGGGGAGAGAGGAAGCAGATGCCCGCAGTGAAGCCCGGTGGCGTGGATGTGGACGGTGGAAGAGGGAGGAGTGTGAACGCGCGCGGGTCTGCCATCCGGAAGCACACCGATGCGCCTCCTCACACTTTTCGTTTCCTCTTGTAGCTCGCAGGAAATTACCAGCAGGGTAACTTTTGATTCGATGGCAAAGGGTGTGCGCTCGATCGTGGCAACCTTTTCTTTTCCGTCGTTTTTCGGGGAGGGGGGACAGTTTACACGCGACGCTTTGGTCGCGTTAATCGACTGACCTGGTTCGACGGTGAATAATTTCTCACTCCCGAGCGATGCTCGCTGCTGGTTAATTTATTAACAATGGCTTTCTTCGAATGCCTGCATTCCCCGCCTGGTGTTCAGCGTGTACGTGACGTGAAAAGAGATTGCTCGCGATTGTTTCTTCGCTCTTCTTTCCTTCGCTCCGGGCGATTCTCTGGAACGTCGTCGAGCGCGCTTGCCCGAAGAGCGATACTCGCGCTTCGAGAACACCTTGTAGACGTCCACACCATGGCGGCCATCGCAACGCGCGCGAACTGTTGACACCCCATACGGTGGGTGATGCATCGCCCCGATACGTCGATACTAATTATTTGCAGATAAAACTCATTACTCAAGCTTGATTAATGATGGATCAGGGGTCGGACCGCGGAGTTCCGTAGTCTCGATGGACGGTCGGGTTAGTGTGTGCGGTGAAAATGATCGAGATATCGAAGAAAACATTCATCACTTGGAGCGGAGTCGCTGATCAACTACTTATGAATCCTTCGAACCAATACATTATCTTACACTTTTCCAAGTAGTGAGAAATTATCCACACATCTTAACCTCTTATTCTACGACCAATACCTTAATCCTGAAAAAGATTTGCTCGTGAAACCATAAAATCATCCCCTATCGATCTTAAACGTCAAAGACACACCAAAGCAGGTTCCAAATGCTCGATACACGATGTGTGTCGTTTTGCGGCGCAAACGGCCGCGGTCATTTTCAAGACGGTCCAAGGTGCCAGGGAAACGGGAGCGACAAACCGTAAGGGATGAAACGCGGCAGCGATTCCGCGTATCGACGCAGTGCATATATCGCGGTTAAACAATCGCTCGGCTTAGCGGGCCACGTATGCGGGACTGGGTTACGGAAGAGTAATACGCTGCGTCCCGTAATCCCGGAACAAACTGTGGCAATAATTTTAAATCAAACGCGAGAACCGCGGGAATAATTTATCGCCGGGTTGCCGGTCTGCGGTGCGCGCTAATCAGACTCCCCGACCGGAACACCGTGTACAGGAAGCCGGACGTTTTTAAACGTTCAGGGCAAATTTCATTAACGCCGCCCGCATAGCTTGCTCCATAAAAATTACCAGGCTCCGTGTAATAAACTAATTTACACGAGCATACGCGTAATTACGTATTCCCCGTGGCAAGAGCCCCGCGCGGAATTCTTGGCTACTCGAGCCACCGTTCGCCGACGCTTCTCGCGGAATAGAAACTGGGAAATTGGAGGAATCTGTCGGTCGATAAATTCCATTTAGCGGGGATTACCAATGATGCGCGAATAATTCGACGACGGTCGGAGGAGGCTTGGATTATCGTAGGGCTTTTCGGTGAAAAAGGACCGATCAGGTTTTTTGTTAGCAGAAGTCGGTGTGTAGGTGTACTGCGACAAGGTTACTGCATCACTATAGGGGACGAGAGTGGGAAAATATTACGCATCAAGAGTGTCTCGTTCGTTTGTCGAATTTAACGCACGGGTAAGCGTAAATTAATGAAAGGGATGTCACGATTATTTCTGTTCGAGTAGAGTTATCTGTGTGTGCATGCACTCGAACGGAAAGAGTTGGAAGTCTCCTTGAAAGCAATCGTAGCCACGAATTCAATACTCGTGGAGCGGTGGCACTCGAGCACCCCGATACAGTTACGTTTCTGCGCGGGAAGTGCTACGCGCCCGGTGTAGTCCTATTTTCGCGAAGCATGAAGAATAATCGCGATACGTGAGAATGTCTCGAGTGTGCATCCGAGCCGCCTTATTAATTTTCTCCGATTCTATACTCGAGTGGGTATAGAATCGACTCTGATAGTAGACGAAACGTGTAGCGATGGGCTTCCATTCGACATTAAAAAACTGGAGCGACAGAAGGAGTTATTTCTGCGACGGGGCAAAAGACCTCTGTCAATAGTCAACATCCGTCGCGGAGGGATAGCATCGTGTCCGCGTTTCCTGGCGCTGGGAAAATATTTCCAGGATAAACTTAATCGATCGCCGATAAATGGCACGCGAAACAAACAGCTGGACGCCGCGAAAGGAAGAATTCCACACCTGCGGACGGCCGAAAGGGCCATCTCATGATGCCGGGCGATAAATATTTACCTTGGGCTTACACTGAAAGTGCGTCGCGCTGGCGAGGCAAGCGAAGTCGACCCGCTAAGAAAACGCCTCCTCCGTGGATTGTTGTCGCGAAAGGGTGGCGCGGAAAAGCGGAGGAAAGTCTTCTCCGCGACGTGGTAATTGTTTTCGTAGCTAATTGTTTAAAAGCTTGGCAAACCCGCGAGGAATTACGCGGCGGCAGGGCTGGGGACAATCCCCCAGTCAATATTGAATTATGAATTTATTAGCTCCCTCTTTCGGTCCCCGCCGACAGGGGGTGAAGGAGGTCGGAGGTCCTCTTTTCAGCGACGATCCAGAGGTGGGCGCGCGGGCGAAGGAAGCAATGGAGAATGCCAAGGACTTCCTGCATTCTCCACGGGATCCTCGTCGTGTGTAGACTGTAATTTTATCGAACCAGCACTGGCGACGCTTTCGACGATTGGTTAAATCGCCCCTCTTCCCTCCACTCATCTTCCTCTCGTCCTTTTTTCCCTCAGCTGGTCGTTTTGTCTTCGTCGCCACCCCGATCGGCTTCCTTCTACTTCTTCTTCCCGGCGATAAACCCTTCGTGGCCCGTTCCTAAGTTCAAAGCCCCCATATCGAGCGGTCCTCGTAGCCAGCTTCGCGCGCTTCTCGGTGAACCTCTTTTCTGTTTTCTCCTCTGCTGCTCACTCGTTCGTCAACGCTGCCGCCGGAATCTCCGCTGGCGAAGGGATTCCAAATTTCCTTGATTACGTGCCCCGATTCTTAGATACGTTCCGAAGCCAATCATACGCTGTTCGTTTTTGTCGAAATTGGAGGAATGCCCACGCTGATCAACGTTTTAAAATTAACTGCAGGCTGATCGAGCGCGTTTAACGGCCCTCACGGAAGATTTCACTCGCACCTTTTGTTCCGCTGCACGGGAAAACTCATCACCGTCCCTGAAGGGACGGAGGAGCGCTCGCAATTTTTTCCGGTTCGAGAAAGAAGTGGCAGAGACAGAGCTGGGGGCTCCGGATGCTCGGGCAACTGGTAGACGGCGACGGGGATGGCGAACGAATCTCCATTTTTATTTGCATCGGACGATTTGCGATTCGATTTAAGCCCCCTCGAATGCGCCCGCTGGCTCGGCTATGTAGGTTCTACCTCGTACATCGCGATTCACGTTTATTCCTCAGGTGAATCGAATTACCGGCAAGCCCGACGGCTCGTCAAATTTGGGTCATTGCGTACATCCGGATCCACTGTGTGAAACGACTGTGAAACTTACATCCAGCAATCCCGCCTGACCGAGCCCCGTCGACAAGTAACTGAAATACGAACGATTTTTCCCTCGTCCCGGCTGATCTCCCGCTCGATTGTAATTACCAGTTGGAAGAGTTTTCGACCGTCCGTGCTCGGGGCCCGTTTAAATGGACGGCCGGGATAAGGTATTCGATCGTGATTCAAACGCGGCGGTATCCCCGGCGAATAGAATGGAACGGATATCGAATTATGTGTACCAGGACCGTTGTGCAGGAGTTGAGAGCGGGACAGATGAGATCGGGCCTCGACGAAGGGAGACGAGGAAGCGAAGATCGTGCGAACAACGAAGACAGACCATGACGGATGGACGTCTCGCAGGCTCCCGTGCCCATTATGTAAATTTCATTAGAGCTTTTGTGCCACGCCAGGCTCTCGTGGCTCCGAGTATCCCGGGTCACGTTATTAGCATCGAGACTTTTTCTCGCGGCCGGTTTACCAGTCATCCCCGTTACGCCCGTTATTAAGACGTCCCCTGATGGAAGCTGGACGAGGATCGGCTCGATCGACGGGGGCTCCATGTATCCCGGGAAAAACTGGATTACGTTTTTCAGCTAGAAGCGCCGCGATTGAAATTTATTTAACGAAGTGGGACACTGTGCGGGAGACACGTTACCGCGCCGAAAGCGTCCTCTTGTATTTAACGATCTGCGCGTAGATCTAGGAAAATTCAACTTGACGCTCTCTTGGATTATGCACCTGTGGCAATGCAGATTTAAGTAGGGGCATTATTGCCATGGGATCTCAGCGCGTTATTTTTGCACGCTTGCAAGCGGCCGCTCGGTTCGCGAGACCTGGTTTACCTGGTGTTTTTCATATGGAAATTCGAAATTCGTGGGAATCGCAGAGGGGGAATGAAGTGGCGCGGACGTTTATTCACTCGAGCTGAGATATTGAGTTTTTAACGAGACAACACCGCGTCGGAAAACTTTACGACCAAATGGCAGCGGATGTTTCAGTGCACGCCCGGGGCGCGTGATATCCTGACGGCGGAGCGGGGGCACTGAAATGTGAGTCCACCGCCATCGAGATTAGGTATATGACGGCAGGAAAATCTAGGTACTGGATTTCCTTCTCCCGTTCTCCCCGCGGGGCTCGGCATAACAGTAAACTGACTGGAATCTTTGTCCGCCATCCCAGGGGATAAGATTCCGTGGCAAAGGCAGAGCGCGCGGCCGGCGCGGCCTTCTGTTGACCTCGCAAATACCGATACTCTCGAGAGATCAGCCTTGTCAGGCTTATGGTTTTGCGGACACGTCCGCCGCCGAGGTGTCCGCCGATAATAAATGCCATTGCATACTATTTCGCGCCGTGGAATTTTATTTGCATCGCCCCTGGGGTCTGGATAGCGCGAAACCTGCCACTGTGCGAGGCGTTCCATTCGAGAGCTGCGAAACTGCACGGAGAAAGGGAATCACGAGGCCAATAGAAAATTTAAGACCCGATGACGAAGGTCCGGTTGCGAAAGCGTTGTGAAATATAGTCTCTCCAGGCCGCCCTTAATATTTTCCGCCAGGGGAAAGTTTACCAACATCGTTAGGACTCGGATGCCAGCTGCAGGCTCGCGATATTTCAACGCGGAATCATACATTTTGCGCCGCCGTGCGCGAAGTTCGGTGGTGCCCCTCGTGGAATAAGGTCCACGACGACCACCGGCGTGTATGAATAAATTCATGGCGAAGGAGTTTGCCCCGGCTGGCCACGGGGAAAGAGGAGCCCGGTCGACGGAGAACGCTGGACTAATCCAAAACAATGGAATGCGCCAGCCGGGCTCAGCGAATTAATCTTTTACGTTGCCGGATGCACAATAGGCCAACGACGTTACATGATAATTACGCGCGGGATTCGTTATTGTGCGGAATTTCAGCGGGCGAACGTTTCGAAAACTGCTCCTTCGGACGCACGCCTTCTTTCGGTGGCCAATGACCGCTGCCAACAACAGGCAACTTTTAATCCTGACTACCGGCTCCCTCCCCCCCCCCCGGGCGCTCAATTTCAACACGCGCGAGCGTAGTAAATATTTCGAACGTTATTTCGAGAGCTGATTCTCTTGAATGCGGCGGTAAAAATATTTAATATCATCCGGAATTAAATCGTCTGTATTCCTACGGGAATTCATCCGCGTTCGAACTTTCCGGGGAGAAATTGTTTGCAATTCATTTGTTTGCTTCGCGTTTCAGTCTCAGCCGTTATTTCGCTCGTTGCGAACGCGGGGAGTTATTCTCTGCGCGAAGCTCCTCCGAGCGGTGTTGGTTCGTATAATTGCTCGAAACGGAGTTGCGATGCTTTCGAGAACGCGAGATACTCTTTAATTGCGTACGTCGAACCCCCTAGCACCGGGTAGCCATACTGAATGCCTAGCCCTTGCGCTCGGGCAAGTCCGCCCTTGAAGCCCTTTAACACTTTTACGATTTCCAGCGTATTGAAACCGCGGAGTAGCGCGGCCGGTGATTATCGATAGTCTTCCCCCATCGTATCTTCCGTCCTCTATCATCGAAGGACACTTTAATTATGTACGGTCCCCCGTGCTCCTTTTCTTTCGCGATCAACGTGAAAGGCAAGATTTTTCCTAGCGTCTACAACAGGTTCCCCGCCGCATGCATTAAAGAACCAGTTTCAACGAGGCATCGACGAACGCGATTTGACAAACAATCGAAGGGTGTGGTGAGAAAAGGTGCGTATCCGATTTTTGAACGAGGAATGTCTGCAATTACAAATCGAGAAAAAAGTTCCCACAGTTTCCATGCAATACGATCGACGCAGCTTCAGACACGACCTGAAGATGCTTAATCCATTCGCCGATCACAAAGCGGATCGAATCGAAGTGTATAAATTATTTAGACGCCACCGCATTCGTTCCATCTTTTTATTCGCTTTACGTGTACATATTCATCCTTTTTCGACGTTCGCGCGTGAAAAGCTTTAACGTGCCCCATACAATTTTCTCAGAGCATTCGATGAAAAGACGGGACGGAAACTAGAGATCAAGGAGGATTCGTTCGCGACATCGCGAAGGAGTAGCGGCGCGGCGGCCGCCGGAAGGCCAGTCCCATAAGCAAGACGGCTGAAACGGAATGTCAGGTCATTCCTCGTCGGTATCAGAAGGATGTTAGTCACAAAGCTCGGCCCTTCCCTCCTCGGGACTGGCTCTCCCGCGACCGTCAGAAGGCACCTCTGGATCGATCTACTCTAAATGACACGATTCCCGCCCGAGATAAGAGTGGTCCACTTTGAGCGTCGTTCAGGGAAGTTCGCCAAACAGTGGGGCGAGCACGCGCATCTAAAGGCCACGACAGGCATTTAAACCGAGCGATAAGCTTTCACCTTTCATCCCCCGGAGCGGAAATTGGACTGGAGTAAGCGACCGCGCGTCATCAAAGTTAGCCGTTCGATCGATCGGATATCCTGTCGCGATAACGTCGATAAGGCACTCGTTTCGCGTGCCAAACTAATAATTCTACCCCGAAAAATTACTCCCGATGTTCCAACTAATCCCCCTCGACTGAGTTTCAGAGCTCGGCCCTCGCGACTCTCCCTTTCCCGCCCTTTTTACTTCGCGCGAATGTATTAAACGCGATATCCAATCGAGCTTAAAAATTGTCTTTGATGCACGAAACAAGAAAATGATTTTCGTGGCGAATTGCGGCCACGGTTATATAGAACCATGTGTGCACGACCGCGCTCGTTGTTGCTGATGGTTAAGATCCTCTTTCATCTTCGGAGTTCCCTTGTGAAGAGTTTACAGCGATATGGGTCTCGGTGCGCTTTTAGCCGTATTACTTCCGTCGGAATTGCTGCTTCCAGTATAAACTTTATTACATCTTATCGCCGTATCTTGTGACTCCTGCCGAGGAAAGTTATTTGGATTCTGTTGTACGGTTTACGTGGTGCCTTCCCTGCCGGAGATATACGGCTGTCTTTCGGTGAACCAGGCGATCTATTGGATTGTAAATCGTGTCAGAGACGTCACGGATGTTTCTCTATTTCGATTTTATATTCTAGAGGCGGAAGAAATTCTGTCGAAACAATAGTCGAAAATAACTACTCTCTATATTATAATCTCGCGACGGTCCGCGCGTGGGTTACGCGCAATTTGCGGGATTCGACGGGTGCCGATTGAAAGCGACGAATCGATCGCGCGCCCATTAAAATGAACGGGCACGCAAGAAACGTTAAATTCAATCCCCCCCCCCGGCGAAAAAGTGGTATTTTCCCGAATCGGTGATCCACTGTCCCTCGAATAAATAATATTACAGGGGGCGTCGCGAACGTTTACGCGCTTTCAGTCCCGTCGGAATTATTCGGCGGCATCTGGGACTACAACGATAATTACATTCGCGAGACGAGAAAGTTCGCTCTTTACCGAAAAATCTGCGCGGATATTTATGGACTGAATTACGAAGTGCACGGCGGTAAATCATGAGGCTCCGGTCCGCCGAGGGAGGATAGTTTAATTTACGAGAAAATCCCTTTCGATGATCGTTGAATATTTCATACACTTTTTCGATCTTCGTGCTATCTTTACCATATTGTGTGCAGTTGGTTTCCTTTTTGCGCGGAGTCGAATTAAAACGGGTCAGACTTTACGTCAGCCTGTACGGCGCTCCTGTAAAAATGGATCGATTGAATTTCAAATCGCCTCCCGCTGTGGCACGTCGTGTCGGCCGTTTGATCTGATATTAAAAAGTAGCCGCCGTTACTTGGATGTAGATCATTGCGCAATAATTGTTCGAGCCCCGTGTGACGACAGACCAAAATTTCCTGCCTACGAAATTTGTCCTCGCTCATCGGACACCAACGAACCCGTTCGAATGCGAACTGGGGCACAGAGTGTGAATTAAACAATAAAAACGGGAACGAATGAAAATGACCGGGCGAGCTAAAATGAATTTCATTCTACATGGATTTAACTCCCGAATAACGGTGAACTTTGATATCAGATGCTGCGGAATGTCAGTCTTTCGGGATTCCGGGGATTCTCCGTAAAAGTTGATCCGTGAGAAATGGAGATTTCACGGTGACAGTAATAATAAAAATCAACTGGAATCGTATGAAATCCTGAAGAGGTGCTTGGCCCTATCGGTATCTTTATCTTCTCGCCAGGAATCGAGGGAGGAAAGTCATGGTGCGAGGCGCGAGAGGAAGACGGCTTCCTCTCTTCGAGTAAACGTTCCAGCTAATGCGGCAATGAATTCGTATTTGTCCAGGGCGTTGGTGTCTGGAAGTGAAACGGAAGAATAAAAAAAAAACGGGGGAAAAGGGGGAGCGAGTTGGAGAAATTCACGTGCAAACGAGGCGTGTACCTTAACTCGCTTAATTTTATCCAACGGAGAACGAGAACCCCTCCTCGTCAACGAGCGTTTCCAGACGCGGTATATTGTCATGTCGCGAGAAATTTCAATCTCGATCTTTTTTAGAAATTTTAGGAACGATGAAAATCATGACTGAGAACTTGACTGTACTGTTGCTGTATTTAAGCTCAATGATAATGTTTTTAAAGTCGCGAGCATTAACGATTGTAGTCGTATCGATTTTTACTTATTCAAGCAACGATACAACTGATTTCGCGACAGTGTTTTGTCGTATTTGCTTCGCAGTTCGGCATACCCGAGGCTTTTTGCAACGAAAAGAATCATCGCGTGGAATTCTTTACGAGTCGTAAAACCGGTTACAATGTACACAATCCTTGTAGACGACACGCTCGTGGAATTTCCAGCATGACGTTTGAAACGAGCGTGAGAACTGCAATACAAATTCGCGGTGCAGACCCTCGTTAGCTCACAAGTTTGTACGTACACATAATCAGGCACTTTTTATCTTTTGTTTCAGGTAAGTACCAATTACACCTGCTTGGACACTCGACTAATGTGGAAGAAGAATGGGGGTATCTACGGTAAGATCTAATGAGCAATATTTCATGTCGCGAAAACGAATTTCTAATATCTGAGAAATTACTCTAGACAGTTCGTCTGTCGCTTACCATCTGTATCTACTTCGCGAACCATTTACTAGGAAAAGGGGATTCGACTACCTAATTGTGCGGCTACTTTGCAATATGTAGTTTCATCCATTACGAGCAATTGAACATCTGCAATTTCAATGAAACTCTTTCGCTTTCATATCTATCGAGTCATCTAACGATTAAAAAACCCTGCTCTCATTGTGGTCCGATTTTCTCAAAAATTTCACATGTGCCAACTTATTCACTGCAAGCCACGCACAGACACATTAATTTCGCCTTTTTCCTCGTTGCCTGATCCACCGACCCCCGCCCGTGGGTGGAGTGGACCAGAGAGACCGGTGGAAATTTATACCGAAATAATAGGTCGAATAAATTGCACTCTTAATTGTAATTCTAAAGCTCTGGCCATGGGGCGCGGTCCACGCGTGATACATTTTTAATACTGCAGGACATTAATCTCGCATCAAAGCGTTATACGCAAAAAGGGAGTGTTCAGGCGTCCGTTAGGCACGGAATTACCTGGCGCGTAACGATCCTCTGTTCAATTTTTCACTATCCTAACTAACAACGTTTTCTTGATAAAGAGAATTGCAAATTTCCCAGGTCCCAGACTGTGCCAACGAAGCAATGAAAGTATTTCTCCCCCTCCGCCCTCCCCCTGGAAAGTTCTGTTACTTTCAAGGTGCATGAATTGATGATCGATTGGGTCGACCGATGGCCATCTCGGTTGGGCCGAGCTTACAAGGTATGGGAGGTCCCTCCAGACGCGTGCAGAGGTGTATAAGCGCAATATGGAAGGGACGTAAGAATAAAGATATAAGCCTACACCGAGGAGGAAGCATTACCAGCGCGGATAAATATGTATGCGCGCGGGGTAGGATTGGAATTGGCAGGGGAGGGTGAAAGGGACGCCCCGCCGGTAGATAAAGGGCGGCCGAGAAGTAAGAATTCGATTATCTCGGCGGATGCTCGAACTTCTCTCGGATTTCCTGGCGCGGATAATGGAGCACTCTTTGAAGAAAGCTTTCGCGCGCGCTCGCGTGGAGGAGAAGATACCCTCCTCCGTTGTTTTCCATCTTTCTCCCTTTTCTTCGTGCCCGATCCCGCCTGCCTTTCCGCGTGCACGCCCCCTTCCTCGCGCCGTCGAGCGAGAATTCAAAGCCTCTCGTGGACGAAGAAGAGAGAGAAATAACCGGGGACTACTGCCTTCCAAGGACCAGGCAGCCGATCCCCGTTCAAGACAGAGAGCACGGTGCCAAAAGGGACGAACAATACCAGGAATTTCGGTGGACGAAGCCCAGGTTTGGGGGAGGTGGAGCTCGAGGGATGCGCCACTAAACACGAGATAAAGAGACCGAAATTTCAGGGTGGAACGCCAGACAGCCGCGCCGTGGCTTTTGGCTCGCGAGGTCGACTTTTTTCAACCGCTTTCAGACTCTGTCGTCTTCACTTCGAGTGCCATTTTCGGTACTTCGCCGTATTTAGGAGCCGCGACTTCATTCCTTCCCTGCCCTCCCCTCGAATTTACAACGTATTCAACGCAACCGTGAGAATCGTTCGTGCCCCCCTACCGTTTCCTGCCCGCAACGAATTCTGTCGTCGCTGATGCCTCAATCTGAGGCAGAGCGCGATGAAGATTCCCGCGGACCGATCGTTAATTTCATACACGTCCATTAACTGATTTGTTCTCCCGTTTTTCGCGGAGCTTCTTGCGGGGAAGTTTCCCCAGCGGAGCGCATATACGGGAGGAGAGGCGACAGCTTTTTCGTTCCGCCTCGTAAGTCTCGCGGTGTCCGGGACGAGGCTCATCCATCATTTCGTGCCTTTTTGTCAGGGTTCGGCAGACTGATGGAGGAAGTCTTAATCCATATCTGGTGAGAGGGGTATCGTTCATTCGTCGAGGAGATGTTTTGCGGCCCACGGTGTCTCCGGCTTTTTCTGGCCAACTGCATTTCGGGCTGACTTGATGCCCGTGTTAGGCACGAGGGGGCCGCGCGCGAGCGTAATAGAGCCCGCGCCGCCAATTAATTAATCTTGCTCAGACGTAAGGAGGAAAAAATAACTACCAGGGATATAATTAATGGAGGAAACTTTGTTTTGTCGCAATTAAGTGGCCGAAAAGGGTTGTCGATTAATCTAGATAGGATACTCCATCGAAATCCCCTTCTTCCCTTAACACTCGTTCAATTGTACCGTTCAAGAACTGCGATCTCCCGCGTCGCAAAAATTCCTCCCCGCCCCTCTCTCTCTCACTCTGTACATACTGCGAAAAGTGCACCGTAATTACCCCAAGTCCGCATCCACCGTTGTATTATTTGTCGTAAACACGTGGCCCCCCTGGGGCACCGCGCAGCACGGGTCCTTCTCGCATTTACTCGTACATTAATTACTGGAAGGGGCTGAAGGCAGGTGTAATAACGAGTGGTGGGTGCTCCTAAATTCGGGGCGCGGGTCGCTAGGCAGATGGAAAGGTAGTCGACTCGCCCCGTCTCTCCCTTCTCCCTCCCTCTGTTCGCCCATTTCTCGCGTGCATGCTCGCAAGCACACACGAGATTCGACGAGGCGGGAGGGGGGGGGGGGGGGGAGACTGTACGTAGGTGGCACTACATTGTTGGCTTAGCTGCTCGTGGAAAATTGGGTGGGCAAAGCTTTGACAGGCTGTTTGGTAAACAGGCCCTGCGTTTGCGTGCAAACTCGGTATACGCTGCCGCAACTGCCTATTTCTACTTGTCATTCGTCAATGCCCCCTCTCGGCTTCGGTTACGGCAGAAAATAACCCACTGGAAACGGCCATCGCGCGCCCCTTGTCTGACAAGCGAAATTCCACCCACGGGAAAGCGCGAGAAAGCGGCCGAGATTTTCCTGGAGAACCGCGAACAGCGGTGAGATCGATTAGTGGCTCTCAGTGAGAATTTCCAGTGACCAGAACGATTTGTCAATCCCGAACACGAACATTGCACCCGAAGTTTCCGTTGCGCCTTGGCGCAGAATGGGCTCGGGCAAGGGTAGCCAGCGAGTGTCAGTTGTCATAAGTGAACAGAAGTACGAGGGGTAGGAGAAAAAGGGGAAAAGAATCTGTAACTGGCTGGAGCTACGTGACAAGCGTACGGTCCACGGTGTAACTCAAAGAGTCGCGATCGAATGAAAAGATAAAAGCGCGGTAGCCGCGCGACGCACCCGCGCAGATAAAACCTAATGCAAATCAATCGGCGGGCACGCGGACCTTGCCCAGAGATTCTAGTTACCGGCCGAAATCAAAGTTCAATTAACTTTTCTGCGCGAACAATCGGCGGCTGATGAAGCGGCGGGGGCCCGGGCGCGCGGGTATCGCGAATCGCAATCCCGGCAGAAACGCGTCGTGTGCGAGCCGCGGGCGTAACAACCCCCTCCCCCCCCCCCTTCCCCTGGGTGTGATGTACACATATAGGCTTTTTTTCGCCCCCGAAGCCAGCGTCCAGGCCGGCCTGCGGCGGCCGCAAAAAACTGCTCGTTTGTTTTTCGCCGTCTGCGGTGGGTAGCGCAACTCCGACGGGCGCGGCCTCTGTCTCGCAATACGCAACTCCCGCGCTTGATTAGTTTCCTTTGCGCCGAAGGAATTTTCTCCCTCGCCCCGTGTGGCGGCTGCAACAAAAAAGAATCAACCTACCACGTTAATCGTGGCACGCTGCTGCGAGCTGCTTTAATCCACGTCGGCCCGTAATTCCCACGCTGCGCGCACCCGTAACACGCCCTTGTTTTTCGCCCGCTTTAAGCTCCCCGTCGATCCTGTCGATTCGCAAGCTCCGCGCGGCTCCGCGTATTCGCGAGACGAACGGGTCGGACCGGTATCTTCGGGACCGTGGTTGAACCTGTCGTCGTCGATGCGGACGGTGCTTCAACGCTTTCAACCCTCAGCCCTTTGCATGCCACCAGCTGCTCAGCCACATAATCGACCTGTTGCCTGGATCTCTCGATAGCTGAGTTTTTATTGTATCGAAGGTGGATGAATCGATTCAGTGCGCAAGGGGTTGAGTAATACTGGAAGAGCGACAGGGGGGAGCGTCTCCTTCGCGGGATCGTGCAATTTTTCGGGCTTCGCTTCTCCCCCCGCTTATCTCGGCTTTTTGTTTGCCCACGACTCCAGGATAAAAGTAAAAGTTTTAACAAAAGGCCACTTCCTTCCGTGGTGGCGCGTACACCGACGCGAACCGGCGAGCAACTAAAAGTGGATGGGGCGCGCGTGCGGCGCGAGCTTAACGCTTGTTCTTTTGTCACGGAGCACGGTGACAAATACCTTGGCGTTAAGTTAAGAGCGGCCCCCGCGGAAACACAACGGTGGAGGACGTTGTTTCGCGGCAATCACGGCGCGGTTCTGCTCGCCGGATGAAATTAATTAGAAACTACCCCCATAGCGCGACCATCTTCGGCCGGGCATCGACAGCTCGGCAGCGTTTACGCGGCAACTTTTCTATGGGAAACTGGTTAAGGCCAGTCGGTCGTTTACTTCGGCGAGGCTTTCGAGGCGACGACTTATACCCCCAGACGCTTAACAGCGGCTTCGCGTGTTCTCGCGCACCTCGGAAATGTAAATGCCGCGAGGGGTGGACTTTTTTCGGGCGCAGCAGCGGCACGGCTGTAAAAAGAGTCACGCCGCGAACAACGTTAATCACTGTAACGCAGACAACGTGTAATTTTTCATTTTTCACGAGTAATCATTTTAGACGCGCGTACGCCCGCGTTAAATGTATGCGGGGCGCTCTCATTATTAATACCTTGCGTTTCCCTTGCAAGTGGCAGAAAAATGGAAATGGGAGTTTGGATGTGTTTCTGCGTGGAATATAGTGGCTGAAATCAGTAGAGGAATTGTGTAGTTGATGGTAAAAGTTTCAGTAGCTAACATTTACTTAAAGTGCTTTCTTTCGAAGCACGATCAGTCTTTCGAGCGACAATGTACACAGTAGGTTTTACATATATTTGCACGCGAACACCAAGTTATGGACAGACATGCCTATTCTACTTTCCCTGACGTTTTCGTAACTGAGCATAGACAGTTGATAAAGAGCAACGATTTTACAGGGGGAAGGATGTATTGATCTTCTTCGTTCATTGAATGAAGTCAGACTTACGTGAAAACATACTTCCTTCTTCCGAATGAGTGAGAATAACGGCCGTTGATATCGCACGAGGCAGCGGAAAGAAACAAAGTCTGGGGGGGGGGGGGGGGGGCGGCGCTGGAAGTAAAAAGCGAAAGAGCACTGAAAATAGTCGTTAAACTTGCATCGTAAATTATGCAACCGTGGTCTCGGTCGCCATCTACCCCCAAGATGCTTTCCGCGGCCACCCTCCGTGGAGAACATGGCTGCGTTCACGGACCGTTACGTCGCGATTACGCGCCACTTCGAACGCAGACAATGCGCACTTTCCTGATTCCCGGCACTGGACTGGCTTTCGTCAACTAACATTGTGCAACGACTTCGAATAATTATCGTGACATCCTTAAACGTGCATGGAAAAAAATTGTCGGTGAACCTCGATTCTGAAGCGATTATTACCATAATGTCATCTTTCCCCTTGTCCCTTTTTCTTAGACAATAATCATCCTATTAATAATCATTCTCTAACATTCTAGAAGGGGTGACTATTAAGTTCTCTCTCTCCTCGATCTGAATTCTCAAACTCTGCTGAGTATTTTCAACGCACAAGTGTGTCTCTGCCGTTACACACGAGCAAAAGGGTTTGTTTGGCGCGAGCGGGTGCAACGATCGCGGGCGGAAATACTTAATGTCGATAGGAGGGATATACAGCCGTGGCAATTACCCGCTCGCTGCGGAGAGGGGGTGCGTTGAAGTTCGCGAATTACTCGTAAAAGGAGTCGTTAAAGGGCAGACTCCGTTCCGGAAGGGCACGCATCTCGTTTAATCTACCCCTTGCCTCGTGGCCGAGAGATGCTTACCGTCCCGAGAACGAAGTCAACAGCGCGAATAATAGGCAATCGTGTTTGAGAAGGCACGTAACGCGTGCGCGGCTCGCGTACAAACGAGTACCAGCGATTGTAGGCGAAAGCCTTGCCGAACATGACAGGAATTCGCGTGATGGTCGAATAACTAATGGAACGTTCGATGCAGCTCGGGTCACGCGAGCTACGCAAAAGACTGCTCGCAATAAGCAAGGCGCGGGGAGCAATCGGCTAAATCATTTCCGACCGGGCAGCGGGTTTCTGGGTCACGATACACTTTTGCTGAAAGACTGGCGAACGATAGCGCAGTGGGCGCGAGAAGCTCGATCGATACCATGGATTAGAATAACACGGCGATTCCTGTCCGACTGATGACTGATGACACTCCATTTGCTCGCAGCTATTTATCATTCTTACGACACGAGCACCCGCGGGCTACAATTTTTCGCGAACAATGGAGCAACATCCATTTCCACATCGACGAAAGTGTACTTCCTCGACGGCTTATTACTCTCGGGAGGATCGCGATCTTCGAGCCGCGGTGGTTACTTTCGCAGTCACCCCGACATTCGTTGCATTTGTCTCGTTCTTTCCCCGTTGTTCCTGCCGTCGATCGCGATGATTCGACGGCGAATTCGCGCAAAGGCTTGCCGCACTCTATCAAGCTACTTTCGTATTCGTTTCACGGCTGTCAGCGTGTCGCGAAGGTACCCGCCGAAAGCATGCTCTTGGCTCCTACACCGAGATTTTCTTCTGCGACGCGAATCGACCGACCTTGCCACGGATCCCTTCGCTTCTTCGAATGTCTGCCGGATTTCGAGAAGCACATGTCTATACCATCCGCGTAAAAACCGAACGTCGCCGTGGAATACCAAGTGCACGCGTTTTTGCATTCGAATTGATTGGTAGGTTTCGCGAAGCTCTCCTCTTCGCGACGAAGGGTCAAGGGATGAACCTTCGATCGAGTAGTTAGTTGGTTTCAGCATTTAATAATTGAAGATGTTGCTACGTTGTAATTGGAAACGTACGACGCGCCCGGAAAGTATTTAATTCCGCACCGCACAGCTTTGAAAGTGCAACATAAAATATTCAGCCCTGTCCTCCGCAGGGCCGCCGTCTGTGCTTGACGTTAAGGCGCGACGATTAAAAGCGTACCTACGGTGGTTTGGTTGAAAACGCCCTACGTAGGAAATAGAATTTTTCAATCAAGCAAACATTGAGCTTGGCACAATGAGATCTGGATGTAACAACCATTCTTCCATAGTCGGGATTTTTCTACTTTTCAGAAAGTCTCACTGACCCCATATCCCCGTTTGCATACATGTTACTCGAGTCAGTAACTACCACTGCAATTGAAAGGGCAAGAAAGTTGCGGAAATATAAAGGTTTTCTCGTCTGGAAGGGAACATCGTGCGGCGACGTTTCAAAACCGATGGTCCAAAGGGGATCAAGACTCCTCCAATTTGCATACTTGAACTTGGTGCTGAAATATTCAACGCTTCCTACGGACGATATTGCACTTACGTGCCCTTGAATATCTTCCAACTCGTATCTGCTAACTAAACTTGAATAATAACCTGCTTCGCGCTGGCGTTAATAAAAAATTAAGAATCACTTTGAGCTCAACGACCCGGGTAATCTAGCTTAACGAAACTAGTTCAGAGCAGGCTGCACGCCCAGCTTCCAGCGCGGCCCACGGAGCAGCACGCTTACGCGAAACTCCACTCTGCGGTTCCGCGGGAAAGAGTGGTCGAAATCTTCGTTCCGAGCGTGGCGCGTGAAATATTGAAAGGGGAATATTAGCAGCAAGGTTAGAAGAATTCCGGGAGAGGGTATGCGGCGGGACCGACCGCGAATTCTTCCGCGGAGCTGGGACGCGGTCAGAGACGCTGCGGGGCGAAAAGCACAGCCGACGGGGCCAGAAAAAGTGCACGGATGTGCAGCGTGAGTTTTATGTGTCGTCGGGAGGGACGGTTCCCGGTTAACCGCGAACTCGAAACCGCCCCCCGACCCTCGACAACAAGTACCGGTTACACGGTCCACTTTCGTCCGCGATCACCGCCCCGAAACTTTTTCTTCCTCGAGGACGATACACGCTGGTCCCTGCGGCTCTGTGTGCGCGCCACCCCCACGCACACAACGCCCGCGACACCGTGGAAATGCAGCGCGTGGCGCAGAAAACGGAGTAACGCCGAAGTGCTCTTCGAGAGACGAAGGGGGGACCGTCACCCCGACGCCGGTATCAGCAATTCCTTTTTCCGCGAGGCGACGGTAGAATTTCCGCGGCCCTCGTTTCCCCAGCGGTACCCGCCGACTACGTCTTAATTTCTTACAACGCGACGCTCCGAGGAGGAACGCATTTCAAGATGCAGCTGTCCCTGGGTAGTTTATGCCTCTAGGACGGCTGTCTCGGAAGAAGATGCTCTAGCTGACGACGTTTCCAACTATTTTTACTTCGCTTCATCAAACATGCAGGCTTGCTTGCTGCTCAAGTAAACGCTCCTTTAACGGGATGATTGGAGGATGTTCCCTGATTTATGCAATGCAGCGTAAAACGAAAGGACAGTCGGTTGAAATGGGTTGGTAAGTGCGATTCTATCATTGCTGAACAGGATTTCGTAAGGTGGCATTGCGACCGGGTTCCCTTGCCAATTCTAAATTAATGACGTTTGTCGTAGATAGTCTCTAAACTGTAATTGGCCAGTGTAACAAGGAAAGGGATGTTAAGCGCCACATTTTTCATAGAAACAATTGCTCGGTGAAGCTACAGGATCTCCTGTAGCGAATAAATCGTTCTGCTTCTAGCGTACCCGTGGGGTATGGAATAATATCAGAGATTATTTACTTTAACGACGAGGAAAAGTTGCCGGTGGAGGCGGACTGGCGAAGGAGCGCAACATTAGTTGCGGCTTTGTCCAACCGTGCTGATGAATAATTACAGCAGCGGGTGTACCCGCAGTTGTTGTTACTATCTGCGAAGTTTATAATTGATTTTGAACGCCGCGTCTGCAGTCAGCGTGACAAATTAAAATCACCGTTTCCACGGTACGCGATAACACGATTATGACCTCCCTGGACGATCGTTCTGGGGGGTGAAACACTGGCTGCATCCTGGCTGCGCAGGGCGGTCCCCGATCGAACATCTCTAGCCACCGAATCCTTAAGGCTCTCATTTTCCCTATCACAAATGTAGGATCACGGAAAAAAGGAAGTCGCCTCAACGGGACTCGAACCCGCGATCTCTAGGTTTGCGCGCTGGCCAGCCGCCTTAACCACCTCGGCTACCGCCGACTTCCCGTCCTCGTTCTTCCGTATCCGCCTCTTATGTTATGGGGGTTCCTGATCCCACACTCGGCCCTCCTGCGACGACATTCGCCCTCGAATGTCATTGTCGCACAACTCTTCGGCGTGTCACTTATTTTTCGCGTCGCTGACAACGACCACAGTGTCTATTATTTTGCTCGTCGCAGACAACGACCACAAGTCTATTATTTTTCGCGTCGCAGACAACGACCTCAAACGCCATCTCTCGGCTCCGTGTGGCGATCGGTGCTCCCCCCATCCCGGACGAGCCCCCAAATGTAGGATCACGGAAAAAAGGAAGTCGCCTCAACGGGACTCGAACCCGCGATCTCTAGGTTTGCGCGCTGGCCAGCTTTTTTTTTTTTTTTTTTTTTTTAAAAAAATGTTTATTGTGGACATATAGTACAGTCGTGTATCTTTGGCATCAAAAACAAAGAAAAAAAACACCATCATCTCGTTACAAATAATGATTGATTGTTCAGCGCTTGTGAAACTTTCAATCCCTCCATCTTTGGTGCTTAGCTGCCACCCTTATACATATATAAATGGTATCAGGTACAATGCGAATAATGCTACAGTCTTATGTGTCAAGCACTATTAGAACATGGGGAGAAAAATGCGCGCTGGCCAGCCGCCTTAACCACCTCGGCTACCGCCGACTTCCCGTCCTCGTTCTTCCGTATCCGCCTCTTATGTTATGGGGGTTCCTGATCCCACACAAATACTACTTACGAAGCTAGACACTCTTTGCACTGAAACACTAGAGCCCGGCACGTTCCGCGAAACACCACCGACAGCGGCAGAAACGAGCGATCTGTTTGCGTACGAGAACGGATGCGCAGTCGTTCGCCCAGAATCCTCCGATTCGTCACGCCTAGCTCGATTCCCCGTCCAATTCGTTATTTACGAGGAGGTCTCCCTGCGAGAGGCAGTCGAAGGTCCGCCGATACATATCGATCAGACTCCCCAAGTTATGTCAATAATTCGCCAAAAGCACACTTGACCGCAGCAGCTCTTTCTCGGTGGCGACTCGACTTGCATCTATGCTCGGGACCAGCAAACGGATATCCAGGATCTATGGATACGAGTGTTCTCCGAGTGCTACGACCCGCAACGTTGCGTGAATGCCCTTTGATAGACGCGCAGCGGGGGGCGCCGTGTCGCGTTTACACGCGCGAAACCCTCGCCGGGATTGAAAGGCGCGCACGCGTGTTCCATGGCGCGCAACACACAGACGCGCGCGCGGCCGCGTGCAATCGCGGCCAGGGTAATAGCATATAATTAGGAGCTGGGCGGTCCAGCTTCTAAGCCTACAATTTTCGTTAGTGGGTTAGACAGGTGTGGCGCGTGTGTGGGTGACCGGGGTACGGGCCAGCCGCGCGCACTAGCCGTTGGAAAAAGGAGGAAGCCGGGTTTTCGAGGCGACCCTCGGTCGGCTTACGTGTCCGCCCCAGATTGTCAGGTTGATCGCTTAATCGCCGGCTGAACGCGATTGCCGGCACGGTGAAATAAGTTGATTTTTAGCAGCCGGGGTAAATTGGTTTCGGTGTTTGTTCGTGGCTCGTAACCGTCGGGTTCGCGGCAGCCCGGGGCTGTAATTTCGCCCGTGGAACGAGGAGCAGCTCTCTCCGATGTATTCTTACGAAGTGATAATACGTATGATAAAGGCGATCAAGGGGGAGGAGGAGGGGGGGGGGCAGAGGGGGATCTTGATAATTTTCAAAGGGTCCAGGTTTCATCGGTAGATGGTACCGTCCCGATAACGTTTGACGTCTTCTTTGGCGCGGCGCGCGGTTATCGCTAATCGGAAGGAGCAGGAAGGCGGCGCGGGAGGCTGTTTTCGCCGACCGAGACGCGAGAGAACGCGCCCCTTCGAAAACAAGCACAACGAGCCTCGTAAGATCCATCTATTTCGAGTCGACGAGTGGAAAAGTTTTAAGTTGCAGCGACGAGCCAGGCAGCCAGACTGCCTACGGGGAATAGGGGTGGGCGGGAGCAAGAGCACGAAGAAAGGGGTCGGTGAAAGTTTTGTGCCCCCGTCAGGGAGGGTGGATGCTGCCGTGAAAAGCATCGGGGGACCGGAAGTCGAGACAAAGGCCAACTTCCACGCCGGCTACCTACCTGTACGCGCCCCTTTTTCGACCGTTATTAATGAGCCTATCCCCGGAAATTAAGCGGGCGGATATCAAGGTGACGGGCTCGCCGAGTATCGCGCGCCAGCGAAAGTGTTCGCGCTTGAATATAGAAATGGATTTAAACCAGTGGAATAGGAATGCAGGGAAATTTATGCGCTGCAGTGGAGAGTTAAAGGCTCCCTGAAACGAGAATAACGTCACTTTTCCACCGCGTGTTTTGTTCGGAAGAAAACGAGTATCAGGTGTATTAGAAGGGAAATAGAAGCTATGTATTGTCGAGTCGGTGGTAAACACCGAGGCACGAAAATACATCGGAAGGAATGTTAAAGGCCAATCGAGAACGCTGTACCTATCTGTCTCTAACCACCAGTTCGGAACTTATCCTACCTTCGTGCATATAAAATACTTCTTATCTGAACGCATTAGCTCAGCGGCGAAACCCACTGAATAACAATGGCGAGGCATTACGCTTCCGAGACCGAAGCTTATCCGCAATGCTATCTGGTTACTCGAAGCGATACTCTTCTTTTTCCAGCTCGTCCTCGGATACGAATCTACCGACGAGTAGGGTGGTGACGCCCTGTCAAATTCAATACCACTATTCAAATATAAAAGCCCCATCCTAAACGTGTTCCACCCTGGATTCTGGTTTCCTTATCCGATCGACAGGGTGAAGTTTTTTGTTACCAGCATCTTTGCGTATGGAATTCAACGAGGGGGGTTAAATCCGCGTTTCACGAAACACGCCGCAGTGCGTAGCGAAGGGCCAGCTTCCGTGGAAGACACACATCGTTCCTGCGCAGCTCTCTCAGCCGGGGCGCAGTACAATTCGTGTGCACGCTCGACCTGCCTCGTAACAGTTCCATCTTATATGCGTCATCTCAATTTGTCTCCGCGATGCTCCTGACAAATATTGTGGATGCCTGTTTCCCGATGGCCTCCGCCTGTCGTCCTCCCCCGGCCCATTGCACGGCAGCGAAATTGCTCAGAAGGGAAGCAGGAAAATGGGGAGCGATATCCGCTTCAGCTGCGAGACGTTCTTATTGTTTTAAGGTAGACAGGTTTATTTACTGCCCGAATAACCACGGAGAGCGTCGCGACCCATTCTCTCGCCAGTAGCAAATTGCTCGACGGCCAAGCCGACGTTGCGCCGTGCATTCGTTTCCAGTCCGAGCCTGGATTTCATTTCTGTCGAGATTTACTCGACTGATCGCGGACCAACGAGACGAGCCCCAGGCATGGGGGAGGGGCGTTGAACGGGGGCGCAGGATCCGCGAGAATTTCTTCTGTTACAGGCGGGATGGGCATTTTTGTATTCACGGCGATACAGTCAAAGAGGAATTTCATAGAAGGGGCTAGCGTTCGTCGTTCCCATGCAAAGCGTCCGACGTATAAAAGATTTGCCGGGACATTTCGCAGCAAAGGCATGCCACCTTCGGACTTCCTTCGTCAGACTGGCCATTCCATTCTGTTATAACCCAGACGTTGCATTGAAAAGCATCGACGAGATTTGTGAGTGCGGGCTGACTGTTAGGTGAGGGTTTCCACGGTCTTTGTTGGCGGGCGTAAGAATCGTCTAGTCGAATGACATTATCACTTCTACTTGGTCAGAGGCTTTCTAGAGTTTCTACTTGTAACACGTTAAGAGTCACTAACAGCAGATTTAGACATTTTAATTTATTTGAGCAGTTTTATTGTCATCCCGAGTTTCTGATTTGCAGAAACGAAACCGTTAATGGATCGTTGCCACGTAGGGGGCGTAAACATTTATTCCATATCTCTTTCCACGTTGGCTGACCCGAATCTGTTGCGCTGTCTGCGAGCAATAAACAATGGGCGCGGAAAGAAATGAAGGAAAACGGGACGAGAGCGCAGGGAGCCGGAGTCATTCCTCGCGTAAATAAAAACCGAATTTAAAATAGAATATAAATCTCTCCGCAAGCGGTCCTGCAGGCTGGGGGGGGGGGGGGGGGTGGAAGTGGCGACCGGAGAGCGAGGGAAGCATTATTTTCTGAAAAACTATCGCAACCCATAAGAAGAGTACACCAGCAAGCTCCCCGAACTTCTTATTCCCCGACCACTCGTCGACTCCGTGCTCGCGTCGTTGCGAAACTTTTTTATTTATGAAATTCTCGCGACGGAAAATTACTGCCACCCGTAGCCCCCGGGAGTCCGTGACACCCCTGTTTTCCACGGAATCTTCCTTCCGTTCGAGATTCTCGCGTCTGCCTCGAAGAAAAGGAAACAAAGGCAGCGAAGTGTCTGCTGTAATTTCGCAAGCGTGACCAAAGATATTGTACAATGGTCACAAGCGGAAAGTGCAATTGAATTATTCTCGTGGAGATTTCCAGGCAACTCTCTGCCCATTGATCCTGTAGTATAATTGAACCACGAACGAGGACTCTCCCAGCAAAGCAGTTCATTATCATCCCTCAAGAGGCGAATACTATCGGGAAAAGCGAAGGAGAAAACGATACGTTCGGTGCGAACGAAGAAACTGGCGATGAAAAGAGTTCGAAAAGAATTGAACGACAATGAAGGCGTCATTGGTTTCGTCAGCAAGCACCACCGTTCACCCTATTTGGGTCAGAATCATTAAGGATTGCCATTCGTTGAGGCGCGAAAACACTGGCTGCATATAGGCGTACCTCGACCCGTTCCCATTTTCCACATTGGTTACGGTTTCGTGTGCTCGCGGGTCAATACCTTTCCGGCCCCAATTATTTCCCCCCGGAGGACCGGAAAAACTTGAAGGCTCTATTGAATCGTGTCCGCCTTTCCTTCTCCGTTTCCACGGTCCCCGCGCCTCTTATCTTCGGTCCACTTTTTCCCCGCGCTCGTGTTTGCCTGTGTGTTTCGTTTCGCCGGCCTCCCCTGGGATGTCACCCCAACCGTTCGATCCTCGCCCTTCGTCCTACCGCTCACGGTTTTCTCTTTCTGGCCGTCTACAAACGTTCCCAGCCAGCCCACTCGACCCCTAGGCAAGCGAGCAACCGAGCTCGACGAGTCATTTCGAACCGAGACTTCTCTCGGTTATTCCTTTTCCACCGGTTCTTCAACCGTTTCAACCGTTTCCTCCCTGCCCCCCGATATCCCGGGGAGGGGAAACGCGGCTGCAGAGGAGATCTCCTCCGCTCCTGCCACTCGCGAGACATTGTTACACGCCGACCTTCACCGACATCGCGCCGAGGGTTAAGCGGTTTCGGCTTGCAATTCTCTCTCTGGTCTCGGGGCTCTACGCTCGCTGGGGAAAAACACCATTTTCAGGCGGCCAAACAATCCCGCGTTTTGTCCACTTCCGCCCTGTGCTCCGCAGCCGCGTTATTTACGAGACGAGAAAGGGATTTCCGGCGTGCCGCGCGGCTGGTAACAAGTTCACAGGCGACTAACGAATCTCGTTGCGGTTGTTTCTCTTGCCCGCGTTTCTCTATTTTTTTTTTTTTTTTCGTGGCAGTTATCGCGAATGGCTGAAATCTGCCGGGTAATTCGCTTACAGAGGCACTACTGTTTCGAGACGAGCCTCTCTCGCCACGAAAACTCTGGATGTAATGTAACTCTTTGTGACGTGCCGCGCGCTATCCTTTTTCATTTAGATCTGTCCGCAATTTTCGCGTGGTCCTGTAGTTCTGTTAATTCTCGGGCACCTAGAGGTCGCGCGCAGAGTTACAGGAATTGCATAATGTACGGCAAGCTGTAGAGTTCTAACAGGATAACTGCTCAGTGGTCGATGAACTTTATCATAGGGCAGTTTTAACCCAGCGAAGGAATCTCCGCGGCCAACTGCACCCAAGTCGAGATAAAGCCCCGAGACACCTTCGGTATCCTTCCACGTCGAATCACCGTCGCTACGAGTGAGTCATAAAGTGTCGTAAAGCCAGGGTGGGCCGTCGTAACCGTTTGACGTCTCGCGTTTTACGCGGTGGCCCCGGTTCGCGTTCGACTACCTACGTTCTGCATATTTAAGCGCACCTACGTCTCGGTTCCGTTTATGCCCGTAGCTCCGACTCATTTTCGCCAACGATCGAATCAACGTTAGCCGTAACCGCCCCTTTTATGCCCGCGCTGTTGAATTTAAATGTCGATGCCGGGAACGGCCGGCTTATCCTCATCGCTGTCTGTATTGTAAATTTCCCCCCCAGGCTGATTCCACTGATCCAGAAGAATTCCGGCGTGCAGAGGAGGCAGTGTCTTTTCCCCGATAGCTTCCCGATTAAACTATTCAGAGGGATCGAGATTCTTCGATTAGACCGCTTTTTCTTCAGCTGGAACCTCCGACCGAAGGGTAGCGAAGCTCGTTATTGCGCATTCCGAGCACGTTCCCAGGGACGTTACGAGGCTGCAAAAATACGGTATCGCGCGGCTGAAATCAACGGTTTCGTGAGAAAATTCGCGTGTCGCTGCGCCACGACGGAGTGCCGATCCGAGGGAAACAGTGCACCGATTGCAACAGATACACCGCGTATGCAGATCGCAAGATTTACGCCATAATTACTGGCTGGCGATTCTTTACGATCGACGGTACGCCGAGTTTCCTCGGCTCAAGTGGGCTGGAGGATAATACGAGCGGCGGCGGCGTCGTAACGAGAGCCGGACTCGAGACTCAAACGAGGTAGAATCGAGCGTTAGCACTTTATAGACGATAACTGAAACTATCTTGGGCTGGATACTCGCCGCGCTAGCGTCAGGACTACTAATCGAAGCGGAGGAATCGACGCTTCTAGCCCCACGGCGCATTCTCATCGCTTGAGCACGCGTTCGAGGCCTGTTATTACGCCAACTTCAAACTACCACCGCATCATAATCGCGAACCGGTCCCTCCGTTCCCCCGGTGATGTACGTACTGCCAGCTTGTGGCGGCGCGTCCGCCGGAATCGACCAGAAAGGAACACCCGTGGACGTAAAAAGAGTAGGGTAAGCGAAACGTGAAAAGTGAAGGCTACAAATTGATAGCAAAAACGTGGAATCGGAGCAAGCCTTCGCGGTCCCTTAAGCTGCCACTTGCTGCGAGCGATCTATGTAAATGTTTGGCCGTGGAAGCGTCGGGATTAAAACAGCAGTCGCTATTGCGTTAGTGTCGATCAGAGAAATCGATCGGAAATAGCTACACAATCCAGTCGAAGAACTTTGTCCCCCAATTCCTCGTGGAATTACGAAGTACCGCAAGAGGAAGAAGCGCTGGATGCGGCGCAGCCCCGACGACGGTTCCTCGCTCGACGGAGGAGCGGAGTCTCGCTAAAGGGGAAGGAGGAATGGAAATAAATCGGTGATCAGGTGCACCAGCCGGGGAACGCGGTCGACATCGAGGCGGTAAGGAAGCGAGCCGCAATCGATGCAAAAGGTGCAAAACGAGACCGAGTAGCGAGCTTAAGTGAGTATAATAAATTGATCGAAGGCAGCGTGGCATGCGGGCAACACTCTGGCTCTATTAGCCTGGAGATGCATGGCTCCCTCTTCTCCGAAGACACACCTCACCCCGACGGGCGACCTTATACCTCTGTATAGACCCCCTCACAAGGATAAGCGGATATCCTTAAAGATACGAGCCGGCCGAGCCCGCAGACGCCACAACTCTCTTCGTGCTTTCTTATCTCTGGTTAGGATACACCTTTGTACTTGTCTTAATTAAAAGTTCCACGCGCTTGTCTTTCGGCGCGAGACAGAACAGTTCCTATCACGATGTTTAACCAGTAATATTCATAATTTTTCATTGAAAATATGAGAAGAAACCAGACGTTAATAGGTCAAAGTTGACACAGATTAATTGCAGTGGCGTAGCGACACTTTTAACGAGATTAATGGGTGCGAAACTAATTTTGCGATGCAAAGCAGAAGTTTGATTGCATCGAATTACCGGTGGACGGTCGTCGCACGCAACGGCGAGCACTGTTTAACGCAGTTACGACGATTAGTAGAAATCTGACGAATATCTGGCGCGGCTGGCGGTGCATTTTGTCGCGGACGGCCGAGGAAGCTCGAATTAAGAAAGTTTTCCAGAGCAGGAAGGAAAGTGGAAGCTACGCGATCCCGTGGAAGTTAAAGAAAATGGTAGTCGACGACTTCAGCCGGGACGAAAGTCTGGAAAGAGGCTCAATAACGATTTCAACGGCACTACCGTTCCTCTGTCTTCCCCATTTCGCCCCTCCGTTCCTTCTCCGTTCGCCGCTCCACGACACCCCCTCTCGATTCTATCTCGCCCTACCCCGCGCGGGCCGCCGTTTTCCTCGTTTCAGGAATTTAGCCGGTTGTAAGTTAATTTCCTCAATTTCTTATGCAACGGTGCATTAGCGAGACGACGGCAGATGTCAGCGAATCTCCAGAGCCGACGACGTTCTAAAGGCACGACCTCCGACCCTCTGGCTCGCTATCATCGCCATTTGCCTCGACTATCGCTAAAACGTAGTTTATATTCCGCGGAAAATACCCGTTAAATGCCAGCCGTCAATTCTGACTGAGAAATTTCGCGAGTAGGTATTGCATAGGTTTCCAAAGCTGCTGATTGCTTCCATTCGATCGTGACCAGGATTCTCTTAGTACGTAGTTTCATTCGGAGTTCGTCTACTCTGCTATAATTGGCGATCAGACAGAAAATTTCGGATAAATTGAGATTCAGGAGAAGCAGCACTCTCTGGTTGTCAGATACCTATTAAGGGGTAAAACCACTCTAGAGGCAGAAAAAATACCTAAATTTGACAATTTATTTTTGGAGTATGACAAACGGAATATAGAATTTAATAGAATTTCTTTTCAGAGGGTTTATTTAACACATATTGAAGTACGAAAAACAATTTTTTTTTATTGTCATTTTCATACAAAATGGCGGCGACAGAGCCCGTCGTCGAAAACAGCTTTTTTGAAAACACCGCCACGGGAGGCCGGATTTCTCGGCATGTATGAGTCCGGGAACAAAAAATAAAAAAAAATTATAATCTATATACAATTGGCTTTGGAAGTACGTAGGGTTTTTTTTTTAATCAATTTTTGTGGAAGTGGTGTACTTTTTAAGAAATGAATTGATTTTTTGCCCTAAACATGAGCATTAAATTGTTTATAAAAAAAAGAGTTTACATTCAATCAAAAAACGGCTACGTACTTCCAAAGAGAATATTGTTGTGAAGCTACTGTAATATTTTCAAATCGATCCATGCAATAGTCTCCGAGAAATCCGTCCTCCTAGTTTGAAAGAAGTGGTTTCGACGACGGGCTCTGTCGCCGCCATTTTGTATGAAAATGACAATAAAATAATTGTTTTTCGTACTTCAATATGTGTTAAATAAACCCTCTGGAAAGAAATTCTATTCCGTTTGTCATACTCCCAAAATAAATTGTCAAATTTAGGTCTTTTTTTCTGCCTCTAGAGTGGTGTTACCCCTTAAGGGGACTAGGCAGTCAGAAACTCGATTTTTTTTTTGTTGGATTTTTCGAACGTACCACCCTTCCCGATTAAAATGCCGTTTGGTTGATGTTAAAATTCGAAAAATTGACGATTTTACAGCCGGAAAGGTCGAGCGCGCCATAAACCGTTTCTGCGCGCACGCAGGTAGACTAGATTCCTTTTTCGAAACTTTAAGCGCGTTTTTCTCGGAATCATATTTCCACTTCGTTTTGCAGTGATTGAAAAAAACGGAGGTATCAGTCGATTTGAAAAAAATTCAGCATATATGAAACATGTCTAGTTACGACCTGGACCTACGCATAAGTCTGTAAAAACTCCTGGTTTGTCAAAAAAAAAAATAGAATGGCTCTTTTTCCTGGCGAAAAATGACGTTTCTTTAAAATTTGCCGTTTTTCAGCCACCATTTTTATAATTTTGATTTTTTTTCTTATTCAATAGGTTCAGGGCAGAATAGGGGCCAGGGCAAAGTATAAATTTCAGAGGATATTTCACAATTAAATTTCTTACGGTCAGAATCACTGCAAAATTACAGTGGCTCCAAAAAAAACGCCTACATGTCAGACGATTGTAGCGCTTTCATACATATGTATATAATATTCAAATCATTTCTTTTTTACTGTTTATAGTATTAATAAACATTACCCAAACGTACTAGTCACAATTTGTGTTCATCTCCTTGTAATTAATTCGCAAAAAATACTTGATTTTCGAGCGATCTGACTGCCTAGTCCCCTTAAGGGGGGTCACTCAAGTGAAAATGAACTACCAGTTATTTTACAGATATAAAATTTGAAAATATGTATTTCCATATTATGTTTTACGCTGAAATGAATTATGTAAGAATTAATACAGTGACATTTTTTTTCAAAAATTTAAAAAAAAAATTTCGAAAAAATTATTCGATTTTAAAATCCATACCCTTATCTCTGTAGTATTGTATACAAAGACTGCAGAAAAAATTTCAGCTCGAAAACTTCATTTTTGTCCGAGTTCTAAAGTTTTTATGTTTTGGCGTAGTAACTAAAACGCTCCTGCTCCGTACGTTGGACCTTCTTCTTCTTGCAATGCCTGTTCTCTTCGTGATTGTGCAGTTCGTATCATTTTTCTTGCACGTTTGTATCTTTCTGAGGCTTTCTGTTTATACCTGCGTACTCGTTCTTTGTGACGGTTTTGAACAGTTTTCAATGATTGTTCGCTCATTTGTATTTGGTTGTCCTTGAATGCATGTAATATTGTTTTCGTCCATCTTTCATTATATTCAGTAACAGCTTCTGCGACTGCAGCTTCAACAAGATATTTGGAAGGAAAAATATCCTTTGGGCACTTACGCCATATCATGCTATGCAAACTTTCATTAGAATTTTGCGTAAGGCATTGTGCACAACGACGGAGCAGTTTTTCATCGCTGAGTCTATTATAAATTGGTAATATTTTATCCAGAAATTTTTCTCTGATAGGTGCTCCTATTTTCTTAGCATGAGAACCAGGTTTTCTTCCTTTCGCAATTGCTGATTGGTAGAAACACCATGATTCTTCACCCGATGGACATTTATAATGTTGTGGTTTCGTATCCGTCGAAACTGCGTGGTATATCGTCGCGTATATGGCAGCTTTCATAGCTGTAATATTGTTTTTATTTCGTAATATAGCTTTTTTATAATAATCTGCCAATTTTCTAATTGTAACTTCTTTCAGGGTACCCTGCCCTTTACCCCCTAAAGTAATGCCTTTCGTACGCTCCTGTTTTACCAAATCGGTCAAAGCTCTCCATAATCTTTTGCCAGAACGAGTACGCAGGTATAACCAGAAAGCCTCAGAAAGATACAAACGTGCAAGAAAAATGATACGAACTGCACAATCACGAAGAGAACAGGCATTGCAAGAAGAAGAAAGTCCAACGTACGGAGTAGGAGCGTTTTAGTTACTACGCCAAAACATAAAAACTTTAGAACTCGGACAAAAATGAAGTTTTCGAGCTGAAATTTTTTCTGCAGTCTTTGTATACAATACTACAGAGATAAGGGTATGGATTTTAAAATCGAATAATTTTTTCGAAATTTTTTTTTTTAAATTTTTGAAAAAAAAAATGTCACTGTATTAATTCTTACATAATTCATTTCAGCGTAATAAATAATATGGAAATACATATTTTCAAATTTTTATCTGTAAAATAACTGGTAGTTCATTTTCACTTGAGTGACCCCCCTTAAGGCAATTCATCGTGAGTTGTCTGATTCTGGGTTTATGATAGGTTAATTGCCACTGACAACGCGATTAATAAGGATGCGCTAGCCTGCAGAGGTGAATGCGTCCCTCGCGCAGCTGGAATCTACGGTAATAAAGAACGCTTCTACAGCTGAATAGGTGGAGGAATTTATTCGCGCGACATCGTGATTGCATGTTAATGAACGAGGCTGATTCGCGCGACACCCAGCACATTAGCGGCAGCATGTAAATTAAAACATCCTTTCAGCGGTGCTTTCAATCGCTTAGCGAGGCGGTCCTTAAGTGGCCGCCGACGCGCCGCCATAAAATGTTCGGTTATCCGCGAGGAGGAGAGCGGGTACGCTTCCCCCGAGCACCATAACTCACTGTGTTTACGCGTAGATAACACAGTTAAAAAATAACCACGCACCCGCCATCGCTCCCCATTAAATATTAATGTGTCAAGCGAACACATGAATCCCCATACATATATCTGCGTTTTGTGCCGGACTTTATGCAAGACAGTTGCACGATGTATTGTCCCTACGCGGGAAGATGGATGACACATTGGCTCTGATTCTTGAAGCAGACCGCGTAGGTTGCTCTTAAAACACGACAAAATACTGTTCTTCATTGTTATAGGCATTCTGGATCGTATTCCACAATGCTTTGCTTTGGCGTTTACTGTTTAATGGTTCTACTTCTCTGTATCTTCGCGACTACGTTCGAAAAGCTTCGACACAAGCATGCACTCGTAATTGTCCATTATTCCCCTCTAGAAGGTACGGTCCCTCATCGAATCCTGTGTCAAGCGAGGAGCGTGTTTCGGCGCAAAATCTGTCGCTGTTAACGTTAATCCAGCGCGGGATTCAATTTGTATCCAGCGCCGCAGAAAATTGGTCTACTTCGTAATCGGGTTCGTTCGTTTCATCTTGCTCCAGCGAGCGTTCGCGTGTCTATCGTTCCTCGCGGGCTCGATAACCGTGCTGGCCATCGCTCGTCCATCGTCTAGGAGAGCGAGAGGAAGCTTGCAGCGGCGGGAACGAAAGAGACGGCCACGTTAATCGATCCGAAAGTAGGTATCTCCGCGAAAGATATGCCGGGTCTCGGCAGAATGGGATCGTTCCCGTGTAGGCGGAGGCGTATAATAATCCATTAGTCCGATGGGCTAAATTGAGGGCCGCTTTGGGGGCATCCGCGAAAGCGAGAGGGAAGTGGGGGTGGCAGAGAAGCGGGAGAGGATGCGAAAGGGTGGCTAGCTTCTGTGAGGAGAACGACGGGATTGGGGGAAAGAGTTGGCTGAGTTTGAAGTTGAGTAGTGGCAGGTGGAGGCTTTCTCTCTCTCTCTCTCTCTCTCTCTCTCTCTCTCTCTCTCTCTCTCCAATCTCTCTCCTCCTCTCTTTCGTCCCCGAATTTTCCACCTCCTTCCGTCCTGCTCCATCGCCGTTCCTCTGACGCACGCGTGCAGCTGTAGAAGTGCACGCTATGCCTACCAGGGAGAACACACACTCGCCCCAACGGGGCAGACAATTAATTTACGAATCAGGGCTCTGCGGTCCATTCCTGTGTCCGTCCATTTAAGATTGATTAAGAGTCTCCCGAAATCTAGGTCCTCCATCTGTTCGTTCGGCTTGCAGCCGAGGCATCCATCCACCTAGTTTGCATCTTCAGCTGGAAAACAGGGGATAGCCTGCACCCCACTCTCGCAGTTAATTAACTACCATCCCGGTAATTAACGAAAACGCTTCCAAAGATTGCTGCAACCTGGACGTTTGGTGCGGCAAGTTTTAAGCTGTAGATCCCGCCACTTTTGGGGTGGAAACATCGCATCGGCGCTCCCCGCGCATTTACTGAAGAGCATTTACTCTAATTCGTGCCCGGCCGCGCGTTAATTTGATAAACATGCAAAAAATACCAAATGCAACGGGTCGTTATAATCTCGTTTCCGCTCGTACGCGGCTCACTTGTTCCTCAAGCGGCTCCTGCATTAATTTCCGGAGTGTGTACCGTAGTTAAGGGTGTCAAAGAGATGCAGGCTGGATCCGCGAGCAAAGTCATCACTGCATTGCGACACGTTAACGCCTCCCCGTCTCGTGACGCACGTACCCGCCCTTACATACGTGTCTTTATATTGTCATGGCACACGTGTGGAACCGTTACACCTGTAACGCGAGAGATCTGGGCAATGGAATGCTCGTTTTGCGGCATTATCTGGCCGGTTGTCCGGTCACGTAGACTGTTAGACAGAGGGGTGGTTAAAGGTGGTCTGAATGCGACGAAAGGGTAATTTCGGACACGGCTATATAACGGTAACGTCGCGGTGAGGGGACATCATTATCCACCTTATAATTATGTCGCATATTTGCGAGAGAAAATGGCGAATGGCCACCGTGTTCTGGCTCCTAACAAGTCTCCCCTAATTAGCCCACTCTTAGGATTGAAAGTTAGTTTCTTCTACACTCTTACTTATAAAATCTCTTCGATATCCGCCGTGTAGGTAGTTTTCGTAAACACGGTTCCACGATTCAGATACGTTTTCAGTATAGGAGCGCCCTTTGCTTCCTCATGTGTCGCCATTTAGATGTTTCATTGCCCGAGACCCGAAACTCGCGAATCCAACGATAAAGCTGCAAAACTTTTACGGAAATCCCGCGTTTCGATGGAACTCGCCCTGGATCACGATCGCGTGGAAATGGTTTCGTCATTCAAATGATATTATTTGCAGATCCCGAGCTTTTATCTAGCACAAACGTTCGCAGCAACGCGCGCCAAAGTCCACACAGATATATCCGCCCGGTCGGATAGTTTGATCCTTGACAGATACGACTTAATCGCGCTCTGCTGGCCGTCCGTTTCTCGCGAACGATGAATCATCCCTCGCGTATTTCGTGGAGCCGCGTGCTCCAGCGCGGTGGACTCCAGCAGCGGTTGAAGACGCAAAATGTTTCCTGACGCGACACTTCGATCGGAAATGGCGCGGAAAGGAAAGGGTGAGCGAGGTTTACGAGCTCCTCTCATCCTCCGCTCTCGCCCATAGACACAGAGTCTTCCTCCTCGTGTGATTCATACACATATCGGTCGGAATCATAGAGACCCCGAAGGCGGGGTGGAATATTTTTAGCCCCGGCAATTCGGTGCACCGTCACCGAGAGGAAGTGGGCACGGTAGGTGGAAATAAAGTACGGTTAGCGTGAGCATCCGACGTGGCGTGCGGACGTCGGCGTTATTAAAACTACCCGTTGCTGATTAGATGAACTAATTTCTCTGGCGCACGTGAAATTTTTAAATCCACCCCGCGGCGCTCGTTTCCACGGGGGGGCACGAATGTTTTTCGCGTGTCCTCGGAAGTTGCCAAAGGGTGTCCCTGTCATCCGTGCCACCCCTTTGTGAGGGGTTCTACGTGTGTTCGCTTTGAGGCGTCTCGTCCAACCCTTCACCCCCTTTCTCACGTACTTCCCCTACGACGGCGACACCGCCTCGCGTTTTTTCACAGGCTAATTTGTTTAGCAGTCTCGGTAACGACATCTCGTAAAACGACGTCCTCTATTTTCGCCCGTAAAACATCCGTCCCGCGACGTCCGCCCGGCTGGCCTTCCCGCAGCGTCACGGCACCCGCCCCTCGTCGCTTGCATCGTTTTTCCATTCTCCCCCAGCGTGCGCTGGTGCCTCCCTCGAGCCGATGGCAAATTACACCCGAAATCGCCTCCGTTTCAGCGGAGTCGACACCCGGCTTCGAGGAAACGATCAGTCGGTGCGTTTGTCCACTTTCGAGGAAGCTGGGTGCGTGAGAGGACTCGAGAGATGATTTCCAATCACTTTAAACGGTTATACTGCCGAAGGATGGTCGGAAATCCGTTCGATGAACTCCATTAAAATAGACCGCGCTCTTACACAGGGGAATCGAGCTGTTTAATATCACGGGGCTCGCCTCGCATTTCGCGCGTCCAGTAAAACACAATCCACGGGAAAATGGAGATGCGCGTCACGCGATAACGCCGCTAAATTTCCTTGCCGGCCAGGGCGAACGGGGGTGGCCACGTTTCTCTCTTCATCGGTGAATAATAACGCCGGTAACCAGCGGGTTGAAGCGCGTTAAATACAGCTGCACGAGCAATTGCATATCGCGAGAACGCGAGCATGGCGAGCACCGCCGGTGCTATCAACCACTGCCACCCGTAACGGGTCGCTCGAAAAAGGAAGATAAATCTAGGGGGGTGAAAAAAGAAGATGGAAGGACCGCCGGCGGAACCGCTGGTTAAAATGCATCGGTCTCGCTCTCGCGCCCCTTCTCGATCCCACCCCGGCGTCGCTGCGAGTATTCTTCATGCGCCGCGAGAATTATCGCGCCAGCTGTAACTTCGACGCGAATCCTTGGCGTTCTCGCGCGACGATGGAGCTCGTTCGAGGGAAGAATGACGTACGGGTTCGCGGCGGCGGGTGAACCAAGTTTGCACAACGCCGCTTCTGTAACGAGCAATTTCTGTCGGTGGCGTTCTGCGCCTGTGAACTCGCGACAATAGCCGCGGCGGTTGCGTCTGAGGAAAGTTTGTTTAAACGCGGGCGGCTTTGTGCAGCGCGTTTCGGCTCGGTTTAAAAACGTGATTTAGGAAACCCACGTTTGTTGAGGAAATTGGAGGCAGTTTGACGGCATGTTGCTTCGGCGCTTCGTCTCGCGTGTCGTGTTAATGGTTCCGGGTTCTGAAAATGGGAAAGTTCTGTGGCAGGTTTGAATATGTGCGAGGTCAAAGGACTCGCGCGGAAGTGATTGACTTCCTTCCGTTGCACGCTTTTTGTATCAGAGTGGAATAAACAATTCATTTAAATCGAGCAATTCCATTCGACCACCTGACACGCCATATTACTGTCAATTCTCCTTCAAATTTGGAACGCGTTTTAAATTCGTCGCGCGGGGTACCGAGAGAATATTACATTATATTCATTTACTCCATATTTTGACGCCCGCTTGTTAACATCACCTCCTCAGGGTTGCTCGTTCTTTGTGAAGGATACCCCTTTGTAGCCCGAAGATTCTTTTCGCAAATTGGACGCGCAATATTTCTTCCCATGGCTTGCAATATAGTTTAATTAGCATTAAACCGCGAGCACGACTAATATTCGTTAGACCATTAAACATTCTGCCCTGCCTCGAGGGAGCGTTTTATTTTTCAACTCCTTCATGGAGCCCGTTAATTAATTTATATTCTCCGACGTTGTGCTAGCGCAATAACGCTGTTGTGCACGCCCTGGCGAACACTTTGCGCCGGCCATTAGCGCGAGCTTGACGCGTACACGCGTATTTTTCGCGATAATTTCGCGCAACAGGCAGCTTCTCGTCGTTGCGCCCATCCCTCGTCGGGCCAGGTTCGACGTCACGTGAAATCTGATCGGATGCCTTTCCGATAATCGCTGGACGGAGCTCTAAAGCGCGAGAATACGACAGTCGCGCGAGGACATTCGACGCGGAAGCTGTTGCCGGGTCTACGAGAGTAGGGCAACGAAGTGTCTGAACAGACACAGGCACGAGGGCTGTTTCCACTTGCGTCGGTGAATAAACCGGATCTATTTCCCTGAAGACAAAGGAGCAGCGGGACAGACGAATCGCACTCGACTTCGTATTCGACCGTGTTCACGAGAGCCCGTTGACCCAGTAGACTCATTACGGTATTCCCCGCGACGCTCCTAATTGGATGAAAAATTGATCGAACTCTAATGACACCGGCGGTGAGCTTATAAAGGAGAGAGGCGGTGGTGGTACACGGCCGCTGGAAGAAATCCAACGTGCCATCGCTGGAACGTCGTATAGAAAAGGGGACAGGGAAAAACGGAAAAAACTCTCGCGACCGCCCTCGCCCCCCACTTTCATCCAACTCCACCATTTTCTCCTTTCAAGGGGGCGGCAAAGGGGTGACGAGTGAAAATAGCGCGAAAAAACGACGCTGATCGGCAGTACAAAAGGAAAGGTGCTCGTCGAATCGAATGGCCGTTCGGCTTAATGCCAAATTATTTTCTCTCCGTGAAACGTTGCACGGCGAAGGGAGAGGGCAGGGCGGGGGAAGGGTGAAAAGGTTAAGAAGCCAGGAGACCGCGACTTCTACAGGCACTCCGCTATGACGTGAGTTATGTGTTCAATGGCTCGGGCATGGATTGAAGAGCGGATACACCTTGACTCGCCGCTGCTCTTGATCCCTTTCGGCGAAAATAATCGATTTCGGAACGGCGATTCGTCGCAGACTGCGCTCGGCCATTTCTTTCGAACGCTACCGTGACGCGTGCTCGGCCATCCTCGCTTTCTTGAGAGCCCTTCGACTTTTATCCGGCGACGAGTTCCCTCGGCGCGGAGACATGCGACTTCTGGTGTGTCCTGAGGCGGACGATCGATAAACCAGTAGCCTGATATCTCGATTTCTGCCAAGGCAAGCTGACTTTCCTTCTTCCCTTTCTTTCCCAAAAATTTATGCGGCACCGCACGATTTCCGAGAAATATTATTCGTACAAACAGGGGGAGATCGGAGTAATTTGTACCGTGAAGCGAAAAACAAACGGGACACTCGATGGCCCGGCTCCACCAGCGTCGCAAACGACGGCAGAAAAGCCTTTTGTCGCCGGGAGGGGAAAAAGAACTACGTGGACGGCCTCGAGAGTTTCCATTGCGGCCCTCGTCCCGCCATTATCAATGGCATTTCTTCTCGAGAGTTTATTACTTGCCCTTGGTGAGATTATATTCCTCGACGCTCGGTCTGTCGCCTTCGCTCTATCAGCGATCAAGAACGATTAACGGCATTGTGTTTGCTAGCCACCTTTGTCTCCGGCCCTTTGTATGCAGGCTCCTTCACGTCATTTCGCTTGACTGATGTAAGTGCCGCTATTGTAGGCAGAACAAATCTCTTTTTTCCCAAGGCAACCGTTTTAGCTTATCGAATGGAGGAGCGACTTACCCGCGTTGAAGGTTGACGAAAGGTACTCGTCTTGCGAGACGTATTAATCGTTCTACTGAGCATCGATGGGGGACCCTTTATACCGGATCATTGTACCTTAATGCTAAGTTTTCTTCCACTGATTTCTCGTTGAACAGAACACAGGGCTCTTATCGGAGTCCTCCATTCGCAATTCATAAGTCTATGAAGCTACGAAAGCACTCACAAGCGCTGCACAAACTACACTCGTATCCGGAAGCAAGAATGTATAATAGAACCCCATCACAGAGAAATTACTTTCGGGTCTGCGTCATCCTCCAAGCTCGATCGACAGCCGCGCATTACTCGGCGCGATCGTGGATATCTCAATCGCTTCTGGATACCCGGTTCAGCAGCTTCCTCGCACCATACTTATTGCTCGGGAGGCAAACGAAATAGATGAAGCCGAAACGAGGGCTGGGAGCGCGAAAGCGGAGGGCAGGAACGGAGGTGAAAGGGGCGGTGTGGGTTGATCGGTAACCCGCGACCAGTCGGGAACGGTTATGTTTGCCCGGCTGGAATTAGCATAATTGAACGTTACCCAGAGCAGCGCCGAATTGACGGGGGATAATGACTTCCTGCCAGAAAAGAAGTGCGGCCCCGTCGCCGGTTAATTACACGCTCTTGTGACCGGGCGGCGTCTTCCGTGAGCCACCGGCCGACCGTTCGTTGCGGCAACAACGAAAGAAACGACGACGCGCGAGGGTAGACGGCCCGCTGGCCATGCTTTTGTGGCAAGATTAACGAACCCACTACCGCGGCGTGCTGCACCTCGTCGCCAACAGTGAGACGGATCCCCGAGCGTTTCGGGGACCGCGCGGCAGCAAATAAGCGAGCTTCGCCCGGCAATCGCTTCGGACCGCGGCACGTTGACGAATTAATTGCCGGTATCAGAGTGTCTGGTAAACTCTTGGCATCGCGCTACCGGCTATTAAGTCACGCTCAACGTCGCGACCGATTCGTCTTCCGCGTTCTCTTTTTGCCATGTAAATTGGGAGATTACCAGCTGTTACGGTCGAACTGTCACTGTTCTGCGGGGGGAGACTTGGCGTGATGGTTTCTGGTAACGACCGACTCGAGCGATACCAGTGGATAAGATCTGAAGCGAGGACTTCCAATGCGTTATAATCACACGGACCTGCCGTAGGCATATCGGCACGGTCGGGCGAGGTGCCACGCGACCAGCCTCGTCTACAGCGGCACGTTACAAAAATCCCATGTATTACGGCCCGGTTTCGTAATCCTTTCCACGTTACGTCGCCGCTAGTGGGTGTTGCCAAGCGCTAACTAAGTCACGTTTCGCGTCAGCCGCAATATCCTGTCCCTTTGCTGCGAACACGGCGCGTAAGCTCGATGCCCGCCTTCAATACGTAAGTTGTAATCTCGCGAATCAGCAAGCTTCAGCACGTCGGTCTCACCTGCTCCTGCCCGTCGGCGAATTAATTACCCCGGTATCAGCGGCCTGGCAAACTCTAACAGTGCGCTAGCCGGGTATTAGGTCACGTTTTACGTAGCTTGTAATACTGGGGACACTTCTGTGTGTATCGATCAGAGAAGCCGGCTGGCTTGAATCGTTACCGATTTCTGCGTGCGACCCCTCTCTCCCGATGGGCTGGATGGCATGGCAGTGCGCGCGCGCGCGCGCGGGTGTGCGTGTAACGCCGTGTACGGTTTAGCCACTGAGGGGTGTGTAGGAGCGTCCGTGCGATCGGGGTGCACACCGTGAGCGGCCGGTATTATGCGCGTACAAGTGGCTGATATAATCTCGGCCAATTTGGTAAACATATTAAGTGCAATCTGAATAATGCGATCGCGGTTTAATGTCATAGGTGAGGGCCGCCGGTATATCGAATAGACGGAAAATATGGCGGCGCGGGTGTAATCGCTCGCTCGCGCCCAAGTATCACTGATTTTCCGTGTGCTTTCACAGCTTTTCGGGATTTACATATATCGATTGGATCGGGAGGGGGGGGCATCGCGGTGTCGATTCGTTGCCGCGCGTAACGTCTCTGTGGCGTCGCTTTTGCTGACGTACCAGTCTATTTCATTTCGCTGGTCTATCTCCGACAGAGGCTCCCTATTTGAATGTTCGGAGTTAAAGCTTCCCAAACTTATCGTCAAGTAGAGGCTGCCCGCCAACAAACTGGGGGCTTTAACCTGTGAAAATTCGTAATATTCGTTACGCGAAGTGTACTCCTTCCGTGCAAATCCTGTCCACCTATCACACCGGCTGCCCCCGCACCCATTCCGCGTACAAATTTCTCCGTAACGAGGCGATCGCGCGTAAACATTCAGACACGAACTTCCAGCAGGCTTCGGCGACTCGTTACCAGGAATTGTATCGTGTAAACCAGTCGACAGGCGGCTTTAATATATCGACCGCGTTAAGTCGCGTAACGTACCGCCCGCGTGCACGCCGCGTTCCGTATACCACCCACAAGGGCTTATCTTTCCGTCTATTTACCGGCGATACCATTCACAATGAACGCCGTAACTAGCCCGGCTGACGCGAGCTACAAACTATCGGGAGGGGGGCCGCGAGTGGTGGGAGAGGATTTAACCCTGCGAAGGGACATTCCACGGCGCCCCATAGAATCCTGGGCGCAGGTCGGGGACGACCGTCCATCCTGAACGCTGCAGCATTCATCGCGGCTTTGGTAGTAAAGCTCCGGGCGAGTTCCAGCACAAAGTGCCGCCGCGCGAGTTATACACCCAGTTCCTCGCCTATCTGAAATAATCGACCGGTGACAGGGGGAGATGCTCGGGGTGGTGGAGGGGCCCGACCGGTGATCCAACGATACGCCAATAAGGCAACGAGGTTGCTGAGTGCAGCGCGTTTATCTCGATGAGCAAAGCCCCTACAGGTGAGGTCAGATCGGCGAGGTGAGGATCGAAAAGGAGAGGGCCCCCGATGGGACGGCGTAGCGAGGATAAAATTGGATCGCAGCCCTATTGACATGTCAAGACGTCCGTCGGGGTTAAGATAGCCGCGATTACCAGGCTCTCCCATTGCCAGCGACCGGTTGCCCGCGCGACCAAGGTTACCGCGAACAGCGCGCGGTCAATCGAATTAGCTCGGGGACAAGGGTATCGCTAATTAAAGAACGGTCAGCTGACGATTACTATCGGCCCCTCTCGTTATTTTCCCGTGGTTTTGTTCGCGCGATGGACGGGGCAGAAGGGAGATCGGAAACGAATTACGATCAGCATTGGAAATGCCAGAATTGGATAAAGAAGGGCGCGACGAGCGAGATATCAAGTTTCCCTTGACCAGTGCATGCACCACCTGCGCGTTATCGTTGCCCTCGCAGCGATCATTCCGCCGTTATCGAATCCGTTGTAAACGATAGCAAATAGGGTAGTACGGTGGCGTTTACTTTAGTAATTACCAATGCAGAACGCGCGGTGAAACTCGGAATGTCAGCGGAGACCGCGCGTGCAAACCTGTGCCGTTTGTCCGGCACACATCGCGCTCGCGGACCCGCCTGGCGAGGGCGCGCGGAAAATTTGGTTGAACGCGCAATGACAAATTAATATTGCTTCCGCAATAACGTCCAGCCGTTATTAATTGTTCACCGCCCTCGGATGCTTGTTCAGCCCTCGGAGAAGAGGTCTAGGAAGCGTCAATTTATTAGGTCTTGTCGATTCGTTTTTGCATTTTAATCGATCGCACAGCGTTTTGCAATTTTTACCACGCTCTCCCCTGTCACTAAGGTGAATGTCCCAATTTCTGCTCATTTAAGAGGTTACTCGTCATAAAGAAGGTGTACAAAATTTGTTTGTGATCAATAGTTTTAGAGTAATTGATTAATTCTTTAATCATAAATCAACCAATTCGAAAACTATTTAAGAAAGATATTTCAAGATGTTTAACTATTAGTAATTTGTAATTAAATACAATGCAATAAATGTCCGTATTTCTGCTCACGAAAAATAGCGATGTACGTATTTCTACTCACCATTTGTACCAATTTCTGCTCACATAATATGTTGCCTTTTCAGGTTAAAGTAAGTTACATCTTCTATGGAGAGGTTTTATAACACAACAGTAAAGCATAAAATAATGATAGACAAAAAGTAAAATGCCTTCGAATAGAAATAGAGGTTACAGCATACATTGAATTGTGAGGTTATGTTACTAAAATTGTGGTGAGTAGAAATGCGGACATGACGGTGATTCACTTGACCCTAAACCTACTCACCCGTTTTCTACTTAAAAAAATTAAAAATCTAGTAAAAAATCTAAATCCAGAGCACAATACGGTATTTGTTTTTGTTATTAAATAAGAACTTTTACTGCAAAAACTATTTTCTGCCCAATTATCGAATACCAATAGTGACCCTGTTCCTTAGCACAACCAACTAGAACACGATCGAAAAATCATGAGTCTCTCGTTTTAAAAGTTTTTCGTTGCTTATGCTGCACTTTGATTAGCCCCAACCTCGTGCAACACTCGTGTAAATGTTCAAATAATTTGGAATTATTTTGTTGCAACTATAGTACAAGCGTAACGCTTATAATAATAAGAAAAATACGAAATGAGCAGAAATGGGGACATGAGCAGAAATAGGGACATTTACCTTACCTATTGTTCTATTTCTGCAAATTTCTATAACGCAGATCTAGACACGAACTTATTATAGACACACCGAATCGCTTCTAACCGTGATTCCTCGTGCCCGTTTCTTATCTTATTTTTCCGCCATCCCTTTAATCTGGATTACCGCGAGTCCTATCCGTATCCGGATCGACAAATTTGATTATAATAATTCGAGATCCCAGAGGCGCGATTCTGCCTGCAGGCGTCCATCAGCTTCCTGACGAAGAGTGACGTTATCGATCGCATTATCGGTCTCGTAAACTTCCACTTCGGTTCGCCGGATCGTTCGTAAATGTCGATCGTAAAATCACGACCACGTCCGCAGGAGGAAGGGCAAGTTATTGGTCCGTTTCCTGCCGAGTGGCAACCCTCGCGTCCCTCGACCCACGCGCCTGGAAATCCGCGCTCGAACGTATAAATACGTTTAATCTTGTTTCGCGAGTGAATCCCGCTCCCTTGGCCCGTGTCGCGGTCCGTTCGCTTTTTGTTGCCGCTTTTTCGACGATTCAGAGTCCACGCCGAGGAAGTAATATGTGATCAAACTACGGTTTGTTTACCCTTAAATGCTGCGAGCGAAGAATCACGGCGGGGGCCTGATATTCGTCGGCAGGTTCGATCGAGTTACTGTTTTCGATTCTTGCTGATAACACTTGCCAACGTCGATCGATTCTATAGTATTCCCGGCAGACACGGGGCATTTCCCACGAAATTTCCTCCGAGTATTCGCCCGACGAAATCCACCAGCAGAAACGTGGTTTCCAGTTACTCGACGCGTTTATTACACTTGCCCGCTACATCTTTTACCGTGCACGAATGGATCTGGGGGGAGCCCAGTCCGTATAGGGTTACCCGTCGAATTTTCCGTTCGAAGACGCCACTTCGTTAGGGGTTTCGCCTTTCGTCGAGTGGCGCTTTCGCGAAAGCGTTTCTCCCTCGAAGACCGTGCGCTTCCCGCGCTGAAACCGGATATCCGTCCGTCTAATTGCTGCGAGCCACAGGGTTTCGAAGCGCGCACGGTATTTCGAGCTTCGAGGGGTATACGGTGAACAATGGCCGAAAAAAGGGGTATAATTTGGGGAGAGAGGGTGGACGGGCAATGAAAGTGTTAATGGGTGGATCGATCAAGTCGCAAGAAACTGCGATATATCACCTTAAACGGCCATGTGAGTCTACGAAGCATCGTGAAATCTGGAGAAATTGATGCGCGCCTTTATTCCGGCTTGCGCGACTCGCTCGCTTTCTAATATCCATGAATCGAAATTCAATCAGGTTATCGGAACGACCTAATCGCGTTCAATCAACCAGGAAGCGCCACAAGACGAGGGTGGTGGGCGAGGACCGGTGAATCTGATTAGTCAATCAGCGAGTCAGACAGGGCCGAGTGACGGCGAATCGTCGTGCACAGGGCGCTTCGTCGTGGAGATCGTGGAAAAAGAGAAACGGACCGAGGCAGCGGGAAATCGACGAGGAGAGGATAGTGCCGAGTGGAAAGGAGCGAAAAGGATGAAGGAAGGAGGTGCAGCGGCAAATGTGGAAATCGGGCTGAATCCCGGGTGGTGCTCCACCGCAATTCACGTAAATGCGACTCCAGCTCGAGACTGGAGACCGAAGATCTTTGTCTCGGAAGCCGATCATCAAACCAGAGATCCGTGAGATTCGACCGACGCGACGATGAGAAACGCCGGCGCAGGGTCGCCCTCGCCCCGTCGCGTCTTCCGGTTCCCTGCTGTCGCTCCTCCGGCTCGCGTAAAATGCAACCGCAATCCGGACACGTGGCTATTTGCGAATCAACCCGTGGCAGGGGTCAAGATTGAAGGAAGCGCGCAAAAAGCACTCGAAATCGTCGCCGGAGCTCCGGCCATTAAGCAGACGTTGCCTTTTCTAGACGACCGTGGCCCGTCATTACTTTGCTGCGACGTAATTGCGACATAAATGTTCGGGTTAAAGCCCGTGCCTCAGCTAAAAGCGAGGACAAAGAGGAGTTTGTTGAACGAAACTGAACGCGCGACGAATTCGGGGTACGCCTTCCGTTCAGTCCACGAGGGTGGAAGAAGCTGTTACATATTTAAAGAGTGGCGAAATTTAATGGAGGAGCAAGTGGCAGAGGAGCGATGTTTATCCATCCAATGGGTTCTGGCTGCAGATCATAAGGTAAAGCTGCCCTTCCAAAAATAACCGCGAAAGCAGCTTAGGATTTTTTCAGCCCGATCCTGGTCCAAGTGTATCCCGCCACTCGACAGATTTGCCAGCAATTTTCCGTGTTTACTGCGAATTCGTTGGTGCACTCCAAGTCTAGAATACCCGAGCATGGCTAGGAGCGGGTACTTCAGTTAATCCGCGGAAGACTGTTTATTTATTCACGGCTCCAGAAACGCTTCTTACCACCCTCAAAGGATGCTGGAACATTTGGACCGTCTGCAATTTCGTTGCTCGCCAGACGCGGCGTATTATTAAAGGACGCGCGTATTCATTGATGAATGATTGCGTTTGCGCGAATTCTTCCGTTGGTTGCTAACTCTTAAATACTGCAGGCGATGGGCAACTACTTAGAGTCTCGGGAATTCTTATTTCCTAAGTAGATGGCGAACGTTGAAGATTCATACAGAAGATATAGGGTAGACCGGGGGCGGTAGTAACAGGGGGGCGAATGTAACACGCTAAATATCTCAAAACATATAATAGATATTAACACCAATTTTGGATATATGATGAAGAATGACATTTGGAATATACACATCCATGCCCTAGGAGTACAGATACGCAATAGACATGGATAGTGAAGAAAATAACTTTTCGATACCCTAAAGTAACTTTTCCTTATTGACTTAAAATTGTAATATAAACACTCCCTTTGCAAGTACGTGCTTGTTCGATTTTTTAATCTGTAATTCGACCTTTTTTAAACTAATATTGATCGTTACTTGGCACTTTTAAGCGTCCCGTTAGTCAAAATTTATAATTTAAGTTCAAAAGCATGGTCGGGGGCGATTGTAACATCGGCAGTCGGGTTCGGTTTCACCGCAACAGAACCGAATAGGGACAAAGAAGGCGAATAATATTGTCTTATTTGCATGAAATCATATAGCATAGCACAAGCAAACCAAATGAAAATGGGTGCATATACTGAATGTAAGGATTGAGCAGATGAAGAATGCACCAGCCAAAACGTCTTTTATTTCTGCCACAATTGCGATACCACATAATTTGTTATAGGTAGATTTTACTTTTTCCATTTATTATTATAATTTAAATCAATAAATATTTTAATTTTGTAAAGTTATATTTGTGCTACTATCGACTCCATGCAGTGTTAGAACCGACCCGGGGTCAGGGACGGTTGTAACACTTTCTCCGCTTCTCATTTTTTATTAATAACCGGAATATTACTTGACATACAGCGAAACTGTTGTGGCTCAAATAATGTCAGATAAATAAGTAACATTTTCGTAAAAAAAACTTTTGTTGTAACTGTAATAGTTTTTGCGTAATCGTATTCCAAAGTCAAAGTGTTACTACCGCCCCCGGTCTACCCTACCTGATTATAATTGCTGGATCATAGGCGAAGTTCCTCGAACTTCTGCAGACCCGCGACACGCGGAATGGAGAAGCAGTTTAGTCGATTTAGTAGAAGAGTTGTCGATATTCTCATGCATTGTCCAGTCGCAGTTGGCACGGTCGACACGATTAATCAGTCCCTTCTCTTCATCCGATGGCTGGAAATGCTGCGAAAACAGGGATGCGAAGTCTTCTCGAGGAGGCACTCGTGCCCTGGTCCCGAGATCATTCCAAACAGTAGACCCCGTAGGATCCCGACCCTTCGCGACGACCCCGTTTCCGCGAGTTGTTGTGACAGAAAGCAGCAACTACTTCGGCGATAAGTGTGTACAGTCCTTCGTTATCGCGTTCCGCCGTCTCCTTTGTCCTCCGCGTTTCATTAGCAGCAACAGAATAACTCGTTCGATATCGGACTTTCCACTTCCAGTCAATGTCTTGGATATTTAACTACGCGTCTATTTCACCGCTATGGTATCTTAAAAGATCGGGACTTTGGTGGAATCCTTCCTGAATCCGAAAACAATTCAGTTGTGAGCTAATTCAACCGTTTTGTCAGCCATGCGGTTGAACAAGCCTTCTCCGAGTTAGGGTCCGGAAATCGTAGCGAAATCTGTTTCTCGATGATGCCATCGACAATGCGTAAGTTCGTGGGACTTTAATCGAGCGTCAAGTGCAGTCGACTAGCGCGGATCCAAGCATCCATCCGCGAGGAAACTCAGCCAGATAACTGCTCGCGGGGTGCAGTTCCCTCGCATCGCCGAATATACGATACGGTCAATGAAAGCATCGGGTTCGTGCTTGTATTATCATAGCGCGTTGAAATGCCCGCGGGAAGTGCTTCAGATCCTCGGAATGATTTCCGTTTCCCCCTTGACGTGCCGTCTGATCGAGCCAAATGGGCCACAAACTTCGCGCTTCTAACTCCCCTGAATTCCAAGACCCCAGCGCCTGGAACTTGCGAATTTCTGGGCTTGCCTATGCACCTAGGCCCGCGTCGAACACGGAATCGCGAAATTAATTTTCGAGGCCGCGAGGAAACCTAAGCAACCCGGTGAAACACTATACTTTGAACTTCGATATCAGCGAGCTTCATTGAGAGCTGCGCTGAAACAGATACGCGCTCCCCTCGTACCTTCCGGGGCAGTGTGCGTCGAAAGCTTGACGGAGCAGCCTCGTCTTTTCGTTTTTGCGAGAGGATAGTGTTTCGGCGTACACATTTCCATGAAAATTGCGCGCGTTAATTGAGCCGCCGCGGCTGTTAGCGGTGCGCTAATACTTGGGCGCAAACAAAGACGGATATTAGTATCGATTTCCCTCGTATCGCAATTGCACGGGTAGGTATCTATTGTCTACATATTATAACAGCGCGTGGCGGTTAGTAATTAGTAAACACTGCTCAAGCCATCCCCTGTTTGTAAATGGATATGGTAATTATATAAACACAAGATCGAATGGAAATTACGCGGGGGGGGGGGGGGGGGGGTGGCGCAACTTTCATTAACTCGTTGAATCTTCGTCTCCACGCGCGCCGCTATCAACGTTTCCCGTCGCATCCAACTGCCTACGTAAAGATATTGAATTTCTCATCGCGGCGCGTAAACATGGAAGCGGGTGAAAAAAAGAAACAGCAAAACTAATCCAGGGAGCTCGGAGCGGCGCCAAGAGGAGCAAACAGAAGCGTTCGACCGAAGACACCGCGGGGTAAACAGCGGGACTGCAAGAAATCGCGGTCTCCGCCACCGTAAACACGGTATATAGTGCATCGAGTTAATCGTGCCGCTTTTCCCCCAGTTTCCTCTGCCTGCAATTTCCACCCACGCTGGCCCCGCAATCTCGGCCAGGCCAGTAGCAGCGGCGGCGATGGTGGCGGCGTCGCCGGGCGTTGGTCGTCCAGCCTCCATAATTCATTCGGCAGACAACCAGAAATCCTGGAAACATACATTTATGCGGCGAGCCGTGCCAGAGGGGAACCGGGCGCGGGCGTACGTTGTACGAGTGCCGGAGAATGGAGAATGGAGGATGGCGGGGCCCCGTACGGCGGACGGAGAGGCGGAGGTTGGTGCGAGCGAAAGAGTGGATCAGCCGCGGCCTGTGCGGGTTCCGCGGGGTGGGTTGTTACGCGGGCGGGACGAGGCGGAACGTCGAAATCAGGGTGACAAGCGTAGAGTTGGCCCAGTGATGTACGATGCGCAGATACGCGCTATCGTACCAATAACCGTTCAAATAATAGCCCACGAACTGGTCGCGAGCGGCGTTGCAGCGACTCCATCGAATCGGCTCCGTCGGCGTCGAATGCCTGGCTCCCCATTCGGATATGGCCTCGTTGACGATCCGCCGGCGATGTCCACCGGGATGCAGCCTGGTATTGGCGGCGGTTAGAGGCGAACGCACCAATTTCACCCGGTTGAAATTGGGTGGCCGGGCTATAGACGCTTTCAAGAACGGGATACGACTTGGCAACTGCATTTTGATCCGCCGACGGATAACACGGCTGTATCAACGCGACGCAATCTCGGAGACGACGTCTACGTCGTCCTGGACGATGAAGACGACGGCGGTGGCCTGGTGCAGCGGCGGCGGCGACGGTGGTGTCGCCGTGGCTGCGCTTAATGGCCGCATTTCCCCCGTTTACGTTCCGTCCTGAGACGGTAATCGAGGAGGCACAGGCATACGCGCCACCCTTGCGGCGAGCGTACGGCTCCGTGCACGTTTGCGTGTGCACAACACGCCGGATACGTCGCATAGCATACTTGGATTAACTTCCTTTTGATCGCGGCAACTGCGCTGCGTGCGTGGCTTGCGTTTAATTCGGTGGGGTTATGACAGCGTCAGGATATGTGTGTCAGTCAGCAGCCGAGGAGTTTGTTCAGACGATCAAAGCAGACGTTTTATAATTAATTAAGTGGGTTTTGCTTGTTCCAGGCGCGTGACGCTTTGCGACGCAATTAGGAGTCATGAGTTTTGTGGCGATGTTTTTGAAAATCCAGTGCATCTTCATCTTCGCGTTCCAGCATAGAAAATTCATCGAAGGAAGAAGGTACTCGAGAAGTGTTCTTAAACTACCCTCGACGTACCGCTTCCTCTTTAGAGAGAAAGGTTTCACAGTCACGATTGAAAGTCGTCCGAGCGATTCGCTTGCACCAGTGTCCACGCCAATATTCCATTTGTACCGCTAATCTGATATTGTTTTCCGTGGTGCAGCGTCCAGCCACTGCACTGTCCTGCCACTATTTTTACAGAATTAAACGAGCCGCGGCGATAGTCGAAACACGATTTTCCGTGAGCCACGGTTTCGCCTAGCTTCAGCTTCGCGTGTACGCCGAGCGCCGAAGGGCTGGGAATGCAATATAGATTCGCAGATAGCCGAGTCCAATTAGAAGAACTGCCACTCCGCAGTGGCAAATAATACAAACTACCAACGAGGCAGCCTCTCGAACTTGCATGCTCGGCTAAAACCGGTTTCCGCTTTGCGCGTTACTGCGCCAGACTATTATTGCGTCATTGTTATGTCCGCCCGAAGGGGACCTGCGATGCACCGACATTAAAGAAAAGGGTGCTTTCTTTGTAATTATACATTGAACGCTAGCCAATGATCATTAAAGTAGCAATTTGTTAACGTCATGTCAATCGAGAGCCCCGAAGCCTCTCGAACATACAGTAACGTCAATAAATAAAGGGAACTCTGGCTCGAGGAATTCATTTTTAGCGCGTCTGCCTCGCAACTCGGAATTTACATGGTAAAATAAAACAGCGAAAGCGGGGTCTACGTCATACTCCTGCTCTTTAATCACATCGTTCTAGAAGCTGCAGATTTAACCGAAGATTACCTAATAGCAGCGCGGAAATTTCTGCGAAGCCAGAGTCTGGGTAGTCTAACTAAAGTACGCCAAGTGCAGAGCGCAATAACATCGAGACTCGACGAAACCGAGGTTCACCAGGGTTGATCCCAACTGTCTGGCACGGGACGGGGTGAAGCTACTGCGCTACAGCAAGTATGTACTTCTCCGATGTACACACAAAGGTAGGACACCTTGACAGCGAGGCGAGCATCCACGATCTACACAGTGACACTGCGTACGAGGGGAATCTCGGCTCGCAGGACATGATGCAACCTTCTGAATGTGTGTAACGTTGCAGAAGGAAGGGACACGATTTTAACACACGTTTAATCACGCTGGAATCCTCCCCTAGCCGATTCACCTCGGCATTCTGTGTTTCCCAGCATCTCTGTTTCACTCAGTCGTGATTTCCCTGTTTCGTACTTCCATATCGCACACGTACCAGCGAGATAAGCGTTCGGATTTTTAAAATTCTTCGATTGCTTCAGTTTAATCTTCGTATTTCTCCTTTTTCCCCGTCGCAGCCAAAGAGTGCGCGCGGCCGTGAAATTCTCTAGCAGGAACGATTTGTTGAATTAAATTTCATAGGAGAAACGGTTTGTAGAATTAAATTCGACGTAGTTTCGAACAAGTTTGTTCCGACAGTTGGAAAAAGCTGCTTTTGATAGAGACGGAGCGCTAATTAGCTGCGGCATTAAATGTGCTAATTAAAGGTAGTTAGGACCTTATATATTAATTTGAGCATCCTCTGTTTGAGACAGAGAAAACTGTTTGATTTATAACGCGACCCAAAAATTTATCCGGGCACGTTGTCTCGGCGCGTAGAGTTTAGTGTAGTTTGTAGAGAGCGAATAGGTGAAATCCATGTAGGTAGGTACCTATTATAAAATGGTTGGCGAAACGCGGACGAGTAGTGTACTTTTCGGAAACGAGGGAAACTTTTAATTGCGTGTGCACATGTCAATCTGCTTCGGTTAACACGACACAGTTTGACGCACCCGGCACTCGTTAAACATGTTAGAGGGATTCCGTGACCGAAATTTTACAGGAACACTGATCTAATATAAATAAACACCAAAACGCGTTTAACTTGCAACGTCGCTGGATTTTAATCTGGAGATAAACATCGCAATGCACCCAATGCTCGATGCAATTAATGTTCTTATCTAATACCATCGTAGGACACAGAATTGTACAAGAAATCGTTTCACATTTCCTAGAATGTATTCTTCGGTACTTCCCAACTGTGTACCACAGCGCGTTACACCGTTCCAGGTTCCATAGCGCAATTAGGATAATTAGGATAACGTAGGGATAAAAGGGAAGATCAATAACAGAATCCATAAGAAAACGGAATCAACATTAACGAGCGATTCCGCAATTAAGGCAGCCAGTATCCGCTTAAAGTTTCATTAAAAGCGCAGCGCTCGGCCAACTCTCGTTTAGAGTTTCGATAATTGCACGCTTACTCGCCAGGACGTGTCGTCTTCCGCCGCGAAACTGTGCCGTCGTTAAAATCTCGCGGTCGGCCCCGGTGCCCCTGTCGGTGCCCGCGGACTTTTATTAAATGAAACGATAATTGGGCGAAATTTCGTTGCGCGAGTGGAAAGATTCGGACGCACGAGTCCGCTGCCACCCGCGAATTACACTCTAATAAGCGTATCACTTCGGTTTGCGGCCGCTAATAGCAGCCGAAACCTGGCTCCGTTATTTCCCCCCGTTACCAATTACCACCTTCGGTAGCAGATAATTGGTAATTACTAACTTCTTGCCGGCCGGATAGTTCGTACTGCGCGCTGGTCAAAGTCTCTCGACAAACGAGTAACCTGTAACCAGGTAGCCGCGAAACTCGAGCAAGTTGCCCGCCCGCCCACGAACACTGAAATCCATCGTCACCGGAAAATCTGACTTCTCTGTGTCGCACAAACGAGGCATCTTGCTGGAGATGACAGAACAAATATCCATTCTAAACGTTTAACATTGTATCTGCAGAAAACGTTGGAATCTCGCCGCTTGTTCCCAAGAGAGACGAATCGATGCGGTTCCTAGGTCCTAGACATTCTCAAATTGCCTGCTTCACGGTTACTTGCCCATCGACGCTTGAAGTACAGCCCGCCCTACCATCGTTTCGATTAATAAACGGTGCAATTCCTCGGAAGCACATCTCTCGAATGCACCAGTGGGTTCGAGAGTCGCGAGAGGGAAGGTGGGAATTAAGGGTAAAAAATACAACGATCGTTTGGAAAACGCGAGAAATAAACTCTGGCCGCGGCACCAACGCCGTCCCCCGTTCAAGCATCCTGCTCCTTTTGTACGGCTGCTGTTCGCTCCTCGAGTCACGGTCGGGAGAGGTACGGTATTTGTTCGTTTCACACTCGATTAAAAGCCGTTTCCTGCGGAACGACTCCTCCATGCATTTCCCGATGCACCGAATTTGCGGGACGCCGCCTCGAACGGCAGTCCCTTTTCGCTTCGTCGACGTTCCTCCTCTGTGCTCGTCCCTCCAGCGACTGGGAGTAGGGGGACTCGATCGAAACGTGAATCAACTGTATTCCAGGCTGAATGCAACCGGTGGCGCGGAGACGGACCGTTTTCTTTTGTAATAAGCTAGTTCAGTGGCAACCGGTCGGCTTTGTTGACCGCGTTCGCAATCTGCTCTCGTGTTACGCCCGAAGTCCTGCCGTTGTGTCCGTGTCACTCTTCCTCTCGCCCTCTCCCATTTTCACACCGCGAGACCCGCGGCGTTGCGCTCTTCGCCGGGCGGTAATTATCACCCGGGCAAGTGGATTCGATTCAGCCGTTTAACCTCGCGCGGGGGCTGTTGATCAACCAAGCTTGTTGCGAGAAAATTGGTTCGCGAGAAAAAAACCGCGGCAAAAAGCAACGGGGAATTAAAATGACAGGCGGGCCAGACGCCGTCGCTCGAGCCCGCAGCCACGTCACTTTAACGAAACGACGCTAACTCGATAAGGAGGTCGAGGTTTCTGCAGTTCTGTACGGAATATTCGCGTTAATTTCCTTCTTTGAGGTGCAAAGCACCTCGCTGCCGACGGGGAAGCCTGGTCAAAGAAGGCGCGCCGAAAAGGTCCGATGTTATAAAATCAAGCTGCAGACCGACGGGCACACTGTGCTCGAAAATTAGTCGCCTTTAACCGTGGGACAGGCGTTAGTAGGAAGAACGTGGCTGAAGGAGCGCACGGTGGAAGTTAAGATTGGGCTGTAGCGCGGAGTTTGAATCGGGCAAAAGATCGCTTGGACATCTGATCGCATCTAATTGCCAAATGTTAATTATTTTGTACTAATTACGCGAAGCACTCGGTACACGGAATATAGCGTCACCTTTACTTGTCGTTTCCTCCATTTCCTTGGTGACCTGTGCCTCTACTCGGCGTGGGGAGTTTTGCAATCGAGAATAACAGCGTCTGAAACGATCTACGTAGCATCAAAAGCATATCAGGCTAATTGCCTGTGGGATGGAATTGTCTGTCTATGTGGCCATGGTAACGCGTTTCCAGAAATTGTACGCGCGTCGTCTTCGAGGGGAGCGATTTTAAAGCGAGCAGCGGTCTACTTACGCCTGGCGGCATAGGGAAATAGGGGAAATACGCGGAACGTCTGGGCCCGTTACAAACACGCCAGCCGTGGAGAATGCGTCCCGATGCTCTTTGAGAAATTGTACACACTTTCAGCGGAGTCGTTGGATGCGGTTACCTAAGCGAAAGCCCATCTGCATCGCGATCCCTCAGAGGGGGTAAATAGAATCAAGCCGCTCCAGCGAGGATTCCGGTCGCGCGCGCGCGCCACCGTCTTTCGCCTTGTAAAAGTCCTTCGTATTCGTGCTGCATTGCCAACCCGATTTCCTTAATCCCCCGGTAGGCGGATGGTGTATCAACCTATCCGTTGAAGCTCGAGCCATCTTATTCTGCAATGAAAATCGAACGTGTCCCGAGCCCCGCGGATTTTACGATCAAACCAGCGTCCCGTGGAACCGCTCTTCAGACACGCGAGTTCAAGGATCCTCTTGAATTTTCAATTCGACGCCATTAACGTTCGGTGGTGTTTCCGTTGTTATTACTATTTTACTCGCGGCGCATTTTGATATAGATAACACGACGACGGCGCGAATAGACACGATATTGCATTCGGGAAGCGGCATGTCCACGTTATGTCGATCGATGAAATTTCATTAAGTGGTATAGTTTCCGCTTCGCGTAGAAGCTTGCGAGGTTCTATAAAGGTGCAACGGGAATTGTACGCATCAGACTGTACACAGCTGCGAAAAATTGCATATTTTACGCGCCGTCTTTTTGCCCGGCCAGTTACAAATCATCGAACGGAATTAAACGTCATTCGGTTGTGCTGAAACGCTGATGGGCACTTTCGGAAAGCCATCAAGCATTGAACTCGATTAAAATATCACGAATCCTAACTCGCTGGAGATATGAAAGTTCTATAAATTCGACGAACCCATTATTTTTCAGCTCACTGGGCAGTGGGTACAGAACTGAAAAAAGGCCGCACAATCAACAGCTTTACCCCGTAGCAGAAATACCGGGCTCTCTGCAATGAGGCGGGCTATTTTCGACACCGATCGCTTTGAAATTCACCAATTCTACACACCCTTCCCAATGTATGCAATCGTAAATTCGGGAATGCACGCACAGAGTGGCGATTATGAACACCTGAAGCGCGAGACGTCGGACGAGGTAAATAATCACTTCGTCAGTGGGATCGGTTCCTGAAGCCCTCCGCGCCGTGCTGGCGGACTCTTTTTTTCGGGGCAGTCGCGTCGGTAAATCACGGTTCGACGTGGCCGATGGCGCCGCGTAATACCATCCCACCTGATTTCCGGCAACGCGCCGTGTAATCCAGTGAATAATGAAAACATTATCACGGCCGACAAAGTGCGCTCACGCTGGTGTCAGGGCGCAGGTAGAGGCACAGGGTGGCAGGACACTTTTTCGAGGTAGGTGTCGAGCGGGACGGGAGGGTGGAGGCAGGCAGATACATTGTCGTGTCGGGCAATGAAAAATTGCCGCAGATTTCCCGGTGGGGAAAACTGCTGGCGCGCCAGTGCTGTGCCTACGGCCTCGTCCAGACTGCAGGTACGTACCTTCGGCCCGTGGGTGCCCATTTTTCTGTTATATGTAAAAAAAAAAAGAAAGTTTAGAACCAGCAGGCGAGGGGTGGGTGGGCGAGGAGCAGGGAGAAGTAGGAGAACAAATAGTATCGGATAAATCAGCGGGGCTCTCTGTCGTGTTCATTTGGAAGTCGGCGGTCGCACGCACGTGCGTGCAACGTGCCGCGATTCGAAAGGGTTGCGCTTGCACGTATGCACGCAGAACGCATCCATTTTTGACGGTGATTTATATTGTTCATTGAAAAAGTGCCCGGTCCCCTTCGAGGATCGATTTCTCTGTTTGCGCGATCATTATCTGTATTTCTAGACATTGCTCCCCGCGTGTAACGCAATACACGCTCGTTGAATAAAATTTCGTAAAACGAATTTCTGTAGATGTGAGTTAGAGGATTTTCTTAGCCCGAAAATGAGCGCGAGGACGAGATGCCAGGAAGTTTGAAAGCTGCCTGTTCGAAGCGTGTTATACCCATATTTCACCCGCATTTATTTAATCTACGATCTCGGAGTTTGCACAGCGCCGTCAGTCATTTCGCGGAAAAATAAGAGAGAAATTACACGGTACTTAATTCTGGCGTCTGTTAAATTTGGACTACTGGGTTGTTATCTCAGTCTCAACGTGGAAGCTTGCCAAAATCGCGGAGCCCTGCTTCCCCACCGGCTAAACTGTAAAATTTCATTCAGTCTCGAGCCGCGTCCCGCAATCTAGCATAGAGTGCCGCATTTCCATTGTCTATCGACGGGAATATCGGCTGTATACGAGTCATTCTCGTCTTTATTTTCGATTCGAACGCCGCTACGTTTTAATGGGTCATCCAAGCAGTAGTCCCCCACGATTGCCGAAACATGCTCGTCACTTGACCCAGCAGATTCTCCTTCGTTAGAACCCGATAGTTCGATAACGCATCGGGTATCGCGGGTGTCTATTGCTCGAGATTAATTTAATGGTCGAGCAACGGACGAGCGAACAAACGGATCCGCATCCCGTAGAAACCCCGCTTGCTGCATGCTGCGATTGGACGGGGGCGCTTGGGGGAATGGGGGTGCGCAAAGCGAGCGGCGAACGCGAAACAAGGAAAGTTTCGCCGAATCTCATTGGTTCCTCTAATGAAAAAGTAACTGCACGCTGGATTCGATAGCCCCGGGCTGCTCTCGAAGCTAACTTTTCTCGATATACGCGGTTTAACGGTATTCAACGGGTGGATTATAAATTCACATTTCGCGGTGGGCTAGTTTCCAGCGATGGAAAAACGACACGTTTATTTCTGCATTCAACGGGCCCTTTATGTCTACCTGTGTCTACTGTTTGAGGTTTAAAATCTCTCCTATATGAAAACTCTCCAGAAGAGCTCGTCCATTTGCTGGCTTCCTCGGACAGCGCAAACAGCATGGGAGAAGAATGCTGTGGGGATGGAGGGTTGAAGCGATCGGCAGCCACGGCGCCTTAATTAAGGAAATTGAAATAAAGGAGTCGGCGGGACTAAAGCGCATCGCGTCGACGGTGGCTGATGAAATAACCAAGGGATCGTAGGAGTTTAACCTCCGCGAACCGTTTTAAAAGCCCGCGGTAATTGTTGTTTTATGAAGGTAATCTAGTCGACTGCTCTGATCGGGGCCGCAGTACCGATCCGGCTGAAGGGAAAGCTGCACTTGCGGCGGGTTCACCGGCTGCATAAGAGTGCGCTCAGCCCCTCCAGTATGCACAGAGGCGTGCATAACACAGATTAGAATCGGCATGTACGCGGTTCCCCGTACGTGCACGCACATCCCGGGGATCAGGTCGGCTAATTGAATTGTTTCTAAGACCGGCTTACGGCTTAGAAATCTACTTGGGCCGGATAAGTGTACCCTGTGGTGCAGTTTCGCCGCGGCAATATTATCATCGGGAATTGCCGGGAATCCCATGGCGAATGAGGCCGCTCGCGCGCCTTGTTATCGTTACGCGGCGATGTAATGAGAAAGAAAACGCTCGCCGTGCAAAATCATGCGGATAAGATTGGCCGGCGCCGGCTAATTAAAACGTCTGGATTACCCGCGGCCGCGTTTTATGTCGCCGTCAGACGTTTAACAAACCCGGGCGTAATTAGCTGTTACACGCATCCGCCTAAGAGGATTAAAATTACACGGCCGGAATGTGACGGACCTGTAACTATTTGTCGCCAGAACTGCTTGGACTCTGGCTGGGTAGGTACTGTGATCCCGAACGAGTCAGGATTTATTTAGGATTACGGTGGCCGTAAGAGAATCATTCGGGTATCTGGGAAATTCTGTGACACCGCGCCTATAGCTTCGACACGTAAATATCGGACAGTATCGCTGGACGGTGATCACCAGCGTTCGGAATTATAATCGAGCGTGTCTGATCCAGCGATTACGCTCCGCGCTCGCTCATAGATGCGCATCGCGTGCAGAGGGGAAGTAAACAGTGGGGAATCGAAGGGATAGAGGTGAAATATCCAACAGGCTGGGAATCACGACGCGGTAATGAGATTCCTCCATAGATCTGCCGGGGCTCGGCATGTAAACGCGTCGTCGCGTTAGGAAAAATCGGCAGCCTTTCAAAGGCCGTTCAATTTGGACCCGGGTTTTCGGTCGTGCTAACAAATCGTTTCGGCCGGATGCTTTTAAATTAACGTGACGCGCTGCGGATTAATTCCCTTTTAAATTAACGCTATTATGTACGCGCGCGATTTTCAATGAAATTACGCTTTAACGTGATATAACCCCCATCCCCGGCCGTGTATCGGTGACGCCCAGTCGGAACGCTTTAATGGCCATCCATTTTTTATATTGATTGCGGTCCGCCTTAATTATTCTATCACGGAGCTAGTGTTTACGATGAAAGCACTTGCCGCCCGCCGCGATTCGCTGGCGTGCGCGCGGACAAGCGCGAATATATTATTTTTTGCCGATTTTCCCGCCCGAAAATACGCGTTGTTGCGTATCACGCCCGGGCGCCGCGTAATGCACATTCTACCGGTTAAATATTTACCGGTTTACACACGTCCGTCTCGTTAACGCTCCGCTGATCGCATTGTTAACGAGATTTTGCGCGTTGGAGGAAAAACGACAGAGTAAAGAGAAGCGCAATGGGGGTGGATGGTGTCGACAGTTCTGTCTTTTGATACCCTCCAGTGATCGTGAATTATTATTATTATTATTATTATTAAACGTCTTTATTACTGGAGTAAAAGGCGAGGCGCAGCTAGTATGCTGTTACTATGCCTGACCTTAAATACAAATTCCACGGCGCAGTACACGTGCTCCACGAAAATCTAGGAAATTACATGCATGGTTCCCCAGGGAGCTCACTTCTTGCACCCTGTCGAACTGTGGACTAAGTGCTTGCAAATGGACGTGTAATAATCAATATCGAGTGAGTTTTATCATTGTCCCTCGTTCGCGGCTCGCTTCACTGGCCCGTGCCTTCCCTGTTTGGGGAGGGGAAACCCGAAGGGGTTGAGTCATTCATCGACGCGTGGCATGGTAACTCACGGTTTCCGCCAGCAAACCGGCGACAATCGGCGACACCGCGTTCTCGCTTACGCTTTTTGTCTTCCACCCGCCGGCGAATCCCACCCGTCAAAATAACGGAACTCGGCGGGTTTTTTCCCGCTCGGGGGGAAAAAAGCCCACTCCCCGCGCACAGGGCCGGCGAGGCCACAATGGCCGCGTACCGTACGTGTCCGCGGACGTACGTGAGAACGAACGCCACCCTTTCCGCAATAAAATTCCGGGTGGCGTGCGTTCCGCGCGCAATAATGGCAGCGCATTGAAAAAGCGCGCCGCCCGCCGGCCCGGAGGAACAGCGAGGGGTCGCGCGAGGGAAACAGGCTTCGGGAAATATGAATACGTTCACGGTGATTCGGTTAATTTTTAACACGAAGCAGAGGGCAGCTCGCCGCTGGCGTGTTTCGTTCGGTTCGACGGCTGCGGTCTATGGGACTCTGCTCGCTGAAAATCTGCGGAAAAGAGGGCGGCGCGGCGAAGGGATGGTGCGAGGTTAAAGGGGTTCCTGGGTGGCAGGGTGGGGGGGGGGGGGCGAGGGAGGGGCTGCAGGTTCGAGGAGGAGGGTGTTTGTTGGTGGATGTCGTTCGCTATTGAGGGCTCCGGGTACCAGGGGTCATGAATGCTTGTCAACGGTGAGATATGATGCGTGGATTACCCCCCTCCCCATCGACGGCGTTGTACCGCGCCACGGGGTGCCCCCTTTACAACCCTTCCCTTCGCCACCCTCTCTCGCTGCCTTTGCGATCTGGCTAGCGCCGAGCCACTTGCCGTCACCCGCGTTTCTGGACTGGCAAATTTATAGGAAAATTCTTCTTGCGCCTTCGCGCCGCGCAAAAAGCTGTTGCACTTGGCATCGAATTTAAGTGAAGAATCGTGGCACGTACGAGGATTGAATTTCCAATGGGAGAGTAAGGTGAAATATATCTGACCCAAGTTCCAGTGGCATTCGACGAGATGTGATCTTACACGTTTATCATTCCATTGGAACATTTAGGTACGTTTGTGTCGTACTATTACCTATTACATGCCTGTATCAAAAAATTGCTTCGGATCTCGGCGCCGAATGCTAGCGACACATCGGCGGCATGTTACAGAGCCCGACAGCGCGGAATTAAGAAACCGACGGAAAGCTACACCGTCGACGCGAATTCCGTGACATTCCCGCCTGTCCACAGCCGAGAACAACGACGACGATTCAATTATTCCGCTTTCTCTCGCGAACTCGCCGGATCGTCGCTATACACCGTGCGCCGTCGATCCTATTCCACGTCCTTCCACTTATTCAGCGCGAAATACTTGTCGCCGGCCGTCTCGCACGCGCTCACGAGGGGCGCGTCTAAACAGGGGTGGACGGAGAAAAAGCTTTTTCTCTTGTAAGGCGAGAGGCAAAGCTGCATTCTCCCGCTCCCTCGCCATCTTTTCTCCGCATTTTGCACGCTCGAGTTTTCTCCCTCTCGCCCGCGTTACTTTCTCCTCCGTTGTTTTTATCGCGCCGCGTTTTAAGCACTCTCCTCGAGGATCGCGTGGCGCTGGGTAACAGAGAAGCGCCGAAACTCCATGGGCAAGCGAACGTTCTCGGTGGAGAACGCGACGTCAGATATCGCAGATGCTAGAACGGCATGCGACACGGATAATGGGAGCGCGCGCACGCGACTGGATAAACGGGAGGGAAGCGGAGGTGAACGTGGGACGACAGCGAGGCGCGTGGCAAGGGCTCGTGAAAGGACACACTGGCGAAAGGACGAGCTGAACGGGGAAAAGGAGCAACGGGAGGGAAATTGGTAGTCAAGGAATGCCGACGTAAAGCGGAACAGCGCGGGCGCAGGAACGAAGGAACGCTTTCCATCAGGCAAATTGAATAGCATTTGCAGGCTGTTTCGCCTGTAAACAGCGAATGATAGATGGTGCTCGGCTCCCTGTCGTCCCTTCTTTCGCCTGTAACTCTCGCCCGTTACTTCGGCCTTTCCCGACCACTTTTCCCTTTCACTCTCCCTATCTCTCGAGATCGTGGAATCCTTAGACCTAACCCCAGTCGATTCCATAATCGATAGCGCGACGATCATTCGTCAAACTCGCGAAACCAACGTTGCCTGCTCTAGTTACTTCCTCGGAGCTAGGGTAGGTGTGGGTATTACTGCGGATGTCCCGATTACTGCGGATATTCTAAAACAGATCATATTTAGTGTTGGAAAGTACATAATCTCTTGAAAATTTTTGATAAAATTATTTTAAACTCTATTACAGATAATTATTAATAAGTATGTACAGCAAAGTTATTATTAATTCTTTTATCGTAGTTTGAAATTCGTCAAGGCGAAACTTCGGTCGATTTCCGATATGGCGGTCATGAACACCTACTTGAAAAACATTTATATTTTTGTTATTAACAGTAATACATGTACTGTAGCGGTATTGCTCGATAGAATAAGAGTTATTTTTTCAGAAAAACAGTAAATCAGTCGTCTACATTTTAATTTTAATTTTTATTTCTCACCGCAGTATTAGGTGCCCTGCTGGAACTGCCAGTTACAACCGCATTGAATTTTCAACTGGATCTATCTGGTTCAATGCGATACTACCTGGATTTCCAAGCAATGATTTTTGGAAGTTCAAAATAGAATCCGGTTCAATGCGGATATCCAGATCGATGGATGAAACAGGATTTGCAGGTCCAAAATTCATCAGTGTCTATCAGCAATTGCCATTTCTATAAAACCGGAAGGTTCGTATCTGAAATTGCGAATCAAAAATCTTACGGATTCAATCTGGAAATCCACAAGCTCTTTCGAGTCCGTCGCAATCCGGATTGGCAGAGCAAATAATTCACGGAATGCTTATGGGGTTCGAAGAGAAAAAATTTAGCCCGGTTTCCAATGGATTGGCGGATAGAAAATTAATGCGGTTCCTTCCGGTTTTACGAAACTCATATTTCGAAATAATAGATTTGGTTCGGACACCGCTAGGTGGCTGCGATACTGGTAACTCCTCTTGCGGCAGCGATGTGCGCCGCGAGACATAAAATCGGCGCCGCGAGCTAACGAGGCAGCTTGCTCCGTGATCAAGACTTCGATGCAAGATTGATACGGCAGAATCTCTTGATATAGTAGGTTTAAGAATAAAATTATATCAAACCTCAACTCACGGTGTAAGTGGTAACGGGTTATTCGATGACTCCTTGATAACCTGAGTAAATCGGTCGAGAGACCATAAATGTGTCGCGAATACAAATAAAACCAGGTAGTTAAATTGCTTGGAAAAACTGATGAGTATCATCTGAATTTTGATCTACACTTCTAGATTCTAATTAGAAACAACTAAAAATTTGAGTCGATTTCATCCAGAAATATGTGTGTTTGAACATGCATTTACGATATGCGAATCTGTGTAAGAACTGGTAGCAAAATAACTTGCAAAGACCAATAGATTCCATTTTGGTTTGGAGCTGGATTTCCAACCAGCTTACAAAATGAACAAAGTTACTCAAGAAGTTTACTAGTAATATGCGAATTACTTCGTGTAAATCCGAGCAGAACCGATGACAAATTGTGCTAGGAAATGCAGATAGATACCATCAAGATTTTTACATGCATATCCGGTTTGAAACTGATAGAAAATATTTCATCTGGTTCAATCTGGATTTTACGGGAAGAAAACCGCATCAATCCGGATTAAAAAATTTTTTATGCGGTTCTAACTGGCAGTTCCAGCAGGGTGCACTACTTGACACCATGTGCATGTATTACTGCGGACCTACAACAGTATTCACTGACGTCTAGGTATACATAACCTGCAAAGTACGCAACGGTGCGTGCAGTCACGTGTACACTTGATTCCACAGTAGAGCATCAAGATTTCGCGCAGGCACGACCCTCAGGCGACGTTGCTACGCCGCCTCCCCACTTAACCGCCTATGTTTTTCTCCGTCGCACGGCCTTCTCTACTCTCTCTGTTCACTTTCCGTGCGGGACTGTTTACGTTGACAACGGTCAGGTCCCGCATTTGGGATGTACCAATTATTCCTTGGAAATTACCACGACCAATCGCATGCGGTTCAAACCGTGGGTAGTAGTGGGAGCTGCGCAGATCGGTCGCAAATCGGTAGGGGCGTCGAGATGCTCCAATGTGGAATCAAGTGTAAGTAACTCTGTAAGCATGCCGAGAAAAAAGTCAAGTGATAATAAGGAATCAAGAAATAAAAGAAAAGGCCAACGGCTGTATTATTTAAAAGAACATTTATCTGTTGCGCTGCTAGAAATACGAAATGGGAAACGAATTTCTGACCGCAGTAATACATGCGCAGTAACTGGTGTTTCGTTAGTAACTGGCACGCAGCAATACATGCATGTCCGCAGTAACTCATGCAATGACATTGATCGACAAATCTCTTTGTTTTTAATTAACTGTGCTTATTACCCCGCCCTTATATTTTTTTATGGAATTATTAAGGTCCCACCTTTCTTTTAAAAAAAGAAGGAGGAACTTTCATTCATTTGAACGCCGTATCGAGGGTTCTAAAGTTAACCTACCGTAAAAGTCCGCAGTAATACCCACACTTACCCTACCAGCGGGCGATTGTTCGTCGCGATTTTTCGTTTAAATAACTGGATGCGAAGCTACGACGAAACTAGTTTGCGATGCGTTTCGCACACGGAGATAAATACGTTTGCCGTGAACGCGGCGAAATAATTATGTAACGGCGTCGTCGTCTAGGATGTCGAGTACTTTGTTCGAGAGCCGTGCACGTGTTTGAATTCGCAAACCGAGTTTTCCACCCATGAGGGAACAAAGCTCGGTATTAAGGGGAAAGGTTATTAGAACGTTTGTAAAACGCCGCTCTCGGGCCGCCATTGAAGTACCGCGCGTATTCCTGAGGTATTATAGTTAAATATCCGTAGTTTGTTCGCGAACTTTGCGGGCCTTGATGCGCGGCACCGAACGAAATCAGTTTCGCCCGTGCGCTTTTTACCCGCGTGCCGGGATTTCGCGTTGCCCGCCTGCGATGTATAATTAAAGCACGAACATGCCTTTACCGTAATCCGTTTTTTTTTTTGTACAAGCTCCAGGGAGGGTGGGAAGGGGAGGCCCGTTGAATTTAATTTCACACGATGTTTCAAAAGCGTCGTAAATCTGGCCGGGACGCGACGCGACGCTAAAAACCGGCGGTCGCGGTGAAAATTTCGGATTAAATCCTATTTGTACCGCGGAACAGTAACGGGCGGAGGGCGCAGGGAAGGATGAGCATTGATTATTTCGTCGATTTGGTGGATGATACCGCTGTAACGCGCACAATGGCCCCGTCATTTCGAACTGGGACATTTCGCCCTTCGAATTGGATCACCGTAACCGGAGCGGATAATTAAAAGCCACGATCGCAATCGAGTTGCGTCGCACCGGAAAGGGTGCAGTAGCGGCGGGACGATGTACACGGTGCAATAAAGCACGCCGTATCATTCCACCTCCCTGTACTGATCTTACGTGACTGTTAATCACGGTTCACGATCCTGACTCCTCTGCGACGTCGCCCGAAATCTCGATCGTTTCGCAGCTACGACCATCTCTCATTAGCTAATTACACGCGGTTCATCTTGCCCCCCAGCGGTTAGCCCGGCGACGTAATTCCAGCAACGCGGCGAATTAAAAGTCCACTTAAACGGGACGGCATCGCGCGTGACAAAACGAAACTGGGATCGTTGAATTATATAGTTCGTGTTACACTGTCGCGACGAACCGTAGGACGAGTGGGGAAGGGGGCGCAGAAGCAAGAGGAACGGGGGGCTGAAGGTGGAAGGATCGATATTTCATTCGCAGATTGCAATATCGCCGGGAATTGAAGGTATAAAAATTGCACCTGCGCGGTAGATTAAGACACTCTACGTATGGGGGGACCTCGTTGCCTTATCTCCGGGACTTTATAATGTTCCCCGGGAAGCTGTTCTTTCCGTTCGTTTAATTAACTGTCAAACGCAGCTGCGGTTCGATCTTTCTCAATTTATAAGGGGCGACACTGCGCGGATCTTGTGAAAATGTAACCCACTTCCGAGAGAGGAGAGCGGGTAACGTTTACTGTCACCGCGAGCCGATACCGAGAGCGATGAGTCGACTCTGACGAAGTTTGCAGTTTCTCGCGTGGCAAGGCGCTCCGCAAATTTGCTAATCGAATCGTTACGTAAATAATAAAAGAAGACCGCGAGGCAGGAGCGAAAGTTCGCGTTGAAATGCAAAAAGATGACAACACAGGCGGAGAGAAAGGGCGCAGAGCGTAGCTACGAATTTTTCGACCAAGTTTTACTCATTGCTTAATTACGAAAGTTGTTCATAATGCAGGCGCCCGATGGGAGTGCCGTCTACGAAGCGGGGGGCCGCCTCCCTGCCTTCATGGTAATTTCCAAATTAATTAAAAGAAAAGTCCCCCGGCTATTCACCTCCCCGTGGCTCCCGTCTGTCACCTTATGAAAATCGTCGAGTCGGATGCGTGCAGCATCCGCCGACAAAGCTGGTCTCACTTCGCCCTGCATTCGCAAGCAGGAGAGGCGAGCCTGGCCGTCTAAGTGAAAGCACAGTATAATAACGAGTGTGTTGTGTTTCTTTTGTTGCAGGTGAGTATCCCTAAGAGACGCGTCTTCGTAACCTGCACTTGTCGCGTGCGCGCCGAGGGCCGCTATCCGGTGAGTCCGCGAAGAAACGAACCATCTAATTTTCTAATCTGCAATGCAAAAGTCGGCGCGGGGCAAAGCGAGAGTCTCGGTGAGCCGGTACGGAAGTACAGGCGAAAATTTGCGTAACCATGAAAATCCCTTGGCTAAATAATTTCGATCGTAGATTCGGAGGGCGTAGCGACTAAGAAGCAAGTTACACGGGAGCCCGGCGAACTGATAACAAAAGTGGCATCTGCATACTGCATACGGTCTCTTGAATACGACGCGGAAAATACCTGGTCTCCGAGTTAGCGGGCATGTGTTATAGCTCACGGTGCATAGGGGTGCACTTAGCGGGCCGCGCGTGTGTTGGTCGTCGGCGGGGGATGGCGGAGAGGGGGTTGATGAGAGTGTGGACGGAGCAGACGGTGGTTGTAAGAGACCGCCGAGGTGGTCAACCAGTCTGCGATTCTGTCTTTCCCCGAGCTTCCTGCAGCGGGGAAAAAATGTCGCGCGCCAAGCGAATATTCTCGCAATAATTCTCAGGGGGACGCGGGAGAAGCTTATCCCGTTCGAAAGCTTAACGTACGACACAGGAGTAGGAAAATATTGGACGTCACCGTTCGTGCGAAAAAATCGGCCGCTTAATCTTCGTTCGCTTTTTATATAACACGATCAGACGTCGACGCTCGAACGCTTTAAATCCGGCTGGAAAGACGGTAGGGGGGGGGGGGGGCGGTTAGGGTGGGAAAAGGAGAGGAAACAAACTCGTTGAATTTTTCTCGTTTCATTTCATCGCGGCTCGTCGCACGGTGAGATCCCCGACACCCCTGCAGGAGTCTCGGTGTCTGGATGGCAATCGATTTTCCTCTGTCGTCGTCGGCGTCGTTGTTACTGACGACGAATATTCACGAAGTCATCCGAGTCATTGACATTCACTGGGCGACGGCGGAGGCGGACGGCATCAAGTGCGTGATGTTGGCAAGGGGAGCGAGCCCCCACACATGCACCGTCGCCGCGGCCCTGTGTGCTACCACCGCGTACGTGCACACGATGCACGCTGCACGGGCGCCCTCGTACGTACGTCCCTGTGGCGCATCGATGACTGGCCCACCCTTTCCCCGAAGAAACTACGAAACTCCTCGTTTCCAAGAATCTCTCGCCCGGATTCTTTTTTTGCCCGCTACCCCGTCATCTGACGCATCGATGACTATTCAATAGGGGTGCAACAATGATTTCACGCATCTCATAAACGCGTATCTTTGTGACGGGTTCTCGTTGCGCTCGAGAGCAGGAAACCCAAAAATGCGCATACACGGATCGCGACGGACGGGGGCGTGTTTAAATTGCGGCACTCTCCGTTGCGACTCCACTCAAATTCTGGCGTACACGTAAAGGGTGTATTATTAGATGACACGAAGGTTGTTTGGATAATTTAATCACGGATAAAATTAATGGAAAGGGCCTCTCGTCTCTGACAATATTTCCTTTCCCCCCCCCCGCTTTCCCTCGAGATAATATTTCCCTGACCGCTGGAACGCGGGCTCGACCGCTTTCACGGTTAAAGTGGAGAGCTCCTTGGAGGAACGTGTGCGGCGTGGCTCACTTCGCCGGTAATATAACGAATGGCAAAAGATCGTTGCATTAGGTGCGTTACTCTTATCGACTCTGGCTCGACGACCCTCGAGCGTGTTGGTGCAGGATTCGCGCGCCGGGGGAAAACCACCAGCAGCAGCACCCCCGTCAAATCCACTTGGCCCGACCAATAGCATTCGTCCTCTCCCGCGGCTACCACCGTACTTCGTACTTGAAGTGGCCGACGAGACGGATCTCTCCCTCTTTAATTTCCACGCGACGCAACTTTTGCATCGACGTCCCCGTGTGTCAGTATACGCCGACGCCACCGCCGCCGTCGCCAGGGAAACTTCACTGACGCGCGGCCGAGCCGCGGAGCAACGAACAAAGAGGAACATCGCGTACGGCTCGAAAGCGAAACAGCGAAAATTCCTGCTCCAATTTCGAGGGAACGTTTCCAAGTAATTATCGCGCCTGGGAAACAGAGAATCCGAGTCACGAAAGATTGCAATATCGATTCCCTCTCGTTTCCCACCGAATTTCAGTGACGCAACCGTCGCGTCGTTTACCCAGCGCCTAAATCCCATTTACACTAATACGTGACAGCGGAGAGCGGTCCCCGTCGAAGAAGGTGGCGCTGCAAGTTTGCTCGACAACTTTAATAAGCTCCCCAGCGGGGATTTCTGTCCGTTCAAATATTATCACTCATGCTTTCGTAATAATCCTTCTCCGGCGAGCCTCCCGCGAGATAAGAATACGCTTGGCCCCGGGCGTTACGCTTAAGAGCCTCGCCATAAAGCATATAGCCTAATAACACGTTGGAACGGGAGTGGGGCCGAAATTTCTGGAACGACCACGGTCGCCTAACCCGCGCCCACGACGTATCGTCGAGGACTACCGGGGCCATTCGTCCCTGTGACGTATCATTACGCTCTCTCCCCTCGTTCTGTTCAATTTCACGCGGAGAAAAAGTCTCGGGGGCGCGTACACAGCCGGCACACGTCTGCCAGACTTCCGGCTGCCGATCGTTCGAGCCAATCTCTCGCCCGTCTTTCGCCGACCCATTGGATTCGGTCGATGTTGCGTGTCGCGGGAGCCGGGGCGCTCGGATCATTGCGAATTATATCGCGTTTCCTGTGTCACGGAGGCGGAGGGACCTCGACCCGTGACAACACTCGCTGGATGGGAAGCACACGGGCCCCGGCTCGATATAGATTTTGTCTGGGATTATTAGATGTTTGGTTACCTTCCGATAATTACTCGTGGAATTGCTTCAGTCGACCCGGGGCCTCTCCTCGATAATCGATAAGCGACGGGCGATCGATGCCGATAGAATACACTCGTGTACGTGTAAATATTAGGGTGGCTCTTATTTACTCTTGGTAAAAATTTTTTTCAAGATTTTCTTCGGGGCACCTTCCAGAATAGTTCCAAATAATTAAAAAAAAATCTGTGTAAAATTTCAGCTCGATCGGATAACGGGAAAGGGTGCCCCTGGGCCGTTAAACATTAAAATCATTATTTAACAGCTCGCGATGTCGATTTTATATAAGGTCTTCCAAGTTATTGATTAAATCAAAAAATATGTCAAACAAAAGTTGTAGATCCGGACAAGGAGCATCTGTTTTGGTGTATTACTATTTTTCGAGCGACAAACGGTTTTCGAAAAAAATCCGAAAAACTAAAAAAAAAAACTTCTTTTTTTCAAATTTTGAAAGTTTAAATGCTTCTAGAACGCTTTTTATTTATGAAGATGAACAAAAAAAATGGAATTTTTATTTTCAAGGACTATTTTTTAAACATTTAAGGAGGGGGCATATACCGAAATATGCAAACAAGATAAAAAAAATTTTTTCTTCTTATTTTGAGTGTTTGATATGTGATGAATGTTTCCTGAATAGTTGAGGTCGAAATTCGCAAAAATATCGGAGATATAGACGTCATGATTTCGGGTAAAATGATCATATCTGAAATTTTTTTTATCTTGTTTGCATATTTCGGTATATGCCCCCTCCTTAAATGTTTAAAAAATAGTCCTCGATAATAAAAATTCCATTTTTTTGTTCATCTTCATAAATAAAAAGCGTTCTTAAACTTTCAAATTTTGAAAAAAAAAGTTTTTTTTTAGTTTTTCGGATTTTTTTCGAAAACTGTTTGTCGCACGAAAAATAGTAATACACCAAAAAAAGATGCTCCTTATCCGGATCTACAACTTTTGTTTGACATGTTTTTTGATTTAATCAATAACTTGGAAGACCTTATATAAAATCGATTTCGCGAGCTGTTAAATAATGATTTAAATGTTTAACGGCCCAGGGGCAACCTGTCCCGTTATCCGATCGAGCTGAAACTTTACACAGATTTTTTTTTAATTATTTGGAACTATTCTAGAGGGTGCCCCGATGAAAATTCAAAAATCGAAAATAAGAGCCACCCTAGTAAATATGCGTAGGAATGCCGGCGAACGGACACAGCGAGAGCGTTTATTGTGTAGACGACGGCGGTATATGGCGTCATATCGATTCGTAGACGCGAATACTCTGCCGCGATGGATCTGCGGTTGGATTCTGATTATCAACCGGGCGGAATGATACTGGGGGCGGCGTGCTCCCGGGGCATCCTCGAAAAATTGATATCGATTTTCCTCTCGATGTCGTAATATTTCGTTACTCTTGCCCCGCCGGCTAATCAAAACGGCCACTACATGCTCCTCGTTCTACGCCCCTCGACTCCCGATGCCACTGGGGAGTCGCTCGTCGAAACCACCCGAAGCATTGTCCTACATTTCGCGTCTTCCATTTTCCGCGGCGGCCGGCGTGACTCTGTGCTTTAAACGGTGCCCGATCGGCTTTCATTTTCCTTGGAGTAGCTGCATGAAATCGGTGACAAAGGTATCTACCGATTACCTTTCGCGCCACTGGCTGACTGAAATCCTCGGTAGGCGCGAAAGTCGCCTTTGATCGTAAATACTTGGGGCACATTTGTCCCTGAATGTCGCGGCTGGACCGTCTCTAGTGGACACGCCTGAAAGGAAACTCGACTCTTGCATACCTGGCGGATCCGCTTTTAAGAGGCTCCTCGGACGTCTTTGGCCGATGCACACGTGGAAGGCCTGATATACCGGCGAACGCAGTACATTCTTCGTCGCTCATAGTAAATGGCCGTCGAGCGATCGAAATCCGATAACATCGCCTTTGGCAAACTTCTCCTCTCCGCGCGGAGCAACACGAGCCAGGAAGGGGCCACGGCGGAACGTTTCTATCGCGGAGCAGCCGTTCCTCTCCGTTCATTCGTTTTGACGGAAGCTAAAGATATTGGAAACGTTCTAACGTGATCGCTTTGAGATAGATGCCTCCGTGCTCCCCCAAAGCGGGCAAAAAGCGGGGCAAATACGAGACGATAAAATAAAACGGAGAGGGGATAGGGTGGTTGATTGTAAGAAGGCAGAGAGCAAAATCGACGGACGCATGAAATCGAATGTCTCTTCTAGCCAGTTCCGTGTACTTTTCCAATCTCTTCGACATCTTTGAACCTCGGTTCCGTAAGCATCTCACGGGCCGTCGAACTCCGGGGCTGACGCGAGAAATCTGTCCAGGTTCGATGTCCTACGGCCCGCGCCACGAGTAAACAAGGACTCGGACGGCGAAATTAATTACGCGAATTAAGTAGCATCGAACGCGTGGAGATCGCGCTCGCAGCGCGAGCCGAGATAAAGGATGCAGATCTACGTCGAGCCGAAAAATCCAACGTCCATTAATCACATTTTCTGCGACGCGCGAGTGTCGGGGCTCGCGAGCTTGCCAGACAGCCGAGGATGCAGTGCGCGCGTGTACGTTTCATTTAATTTTTCCTCCGCGGTGCTACACGCCCGCGTCTGTATCAACCGCGATACGTGGGTGGTGGGCTTTTCGTGATGCCTCAGACCCTTCGGGAACACCATTTCAATCTGATAACGCGATGGGTGGTGTAGGAACATGCCACAACAACCTGGTAACACGGGTCTCCCTTGCTCTGTCGCGCGAACCATAAACGTGCCGTATATGTATCGTGCACCCAACCACCCCGATGCCCAGATGGCATTGTTCGTGCGAGTGTGTTCGAGCTTAGAAAAGAGAGGGGCACGGGTCGAAAGCCGAACGACCCGGAGACGTACGTACTTACGCGATGGCGTGCATAATGCGGCAGAAGAGGCAGGCATATCACTTATTCTGATTGGCTCGTGAAACCCCTCGAAAGTGCGGGAATCAATCGACGAAATAGTCTGGTGGACGGGTGTCGACGAATGAAACCACGTCGATACATCAATAGCTTGCTCTCCAGGCAGACACATCCGCTCAACGTTCCATAAAGCCCTGCTTTTCCCCTTCTCTGGGGTCTGGCCAGAGATTCTTCTTCCCCTCGATTTAACGGAATACCTTTCTGAATAACCGTGTTCGCGATGCCAGCAACGCGATGGGAGTCTTGGGCGGCTGTGAACGTAAGCTCGACCATGGGTCACTCGTGCTGTAAGTCGCGAGCTCGGCGTATCAGAGACGTGGGCATTAAGAGCAAAGTGTAAAAATGTGAGCGTATCTACTCGAATGAAATCATTGTCTGTACGGCGAAGCTTCTGCAGGCTTTTAGGCGGTACGTAGAAAAACCTTCCTATCGATAGGAGCCGTTCCGTCGAGGAAGCAGCTCGCGATCGGTTCGTGTCCCTTTTTTCCACCCCTAAAGTACACCCCGAAGCCCAGCACTTTCCTTGACCGATCACGAACAGCCGTAGACCGGAAATCGCGAGTAAATCGGTAGTTCATTCGGCCCTGCTGGGGGTCGTCGAAGAGCATTCTTTCGCTCTCGTTTCTACCCGATGGCCATTACGATACTCTTCGGGAGAGGAGAGCAGGCCGTTGGACCAGGGTAAGAGATTAGTTCCACTGCTTTATGACGCGTGAATATCTGGCAGGCTCTCTGTTGCTCGACCGGCCGGGTTCCGTGGTTTTAAGACGTGCCGGGATATAGCTGAAGAGTTCCTTCAGCGCGCTTCCTTCGTTTACTCGTCGTCTGAGGCTGTTCCCCCCGTCCGCGGCCCCTCCGCGCGACTTGTATCCTCCTTGTTCTTTCCCGGAGCTGCGAGCGAGAGCGAATGGGAGTTTCTTAAGAGAGGAACGGATAAGGTTTCGGTTTGGATCGCCAGCCGTGGCTAGGTAATGTTCAGGCAACGCCTCAGGTTACCTCACCATCTCACCTTCGGTGTACTACCAAGGATTTCAGGGAGGCCACAGTGGCCCTCCTGTTCAAGGAGCCGTACACGATTCCCGGGCGACATAAGGACGCTACTGCCATTAGGATCAGCTCTTACTCTCCTCGTCGTCCTGAATCTCGTTCCTTTTTTCCCCTCTCCTCGTTGCTCACGGGCGTGTTTTCGAGAGACGAGTATTATCCAGGGAGCTCCTCTTGGAGGCGCTCGTCCGAGTTCAAGGAGACTTTGATTCCCCCTCAGCCATCAAGTTCTTTGGCATTTTCGCCCTGTTTCGTCTCTCTTCGCTTATTCCCCCTTTCGCCGAATCCTGCTGTCGAATTACGCGCCCTGGAAGTAGTACGAATCAATCATTTTCGCCTCGGTAACGTAACTTCTGTCCTTTAGTACACGGAACTTTATAACATCGGTCTGTACCGTGGCGCGCAAGGGTCATGTTTAACACTGGTTTATGTCGAAACTCTCATTGACTTGGGGCGTAATCGAGAAATTTACTATTACTCTTGCACGAGTACTCGGTTGCCAGTGGCTGAAGAATTTCCCCGCGGATTTGTCACGACCGCGTGAAAGAAGGAAGGTACATTTTTTTCACGGCTCCTCTGGGAGACGGCGATCTTTCCGAGTTGACGAGACTAGGCACCCACTTCACCCACGTCTCGCACACCCACTCGTCGAGCTGCGTGTGCGGGGAAAACACGTATATATGTCGCGTGTATTCGCGAGTTCGCCTCTACAGATAAATGACGCCACTTAGAGATTAGGTGGACGAGTACTGCGGCAGTATGGCAGAGAGGTATTTTCCCTGCCTGCCTCCTGGAAAATGGCGCGAGCGGGCTTCAACCTGGTCTGTCTCTCAGCGAGTTCCTCTTTCCAGGAACAAGATTGAAGGCATTAGAGCCCCGGCACGGCGGGTCACGTTCGTTCGATGGGCCTCCACGTGTTGTCGTACCATGAAATTTAAATGGGAGCAGGAATATCGAGGGAATCGACGAAACTAGTAGGATGAAAAGTTGGTTCGATTGGGGGCTGACACGCGCAAGTAGGTAAACTGTCGCTGGGAGTGATATAAAGCGCCGACAGCCGTTTACGCGACTGGTGCACGCGACGTAATTCTAGAGACAAGTGCAGAATGATTTTTAAATCAACTGTTGGTTTATTGCAGCTTTTTCTCGCGCATTATTTGAAAGTGCCATTTTACGCGGTATCATTTGAGTGTCAAAGTTCCATTCCAAAGCGGATCTATAATGTACGCAGGTATATTCCGAATTCCATTCCGCACAGTTCACGTACTACTTTATTTGCATCAAAGTTTTACTTACATACAAACATCTAAGTCTACACCCGCCAAGTGGGCATTTGAACGGTTCGTCGGTGTACCTTCCTGCCCAGAGGAGGGAAAATTTTCTGCTTCCGACTGGTTGGTCGCCGAACTTCATAAAATACGTACCCTTCGGAATTCTTCCATCCGTGTCATAGCGTGGCATGGTCGCTCTGCTTCACGGAAACGAGGGTCCCCAGCGACGCATAATTTCGGCGGGCAATGGCGCGAGCCGCGCCGTACAAATCGCTCAGCGCAAATGCCCCGAAATGTTCTGAGACCTCGTCCCGAGCGCCCCGTAATCGCGTATAATTCTCTCGACCAGGGTCCACCAGCTTCTACGGAATAAAACGGGTTTAAGAAAAAATCCAGAAAACTAGACAAACAGCATGGGTCTTTCTACACGACTCCCAAACGGATCGCCACTATTTCTCAGTGAAAGTTTTGAATATATCAGACGTTCTCTGAGCGCTGCTCGAACGCTGCGAAACAGTACTAAATGAGTACCCCATGAGTCATAAAATTCAGGAAATGGGGCAACGATGGCGCGCGAATATTTCTAGAGCGCAGTAAACCGCGTCGAAGAAGAATGCGCCCCGCGGAAACGCCAAGGAAGGGCCGTTCGTCTTTTCCCTGCCGCTATTCGTACACGTGCCTTGACGAAACGCGCACGAACATCGATAAAGCATCAAGCCCGGAATTGCCCCTACTTGTCGGTAAAACAACACGTTCGATCGGGTGCTCGAGCTTCCTGTTTTGAAAGATTAAAACGGAAATTCAGTGACCGTATCGAAATCGACGCGTACCGGGCGTGGGACGAAATATTTTTACGCTCGCGACACGCTGTTAAAACAAACAACGGCGAAATTCGTAGGCGAGGCGGCGAAAAATATTGTAAATGGGAAAAGGGCGAATAAAAGGGGGGGGGGGGGGGGGGGGGAAGCTGCAACGAAAATTGAGATAAAACGCGAGATACACCGTCGGAATAACACGGTTGCGCGTAGATGTCGCGCAAATTGTCCCGGAATGGGAAAGAACACGGGTCTCCAAGTTTTTCACCGCTCCGAGCACGTGTTTGCCGTTGGAAAATTACACGCCGTCCGCGCCCCGTATCTCTGGTTATTAAATTTACAGGAGACCGCGCGGATATCGCGCCCGTCGAATGGTAATCGCGACGATGAGCTTAACCCGGCGACGCTCGTTAATTAATGGTTACCGTGCTTCGCCAAGAAGCGCGCCGACTAATTAATTAAATCGCGAGATATTTGATACGATACGGGTCCACGCAGTGGGGCTTCGCGCCCGGCGATTACGTTCCGCGAAGCGCCGCGAAAAATTGCTTGAAATCCGGGGTGAATTTTCGGGCGGCGGGGTGGGAGGACGAGGGAGAGGAGAAAACAGGAGGACTGGCGGATCGAGAGAAATATAGAGCATGAAAACGGGCGGAACAAGACAGAAACGGAGATAGAAGCAACGAAATTTCGCGTGCTGGCGCGGCTTACCCGCGGAAGCTTTTCGGAATTGCGGACCGTGACGACGAGAAATCGTTTGGCGGGAATGGACGAGCGACAGCTCTATTCTCTGAGCGTGGCGTGCTCTTCCTGTGTCTGAGAAAACAGAAAATTTCCATTTAAAGGCGGGGGACTAATATGACGAAGACATCAGCGGCGATGAAAGCTTGGCGCGGAACTTTTCGCGGCGAACATGTATCAACGGTAATGCCGCGGATAACGATCAATTTCCCTGGTGAGAGCAAAGCGTTGTCCGTCAACGGTTCAGCAACGGGATGCCCGGGCGATATAAAAACCGACGTGTTACCGGCGACAGTTTTGCGCCAGCCATGCACGCTGGCAATCGTATTTTCCGCGAAATCGCGTTATTATGAACGGCAAATCGCGTTACGCCGGCCAATTACATCGGAACGCGGCCGCTAATGCTGGAAAACGTTTATCGATATCGCGGTCGCACGTGCGCTAGTGCGCGTCGATATTTCAATAAACGGCCGGTCGCGGAACGACTCGTAAATCGTTTAATCTGTTCCGTTCCCCGTTAAACGCGTGTTCTTTACGCGAATCTCGTGGCCGAAGGTATTTCTGGAGACGAAGGGAAGGCACGCGACGCGATACGTTACAAATATCGACCGGGCCCGGCCCGTGCAATTTAAGCGCAATACCGCTGGCAATAAAACATTTTCATAGTCATCGGGGTTAAACCAGCGCCGCGTAAACTTCTTTATCGTCGATCTGCTCGTCGGGGAATTAAATTAGTCGGCGGAAGTTTCTCCTATTCCGTATCTCGGGCTGGCTCGTTCCGGATCGCGCAGCCCCCGCCATTTTTCCCAACTTGCACGCTAACTTTTGAAAATCCATGCTCGCTGGCACATTCCGCCTTAAGTATTGTTCAGCAGATTCTATCAGCAGTGAAGTTTTCATTGATACATGGAGGCCGGCGAAGGTTCCATTAGGTAAATTTCCACAGAAGTGTTGCTCGTGACGGCCGTAGGGTGGAGGCATCCCCTCTGCGAGGTAATAAATCGTAATTTATGCGCGTGCCTACGTAATTCACGGAGCAGTGCTATTGAAAGTGGAACATCCGCGGCGGCACGATTCTCCGGCAGATAAGAATAAAACGGTCGAAGATAACACAGTGTGGCCCGACGCGCGCATCCAAGCCTGCGATACGCGGCCGTTACATCGCCGCGTGATATTTCTCCGCTTTATCGCGGCGAGGAATAATTCGTTAACAACGCGTTACGAAGAGATAGCGTAATTACCGGGTAACCGATGCCCCCAGCAAGGGGAGCCGCGGGCCCGCGTTCAACGCTACAAAACCTCTAAAGGGTGTCCACTCCTCTGATTTACCGTGATTCATTCCTCCGCCGCAGCGACGGCCTAATTATAGCCGCGATAACGCTTTACGCGTGCTTAGCTATTATTTAGAGGTGGAACGTCTAGCGCCGGGCTATACTTGTCTCGATAAGGGGCTTCGCGAGCATGTTAATAAATTTCTTAATACCTGCACCGCTGCCGGCTTGGAATTTCTTCTTTCCTCTTACGTAACACACCTTGCAACTTCTTTTGCAACTCTGACGGGTGTGCTAGGAGCCATTCGGTGCATCAGAGGTTTTCTCAATTGCTGTGAAATCTACGTGCTATTTTCTACTCATAGGCTTCAGAAGCATTGTTTCCCGATTGGAAACAGGGCGCCTTGTTAGGGGGTGGTTTATGACGTAAACACTGAAGCCTGCAGTAATATTGAAAGAAAAGGAACCTGTGTATCGCCTACTTTCACTTCTCTGTCATAAATTAAAGTTTGAAGACCAGCGTGCTCTAGATAGGATTCAGACTCAATGAACCGCGACGAGGGAACTCGCTGGCCATTCTGATCCAAGTAGCACAAACTTCCGAACCCTATTATCACTTGTAGCTATAAGTTACACTACTGGCCAAAAATCGGAGACCCGGTTATATTGTTAGAGAAAACGGGAGAGTTTCGCAAAGATTTAGTAGCGCTGACAAAAAGAGAACTGGCCATTTGAAACTCCAAAGTGAAGTAACTTTAACGTCTTCAACTCCCATTTTCGCGAAGAATTCTGCATAAAACATACCAATGGATCGTTCTGAATAATAACAAACATATACCTACTGGAAATTGTGAATGGGTCCTATATTTCAAAAATTTCAATATACCAAAAGTTTTGCGCTAACAGAGAACGATGTACTAACAGTAAGACGTCACCATCCTAAAACGGAGTTTAAACATCCATCATCGAAGCAGGGTTATACCGATTGTCACGCAGAAAGCAACATTACCCCGTAGTATCTTTATTCGACCCAAAATAGATCTACGTACCACAATTTCACAGAGTTCTTGTTACCAAACGAAAGTCGGGGTTACGAGACTTGCATTCGCATGCAGCGAACGTGCAATGGAGGATCTACGGGCATCGATCGACGATGAGCAATGAGAATGGACCGGAAGTCGAAGGCATGTCCCTGCCGTGTTTCATCGCGATTCACTCTTCGACCACGGCGACGCTCTAATTACAGCCGCGATAACGTTTTACGCACGCTTAGCTATAATTCATAGGAGAAAATCTAGCGTCGGGTCGCGCACTTATCGCTGGCTGGTCACGGCGCCGCTCCATAAAGTAGATTAGGTAATTCACGGTGTAAACGTTAAACGGACGAACGATAGCCGGCTTGAATGGCTCGTACGGCCGCTACGAACTGCTCTCTTCCACCGATACAGGTTCACGTGATTCGCTTCGGGCAGTAAATTTCCAAGATTTAAGTGGCCGCGTAATTTGAAAGCCGCCACCGGCGTCTGCCGCGTCGAACATGTGCACGGGGTTGCGTTGTTAGACCTGCGCGACGTCGACAATTGGAAATACGTAGAGTTTCATGGGCGGAAGAGTTGAACCATACGGTAGGGGAGACCGGGGCAAAGTGAGACGAAAAAAGTTTGAAGTCGAATAAAATTTTTTCCTTACAATAAAAATGTGTGGAACTAGATTTATAATATAATTTGAACATTACTATTGATAAATGACGAAGAGCAATACTTAAAATAAACTTGAAGTATATTAAAATTCAACTTGAAAAGAAAAAGCCAGAACACACCACTTTAAAGTGAGTTACTATCCGGGGTAAAGTGAACTGCAACAAAAGAAGAACTTTAAGTAAGTATACAGCTAATTATTAACCCCTTGCGCTGGAATGACGTGTGTAGCACGGCAGCTTCTGTCTATTTTGCACCGTGGTTGCCAAAAACTATGGAAATTTTTTTGAGGTTAGTTTCTGTTCCACCACGCCGCGTGGCTTTCTAGCCAGCTGACAGGTTAGGCTATTGCGCACATCACTTGCGCATCTGTTCTTTGCAGCCATTTGCAGCTCAGTTTACCCCGGTCACTTTACCCCGAATATGTACTCGATGGAAAATTAATTATTTAATAATGTTAGGATTAATGTTTTCTCCAACGCGTGTACATGTATGTCTATAAGCTTGTTATAAACACGCAGAAAAAATTTGGAGTTAAAATAACACATTTAAGACTCATTTATCCAAAAAGCTAAATTGAAAAGAAAACCAATCGGAAGTCTCTAAAACTTCATTTTTAATTTTTTAAATGTATTTCCATTTTTCGACATCTGAATGTGCATAATTATCATTGTGGTATTACACACATTTATTACGTCACCAAAATTTGTAAATATATTCAATTGTTAAAGAATAAATTAAGAAAGCTCATTTTACCCCGAGGTTCATTTTGCCCCGGTCTCCCCTATCTAAATTCGAGCGAACTTGAGTTTGGAAATGTGTTAACATAAACTCTATTTCTACGGATTATTCTGTATACACTTGTTTCGTTAAATTGAAAGCCAAAAAAAGACTTATGAAATTGGACGCTCGTGATGGCAATCCAGGGCACAATAATTTGAGTTTTTTGCGATTATGGTGATTGGCTATAAATTCCGGGGTGTTTCGTGACGGATTACCATGCACAACTAATTACAATCTCCGCCGTCCCAGCGAGATAGTGTCGGCGTTGGAACAAGTCTATAATGGTTTCCACGGGGGCGGAAATGATTGTAATCACCATTCGTCACGAGCCGAATAGAAATTCGGCTTTTCATCCTTACCGTTATTTAACACCGCCGTAAGTTTCCGCACCGTTTCATTACCATAATTTAACATACCATTCGCATGGAATTACCGAGCTATGAGCGCCGAGCGATGCCGGTTATTAAAAGCACGGGCCAGCCGAAAGTAATCGCCAGGACAAAATTCATTTATTATCGTGAAAACAATCTGCGCCCGCTAATAAATGTCGTTTAATCTTCTGGAGACGTTTTTTTCCTCCAGAAATAATTAATCGCCTGACGACACGATATCATAAAAGAAAAATTAGTAGCTACGGGGGAATTTGCATCCTCTTGTTTCGTCGAATAACATACTTCACGTAATCGCCCTAAATCGATGCCCCAATATTTAAAACACCCATGAAATCAAAAAATCATTTCATAAAACGCACGGACGTCACGGAACGTAGAAACGTGTTAGGGTAGAGGAAACCGTAGAAATCACAAGGCGGGTTAGCGAATAAAGGAAATAGAGGCGAGATCAAACGCCGAGGCTCTTAAGAAGCCGGCGTAAACGTCTAATTTCGACAGCCGGCGGGCAAAGTTTCCGATTGCAAATGTAGCAGATGTACGTACGTACCTGGCCGGATAGGTTGGCGAGATAGTCGAGCGATCTCCGTCGGGCGAGCTCCGGCTGCGTCAGCGTTTGGGCGATTGCCCCGCGGGGGCGAGAGCGAGACGGTTTTTCAGAAAAATGCTGGACGCGCAAGAAAGATTGCGATAGGGTATGGCTGGTGGCTGTGCACGGGGCGGAGGCGGGGGTGAGAACGAACGGGCGAGAGAAGGAAATGGAAACGTGCCGGGGGAAGCATTTGAAAACGGGAGGAAGATGGTCGAAGAAACGGCGGCGAGGATGGAAAGAGATCTGGGCGAGGGGAGCACGGGCAGATGGAGAGAGATTAGAGCGGCGAATAAGAGAAACGGAACCCGTTCAGTTTGAGTTAATTTCCTTCGCTGGCGCAGATACAGCCTGATGGCCTGATCGTTGTAAACGACCGATCTGGCCGTTTTGACTTGGCCGGAAGGGACAAGGAACGAGAAAGGAAGAGCGGTGCACCGGTGATATTTATCCACGATTTTTCGTCCCTTCTTTTCGATTTGAATTGAAAAAGAGACGCTGCCATGTAGTCGAGAAGTGCAGAAAGCGATTTGCCTGATCTGATTGCGAGGGCGTTCCCGGGAAGTTGGTTTAAAAATTGAAGAAAAAGGAAGAGACGGGGAGCTCGTTTTGTCCAGGGATATTATGAAAAGGAACTTTGGTCTCGAATTTATTCAGCGTAATTGCGGCATCGAGGGGGCTCTTTTACGAGCAGCGCGATTTATTAATTTTTGTTAAAAGTATGGGGAAATTTTATCGACACTGTTTAAGTTGGCTACAATTCTCGTTAAAAGGAAATTCGCTTCAATTAATCACTCCCATCCGACGGAGAAAATTAATAACTCCGGCAGCGAAATAGCTCTGAGATTCTCAAATCCACTGTTCCCCAAGCGCAATTCCATTTAGAGATATTTGACGTAGTCCAGACACCGGGAAACATCGAAGCAACGAACTAAACCTCCAATAAACCCGCTAACCTGACACCCGTGATCCCGGGATCGGAATGAAACGCGACATTTCCCGACGATATCGCCGGTAACTGTACAGTCTGCGATATTCCTTGGACGACGGGGCAGCCAGTTCGATCGGGAAAAAATCGTTGCACCCTAACTCGCGTGGCAAACGACATCGAAGCAGACACGTTCCACCCCCTCGCTCGCGCGTGCATTCTCGCATTCGTAGTTTCCCATGGGCTCGTGCGAGCACACACGGCCGTGTCGCTTACCGTGCCGGAGTTAACAATGCGGGGGTTGCAATCGTGCATGATGAACTCTGTCTGGAGTGTCTGCACGACAGGAAGGCAGTAGTAACTTCGCGCAGGTACGCGCGTACGATGGTATTTCGGAGTGAGTCTTGGCGGTTGTTTTGATGAGAAACAGAGAAAGTGCACGGTGAGTAGATTGAAGACGGAGGAAGCAGAGGAGCAGGGATCAGGATCGTAAGACGACATGAGAACGTGGAACTTCCTTCAATAATGATGAAGGCCCCTGTGGCAAGCTCGTTCCACCCTCGCGATAGCCCGCTCCTAGTAGTTACACCCTTACGGGACTTACTACCCCTTAGCGACAGTTTTCAAATAGGCGTCTGCCGCATAGCACCCCAGCCGACATTCACGTACCAGCGATGCTTCAGTTTCCGCGACTCCCAGCGTCATCGTCATCGTCGTCCTTTCGTCTTCGAATAAAGGGGCTCTAGGCACCGCTGTTGTTCGACCACTGATTCCACGGAATGAACGGACCTGGAAATGCTGAAAAATCGTTGGACAATGCTCGAAAATTGTTACACCGCGTTACTGTCTTATATGACCAAATAAACCAGCCGTCGTGAGAGTAAGTTTCAAGAGGACCTCGTGGATAATGAAAGATACTTTAAAACCGTCTATTAAATTTCTATCGAGTCGGCACGGGGATGACTTTCCCGGGTTAGCAGTGACAGCAGCGACAGAGGCAGAGAGAGGCGTATGAAACTAAGGAGGGAAAGAGAGCCAGGAACGATACCGTGGTGGTTGCGACGGTAGGTCGAGAAGGCGTGGTCTGTGGAGGCCGAGGGGCTAGCGGAAGAAGGGCGACTCTGTCTGTCTTTCTCCCGGCACGGAATCCCTACCGAAGGGGGTCCGACATCCCTTCTGCCCTCTCGCTTTTCCACCCCTGCATGCTCGTACGTGCAACTTACGATGCGTGATACGACGACGCCTGATGTGTGTGCATCCTTTCTTCTCCCGCTTGCCTCCGATGTGAAACGAACGTACGTAACCACGCAAAGGAAGGCTCTCGCCTGGCCATGCACGTATACCGTTCACGATGCACCTGCACGCCGGTGGGGGTGCACCAACACTTTCCCTTTGGCCCGGTAGTACGGTGCAGTGTCAAAGGGTTGAAGGCGTGGGAGGGTAGGTGCGGCACGGCACGAGGGGAGAGCGCGAGCTCAGAGGGTGCAGTAGAGTAGGAGAGTGTCTAGACAGACAGGGTGGTTAGGCTGGCTGGGTAGGTGGCTGGCTGGCTGGCTGGCTCGTTGCTTGGCTGGCTTGCTGGCTGGCTGGCTGGCTGACTGGTTGGATGACTAGATGGCAGTCGCAACGGCCTGCACAGGGCTGCATCGTTGCAGGCTGCATTGTGGCAGGTGGGAGGGAGGAGAGAGAGGGAGGGAGATGAAACTACTTCTTCAGGCAGTCCGCCTTAAGTGAAGACTGCCCTCCTGGTACGTGCATGCACCTACCTACCTACCTACCTCTACGAGCCAGATAAAACTAGCTGCCGGGGGAAAAAGAAGGCCCTTTCTTTAGGCCGCGACCGTAATGAGAGCCGCGACTTGGGTGGAGCAGGCGATTGGCCGCCACTACAGCGAGGAAAAAGGACGGACCTGTCTCTCTCCCCGACCGTCTTCCCCCTATGCTAGACGGACGTGTCCTTATGACTGAACCGTCGTTACGCGTAATGAGGGAACGTTGTTGTGAGGGGAACTGAAAGGGCACGATTTTGAAATTTCCGCGGGAACGGAGTTCACGGATCGCCGCTGGGATGATCGAGTCTGCTGGATTTCGTTCCCTTCGCGAGACCACCGTATTTCTCCCTCCGCTCGCTTTCCCCTTTTCTATTTGTCCTTTATTTTTGGCCGACGTACGAGCGGAACAAGAGAGGTAGGTATATTTTGTTTTACGATAACGCTATACAATTTCGCGGAAGGGACGCAAGCTGGATAATCGTAATATAATGTAAAGTTACGCGGTGTAATTCAAGCAATTATCGCGACAGTGGCAGCGGAAGAATCATTTTTCACCCAGCGAAACGGCCATTCTTTATTCGAGGAGAAAAGAAGGAAGACAGTCTCACCTCATTAGTTTTACGCGGGGTGTAGGCGCGAGACGCGAAAGAGTAGCGTCCGTACGCGTGAATGGGTGTTCGTGCGCGCCATACGAATCTCCATAAATTACACGCCATACTTGCATAATTTTAATTAAACAAACACGCCCCTGCCGCTAGATCAACAAAAACGCACCGAACGACTTTCAAATAGCTCGCATTTTGGCGAACACAGTCGCAGGCGGATGCATACATGCGCCGCCGTCCCCCCTCCAATTTATTCCGCTCGTTTAACGATTTGTCCGATGCAACGTAATTATAAATATAATCAGCGCGCGTTAAACGAAACGGGCTGCGCGCGTATCGTGAATGCGACGCGCAAATGTCGCCATTACCTCGACGTTTATAACTGTCCAAGCTATTGTAGTATAAAAAAATATGCGGCGATAGAGTTGCACATATCGTTGCACCACTCTTCCGTTCTTCCCGACTGCGGAGTTTCAAAAAGTTCCAGTCCGCCCGTCCACGCCTAAGTTATCACTCCTGCCGATTTCACATGTTGAAACCAGTACTACTCAAACACCTAGATTAACGAAGACAAACTTGTGCGCGCGTAAAAAGTCAGACACCATCTACGGCCGTGCAAGAAATACTTAATAATACATTTTCTTGCCAGTGGCCGAGGACCGCGTAAATTAGAAGCTTGTCGTCCGAGCAAAACGCGATAAAAGGGTCTGCGAGAAATAAAAGAGTCCGTTTAATCAGAGGAGATCAAACATGGCGTCTGTCGCCTGGCCCCCGGGTGGGAAGGTCCTCCTTCGCTTTTTGCAGCTTATCCAGATTCGGCGGCAGGATCCGTTTAAGAGTTTGACGAGGTAGGTCTACGATCCCCCCCCCCCCCCCAACCCCCCGAAACACTGCCTCGGCTTTAATGGCAGGCGACGAGGAAAGGAGAAGCCTTTCCCTACCACCGTGTGCACGGGCTACCGTGTGCTTCCTCCGCCTGGCTTAGCCCCCGCGTCTCATATTCGATTTCAGCCTTCGACCGGCTGCACCACCGACAGGGCCACTCACGCACGTTCGACCTATCGATACTCGGCATACGCCGATTTCCTGTTTCGGCTACCGTTGCCCTGAGTGCGCGCATGCATGCTTCATCTTCTTCTACGCGCGGGTATCGGATGTACGCTTTCGCGTGCGACACCCTCGAAACATCTTCGCCCCCGAAGCCTGGCGATCGGAATCAGCCCTCCGTTTCGGTATCGCGACATTTGTCCGAGCTCGGAATAAGAGAAACAGGGGCGTTTTATTTTGGCAGTTACGAGGAAGTGCTGTGCAATCGAGGGTCAAAAATTAACCGGATGGTTTGAATTTTAACGCATTCAGATTCGAGAGTTTGAAGTGTACACTTCAAATTAATGTTCGTAATGGTTATTCGGTTACAACGGAATACTTCCCTTTACTAATTAATCAAATATGGAGGATTATTGAAGCTAATAGTATTGTGAACTCGATACCGGTTACTGTATCCCGTTTACTTCTTTGTTTTCAATTATTATCCGGATAAGTTACCATAACAACGTAACGTTCTGCTCATTTGCATGCCCGCCTCATTAAACTGTTTTACTACAGAATAATTACACGTTGAAATGCAGCGAATATTACTCTCGTTAAAATTTGGCCCGCTTATTATTTGAAAACGCCGAAAAGAGAACGAAGGGATACGCGCAAATATGTTAAAAAAAAAAACTAAATCACTACGCCATCATTAAAACTGCCCGTAGTTGAATAATATTGTCCGCCCCGGCAGTTGTGTCGTTTCATAAAACAAGAGCATAAATACCGAACGAGAACATCCTCCAAGACGGGAAGAATTCACTCGGGTATGGCAAACAGGAAACTGTATGCTACAGATGGGAAGCTCTATCGTCCCGGTCGGACTTTCCACGATGCAGCGTAAACATAAAATTATTAACTGAAACAACAATCGAACGCGAAACGATGCATTCCAATTCGCGTTGTCGTAAATGCAACGTTTGCACGGGCGGGGAATTTTCCATTGCGCGTTTGAAAGTTGTTAATTGAACAATATTAAACATTTGCGCGGATAATGCGTGGCAATCGATCGAGTGCCTGGGGTATGTACACAGTTTTCGCTGAGATAGTCTCTCTATCGAAGCAGGCGTGATTAATTTTAATCGACGAGAACGGTGCGACGTTACGAAAACTACAATTCCAATCAGATCAGCAAGTATCGGCTCGTACTCGGAATGGACGAGCCACGGGATTGGTATTTTGTAGTATAAACGGAAGTGCTGATAATTCGAAGGTATCGGATATTCGAGGCGTACAAACTCGCGCTGCCTCGAGCACCTGAAATGGTCGAATCCACTTTAAGACACAATGCTCCGGTGGCAATGAATAAATTTTGGGAAACGGAAGGAACTCGATTTCCCTTGGAAAGCACCGACACGTTGACAAATCCGCACGATTTGCAGCGGCGATTATTCTTTACCGAACGGGCGAAACATAAAGTTTCGATAACATAAGTTTGATTAGAATCCCAAACGGCTGCGGCGAAGGATCCACAAAAGTAGCTGAAACTTTCGATAATATCAATGTTAACTAAGTATATGCTCGCTTATACGATGCCGTAAAAGTAGCGGAAAACTTCAGCTTTACAGCTTCGGCCTGATTTAAGATCGCGGGAGTACGTTGCGCGGACAATCCGCATTTCGCAGAGGGATTGTCGCGGTACGATTACAACGCGTTGTATGCAAACGTTCGTTTCAAGCTTATCTTTACGTCTGTTGACAAAAAATCGCAATAATCTGTCCCGCGTATCCGGTGGAAACGGTGTTCCGCCAAGGCGCCGGCGATTTTATTGCACCTTCGGAGGGGGTGAGCGCCATTACCGCTCCGCAAGAAAGAAATTACTCGGGGCTGGAACACCCCCGTCGAGGAAACAAGGGAGCAGCGGCCGTATACTTAATATTGCGAGCGCAGCGATTAGACGACGCTCGTAAAACACGTTGCCACTTTTCTTTCTCTTCGCCCCTCCTTTGTAAATCCAAGTCAACGACGCTATTCGATCAACGCGTACAGAAGAGGCTATAAATTCGAGCGTGACGCATCAGCGAGTAAAACGAACCGATACAAAAATTGATGAAAATTATAATACGTCTGTCAAGCAGCTTTAGCCAGCGAGCCAGCTCATCGAATAGAAAATCTCCACCACAACCGAACCAGCTTAACGAAATGAAATTTTACAGTTCGCCTTTCCTTCTCCTACTACACTCTCGACTTTCCTTTTTCTTTCCCCGCTTCTGTGTCTCTCTCCGCCACACGTCACCCTCCACTGTTTATCTATCTTCCGTCTTCCGCTGATCCGCGGGCTTGCATCCACCCGCCAAGCTCCTTCCTGCTGTCCATCCATGGAGGAAGCTTCAGATATGAGAATTTAAAACAGCGGTGCAAAGGAATTGCTGCGACAATCTTCCATGTCGACAAGCTCGTGCATTGGTAGTTTCACTTTTCGGGAAGGAAGGAATGTAATCTGCCTAATGGGCGCTACGTCGTGGTCTGACCTAATACGGTGCTTATCTACTGGTACCGCGATTTACTTTCATTATAAACAGAAGAATATTGTGTCTCTTGGAATAACTGTTAACAGGCCGACTTTTCAAAGTGATAGAGCTCGATGTCCAGATACTACGATGACAAAATCCGCTGCCATGCAACATAACGAGTAGATACTGGGTGCGTTCCGATTTTCGCAGTGAGTGCATGAAATTGGTGGCATCGTACGAATCCCTAGAATTTCTCTCACTTTCCACCAATACGATGCTACTTCCGGTGCAGCGAGCGTGCAGCAAACGCAGAATTTCGGAGGTGAAGCAGTCACAGCGCGCGCGCATGCGTATTTGTTTTTCCAATCTTTGATTATTTGAATTTCTCTATTGGAAATAGCTGATACAATTTAATGAAAAGGAATAAAAACAATTAATTCTCTCATGATTACAATGCCAGTTTTTTACGTTATTATTTTGAAGAAACTTCATGTGATGTTTTTTTTTAATACAAATGTATAATTACATACTTATTATCGAATATCCCGGAATAACCTCCATAATGTTCTCCATAATCTGTCAATTTTTAGGCAAACATAATCTGTCCGAGTGTTTTGTTTACAATTAATCGACGTGCGTTACGAAAAGTAGCACGTTTCAATTTTCTTACGAACAGTAGCACGTTTTGGTTTGCCACGAAAAGAAGCACGTTCCATCGTTTCTGACGAATATTAGCACGTTTGGTCTTCTGCCGCGAAGACTAACACATTTCACTGCCTCGCCACGAAGAATAGCACATTTCGTACTGTTGCGACGAAAACTAGCACGTTATACTGTTTCGCCACGAATAATAGCACGTTTGGGAATTTATGGCGAAAACTAACATATTATCCGGTTTGGCCACGAAGAATAGCTCGTTTTGGATTATACTGCAGACTGCAGAAACTATCGCGTTTCAGCGCGTGGGCAGTTTAAAAGAATTCAACTGTTGAAAATATTGTTTAATAAATAATAATTCAATCTAATCTCCAAAAGACAACACATATGAAAATTTTAATCTACATAATTTAAGTAAGGGAGGGTGGGGGAATTGCGAACGCGGGGTAAACGCGAACATGCTACTTTTCGTGGCAAACCGCTCTAACGTGCTAGTTTTCGCAGCGAAAGACGAAACATGTTATTTTTCGTGGCAAACCGCACAAACGTGCTAGTTTTCGTAGCGAAAACCGAAACATGCTATTTTTCGTGGCAAACCGCTCAAACGCGCTAGTTTTCGCAGCGAAAACCGAAACGTGATAGTTTTCGTGAGAACGAAGGCAAACGTGCTACTTTTCGTAAGAAAATTGAAACGTGCTACTTTTCGTAACGCACGTCGTATTAATTCTGATTCTAAATGGCAAGTTAATATCATCTTCATTTTCGCTTTCATCAGACGAATCACAGCTGCTGATTTCATTATCACTATTATTTAATAGTATCGAGGTTATTGTAAACAACGTTTCTTTTTCCATAGTAGCATTTTTAAATTTCAAGACCGCATGAACCGCTGCGATTTCTGCACTCACTGCGAAAATCGGAACGCACCCATCTGAAAGTTCTCACGGTTCTTCGCGTGTAAAAGCCCAGATTTTGTCTCGAGTCTTCCAAAGGAAACGTCTCGAGCCGACTTTTTCGAGCCCGCCCCGACCTACAGTAGCGCCTATTACGAATTCGTCGCGGTCGATCGACGCCGGACACACGACGCGGTCAATAAAGGGGTTGGAACGAGCGCGAGCCAGGGAGCGGGGCGTACGTCCAGGCTACTACGTTTCGGTGTTTTAATGGGTCGTTATTGTCAATAACGATTGGTTTTATGGACGAGCGAGTGGCGCGTACCGCGAATCTCGTGTACGGCCTGCCGGTCAAATGCGTATGACGTTCTCGCGGCACGCTTCGCGGATTATTCGGCTCGCAACTCGATTCCGTTTCGGTATTTACGGCGGACACGTCGCGGCAAGAAGTATCCAGCGTAATCCTACATGAAAGAACAATTATCGGTGTCGCGATAGTGACGGGTCGAACGGAAATCCGTTTGGTACTGCATACCGCTATCGATTCACCTGTTTCCAATCCTTTTTCTCTTCGCACTGTCCTTCCATTCGTGTTTACGCGTGGCACGATTGAAACGCGACGTTATTGATAATTCTGATCACTTTATCGATTCAGTCGCAACGAATCGACATCCATTTACTATATTCCCAGGATAAATGTAGGTATACCTATGTATGTGATTCTTTCACAAGGTCCGTGTAATTCTTTCGCCCCGTCGCGATGCCACGTTGGCTATAATATCCTTAGCATCAATGAAAAAATGTGGCCGGGTACTGATATTAGAGACCTACATACATATATAATGCATGATAAATCTCTGGTACTCCGGTCCGTCGCCAATATATCCTGGCCGCGCGCGGACCAGTCCTTGAATTTGCCATGTTCATAAATTTCAGCGGCGCGATAAAGTCCTCGGTCGGGGCCTGACCATCGACGAGGAAGTCTACGAACCGGATGTAACGAAGAACACAGGCGGCCGCAACCTGTGTACGCCTGCACGTGAATACCGTGCATCCGACGGGACGTCCGTGAACGATCCTCTTTTTCCTTTCTCCTCCCTCGTTCTCTCCCCCTTTCGCCGGCCAGCCTCGACAATTCCCGTCTCTCTTCCCGGTTCCCCTTCTTTCCCATTCGCTGCACGGTTTCGCGAGGCAATCGGGACGACGACAACGCGGCGCAGGGGGGCCCGTAAGGCCCGTCGAAGGGCGAGCTCCGCACCTACAGCGTGAAGAATGTTAACAAGCCGTGGCAGTACCGGCGTTGCACCGATACTGCCCAGTTTTTCTGCATTTCACTCTACGTGCGCCGATCGCATCGGAAAGTCCTTAAGCCGACGGGTAATAAATGTAAGGATAATGAGGGGTTCCACGACCGTCCAGGATTAGGGACGTAGATAAGGTCCTGTTTCTCGCGGCGGGAGACAATGCGGTTGGCGGACGCCAGCCTTTGACTTTGCGCGGCGAAAAGTGCGCCCTCGAGTGATGCATCCCGTATGTGCTCGTCCGGAGATCTCTCGCGATGCTCTTCGGATTCTTTATAATAGACGTGGCCGGCCGTATTCCGCGTTGGAGCGTGATTAATTACTCCGAGCGTAATTAAATATTACCCAATAGGATGAAAGACATCGGTGAGTCGTAGGTGAATGGCAAATTGCGTTGCAGGGCCTGGGCACGAGTAGTGGGTGTTCTGAACAGTTAGGTTTATAGGATAAGCTGGTTTCACTCGCTGAACCTCGTTTGAATTTACTCTTCGCAGGAGAGAAATCGCTATCCTCCTAACTCGCATCGCCATCAGGTACACGCTTCATCCTTCGACCCCCGTGAACTCTTTACCGTCCGGCAGCATCGACAACGACGTTGTGCTTCCCCGCCGGAGCGTAGCGCCCGGGACCTTTATGACACAATGACTTAATGGAAGTTTGCACATTACTCACGACTTCCAGGGCGATTATGTTGGACCCCGGCGGTAAAGTTAGTCACGCAAGGTGAATACACGTAGCGCGAGCAGGGCGTAGCGCCGCCGAGGGAAGATGGATGTTGGTGTTTTGAGAAATTGAGACAACGGCCACTGTCACGCGAGATGAATTATACCCTGCCGCGTTGGTAAATTGGATTTTGTCGATGGGACTCGTATCATCGACGAGGGGAAAGGATAATCTCGCCCAGCATTTTTGTCCAGTTAACGCTCCAAGTACACAATCTTGCCCCAGGTCTAAATTGAACTTATGCACAGTCCCTCGGCACGAAGGAGCTGTGGAATAAATTTTTATGAAATTAAAAGCTGCAATGGAGGTCCGTGGGAAAAATCTCTCCCCCTCCACGGAAGTAAGCCGACAATGGGGCACAGCGCGGGCGTATCCTCGAGTTACTTCGATTGCATTAATTAATTGCCTTAACGATAATCTTATTCCGCATTCAAATTGTTCCGCCATCCAACCCTTGTTATGCGATATCAAGTGGGCGAGAACTCGCATCGAATTGGATTAGGTCAATTCCCATCCGCCCTTCCTTCCTGCCTGCCTTCCTACCCCCTCGCCCATCAACTACCTCGCTCTATGTGGGCCGGCGTTCACCCTGGTCTCGAGGCATTACGTGAAATCCAATTCCTTTAGCCGGACCGTACGGTCCGGTCCCGTAATATCCTGAACTACGTCGTACGAGCTCGTCCACACGTACCGGATAGCATTGCTCCATGGTCAGAAACGCGGTCGACGTGTCGTAGATCGCGCTAACGATTCCCAGCGTCGGCTGGAAATTGAGAATCGGCCTTCGATCTGCACCCGGATGGAACGGCCCAGCTCCGATGCCGGACACCCCCGGTGGAAAGCTTGAATTCGACGGAGCAACTTCGAATTTATTTTTGCCCTGTTCCTGGAATCCAAACTCCCAAGAATATTCCCTTTCTCTTTGTCTGCTTGGAACTTTCTTATAGCAGCGACGAGTGTGCAAGGGAATGGGATCAGATAGGCTAGGAAAGAGTGTCATTCACTTGCAATGGCTGCCATTTCAAGATAATTTTAGTCATCCTGACATCTTTGCGGCGTATGTAACACATTAGAAGTTGTTCATCCATGAAACGTTTCTAGTTCTATTTTCGGTTCTGCCGATGCGCCAATCGATTTCAATGAGACGCAGTCGGCACAGATCAGGTTATGGTACAACTATTAACTGGCCAAGCAACTACGAAGCGATTCGTAAAAGCACTGTCGCAGGCTGGTTTAATTAAGAAGATTACAACGGCTTCCGCAAAGAAGATCGACCACCCAGTTGTCGTTAGGCATCGGACGCATAAACCCTGTCAAAAGCATCGGGACAGGGGTGGTGAGGGATGCGTGGGCATGGAGGGCGGGCGATTAGTCAGAATTAGAAGGGCCATTAGTCACTATCTAGCCGCTGTCTGAGTCCTCGTGCACCTCCGCCGATCGGCCTTGTTGCCGAAACAGGAATCGTATCCCTGGTTCACTGGCACACAACTCGGGATGAGATTACTTTACATTTTAATTAACTGTCCGATTGGTGGCTATTACCTGTCCACCCTCGAACCGTCGTTCGACGTCTTCCTCCCGATCCCAATCTATCGGCCCGACGCCGACGATCGGATTATACCCTCGGGAGCGGTTTTCGTCCTTCTTTCGGGGGCGACGTTGCCGGAAGATCCCGAAGATAGTAATAAATTGGACGTTAAGCGGCGAAAATTGGCCAATTAGGCCAGACGACCGGCTTTTCCCGCCCCCTAAGGTCTTTATAGGAGTAATCGAGCTCCCCGCGAAACGCGAATTAATTGCCCCATCGGTGTCTCGTTCAGAAACTCGGCGAGATTCCACGGGGGAAGGGTACGCTGGGACAGTAGGTGTAGAACGTTTTACAAGGCGAATTGAGCCGTCCGTCACATGAAATCAATTAACTGGAGACACTCTAGAATAGGTACTTTTCGATACCAGTAACCAGACTCCGCTGCAACTTGCTGGAACAAACTACCGCTTAATATGGTCAATTTAATATGCATTTATTGAGACAGTGGCTCGTCGTCGACAGTTTCCCGGCCACGGTCAGTCATCGGATTTCAGGAACTTTCAATAGCGACACGCAATCCTGTTAGCGGGGAAACAAGCGACCGGGTAAACCGTGTGGAAGGCCGCGCGCAACGAGAATTTCGTCGAGAGTTAATTTCGCGGTGGAATCGACCGATACGCTGTTTTTCCGCGAGGCGGGAAAGCCCGGGCGTAGGACGGGGTTTTTGTTCGTGGCCGCGCTCGCGTTTGACGTCGGCGAGCAGGGGGTCAGGGGCCAGTGTTTCTAATGGCCGGGGCCACCGTTGACAGAGAAACGGCCGCAGGTGAAGCGACATTTTCGCGAACGAACCTCGTATGCTCGATTACCGGCCGGCGGACGCCAAAGCGAAGCCAATGCAGTTATGGACTTAGTCAATTTTCCTCTCATTAGACCACGCACAACGCGTCCCCGGCAATCTACTCAGGCCGCGTTTTTTGCTAGTTTCCTGCCGCCGTCGTTCCCTCGGCATTGACTCACCGTGCACTTGATGCTGCTGCCAGAAATTCCGTGGCCCGCTCCACCGTGTAATATTGTATGTAACAGCGGTAAGAAGAGACTTCGTTCCGCGGGCTGTAGCGATATTGTCTCACGTATTAAGTTATCGCGGAAGTTCGGTCCTGTTGATAGATGTAAAGGAAGGTAGTTACTCTATGCTCGTCATAAGTTGTCAGACAGTGATAGTCGAGCCTCTAAATGCAAGTTTCGCCGCGAGGCAAAGGGAGTTTTTAAGACCCGTTTTTACCAGAATCACGCAGAGCTGCTAGGCGTCTGTTTGTCCAGACAACGGACACATCTGTCTGAGGATGCGAAACGTTCTGAAAATGCACTTTACTTTGTCCATGCCCGCGCATGGCACATGGTTGCGGGCGCGAGCGCGACAGGTCTTTGCGCGGGACTCGTTCATTTTCCTCTTGTTACGCTGCATAAAATGTTTCGGTGGAATCTGTTTTGGCTTCTCCTTTCCTCGACACCGTTTACGCCGATAAAGCTATCTTCGAGCGGAGTGGTAAAAACATTTGTTTCCGCTCCGTCCCCCGGGACAGAAATTTTATCGGGCGTTCCACTTTAACGCCGGTGTTTCGATTTAGCTTCCTCGTTCTCATTCAATTTAGTCTCAGCGTACTATCAGCCTCTATTACACCGTCTTAAAACACTCTACGAACTTGTTGATCAATTATGAAATGAAGTAACGCGGCAGCTACTTAAGTATGTGAGGCGACACCACACTTCGAGAGATAATTAATGTTTCTAAAGCAGCAGGTTTCTTTGAAGCATTCACAGCTCCTTCACGGTTGCAGGGCAACACCAAATCTACTCAGCAACCTCCTTACAGCTACTTGTACATGTTTTAAACTCAGAACGCGATCGAATACTCGCCTAAGTGCAGCCACTGCCTTCCACGTCACGTTGTATCCGCTTTCGTAGCTTCCACGGCGTAACGTGTCCTTATTCTGTAGCTGGCGTGGAAACGCAGCTAGGCGAAATTGGCGGAAATCGAGAAAAGGAGAGAGGCCAATCGATTTATCGGTACAGGCTTGCGGGGCGAGAGGGGGGCAAACGTGTATGCACGTCCGTCGGAATCCGTTAACGAGAATTCTATCTATGGAATTCCACCGTCATTTCGTTTGAAACTCATCATGCGCCGATAGAATCACATTCTTTCGCCGTAACAGAAATCGGTGCACATATTGACCGATCCTAATTCCGTACCACGGCCAGATAAAAAGCGAGCGCCGTGAGAGGACGGTTGATTAGAAAGCAAATGGAAAATATCGGGGGAGACGAACGGGCGAGGGATTACGAAACTTAACAGATGTTATTTGCGCAACACAGAAGAGTCCACTGTTCACTGGTGTTAGAGATACATCCATCGGTTAATCCTTTGGAGACACACGCCGATATTACAAAGTGCGAACACAATTACGATTAATGTACGGGTCGATGGCTCTCAAATTTGTGATACACTGCTCGGTCCGGGTCAGGTGTCTCAAAGGTGCAGCAAGTGCCTGAGATTACCGTCATTTCTCAGCACGAATAGAAGATTAATGTAAGCGATCGCACGGCGCACTGTTAGTGCAATGTTTACTCGCTCCATTAGGATACTCGACCTTCCAGTAAAGCGACCATGATGAATTCTGGCTGGAACAGCCACTGGAGTTCGCAGAAACGCGGAAAACGAACGGAGCGAACAGTTTGACAGGGCTCGCGCACATATGGTCGTGAAAGGAGCAGAAGACAAATTTACGATGGTGCCTCCGCGGGTCCCGCGCATTCTGATGCACAACCGTATCGAACCCCGCTCATTTTCGGCTGGAAACCGTCGAAATGCGACCGCGCACCGGTGATTTACAATTTGCGCGCTTTTTACCCGGCCGTCGTCCCGCTTAAAAACAGCACGAGCTTTTTAATTTAAAGGGCTAGGGTAAAGAGTACAGTGGTTAGCCACCTGACAATGATTGGCCATATTTTGAGAAATAAATGAATATAAAGAAATACCAATGTTATGCCTTTTTTAATGAACATATTCATATTCCTTGTACTTTCTTGCTTCGGATGTAATCAACATTTCTCCACTCACTATATACTGTGATTATATATAAAAGCAAATAGGATGACTCGGCTTTGAAGCTTGGAAATTACAGCCATTTAATCAAAAATCCATAAGAGTACAGTTAAAAGTTTACGAATAGTTTAATGTATTTATGATATGTATATCTCTCATATTCGGTATATATCGATAAATAAAAGTTGAAACTTTATAAAAGAATTATTTATTTGTTAAAATTATACATATATTATGAAAAATACAGGGGGCCAACAACTGTCATATGAATAATGTTGAATGGCAATAATTGGCCGGGCGGCCGGTGATTGTTTTATAACCTTAGTAACGGTAAAACGGTTATTGGCCCCCTATTCATTAGCGGTACTGAAACGGTCATTTGTAAGAAAGATTCAACATTTATATAATTATAGTATAATTAAATAAAAAGAAGAAGTACAATTAGGTATGTTACATTGTATAGTTATATTTTAAGTTTCCTGTGATTTGAATTTTAATTGGTGTATTCAAATTCAATTTGATTATTAAATTTATTTAATTAAATTGGAATTAAAAGTGAAATTTGATTGAATTAATTAGATTATTCAAATTTAATTTGATTACAGAATTTATTTAAGTAAATTGAAGTTAAAATTTAAATTGTGCTTTCCTAGTAGATAAATTGTAAAAATTTTGAATTTTTTAGTAGAACTGAATTACCCCACTATAAAATATGCCAAAAGTGAAAAAAAAGGTGATAGGAAATATGGGAAAGAATATACAGATGAACACATTATAAAAGCTATAGATGCTGTGCAAAAAGGAATGTCACAGCGTACAGCTTCTAAAAAATATGGGGTACCACGATCTACCATACAATTTAGAATGAGTCCCGCGTTTTCTAAATCATCGCCAGGTCCACCTCCTGTATTAGGTCATAGTGCAGAAGATGACCTAGTAAAATGGATCATTGATTGCAGTCGGAAAGGATTTCCTAGAAGAAAGGAAAACGTACAGGTTAGCGTAAAAAAATTTTTAGACCACAGTGGCTTGAAAAATCCGTTCCATAATAATGTACCAGGAACTGGCTGGTACAAGAGTTTCCTAAAAAGAAATGCTGTTCTTTCGGAAAGATGTCCTGAAGGAGTTACCAGTGCTAGCTCATGTGTTAGCGAAAGTGACATACGCAACTGGTTTGTACAGATTCATAATTACCTAGTGGAAGAAAACTATATACATATTTTGGAAGATCCGTCACGTATATTCAATAGTGACGAGACATACTTCATGGTATGTCCAAAAATGAAAACTGTTATAGCTCCTCGTGGAGCACGTAATGTGTATGAAATAGACAAAGCCAATGCTAAGCAGAATTTAACGGTATTATTTACATTCAGTGCAAGTGGAGTTACATGTCCACCTACACTCGTATATCCCTATATAAGGTTGCCTGCTTTAGTTGGGCGGTCAGTACCTAATGATTGGGGAATTGGTGTGACACCAAGTGGCTGGATGAATGGCGACTTATTTTTTGATTATATAAAACATATATTTTACCCCTATCTAATAAAGTTAAAAATTACATTCCCCGTAATTTTATTTATTGACGGTCACAGCAGCCATGTGACTTTAGAAATTAGCAAACTCTGCAGTGAGTTGGAGATTATTCTGATTTGTCTGTACCCCAATTCGACAAGAATATTACAACCTGCTGATGTTGCAGCATTTAAGCCTTTAAAAACTATGTGGAAAAAAAGTGTTTTAGAATGGCGACAAAAAAATCCAGCAGAAATGTTAACTTTAGACAGAATAGCTCCAATTTTGGAAGATGCCATTCATAACTTTTCACGTGATGGTACTACTGCAAGAAATGGTTTTAAAGCCTGTGGTCTATATCCTTGGGACCCAAATGCAGTGGATTATACTAAGTGTCTTGGTACAAAAAAAGGTGGAGTTATCCACAATAGACGTCCACCCAATGAAGCAGCAATTTCATTTGAAACTTTTGAGAATGTAGTAGGGGAGAATTTATTAGACCAACTAGAATCATTTTCTGCTCAAAATGCTGCACCAGAAGAGAGGTCAAAAGAATTCACTGTTCTTCATAGATTATTAGAATTTAAAAAGACACAAAATCCTACACAGAATCAAGAAGTACAACCAGCAATGATTTTAGAGAAAGAGCTTCCAGATCTTGCAGATACCACCCTACCCATAATTATACTAAATGACCAAACAGAAGATGAAATGGGTCTAATACTAAATAATCTAGAAAATAATATTTATGATATGGAAAATTATAATATTAAAGACAGTATGACTGCTGATGTAAATGGAATCATAGTAAACGATAAAAATGCAGTAACTGTTACTAATAGCATGTGTGTTCACTTAGATAATTCTGTGATAACGAATACAAAGACTGAAAATAATCAAGTCAATGACTTGAATGTAAATAATATTATTTATGAGATTAGTGATGAGGGTATTGATAAGCTAATGAATAAGACTGAAAATAATGAAATAAATGACTCAGATGTAACTACTAATACTATAATTTATGAAACTATTGATGAGGCCAGCAATGAGTATTACAATGACGAAGCATTGGATTTATCTTTAAGTCATCACAGTGATTGCTCTAAAAGATTAATTGATTTCTTACAGCGACCACCAATACCGAAGCGTAAAGGAAAGAATATTACACAAAGAAAATCTTATGCAATATCATCGCTAGAATGGAAATTAAATGAAGAAAATAAATTTGAGCAACAAAAAATGGAAAGAAAAAAGAAAGATGCTAAAAAATGCGAAATTTTGAAAAAGAAACAAGCAGCAGAAAAAGAGAAAGAAGCAAAGAAATTAGCAAGACTGCTAAAGCAGCAAGAGAAAAACATTAAAAAAGAGAAAATCAGTAACAAGGAGAATACTGTTCAAAATAAAAGAGCAAAACCAATAATTATAAGCAATGAAAGATGCCCAAAGAAAGTATACCTTGTCAGAGATAAGTGATAATATAAGATGTATACGAACAAATATATTTATTTGTATTTAATAAACACATACATACATAAGATATATCCATTTTTTATTGATTAATTTTAATCCCATTTCTATCATCAAATCATATAACATTTTCTTTTAGGTTATATTATGTGTCAAATAGCGGCCAATCACTGTCGAACCGATCGGACAACTACTGTCGTGACCATGCCAATAACTATATTTTTTCGTAGTCAACACATTTTTTGTATATTTTTATAAATTCTTGATTTTTTTTAAATAAACTCCATTTATTTTTAGATTATTAGGACTTTTTTTTACTTATTTATATTGATTTCCAATGCAAATTTACTAAATTCACACTTATAATTCATTGTTTATGTGACACTCTTACTTAAGTGGCCAACCATTGTACTCTTTACCCTATGTATATCAGCGGCGCCGCAATTCGCGGGGATGGATTTATCGGCGCGTTATATCGCTAATCTAATAAAGACGGCCAACTAATTCAATATCTCGAACGGTTTATTTTTCCTCCTCGAAGATGCGCATAGCAGACAGATTATTGGCAATATCGTTGGAAGAAGTTTGATATGGTCGTTAATTCGCTGTAGCTAATTTACCTGGCGAGGAACGCGAAGCTATGGGCCATACATCCTCCAACTCGACAGGAAAACAAAATCGAAAACCAATATCGCGACGAGCATGCTTAGGAACGCCCGCTTACTTTCGCGATTTCACTTGGAAGATTGTTCGAGGGTGAGTCTATTTTTTATTGCGACCTCCGGGATGAATGACAATGCTGCTTCTTTCGGATCAGGTCTCAAGTTCTTCACTGTAAGTATGCTCCGAAATTGGGAGCCAAACAAACAGAAGTGAAATGGGGCTGATTAAAGTTGAAACGTGTCTCGGATTACGCGTGACAGTCCTGTGAAATTTCACTCTTTTTTATCGGGAAAAGTGCCCGCTGAATGTGGAAAAATGTACGGTGGCACGTTCGCAATTGACCGCTCGATTGATGCCATTGACTTGGATCTATTGGCACTTTTTAGCTCCGTTTGGAGCGGTATTAAACAAAATTGAAGCCAACCTACGAATAACGACCGCGGTCGAACGCAAAAACGACAGGGATGGTCGAGATTTTCATCAGCAGATTACACCGACGCGCCACTTGTTTTAATTATCAGGCTTTAATCTAATTTGAAAGCCTTCTCGCTTTTACATGACCTCGGAGTGACAGCGTGATATACGCGGTGTCCATGGAGTTCCGAGGTCGAAGGAAACTTCACAGTGTCCATATATTTTTCGGGAGTACCTGCCACCCTCTGATTTATGGCGCGTATCCGCACATATCCATGGATAATGAAAAATCCCCGCACCGAAATTTGCATTTATTTACTGGCTGCTGACTCATACACGTATTCCCTGATAAAGGAAAATTGTACGTGGAGCTGGCCACGATGAAACGGTGACTTCGATGAATCACGCGGCGGAGGGCTCTGCGTGTCGCTTGTACATTCGACTTTTTGAACAATAAATACTCAAGTGTCGATACAGGGATATTTAACTTAAACAGCACAATTATTGCCTTTTTATTCATCTGGAGAGCGTTCCTCAAACACGATGAGCGATGGACTGTCAATATTTGTATAATGGTATGATCGGTCGTTTCCGAGAGAAAAACGTGCATATCGAGAAGTCGATGGCCCACTGTACCCTTTGAAATGCTTTATCCCCGATTCTCATCGAAAGAGGATGGTTTGTTGTACTTCAGACATGCGTGTCGAGTTTGACAAACGCGGTTGCACAGTCGTCGGTAGGTATTGCTTTTCGAAATCGCGTTACAAAGCCAGTTTAGTGTTGGCATTCCAAGTCTCGTGTTACAGCGTTTACTTTGTAGCACAAATAAATGCTCTAGCCTCGAACAAACGTGAACGAGTGCTTAAACAACAACGCGACCGCTGTTTGTTAATCGGAGCAGTGGATACGAGTAGAATCTCGAGGAGAGGATCATTTGCAATGCCATATCCGGAACTTCAACTGCGCCCACACATGGGAATGCGTTAAAGAATTCGTTCTCGCGTTACGTCGAGGGGGTGATTTCATTAGCAATCTCGAAGTAGCAGAAATTCGAGATTTCGTTTTCAGTTCGACAATGCCTTCGTTTATAATTCCCCGCGAGAAACACGGAATTCTAATGGAAGATGAATTTAGCTGCTCTCCCTCGAGCATCCTTATTTTATTTAACCGTTAATCCCAGCAGCGACCATTCGGTGACTTTATTATCTCATTATGCTTAATGGATATCAAATTTGTCCGTGGCTGCCATTAGTAGAGAAATTAAGCTCAAGTCTATTAACGCACCGACATTTACGCCGCTCCTATCACGAGTGGAAATCCTGGTAACCGAGGACACGGTCCGTCATTCGGAGTTTCGCGTTAGTGAATTTTCAGGCAGGGAGCAAAGAAGACGGCCAGAGCGAGGGCCGTCCGTGTCAGAGAGAGGTGGCAGAAGAAACGAGAGGAATAGAAGAGAGAGCGGGAAAGTCGAGAGAGAGAGAGAGAGAGCGATGAAAAGAGACACGGCGAAAACTTTTATCGACTGACAAGCAACCACGCCAAAGCCGTTAATGGCTACTCAAATATGCGCCCCTGCAGGGGTACTCCTACACCGTGGCTTTCGAACTTCATTTTCGAAAGTTCCAGTCGTCTGAGGGCTATACTTTCCGCGCGTTCATTATTTACTGGCGGCCAAGGGCGCGGAAGAATCTTGGCTCGTGAACACGCGGGCCATTTGGGCGCGATTTTTTCGAATTTCCGCGGGAATTTTTATCCCAGCTCCCGCTGTGTCCGATACGGGAGGCTTGCCACTACGTCTATCACAAGAGTGCCATTTACGGTTTCCAACATTAGAAGATAGCATCGCGCACGTTTCTTCGACGTCTGAAGCCTTGGCTGACGACAGGCCCCGACGCAAGAGAGATCGGTGCCCGTAGCTCCGCGAGGCGAACACTTTCACCTTCCTCGTTGCTAGGGGGACGCCGCGCCGCGGAGAGTTCCATGGGATTTCCATCGTCAGAATGTTCCCCAAATCGGTCAGCCCGGTCGAGAGTACGAGCAATTAGTAATCGGTACCGGGCAATTACCGGCGGCAAAGAACCAGCGCCGGAATACCGTTTCAGTCGTGGTCTCTCTCCGCCCGATAAATCTTGGCCAGCGTGCAATTAATCGGGCGCGAGGCACTCGAAACACAGAGCCTGGTTGGTATCTGGTTGACCCTCGGTCACCGACGTAGAAACCGACGGTGTCTTCCCTCTGTGAGCGGTGTTGTATATGGTAGCGAGCATTATGGTAGCCGAGGTTAAGGGAACCACTCTCTCCTCCTCCATCTTTTCCACTCCTATCGTCTCCTTTCTCCCCGCTGTGGAGGAACTCCGTTTCATTTCCCCCGGTTTCATTCTTCTCGCACGGCGCGGCGCGGCGCGGCGTCTCCGTTTTTGTTTCCTGAAGGACAGAGCAGCCAGAAAGAGAGGTCGCCTGTTATTCCTCCAGCTTCTGCTTCGCCTTCCCTCCTGCCTCCGTCTTCTCGTTTTGTTTCTGCCCCGTCCCGCTCCCCGGATTATGTCGATGGTAGCCACGGAGAGAGGCAGCGGAGGCTGCTGAACATAATAACAACCACCAATTAAAATACCTTATTACGGCGGGACAATACGGTCCGCCGAGTGGCGGAGGGCAGGATTTTAAGGAGCGAAAGGCGTAATCCCTAACGAGAGAGAATCCCTCCGGTTGCGGATTGAATTTCATCGGTGCCCGAAGAAGGAGGTTGCCGCGGGAAAAGGTGGATCATCCGTGAACGGTCTGTTACCACCGGGGATCCCTCTCTTGTCAACAGAGGGATTAAACACAAATTTCCCATTAACGGTGTCGTCCTTTTTCAACCCCCACCTCCGCCCCGCCGCCACTTTATTTCTCCCCGCTCCGCGAAGAATGAACGACGACTTTTAATACGCTCCCGCGGACCGAGCGAAGCGCATACTAAATTCCTCCTACGATACCTCGAATGAGAAGCATCAGCCATATTCGGCAGAATGGAATGGAGTAAAATATGCGAGCGCAGAAGATGGCGATCCTCGGTGTTTAATAAACGAAGAGGAGGGTGGGGGAAGAAGGAAAGGGGCAAAGTAGGAGTCCGCGAGCACTGAATCCCACGGTGGAAAGAGTGCAGTCAGTTCTAAAGCTCTCCATGGGCAACTTTGAAAAACTAATAAACGTAACGACGAAAAATAGAAGAGGGACGCCCCGCCGGCACGCCGAAACAATATCGCCGGCATAACAAGCGGCGCTAGGGCCGTTAGCGGGGTGAGGAATAATCTCCCGATGAAAGGGATGCACGTAACTGCGGATTAAATCGCATCCCCGCGAAGGACAGGCTCAGAAAGCGTCGGACCATCGTACTGTCGATAAATAAATTAGCGAGAGGCACCCGGCACAACCGGCCCGCCCAATTAGCAGCGGGCCCGCTCGGAAAAAAAATCTGCCCGCCGTCGTTTTCGGCCCACCCTCTCCCGCCCTCATCCCCCTCCCGCACTTTCGTGCGCCTCGCCCCCTTTTTACGATTTTTGAATCGCCGCTACCGGTTGCCGCGCAACCAACGCGCCCCATCAGGATTATCCGTCGGCGATTTACGAGCCCCGCGCGCTCCCTCTTTTCTCCTCTTTTCATCGGTTCCCGCGTTTTAAAGTGCTCGAATCCGGGGGATTCTCCCGATCGCCCACGAGAACCTGTGTTTATGAACGACTTTCGCGTTCGCAAAGTGCAAAGTAGAAAATTGTCGATTTACGAAGTTACGATTGAGCGAGTTGGCACGGCCGGCCGAATTTTTAGGGCCCCCGTTCCGCGGTCGGTGATTCGATGGAATCGGTGACTAAGGAGATTTATGGCCCTCGCTGGAACTTCGAGAATCGGCTGCGAAGTTGCGCCACTGAAAATTGATTTCATTTTTATGATGAACTTGCTTTATGGGACCCTTTATGTCTTCTTCATTCTTCGTTCTTTTATCGCAGAATTCAATTACAGAAGTTGGTGCTGTTTCATTCGGGGCGGGGGGGGGGGGGGGGGGGGAGAGGTAGAATTGATTGTGACTATAACGCTGAAGGCTTAATAACCATCGATTTGGCCAGATTGCTCTGCGGACTAACTCAGTTTGATGCTACGCCTGCAGAATACACTTAGCTTTTTAATATTTCATTCTTATGATGATTATATGCATTCTTCCCGCGGAATTAGCTGTCTCCTCTAATTATCTCAAGAATCCGTTAGAAAATCGAACAGCCGCCAGGATCTTCGCATTCCGTGCCCCGCGTCATACCGTCTCCGGCGGGCAATAAAATTTCCTTACCTTTTATTTCGCCGGGAAGAACAAAGAGACGCGCAAGTTTATTGGCGCGATATGCAAAGAGGTATGCAGAGAGATTTCAGTCGGTGAAATGAGATTTCCCTTAAAATTTCTTCCTCCTACATAGCAAACGTACCAGGTCGAAGATTTTCAACCGCCTCTTCGACTGGGATTGTTTGTTCACAGAGGCGCGTTTCATTGCAAATTCGCACTTCTTTGCATACATTAGGCAGCGGATAAAATACGACCCGCTTCCGGCGCACGGGGAAAATAGAGTTCACCCGTTAATTCTATTACGAAAATCTCCGTTTGTGGACAGACATTTCGCAGGAGGGAAATCAGAGTGTTGCGTCGAAGGGACAATATTTGTCCGCAATTGCGGTGCATAATGGAGCGATCTTGAACAGTCCACCTTCCGGCGTGCACGGTTTAACAGCAGAACACACGCTCCGCGATACACGCGCGTGCACGACTGATATGACTCCATTCGCTCGTTTGCTTAGTTAATATCAACGCTATTAAGCTCATACCGATAGGATATCGCGTCCACGCCACTTGCCTGCTGCGTTTACGCAGCACGTTTAATTGCGAATTAAAGTACGCCTTCGTTCCGTTGCCAAGCTGAAAACTGCGCATCACTATCGCGCCGAATCTGTTTACAATATTTTACTCGTGTACTTTGTACAGTATTCTGTTTGACGTTCTGCTAATTTAATCACTACTATGCCGTGTTTAAAAGTTTAAATGAAGCCGTTGGCATGGAAAGTGGATGTTGCTTTCGGCTCCATATCAAAACTACACAGTACAAAACTACACATGCAATTTAGGACACATCAGAACAGTGCACAGAAAGTAGTGCACATGCAATTTAAAGCACATTAAAATTATAGTGTACATACAATTTAGGACACATGCGATTTAGGACACATACAATTGAGGACACATGCGATTTAGGACACATACAATTTAGGACACATACAATTTAGGGCACATGCAATTTAGGACACATGCGATTTAAAACACATGCGATTTGCAGTGCACATACAATTTAGGACACTTGCGATTTAGGACACATACATCTTAGGACACATACAATTTAGGACACATACAATTTAGAACACATGCGACTTAGAACACATGCGACTTAGGACACATGCGATTTAGGACACATACAATTTAGGACACATGCGATTTATCATGGGCATAGCTATGATTGCATTCGGGTACGGGGGGCATAAAGCCCCTCTCATTTGGGGAGGGGGGGGGGGGGGGGGGAATATAAAAGACTCCTTCGGCTTCTAATTCGGCCATTTGTGCACTGAATTTTGAATTTATGTACTTATGTAGGAACCAATATAACCGGGGTCGTGTAATGCGGAATTAGGTCACAATTGAATTTATTTCTATTTTATAATAAACTAATTTAATTTTGGATGAACGTTTAAGTTATTTTTTTTCCGGAAAAACCAATATAACCGGGGTCGTGTAATGCGGAATTAGGTCACAATTGAATTTATTTCTATTTTATAATAAACTAATTTAATTTTGGATGAACGTTTGAATTTATTTCTATTTTATAATAAACTAATTTAATTTTGGATGAACGTTTAAGTTATTTTTTTCCCGGAAAACTAATTTAATTTTGGATGAACGTTTAAGTTATTTTTTTTCCGAAAAAAAAATAACTTAAATGTTCATCCAAAATTAAATTAGTTTATTATAAAATAGAAATAAATTCAATTGTGACCTAATTCCGCATTACACGACCCCGGTTATATTGGTTCCTACATAAGTACATAAATTCAAAATTCAGTGCACAAATGGCCGAATTAGAAGCCGAAGGAGTCTTTTATTCCCCCCACCCCCCTCCCCAAATGAGAGGGGCTTTAGGCCCCCCGTACCCGAATGCAATCCTAGCTATGCCCATGATAAATCGCATGTGTCCTAAATTGTATGTGTCCTAAATCGCATGTGTCCTAAGTCGCATGTGTCCTAAGTCGCATGTGTTCTAAATTGTATGTGTCCTAAATTGTATGTGTCCTAAGTTGTATGTGTCCTAAATCGCATGTGTCCTAAATTGTATGTGCACTGCAAATCGCATGTGTTTTAAATCGCATGTGTCCTAAATTGCATGTGCCCTAAATTGTATGTGTCCTAAATTGTATGTGTCCTAAATCGCATGTGTCCTCAATTGTATGTGTCCTAAATCGCATGTGTCCTAAATTGTATGTACACTATAATTTTAATGTGCTTTAAATTGCATGTGCACTACTTTCTGTGCACTGTTCTGATGTGTCCTAAATTGCATGTGTAGTTTTGTACTGTGTAGTTTTGATATGGAGCCTTGCTTTCGTAGTCAGACTGAACGTTCCAAATGAAATTAAACCATCAAAGAATATCGATTAAACGATGAGGGAGATGCAACTCGGGAGTATCGAAGAGCCTGGTACCCTGTCAGTTTAAATCGTAGTCTAAGACTCGTCCTGGAATTTTTTCCCTTTAATTACTTAAATGGACAGCAATAAATTATTTACCAGGTTTTTGCGATCCCCATCGATCGTGTCCCCGAGGGACGCGCGTCAAATCCGCCTCCCCCCATCAAGGGGGTGAAAACGAGAGGACTGGCGAAAGAACTGGGGCTTAAGTGCCGTCAAGAGGCTTTCCTAAAAGCGTGCCTCTTTCGTTCTTTTTAATTATTCGATCCGCGGTCCCGTTTCCTTATAAAACCGGACAACCTTGAGGACTCGGGTGGACCGGTGTCTTCCTCTCTCCTTCCTCGTTTCCCCGAGTTCCATCTCCCCTAAGTCCCTAGTCAGCACAGCGAACCCGACGCCTCTCTCCTTCTGTCGCTCCGGCCCTATAAATCAATTAATGCTCTGACTTTTTCGTGTTTCAGGTGAGTAAGCAGCCGGTTATGCCTTAAGCCTCTGACAGTAAGTAATTAAGTCCGCGTACCAGTTTGCTTCTATCCTGGGACGTCGGGGGCCTCCTCTCGCATCCTTTGGCACGTAAGCGCGTCAGCCAGCGAGCGCATCGTCGTTATTAACGCCATCATTAAAGCGGAGAAGTGCTAAAGGCCCAGCGCTAGAGTGCAAGAAGCCTAACGGTGAGTCGTATCAATAATGAACGTGCTCTCGTCGAGGGAGACGCGAAACGGCCAAAGGGATTTCCTTTTTACGCGCTCGTTCTCCTCCTTCCACTTTTCCGCCCGTGAAAAGCGATTAAGCGGAGAGCACCCTTGAAAATTCTTGCCCCTCGGCCGGCACGGAGGTCGGGGAGGACGACCCCGGGATGGAATTATCGGGTCCGTCGTAAATTCGTGGCGGTGGCGTGCGATCGCCGCGCCGTTTCGCGGGATCGGTGATTAGAGGTGTGTAATCAGTATTCGCCGGCGATTAGCCGGTTCTATCGGTCACTCTTGCGCTGCCGCGAGCATTGCGCGCCCGATAGCATCGGTCGTACGCGAATTGCCCACGATTAGAGTGGTCGCAGCAGATTAACGGACCAGCAGAGAAAAGACCACGCCTTGCTGCGAATTGCCCTGCAGCCGCGCCGCGCTCTGTCTCGACTTTCCTTTGATCGATAACCGATGTGGACGTTACGCTGCCAACTGAATCGTTTCGCCGATACCGTTCCTTACTCCCACGCTGTCCACTTGGCCGAATTTTTTCGAGGGCCTGGGAACAGCCTTCCCAAGGGTGGGGCGCGGGAAAGTATGCGGGGTGTAAAATTAACAGCATTACGGAGCAATGTCTCCTGGTCTCTCGTCAAAACTCGCGGGCAAATATATGGGCGCAGTGAAACCGCACAGGCGTCTTCATCCCCGAAAAAACGAGGTTCCCCGAAACAGGTCCAACGACTTCGAAAGTTTTTTTCCCCGGCGCGGGTTACTTGGAAACTGTCCGCGTAGCCAAGCACATCCTACGGATCTTCACAAAAACAATATTTATCGTTCCTCCCCGTACCTTTCTCTTTCGATCACTCTCGCCCTTCCGGTGGTGACGCCCAGCACGGATCTCCAGTCCACGGGCTACAGACTCGGTGATTGATTAACGATCGCCCCTTGCATAAAACCACCATCGCGTCCCCGGGTATATCTTTGCACTCCCCCTTTCATCCGCGATTCCACGAGCACGTTTTACCGCGCGAGCCTCGTGACGGATAGTCTTTCCCATTCACTTTCGTGCCCCCCCCCCCCCCCCCCCCCCCCATATTTTCTATGTACGTGTGCTGTCCTCGTAGCTCCAACACCGACGCCTTCTTCGCCGTGGACGGATTGCATTAGCAATAAAAGTCGCATACCGCTGATCGGCCTCTGGCCAAATTCTCGAGGCGCCAAAAACTTGCCCCTTTTGGCGATTAATGCTCATGTATTTGTGGCCTGTAGCTCCGCCACTTTGGTTCTACGTGAACTGTGCTGGTTACGGAGCTGAACCACTGGTCGATAAATTTGTTGTATCGTATGAAGGGTAAGGGGGAAAAACGAGGAGCGTCCATTTTTCGTGATTTTGCAATTTATAGCATATTTTGTTGGTGACAACTGGGACTACAGAACTGTGGAATGACAAAGGGTTGTAAAGTTCAAATGCCCCCGTAAGATAACGTTAAAGTTTTGGTGTGCTGGTTAAAAATGTAATGTCCACGCTGCACTGGAACAAAACACTTAATTATCTCGATGAAGCTGTTGTGTGACATTTTCTGTTTTTCCCCTTACCCTTCATATAGGGGATAGGTGCTATAAAGGGGACACGTCTTAAATGGGACAAATCGAATTTCCAAAATTCTAAACGCATTACACATGCAAGTTATTTTCCTGTTTATGGCAACACTAGTGCCTAGTCATTTGACGTAAACTTCCCTGCGGTCTCACTTGCAACAGAGTAGTAATCCACGGTTGATGTTTTTCGGCAGTAAAAGTGAAATTTTCATTGGTTTTCTGTGTCGTTTTCTGAGATTAAGATATATACAAAGTGTTAAAGTGTTATATCATTAAAATAGCCTATATTCAACTGAAACGAAAACGCTTAACAGGTAAGCTTAATTAATTGTTTTCTTTGTTTTGCGGTTATTTTATATTAAACTCACTTATAGTCGTAAAAGGGACAGCATAACAAGTCTTAAATGGGACGACCGTTTCATGGCTGTCCCTCTCATACACATGTACTGCTGGACACTATATGTATTATACTTTCCTGTAAAGTTATTAGTGTATTATCTGATACATAGATGACATTGTTTTAAATGATGAATTATTAGTTGATGGCGTATTGTTTCAAATTTAAGAATTAATAAAGTGACTATTCAAAGCGACAAACTTTATCGTCAAGAAAATGTGTGGCAATAAATTAGCCCTCGTTATAAGTTATAAATTTGCAACAGTTGTATGTAAATTTGCGGTAAATGGGCCAATGAGTCATGCGGAATAAAAGGCACATTCAATTTTTTCTGTTCCATGTGACATTAATAATAAAATATTGATGATTTATACTACAAAGAGTTAATTTTTTCGTAGATTTCGTTGTATTGTATCATTAAGATTTAGAATTATAATTGTAATACTTAATAAGTTTATTTTTATTAACGTGTCCCTTTCATGACTTATACTGTCCCATTTAAAACCACCTAGTCGTAAAAGGGACATTTCCCACTTTTTTGAAAATCGAAGATTTTCTTATTTTCTATTACAATTGATGAGTTTGTAATATACTTTTATCGAAGGGAAATAAACACGCTTTCTTGTGATGTAGTTGTTTTTTAAATACCTATAACGACATTGTCATAAATGGACGCTAAACAAAAGTGTCCCTTTTATAGCACCTCTCCCCTACTCGTGATTAAGTTATTGTCTGCTTGGTGACCGGGTATGAAGCTCTCCTATAGGTCGGTGAATTGTTCTGTGGAATATTTGACGAGATCTCAGAATCGGCAGCAATATTCTGCTTCGTCAGATCACGCTCGATTAATTATCGATCATTATTCCGGCTTAAAACAATGGCTGGAGCCACACGTCTGTTGCAGCTGCATCGATCGTGCAACTTGACGTAGATTATCCTAAGACGCTGGCGTTGTGATGCACCGGCGGTGCACGCATTACCCGAAGAGCAGCATTATGCGTACGCGAGTCAATAGATCGCGATTCGCATTATGGTGGCACGCTGAGGCGTTGACAGGCTGCGGGATTTATCGGATCGCATCGATCGACCGATATAATCCAGTATATCCTTTCGATTCCCGGCCATTCAACAGGCAGCGATAGATTCTCCGTGAATAATTATTGAACATGTTACTTTGATATGCAGTGCCTCTTACTGGAGAGCACATTTCCGTATCAACTGCACCGACGATGCAGCATAAAACTGTCTCCGAAATCGTAGTCGTTTTTCTCCTCCGAGATTCGCACGCATTGTGCGCGTACATTCTTCTGATTCCTCATTTTAGGTTCCTATCTCTTGCTATCTGTCATCACAGAAGTAATGCAGGAGTTTTATTGGGGGATCGTGTATCTGCGGAGTCAACTGCAATTCCTTTCCATCAAGTGGGCGATGAAGGAAGATCGATACCCTGAATGAAACGGGAACACTATTCCTCTTTACCCCATCCATCGTCCATGAACGTAGCAATGCGAAACACATTCGAGTGGACCCTTGATTGTTCTTCGACTCGAGATGCGATGGGAAGGTTTCGATAGTAGAAAAACGATGTAGGAGGTATGAAGAAAATAAAGAGGAGCTCAGGGTGTAAAGCAAGTGGAGGGAAGGAATAGACGCTCAATGGAGTCCCCAAAATCACCGACAATCTCAACTGAAGCATGATTGAGAGGATGTGAAAGTCGAACCTAAAATGTTGGCGGCACCATAGCTTTTGATTGCCGCAGCAAATGGAAAAATTGTCGTCCTCCAGTTGCGCGAGTATATCGGAAATCGGTTCGAAAGTACCGTCGCGAATCAATCCCACGTCTATTCGACTCCTTCAAAACTATTCCTCCCTTTAGAATACTACGCATCCGATTGTACAACTGATTCTCTGAAACTTCGAATTAACACGTTATTTCCATATATTTCGCGTGCATGGCGAACAAAAGACTGCGTTCTACCTGCCGTTCGTAAAAAATTCACTCGCCCGTGTTCCTGGCCGCTCAGAATAGTCACGGTTCGTCGAATTCTCAGCGTCGTCCATTCATCGTTATATCATTAGCGAGGGGGCATCGTGAGGTTTTTCTTGTAAAAACTGGTAGGCCCCCGCGTGTTCCTGGCCGTTCCCAAAAAGGCAGAACCAGCGCGCAATCGATTTCGTAAAAATAATTAACATCAGCCGCTCGCCGGCTTGCAAGCCCTCGGCCTGACCGAGCGGTCTAAACACGGGCCTTGTTAAAGCACGTGGTCTTGTAACCCGACGTAACATATCCCGCGAGCAAAGCATTGTTCCACGAGGGTGGGAATTCCCTTTTCCCCCCTCTGCCGCCGCCCCCTTCCCGAGGACCACGTGATATAAAACACCATGGTTACCCGGAAACCGTCCTGAGCGTGGCTAATTAGGCGAAATTCCGCGAGATCCCTTCGCGGCGGAGGGATATCTGGCCCCGATGAAAAAGAACACTCCTTGCCCACGCACGTTACGAGAAAGCTCCGGTGATTAGCGTCGGCATTACGGATACCATGGAAACTGAAATCACCCCATGAAAAAACACCGAAGTTCCCTTACCGCCCGAGAAAAAGGCCTCCGAGGCGCTTTTAATAAATACGAGGCCTCGCGGAGTGTCGGTCGTCGGGGGGATTTAAAAAATGGACGAGTATTTCAATACAGCTCCCCTCTCGAGTTATTTTTTTTTTTTTATGAAATACAACGAAAAGGCCCGCACTCGGTTTAATGTAGTTTGTGAGAAGTGGAAACCTTTCAGCTTCGACGCGGGAAATGGTTCCACCGCCGCTAATGAATCGCGCGATGGAACAACTAGCTGCGCTATTACCGGCAATTCTACTGTAGATAGTTCTTAAGGCTGCCGCCTCACCGGGCCGTGAATGTGTGCGTACGCGGGGTTCGGGGAGTTTACGGAATTTAGCTGCGGGGAGGGCCTTGTCCTAGAGTTAAAATTTTCGTGAATTTGGTTGAAACTAAATTTTATTTTAATCGATCGCGTTAAAATTTCTGGTTTGTGGAGCAAAATTTGTCGTCTCGACCGCAGTAGTTTCATTAGGGTCCGTCTGTTCACAACGGACGCTTCGATCGATTAAGACCATAACAAAAATGAAACGGTAGCCTTAATCCTGACGGAGCGCGTCCGCTTTGTTTCCGCGTCGCTGTCCATCAATTATTCAACGTCCCATTATTCGAAAGCTGTCTCGCGAGCCTGCGAGTGCTGCTCTTCATTTGCTAATACGTTCCTTTTCCTAGAACGTAACCGCTCTCTGCCTCCGTTCAGAGCGTCAATAATTATCGAGTTTTCCCTAACTTCTTGGCATTAGATCACGCCGATCGGCATCCTCCGGGTCCTCCTCATGCATTATGCATGGCCGTCACGGAAATTTCTATTTGTCCTGCTCGTGTCACTCACGAGGATGCGTTCCTCGTCTCAACCCCTGCCAACGGCAGTTCATCTTAACGACGTTGTCTGTCCATTATACAGGACCGTCTTCCCCCCCGTCTTCCCAGCGATTTCGTGCTAATAGCGGTAATTGTCAACTCTGCTATTAGCTCATTATCGTCGCTCAGCCGGCGTGCTTCGTCGAATCGTGTGGCCGTAGAGGCGATCGCGCTTGTTCGCGCCGTAAAGGGCGACGAGCGAGCGCGTATTAAGGCCCGGCTCGGTGCATTGATTTAAAAACATTTAAATTCCATAAATATCCAACGAAACGTTGAATAAGGCATGCGGAAAAGCCGGCCTACCAGACGCTACCGCCTGGGAAGACGACCAGGGCGCAGATAACGCTGCTGCATAAACCAAAGGGAATGAGAAGTTTCGATAACGCCGCGAGATAGTGGATCCGTAATCTTGTTGCGGGGGTGATTCGTCCGTTCCTCCATCAGCCTAAATGATGCTCCTTAATCCGTGCACAGACTGCACGATTCTGTGATGTGATTTTCGACACAGTCGGCTGACTCGCGCTTGACTTTTTTCACTTCTCATTGCGCATCACGGAGCGCTGATAATTTGGGCCAGCAATGCCATCTAAGAAATGCCGATTCGAGAGCATATTTTATTTGGTATTTCATTGTATTTGCTGAATCGATTAAAACTGGGCATCTCGTACGCGTACAGGTCATAATTTGTCAGGAATTCTGCCCACCCAACGATGAATCACACCGAAAATGTTCGTGGTGCGCATAAAGTATTAAAAACGGGAGGTTGAAAATACGACGCGACAAATATTACGCGAAATACTTCAAACGGTTCCCATGAAATCGCGGAGCGCAGCGTCCGCCGCGGTAATGAGAATTTATACGATTTAAAAGACAAAGACTCAAAAGTACCCAGCAACGTTTTCACGGGATATGCACGCGCGAGCGTTGGCGATGCCAGCGAGCGGATCGTTTGATTTTAATCCGGCGTGTTTGACATTTATGCATAGTAATTCCTGCTGTTGCTGGCGCGGGAGCCAACGTTGACGGTTTTTTTCATTCGGCCCATCGAAACGTTCGCGACCGTCCGTGGAAACCTTTCTGTTGCAACACAGACAAAGCCAATAACTCCGTGCGGCAGACGTTATCGAGTAACCGGTACGTACCGACCGAAAATGGCGAGTCCATGACCGTGCCACGAATTCGTTATCGCGGGAGGCCTGTCAACAGGTATTAAATGAGAAATCGGGGGCGTCGAGGCGGAACAGTGGAAACAGAAGATCGACGGGACGAAAGGGTTGGAGGGTGGGGATAAAGGTAGCGCACGGTGCCGTCGAAATATTTCGTCGCGGTAAAGCGAGGTGACGGGTCCGAATCGGCTGTTAAACGTTGGCGTGACACCGCGTACGCTCCTCACTTTTTCGCCAAGTGTAGGTACGTGGAACCGAACCAAGGATCGCGGGGGTCGGGAAGGGCGGGTCGGCGAGGGTGGGTAGCAACTCGTTAACCGATCTAGAAACTGCCGGTAATAGATTCTGTCGTGGGATCGACGTCGGAATTGGAACTTCGGAATGGAAATAGGAGAGAGCGTAGGGCGAAGGACGAAGAAAGAAAGGGGTTGGAGGGCAGCGGCGCGGGATATAGCCCCGGGGGAATAAATCATTTTTGATTTTAATCAAAAGCCAGGGAAACGCTTACCCGCCCGGCTCGACGGGCCGCTCTCATTTTCCCAGCACGTACATACGTGTATACAGGTTCTTCGGTCCGCTCGTTTTATACAGTAGTTACTGGCCAAGTCGAAGGAGGGGGCGGCGCAGTAGGAGGATGAGGGAGGAATGGAGTATTTTTGCCAATCGCAGTCGTGACCCAGTTACTAAAGCGGCGCGAAAGAAACGGGAACTCGCGGGGATATCGGGTTATCTGCCTCATTTTTCCTCGCCGCTCCAACACTGTCCTCCGCACGGCTACTTTCCCTACTCCTGATTACATAATGTATTTTCGCTGCTCGAGAACCTGATGTATAGGCGCCGAAGATTTACGAGGCTTATTTTCTCGTGTTTCTTTTCCCCACTGATCGTTTATTCTTACGGTTGTTTTGGAATCTCAATGCTATCGCGACTGGCACCGAGTTCGACCTTTAACCATGGTCTTTATTTCTTTTTTATTCCGAGCGTTCCATACAGCCTCGCCATTCTTCATTGAAATCAGTGAAACGGGGTCCGCTTTTTGCCCACTGGTTGCCAAAGGAGACTTTCATGCGATCAGGCTGACGCTAAAGTCCCCATCCTAATCGCCTCCGTAGTTGCATTATAATTACACCGGGACAGTCATTATCGTGTTACACAGAGCCTCGAAGCGTAACAAATGTCGATGACAGGAAATTACTATGAACGGCCCGGTTTAATCGGCTGACTAATTCACTTGGCGGTCTTTCCTAGCCGGGAATGGTGGTCTGACGTGCAACAGCCGCGATGCATCTTCCGTGCACGGCGGAGAGAGGATGGCAGAGGGAGGCGATGGGTGCCGTGAGGCGCGGGTAACCTTCGTCAAAAGGAAGAAAAAGGGCCGGGCGAGGGAAAGTAACAATGCGGATAATAGGATGGCTCTGTCTGCCCGCCGGGGACCTCGAATTGATTCGAAAATAATTTAAGGGGACGTAACAGAGCACAGAGAGGACGCGCGAGACGGAACGATTCCCTTTTCCTTAGGCCGTGGCCATTCGCGGCGCGTCTCCCTCCGGTGGAGAGGCGTAACGAGAAAATCGTTTAAGCCACGGGTTAAGCAAGCTGACCTGCTATTAACGCGAGTAATGGAACGACGCAATTGTTTCGTATTCGGTCGCACCTTGCGCCGCCGTTCCCGTCTGACCTTCGCCGGACAATTCTCCTTCTTTCGCCCGCTCCGTCCGCGGCGCATGTGTTTCACGGTGCTCCGCTTGAAAAATAACATTCTACCGGCTCCCTTCGCGCGTGTTGCTGCAATTAATTCCCCCGCGCACCGGCGAAACGAACTTTTTCTGTGGGAAGAAACTTGTATATTGATTTTGTACAAGTTGAAGAGCGTTGTAGCAATTTAAACTTTGAAACACCCAGTTTTCGCCAGTCTTCCTTTTGTAGGTTGCTTTCTGAGATGTTATGGAGGGATCTTCAATAGCTCGGAACTTCAATCGCGAGATACTTATTGCGAGTTTCCGTAATGAAATAATGAAAACTGGTAGGCATGTTTACTAAAAGAATTTTTTGCGCGCCTTTCACAGGCATCCTTATCGCCTCCACGCGCGCATACAAAACGACCACCGATGCATATCCGTGGTAAATCCCGTCGTTGACTGCATTTAATGCGTCTGGGCTTGGAAAGGGAAACGGAAAATGATAATGTGCCAGCTTCATTGGCACATCGTTCGGGGATAATGACCGGGCGAGGGATGGCCGCGAGGGAGGGCGCTGTCCGAATTAAAACCGGAAACAAAACAGACGGACGAACAATGAGGCTCGCAAGCAAAGGTAATAAAGTATGATAAACGTCACCAGCAGCGCACTTGCCTCTTTGTTGGGCGACCTCGGGCTGTTCTATGCCGGCGCTCGTTCCCTGCAACGTACACCCAGCGAATTCTAATGCCCGGGCGTCCTCTGCACGCGGCCGTTCGATTGAATTTCTTCTGCAAAGTTTGCCTATCTCTGAGCAAAGAAGCTCACGGCAAACACCCCTCGCCGTTATCGTGGGGCTAACGCGGTGAAAGAAAGCGAAAAAGATCGTTCGCATATCGACTGGAAGTCGTACGAGATTTTTCCGTCGATATTCCTGCCCCGTCCCGCTTCACGAACATATACTTCAATTCCTATTAATCGCAGCGAAACAGTTTAGTGGAGCAATTCCTATAAAAAAAAAGGAAAACAGATCGCGAGATAGCTACATCGGTATCAGTGAATTTACAGGTATTTACATCGAAGTTGCAGTTAATTAGGACGGGGCGCTGTGTCCATTAATAACTCGGTGATAAAAGTGTGGCGTCACAACAGATCGCAGTCAATCAAGAAAATTACGTTCATCCTGTCAATATTATTATAATTCTCGGTTCACATGCCGCGCTCAAATAATTTCTAGTCACGAGCGTTTACTCGTTTACCGAAAATCCGAGCGCAATCCATGCCGGAACGGCAATCACTGCATTACCCTGTAACGAAGCACGGCTCGTTATGTAATTCTATTCGCATTATGCCCGAATGGAGAGCGGCGGGCGTTCAGTGGCGCTAAATGAAACCCGACAAACGGTGCGCGAACAACACGGTATCGACATAACAATGTTTTCAAGAGTCCGCTGCATAGGGAACTACGAAACCCGTCGGAGGCCCGAAAATTAGCGCGTTTCACGGCACGCAACGGCAGGGATCGTTTGAAGGTCTCGCTCATCCATTTCGCCCTCGAAATTTCGATATCCGATACGGTAATGGTGAATTCGTTCTCGTTAACGGGCAGGGCACAGCCTCTGTCCGTAACGAATTCGCGCTCGTCGCGCGAGATAACGCGACAGGAGTGATAATGGCGCTTAAAAAGGGAAGGAGCGTATTTAACGAGGAAAAAAGAGGGAGAGTCGGTGCAGAGGGCCGATTAAAATCGCTCTCCGTGTGTAACGACCTCTAATTATTTTCGAACGCAACGAAATCCATGTTTTTCACGAAATCCACTAATTATTACCTTCGGCGGAGGGGGCCCGAAAAATTCGCACACTGGGCTCGGCCGGGAGCGCAGCCATGTAGTAGGTGCACACATTTTTCCTCTTTTCGACTGGCTTTGTAGGAATTTCTTACGAAATTTCATCTCGGCTATTGGTAATTTTATTAATATTCGGCCGTGTTGGAAGAGGATGTAAGGGATTTTAAAAGTAAAAGTTCGCAGCGGGTAAGAGTTCGCACCATGCGAATTTCATGGTTTGAGTTGTGGCAGTTGCCAATGGTGATTGGCAGTCAATTGTCAATCAAGGTAGAGTCACTAATGTCGAATTTCGTTGCTGTGTTTCGGTTTGTTATCTCACAATGCGGTAAGTACTGAATTCGTTAGTTCTGATGTAATATTCTCATGTTTGGGAATCAATATTATTCCTATAAATTGATCAGTAAATATTTTAATTAATATGCCGTCTGAAAGAGCTGAAATTCTTCTATTAAAAAGTGCTAATAGAAGTTTTCAATTCTCCTCACAGATAACAGGATTGATTAAACAATGTAAAAGTAGCTGTGGGGGCAAAAGTTCGCACAATGTAGTGGGGCAAGAGTTCGAATGCGAACTTTTGTCCCAAAATAATTTGACGGGTGTTATATGTTCATTAAACTTATTTTATTTCTAGAGTTTGCTAAATTAGTAACGAACACCGATTAAACCGACTATAAAAAATAAATTTGAAATTAATTATCAATTACAACATGGAAATAAATGTTGAGTTTATGATAGTTGAGCCACGCTGATATCAGCTTTTGATTTTTTTTTATTAATTTTTAATCCGCAATATTTGTCCAAAATACGTTTTTTATTAAGTTTTTGATTAAAAAATATGACTTTATTTTATTGTCTTATTCATTTATTGTTAGAACTTATAAGGGGGCAACCAGCCGAAAACCAATTAGTGAGATGCTTCACATCGCTCGAGATAAACATAGAAGCAGGACTTTCAAAAAGAAAAATCGCTGCAGAATTGGGAACAACCGAAGCGTTCTTTTACCCCACAACATGCGAACTTTTACCCCACATAGCGGGTAAAAGTTCGCATTTGACACTTTTTGGAAATATTTATTTTATATAAGTTGTGACAGGTAAATTTACATGAAGTTACTGCCTATCGAATAATAAGGGATAGTAGTTATTTCTCACAAAACGATATGACTATCAGTGTAATACCAAGGATTTTAGAGAAGTCTAAACTTTAAGTGCGCACTCTTGCCCCACATTACTCTACGGGGCGAAAATGTTGATGAATTTTGCAGAAACTCATTTCTGGATATTTCAGTTTAATGCAGATTTAAAAAGAAACCCTTCCGGTGTAAGATCTGGTGTAGCATTATTGAAAAATATGCAAGTTTGACCCGCTCCAACCCGGGATTTGCAAGTTGTGATCCAATATTTTCAGAGAGGCTCAATTTCCCCGAAAACCATGCTCGTTCCATTTGTGTTTTCATACGTTTTCCATTTACACATCGTCGTATATTTCACAATCGTTTCCTGCCGGGCTGCGTGCCGGATGTATCATACGATTCTCGTTAGGGAAAGCCCAAAACTGTCCAAACGAGAGAATGTTTTGGAGTTTCATCCAGCAATTTCCCTGCATTGCAACGCGTAGGATAACACGAGGCATTCATTTTTTCCATTTTTCCACTTTTGCCCGAATAAAAGTCAGTGAACTTTTTTTCCTGCAGAATAAACAATACTCCAATCGCTAATCACGCGACCATCGCATTCAGAAAATCGATGAAAAATGCGCGCACGCGTCTCCAATAACGAATTTTATGCACAGAATCTCATCGTCTAGCGATACCGCGACAGCAACCACTGCAGCACTAACATCCACGGCGGAATCGAGTAATTTCCGGGGCAGGGTAGCATCGGGACCAGTAAGTTCTCCGCTTTTTGTCCTCGGGGGGTAATGCAGGGGTGCGTGGAGCTACCAGGGAGCCAGAGCAAGAGGACACACCGTGTCCGTAGATCAAGCTGACCCTATCGTGTGCACACACCGTGGTACGTGCCAGTGGAAGTAGGAAGGAGGCCAGATGAAATCGCGATTCTATGTACGAACTCGCCGGACCGAAATACAAGGGACACGGTCAGACTTATAGAAAGGAGGAGGGACCTGAGACTGCGGCGTAGGTAACAGGGTGAACTTAGTGTAGGTACGTGCCCGATGGAGTGGCTCTGGGAGAGGAGACGAGGGTTTCAGATCCCGTGCACGAAGACCGGGTCTGAAGGGAGTTCGGGTTGAGCGAGCTGGCAGGTAGGTTACGTATGAACGGAGCTAACGTACGAGCTTGGAGCGTGGCCAGCCACTATTTCACGCGAGAAACGGAGGCTAGTCGGTGGTCGACTGACCTTTGCTGACCAATGGACCATCGGATAACCTATGCTACCTAGCCCCATCCGCTGGAAATATGCTTATGGTATGATGCCCGCGTTTTCGACAACGCACCGCGACCGCCCCTTTCGCGTCCTGTCGGCCTTGCCATCGGTAGAGGGAAACCACGCGCTCCTCTTCATCTGCCGTCGAGATCCCTCTGCCGAGCGCATAGGGCATAGGGGATAGTTTTAATTTAGCTAAAGTTCTCGGGTGGTCGAGAATTAATGCGAGTTCGCGATTTCAGGGGAGTGTTTAGATGAATTCGGTTCGCGAGTTAGGGTCGCCGAATGTTTTCAAACGAAGATTCGGGTGGCGTTGTTAGGTGTCGTTTGACATCGCGATTTGTCTGGAGGGAGGGGGGGGGGGGCAGAATTAAGCGCCGAAGGAACGAACGTTGACGCAGAATGGGGGCCATCGATCAGCTCGCGGCAATGTCTCAGCTGGTTTCAGAACGAATCGTGCCGCATCGTAGAGAAATCAAAGTGTACGGCTGGCTCCGCTGCCACTTTATATTCGTTTGGGAGGATTTATTGGCGTCCGCGAAGGAGCCTCCTCCCGTTCGATCGACGACGACATATCGACGACGATGCGGAACGCCACGGCTCGTTTCGAGATTGCAGATTGTCCCAAGGGGTCAAAGGAATCACGGGGCCACGGGGCGCTGCGGGGCGAGGAGAGGGATAGAGATGATCGGGAAGGAGAGAGCGACAGACCGGAAAGAAGGAAAAGAGAGACGACGATAATCGTTCGGAGGGACGGGACGATGCTGTCATTTGGCGACGCATGCATCATCGTTTATGCCACTTGACTCGAGTGATCGAACGTGACACGGTCGAGCGGAGTTCGTTTGCAGTAACGCGAGTAAACGCGTGTGAACGTTCACACACGGAGACAGACAGGCCCGTGATCCGCGCGGAATTTTAATATTCGAGGTCGAGGTGAGCTGCAGCACGATTTCTCCATTGTACGAAAGGAGATACGCGACTCTGCTCCTCCTCGCCATTCCCTCCACTCCATCTTCCTCATCTTCTTCGCGTTGGTGCCGCGGCAACCCCCGTGGGAGTGAGAATAGGAAAACTCAAAGGCTGACGCAACTCGTCCCCGTGTTCGATGGGCCAAGATGGCTCATTGCGGATGCAGAAATGCAAGGTCTCTTATAACCAGCCTTCAAGAGTTTGTGAGATATTAAACCCGGACTCCTATCTTGCCTCGCCCTTCACGTTTCTTTATCGCTGCCTTCTGTGCCCTATTTCTAGGTCTGTCTCTTGGCCCCGCGCTGTCTCCATCTACTTCCTCGGCAAGAACACGCGAAACAAGCTAGTGCGAGGGGAAAGATTAGGTACTGCTTCCCTTTGGCTGTTCCCGTGTCTGACTGTCGCCGTGAAATATCACTATTCTTGGTTACTGTAGTCACTTCGATCATTGTTCCTTTATTGTTACGCTGCTCTTTAGCGATCACGGCTTTGTAATCTCGGTGAACGGAGAAGTGTACGGTGCAGGGCGGTTTCTTGTCACGAAAGCAACCATAGAATAGAATTACCCCAACAAATATCTATGTCGTTGTCGAAAATCTTCCAAGCTCCGCGATGTTCCGCAGAGAGCACAGCAAATTCCGGAGCTGGCATTTCGCAAAGTATAGCGCGTCCCGCGGGGCGAGACTATTATTTGTCAAACGCGTCGACGCCGAGACAAATCTCGCTCGGGTCCTCGCGCCACCGTGTGACGTTGATCGTGTCGCGCACAATGGACGGGGGATGACATTATGATAATATTAGACGTAGGCAAGCGTCCATTCCGGATGATGGATGGGTTTTAAGATCGCGGGGGGGCAATACCTGGCAGCCATTGTCGCCAGGCTAATTTCTCTCGGTCTGGCCGGGCGTAGAAAAAGTGTAATAAGGCTCGAGACAGCTCGAATCTGATGATAAGCCGCGACGTGTCGATTGACGAGACCTGGGCACAATGCTCCCTGCGTGCAACGAGCTTGCACCTTTGTGCGGGCGCACCTGAATGGCCCCGAGATACATCATAACCGCGGGGGCGCGTCTCGTGCCTCCCCTGACGTGCGGCATGCCTGACGAAGATAAATAACGTGTTTAGCGTTACGTCGATACGCAAATACGTGGCTCGTCGAGGGTGTGCGCGAAAGTGTCTGCCGGCTCGATCGGGTCTCCGATATGTACTGTCTGGAATTCGCGAACCGTAAACCGGGATGACGCTTGAAAAATGCTCGACGCGACGATAATGTCGGTGACGCGCGATCGCGCGGACACCCGGGCATACTCGAGATTGCGATGGAACCTTGTACAGGTTGATAAGTTTCCGAGCACGATAGATAGAGATCTGCTGGATGCGTTTAGAGGAAGAAAATCTCCCGCTACTTACCGTGGCTTCGTTTAAATTTTCTGCAACCATTCTCGCACTTTGCCATAGGTTAAATATAAAATAGGTAGGCGCAATAGATAATTATAGTCTTTTAAAATCAAAAAAATTATGATGGCAATTGGAAGGGTGATCATAGACATGGATCAGTGAATATTGATGCACCTATATCCGGTTCTTAGTCGATTGCCTGCAACTCGATCAAGTAGAAAATAGACTCGACGCAACACACCCCTGTTATTATAAATAGAGCACCTGCAATTAGTTCAAACAAAGTGTTCTCGGCGCAAACTTGGCGTATAAGGACGTACACGTCCCTCGACATTGTCGTGTCCGTTTAATAAATAATTATCTAATACGCAGAGGCCTTCCAAGCTTCATCCGCGTATCTTCATTTTCATTCGCAACACGCACGCATCCACTAGCTATCCTCTTTTTCGCTGTTTACCAGAACGGAGCGTTTATCTGCGGAGAGACTCGTTCGCGTTTAATCGGCCATTACGCCGTGCGAAGAGCCCCGCCGTATCCGGGGAAAATAGTTTACGCGAGACGCGTCACGCTCGGCCGATAAAACCTCGTGTTCGAGGGGTGAATTTCACGAGGACGGGATTTTCACGGACCACTCGTACACCTTTTTCTGCGGGGGCAGGGCCCGGCTGGCTGTGGAAACGATACCGCGTGGATAAAACGCAATTAGTATGAAATCACTCTACGCGAGTGGAGGCAAATACAGATCGCGGTGTTTGCGGTAGCGAGCCGCCTCGACTCCATACAATCATCCGCCAGTGATAATATTTAGATTCGTTTCATCCAGATTGTTTAGTTTGACCGTTCGATATGAATATCTGGCGGGTCGAGTCGCGAGCGACATCATCGAATATTAACGGGGGGCAGCTGGCGGACGTCAGCTGGACGGGAATCGTTATTAACGATGCGAAAAGATTACGACACAATGCCCTTTAGGGCTCACTTTCCCCGGATTACTGGTCGCGCAGCGACGAGACAGGGGCTACGTCGATGAATGGCTGAGAAAAGAAGGGAAGGATGAGCCGAGTCCTTTGAATTATCGCCGGCTAACGCGATGCGTAAGGAAGTAGCCGGCTAGGATGAGAATCGCTTTTATCTTAACGGGGTTGCCACGTCAGATATGCCCCATTGAATCTCGCTCATCAATCATCCGCCGTGGATTGTTTTCGGTCTCTGTACCCTCCAACCTCTGCTCCGAATCACCGCCTTGAATGGCGAAAGTATGAAAGAGAAATTCCTTGTAGCCGTGCCAAGGTTATTGCGCTGATCATTCATAATTGAAGTTTCCACCCTACTCGACAGCTTTGTCGGAGGAGGATCTCTGTATATTAATTCAGCGTCGTATAAAAAAAAAATCTACACGAAGCCAGTGTCCTGTCAGACCATCGAATAGACACATCCGCGACCCAGTGAATGTTGACGGAACGGATGCCTCTCGATATCTGATGACCTTTAGAACTTCCGACCTGGGTTCAGGGATAAATGAGTGGAGATAAACCGGGGGCAATCACGCGATTATCCGTGCAAAGTGGCCGCGAGGAATTCGTCAAAGTGGCTCGCCACGCCTGGCCTCTCTATCGAGCTGCATCACTGAGATACCTTTTATCCGGCTAACCCGTTAAGACGCTCTGAACGTGCGGCAGCTCGTAAGAATATCAAAAGGAATACGGTTAATATTAAACACGGAGATACGGATCTCGGCGTTTAAGAAGATGCCAGCGTCTTATCGGCGCTCGGTTCAAAGACTGTTCAGTTTTGTTCCTTTGGTCTGGGTCTCCTTTCATGAAAAGGAAGCTCAACTTCCGCCGCCGCCCGACCGTCCCCCGTTCCCCATCGTCCCTGCCTCACGCCCTTCTGCATCGTGTCGCTTTCTAATTAGCAGAGAGACGCGGATCCGCCGGAGTTACGGGAAATTCCGCAGAGGTTTCTTAAGATTGCGACGGATGGGGAACAAATATATACGTACATAAATGATATTCAAAGAGGAGGACCACTCTCTGTCGCGAGCGACTTCGCCGCCCCCGCCCCCTTCATCCCGCTCCTTTTTGATATATAAATCGTGATCCCGTTGCCGCTTGCAGAAGGATTCGAGGATGATTCTCCCCGTTTCGGCCGGTTTCGAAAAGCGGAATAACGTTACCGGAGCGTTCATAAAATTCGCAAAAGCGTCTCGAGCTGGATCGCTCCCTCGAAAGGCGGAATAAAGAACAGAAGGTAGGAAGGAAGGAGGCGGAATGAAAGAGGCGGAACACCGAGGAACGAGGTCCGGCTTAACTTAGTTACTTAGCGTCATTACGGGCCGATAAAAAGTGTACAACCCCGCGGGCGCCATAATCCCCCGAAAGCTGTATTAATATTAGGAAACGAGGAAATGCGGGGGTGGCTTTTTTAAATTTAATCTCTTAATAAGATCATTCGTCAACGAGCCGCGAGCGATGAAGTGCCCGGGATTATTTTTAATCGCTGCCTGCTAGGAAAGAACCCCGCCTCCGAGCCTTCTTTATCAACGACGAATTACGACTGGCTGGTGCGCCTATTTTTCACCCCAGATCCGGCCGTTTTCCAGCTGACTTGCCACGTTAGCGAGTTGCTCCTTTCAGCGCCGGGGATATAAGTATATCGAAGACGGTTTGCAATATTAGTATATCAGGGAGACGGAAAAAACATTCAATGAAATCTCTTTTGATAGAATCGCGGAGATTCAAAGGAAACAGGAATACACGTCTAAGACTTTGGAATAATTTACATTCATGACTGGAGGGTTGAAATAGAATTCGCCTATACACCATCGCTCGATATTTCACGATTTCAACCGTGTATTACGGCATCGACACGGCTATCCTTCGAAACATATTCTGAAAACCGTCATGTCGCACGCTCGACGCGGGGGTGGCAACTCTTCCCGCTTCCGGGGGCCGACTCGAGGCGAAAGAGTCGCCTTTTCTTCGGCTCTTCCTATTCCTGCTTCGCATTCAATTCGCCAGGGTCTGCACACCCTTCGCGAATATCCCGTCTGCGTCTATCACGTCCGTGATTTCGTTTCGTTTAACAGCCAGCCACCGGCGGCTTTGAAAGTCGTTTAAGACGAGCCGGGTCGTCGGGCATAGGGGTCGTTCACGGGGCTGATTAAATAAAACGTGTCTGATATGCTGGATTTAATTTAGAAAACCTCGCAAGGGGCCCTGCGCGCGTAAAGTACGCGGCACAGGGGGTGGACGACGGGGCGAATCACTTCGCTTTGGGTTTTTGCGGGCTTTCTCGGAATAAATTGGAAATGATTGCCGAGACGCTCCTCGATCGAGGCCTGAGAATGAATGGGGTCCCCCCATGGGGTATAACGAGGACCCTGAGGGGCTCCGTTGCCCCTGGGTCTTCGAAATCGCGCTCGGCTTGGCCGAATATCGCTTTATTTGCCTCTTAGCCCCGCGTCACGTCCAATACTCCTCGTCCACGAACCCGTTCGCTCGTCCACGTCAGATTTCCGACGTACCCTTGCAACCGCTGCTCCCTCTTAACCAAACGCCTGACTCATTCACATTTTAGAAGTAACGATCCTAAAATCAGACACTCGAAATCAACCCTCTTCAAACGTGCATACGTGCCACACTGTACGTCGCGCCGGGATTCATTTCTGAAGCGAAAAGAGTTTCCCTTTCACTTCGCATCTTGTTGAATCCGTGAAAGTTCCTGATCATGAACTCGCGGCACAGTGATTAACCTAGAAACAGCCAGCAAACGTGTCATACATACTGTAACAATCGGGCTGGCTTATCGCGCGTGCAGCAACCGTTCCCCAGGCATCTCGGGGAACTCTTTAATCAATCCGGACACGCGGCCAGCCCGGCGGATAAATAATTAATCGCGACTAGCCTGGCCGGTGAGTCCAGGCCGGAGCAACACGTTAAATTAACCAATATGCGAATAGTTGGCCGCGGTGCAGGTTGCCGAGGCGAGTTATAGCCGGGCCAGTGGAGAATCGGGCCGCGCCGCAATGTGGTTTTCCGGATAATCAAGTGGAAAACAATCGGAGCTCCATCGAAATTCACCGCGAGCTACTTGTCTGCGGACAGGGTGTACGCTCCGGTCCAGGCCTGGCTGGAAGGTGCCTTCGCGGCCATCGGATGTTTTAAATAGTTAAGGGAACTGCAAAACAGTTCCGGCGAGCTGCCTCGTGAGCACACCCGTTAACCTTTTTCACACTTGGCCCCGAGCCGCTCGCTCCCCCGAATAGTTTGTCCCCGTTTAATCGAAAGCTCGCCACTGCCGGCGCATTCTTCCCGCGAAATAAAATTCCGACGATACCGCGGGATCTCCGCTCCGCGATCAATCGTCGACGAAACACAATCGCTGTGTAAACTCGCGCATAGAACGGCGCGGGGCGAATGTCCCCGTTATCGAGTATATCCCGTTCATTGAGCAGATCCTTTTCACTCTTCCATTTAACAGGACGCGCGGCTGAATATATCGGGGGGGAAAAGAAAGACCGCGTATCGAAATTCAAAGGGAAGGTATTACAAGCTATATTCAAATTACGGCGAGCAAGAGACAATTTATTTCCCCGCTGTCATGGCCGACGGAGTAATATTTATACGGAGAGGCGGAGGGGGGTGCGTCGCAGGAAGGCAATCTCGACGAGGCCTCCGAGGGGACACAGCAAGAAAAGGTGGAGGTACTTAGAGGACTTCGATAATCGATCTGGAGTGGCGTGTATTCGTGCCAGACTGTAACGAGACGGGTTGCTTTTGACGTAAAGCGATCTACAAAATGGATCCGCGTATTCCCCGATTAAAGTCGCTGGTGTGTTAACCACCACGGTGTTTTCATTTATCGAGGTAGATCTCGAGTGTCTGTCGCCTGGGTGTATCCATATTATTTCACGTTCTAAATTGGATTCCTCGGTCCTCGATTTGTAGCGTCCTGGGAACGGGAGGGATGAAGAAGGTGAAGAACACGAGATGGCGAGGAGGAGGGGAGCGGGGGGCGGAGAAAGAAATATGTTTGGCCGATCGATCGGCAATTTCCTGGGACGAGATAATCACGGAGTGTCTCGCCGAAGTGGATTAAGATCGCGCGAGGCACGGCGTTCCCCCGGAGATGGCGTAATTAAGTCGGGTCCTCCAAGTTTCATCGCAGAATCGTTCTTTCACACTTACCGCCGCCAGCGTCGGGAGATTCTTTCGACTCGAATCCCGCTGTGTATCTTCCGCAGATACTTATCGAGTTTTGATAAGTTTCCAACTAATTACCGGGCCGCGGAGTTTCGGGTATTAGGCTCGCGTATCCTGCTTCGGTACATATTTACTTCTCGTTGCTTTTATCAAACAAGTCGTCGTCCAATACGATTGACGAGAAAATAAAGTAATATAAGAAGTGGGGAGAGAGACCCCTGGCAAAGAAACGCCACTATGCTAACGCTAACAGCAATTACCTCGAGCTTGTTTTCTAAGATGCAGTTGCAAACGTCTTGCAGGGCTTTCAGAAGTCGAAGGCTAGCTGGGAAATTAAATAGCTTCTACCGAAACGCGCGGTTGATAGCGTATCGGTACATAAATGGGAGTCGCGAAGCGAAGAGGTAAAGGGAGAACGTTTTACTTCGAGAGAAATGAAATTTTGGCGGTCAAAGTACATGGAATGACACAGGAGGGTCCTTCTGTGTCCTCCCAGCAGTTTGCTGCGCCAAAGTAACGACGAAACGAGCTACGGATCGCCATCGAGCCTCGAGAGCCGAGCAAATTGTGTCATCCGGTGGCGTTGTTTCTAACCGGTGGTCACAGGAATTAGGAACTCCGGAAATCTGCAAATGGCTGTAATTGGTTTTCCCCTGGAAATGAGGGAAACCTGATTTCACTAATTCGCCGACAGCGACAGTTCTGCTATGCTTCTGACTCCCTTCTCACTCTTGGAGTTCCATTCATGCTCGCAAACCCTAGTTTCATTACGGCACGCTTTTCTCCAAATTCACTCGCAATAATAACGAAGAATGCAATTGAATATTGGAATCAAATGCAGTCCAGAGAAAGTACGACAGTCGTCGGTGTAGGAAATTTGAAAGAAAAAATTAAAATGCGCTAAAAACTAAAAAATAATGCTTTTCTTGTACTACAATTTTGATGGTGTTGTGATGAAAGTGGGTTAGATTTGAGTTGCCAGATTTGAACCGTAACTACATACGTGCATTAAACAAACAAACAAACAAACAAACAAGCAGAGGATCGAAGCTGAACAAAATCGTTTAAAAAGAACCGTTACGCTCGATCCCCCGATTTCGAATCTGAACGAGCCACGAAAGGGGGCGCAATTGAAAATTCACCGCACGCGTGCCTGAAATCGCGGAGAGGACGGGCCCGGTCGATCCGTTAATCTAAAAATTACCGCCTCGAATTAAGTGGTTAACGCGTGATCACCCGGGAGCGCTCACTTGACGGGTTAAACGGATCATGACCGCGTCGGGGGTTCAATCGAAATTTTCATGCACGATTGGGCTCGAGCGCGACGACAGATTGTCGTACCTGTCGGCCGTTTAAACAGGCTTCCTCCGCCCTCTGCCGCCGCCTGAACCGGCCCATCCGGCAGTTACGTTAGCAGCTACGAAATGAGAAGACAAAGGCAAATGGGACGAAGAATGGAAGGAAAAAGTGAGCACCGCGTGCCGGCGAGAGGCAGGGGCCGAAGAGAATTCGGGCTAGGTGGTTGGATAAACGTTGAAAGAGGCCGACTAGACGTTTCCCGGTTGTACCCACCATCAATCACGTCCGCGGCTGCTTCTCTGATTGCGATGGAGAGGGCCAAGGGCTGGTGCGCCAGACTGAAAGGAGCAAAGGGTTGGTTCCGGGGGTTGAAAAGAGCGAGAAAAGAGAACGCCCGGGAATAGCGGGGCGGTGAAACGAAGACAATTCTAGGGCAGAGAACGTGCATATGGCGGATGAGGAGGAACGGAGATGGATAAACGGGCCTTTCCTCTAACCTAGTCGCTAATGGAAGCCAGAACGCCGCTAAGAGAGATCGTCTTGTGTTCTCCCGTGACGATGTCACAAAGCGTGCCAATTACATTGGCACCCGAAACGGTCCCCACGGTGCGTACGACTGTCTGTTCGTGACTTCCAACGAGTTCAACACCACCGGGAACACCTTTAACGAGTCTCGTTTTCTGCGCTTAGATTGCTGGCGGACCCATGTCGGGCTAGAGGGACTTGGTTGACGCAACGTTGGAGATGGGCACTAGTTTCATATTTAGACGAATATATTTCTCTTTCATTTCAGCTGATTTGACGAAGTCATGAAAACCTAGGATTAACGACCTGTTTGGTGTCCAGCCGACGATGCACAGCGAGCTCTACTATCCTTTCGGACGTTAATTGACCGGTCGATAATTCTATCGGTCCTAAACGAGATTAAGAGTTCGAGAATTTGATATGATGCCATATGATAGACATAAATTGAACCAGTTACGTTTCTGCGCCGAGCCACTGTTCTCCATAATCGCATACCAGAATGGAAATTCATTTATTTGCAAAATTTCGAGAAGATTCAATTCGGACGAACTTTAATTGATCATTCTCGTCACCCCCTTTGTCGCTGTCATTCGCACTTTGCTTAATCTAGATACCGTCGACCATAGCTCGTTAGAAGCCTGAATAATGACCTCAGTGCTTGACTTTTAAGGCGTAATCGTAAAAGTTTATCACGAGGATCTCTGTTTTGTACACGCTGCCTTATGTCGCAGGTTGAGGTGAAATTTCGTTACAGCCTTCCTCGTCCATATCATACCGTGGATGAAGGGAGGAACAGGCCTTAAAGAAACTCATGACGTCCTCTGTGGATCAGCTGAGACGCAGAGATATAAAATTAGAGCAAGGGGGGCGGGTGGGACTGGAACTTATTAGAACCGTCAAAGCGTAGAAAAGATTAAAGTGCCTGCCGACGTGGTCTTCCTTTACGTTTCACGATCCAGCGACGCGTAGGCGATGATAGTTCTTAGCTCGGCCTCTTTTCTCCTCCGGTTTCCTTCGTCGTCTCGCCATTCTGTTTCCCAGCAAGAACACGCAATGTACTTCCGCGGAAACCCGCGGGAAGTCTCGCGACGGAAATAATGGTTGTTGACAGAAAATTATAGCCCGCGATCCTGCGGGGCTTTTTTGCTGGTTGCAGAGGTAATAAGGGGAATTGTTTGCGAAGGGAAAGAATACATTGTTCGTTTTATTAATTTCCCTGTAAATCCATTCTCGAAGTAAGTTACAGTCTATAAAATCTGTGAACTTCGCGTGTACCGTATATTTTATTGTCTTGGCTTCTCTTGAAACCACCTGGGGCTGATGTGTTTGGCGCAATATTTGTCAGATGTAAATTACCGTTAAATATCCAAAGGAACGGCGGTTTCGTGTATCTTTGTTTCGAGGCAGCATCGAACGCCGCCCATCAAACTCAACTTTGCAGGAGAAAATTAGCGATGCCGCCCGCAGTCATATCGAGCCGATTGAATATTGATGCATAATCATGATTCGAAGCAAAACATCATGCCGACGGTATCATAATTGTTATTGGCAAACGATAGCTAGGACTGTTGCGATAGATTCAAATATTTAGCCGAAATCCTTCGATTTGTAATTAGATACGAGGCGAATTGATTTTCCGCCGAATGAGCATTGCCGGCTAATCGTAATATCCGGCAATAAGCTGGCTTGGCAGAAATGTTTTGGAGCCAAACTATATTAACCTGTTTGTTTTCCGTCTGTATTTGCGGATGGACCTCCAACTAGCGGTGGGATTTGCAATTTTCGCCTTGGATTTATTAAAAATTCAATCAAGACCTGCATTCACCACCCGACTGCGTCTGCTTTAAAAAACTAGATTCTCAACGTCGGATTTGTTAAAAGAATGAATAAAACTGGAAGATCTACTTTCCAAGCGAGAAAAGATAATTACTTCGTCCCTTATCAAGTCATTGCAAAACGATATTACACAGCCTCACGTAGACGTAAGTAGTTTGCACAGTTTTTGCTTACAACACAGTCCCCTTCCGAACCTCGAATTTTTTCTAAACTAAACTCGAAGTAATCCGACGTTCGACGTTACTTTCCAAGCGTAGCTGCGAGAAGCACCGGAAGTCGCGAGTTTCAACGCTGACGATCAGACAGAACCGCGAACAGCCAGGCGACCAATTTGCAATATTTTCGTGTTAGCCCTGGGACAGGCCGAGATATCCCGGCAGCCTCGTTTTCGTGGAGCTCCGCGATGATGTCGCCCCTTGCGAGCGGAGATAAGAGATAAAGGCTCGGAGGAGGAGAAGAAAAAGGAAGCAATGGGAAGGAAGAAGGATAAAAACCTCGACGAGAATGGATAGGGATAAGGGGGCGGGCTGAAGAGAGGGAAGAAGAAGGCAAACAGAAGAGGCGAAGCGTGTTTTGACAGGGAACAGGATTATCGACGTCCCGTCAGGGGATAGACTTCCACCTTGCTGCTCCTTGCTCTCCCTCTTCACCTTTTCTCACCACTTGCGCCCCTCGTCCCTTTCCCTGCCCCTTCTCACTCTCTCTCTCTCTCTCTCTCTCTCTCTCTTTCGTCTTCGTCGCTAGTGATACGCTTGTCACCGATTCCGGGGCACAACCGAGCGGAAAACTCATTGAGTGGAACCTGATAACTGTTCGGGTGTGTTCGAGGCGAGTGGCGAGGTAGAGTGCATCTTCGCGGCGGCGCCTTTAACGAGGGAAACGCCACCAGCAAACTGTTTGAAGTGGCACTGGCGGTTCGTTCCACGTTCCCGGCCGCGCCATCCCTGTCCATCGGAGTAAATTGTGATTTCTGTAGATAAACGATCGTCGCCGGTGCCGGCGGGAGGGCACGTCCGACTCGAAATGAAACGTCAAAGCGTGATTTGCTGCGACTACCGACCGCGGCCGCGGATTTGTGACCCGCGAGTTTGTCGCCCAGTTAATACCGCCACAAGTTTCGGAATAACCACGAAGATACGTATGCACATCGGCGGCGCGTCTCGCTGCTTTCCTCGCCACACAGAGGACAAAGAACAGGCTACGAGTCTGTAAATTATGCCCCAGTCACTTAACTTCGCTACATTTTCGCGGTCGGATAACCTACTTGCTCCCGACAGGGGAAACAGAGAACCCGCAATTAACCGTATTCATTGTTCCACTTCTCGCTGCACCAAAGGTTTTGGGGAGGAGAACTTTGATAAATTACAGAAATTACAGAAATACTCCTTTCGAAGGATTCTTCGTATTACCTATTGATTCTGATTTTTCTCCATTCTTTCACCACCTTTTCCATCACATTTGATTTCTAAACGACGTTCGACGGCGTGCCTCATTAATTCGTCCCCAAGTGAAATGGTAGTTTAAACAGGTCGGAGGGCTCCATTGAAAAGTGTGTCGGCGCTGACGCGCATTTCGTCTAAATCCATTCCCGTCCGGCAGTTGGACAGGCCGATAACGTTGAAATTGCGAAATAATATTTTAACGGAATCACGTCTGGCCGAACGTAAATTTGCAGACTTTAATTAAAAGTTTCAATGAAGCCGAGCACGGGATCGGGCATACATTGTGAACGGTAAATAATGAAGCCGTGCGCGCTTACGCGATCAAAACAAATTTCCGAATGCACCGGTCTCGCCCGTTATATTATGCCGAAATACTGTCGGATGCGTGGGCGGCTGGTTTCCCTGCAAAAATTTCATCGACAGCGGAAGCATCGGGGTCTGTATTGGTTTTGGAATCCCCTCACAATTACAATTATTCTCTCAAGTCTTCTCTCTCGAGTACAATGACCACGCCGTCATACAGGAGGAGTGATAATTGTACAAGGGCACCGGGAAACAGATATTCACCGGTTCTAATTCATTTTCGTTTCCTCATTAAACATTACCAGTTTGTATTGTTTGCCAATTAAAGCACGAAATAAGGATAACATATTATATCTCTCGCATCACGTTGAGTTCGTTCAACGGTCTTCCCATCGGTGATGCGATACTTTCTTCGCCGTTGCACATTTTTCCACGCCGCTTCATTTGATGGTCTATCACCCTCGATGCTGATAAGGATTCCAGTAACGAGGCAGATACTCCCGATGATAAATTTCCCGCGTACACGTAAAGAGGTATCCGTCCATAGATTATACGGGGTCGGTAAGACCAGGGTATTAGGGGAACCTTATTAGCGGCTTAGCTGAGTTACGCGAAGGCTGCCGAGGGGGGCAAACTAAATTCTCTCGTCTTCCGGCTTTCTTGCCCCGTCGCCGGCAATTCCCTCATAACCGATACGCCGAGGACGCTTTTTAAAAGAAATATTCTCGCCTGATCCCGTCTTGATATTATGAAAAACGGATTATCCCGTTCCATTAGACGGTAACACTGTTGGCGACGCAGCCACTGCTATTCCATCCCTCTCCGAAGAAGAAAGAGATCCCATCGAACCCACGATCGCGCTCTTCGTGTTCGACTTCGGGTAACGATAAGTTCTTCCGAAATCAAACGGCCCAAGTTCGCGCGAATCTAAATTGAGAAATCGAAAGTTTCGCGTCGGATTCCACGGAAGTAGAATGGGAGCGTCTGTTCAGTCGAGCGCGCCGTAAATCGGGGACGAAACACGATCTCGAGGAAATGAGTTTAGGGAGGGTTAATGAGGATCTTATTAGATCGCAGAACGCTCGATACCTTCGCGCAAGGCAGGCAGATTTTTTTTACGTAATCTCCCAGGGCGCCGAGGCTCAGGGAATCCAAGAAACATCTTCCAACGCTTAATGTGCCGTGACACGAGAACTACTCGCTAAACGTTCGAGACTGGGCGATGAGACGCCCATAAAAAACGAGTTTCCAGCGCCGTATATCTGCGGCTCCGTCCCTCGAAAAAGTTTCTGCACGCGTGGGCTCTTCGCGCGTCCTTAGTGCGTTCTCAGTTCCCGAATACTTTCACCCCCGAGCGTGATTTACGCATTTCCGTCAGTGGCGCCGTAGTTCCAGACAACTCGATTAAAGTTATGCCTGCCGCGGCTTAGAGAGGGCCAGGGGGAACTGGAGAGAGAGAGAGAGAGAGGGAGAGAGAGAGAGAGAAGTGTAGAGCCTTCGTAACTTTTGGACGTGTCCCTGCACCTTGCTAAGTGTAATATATAATGGATTTTTGGCCGGAAATGGCGAGGTGTCCATAGATCATGAACCCTACTTCCGTCGCACCTAAACCCTACCAGAGACCCTGCGGTCTGATTTATTTTCCCGGTGGCGCAACGCCGTCCCTCCGCTGGTCCATTATCTTCGCGCTAGTTTCCTCGATTTGTTGCTCCTCGAATTTCCATTCCGCCACGCTGGCCGAATAGGGCGCGTCATAATGAGCGTTGGTAAATGTTCCCACTTCCCCCGGGGGACGACGGACTTTTCAATCTTGCTGGCAAGTCGGAGCAGCAGGTCCAGAGGATTCATGAGCGTGCTGGATCTTTGCATCGACGTTCGATGGCTTGATTTAGAAACGCATCGCTAAAAAAAAACGAATTCTTAGGGGATGAAACGCGGTTACACCTGATGCTTCCTTTGAACGCCACTCGTCGGTGTCTGAAATCGTTGCTACAGTGAAAACGGAGTGGTTGGGAGGAAAAAATAATAAGTCGCTACCATTCGAAGGCGGGGGACAATGCCAGGCCGAGGAAACGAAGGACGACGGGGCAAAGAGGAAACGATTGAGATGCGGCACGACAGCAGACTCGTCAAGGGACTCGTGGGCTTGAAAACGCTGGATGAAGACAGCAGTGGGCTGAAGTACGCCACCCGGGACTTCTAACGACTCTCCCCTACAAGCTGTGATTTCTGATTATGCCTCTCCACCCCCGTCGGTCGCCCCCTGTCACGCCTTTCTCTCCATGGGTCCCGGGGGAGACAATCAATAGGTACAAGAAACTGGGTCGGTTCTAGATGACATCGACTAAACACGTGTAAACGATATGATGCACTTAACGTCACTCGATCATGTCTACTTTCCACGTTCTTGAAACAATCGCCCGCCTCAACATTCTCGTCTCCTCTTGTATACAAGAGAAGCACTGTGAATTTTTAGCACATGCACTCGCAGAAGTTCCTTCACCGTGTCTGCAAATTCTGTTAATGCAATTGCATCGGCCGCGCCGATAGTTCGCCCACGTTTTAACAGCGCCGAAGCTTATAGTTCCGGACCACGTCCCAGTGGTTTGGCGGCTTCGCGCGCCATATGTTCCGCGGCTTCGATATCGACATCCTTCGCGAGACAAACGACCTGGTACTTGCTCGCGATACAGTTAAAAAAGAGAAGCACAAAAGCAGCTTCCTCCGCCCCTAAGAATTTCATCGTTCAAACAGACACGTGCTGTAGATCGCCCCCTTTGCTTTCTTTGCTTTTTATCAAAGACAAGAGTGCTCCAAGAAAGAATGAAACCACTCCATCTACGATTGGCGATTTTATACGGCAAATAGAGAGGCAGCACCCTCGAAAACCGATTGCTCAGCAATAATGAAATATCGCGTCGCGGTCCCGATCGATCGCCGCGCTGGGAGGGAAATTTCGCAATCCATCTTTCAGTCGATTACACGGCCGTGTCTAATTTAAATGCTCCGTATTTCCTGGCCGGCTCACCCGAATCCAGACAGGCTATTCCGTCGGCAATAAAAAGACAATAAGCGCGAGTACATTCGATCGACGCCGCTGCTCGACAATTATTAGAAAAGGAAGATCGCCGGTGTGTGGGTCGCGCGCGCGCGACCGGCCTCGTTAATTAAAGCCGTCCGAGGAGACTCAATAACGTTTCGAAAGTTGGCAAGCAATTTTCACGGGGATACATAGCGGAGCAGATGTCGGGGAAAACGGGAAGGAGGGGGTGACGGGAGAGATAACGGTGAGCCCAGGGGGGGATGAGGAACGCGGGGAGTTACGCAAGGAGGGTTGGTCTGTCTCCACGGCATAGCAGGACGCAGTAATATGATGTCGCAGCGTGAAATCCGAGCAGAAATTTCAGTAAGCAAGCGGGCGAGCGGACGGCGAAATCGCGCAAAACTCATCCCGCGTTCGTAGCGGTTCGAGCACGGAGAAAGGACCAGGAAGGGAGAGAGAAGGAGCGCAAGCAATCTGACGCGCAGCAGGAGACAGAACGCGGCGAGGGTGTCGCTATTTTTCATTAACCGCCTGATAGAGCAGGGGGCGCGCCCCCCCCTCGATGTTTTATTTCATCCAGTCCTCGCCCCCTCCGCCGTATTCTCACGCTCTCCTTTCCTCTGAAACGCGCTTTCCCTCCGCTTTCTTCCGAGCCCTCTGTTTCTCTCTTTCGCCGACCGCTCGCACCCTCGCACTTTCCCTCCCCTCCCGAATCCACCGTCCCGGTGACGACGAGGCGGACCCTTTGTCACCCGGTCCCGGGGCAGTCCTCTTTTTGCTATTTTATTCAACTTTTTCACGAGAAGGGGGAATCCTTTTATTACCTGGCCGCGCGACTCCAGTGTTTAGCGGACAATAAGCCGATGAAAGCTACGTTTGAGCCAGGGGGGACCCTTTGAAAAGTCCTTTTTCGCCAATCTCTCGCTCGCTCATTCACTTTTTCCTTCTCTGTCCCCCTCCGCGGCATTCCTCGGTCCCACCTTCTTGCCCTGTCCGTGTTTCGCTTCAACTCTTGCTCCTCACTACTTTCGCTACGGATTTTCGCCCTCCCCCCCCCCCCCCCCTCTCTCAACTGCTACGGAAATTTCACACCACTTTCTCCGCCGCTTCTTTTTTCTCTCATTATCCGCTTTGCGTCTTCCTGCAGCGATGCTCGCCTTAGAAGTTCTTCCCGCTCGAAGCGTAGGTACTCCGCTCTAGAACACTCGAGAGCGAGCTTCCGTTTGCTCTGTTCGGCGGGAACGTCCTTCGGCGACGGCAGGTGCGACCCCCGCTACTAGGGGTTAACAATTCGCGGAACATCTGGGAATTCGGCTTTGATTCTCGCGCCGCGTGTACAGTTTCCGCGAATAAAGCGGCGACTCGTCGTTTGGGAAGACGAGAAGAAGCTCCACTCCGCTGACAACTTCTGAAGTTAATTTCAAGTTAAGGAATCTTTCTATGTCGAAGATGCACATAGTGGTCTGAGAGTTCAGACAGCCACGCCATGCTGAAGGGAAGAAGGGTGATTGGGGCATAAATAATAATCACATGACACGGGCGCGACGAGGGAGAGAGACCACCTTCTTAATAAGAACGCTGTCAGGGTCTCGATCGTAAAGCAAAGGGTTGGCAAGGATACCTGAAGCGGATGAAGATCCTCTAAGGCACACGGAGACTTGGCCCGTCGTCGTTCCCACCCAAGTATTTTCTCGGCGGGAAGTGCGTTTCATTACGCGAGAACCGCGCCAGAAAGTTGACAATAGCTCGACGAATGCGATCTTCATGGGCCTGGAGGGATGCCTCGGATCACGATGGTTCGTTGACATTGCGGTAGTTCCTTGGCGAAGTCAAGGGTTGATTGATTCCTCCATGGAGGACTCGATGGATCGTTTGTGAAGAGTGTTTTTATAGGAGATGTGCGAGGGTGAAGCCTGAGGGAACAGTGACGACCGAAGATACTTTGGAGTTAATTAAAGCTCCGATGGTACGCCGCTGCTGTGCTTATAGAGGAATGCAAATTTAAGGATGTCTCTAAAGTATCCCTAGTTGATTGGTGCATTAAAAAGTTCCTTATGAAACGAAGAATCAGTGACAAAATGTAGGGGAGAGGTGGGATGAAAGGGACACGTATTGAAGGCTTAGAGCATATACTATGGAGGTCTCATTGAAAGCTTGAAACTGTCGCCAACATGGTGCGAGAGAGAAAGACATGTGCGAGCGAGAGAAGTATATGTCCTGATCGACCGCAATGCGCATGCACCGATATCGCCGACAACGATCCGCGATTACTATGAATATCGTTGTTTACGCAGACAGACAGAAGGCAGAACCATTGTCACAAATTCATATTTAAATTACAGGAAACACTTAAAACTTAGTAAGTTTATTTCACTATTCCGATATTGGGAGGTATAATATATGCATAAAACCACAGTGTCACCCCAACAATACGTATGTATTCGTTTTTAATTTATTTTGGCAAGGTGGTCAATTACTCCCTTGATTATGGGATAGTCAGACCACATGTGTTTTTCTTACTGTAAACCTATCTTCAGATTCAGGGAGCGAAAATTCCATTATACAAGATAGGAATCTGACGTTAGAAGACTGAGACGAAAACGAATGTGTGGGATGCGGAGAAAACTATTTCGAAATCTTGAAAAGCGACAATTGTATTAAATGTGTGCACTAGGAAATAAAAAATTTCCATATGTTCCACCATTGTCCATATGTTTCCTGCTTCGTTTCGGAAAATAAATAAATGATGAAAGCATGCACCGCGTATCACTTCAAACCATACCGCGTGCAGCCAATTTCACGATGACGGCGCATGCGCATTGCGGTCGATCAGGACATATACTTCTCTCGCTCGCAAGATGTACTTCTCTCGCTCGCACCAGTGGCACATGTCTTTCTCTCTCGCGTGATGTTGCCGACAGTTTCGAGGCAGTCACTCTAAGGCAATTATACCTCCATGTATATATGCTCTAAGATTGAAGGGGACATGGTCATTATCTCAAAGATAAAGGATCTGCCGAGGGCAAAAGTGTTTTTATTTTGTAGCCACATTCATTCATGTGTAATCAAGCTAAATTTCAAGCCGCTATCGTATCTACGACTTCAGAAATATTGGGAAACCAAGAATTTCGATACGCCAACTAGTGACAAAAAATTGAACTACTCAGAGTAGGCTGAAATCCGTCGAAGTCCATATGATTATCAGTGTTTATAGGGTAAAGGCAGGTAATATGGAACATCTGATTTCAAAAGCTTGTCAAAAGTAGGGGAATTCGTTTTTTTTAATAAAACTAACATGAGGGGACGATGGAATTAATGCATAATCATATTTACATAGTCAAATGTAAAAAAATCCAACTGTTTTGCAATTATAGTAAAAAAACTGAAAAGAGTGAAAATCGGCAGTTCGAAAAAATGGGTCCTAATATGGAACACCTAGGAAATTTGTAAAGAAAACCCAAAAATCTTGACTTTTTTTTACTAAAAATGAAGATTTATTAAGTAGAAGATGCAAATAAATAAATGTACATCATTTTTTTAATTTATTCCTGCTTTCTGCGTGTCCTACACGTTGGGCACGTGAATAATACGTCGGAAGCCCCACATTCTTCGTGGGCCCACTGAGAGCAGCGAATACATTGGGTCCTACTTTTCATTGTCATTATTTTTATAATTACCATCGCAAAATAAGCATTCCGCATCATCGTCGTCATCGTCATTATCAACTTCATCTATGTTACTCGGTATGTTCCATATTACGTACACACGTGTTCCGACAAGAAATTAAGAATTATACTAAGAAGAAAGTAATTTTATTGGTAAACTATTGCTGAATAATCAAGAACACACATATTTAATGATAAATTATATCAAAACAATACTTTGCAACATACCTTCACTACAATATTTAACTGTTCGATGCACTTTTCAGAAACTTTTACACCCCACGAAAAATATAAACGTTTCTCTTTCAATCATAGATGCCCGACTGATGCTCAATTCTCAGTATCATCGTCTATTGTGTCTAGGGATCTAGTATAAACGATTACCTGAAGAGTTCGTTATTTCTTTATCGAAATTTTACGAAGTTCCATATTACGTGCTGTTCCATATTACCTGCCGTTACCCTATAGACATGTTGTGAAAAACGAGTGTTTTTAAATTTTTTGGAACACTAAATTTTTACTTATTCGATTAATAAATACTTATTCGGAATGTTTGGTGGGATCCAGCCTACTGTCAATAGTTTGCCAACTTACCACCGCAGCGCTGAAATCTAATTTCGCGATGTAAAAAAGTATTGTTTTGATGTATTTTTGAATAATACATCTTGTTAAGTGAATAAGTTTGAAAACAATAACGAAAATCATCAACCAATCACCGATCGTCCACCACCGCATGCGCAGTATCATGCACCCCCCTTACTTACACGAGCTTAGGCCCCGCAGCTATGTGCTCCGTCCATTTAATTCTTAGGTCCATGAGAAATACACACTTGAATTTTTTTCTTGGTTCGAAGTATAACTTTTAGTATTTTCTTGAACTGTATTGTGAAGTGCTGTTATTCGCGACTGATTTTTCTATTACTGCATCTAAACAGGTATTTATTTAACAACGATATCGTATAATGTCCGATCCTTTTTGAATCATATTGTAATTGTAGGAATTAGATTTTCAATTTTAGTGCTTTATTTATGAAAGGGACACAACAAAAATTTATGAAGGGGACGTCCCTTTCATACCTGTCCCCTTCAAAACCTTACCATTCTTCACTGTTTTCAGTGAAAATATGCCGCCTAAAAAACGGGTTAGTGCAGATAAAATACAAGAAGCAGTGCATGAAGTCATTGAGAAAAAAACCTCAATAAGATCGATTGCGAAGTGTATCAATATAGCCAAATCACATTTAGCTAGATTAGTCAGGCAAGCCAAAAACACAGAATCATTTATCTATACACCGAACATTGGAAATAGAAGAATATTTAGCACAAGTCAAGAATCTTCCCTTGCAAATTATTTAAAGACCTCCGCAAAAATGTGCTATGGGTTAACTACTATCCAGGTCAGAGAACTAGCATATCAGTATTCTGTACATCTAAAAAATGTACCTTCTTCATGGGAGGCAAATAAATCAGCTAGCTCAGACTGGCTCAAGGGCTTCTTAAAAAGAAATATTTCGCTCTCCGTGAGGAAACCAGAAAGTACTTCGCTAGCGAGAACAACAAGTTTTAATAAACATAATACTTCTAATTTTTTTAATAATTTGGAGAAATGTTATCAAAAACATTATTTTCTTCCAAATATGATATGGAATTTGGATGCAGTACAGTGACTAACACTCCGAGGATAGTTGCTCAAGCAGGAGTTAAAAGAGTTGGGCAAATCAGTTCAACAGAACGTGGTTCACTAGTAACTATGTTGGCTTTTATAAATGCTGCAGGTGGCATTATTCCACCTGCTTTCATATTCCCACGTGTTTATTTTAAACAACACTGTAATCCTGGTAAAACAGTTACAATTTATGAGGTTTCTCAATTTGCAAAGGATGCTTATGCTGCTTTTAATATAAGCAATGTAACTTCGGGATTCAAAAATACCGGGATATATCCTTTAAATAAAAATATTTTCACAGAAGAAGATTTTTTGCCTTCTTCCGTTACGGATCGACCTCAGACTTCTGACGATTTATCGATTCTGTCGCAGCTTCGAAAGAAAATGAAGAAACTCCAGGACCGATATTTATAGAACTTATAGAAGATATCAGTAAAAATAAAACTGCAGCAAATATAGATAAACCACAGCTGGAACCTTCAAATCCATCCTGTTCTTCTCTCACTCTAGAGTCAATTCGGCCATATCCAAAAGCTCCACCCCGAAAAACAATACAACAACGGCGTAACGGGACAACAAAGATAATCACCGGAACACCGGAAAAGGATAGGCTGCTTCTAGACAGTATGGTCAACTTATTCACAAAAGAAACACCGGATGCTCGCAAACTAATCAATAAAGAAAATCAAAAGCATGTCAAAATATTTTTAAAGAAGGTTTGGATGAAAAACAAACAGGCAAAAGCAAAACTTGCTTCAAGGGTGAAAAAAAAAACAAATAAAATTAAATAAAAGTGCCAAAGTCTCTACAAGGAAAAAGATCACTCGCAAAGTGACACCTTCAAGTAGCAGTACTGAAGATCCTTTCCATAATACAGAATCTGACTCAACAGAAGATATTTTAGATTCAGAAGTAATTTTTCCAAAACTTAAACGCAATGCCCAATGGAAAGGTCGAGGAGGAGATAATAATCAATGCAACGTTTGTAAGGAAACATATTTAAAAAGCGTTGAAGACTGGTATCAGTGCAAAATTTGTTACAAATGGGTACACGAAACGTGTGGTGTAAAAAGTCTTTTTAACTTCTTTTGCTCAGGATGCCATTAGACAAATTAGACAAATCATTATTTATAGTTATTAAGATTGTTTAGTTACATAAGCATAACTGTTGAGTTTTTAGTTCCTATTACGAATATATATGAACATATATATGAATTAAAATAGCCTATGTGATTTCGGTACCTGCATAAATAATAATTAAAGAAATGATATTAATATTACCTGTTTTTATTACACTGTCCCATTCATAAACACCCATGTCCCTTTCAATACAGCCAATTTATGAAAGGGACAAAACACACGTTTTTAGAAAACGACAAATATGATATGTAAATATAGAGAGAAGCTTAATAGGACCGTGTATTGTTATAGCCATATAACTGGCCTTTCTAATGTGACCAATTAGAACTCGAATGGTTATTTAGTTTTTTTACTATCTGGTCCTAAACACAAGTGTCCCTTTCATCCCACCTCTCCCCTACAGTAGAAATAAGTGTACAGATAGAGTGCGCCTCGACTGTACAGCCGTTGAAAGTTACAATTGCTTTCCTAAGAGGACTTTCTCCAGAAAGCATCATGATCGCCGTTGAACCAGCGTCTGAACCAAAGCGTCTAAACGCCTTAAGTCTACCCCCCCCCCCCCCCCCCCCGTGGCATAAGAAGCGAACTTTCGGGGGCTGAAGATTCTCGGTGGTTGCGCGACCAGGCGAACGTCGAGGGGAGGAAGAGACTCGAGGACAAGGGAGGAGGAAGGGTAGATAAATGAAGGCAGAGAGACTTAATGAGAGCCGTGGGCGCATTCATATTTATGTGAACCAACCAACCTACCCAACATAGCACTGGTACTGAATCAGACCCACACCAACACCCCCCTGCCACTGGTTCCTCCAGCTACCGTTGCCCACCTTCTCGCTACAGCCGCCCAGAAACCGACCCTATTTGTTTTTATAATTCTACTTGAATAATTGCCAGCCCCCTGCTTCCACTCCTCCTGCACGTAGCTACGTGGCACGTGGTCCTTTCCCTCCAGAATGCTGTCCGCTTCTGGGGGAAAAGGGAGGGACAGGAAAAAGGGCTGCCTGAAACATCGGATCCCTGTAACCACTCTGCATTTATAAACAAATTGTAAGATGGTGCAGCCGCGCAAGCGAGACGCAGGCTTTCGTACGTACGATCTTTAGGGATGGCGGGAAATTCAATGCGAGACATTTTGGGCAACGCTGTGTTCTTACAGGTAGGAGGACTAATTTCTCCAAAGCAGTTCATGCTGGATCGAGAAGGATCATTGGAAAAATCTTCGGAAATCACTCGCTTGACTCAGCCGCGAGGAAACGATCATGTTCGTGTGTTTTTCAACGGCGACGTGTTTCCCTCGTCTTTGTATTCCGAGAGCGTGAACACCGGTCAGCCTCGGTCGCACACGTATCGAGCGAGGGGGTATTGATAAGGAAGGGGAAAAAAGAGTCGACGTAGGAGGGAACCGGAAGGAAAGATAACGACGGAAGTCTCGGCGTTGGGGGAATCTTTGTAAAGAGACGAAACGTAAAGGCGGTACGTGCGCCGAGCGCCAAACAGTCGAGCGGAAATTGCATCGGTCGTCTGAGACAACGGTAGACAATTTTTGCACGCCCCGATCGAGATGGAGAATTCGATCGGCGCCGAGGATCGAGGGGATGCACGATCGCCGAAGTCAGGCTCGTAGGTGTTGCATTCAGGGAATCACGTGTTCGTGACACGCAGCGAAGAAATTGACTCTGTGAAACCTGGAAAGATAGTTTTATCATGCTTCGCTCGCAGAAATCTAAAGTACATCTGAAGTATTCAAAATTGAATGGCTTCCTGCATTCACCACAGAATTTTATCAAGTTACACACATCTTCATTAGTCGCTACAAAATATCAGTCACATATAATTCTGCACTCGACGAGGATGCTGTACTCGTAACACCCGATTGCCGTTCGTTGTGGATTACCTTGCGGAATCCTTTCAGACAGGAATGTTGCTCGCGGCGGTTAGCGTCCGATAAATTCCGTCCGCCGGTCACTGTCACGACCAAGGTGGCTGCGTTCCTCCTGGAGGATAATTTAGATTCCTGGCGTGTGATTTACTAGCTTTTTCAGCTTCCTCCAGTTAGCTAGCTACTCGCCGCGAGTGGGTTTTGGTTAAGCAAAATTCCGCTGCGATTGGTCTGTACCGTCAGTTGGAAATTGCCCTACCAACGTGGGACTTGGTCTAATGCCGCGTCTGACCAGTTTCAAGCTGTACTACTGCGATATACGAATGATATTTCCACGCTCAGTTCACCGTAGTTTTAATTGTGTAACTTGACAATGCTTTTCTTGACCATGTCCTCTAAACTTTCGCTGCATCGTTTTCACCTCGCAAAGCCGAGTACACAGCAGGTGCGCAGAGATTAGCAACGTCAACTAACGTCGAAGTCCACCAGACCACGGGAAGAGAATACATCCAGTAACACTCCACCGGTTCCCACTGCAACTGCGTCTACCAGCGTCTACCAACGTACGAACTGGTGTTCTTGGGTAGAAAAGGGGATGTGGAGGGTAGGAAACTCTTGGCGGAAGGGTGAAATAATTGTCGGCGCGCGTGACTCCCATGCCAAACATCCCTTATACTCGAAGCCAGCTAGGTAGCAGCCTTGGAACCGCCGCAATGCACCCATAAAGTTAATACTGCCGTTTGCCCGCTCTCGCCTATATCACCACCCTGCTTCGCCCCCTTCCCCCAATCTCTAAGGTACGAGTTCTCGACTTACACGCGGCTCGATACGATAACGTATATCCGCGCCCTCAGGCCTCCGTATTGCTGCACCGCTGCTGTCTCCGTGTATTTGCGGTTTTTCATCCGCCGGGCGATGCTGCTCGAAAGGGTATATTTTTGCATCGCGTTTCCCCTCCTCAGTGTCCATTGTGACCATTAAGTTTTTGAGAACGTAAAGCTTTCTTGGATCGAAGCCAGTTATCATGAATCGATGGGTGCCCCGGGTGATGTTTTTAGGGTTGTAAATGGCTACCCTGTAAATCGCCTGTGGTGGAACGATAATGCATTGCAAAATTCTTCATGCTTTGAAGTTAGAAGGATCGTATTGTCCTCTTCGTTTACCCCTCGTTCTCCTGCGATCTCGCCCCTCTCCCAAATTGTCCCTGAATGTTTTACGCGGCGGGAGAGGCTGACTTATTCGCGAACGTCGGAAGCCTGACAAATTTCTGGGGGAGCAAGAAAAATAGGCATCGGTTCCGATGTCTGAACAAGGAACGGGCGGCGTCCGCGAAAACAGGGCTGTAATCTTCTCCGGGGGGAGAATCCCAGCGGCGAGGAAAAAACTTTTGTACTTGCGGGGTTTGGGGGAGAAGAGGAATACCGTGTTTTTGTTGATCGCTCGAAAACATCGTGGCTACCTATCATAACCGTGCCTTAAATGCGACGACAATCCGACGTTAAAGGAGGCAATCTATGTGATTATTTCGGTAACTAGTATCAGCTTGACAGAAACAGATATTTCATGATGGAATTACTTCTGGCAAAGATATCCAATATCATAACATTCTGAAATTGGAAATCGGTCGCTGAAGATTAATCGGCAGAACGAGAATTTATTTTTAGAATCAAGTTACGAAGCACACATAAAAGTGTTCCATAAAGGATCGCCTCTCGGTTGGCAATATACAGACGGAGAGGAGCGATAGAGCGAGCTCCGTGATTTCCAGGTCACCCAGAGAAGAGTTAATTTTCCTGGGGGTCTGTATATCGCCGCGTCATCTGCTGGTCAGAGAGGAGGGTCGGTGTCGTGGGTCGAGAAATAAATGAGTTTTGAAATGGAGTGCTAATCGACGAGCCGGTTACGAGGGCTGGGAAGAGAGTAAGCTACGAACGGCGGGCGAACAGAGAGGGACGAGGGGGAAAACAGACCGCTGGTAACCCGGAAGACGAATGAAGTTTCAATAAACCCCCGGGAGGAGAGACGTCGGAGTCAATTTCATGGGGCAATCCCAGGTCACGAGGCAGGTGGACGGGAGGAAGGTGGAGCGACTACTCCGTGGCAACGAGGCAATGACTTCGATGTAAAGATTGCTAGCCGCGACAAACACCGAGCGACGCCTCGGACGATGAAATAAGGCGAGTCGGGACGATCGGGGGCGAAGCAAATAAATAAAAAAAAAAACTATCGCCTAGCCTTGTCATGCTCGCTGGAGACCCAGCGCGTTGGTAATGGACCGAGTCAATCTACTCTCGGCAACGAGGAACACGGTAGGGCGGAGGCAATCGAAGGAAAACTGAGCTTCGATAGACAACGGAGGAGAAGCCATCCTGACGTTATAAAGTACACCAAGTGTTATCGAGCTTGGTCGGTTAAAATGCCGCGAAATCATCGCGACGATTCCATTCCTGGAGAATCGAGGAGCAAGAATAACGCCTTCGAATAGTGCCATTCGACCATCGAACGGAGCACAATTTCGAACAGTACCAATGAACCCGCGTTATGAATGATGTCAGACGCAGAAGGGTGTACAAATATGAAGTGTTCAACACATTGGATAGTATTATCGCGAAGGAAGCGTGCAAAAACTTGCGTGAATTGGGAATTGCGGTTCTCATCGTTTTGATACGATTAATTTTCGTTTCTTGGTTCATCAACCTCTCAACTTCCGCGCAAGTTTTCGACTAAGTATCCGCTTCTCCCTGGAGATCGGGCCAAGCAGCCGGGGTTAGAATAACGGACTGGTAGTTGCGGGCTTGAAGAGACTAAAAGGGCTCTGGTTTGGTCGGGTACGGGGGCTGTTCGAAACTTGTCTCTCCAGGATGCGGTTTTCTGTAAGTACACCGAAAGCTGGGCCACGAGCTGTGGAAGAAGACGGACGTGGCAGGATAAGGGAAGACGGGAAGGATGAGTTAAGACCAAGGTGGAGAAACGATAGTTGACCGCACACGATAAAGTGTAAATTAAATAGTATTTCTCACCCTGTCAGTCAATTTGGTTCCTAATTGCAAGATAGTATAACATTTTCGTCGCCATTTTGGTGAATCAATGTTAACTTCAATCGCTTGCAAATTCTGCTGCATCCAAATTTATAAAGATCCTTTTAAGTAACTCGCGGCAAGTGATATCGAGAAGATAATGTTTGCGATATTTCCTCTGCACTCCGGGATACTGTGGCACAAAATTGCCCCGATCTTTACCTCGATTATTGAGATACAGTTGCAGCGTTACATCGAGAATTATCCGCGCGTGAATCATTTTAATGGCTTTTGGGATAGTCGATAAAGACGGCAGCGTTTATCATCCCGCCGTAAGTCGAACGCGGTCAGAGAACTCGCGATTACCATTCAAATTGCCGCAATTTTTCGTATCGGGCTTAAAACACAGACAACAGATCGTGGTTTCGTGCTGGCGCGCGTTTTTCAACCGCTCCCGGTAATCGGCGTAATCCTTTACCCCCGTCGACGTACAAACGCGCCACTTTATCGCTGGCAACTTCTCTGGCCGCGCGCTGACTGACCGGTCTCCGAGCGACGTAAAATTCTGGGCCATCACGGGGCGTTGGCGGCCCCGATGTAACGATTCAACGCGCGTCCACCGTCGAATTGGATCCAGTTCCCGCGCGCGCGAACACTCCAAGGGGCGGGGGGTAGGGGGTGTGGAGGAACACATCACCCTCCGCGATGGCAAGTTTAACACTCCGACGCGTTAAATTCCGTTAAATCTACGGCGTTACGTGCGAGCCGGTTATAAAACATTTCCTCGAGATAAGTCGCGTGATTTATCGTTTCGCGGTCAGCCGAGACGTCTGCTTCGGAACGGTAGATGAAACGCCTCTTTCACCACGGCGAAGGAAAATTGAAAAGGGGGGAAACGACGAAGGGAAAGGGAGGGAAGGGTGAAGTCTGGGGTGGCCAAGATGATTACGGCATTACCGCGATTTTATAGCACGCGAACAACCAGCAGACGCTCGGCTCGGGCGACATTATCGGGTTTTTGGCAAGTCGAGGGGGGAATTTTAGCTTTACTGCTCGTAAACACTGGAACGGAAAAAAGTTATCGTCCGGTCGCGACTTCCCGTCTTCCCTCCCCCGCTTCCAGCGGCGATCCTTGCCCGGCCGTTTCCCCATAAATCCGTTCGCGGAGCCCGAAACCTGTGGGAAAAAACGAGGCTCGCGGCCGTGAACCGCTGGCCGCGATCGCCGGCGCGCGCACGGTAATTGCAACGGTCCGGTAATAAGACGAATTGGTTTGTTACGTTTCAGCGTAATCACGCAGTGGCCGCGGCCGGCTGCAGCCACTGCGCGGAATATAATTCATTTGCCCCGAAATTAAAAGATTGAATCGTCGCTATCGGGCGCTAACAAACTGTCGGAACGAGCCTCGTTTTACAGGTTCCTGGTGCGCGAACGCGAGCGCGGATTGCGCAATTAAGCCGGGCCTGGTAATGACGTTTAATCGAGTAAATGTGTAGTGTCGATCAGGCTGCGACCGGGGCCGACGGACTTTTCGATTGCGCTCAAACAGCTTTCCCACGTTTTTACCCTTTTGTGCGCGCCAACGGACCACACTGCGTTTGAAGCGTTCCCGTTTGCGAAGCGAGATTACCCGCCCATTATTTTATAACATTAACCCGCACGCACCCGGTGGGACGGGGCGGCAGCATTTGGCATGTTAATATTTTCCGCTTCACGGTGAAATTTTTCGATTAATTGAACGTCCGTCGTGTCAATGCTTTCTAATTACTTTTCAGGTCTGAACAATCGAACGTGCGGTAGTAATTTTAATCGTTCCGATTTCAGCGCTCTGTCGAGGTGTCTGCGAGTTTACTATTGCAACAAGTGTAATAATTACAAATTGCAAACAATAATTGCAAAATATAGGGTGTGCCATAATTGTGAGACAAGCTGAAATAGTCAGGTTGTTCATTAAAACTCTCGAACTTCTACCTGTAAAGAGAAAACGAAGCACTAGACCCCACAAAGGAACTTTTTTCCTTGTCATCGGAAAATTAATTGTTTGAACTTGGCCGTTGAATTTACGTAGTCTGTATAAAGAGAATATTAAACAATTTAGCGTGGCCTTGTTACTTCATACGCAAATGTTATGAGTCGACCCTAAAGAACTTTGTTTAAAGACTACTTTAAAGAATAGCTAATTTAAGAATATTATATGCATTATAGAAGTGGTTTGGAGACTGAATAGAATCCATAAAGATTTATTGAAGACCCAAATTTTTTATCAACTATAGCACAGAACTCTGTAGACTTACAACAATGTTTCTACCATAGACAGATGCAGGGAGCCTTTCTCTTTGAAATGCTCTTTGTTTTATCTCGATATGACTATCCGTTACCGAGATATCGCCGTTTAAAGGAAAGCATAATTTCTATTAAATACACTCTGTGCGTCCCACCCGCACAATTGGGCCTCTCGCTCACGCACACCACTGACCCACTTAAATTTGCTGACGTTGCGAAGGTCAGCGACGCGTGCCGAGTCAGCGTTTTTTTTCTAGGCTAGACGCTGCTGCGTCTGCAAATTCCTGGAAGAAATGTAGGTCACCGCATTTCCGGATTTGTCAGCTGTCAGACGGCATCTTAAACGCTAGACTTTAAAGTCTTATATCTCGGCAAACATTGGAGATATTAACAAGGAATAAAATGCGATATCAACCATACACTTTCCCCTACATCCTGAGTTTAATGCAATTTCATATCTCAAACTGTTTCTTACTGTAATTGGTACTTAAAGTTAACGCCCTACTACATGCAATATGCATCTTCGTTCCAATTTCTGCGCTCATAGACATATTGTCTAACGTTCGAAATAAATGTAGGGGAGAGTTGCCAATATCGTACTGGTCACCTAAATCGTACCTCGTCAATTTCTCAGCGATTAATGAATATAAGTGACATTTGATGGTAAAAATGTCAAGTAAATGCGAAATGAGAAATATAAACAAAACCGTTTGAGCTTACACCCTGTATTATGCGTCCTATAAATATTTAAGAAAATCAGGTATGATTGATGTAACTTTTTACCAGTTTAACAATGCAATTTTGTCTTGTATTTTTGTATTTGTCTGAAAGCGGATTTAATGTAGAATATTTTACATTCATTTTATGTACGTATTACATTCATTATAAAGTCTAAATTGATATTTATATATAAATTGATCATGTTTCCTAAATCGTACCACTATAAAGTTTCTTAAATCGTACCAGTACGATTTGGGAACTCATTTAATACGTTCGCTCCACGCATCTAGCTTGGTACATACGGGTTATGTGCATATGACATATATAATATAGGTTATTGCCAAAAATTAGATATTATAAGAAAAACTGTAGACAAAACAGCTTAAAAAAAATAAAACAAGAAGATATTCCTACTACATCAAGCCAAATATTTCTCAATACTCCATTAACAAAAGTGGAACAAAATTCAATAACTATTTGTACCAAGGAAGAAGAGTGGTTTTGCTTTTGGTGTAACGAATCACAAGTAGAAAATATGATTCAATGCATAAAATGCACATTGTGGGTGCACGATAGTTGTGCAGGAGTATTAAAAAAAACAAAAAGTTATTATTGCCCAAATTGTTTTGTTTAATGTGTTATTTTTATTTATTTGCTACGCATAAAATATGACAGGTTATGATATGACCACCAATGTGAATATAAATATATAATATTTTTAATTATTATACCTTGTATGTTTCTTTATTTGTTCTTAATATCTGTATATAAAAGATTTCGTTTCTCACCCACATATTTATTATTATTTTCATTTTAAAATGTACTATTTTTAGAAGAGGTACGATTTTGGAAACCAAGAGGTACGATTTAGGAGACCGGTTGCCTAAATCGTACCTTTTACACTATGTTACCAAAACATTAATATCAAATTAATTTGTTGTGAACAAAAGGTTAAATATATAATAGTAGGTGCCTAAAAGATCAAGCTACAATATCCAATAGTTATTTGCGTTCAAATGAGTACCAAATATGAAATATGACGTAAAATGTCTTAAGTGGTACGATATAGGCAACTCTCCCCTACGTCTCAGTTAATCTTATTACTTGGAACATTTACTTTAGACTCCACTTTAAGAGTTATCCAAATGTTGAATATACGATACAACTTGATCATTTTATTTTGTAATCCCATCTTTGCCTACTGTATCGGGTGTGTGCCTTCTCAGGAAACTCGTAGAGCTCGAGAATCCAAATAGAACCGTACTGGCGCACGAAAGCTATCGAATCCGCACACGTAACTCTGTACGAAGTGACTGTACGGAAATTTTGCCGAGTTCCGAGCAAATTCAGGGATATACGTTTCCGTCAATGCGCTCATCGCCCGATTTAATGCCCGCTGCGCCTCTTTTCATCTTCGCACGGTAGATAGCGAACGATATTCGCCCGTTCGGTCGTTTCGAAATGCTCAATCGTCGCAAAAGTTGGACTGCATCGTGATGGAGATACGTGTCGCATCTCGATGTCGTGCGAGATGCAGACCACGACGCGTCGCATCGTAAATCCGTGCTATGACGAAAGTGGGCTAGGGTAACGAACCTTCGACTCACCCGTGTGCATCCCTCCGCTTCATACTCGACTAAATTTTATACCAGGCATCGATGTTCCATGGGGATTCGAGTAGATGCGATATAATCGAGCTGCTTCGATGCACATCCGTATCGAACTAATTCCTGCCGTTATTAACTGTCGGAATATCGAGGGAGTGAGTTTCATTGATCGCAGCTTAAGGGCAGCTAGGCAGTCAGAAACTCGATTTTTTTTGTTGCATTTTTCGAAAGTACCACCCTTCCCGATTAAAATGCCGTTTGGTTTATGTTAAAATTCGCAAAATTGAGGATTTTACAGCCGAAACGGTCGAGCGCGCCATAAACCGTTTCTGCGCGCACGCAGGTAGACTAGATTCCTCTTTCGAAACTTTAAGCGCGTTTTTCTCGGAATCATATTTCCTCTTCGTTTTGCAGTGATTGGGAAAAAACGGAGGTATCAGTCGATTTGAAAAAAATTCAGCATATATGAAACATGTCTAGTTACGACCTGGACCTACGCATAAGTCTGTAAAAACTCCTGGTTTGTCAAAAAAAAAAAATAGAATGGCTCTTTTCCCTGGCGAAAAGTGACGTTTCTTTAAAATTTGCCGTTTTGCAGCCACCATTTTTATAATTTTGATTTTTTTTCTTTTTCAATAGGTTCAGGGCAGAATAGGGGCCAGGGCAAAGTATAAATTTCAGAGGATATTTCACAATTAAATTTCTTACGACCAGAATCACTGCAAAATTACAGCGGCTCCAAAAAAAAAAACGCCTACATATCAGACGAATGTAGCGCTGTCATACGTATGTATATAATATTCAAATCATTTCTTTTTTACTGGTTATAGTATTAATAAACATTACCCAAACGTACCTACTAGTCACAATTTGTGTTCATCTCCTTGTAATTAATTCGCAAAAAATACTTGATTTTCGAGCGATCTGACTGCCTAGTCCCCTTAAACAAAGCAGCCTGCTTTGCTCTATCTTTTAGCTTCCTGGCTATCATAAAAAATCCAGTTCTTTGGATCCTTCGAATGGCAAACATCGACAGGGATAAGATACCAAGTTGCAGAGGAACTTGGCGTAAAAATGTCGAGGAATTCAAATGAAAGGAAATCAAAACAAAATGGAGGGACCGACCCCTCTGGGATGCAGTACGCGGGGGAAATTTTGATGGAAGCGAGCACCGCGTCCCAACAGCCCGTACGCGTCTTGTAATTTTAAGTATCGGCACGCTCTATCCCGCTCCCGTTCTTTCTCTTTTGTCGCCGAGACATGGCCTGACCCGCGAAACCCCTTTGCGACTGGCTGACATCGGTCCACTGAGTTCCAGCCGTGAGTTGAATTGGAAATCGCGGCGCCGACCAACGGACGTTTCAAGGCGAAATCGGCGCATTAACGATTTATTTCGCGAGTCACGCCGAACGAACTGCGACCGTCCGGTTGCATCGTGAATACAGTCACGCCCCGTCGTTTTCTTCTTCCCCCGTGAACTTCACCGCCACGTAATGGTGACGATGCGGTCGGTTCGAATCGATTCCCGGGCTCTATAGGTGTCGATTTGTCCACCACGTCAACCGGTCCTGAAATTTTCCAGCAGTAAAGCACTCTAAGTGCGAAATCATTCAACTCCTTCTACCTCCTTCTAATCCATTCCCGAACTCCACCAATGCCCTCTCCTCTTCGTCGTTTCCAACCGCCATGACATAATTTCCTTTGCAACTGCGAGAAATTACCTTTAGCCATTCTCAATTCCCCCGTCTGAAGAATCATTTCATCGCCACCACTGTTTTCCATATCGAAAGTAATTCAATTGTTCGCCCGCTTGAGCTGTCTTTGGGTGAGAATTTCAGCCGTCCCTGCGCTGTACCTGGAAGGAAGGGAGAATGTACCCGAGCACTCCGTTTACCGTTTGGTCAAGCCGCGACAAAACGCGGCGATCCTCGAAACAAGTCGCGTTCGCATCCACCGAGTAAATCAACGCCAGACAAGCGGCAGACTGTAGTAGGTCGTGGGCCGTAATAGATCCGGCAACCCGCTCGAATGCAAAATCTACGGCGTATAATAGAGGGAATTCAGCCCCTCTCATCCTACCCCCGTGCCTATCGCGGTCTCTGTTCGCCTCGTGCATTGCCAGAACCGCTATGCATCGAACCAACCACTCCGAACGTGTCTCGCTTTCGCGTTCCACCTTTCTCTCTCTCTCTCTCTCGATCCTTCTCTTTGCCTCTTTCCTCCGTCACCTAGCGCCCCGTTCGCCCCTGGCCCACCCGGTTCTGCACCCTCGTCCAACCTTCCGCTCGCACCTTTTGTCGTAGCGAGAACAAAACGCGTGTAAATTGGCACACCCACACAATAGACCCCGGAGACACCCCGACATGCATGCACACACTCTCCTGCGTATTCTCTCTCTCCCTCTCGCTCTCTCTTCTCCCTCCCCCCCCCCCCCTGGCTCTCCTCCGCCTCGTCTTTTTTCCCTGGTCTACTTAGTCTCCGTTTCCATGCTCCTTTCTCCTCCTCGCTCACTTTTCTATGCGAGAGCGTGTGTACGTGGCCGAGAGTGCGAACGGGGGGTGTGAATTCAGCCCTCCCTCCCCCCCCCCTCCACCCGGCCATCGCGTTGCATTCTGCGGAACGTGCATAGGTGGAGGCATAACGTGCGTTCCGTCGGTGCAACGCTTCCTCCTCTTACCCGTTACGTACTAGGTGCAACCTACCACGCTTTTAGATGGTGCCCTTCGGAACTTGAGACGCTGTGGCTTTGTCGAAGCGTTGTTGGAAGAGGAATAATGTATTTATGAGGGATAACCAAGTTTAGGCAGGGGGAAGTTCGATAATTGCAGTCGATCCTCTGTGTGGGCAATAGATTACGGCTTCAGTAATTTACTGAATACCGTATCGAGGGATAGATTCTGTGTGCTTCCAGTGGGCCTATTTGTGGAAACTTGTCTATTCTCGAAATGCAGCACGTCCGCGAAATATTTTGGAGGTTGTTTTCCGTCGCAGCACGGAAATAGGGATACCAGCCCGTCTATCTTCACCTACCTCAAGGTTCGCGCGCTTATCCCCGTCTTCCTTCAGCATCGTGCCCTCGAAGCGTCAACGGAGGCGCCACGGATAGAAAGAATGGCGGAAGCTCAAGCGTTCGCCCGGGGCCGAACTAAGTCGCGTCCAATTGTTTTGAGTGGTTTCAATTATGCAAATGAGATGGCGCAACGCCGAATTACGGACCAAGGATCCACCCGGATCTCGAGGATTTTGCCTTTGGGATATAGGGATCTGCTGGGGTCGTCCTCTTCTTAAGCACAACCGCTATACGTCCCCCCTTTAAGATTGACATGTACGCAATATTCCCCATTAAATTTCAGTAAAAAAACCCAGTAAGTGAATCTTGAAAACTTCCAAAAAAAGAAAACCAGAATTTTGCCAGCAGGAAAGCTGGTGTTCGTTTTAATAAACCAAACCCTCATTAAAACTGCAAAGTATTACGAGCGTGAGGTGCCAAACTGCATTCTCCTCTTCTAAAGGAGCGGGGAAAAAGGCAAAAATTTATATTTAATTCCTGCTTCGTATCTACGAGGATGGCTAAATTAAAACTTTTTGGCAAACAGCGTGCGTTCTCGCGAGAGAGGAGGTTTCTATGCGAAATGAAATACACGACGGTCCCGTATCATTCCAATATTCGTGGCTGCGACCACGTCGGTTGTTTTGGATAGTAGATGAGAGGAGTGCGTTTGAAAAATGTACTCCTCGATAAAAAAATATTCATTACCGTGGATATCGATATATACGGTCGTGAAAAGGCAAATATTTGCCGCGGACTTCCGTCGGTTTGTTATTGATTCATTTTTTCCTCGTTCAATAATTTGAGTTCCGTCGATGAGTCGGAAACATCTAGAGAGAGAGAGAGAGAGGTCTGTTTGCTTCGCTTCGAAAATCAGTGATTCCGTTAGGTATATTGCTATTTAAAAACAAATCTTCATAATTATTTAGAAACCAGTTTAGAACGATTCTGTGTGCTACTTGTATTTATTACTCGATGCGAAGAAACGATTTCAAACGATGCTAACCAAATTTCGAATTATCATTACGGAACGTTATTAGCCGATTCTCTGGGTATCGTTATCGTCGCTGGTGTTCCGCTGCAGCTCGTTAAAATACACCGGTAATTTCGCGGAGGCGTTCACGGCGATATCGCCGCAGAATCACCGGTGACTCGCTATTACCCAGGCGTTCCCGAAACTTTGTCGTATTACCTGGGCCTCTTTAAGAAAAGTTCGGAAATCACTTGAAAGACTCGCCGCGCCCGAGTCGAAGTTTAAATTATTTGCCTCCCGGAACAATGTAGACACTTGGCGGAGGCGATGAATTCATAAAAATTTCACCGTGGAAACGTTTTATCGATTCGACCGCGGAAATTTTCATGAGCTTCCACCCTCGTTCGATCCCCAGGAACGCTCCGACATCTCCTGTAGTTTCAACTCCCGTCAGCAACCCCTTTCACGTCGTAACGACTGGAAACGAGACGCCTTCGGAGCTGGCTCCTCGTAGCCATCGCGACGAAAGAGCGCGGCTCGTTTTCACGCGAATTTACCGCTCGCCCGGCCACTCGCGGAAACAATCCCTCCTAAGTGGATAATGAGAAATCGTTAAACTGGTTCCGCCGGGCCGTCACGCCAGCGGCCAGCGGTAAACGTCGATTGTAAACAACGCTTTGTTAAAATTCGAAATACCCCCGTGGGGTCGCGGGCGTCGTTAATAAGCAGAACGAGTGCCTCGTCGCGGGATATTTCCCCCGTAATCTCTGCCGAGCATCGTAAAAGCCCAACGATCCGATCCTGTAAACCGCGAACTTGGCCTCTCTCGCGGGGAGGAAGGAAATCGGCGATGAGAAAGGGAAGAGTGAAGAGCGAGGAGTGAAAAGGGAGATTAACGGTGGAACAAGCGCCATTCGAAGCGGCAGAATCGATTCGGTTGAGGCAGGTTCGATAAATGGGAGAAATAACGATAAAAGGCGGCTTTTATATGCGATGCACGCTGGCCCCCGAATGTTTACCGATACCGCGATGAATTCATTGTCCCGCGAATTCTATTATTCTTTCAAAGTTACAAATTGATGGTGTTAATTTATAGCTCCAGCGTGCCAGCACGATGATACCGATAAAAATTATTTAAAACTCCCGTCCCTGCCCCGTTTAACGCTCTCCCGGTTACACCGACCGGCACAAAAAAAAAAAAAAAACCCGGGGGTCCCATGCAAATTCACGGGACTTGGCGCGTAACGCTCTGGGCAAATGAAATTTGCCGAAGTACCGGAAAATGACAGCTCGGAGGACCCTTTTCGAAACGCGCCGCACGCTATCCACGCCCTGATTTCGCCGTTCGAGCTTCCTCCTCGCTAACGAGCCGTAGATTCGCCTTTATTCTCTTTAGTCACGAATTACGAGAGGGCCCCAACGAAATTAACCCTCCCCACGAGGGAGACTTGCATACATATACTCCGTTGCTCCGTGAGAAACGCCCGGATGCGTGGAACGGCGGAACGCGTCTCGCCTACCATGAAAATGTCCGCAGACCTTCCACCTCTGGAAATAAAGATTTCGCAATGAAAACTGTAATCTACCCCCTTAAGTGCCAGGTGGGTTTTCTATGCATGCGCGGTAATTGCTACTTAGTGACATTGATACGCAGATGCACGGTCGCAGGAAAGCATTTGCACCCTCGCATTGTTGGAATGCACTATCTTGTGCTTTTACATAATATTCGTAGGCTGTTGGATTACGTTCTCTAAACAGCAGTAAAGGAGGCGCAAGAAAGAGACAACGTGCGGGCGCGGAAATCAATTCCCGTAGCGCTGGCAGAAGGGAAAGATCGCTCGTGTCAAAGAACTCTCGATAATTACAGGTCGGCCGTGCAGAGAGGAACGAGTTCCCTTTTCTCCGGGGCTAACCCCGGATGATCACCGAGCGAGCGCGATCACTTCTGGAACACCACCCTCGCCCATCGATATAACATACGCGCGACTCGACGCGGCGTTGTGCGGCTTGGCGCGGCGCGCACGGAACACGCACACACGCTCCGCGCCAAGAACAATTGACGCACGCATGCATTTCTGTTTCGACGGGGTACGCCGGTGCGCCGCCCTTCGCCAGCACCTCTCTCGCCCCCGTATTCAACCCCTGCACCCCGCCCCCTTTCTCTCTCTAACTCTTTCTCTCCGGCTGGTTACCGTCGCGTCGCCGTCGCCGTCTCGTTTCGCATGGTCCCGCACTCTTTCACACCCTCCAGATATTCTCCTCCGCGTATGCACATATGCTTCTCTCGGTGCACTCTTGTGTCACCGTCTCTCCCTCTCGTTGGTCCAACCACCGCTACAACCAACCCCTGCGACGCGCACCGCGCCGGTGCGGGCGTAGGTGTGTACTCGTACGTGGCAGTCGTTTTCGATGAATAGGTACGCGCTCGTACCGTTCGTTCGACGATGACGACGACGTTGGAAGCGTCGGCGACGGCGGCGGTGGCGGCGGCGGCGACGATGACTGCAGGCCGTCGAGGAGTTCAGGGTTCGGTGACCCCGTAACGACCGCGCGAATTAACATCTTGCTTTTCACTCTCACCGGTGCCGACGGTTAATACGTAAGAACCGACATACCCCGTTTCTACGGGACTATTAGTTCGACGGGCGCGTTCGCGTTCGCGTTCGCGTTTCACCTCGTTGCCGCTCATGTCGGCTGAAATTCAATCCGACGGGGATCCCACGCGGACCAGAAGCTCCCTCGAAAAGTTTCTGTAATGCCCCCGTGATTGGCAAACAACATAACGCTCCCTGTATGTAATTTCGTCGACTGACTGGGGCTGGCTCGTGCGTGTTTCTTGACGGGAGCTTCGGTTTGGATATTCCTCCAGAGTGATCGATGCTGTTGAATCAGAACTGCAACAAATATTGTTGGAATCTTTGGTAACTGTCCATGGTAGCTCTGAAGATGGTTTGGGGAAGTTCTGACAGATGTCACCGAAATCTTGAAGCGCCATGAACGAAGTATCACTATCTTCAAATTCAAAATAAAGTAATACATATGTATGTGTGATCCATATTAAATTTATCTGCACAACAACTGCAAATACATACAGCAGACTACTTTTTTAAGCAAGAATCATTTTGAATTTCTTTTTATCTCTGAAAAATACTGGTTCACTGCATCGAACAGCGTGATATAGGGTAAGTGTGGGTATTACTGCGGACTTTTAAGGTAGGTTAACTTTAGAACCCTCGATACGGCGTTCAAATGAATGAAAGTTCCTCCTTCTTTTTTTAAAAGAAAGGTGGGACCTTAATAATTCCATAAAAAAATATAAGGGCGGGGTAATAAGCACAGTTAATTAAAAACAAAGAGATTTGTCGATCAATGTCATTGCACGAGTTACTGCGGACATGCATGTATTACTGCGTGCCAGTTACTAACGAAACACCAGTTACTGCGCATGTATTACTGCGGTCTGATGTCAAGCCAAACATAACCTTAGTACAAATATCACTTGTAGGGTAAACCAACCAGTAACTGGGCTTCTACATGCTTTGCATTTTATAATCGTATTTTGATAAATTATGACAAGAATAAGTAATTACATTTATAGAAATTTCAAGAAAAATAAATTTAAATGCAATAGTAGGTCCGCAGTAATACATGCACATGGTGTCAAGTAGTGCACCTAATACTGCGGTGAGAAATAAAAATTAAAACTAAAATGTAGACAACTGATTTACTGTTTTTCTGAAAAAAAATAACTCTTATTCTATCGAGCAATACCGCTACAGTACATGTATTACTGTTAATAACAAAAATATAAATGTTTTTCAAGTAGGTGTTCATGACCGCCATATCGGAAATCGACCGAAGTTTCGTCTTGACGAATTTCAAACTACGATAAAAGAATTAATAATAACTTTGCTGTACATACTTATTAATAATTATCTGTAATAGAGTTTAAAATAATTTTATCACAAATTTTCAAGAGATTATGTACTTTCCAACACTAAATATGATCTGTTTTAGAATATCCGCAGTAATCGGGACATCCGCAGTAATACCCACACCTACCCTATGTGTACAGTTATAAACAAGTACGGTCGTGCATGCAGAATCAAACAAAACCTATTTACTGTGTCAGTGTGTACCTGTATTCAATGTTTATTAACAGCCCCCATATTTTTATGCCCGATTCACGGACAGAATAACAAGCTTACGCAAGCAATCCGAAAGGAATAACACAGGTTTTCATACACTCCTCGCGCAGTACCAATCAACAGAACCTACACATGTAACGTGCAGGTCACATTTCCATAACGCGTGTCCCCATTGTAATTGCAGAATTTTAAATTCAATGTACACCGTGTATCCCTGAGTATTGTGATGTTTCTATTATCACAAATCCGAGCTTATCTTTTTTCAATATCGCTTAAATTTATCGGATGAACCGAGGAGCTCTTTGAACGAAGCATTGCCTGTGTTTGTTGAATAAATACCGCGCCCAATTACAAAACTGAAAGCGTGAAACAGAGGCGAAATAACGAACCAACCGTAACAACGTTATATTTCCAAGTCATCAATACCCTACCAACACTCAACCAGCGAATTATTATTACTTCCGATTGATAACACACATTTTGACACGTAAAAAAACTCCGAAATACCGATAGCATGATGAAAAAAATCACTCTTTTTCGTGCAAAATTACTTGCGACGAATGAAAGTTGTAGACAGTGATCGATTTATGTGTATGCGTATTTTCTTGAAAGAGGGTGTGAGTGGAAAATCGTTATCTGCACTTGCATTTTATGAAAGCAGTCTGCGCGCAGTGTATCAAATAATAAATAGGTCTCGGAAGCCACGTCCCACGTCGCTGACAGTATGTCGCGGTAATTGAACAAAGTTCGCGACCACCTCGGGCGCATCGCAGGGAGATGGACAGTATTGTTGGGAGAGAGACCAAGGGCTGTGCCCCAGTCGGGATTTGTTTTCCCATCGAAATTATGCGGAACTAGTTTCTGAGGGTAGTTTCCAATTTACGGCCCCTCGGATGGGATCGAATCCCGATTAATTTCGCGCTGGCCCACGTACAATATGCGTCGGAAGGCTGTCGCGCAGAAATTGTGACACTAGCGAGGCTATCCTGCTGTAGCCATTGCAGGACGATTTAATCAGAAAGAAATGCGAATATCGGCTGGGCTCGTGGCGTTGATTGGCTGAAACACATTTATTCTCCCTGCTCGAACCATCCCGCGGTTGCTCTCTGACCTACCCCTTTCGCTTCCCAGCTTTTGCTCTCTCTCTCTCTCTCTCTCCCTCGCTCTCCTGCTGTTCCTCGTTCTGTCGAATACGCGCGGACCGCTGAAACTCCATTAACCGGCAAAAATAGATCGCGCCCCGAACAGAGATAACAGTGGCCATTCGATAGGCTATCGCGCGATGTAACAAAGATATCCGGCCGGAAATATCCGATTCTAATAAATATTAGCAGACGTTCTGACGAATCGAAGAGAAAAATGGTATTGCCAGTGGTTATAGCTGGCAGAAAACATGGATTCTCGTTATTTGATCGTAGTTTAACTGTGTTAGACATATTGTTAGTGCTCTAATGGTTAATAATATGTCAACAACAATCTGTAAACAGGCTCAAGGTACGCGCAAGAAGTCGAAAGCCAATCCAAAGTTACCCAGCGACTTTCCCAAGCGGAGACGCGGCGACAGCTGCTCGCAGCGGCAGCGGAGGTCGCGGAAATTCGAATTCATTAAAATTAAAGCATCCTTAGCGGGGGAGGGCCGCTAATGTCGCGAGGCCGATGATGTTTCCCATGGAGAACCGGGGGATCGTTAATTAAAAATAATGACACGCGCGCGGTTCGACGCACGGGAATGGTAACAATGCGGCTTCAAGATGCGCGCCACTGTCTGCGGAATTATTTCGCGGAAAGCGAGAGACGGGACTTATTTCGTCGTATATCCACGTGGCAGGGCGAGATAGGCGGTATCCGTTCGCCACGTGAGGACGAACAGTAGCCGGGGGAGTGTGCGGGGAGCGAGGGAGAGGATCGAGTTGAACGGAGGGCGCAATTCTGCTCATTAAAACTCCGGTAATTAACGGTGCGCGCCCCCACGCGATCTGGCACCCCACGTGCTCGCTCGCTCGTCCGTCACTTTTGAGGCAAATGGGGTCGCCGCTGGAAACGGTCAAGGGTTAAGGCGGTGAACGAGGGAAAAGTCGGGGAAACAGGCGAGAAAGTGAAGCGAGACTTTCGTCAAGGGAACGAGAGTCAAAAATGTCGGCTTTTACGGCACGGGATCGCGGTTGAAGAGGAATTAAGTGGTTAGGCCACCTTGAACGGAGCAAAATTGCAGTCATTTTCGGCATTTTTTTTAGGAAGATAATAAAATAAACAGAAAATTTAATATGAAGCCTGTTATTATACAACTCTCGCCGGAAAAAAATCGTATTTTTTTTCTTACAAAATGGCGGCGGTAGAGCCGTGATACGCAAGATCTTGTGGAGCGACGTTTTCCACGGTGTTCAATCTCACGGCTATACCGTTTGACTTAGAACAAAAAACCAAAAAGATTTATTTTCTGCATGCCTAAAACTATGGAAGTACGTAGCGGTTTTGCGATATCTTGAATATGTTCTGTGGAATTGACACTTTTATAAAAAAAAATATTCACTTTTTCTCTCCATGGTCACCATTTCGAGACAAATTAATGTTTCTGGATTTCCCTACGTACTTCCATAGTTTTAGGCATGCAGAAAATAAATCTTTTTGGTTTTTTGTTCTAAGTCAAACGGTATAGCCGTGAGATTGAACACCGTGGAAAACGTCGCTCCACAAGATCTTGCGTATCACGGCTCTACCGCCGCCATTTTGTAAGAAAAAAAATACGATTTTTTTCCGGCGAGAGTTGTATAATAACAGGCTTCATATTAAATTTTCTGTTTATTTTATTATCTTCCTAAAAAAAATGCCGAAAATGACTGCAATTTTCCTCCGTCCAAGGTGGCGTAACCCCTTAAGGGGGGAGACCACTGTAAAAAATCTGAAAAATCGATTTTTTCTTTTTTACATTTTCTGAAAGACGCACATTTCAAGAATGCTGTCTCCAAATTTTATGAAGAAATTCGCAAAATTGACGGAGATATAGTATTTTCTGTGAAGCGGGGTCAAACGCGCGACTGAGCCGCGCGGAACATTGAACGCGTTTTCCTCAGAATGACATTTTTCAACCGCGTTGACAGTCTACAGAGAAGACTATACGTCCAATTAACATGGTCAAGGACATTTATTGTACGGAAAAGCCGTCTCTATTACTTGACGATCAGTTTTTTTTAATTAACGACATCCTTATATTTTTTTATCAACATTTCCCTAACTTTGTACCCCGAAAACATGATTTTATTTTCAGTGGTCCGCCATTTTGTAATTCCTTGCGATTTTGACTTTTTTTGATCGTCACGTAATAGAGGCAGGCTTCTAATTTCTAAATATTATTGTGTTTTTGAATTCGGATTAACCATATGGCCTGGGCACTGTCAACGCGACTAGCATGTTTTTGCCACAAGCCCAAATTTTGACGAAGAGTATACAGGAAACGAATTTATGAATTTGATTGAAAAAAATTTTTTCTTACCCTTCGATATGTACACTATTAACTATACTGAGCAATATATTGATTTACTTGCGTTGTTTGGTTGAAATAAATTCCCGAAAACACCCTTACATTTCGGACCGTTACAGTGGTCTCCCCCCTTAAGTCAGGGCTGAGCAACTTGTTCGCCGCCGCGGGCCGCACAGTCCCCACTACCAATCAGCCGGCAAGAGCAGGCAAGTCGGGGAACGGGCCGCATGCGGCCCATGGGCCGCCGGTTGCCCAGCCCTCGGGGATGAGCGAGTGTCATACGCGGTTCTTCAAATAGCCTAGATTATGATTTCAGGTAACAAAATGATTTTTAGATGCTGGTGTTCTAGGTCTTCTCCCAGGACCTCGAGCCGTCCAATCGCTGTCGCGAACGTGTCGTTTAATTGACCGTTATTTAATTCACGCTATAGGATTATTCGATCGATTTCCGTCTGATTATTTATTAAATGGATAATGCGCTTATTAAATGTCGATCGCGCAATAGTCACGGTGGCGTGGTGTAACGCGCGTAGAACACGTTTACCCGTAATAACGCCATTTGGCAATGAGTTACTTATTAAAAACGGTCATCGGCATATTCTATGTAATCCCATTAAACGGTGATTAATATCGCGCGCGGGCGAAACGCCGCTGATTATACGAGAGACGGGGTTCGACCAGTTTCGAGCGGATTGCAGTCGGGAGCAAAATAAACTTTCACATTCGCGCGTCGATGCTATTAAAAGCAGGATAATGTGAACAATTCTATATACATAGGTAACTTAGCGAGAAGCTTTCGTGGTCTATTATCGAGCCGCAGGTAAACGGAATTGAATTCTTCGAATATTAAGACTTCCCTGGCGATTGCGTTACGGTGGATTCGATGTTGGTTCGACTACGTATTAATTACCGTCGATTACGAAGGCGTAGCCGTGCTCCTACCAGCGAAACCGGTTAATACGAGGGTTTAATTAAAAGAGAGGGCGAGCTAATGATGAAGCAATAATTAACACGGTGATGAAGCAATAAACCGCCATCGAGCGAGCCCTCCAATCTCCAAGTTGCAGGCTTTTCCGCGCCGTTCCATACCCATCCCCTGGCTCGCCTTATAATTTGACGGACCAGAGGGGTTGCGTCTCGTAAGAAGCGATTCGCCGTCAAGAGCAGAATCTCACCCTCAACACGATTATTAATCGTTCCGAGCTCCCCTGCTAGTGCAACGCTCTAGTCGACCTTGTCCGAACGCTATGCAAAACGAATGCGATCGCCCTACCGAACTGCAACTCCCTTCTCTACTTTCCTTTTTACCCGACGTGTTGCCAGTCGCGTCGTTTGAGGAGCAACCCTTTATTACTACTAGTCGCACGACTGGCCGCAGAGAGAAAAGAGTCACGGACACGGTATTTATTAATCGACATGCAGGCTTTCCTCTAATTAGCGATCGTCTGCTAGATAGATGATGCACGTCGAACGTTGCATCTCTGGTTCTCGGCTTCTTCGCAACGGCAGCTTAGAATCGTCGGTCCAGAACGAAAAGGATGAGAGAGACGCGGGGGAATAACGATCCGTGTTATCTGCCGGCCGAACGACGTAAAATTAAAACCGTTTCAACCGTGTCCGTGGCGAAACCATCAATTTCGCGGCTCGCAATTAACGTGTAACTAGCGGGAAACGCGTTTGCGGTACGAATAAGTAAAGAGGCCGGCGCCGGAACGCCGGAACGCCGTGGCTAGTTACCGGTTCAGCCATCCCGCGGTTCCCCCGGCCCGACACCTGCTTAATACGCTTTTTAGACCATCGAGGGATCGGTTATTAACGTGGCACTCGCCTGTACCTGTATGTATATATAGGACGTGATGCGTTTCTCGCATCGTACATTCGGATCGGCCCCGTGTACTGTGTTCCACAACCTTCCTTCGATTTCCATAGAGGCTGCTCCGTTATTAAGCGACAGTCTCCTATCTCAGATATATTTGACCGGGAAGAGTATTACAGAATATCAAAATCCTTCAGTCACGTTTCTTTCCTGCCAGACCTCGTAATTCATACCTGCTCTATTATCACCGAGCACTCACGAAATTGAGATCGCTTTTACCGCGAACGAATTCCATCCCCATCGAGGGAAACTCTGCGAATCATCCAGTCCCGGAGCTCCTGGCCCCGACACCGCGCGCGATGGAACGTTTCCGTTACGTCTGCGAAATACAACGCGAAGGATATCGCAGGGTAGCGGCTCCATCGCGAAACACGGTTAGCAGCCGCGCCTCCTACCTTTCTCTCAATTATTTGTATTAGCTTAGCTAACCGACTGTTTCTTTTCTATTTTCAGGTAAGTGGTTAGCTCTCAGCCCCGTCCAGAGGCGATCGTCCCGACGCTGCGTGCTATCACGATACCCCAACCCTCACGAGCTTTCTCCCCATCACCGTTCACCCTCGCCGTCCTTTTTCGAACGTCTGTATATTCCCCCCACTCGGCTTCTTCCTTCGCCCGTCCTCTCGCTCTGCAACCCCCTCGAAAGTCTGGCCATAGTCGACCGGTAAGTTTACCTTTCAATTAATCGACCGCCATACCGAGGCCCGGCTAACTGCCAACTATCCGGCCATTATCCACTAGAAGAGTAATTGGGATTGGAAGTCTACCGATGGGGAAGCCAGGCCTTACACCGCGTACACAGAGCCGCGAATGTACAGGGTGGGCTAAAATACGCACATCCGAGTTCGAGGTGGCCCGATATCTCAAAATAAGACGATACGATGCCATGCTTACCGTCGGGCTTGAATCTATTATCGCGCGCAAAGTGCAAATGCTTCGTTGGCACCAAAGCGAGCAGCACTCTAAGCGGTATCTGAGTTAAAGAATAAATGTTTAAGGGAGCCTGTTTCTAGCTTGTAGGACTGGAAAGCAACCTGCGGGTATATTCTCGCTTGCTGAGGGCTTCCGTTCCCTTGGACTCGCGTTGCAGCCCTCTTGCAACCCCCCCCCCCCCCCCCCCCGTGGTCCGGTCTCATCTTCGCGCACTCATCTACGCTGCCTGTCCCCTCGCGGCTTTATTTTTTCAAGCTGTAGGAAGATACGCCGGCAACAATGCTGCCTACGTAACGAAGTTAACGGTTTTAACGAGGTTAATGAGGATAGCATAACGTTACGCGATTAAAGCGCCGGCCTGGACAGTCTTTAGCTGAAGTTCATTACAGTAGGGGGCTGCAATATTATCAAGTCTGCCGACTGAAAATTCTTCTTTCTCCGGTGGACTTCCAACAGGAGTGTTAGTGATTTCGTTGCTTAATCTTTAGCAATGCGAGCCATGTGACGCGGTATGCGATAAAAATACGGTGGACTTCAATATTGAGGAAATTGTGGTAAGTGGCAAAATACTTGAAAAAATGTACAGACTGAATTAAAATTGAAATAACACAATAAAATGAAAAAAAACCGAGAAAAAATGAAATTTTAGTGTTTTCACACAATTGTCTCTAGCTTCGGTATTTATCCATAGATTTTCTTCAGTAGCAGCTTGTTTTCTTCGTAAAAGTGCAGACTCAACGCAAGAAACGAGAAACTGGGCCCATTGTTGCGATTTCGATTTTTCCCAGATGATTAAATGAATGGTCGATTTCAATTTCGGTCGAAAAACTTTTTTCACATATTTCCATCGATTTCAGCCGAACTACTCAAACGATTCGAAAATTTTGTGATGTACATTTGTTGGTGATTCAATTATCTTTAATTTGATATCATTTTCGACCATATCGGTCATTCGCAACACGAGATATTCGCAATTAAGTGAGACCACCTTTCTGACAGATAGGTAAAAAGTTCACCTGTCGATATCTCGAAAACGTATCCATAGAGAAATTTTTAGACCACATTTTCGGATTCAGCGGGCCATTTTACATAAGAAAAATAAGTAGTGGCATCTGCTGCGCAAAATTTTTTTTATTTTGTAAACTAGTGTTAGTGACGCTGGAGCCAGCTGCCGGCGCGCGAAAGAAAGAAAGTAGGTGCGCGAAGGATCCTGACACGAATAACCCCGCGAGTGTGCAACCTGTCTAAAATCCGTTGAAACTATTAAAATACAAGTGTGTCGTGCGATATTTATGGTAGAGGCAGTTGCGTTTACTAGTGGACCAAGTCATACGAAAGTTATTTAACCTCAGATCGTCGTATATTATTAAATGCGAGCAATTAAAAGATTGCACCCTACACTTACCGTTGGCCGTGTCTGCCGCCTTTCGTACCTAACACTTCTGCGAGTTATTCGGAATGTCGAGGTAAGCATTAATGCTCTCACAAAGTCCAACGCGATTTCGGGGATACATAGTTAGTACTAATTGGGCCGTGAACGTGATAAGAGCTGTCATATATTTCTCGCAATTCGGACTTTCCCGGTCTAAACTCTAATGTACCGCGCGACGTCACAGTTGGAGCGACGCCATGTAGAAATAACATTCGAAAGTTTATCGATACGCGAGTGAATATCGAGATACCATCGTAGATAAAAGTGAGTGCATATTGTGCTGATATTTGGATAAAATACTCTGCAAGTCGAGCTCCTGGACATCTTTTGGCTGCATTCTGAAACCGAGGCACGAAAACACGTCCTGCATTTGAATTGGACGGGGTCCCGAAAGCGAGGCTTCAGACTGCAACGTAGTACGACAGTTTACGACTTCTTTCGATATGAAATATTTGCATGTTTTGATTTGCCCCATGATTTTGCGGCCCTGTGTATTTATCCCGCTGTGTAATATTCCCTGGAACGTCATCCGCCACCCGCACCCCCTATTTGTTTCAATTTGCCGTGGTAAAACGCTGGTTGGATTCGTACGACACGCCAGATTTGCTATCATGACGTCTATATCGTTGAAAATGACAATTTCATTAGCAATCAAGCTGCAATGCCATTGTTCAAATAGAAATTATTGGCTCTCATTCGTTACCCCCCGCCTAGGTGATCCGTCGCCACTTTTCTGTCTCTCTGCCTCTCTGTTTCTCTTTCGTGGGCGCGTTCTCGTTCCTCTTCGTCCTTCCACCGTGGATCGAGTAAGCATCACTCGTTTTGACCCAGTCATCGATGGTCGACGATCGATCGGTAAAAGGCCCCGGGGCTAGTTTATTAACTAGCCCCGTCTAATTATACCTGATTGTGTTCCTCCCGAATCAACGATACATGCGCTAAACGCGCCTGTTACGGAGGTATTACCGAATGGCCCAGCAGATTGATAAATAAACAGGGGTCGATTAATGGACACGCGTGTTTGATGCACTTTGCATATATTATTCGGGCACATTTCGTATGGAGATTTCAAGGAATAATCAATCCGCAATTCCGACTGCGGCCATATACATGTGTCTATGAATTTATTTAACAAAACGTCTCAGTACTTCACTGTCTAACATCTAACTTCCAAAGTTTCATAGAATTCTGAATTTTAAAAGTACATGCTCCTATACCCAAAGTCTTGATGCATGCGCATTAAATTGCCCCCGAGGGGGTATTTATTGGAAACTCTATTTTCCGCTGAAAACAAAATTTCCGCGATAATTAGGCCAAGCCAATTACGGTTATAATTACTAGCTAGTTAGGCAGGCGTTCCACGATGCTACCGCTGCGGTTAGTAAGGAATAATCGATACCAAGGAACCCGATAAACACGAGTCCTAAAACTCATTACCGAAAGTTATAAACGTCGCAACCCTGTGTTCTCTTCCTCGCCCCTGATTCAAGCCCGAGGAAAACACAGAAAACTAGCCGGAGAAAGGGCAGCTTCAGAATGAAAGCCATTCGAGGAATGAATCATTAATCTCTCTTTGATTTCTTCGACGTCTTTCAGCGAAGCTCGCAATCACCCTCATCCCTTTATTTCACTTTCGCTTCAAGGGACTCTTTACACGTCCTTGATTCGCCGTCGGCTCAGACCTTCGCTGTTCAGTTGCAAATAGAAAGGAAGAGGCCGCGGCGCGGGGGGTAAGAAGCAGGGCGAAACAAAATCAACCCCCACGAACACAGAAGGTCGAGGTAGGAGGAGTCTGGCCGCCGTCATTATTATCATAATCTTATTCAGGAGAGAAAATCAGTCGCGTGTCCCAGGCAAAGTAGAGACACAATGGGGATCGTTCCTCTATTGTGCATCTACCCCCTTCGTTCTTTCGCGTTCTTTTCAATCTACGGCCTGTCCGCCCATTATTCGTAACCAGGCACCGTCAAATTATTTTATCAGCGCCTCTGCCGACACCGATAAACGTTCAACGATCGATCTCTTCAGTTTCGGTCGAGTGAACGCCTGTGCTGTATTGTTCTCCGAGTATCGAAATTATTTTCTCGCGGAATTTTCTACCAGGGGGTATAAATTCACCCTTGTCGAAGGTTTTCACACAGAATCTCCTCGAATTTGTATCTGTTGCATCATACGAATGCTACTGAATACACACCAGCATTGAATACTGCATTAGAAGCAAACATTAAAGACATTGTAGATCGATAAAGAACTGATAAAAGAACAGTTTAATGGGCCCATAAGATCTCGCGAGGGCGAGGCAGTGGAATAAACGGATCCAACGGATCCCCGGGCGAGTTTCACAACTAAAATGCAAATATGATCGGGGGAGACGTCGCCAGGCTGCTAAAAAGCGAAAGAAGAAGGCTCGACTTCACTTCAGGCTCCATGTCAGTTCCTCTTCGCATCTCTCTTCCTCCCTCTGACGTCAACACACGTTCGCTCTGTCTCGTTTCGATCCACCCTATCCTCGAGGAATCCCTCCTCCAGTTCTTTCGCTCATCCTCGTGGATTCTGCCTTAGCGTGCTGCCCGAGGCATTTACCGCCACTTGATTTCAACCCGATTTACCTCTCCACCCACCCCCCGGGGTCCTCCGGATATTTGCTTGGCTCGCTCACTCGAATTTCCCTTCCGATCACCTGCAGAAGTTCACCTTTCCGAACGGCATAACGGCTGATTTAAGACGCGTCTCCTTCGACTCTCGCTGCATACAAATAACCCGAGCCTCGCATTTTCAGACATACTTTCTTATTTCATTATTTCTATCATAGTCGTACATTTGTTCCATACAGTGTCGAATCGTTGATGCGCTTCAACCACTTGTATTCGACTGTTTCCAACAAATGAAATTAACCCTACACACGTCGGACCTGTCAGTCCCAAGTGAACAGTTCTCGTGATATCGAAAAAGATTCAGATAACGCTGACTCGTAGTGTTAAAGAGATATTCGTTCAGTATTTCATTTTGTTATTAAATATTTTTCTTTATGAAGATTGAGCGCAATAGATTACGCGCAGTCTAAAAATATTTTTGTCTCAAAATATCCATGCATTTCTAGATTTGGAGATGTGGGCCTGTGGGGTCCAACGCGTGCAATGGTGTAATTTTAATGTACGTGTGCGCTGTACGGTTAATTGCTGATTTGCGTTGACTGGGTACGTGGCGCTCTTTCAATTAGGAATACCAATTCCTAAATTCGGCGACCTCGTTTCTCACATCAGCCTTTACTTCGTGCCCAGTTCTGCTCTATCAGGAGTGGCAACACGACGGATCGAGTATTGAATGGCTCGTGAACGCTCCTCTTTCATCCCCGAGGCCACCGTCCGGCCTGATATATCGGAGGAACGTAGCCGTGGAGGAAATCCTTAGTGCAGAATCCATCCTCCGAGCTTCCCTTCCCTACCTCCGTCAGTGACTATCGCGACGAGACGGACAGGTGGGTGGACGTCGGTATAACCAGGCGTGAAGGGAGATTCTTGAGGCTTAACGTATCCGCGTAATCCTTTCATCCCTTTTCCCATTGCTACCCTTGGACGTTTTCTACGGCGCCTCTTGTCCGGTAGCAGTTTCAAGGCTGTTACCCGATTCAAGTAGTGCACCCCAGCCAGCGGAGTAATATACTGACTACGGTCAGGGTGAACTCGATCTAACGAAGCAGCGATTGAATACGAGGCATTTCGAAACGGTATTAGGATTTACGTCGTCGATTAATACGCGCATCGTTTGATAGAGATCAACAGCGTCAGGGAAAACCTTTGACAGCTTCATTATTACCCGAATATCCGCGCATTTGTCGTTTACGTGCGTTTAAAAAACTGTTGACACTGTGCTCGAGTGGCACGTTAACGTTTCACGTGCGCCCGTTTCACTGAATAATGCAACGTCCATGTCTGCAGTATCGAAGCTGCACGACTGACCCGAATTTTCGCTATTTTTTACGCTGCAGAGTTGTATTATATAGCGCGTTCATAGACTCCTGTGACCATCATTACGCATAGTTCAACATTGAATCGATGAGCAATTCAACTTAAGTTTATTAGTTCGTAGTGCTAGAAGATAGGTGGATCATCTTCTTTTAGATCATAATTTTTATTTTGGTAGTTATGATGTAGCATAATTATTTCCTTCATTACAGATCTAGGAGTATAAATGGTAATCGTCTGGCTGATTAGGCGTTGATATTAGAGATGTACCGACTAGTGGCCGACTAGTCGGTTAAGCCGACTATCCAGCCACTTTTGTAGTCGGCGACTAGTCGGCGACTAGTCGGCAAAAAACGCCGATTGATCGGCCCTCTTTTTGTGAATTTTTACCCATTTTTCGTTCTCCTTTTCTAACAAGTTTTATAACTTTGCTATTAGAGATGTACTGAATAGTGGCCGACTAGTCGGTTAAGGCAGGATACCACCTTTGACTGCGATTTTGGAGGCGTTTTTCATGATTTTTTTTTGCATACAAAGAATGCGCAGAAACAAAATCGGTTTCAGTCATTCATTAATGTAACTTTAATCTGTAATTACACATTTTTTGAAACTGAAAAAGTGAAAAATAATCTCTTGTAGGTGGCGCCAAAATACACTCCTTTGGAGGAACATCGTTAGACGGCGTGTCAAATTCCGCTTTGTACGTGGCTCTTAGAAAAAAAGCCAAAGAATGTCCCTATTAACAACAATATTTTTTAATGCTGTACGTAGGGATTTTACGAAATTTCGATTTTTAAGAAAATGGCGGTCGTTTTAACAAAAAGGTCAATTTTTTAGGGTAAAAAAATTTAAAAAAGTTTATAAAATTGTGCACCAAAAAAAAAATAACAACGCTACAGCAAAAGTCCTACGTACATCATTAGGTTATACCACGGGGAAGAATTGTGCAAAGTTTCAAGTCAATCCGATGAAAATTTTAAGAGTAATCTGACACGCCGATTTGAAAAACATCGTTTCAAGAAAAACGCGTTTAAAGTTTTATATAGATTTATATATCTGCTCCAAACCGGTTTTTACACAAGAAAAAGGTTTCGGCCACCTTTCTAATGAATGAATTTCGATTCTATACACTTGAAAGAGTACTTTAAAATAAAAAAAATTTCATTTTTTTTTGAAGAGCCAAGGTGGTATCCTGCCTTAAACCGACTATCCGGCCACTTTTGTAATCGGCGACTAGTCGGCGACTAGTCGGCTTCTTGGGGGCCGATTAATCAGCTAGTCGGCTAGTCGGTCAAAACCCTAGTCGGTACATCTCTAGTTGATATTATCACTTGTCATTGGTTCGAGGATCGGGAAGGAAGTTTCTTCTTCGTTCTCGTTGCGTCCATTCCTTCACGGAGTGAAGTTTCGTTACGAGAATAAATTTCCTCCAATCTCTCGGGGCAGTTACGTGTCAGGCCAGGAATCACGCGAATGGTAGATATATCAAAATTATTCCAGCCCTGAATTGTGTTAAGATGTCGGAGCGGCCCGATTAAAATTCTGATATGGTTTCTATAACCTTCGACTTGTTTCGTTGGGCATACCGGCGACCTGGATACCAGGTCGTATTTTCCAGTCACGAACTCGTCTTGTACCGAACAACCCTGCTCTGTATGTTCATTAAGACCGCAGAGATATTTAGCCCAGATGTGCCTGCTCGAATTGGTAGGAGCTATTTAAGACGAGGAATCCCTGCTCCCCCGGTCTGAATGGTAAAGCAAAAACGGCGGCAGGAAGATTGGTTTTATCTTTCCTCGCGATTATATCATTTTCCCTTATTCGCTAGCCGCGCCGTGGAATAGCAAATAAGCTTATCGAATAGAATGGAAAGGGGGTTTATTTTATGGGAAGCGGAGATATCGCCAGCGGCAGGCTGGAAAAAATGCATTAAGCCGACGTGACGCCCACGGTTTTACAAACGACAGCCTCCCCCATTCGCTTCAGGAAGGTCGAGTGCATTGACTCTCGAACATTTATTACATCTAATTTGCTGAATAACTCATGGGCAGAACTGGGAGTGCAGTTGACAGGGGCGAGTGTTAAAGGAGGCCCGCTAGGCCCCCCGGCCACGGGAGCCCTTATTACGGCCGCACTGGAAACCTTGCTCAATTCGCTACGGGTGGCATGCACGGTGCGCTCAAAATTCGTGCCACGGCTCCGACGGTCCACTTGTGTCGGAATAACAATTCACTTCCCCTCGATAATAGCTAGAGGCGCGGTACGCTGTCGTTTTCTTCGCGGCACGCCTCCATTTCTAACGAGTGATTATGCAACGGCCGTTCGATGCAACGGGGAACAACGCGGGAACGGGTGCAGAGAATTAATTAGGGTGAATTAATATCAGCGAATTCTTCACGGACCTGTCGCCTCCCGTGCTCTTTCCCTTTCATAGATTTCGATAGATCCATATTCCGGAGAATCACGCTCCGCGTACCAAGTGCTTTGCCAGCGTGATCATCAAAGTACTTTTCACCTCGGAGCGTCTCATTTACGATTTCCTCCCACGTTCATTCCCCCGTTTCCACAAAGCACCGACGGAAACGCGTGTCAGATACCGGATACTGGGTACACGAGAATTTAATCGGCGGTTATCGCGCGATCGACGGTATCACGATCTCGAGGTGAAAATCGAGCGATGCACACGGTCGCCCGCATTTATCGGGGCTGCGAAACTCGTGTGCTTCCCTCCTCGCAGACAATGCAAACATTCCATTCACGCAAGTCACTCGATTCCACCTGAAGCCGGGAGGGCTCGTAAATGTCTTCATTAAGGCGTCACTTTGTAATCAAGTTGTCTGCTCTGTAATTAAGATAAGCGTTGATGCCCCAGATGTTTGCTGAACGTTATTAACTTCGGGAGGAGAGTCCATCAGCGAGATGCCATACTTCGCGCCTCGTAAATTTATTCAGGGAGAGCAGAAGCTAGTCATTGCGACGGGGGTTTGCATAATGCGGCAGTGCCTCGATGAGAATAAAACGAACGAGACTCCCCGCGGGACTGAACGATTCAAATTTTTTCCTATTACCAGTCTTTGGTGGTCGAGTTTCCATTCAATATCGAGTGGCTCGTGCCTTTTCGAGAGGAAAGAGGCTGGGGGACGTGGCGAATGTGGGGAAGAGCGACTCAGCCCTCCAATAACAAAGATTGCTCGCGACGTTAACCGCCACCGTCGTTGTTTCGACTCCAGTTATCATTACGCGATCATTACGAGGGACGCGCTGCTCGTCACACGAGCGAACTCGTTATTTTCGCGTTGCTGAACGCTAACGTGGATTCCGTACCGTCGTTTCTTGTCCTCGGATTACCCTGGATCTTGTTTCTGCTCGGAGATTGAGCTGCTGACGCGGTCGTTCGTTCCCTCGCCCTTAATAAGGCGGGAAACGCCAGGTTAACCGGAGACGCGAAGGGAGGCTGGAATGCATCGGGCTGATTCGTTGTCGTCGCACGGCGATGCGTCGCGGTGAAGGATGCGTCTGCCCGCTTTCACAGAGATACGATGCCCACGGGCTTGTCTCGTTTCCGCGACGAGATACGAGATCGCTTTAGCCGCACTGTCGCGGAAGACGCGACGCCCCTGTTTCGGGAAAATTTGTTTTTTACCCCGGCTACTTTATGACGCTGCTCCCAGCGCGAAACTAATCGCGCGTCGGGCTAACGAGTTTCGATGCGAGGGCTGTTACTTCTGCGGGGCAGTGAGAAAGGGACTGCAGAAACAGAACGACTGGTTTGAGGTGACATTTTCTGGCGCAAGTGTGACTGTTGGATCGCTTAATTTTTTGTCACGTGGGTCTCTAATAGCTACTTCTGATATTCATTTATTTGGCATACCTATAGGTATGGATATTAATACTAAGAAGTCGAAACGCGAAAGATGCACGATTAAAGTAAGGTAAATGTTACCTTACTATGCTAGTACCTAGCCATCTGTTGAAATATTAATAATTGTTAAACTATGCAGGTAAGATAAAATACATATTTGGTGTAATTTGCATTATTTAATTGTTCGGTTTAATATCTGAAGTTATATCGTCTTGCTTTTTTGTCTAGATATTTAGAAATACCATTTATAGTCTCGAGGCCAGATATATGACGCGTTTTCAGACATTCGTTATGATATGGCTAAGAAGAGCGTGCTTCTTGTTAAGAGCATAATTATTATAGGATAATAGTTTTTTAGATAGAAAAAAGGGTTTTAGAATCTTGAAAATATTTGTAACACAGAAAGAAAAAATTTCAATAAGAAAACTATTTTTTATTTGAATATTTACATGGCTATTGATCGGTGCAAACAAATCTTGTTAGCCCAGTAACTAACCACGTGTTCAATAAATCGGGTGAAGTGAGTTGCAAATGTTAATCGGCATCGCCAGAGCAAATTTACGAAAAAAGTGTGAATTTCTGACTCGATATTTGGAATAAAGCCGGTAAGTATTTTGATCATAAATCATAATATAAACATTATTTTTCTAGATAATAATGATAGCATTTAATTTAAGTTTATTAAAGTTTATGTATATGTACAGTTTAATGAATTTGGTGGTTGTTTTGAGTCTTATATAAAATAACCACAAACTTCTATTGATAGTGTAACTAAACTTATTGTTTTTTGCATTTATTTTCTAATCTGTTTATTATGGTTATTTATACAATAATTTTATATTTCTGTACTTCTTAATTTTCCTTAACAGATTTTTCAATTTAAGACAAAGAATCAATTTTTAAAATAATTTTTACACGATTATAAAACCTATGGCTAGGTACTGGGACATGAAAATATCGGGCCGCTAGGTCAATCGCGTGAGGTTGGCTATATATTGGTACATTTACACGTACAATTTGTTTATTTTACGTTAAATATATAAAAAAACAAAATTTTGTTATGTGAGTACTAATGAGAAACAACAAAATCTTTATGAATGAAAAAAAGTTTCACTTAAATTGTTAATTTTATACACAATATTCATTATACTTTGTCACCGTTTCCTTAAACGGCTCGTTATTGGTACATTTACCTTAATGTATTTTTCAACTGCAGCCTCGCCTTTCCTCCAATTTCTATTATATAACTGAATTTGCATGTATGTTCCTATAATGAGTATGAAGATGAGTAATTTAATTAAAATGTCGTTCCGTTTAGCCGAATATGTGTACGAAGCAGCGACAGCCAATTAATTATTTTCAAAAACCCAACAGGTTCCTCTTCAATTTTCGCAATTAGCGGAGGGTATCGTTCCGCCGTCGTGAACTCGATACTAGTTATCACGGGAATCTACGCGTACCAATCCGCGTTCTTCGCCCGCGTATCGAGTCTCTCGAACGTACTTTTACTTTTCCGACACGCGTCTCCGTAATTTATGCATTGAATTTCGAATCGCGCGGAGCTCCTTCGATGAAATCCACCCGCCGCTTCGACAGGTCGTTAGACTGCGCGGCTAACAAGCTCCGGGAAAATGTTTTATCCGCCCGGCGCGTTGTACCTGCAGGCGCCAGCCTCCTCCAACTTCTACGCGAAACGATCGACTCTTCTTTTTACGACAATCTGGAACTTTCAACGGCAGTCGTGAGAAAACGAGGGATTTAATAATGCTCCCTGAAAGTGATGGAACTGGCACAGTTGACCACTTTCAGCGCGCCTAACACTGTTTCTTCATAACGATCGAAATCGTCGCTTGGATGCCGAGATCTCGTTTAAGCGAAATAGTATTATATAATCATACGACAGTAAAATGCCCACTTAAGTAGTTTGAAATTTATAACAATCTTTTTCTATTCCACTTGAATATCTTAAACGACCTTAAACTGCTCATAACACCTACTAACGCTTTCCTGTAACCTGAGACGCGTGGAAATATATTTCCCATGATAAATGAAGTCGATAGATTAAAATGGTTCGGTTTGCATACGATTTTCGGTATCCGCCTCGCGATATTTCTCTCTAGAATCGCGATAAGATAAAACGCCCGGGAAAAAGGCGGTTCGATCGCCGTGGAATTCCCAGGGTGATGTCTAAGGAACCGTGAAGCGGTTCGAGGTGAATAAAAAATTTGGCGGTGGTGGCCGGCGTCGAACGCCCGCTCAAATATGCACCCCACGATTCTTCACGGGTCGTCACTGCCGTGGGACCTCTTATAATTTTCAAACGAAGGATTAATCGACTGGCAGAAACATTAACTCTCTCACTCTCGCCCTCTCCTCCTCTCTGGGCGAAACCGTCGGGTCACCCTCGCATAAATAATAAATGTCTCTTTTCGTTCCGGGCCGCTTTAAAAAGCCATGAGAATAAACGGTCCCCGCGACAGCGGCTCGCCCGCCGTGGCTAATCCATGAAAGAGTTATTATGCGACCCTATCAAACATGCAACCGGACCGATGCACCGCTTGCACATTTAACGAGCCGATAGTTTGTCGTCGATGTTCATTCCTCTGCCAAATGCCCTGCACGTGAACGTTTTATCAATGAGAAATCTGTCGATCGGTTCGCCACTCTCATTACTCCCCTTACACTCGGGAAAGTTTCGAATTCTGTTGCACGCGAGGATGGTAGGTACTTGCTCCAAACGATTGAAATTGATCATCGTCACTCTGACTTCCTCTACGTAGGTATCAAATTAACAGGGACTCATTTTCTCGAGATTTTCTCCGACACGCAATGCTTAGAAGACTGCCTCCAAGGGCCCCTAGCACGGTGTTGAGATTTTCCACGATCGATCCGCGCTCCCGGATATTTCGTGCGCGAAATTTCGCATATAATTTTCGAACCGCTTTCATCGCCGTTATACGACGCGTAATATGTTCCATTTCAGCGGGAGCTAGCTGGAAGCTTAACGAGACGTATTCTATTCCCGCGGAATGAAATTACACGTATTTCGTTCAACAAAACACCACGTAATCCCGGGGCTCGTTTTAATCGCCGCGTCAGTCGACGCGGAAATTATAACCACCGAGCTAAGGATTCCCCTCGAGTGGATCAATGCCGCGCGCCCCTCTAGCAGTGCTGGAACCAGCCAAAACCTCGAAACGTATCAGTATCGCGTATCTGTATTCATTTAATTTTGAAATCCCTGTTGGAGGAGGTCAAACGCGCGAGAAAGAGTAGGGTGCAAGCATAAGGGGTTGAAATCTGAATTGCAGATGGGCAGTTGCTTCATCCTTCCTTCGGCTCCTCCCTGCTTCCCCCCTGTCCTCATCTTCCCCCGTGCTTTATGCCACCGTTTCTCTCACACTGCGCCCCTCGCCCCCTTTTCTCGCCGATTTTCGCGCGCATCGCTCCGCGAGCCTCGCCCATTTAAATCAGCCTCGCTTCAAGTTAGAGTCATCATTTTAGTCGCCGTGCCGCGTAGCCGGACGCCACGGATGAATCTCTAGCGATAATCGATTCAATTTACGCATTTATTACGGATACGCCGGGAACGTTAATGGTATATTCATAAGGCAATATTTCGCCAATGCTAATGACAAATAGGCAATGAACTCGTTCGGTATAATGGAGTAATAACTCTTTGACCGCAGTCCGCGGCCGCTGGTTACATTGTACCGTCAACGCGAACTTTCGATGCACCTCCGGGCTATCGTTGATAAACTGTGCCCGATATATCATCCGATTTCGTTCGTACCTGCGAATCGGCCGGCGCGCGTTGTGACGCGTTGTCAGATAAGGCGCGCACTGATTGCTTCCCCTCTGTCAGGTGCTCCGTGATTCCTTTCTAATCCCCGATTCTTCTACGCGTCGTATAGACGTCACTTTCGCAGCTCTTGTCGAACACCTAGTTAATCAACCAGTAGGGGACGCGAGAATTCGTCTGTTAGTCATCCCGAAACGGATAGATACCATTGCTCACGGCGTCAGTCACTTTCCATTTCTCTCGCGTACAGACGGGAAATGCTCGATTGAGGAGCGAGAAAGTCTAGGAGCGGGGCGAAAGGAGAGAAAAGAGGATCGTGCGAATCGCAGCACGTGCCCGGCTCGTTTCGAATTTCCATAGACTGCGCTCTGATAGAGAGGTTTCGCCACGAGACGCGAGGATCGTGTGCCGTGAAAACGCTCTCATAAAAATGTCCGGATTAAAGCGGCCGGTCACGTGCAAACGGCCAGGTAACGAGGACATCGGCGTTGCGAAGGGGACTAACGCTGCAAGTTTCCAGGCAAGTTTCTCGCGCCGACGGACGAAAAGGGCCACTGTGCCACTCGCGTTTAAACGAACCGTGCAGGTGTAACGATTTCCTCGTTACACCGCGATGAGGGTAATGCTCTTTTCGCGTACGTTTCACGTGCTTCTTCGCGGACACGAAAAGAATAATGATGGTTGGCGTTCAGCTGAAACCGTCTCCCTTCGAAGTGAAACGTTCTACTTAGGCAACGCGATGGTAAGATCGCGTAGGGCGCTGACTTTTCGCCCTTTCCTTGCGAACTTCTTGGCTAACCCCTTCTTTCCGCTATTTGGGCGACCGAGCATCGAGAATGCCTCGATGGGAAACCGAGCACTGTAATAACGATAGGAATTCCAGGCCGTTGTTATGCTTCGTTTGCTCATTCAACGAAACTGCATAATTGCTACATAGAAACTGGGGGAAGCTTAGAGCGGTCTGAGAAACCAAATGCCGGTATGTCCGTCTGAGGAAATCGCGAAATTGAAAGGTTCAATTGTGGTTTTACTGAAGTATCCTCGTGTGTATCTTACGGGCGTTCACGTTTCGCAATGTCTCGGCCAGACGAATCACGTCGACTACGTATAGGTATACGCGTGGGGGTGTATACAAATAGGTACTCATTTGGCGGTGATTGCAGGCGACTGATCCTTCGGTTTGGCACGTATTTAATATCGAGTTGTTCGTTACCGTGGCTTGCTTAACGGCCGGAGTTTCGCGGGGGAAATGAACTTGAAACAGTGACATCTCGACGCCCTCAATGATGTCTGAGCTGCACCGTGCATCATCCAAATTTAAGACCTAACTAATAAGCCCGGTTGTCTTTCATTGCGTAGCTTATCCACTCCAACTTTGCTCACCACCATCTAGTCTTTATTCTCCACTCTGTACTTCAACATTTTATATTCTACGTTTCCACTTTTCTTTAATCTATTCGTTTCATATCAGCAGCTTTGTATCTACAGGAATCTTGTGGATTCTTTTCCCTATTTTTCCGTGTCTTCGGAGAACTTTATACGTTCCGTGCAAACATTCGCATCAGATAGAGCCCGGTTCGAGCACGGCGATAGCATCAGCGAATAAAAAGAAAAGTCCGTCGGCAAAAATGAGAAAGAACATATGCACGCATACAGACGAAACGTGTCCATAGACGCATTCGAGCGTCGTGGAACGAGGGGGGGTTGATAAGGACCAAACGTAATCCAAGTTCAGAGGTATTTCCCTTATCTGTCGGAAGCCACTGCGCCGCGAGGGTGAAGGAACCCGCTGCGAACGGCTGCAAGAACGCAGGAAAGGGCAAGACGACGCTCTGGGTATCGAGTAAATTTAAATTTTAAATGGCGATGTTTACTGGGGGAGCCGATTCAACGTTTACCAGCTACGGGATTAGCCTTTCCTTGAGCTTGTTCCGCCACATTTTCCTCCTCCCTGTCCGCGAGACAACACGAATCTTGATAAGAGGCTGCCTCGTATTTGTAAAGTGGAATCGACGCGAAATTGGGATGGAGCCCTTCTTCCTACGCAATTCCTCTCGCGAAACGTCCCTCTGGAAGGTGTTACAAAGAGATTCGCAAAGGTGACAGTCACATTACCTCAGTTTTTCAGTCGTTAGCCCAGCGACAGTGTTTAATTCAAGAGCTACAACCGCGACAAGAGGATCCAAGGTGTTAATTCCTGCGGTTCAAGCACCGAGCAACTTCTACATAAACATCGTTAAAACTTTTGGGAACGTACTAACTCTTCCCTCGCTTCGACCCACTCAATGTTAGGAAGTCGAGATGTGTCCTCGAGCGCTTCTCGCATCCATCCTCCCTTGGGAACGCGCGGAATATGTAGGATGGAACAGGATACCGTTCACACTTGCGTCCTCCTCTCCTCTGCAAAAATGGCTCGACTCTCTTAATCTGATTAGCGTCCCGTAGATTCGTCTGTTTATCGAATACCCAGGAATCCGCTGAAATCAGTTCTAGGAATTGCAGTCCGATCCATCGGCGTTCCCTAGATCTCAGCTCGTCGTCGACGATGGCGACTTTCCCCCGGTGAAAGCGAAAAATCTCTGGGCAGCCAAGCCAGCACGGCAAACATGAATGGACAACGTAGGGGAGCATTAATCCGGATCCGCTGCAACCCCCCTTCGTGATGAGAATTCACGAGGAGGATCGTGTAATCGGTATCGATAGGCGGGCCAGGCCTGACCGCAGGTTAGAAAACTGGCAGAGCCGGGAATCGTGTGGGTTTTCGCCAGAATTCGCAGCACGTATTCCCTACAACGAATCCCCCGATAGTCCTCCCTCCGTCGTTGTTGTTATTGTTGCCGGTCCCGTGTAAACGCGATCCAACGCGAAAGAACGATACCCGCACGTGCACGCATCCCCCTTTGTGTGCGTCCATCTCCACCGTGGCTCGCCACGCGTGTATCGGGAAGGGATGGCGAAGGGGGATGGTAACAGGGCAGCAAACAGAATCTGGGCTCTCTCCGAATCAACCGGACGCGATGCGGTGCGCCGTGCAAGTTTCATCGTAAGGGAATCGAGGGGTGGAAAAAGAGACACGAGCACTCGCGAAGCTACCGGTTATTACAGGCCGCCGCTTGGGCCGGGTAATTTGGTTAATTATCCAGATGCTCGATCAGCGCGCCGTTCCCGGTGCACGTTCTTCGCGTCGTTGCGACGATAAGAAGGGACGTTCGATCGCGCGCGACCCATTTCTTGATAAGCGGGTCGCGTGGGAATTGGGGCTTAATGAAATTTGTCGAGTGGTCTGTTCATTTGGGATCGCTGGTCTGTGTGTGCAAGTTTGAGTAACGGCACGGAAGATAGTGGATGGTAGCCGCTGACGTTTACGAATCTAAGTGGCCGAAAAAATTTTATTACCACTAGTCGCGAGAGTAATCTTTTCCCATTTTGATGCAGTTACGGTATTCGGGTTATCGGGGCATGCCCGATTTTAGCCGACAAAAGCCATTCTGCCATGGCAAGGGAATAATGGCAGAGAATAATCACCGTAGATCGACGTACATGCGTCAGGCAATAATTATGTGTCAAATTTTCCACTTGACCTAGCTCTCCGGGCCAAAGTGAATGGTTTGCTGGCAAACTCGTTCGAAACCCTTCATCATCGCAATAACGTGAGATCGATAGTCATCGACATATAGGTCATTCTAGTCGCCCAGTCATCGAGGTTCCGTCGCGTTTAACGCCGCGTCTCGACGCAGCATAAACCTGCACGTCTGCAGCTTCGTTCCCGATAATTATCGAGATCGAGGGGGGTCCTCCGATATTTTTCACACGGAGCAAACATTTCGATCCATCCATTGTAAATAATGACGTATTTGTTGCGGAAATGATTAATGATACTTCCCGCCGATAATTCATTAGCTTCAAGAGGCCCGGTTCGATACCTCTGCATTCCCCTTGTTTTACAACAAAATTCCGTGTACAATGAAGCGCTCGGCTGTCTTTTGTACCTGCCCTCTGCGCAACGTAACACGCGTCAGCTACCGTCGCTGCACAATGGTGCATAGAACGTGGAACACTTGAATTTTGGAAAACATCGACGCGAAGTACAGCATTAGTATTGGACGTGCACTCTGGTTCTTGATTGCTTCGTTCCGAAAGTACGTACCTACATGCGATCGAAGAGGAAGAACAGCGGGGAGTGAAAAAGGGCTTCGGATGAAAGATGGAATGGAATTTATTAGTTTGCCGTTTATAGGCGCGCGCGCTTGGAAATACGTTCACAAATCCACGCGTTTAGTTCTGGCAATAATTCTGAAAGGGAAACAAAGCCAGCGCCGTGCCACTTTATTGTTAACGTACTTCATGCCTCTATCTGGGGCCGGTTATTACGGGTACAATGAAAAAAATAAAGAATGCGGTTTAATATTTGAACGAATATTACTCACATACGGTGGCCATTGTTGTCCTCGCCAAACTCATTTGTTGTCCGGCGGTCGGTATTTTCCCCGGCCCGTGGTGCGACGGGGGCCAGCCGCCATTATTAATATTTTTAATTAAAGCCTCAACAAAGAGGACGCGCACGCACCACCGGAGGGTCACAGAGAATGAGATCTACGCGTGTTCTCGCTTCATATCTTCCCAAATACGAGATTTCATGCGCGGCTGAATACGCATTCTATAGCGAATACTCTCTGGCCTGCCCTCCCCGCCGGCAAAAGCGACCAATCCGTCGCAAACGGATTATTAATCAACGGATATTGACCGAAGGATGAAACACGTACGAAAAAGCGGGGTGAAAAATACCGGCGGGGCGTTCTTGTTGAAAAATTCCCTCGCGCTCACCTCCGACTTCTAACGATTTATTATTTGCAGCGAATCGCGTGGAAATTCGAGTCACAAATAATTCTACACTTAATACATGAACAATTCGGTCACTATACACGGTTTCCGCGTTTCGATTTTCTGGGAGCTGTGACGAATTCTCTGATATAATAGTTCGCGAGAGAGATAGCGTCCACTTGTCAGATTACTTGTCTGAGTGCTTCGTGTAGATTTCCTATTATAATATCCGGAAATAATGTTGCTCCCATTTACTAATTTCTTCGATTACACGCGACAAATAAGAAGCACTTTGATCGCCACTTCCATGCAAGCTTCGTAACCGGTCGAAGCCTCTTCGAGCTTAGGAGCGCCATTATCGGACGTTAATGGAATGTAGTTCCATATTAACGACCGCGATTTCGGGTCTTCCGTATAGGATCCGAAACAGCCATTCGGTGGTGGAAACGGGAAGGATCAAAAGGGCTCTGCGGTCGAGGAACAGAGACAGGGAGAGATCTGCGAATGATACTGTAGCGCGGGTAGGATTATAACGTGGCCTGTAGGTCATAATGAGGTGCGTGGTAGTCTCATGGCTGGCCACGGGAGATAGCGGCCCGCTGTCCACTTAATTGGCCCCGACCTTCACCCCTTCTCGCGTTTCCACCCCCTACTTGAGCCCCGCGATAAATCCTGCCCGCCTCGTGACGTTTACTGAATTCTAAATTCTCGATCGTCCATCGCCTCCACTCATAGACTCCATTGGTCAGTCAGCGACAAGCTACTGCTCAGGCTTTGTATAATCTGAAATTGAACGGTCGCTTTATCCACGATGGCAGCGCTGTTGAAACGAATAAAAATATACCTAAAAAAATATTTAGCACTGGCTTGTACATATGGATTCTTTGTTTGAAACTGAAGGGACCGTAGGAAAAGTGCGAGCAAGAGAAGGTTGATGGAACGTATGAATCCACCTCGCTCGGAATCGAAACATCATCGCACCTTCACGAGGCGGAAAGAGTTTTTTCATTTTCCCAGTAAGAATGTCGGGAGTTTTTTTCGGGGCTGACTTTATGTCCCGAATGGACATTGGAAGAAGCAAGTTGATAAGAGGAGACACATGGAAAGAACGGACGGGGGCATGAGTTCGTGCTGCTGTCTACTGCAACATCGGAATGCATGCATCTCCCCGCTTTCTTTGCGGCGCTCGCCTCAGGAAAGAGGAGAAAACGCGAACAAAGCAACGAGCAAAAGGCCGAAACTGCGAGGTAAAAATAAAAATGTCTGGACGAAACCGCATTCCGGATTGTCGGGTCGCCGGACAAAGCGGCTCGCGGCTCGCTGGTCGTCGCTGGCTTGGCTCACGACTCGAATCCTCATCCTCCGTCGTTGCTCGTCCAGTTTCTATTCTCGCCCCCTCTTCTTCGCATCGTCTTTCTTCTTCCTTCGATTTCCTCCCCCTCAAGCCTTTAGTTCCAATGTCTCCCCTGCTCAGAGTATTGTTGGCCATCGTTAGCGACCTCTGCTTACTTTGTCATCGTGTCTCGATCAAATATTTATTGGCAAATATTAATGATATTGGGAACCTATTAAAGATTGAGGTATAAGCTATACCTAGAGGGAGGTTACTTTAAAGTTAGCTTGGAATGCGACAATTTTAGAAACTTAATTTATGATATGCTGGAGTGTGTACTGCGGGAGGAGAGGATTTACTTTTCTCGTTTATGCTGAAAGTAGAGTTTCTAATATTCCACAGTTGTTGCGTTTCATGCTAGCGTTCATCGAGTCCCGTTTCAACGATTCAACACTTCGTTTATTAGCATTTCACTTGCATTAACGCAGCGAAGGGTCGTTATATTCGCCCCGAGCCGTGGAACGTAAAAGTTTTATGGTTCGCCGGCGACGGGTTTCTATTTCCCGTAAAGGGGCTAAATGCACGGACAGCCGGGGTTATTCTCTCGCTCATCAAATTTTCTCGCCCCGTTCATTTACCCTCCACCTGATCTACTCCGTTATTCCAGTCTCGGTATGCCACGAGTGCGAAACTCCTTGGCTACCCTCTTATTCCCGATTTCTTTTGCATAATGCACCCGCGTCTGTATTAGCTCCGGGGATGTCAATCCTCGCAGGTATCGAGCGTGGAACATCCTCGATCGATACGGCCGAGCACCAATCAGCTCGTTTCCGCGCGAATCGGAGAATTATTCGAGCGACGAGCGGAACATTCTTCGCGGGGGTAACGGCTGAAGCTTCGCGAAACTTTCGACCGCGAGGAACGAACGAATCCGTCGGCGTCGGTCGGCGGGAATCAACCGAGTAAGAAAAGCGGATGGAAAGAGGGGAAAAAAGACGGCGAGTGGTTAGACGAGAGGAGGGAACGAGGGGTGGCGTACGGGGCTCGAAGATTTCCGCTTCGTCGCCTCGTGGAATCAGCGGCCGAGTCTGGATGTTTATTCGCCGATAGCTCGTGGAATTTCAACGGGAGAGACGGCGAAAAACTCTGCAGCGCGGGAGGCTTATCGTCGTCGTTTTCTCTCCCCTGCCGGCCACGCCTCAAGAGGGGGCAAAATCTTCTTTGGAATTAAATCTGCTCCTCGCTGCGGACTGGTACAATGTTTCCACATGGATCTCGAAATCCCGAAGAATATTAGGTGCTCGCCGGCTCTTGTTTCAAAACTGTGCAAAAATGCTAAAACGTCCCGGCAGCCGTAAAAACGTCGTAGCACCCCCGGCGCTCAGGTTCTTTCCGCTCCTAAAACGTAATTTGTAGCGATGGCTGCAAGTTGCATAAAGCAAGGCGATATTTACGACGTCGTCGGCTCCGAGCCGTGAACGACAAGCGGTTCAGAAACTAAGGGGGGCGGGGGCGGGGGCGGGGGGAGACGCTTTGCATCCCCCGCGCGATCGCGAGGGCTGGGGTTGTACCCTCCAGTGAGCACGGTTCGGGTCCCGTCTGGCCACGACAGAGTAACAGCTCCAATTAATCCTTCGAACTCGAGTTACGAGCCAACGAAATGAGTCGTTATATAATGTTGGACGTAGCCGAACCCCTCGCGGCGTGTTTGCGCTCGCCGGAGCACGCATTAGCCCCTCCGGTCCGCATTGTTCGCGCTTCTGCGATACCGTCGATCGTAAAACCACCGCGAGGATATCTTCTCCCGGGGTGATTTAATGGAATTTGCCGAAAACGATTGCTCGCTGGACGTAAGGAGGTCCCGCGTAAGGGCGCGCCTGGTAAACGGTCCCCTCGTAAAATTTACTACAACGACCGGCATAAAGTGTATCGCGCTCGCAATTATTTGTCAAATAATTTATTTCTCGACAAAACCGGGGGAGGAAGGGGGGAGGGAAGACCGTGGCGCGGCCGGGGCGCCCAACGTTTATACTGCCAGCAAGTAATGCACGGTCGATGTAACGGTGATTTAGTGGTAAACGAGCGGGCACAAAGAGAAGAAGTCGCCGTCAGAAGACAGAGGGACGGAGGAGAGGGTGGACGCGGATGGAGGTTTGGCCGCGGCTCAAAGCGCGTATCACGTCCACTCGGGGAAGCAGCCTTTCTCTTGTAAACCGTCCCTAGCCACCCTGGCAAAGGTGCAACGAGCGTGTAATGCACCTCCCGCGGTTTCCACGGGATCAAGTATCCAGATGATTCGGTTTACTTCGCACGGTGTCTCTCTCGCGCGGCGCGTCCTCGTCCTCGCCGGTCAGCGGCGAGGAGATTAGGCAACGACAGGCGCCGCAAAGTTATTTCCAGCACTTTCACGAGTTTCTGCATCGGTTTGGACCATCGCGCGTCCCCCCGCCACTATCGAGGACCTTATTAATTCAATGTTCCATCCCTGACGCGCCACGTAATTCTGGGTCCTTCGGGACACTCTGGCTGGCTCGAGTGTAATCTAGCTACTTGTAGTAAGCGAGACAAATGGGGATACGGGGTGCGGTTGACGGCGATACCAGCGGATGGTGGGATTTTTCGGGAAAAATAAGTGGAGGAAAGGATTCTTATTATATACAATTGCGAAAGAACAGCACCACTAGTTCTTCATTTTATTCGACGTACTCTAACCGTGGACCTATGAAACAGAAGGGTAACCGTGAATACGAAACAAAGCTAGAGCAGTTTGCCTCTCAAGCTCGGCCAATTCGGAACAACGGAAGCGTGCACATCTGTATCGTATCCGGAACACGGCGGACGGAGGGAAAATCGGCCCTGGGAACGCAGCCGCGATCCAAAAACCTTGTACAGAGTCAGGATTTGGCTCGGTAGGGGTCTCTCTATTACATACTTTGAATTCAAACGTCTCGCAATGCATTCATGGCTCCCGTATGCAAAACACCCAACGTTCGAGTTCGACCGGCTAGGTCGGGTGGCAAGGCGACGGAGGCAGGAAGTTTAAAGTAGGTACAGAGAGAGCGGGTACTAGGGACGAGGTTTCACGGGGGGAGGTCGGCGTGCAGGAGGGGGGTGCATTTAGCGCTTAATTCAGGCCACGATGGTTGGTTTCCCGATGTGATTCAGTGGAACTGCGCCGCCCCTAGCCGACGCCTAATGAAGACACATGCTTGGAGCGGTGCAAGCCAAATGATACCTGGGCCCGTGCACACGTTCCGCATGTCGTTGCGTTCGGTTCCGTTCCATTGTACACGCTAATGGCGTTCCGCGGGCTGCGTTACCTCGACTCCCCTTGAAAATTCAAGGGATTTCGATGAGCGTGTGTGACGAGCTCCTTCTGGGGTAAGAAACGAGGGAAAAAATCGATGGCTCGAGGGGCTCGTTTCCGGGGTTGAACGTCATCTTGGGGTGGAAGATTACTGATCCAAGATTCATCTTCCCTAGTAGCATTTTTGTTGGCCAACGGTAGCCAACAGTTGGGAATCAGTTGGGAGGTGGTTAGTAGTTTCGCCTACAAACCTTCTTTACAGGGCCCAACCGTTGAATGTTGCATTTGCATCCCGACAATTTGCCTACGGTTGGGAATCAATTGGGAGGTGGTTAGTAGTTTCGCCTACAAAACCCGTCTATTGGGCCAACTGTTTAATATTGCACTCATCTTCCGGTAATTTGTCTACGAATAACCAATTCTGGGCCAACTAATAATGCCCTACGGAAATACATTTAGTTAAAGATAATAAAAACAAATATATAGGTTCGGATGAAAATAAAATCATATCCCAAAGTAATTGAAAGAATTTTGAACCCACATTGGCTACACTTTTTATGAAGACTGTCTGGGGGAAGAGAGGGTTGAGTGGAACGGTTGACGTCGACAGTCACAGGACGCAAGCCGCCTCGCGAGCGAAATGGTCCCGTCCGTCATTTTGTACATTGTTTAAGGCTACGGTTATACTGGATCTTAGAGCATATCCGAAGAGAACTAGTTTAAAATGAGTCCACCTAGCTTTTTAATTTTGCCAGTTGAAATTCTAACATTTTCCCATTATCTATAAATAATAAGTATAATTCAAAATCCAACCGTTTGCCTACCGTTGGATTACTATTACATATAGTACGGTGGGCCCTATAAATGGTTGGGCAACAGTAGGAAAGCCTACCTTGGCCATCTGTTGTTGGCCCAACCTGAAAAAAAAGTGCCAAATCTAACTGTTGGCCAACTAATATTGTGTGCGTGGCCCAACTGTATGCCAACCAAAAATGCTACTAGGGTTCTAGCCTGAATTATGTAGCTATCAGTCGATTAGTAGATTAATTATTTATGGTAACTGCAACAGGAAGGTAATAATAAATCGACTATTTCATAACTCCTGTTCTGGGCGAACGTCTCCGCAGGAGTTTTCGCTGTCACGTAGTAATCCCCTCCAAGGGGTTCGAACGACAAACAGTCAGACACACGATCGGAGGGTGGCTTAATTTACAGCCCAGAGATCCCAGGTCCTACAGGGGATTGCCACCAAGGAATTTCGCACTCTCAGAACATACGAATCGAGGGGGTATTAGATAAACGTTTCAGCTGAACCGCGTCGAGATTGCGAGGGGTTCATTTCCTTCGGTCACGCTCGGTGTTTACGTCCCCGAGCATGAAACGGTAAAGCCAGTCAACGAAACGGTAGACAGAGGGGCAAGTGAATTTAAATATTTAGTACCTATACAGAGAAACATCATTTAGTACCTATACAGAGAAAAAGTTGGACGAAACTTTCCGGCGATGAAACTTTGAGAAAATATTACACTTTAGCGTAATCCCTTCATCAAGAAGTTCGTCCCTGGGAACGAAGAAACTCGAAAAAAGGGAAGAGTAATTTATCTGCATCGTTCCAGCGAGAACTGCATTTGTTCCGCAATTTTTTATCGTAACCCGCGCAGAGGGTCTCGCGAAAGTCCCGTCAACGTAACCGACGGCTCCTCGGACTGTCTGCTGGTCGCTTCAGCCGGCTGGAGTCCGCGCGAAGGGACGAAGAGTGTCGGCGCGAGCGACAAGGTGGACACAAGGGGATTGCCGAGACGGACTAGGCGAAGTCGCGACCCCGCAAAGAGTTAATCCAATGCAAAGACCAGTTTCAATTTGGTGCAAGTGGCACCCGTGGGACGTGCCCTCGTAACGGGCTCTGCCATCCTCGGTGTCCCCTTCGCGACGCAAACGGAGCAGAGATTCTTGGACAATATATCGGCGGGGGGCCGTTCGAACGATAGCACCCGCGAGACTTTACGTTTCTCGGAAATCACAATATTCAACGGTTGCTCGAATCCGCCACAGCTGGGAGCCGCGTCCGGTAATATCTCACGATACGGAAGCATGATAATGTATCATGAGGAGCGTCCTTGATGCACGCCCTTCCACGCCGCGTGGCCTCGTACGTCTTGCCGAATTCCTCGTAGTTCTTTGTCACGGGCTTTATAGAAATTTATCGTCGCTGCTAGTTTTCCCTGGGTTAATCGATCCTTCGGAAATGGGCTGTTAATTGCACTGTAAATCTCAGGGTGGGAAGATCGACGATGGTCTATTGTGGGCGATGTAGAAAAGAGGTCAGAGAATTTAGGGATACATAGTATTTAGGAGAGATTCCTTCTTAACCATTCCATTAGGAGCTTACTAAACGGTCTCGATTTCTTCTCGCGAGGAGCCGGCTCGTTCTTCGATCTACGGCGATTTTCACAGCGTGTACACCAGCAGTAAAATCAGGTACACAGCTCGCGCTGTTCCGAGCTTATCCTATTTATCTCGATGCGCTATGAACATAATCGAGCTCGCCACGGCGTGTTCGAGGAAAATGATGAAGAAGGAGCCCGCGTTCCGTTCTGCCACGGCGAAAGGAGAGGGACGTATCAAAAACTTGTCGAACATCGTCAGACCACGCTAAGTAAGCATCGATCGTATCCCATAACGCGCCTCCCCACTGTGCGTTATTCCATTTCGCTGTGCCGCCTTTCGCGTAGCGGCGCACCCTCACCTCTCATCCATCAAGCCACGTCTCTGTGCATCTACTTCTAACTTCATACATCACAATTACTATCGGCCTCCCCTTTCAGCTGGCCATTGGCATCGAGTCGCCGCGCGTTCCTAGGAATCGATGGGCTGAAATTACTGCCTCGTTGGGAACGTTTGTCCCCGCAGAAATGCAGACACCCAGGCATCGCCGAGCCTGAGAATCGGCTGACACTCGTCCGTGTTCGGGTGTACCCGACACGAATGCCAGCCGCATGACGAGCCCGCGGTTATTTATTGCCAGGAATAATTGAGATAATCGAACGGGCAGCAGTATTGATAAGTAACATTAATCGCCGTTGAGACTTTTATTTCCCACTGACCTGGACTCGCATATACGACACACGGATTGCCCGGGTAGCCCCCGCCTGCTCGAATAAATCAGCCCCGTCCGAAATCTCTCTCGTGGAGAGAGCCATCTTGAAATACAGCTCCCTTGGGCGGCGCGGGCGTTCGGAGCTGAACTCTGTACATGCATATTTTTATTCGACCGTGGCTGGATGCGAGGCGGTTGCAAAAAGGCTCCGCGAAAAAAGAATGCGACCCGCGACGGCGTGGACGAAAGGAGGCGAGTGAAAAAGAGACAAAGCTGTTCGTGTGGCGCGTTTTCTTTCGGTAGCGTCTCGCGGCGGCGGGAGGATCCGAGCGAAATTAACTTAACCCGGCCACAAAGAGCACGAGGACACAATTTAATCGAGTCGGGACACGGTGCACGAGCAGGCTACACGTTGGACGAGTCGTCAAGGGCTCGCGTTGCTTGGCATTACGGGAGCGTGCAATTTTATTCGGTGGAAAAGGCTCGGGCCCCCGTTTCGCGGGTGGCTTACAACGATAACGACGTAATCAATCTTATTCCCGGGGAGATATATTCCGGCTGATACATTAAGCGCTCAAACTTTAAGTAGCAGAAGAAAAATTCACGTCGCGCATTCAGATTCTTCCCCGTCCCGATCGTTAAGGCGGCCCGATTCAAACCGGTTTAATGGGATTTCTGGCGATCGTTGAAAAGAACATTTTAATACGACCTCCCAGCTTCGTTTCGCTTATTTTCTCTGCCCGTCGAAATTCGCTCGTACGCCAGCCGTCGAGTGGAGAAAAAGGGAAGCGCTGCTTTCTCATGTCGAGAGTTGAAAATCTTGGCGCCAAAGGGGATCGCGGTGAGAGCATACAGATTCCGCGCGGTACTTTGTATCGGGACATTAAAAAACATTACTAGCCACTTTCCCGGAATCGAAAGGCGTGCATGGGCGCGCTTAACGAGACGGTGAAACGACGTTTCGCATTCAGAAGCTTCCGGTGATCGAGGAGGACCAGAACGCCAAGAGGATTCCAGGAGAAGGGAAACGACGGAAGTGCGAGTCGAAAGTCGGGGATGGATGCATTTAGGAGCGTTATCGTGACGGTTATGCCTCCCGGGGGAATTCCTTCCAACTTCTCGGGAGGGAAATATGTAGGAAGTACCTATATCGGAAGGGTGCATATTATCGTGTTTAAAAGTTGATATATCGTGCATCGCGTGTCGAACGGACGCGCCGCGACCTCTGGCATCCCCTGGCGATTACGAGCGTGTAATTTCCAATCAGTTATAAATATCGAAAGCGTATGGGCCTTCCGGAGATATGGAAACTTAGTGGTGGAAAGAAAATACGGGAATAATTGATACTTCAACTAGGTAGGCAGAGAACTATTCTGTTCCTGTACAGTTCCAAAGTTCATTGATCCCTGCTGGATGGGGATTATGGTGAACACATTACATATCTCTATACCCACGTTTGAACGGGCCGAAGGAACCTTTAATTGCACCTTATCCAATCCTCGACTCCCTATCGAAACCCTATTATTACGTAATACCGGCGCATTACATAGGCTTTGGATCCGTTACGAGCTAATGTGTGGAAGGACCGTCCAGATATCCCCCTCCATCCCTCAGATTGAGGAGCTAGGAATGTCGATAATTGCGGTATGAACTGCCGATTAACGGCACTCACCGGGGATGCCGCGTATCACGAATCTCACTTTGAAGTCCATTTGATCCGCCCTGTCTGTCAGACTTTCGGCCCGGACCTCTGTCGACCGATTCCCGCGGTCAACACCTAGGGATCTAGACACTCACTCGATCTCCCGATGAAAATTCGTCTAGCTCGAAAGAAAAGACCCTGTCATCCCGCCAGCCGAGTTAAAGAGCCTCAATCGCTTTCGAACAGATCTGTCCATCAGCGTCATCAGCGCTTCTCCATTACTCGGCGACACTCGTGAATTCTCTATTTAGGCCCGTTGTGAAGCAACCCCAAGATTCTTCGCGATCTGCGGGGTATACTTCGCCCTTGCTTCCTTCTGCTTCCGCTCCGTTGTCTCGTGGAATTTCTTTCTCTCCTTCGCCTCGATTCTGGCCTCGGTACTCCCATCCTTTGGGATTCCCAGTCATTTATTGGCCGGTGAACTTCTCCCTCTTACTCCGCGATCTCGTCCTTCCCGTTCTCTTTCTTCGTTTACATATTAGTTCTCGAAACGCTCCACTGCTAAGCGTTCCTCCATTTCGCCCCTCTTTAACGACCCATGCCTCTTTAGCTGGTTCTTTCGTTTAAATTCTATTCGCCTGCTCTTCTCCGCTTCTTTTCAACCTCCACCTCCATCCCCGTCGAGCACCTCTCTCGTCCTTCCCTTTTTCACGCTCTCCTGCCGCCATCCCCTCGCCCTGCCTCTGCTATTCTTCTTTGTCCGCCTCTCCCACGTTTCGTACCTATTCGAACGGCCTCTACTTACTTAGTTACTTACCTGTTCGTTTCCTATCGGGACCCGGCTCGCCGGTACGTGCCGCCTTGTCGGTGACTGGCTTTCACGAGTGGCGGCTTGTCTCCTCCAAAGGAGCGCAAAACCAACCGACCACGGTCGTCGGTTACGCGACTAGTTGGTCCGGCTAATTGGAATTGCATTAATTCCTTTCTTCGGGAGTTGCTTGCACGTAACCCTAATAAGATCGCCGCCTCTCAGTATGCGCGACAGGTAGCCTCCGTGAAAATCCTTGTTCCTTCCGCGTCCCCGGCATTCCTCGCGTTTTTCCACCTCAGGAGATGGAATTCTCGAGCAGCCCTGCCACCCCCCCCCCCCCCCACCTCCCGACGTCACGCGAAATCGAACGGCGACCATCGGCGGAATGGGATCATTGAATCTCGAGAATTATATGGAAATTTTTGACGGGGCGTGAAGAGGGGTCGCAGGCACCCACAGGTCCTGCTAAAACATTGCCGAGCATTATAAGGATTACTATTTTCCTTCCATCCCTAGTACCCTGCAATTCACCTCTTAACGATCGAACAATTATTCTTGCATAGTTGAATATGTAACAGCAGGAAATCAGGGAATTCATTCATCACACCGTTTCCAGTATTTTCAACGAAATCCCGGGCGATTCACAGTGCTATGTATACACCGTGTCCCGTTTCAAAGGGACTGTATTCTCTGGCGTTTTATCCCGCAGAAACGTATTACGATTCCGAATGCCTTCGAAGAGGCTTTTGTCATCCCTTCAGGAACTTGCTCTTTCATTAAGATTTCTCCGAGCGTGTTTGCGATTCCCTTTCTTCCGGCGAATTCTCTGCTTCTCCCTTGAATGCGTGCCATTTAACCGGCGCCCAAAGAGCGCGTACAATGTACACGCCAGTCGTTCCTCCTCTATTTTTCCGCGTAACTTCGCCCCATTTCTCTTCTGACCCGCTTCGCGGACGATTCACTGAATCGTTCGAAATTTGTGCATAACGATTTCGTCGTATATTCAAAGGGCGCGATAGTGACGCCAGCCTTTTCAGGCGCGTACGCGAAGGAATCTTTCCATTACTCGCCATGACCTCGTTACGAAACCCGTTTGCATGGAATGACGTAGGGGAACGAATGTCACTCTTTCTGGATAACAGCCGTTGGATTGCGATCGTCTGGAGAGGTTCGGATCCGCAGAATTTCAGTCGAATGCCTCGCGTCGCCACCGAAAAAGCTTTTCAAACGGGCGAACAATGTCGCAAAGCGACGGATTTTTCTGGCTACGTTACGTCAAATCGTGCCGGTAATGCGGATGGTATTTTCGCTCTGCGAAATCGTGGGGTGTACTCTGATTATTTAAATACCGCGACGCGTTGTCTCTATGACTGCGCGATGCCGCGAGTTCCCGAGGAATATTTGGAAAGTAAATTCGCCAGCCGAATAAAGTATATAACGATATTCGATTTTCCAAGGTTCGGCGGATGGTAAAAAATTCCATATGGAGAGGAATTAAGGCAAATCGGGATAATACCCCTCGCAACACATTTGAATAACGTGACTTTACATAAGAAGGGCTAGCTCTCCAGCATCCCGTATATCCAGATTGTATGCGTGGCTGCGTTTCACCGATATCGGGTCCCGACTTACCCAATTCAAACGGATTTTGAGGGATATCCGCGGTGTCTCGCTTTTCCATTTCCCTCCCTGCTTTTCCTAAATGGAAAAACATTACGACCGAACCACCCGGTCCGAAACAGGAAGCCGCGGTTACGAGAGTTCCGTCGAACTTTTCGAATCGACGAATGAACCCGCGAATTCTTCCTTTCGCGAGAACTCGTGCAGATCCTCGGGCCACTGATCTACCTGAGTTATCGATTATCTTTCATTCATACGTTTCTTTGCACCTCGCCCGACTGGATCGTTACATACCTGACTGCAGTTATTAATAACCCCTGGAAAGTTTTCAATTGCACGTCAAATAAAGATCTACCATCCACTGCCAGAAGGAAAAGTAGGAATAAATAGAATGAAATTGAAGCTCCGGTAAATGATTCACCCGTCATACAGCACACTCTACCGCGGTCTATAAGAAAATTGCACAATGCCAGACTGCTGGACGGTGACGTACGGTAATAGATACAGAAGGAATTTTTCATAGCTTTGCCCCGTATAAACGCGGTAATAGGCACGTGCGAGGGTCCGCGTAACAGTAACAAATCGTCTACCCTGCCTTACGAATCAAAATCAATCCCTTTATTCCGATAAGACGGCAACGTACGATTGCAGTTATTCGTTCCGCGATCGGTGCACGCTCGCAGGATACCGAGGCGTTACCGGGTCCGCTCTCATTGAGATTTAATCACTTAGTCAAACACAATAAATCCGACGGCGAGTTAATAAATTCCCCCGGCCCCCTCTCGGTCGAAAATCTCGCGCCTGTAACCAATTATGGCGGCGTTTAATTATTTATCGCGGCGAGAGCCCGAGGATTCCCCGTAGGCTTTGCAAATATCGGCCGCGGCGCCAGATGCCGGGAACGCGAGACAGCCGGTCGGTATTTAATGGCCAGCCCCATATTTAATTGCTCGGATATATTTGTACAAATTATTGCCACGGAATTAAAATTCCCACGTCATTAATACATTACCATAACCCGGGCTCGTGTGTTTCATTTATTTGCATTCCCCGTTCAATTTCATTACCAGCGATTACATCGAACAAATGGACACCGACCGCCGCCCCTTCTCCCTCGATGACGTTGTTGCGCCGACTTTTTACTCTCTCTCGCGTGTCAGTACTCGTGCAATTGGATGAGTACGTATCACACGTGCCGTGCAGGGTGATTCTAGGAAGATTCTGGGTCAGAGCATAGCTCTTTTACTACACGAAGGAAGAGGAAATTGGTGGAGAGCTTCCATTTCACATCTGACGTATCTTGTTCGCGCAGAATCATCAACTTTTTGCTTGTACCACCAGTTAGAAACCCTGTGTAGCTAGTCAGCGATGTGAGCGACAGCCACTCTAATGGACCATCATATTTCTTCTTTTCTCTCGTCAGCGAGGGCTATTGTTGAATTCGCGTCATCCTTCGTGACGACTCCTACGCAGACTAATACGACGCTAGAGTATCCTTCCTGTTCCCGTGGATGCTTGTACGCCCTGTCTGGATATTCGTTATATTAACCAAGCCTGAGTGGCGACAACCTTACCAAGTCGATATCCATGTGAACTCTGCCCCCGCGCTGGACAAGAGAAAGGAATGGATCGAGAGCGAGAGTGCCCTATTTTGCGACGAGAAACCCCAGCGGTCACTAAACTGAAGAAATTTGGGGGATGTTATTATTATTATTATTATTATTATTATTATTCTTGTTAACGGGTAAAACCCTTTGGAAGCTGAAGATTCATAGCAAGAAGCAAAATATACATGTAAGCATTACAAATAATTAAAATTAAAGTTGAGTAACAAAGTTAATAACTAATCGCTGTGAGTACTTAATAATAACGTATCACGTAAAGTGACCTATACTAAACAGAACGCTCATACAAAAGTAATCGGAGGCCACTGAGGGAAACACAAAACAAATCAATGTTTGGGAAACATTGGTTAGCGCAACTCATGGCTCTACTTAAGGGATCAGACGTGTAATTCCGGTAAGCTGGTTCACTACTCACAAAAAGTGGCCTTGGTCGATGTTGGGAATTCAAGGTTCACTCTTGTCCAGTTCGCGCCGATGTAAATGTCTGGTGGTACAATTTAACACTAATCATGATCATTAGGTGACATAGAACATTAGGCAATTGTCTTTAATCAAAGAAACTCTTTTTTATCGATATTTCTTCGCGTCTTACAGCTTCTTCGTCATCGATTTCCACCCCTCTGAATGCACTTGCGCCCGCAACAACGCGATTCCGATTTAACCCAGCCGAAAGGGGTCATTCACCCCCGCGAAAGAAAGTCGTCCGTTTCCCCTAAAATCCGTCTGAAATTACACACCATTGAATCACGGAAGTCCCTCGGCTCGTGACGCTCCAATCTCTTGCTGGCGCTCTCGCTTAATCTCTTTATCTCTCTCCCTCCTCCCCGTGCTTTTTCCGGCCGTGATCCAGCAACGACGTTACCGTGTAGCGACGTGGCTGCGTTTAGAAAAGGGAGGAAGATCGGCGTTGCCGTGTCGCGACTCGAGAGATGCGTGAATATAATGATAGAGCGAGGGAGAGGGCCGGTGCATGCGGGTGGCGCTGGAGGGCCGAGCAGGAAGGACGAGGGTGGAGAATGGTAGACACGAGGGGAAAAGAGTCGAGGAGGCGGAGAGGCGTACGCGAGCGAGGGTAATGTACTGTTCTCACCTCCGACAGGCCCTACGGCCTTCCTCGGCTATCCTTCGGTGGTGTACGAGAGACTACACATTGTACACACCGCTACGTGGCGTGCACAACCCCGATGCAGATACGTGTACACGTAACTGCCGACGGACGTGGATGCACGCACGCGTGCACCGCATAGAATCGCGGTACGTGCGGCTGAAACGCTCCCCTGCTATCCGTTCATCTGCGTTCGGATCATATTTAGGCGATAGAGCAAGGGAGCAGCCACTTGCCACTCTACTTCCTCGCGGTTTACCTTTTCCTGTTCGCGCTTTTATAGATATCGATAGGCGGATCGCACTCCCACCAGGAATTTCGAATGTGAACGATGGATGCTTGCACGGATAGCGCACGGTCGCTCAGTTCAGTATCTAGCGAGACTCGGATTTAATATATAGGAAGCACTTGGTATTTTACTTGGGGAAAGTTGTGTTCAGTTAAGACTCACTGAACGAATTGTTTAGGGTAAATCCGGGAGACGCGGTCGGGCCGGAGAGCTGGTCGTGTCGCTATATTTCAGAGTCTATACGTAAAAATGCATTAAACTGCAGACCAATTACTTCTCTAGAAGCCAAATAGTTGAATGAATAGCGTTATTTCGCTTCCTTCTGTGTTTTTCTGGATTTATAGGCTATAAAAGGTAAATTGATGTTACATTTAACCTCTTTTGTCAAACAGCGGTTGTACAGAATCGTATTTAAAATATACTTCTAAGTTTATTTTCCTTTAATGTTTGGAATAATAAGATAGTAGAGATGTTGAGGGACAATGCAGCCAAAGTATTTGGCCATATTAACTCTTCCTCTCAAAGCTAACGAGAAGACCATGTCTCGCTGCAGAAAGGTGAGATGGTCGAGTTATGATTTTTTTATTATTTTTGTTTATTTTTTATTTGTTATTATTATTTTATTATTATTTTTGTTTATTTAGTTTATTTATTCACTTTTGTATTCATTTGCCTTGCTAATCGCCAGTAGGTAATTCACTTTTTCTTTGATGTGTTCTTTACGTAAACAAATTAAATATCAATGAATCCGTAGTTGTATTCACTCATAAATAATTTTGCTTTACCCTTTGTTAATTTTCCATGAATAATTATGTGAGTGGTCTCTGCCAACGACGAAAACTATTTCTCCCGGCACCTCGGGTGAGGTGGTCAGATGTCATGACTTCAGTTTTCAACCCGATTTACAGTAAATATTGTCTTAAAGCAAATATCGACCAGTTTTTCCGAATCGGCATAAAATTCTGAACATATTAGGTTTGTTCTGATAAAATAAGTAATATCTATATTAGCTTTAATAGCCATTTTATATTAGGTCGACCGCGTCTCCCGGATTTACCCAACTAAGAGAGGGATGTTGCGTGTGCGCGTACAGAAATTGGGAAATACTCTACTTCCGTCGTTGCTGGTTCTATTCCTCGTAACGCTATTGTAACAGAGACATTCGAGGCAAAAGTCATTGCGGTGCGCGCAGTAACCCTCGAATCGTAAAAGCAGTTCCGGACGAGCTAGACGAGGTACTCCGGCGCTAGTTAACTATTTGAAAATGTCGAGATATCGGGCGAATTCTAGATTCCTCGCGAAGATATGGGGTTATATGCGGAGAGCACACACTTGACTTTATCTCCACCGAAGTAGAACAAGTTGCTGTAATGACGACGCACATGAAATGAGAATGAAGAAACGAATATACGACTTCAATTAAAATTGAGAGGAAAACGAGAACTCACTGAATTAGTCATCTTCCCAATTAACCACAGATAGTCAGCTCCCTTGGAAAATAGCGAGGACAAGAAAAATCTGGAGTTTACATGTTTGTTGGTGTGTGTACCAATGTTCTCCACAAACTATTCTATCAGACGAATCGCATGAAGTCTCATACGTATATTCACGATCGCGTCCGTGAATTATGGTAACCAGAAACGTACGTTCGCGAGAGGGGCACGCTAGAGGGAGAGAGGGAGAGAGAGAGGAGTGATGGCAGTTGAGTCAGAGCGGCAAACGAGGGGGATGAAGAAGAGAGAGACTACGACAAGGGCTGCTGACAGACAGTGACGGGTACCACTTTATCCGCGACACGATTCTGCGCTTACCACAGCCCACCCGTTCACCATCGCCGTCACCGATGCCACCCACGACCGATCTGATCTGATCTGAACCCACTCGATCCGATCCTTTAGCCGCGCTCCGTATATCTGTTGCCTTCTTCTTCTCGATCCCTGCCATTCTGTCCCTCTCCTTTTCCCTCGCCCCGAGTTGCCAACCTCTACGATCCTCTGTTTACCCTGCTTTCGTGTTGCTTATTTTTCTCGCCGGGACAGACACGTTCCCGTAGCTGTAAAAAGAGCAGCGACTACGATTCGGGAATAGAACAGCGATCTGGCCTCGTTGCTGGCCGATCGTGCTTAAAAGATGCACGCTTCTTATGGAAGTTCCCTGTAAATTCGGCGATAATGGGAATCAATGGTACGCGAATGCTCGAGGAAATGTTACATTAGAGCTAGCGTGGGGTATGTCTAGATTGTTCTCGGGTATAGATCCAGGGAAGAGAAATAGTGGAGATCACTCTGTACATTCCTACGTTCAAGCCACGATGGTTGCGGGAATAAATCAGACCGAGCACTTTGTCGTGCTATCGATAAATAACGGCGCATTAATAGCACCGCGATTAATAACAAATAGAATAGATAGCGCACGGGCAACGCGGGGTGCGCGATAATGCATACCGAAGCCATTCGTATCCTGCATTTATTCAGGAACTCCGTTGCATAGGTACGCAGTGCTCGGTGCACGAGGCATCTGGTGAGCCGCGATCTTATCTCTCATAAAATATTATCGAAGCACCATCTGCCAGTTACGCAAAATCCGCCGTGGAAACATTGCGTTTATCCATTCCGCGGTGCTGCAGCCGCGCGGAAGTAACGCATTCGGAGATTAAAGAAAGTAATCGCTTAGGAGAATGCAGCTTGGAGCCGCGTTCCCGCTGATTCCACAGCTCCCCGCCGCCGCCGCCGCCGCGGAAAGCGACGAGCTTCCTCTTCGGGTCCGATGAAAAATTCACGGATTAATATTCGTCGGATGCCGGCTCGCCCGCATTTAAGGAAAGAAACCCTCGCCGGAGACCCGTGGACGGAGGGAACGACGACGAATTTCGCGACAGTCGGGACAATAAAGCTGAGAAATGGGGAGAAAACCGAGGGGACGGTAATCATCGTTTTTCTCAGACGAATCGAGCCTGACGAGCTTTCCTCGGTCCTTGCCGCGTTTTGGCTGGCGGCCACTTTTTCCCGTGTATCCCTCGGTTACGCCTGGTCCTCGATGAACCACCTAACGACCGACCAGCGACGACTAATTTCGGGCTTCTCTAATTAATACAAATACCCTTGGCGACCAGTCGTTCGCTTGTGCACGGACAACGATCGCCCCATTCGTAACCAGCGAATTAACTCGTTGCCCCTTTGAAACGGTGGGTCGTCTGCTCGTTTCAGCTCGGCGCGCTCGCAGCCAAGGTGTGCCCTCCGCCTTGCGAAAAGGATGGCCTCCTCCAGTACCTCCAAATTACCGGCATTTATATCCCGCGGCCGAAGGAGGGCGCCGCTAATGTTGACTTCGAGACAAACGCTTCGGAGAAGTCACGGCTCTTAATTACCGGCGGCCCGCCGCGAAACTTTGCCCCGCTAAAATAGTTATGAATATTTATAGTTGAATTGTGAAAGGGAAACCGCGAAAGGCGGGCTTGTTGGGGCGGCGGGGTTTCATTTTCTTTTGTCCGCAGTTGCCGCGCGTCGCGCGACCAGAATTCATGAATTCACGGGGGTTGTTTCCGAATTATAAGGGCAAATTCGAGTGTCTGCCCGCCGCGTTTTAATTACGGCGATGAGGTTTCTAAGTAGTATGCGTGCGCGTTGACGAGATATTCGCGGTAAGCATGTTAAACGATAGTTTCGCGTTTTACGTGGCAAAAAAGGGGGATAAAAGGGCTGATAGGCAGGCGACAGGTTTCTTTCGGACCGATCGCAGATGGACGGGGAACGCGCCGACAAAGAAGCTAATTAATCCACCGTTTATTCGGCCCTTCGCAAACAACGGGCCGAAAAGGAAACATGGAGAACGCGAACGTTGTTTGCGATTTATAATTCATTCCAGCTCAAAGCGACGGGGCTGGCTGGTGGCAGCGCATCGGCAAGGGGAAGGAGACGCTGGCTGTCGAAAAACCATTCGACGTTCGCGGGTGAACGGCCCTTTTCGCGTTTCACGTTTGAAAGCCAAAGCGTAGATCACGAGCGGGAAAAGCGCTCGCCATCCGTTCGCCTCCCCTGTCCCCGCCCTCCCGCTCGGCTTCTTTCGTGTAAACAATAATCCTGCCGTGTAAACAGTTTGATAACGAGAAGGGTGTGGGCTCGGCTGGCTCAGCCCTTCTCGCGCTTTGCCCGGAGAGAGAAGATCGAGAGGCGAAAGCGGGAAAGGACGCGGCAGTCGGTGTCACGCGTGGTGAGACCACGCACGCGCCGTCTCGCCGAGTTTTATTTAAAAACATTGCTTATGTAAAGCGATGCAAATGCCACGCTCTCGTATTTGGCGTGCAAACAGCCGCCGCGTCTCCGTCGCGGCTAATGACGTTCGTCTGCCGCCCTTTCGGAGCCGCCACTTCGGCATTTGCAATGATCTACAGAGACGCGAACGCGCCAGTCCTCGAACATACGCGGGAAAACCGGTGTAACCGCGCCGCGTCGTTGGGAACACATCCGACCAACAGCTCAGCGTCGAGCTATCGAGTTCCCTGCACTTTCGAGCTCGGTGGGTTGTTGGAATTTGCACTATTTTCAACGGCACAACGTTTCGATTTTCTGCTAGGAAAAACATCGCTGGCATTTACAGGTTTGCTGCGTTAATTACGCGAAATTAGGATTTAAGATATCAGAAATTATAGTGTTTGGGGTGTCTAGTGGTTTTAAGCTCGTATCTGGATTTCAGTGATACAATCTGTACACGGCGTTTCTGCGTTTATTTCCTCCCTGATTTCGCCGCGTTCTGTGAAAGACCCCTCTATACGCGGAGTAACAGGATGTTGAAATCCACCGGCGTGACGATGCTCCCTTGCTCGTTACGCTCACCCTCGTGGCGTTTCACCCCTTGAGAAGGCGTTGAGATTATCGATTCCTGCTGACTTCCGACTAAATGACAATTAATGCGGTTGGCGTTCGTTTCTCCAATGACAAGATTCGAAGGAGTATTAACCTGCTGGTGTAGATTGAAAAATAGTCTCACACAGAATACACAAGTGGGTCAGGCTTTTAATCTGAAAATTCGAGGTTTGGGCTCCACTAATTTGCAAATTCAAGGAGGTGAGGAAACGAAGTAGTTTCCTACATAACAGTTTGCTTCGCGGGAAAGGTCGAGCAAAGATTCCGCCGCAGAAAAAGGCGAGGGCATAGTAGCTTATACAGCATTAAGCTTAATTCCCTAGCTTCCACTTTTACTCCGAAATACTTAATCTGCTTAGCGTCTCTCTTCCTCGGCTGAACGTGAAGAATCACGGCGGTGTTTGAAATTTCTAACTCCTTCGAGCTAATTCCTACCTCCTCTCCCGTAAATTTACAAAACAAAGGCAATGCCTTGCTGGTTGATTGTATAATTACGCGTTTCCCGCGAGCAATTAAGCCCCCTCGCACCCCCAGCTTCAGTTACCCTCTCCTTGGCCTCAGCTGACGAAAACGTCGAGCTTGAAAGCGATCAAGCGTACACTGTGTATCGGGCTTAGGATTATCTCAATCGTCGCCACGACCCCAGCCATCCCCGATGCACGCCGCTGCGCCCAGAATTTCCCGGATAATTTGGCCAGAGCGAACCGCCAGCCTGTGATTTGCGAGCTCCCAATGGATACAGACGACTCGCTACGGATAAGACGTCCGACGCAGACAGTTGCGAAGGGGGAGGAGCGGGAGGGTGCGAGACGGAGAGACAAAACGGTGGGAAGGGGGTAAGGCAAGACTCGACAATTTGCCATCGAGTTTGCGAGCGACTTCCTGGCAGCCTGGAGCTCCGTCTCCTAGGCGAAGCGGAACAGAAACTACCTGGGTTAATCTATGTGAGAACCTAAGCAGCTGCCTTTGGTAGAAGGAAGCCTGTCCTTCCCTTATTTCCTTCGCCTCGACGCGAGGAGAAACAACAGGCTCGCCGGCGATGATGCCGCGTTTCTTACCCCCGGCTCGATTACAGTTTACGCGGAATGTCAGGTGTTTGTATATCGCTTCTGCGAGCAGTTTAGCTTGAAATCGATACCTCCATTTCGCGGATCCCGCGAAGGTAAACGCCAAGCGGCTGCGAAACCGTTTGTTTACCCATCCCCTGTCAGCTGCCGTTGCGCGACGTCGAGGGCGGAAACTGTTTCGCGTTAATTTCATAATCGACCGCTCAATTCTGCCGAGTCGTCGAGTTTACAAATGTTTTCGCTTCCACGGGCCAGAGGAAGGTGGACAAATATTTCTGTCGGATTACCTTATACGTTTAATTTCGGGTCGAAGAAGCTGCGGAAGGTGGGCGATGAAATTCATAATCGTCGCCTCCGGTAGAACTAGTCGTTGATCTGTACTACTGTGATCGATCAAATCACTGACATTATAAGAATCCAGTCCATGTACTTAACTATCATGTATCTCAATGAAAATGTTTCCCCGCGACCCTTGCCATGGCAACTACCACTGATCTCAGTGGAATGTATGAATAATTAACACCACGTACAGCTTGACATTAATGGAGACGAGACGATCACACAGATTCTAACCACCAACTTGTCCTTTCTGTTTCAGGTGAGTGTCATTTCCCAATTGAAATTCAACTTCGAAGCACCAACTGGTGAGTCCGTTCCGATAAAGTTCCGAACGTCTAGCCGCGCGGACGCGGCCTGACAGCTCGTGGACGAAGATGAAAGACTCGGCGGCAGGGCGAGTCGAACGCTCGAAAGAGAGTGGCACGACTCGCGGCAAATTGGACGCAGGAATGACGAATCGTCGCGGTGCTCGTACGCGAAATTCAATTAGGCCGGGTTCACCGGTTAACCCGCGCGGCTAGGCCTCGGACGAGCCCCGCGAGACTACAAGTCGATCGCGGACGCGATCACCCAGCTGGCGATCGATCCTGCCCGATCGCTCGCAGGGCTCATCGCTCTTCGTGGCCAGACTCGTTTTTCTCGCCTTGGTATCCTCCAACCTTGAAATATTGACAATCACGCTTCTACGGCGCGTAAAGGATTAACCGGATGACGCACGATCCCTCCTATCGTCCTAAGGGTTACGAGCTATCGCGCGTATCGACGGAACTTTCGGCCCGCGTCGCGGGAAAAATTACGCTCGCCAGCCTCGACGGTTTTTCAAGCCGCGGTATGGGCGGGCACTAGCCGTTTCGCTCCTATGTTCGAGTAAAATTAAGCGTCGGGATCTCTCGGGAGATTCATGCTAATTCTTTGCTTGCTTTTTGCTGGCTGATCGATCGCTATCACCCTCCTGAGTTGAGTGATAGTATTTCACTGGCTTAAGAGAGGAATACGCGTAAAACACTTGATACTCTTGCGCATAGGTGGGAATAGCTACGTGTGCTTTCGATGAAGCTGCTCGATCTCTTACAGCGAACTTCGTGACGCTTACAAAGACGTCTTCATGGTTCAGAATTCATCTTGATGAACTTACTCCTTCGCTGTTCGTCGCTACAGTTTGCGCCTTACTAAATTCTTCTACATACGTGACAAAGCGTTACGAGATAGGTATACATACTTGGAGGAGTTGGACTGAACTGCTTTCGTGTATGCCCATGTATCAAGTATTCCACTTGAAGCTGCCAATGTAGAAAGTGTACCTTCATGGCTGTTTAATAATAGAATAATGAATGTCGTGTTTACGCAGTCGGCAAAGTGGTCCTGGAGAAGACAAACTTCTCTGTTTACTTCATTGTACAGCTAGAATCGTTTGTTTCATCTGATGAGAAAGCGAATTGCTTGTGGAATGACTCTCGTGCTCAAGTTTCCAGAAACTCAGTTCTTCTCGAGAAACTCGACTCGCATAGGGGCAGGTGTGATTCTTAACGGTGTAAAACTCATGAGTTTCATACGTACCTACAGTTCATACAAATGCACCGCGCATACGGTCATGTTCATTTTTTCGTATATTGCTGTTGGCGAGGTAGTAATCGGTATATTATGATTTCATGAAGTTCCGCGTTGCTAAATTAAAATGAATATGCAGAAGAAAGTAAACGAGAGTTTCGACACCATAATTGGGTCGCTGTTGGACATTTGTAAAACTCAGATACCTGCACTTGGAGACATTCAAAATTAATATACGAATTAGAGGGTTTCCATTATAATAAAATTGGAAGGCGATCTTCGTATTTCCAGAGTTTTTCTCAGTGATCACTGTTATTTCACTTTGCACCCTGTCAAATAAAGAAATCGTTGTTATATGTAGTAGACAACTTCAACGCCTGGAACAAGGATGCATTCGCGTGAAAGCGTGTGCACGTAGTATTATAACTTCTCGCAAGTGGAATCAGACTATAACGACAGACGACTCAGCTGGGAGCTGGAGTCGGCCGTATGGCCAGATGGTCCACGGGGCTCTGAATTAATTATTATAATTCCCACGGCAACGGTCGTGCATTAAAAACTAATATCCCTGATGGGAGCTCAAAATTAATCATCGCCGAGCCGGACGTATCCACTGACCCACTGAGACCTCGAACATGGTCCAGAAATAAGTAACTTCTCGAAAGGCCATCGGTCTCTGCGACGACCTCCGTGGCTTGCGAATTTAAACTCGCGAATTGAAACACGAGAAGTTTGTTAACTTGAAATTACACCCCATGAATTGCTATTTATTTCTAACTTCCATGGTTGAAGCAGCAAATTTTACTCCACGATCTTATCACACCATTTTTATGGGAAATCTTTATCGATCCGCGTTAAATTTCAACGACAACAGAAGAGAAAGCGTGGCGCGTGACGGCGTCGTCAGCCACGGCGAAATTAAAATTCCTTCGGCGGAGAGTCGTAAAAGCGTACGCTAATTTCCGGGACGAACGCGGTGTGTCGCGAGATAACGATCGCGATAACCGATTATGGGGTCTGAATTATGAAGGAAGTTTTAAACTGCCCCGCCTTCATTGGCAAACGCAATTAATTAACGAGAAACCGCCCGCCTATGAATTATTCGCCCCCCTCTGCCCCGTCCCCGCGATTCATACCCAGAAAGCTGGCAGGATCGAGAGGGCTGACGATCCCGTTTATCAAAATCGTGAATTCCGCGTGCCACGAAAGACAAATGCCCCTCCGAAACGCGTGACAGAGAAAATCGTTTCGCCTAATGCGACTCGTCCCTCCTGCTAATGCTCGCGGAAAAACATAACAAATCGCCCGTGTCGAAAGCAACGAACGATTCCGCGAAAGAACGAACGCCAGGACCTGACGTTGACAGTCCGGAACGGCTGGCAGATCGTTATGACGTTGCATTCAATTACCCCAGATTCTAGGGGAAACGCGGCGTTCTATTACGCGGGCGCAAAACCAACTGAATTAGTAACTTTGAACTCGCTTTATTACGTCCTCGTTGCAGCTAATTCATTTTCCGCGATGGGTATCAAAGGAAAAAATTCTAACGAGTTGAATAGGGCGAAGTTTAATATCGTTAGACAACCGCGTCGAGGTTTAAAGTCATGCTTTAAAGAAACATCTGAACTCACGAGATCTTTCAATTAGATTCTAATCAATGTTTTCAAATCTCGTCAGAGAAATAGCTTAATCCGCGACGAAACTTGGGAGTAGAGCTACCTCGGAGACAGGAACCACGGCATTTCAATGGCCGCGTTCAGCGACGAGGCCAGTGTTTCATCCGGTCGTCCACGTTTTCCGTCGACTCAAAGGCAAAAGCTATTAATATCGAGATTTTTCTTGGTCGACCGGCCAGAACTCATTACACGTCCTGCAAGAGTTCCGACAGTTTTCGAGGCGAAGTTGGATTAGACGTTGGCAGCTCGTTAGCTGGCCTTATCGACCTTTCTCCCTTGTGCCTATACCATTGTGCGCAGCGTATTAATTAAAAAATGAAAATCTACGGGCTGTCTGACGCACGGGTCCGCCGTGCGGGTAATCTCTTTTTCGCGTTTCCTTTTCTCGCTGCCGCGGAGGCACATTGGTTTCCGATTTCCTCCTCGATATGGAGCTACCGGCGATTTCGCGACGAGTTCCCGCTTTATTTTCAAAAAAGGGGAGTCCTTTTGCTGGATTAAATACGATTCAGACTGTGCTTGTTTGAAGCTAGAAATTAATATTGCCCCAACGTTGAATGTAATTCGATTAGGATACGATCTGAGAGAAATTGATAAATCAGATACTTTTCGAATACTCGAGGTAGAAAGACGTCGAATATATTCGATATTCTAAAGACTTTCTCAGGCACTTTTATTTAATGATAGATGATCGAACACAAGAGTTATCATTTCTAATCGTGAGCTTGGAGTAGGTACATTCAATTATTAAAAGAATTTCTCGTAATAAGGACATAGGGGCCTGCGAGAGCGATACCTCGTCGGTGCAGCTGGCCACCAATTTACAGAAAGGAAGACTAATGATCATCGAAAATGCTGCAGAAAATCAGGCAGACACCACCAGTGCTCCCCAGCAGTGGCAGACGCCAGGGTCCCGATCGATCGATTTGAAACGAAATAAAATATGCTCGCGAGAGCACAGGGCCGTAATTACCAGCGCCGAAGAAAAATACCGCGCCCCATTACCGAAGGTTTAAGCGAACCAGGTCTGTTCGGTGCACGTAGCGAAGAGGGGTGTAAGGAAGACAGAGCCTGAGGATAAAGAGGGTGGAATAAGAGAGTATGGAAGAAAGGAGGGCGTAGCGAAGCCGTCGAGGAGAGGTATTACCCAGATAACTGAGAACGTGGAACGAATGAACGAAGGGAACGAGCAGAATCGAGCGAAAACGGTGGATAGGGGCGAGGAGAGGTCGTCCGAATCAGGGGTGGAAGGGCTCGCGTGCCCGGGCGCAAGTTCGCCTTGGCTTCCGGTCGCTCGCATGCCTTGAATCCACTTGTATTAGGCTACCTGTTCCAGTTTGAGTCCCTGAAAGTTCGGTTACGTCGACTTCCACCGTAATGGAAGCTTAAGCGCGTGTCTGTAGAAGGGTGTGTGTGTGTGTACGCATGAAAATCGTTTTCGTTAATCACCGCTTGAATCAATTTTGTTAAATTTGCTGTCTATCTGGAGCCAATAGGGTATCGTTTGCTGACGGATGCCAAGTATCCTCCAAGTATAAAATCTTCAGTTCGAACTCTACAGGCCTCGAACACCCTGTTGTACTCACACCAGGTGGTTTCAATTTTCTAAACTCCGCCAAGACGAATTGTCGAAGCAATTTGGATAATTTCGAGACGGCTTCCTTGACGGAATACGTGTCGACGCGGCGAAATCGGAGGTCCACGTTTTTATGATACTCCGAGCGGGGCTGGTTAAGCTAAATAATGAATGAAGATTGGCCAGCCTGTCTGCTGGGGGTTGGAACCGGGCACCATAGCCGCTTTGATGTCTGGCGGCAGCCACCGATTATGGAATCAATTATTGCACGGCACTCTCTTTCGTTCCGCGTCTCTTTTTCGCCCGGCGGCTCGCCTTTCAGCTCCCCATCCCCTCCTGCCTGGCTTCGTCCTGCCAACGCGAAGGGGAAGATTTATTCCGTACAGGAAGAAATTGCCCGGTCGGACAGTCACGGAGAACCGATTCCACGAAAGGTCAGACGAGTCCAGGTTAAGGTCCACCCGCGTGTACAAGGATGCCGGGCATTATCGTCGTATAATCCACGCCAATTACCCCCGACGAGGGGCAGCGTCGCGGAAATAGGACCTTAACTGTCGATACGTGCTTATTTTCCATCGAGGTCGTTGCTGGGGATGCGACTTACAACGACAAACCGTGTGATCTCGATACGAATACCACTTAGGAAGAGTTGGCGTTTCGGACATCAAAATTGAGGCAAGTTTGATACCCAGTGTTTGTAAGATAAGTGTCACGCTATTCTTAGAGGTCTACTTATCAGAAGATTTAGATTTCAGGTAAGAAACCCTTGGTTTATATAAAAGGAGTATAGTGGGGACGTTCTACAGAATAATTAGACTAGACAGAAGGTGGTGATTTTTCTCATTCCTTTATTGGGGAGTAGGGAAAGGGATAAATTCGAGCCACAACGATACTTGAAAATTATTAACTTTATTCCAGTACAAAAACAGAAAGGTACTAACGGTAACGTGCGCGAGGTAGTAATATTGGCAGCGAGTCCATCAACACTGGCTCTTGTTCTTTTTGCTCTCCTTGATGGAGATCACGTAACGTTGAGCGACGTTGAGCGGGGGCGAGTAGCCATCCGCGTAGGTCGCGTCTTCAAAGAGGATTTCGTATTCCTCTGTGGCGGTGGTGGGCAGCTGATTCACCACCGCCTTGTACAAGCAGGTCGTTTGAGGGAACAGCGCCATCACGATGGAGCCTTTTGGAAAGAGAGCGTGAGGATCGGTCTCTGGATTGGCCCTCATCAATGGTAGTGGCACCACTCGCCGCCTGGACAAGGTGTGCCTGTCCTTCTGCTCCTCGTCGATGTCGTCCACCTCGTACTTGTTCGTGGCAGGGTTAAACTGGACCACCTCCGCGAGAATCCAGTTTTCTTCCTCTTCGGAGCCCTTTACCAGGGCAGCGACCATATCTCCCATCTTGGCGATGTAGGTTGGTTCCGCTGGGATAGCTCCACACAGAGGTGGCGGTTTAGCTCCAGGTGTTTTGCCCACGTACAGGGGGAGGGTCTGCGCGGTGCTCAGCAGCATCTTCATCAGAGCACCGCGTCTGATCGTTTCCTTGTTGCCTGCATTACGAGCCTGTATACGCCGCTCGTTCCTGATGGCGCGGATCTCGTTGATTTTCCCCAATGCCTTGCGCAAGATCTCCTCCTCCTGTTGTGCGTCACCCACCGCCGCGCTGTAAAGGTTCTTCAGCTTCTGCTGATAGTAGGGGGACACCTTATCTTCCGGCGTCACCTTCTCGTACGTCTTTATGATGTTGTTCAGATTGTGCTCCGATCGTACACGTTGCGTCTCGACCTCGTGCACCAGGTGGTACAGATTCTTCAGCCGCTCCTGGATCTGGCTGGCTGCTGCATCCGCTGTGAATGGCATCTCGTGAATTTCAATCTATGCTGAATCAGGTGGACACGCATGCAACGCTGTTTTCTAAGTGTCCTCTTCGTGTCTACGTCTCGAGGAACACGTTCTGTGAAATTTAAATTTAAGTCCCTCCAATTATTTAAACAATTCTACATAACCAAAATGGCATTCGTAATGTTACGAAAAATGTTTAAATAACGAAAAAAATGAAATCGAAAAACTTTCCCGCCCCGCAGGGTTTGAACATGCGACCTCTAGAGTCGCAGGCCGATACATTGTGCGCGCCACCACTACACGTTACCGCGACTTTTGATTTCAGGAATATATTGTAGAATGTTACATTTGAGACATATGGTTACACTCGTTTATATTATTTCCGGTCTATAGAGGCACAATATCCACACGTATCTACAAAGAATAACAACAACAAAAAACACACGATTCCTTGTGTGCCTACGCGGTAGAAAGCCATTTACACAACGAAGTTCATGGATCGATAGAAGCATGCTCACAAATAGCGTATCTAAAGTGTATAAAAATCGAGACGTACCTCATTCCGTGCAAGGAATATCGGCGTCCAATCCTTCCACACGTTCCGCGGGATGCTCGCCTTTCTAACACGAAGTTACAGGATGCACTAAACCATCTCGACGTCGTACAATCGACTGTGCATGCGATTCTGCGCCATACTGTTTCTCCCACCATTCCCGCCTGCCATATAACGCACCGACGACTCAAGGTAGTGCTGCCACCTGCTGGCAAGAGGCTCAACTAACTTCGCAGCGATAGTTTTGTCCACCGCAATGCATATTCCTTTATCATTAATATTTGCATTAACGAACAATGGAAAGTCCATTATGAACTTTTGTACACAGAGAACAACGTCGAAAGAACAAGATTTTGAAAATAATTCACGAAACTGGTGATTAGTATTGCATTGTTATGCTACATAAAGGAATATAAAAGAATGGAATTTAAAAGAAGAACAATATAACGTTGCAACTGTGACTCAGATTCTTGAGATCAGTTTACCTTTGTGCGATGTCTACAGAGATTCCTCAGCTGTCGTATCCCCAATTTCGAGGAAATGAAACAAATTCCATACGGTTCACCGCCGTAATAAAACTCGACAATTCTTTACCAGGATCTGGAATATTGCAGGATTAACAACTCCACGCGAAATTCCACGCGATTAATCGCCTAAAAGAAGCAGCATTCCACAATAAAATTCTCCATACACTTGGAATTCACAAAGAACACCGTTGCATGCAAAAGGAATATACGAAATGTGCGGTCGGATCGAGCGGCTGAGAACGCGACGATCGCTATAATCCAGCGCGATCGAGAGATACCGATAGCCGGGGCGCGAAGAATAATCAATTCGTTGGTAAATTACACGGCGCGGACACCCGTGGCCGCGGCGACTCTCATAAATCAGCGCGCGCGGAAAAGCTCTCTATCGTTCTTGTTAGGTGCCAGATGATGTACCGCCTCACCTCCAGTCCGATCGTACATCAGAGAGGTGCCGTGCATCATCGCGCTAACAGCCAGGCACCGATAGCGACGAGGAGCGCCGTAACGCGAGACCCGGCTTTCGCCCGTTCGAGAGGCAGAAAATCCCATGGACGCGACGCGGCGAGGCATCCTCCAGCTCTGCGTTCCGTCGTGCGCGCACCATAAACGTACATAAAGCGCGAAGCGGCCGGGGTTCCAACGAACTCCGTGACCTATTCGCAATGAGATGCGTGTCACGCGTGCCACCGGCGCGTACGTGGCCCTCGCGCGAGTCTGAAATCGCTGGCGATTCAACCTGTTCCCAAGCGAACAATGCGCGCCCGGTCGAGGCCCCCGATCAGCGCTGGATCGCGCGAGCGTAGGCGAGAGGGTTTCGCTGTTTCGGCAAATTATCGATTGCCGTGAGATTCTCGCCAGCCTCTACTAGGTAATATCTAATAGGTACCATTTTGTTAAATAGGTATCGTTTTTTTTATATATAAAAACTCAATACGTAGTAAATAAGTTTCGGAAATTTCCCGGACAATTCTTTTTTATGCCTGAGCGCTAAATAGTTAACCCCTCTCTAAGGGTCGTAATGATCCATGAACGTTCAATATAGCGAGCCTCCTCGAATGTACATACATTTTCGCGGTTATTATGTTCGTATTCTACAGCATTAGCGTTACAATGTTTATTGCAACACCCGTACACGTTGCGCAAGACGGATAGTCAACGTCTGAAATCCACAGGATGTACCACGGTAGGACTCGTCTAATCTCGCGAGCACCGTCGTATATAACATATCTCCCCGTGGCACGTGCAATTAGCGTACATTCGTACATACACGTGTATTATCAACGGCCATCGTCCCTGTCATTTCATTTCTAAGCATTGATTTATTACCGCGCGATGGCAGGGTAATTATTGACTACCACGGCACCCGACGCCGCGGTACTTTTCGGTTGCAAAATCTCGTTGATAACACGCGTTCCCTGTGCCCGCTGGTTTGCATATAATACTGAGAAATTCATTTGTCTCGTAATATGATTCATAGTTCCCCTCCACGGTTGTAATGCCGTTGGGTCGGCCGTGTACATGATAATTAGACATCAATGGGCCGGCGTGTTCGCCGATTAACAATTCAAATCGGCAGACGTTCTTACGGCTTACTTTGCATCAATTAGGCATAAAATATTGTTCTAATGGGCGGACCACCGGGCATACCAGGCAACATTTCAATGAGCACGATTCACTCGGCTAAACAACTTCCTCCGTGCCGAGCCTCGTTCCTCCTTTAATCGCTGCCTTACATGGATCTACCAGCGAATTATCCCGCGTATATCTTTCGTACCTTTTTGGCAAGGCGCGATAACACGGCAAATATCGCGTTAAGGCTCGGGATCACTGAAGCCCGATTAAAGGAACCGCGCGTAGTAGTCCGTTGCAGGGTGCTGGGTTCGTCGAGATTCCCGCGGCACGGCTCCTCCGTCAAGTAGTCGCAGGACGCCGGCATGAAAATCAACTCCTTTCCGCGCGACAGCCAGGCGGGGCCCAGAATGGGCCATTAAAACGTATTATGGAAGGCGACGAGCTTACCAGTCACAATCCCGCGATATTACGTACACTCGTACGCGCGTTTTCGAGGCGCGAAACAAGGCGTCTAACGAGGCGCAAGGAGATGTCGGGCCCCGGGGGTAGAAACGCGTACAATGCTATTCACTTTGCCGGTCTGTCTGCTCCCGCGATATTCATCTGGAGCACACGTATCGACCAACGAACGTGGGGATTTCTGGATCGTCGTGAAACCAGAACGGGCTCGTGTAACTCGAAGCATCTCTTCGAGCTTCTCGACTCCCGCTCTTCTGCCGCTCCTCCTGCTCTCGGTTCTCAATTCTTACGAATGTTCTCGGATCCAAATCATAGGACACGCATTCCCGTGGTTCGTTGAAAGATATTAAAGATATTCGTTACATGTTTTTTTAATTACTCGCAGGTGGCAAATTGGAAGTTTCTTTTCTGTAATTTTAACGACACATGTTTTACGGTCAACTTCGTCGTTTGTTATTCCTGAAGAGCCTGTGATTTCTATTGTTACGCCTCCGTTCCGCGCAATCGAATGATACTTTGCTTATTTAAAGTTAAACGAAAGAATTAGTGTTTGAATAAACAATAAGTGGTTTCGGCGCACTGGTTCGGTCAGTTAAATTATTTAAAAGCTAATTTGCAATTTTAAAAATTATAAATTTCCGACGTTTCAGTCTGCGGTTTAGACCTTTTTCAAGGAAAGATTTTATAAAGTATATTGCGTTCGCTTTAAAGTCACACGTTTGATAAGACGTGTAACACACGAGTCGGTTGTAGCGTGACTGAGGTAAACATAACTTGGGGGACCATTTAAAGGTGAAACAAAACTGTGGCTAGAACGGAGTCAAAAGAAGGACTATTAAATATTAAGAACGGATTTAATAATTATTGACCGAACGAACATTTTCAACCTCACAACAAACTGTCGAAATACCACTAATTGATGTTCATGTGGTAAAGGCCCAACACATTAGGATATATGACCAAATGATTACATAATATAATTTTATTATGTATAAATGAACTGGTTATACTGGCCAAAATTGAAGTGAAGACTCTATTGGAAGAATTACATCATAAAGCCTTATTGCTTTAATAAAGTTGCGTAGTACTCTTGTATTTTAGGTGTTTCATACCTAAGATTTACGCTTGGTTGTTTAATCATATGCAACGTCTCCAACAGAATTCTGCGACTCCAATTGGTCTCTCTATCAATAATTTTAACATTATCGAAGTCAAATCTGTGATCAAACTCCAATGCGTGTTTTGTTAGGGCAGTATGTTGGGGGGGGGGGGGGGGGGTGGTAGGAAAATATTCCTTTTGTGTTCGTAGATCCGTCTTTCCGTGTTTGAAATGAATTTGTTAATTGCGTCCGATGTGAACGTACGTCAGATGAACCATGTTGTTCAAAGGATTCTATACAGTTCTAAAGTGCGAGGTCGCCCCGAGAACAGAATTCAGATACAACAATTGATTCTCCCATAGAAAATACTTATCAAAGCAAACACCGAACGAAGACACGCATCCCACGTAACGATCGTTCGTGCCAGCGAACCCAAGAAATAAAACGCGCGCGCGGAACGAAGGATAAAAACCAAGGCATGCTTGGAAAATTTATCATCGCACCCGTGACATTTACGCTCCGAATACACTGGAAACGAAGAATCGTGTCGCGAAAGTAGTACCAGAGATCTCTGGCATAAATCTGCGACGCGAGTGAAACAATCGATTGGAGCTCGGTCGTCATAGAGGCGAGTCGATTCTCATCTAATATCTTCGCTTTACGCCGCGCGACTTAACGACCTGTTGCAGCCGTTAATCCGGCTGCGATGCCGGATGCTGGCCGACGCAGGCGATATTTCAAACAAAATCCTCCGCAAGGCGCGGAATGGAAATGTCAGGCGCAGCTACGCTGTTCCGACGCGAGCGGCGAGGCCTACGAGGGCAGGAAGAGCGGAATCGCGCGGAGGGAATTCAGCTCGTAAATCTGATCGTTTCGAACCGGGGGGGAATCGGCTGGCGTCGTGACTGGCGTGTTTTCTCTTTTGTTTTCGATCGGGTCGTTTGTCAAGCGCTCGCCGAGGAAATGGATCCGTGCGCGGAGCTTTTCGCGCGCGGCAAGCGACGTGTAAAAGGTTAGAAAATTAGCATTCGAGCCGTCACGACTACGCGGCCTTATCTCTCATCTGGTGGAACCGATTTTCGCCGCGCGTTTACACCGCGAGAAGACATTCCTCCCTTGGAGTTAATAACGCGCTCGCGATAGGCACGAACCGGTCGCCGAATACATTTGTTCCGCGAGACAGCTACAGGACCGAGTGTATATTAAGAAGTCATAAGAAATTGAATTCGCCGGCAGAAATTGCCTATGAAGGATCTACACGGTTTTTCTCTCGCCGGGCATTATCGCCTCTTTCATCGGCTAAATGTAGGAAACGGGCGCGTGTATCGGGAATAAGTCGGCATAGTTATTCGCATCTGAATCGAGCAAATTACCATTCGGAGTATCTATTCGCAGTTAGTATTATCGTCTATCTGGAATATCTCACTCGCGACTGAACGCTGCTCGTGGCGCAATAGCAGGCGAACGCTAGGTGCGATGAAAACGGAGTACCTGCACCGTTAAACAGATTTATATTTTCTTCTATGAACTGAGAAGACTGCCTTCGACCAACGTAGGGGAGAGGTGCTATAAAAGGGACACTTTTGTTTAGCGTCCATTTCTGACAATGTCGTTATAGGTATTTAAAAAACAACTACATCACAAGAAAGCGTGTTTATATCCCTTCGATGAAAGTATATTGCAAACTCATCGATTGTAATAGAAAATAACAAAATCTTCGATTTTCAAAAATGTGGGAAATGTCCCTTTTACGACTAGGTGGTTTTAAGGGGGTATAGGACTATTGGACGACTAAAATCGACTGTTTCTTGTCGGTTGGATTGCTTAGATACCAAATAATCACCATACCGGCATTTTTCACAGTTTTTTATATACGCTTTTACAAATAATGTAAAATAAAAAAATAGTCAGAATGTTGAAAATTATTCAAGTTATTTGATGCTAAAGATGGTCCCCCGCAGCGCGCAGCTGTAATCGGTGTACATAGTCCCAGGTGAACCAATCATCTAAAAGCAAAATGCCTTGGGGTGAGTAATTTCTACACTAATAGTTATCGTGTAAAACTTTGCTAGGCGAATTTAAACAAAAATTGTAAAAGTTACACACGGATCAATTTTTCCCCACATTTTTTTGGGAAAAAAATGTGTTTAATCAGTTATAAAATGTGTTTACAAACATCCAATGTTGATGCGGAAATTCCACACGATAGAGAAAGGAATTCTACAGCTCCAGTTAAAATTTTAAGTGAAAATATTCATTCGTTCAAGAGTCATGATGTACACCGTGTTTGAAAATGTAGTTTCGAGATAAACGGCTTCAAAGTTAAGTTCCATACGCCAATACCGCTCTGCGAGGCCGTTACTCGACGGTGCACTCAATTGCGTTCAGCGCTATAATTTCCGTAATTATTCGAATTTCCTCACGATACATTGTTGTAAATGTTCACAAAGCATGGCACTTTCAGAATTAATAATAATAAAAAAATCGATTTTTCGAGATTTCAATAGTCCTATACCCCCTTAAATGGGACAGTATAAGTCATGAAAGGGACACGTTAATAAAAATAAACTTATTAAGTATTACAATTATTATTCTAAATCTTAATGATACAAGACAACGAAATCTACGAAAAAATTAACTCTTTGTAGTATAAATCATCAATATTTTATTATTAATGACACATGGAACAGAAAAAATTGAATGTGCCTTTTATTCCGCATGACTCATTGGCCCATTTACCGCACATTTACATACAACTGTTGCAAATTTATAACTTATAACGAGGGCTAATTTATTGCCACACATTTTCTTGACGATAAAGTTTGTCGCTTTGAATAGTCACTTTATTAATTGTTAAATTTGAAACAATACGCCATAAACTAATAATTCATAATTTAAAACAATGTCATCTATGTATCAGATGATACACTAATAACTTTACAGGAAAGTATAATACATATAGTGTCCAGCAGTACATGTGTATGAGAGGGACAGCCATGAAACGGTCGTCCCATTTAAGACTTGTTATGCTGTCCCTTTTACGACTATAAGTGAGTTTAATATAAAATAACCGCAAAACAAAGAAAACAATTAATTAAGCTTACCTGTTAAGCGTTTTCGTTTCAGTTGAATACAGGCTATTTTAATGATATAACACTTTAACACTTTGTATATATCTTAATCTCAGAAAACGACACAGAAAACCAATGAAAATCTCACTTTTACTGCCGAAAAACACCATCGTGGATTACTACTCTGTTGCAAGTGAGACCGCAGGGAAGTTTACGTCAAATGACTAGGCACTAGTGTTGCCATAAACAGGAAAATAACTTGCATGTGTAATGCGTTTAGAATTTTGGAAATTCGATTTGTCCCATTTAAGACGTGTCCCCTTTATAGCACCTATCCCCTACTTACCTCATGTTTCCATTTCCTTTGTTATCGCTGCATCCAATCGTGTCCGTCAAGATCGACGCATATGGGTCCAGGGATAGGCAAAATTAAAATGTATTTCTGTACAACGTCTCGTCGTATACGAAATTGGGTGAATTATCATAAACTCATAGCTCGATTTCCCGTCCTGTATCCGAGCTATCTTACTTCCGTTGCAACCGGCGAAGGGCACGTCGCGTTCCGCCAGGCACACGTTCCCAAATGAAATATTCCCCTTTATGCAACCCTGTGCACGTGCCCTCGATAAGATAAAAGGCGCAGGTTTATCATATCTCGTCGAGAGCGCGGTGGAAACAGTGGCAGACGAGGGAAGGCAAGACGAGATGGAATCCCCGACTCTGTGGCCGAGCTTTTCAGGATCCTGGTGACGTTTGATTTACGATAAGGTCCGGTCGAAGGTGCCAGAATCCCGGATACGTTTCCTTTATTCTCCCCCGAGACGCGGCAAGTCCCTCAGCTGCCGTATAATGCAGAGACGCGAGCATTAGCGCGATTGGATGGACGTTGTCTCGACGCCGATTCCTTCTTTGGCGCCCTTTTTACGGCCAGCGGGATCGATTCTCGCTGCGTTACACGCGTTCCCCGGTACCAGGGGATTTCGCGTTAGGGCTCGTCCAACCAATCCGTATTTACGCAAGGGAGCTTCCACCGAAGGCATTATTGAATTCCCGGAGTAGCCGCCGATTCGTTATTCTTTTAGCAAACAGTGGCCAGGTGATTCGAAGGGAATCAACGGCGAAAATCGACGCAGTTTTTACCGTCGAACGAGATATCCCCGTGTCCATCCCCAGGAAGCTTATAAATATCGAGCCAATAGTAATAAAGGGTGATGTAGGTGTGCAGAAATTGGAATGTCGGTCTTCAGCATCCGCGGCAGCTCGGCTATATTCCTTTTAGTTTTTCCCGGTGCACGGAAGTCCTTCAGACGGTTCATTATGGGCCGTCTAAATGCGCAGGCTTTAATTTAATTCGGGAAACGAACGAAATGCATCAGGACGTCGGTTCTATTTTCCTTATATTTAAAAAAGGCCGTGGACGCGGGGACTTTCGGAATGAACGCGAGCGCGGAATATTCGCGAACGAGATTACTTTCAGACGGGGGCGGCGCGATTTAGCTCCATTTGAATAATTAAACCGCTTTTCCGGGGAGATTGACACCAGCGCGGAGGAGAAAGAAGGGAAACAGAAAGTGTATACGTGCCCGTCCGAAACGTCCGGGGCCGGCGACAGGAGAAGAGGGTCTGAAAGAGGGGTTGAAACGGCGCTGGCTGACAGGTTCAGTCTAGCGACAGGTCGGCGAGCGTATTAATAATAAATGCAAACGGCTAACATCAATTTCTCTCCGGCTTCCTTCTACCGCCGCCACCATCCCCGGGCTACCCCTTTCGAAATCTGCCGTTCTCGAACCGAAGAGAGCTCATCCACCCCCTTTATTTAGTCGCTCGGTTCGCTTGCTTACACACCGGGCTCGACCTGTCGCGCTTGTCAGCCAGTCGACCCTGCCAAGACACGGAGAAGGACCTCGAGACATCGAACGAACTACAAATTGCTAGCTGCACCCCCCTGGCCGCCTCGCCGCCCGCCCTGCTATCGCCCTAGCATGCAAGCCTTTCCGTGGATTTCGAGCGACGTTAAACTTTGGCTCGGTTGACAATCAGGGTCGACGCGGGATATATATACCCTCGCCCCCTCAGTTTGCTTTAATCATTCAGACGTTCTTGTTAAAAGCCCTCTCTCGGGGATGACGACCTGTCTTCGCGAAGCTGACGCTCTAAACGCTCTCGAACGCTTATTCCTGAAGCGTTGTAAGTGGAGACGACTAGATCGAATTTTCAGTATTCCAGGGGAAAGTCGCCGAATGAATTGCTAGGAAAAAGTCGCGGCGGCCGCAGTCGCGCGAGCGTGATAGATTTACAGGCATCTTACACTCGGCAATGCGATTCGTCGCCGGCATGACAAATGCTTTCTACGCGTCCCGGAAGAGGGACAATCACAGCCTGAGATTTCAGGATCGAGAAAAGAGCTCGATGTAGGTACGCGGAGAGTGACTGTTGGTTGGTGCGTCAAAGAAAACGCGGCGGAGATTTTCCTCGTTAAATGGCTCCCTCGAACGGGAAGGAGGCAAGCACAGTGGAAAAGACGAGTAGGCGACACGAGAAGTTAGCAGGCTTTATCAGCCAGATGCATTTTCTTCGGGACACCCTCTCTTCTTTTTGCAAGGGAAAGCTTGACTGCGTTGGACGCAACGAAACGTTCGAGGAAAGTGAGGAAAGTTCGTCTCGCATACTTTATTATTATTATTATTATTTATTTACGGGAAAACCCATAGTGTACAAATTACTATAACATTTAAATAACAGAGTCCTTAGCACTAATATTAGACAGTATTGCGTGTATAATAGAATTATTTTAGAACAATTAGTAACAATTAGAGGAGCATCTTGGCATCACAAGGAAAACAACTGATTATTAACGAGTTATTATTACTCTATGCGCAATTGTAACGATGTTCTTAACGAATTTAGGGAGTCCAAAATAGGGTCAACGCCACTAAAGATTTCGTTGGCTATAGTCATAGCTCTATTAATCGGGTCAACTGCGTAATGGTTATATTTAGGACGACTCGGAAGGAAGAGCGGCCTAGTTCGCATATGTACTAGTTCTATACTTGGAGATAAGAGGAAAGATTATCCATGAGGACCGATCCTTTTTCCTTTATCTCACGGGGAGGAAAGGAGACGAGGCGAGGCAGGACAGAAACTGCACCCACATGCCTCATTATTCATAAAAGTACTCTCACCCGAGCACGTTAGCAAATATTGCTAAACTTACGTTCGATGCACAAGCGTCCTTAAACCAGTCGAAGGGGGCCGAAAAAGTTTCTGAATGCCCGCGAATATATATATCCGAGTTCTCATCTCCCTAACTAAGATCACCGATCCTCCACTTAGCGGAGGATTTATACGAGCCAAGTTGAAATCGAATCCCGAACGGACGGAACTTTAAATTCGCGCAGTGGGTTATAAATGGTCGTTGCTTCTCGCGGAAACTTGGCCGCACCTCGCGCTCCGGAAACTGGAACGATCGATGAAAGTAGTTACCAGAGATACGTTTCGACGAAACAAAGCGGAGAGAGGGCGTGAAACTCGGCCGAAACGTCTCGAACGAGTTAACGGTGTTCATCAAAGTTACGGAAACACGATCGGGGGAGGGTATAACGAGTCGAAAGTCTGGGGCGGGGACGAATTAAGAGCGAATAAGATTTATGATAATTCTCCATCAAGATCTAGCCGAAGTTAGACCGAGCTTGAGCTTGAGCGGACCAGTTCCGCGACGGGATATTCAATTACATCGTCCCGGGCGTGCTGGACAAAGTTGTACTTGATCGTTCTGAAACCGACACCGTGTAAATGTCCGCGGGAAAACGGGTCCGCTTCATGCGTTTCCGACTGCAGGATAATTTATGCGTTTCGCTGGTTTTTCGCGCGGTTCAGGCTCCCCCGTGGGAGAGAGGCGGCGAGATAGCGGCCCCGTGTAAATTCATTCGGCGCGTTGTCAATACCGGTGCAATTACCGGACTCTCGAACTCGGATGAGTCGGTGGACAGTAATCTATAGGGGCGACGGTAGAGCGGGAAAGATCGTTTCGCAAGTACGCGACGGCGGTACAACCGTGGCCGGCCACGAGAAATGCTGGCGTATAACTAAAAACATGAAAACGCAGCGAGGACGACGGAGTTGCCGGGCGAACACGAGATAAATAGCATTGTAAGCTGGGGCTAGATACGAGCGCGTTGCTCGTTTACAGGAATTCCGCGAGTCATATATACCTTAGCGCTGCCTTCTAAGCGACGTGCCGATCGTCGATCGGGGGTATCGATAAGTCGATCGACGCCGAATACCACCCCGACGGAAGGGGCCAGAGAGCTGGAAAAGGAAGGAGCGACGCGGCGCGCAGATGGTACGGGGTTGGCGGAGGAACGGGGGACGGCGGAATTAGAGTGAAAAGCGGCGGAGAACGCGCCGTAGAACGAGGAGGGAGAAAGGAAGCGCCGGTTGGTATTGAGACGCCCGTATGCAAAGCGGAGGCACTCGCTCTTCTGTAACGAGCTACGACACGGTAATAAGAAAGCGAAAGGGTCCCGTGTGCACTGCGAGCGCATGTTAATTACCGACAATTACAAACCCAATAAATACGGTATTTATGACTCCCCACCCTAGAAGCCTGGCCGGTCTGCTCCGGCACGCACACCTACCCGTGCATTATACGCACGGATCGCACGCACTTGCGACGCGTCGCTCTAGCTGCACAGGGCCGTGACGTTTGCACGTGAAATTTACACCGAATCCCGCCAGGTATTGTTACAAAGTTTCGTAATAACGCGTATCGAACTTCCTGGCCGATATAATTGCGAGTTAATAAGTCGCGTGAGGAATGGATTTCGATTGGGATATTGGGCAGGTAGGTGGTTTACAAGGTGTCTCCTCGTGTGCGTGCTTCCCTTAATCGTTTTACGACCGCGGCGGTGGACTCGCGCCACGGTTTAATTTTACGAGGACTTTGTCAATCGAGTTGGGTTGGCTACGAGTAACCCTTTCACTCCTCGGGCTATGCTGAACATTAGGGTTTATACAAAAACCGACTTTTGAAAAAACCGGTTTTCGAATTCCACTATTTCCAAAAAACCGGTTAAACCGGTTTTCGAATTTTCACAAAAAATATAGTTAAAATAGTAAGTAAATATTTGTACTTATTTTAAAAAATCTCAGTTTCCTTAATATTATGGAATTACGAAAATATAACAAAAAAAAATATACTCTATCTATAAAAAACTGAATAAAAAAAATATAATAATTAAAGCCCGTACAAAATATAAATATTTTAAAAGGTGTTACCAAATTATATATCTTTATTCCTTTAGTATTTTTTTTTTGAGAATATGATTAGTTTTACAGTAAACTGTTACCTACTACATAGTTTTCAATTAAATAATTAATTCATTTCTGCATATTAATTCTAGTATTTATATAAAACCGGTTTTTTAAATTTAAAACCGGTTCTCGAATTTTATAAATTTATAAATAAAACCGGTTTTTAAACCCGGTTTTTTAAAACCGACAAACTCTACTGACCATTTATTGCTATTTCGCATAGACGTCGAAGAGTTTCGAAGCCACCGTGGTAAATGACACCCTGCGGAGTAACTCCAAGCAGTTTCATCTATTATTCACGATACAGAGATCTTCCTCCACGGATCTTCGTCACCAAATCCCGTGCGATCGTTTCGTATACGTACCTGGCGAGGTCAGTCGTACGTTTCGCTCGGGAGCCCCGTGCTCTTACGCCTGCTTTATGTTATGTAAATGCACCGTGCCGTTTAGTGTAGCCAGCGCGCCGCCAGCGCGAGATATCGGGCCCCAATAACGCTCGCACTTTTCCCCCCCCACGATGACGGGGGCCTGATTTTCCTGTGACTTATAGGCGCGGTGCGCTCCTATAAGTCGTGCTCCGATCGTGCCACCCCGATATAACCCGCGACTCGCATTAAAGCGGGACCGACGTGTATAACGCGCGGCCTGGCGTGCTTCTCCCCTCAGCTTGGGGCCAGTTTGCGCGCCGCGAGAACGGGAACTGAAACGGGTCCAGGCTACGGAGGTGCTAACGATCACCGTGATACGGTATGATTTGCGCCGCGATCGATTTGCCGCGCTCGCAAAAACCGTACCGCCTTCGCGTAAGTGCCGCGTTATTACTGCCACTCCCCATTATATCGGCCTGTCCCGTCGCCGGGCCCCAACCGCCGCGCCGTGCGTGTATCTCGAGCTGGACAACGCTTTGGTAGAATCGCGGTAGAAGGTGGACACGGAAGCGTTCGAAAGGTATCTGTCGTTAGGGGGAATTGCATAGGTGCACCGTCGAGATGAACTCTCGATGAGATCGTAATCAGCGGATAACGTGGTTCGGTTTCGAGAGTCCCTATTGGAAATTAATTTCCGGTTGGGGTTACGAGTAGGCATCTGGATTCTTTATCATTTCCTCCGGATTCGTGCTTGTTGCTGTACAACAACCCTGTTGGCGAGTTGAAAGCGCTGTGACGACGAACGCCACTGCCCTTACGAGCGACTAATTGATAAATAAATAATTAATGCCACCGCGCGAGAGGCACGCGCGAAACACGAAGAATGTCATAGCCGAGGAACGGGGAGAATGCATGGTCGAAGGGAAACACTGGTGTAACGTGAATACGAAGTGGCATTGTTCGAGGCTCAATGATCGAAACGATTAGAACGATTCGCGATGGACAATTTGCTGGATGGTGTCTCCCGAATGACGGAGCAAAGCGGAGGCACGGGGATCGCTGCGCGTTCGACTGGAAACGCACCACACAGAGCGTCCATATTTCGGCCAGACGACCAAGACGCGACACAACTGGTTATGTATATGAAAAGCCGCCACCTGGTGTGGGTAACACATGTCACGTATTAACAGGTTGTCCCATTAAACGATTTGGCACCTCGTCGCGAGCCCCTTCTTCGGTCCCCGAAGGTATCTCAGCTGGCGACCCGCTTTATCTCGCGAATTTGAATACACCCGTGAAAATAAAGGAGTCCCGGTTGCGTTCAGTTATAATTGAGCGGTTGTCAACGCTACGATAATGTCGGCCGGCGATTTCCTGCGCGTCGACACGTGTGAATCTCGTTCGACATGCGTCCGCGCGATGCCGGACGACAGGAATAAACGGACGGCAGGGTGCGGTCGACAGGGAGGGGGGGTCTGCGAGGGGGCATCCGAAAATCGGTTCCTTTTTGCTCGCGGTCCCGCTTAGGCGCGTCCACGAAAAGGGGCATTGACTGGCTGGACGCGGCGAAAGGAAGCGTGTCGCGGCAAGAAAACGTAATTAATCTCGATACCAGAGTTGAACGTCAGCCGCGGCAGGGACGAGGGAGTCGTGGTACCTGTTTCTTTCTTAAGAGTAATTATCTCCCCGCGGGTCTGTGCGTCGTTAGGCGACTCGTAGAGATCGAAGATAAATATATTAAACGGTGAGAAGGTGTATCTGGCCGTGCATAATACGTCCCCCCGCCGCCGCACCTGGGCGCCGCGTTGATTATTAAATGGATAAATTCGATGGGAACGAGGAAGGGGACGTCGACGGCAATCGGTTTCGCATTGAATTTCATTTCCCCCGGAGCGGATCGTCGGCCGGCGAGCCACCCTGTAGACGGTAATATCGTGACCGCAATATAAGAGTCCGAACAACACGCGCGGCTATCTCGTGGTATCTTAAGACTCGAGTACCAAAACGTGTTCCTTCCCAAATAAAGGCCACGGAGCCAACGGCACCGAGATATGATAAAAATAACGAATGTTATTGCTAACTGCTAACGAGTCAAAGCACCGAGCGTGGGTATCGCACTCGATAAAAACCTCCTGGCCCACGGAATTCATTTATTGTTTCTCCTTTTTTTCGCGGCCCCCGTCTTCGGCGGTCCCGCCGCGCTTCTCCCATTATCGCAAATTTCCGTTTCTCTGACGCCACTTGTCAATTAACGCGCCCCCTCGCCCCTTTTCGGCCGAGCACCTGCGACCCGTTTATCCGCGATCGAGGGCACTCCGATTTATCGTGAATTTCGGGATTCCTGGCCCTCGCAGGCGATGGGATCGCCGCCCCGCCGATTGCTACCTGGAATCGGGTCGATGAGTATCGAATATCTGTTACATAGTCGCTCGCAACCGGTCTGAGCACCGATTAGGTGAAATTAATTTGAGAAACATCGGGAAATTTTGCTGCGTCGGGTAACGGGAGGCTAGCCAACGATATTAAATTTAACGTTAATCAAGTTGTAGGGCGCTTGATCTATGGCGAGTATCAATTAGTCTCCGTTGGGGGGCAGCGCACGCTGCAATCATCTAGCCCGGCGTAGTGGAAATCCGCATCGTTGACTCTAACCGAGATATATCCCGCAAACATTTTCTACCCATTAGAGGATAATTAATATGCAACGCGGGAGGCTTTGTACGATATCAGTAGCGTCGAACATTAAATTACTCGACGCTTTCTCAAGCTTCAGAGGATACGTCTAAATTGCCGCGGAACGCACAGGCATTCCTACCGAACCGAGCCGCGCGCCTGCGAGCTTCGGGCTGCGAAGCCACCGAGCTAAGCTTTCTAGCCGTGTCTCCTCCCTCTCCGGGCGAACGTTCGCCGACGGGGAATAGAAATCCTCTTTGGGTGTCAATTATCGCCTCGTTAATACGTGCACACGCGTGTCAAGACGTGCGGCACGTGTTTCCTTAGTAGGTGTTCAGCCCTCCCCCCTTCACGCGGGGGCGTCGAGTCGCATCGTGAATTTGGGAATAATATAACCGGCTACGACGCGGCTTTACGGTTGAACCGCAGAACAAACAGTCGCGGAATACTCTGGCCCGCGTACCGCCTCTGTTTACACGCCGTCAGCTCCCTCGTTCTCGCTTCTCTTGCCATTAATGTAACGCATGGTTCTTGTAGCGAGTTGTATACGAGAAATACAGCTCGCAGTTCGCTGGCTTGAACAAACTTTCCTTCTGCCCCGACGTCGGCGTCGCGGACCGCGGGCTTCGGCGTCGCGTGCAAATTAAACGCGCCTTTCCATCGGCCCCGTAATACCGCTAGATCGACTTTAGGGTTTCCCGCGCGGCGGCTATACCGAGCGAGTAGTTTCCGAGAAAATTAAGTGTAAGAGGAATGCATAGGGCTTGGCATGTTCTAAGGTGCGACATTATTGCCGCGTTAATATCGTGGCGCGCGCACCCTCCGTCGATAACACGAGTCCGCTCCACATTTGCGCCCAGGGAGGATCGGGAGCCGGGTGCAGCAGCGCGGAAGGGTTATTGGTTTTCTCGTGGAACGAGCCGCCTGAAAATGATTACCAATCTGAGACGGCGGTGGGCAGACATTAGTAACCGATAGACGAAGAAGGCACCGGGGTTAAATTAACTCCGCGGCGAAGGTAGCGGCGGCACGGGGGTGAAACGAAGCTGGCTAACGGCCGAGGGGCGTGCAGAGGTAGCGAGTAGGTATTAGCGGAGATTAATCGAACGGCAGGTCCTTACTCCACATCCACGAGTGCACGTAAGCCGATGGAACGGGGATCCCCGTGCTTGGAACGAGGCTGCTCCGTCGATCGGGTTGGAGAAGGAACGTAGGACGGGTTGGATGTTAAGTGGCGGGGAAGAGAGACGGAGAGAATACAGCATGCTCGTGATTAGTTACATACTTAGTTACTTACCGAGCTACCAAAGTGGAAGATGTCGTCCATTCTGAAAGGGGATGAAGTCATCGTCGAGAGACCGCCGTGTCTCCTCCATCCAGACGTATCCTCTTCTTCTACCTTCGCGGACCACTGGCTTGTGAATCGGTACTCGAACTTAGATGCTTCTGGTTGGGATAGCATTTTCCGAAGGAAGGTTTATGGCGATCTGGGCGCAAGATAATTTCATTTTATTTCATTCATATCGTTCATGGCAGCAGTCTGTAATGGGCAGGCTGGGGGAAGGCAGGAGCATTCACTGTGTGAAATATGGCGTTTCGAGTCTCATACTCAGGGGAATATTTACGACCAACGAATCAAGGTATCCCATTCTCCTGATGTACACTCGAATGGCCATTGTTCCGGCCACCACGCTAATCTCTTATCCCCCTATTTTATACGTATTTCGTGAAACCACGAGCTTACTGATCGCGAAAACATCCCCGTGGCACGACGAGACATCGTTAAAGCTGCTAACTCGACGAGTTTATACCTTCACTCGCTTCTCCATACACATTCGCCTGCTGGGAAATTACCTCGCGAAGAAGTTCATCCAGGCAGAACAAAAGTCTGCTGGCGCGTTTATAGTTCATTTCACGTCGCCCGCCAATGAGACACGCGTCGTTTTTCACTCAGAAGGCGAGCGCATTCTCTTCTCACGCATCATTTGGAGAAAAAGTGGATTCATTCTGGGAGCATCTGGTTCAGGGGGATCGTTAACCCTAATTGCATATCTATTTACCCACCTACGCTCATTCGAGACGACGATCCGACAAATACGCTCGCTCGGAGCCGACGGGCCCCGTGTCGTGAGTCGAAAAGCCCCGAGCAAAACAGCCCCGACGTGATATTTCAACTTACACGCCCAGACATGGCGGTGTAGCCTGCCGTTCGCTTGAATCATTTTAATTGTCGCTATCGGTTACGCCTCGCCGAGCAATTCGCAAGAGGAGCCACCGCGAATTTACGCCCCGCGGTGTAATTGGCCCGGAAACTGGATCACTGCAAAAAACGACCAAGTCACTTTCGCGCGAACGCAATCAAACCGAAATCTCGCGAGCCCGCCAATCTTTACAACGCACTTCGAGTCGTGTTTACGAGCGATTAACGGGACGGAAAACCAGTAATCGGGCAGCTTTTCGATAGCGCGTCCAACGTCGCGTGTTCCGTTGGCGAAAGAAAATGAAAACTGTCGGAGGGTTTCGCTGGAATCGTCGTAAACGGCCGAGAGGAGAGAAACGACGATTCTCATCCGCCTTTGCGCAGAAATTCTACTAAGGACTGTTGTTGTTCTCCGGGCCATTTAAGAGGCCGCGTATACTCTACTCGCAGTCGATATCCTCGCGCTTCTTTCCGTCCCTCTCATCCCTTTCATACCCCTTCAGACAATCTGCTTTTTATGCGCCACGTAAACGAGTTGATGGAAGGAGTGGGTAACGAGTCGTTTTCTTGTCGCGTGAAAAATGCTCCACTCGTAAAACGCCCGCTATATTTTCTCTCTGTGTTTACACGCTGCCCGTGAATCTCGTGCTTCTTAACTCATAAAGCCGAAACGACATTTTATTAACGCCGGGGATAAATGTAACGAGGCTCGTTTAAGTGCTCCACCTGGCCCCTCCGCTCTCCATTCTCACGCACAGGCCCGTGGAAATTACACGTCCGTGACGATTATTTATAAGATAGAGCGAACTCGGCGATTCCAGCGCGAGAGCATTCGACGCCCCGCGCGCCTGATATCTGTTTAACAGGTTACGAGTCTCCAGGTGCCCGGGCGCGTACGTTTTCCCGCGGTTTCGCGCTGGAAGACGAACCGAGCGGCGGGGCAATAGGGATTCGTCCGACGGGACGGCGTTCGCGCGTTAAAATCAATTCTTTTCACGGGGCGGCGATGAAATCGTAATTTTATTAGCCGCGCGTAAATTCGAGGCCGCTTAAAACGCTCCCTTATGGCCGAGTTACGGCGTGTACCGAGCGCACCGAGGCTCGACGGGGTGAAAGAGATAGGGGGGAAGCGATTCATAGCTTTTTAATGCCGAGATAACGCCGGTGGAAGAAGGACGACGGGAGGAGAACGGCCTCGACGAAAGGGAGATCGACGAAGGGTGTGTGTGTGGCCCGAGCCACTCCGGGGAGGGACAACCGGCGAATTCCATGCATTTAAAATGTTTCATTAGAAACCGTCTAATAAATATTGACCCCCTTTTTAACTCGGTTTAAAAGACCATTCGGCAAGTAGGGCTGTACTGGCGTCCGCGGAGGGCGCGGTGAGACGGGGCACGCAGGTTGCGGGGCGACTCCGCTGACGGTACCTGCGCCTGTAACAAGATCTGATTTATATAGACACCGTCGAAAATTGGTTTCATCCCCGGACCATCTCCTGGGTGGCATTCGTGGAGCCTCGGCGACGACATGCTCGTTTGGCGTACCATAAATACTCTTCTGCCTCGCGTCTCTCGCGGGGCTTGCGTTTCAACCGCGACGCAACGGGCCTCCGCGGAAATTGATTGTCGTAACTCTCGCGTATAAACGTATAGACGTGGCGCGACGGTAACGGAAGTCTGCGGGTCCCTCGTAACGCGGTTACCGCGGGAAACCAACTTACCTGTGAAACAGGACGGGAATTTTCAGCGAGTAAATATTTTACAACTTTACGGCGCTAGCATCGGGGAAATTACATCTGAGAAAGTTCCTTGCAGCCGAAGCTGGATAGTAACGCGAAGTGTCTCAAGATTCATCAGACGAGAACCGCCTTGGCAAGATAGGACAAAGACGTTGCCGTTACGGTGAAATGGAATATGTAACGTAGGAGGCACCGGAAATTCGTGCCGGTTCCTGTGCTTGGTAGATCGAGTGCTCTGTCGATCCAGAGGAATTAACCTGCTACGCCTCTGATGCATCGCAGAAGGGATATTAAGTGCCATATTCGCGGTCGTTGCCAGAGATACATCGCGTCGGCTGGAACAACATGGGTGAGCACAGTTCCCTTGAGTGTGGCTCCCCAGGTTCCCCGTTCCGTGCTTGTAAATTGACATGACCGCCGCCGTGGAAGTAGTTTTAAGGTGGAATCAGACGGCGCGTGAATCGCCGATCCCCGCGCCGTCTGATCGGTCATGGATCGCCGAATCGGGCTCGCCAAGCCGACTTGCCGAGCTAGACGAGCCGAGCCACGAACCGTCTGATCGGTCATGGATCGCCGAATCGGGCTCGCCAAGCCGACTTGCCGAGCTAGACGAGCCGAGCCACGAACCGTCTGATCGGTCATGGATCGCCGAATCGGGCTCGCCAAGCCGACTTGCCGAGCTAGACGAGCCGAGCCACGAACCGTCTGATCGGTCATGGATCGCCGAATCGGGCTCGCCAAGCCGACTTGCCGAGCTAGACGAGCCGAGCCACGAACCGTCTGATCGGTCATGGATCGCCGAATCGGGCTCGCCAAGCCGACTTGCCGAGCTACACGAGCCGAGCCAGCTCGCCAAGCCACGCGCCGTCTGATCGGTCATGGATCGCGAGTCGGGCTCGCCAAACCGACTTGCCGAGCCGAGCAAGCTCGCCGATTCACGTGCCGTCTGATTCCACCTTTAGGTACACAGCGGAGTTTTAATTAGCGTGTCACCGTTACATCGCGTAGCCCTCTTACGTAGTTACATCTTCATTATTGCATTCTGGTTCGCTGAACAGTCGGCGCATGAAGTACTGCGTGCCCGTGCAGGAAGCGGGAGACGAGTGCCTCGAAGTGTAAACATTGAAATTCTCAGTGCACCGTGCGAATATCATACGCATGGAAATCGCGCCCTTCTCGCGATTGTAACGAATTCGCGTGTCCTGAAGGATGGAGATTATGAAACTGGGTAGGACACCTATGGTGGAAGTTCGACGCGTGCCAAGTTCTAATCTGGGCGAATTTCCCAGAGGGCTGGCTGCGGCACGTGTCATGACTGAATTCGGGATTATCACAGTCAGCGGGAAAAAGATTAAGGAGATTGAGGAAGTGAACAATTCGGATTCAGGGGAATCTTCATCGCGTGGACTAATAAGGAGTCTGACAAGAAGACACTGTATCCTAATCACGGTGCAGATTGCATAAGTGACTTGATAAGATCACGCGCCCCGCTTCGGCGCTGACCGAAACGCGAATTAACGCGCACATTCGTCAGAAATGCCCGATCGAGCGATCCAGCGGGGCCGTTTCTCGAACGAACACCCCATACGTGGCGGAGCCAATAATTCTCAGCGAAGCAATATGATCGAAGAAGATGCGTCTGCGGGCGGTTATACGCATACTCTTCGGTCGGTGGAGCCCTTCGCCCCACGTGTGGGTGCATGCATGTGCAGCTCGGTTACTCGTAAACGCGAGGGTATTACAGGGCCCCGAAGATGGTAGATGGCTGCGGCGCGGACGGGAAGAAAGAAGAAGGGAGAGAGAGAGAGGAAGTATGCAGCCCCGGAGGCCTTAAAGCGGGGGCCGGTTTGCGTGGGCCGTACAGCACCTCCGTTCGCCATACCAGGTCCACCTGACCCCCCCTTTGCCTCTTTGGTCATCCTCCTCCACGTCACCTCCCCTCGCCAGCTCTCTTCCTCCTCTATCCTCCCGCAAGATAAACTCTTCTGTCTTCTACCATCTCTCGTTCACCACGTAGACACGTTCGCGTACTTTGTCCTCCCTTTTCGCGTTCCTCCCTTCCCACCTCGTGCTCCGCTCATTCATCACCTTCCCTCCGAAACCTCTTGCTCTCTTTCCGCGCATCCTCTCTCCTCGCTGTTGCACCTCGGCCCCTCTCTCGCGCGTATACGCTACTTACCGTCATAAACCCATGCTCGGTCAATATTTCAACTCCGCCGCGGTGATTTCGTGGACGCGGGGCCCCGCGTACGTGCGCGCACACGGAGCGGGACGCGCGTGTGCGACGAAGCAGTGTGCGCGAGCACCCTTCCTCGCTGGAGAGTGCCTTCCAATTTTATTACCCACCGTGGTACGATCTCGATAATGAAATACTTCGGGGAGCATTTCGGCCCCCGAGTGAACTCCATTCGACTATAATCGAGATAAGAGTGGTACGCGTACCCCACCTCTTCGAACGGATACGCCGCCGCGCTCGCGGGACCCGAGGATTGTCGAGAAACGTGGGCGAACCCCCGGGTTACAACAGATTTTTGCTCATTTTCTTCTTCGCCCGCTCTCGGGCTGCTTTTTTTCTGATATTCGAGGCCACGGTGATTCTCGACGGTTCTTCGGAGAAATTCGTAATTCTTAGGCGTCGACGAGAATTTCAATAAAGTCGCTAGGTGACGCTGAATTTCGCGGGATAACAGATTTGGCCGTGATCACGGGGGCACGCTGAATTTCGCCGAATTCTCTTTGGGCCCTCGTTAACGTTCAATTTTAACTTTGGTTAGCATCTGGAAGTCTTCCTGGCCGCACATGTGCAGGCTAAAATCGATACAGATGTAATGCATAGCAATGGCAAAAATGTCACATCCATATTCCGTACACCACTTGTTTGTCGGTGACCTAAACAATTCCTTTCGAAATCAGGTATCTCCGAGATGCGAAATTACAAACTAGAGGCGGACTCTATAAATCCTAAAACAGCGTGTCACGCTTGTCTGCCAGTGGAACAATGAAGCTCGCGTGGCGGTAGACTCGATGCGCGGTGCGTTTCGGCGCGGTCGTTAAAAGCTCGTCGAAACTCGTTTAATTATTTTCATGCTGCCGCGGTTAGAGGCTTGTTAGGATCGGCGGGGAACGACGATGCCGGGGAAAACTCATTATTGGTTTCCAGTTTTGAGAAGTACCGTCGTGTTTTAACGATTAAAAACGCCAGGGGTCGAGGGGCAACGTATCCGGACAGATAATAACCCCCTGGTAGGCGTGTGGCCGAAGTTCGTTAACGTTGTTATTACCCGTCGCTTCATTTTTAATGTTACTCCGCTCGGTTATAACGTACGTCCACCGGCACCGGCTATTTTGCATACGTTGGCCTCTCGCGAACTCAATACGCAACGTCCACGATACTGAACGCGACCACTGTTCTCCGGAGACTAGCCAATAAAACTTCGTAATTACATTTCCATAATAGGTATCGCGAATCCACCATCCTCTACCTCGTTGTTGTCAATTTTTCCTAAGCAACGTGCATGCCTACGTCGTCCCAGGATATTCGCTGCATCGGGGGGAGAATAGTGTGTTCCTTGCCTGTTTCCTTCGGAACAGTCTCCTCCAGTTGCTCTTAACGTTGCTATAGGTGTTTGAGGGAAAAGGATTTCCTAATTTGTGTATCGTAGGAAACGAACGCGTGATCTCAATTATACAGTGATTACTGGTAACATGGCCTACAGTAGACTCGAAGAAACCGTTCGTGACTTCAATTGAACTGTGTCCCGTGTTGAGCATTTTTCTTTTAATTCAGTGACTAGTATACCTACTCAGGAAACGAGCAGGATTCAACCTATTCGAGACATTGTACTCCCTGTCAGACCCATCCAACGGAGATCGTTCCTCGGCAACTTGCGCGGAGTTGTGCAACATAAGCCAGGTCACGAGTTACGATCACAATAAAGACCGGCTGTCACAACGCGTCCGCGATTTATTCGCTGTCGAGACGAGCACGGCGCTAACTAGCCCCTTAAAAACACCTCGAACCGGCGATCACCGTCGACCATGGGCTTCATTGAAAATAACCAGGTCACAAATTGGCAAGCATCTTCCTTCTTGCTCGCTCATCACATCGTTTCCACCCTTCATTGTTAACAGCGGGACTTATCTCACCAGGTAAAAAACGGACAATAATTTGTTACACGGTGCAAACACCCCGTCGTATTTGAAGTCATAATTACAATATTTTCCAGCTGGCATTCGCTACGTTTATTTCGTTTACACTTGATGGACGACGAGAGGCCCGACAGGCCCGAACGAACATTTCACGTCGCCACCCTCGCCAGCAATTTGCAGAGATACTAGACTTCGTCGAACTGCCGATTCAGCGTAGTTATTTAGTTCCAAGGAGTTTCGAGCTGGCTACGAAATGTCATTATGGCAAATCACCGGCCAGGCACTACTCCAGTGGGGGCTCGATTTTGCAGAGGCGAAAAATATTGTTTACCGCCTTGCATGAACTCACCTTGCTACTTTCACCGCCACTTTCGCTCCCCTTTCTCTAACGTTGGAACAATTCCATCGGTCGAGACCGTGCACGTGGAACGTAATGGGGGGGGGAAAGTGCTTTAGATGTTCCCTTTGAAGAAATTCCCGCATTGTTATCGGCGCAAATTGGAATTGCACAGATTCTATAGTCGTGGAAACTATTACTACGAGTTGCAGAACTGCTGCCACGGAGGCCCAGTTGGCTTCTCTGCCCTCCGGCAGCCAGTGATCGCCGAAATCTCTGTGTCTAACCCCGGGTCCACACCAAGGCGAACACGAACAAAAACATTGTTCGCGAACTTTTTCGTCTGTTCTTGCCAAGTCCACGTCGCTGCGAACATGAAAAAAACTCAGCGTACGTTCACATACGGTTCGTACGCTGAGTTTTTTCCATGTTCGCAGCAATGTGGACTTGGCAAGAACAGACGAAAAAGTTCGCGAACAATGTTTTTGTTCGTGTTCGCCTTGGTGTGGACCCGGGGTAACACGATCATCTGCATTGTCGCCGATGGATACTTTTCTCGCCACTTTGCGGCGGACTTTCGCGAGGTCTGCTCCACGACACGGGGTCGTGAGATTCGTACGGGGGCCCAGAATTCCGTTATGAGCAAATACACGCGGCGAGGGTGAGCACACGGCTCAGTACGAAATGATAGGATGCCCGTCGAAAGGGCGGCCAGCCGCAACAGCTTCTTTCTACCGGCTATCTCGAATAACTATGGAAATCACTACGAGCCTCGGTTCTCACACCGTGGTCCCGTCGTTCCTTCCTCTGTCGGCCATTTCGTTTCCTCTCGCCTTCGATGCACACCACCGACGCGGAGGTGCCTCTCTTTCCTCTTCCCCAACACACGCGGCATTGCATCGCGCACGTGAGAAAGCACACGTGAAACGATCCTATGGTTTCGTACGGTTCCGTTTCCTCGCCACCCCTGCTTACTTTTCCCACCGTGAAATTATCGCTTCCTCGTTTACGTTCCGCACGCGTGAACATTTCGGATTTCCTTGTAAACGCTCGTCCGCGAGTGATAATTGGAACTTGAGTTCAAAGGGTATCGATGGTCGAACCGTGTGGAGCCCGAATCAAAATACGTACTCTCAACAGCCGCATGTGTTCAGACTCAGAATTTTCCACTTTTCGATGTGGGTAACGCGATGTAAACTCTGAAATTGCAGTACAAAAGGATTAGCCATCTTAGAGAGTCACAAGCACGGCTCAGGCTCATAAAATTACTCCCAATGCTCGTGTATAACGTGCTCCGGTACACTTAAACCACCGAGCTTTCCAATTTGTCACGTTCGAGTGATCCCGTTGTACTCTAATCGCGGAACAACAATCGCGGTAATCGTGTATTCACCCGGTGCAATGGAAACGCGTAAATGTTTCGACTTTCGCCGATCGCGGTTAAATGATTGACGACGCGGTCTCGCGAGAGCGATAAGTCCCTGGATCGGCCGCGGCTAGGCCGCTGTATATTCCCGCGGCAAAGGAACTACTTGTTACACGCGAGAGAACGGTGATACCAAAGATACGGGGCCGTGGATCGATAAACGAATTGAGATCTTGTCTGACCCGTATTATTCCCGTTTCGACCGCCGACACGTCTACGGCCGCTTATATTATATCGATAAGTGCCCGCGAAAACATACGGGATATTGTTGTAAGCGTTCCGCATCGATTCGTTCCATCGAGCAGCTGAAACAATTTGTGATCGTCCACGCGATTTGTCACCGGCCAATGAAGTTCTAACTCCTAACTCGATGCTGTCTTAATGGATCGCTTGAAATTCAGCATCCGAAGTACACGCGTCCCGCGGGACACGAAGATTTAATGTTACATTGACGATTGCCCCCGACACTGCGTGCACGCCAGGTACGTGCTGAACATTTTCAGCCACGGACGAAAAGATTTTCTTAATAGACGACTCGAGGAGCTTGTCTGATGTATGTCCTATTTATGTCCAGAGAAACCGCGGCGCGAGATTAATCGTCGACGTGTATACCGCGGCGATCGTTCGATCGCGTTTAATCCCGCATTAGAGGACTTTTTCAATCGAGCCCCGATGGAGGCCTTATCTGATACATTTCTTGCGCTCCTATTTTCTTCGCGGCCCCGCATCTTGGCCAGGGGAACGTGCAAGAAATATTGCGCTCGAAAAGGTTACACTATTTCGTAACTCGCGCGAAATTCTGCGCAATGGATATATGGATTTATATGGCGGCGTTTCTTGCTCTTGTTCTTGTCATCGCTCGGCTATACTTTATTGTTTTTAATCTGGCGCAGCTGTCGGCGTGGGATTTGCATTCCAGTGAAATTTAGAACACCCCGGAACGAGGAATGAATTCGCTCGCGGTAGAGGCACTTCGGACTTGAGGATTTCACAGTGTTCCCTGGGATAACGTTTGCTACTTTGTTCCATGAAATTGATGGATACAGTGGCGTAATTAAAGTGGCGCAGTTACAGCAATTATCGCAATCTTAGAGCGCTAAATTATTGGCAATTCAATGGCTGAATGCTACGTTTATGGAAACTATACATTTTTAATAGGGTGAAAAATAGTCCTGACAGTGTTTGCATAGTAGGGTAATGAAACCCTTGATGCTGTTTGTTCCTTGAACACTCGCTCGAGCTATCTCATTAGCCAACACGCGATAATCTAACGCAATTAACGATTATCGTAACGACGCCTGCGACTATAATCGTATTTACGATCGTTCCGAAGATCAGATCGGGAGATTTCGTAAATGGGCGAATCGCGAATGTGTCCGTAGTATCTAAATCGCCGTTCCAGAAACACAAAGTACTATTGCTCATAAAACAAGGTCTGTTCATTTGGAGGAACGAGATACGTTCGCGTTTAACGCTTCGAACGACTCAAATCCGTACGAAGATTCCAATTAGAACTTACGTATATCTGTGTAATGCCCGTACACTCGTAAAACTGTTCATAAAGTCTCGCGATTTACGCGCCAATAAAAATATCAGAGTCAAACTAGTTCTGAGGGATTGTCTGAAACTTGCCCGAATCCTACCTATAGATGGAAAGTCTCAAGCATTACAGAAGTTTATTGGCTGCACTAAATCAGTGATTCAATAAATTGGGGATAATAGGAAGTACCTGTAACAGCTGTAACCCCATATAATACAACCTGACAGTACATATATTGATCAGTAGAAGTTAATCAAAATTTATCCACAAAAAACACTGTCAGAGGCAAAGAGTACATTGCAGGGGAATTCAGTTCACTTCACTCTTCCCTGAATTACAGATATAAGTATTTTTCGAGTGCCTGAATCCCTTTAATTCGTAGCTACCGGGATGCCACACTCCTCAGGGAAAATCTCCCTCGTCGTGATCCAAGTTCCCCCTCAAGCTGAAGTGTACCTGGCGTAGATAATAAATTATATCGACAGTGTTCGATCTGGGTCACTCTTGACGAGCGTCGTCAATGGTTCCTAGATGATCGACAACCCCTTTCGCGAGATCGGCGCGGAACTGTGTCCGTCAACGCGATATATTTATTGCCCCGTGCTAGTAACGTTAGCGAGAGTGGCTCGCTTGAGCCGCGCGACTTAATGAGATCACGTGTGTGCACTGTGTCCGGGACATGTGCACACGCGTGCTTGTGTGCCGTGCAGAGGGCCGCGTATACTGTGCAGAGGCTCGCGATCTGGTATGAGATATCATTCACAGGGAGAGGAAAGCGCTCGCGGAAGCATCGAACCCGATTCGATCCTGGCAAATTAATGCCGCTCGAGATATCTCATTCAGACGTACTTACCGGCATACTTATTGGCGCGGGTTGTCTGCGCTCAGGCCGAATACGTGCAATATAACTGGCCGCGAGCCGACTCGGTGCTGGTATCGCGCGGCATCGATCACCGTGTCTGTACGGCTCCAATTTATGAGCAGAATTTCTATTAAGATGGCATAGCTGTAAAGGACTTTCCGCGACTGATCGTGGCTGCCAATGGAATGCTCGATACCTACTTCCACCGCGTCTTCTACTTCCTTTGCGCTAGGTCTATGTACACCGTATGTACTCCCCTTTGCCAGCATGCTCCAGAATTCGCGGGACGTCCAATCGGGTGTCGCAACTCGATCGACGTCTCGACGACGCGGGGGGATCTTTCTTAACGCGAGAGACAAACACGATCCGCAACCCCAGAGAAACTCGAGCCCCGATATCAAACGGGTAATTATCGCTTGTGGAGCGGCAATCGGGTGCCTCACTCCGTGCTCCGTGCAAACGGAAGGAACGGCACAGACGAAAATCGGAGCCGCGGTATATTCGGTTACCTGCACGGCGGCTACGTGACCCAGGGCCCCCAGGTAGATACGCCTGCACACCGTCGGAACGTGTAAATGCAACCGTCGCCATAGCTGGACTCCTGTGTACACTCATTTCCGGGCTGTTTGATAGATCTTGGGTGATTGTTAATTATGTTTAGAGAACCGAATGGAGAACCTCGAGGACCGCCAGCCGGTGGCACAGTGACTCGATACGCTTCAAAGCGGTATTAAATCTACGGTCACCGGGCATCTCTCTCTCTCTCTCTCTCTCTCTCTCTCTCTCTCTCTGTCCCTCTCTCTCCGTCGCATCCTGGCTCTTTCGAGCCTGGCTGCTGGCTCTCCGGAGTAAATTAGACAAATACCATTTAGACGCAAACGATGGCACGGCAAACGTTAAGCCGTCCTTCCCGTTTGCCCAGCCAGCTCTAGAATTCGGCACACGTACGAGGAGAATGCAGTGGGTAAGTTTGATACATGGGCCCAAGCGCGCAACTACGAATTCGTTTCTGGGCTACGGAGCGCGGCTACCCTGCGATTAACCGGATACGCCTGTTGGTTCAACGACGCTGGCTTTCGTGGCCTGGTTTTAAGGGGCAGCCGAACTCGGTCGCGATCGACTCGACGCTGCGTTTTCCTTTGTCGAGAGGTGCTCTAGAATTGGCGTTAACGCAGCCGCGCGGATCAGGTGCGCCGAAGCAGGAACATTTTAGTACATCAGAGACGGCTTCGTGTTGTAACAGCTGTGCAAACGGAGATTCTTGGACCAAGCACATTTGTGCACCACAGACAGAATAGATTCTTCCATAAAACATAGTCAGACTTCGTCAAGGTAGAACATCTCAAAGGGACATGAGCGTAACGTTTGCATTTCGGGTCCTTTAACAATCCACCTGAATTTCGTTACGCAACTTTCGAGTCGGGAACTGTTTAGAAGCGAACCGCGTACCTGATTCCAAACTGGTGTGAAAATATGGCGCAGTATCTCTCTACGACTCCATCCTCCAACGGTTGGGTAGTCGTATGATAACGTCCACCAGGCCCTCGATTTTACTATCTAATTTCGGGTCGTTTATTATTCTCCCGAAGCGACGCGCAAAAAGCACAATGATCGGTCCTTTGCGAAACCAGTCCCTCATCGGCAAGAGAGAGAGAGAGAGAGAGAGAGAGAGAGAGAGGAGAGAGCAGATCGCGCTCGCGAAACTTTGATCTCGCTACTTCAATCTCGCGAGGAGTGTTATTACCACGTGGGTAGACGAAAAGAGGTGGACGCGGGGAGAAACGAACGCGGCATTACACTTAAACGTGGGTGCCACGTTCGGTGTAATTTCCTCGACAGTTACACTCTTGGCTCGATAGCCGCGAACCAACGGCTCCAGTCGTTCAAAAATTCCCCGTCCAGGAATGCAGTAGATAGAGAAGTGACAGTAACGAATAACCCGATAAATTATTCGGGAGAAATTAAAAGAGCTCCGCAGCCCGAGTCGGCGGAACAGTCGCGGTGTTGAGTGATCGAGCATTCCAGGGAATCGATTTGCGTTGCTCCATATCGCTTACGGTACTCTTAAAAGGCTTGGAGCGCATTAAATTAGCACATGCACACATCGATGGACGGGCATGCGGCCTCCGTAAGCTTGAAACAAGGGACATTGGCGTTCGATGCGTTCTTGATCTCGTAAAGTTCCCTGGAGGATGGTGCGGCGACTATTCGCGCGGAAATTATTGCTGCCGGGCGGGTAGGCGAAAACTGCTCTCCGAAAAGAGTGCGAGGAAACGAGGAGGCCGTGTTCCTGGTGGACGTAGGTGCTATCCCGGCGATGGGTTACATTCCCGAAGCGGCGCAGCCGGTTTTATGAGCAGAGAACGCGCACTGGATAGAGGATAGTTTCCAGCGAATCTACTCGGGGGAGCAGTGCGTGGTAAGATCGAGGAAAAACGGGCACGAAACGGGACGAGAAAAGTAGGATAAACGACGAGAGAAACGTACAGCGGCCCGAGCGAGGAATTCCACTTTCGTGAACGATGCCCGCAAGCTCTGTGAGAGATACTTTTACGCACCTGAACGTTTGCGTTTCATCGAGGCTTCTGGGGGCGTATCGTGGCCAAAGAAAGGCGCACCGCAAATGAGAAGCTGCAATAAGATACCGTGACGCGATAGCGCTAGCTCTCTGGCTATTAGAATATGTTATTCGCGAGAAACCGTGGATCGTAGACGCGAACGAGACGTGAATATTTCATCTTTGAAATTACAAGTACGCTTGTTACATTTAGGAGCGTTCTATTTTAATGGAACTCTCCTTTCTCCGTTACATTGGCTACGCCCTGCGACTTCGCCTCCATAATTCACAAGTTGGATGATTGTAATACGTTTCCGCCAAAGGGGGGGAAAGGGAATAACCGCGAATATCGGGTAATCCTCACTGATACGATGGATGCAAGTTTCGAGTTATTGTTCGTCGAGATGCTCGCACAACGACTGAGACAATGTTCGAAGGTTTCGCCGGGAAGTTGCCAGAACGGGGAAGTTAGTTATTGTGTGGCTGTTGACCCAAAGTGTCGAGGCAGAAATTTAAGAGACGGAGAAAAGGGGAGGCAGAGAGAGGGACATAAGGAGGGAAACAAGAGGTGAGTGGCTGCAGTAGCTTAAAGGCAAATGGGGAGATTAGAAGTTCCCTCCTAATTTCACCTAATAAATCGCGCATTCGCTCTCCGCCGATGCCGCACGCATGCAGAATTAGCCGGGGGGACGCGGATATTGCGGGGGGGGGGGGGGGGGGCGGAGAACTTTATCGGGTAACCGACGTCGACCACCTTTAATTTATCTACCGCCCTGGCCTTTCGTTCTCTCGCCGCGAAGCGCCACGCATAATCTCGGTTCCTTGGAGCACGGCTGAACGCGGTGGGGGGACATTATCGGGTGCACCTGAACATCGAGTTGTCTCTACGATATTCCAGATTTATCGTCTTAATTTCAATGCCGGTGCCCGGGCGCACCTATTAAGTTATCACTCACGGAGATACGCGCACCCTTTCTTCCGCAAAGCTTCTGTAAATCCACTTAAATTGGTCCAAGGCACCAGCACGCCAAGTGGAGTGGACATTAATCCAGATTCATGATATCCCGTAATATTCATGCGGCCCGGCCGTACAAACATCAGAATTCCGTTCAATAAACAGAGAACTTGGTGCGTGAACAGTAGCGATCTGGGTGTACTGCCGCGGCTCTCGGTTCAATCTCATGGGGAACCATAATTGCTCCACTCGACGAACGGAGTATAGTGGCAGCATCGTGCGGCAAATCGGTGAGAATGGCAGCTATTGTCTGTGAAACGTGTACGGGTAGCTTATCGGTCCGCGAGATCGGTTTATTGATTTCGGTGGTTACCATCAACATAGTAAATGCCAGTACAGGGGCCCACTGCCAGCGGGTACAAAAAATACGTAGAAGAGCTAACGAAATTCCTGATCTCCGTCACGGGGGTGTGAGAATAAGAACTCCAATTGATTGGTGGTAAATCCTTCTCCAGGTAAATTCCTAATAAGAGCTCACGCGAAAGAGTCTTCGGGAGTTACTGCTGAATCCCTGTCTTCGAACTCCAACGTTTCATGGAAATCAATCTCCGAGCATCCAGCTGTTTCCTCCTCGACCCACGCCGAAGCAATCTCGCGATATCCGTTCGCGAACCGGTACCATTCCCGTACGTGGTATTTTACACCGCCACGTGTAATTCCTCGGCCTCCGAATTCCGCGCGCCAAGGCCGCGAATAACACTGCGGCTACTCGCAATCCGGCCCAACTCATTATTACGAGCCCCGGCGACTTGCGGTCAGCTCTGTCCTGACCTTTACATTGAAATCTCTCCCGTTTCCTTATTGCGACTCTCGCCTCCGCCTGATACATTCTCCGCGCTGACGTCTAATGACCAACCGGGCTTGAATCAAGATTGAAGAGACCCGAGGCATGCATATCGACCCGGCGCAAAGTTTTCCAGGCTCTCTTCCTCCGCGCGGAAAACTGCCTGTGACGTTCATTGTAACTTATAGCGGCGTTTATCGCGACCTGTTGTCTAAACAACTACCCGCGCCGATATTTTGGCTTCCCCGGCAAAGTTGAACGCGGCTCGACGTCTCCGCGAGTTTTCTTGCCGCTGTGGAAACTTTTATCCGCGAGGCACGTTCTTCTGGACCTGGAAACGTCGCGGGGAATCGCCGAGGGGTTGGGCGGCGGCTCCGGTTATCCTTCAGGTGCTTAAACGAAGTCGAAGTATCACATTCTCATGGCGAAGTTTTTCGGCCGAGACGGAGTGTCAGTGAGGCAGGAGAGGAGAAGAAGTGGTTTCTCGAGAAGCCGTGCGAAGCGAAAGCGGGAGTTCAGAGTTATTGCCAAATGTTTTTACGTTGGAAAGCCAGTGCAGATGGAGTTTCTGTTTGTACCAGTGGTCGTCAAGGAAATAGAGGACTATTTATAAAATATGTGGATTGTGAAGTAGGTAAGACGAAGGCAGATTTAGAATTCCCCTTTCACCGTGTGAAGCGCACTTCAAGTCGGTACACGGGTAGTTCAATGGGCCGCCATTGTCGCGTGCTCCTAGAATGACCATAAATATTCCACACCTCATCTCCGCCCCTGCGGTCGGAACACCAGCAGAAGATATTCCCCGCCGCGTCCGCGTTGACTCCCGTACAGACGATAGCAGATCGGCGCAGCAGGTGCAAACCCGATATCTTCTTATCATAATCGCCGCTGATAATGGGCTTTAGAAGTTTTAAATTACCAAAAGAACGGGCTGGGATCTTTCAAAGTCAGCTGCGTTTCGCACCCGGCCCCAGGATCGCGCTCTGATACGTCGGACGCGTTGAAAAAATCGTTCGCGCCGCGAAAAGAGGACCCGGCCGATTAGTCGTTGTCAAAAGCTTGAATGAGTATCGGTACAGGTGATCTCGGAGCCTGACCGAGGGACGAAGGGCCGATTTGGTGGCTATATTGTTTTAAATAAAGACTTAGAATTTCGACCGTATTTTTAAAATATAAAACCAAAAAGTGATATCAGCGCGTAGGTTCGGTCATGTAAACACTTAAATAAAAGCTATTTTGCAATAATTATAATTCGACGTTTCGGTCTATGGTTTAGACCATTTTCAAGAAAGTTATTGAAGAATACTGCGTTTGCTTTTATACGTTAAACACGTTATCGAAGACGTGCACCTTGTTAGTCGGTTGGAGCGTGACTGAGGTAAATAGTATATAGAAGCGAGAACATCCGAAGGGTACAGAGGAATAACGGTCATAAACAAAGTCAAAAGTGAAACTGTTAATAATTATTGTTTGAATCGATTTTTGAGTACTGTTTATTGATCATAATTTAATTTGAAGTTTTATTAAATTTATAAAGAAAAGAATTTTTAGCCAAAACAACATTACCAATTCATACCACCAATTATTATATATGTGGTAAAGCATCATTCACGAAGTAAAAGAGCAAATTACTGTGGGATTGAAGGGAGGGTTTAGGATAGTAATAAAAATGCACTCGTTGAAAGTAAAGAATATGTAATGGAAAAAAGCTGGACGCCACGCGCTCACGGTTGCCACGCGCTCACGGTTTACATCCGCACGAAAGAGAGCGCGTCCCCGCTGGACGCTCCTCTTATACCGTCCGCCGCGATTCGCAATTGTCGCGGCTTCCAGACGCGTCTCGAAGATTCGCGAAATCCTCAGGGACGCTTCGAATCCTCGAGGCACACGCCACGCACCTAGCAACGAGGTCTTCTAGAAGCGTCGCCCCGAGCGCACGCCGCTCGCGCATACACGCGTACGCACACGCAGGCACGCAACAGTCACATCCCACACCCGGCCGCCCTGAATAAAACACCTGACCACAGGTGTCGGTCGCTTCGTCCGCAGATTCGTCGTCGTCGCCCAATGAATCATACGAGTCGCACGCCCAAGTTTTCATGTGATCGGCCGCAGTAGACGTAGTCATCGGACCTTCGCCGTCACCCACCTTCTCGACTATGTATCGGTCACCGCGTAATTTCCGAATTATTTTGTAGGGTCCAAGGAACTTATTCGCAAATTTTAGGCCGGGACCCTGTTGTGTACGCTTAATTGCTACTAAGTCATTCTCGCGATATTCCCTAGCTACCACTCTATTTTTATTGTAGTTTCTCCTGTTTTCGCGTTGCACTTTTTCGATACACTCCTTAGCCTGGGCTCGAAGTTCATCTCGCTTGTCCTGGAACCCCGAAATCCACTCTTTCTCTAACAACTCTCTAATTTCGCGATTTTCGCGTAGGCGCGGGTAGGTTCCGAACAGCAGGCGAAACGGTGTCGTGCCCACGCTCCGCTGTACGGTAGTATTTAAACATATCTGTGCCGTTTCTAGAAAACGGTGCCATTCTTCCCGCTTGGGGTGCGCAAGTTTAGTTAGAAGTGGTATTAGCGTTCGATTCACACGCTCGACTTGTCCGTTAGCCCGCGGAATTCCGGTCGTAATCAGTTTGTGATCTATATTTTCCCTAGCGCAATACTCCGCGAATTCGTTGGAGGTGAACGCTGTCCCCCTATCTGTGATGATACGTCGCGGATTACAAAAAATGACTGACTGTTTGCTTAGTTTGTCAACGACCTCTTTCGCATTTGTGGTCCTCGTCGCGTACAACCATACGAATTTTGTGAAAGCATCGATTACAACAAGTATATGTTTGTACTTCTTTTTAGTTGAAGGAAGGGGTCCGACGTGGTCCACGTGGTATGTGTCTAAAGGTACTTCCCCTTTCTCCAATGGATTTAACAGGCCTTCTTGTTTACCGCTCTTTCTCTCCGCTAAGATGCACACAATACAATTACGTATTATTTTCTCGATTTTCGATTTCGCATTGGGAATATAATACTCCAGTTTCAATAATGCCTCGGTTTTCGCCACTGAAAAATGACCTCTCTCATGCGCGTGACGAACTATTTGTGACTGCATTCCTTTTGGTACTACTAATTTTAATTGGCCGTCAATTTCCTTGAACAACAAATCTGACCTCATTGAGTAGGAATCGGCCTTTCCCTGCTTCGCGAGTTCGATAATTTTCGCCACGTCGGTGTCTGCACGCTGCGCTCTCCGGAACTGTACTGTCAATGTATCGTTACCATTGATCAGCATGCACATCGGTAATGGGTTACGACTCAGAGCATCGACGTGGCGCATACCGGTTCCCGGCCGGTGCTCAATTTCGTATTCGAAGTCTTGGAGAAACAGCGCCCAACGTGCCACCCTAAGGTAAAGATCCTTTTTTTGCATTGTAAGGGTAAAGGCTCTACAATCCGTGACTATCTTAAAGCGTATACCTAGCAAATACACCCTGAATCGCTTCAGTGCGCGGACTATCGCTAAGATTTCCAGCTCATAGCTGCTATACTTCTCCTCCGCCGAGGTTGTCTTTCCACTGGCATAATATATGGGGTGAAACTTTTGATCGACGCTATCCCGCTGCATCAATACGGCTCCATAGCCATGCATCGATGCATCGGTGTGCAACTCTGTTTCTGCGCCTATTTTATACAACCGGAGTACTGGTTCCTCGCTTAAAATCATTTTTAACCGATTGAACGCGGATAATTCCCGTTCTCCGATACGGAGTTCGACATTCGCTTTGAGAAGTTCCGTCAACGGCCTGGCAATTATTGAATAATGCGGTATGAATTTACGAAAATACCCGGTCAAGCCTAGGAAGCCTTGTATCTGTTTGATCGTACGCGGCTCCGGGAATTGCATGACAGCCAGAGTTTTATGCTCCGACGGCCGTATACTACCGTCTTCGATGATATGACCTAGAAACTTAACGCGTGTTTGCAAGAATCGACACTTCTCCCAATTAATTATCAGTCCTGATTGTGCTGCTGTATCCAATACTAATTTTAATCTCTCTAGACCAGATTCGTAATCAATCGACGGTATGATCAGGTCATCAAGGTACGTCAACACAACATTCGAAGCTATTAAACTCCGGAATACTGCATTGATAAATTTTTGAAAAACGGCCGGTGAATTTGCTAAACCAAATGGAACGCGCAAAAACTCATAGTGCCCGTCGGGCACGATAAAAGCAGTGTACTTTCTACTACTTTCACTAACGCCCACATGAAAAAAGCCATTTCTCAAATCTAGAGTACTGAAGACTTTCGCCCCTTGTAATTGGTCTAGTTGGTCCTCTATTAATGGTAGCGGAAAACGGTCGCGGACAATTTTTTTATTCATTACCCGGAAGTCGATACACAGCCTTTTCTTACCTTGCTTCCACACTAATACTACGGGACTAGCGTGTTCGGATAAGGAGGGTTGTATAACGCCCTCGTCTAACCAAGTGTGAATTTGTGCATTCACTTCATCTCTCTCCGCGGGTGCCAATCGTCTCGCGCGCTGGTACACCGGCTCCTCATCTTTGACAATTATATCCATGGACATCTTTACTTTACCGGTTTTCGCCGGTACATAATTTTCTATTGCCTGGTCTATCGCTAGCCGATGGCCCGGATCGGCAATGTAAGACGTATCCACCTCGGAAACCTCGTGGATAGAGATTTCAAATATTTCCGGGACGCTATCACACAACGCGACTTCGTTTACTTCACGTCTGGAAATCGAGATATCGCTACCGCTTAGCCGCAAATCTACAGTCTGAACGAAATCGGCGCCTATCAATAGTTCGGTACTCATCAGCTGATCCGAGATCACGTGCGCCGCGATTGGATACGCTTGTCCGTCGATATCAACACTCGTTCTCAATTCGCCTAACGTTTTATTATTTTCGGAACCGATGCCGCGAAACCGTAATTCGTTCCGTTCCAAACGTGGAGCGCCTATCCGAACGTATGTTTCCGCACGCATCAAACTCAAATCGCTTCCCGTATCAATTAACGCCAATACCTTTACGCCGCCGAGTGTTACCTCCTTCGAATACTTTTTGTCGCCTGGTCGGGAAACGCTGCTGCAGCTGTCCCTCGTCGCTGGTTTCTTCTTGGGGCAGTTCATCGCGATGTGCCCATGTCCGTGGCATTCGAAGCACCTGATGCCCTTATCCTTCATTGGGCAGGCCCCTGCCAAATGGTCCCTCGCCCCGCAGTTGCGACACCACCACCCAGGGCCGCTCGCTCGCCGTTGACTCTCCCCCGTTCGCTGTTCGCCGTTCTCCTTCCTGAAACCTCGCCAGTCACCCTTGTCGCTTCTGTCGCTCCTGGCGCCTCTGTCGCTCCTATCGCTTCTGGCGCCTCTGTCGCTCCTATCGCTTCTGTCGCCTCTGTCGCTTCTGTCGCCGATCATCCCGTTGCTCCTTCCTCGCCACAGAACAGATTCAAACGCCTCCAGGAGTGCCGCGTTGGTTTTGAACCGTTGCATGCGCGCCTGGTCCCTCAATACTGGATCCGGAATTCCGTCGATAACGCAATCCAGTATTTCGTCCTCGCCTACCGGCACGTTGTTCGCAAGTATCACCTTTTCGTGGAAATACTCTTTGAATGATTCACCCTTCCTCCACATTCGCTCTTCAAATGTCTTCCGCCTCATCGCCTTGCCTGGTTGGTGATAAAACATTCCTCGTAGTTCCAGAAGAAAATCGTCGATGGGCATCTGTATGAAGGTGGGCTTCGAATGGAACCACTCAAGGGCTTTCCCCTTCAGTCGCGTCCCAACCAAAATTTTGCAAGATTCTGGTGGCAACTCGTACGTCGTTCGAAGCAATCTTAGCCGGTTCTCCCACTGTTCGAACTGGCTGCCGTTTCCGTCGAAGTAACCCAACAGTTCCGCCATCTCCGAGATCTTCTGCCGTCGGTTCGCTGGCTGTCGCTCTTCTTGTACCGACGGCTGTGGTATGGGTTGTGCCGGTGGCGGCACGGAATGGGCCGGTGGAGGTACGGACTGGGCCGGTGGCGGCACGGACTGGGCTGGTGGCGTCACGAACTGGGCCGGTGGAGGCGCGGACTGGGCCGGTGGCGGCACGGACTGGGCCGGTGGCGTCACGAACTGGGCCGGTGGCGGCACGGACTGGGCTGCCGTCGCCACCGTCAATTGTTGCAATTGTCGCATGACCTCGATTTCGCGTCGCGCAACTTCCAACGCGTGCTCGGCCACTTCCTTCTCTCTTCTAAGGAGGGCTAATTCCCTCTGGGTGTCCGTGGCTTCGGGTTGGTTATCCATGGCGATAGTTTCGCCTACCCCAGTCACAATTTGCGCGTCACTCTCGCTAGTTACACTTCGCGTTTCACACTCGTCTACGACAATTTGCGCGTCACTTTGGTTACTGACGCCTCGCGAATCACCAATGGCGTTCATTAGCCTCGCCAACAATTCCGTTCGCGACCCGCTCGTTTGCAGATCCAACGCTCTTAGACGTTCTTTTAACTCCACAAGTTTTAGCTTTTTCACGCTCATCGGCTCTTTCGATCACGGTCGCCGACCGCACTACGTGACTTCACGACTTCACGCGCACTCGCGATTACTGTCCAGTTTAGACTCTATCAATCCCGGACGAGCCCCCAGATTTGTGGGATTGAAGGGAGGGTTTAGGATAGTAATAAAAATGCACTCGTTGAAAGTAAAGAATATGTAATGGAAAAAAGCTGGACGCCACGCGCTCACGGTTGCCACGCGCTCACGGTTTACATCCGCACGAAAGAGAGCGCGTCCCCGCTGGACGCTCCTCTTATACCGTCCGCCGCGATTCGCAATTGTCGCGGCTTCCAGACGCGTCTCGAAGATTCGCGAAATCCTCAGGGACGCTTCGAATCCTCGAGGCACACGCCACGCACCTAGCAACGAGGTCTTCTAGAAGCGTCGCCCCGAGCGCACGCCGCTCGCGCATACACGCGTACGCACACGCAGGCACGCAACAGTCACATCCCACATTACATATGCAAAATTTTTATGTACCAATGTTTGAATCATATGAAGGAAGCAAGAAATCGAAAACCTCCATTAGAGAGGTCACATCATATATCCTTACTTTTTCAGTAAGGTTGCGTAATAATCTTGTATCTTAGGTGTTTCATACCTAAGATTTACGCTCGGTTGTTTAATCATATGTAATGTCTCTAATAGAATTCTCAGATTCAAATTGGCTTCCCTATCAACAACTTTGACATTGTCGTAGTCAAACCTATGATCAAACTCAAGTGAATGTTTAGTTAAAGCGGTGTGTTGAAAGGGAGGTAAAAAAACGTTTCTTTTATGTTCATAAATTCGTCTGTCTAAATGTCTCGAAGTTTGTCCAATATAAACCTGATTGCAACTCATACAGGGAATTGAATAGATAATGTTAGAATTTTTAACCAAAGGTATTTTATCTTTAATTGGAGGGAACAATTGTTTGGTGTAAAATGGTAATTTGAAAATGACATGTACTCCTACTTTCCTAAAAATTCTTTTTAAGCCGTTTGAGATGTTATGAACAAACGGTAAGACAACCGTATTTCTCCAGCTGACTTGTCCGCTCTTTTTGGCTTTTATCTCTTTACGTTTTTCCATTAGTAACGGGTGGTAGATTTCAAAAATACGATCTCGGATAATTGCTGAGACCATCTCCATAGGATAGCCGTTACGTTTTAACGTGTTTTTAATAAGAGTTAAATTAGCTGGTCGAAATTCCGGGTCAGAAAGTAAGATAGCACGGTCAATTAATCCCTTAATCAATCCTACTTTATGTTGCATGGGATGTTCAGAAAAAAAGTTTATATATCTACCGGACCAACTCGGTTTATGATACCAGTTCGTGATTAATTTATTATTCGATCTATAAACTATTGTATCAAGGAAGCTTAAGCAAGAATCTTTTTCTATCTCGTACGTGAATTGAAGTCTACTGTGGAAGCCGTTAAACGTGTCCAACAGTGTTTGTAAATTATCCAATTTTATGCAGGTAATAATGTCATCAACATATCGTTTATAAAAATTAAGTTCAAATGGTACCTTTGTGAGAGAGATCGTCTCTAACCTTTCCATAACTAGATTGGCGATGACAGGAGAAATAGGGGACCCCATGGCCGTTCCGAACACTTGCTTATAAAATACACCGTTGAACGAAAATACATTAGCATTCAATACAAACTTAACCGCCTGGAGGAAATCATTTCTATTGATCTTAGTGTGTAGTTCAATTTCATTCCAACGATGGTGTAGAACCTGTATGGCTAAATCAATGGGAATATTGGTAAAAAGAGATATCACATCAAGAGATACTAACCGCATTGACTCATCAGGAATCAACGTCGAATTATAATTATTGCAAAATAGCTTTTATTTAAGTGTTTACATGACCGAACCTACGCGCTGATATCACTTTTTGGTTTTATATATTGTTTTAGCCGGTTGCAACGACCACATTAGAGTCGAGCATAATAACGCAGAATTCATTTTAAAACTGGTCCTCGCCGAATCCGAAATCGTCGCGAGCTTCAACGAATTGCCATCGCGCGAAGCGCGAGAAACGTGCACCGGGGTAATAATCGTGAAAGATTTGGTTGCTCCAGGAGAGAAGGTGGGCTGCTCATCGCGCTGCTCTCGGAGTCATTATTTCGTTTAAGACGAAAACGATGTTTCGTGCGGCCGCGGAGACCGTGAAAATTGCCTCGAGCTGGATCCTCTTATCAAATAAAAAGACGGGGTGTTGTTGAGAAGGCACCGAGGGCGAAGAGAAGAAAAGAGGAGGTGCTTGGGCTTACGGACGTGCGAACTGACAGGAGTCCATCCCAAGATATCCAGCAAGAGGGTTCTCGTTTTGCGGCCGGTGCCGACCTTTTTTCCTCTCTTTGCGCCATCATCGGGGCTATACTTACGCCGGCCCCGTACTCATTATTTCCCATCCGTTCCTCTCCGCGAGACCTTCTTTCATATTTAACCCGTCCGTCGCTTCGAAGCTTTCGGCATGTTTAATTTAATCGGTATCGACGCCCTCGACCGAGTGAACCGTGCGAGCGGGACAGAGCAACCCTGAATGACCACCACGTATTCCGCTCGCGAAACGCCTCTTACCTCGAAACATGCCCTTAAGAGTTTGTTTGCTCCGCGTTGGAATCGCGAGTCCGTTGCGAGCGAAACGTACGAACGTTCGTGGGTTGATCTCGACTGATGATATTAACGACGGCGCGCGTCGAATTCGATCACATTTTCATTACACTTTTGTTGTGCCCCTGCTGACAGCGAATCTCTGTGATGTCCTTTCAGTTTAATTATTTCGGGAGGTAATTATAACGGACATCGACGCACGATGTAACGAACGCATTTCTGTTCAGAATTTTCCAAAGCCCTATCGCCGAATGGTATTTATGAAAAGCAGCCGCGTTATTGAAACAATCGCGCGATGGATTAATGACGGGTCAGGCTGAGTGGTTATTAATTAATTAGTGTTTCAACGCATGGTATTTGGAAATTTCGTTTATGCATATAATTATTGTGTGTGCAGTCGAATTTTAATTACGGTAACGCGATATCGCGAAGTCTATCGATTCTGCCCGTTGCCAAGCAGCCGCGTCGCAGGTACAGAGCTTCGCGCGGAAGAACGCCAGCGCAGCTAAAGAGACGCGTCTGTATGTTTTCCGATTTTAATACCCTGGAGACTACCTGCCCGCCGTGGAAATGGAAGAGAGATGAAAATCTTTTATCTCGACTTCTGCATAAAGCGGCGACTTTTATGACTGTCACTTTAAGGCCGAAGCTTTACGGCCCAGGCTGCTTGCATATTTTACTCTGATCCAGCGTGGCGGCGCGAGATCGGGCGAAATTGAAGAGTCGTATATTAGAACCGAAAGCCACTTCTGACGCCGATCCGTACGTTTACGGAAATTACGCGCGAGCCCTTCTTCCACCACGTGACCCTTCGTTTTCGATCAAGCCGAGCCATACACGCTCGTGATGGATATTTTCTTTAACATCGAGGAGAAATATTTCTCATATTATAGAAACATCTTGTAGGTACACAGGGGACCTAAGAAAACAAAACCTGTTCTCCACAAAATAGAAAATTGTGCAGGACGCTGCGGAAGTTCGTTCCTTGGGCTACCCACAAAATTCTACGCTTTTGGGATCGTATTTTCTGATAAAACGTGGATGAGTATCTAGCACGATATCCTCAGAAATCCAGTTAAAGGGGAGGAAATAAAAAGCGACACGAAACACGGTTGAACTTGTAACGACGATGATAAAGAAGCTTTTTAAGAGCGCTTTCCGAGAAACACGACGGAATACGAAAAGTTTATCAGTTTACAGGTAAACGCTCGCGAAAATTCCCCGACGGCGGAGCGGAATCGTGGATGTTGATAAGGGGGGGGGGGGGGGGGTGGAAGGAATTGCCGGGGGTTCTTACAAGCGATTCGGCCCATAAAGATGTCCCATCGAACGGAAAGGAACTAAAGAGCGGTTCTCGCCCGACCGTAATATTATTATCTCGATTCCAGCGTAATATTCACGAGCCATCCGAGGGAGTTACGTGGCAGCCACGAAATGGAACGCGGGTGCTCGCCGGAGCTATGGGATTTGAAAAACGTTCCGGCAGTTATTACCGGAAAAGAATTCCGCGGGAGTACGTTACCGTCTAGCCCGGTCCGGGGGCATTACGATTAATGAGCTTGGACGGGCGCCATCGTAGGAATCATATAAGAAACACGCCGCTTAAACGGCAATTCCGTGCTGCTGTCGTTTATCAGGCGGGGAAAGAGGGCGAACGGAAAAACAGATAAAGGAGAGGGTGGAGATTACATCGCGAGTACAGTCGCGGAATACACTAAATATCGCGAGTTATTTCCCCTCCGTTGAACGATAAGGGATGAAGCGATTTACAGATGTACCCGATTGCACCCCTTCGCTCTTGTCTACTTGGTGTCACTTTTGCAGTATCGAGAGTTCGATACTCCTTTTTATTATCTAGCTGTGTTTCAAGCCAGTCGTAGACACGCAGACACAGAAGATAAACAAAAGCACAGACTGTATGTTATTTAGTACGCGGGTGTCTTGTATGTCGACGAAAAGAGGAGAGAGGAAGCAGAAGACCCGCGAGAGGACGTCGTCCACTTTTTAATACGAGCGGAGGATTCTTTTGGATCATGGAACCGCGCCAACTTACACACGAACTTACGAGAACGCAAAGCCAGCCTGGCGTGTAACACGCTGAGACAAACTCAAATATATACTGATCGTACCTGAAACCATCGCTAAACCGTTTCTGGAGCTGCCTCGTCGTCGTTTCCGTAACCGCTGTAACTACTACCGCGATAGTGGCGTAGTTTTAGGGAAGACGCTCGTTGCGCGCAACGTTCGGAATGCAGTTGCACCGAGTTTCCGTCTCATCCGGGGTGTAACTTGGAGTTCGATGTAAATTATCCAGCGGAATTGGGGCTCGAATTTACGTAATACAGCCTGTTACGGCGGTGCTGGCGCGCCTTGTTGTCTTGATTGAATTGAAAATGGATCAGGTGCGAATCGAGGAACTTGGAAGGCGAAAGAGCCGAGGTGGTACAGTCCCAATTCGATGCTTGAAGCGTTCCAATCATTTCAAAACATCAGGTTTATTGAATCGGTGAGAAAGTGCTTGCCGTGGTTCAAGGGGTGGTTAAAAAAACCTCAGGCGATCAATCTGAAGTCGTCGAAAAACAGAAGGTTTCTCACGAACCGAATGAATGTACTTAATTATTCGACTACGATACAATGCATTTGCCTCGTCTGTTCATTCGCTCACGCATAATGCGCTCAACATTTACCGCGTTATTGATCGCGCTCGCAATTAAAGCCGCAGCGAAAAGAGTTTCGCCCCAACGGCACAAAGAATTATGAGTCTGCACGTAGCCGCAAATCAGCCGACCGGGTTCCAGCTACTGACTGACACTCGCGCGGCTGTTTTATTAGGTTAAAAGCCGCGACAGCGCTGCGCCTATGTAATTACGACAGAGCTAATCGCCCGAAGGCGTCACGCGTAATTAGAATTCGTTTCACCTGATACAACGCCTCTCGTGTCCCAGAGGAAATTACGTCCCCTTTGGTTTACGTTCGGCCATGGAACGGAAGGGAAAACACCACCCTCGAGGTGCCTATTCTTCCTATCGAGATCCCGTGACTCACGATTAACGATTCGAGTGATCGATCTGCTATGGATAGCCGAGTGATTCCAGGCCGATCATAAATTATACGACTGTAATTAAATTTCATGTCGTAAGAGGACGCCAGTGAATAAAACCGGCGGAACTCCTGCCACGGTAAGTTCAATACCTTAATGATTTCGCAATTCATTTGTACCAGCTCGTAGACTGTGTAGCTTTTCATTCATCACGGGGCGACGTGTTCTTGTAATCGTTTCGACGCCACTAGACGCAGCGAAAGACAGGCAATAATTGAATGCACAGGTTGATACTCGCGCTATTGCTGCTCGATCCAGCTTCTCAGCACGTAGCGCGTATTCTTTTTACAAATACTCCCCGTTTCGTGCGACTGTCACTCCATGCGTGCTGGGCGCTGTTCCCGGCGTTCACCAAGCTTCGTTGGATTACGACATATCGAAACCAGATGAGATCTTGTTGCACGCATCGTCGGCGTATCCAGCTGTCCCCCGTCCCGCCAGTTTGTACGATTCCCGTCCAGGTGTAAAGGAACGCGGGTAGTCTGTCGGATTTTCTAAAAGTTGCTCCACGCTTCGGATATCCGTGTCCTTCGCGATATCCGTATGGTCCGACAATCTTGGCCGCGGCTGCCGTTCCAGCGGCCTCCGAGCGTACACACGTACGCGCTCGAAAGATGTTTCGGTCGAAGCCAATATCTCCGCCATGCATCATTGCCGTCGTCGTGTTCCGTACGGGGCTCGTATAACAAATGGCGGGCCAAAAGGTGTGGAGAGAGGAGGGAGGGATGGGGGAGCCCCTTGTCTCATGGTGTCTTGTTCCATTTTCGCGCGCACTAATCATCTGCATTGACAGGGCCTCGTTCCAGGCAAAAACTTGCTTAAATTCTGCTGCCACTGGCTCCGTCCGCTTTCCTCTGGCCGTACCGCGGCGCACGGCTGTCTCCGTCCCCTTTCCATGGGATATCGAAGGATGCAAACGACAGGCGACTGATTTACTCGTGCGTGATTTTTACCTCGCTCTCGATACCATCGTTGGGGCCGGAGGTATGACGACCGGTGCCATCCTCGATAGTGCCTGCCGTGCGGGGCTCTGAGGACGCAGAAAACATTTTCGATCGAGGCGACACGGAGCCGATCTTGTCGGGCTGCCGCTCCGATCCGAGGAATTCGGCGTTCGAGCGTTTTGCGCGGCGAGTTGCGCTCGTGTTTCGTAACATTTCGGTTACGGAAATGCTTTCTTATAGGAGCGGGTTACCCGCCGCCGCTACATTGTTGGACTTGAACCGCGCTGGTGAATCGGATCGGTGTTTCTTGCCTGCTTCCTTGCCCGCGTCGAATGACAATTGGGAGTAGAATCGGAGTCCTGTGATCGCAGCATCTAGGATCGTTAAATCCGCCTGGAAGGAATTCCAGAGGGGATCCCGATGCTCGTCACCCTCCGCCCCGTCAGTCTCGCGTGTGCGCTATCACGCCACCGTTAAAAATACGAGGCGCGATCAAGCCGAGATCGGGATGGGTTCCACGGTGCCGGACATGGTTCATGCACACGCGTGCACACGCGTGATCGTGAATCATACGAGTTAGAGGCATGAGTGTTGCTCGTAGCTCGTTAGATTTATCACCTTTCGGGTTCGCGAGGGATCTAGTTTTCCCTGTTCGCCACGATAAGGCTGTACCGGTCGGTCGGTCGGTCGCCTCGCTTCGGCGGGGCCCGGCCCGGCTCGTACACGCTCCACGGCCGTATATACACGCCGGTATTTACCACCGTCTCCTTCTTCTTCTTCTGCCACCAATGCCGTGTGCACGGGCCGAACCCTTTGTTACGCCCGTTGTCCCGATCTCCTTCGTAGGATCTTTGCAACCAGGTAGCGAGCAGCCGAACAGAAGAAGGAGGTGTACCGGCGCTGCGCCTCCTATCGAGGTATCTCGAAGGGCGCGCAAAGTATACAGCAACGAACCCGCTAGCGAGCAAACACACCGTGACTCTCTGCTTCCCCTGACGCTCCCTCGCCGACAAGCGTTCCTCTTCTCAGCGAGCACCTCCACGCCTTCCAGCATCGTGCTCCCTTAACCGTCTCGTCCCGCGATACGCTCTCCCCGGGCTTCTTGTTCGAGGTGTAAACGGGACAGGATTGCTGGCAGCCACCTCGCCTCCCCCCCTTCGCCGTTCATCGACGATCAGGCCGATTCCCCCGATCGGTTCCAGCCAGTTCCGTGTGCCGGTGGAATGTGCACAACACGGGAAGGCGAAACGGCGACCAGGAAGAGACGGGACGGCGGAGTGAAGAGTATCCACGGGCCACGGGGTGCTCGCAGGGTGGAAAGGCGAGTTGAATTAATAATCGGCAGATCGGCCGGATAGCGGCCTCCCCTCGAACACGTCGACGGAAAGGAGGAAGGATAAGAAGAAGGTAAAGGAAGGCAGGCAATATGGACTTAGGGGAGGGCGAAGCTCTCTAAGAGTCGAGCATTGAGTTGATTTATGCCAGATGGTAGATAGCGCGGTGGCCGTGGCTGCTTTGCCTCGGTACGGTCGCTCGCTGGCTGAAACACCGGAGCGAGTAACCACCTTCGGGCCCGGGATATATCTGAGGTCTCGGATGCGCCTCGGCTCCCTCCGTAATACCAGGGACGGGAGGCGGCAAGAGAAGAAGAAGAAACGACCGAGGACTGGTGGAGTAAAAGTCGAAGGGGGAGAAGGATGGCGGCCCCGAGGACCGTACTTGGCTCGAACAACTGATGCCAGGTGAACCCTTAGGGGTCACTCGGCCCGTGACTTCCTACCTCGATACATTTTCATTAGCACCACCCCCTTCCGTCCCTCCCCTCGTCCTCCCAACGTTCACCCGTTGCCATTCTGCGCTTAGCAGTCGCGGAGGTGCGCCATCCAGCGAGCATCAAAGGAAATCCAGTCCTCTTTGTCCCTTCTCCCCGGTATTCCCTGTTTTTCTTCGCCTCCCCCTGCCCGACCGAGATTTTCTCGCCGCGGTTTCTTCGGCTTCCCATCCACGGGGGACCCTCGCTCCCCTCGCGCGAGCAACCGTATCGATATGCGTTTAACGTGCAGCTCCTCCCGGCCATCGATGTAAAAGAAAACCGCTCGTCGAATTCAGACAACTTCGAATGACGTTGCATTGTTGGCAGCAGTTCTTACCAGTGTAACGACTGTCCCGAGGGGCAGATATACGGCGCTGCTTTTTACGAACAATCGTTCGCGTTAAAAGTATCCTTTGTCACCTTTGTCGCGCCCCTGCTCCGAGACAAGGATCTCTTTTATCGCTCTGGGATTCGAGGAAGTTGAAAAGTAAATCTATTTCACTTTCAAGGGGCGTTCGACTGTTCTCCGTCCATCATTCTACCGAATGCGCCTGCTTACAGCTTCAAGGCTCCACTGTCTGACACGCGTATGACGTTACTACTTATATCGTTTCTGCTGTAATCATTCCAATTCTTCCACGCAACTGCGAATGCTAACGATACAGGATTTCTCGGATATAGCCCTCGACTGTTCTTCAAGTGCCACAATTTCATCCACACACAGTTACATACCGCGCGAATACTCACAACTTTGCTTACACCCGCCCTCTAAGCCACATGCTCTGCGTCAAGGCTTCCGCCGTTGCCTCAGTGGTGGAGTCACTAAAAACCAAATAGCATCTTCCAATCTGCCTTCGAAAGATCGTTAAAAATGCGTGGCCCCTAGCACGTCCGATATGTTCAACATACCTCCACGAAACGAACAAATTATACTGCTGATCCGAGCCGGGTCTCACGGTTTTCTGGGGCGCCAAAGCGTTTCGCCGTCGTTGGCCTTCGCCCGAGCGCGGCTGAAGAGTACCAGGTCCGCGGGGACGGTAGCAGAAGGTGGTGAAGCGACAGGAGAAGCCGGCCACGGAGAAGAAGTAGAAACGCAGCGGGCCAGGAGGACGGTACACGGGAAAGAAGGTCGGATAGCTGTCAACGGGCATTGAAAAATGTGCTAAGTCGAGAAAAAGTGGCCCCCGTGCCTCGGAGCGTTCTGCTCTCGCTCTCTTTACCCCCTACCATCTTTCTTCCTGCCGCGGCTCCCGTCTCATTCTCATCGCCGACCTCTCTCCTCTCTCCATTACCTCGCGATTCCTCGCTTCTTACCTGCCTGTTAACCGGCGGATACAGCAAAACGGTACAGGATCGGGGAATGTGGAAGAACGGCCAAGGCTACCGTCGTCATTAACATTTACACGCGTCCGTGTTGGCTCTTAACGCGATTTCGACGTATCCATATGTATGTAAATAGCCGCGTACACCGGCCGGTACTCGCTCGCGCGTATGCAAACGAGCGGCCTTGCTCTCGTAAGCCCCGTGGGCGAGCTTTTCGGACGGGCGCGACTTAAGACGCCGGTTACACGTGTCCAGCGGCGGCGAGCGCTATTCCTAAATTACCTCTAGGACCCCGACGTTCGCATGCGCTGACAAATCGGTGTCGTTTAGATTCTCAAGTTCGCGCCGATTCGCCATTCGTTACCTCGACGGAACGCTGAAAAATAACGCGTTGTTGCGGAACAGCGAGTTAATTTGTCCTTTGCCCACCCTTTCCTGTTTCGGGGGTGCCCAAATGTTTTGGAGATTCATCGTAGCCAATGATGATTAACATTTCTATTGTAGAATCCTGACGCGATTGTGCAAAGTGTGTCTCAAGGTGGAAATTATGTCGGGCTGGAAAGAATGGTCTTGATGAATGGGTGCCGAAGGGAGTTCGCTCCCAGTGCAGCTTGTAATATCAAAGACGCGAGTTGCATTAAAATAATTTAGCCGAACGGCGCGTAATAACATATTCTACCTGTAGGTGCTAGAATATCCCTCAGCAGCCGAGGGTCAAAGGATTTTCCGGGCAACGATCCGCGCGATGATTATCGAGAAGCCTCCCGTTCTTCGCTCACGGAGCCAGTAACTGCCCCCACGATGGACCTAAGACATTCGAGTTCCCATCGTGCCTTGCAGGCTACCACGCAACTCTGCATCTTACCTATGCCTGCCGAACCCTCCGGGTATACCGAAACTACGATCTCAGAGAGAAAGGTCTCTAAGAACGAGGAAGAACGAGTCAATCTTGGTGATGAGTTGATTGATATCGACAAAATGAGTGGCTGCTTTCGTGTAATTACGGATCACCCTTCTTAAAGCGATCACGGCACCGCGATAAGTTGTGGGAGCTGGAAAAGAAAAGTGCACCGAAAGGTGAATGAACTCGGCGAGCATTGGATGCAAATGACAAGCGATATGTGAGAGATGGACTAATTCAGGTTAATCTTCCTGTGCAACCCTTAAAGCACATTTCATACACTCGCAAAACTATGCAGCTACCCGATACCATCCGCGCCCGAATATTCGTAAAATACGAAAGAAGAATGACGAGGGCCGGATTTCGGGTAGGGGGCATTCGGACACCTTCGATCGGGCCCGAAAGGGCGATTAACACGAACGGACTTAACGCGTTAGGGTAATTACGGGTGTTCGCTGGTGAAGGTGCCATAACCGTTGGGGCGCGACGGGGCGCCACGGGAATATCGTCGGCGAATCCGAGGCGCTAACTAACCGAGTGGTTAGCGGTCGAAGGCGCCTCTTACTTTCTTTTATCGCCGCCTTCGCTCGCCGACCCGGTTCCTCTCGGCTCGCACACACGCCGCCATGTACGCACACGCTGGCCACCCCGATAATTGAGTCACACGTTTAGCGGGCAACACGACAAATGATGTATCGATTCGTTTCTACCGGATATCAGACTCGGTAAATGCGTTTCGCCCGCCTGGAGCACACCAATGTACCTGCCCGATAGCGCCTGTGTACGCGCGCATATATTTTCACGCAACTGAATTTCAGGCGGTGCTCGGCGCGTTAAATCATTGTCAATGCGCGGGGGGGTTCTTTTCTTCTCGTTTTAAAGTCAAACGATAATATGCCGCGGTGTTTTATGCCTCGCCGATTCGGGGCAACGATAACGGGAAAAATTTCGCTACGCCCCGTGGTTTTGTAAACATGCTGGAATGCCGAGGCATAAATAAGTCGGGGTTAAGTGGAACAAGTATATCGGGGTCTGCCTATTGTGAACAGTCCTGCACCGACGACGTGGCTGGACTACCGGTCTTTTCGACGACGCGGAGAACGCAAGTAGAATGGGTGTGCATCGGTCAGGCTAGGAAGAGCGTAGACCCGTCGCGCGAGTCTAAGTAGAATAGGTAGGCGATGGTCAGTCTGTACGGGAAGCAGACATTGCAATTTAAGGGGTAACACCACTGTAACAGCTTGAAAAATAGCGTTTTTTTGGCAATTTTTCTTGGATGGAAGGAAAGGTAATAGAATAACTATACTGGAGGAAGTTATTAAGCACATATTTTGTTATTAAAAAAAAAAAAGTTATTGAGAAATATTACAAAATGGCGGCACTGAAGCCATTCTCGTGAGGCATGTTGAAGTTTTAGCGCTCTGCGGCACGCAGTGTAGCTGGTGCAAATTTGAATTTAAAAAAAAAACAGAAATATGACTTAAATCTGCATGTTTATAGCTAGAGAAATACGTAGGGGATTTTAAAAATATTGATTTTTGTGTGATTGATGAGCATTTGAATGAAAAACGTTCAATTTTCTATAAAAAGAGGGCAATCATTTGTTAATAAGTAATGTTTAAATTAACTTATCGAAAATCCCGTACGTATTTCTCTTGAAAATGTTATTTTAAAGATATTGTTAAAAGTTCGAATGAAAAGAATGAAAATTGTTGGAGTTATGCTGCGTGCCGTGTTGAAAAATCGTGTTTCGAGAAAAACGCGTTTAACGCCGGTAGTCGTTTCGAAGCAGTCCGATGCGCTTGGGGAAGAGCTCGAAATTTCAAGGAAACAAATTTGTTTCAAGTAATACAGTTTTTGCCCCATATTCTAAAAGGTTCAAAGCATCTTTTAAGCAAATAAAAAAAAATCAATTTTCCGAAAAATTTACAGTGGTGTTACCCCTTAACGCCGGTAGTCGTTTCAAAGCAGTCCGATGCGCTTGGGGAAGAGCTCGAAATTTCAAGGAAACAAATTTGTTTCAAGTAATACAGTTTTTGCCCCATATTCTAAAAGATTCAAACCATCTTTTAAGCAAATAAAAAAAAAATCAATTTTCCGAAAAATTTACAGTGGTGTTACCCCTTAAAGGATGTCTCTGGATATCAAAATCGCTTTATAAAAACGTGAAGTTTCTAATTCATATTTGTGCATACTGATTGTGCGAAAATATCTATTTTGTAGCATATAAAGTAAACGGTCGCAAATACAACTGGAAATTATTACGAAGGTTCATAACCGACGTCAAACTGTTTGAAGCCTGAAACAGAAAATGTAGCGGGTACGTGTTTCACAATTTTCATGAAAATTCAACTGAGTTTATACAAGTTTAACATAACACATTACCATTGGGGAATTTACAATTTCTCTCTTTTGCTCGGTGAAATTTCCATGCCGTAGTTCCGCGGCACTTGCCACGCTGGAAGTCGTGCACGTTAATATAACTTTGTTGGCATGCACGCGAGTTCGAAGTACAATTGAGTCACAACTTTAACACCCGGCGACAAATGATGTATAGGTCAGGCGATTTCTGTCTACCGTACAATATATTACGCGTGGTGAACGCGCAGACGAGTAACTTGATCGCGACTGTGTAAAAGTATCTCGTAAACATAAATCTCGCGGTGACAAGGAATTACTGTGATAAATAAATGTTTCATGCAATTCTGCGCAACAAACGCGCAGCTCTAAAACTATCGAATAGGTACACCTTTGCTGTTCTCAGTACAAAAAATTCATATGAACTGCTTGATAAACTGTTTCTTCCTTGTTGATTTAAAAAAAAAAAAACTGTGCTTCGCATTATTAAAATACGTGGCGAAGCTTCAGGCTACTGTCGGGAAACATTGAAGTGCCAGGCTTAGTGACGACACAATGGCAATGGGGAGTAATTGAATACGTACGCACGGTCCCGGCGAAGTGAATGAAACTTCGCGAAGTGGATATCATTTCTCATCGTTCTTGCAAACTTCCTCCCAACGGGTCCTCCGTGTTGTGACACACCATTACCAGGAGATCGTAGAGTCATGCACGTGCATACGTCTGTCTTATAATTGAGTCACGAGCCAAAGGCTCAACGCGACAAATGGTGTGTCGGTCGACCGATTCATTTTCGCAGGATACGTGTCAAAGCAAGAGCACCACCCAGTACTTCACCTTTCACCAGTGTCACGCGTGCAGAATGACGTTCCTGAAGTTTATTAATGGCCTGCGAGCAAAGATTATTGTACCAGTTAAAACAGAAGCGATAATTCTCACGAGAACAGAGGTTTTACTTCGACAAGTCGAGCTGGACCAATGGATAAAAGATTTGAAGCGCAGATAGTGCGATAGAAATCGCGACACAGTTGTGAACGGTACCACCTAACTTCATGAATCAAATTTTTTCCAGAAGTCAAAGAATAACAAGTAATATATGAAAAGGAAATAACATAAACACCAAACGATTCTATGTTTGTTTTTGAAACGGCAGTAAAATATACGCCGAGTTCTGCGAGGATATAATTTCTCGCCTTGTTAAGTGATTTTCCTCGGTTGCTGATGGTGATTGGATCGTCAACGGTATGCAAATACACCTTGCGAATGCAATAAGGTGCCGCTGAAAGCGCGGCGGTTTGATAATTGGGCCACAGATTTAGTTCCCTAATGTGACAACGTGCAAACGGGTTAGACGACGTTTGTACCTCTCTTTTTGCGCCGCTGCCTCAACTGTGCAAACCCGGCAATACGCGGCGTAACTTTTCCTAACAGCCGCGAATTCACGCAGAGAGCGGGGTTACCGTAATGTATTATGCATTAGCAAAGAGATTATTACGATCTTCGTCATTTTTGCGCGGCAGATAATGGCGGCCATTACAGTGAAACGTGGATTTCACTTTGCCGTATAGTTCCGCGATAAATGTACCCGAGGCGCGAATTCTCGTTTAAACAACCGTGAGTAACGATGGCGGCCGGATAACAAGCAGTTGCGTTTCTGAAATGTCTATCATCATTGTTTTTATACATTCGGCGTGGTGATAATATTCATCACCGAAACGGTCGTTTAAAATAATATACACTACCGGCCATAACTTTCGACTACCTATGTTATTACCTAAATCTGCGCTTTATTACGAATTTCTTAGCATTCGGGGTGAAGTTGGTGGTAGCATAGTAAGACGGAAGAATATGTTGTTGAAAGTGACTGAAAACCCGGAGGGAATAATCGCGAGCTTACGTTACTCAGCTTGCGCGGTGTAACCAGTCCGCGTGGATGAATAAAAATCCATGGGAACCTAAAGAACAGCCCTCCACCGTATCATTATGCTCGATCAAAGTCAAGATAGCTCCAAAGTAGAAAAAGAGCATTTAGGTCAGACAGTTCCACTTCGTTGCATTCCGTTCGCCTCCCCGTAATTACCCACATTAGATTCTGGTATTAGCTATGAGTTGCGTATCATCGAATAAATACAGTAATCAAATGGGAATATTTTATTAGGAATTGGAGAGCGTTAATTGGGAATTAAGGCTCGGGTAGCTGCGTAAAGCGACCAGCAGTCCTTACGACGGCGGTTTCCCCGATAAACTTCATCGTTCGCGGACCTAATTGAAACAACGATTCCCTGGCGAAGCGATATCTCACCGAGCCAGCCGGGGAATGCCTTATTCGCAGTTCCGCGCAATTAACTTGTACTTGTGGCGCGCTTTCCGGCGAACCGTTACGAGACTTACTGCTCGAATCGCGCGCACTTATGGAAACAAACGGCCACCGTACGTTAGAGCCCAGGCAGATGAACATCTCTTCGGCTTCTCGTGGTTGACACCGAGCCGACAGAGTGCGAGAGCGAGAGAGGAACGAAGGGAGAGGCGCTGCCGTGTACGGAACCCGTATCTCGATAGTATGCAGATGCGAGGTGCGAGCAGTTAGTTTTCGCGAGTTGACAACCGCTCGATTTAATAGTGCCCACTCTCTCTCTCTCTCTCTCTCTCTCTCTCTCTCTTACCCTCTCTTTCCCTCTGTACACCTCTGTGGCGCGAAAGCGGGCTGCGTGCACGTGGCTCTCTGGGGCTTGAACAGTGCGCGCGACTCGCGCATCGAATAGATCCGCTATCTGGGGGAAACGAATCGACCGGTCGATGCATCATTTGCCGCGGCGAGCGCAAAACTTGTGGCTCAATTATCGGTTACACGCGTGTGCGTGCCTGAGACCGTGTAAGGGCGCGTGCGGCCGCCTACGAGCGACCGAGGAAACGCTCCGCTTACGGAAACGGAGAACCTTCGAAGTTTCTCGCACCTTTCCATCGAGTAACATCGGGGGGAACACGATCATGCAGCGAAGCTTCCCGTTTGATTTCCGTGTAACACCTTTTTCCCAACGATTGGTTTCTGGTTTGGACGTTTGGCAGGTGAAATTGCACGTACCTACCTACCGAAGTCACTCGCACCGTACCCAGTTATTCCGACATTGTATTTCTTCGGATACTGCGGTGTTTTCTGAAAGTCAGTATTTTCCTACGAGATGCTACTCGTTGAAACCGTGAATATAAAATGGACCAGTCGAAATGGAGTCAACAGAATTCCTCCTTCACGCGAGGAGTCCCGTGTCTTATCGTATTCAGAACCCTCTTCCTCTCGCAGGGAAACCTCAAACGTGTAAATTATTGAAGAGGATTTCCTGAATGGAAAACGTGGGCGCGTACCGTCTCTGGCTCAGCTCGAATGTATTATAGAACACGAAAAGACCGACCGATGTCGAGTCGTTCGCGCAATTTTCACATCGCAGGGACGTCTCTAAGATCTGCAACGAGACGCGGGCAGAGATTGCTCGTTTAGATCCCGAGGAAGATGTCCCACAGACCTAAAAGAGCGGCTGAAAAGCGCTCGAGGTAGCAATCGTCGATTAATCGCGTCCATAAACACGTCCGAGTGAAATCCATAAAGCAGATGCAACGATAGTAGCGGCATTGTTGTCACTGAATATCGGTCGATCGTAAAGCCGGTCAATTTATGGGAACCCGTCGTGCAAAAGTCATTTGAGCGTGTCTGAGCGCAGGTACGTGTCGAACCGGACGAGTCTCGCCCGTTGTATATTTCGCGCCGTTAAGATAACTCGTCGATCGCCCATTGAGCAACTTATCGCGTGCTCCGCCGATTACACCGGCTCGTCTTCCATCCCCGCGGATATGTTCGACCGCGAGGATCTCCTCGTGGCTACAAAGGGGGGGAGAAAGGATTTAGGGAAGACCGCAGCCGCCGTCGATCGCTGATCATCGTCCTGTAATATCAGTTATTACTTTTTCGCGTTATAGAAAACGTGGTTTCGCTGGCAATTTTCTTCGGGACGGAAATAGTCCGCAGAAACCCGCAGCCGTGATCCTTCTTCCTCTGTTATTACCCCTGCGTCGAGGAGCATTCTTACTGGCTCGTTAGGTGGGGAAAAGCTACCAGCTACAACGCTATCAATTACGAGATTTTCATCAACGTCGCTTACCGGCCGATCAATGCACGCAAATTAATTGCGACGCGCACCAGCCGCCTGACGAAAGGGTTGATGTAATTATCATCGACTCACGCGGCGCGTCACGGAAAGCAAAAGGCAGAAACGGAGGAGGCGAAGCCGACTACGTCGGTTTTTGTGACGGGGCCCGAGGTAAACGGCTACCCGTGCACGCCATTAAGTAATGCAGTCGGCTTCTTCGACTTGTCGCGGCGAACATGAGGCCTCAACCCCCCTCCCACCGACTCCCTCCCCCTCGCGTCGGGGACAGTATGCGATCGCACGAACTTGTTTGCGCGTGTTTTCAAGTCCCGTCTCCTCTCGCTCCTTTCCTTCGATCGTCTGGCCCAGCTACAAGCTGTTTTTACCCGCGAGTTTCGGGCGAGCGCGCGCGTCGCGCGACGTATGCGAGCGGTGCTTAAGAGGCGGGCTAATGGCGTCAACGCAAGAATATCCACGGGCCCAGATAGGACTATCTGCCGGCGGTTGGAATGCGACGCGACTTTTAAGGTTCAGGTGACGCTGGTTTCGGGGCGAAATCCGGCTTCGCGAATCGCCGCGACGGTTTCAGTGGTAAGCACCTTATAAACAAGACAGCGCAGGTGAAAAATTCATCTGTCGCGTGATCAGCCGACCAGAACGCTGGATCCGAGGGTGTCGCGTGGTCGTGCTCGTAAGAAGGCTAGAGACAGCGATGACACAAATTCTGTGTAGGGTAGGCAAGGAACAAGGTACGCCAAGAAAGACAGATCAAACTCCTACATCAATTTTCTGCCGACAACAATGGCACGGACGTGGCCTCGAGTCCCGTGGCGCCCATTATTCATTAAGATATCCGTTTCATCTTGTTTGGAATCGTTAGATCGCTAGCGGACGGGATCGAAGTAAATAGATCCTGACACTTGACTTCGCCGACGCGCAACAAAGCCCTCTGTGATTGCGCGCCGCGACCTATGAAAGGCTCCGGCGCTCGAGAATCGGTCGCATACTTCTCTAATGTTATCCGTTGTTAAAATGTCAGTCATCGTCGGAACGGACGTTAACGAGCGTATCACATTTAGAAAGTTACTATGGAACTATTTACGCGGACGCGAGGGGAATGGACCTTTCATAGCCGGGCGACGGGCGAGTATAACGAAGGAACGAACGCCGGCGACTAAGAGCGAGATTCAATTAAACCGAGGAGGAGGAAGAAGAGCCGTCCAGGCTGTCACGTGGCGTACGCCACGTAACGCGAAATTTTACGCGTTTAAGTATCCATTTATAGCCGTTTCGATGCACCGGCACAATCGCCGCGCCGGCGAGAGATCGTTCCTGCAGGCACGATCGACCTTTGGGCAACTAGACGGGACGAACGGCATCCTCAATTGCTAGAGGTGTGTCATTACATGCAATGCTAACTGCGCGTGCCTAATAGCGCCGCGTCTAGGATTGTGTTCGTGCTGCGATGCTCACCCGGACCTCGTTGCCGGATAATCGATGTCAGGGTCGCCGGCTCCAGCAGCGTTACTAAACGCGCGATGGACCCATCTCCTTGGGAATCATCGAAATTGGCCTTTTCCTTGGTTCGCTGGAACGCGATAGAGTCGTTCGCCAGCGGCCACTTTAGAAACATCAGAGATGGTGATCTGGAGTTCCTCCGGGAGTGAATTGGTATGCTCGCGGTTGAGTAAGTGATATTGCCTCTTTGGCCATCTATGTAGAACCGGCACGGACGTGACACCGCGGATTAAAAGGACACCTCGCGGTGCTCGGGGCACGGTAAATCTCGGGCGAGAGGGTAATACCGTCAAGGGACCACGTTCAAATTCCCGCAGTCGTTGAAGAATCGCGGAAAATTCGACTAACTTGGAGCTCGGATGCGGAAAGGGCGGAGTCAACCTCCGCTGCGGAGGCCGTCTAATTTATATCCGGCTATGCCGACGCCATGCTCCCCTTAACGGACTTTCCGAATGTTGTCCTAGATTAAATTCCCTAAAGTTTCGTTCTGTACACGTGCCTGTAAATAATATTCGATAAAATATCGCCGATAAAGCGGACCGAGCGCCGAATGCCGGCTGATATACGCGACTTCCGGCGAAATTGTATTCCACGGGCGTGCGCCCAGTATTTCAGCCACCACGACGGGCACCGTAATTAATTTAACGCCGTAACTTCGAACAACGTTGTCCAGGGCCATCGTCGATCCTTAGCCGCCCGACGAGCGCACGTGACTATAAAATTTCGTATTAAAAGGAACGCTCATTCTTCCCCTCCCCGCTCCTTCCGCTTCTTCCACGCCCGCTTTTCGTCGGCACTTTTTTCATAAATTCGCGTTCGCACCCGTTGCTGGACGGCGCGCCGGACGAGGGGAAGCCGGCCGAGAGTAAACTTAGAGAATAAAATCGCCGGCTTTATGCTCTTCTTAACCTTTCGTGGTATAAATACGAGGGACGCCGGACAATTCCGCGACCGAAGAGATAAACGAACAGCACCCCGCCGGGCAGATTTACGTTATGATTCCAATAATTCTGTCGCGCTGCGTAAAAGTGTGCCGTCGTATGGCCGTAGCAGAGTGCCGCGGCGAGGTGGATATCGCTGCGTTCTGGGGCCGAGGCGCGATAAAAGGGGGCTTCCGAGATTGAGATCGCCTCGCGCCGGCCGCAGAGAGGAAGACACTGGCTGCTCGCAAAAAAAAGGGGCCATTTTATTGGAGTATTGGCGGCGATCCAGCCGGGATGGAGACGCCTTGGGAGCTAGAGACTTTAAAATGCAATTTAACCATCGCAAATGAATTCTTCTGTGACCCGCTGCCTCTTGCCTCGCTGCCTTTTACATCCTTCGCTCCTCGAGGATCGTCGTTCCGCCTCTATAATTCACTCGCCTCGAACGCCCTCCGAAAGAAAATTACTTCGCCCCGATATCCTTCCCACGATCGTCATCGAACAATTAATTCCCTCCCGAGAACCGCCGTCTTTGGTAGGTAGAATTTTCGTTAGGTCCTGTTCGCGAAATATGCTACCCCGGAGCTCACAGTTTTGGGGTCATTTCCCGACATTAATGATTCGCGATGCACAGCTCGTGGTGAACATGGTCGTCGCCTGAGAGACTATATTAGGATGCATTAACCTCGGCCGATGCATCTGACACAATAATCGGCCTGTACGTGCATTAATTGCAATCACGTTTCTATTCATCCTCTTAGCCGTTACCGGGCCAGACCTCCATTAAGAAACTGTGCCTTGAGAGTGGCCTCTCCTTACCGTCAGCCACCTGGGGTCTCCGTTGCGCCTGACAATAATGATTTAATGTTTCAGCGGCCATTCTGCAACCCCGCAATCTTATAGAGGTGATATTAACCATCGGCTGGTAGTTAATTCTCGGCAATTAAAAAGGAGGGTTCAAAGATAGATCGTGCGCGCACTTTATTTCACTGGGTATGCAAGGGGCAAACTTACTACGAAACTATGAAAACCGTAGGTATATGTTTACTAATGTCTACTAATTTACTTAATATTCTATTTTCTGTTCAACAAGTGACACAGTTATACATAAATATCACTCGCAATATTACGCAATAGTTAACGAAAAGGTGCTCGAGTGCACAAGTTATTCGCGCCAAGTAAATCAAATTAAGGGAACAAGCATACTCGAGTTAGATAGCAGCGGGTCGGAAGGTCGACCATCGGTGCTCTCGGGCTGCCTAAGGACCAACGATGAGTGGCCGAAGGCGTTAAGGAACCACTCCCCCGGTCTGAAGGCTCTTAAAGAAATTGTCTTGCCGCATCCTGGTCGGTGAGACATGTTCCGCAACCACTCAAATACGGCATCTGTTCCCGCTTGTCTTTGGTGCTCCGCTCGGACGTTAATAAATGATAGCGCAGCGTACGGTCGTCCCTTTGTTTCGTCGCGAACTTGAATAAATCCGCTTAAATGGCTGTAGGGACAGCGAGAAGTGGCCAGTCTCTCGGAGAAGAAGAACTACGTACAGTGGACTGTCGAAGGTTTCTCCTCACGTAGAAACATTGTTACGCGATCAATATTCATTAGACGTTCTGCATGGTGTGTAACTCGAGGGAAATTCAGTTCTCCCCGATAAGAGGCGAACGAAATCACGCGATCGAAGAATTCCTATAAAAGCACAGGTTTTACAAGCACGTTCACTGTCTTGAGGATCAACTGCAAAGAGATTGAACAGCAAATCCGGGATATATTTCAATACTGATTAACCCGCGGGAATAATTTTTCCATGCGCCGCGTCCGCGGTAATTATGGTCTGTCCGCGAAAAATCATAATATATGCGCGTTTCTCGCGGGCGCATTTTAAATTATCCGCAGTGACCTTTCGAATATTAAAAGGCTATAATTCAGCGGCCGGCGCGTAGCATTACCGTTCCTCGTTATTTTATTGCGCCTAAAGCGCGGGGCGCCAGCGCGGAGCGTACAACGCGAGCCGTGCGTAAAGAGTTGTCGTTCCTCCTCCTCCGTTCGTCTTTTTTTTCTCTCTTTTTTTTCACCCTCGCCGGTCCTCGCAGCTTGATAAATTCGCCCGATGATCGAGAGGCGTGACTAACTGGTAGGCGTCCAGCGGAACACGCACAACAGACTTTGGCCCTCTAATTAGAAGTTTGCTCGATGGCCTCGTTCGCGCGGGGGATGATTTTTCTGCTCCGGGTCTATCCGTAAACCCTTAACGACGCGCCTGCAACCGTTTTAATTGGCGAAACGAGCCGGCCAGCGTATTAAATATTCCCGCGGATACGTCGATGGCGGGGAGTCCCGTTAATTGCCTGGTGTGTGCAACAATGTGCATGCCCCCATAAGGACGGGAGACGTTGTTGCGCTTTCTCGTGGACCGTGGTAACACTGCCGCATTCAGACGCCCGTTTTCTTGCTATTCGTTGGGTCGAGCAAATGCCAGACGCTTAACGAACGATATATTTTCGGTACGAGAGGCAACGCTCGTAAGTAGTCGGGGGCAATTAGCGGTGCCGGACCACTGTCGCAATCCACGCGAGTGTATTATTGTTCTATTGTGAGGATGCCTGTATAGAATCGAAAGCCATGGGAATGGACTTCGGGACGCGAAAGAGAAACGTCTTTCCGAGTCGTATGTATTTGTTGACGTAAATGTTCGTGACAGTCTCTGAGCTACTGCTGACTTCTCTATTTATACGCTCCCAGAGGCGCACCGCGCCGGCGTGGAAATCCCATGAGGGGTTTCTGCTAAATCGAACAAGACACGATGTTGTGGGTGAACTATCTTCGTAATGCGCAATAAAAAATCACGTAGGACAAAGAGAGAATTGATCAGAGTTTATCAGAGTATGAGACGCTAGGCTAGCACACCATACTCTCCAAGTACATCGACGCAAGCCACCCAAGCAATACGCGGCAATACAAATATCTCAATTTGCAGTTGGCAGGCGATACTCTCGAAGCAATGTCCGCCTATCCCCCGACTAATCGAGCCACAGTATCAAACATCGTATCTCTCCTGCAGTTATCTGTCTGGACTCGCAAAAACATTGGCATTCGCGCATGCCCGCCCACCGACGCCCCTCGGATCTCGACGAGTGTCGCGATCTCGATTCCCAGGGCGTTACGCAATTAATTAGACTGCGATGGGGTGTTCGATTTTCCGTCTAGCCGCGTCCAGAGACAGTGGAATCGTACGTGGTAGTCGGTCGGCCGAGAAATGCCGAGACGGGTCGTTCTCGTTCGCCTTTGATGCCGGCAGATTTGCGGCTCTATTTTGCATTCCGCGTGGCCGTCTACCACGCGGCTGCGCCGTCGCCCCGCATCCCGCGCCCCATCAAGCTCTTTATCCGCGTTTAGAAAATTAAAACGAGCCCACGATGGCGGCGGCGATGGTGGTGGTACGCGGGTGCATTGTCAGGCGACGCTGCCGGGCAATTAGCTTCGGTCTTTGCCTGCATCCTTTCTTCCTTACCGCGAATCGCCTGCTCTCAGCTCCTTCCATCTGACTTATCCTTAAGAGGAACACAGGGAAACCGAGTTTCTTCACTGGACACATACCTAGAGAGTTTTCAAAGAGTCCAGAGACAAATGCGTAGTAAATCAGGTAATTCCAGATTACTCTTCTACCACCCTTAACCCAAGATCGTTTATAGCTACAGTTACTAAGAAAGTCTGCAATAATAACGCCGCGTCCCCGTAGAAGGCGGGTAGAAGGGAAAGCAGAGTAGTCGAGGAAGCCAGACGCATCGGATTTGCTAGTCCAATGCCGTCGATCTCCTTCTGCCAACAAGCTTGCCATCCCTCCGCCGGTCGTGGTGGTCGTGGACGCCGCCGCGTCGAGCCAAGAAATCTGCGTGCCCTGCCTAGGTAACGGCTCGACGAACCAGGCAGGAAATAGACCCGTGGACCGCGTGGTGTCTACGGCGCCCGGCCGAAATTAGAGTCCACGCGGATCCGCCGCGGGTATTTTCGCGCTGGCGCGCGGTCCGCCTCTCGGTCAGATCCTCGCTCGTCGGAAACACGTCCCAGGCTTGTTCGCCAGGCAAGAGTGGGATTTCAAACGCGACGGAGACACGCCACTATTTGGAGCAACGAACCTCGGCCCCCCGTGTATGCCGGTTTCTGCGTTTAATTTAAATTTTAACATACCGAACGCCTAGGATGCCTTTACTCTACTGCGATTGGGGACACTAGAGCTCTTGATGATGGAGCTTTCGGGTAGTGGCAGCTGGGGTGCACTTTTCTGTTGTCTGCGCGCACTATTGATAGCTTGGACGGGAATAGAGTCCACGTGGCCGGTCAGCAGAGGCGGTGGCGACGAGACCCTCTGCTTTTATTCGAAATATTTCAATGCTATACATCGCGTATCATATTAATGCCAATCTATTTTCGGCAATCTCATTCTCTACATTACACGCCAATGCTACTCGAATCAACGAAGCGTGAATACAACTCAATTAACACGGCTCCGATGTAGGTATCTCCGCCTCGATCTAAGAACTAATTAAAAACGATATTGGATAAAGCCATCGGTAGGTTCGCGTTACTTCGGGGCCCGAATCGGCGCGAAGTGGCGGTTTCGTTTCGCGTTCACGCGCGATAAAACAAAGCTAGGGACAGTTTTCCAATAACGAGATAAAGCGTATCACGGTACATTTGTAATCGCCGGCTAGCAATCGATTTCCACGGGACTCGTGGATTGCGGCGAAAAATGCGAGTCTCGCCTCGTGTAAAATACCGGCGCGGCCCGTTATTAAGTATAAATTACGTCTTCGCGGGCAGGGGGGGGGGGGGGCGGGAGTGGGAAAAGAAAGGGGGAGATTGGGAAGACGGAGGCGCGATCGGCTGGAAATACGATTCTCCGCTTCAGCCGTGTTCCACGAAATTTACGGCCACGGTAATAGATATTGGAACCGCGGGTTCCTTATTACGTGCCGCCGTTAGATAGAAGATAATGATGATTCCTAGCCGCGAACTTTGGCACCGCGCCGTTCCTTCTTGTTGCAACAAACGCCATCCAGTCTCACGCACGGACAGATCGAATCTAACAGATTGTATTTCAATATCGCGTGTCTACTGGATTGGTGTTCCCCGGTAATTGCGACGTGGTGGTTAACGGAATAAATTACGATTTCTGTGGGAACACACGCGCGGCCACGGTGTTGCACGCGTTTCAGTAGTATCATCGCGATCCGACCGTGCGCTCCCCTGTCGCTTTTATATTCGTCGTTCGCTCTTTGCTCCGCGTGGCGTCGACTTATTAAAAAAAAAAAAAAAAAAACGTCACAGCGACTATTTCGTTACATCGTGTTCTCGTGCAGCGACGCGATACGAACCGCATGAAGTTACGGTGGAAAGGGCTCCGTCCTGGATAATGTCGATAACAGGGGTAGGCGACGTTGTAACGCGACGTGCTTTAATTGCGAATACAGTAAGTACATGCCACGTATGTATTTGTCGGCCTCGCGTGTTTAAGAAAGGGGAATAGCCTGCAAATTTTTCAGGGCTTCATTTTTCCAAGCGGTTACAAATTGTTCCCTCGAACGACGTGTTCCCCTCGCGCGACGATGATCTCGCGGAATACCGTGTCACTTTTGCTATGAGCGCGACCAGGACAGAACTGTCGCGTGTAATCAACGTGCTTTCGCGTTTCTGTGGCGAGAAGGGAAGGCGAGGAGGGTGTCCCTATGGCGCCAACGCGCGTTCCTCCGTGCATCTTTATGGACATAGACGAGCCCCGCGTGTACACGTGTTCGATCTAACAAGAATACCAACGACGGATCGAAGAACCGCGCGGTGATCAAAGAAATAATCCTGGTGCGTTCATTCGACAGCGTGACGAACGGTTTCCAGCGTATGCAGACTACGGAATCGCTCTTTACGTAGGATCGTTCAGCTCGGTCTGGCCCCGTCGAGAAGCGGTCACGTCTACCCGAGCAGCGGTACGATTTACGCGTTTATTCGCGACTCGCGGTGCACGAGCGACCGGAATCCTTGAACGGTTTCCCTGCAGCTCTGTTAGTGGAACCGTGAAGCACGTCAATCACGGCTTACGGTCCCGATCGACGTGACTCCGCGCTACCAACGTTCTAATTAAGCCACGCTTTGGCGCCGCGTAATCGCGCGAGCCGGAGCAATAAACCGCGGACGGTTCATTCGATTAATTCGCCCAGCGTTTCACGCGTAAGCCGGTCGATCGGTTGCGAAACAGGGCCGCGGTTCTCGCTTTTACGACTTCGATGTTGATGCAACAAATTGTTGGACGTTCAGTTGTTGGACCATAACCCGTAGTTCGGTAGAAATTATTCTACAGATCAAGTTCATCTTGCGGTCTGATATATTGCTTAAATAGCTAGCCCACCGCGACAGTAATCAAATAATTTGCTAGCGCAGGGACCCTCGAAGCTGCCGGTGCCCCATGCGCGTAGTAAGTAGCAGGGCTTGAAGCATTCTCGCGGCGTCGCTAGTAACACTTCACCACCATATACGACCAGGGCAACAAATGAGAAATAAACCAACAGTCCGTCCCGTCGGATGTCGCTGACCCGGTTGCGCGCATGTACCGGTCAAGACCACCGAGCTGCACAAAAGCGACGCGCGGAGAAAAGCGGCTGGCTCTAGGATCCAGCGGGCTCGTGCGTGTAGGAACGTCCGCGGAAAGAAACGGCGCGGCGTCGTGGCGCGTGCACTCGTACGCGACTGTTGCCCGCCAGCTCGCTCGTACCTCAGGTTGACATTTAAATACATTATCATAACAATGCACGCGGGTGCATGTTAAGTTAATATCATCATACCTTCTCGTTCCGCGAGCGGCGACCGCGCAAAACGGTAGTCCGCTCTCTAATGCGAGCAAGCAAGAGCGAGAGAGAGCCAGAGGGGCCACCCCTCTGCGGGAGAAGCTGTACGAGAAAGCGGATCTCTTTCTTCTCTTCCTCCTGCGGCGCCCTCGCCTCTTCCTCCTCTCTCTGCATACGCGTATCGCTACTCGCCGCGAATGTGTACCGGATTTTTTCGTTTTCGCGCACGCACCGGCCCCCGGCTCCCATCTGCGACGCCTCGGGGACAGTGAGGATAATATATCTCGTGCCCCGCCGACAATTTGTTGCCATCGAACGAAGTAATCGAACACGATCGCGCTGCCAGCCGCTGCGCGAACCTTTAAGTACGCTGCGCCGCTTTTCTGGACTCGCCCGTCCTACCGATACGCCCCCACAATGCCACCAGCGAAATCGACGTGTCCGCCGGTCGTAGTCGCGCGCGCCGCTCGCTCCTCCATAGAATCGAGAGCGAATTAAGGGGAACGGGAGACGATTCGTGGCGGGTGTGATCCTAGAAATATTGCCTGTATCGGTTGCGTAATTTCTTGCCGCGGTACCGCGGAGCCGCGACGACAGCCATTTTCCTATCTTCCATGTCCCGTCCGCGCGCGTGAAATACGAGCGCATTCAGGGTTACCCTCGACTTATATAGCGGCCCGAACGCTCTAATAAACCTTAGTCGCGAACGTCTCCATTCACCGGGTCCCCCGTTCCTTTTCTCACGACATTCCACCGATCGGTATCAGGCTAGACTCTTCTAGTAGTCCCAGGCGGATCCTGATGCGTGGGTCTCCTCCGGCGAAAGAATCCTCCTGCTGTAATACCACCGAGGGGGAGGAGGGCAGAGACCCAACCGTCCGTTCCTCTTCCACCCTCGCGGGTAGGAGGGACAGGACGGAGAAGGAACGGAACGAGGGGAGGAGGATAGAGCAAAGAGAAACTTACGCTCGCGTACAAGCATCTTGTAACCGGACAAGCTCGGACGTCTGCCGCGGCGTGCGTCACAAAGAGACCGCAAACGGCCGCAGCGAGAAAGGATTTTTACTGCTCGAGAGCGGAAGAAGGAGAGAGGAGAGTGCCGCGGTGTAGGGGCATAGGAAATATATTGATATTTATTTACGACTGGTAATAATAATTGATCTCGGAGCTGCAACTCTATGGAGCCAACGGCTGGCTCGGTCGGCGCGGCGCGGAGGAGGAAGAGGCGGAGGGAAAGTTGAAAGAGGGAGCAGGGCACCGAGAGGCAGGGGGTGAGGCAGGATCGGGGCACGGACTGGCCCAGGGCCTTACGACTTCTTTATTTCGTCCGGCCGTATATCAGCTGCAAACGAAAGGGTTAAAGGTGTACACTCCACTAAATAAATTCGCGACCATCTCGACTTCCAACCCCTCCGCCCAGTCCCTTTCACCGGGGTACTTTCGACACGACCGGCCGAAAATTCCTTGCCCAGGAATTCGTGGTACCGTGGTTCGCGAAGGTTGCATTCGTTATTCCTGTGTCGAAATATGAATTTCTGTAAGTGGCAGGGGGATCGAACGTTTACTTTCTCCTTTTGGTTTGATTTGAAAGTCGTGCGTGCACAAGCTGCGAACATTCGATGGGAATTCGGTGCGTTGCGCTTTAATCCGTCGTAAGTCAGAAAAGAATGGCTGGGGACTTCGTGTTCCTTTTAGTACTCCAGATTTATATCCACGTGTATTGACAAGCAATTAAAGGCCCACTCTTTATAATTCACCGCTTCGGCAACGTAGTTCGCTCCGCCTCTCCATCGCGAGTGTACTCGAAATAGTGCCGCTTGTTAGTTCGATGCGAAACGTTAGCGGCTTAAACAGTGCCGTTTAATAAATACGTCGATCGTAAACTATTTCGCTCGGGATCATTAAATATCAACATATTACAAAAGGGCCCCTTCTATCCCCCCCCCCCCCCTCTGACGCCCGGGCGCCCTTTCTTCTCTTTGCCATTTTGTTCTCCTCGCAGCACTAGCAATAAATCTGCGCCTGGGGCACGTATACGTACGCCAGAAGAGATCCCTCGCACGTCGTAGCCCCGTGTGTTTTGCATCTACTATTATTTCGAGAGCTGCTCAGAAATGCGGTGCACAAACGTGCTCGCAGCACCGAGCTGAAAAATCACCCAGCGCCCCTCGGAACGCTAGAATTTATATTCCAAAACTCAATAGGTATCGCCGCGAAAGCTGAAATCTACTCTTCTGGCCCTTATCGTCGTTACGCAGATCGAAATCTACAACTATTCCTCCCTCGATCATCCAAATCGCAATTACGATCGCGAATCAGTGAACTCGCCTCGGCCTCGGCCGCAGAATCCCGAGCATTAACAGGATCAAGCGGGAATAAAAAAGTGATCGATGTAAATCCACGCAGCTCGGGGAGTTCCCTCGAAAAACGGAATGTGAGGCAACGATTCCGCGGCAGATACGTATCTTCCATCAAGGTGGTCGCCGACGAGAGGATCGCCGAGGGATCGCGAAAAACGAAAATTCTGGGCCTGGCCCATTTGGTCTCGCGGAGCCCCCTATACATCATTCGATGCTCTTTCACGAGCTTACACATATGCATGGACCAGGCGAGGACGCGAAACGCGGACGACGACACCGCGAAACTCTCGTGCCTCCGGTAAGCGGGCACGGCGTGACGCGTAAAAAAGTTGAAAAGTAGCCCTCCGCGCTAGAGAGTTATGCGCGAAACCCGCACCGCCTTCGGACACTGATAAAACGACGCGAGATGGAGATCGCGGTAGTTCCGCGCCGAGAAAAAGATTTAGATGGACGCTGGCCGAGCGAAGTATCTGGCCGGGGCTAAATATTTCGCCGCTTCTCCCCTTTGGAATATCTCGGCTACCACGAACTTCGTCGTTCACGAAGTAGGGCTCGAAGACGGGGGCATTTTTCTGAGAGCCATAGAAGTGTAGATGATCTTGCTGACTTTCGAAATACTTTATGCTCTGTGCATAATGTTCCACTTTCTTCCTTATTCCCTCCGTGTCATCCTCAGGCAGCGACCTTGTTTCGAGCACGACGATAGCTTGCAATTACCCCTTACATTCGCCAAGGAGAGAGCGTGAAAAATGGCGCGTGTATATAATGAGGGTCGCAAATCACGCGAACGCCTCCGTGCATCATTTTCCTGATTTATTCCCCCCGATGCTCCAGCGCCGTAAATCCCGCGGACGGGGCGCAACGAGTAATCGAAGTGGACGTATTAAGTCGATCTCTTTGCTTTAATTCATCCCTCGTCACTAATTAACGTCAGTGCCGACGAGCGGCCACGAAATGACCGGCGGAATTTTCTACGTTCAAGTGGCCCGCTGTTATTGTAATAAATGCCTTGGTGGAAGCATGCGTTAAGGTGAGTGCATGCAGCCGAAAGGCCGCAATAAAATTATCAGTGCCTCGTCCGCGTTCCATCTTCCGCCCTTCTCACCCGCTCCTCGCGGAGGAAACGTTCCCGCAAGGTCGACGCGCACGCTGTCGCAAGCAACGGGGTTATCGTCGCCGTTCGAAATGGCCAATAAAACGAGGGAAGGAAGTTCAATGCACCTCTGCAACACGATGCATAGATCAGAAAGGAATGGCTAGTTGGTCGCGCCCAGTGCGCAAACGCACGGCCTGAATCAGCAGGGTCGAGTCTTTAACCCTGTGGAGGGGCCGATTAGCCGACAAATTGGACGTGTCCGGCCCCCTACTCTTCGGCTTGCTCAGTCTCGAGAAGAAAATCGGCCGTCTTAAGGTGCAAAGGGGTTAATTAATGCTATATCATGAGACTTGTCGATGGAGAGTGACTTTGGAGACGGATTTTTTTTAAAACTTCCACGATGAAGGCTTTCGTTCACTAAATTGTCTGTTGCAAAGAAATGTAGACACTCTGGAAAGTTTCTATTCGTCCCACGGTTCCGAAGACAAATCGTAATTCGAGGAGAATATTGAAATACCGAGAGACTTGCTCTAGGACCGATCGGAATAGTATTCGCTTGACATTACAGCCTCCGTAGTCTAGCATTATAGTTTCGTGAAACGAGAGTCTCTCTCCGGGGAGATCGACGATCACAGTACTTAGGTCTCGTTCAGTCCCAATGGATTTTTGCTAGAATATGTCGTGGGCCCTCCGTTTGGCTCGCACGGAGCCGTGCAATCATATAAGTTCGAATGGATGCAATACCGTTGCTGGGATAATTCTCCCATGCACACGAACTTTAGCACCTCGCGTTTGCATGCGAGTCCGGGCGAGTTAATGACGTTTTCTTTCCTTTTTCTGTTTCAGGTAAGTACATCACAGTGGATGGGAGAAAACCAGGGGGTTCCTACGAGGTGAATTCTCCGCTAGGAGAAAGGTTACGCACGTAAGTACGGTGCAGAGGTGATCGGAGAAGGAACCTTACGTCGGACTGCCGGTACCAATTGCCCCGGTACGTCTGCGTGTAACGATGAGTAAATATATGTGTATCGATAATGGCGGTGTATCAGCCGCGAAATTGCCCGGATTTTTCGCTGCACGGCATCACCGTGTCGAATTTATTAAATTGAACGCCAGCGAACAGCTGTGAAATTAGAGGGGGCCCAGGTCCCCCGCGTTATCGAGCAAATGTATTTAAGAGAAACTTAAAGTTCCACGGATTATCTAAATTACGGTCGTCAAAGGTAGACGAGTGTGTAATGATTGCGATGCACGAGGCACTGTATAACGTTACGGATAATGGTACCACTCATTTATTACCCGTCGCGTTAAGAAGCGACCGAGGAAAAAGTGGAAGCTTATTAGGGTGGAGCTTCAATTTCCAGATGATCCTTAATTTCTTAATCGTTGATTGTGTGTTTATGCCCTGATTCGAAGTAGGGTAAATCCGGGAGACGCGGTCGACCTAATATAAAATGGCTATTAAAACTGATATAGGTATTACTTATTTTATCAGAACAAACCTAATGTGTTCAGAATTTTATGCCGATTTAGAAAAACTGGTCGATATTTGCTTTAAGACAATATTTACTGTAAATCGGGTTGAAAACTGAAGTCATGACATCTGACCACCTCCCCCGAGGTGCCGGGAGAAATGGTTTTCGTCGTTGGCAGAGACCACTCACATACCTAATTATTCATGGAAAATTAACAAAGGATAGAGCAAAATTATTTATGAGTGAATACAACTACGGATTCATTGATATTTAATTTGTTTACGCTAAACAAGTAAAGAACACATGAAAGAAAAAGTGAATTACCTCCTGGCGATTAGCAAGGCAAATGAATTCAAAAGTGAATAAATAAACTAAATAAACAAAAATAATAATAAAGTAATAATAAAAAATAAAAAAATAAACAAAAATAATAAAAAAATCATAACTCGACCATCTCACCTTTCTGCAGCGAGGCATGGTCTTCTCGTTAGCTTTGAGAGGAAGAGTTAATATGGCCAAATACATTGGCTGCATTGTCACTCAATATCTCTACTATCTTATTATTCCAAACATTAAAGGAAAATAAACTTAGAAGTATATTTTAAATACGATTCTGTACAACCGCTGTTTGACAGAAGAGGTTAAATGTAACATCAATTTACCTTTTATAGCCTATAAATCCAGAAAAACACAGAAGGAAGCGAAATAACGCTATTCATTCAACTATTTGGCTTCTAGAGAAGTAATTGGTCTGCACTTTAAGGGGTTTAGGCCACCTTGGACGGAGCAAAATTGCAGTCATTTTCGGCATTTTTTTTTAGGAAGATAATAAAATAAACAGAAATTTTAATATAAAGCCTGTTATTATACAACTCTCGCCGGAAAAAATCGTATTTTTTTTTCTTACAAAATGGCGGCGGTAGAGCCGTGATACGCAAGATCTTCTGGAGCGACGTTTTCCACGGTGTTCAATCTCACGGCTATACCGTTTGACTTAGAACAAAAAACCAAAAAGCTTTATTTTCTGCATGCCTAAAACTATGGAAGTACGTAGCGGTTTTGCGATATCTTGAATATGTTCTGTGCAATTGACACTTTTATAAAAAAAAAAAAAATGCACTTTTTCTCTCCATGGTCACCATTTCGAGACAAATTAATGTTTCTGTATTTCCCTACGTACTTCCATAGTTTTAGGCATGCAGAAAATAAAGCTTTTTGGTTTTTTGTTCTAAGTCAAACGGTATAGCCGTGAGATTGAACACCGTGGAAAACGTCGCTCCACAAGATCTTGCGTATCACGGCTCTACCGCCGCCATTTTGTAAGAAAAAAATACGATTTGTTTCCGGCGAGAGTTGTATAATAACAGGCTTCATATTAAATTTTCTGTTTATTTCATTATCTTCCTAAAAAAGATGCCGAAAATGACTGCAATTTTGCTCCGTCCAAGGTGGCCTAACCCCTTAATGCATTTTTACGTATAGACTCTGAAATATAGCGACACGACCAACTCTCCGGCCCGACCGCGTCTCCCGGATTTACCCTATGCCGAATTGTTCTTCCTGAGACTATGCTAGCTTTCGTTCGAACATCACCCATAACGAACACGTTTCACCCAGCAGTTCTTTCTTGCTGTTGCGCGAACTGATCATCGCAGTGACTTTCCACCGCCGATCACGGTGTTATTCCACTTTCATTCGCGTCACGATCGCGTGCGCGCACATCGATTCCTCTTTGGAAGCTGCGTGAGCTAACGACTCGAAGGAGATGCATCTAACTCAATCGCCAGGAACGCGGCCACGAAGATGCCAATGGAAAGAAAGGAGAAGAAGAGGATCACGGTTGCAACGCCTTATACGCTTGTTAACCGCTCCCTAGCAGTGAGCCAGGGGAGGTACGTTATCCCCCGAGGGTGGCGTGCTAATTATTTATCGAGTACGTCTCGGGCGGAACCGACGACCCCGATGTGTCGGGAAGAGACTTCCACGATGGCGATGTCGTGCGTGAAATTAAACCAGCACGCAGCCCTGAACCGTGAGATTCGATCAAGATAACGACGTATCGATAAGGTGTTAAATGTGTACCGCGTTTCCTAGCGATTGCAGACGGAACTTACGATCCCTTGACGACGTCTGGGATACACCGAAGCACCCTCTCGAGACGACTCATCTAGACGCTGGGTAATATTGTTAAGAAATATCCACGGCTAAGAACGTAACATCCCACTAATTGGATTTCTAAACACGCGAAAGCGAGGGAACCGGGTGGAATCGTGTAGGTGCATGAAAATATTAGGGATCCATCGATCGTGCGCGGGGCGGTCAAGGGCCCGAACGCTCAATTACCGAGCTCGGTGCAGTAAATCATGACGGAGATACAGATCCGTGGTCAGATGGCGACCCTTGAAGCACCTTCAAGGTTGCGGCGGGGCTGCGGCAGAAGCCATCGATAGATGCAGGAGCAGTAAACAGGAAATGTATTCGATCGATAGGACAGAGGCGCATGGGCAGCAACGGGTAGATATATATCGGCGATCGTGGGAGTTCGCGGGTCGATTTATAGTTGGACGATACACCGCACGAAAGATGATCGCGAACAACGTCCTCTTCTCTCGTGAACGTAGATCCCTTTATCATGCATGCACGTATCGGGCTACAGTTGTCCCCCCGCTGGATTAAATCGTTCTTTAAATTGTTCAGCAATTCTATTCGCAGATTTCTGCTTCTGAGGGAGGTACGCAATTATCGGGATGGCATGTTTGATAATCTTTAATGACTGCTTCAATGGCAGATTCAATGGAGAGAATTTTAATTAAGCAAAGGAAAATTCAACGGTGGATCCAATTACATACGCAAACTCCCGCGCGGGTTTCCAAACATATTTCGACACGGAGATTTACATTCGGCCACAGAAATTCAGTGGTTTCCGAGTTTAAAATAGAAAGCGAAAGATAACTTTTGTTCCAGCCCCGATACGTTCGCGCTGGCTGTACGTTTCAATGCTCCCGTTATAGAAATTGCATCCCGGAAATTAAATTAAATTTATACGGCCGCCCGATAATGAAACTAAATCGCTGCTCGGAGAAGTATTATAAATAAAAAGCCGTCGCTCGCGTCCACGTAGATACAATACCGCTTATTCTCCAAATAGGCCATTACTTCGACCTCGTAAATACGCACATTATGGTCCATAAAATCGAATAATAGTCGACCGATATTTAGCGAGTACAGTGTGTGATAACGTTTTGTCCGCGGTCAGCAGATTGCCGATTCAACCGCGCTGAGCCAACGTTTTCGTCCTCGAAAAATTCTTCATTCATTCTAGCTGAGGCAAATACTACTTCCGCAGTTTTACAACGACTATGTGGAATTGATAAAAACAGCAGCACCGCGTGAAAAAATAACTCTTTCCAAATACTCAGGACTTCTAAACCCTTTCCCTAGTAGCATTTTTGGTTGGCCAACGGTTACCAACAGTTGGGAATTAGTTGGGATATAGTTAGTGTTTGTGCCTACAAATTCCCAATACAGGGCCTACGGCAAAAAAGTTCCAACAGTTTGCCAACGAATATTTAATGTTGGGCCTACAATTATTATGGTTGGTTAATTAACAAAAAGTTACGACAGTTTGCCTACGAATATCCAATGTTGGGCCTACAATTACTATGGTTGGTTAATTAACAAAAAATTTACAACGATGATTAAATGTCGTCTTACAAACGTCAGAAAATTTGCTACATCAAAAAACCTGTTGTGATTTTTCTTTTCTTATTTATAAATACGTAATGAGGACGTCTGTCTTAAGACAAATGTGAAAAATTTTAAGGAATGAGTCTAAAAAGGTCGGATGATGATATTTTGTAGAATATTTCGTGTCACTGCACAGTTTTCATAAACAATTAATACTAGTTATGTTGTCACGTCCTGGGTGGAGGTTAGGACAATGTGACAAGGAGAGAGAGAGTCTTTTGCCCCGCTGCCTCCAACGTACCGTCGCGCCCTAAAGGTAGACTTTCCCAAGCCGCGATCGGCGGCTGCGGGCCAGAGCGGCGGTCCCACTAGCGCAACGGAGACACACAGATGCGCATTATTACCTTCTCCATTGCACTAGGTGGAACACTGCCGCCAGCCGCGCCGCCGCCTGGAAAGTCTCTCTACCCTTTAGGCCGGCCGGATTACGCCGCAATGGAGTAAACTGTGCGGGGCGGGTGGATTGGCTTTAAAGGATCGAGGAGGAAAAGAAGAGGTGTGTTTTTCGTTTTGGGACCGTCAGCTAGACTCTCATCGGTAGGGCCTACAGCTGACGGCCCCTGCCCTAGACACACACGGGGACACAGAGGATATGATTTCGGAACTTGTATATATACGAATGGATTGAAGATTGAGAACTAGCGAGAAGATTAGACCTCTGGTGGCGCTCGCCGACACTAAGTCGCGATACCGTGGTGGGGCCGGGGCGTCACAATGTAACTAGAAATTATAAATGTTTACAAGGAAGCGTGTTGGTCAGCTACGAACAGCGGTTGCTTTGTAAGCGGAAAGTTTGGGTTCGATTCTCCTCACCGCGAATTTTTTTTTTCATAAACCAGACTTGAAGAAGACGTATTTACGACGTCTTTTGAAGTTCTTTAACCCCGGGTCCACACCAAGGCGAACACGAACAAAAACATTGTTCGCGAACTTTTTCGTCTGTTCTTGCCAAGTCCACATTGCTGGGAACATGAAAAAAACTCAGCGTACGTTCACATACGGTTCGTACGCTGAGTTTTTTCCTTGTTCGCAGCAATGTGGACTTGGCAAGAACAGACGAAAAAGTTCGCGAACAATGTTTTTGTTCGTGTTCGCCTTGGTGTGGACCCGGGGTAAGACGCCTTCTGGACGTTTTTAAGACGTCATTTGGAAAGAAGCCTTCAGTTGGGCTCAGTTGGGCCTATGGAAAGAAACCTTCGGTTGGGCCTTCGTGTTAAGTGACGTTGGGCCTACGTTGGTTACAATCGTTGGCCCATTTAAAAATAGCGCGACACTTCAACAGTTGGCCAACGGATAACACGTCATTGGCCCAACGAACTCCCAACAAATAAATGCTACTAGGGTTTCTACTTAAACTTTCTAAGTCTCTTCTAGGAAGAATTGTCTTCTTTCACGGCTTCACTAATTCTCACTAAATGAAGATTCAATTCGCCCAAACTTCCCACTGCATGATACAATTGCAGACTTCGCGTTTCTGGCTACGCACAGCGTGACGAGCCGCAAGTTTCCCGCCCGTTGGGATTAATCGGCCAGGTGTCCGTCGATTCCTCTTCCATTGTCAGTCACGCGGTCGCGCCGGTCTCAGCGGCGCGGCTCGTCATTCGAACACTTTATACTTTACAAACTATATTTCACTCGGGGCGCAGTAATTTTATGTGCACGCTGTCCCACCTATCTCCGCGGTGCGCGTACAGCCGCGGGAACGTCGGCTCGCCAAGCCAGATATCCGAAGTTTATTGCCGTTCGGTGATAACCCGTAAATTGCTGTCCATAGGAAACGGGTATAAGCGATAGCACAAAGCCGTAATCTGCACCCAATCGCCCGCAGAGTCAGCGAGCAAGGAACTTCTATTGCCGATTCCGCCTGCCCTTACACACGGATGTGGCCGCGCGTTCCACGGACGGACGGCGAGGAGCGTTTTTACGCGCCGTCTTGCACGATCGCCTCAACCTGGTAATAATTTTCCAGCTTTCAGACGCGCGCGCGGCTTCTGAGAATAATTACTCCAGTCGATGCTGGTCCCCTCTGCCTGGCGGCGAAGACACATTTCGACGGATACAATTCACGCTTCTTCCTTTCGTTCTTTGTCTGCTGCCAGACGAAATCAGCTATCACTGATCGTGTATCCAGGGACTTGCAATTTTGTGCGACCCCTGAATTCCTGGTGCAAGGATAGCGTGGAGTTTCTAAATAGGCGTATTTCGTACCTAACGTGTATTTCTATTTAGCACTATGATTATAGAAACGGTGAAGCCGCATATTAAATTCTCCCATGTATACTAGTACTTCCAGTCGACAGTAGGGGAGACCGGGGCTGGTAGGCCAGTTTTTCAGTTTTTGATTTTTAATAAATTATGTGGACGAAATATCATTAAACCGGTTAGTATATTTGATAGGGCATACATGTGGCTATCTGATTAAATTATTAAAGTTGACTAAATGTGACAACAATTAAGGCATTTTAATGTTTTTCTAACACCTTACATGCTGGTCAACCAGCCCCGTGGTCGGGGTTGGTAGACTAACAGTATGGGGTAGGTTGACTATAGGTGCAATCAGCGAAGAAAATGTTGTTAGCAACTTATCTGAATGGTAATAAAATAGCACAATGTCACGAGAGTTGTTTCATTATAAAATATTTATTACTTTTTAATAATAAATAACAATTTAAACCATCACTGGGGTTGGTTGACCAGCTTAGTCATGTAACCCCGAACGTTATTAGTCAACCAGCCCCGAACGATCATTTTGACTTCAATACTCTATATAACCTTTAATTATTTATGTAAAATCAAAAACGCAGTCTCAGTAGGTTGTTTAATAAACAAACTTTAAAATAGTCCCTTCGCATTAATTCTACTGTAACTATACATATAGAGCGTGGAAACATAAAATCTTTAAGAAAACATATTTACTTACATAGCCAATTTTTCGATAAACGCTGGTAGGGTAGATGTCCCAATTACTGCCACCTTAAGATTATAACTGAAGTTCATTTAATCATTTCACGTGTTGTTTAACCTAAAAATCGTCTCCGATTGAAACATAATATTATTTAACATCTCTTTAATTAAAAAAAATAGTTTTATGAATTAAATATGAAGAATGTATTAATAATTAATTAAAATTCGCGAGCGATCCTAGTGTACCTATAACTGTCACCTCAAAAATCGTCTTGTCCGTATTACTGCCACCCAATAACTGTCGGTCCTAATAACTGTGACCACATAACTATAGTTATAACTAAATATGACAAACCTACTAAATTTTAAATAATTTAATACATATACGTACCTTATATGCCTTATATCATATTATAATTTAATATATGTGTACATTTATTATATATCTATAATTTAATATCACAGCATCACACGCTACACGTGATTTTGAGGTTGAGAATTTGAACTTTGACAGATGACAGTTATGCGTACTTCACGTTTTTTTGTCCCGAATACTGCCAACAGTAATAGGGACAAGCCCAAAAATTTTGTCCCTAATGATGTCACCGTTAATTATTATAACTTAACAATAAATATTATGTATTTTATTCGTTACATCATTAAAGTAATTCTTCTAGACCGGAATAATTCATTTTATGCAATAGATAGAGGTTGAATAGTAAAATTGCGACCCTTTCTTTAGTACGATTTCGCCATCACTTCCTACTAACGTCGTCGCGTTTTTGACGCTCAAATGGCACTTTCATTTTTACATATTATTTTTTAAGCACTACGTACATATGAGTACATATATTTGTTTTATTTTTATGTAAATCAGAATCTCCGTTTCATAATAACATTTTTTTGTACATTTTGTTTCATATGTTACGTTTTTATTACATAAAATAAATAAAGTGGCAGTAATTGGGACACTGGCAGTAATTGGGACATCTACCCTAACTGCCAAACAACGTGTAATGGTGGTGTCGGAAACGAATGAATGACATAGTAGAAGTGACTTGTTTCTACAGAAAATCGCTCCGCAGTAGAGCACACGTTAGTGAAAAGTTATTAACAATTAGTCAACCTACCCCTGGGGCCAACCAGCCCCGGTCTCCCCTACGCATTGTTTGCTACCTATACCTGCACGACCACGTACTCCCCATCCCTCGCGGACAGAAATCAGACGAAACGAGCTCCTAAGCAGCGATGCGTTCGACCATTGTCACGCATCGCACCTCGAAACGCGTTCTTAATCCTCCCCTGCAAGCATGTAATGAAGCGGCATGCGAGATGCTTGACCCGATTCCCGGCGCTGCGCTGTCGACTAATAACTCAGGCCCCGATCCTCCGTGTCGTTACGGGGTGAACCAACCCCCGAGCAAGGAAAGATCGTGGAGGGACTGCTTGGTGTGCGATCACTTACACTCCACCGCGCAACCGCGTGCATACCTCTCGCCGGCGCAGGTGAGACACCCTTGCGGCTCGCTGAATGCGCATAGCGCATAAATTTTCATACGCGAATGCATGCATGCGTTTCCGAGCCGTTCCTTAACGACGAGAACACATAGCGGGATGGACGGTGCGGATGGAATCGTGGCACGGATCGGCGTTCGAGTTCCACATACGAGTGCTCGATATAAAGGTCTTGCTGGGACATTTGTATGGGAACGAGGGCACGAGCAATTAGAGGGGAACGAAGGGAATCGGTTGAAATCGATCGTAGAGCTTAAAGTAATTTATCATGCATGACGCTAGTAGATTGATGAGGAAAAGCGTGCGAAGTGGTTGCCCCATAAATCACGTTGCCTCGACAAAATTTATTTCAAGATGCTCCACTTCCGCCTAAAGCTTGCCGCGAGGTAGAGAATAAACACCATCGCGGTAATAGCGAGAATCGCTGTCATAGAATCGCTTGCTCAGTATCGATTCGCGCCAGCCATCGCGGCACACGCCCCGCCGCTTGTTTACAGAGAAATTTCGCCACCCGCGTGGCGCACGGTCGCGATTTCGCGGGTTCCACGCGCAACCAGCGCCGGCGAGGCCGCGGTTGACGAACTGACAATGACGCCGCGGCGTGGTAGCGCGCGATTCACCGGCGACGGAAGCTTTGAATAATTTCTGTGGCCGACGCGCCGTGCCGCGCCTCTCCGCCGATCGTCATTACGCTAATTAGTCACGATGACTTTCATGCGGCGAGTCACCTTATCGGATTGAATCGGAATGCGCGCCCGAGCGGCCGCTACAAAACGCTCGACTATGAGCTTCCCGGCTACACGCGTTCAAGAATAAACGCGCATTCACGCGGATCCGCCGTCTGCTCGCGAAAGCTCGCAGTTTCAGCGACGAGCGAGCGTCTTGGTGGCCTGCAACCTCGCCCGGCGAATCCAATTCAAAGAGCCGCGCTCCCTGCATCCGAAAGCATCGGCTTTCGCGCCTGTTCCCGGTATGCTCGCTGCACAGAGGACGCAGTTTCCTCTTTCCAGGAAAAACATCAGGCAACGCGAGCTTTCGAATACCAGAAGAGTGAATTTAGCGCGGAGCTTTTCTCATTTTACCGCTCGAGCGGATAGTTTTCAGAGGTTAACGTTGCTCGCGTTTGAAATGCATCCCGCTTGGCGCATAGAAAACTCGATGCGGGAGTTAGAGCTTCGAGACGGGTAGCGTGGTTGTAACTTTTTACACCGTGGCCAGGGAGTCGGAGGTTTTGCGAGTAACCTGGTTGCGGTTCAATGATAGCTTTTTTTCGCGGGGCACAAAGGGGCAGGTTTATGAGCTGGGAGTGCAACGAAGCCGGGACTTCTTTGGTGTTTTGATGAAAGATTGTGTTGACCTAAATTTCGGGTGGCTGAGAGCAAAGGATGGTAAGGGAGAAGCGTGGGAGTTTCGCTGCAACGACTTTGGCAGTTAGAGTTAGATTAAACAAGGTAGTTCTTGGTATTCCGAGCGATATGGAAATGTTAGTATGCGAAATAGTTAGGGAATGCCTCGAGGAAATGCTGGAGATCAGATAACAAATATTCCACTGCATCTGACTTCTTTAATTCTGTCGAGCATGCGCTTTCGTGCGCAGCTTCAGCTTTCAGGCGGTCCTCGGCAATGTCACCGCGGGGTTGCTCGCCGGAAGCACAGATGGTGCTACTGGTTCCACGTGGTGGTTTAATTTAGATAGAAATTACTTTTTATCCACGATGGAATATACGGTTGAGACGCCTGGAGTGATTGAAGAAAAGAACGTAGTATTGGCCCTATTGGGGGTGACTTGGGGTGGGTCTAACACTGATTACTTCGTTCACAGGGATCCTCATGTACACTCTTACCCAGATTCCTCGCAGAGTTGTCTATTGGTGATCCAGGGTGACGAGATGAAAACTCAGTGACCGAAATCCTCCACTCCATAAAATCCTCAGCACACGCTCGTTCGCCCTATTCGAAACTAATGCTCGGTAATACCCAGCGTTCCTGTCTCACCTATTTTGCTTCCTCCGTCCGGAGCAAGACAAACGCATCCGCGGAAAAAGAAATGCTTACACTGCGTGGCGAGTCACGGCGACGCGGAATTACAGAGACGCCGGGTATCATTCTCATCACTGATATCACCACGCCACGGTGGCGCCTGCCCAGGAAACGTCAGAAAGAGAGAAGCAACCCTGGCACGCGCTCTAATAGATTGCACGTTCAGTGTTCCTCCCCTTTCGTACTTACGTACACGTGTGTCAGCGGTCTCGAGCGCCGTGAGATGCACGGAATCCGCGCGCTGCAACCGTTGCGCCGCAGTCCCCGGCTGTGCTCCTTTCCTTTCTTTTTCCTCTCCGGCCAGGTCCGCGCCTAGAACAGAAACGGCAAGAAAACTCAACTCTCGCTTCGCCCACCCTTCCTTCGCTTTTTATTCGCGGCGAGAGAGCGCTTTCGCCCTATCCTCCTCGGTTGCTACAATTAGGCATAATTATGCGCGCAACGGGGCCGCGACTCGATACGCGGCATCATCGACGCGTGAGCGCCGACAGGGATGAATTAAAGTCCTTGCCGCGCGCAAGGATCGCCGTAGAAAACGGGCTCGTTAATGATGGGACCCCGAGAAGAAGCGTCATTGTGCGGCCGAGCTCCTCGCCTTCTTTTATACGCCGGCGACGCCGTGCATGACTCGATGACGCGGCTTTCCAATGGGATAATGCCGTAATTAAATTTCTACTACGCGCACAGGCTTTGTGCTAACCACCGTACTTTGTCTATGGGCCCTCCTTATCGCCCGACCCATTGCCGCGCTGCTCCTTCGTTCGCATTAATTTCGATGATTCGGAGGAAATTTTCGCAGGAATCTTGGGAACGTTTGGATTTGCCGGACGGAGGTGCTGTGAACCTTTACGCATCGACTTTCTGTTAAATTTATGGAGCAGGATGTTCCCCCTGCATCTGTTTCTTAAAGCGATCGATGCCTACGAATAATTAATAAAAACTCGTGATAATTCGCACGGTTTCACCCTCTAGAATCGCCTAAGGGTGCAATATTTGCCAATCCGGAATAATTCTTAAAACTTCGCCTTCAGCGTCTGCTTCCCTTCAAAACGCTGCTTTCGCACTTACCCTGTTCACCGTTCGCACTACAATTTCCGGTGGGCTCCCGCTCGAACATTTCTAATCCACCCTCGCGAGGAACGCCTGAAACACTTGTTCCCCCGTTTTCCCTCGCGCGTCGCGGCACCGCGCAGACACGTCGACGCTCGTAACGCTTCACAAAGCTGTCGAAAGCACGTACCGCGGCTCACCCTCTCTTTCTCTCCCGTCTGTATGTACGCACGCATTTTTCTGACGCGTTGCTCTCCTCGCGATATTCCGATGCGGCGGCGGGCCCAGCGCGGTAAAAAAAAAAGGAAAAAACCGGGGGGGAGGTCCCTCGCAATAAAGTGCATCGCGTAGCGGCGAAAGAAGAGGATTGCACGCGGCGGTAAGGGGTACTGAGCCGGCGAGAGAGGGTTGGAAACGAGAAAGAGGCGAGCGCACAGAGGCGAGCATTCGGCTGCATACGCTGCAGATTATTATAATAAAAGTCCCTCGGCTTTGTTCGCTCGTAGAGGCGCACGATGGCTTTGTCCGGCCGCACCTCGCCGTTGCTTTTCTATTTACATTTGTCGTGCATCATACGTCGAACCGGACCGTCAGTGGCCAAATGGCTGGAGCGTTCCTTTTTTCCCTTTGCGCGGATGCTCGTCCTTGCCTGCTGAAAAGTGCTGAAAAACACGGGGCCGCGTGCCTGTGGGTGGGAGAAAAGCCGTCATCGAATGTATCTCGTTGAATGCTGCGGGAATTTTCGCGAATATTCAGAATGATTCAATTGTCTATGGATATATCACGAAACAACCGACGTCTGACCACCTGCATTCAATTTTCACGTTACTGACATAGTATTTGGTACCTACCGTTAAGGAACTAGTTTTTGATCAGTTTAGAGGCGCTTCCCGCTTTAATATTTATTTTTAACCTAATACAACTTTAAACCATAGACTTTTTTTATACTAAAAGATGAATTAATGTTTAAAATATAAGGAAAAATTTTAAAAAGTTGAAAATAAGTATAATTTAATTATTTATAAGGCATGGAATAATAAGGTGACTAGGAACTAGTTTTTCATCATGTAAAATACATGGGAACTAATTTCTTATTAGGTAAGGAACTATTCAATGTAAATAATCGGATACTAATTAAAAAGAAAGTACCAAATAAACTTATTTTTGGTATTATACCATCTAAATTTAATTTTTTTTTATAATTTTATAATGTCCTAACCTATTTTTTATTCAGGTGATCAAAAATTAGTTCCACAAGAAAAAATTGAAACTAAATAATGATCAGTGACTTTTAAAGTAAAATGATACATATAATACTGAAATTCTTGCTCTACATTGTAAAGTAAACTATTGTAAGCAAAATGTATGAAAATAACCTTTAATACCGCAACAACCAGCAAAGAAATCGACTGTGGCGTCGATGGTGATCTATTACTTCGAACAGTAAGAGATGGCGTTCAACAGGGGCTTCCGTCAAGTGGGCCACCTTACACATTTATTTTTACGAAAACTAACAATACTAACTGCTTTCACGGACAACACATATATTTTTGAATTATCAATTTTTATGTTAGTAATTATTTCAAACAATTATTTATTGACATAAACTTAAAAGAACGATTTATTTCATGAACTGATAAAAAATTAGTGCCTGATCAAGAACTAGTTCCTTAACGGTATGTAATTGCCAGAACATAATGAATCGGCAACCCAGAAATCTACTACATAATGGTGATTACTTAATACAGCGATGTTACCATAGATCATCATCGACACCCACGAACAAGTGGGAGATCCAAGATGCGCTCAGCTTGGTGGATCTTCACGGGGCCGTGAATTTCCGAGTCGGCTGGCAAGCATAGCGTCGTGTAAGACGCGCACGCATTGCACGCGGTACGATTCCACATAGAGGCTCATTGTTTTACCCTGAATCAATTACATGCCTCGGCTCCCGTCCCGATGCTATCTGCCCGCGAGCTCCGCAGCAGCGCGCGCGTCCGCTCGCTCGCACACGCGTGTCTCTTTCCGTTCTGGCTCGCACACACGCACCAGCCAGCCTAGCGTACAAATAAAGCACCGGAGATCCGAGATCTGAACCCGGTAATTGGAACGTTCGGATAAAGCTCGCGAGCCGTCCGTCGCGGCCATCGTTTATCGATCTTTCCGTTCCGGTCCTCCTCGAGTTCCTTATTCTCCTCTTCCTCCATCTTCGTCGTTCCCCTTCGATCCACGTCCTCTCGGGACATGCGCTTCCGGGACCAGCCGACATCGCCGGTCCCCCCTTCTCGCGTTCGTTAATTGAATCGATGCTTGCGCACAATTAAAATCTCCGTGAATCCACTAGTTTCAATTCTCACTCCTCCCGTAGAAAGCAGAGGGGGGGGGGGGGCTATGCGGGGGCGCGGGCGCGAAATAGATTGAAATTTGCTATCTGAGAGCCGACGACATATTTGCATCGGCACAAAGCGATAGAAACTCGCCAGCAGTGGCGGGAAAGGTTACTTGAAAGGGAACGAGTCGCGAGAAGCTCTTGTCGACGATCCTCGGCCATCCGCGGAGCCGGGACGGAGGCGCCTCTTTGTTCGGTTACGCGCGAGACGAGTGACACAGATTTTAGACAGCCCCGGTGACTTAGCGCGTTCCCTGGTAGCCGGCTGCTCGCGCGATCGCGGGACAAAATCCTGCTGTATAAGGAGCGCGGGCGGCCGACAAGGAGTTCCCTCTATTTCCACGGTGAGGCGAGGCGCGCCGCGGCGCCGCGAGAGCTCGGCCTCCGTGGTACGAGGCACGCGGCAACATGCAAAATAGATCGAACCCCGTTGAGAAAAGGGAGAGGACGAAGGACGCTGGGAAGAGGCGGGACAGGCCGGTCGACCTCTTTCAGATTACAGAAATGGAAAGTGCAGTCGGTCCCGCGTTAGCGCATCTAGACGCTCGCGTGTACGTGTGCCGCGTATACACGGCTTCGGTCAATCTGTAAAGCAGAGTCGACGACTAGTTGCGGCGAGCTACCATCTCGCCTGTCCGTTCACGCGAACACTGTACACTCGATGTCTGCCGCGATGTCGGACAAGCCCTGCTGGTGCTTGACGATTTATCAATCGATACGCGTCTCGCCAGGAAAGGCGAGAATCCCGAGTGCTGTTAACCCCTTCCAGCCTGGGGCTTCCTTGCGGATGAAAATGCTTGTATATATGGAATTTTAACGAATAACAGCGGGGGCGGGGGATAGGTGAAACAGATTTCAAGTCGATACAAGAATTGATTCTGGAACCGTTTCAGAACCGTTGTAGAACCGATGTAGAACCGAAAAACTAACCGAAATAGGAACCGTAACCGAAGCAGATAATAGTTGGAAATTTCGGTTCTTCATAACAGTTATTCCGAATAAAAGTTATTTATAACCGTTCGGAGAACCGAAATCGATATTATATCTAACGTTCTCAAGCCCTGCAGGCTAGACACAGGCCAAGGGGAAACGGACCGCCTTTGGTCAGACACGAACGCATGGATGTAGTCTGTACCTAACTACCTACTATGTATGTACATACATATTTTCTTACGATTTCTCACGCAGAAGTGATTTAAAATCTTAGTTTTTATGCACCGGTACGGTGCCTTAGAAATCAAAATCTCTTCCTTCCGGAGTCACATCGAACTCTCTACGGCTATTTTAATAGCCTTAATCGACTTTTAATAACTGCGAATCGCTATTGTAACTCTGTTTACTTCTTTAATAATTCCTATAATTCCTTCAATCACTCTGCTCTGATCGCAGTTCGTATATCCCTCTCCCCCTAACTTTCAATATTATGTTTGCTTCTGGTATAATATTATTACTTTTATTCTTTTATATCTGGCTTTGTCCACTATTCGTTAATGGTTTATTTTGCGCTTACTTCTTTGCTTTCTTTCTTTAATTATATTTCTTTTGTACATCCTAATTATTTGTTCTAGGCTTCTGTGACTGTGATTTGTATTTCTTATAACAAAGGGTTTATCCCGTTGAAATATATAAACTTATTATTATATATTATATATTAAAATAGGACCTTCATGGAAAGTGTCTTCTGGGAAGAAAGAAACGACTCGTGTTTCTGTTTTTGTTCGTTATCAACCTCGTAAGGTGGTAGCAAATGAAGGTACCATAAGAAAATGAACTTAATTGCCTTGCACACCTGGAGACCAATCGTGTCCCGAAAGTGACGTCGAATTTCGCTGTACCTTCTGTCTTACCTCATTAATGGATCGACCGACGTGTTACCCATATTCGAGTGACAGCTTTAATTATCGGATCGCTGGTGATGTTAACGAGTATTCGAAACAGGACCTCGTGGGACCGAATAAAATATCAGCCGAGTCACTCACGAAAGTAAGAAACAGGATTTGTTAAAGGCTGTCGGCGGTTGAAGAGAACCGCGCACAGTGGGACGAAACGCCGAAAACGTGAAAACAAATCCTTACGCTCACATTTCACCCTTTATCATCATGAAGATGGTCATTCCAGGGGTTTTTGGGGTCGCAGAATCTGATTCCGAGGTCAAAATTATTATTAAATTAAAACTAAGCCCTGTAGGAGGGGGGAAATGTTGATAAAATAATGTTATATTTTTTTTAACAGTACTGTCTGATTTGGTTACGTCATTTGAAGTTAATTACGGCATCAAATTTTGAAAAATTAATAGGGATAGCGTTTTTAATTTAGCAAAAGCTATTGAGCGCGCGGAAACTAAAAGGTCAATAACTTGTATAAATTCACACTTCAGATATTGAAAATGCTTTCATTTATTCATAAGATGAAATTGTGCATTCATTCGATGTTATTAAAATATATAAAAAGTTATAAATAACTGAAATACACGATGGTCGTTTTTAATCGCGTGTAACATTTTTCGGAATCGAGAGGCATCGTTGAAACTTACATTATTTAATAGTCCATAGTTTAACGAATGTATGTGCAAAACGAGAAGTTGCACTTTTTTCTGGTTTTCGAGTAATAACCAATTACGTTGGCAGCAATCAGGCCGCTTGCGCGGCACAAGTAAGTGTCTTCGTCCCGCCAACATGCTTCTACATATATTTCTGAAAATATAGAAGAAAACATATTTAAGTAAAATAGAAAGTGATAGTAATTAAATATACAAATATATAAATGTACAAATATGCAAATAATTAATATGTTAATCTTTACGTTTACTTACATTTCATTCCTAACACATAATCTGTACTTCGTCTGTACTCTCGTCGGTTTCTGGTTCGGTTACTGGCAAAACAATTAATTCCAGAATATCTGAATCAATTTTTTTGTTGTTTCTACTAGTTTTATGTGAAAATGAACTTAAATGTGGATCGGAACTAAGTAACAATCTGCGAAATAAATCGTCGTTCATTTTCAAATGTGAAATTTTCCTCGTGTGATGTTCCCGAAATCTTCTCACATCTTTATTCTTTGCCTCTTGTGCTTCTTCTGAAAGTTCTCCAATTGGGAGTATTAAATCTTTTATTATATTAGATGGAATTAATTGTTTTGCCATTAACTGAAACAGAAACCGACGAGAATACAGACGAAACACAACATTTGTGTTCAGAATGAAATGTAAGTTAACGTAAAGATTAACATATTAATTATTTGCATATTTGTACATTTATATATTTGTATATTTAATTACTATCACTTTCTATTTTACTTAAATATGTTTTCTTCTATATTTTCAGAAATATATGTAGAAGCATGTTGGCGGGACGAAGACACTTACTTGTGCCGCGCAAGCGGCCTGATTGCTGCCAACGTAATTGGTTATTACTCGAAAACCGCAAAAAAGTGCAACTTCTCCTTTTGCACATACATTCGTTAAACTATGGACTATTAAATAATGTAAGTTTCAACGATGCCTCTCGATTCCGGAAAATGTTACACGCGATTAAAAACGACCATCGTGTATTTCAGTTATTTATAACTTTTTATATATTTTAATAACATCGAATGAATGCACAATTTCATCTTATGAATAAATGAAAGCATTTTCAATATCTGAAGTGTGAATTTATACAAGTTATTGACCTTTTAGTTTCCGCGCGCTCAATAGCTTTTGCTAAGTTAAAAACACTATCCCTATTAATTTTTCAAAATTTGATGCCGTAATTAACTTCAAATGACGTAACCAAATCAGACAGTACTGTTCAAAAAAATATAACATTATTTTATCAACATTTCCCCCCTCATACAGGGCTTAGTTTTAATTTAATAATAATTTTGACCTCGGAATCAGATTCTGCGACCCCAAAAACCCCTGGAATGACCATCTTCATGATGATAAAGGGTGAAATGTGAGCGTAAGGATTTGTTTTCACGTTTTCGGCGTTTCGTCCCACTGTGTCGCGGTCCCTTCGCCGGCGAATAATCCGAAGTTCGAGCGCTCGACTAAACATTTCGGCGAGACGTGAACGCCGAGCGATTTTCCGCTCGGCGACTTGAGCGACGGAAGGCGAAAGTGCGGGAGGACGACGAAGGATAAAACGTCGGGACGAAAGCGGAGGTAGATTGGGTGTAACGATTTAATTTCGTTGCAAATCAGGCTCGGTAAATACCGTTCGCGCGGATCCTGAGGGCCGCCGATCGCGGTTCAACGAAGAAACTTTAATTAAACGAGCGGAAATGATGCCCGGGTAAATATTAAATGCGACCAACGAGCCGTGGCTGTCTCGTTAACGCGGTCGTCGCGTGAATATGATTAAACTTGAATGCCCAGCGAGGCTTCCGTTGCCGTGGAAAAAAATCTGCCGGCTTTCCGCGGACCGATTTTCGTGCTCACGCTCGCCGCCTCGTCTCCGAAAAACCCGAGTAATTTCATTTGCCGCTACCATCCACGCGTACGTTTACCCTTGCGCAACAGTGTTGGGGGGGGGGGGGGGCAGAGCTTTATCCTCCGTGTAATATCGTAATCGACGCCTCGAATCGGCGTTCCTCCAGCGGAATTATCGAGCGTACGCCTCGTTGTACCGGAACAGAGTGGATTCACGGGTTTTTTGGCCAATTAACATCGCCGACGCGAAGGAGAAGATAATGGCGCGAGAAAAAGCGGCCATTACCAAGGGGGCTCGAGACACCGCGGAAGAGTACGTTGTGTACCATCGGCATGGGGGTGGGAGGGAGGGAAGGGCAGAGATCGTTCTGACAAGCGAGTCTTTACGCTTTTCCACGAGGAACGCTGTCATCGCTCGTCTCGCAATTAGTCTCGGCTGACGCGTTTTTGCCGGCCGTCTGGTTTGTTACTCTCGGTCTCGCGATCCTGCGTCGCGTGCTGGCTACACACCAGTTTTCCCTCTTTCCTTCTCCCTTCACGGCCGCGGAAACGAGGCTCGCGTACCGGCCAAGAAACTCACGCCAGTTAATACCGGGGCACGCGTGTCGGTCTCACACGCCTCCCTCTCTCTCCTCTCCTCTCATCGCTCTCTCTCTCTCTCTCTCTCTTTCTCTCTCCCTCTTCCCTGGAAACCGCGACGCTTCGAATTCGTCCCGTTGTATTTTTAACCCCGCGGAATAGTCGGTGGTTAGTTACTTCGCGTTACGCCGCGTTAACCCCGCCGCGCCGATAGTATCGAGGCATTAATTCGCGCAAACGAGCGGAGTCGACGTGCCTGGGATAACGAGGCGAATCTTAACGAGTTTGGCAGCTGCCCGGATCAGAATTCCCGACGCTCAGACCGGGGGAAGGGGATTGCTTTGTATCCTACGGATTTAGAAGCTTTTAATCGTTCTAGACGATTTAATTGGAAAGCTGCGCCGACGAAGGATTTGTCCGGTGTTTTATTTTCCCGCGGCGCAATTTAACCCTGCCCTCGAAGTGGATGCAGCGGTAGTGAAACCTTCCACTGTCGCGTGATCATCGATCTTATTACTCACGAGCCAAGGTGAGCCGTATTTATGGCAAGGTCGAAGGGATTAAATTCGCGGCGCGTTATTACCGGCGACGCGGTCGTGCGTAGCGAACACGTTTGGATTTCGGGGGCTGCGTTCGATCCGTAGACGCATTTGTATTCCAGTGGCAAGACACGGTACCGCTGGCCCTCTTCTCGGCAGTGGCGTTCCCGATACAAAACGATGGAAAACGATCGGCCCCAATTCCCATGACACGACGTAACTCGCGTACAACACCGGCAGGCAGGCTGGTAAAACGCGGAACGGGCGAGAGTTCCGCGAAACCATCGCGAACCCAAATGGAATTCGGCCTCCCCGCATCTCGAAACGCGAGGTTCCGCTTGACGTACGATTATGGCCGCCGGGCCACTCGAAAACGTTTCATTCGGCCGAGCGAGTTAACGTATCGGACATGTCCGCGTGAATTAGCACGTTCCGTGACGCGGCTTTATCCGGTCAATTTGAAAACGGCCGCCGCCATGCCTCGGCGATTAACGCCGGAATTATTTCTTTATCCGCGGCTCGGCTGCCGATAAGCGGGACGGTTTATGCCCCCTGGAACGATAAAATAAAGCGAAACTAGAGGGCTGCTGGATAAAAATCTTTCCTGGCCTAAATTAATTGCCGCGGCTATCAAACGGTTCAAATGGCTCCACGCGATCCGCTATTAAAATTCTTTTACGCTAGTGGGTTTCAACATTTCAACGCTTTCAGGGATATTACTTGCTTTAATGATAACTTAGATAGGTACTATTCGCGAAGATTCGAGTTCATTACATTTCGATTAACTCAACGGCACAATCGTCGCGTTTATTAATGTTGTCGTCCTTCTGATCGAAGCAGTAATTAATTAAACATAAAATATGCTCTCACGCTTCATTGCGCCCCGGATTGCAATCGTTATCCTGTCGAAATGTCTCGTCCAAGGAGAAGATACCCTAGTAGCATTTTTGTTGGCCAACGGTAGCCAACAGTTGGGAATCAGTTGGGAGGTGGTTAGTAGTTTCGCCTACAAACCTTCTTTACAGGGCCCAACCGTTGAATGTTGCATTTGCATCCCGACAATTTGCCTACGGTTGGGAATCAATTGGGAGGTGGTTAGTAGTTTCGCCTACAAACCCCGTCTATTGGGCCAACTGTTTAATATTGCACTCATCTTCCGGTGATTTGTCTACGAATAACCAATTCTGGGCCAACTAATAATGCCCTACGGAAATACATTTAGTTAAAGATAATAAAAACAAATATATCGGTTCGGATGAAAATAAAATCATATCCCAAAGTAATTGAAAGAATTTTGAACCCACATTGGCTACACTTTTTATGAAGACTGTCTGGGGGAAGAGAGGGTTGAGTGGAACGGTTGACGTCCACAGTCACAGGACGCAAGCCGCCTCGCGAGCGAAATGGTCCCGTCCGTCATTTTGTACATTGTTTAAGGCTACGGTTATACTGGATCTTAGAGCATATACGAAGAGAACTAGTTTAAGGGGTAACACCACTGTAACAGCTTGAAAAATAGCGTTTTTTTGGCAATTTTTCTTGGATGGAAGGGAAGGTAATAGAATAACTATACTGGAGGAAGTTATTAAGCACATATTTTGTTATTAAAAAAAAAAAAGTTATTGAGAAATATTACAAAATGGCGGCACTGAAGCCATTTTCGTGAGGCATGTTGAAGTTTTAGCGCTCTGCGGCACGCAGTGTAGCTGGTTCAAATTGAGAAATACGTAGGGGATTTTAAAAATATTGATTTTTGTGTGATTGGTGAGCATTTGAATGAAAAACGTTCAATTTTCTATAAAAAGAGGGCAATCATTTGTTAATAAGTAATGTTTAAATTAACTTATCGAAAATCCCGTACGTATTTCTCTTGAAAATGTTATTTTAAAGATATTGTTAAAAGTTCGAATGAAAAGAATGAAAATTGTTGGAGTTATGCTGCGTGCCGTGTTGAAAAATCGTGTTTCGAGAAAAACGCGTTTAACGCCGGTAGTCGTTTCGAAGCAGTCCGATGCGCTTGGGGAAGAGCTCGAAATTTCAAGGAAACAAATTTGTTTCAAGTAATACAGTTTTTGCCCCATATTCTAAAAGGTTCAAACCATCTTTTAAGCAAATAAAAAAAAAATCAATTTTCCGAAAAATTTACAGTGGTGGTACCCCTTAAAGTGAGTCCACCTAACTTTTTAATTTTGCCAGTTGAAATTCTAACATTTTCCCGTTACCTATAAATAATAAGTATAATTCAAAATCCAACCGTTTGCCTACCGTTGGATTACTATTACATATAGTACGGTAGGCCCTATAAATGGTTGGGCAACAGTAGGAAAGCCTACCTTGGCCATCTGTTGTTGGTCCAACCTGAAAAAAAGTGCCAAATCTAACTGTTGGCCAACTAATATTGTGTGCGTGGCCCAACTGTATGTCAACCAAAAATGCTACTAGGGTAGATCTCGGGGGACATCTGAGTAGAGACAGGAAGAATGGCATTACCCGGGCGAGTTCCGGGAGTCGTCGTCGCACGCGTACCGAGTAATGAGGTATATTACTGCGCCGAGGTGGACACTTTTAACCGTGGCGTCTCGCCGGCGCTCGTCCTCCCGTAAATTCCCAATTCCTTGGAGGCGAGTCGGGGGCCCTTCGTCTCGACCTTCAACCCGGGTCGGCCGGGCCCCTTCCGTGACTGTGAGTTTCGAAACGGCCGTGGAAATTCGAGACTCAGCGCGTATCGCGTTCGTGGAGGCCGGCTGCATCGTGTTGCAGCGCCGGGGACCGATCGTTACTCACGTCGCGCGCGAATAACGCGTGCGACTCGACTCGTTACGCCGAAATACGCTCACGGAAAGGCGTGACGTATGACGGGGGTCGTCCCGCCCGAGCGGTCCATATATTCGTCGGAGACGAGTCGTTAATTGTCCCCCCTTCGCCCTTTTTTCCCCCTCGTCCGCTGGTGCCTCGGCGACCGCGCGCCGCTTTCTCGCGAATCGAATCTGGGAAAAGTTTTGCAGGGTGACGTCAAGCCTGAACACCGGGGGGGGACTCCGTGCCAGTTTATGATCCACTCGCGACTTATCGCGAGATTCTTCGCGGTGGAGCCGGGCCGACCGTGTCGTCCCCTTTTAATTTCGTTCCCGAAACCTTTTCGCACATACGTTACAGATACCCAGCGGTGTTCGTCGTTTTATGATATAAAGCACGCGAGGCTTGTGCTGCAGAAACAGCGAGCGAAAGGTTAGGAACGGTAGCGAGTGTACTCAGTGGGGTTGAAAACGTAGTGCGTTTCCCAGCATTGTGCTTCCCTTTCACGATTACTTTTCACGGCGGGACGAGGGAAGAAGGCGAAGGAGGCGGTCTGAAAGGTAACGTTTCTCCTTCTTCTTCTTTTTTTTCAAGAGAATCATCCAATTTTCAAGCCGAGAAACACCGGCTCCGTGCAACGCGTCGTAGACACCTCGCGAGCCCGATCCGCCGTGCGGCGGCTGAAAGAGCACGCGTATCAAATTAGCGAGTTCAAAAACAAACTTTCCTTTTGGGTGGCGTGTTCGTAATGCGTTTGTTTTGACGTTATACGAATTCAGTAACTACGTGGGTACACTCGTCGAATAAAAAGGCGGCCGGGGAGGGCGGCAGGCACGCAGAAATCCCCTCGGCACAGACGGAAACTTCTTGGTCTCTGGGCGAGGGTTGTTTTGACAGGGGCAAGGCCTATTCAAATTATTACGCGTGCGGCAACCCCTTCAGGAGCAAAAAGGGGTAAGCAGAAAGCTTTATGCCGCGTTTCAGGTGGCGTTTGAATAAGTCGAGCGGGACTTTCGAGAATCCGTCGGCTTTCCCCCGCGAGTTATCCCAAAACGAGTTACCAGCCACCTGTCCACCGGAAGAACCCGGCCCCGGAACCGGCAATTTCAATGCTCGTGCTCCGATAATTCAAATAGCTCCGGCCGCGCGCTACTTGAGACGCGTCTGCGCAAAACGGACCTGACAAAAAAGGCAAAGTTCCGCCGAGTTGAACACCAAAGGCACTCTGGAACCTAAAAAGAGACCCCCGGCGATTTCCTCCAGGAAGCTTGGCACTGTGAACTCGGACTGCTTGCCGCGCTTTGTCTTTTAATTAAACAGCGCACCCTTATAATGGTTCGTCGATTACTAATTAGGGGACCAGCGGGGAATTCGTCTGAAACGATCGTTTCCTTAACACTCTTGACTGTTGGGTCACCCACACACATACATATATGGATGCACTATATACACAAAAAAAATGGATAGCAAATTAAGAAGCCGACAAAAAATCTTGTATCGTCAGCTACATACATTCACCTGCCCCCGTTTCACCGTGGTTTTAACGCCAGAAAGCGGAAAATCGATTCCCATCCGCCGTCTCGGGGATGTTTCGTCTCCAGCTTTAAGACACTCTCGTAAAAATGTTTGAGTAGCCGCAGGGGCAAAACCACACTATTATGTAAGTCGAAATTTTACGGGGCCAGATGCGGCAATAAAGCCGCCATCGACCTCGCGTTTTGCCGGGACACACCCGGGGGCCAGGGCACAGTGACACCTTTGTACGGGTTCACGACGGACCCTGTACATCTTTGATGCTGGCACCGCTGCTGTCACGACACGCAACGCGCGCAGGCATCCACCAGCTACTCTTACGCCCGGCCCCTTTGCAGCCGGTCGAACGCTAATTACCTTAATGAGGCTGTTTTGACGCTTGTTCGTTCGGCCGTCTCCGCCGCTGCCCCTTGCGCTTCTCCTCGAGTGCAGAGTGTAATCGCGTTGCACGGAGTAATTGCCACGAAGCCACTCGCTCCACGCCTAATTGCGCCGAATTCCTTGTCAAGCATGAACGTCCGATATCAGGGTCGCGTCCGAGTGACGCTTTCAGCGGCTGCACGTGTGCCTCCTTTCAATATTCCGCCCACGCTTGATGCACGATTGCATTTTGTCCGTACACCTTTCTCTCTCATTTTCGAGTTTTCATCGCGAATGGAAAGTATCAAAGGCTGTGCTTGCGGTAGTTGCGGCGGGTGTCTCGTACTACCTTTATTAGACTGTTGCGTGTACAGAGTAAGAATAGAAGCAATTTTGCATTGCAGTATTTTCCTAAAATTTCCATTAGTGATTACTGCGGGCTACTTCGAGCAAGTAGAACTTTAGTGGCACGATGTACGCAGCCCTTTTTATCAAGGCGAAATTTGGAGGGTCGTTTGTCAGGCGACGCGCGCGAACGAGCGCGATACGAGGACGAAAGAAGCGTTACATTAGGGGAATAACGCGCTTTTGATTCATTGTGCTCGTAATCTTTTAGTGGCCGCAATTATGCGTTCTTCTCGTAATCGCGCGTTCATTAACCACGGCCGCGGGCCGCGCGTGAGGTAATATTTCGCCCGTGGGTAATTGGCCAGTTAATTAAGTGAATTTCGCGCGATCGTTCTTTTCGGTTTTTCCTCGAATCGTAACCGACTCTTTTTAATTATATTTAATGACACCGGTGGCAGTTGCAGCCGCGGTAACGGATAGCCCTCTCGCCTCTCTTTCGCCCCTTTGTGCCCGCGCACTAGCTGCCACTGGGCGAATTACCGCATCGGTTAATAGGCATGTAGCTGTGCGCTTAAAGTGCCAAGATTACACGTCACCTACTCTTTTTTGCGCCCCGGACAAATGGGTCAAAATGCATTATCAGAGGAGTGGTGGTGCATTACCGTGATAAAAGGGGCGCAAAACCGAGGCTTGGTAATAACATATTTTTTATAACGTTTAACACGCTTTTCCCCGGGCGAAATTCGCGCGATAAAAAGAGAACAATCGCTTTGAACCGTCTACCGGTTTAATTATCGCGAGGGAGAAATTTACGGGTCACAAGGGAACTAAATATCTCCGGATATCGATCAGCGTTAACAAAACGTCCGATCGATGCCGGACGATTGCCGGTAAATAGAGTACCTACGCCGAGGCTCACGCGCACGTTGCTGCGCCCCGCAAACAGTGGAAACATATCAACAGTCATCGGCGAAGTTCTAAGATTCAGCCTCGCGCGCAACCGAGAACTCGTACGAATGCATCGTAATCGAATCCAGACAGCAACGAGCTCCGGCAACTCCCTCGAATTTATAGAGTTTTCGTTGGAGAAGCCAACGTAATCGTGTCGCTAATTGATCGTTGCAATTAGCGGGTCCATTCTCGTCGACGATTGGAAACTGTACACGCGTACGCGTCCAGCCGCTGCTCCCTGCCAGTAGGAGCTTTGTAGAAGCACGATGAAGTTGCAGGTAGCCTAAACGCGTAGGTAGTTTCCTCTTTGATATTGGCGGGGGACAATAACAGGCGTGGCACGGACAGGCTGACTAGCTGGGCTTCACCCACGTACGCATGCTAAATTTATGTTCGGCTGCATTGACCGGCTTTACGTTCGAGAGAAGTCCTCTCTCCACATCCTCGGGCGCCGTCGGCGGCACCGAGAGATGTGGTCGTCGATAATGCGCTTAAGAAGCTCGTCGATCTACTTTTGGGACATGGGACGCGTTTGGAGCCCTCTGGGAATTGATTGGGATGCGCTCGAACGAATCTCAGGATCTCCGTTAAGAAATTCTCTACGTTTCTATGGCGTTTCTACGCCCTCGGTTCCCTTATTCGGCAGAAAAATTGTTCACTTAGCTGGAAACTTTGTTAATCCCCGAATCTAAGAAACAGAGGAAACTTTGGTGGAGAAGTTGGAGTTTGTTGAAAGTTGAAAGTGCTGCGTGGCGAAGATAAAGAAAATTTCATTTATTCAAATTAATACAGGCTGTGTATCTAGCAGCGAAATATAAGTTTCTTTCCAGGGATTAGTAAACGGAATACAGATGAAGACTTCATACGCCTTGTCCCACTTTCGAGAGCTTCCGCAGTTCCATTGATAAAAAGCACAGCGGTCGACGTTTCGATTTCAGTTCGGCAGTTTGTTTATTCCCCCTTCTGTGTAACTGTTTTCCTGAAGTTTCGAAAGTTCTCCTAGGCGAACAACTCAGAATTTCTTCCGAGGATCGTCAGATTTTTGGACGTGCTCCAAATCTTCCGCGTCGTTCCTGCGTCCGTTTCTATTTTCCTTTATGAAGTTTGTAGAAGTCCAGAGGGAGGAACGATTTCTGGACGATTGCATGATTCGCAATGGAATATACTAATAACACGTCAATGGGCACTTTGCCTCGATGACAGGCGCCGTAAATAGGGGCCTCCGATTGCGTAAACACGGTGCTCCGCAGCGGTTTGGTCCTAAGCTGCGTACATCCTGATTAGGAGATCACCGATAAGGTGTATTGATCGCTTCGTTAAGACGGCGCGGTGAATCAGCCAAGATTCTCTTAAGCTATGTATGCAGGAAATATACGAGGGGATTAATAAGCCTGTTACGTGAAAAGTAGAGACATCACGGTAACCGGTATTAGACAAATGATTACATACGATGTGCATCGAATTCACTCGATTTTCCTATCTCTTTGTAAGATTCGCTGCCAATAGATGGCGCGAATTAGGCAAAAGGAGATGAGGCGGAAGGATCGCGGAGAGAACGTCGTTCTTCTGCGTCGAGCACTGTGAGCGAGTAGACGTATTTAAGAGAATATTTAGCGAAGTGCGTGAACACGTGGGTTGTGAAACAGAGACGGTTATAATAGCTACGGGCTATAATTCGTGCGGAAAGACTTTCGTCCCGATTAATGGCGAAAGGGCCATCGGGCAAGTTATTAGTATTACGTTTATTAATAGGCAGAAAACGTGTTTCAAGGTTAGGAAGGCGAACGGGCCAACTTTGTAATCGGAACGTATACTGCAGTGAATGTATAAACCATTACTTAACGAACCAAACGAAACGTCTCCAAATTCCCAACGCTGTTTAAACGTAAAATATATATTGTGAATAAATATCCTGACAACTTATTCTGTAAACCTTACATCTTTGAGGTCGCTGAATTCCATAAGCACTTCTACATATATGCCGATGTACTTTATGGTGTGAACGCTGTTAAGTAGGAACGGGATCGCAAAGTGACACTTTTACCGCGAGGATTTTTAAAACTAGGGGAGACCGGGGCAGGTTGTAACACGGGGTAAATTGTAACATAAGTAAAATCTTTTGAACGACAAATCTGGTAACCCACAGCATGCGAGAGCTGCTTGACGATATTAGCACCGTCGGTTTTAGTGTCACAAACGAGTGTTATGTATTCATTTTGTGATAATAGCCCAGAATTTTAGTATTTAGAGCACGTAAGTAAATGTTGTCATAGCACTTTTATTTCAATTAACCGTCATTAGGAACCGTTTGAATTGTTGTTTCTTTGTCGCAAACGAATCAGTACACTTTGGTTTATTATTATGTGTACGCATTTTAGTGATTTGATGTTTAGTTTCTCGTTTGCTGAGATAAAAGGCAAAAATTCGACCTCGGGGTAAATTGTAACTTGTTACTATACTTACTCCGCTCCTAATGGTAATAAAGCAAGCTATTTGCTGACAAAAGGAAAAAGATGCTCTAGACGAACAACAGAACAATCGAGAATCCAAAAAATAGAAAAAAAGTATGAAAGCAAAAGTAAAGAAAGCACAGGAGAAGATTTTGATAGAATCAGATGAATAAGCAATGATTGCTTAACTTATGTATATCAAATGTTTAATAATGATCTGTGTTTTCATTTATATTTTTTAGAAATGTTTGTTTGTGTTCATATTTGTATTTAAATAAGTAAAACAGATGTGTTACAATTTACCCCGGACTGGGGCAGATTGTAACAAAGGTTCAGATTTGTTTAAGATGAAGCTAGATGTCTAAGTGTCCAAGATTTTGTCACGTACTTTCACGCAATTAGTTCACCACATATGTAAGTAGTAAATCACGCAAATTATTTCCTGATTGTGGAAAACACTTTCGAGAAAAAACTGTGAAAACTTTTTTTGTTACAATCCGGCCCGGGCTCCCCTACCCCATCGGCGATCACGGTAATCTGCGAAGCACGTTCAGTATTCCACAGCTACTTCGAGAGGAGGCATTAAATGGGGTGAAAAAGGGACAGGTCTACTTTGTTGCCAACAAGAATATCAACACCAATTCCCGGCGCTTATCCAGCTACGATACGCAGCCGATAAAATCGGGCCTCGTGGCGGAGGACTGGACTCGCGGGGCTCGATCTCTCGGCTATCTTCATCCGCGATCGGCACTTAAAGTCCGTGAAGCGAATTTACATCCTCGCGCTGTTTGCGTCGCCCTTCGCCCATTTCTCCAACCTCCGTGCACGGAAAGTGGACCAAGGAAGCCTGCAAATGGACTCGGCCGTAATCCAGTGTAACCCAGACAACGGGCCAACAGGCAGCAAAGGGGCTGACATTTTCGGACAGCCACGCGAGACGTCTTATTTAAACGAAATTGAAGCGCTGCAAAGACCGCGCGTCAGACAGGCTTTTGTATCGCTCGCGAAAGGATATTCAGAGAGGAGCGACAGGGATCTGCGATGGATAAATTGAAACAGCAGCTAATTGTCCCCGCGAGGTAAATAGGAGCGCGAGACAGCGTGAAGTCGCGAGACAACGTCGCGCGTTTTCCTTTCACCGGGTCGTTGAATGGCCTTACGAGAATGGAATCTCGCGAGGGAAAGGAGGCTTTCCTCGGTGACTTTCTGCGCTGCCGAGGGAAACCAATAGACGCCGGAAAAAGGGCGCTGGTTAAAGTGGAATGCACGGAAAGGAACCGCGGTGTCGTCGGGCGCGGCGGAGCGACGACGTCGCCGAGAATAACGATAATGGCGATGATAAACATAATAGTGGGAGGCAATGTCCCGCGGACAATGTGTTATTCTTCATTACGGGCACGCCGGAGTCCAGCGCCTGAGCGTCTGGTGGCACGAACGTTCGCTGAAAGGGAAAAGGAGGAGGACCTGGCTGATCATTTCAGCGACGAGTAATCGCGGGAATGAGATTGAAACGCATTCACCGCGTTCACGGCCACTTAGGCGGCCGACCGTCCCGTTTATTCCTCTATGGAGGAGGAAAGAAACGCTCAGACGTCGTCGGACGGCGAGGAAGGAGAACGGAGGGGCTGCACAACAGGCTTGCCAGTGTAAATGTGTCCCGCATTGTGCTTACCCTATTTACCGAAGACCTCCGCCGGGTTTCGCATTGTTTCCCGGCGTTGATTCCTTCTGGAGAGCTTCTTCGACCCGCGCGAGACGAGCGACGAGCAGCAGCCAGTTTGATTTTCTTTTCACGCGACGACGCGACGAGGCACGAAGAGATGGTGCCCCGGCCGAGACGGAAGTGGCGTCGAGCACCGAGCAAACGACAGGGCCAAGACGCTTTCAGGGGATCCGAGTGTTTGTAATTACATTCGTTTACCGAGCGAGCATAATAAGCATTTATTATCCCTCGCACTGGTAAAGCGATGGAGACCCCGCCGGAGGAGTTGAATTCTTCATCGACGGAGGCTGCTGGGGAACGTGCGTTTGTTTTCTTAAAATGAATGCATTTTCCGCATTCACGTTTGCAAGTGGACTGACAGAATGCTCCAAAAATCCCACTGCAGCCTGAATACGCTTCGTTAACACCCAAGTGGTAGGGCGAGACAAAGGCTTGATCACATTCCGCTTTCCAGAAGTCCCACTAGATTCGTTATAGCAGTCGTTTACTTGAAACCTCGTGGACTCTTTCTTCGTGGGAATTGTTAAAAATGCTGAATTCCCGAAAGCAATCTCTGGCCGAAGATACGCCAAGTCTGTCGACATTTCGAAGGTAATTACTGCGAGTCAGTGACCTCGAGGACGCGCACCCCGCCGTCCCTTCGTCGCTCATTTATCAGATCCCAATCCACATTCCCGAAGCGGAATAACCGAGAGTTCGAGGCGATGTCAGTGGAAGCTGACCACGGTGACCGAACGGAACGGACCTGGAAGGTACGAGAGCAACAGTCGCGGCGGAATTACACGGGGGAAGAATGCGGCGCGAGCATGCATTACGGTGTGGTTAAGGGGGCATGTAAGTAATTTGCTAAACTGGAGTAACGTCGTAATAAATACGGTAACCGTACCGTTCCCACCGATCCGCTCCGTCCCGCTCGTGCACACCCTCGCGGGCAACTGCACCGCCGCGAAAGAAGCACCGTCTCGGGAATGCAGCTCCGCGCTGCACCTCCAACACGTGACACTGCCGTGTCCACGGCAGAGAGTCCTTTTGTAACGCGACGCTGCTCCTCGATGCACCTGGGTTCTTTAAGATATATCCGTGTTTCGACGCTAGGAAGCTTGAAATCCTACTAACGAGGACATTCGTTAGAGCTTGGAGATAGAATAATGATATGCAAAGCTATGAAATGCTGTTGAAGTTTCTTTAATCGTTGGAGACACGATGTTTATCTATTTAGTTTTGAGTAGCATGTCTCAGGTGCTACTGTATAGAAGCAAAGTTCACAACCACATTGGTCAGTGCTGTGGAGTTGGTAGAACATGGTTACACGGACGAGGAGGCCGCTTGGTACGCAGTGCACGCCTCCCATTTCCATCGCGATTAATTTCAGCAAAACCACGCGGTCCCGAAAGCGGTCCTCCGCTCGACTAATCACCGAGAATCAACGTCAAGTGGTATCGTTGAATCCGACCTGCGTCTGGGGCCGTTCGTTTCTTGCTGCACCCACGTTAATGGACCCCGGATCCCAAAAGGTGGCCTAAAACGAGGGACACGGACGGGGCTCGGGCGATGTTTAACCGAAAACCAAGAAAACCACGCACGATCCGGCGATCCTGAGCGTGCTCGAGCATCGCTTTGGAACGGTGGACGAAGGATCGAGCGGTGGCCAGGTGAAAAAGAACGCCGCGGCACCTCGTGCTCGGCTACAAAAGAGGAGCCGCGGGCGGAATGGAATGGAACGGAATGCCAGCGGCGTGTGAATTACATTCCTGACACGAGCTAAGCACAGCCCGACATCCCATAGACCCACCTTACCGAACTTCTTCTTCTCCTTCTGCCTCGGCGTCGAGTTTCTTCGCGCCGCTCGAGAGGAAGAGGACGGCGATCTCTTGCCTCGATCGACGACTTCTTGTCGATCCTCCATTGCTAAGGTGGCCCGATCCTTCGGAGTCGCGCTGTTCTTAAATACTTGGCGGTCGCCGCGTGACTTTGCCCTGGCATCCAGAGCGTAACACTGTAACACCGATGCGAAAGAAACGGCGAGTCGCGCCAATCACACCTCAGATTCAAGACGCCGTTATCAGAAAACCGCGCGCTCTCTGCCCCGCAGAAATGAATCTCGTCCGAGACGTCAAATCGATAACAGATTCCACTCGACGATAAACGGATGCAACGAGGGGGCAGACACGCTCGAGACGCGAAGGCGAGCGAAACGGAACGGGCCACTTCCTCGCGGGATGGTATGCAACTGGCCAGACACAGCCCGGAGCTGTCGAACAACGGCTAATCAGAAAGATTGTTTCACGCCGGCAGATGTGACGGAACAACTGGAATAGTCAGTGTTTTTATAGGGCTGTAAACATGTCCGGGGTAAGTAATGTTAACGCAACGTCCGGCTGAGCGATTGGGAGTGCTAGAGCGTGTAACTGGTACACGGCCAATAATGAATAGTCGGGCACCGAGGATCGACGTATGAACGATCACGTGTGCGTGTGCGGGCAGAAACGGTCGTTGTGAACCTGACGATTTTCTGGCCAGCGTTATTGGTAGCACGGCGACAGCATCGATAATTGCCAATCATTCGTAACAACCGCTAGAAATATATTGGACGTTCATGCAGCGCGCAGCCGGCCGGCCAGCCGGTTGTGTACACACGATATCATCGTTTGTTCGCCGATCGGTTTCCACGGTGGTCTGGTAGGCGCACGTCCGCCGTACAATACAGTTTCGTTCAATACCTGTCAGTGATTCATACGGTGTAATAGAATTTTTCAAGTAGTCCGGCTCGAGGATCGCTCGCCGGGCCTGAAAAGTGACAATATGTTTGGCCGCGTTCAATGAATCGATTACCCGGCTCCTTTCTCCGGTCTCGCGATTGTAGTTACGCCACTCCTGGGGGGGGGAACAATTTCCGCCGGACGCGGACGGTTCCGATGGTTTCGTATACCGTACGATCGGCCCCGATTTACGGCTAACCTCTCCAGCAGCCTGTCGCGAGGTGTTTTATTAAATCCTCGCTATTATGCCGGCGTACGGTTAACTACGGTGACTGATTGCGGTTCTTAATCCTCCCAGGCCGCCATTCAATCTTCCCTCATTAACATAATTGCCTTTTAATCTTCGGCTGCCTTATTCTGTTAATCGAGAGGCGGTTACCAGAGGAGCACGCAATCGGTGTACCTACGTCTGTCGCGCGACCCAGGAGAAAAGGAGCACGCTTGTGGGAATGGGAGGCACGATGATGGAATACGGCGAGTGCAGGGTACGTTCGCAACGGTGGCACGGTGACCTTCCCACCTGATGGAAAATGCTTTCCACGAAGTCGTTAACCCGCGCGACAGCGTCACCGTTCGTCCGCGGACAGCCGCTCCGTTGTCTGTCGTTCACGTAGAATCGCGCTTATATGCACTTCCGTGTAACAGGCCGGCATTCAGCCCAGGCTGGGGCAAAGATTGCACGTTACATGCGGCTCGCCAGGGACACAACGGTCCGTCTGTACCGGTAACTCGAACACGACGCAGCGACAACCCGCTAGACAAACGGACGTAGCAGCTAGACGGACGAACGGAGGACAGAGGATGCACGAGGCGAAGCAACGAGGACTGGTAACGTTGCGGCAGGAAGGTGCAACCGTTGACCTTTCCTTCATGCTCGGCCAAGACGGCGCTGTCTCGACTGTGAATCAGGCAACGGATGACTGGGATCAGATCCGAGCCCACGGAATCTTTCCTTCCCTTTTCGGGTAATCAGATAACGACCGTAGGCATCGAGCGCCGAACGTCCTGTTTCCCACCTATTAACACGTTTCCCGTGATTGTTTCTCAATCTGTAATGCTCCTAACGTAATTTGCTGTCGGGTGAAGCCCGATGCTCTTGCTATCAGAAACCGCTTGAAATGAGTAAATTTTCATGAAAGAATGAAACATCGAGTGTTATCGCAGAAGGTACTCTACCGAGTAGGTACTCTACTCCTTGTGTTAAGGAACAAGACCAAGACACCGGGCGAGATCCTTGAGCTCCGATCGATCGGCCTGTATCTCCCATCTACGATCCACGATCTGACCGTGCCACGAAGTAACCGTGCCGCGAAGCAGATAAAAAGATGTGGATCTCCACCCGTAAGCACGTTTCCCACGAACGAAAGGGTGGATGACTCTGGCTCGAATCGACGACGACGAGGAGGACTCGGAGTCGAATCGCTCGCGGTCGTTACCGCTTTACCGACGACGCCGATTCCTATCCTCCTCAATTACAGATCCTCGAGACGTGACCGGAGAAGTGACCCGGGCATCGTTCCACCGGTTCCCGATCCTTCGGCCAGCCCGACTTTATCAGGCAGCCACCTACGCTGGCTGCATCGGCAATACGGCTGGGAAAAGCTTCCCGCCGCAGTTTCTGCCGATCGCCGAAAATCATTCCGCGATTAGATCGATCCGTGGATCCGTGATCTCCTCGGGCGCCAGAGGAGCCGTCGTGCGCCTGTTAATTTAATTGGCCGAGGCATCACGTCTGCCGGAGCAAGCAGCTTTCTAAATTTCCGTGACCGACATCCTGTAGGTATCTATTAGAACGGGAATTGGACCAACATGCGGCCCGGAATTTTCGAAACATCTCTCACTGTTCAAGGCTCTTGGTACACCCAGCGATCCACGTCCAGCGTATCGATGCTGTCTTCGACGAAGTCCGAGATCTCTGCCGCAGGAACGCTTGTGTAGGTAGCCACTACCCGACAGCATCGATCAATTTTAATTCATCGATGAAACTCGGTCCTCCTGGTGTTCAACGTGGCCTGCTTCGACATGCGTCGCTGTTGCTGCCGGTTCACGCGGCTCAAATCGAACGCATCGTGGAACGCCAGTCAACGCCGACCCGGTTTCGATCACGATACAATCTGACGGTCTCCGCTGGTAGCGAACGTGAGCCGGTGCGATACAACTGGCACCGTGGGGACGTGACAAATGATCCGATTTAACGAAATCCTCCTTGGACTCCGGTACGTTCGTTACCCGGTTCGTTATCGAATCGGGCGCAGTTAAATCAAGCTACCTGCGCACGGTAGCCCCCCGATGCACCGATCGGGAGAGGCTTCGAGTCGGTTAGTTAAGTAACGCTGGAGGAGTCCCCTAACTTGCCCCTGTAAATCGGTCCACCCTATCCGAGCGTGCACGACGATTCGGCAATAAAGCAACGATGAAGCGACCTCGGCCTTGATTCGCGCTGGATTAGCAATTTGTAAGGGATCTTTCACCGAGGTATTTACGGCTCGTCTTAATCCGAAGGTAGAACTTGGTAGCGAAACATGTGGTCGAGGTTGGATTGGATATCCCGCGGTTGGAATTCCCGAGAGGAATGATTGCGAAAGGCGACAACTGGCTTCTTTCTTCGACAGATTGCCTCCTACTTGACTCACCGGTGGGTTGGGCAATTAATTTCTTTTCTATGAGTCATTTGTTGGCTGCCACGCTTACGGAGGACAGGAGAACAGCGTTGGTTCGCGTATACATACATGGAATTCTACGATTCAATTCGAAGGTATCCGCGTCTTTATAATTTCAGGGTGGGTTTCCTCACGTCCCGCCTTAATAACGCCAGCTCCGCTCCGATCCGTATTGGATCCGTGCTAAAGATAGGAAGAGAGGATTCCCGGTTCGAAAAATCGAGGGCTTTTCGAGGAAACGCTGATCAGGAGGATTTCTGCTGTTCCTGGGGAGCCGATCGTACGTGTCGCGCCGTGGAAAGTGATCACGATCGGGAGTAACGATAAATGTTAATCTCGGTGAGCCATCGCAGCTGGAAAACGTACAAGTGAAAATTCCCGTGAAACGCGTCACTGTTATCCTAATCCATTATCCTGGTAAGTTCCGTAGCAATTTATGGTGATTAGATATCGACGTGCACCTTTCCCGACGAAAGCCCCGCTTTGACGAATGACAGACGGAAGAAAGTTTCGCGCGCAACGGTTAGGAAATATTTATTTGATAAATCGCCGGCTACAATGAATGCTAATGAAACAGGCACGCGCAAATATTTTCCTCGTTAATCAACATGCGTTCTGTCGGTGGATGCAATTAATTTGTCGTCGCGTAAAGGCACGGCTGACAGTCGCTCGTTTATATCGAGCATTCCGTTCGTCCCACTCACAATTTCGCCCGATAATCGTCCGGCAAACCGAGCGACGGTCTTTTTTCCAGCCGACGAGGCAAGTTTTTCATGCGATCGAGCGAGGCGGTTGGTTGCGGCGCGGCGGCGCGGCTCGTAACGCGGCCCCGAAGAAGAGGGGTTTATACGAGGCGGTGCTGATGACAGTGATTATTATATCTTGTTACCACCGACAGTGTGGCTCGTAGCTGAAACGCGGCGCGGCTTAACGCATCGTTCGCGCGAATCATTATCTTAAAGACCTGCTCGATATGAATCTCGATCAGGTGAGCGCCTATTTAAGGAACGAGGGGGCAAGTGCGGAAAGGGGGAATGGGGCAGAGGGATGTAAAGTGGAAGTAAAAAGCGAGGAAAGAGAGGGGCGAGATGTAATGAGTAATGTAAAGTGATATTCTGGACGCATTGTTATGTATTCTGACGTGAGAAACATTCAGGAATTGGATACTGTTTATCGTCGTATTGTATAAATTAGGATTGAAACTATTGGGCTATTTAATAAGACAGAAACTCTGTTTCAACTTTTCATCGCAAGTGGATTATCTATTTGTAATTAATAGGTACCTACATAGTATTTTTTGACATTACAGTAATGAAATTGCTAAAATTTAAATGCATCTGTCAACTATTTTCGCGATAGACCGGCAGTGATGGTATCTATGATATACCTATATTCATCTAGTTCTTCAATGAAAAATTGAAGCCTACTCGGACGAAGTAGATCGAGCCAACTCACGGTCGACTCACAAGTCCCCCCCTGGGTTAGACCGATGCCTCACGAGATTACCAGCGGATAGAATATACTTAAATATATTGAATTTACCTAATTGGCGGACAAGGGTATCGAGATTAGGGCTGGGACTATTCGAATAATTTACTATTCGAATATTTTACAAGTATTCGAATGCTACGAATAAACTTCGAATATTTGAGTATTCGAATGTTATTATTCGAATACTATTCGAATGCTGATGTTTTCGAATAGTATGGTGTGAATTATAAATCAAGTTCTTTAGGTTCATTTTTTTACAAGCTTTTATTTAGTTTCAGTTGTGAGTTCGTTAGTTTGTCAGGGTGAAATCTTGTAAGCTAATTTTTACCCACTTCAACATATCCGATCGGCTTGAAACTTTGCACACATATGTAATTCCGATGACAATACAACATTTTCACTAAAAAGCATGAAATACTTTATGGTGAAATTTTTTTTTTAAAAACAAGCTTTTATTAAAATGTACTAAAAAGGAACCAATAATTTTGATACCGGCCGAAATGACGGCCTGAGAAGAATTCCCTCATAGGGTGGATGTACCAGTGAATGGACATTTTATATTAAAATGACTAAAATAAGTTATTAAAATAAGCTACTAATTAATTAGAGACTTCTTTTAATTTCTTGCTTCATATCCAAACAATTTTTGCAGCAGGTGGAATCAATCGCGCTGCAAACATAATTTTATAAAAGTGTTCATTCATTAGCCTTAAGTGTTCATTGATTGGTACTTTTTTTAGTTTTATTATTTTATAATTAGGTATAGGGTAAACGCACCAATAAATGAACACTTAAGACTAATGAATGAACACTTTCATAAAATTATGTTTGCAGCGCGATTGATTCCACGTGCTTCAAAAATTGTTTGGATATGAAGCAAGAAATTAAAAGAAGTCTCTAATTAATTAGTTGCTTATTTTAATAACTTATTTTAGTCATTTTAATATAAAATGTCCATTCACTGGTACGTGTTCATTTACTGGTACATCCACCCTATGAGGGAATTCTTCTCAGGCAGTCATATCGGCCGGTATCAAAATTATTGGTTCATTTTCAGTACATTTTAATAAAAGCTTGTTTTTAAAAAAAAATTTCACTATAAAGTATTTCATGCTTTTTAGTGAAAATATTGTATTGTCATCGGAATTACATATGTGTGCAAAGTTTCAAGCCGATCGGATATGTTGAAGTGGGTCAAAATTAGCTTACAATATTTCACCCTGACAAACTAACGAACTCACAACTGAAACTAAATAAAAGCTTGTAAAAAAATGAACCTAAAGAACTTGATTTATAATTCACACCATACTATTCGAATACGTCAGTATTCGAAAACATCAGTATTCGAATAGTATTCGAAAACATCAGTATTCGAATAGTATTCGAAAACATCAGTATTCGAATAGTATTCGAAAACATCAGTATTCGAATAGTATTCGAATACTTGGATATTCGAATTATATTCGCCAAATAATTGAGCAACTGAAGTATTCGAATATTCGAACACCGAAAATTCGACAAATAGTCCCAGCCCTAATCGAGATCGTACTATCTTCGGCCACATCTCTATCGAGGTGGCTGAGTATCGAAGTTGTAGCAATCTAACCAGACGTATCCATCGAAAGCAATTTTGCAAAGCTGGAATTAAAATCAGAAGCGTCTTATATGCGTTAGAACGTAGATTAAAGATGATACTGTTTAGTTGAATGTGAATACAAGAAACGAATTCGCCAGGCAAAGATTATCATTTTAAAAGAAAGTGTTCGTTCGAAAGTTTCCTCTCCTCGTTGAAGCGCTCGTTGTAAAGCCAGCCTAGAAGTCTAACCTTGTCAGGGGACAAAATGCTCAAAAAACATTTTTCAATTTTTTATATCAAGTGCAGAGCAAAGCTCACTGGACGAGCTCATCAAAGAGCGCCGAGGCAGCAGCAGCAGCCCTCGTCAACATCGCCAGATCGTTCATAACTAATACCCAGTGGCTATTTTTCACGGTCCTCCTCCTCGAACTTCGAAATTACATGTCTGGTCGCGAACCCTCTGCGGCCGTACGGTAGAGCACAGGTCTGGGGGTTGGTTGGCAGAGGGACAAGGGGTGGTGGCGACGCTCGGCGGAAACGGCGATCGCCGACGGAAAACAGCCGGGGCGGAAGGGGAGGCGGTGGGAGCGCGCGATCTCGTAGGAAAATATTAACTCAAGCCCGGGGATGGGATCGGCTTACAATAAATAGAATAAATATGACGTATATACGCGGACGGACGTACGGCGAGGATGGAGGGAGTAAGTGGGATCTAAATTGAATGGAGAGCGAGGCACCGGCCGCTCGTAGACCAAAGTGGAAGGTTCGAGAGAGGACGAGGAAAAGAGAGGGAGAGGAGGTAGTTGAAGTGGTGGAAGTGCCGTCCCGGATGATAGCCTGGCTTTATTGTTTTCTGCCCGGCGGCCACCCGGTATGTGTACCCTCCAGCCCCGCGAAATAAGCGTATATATCGGTGTCGTAGTGGCTGGTTCGAGTTTTAATAATTCCGCGAGCAGGGCGACAAGAGAGGAAGAGGGTGAAGCACGGGGCGCGGCGAACGAGGAACGGGGATGAGGGATCATCGGGCACATCCGGTGGATCGGCTCTACGTATTCGCAATATCCCCGTCTCTGTACGCGCGCGCGCTTCGAGCTTGGCTAAATAATTCGTCGATAATTTCACCCTTTGGCTGTTTAATCTTGCGGGCAGCTAAAATCATTTCACTTGTAAGGAGTCGAGCTCGAAGGATGTTTGCGGAAGAATATGCTGTTGTATGCTGCTTCCATGGTCGGCATGGCTTTCATTTTCAGACCAATTTTTAATATATTTATTTATTAAGCGACGAAAGAATCGATCGAGGCTTGTCAGCGCGCAAGAGAGGGCCAACGTTGATTCCAGGCAGGGCGTAATTGAACGCGAGGAAGCGTGAAAGAGGCACGGAAACGAGATTGTCGGCAATTGTGTGTTGTGCCCGGTTAAAAAGAGCGCAAAGGGCCCTGGTAACCGAGCGCTCCCGGCCCCGAGGTGATTTTTAGTCATGCAGATGACGTTGCCGCGAATACTTTGTATCGGCGCCGTTAAATAACGCATTTTAAAGTCCGATGCAATATAGCCGTTTGTCGGTGCTGCCTCTAAAGAAGTTCATTTCGCGAACGGTCGGGCCCGACTTAATAACTTTCCCGACAAGATGGATTCCTTTCTGCTTCCCTCGGAGCGGCCGGTCATTATGCATGTCCGAGCCGCTCGCGTCGGCCCCGATCGTCCCTAAATCCGTTCGGTAGAGATTAAAAACGGCCCCGAATGAATTTCCTGCCAGGTCGTTCGCGCGCGGACCTCGTGACCAGGCTCGCGAATGAATTTCGCCGCGCGGGGATGGCTGACGGGCATCAAAGCGACAAAGAGTGGGGGCGAGATATCCCAGGCACCTCTGAAGCTGGCGAAACAGTCAATTTTCCGAGGGCAGGTCGTTTGATCGCCGAGGACCGTTTCCTTTATGCTGGTCTTCGTGCATTCGGTGATTACGCGCGGCCGATCGCCGGGCATCGGGTTAAATTGGCTCCCAGAGGTCCGCAGCGAGACCTGGCTGAAGGAAATTGGAGGGACGGTTCGGGCGAGAGAGTTTTTCGACTCGCTCGGTGAAAGATGGAGGAGAGCGGAGGCACGGTCTCGGCGGAGCCAAGTGAATGGCCGGGGGAAAAAGGAAGGACACGATCGTGTGATCGTAATTTTTGCAGACAGCGGATCGCGATGATTCACTCGAAAAAGCCCCCATAGGCACTGACGATCGGCAATCACGATACCCCGCCGTGTGCTCTTACCGGGGGTTAATAACGCGGACCGCTTTCAGGGAGCTATATCTCACCCGTGTACACCTCTTTAAGCCTCGTTCACAAAGCCGATCGCCACAAAATAACATCTTCCGCGCTTTATTGGGCATCGACTGGCCGCCGCGCCGCCGTCCACAGTCCACGGTCGTACATATTTCAAGCTGCCTGCCGATTCGAGTAATTATCCATCGCCCCGGCGCATCGAGGCGCCGCGAAAGTGTTTCATTGTCGCCGATAAATAGCGAAACGGCGAATAATAAGTGGAGCATGAACGGGGTATTAATAACGACGATAGCACGTGAAATTGCTCCATCCCGACTTTATTGATGGTCTTCAAAAGGGATCTACAAGCGTGTGTTGCTATTATCTCCGAGCACGGTGTGCTGGTTACCGGACGGCGAGGCTACGCGTCATCCTATTTTCGAACTTTCTTTCCGAAAATGTGCATTCAAAGCGGTAAATTCTTGAAAACAGGGTCAAGTCCCGATGGCGAATTCACGTGGCACCTGAACTGGTGTACAGCACAGTTTTCCCACCGTTCTAATTAAATTTCATGGTATCAGCGAATATATTGCGACGACGCGGAATTGCTTTTCTAAGAACATTCTTAGTACGTAGTTAGCGGCGGAAGGCATACGTGATGCGCGGTGAACACTGTCAAACTAATTTTCCATAGTTATTTTCCACTGTTCTACGGGCGCAGAACGATGGACGATGGCGCAGCCAATTTTCTCGAATCTCGCCCGAGGCGTTCGCCAATAATTTCCCAGGCAATCGCGTTGACGTAAGTTACGTCGCTCAAGCGAAATTGCGGGATCCACAATGTACTCATTTGTGCCGCTCAAAGCGTGGAAACGGGGCCAACGCAGGTGTTTTTTTAAACAAACGCCCGAAACTCGCGCAAGAAGTTACCGTTCCTGAAGCTTTTAAGGAGCAGCAATTTTTCCACGATATTCCGTTCCTACACCGATACTGTTTCTTTCCTACAAGCCGAGCGAAGTGTTCCGAGCGTGTAATTGGAAAGCTTCGAGACAAAGAAGGGACGAGGGAGGCAGTGGAAACGGTACCATGAATTTCCATCGGTCTTCGAAGACTTAATTACCACCTTGGGGCAAGAATGGAGTCTAGTAGCCAACCGAAGACGAATGACCCAGAAACCTTTAGTCTGACAACGTAACCACCTCAATGAATCTTTTTAAGTCTTCGTGATCGCGTGTACTGGCACTCGATTTAGTCCCGAACAAAAGCTACGTAAGATAATAAAAGCTTTACAGAGAAGTCGGAGGCTTTTTGTCAGTTCAATCTCCGACGTGGCATCTCACCTGTTTGTGCACAGATATAATTCTGCATTATTTCCCTGCTCTTCTGGTATCGCGAATCTGTTCAGCAGCTCAGAGTTGTAAAAAAATCCGCATAATTGGGAAGTGAATCACGGAAGCACCGTGTGCACTCCTGCTTCGTGCCCCATTCTTCTCTTCCTCTTGGCAATCTTCCCGTGGCAAGAACGTAGATGAACTTGAACGGCTTCGTCCGGTAGGCCGACTCTTTCCGAGTAATCGAGCGGAGGATTGAGCGAGTGACTGAGTGACTTACAATCCCGATAGGATCTCCCTAATGATCGGACACGGGACTCCCACACACGGATCCAGCGGATCCTCCTCCACTAGGCTGTGATCTGAAAACCGAGGGCCCCCTTACGTGGACCCTGCAGCCTGAGAGACGTTATCAGCGCCGGACGTTCTCAAACGCTGATCCTCCTAATTGTTGACACGCCACTCTACATACGACGCTACACGTGTGCGTACTTGTCCAGCAAGGAGGTGTTCGGCCCCGGTGCAGCTCTACGTGCTGTCTGTGCACGCATCGGCCGTGTAACCGCCTGTCACAGCCAGAATACGTTACGGGACACCCACCGATCACCCATTAGAGACAAGCGACAGACAGCAAACACCTGGTCAGCCACAATAAGGGATCTTTTTACCTTTGCGCTTTGATTTCGGTTTAGACACGTTCGCGTAGCAATTTGCGAAGATGGAAGGTGGTATCGCGTGTAGAAAGTGTACAGCGAGGCCGTGGCAGATGATGAAGTAGGGGAGAGTTGCCAATATCGTACCGGTCACCTAAATCGTACCGCATCAATTTCTCAAAAATTAATGAATACAAACGACGTCTGATGATAAAAATATCAAGTAAATGCGAAATAAGAAATAGAAACAAAACCTTTCGAGCTTACACCCTATTTTGTGCGTGCTACAAGCATTTAAAAAAATCAGGTATGATTGATGTAACTTTTTACCAGTTTATTTTAGCTGATAATAATCGAACAATGCAATTTTCTCCTGTATTTATGTATTTTTCTAAAAGCGGGTTTAATGTAGAATATTTTACATTCATTTTAAGTAGGGGAGACCGGGGCAGATTGTAACAAAAAAGTTTTCACAGTTTTTTCTCGAAAGTGTTTTCCTCAATCAGGAAATAATTTGCGTGATTTACTACTTACATATGTGGTGAACTAATTGCGTGAAAGTACGTGACAAAATCTTGGACACTTAGACATCTAGCTTCATCTTAAACAAATCTGAACCTTTGTTACAATCTGCCCCAGTCCGGGGTAAATTGTAACACATCTGTTTTACTTATTTAAATACAAATATGAACATAAATAACCATTTCTAAACAATATAAATGAAAACACAGATCATTATTAAACATTTGATATACATGAGTTAAGCAATCATTGCTTATTCATCTGATTCTATCAAAATCTTCTTCTGTGCTTTCTTTACTTTTGCCTTCATACTTTTTTTTATATTTTTTGGATTCTCGATTGTTCTGTTGTTCGTCTAGAGCATCCTTTTCCGGTGTGTCAGCAAATAGCTTGCTTCATCACCATTTGGAGCGGAGTAAGTCTACCAAACATGTTACAATTTACCCCGAGGTCGAATTTTTGCGTTTTATCCCAGCAAACGAGACACTAAACATCAAATCACTAAAATGCGTACACATAATAATAAACCAATGTGTACTGATTCGTTTGCGACAAAGAAACAAAAATTCAAACGGTTCCTAATGCCGGTTAATTGAAATAAAAGTGCTAAGACAACTTTTACTTTCATGCTCTAAATACTAAAATTCTGGGCTATTACCACAAAATGAATACATAACGCTCGTTTGTGTCACTAAAACCGACGGTGCTAATATCGTCAAGCAGCTCTCGCATGCTGTGGATTACCAGATTTGTCGTTCAAAAGATTTTACTTATGTTACAATTTACCCCGTGTTACAACCTGCCCCGGTCTCCCCTACATATTACATTCATTATAAAGTTTAAATTTATATTTATAAATAAATTGATCATGTTTCCTAAATCGTACCACTACAATCGTACCAGTAGGATTTGACAACTCGTGTGTTATATAGGTTATGTACATATATCATATACATAGTTTATTGCGGCCTGTGTGTGATTCATATACATATGTATATGTAACTATATAATAATCATTACTGCATATTGAATAGTTTCTTCTCTATTTGTTATTGACACTATTTTTAGTGTAGGTACGATTTAGGAGACCGGTTGCCTAAATCGTACCTTTTACAGTATGTGACGAAAAGATTAATAACAAATTAATTTGTTCTGGACAAAAGGTTAAGCGTATAATAGTAGGTGCCTAAAAGACCAAGCTCCAATATCCAATAGTCATTTCCGTTCAAATTAGTACCAAATATGAAATATAACTTAGAATGTCTTAAGTGGTACGATATAGGCAACCCTCCCCTAATACTCGATTAACGAAGGGAACTGTGTACACCTAACTCGCTAGACATCCGAGGCTCTCTGAAAGAAACCGTGCGAATGAAACGACAGAATGGTCGGCCAAGATGCGTCCGTTCGGAACCGTGACCTCCCAGAACGCGGCGATAAGTGAGTCGTTAAACGCGTACGGTTCCAAGGTTGTAGCCCGGTGTAATCGAGCCGCGATGCATCAGCGGGATACAGCGCGAGCTCTTATAACGTGTCTATCTTTAGCGTTGTCTGGCGCGGCCGGGACCATTAAGGACGCTAAGGTTGCCGTCGAAGGACCGCGAGGCGATTCGTTCGCCCGTCATAAAGCGCAAATTTTCCGGCCGCGTAATCTCGGAACACGGAACGGCAATCGGGCGACGTCCTTGCGACGCGGAGCGAATCGCCGATTAGAACGCAGTAAAGTTTTCGGAATCGCCATAAAGATCCGTGGAACGATACAGCCGGGATTCACGGAGCGGCTATAGCGTCGCGATAAAACAACGCGATACACATTATAAAGCAATATTTTCGATTGCCCAAAGTGAAGGGCACGGGAACTTCTACCTGAGAGGGAGTTAAATTGCCACTTCGTTTCATGGGTACGGAGGGAATTGAACGTAGGTAATGAAACTCGGCGAGGAATATTCCAGGGAATTGGCATTCTAATTGATAGCTACTTCTTGGCGATATCTGTTGCATCAATCAGCTGATACGTTCGTTGGAGCAGGTGGTGGAGTTGGAGCATTTGTCACCGATGCCAAACCGAAGCCTGATCATTCGATGCAAAAGTTAATATGCTACTGAAGCATAGGATGTCAGAGGTATGGCGCAGCCTCTGCAATATTTCGCTGACCAAAGCAGTGATGGCAAATACTAAGCCAACCAACGATTCCACAGACTTATACGCGTTTCCAATAACCTCCATCTCGTCTCAATATCCACTAAAAAGATAACACCGGGCGATATCAACGGCCGTCGTCAGGAACAGGCTGAAAACGCTTCTTGGTTACGTTTTCCAGATGGTGTGCGAGCTCCGTTTCCCGGTCACGTGCACGCGGCACGTGTCGCGGTGTCGTTCGGCACGTGCGACGACGCTTCATCGTCGCTCGCGAGCTTTTCGCCAGCCCTCCACCCCAGCCGCCGTGATTCCCGTGTTGACAGACGCGGGACGATTTGCCCGGGCCCCGATGAAAGTCTCTGAGACCGGCGCCGGGGCTGCAAGTTTTGGATTTCAAACGAAAAAGCCCCCAAGGGCGGCCGTTTCGACGTTCCAATTACTTGGCTGCTGGTCGCTTGCAGGGGTGCGTCGATTCGACGATTATTAATGGTGTGGTGGCTGTGCTAGCACAATAAACCTACTGGATACGTTCTAAACGCTCCGCAAGAGGCACGGGTACACGTGCCGCGAGCTTCTGCTCTGGAAGGGGTAATTTAAGGGATGACGTTTGCATTCCGGCGTTACGCGCCACCGGTCTCCAGCGAGAGCTTCCGATCGAATGGAGACCAGAGATTTCTCGCGGAGAGACTTGCGTTTGAAAAATATTTATGGTTCCCGGGGGAGGGATAAATCGCCCGGGGGTGGTCGCCGATTTCTTTTTTCCGCATGCATGGGTGGTTGAGCCGTTAACTGCTCGCTCCGAAGAAGAATCGTCGCCGAGCCGGGTGAAACCGTCTAACGTCGCTTCCGAATAATTAAGCAGAGCGAGGAGGGCCGGTAACGGGCCGGAATCTTACGCAACAGCGTTTCCCTAAAATAATATCTCCCCAGCCGCCACGAAAGCATTCCCATTCCCCGGTTATTTGCACTCCGCCAAGCACCGTTCGTAATTTCCTCCGACCGGCCTAAATAACACTTTCCAGCGTATTCCGGGAACGTGTTAACCAGATCGAGTACAATCAACTGGGGGGAAGAAAGTGTAGCGGCGCGCCTGGCGAGCACGGGAACAAGGGGTATACACGCGATCCCTTTCGTGCCTTCGCATATTCGCCTCGGTAAGAAGAAAATTAGCGTCTTGCATCGTCGGCTCACGAGCGGAATGGTAGAGGGACGGAATGAAAGAGGGCGGGCCGGGGGGCGAGTGTCGAACCGCGTGGCGGACCATTTTTGCGAGTCTCCTCTCCTCGTCTGACTTCTACACTCCGTTTCTCCTTCGCACGCTTTCTTCTCGCTGCCTTCGCTCCCCTTTTCCTCGTCTTCCCTACACGCCCCTCTCCTTCAACCCCTCACCCTTTCCCGTCCATTTCTGTTTTCCTCTTTTCGCCGACCGTAACACGAAACAGCGACTTAAACCGCAGCAAAGTGGGCATGGCGAACTTAAGGGCCGTGACCAATACGATTTGGAAGCGCTTATTTTTCTCAGCCACCATCGTAGAATACCGTTGGCTCGCCTCGGTGCGTTGGATTCGAATTTCGGGCACGGCCGGGGACTTTATTCCCCCCGGACAATGTATAATTCCGTTCCGCCGCCGTGGAAATTCGTACGGAGTTTATTCCAGTCATCGAGTGCCGCGCAATTTTTCGGTCCGCGAGACTTTTACGAGTCGGCATAAAGCTCCGTATTACGGTATCGGCCGCTCGAGGAGCCGCGGAATTGCGCGGGAGGATGCGGCTGGAACGTGGACGAACCACTCTCCGAAATTACTGGCTCGTAGCTCGATTACGTTTCGCCGACGATCCTCCGACTCGTGCAATCTTTTCGGGCACGCTCGCGTCATCCTTCATAGCGGAATGACTTAGCAAAGCAGACAGGATACGCGCTGCTTGTGGGCTAATTAGGGGGAACGAATCGAATTCCACGCATCTATAATAACCGGGGGTGTGAATGCTTTCTGACTACGAATATGTAGGGGAGACCGGGGCTGGTAGGCCAGTTTTTCAGTTTTTGATTTTTAATAAATTATGTGGACGAAATATGTATCATTAAACCGGTTAGTATATTTGATAGGGCATACATTTGGATATCTGATTAAATTATTAAAGTTGACTAAATGTGACAACAATTAAGGCATTTTAATGTTTTTCTAACACCTTACATGCTGGTCAACCAGCCCCGTCAACCAGCCCCGTGGTCGGGGTTGGTAGACTAACAGTATGGGGTAGGTTGACTATAGGTTCAATCAGTGAAGAAAATGTTGTTAGCAACTTATCTGAATGGTAATAAAATAGCACATGTCACGAGAGTTGTTTCATTATAAAATATTTATTACTTTTTAATACTAAATAACAATTTAAACCATCACTGGGGTTGGTTGACCAGCTTAGTCATGTAACCCCGTACGTTATTAGTCAACCAGCCCCGAACGATCATTTTGACTTCAATACTCTATTGTATAACCTTTAATTATTTATGTAAAATCAAAAACGCAGTCTCAGTAGGTCGTTTAATAAACAAACTTTAAAATAGTCCCTTCGCATTAATTCTACTGTAACTATATAGAGCGTGGAAACATAAAATCTGTAAGAAAACATATTTACTTACATAGCCAATTTTTCGATAAACGCTGGTAACTGCCAAACAACGTGTAATGGTGGTGTCGGAACCAAATGAATGACATAGTAGAAGTGACTTGTTTCTACAGAAAATCGCTCCGCAGTAGAGCACACGTTAGTGAAAAGTTATTAACAATTAGTCAACCTACCCCTGGGGCCAACCAGCCCCGGTCTCCCCTACTCGACAAACTGAAACTTACTGCATTCTGCCCACAAGTTTTATTTCTCTTCTCCGTTTTGCCGTGTCTGTACTATTAACTCTCAGTATGCATTTCGCACGAGATTCGATAGGACAACGTCAGCCTCGCTAATACACGGGAAATTGACGGCGAGCTAGTAATTCCGAGGGAGAAAGTTCCTGGAACCCAACCAGTGTACCATCGCATTGTTCCCCGTGAAATAATCAAAACTGTTTTCGGTGTACGACCGCAAACTCGACGCGATAGGTAACCCCGAAGCGGATATTGGTTTTATCGGGCCACGCGAACGCCGAAACGAATATTTTCGTGGTCTCGCCGCGCGTTTTTGATCGTCCGACCAGAAACTCGATGGTCGACCACAGCGTAACTCTGCTTTTTTTTCCACCTACCGGTCCATTCGTAGCTTCGTTAATCCTCGGTGGCGAGAGAAACCTGTAGGAGGATCCTCGAAGAAGTTTTTAACGAACGATTGGACACTCGACGCTCCACGAGGGTGCGGAAAGCGAGAATAAAAACTTTGGGGGGGGGGGGGGGTGGTGAAAATCGGGGAGCGCTGTCACGACGCTGTCGTTCGACGAGGTGAGGACGCACGTAACGAGCGACTCTTGTTCTACTTGGCTAAGCAATTCGGATTCCCCGAAATTCCGGGAATCATAAGCTTCCCTCGTAAATACGCCGTTTCCACGAGGGAGGTGCTCGACCGGGGGAATCCAGAAAGGAGCCTCCTCGTGATCTTTGCGAGAGGAAATCAGAAGTGCATGCCGGAAAACCAAGGTCAACGGGGATGGATAAGGACCCCTCGAACTCTGTGAAAAGGGAGTTACCTAGACTACCGGTGAAAGAGTCGAAAAGCAAGAGCCGTTTCAGGGAAAAAAAAGGAGGCGAAGCCCTAGGAGGAGAAACAGAGAGGACAAAAGACGGATGAGAAAGGGACACGGGAGGCCGTTACGCCGTCTCCGGATCGGCGAAGATTTCATCTGGATTTCCTCATTGTACGATCGAAATCGATGGGATCCAATTAACCTCCCTTTAAGGGAGTCCCAATCCCTATTGTCCCTCTGTACATACTGATTTCGCCAGGGGTGGCTACGTAGACCAGCGGTTTCGAGTCGATCCCGTCGAAACATTATCGACCCGCGCCCGATTCACTGGCTCCCGTTCCTGCCGACCGTCACAAAGGCTACCTATACGCTTTCTTATTTCCCGTTTGATTCCTTCCACGGCCCTCTGTACGGTTTCCCGGCACAGGAAATGCCTGCAGGGACATGCCACGCCGTCGACAAAACGCTATTATCGAGATTTCCCCTAATTCGTCTCTCGCCCGCCAACGTAAATGCCTGCCGACGAGGTCCTCCCACGTCGCGAAAAAGTCTACCGAACGGGGGCAGGGTGTTTCGCAGATACAGGCACGCACTGTCTACTTGCACGGGTTGTAATTAAGTTTCACTCCATCGTTATGAAACACCCAGTATACTAACCAGACCGGGAAGGTGTGCGGGTTCGCGCGGAGGGTGGGATGCGCGTCAAGCAACGTGCGACTTTTTGAAAGGGGGCGAGCTGCGAAGCGACGATTGAACCACTGAAGAATGACGGGAGATGACAGTCGAGTGGTGCATTTGTCGCAGCGACGAAAGGAGGGCCTTTTAGCATCGCTTCAGCCCCGACGTGGCCGGGGCTCGCGCTTAGAATTCACGAGTGACAACGACGCGTGACGCATTCGAGACCTGTCATCGTAGTTGGTGCGCGTTACTCGACGATGGGCCCTTGCATTGTTGCGCGTTGAATTGCTTTTTCGCGCGGTTGCGCTCGTCCCATCCGACTCTGTTTCGCGCGATTTCTTTTTCGGGGGAAATGGGAGTGCAGATAGGATTGTAGGGCAAATGGGAATGGACGAATGTGAAACTAAAACGCTTTCGCGTTTACCCTTGTTCAATCGGACCTGGCTACCCTTTCGATTCCGGGCCGATATTGACGAGTAAATTGGTCCGTGCTTTTCGCAGACTTTCTCCTCTTTTTTTTTTCACGCCAAAGGAGTAAGATAAACGCACGTGCATCCAACAAGCCAGCGCCCTCATGAATATTCAAATCTGCTTTAACATACCTAAAAATTCAACACGCTTCTGAACATTTCTGACCACTCGAGACCGGCGCAGACAGCTCCGGGTACCACTGTGGCTCGCTTCAGACCTCTCCAACCCCTCCAGCCCGCTCTAGCGCGAAAAATTGAAGTTTCCTAGGAAGTTCGCAGCCGCGTCGTGCCGCTGCGCGCGACAGTTAGAAATTAAGATTCTATGCGTGCCGGTGGCACGCGGTGTTCTCAACTTTGAACCGCTTCGTGACACATCGACGTAAATTCAAAACACGTCGCCGCGGGCGGAAGTCCGGGAAGAAGACGTTGCTCGGGACGCTCGCGTGCGACTCGCCGTGGTAGCATATACAGGCCCATCAAGCCTCTCGCGGAGAAAAATCATTGATTAATTACGAGGCTAGCGAGGGCATTCCCGTAACGTCTCTCTTCATTAATCCGTGACCACCCTCTAACGCGATCTGTCTATGGATCTCATTTCGTCTCACCCAGCCTCTTTCAGACGTTGCAAATCACCTCGTAATAATCCCATCCCTCCTTTAGCTTTTGACCTAAGCGTAGCTCTGCTAACTCTTTCTCTGGCCTCGTACGTAGTGTTAGTTCTTGGCGCAAAGGTTGTCGAACCACTGGCGGATGAAGGGAATAGTGCGCCTACCTTGCTCCTGCGCGACAAGCGCCTAAATGTTGATAGGAGCGAAATTATCTCGTGCTGTGAACACTGAACCTATCTAAACGGCGAGCAGCGTCATATTTCCTCGTTTCGTCTGGTGTCCGCCTGCACGCCGCCCTCTAGATCGAGGACATTCCATCTCATGAAGACATAAGCGAGCGTAACTTGTCCGTATTAAAACGTCGTAAGCCATGTCGACGATGCATCAAGCGTTCCTGTACAGCCTAAGGGATTCTGTCGGCCATCCTTCCAACCGTCCGACAAATTACAATCACTTTTCACTTTGCTGCTAATGAACGCGGATTATCCGCAAACGCGAAACGCTCCACGGCGCTTTCCGAGACGGCCCGCGTCGGTTTATCGGCGTCGACTTTATTTCCAACGGGGCGGAGAGGGGGATGATTTATGGAACGCCTCTCAACGCGTATTAAAAGACGTTCAGGAGGCATCTCCGCAGCCCGTACGCATACGCTATCTACCCGAATTCGCGGCAGTCAGTTTCCCGTCGCCCGGGAAAGATTAATATCGCCACGAGCAGCGAAACAAGCGAGAACTCGGCAGCTGTTATTGCGGCATCAAAATATCGTATACCGAACCGAGCATTTGCATGCCGGCACGGCGATACTTAATATTTATCCGGGGCAGCCAGCGTAAAGCGATCACCTCCGGGACGATCCTTTCCACCCCTCCGACAGTAAAAATACGCGCAGCAGCCTCTCCGGCGGCGGAAAGTGCCCCCGTATCTTGCTCAGTATTAAGAGCATTATCCTCGATACATTATTCATAGGACACACTTAAACCGTAATAGAGGCACGGCGCGGTATCGTGGAAATCGATCTTTACACAATTGCCGCAAATATTTACATCCACCGTGACGCGCATATTGTCGAGGGATTGATTCTTTACGGCCCCTCCCTCGCCCCCGTCGGCGCAAAACCCTCCAGCACCACCCCACCGCGAACCCTCGCTCGCCTGTAACCGTGGCGAACGCGCAACGCACATAACAAGCAGCCGAAACGCACGGGCTGGAATCTACGAGCGGAACGTGGGAGCGGAAGATGGATTAAGAGATAAGGAGGCGTATCAGGACCAATCAATTACGAAGTCGAGGGTTACCGATGTTACACAACCGAGGGGTGAATCATTCGTCGTCGTTCCGTCGCTGCCAGGCCCCGCCCCCCTCCCTCCTTCACGGTTCTATCCCCCGCTCCCAGACGGTGGAGAGACGGAAGCCCTAAAAGTGAAACGATTTTCTGAGATATTGTTCCCCGTAACGGGGCCCCCCGCGATAAGCCCGGAGATTCTTGCGTTCCTCCTCGTACGAGCCCCATAAAGCTCCCTAATCGCTTGCTATCGACTGGCCGGCAAATGCGAGCAATAAAACATTATTTGCGCGAGGATGTTGCAGAACGGTGCCGCGATCGATGGCTGATGTATTTCATCGGGGATGTTGGTGTTGGTCCTTGACGAGGGATGCTGTGGGTGGAGGGCGAAAAGTTTTGACGAGGGAGACTTGGAATTCGTCATATTTCCGCTAGTAGATTCGCGAGCCTTCGCCCTTGAAAATGAAAAGTTTTTTTACTGCCAAGGGACGGTGGGAATGGGTGTGGGGGTTTACTTCCCTTCACCCGACTTGGCTCTTTCGCGTAGCTACTTTCCAATCGGGAATGACGTCTACTTCATAAGCACCGCGATAAGCTTGCCATCTGGCTTGTGACTCTCTAATCACACAGATTGCTGAAAACTTTCGACCCTCGTTGTATCGACTGGTGAAGGGTACGGTTGTTAACGCAAATTTCCAGCCGAAAAGGGAGGCCCACATTAACGCGAAACAATTTACCTAAAATGCCCGGGCTCGCCGAAATGTTTGCGCGAGAGCGTGCCAACCCTCCCATAAACGGGAGCGTACACGTAACACCCCGTGTCCGTGAATGGACCGCGGGGAGGGGGTACACAGGCTCATGGAGAATCTCCTATTGTGTTCCCAGAATGGCAAGGTCCGCCGAGGGAAAAAAGATCCCCGAAACGGAACGCTTGTAATTCTCATCTTATCCCGAAAATGGACGTGCCACCGCAACGCGGCGCACCCCTTGCAATCAAGTACAAGATATCAAATGTTCCCCCCCCCCCCCCCACCCCCACCCCCGCCCGCCCCATCGCGCCGGCCCGTTCGGTTTCATTTATCGGGGAGATGGAAGTGGACCGTGGCGAAGGAGCTGAGAAACGAGGCAATCCGAGCCGTGGAAAGAAAAATTTACCCGCGCGAGGAATTAGACATTCGATTCCCTGCCCCGTGGAAGAGCGAACGCCGTCGAGCATCGATTATTCTATTGTTACAAAGCGCGCAGAGTCCGTGGCTTGTAAACTATCGCGCCACAACTATCTATCGCCGTTGGTAATCCATCAACCCCTGACAAATGACCCTGACAAATTCAAATAAAAACGCAACGCTGCAAGACATCTGTGTCTCGAGCGGTGAGAATTTTTTCTGTCCATGCGGGTCATACTTTATGCACCACGAGTCGATCGCCCGATGGGAATCATAGTCGCGGCCAGATGGAGCCTTTCAGAGAGGAAAAGGTCTCCTAGAAAGATGGGGTGGCTCGTATGGGGTTACAAGCACATTCTCACACTGGCACTGAAATCTCGTCGGCCGCGTACGTGTCGGTGGGGTGACAGGGTACACCGTTGCGCATTGCCACGGTTAAAACGGGGGTGGTTTGTAGACCATCCGAACCAGGATGGGGAACGAAGAAGCCCTTACCTCACGTTTCGCCGTAGCAGCCGCCGTTGGCTATGAAACAAATCAATAGTTTGCGCCAAAGTGAGTTAAGGAAAAGAGAGAGCAGGACGGCCATGGGGGGAGCGAGAGGGGGGAGGCTGAAAGGAGAGCCAAAGGATGAGGTAGAACGGGGTATTCACGGGGGGTGGTGATTGGATGGAGTTGCTCAGGATCCCGTGAAATGATATCCATCGAAGTAGAAGCAGATAACGCTTCTCCATTTTCCTTGCTCGCTTGCCTCCCGACCCCGAATGCTTATAATCGTTGGCGAACGCCTCGCTGGTACGATCAACCGACTCGCTGTCCCCGACTTTGTAAAACACTGCGGAGGAAAGTTTGAGGGACATCTTGCGACACTTTCGATCAACTTTTCAAAAGTTCAGAGGCAAGCGAATCTCGCCGAGCGTCGTACGTGAAAGGCACCTTAGAGCGCCTTCGACTATTCGCATTCCCAATCGATAAAAAGCGAGAGGACATACTCGAAATCGTTCCTCTATGGGGAAGTCACACCTTCGAGTCAGTGAATCGCGCAACACCTGTGTCCTTTGGAAGGAAAGTGCCTGCTACGGGTTTCACGAAAGGCAGATGGGAGCTGGGGCGAAAAAGAGGAGAAACGCGGCACGGAAATGGAAAGGCGAAAACGGGTGCACTCGGGGAAACAGGGGCGATTCAATGGGGCGGGTTCAGTTCACAGGCGCAGAGGGGTTAAAAGAGGCGAAATGTGTTCTTTTGATGGCAGATCGGGAAGATACGGCAGGGAAAAGAGTGCGGGGGCAATTCCACGGATTCGTATGGCTCCTGCGTTTTTGGCGGAGGCATTTCAATTACCTAATCTGATTTGCAATAATTCGCGGATCAAGGAATTCTGAACGACTCTCAGCGCCGTGTGTCTGTCGCGTCCGATCGTTTGACATCGCTGTCAAAGCCATTATCTGCCCGACGGACCTATCGATATGTTTCTCCGATCGTTCGATGTACCCGTCTGCATGTCGATGCGACTCTGTCGCGATCTCTGGTAATTGTGTGCACAGCCGAAAGATGAACATACGCGCAGGTTACCACAAAGATACGGTAACAAATGTATAGGGAAGTGTGGCTGTTGGGAGTCGGTGACCCAGCTGCGCACTGACAGTTGCCGACTCTTTGTCAATTTCCCTAAGCGATTAGACCAGACAACGCCCCTTCGAATAGGGAACCCTCCCCGCGCTCTGACCCAGGGCTCAGCCCTCTGTGCACGCTCCGGGGACGAGCAGATATCGCGAGGTTCGAGTGCTGGCACTTGTCTATTTTCCCATTAAGCACGTATACGTGATTACAGAGCCAAGTTGAATAAGGTACGGGCCCGCCGGTGCTTCTTGAGCCCGGCGACTGCCGTGTTTAAATGGATCATCGATCTGACGCATATGGCTTCTGGACCGTCTCTCGATTAATAATTTCATGCAGCCTAGAGCGTGTATAGCTGCCAACCGCGTCTGTGAGGGTTCAATCCTCCGTTGTTCGCGGCGCTATACACCGGCGACCGTCTTAGAATTTACTCAAGATTACGGGAACCCGGGGATCCGGGGTGCAATCAGCGAAATCTATGATTGGCGCGGAGCTGGGTCGACGTGCACGGCTATGTGGAGCATCGATCCCGGGAATACAGCCGAATCGATTAATTATTTAACCCCCCCCCCCCTGCCTACGCTCGAAGACGGGAGACTCGCGGCGTGACGAGCCGTTGACACGCGACGTCGCATGGAACGACAACGATGTGTTTTCAATAGGCTGCAGGATGCAGTCGTACAGCAGCATGCGATTATCCGACGGCATCTTCGTCACGACGTTCGTCAGTTTCGTAGAATGCTCCCATTTGCCGGGCGCACGCGATTGACAGTAAATAAATCGTGCCCCGATTCGAAGAAGGGTTGAAATTCGGGCGACACGGAACCGCGAGTCCACGCAGCTGACCCAAATTCCACACCGTGCTATTTACTTTTGCGCGTAAGTTTGCAATTGCCTCTAATTACGAGACGGCAACAGTACTCGGATGAAACATGTGTTAGGTGGTTTTTATTATGTGAAGGGAGACGCGTTATGGAGATTTCGAAGAAAATTCTGCGGCTTTTCTTGGAAAGTTAAAGATACCAGTCACTATAGCGCGGTCTCCCTGCACGAGTGCACTAACGTCGGCTGCCTCGAATCGGGGGAAATAAAGCGGCACAAGGCGAATCTCTGGGAAACGTGGGAAATTATAAATGAGCGAGTAAATCAATCTAATCGACTGAACGAGCCCTCGTACATTATAAATCACGCCCGGTCGCATCCACGCGCGATTCGCGCGGGGGCACGCGATGCGAAACCGCAAGCGCGACCACCTGGCCCGTTGTTTGTCCCTTGCAAGTATTGTTTGCGTTATTCCTGGTTTGTCCGCGTTCCGAAAGGTATTTGCAAACAAAAAAGCAAACGTCCACGGGGCCGGGAGGGGATGGCGGTTAATTGCCCAGGCAGCTTCGGCAAATACGTTCCTATTGACGGGCGTAAATACACGAGGAAATTTTACTCTCAAAACCGGCCCCTGATGGCGGACCGCTGGCAAACATTAGGAGTAAAAGTGAAAAGTGAAAGGCACCGAACGTGACGCTGTTTACCGAAAATTTTCCCGTCTGTTATTTGCCCTCGCGGTGCACCCCCTGTTTCCGCGGAAAATGTCAAGGGAGACACCGTTGCAACGGCTTGATCGTTTGCACGACTTGAGCCGCGACGCGTGAACGAGTGACGAGGATCACGCGAGGATCGTTTAGCGGACAAATTACCGTGATGGGTAGACATTTTCTCGATAACAACAGGTAGGGGTAAACAGTGTAGTTGTTGGCCACCTAAGTCAGAGGTTCACATAAGCGTTGAATTATAAGTCTTATTTTGCTATCTTTAGGAACACAATTAGTGTTAATAGCTGTAAACGACTCTAATAGTCTAGAAATAGAATTTGTTTAAAGAAAGAGTAGAAGGATCCACAAAAATTTTACAGAAAATACGTTTCCTATCAAAACACATAGTTATTGGCCAGACGAAGGCAATGATTGGCCGATCGTTTGGCAGTTATTGGCCACTATTTCATAACCTATATGTAACATATACCCTACCTAATTCTTAATGCTCTAAGACCTAATTATGAAATAATGTTAATGTAAAATAATGAATTAATTCGGTTAGAAACAGGATTTAAATTATTAAATAAAAATGGATATATTCATAAAATGAAACTAAATGTAATGTAATATTATTAAAAATATATAACCTATAATACCTTTCCTATTTAAATGTTTCTATATTAGCTAGTATTGCACCTTCTTTTACATTGTATTAATAGTATTTTCTTTTAAAACATAACCTTTTAAAATCACAACACAGCTATTTCACTGCTGCTATGACAGTTAGGTACCCATTGGCCTCGTGGCCAATGACTGTCCTGAAACATTATTTACATTACAGTTCTTGGCCACCTATAATTTCTGCAATAATGTATAATTTTAATGAATAAATAATCATTTTTTATAAAGTTTAAACCTTTATTTGTCTATATAACGAATATGAGAGTTATATATATATATCATAAATGCATTAAATTATCTAAGAATTGCCTGATGTAACCGTATGGCTATTCAATTCAATCACTGTAGTTTTCAAGCATCGATTTCAAGTCGTCTATTTTTTACACGTAGTATAACAATTATTAGCGAAATAGTGATTGCATTCGACGCATGAAAGTAGAAGGTATCTGAATATGTTCATTATAAACGGCATAATGTACATTATTTCTTAATATTCATGTTTTTAAACAAAAGGCCAATCACTGCCAGGTGGCCAACAACTACACTGTTTACCCCTACTAATCAGCCCTCCGTGAACGGTCTTTCGCGAAACAATTGAAAGTACTCGCTGTTACGCTGTACTTGCGTTAAATACAGGCGTAGATCGGCCAGCGAGCAGCATCGTACACTCGGATTTACATTGGCGCACTATAAAGCGCAGAAACGCGGACGATGTTGAAGTCGGTGCCTCGCTCCTCTGCCTCTATCTTGCTTCCCCCTCGCAGCGTGAACAGTGAACGGCGGAACACACTCTACGGTTCCCTGGCCGCGCGATAACTGACCTTAAAAAGTTAATGTATCAACACCCACGCATATCGGAATGCCTTTCCTCGAGCTATTTTGGACGATATCACGCGGAGGGCGCGTGACATTTATATCAGCACTTCATTTCTTCCTTCCGTGTGGCACAACCGTCGCTGCATTGCCTTCTCGATGGTCAACGGCATCTTTTTCGCGAAACTGACCTCTTGTTAAAAGGTCCTCGAACCCAGAACTCTAACAAGCCGTAATAGCAGCAGTTAGGTTCTAAAACTAAAACCTGGCGAAGTTTCAACTAGCCCGACACTCGAAACCACCTGAAACGCTCGCGGCTCGTTCAAAGAACACTGTAGAATAGTGTACAATGCGAGAAGACGGAGCGCGTCGCGCGACCCAACCTCGGCACATAATTCTAATGTTCACGAGCAATTGGATAACACGCGGCCAAGGTAAAGACCCGTGACGAACCTGAAATTGCTCTATCGCGGGTTAAAGCGTCAGCCGTATCCCCGCATTAGCCCGCGTATCAGCCGTGCATCTCGCTGCCGCGTCCCTGTATTCTCGTTGGCGCTCATCGGTCGCGATGAGAGGTTCCGCGTGGACGAGACGGTTCCTCCGAACGAGGGGCGCGTGGCCAGCCGTCGATCACGAGATATTACAGAGATAAGGATCGCGACAGTGCCGCCTCGTAATTTCCTCAACATTTAGCACTACTTTTCCGTCGGTTAAAAGAGACCGGGCTCGCCGATCTCTCGGCTGTAAACCGGCCTATATACGGCGGCCCCGTGGAACGTGTACACGGTTCTTACATATACCCCGGGTCACTTGTAATCATCGCGATTACCACGAACGCCGCCTCTCCCACGAACTTCCTCCTCTGCGCCCTAGCCGCGATCCGATTCTAACGCGGTTCTCGTGACTTCCCGGCTCGTCGCGAGGCCGCGTCCTCTGTATGCGTTCGGCGATACTGACCCCCGGGTGCAGCGGGGTCGAGCGGAACGCACTCGCATCCAAGCGTATCCGCTTTATTGTTTACACGCGCTAGGAGCAACAATGCCCGGCCGCGTTATCTGCCGCGCGGCAGGTTATCCTTCCAGCGGAATTTCGTGGCGCGTAGGTGCGAACGGGGCCGTGAACTGGCTGTTTTATGGAATACTTAACGCGACGGGGGTGCAGAGCTTTCGAGGTTGTTGCGCGCGATAGGAGATCGCGTCGATCGGTCGGCGGCAAAGGGCAGGCTGTGTTCCTGCTCGCGTGGAACGAGCCCCTCGAGGGATTTGCGAGCGGCGGATTCAGCGTACCTCGGTGCTACGTTTTGAAATATCCGTGGTGGGAACCGTGGCGCGACGGACAGTATACGCGCGAACAGGCACGATGCGTGGTCCACACCTAATAACTCTGTAATAACACTCGAACGGCATCGACACCCCACATTATTGGTGTCTTTGCGTCACATCCAAGTCCTCGTATTATACAACGGAACGATGTCTACTAGGCGATGGCTCTCAAGAGCGCTGCCACCTTCGTCACAACGTCATTCCAGGCACAATGATCGTTTTTACCGCGACGCTTTTCGCGCGGAGAAAAATCCAGGCAGCTCGATAATGCAAACACTCGGAGCCGGCTTTCCTGCGGCCGCCTATCGACTCCGGTGATCGTCTGTCTTTCATACCCACGGACAAGTGAACTTTTCCTTATCGGGTCAGACGATCATCTCCCGTCGATTGGGTAAGGATAGTCACGTGGCCACTTCCTTTTCAGTACTTACCTCGCGATTAAACGTCGACCCATTATAAACGACGCTTCGCAATTTGACGAGCATTGACAAATGCCAAGCCCCGCCGACACGCTGGGAGCCGCTTGGAAAAATATATCGGGAAAGAAATCATAGTTCCCCGGCGAAAAGGAGGAAATTATCGGTTCCGTTCCATTGTATCCGTTCAATTTAGCCTCGATTCACTGACCCGAACGAATCCCCTGCAAGAAACACCGCCGTCGGCGATACAATCGCGATACAGTGCATCGACAATGAGCACGGCAACGATCTGACGGTGCGTGAGAAAGGGCCCACTGTCGGCCATAAAACCTTCCTACCCCCGTCCCAAATTTATTAGGAGCCTATTGTGACCTGGCCGGAGGTGTGCATGCGCGCACCAGGTGCACCACTTCGGTGACACGTGCTCCGATTCGCACATCAAACACTCCGACAGGGGAAGAGGACGGCCGAAAACAGTTTTACGTGTCCTCTATCAACGAAGATGCATGGTTTTCCAGTTGGTCAACGTTTCCTGCCTCGTTTTATTGGTCTGCGGTCCGCATTGTCGCGCACCGCTCGCGGTCGGCTTTCTCTTATGGAAACGAGTGCCGGTGCAACTTTGTTTCTACCACAATAATAACGGTGCAGCTTTCTCTTGAACGTGGTCCACTGAAAAAGGTTAGCTACCGCGCCGGTACCCTTCGGTATTGTGTTGGATTTCGAGAGAGGCTCTCCCACTGAATAGAAATTCCGGTGTCCCGAGAGAGGAAAACGGTCCATTGTTACGTTCAAGTAAGCATTTAAATATCATTAGATTATCGTCTAAATAAAATGATACTCTATCTCCCATTAATTCGACGCGCTCCGGAGAGTAACGAACCGAATAAAGCCCCGCTCGATGGAGCTCCATATTGCCGAAGATCACGCTTTCGAATTATTCAGCCCACCCCATTTCAAGGACCACCCCTCCACCTATACGGGGCGGCATTATGCGTGTTTCACGGTGCATTACAATATTACATTAATACTCCACGATAAGCCACTAATCTTTTACAAGAGACGTCCCATTTGGGCGAAGCGGAGTGTAATCTGGCGAGAGGGGTGGCCATTAGGTAGCCGGAGAAAAAAAACTTTCAACCACCCCGTCCGTAGGTACGATATATCATTCGGTGCGGTGTCCTACCTCTTCACCCTTCCCCGTTCCATCCCCCGTCGCAGAGTTTTCTGTTCGATTTCCCAATTCCCCTTGCGCCCCTTCGTTCCTGTTCCCCGTGTATTAGCCGACATAGGCGCGGTACATTGGCGGGCATTAGTGGAAATGTAATCTTACTTAAGCATATGTCGGCATGACTGATTGGACGGACGACAGCTCGGATAAATAATAGCGCGAAGAGCGAGTCCCCCGCTTCGATCCCGTGTCGTCGATCCTACCCCCTCGCCTTTACCCTCCTCTCGCCTGCGACACAGTTCCGCGTGCTTGTGGGAATTAGGCGGAAAAAATCACATATGGGTACCAGCGCGGCAGGGACAAAAGGGAACGGGAGGGGGGGGGGGGATGATGCTGGTAGCTTGATTGCATCAATAGTCATCGATCCGGCCACTAAGTCCTCGGCTGAATTCAAGTACACGCACGAAATACGGCCGTGTCCGCTCTTCTAGGACTTCCTTTTCGGTGTACCGTGTACTTTCTCGCCGTGTTGACCGACGGCACGTGTTCGTATCGATCCCTCGACCACCCCTAATTCCACGTACAAAGTGCGTATCGAGTGTCCCGTAAGAGCTACCGTACGGAGAAGGGTGCTACCGTAAGTAAATTTCTCTCGGTAATTTCGTTAGCCCGTGATTTCGTTCGCTGCGAATGTGACTCTACTGGCGCTCTGCAGAACTTCTTGAATTATACATTTCTCCTAGCTTCATAAAATTCCCTTCGCTCTCTCCCTTTGAAATCCTTCAGCCTTCGTCTCGGCCTTTTTACGATATCTGTTGCGATATCTAACAATTTCGATGGTAATAAGGATGGAACAAATTGGAGCAGCCTGCACAGATTGGGTTTCATTTCTCCATCACGTGCCTACATAAAGTTGCCGCGAAGTGGCTCTGCCTCGTAATACCCCGGGCAGCTGAACGAGTACAGGTCTCCGCGGGAAGATTCTTTTCCCCAAACGACGGAGCATTGAAAGCTACAAAGTTTAAACGACGCATTATTCTACCGTTGGCCATATTACACTCGGCAATAGCTGGCGGCTTGGTGGCTTCAATCGGCGAGAGGAGCGCGCGACGGCACCGCAAGAGGACAAGGAACAAGCAAGAGAGCATAATTGAATCCCAGCCGAACGTGGAAGCGTGGTAGTTTACGTACAGCGATTACGTAAAGCTGCCATTGTGAGGCTTACTACCGCTTTGCCGTGTACATCGATTGAAAACTACGGTTACGCACACAAGCACACGCCCCGTACGTGTGCCACGTATTAACATATGTTATCGTACGCGAGCCGCGTTCGTAGCTTACCTGAGGGCTCCCTTTGTTTCCGATCGCGCGGAGAAAGAGGCGGGAAACCGCGTCTAATCTAATATCCCCAGCACAAATGCATTATCGTGACTATTTAGAAACTGCTCCAAGTACCGTGCTTCTATCTCGCGGACCTTCGCCCCTTATTAATTATAAAAGCTGAATATGGAACTGGGGATATAGTGTTACATTAGCATCACGCTCGGAGCTAGCATAGAAACCACAGGAAATATTAGGCACCGATCTTCATGAAACTTGATACATACGTATAATACATAGAAGGTCAAAAAACGATCGACCCAGTTTTTAAAATATCCTTGACTATGCTATTGTTCCAGATTACTTAGAGGTGATAGCTAAGTGCTTGTAACTTCTGAGTGTAACTAAATATAGAATTCGGCTCCTGTTTATTTCACTTTGTTAGTACGCTTTGAAAACTTCAGTTATTCGACCCCCTGCGGTATATGTATATTCCAATGGAACTAAGAACGTGCGGAAAAATAGGGGAAAAATCATGTCCCTGAGGCTCTCCCTCTCCTGTTATTGTACGTGTTCTTTATTAACGATTTGTTTACGTGGAAACTCTCGATTCAGCCGGTTTCATTCCCCGCGGCGTCGCCCTTTTCTCGTTAAGGAACCGGGATCGAATTGCACGGGGGAAAGAAGTGAAATCTGGGAAACCGTTTGGTAACACGACGCGAAACACATGCTGCGCCCCGTGTCGCCGCGCCGCCACCAGCACAGCTTTCTCCTCACCATCTCGATTCTCATTTTTCCGTTATTAGATATTTTTCTCATCTCGGGGCAGGATCACGCTCGTCCACGTGCACGCGGACCCGTCGTTACGTCGCTCGAGGGAACACGTTCGACGTTCCCTTTCTTTCCCATCGTCGTTGCCCCGTCTATTTGACGTTTCGCTCGTCGTCGGGCCTTCGTTTTTAAATACGCCGCCGTGAATGGACGGGTCGGGCGTAAAAAGCCCCAGACACTGACAGTTCGGGGAGAAAAGCGTTAGTAGCTTTTATGTCGCTGTCAGTTTGTTAATCGTTTTGTGTCTTTGTGGGCCGCGCGCGACGAAAACGCGCGCGATGGACGTTTTGGGGGACCCTGGCATCCAGACCATCCGACATCCTGTTTTTGTTTTCGTTTTTGTCGGGCTTTCACGCGTTCCCCTTATCGCGTCCTTTGTCACTGTCGATCAAAAATTCATCGCCGTGCACGAGGGAAATAATTAATCTGCCTTGCGATAACAGCGCTCTCGTCGTCGAGATATTTCACAGGCCCACGGTTTTCTAATTGAAAAAACGCTGGTCTTTATCGTTCGTGGGCTATCTTGATACAGTTCCGTAACGGGAACGTGACGTGCGCAAGGGGTGGCCGACGAAACACGAGTGCTTATCGACAGCGTATCAGAAATTCTTATTTCTCTCTTTGAATAAGAATATCTTTTACTGTTATCACTTTTTCGTTCATTCAAACGCAGTGGAGGCATCCATAGGCACACTTTTATGATCCATAAAAAGAAATTCGATGTAATAAATGTTAACGTGGTCATTAGAAATTCAAATTTACGCGCCTGACGTACCTACTGTGCGCACAGAGCGCCGCTAACGCCGCCTGGCCGTAGGTGCGGTAAGGAACACGTTTCTTTCGCGGTGTGAATAAAAATGTTAAAAAAAAATTTAAACCGACTTCAAAAAAATTAAATTGCACTAAAAAGTAAAAAATATTTTTTCCCTTATTTAAATCTACGGCTCTCAATTTTTTTAAGTCGGCGCCAGATTTACACAGTGCAAATGATGAGGCGCCGACTTAAAAAAATATCAGAGTCGCAGATTAAATAACGAAAAAAATTATTTTTTATTTTTTTGAAGTGGGTTTTAATTTTTTTTAAATTTATTATTTTAAACTCTTTAGTTTCATATATATATATATATATACCTAGCATGCTGAGGAGATATGCTCGTACGTACATAAAATAATAATAATTCGGTGACAATAGGCTTTATTATTAACCGGAACTTCTGGTCGGCTGAAACGTTTTTAAAAATTTATTACATTTGCGAGTAGATAACATTGTAGATACAGTAGCAAGCATTCGGTGTTCATTTCTTTTAAAACCAAATGGAAAATTATTCAAGCACTGCCTTCTGTACCATTAATACACTTCGATCACATCGATTCCCCATTCAGTGACCCCTTTCAAATACAATGTACCTTCCATCAACATACACAGTCACAGAAAAATTCTTCTACCAACCCTGCAGATGCAAACTATAGAAAACAAATTGCACATAGCATCTCTAACAAATGCAGTGCCTATTTATCCTGCGGAAAATACGCTCGAAAGGCGAAGTCAAAGGTCAGGGGTACCCAATCGAGCAGAGGAATACCAGGAATGCAGCGATACACGACAAAATCTCCCCCCTCCCCGTTCCGGCCGCGAAGTTCCTCGCCAGGCATTCCCCGCTCGCGGTTGAATTGCTCGCGCGAGCCCGAATGCCGCGGATTCGCGTGCGATAGTTTCTGTGTTGGCGCGGGTACCGATCGTTTGCCGATAGCAACGCGACGCGTTGACGGAAGCTGTGGTCCCCCATTGTCTTGGAGCAGGCCAGGCCGTGCAGAATCTGTGCCAGGAGTGCACGCTATTCGCGCGTTGTCCCAAATGACGTCACCCCACCGTGGAAACTTGCGAAACTCGTTTGCACAGACAATCGTTGGCCGCGTCGTAACGCGCCCTCGATCGGCAGCGTCTAGCTAAAGCTCGCGCGATCTGCCCACCGGTGAGAATGCCGAACACACCTAGCCTCGATAATGCGAGGGACGTGCATGGACGGGGATCAATGACTCATACCGAGCCGTCAAACCATATTAATGGGCCGGCTGGATAGGGGAGATTGAAAATTAAAAAGGATTGTGTCTCGTAGGAGCTTTCACTTCCTTCAGTGGCCGTGGTCCCGCGAATCGGGTAATTAAAGGAGGCAGGAGGACCGGGATTTATTTGCGGTGATACCGGATCGTGGATGGATATACTGCATTCTGTTTGATCGAATCTGTAGGTTTATTGGGTATTACAGGGGCGATGAAAGATTTTGTATAACGCGGCACAAGGGTGTCGTAACGCCAAGGTGCTTTTTGGTAATGGGTGTTAAAGCTTGTTCGTCCCTCGTATTGAGTTCTATTCGTTATCCGATTTTACTTGAAGCGTTCTATGCACTGTTGACACCTGGCCGCATAATATTCGTGGATGCAAGTTTTAAGAATCGGTTTCGGGAGTTGATAGGAGTTCTTCGAACGCTTCATTCGGTCCGTTGCTTTTGAGACGAACGTATATTAGGGTGTTTCAATTTTCCAAAGGTGCTATTTTCACGTAACTTTGCTCGTCCCCTTGGTTCTATTCATCTAAGTGACCTGTATGCCAAATTTTAGACAAATTTAATAATATTTAGGGGTTGCACAGTTTTATCACTAGGGTAGGCCTGGGGCGGTAGTAACACTTTGACTTTGGAATACAATTACGCAGGAACTATTACATTTACAACAAAAATTCTTATACGGAATGTTACTTACTTATCTGACATCATTGAGTCACAACAGTTTCACTGTATGTCAAGTAATATCCAAGTTATTAATAAAAAATGAGAAGCGGAGTGTTATAGCCCTAACGCTAAAAGTGTTGCAGCCGTCTCTGACTCCGGATCGGTTGTAACACTGCATGGATTCTATGCAAACAAGAGAATATTATTCGCCTTCTTTGACACTATTCGGTTCTGTTGCGGTACAACCGACCCCGACTGCCGATGTTACAATCGCACTCGACCATGCTTTTCAACTTCAATTATAAATTGTGACTAACGAGACACTTAAAAGTGCTAAGTAACGATCAGTATTACTTTAAAAAAAGGCAAATTGCAGATTAAAAAAAGCACATACTTGCAAAGGGTGTGTTTACATTACAATCATAAGTGAGTAAGAAAAAGTTACTGTAGGGTATCGATAAGTTATTTTGTTCACTATCCATGTCTGTTGCGTATCTACATATACTGCTAGGACATGGATTCCAAATGTCATTGTTTAACATATATCTAAAATTGGTGTTAATATCCATTATGTTTTGAGATATTAGCGTGTTACATTCGCACCCCCTGTTACTACCGCCCCCGGTCTACCCTACATATTTTCACTTTTTCAGGTTTTAAAAATGTGGGTAAAATAATAAGGTACAGGATTTTTATAGGTGTGAACAATAATAATAATAATAATAAAATGTAAATTTATCTAAGTCTAAGTCTTCTTTGAAGTTCACTTTCTTTTTCAAGGACTTGAGAATAAAAATAATTATCATTGGAAATCGTGTTTCCTTAGCCTATTACACATTATTTAGTGTGCAAGGTGCGCAACCTCTAAATATTACTCAATCTTCCTAAAATTTGTCAGATATTCTTTTTGTATTAATAGGAATCAGGGCATGAGCAAAGTAAAAAAAATTGTAATATTTTAATTATAACCCTATAATATGAAACACCCTAACGTATATGGGTTATGGAGAATAGGTTTCAACTTTCAACCCCGATCGAAGGAATTTCGGAAGAGCTGGAGAGAACGTTTCAACACCCGACAGCCCCACGGTCCGTCAGAGATAGGTCCGTAGCTCGAATGCAGGCTACTCAGAGAGCCGGCTGAGCGTCTGGTCGGCTGTATTTCTGAAAACGAGTAGGAACCATGACGCGAGCCAGAATGGATAGGACGTTTGAAGTGGCCCGAGAAATGGCTGGAAGCGAAAGAGGATCCACGGCCGATGTAGTGGCCCCACGGTGTCCGTCGCTCTGTCTCGAGCGAGGCAAAAGCGAGCCAACAGCTGTCAAAGCCTCGGCGCGGTCTCGTTCCCGTTCCGACCCTTCTCTACGACCCTGTTCCGACCGATGTTGTGGTTGCTAATGTACTCGGTCCACGATGTACAGCGAGTCGCCCAGCGACAAGCACCGCGACAAGAAGAAAGAGCCACGCTTCGACTGGGAACACAATGTGTGTTTACCTTCCTATTTAGAAGCCACGCACTCGTACGAGACGGTGCGCGGCCGAGATGAGTCACTTGGCGAAACGGAGCGGGGTGTAGGAGGAAGTTTAACACCTGGTCTTGTGTTCCTTAGCTGACGGCCTCGAGTGACAGGTTTTTCTCGACAAATTGGCTGTCTCGTGTGCTCCCGAGCGGTTCTTCACGCTGCAGCATTGTTCCAGCTTGATAGAGAGAGTCTCATATTTAAAGGGTCGGGGGAAAAATAGTGAACGAGTTGGGGTAGAATTGGAGCAGCTTCTATTACTTCCGTTAGCCTGGCTATTTTCATAATCACGGGCTGTCAACAATTACGGGATATCTGAAAGGTCTCGTATCGGTGTTTCTTTAGGAAAGAATTCTCAGTCACCCAAGGCTCCCTTCGGATCAAAGTAAACGCTTGACGCGCGTAATCATTCGCGGTGCTGTGGTCGAGCGTTCCTAGCGACTGCCAACGAGGGGCGTAATTTAAACTGTGGTCTGCACCCGTGTAAGAGGCGAATGAAAAGGTTACGGGGTGGGAAGTTGTGGTTCAGTTTGTTTCGAGAAACATTAGGTTAGAGACTAAGAGATAGGGTGTCACGTGTGATCCTCGATCGTCTTCGACGGGAGGTCGCGTTTAAGTAACCAGAGGCAGACTTGAGGACAAGGGAAACGCTGGATGCGAGAACAGAATGATAAAAAAGATCGAAGCTAGGTCGGCGAGCGCCTATCTCGACTTTGATTCCGAGCCGAAGGATTTAACCGCTGACACTCGACGATGGTGGCGCCTAATGGGCTTGTCTGGTGCTAAAAATATATGCCGCTTTGAATTTCCCATCCAGCCAGACTGGATACAGCCAACGGCAGAAGGGAAAGAGATAAAGAAGAGACACGCAGAGGATAGGGCACTGCCACTGTTACTCCACTTTCGACCGGTGAAAATAACTCGACCGGTGCTTCGCGGTACCGTGTCATTTCTCTATCTTCCTTTGTCGCTGGCTCGCAGCTTCCATCGTTTCCCGCGAAACGGGGGCTCGCGTCGGCGGGGAGGGGTAGAAAAATTGCAAAAGCTGGCGCTGGCGTGGTGCCGCGCAGAGATGGAAATGCGGCATATAGGCCTTTTACCCTATCGGTCTTTGTCACGGATAGCTCTCTCGTTTCGCGGAATGTCGTTCAACGACCGAGGAGCCCGTTGTCGAATATGCTATCGCACGAATCGTAGTTACCAGATTTCGACGGAAAGTGGATCTGAAGTTTCGCGAAAGGAGGGAAGCATTTCTCCCCGGACTTGCCTCCGAACAATAAGATTCTGCGTCGGATCTCGGTGTCGCTTCAAAGCTGATAATCAGTTGAACATCTTTGGAAACGCCTAGCGCCACGCTTTCAACGAAAAGATTGTTGGTCGTAAGACAAAGGATCATCGAGTTTAATCTTCCAATGATCGCGGCTCGGTAACAATGTTTGCCAGCTCCGGCAAAGAAACGACGCAGCGACGCGTTAATTAGAAGCCCAACAAAAAGGATGGGCCGGTTTACCCAGCTTTGTGAGCCGTGGTTCGAGCGTGGTCGCGATGGTCGTGTGTACACACGAGACGGGGGCCCAAAATACCATCATCCACTGTCGGGCGATCGCTCTTATTCACGTCACGTCGTTTGTCATTTCTTCCCAAGAACAAGTAACTTCGCGGCGACGCGAGCTGGCGGTCAGAAGCCGAACGTAGTTCGCGGTTGGCCAGCAAGAATCATTCTAATTTGCTGCTTCGCCACAGAGTAATCTTCTTTGCCTCGTCGCCAGAACGCTGCATCACCGTTCCGCCACCCCCCTTCTCTCGAGCACTCTTTATTCCTCATCGAGCTTATTATTACGACGGCTTCGAACGGAATGACGGATCGCGATTATTATCGCCGCGAGGGCAATCATTTTTCAGCCGGCCGAGTGGCTTTCATCGCGAAACTCATTTAAACGCTCTGTTCACACCCTCGCCCGCCCCACAAAAATTGCCGGGAAACATTGCGAAATTGCGTCCAAGGCGGCGCAGGGACCGTCGCCTTTTCGTCGGCTCGTTATTTATAAATAACTGTAATGTTCGCTGGTTGCCGGAGATGCTTTCTTCCAGCAATAACGAAGGCGTCGTTACCTCGATCGATAATACGCGGATAATGGGAGGGCAGATCGTTGCGAAACACACGTCGATCGACGGGAGCCTCGATGTACTTAGCGTCCTTGTCGATAATCGGCGGCGTATCGGGGATAATGTCAAAAGAAGCTAATCTCGGCGGGCAGGGTCGGGACGAAGCTATGAGAAAATTCTTAGACAGCCAGGCTGCTGGCTCGCGTATGCGGGCGCTCAAGAGACATGCTACTCGATCACCTTGCGCAAATTCTTGTATTATTTTCTCACGAGCCTTGGATCGGCTTCGGCGCGAATACGTTGCACTCCGCGCATGGTAATTGCGGTAATTTATTGCAGCTGAATGGCCAGTTTTTATGCCGACCCCTGCCACCGAGATCTGCTCTCGGTTACGCGTGATTGACGGTGCGTTCGGAAAAATTCAGAAAAACATCCTTTTGCTAACGGAGCACCATTTACCTAAAAGAATGTTTGACTTGGTAGGTAGTTGATTTATTGCTGAAGAATTCATCGCCTGAACTGTCGCCACTGCGACGTGCAAAGGTTACTGGACTTTTAATTATTACCACTCCCACGGTGTCGCCTACAGATTTAATCACGTCAGAGAGAAATTCAGATCAGGTCATTAGAGAAGCAAGAAATTATTGAACGAGATCCGAGTTAACTCTATCATTCCAAATACCAAAGCATACTTTGCTGTACCAAATTGCGTAGGAAAAGTTCCAAGTGAATGCGTGCTCACTCGAAATCCGTTTTGAATAAAAAATTTTCGTTGCACTGTTCCATCAAACGCGCCGGCTATCCGCTTTCAACGATAGCCTCTGGAAAAATCGCTCTGTTCGACGATACTCCCGATTCCATGGGATTTATTTACGCCCTCGAATAGAGCAGCGCGCGACACTATCGCTAGAAACATAAAGGACTCATATCGATTCGGTAGCGGCCTATAAAAGCCTTCGAAAAGCTTCTAGTTTCTCGATATTCCGATCATTATCCAGCGATCTTGGCATTAAATCTATCGCGCCGTGATTTCCGTATCGCGCGATCTCGCCGTTTCAATTTTCTTCCGTGCCGATTGGCGGGCGAAAAAGCGAGGGAAACGTTGCCGCGCAGTCCCGATAACACGTCGAACGTTCGAAAACCGTACGTGGGGAACTATAAACTGGCAAAAACAACGGGGCCACCGGCCTGTCTCGCCCGTATGGATTCATTCATCAATCGTTTCGACGGCCCTGATTGTCCAGGAGTGTTTCGTCGAGTTTTTGTCGCCGCCTCCATGCAGCCGTGAAAAATACGGAAAGCTGGGAGCCCGCGGTGATCGCGTCGGGGCGCGAAAAACCGGGACGAGGAAACGATGAGCGTTGGGCTGGGGCTCGATCGCAGTCCAAGTCGAGGCGTTGCAATTAAAAACTGTTGGCTGAACTTTCTGGCGCCTGGCGGGCCAACGCGCGAGTGGCAATCGTGGGTTTCAGTTTTTCATCGGGCCTCCGTTATCACCGCCTGCGTGTGCACACTTTTATCCACGGTGGCCGCCCAGCCGCGATTGTAAGTGACTTCGCAAAAATCGCCTGCCTGGAAAAATACAGCGTCGCTCCTAAGTTTGCGGCCCGGTGTTAGCCATTTCATTCAGATCCCGACAGTTGTACCATTCACTACTGTCAATATGATTCGAGTTGATCTTCACCTTAATAAATGGGAGAAAAATGTGCAAGATCTCGGGACAAATTATAAATTTAATAGTGCAGCGATCGGGGAAGAATATTCGCAATCTCGAGACTTTCCAATAAACGTTCGCGGAAAGTCGATACAACGATAGTTTCAATCAAACCCGTAAATGGAAACCTCCGCAATCGCGAATGCACTTTCCATAACGTTGCAACCGAATCACTGGCTCGCAATAAAATTTGTCTATTCCTAGGCACGCTATCATCCGACTAGAATCCATCTTTATTACCCGCGGCAAATTAATTTCCCTCAGGAACTCATCCTTGTATCGGAACACAGAATGATGCAACTTGCAATCATCTCGTGTAACCGCTTACGCATTCCACTTGCGCAATCCCAGTGGAAGAGAAAAGGGGAAGGGATTGGTTTTTAATCGAAAGGAATGCAAATTGTTGGGATTGCGTGGATTCTATCGATATCAGGGAAATAGAGACTCCGCGGGATTCACACGCGTAACCTTTCGACGCCTGTCTTTCTCATCGTTAAATAGAAATAGCAAAAATCGCTGCGTATGCAAATCTCAGGCTTCGCGATCGTTAGCGAAAGATATTACTCTAACTGTAACTCATGACTGAGTTAACAAAACAGATAATTGTCTGGACGATTACGATGCGAGTGATTCATCGCTATTAAATAATAGCTCCTCTTCAGACAGCACAGAAATCGGTGCAATAAATTCTCCACTACGAGGGTCCAATCCTCGGTTGGATCGATTTCTTGCGAATCAATGAGCAGTGGCTCGAATCGCTGTTCGGTAAGGTCAACGGAAGGTTTCGCGATCCACGGCATCGATTCCGATACTTATATGTATAATCGCCGCGGATATGGTCCCCCGCGGCGATTTTCTCGCCTCCGGATAAATTACCGCGGGACGATTCCCACAGCGAGCCGAGCGAAATGACATAATGCGCGCGGCAACGGGGACGGGAAGACAATTTCCAATCGACGAGCGAAATCGAAGATAAAGGGAGAATCGATTTCCCCCCCCCCCAAGGTTTCCCCGCGCGGCCTGGAATTGCAAATGGAAGCGATTACGAGGATTCCAGCGGCATCGGGGGAACCGGGTCTGGCCTTCAAGGTGAGCCCGAACGAATGAGTTCATCCAGCTGGCGGCGCGACGCCTACGCCTTTCGCGCGACTCGCCGCGTCTCGCTGGCTACGGGGCAGGCCTTTTCGATCCAGTCTCCTCGAAACGATCCGAATCGACGTAGTGTCTCGCAACACTCGCCGGTCGGAGCCGCGGGAACACGGGGCCGATTTTGCAAACTGTCCGCCGCCCGATTCTGCGCGGCGAGTCGGCAACGCCGTGGAATGAGAACAAGAGCAGGAGGACCTGGCACGGGCACGGAGGGTTCGGCGGGGAGAAATGTTCGCGTCGAGTCGATCAACGGCGGGGGAGGGTAACCGAGAGGATCGGGGAAGACAGGTAGCCAGGGATTCGAAAAGAAGCGGGAAGAGATGGCGGTGGAGAGAGTGAGAGAAAAGGGGAATCAGACCAGAGGATCCGCCTAGGCAGGTAGACGCAACCAGGTGTGAGGAGATCAGAGGAGATCGGTGGAAGATCTAAGGAGATCCAAGGATGTTCGCCGGCCATGGTGGCGAAGGATGCTAACAGCCTCCGAGCGAGTCTGCGACGCCAACGTCCACCTTGGCGGCCTGCAAAAACACCTGCCTACTTCTGTCTTCCCTCCTCATTCTTCTCCCCCCCCCCCCCCTTCGTGGTCTCGTCTAAGGGATCCCCCTCCTCGCCCCGTCTTCTTCGCTGTCCCTCCGTGTATACACATGGCGGCGACACCTCGAGTTTTATCGTACACGTGCTAGGTTTCGAGCGGCTGGTTCCGTTTCCTGTCATGTACCGCACGATTCTTCAACAGGGGTTCGCTCGATTTCCGTGTCCAACAGATAGCCAACAGCGAAAGAGTCTCTCAATCCGTCGATGGCAACTAATATGCGGCAGAAAACATAAAGCGACTTTGTCGATCGAGCAGTTTCGAAATATCTGTGGAGAGTTCACAGGGAGTTCTCGGGTATCCATCACATAAGATCCCACGGATCTCGAGGAAACGGGGAAGGATGGTGCCGAGTAATCATAATATCAGGACCACGTTCGCATCGTTTTACGAGCTCGCTGCCGATCCTCGCGCTCCTGCCTCCGTTCGCGTCGTAAAAAAAAGGGACATTGTTATTACTTTGCTACCAGCTTCAAACCAGCCCGTCCTTCCACTTCTTTCTTCCTCTTGCTCTTCCTTTTCGGAGGGTTTTCAATTCGTGGAGGATCGGTTCGGGGCCATTAAACACATTCCTCGGTACTTCGTATCCTTTCGGTGGATTCCGTTTTTATTTGCCCGCTATTATTCTGAAGGCTGACGAAGCGGAAACAGCGAAGGGGGAAAATGCAATTTGCAGTAATTTCTAGATGGAATAATTTGTGAGGTGAAAGCGCGGGAAAAATCTGGGGCAGAGATGGTCAGAGCTGATTTAGCGAGGCGTTGATTAAAGAAGCATATCTATATTCAGAAGCATGGGGATGAAAATGAAACGCCAGCTCGAATCGCTGAAGTCTATTTTAATATTGTTTGAGCACGGCTCGATAATGATAAGCGACAAATTCATTGTAAACGCGATGGAAAATCGTTACAATAGTAATTTAATTGACCCGGAAATTTAATATGTCAGCGTAGTTTGACCTCTGTTTCATTATTCCCGCAAATTACGTCAATGTAATTGACGCGTGAATCGCGTTTATCCTTTATAAAGCTTGCGAACTTCGTTTTGTAATACAATACAAACTTTCTTCATTAAATTTAACGCTCCTGTATGCGAACCAGTTAGCATGCACATTTTGATTAAGTTTCATAAATATTGATTAAATCGCCCGCAATCCCCCGTTTAATTTAACACACAGCCGTACATACACAATCAAACACGGTTCGTTCGATCTCATTGACGATTCGTTGGTGTTTCGTAAAATTCAGCTAGCTCTATATCGTCCTATTTTGTAATTCCTCGCGTCGAACAATAAAGACAGCAACTACAGTAATTCGTCGTAATAGTCCCGACGAACGGGGCTGGCGCACAGTGGAACGACGTAAGGACAATGGCAATTACTTCCAAACGGTTTGGATTTTCATTGTAAAAATTTGCACACTTTCAATTCATGTTAAGTAGAATATCACAAAATCGAAAAATAGCCAAATTTTCGGTGGTTAATTTCACCCCCCTTCGAATGAATTTGGGCACCAAACAAAAAATGCGTTGTAATCAGGAATAAATCCCATATACTATATTTACAAATTTTCAGAATTACTTGAATTTTCGGGGTCGGGATCTTACCTTGTACTAAAATCATTAGGTATAACTTATAGTGACGATTCATTATTAAATATAACAATCTTAGAAACAGGCACGTGATTCATGCGTTCGTCGATATACGCGTGTCGCGACGATCGGGCCTGTCTGCTAGCCGAGGTTAAATACGTATAAACTGAAATGTTTACATTAGATTTATTTTATTAATCGCAGCTAGTAGCAAGTAATTTTTGTACAGTTCAAAACCTTACCATTAAAGGATTAAATTAAGGTATTTTAGAACTTGGGCGACTTTGAGCAAAACTTTAAATCGCTAGTTGAATTATTATAGTATTGAGTGCAACACATTTTTATGTAATACAGTTGATTATTGATGAAATCCAAGTTAATTCAGAATGTTTTTTGTACAAAATCATTAATAATAAGATACTCAGCAATATGTAAATTATTGAGAACTTATGAAGTAATAGGATTTAGGCAATAATGGTTTAAAGTGGTGCAACTGAAAGACAAAAAGACTGAAATTTTCATATAGGTCAGATTCATATACAATTAAATCAAACTTAATGTGAATATAAAGTTTATTTCTTTGTGTTTTCTAATACTACGAACACTTAATAAAGATTTAATGAAGCTACAGAACAGAATTTTGACACTTCAAATTTTGGCCGATGTCCAAATAAATAAGGCATTCTCGTTCCACTGTGATGGCGGCGGGACAACAACGCGATGCGGACACCATTCGTAGCCGACGACAACTTCGTGTCGACTCTTTTGTTCTCTCGCACGTTCTCGGATTCTCTCACTCTCGACTGAAGGATTCCAAGAAATGGTGGGGATAGTGAGCGGGACTATTACGCATGGTAAAAACGGGACAATAACGACGAATTACTGTACATCGAAAATTCACTATTCATCTCCAAAACTCGGGGAGAAAATTCAAACGCAATTTCCTACGGTTTCCAGTGTCCTCTTTATCGTTCCAAGCCTCGAGTTAACGAAATTGAGTTCATTCGGGGCTAGATGATAGAATTTCATTTAAAAGATGAAAGGGGGTCGGCGCGAAGACAATGTAGGCGCAAGGGAGCACGCAGTGGATAAGACACAGACGGGAGGGATGATTACGTAAACAAATTAACGCGTCGGAGAAGACGCTCGAGGGTGCGGGAGATGAGGTGCCTAAGGAGAGAATAATAACGTCGGAGAAAGAGAATCGAGTTACCTTCGTCGTCTAGTATCATTATGTGCGGATGCTCTCACGAATGTGAGCATAGGTAACACCCCGGCGCGTGTATAATTGTGGAATTACGTAGACACAGCCCAGCGCTGTTACGCTCAAGTGAATGCAACCCGTCTATTCGCGTTAAATTGTCCCGCATTGCGCGGAAGTGCGGCCGATTCGAGTTGCTAAATTATGCGCATTACACATGTTATCGTTGCGTGCAACCGCCGGAAACGTGCGAATACCGGAATGCTTCCACAGAAGAACTTTTAATTCAGGGGGGATGAATTTTAAGATCTAGATCCGCTACCTTAAATATTAAATCCACAAAGTGTCCGGAAACTCTGATTTCATCGAACAATCGAAACTCTTGAAAGACACTCGTCCGTCGCCCCATTTAAAAGGCACAGACGAATATTCAAAGACGAGTACGCAATAAAAAAGTCCCCGCGTCATAAATCCGGGTAAAAAAGCAGGAAGACGGGGCAAACACGCCATCAGGAACGGTTTCCTCGTTAGTATCCGCCGGTTGATTCGATTTGAGCGCCGGCGCCTCTTGTTTACCATTCTTCACGTCAATTCACCGCGCGCATACTGATTCCTGAAAAACTCCGCCGACGCTGGGACTATTCGGCTCGTTATTAATATTAATACACGCCGTAGATTACACGAAGGGGAAGAGGAAGGGAAAAGGTGGATACTAGAGGATGGGATAACGAAAACACGGAGGGTCCAAAGTTTCTGACAAAAGGTGGGAAACGAGGGTTCCGTAGCATACATTTAATTATGTTCCACCGCTTTCTCTCTCTCTCTCTCTCTGGTTTTACTCCCTCTCTACCTTCGAGCGCACTTTCCAGCCGTGCCTCAAAACTCAATGTAATTTTCGCTTTTCCTTTGTTTCCAGGTAAGTGGCGTCAGTCTACACTCCGCACCGCCAGCCTCTTGTCTTCTCTCGAGCCGACGGAGCAACGGTATCGTTCGCAGCGTAAATTAAGGTTTGGATCGTGGTACAGGTTTCGCGGTAGTTTGAGGCGATCGTGGCCGGTTTATCGATAATCGAAATAGCCCGCTAATTCGGCCCGAGCATTCGCCGGGTTACGGCGTCACGTAGGCGTCGTAAAATTAAAGGTAATCGGGTTCGTTTGCCTTCTCGCTGTGTACCGCTAGCGGGGCACGCGAGAACGAGGAGCGTCGATTCAAATTAAATCGCCCGGCCGAGGGAATAGGGAACTCGATCGCGCGCGTCCTTTTACATCCGATCGCGGGGCATAGAGTCGTGGAAATCGGGGAATACTTGAATCGGAACGAGCCCAGACGATTACACGGTGAAAGCTGTTACTGCCGGAGCCGATGGGTATGTAGCACGAAAAACGTTCCTCGCTGCGAGGTTTTTTTCCACGATACCCGGAGCAGGCCGGAGCTACGAAACGGTCACCGATGACAATTTAGATCGAACGACCGGCGCAATAAACGAAACAACCGGTAGAGCGCACGAGGAAAGAGGAAGAGAAGTGATTGGCCACCGTTGCTAATGAAGAGCTCAGGACTAAGTAGCCTGTAACCCGCTTTATCCTCGGTTCCCCGGTTCACCCCTTCCTCCGTCCTCGTGTCCCATCGTCCCGTCGTGTTACATATGTATTACGGCCCCGTCCTTTCGCCCGCTACGGACAGGACGCGGCACGGTGTTGGTGCGCGCGTGTGTCCGCTCGTGTGCGACGGTCGTGCTCTCGCCACGGTATCAATTAAATCTCTGATTAGCGAGCCCTTCGACTCCGCTACCAGCCCCGGTCTAGCCCCCTTTGAATCTCGTTCGCGATTGTCGGTCGTCCGTGCTAACTCGGACCGATCGAAGACTTCCTCCCGCTCGAGCCTCCGCGCTCCAAGATCAGCCCCAGCGATTTCTTCGGTCCCGACCGAATATTTTTGCGCCAGGCGAAATCGACAGGGATTCTGGTCCGAGTTGTTCCTCTCGTGTAACCGTGCCCTGAACATTTCCCAACAGTATTCCTTCGAACACGCGTAAGTAGTATAGGTCGACCAGAGTTAGCCAGTCGGGAGTGATGCATTGAATAATTTAAGATTCTTGCTCCCCAAGCTTCGTATTCAAGACTATTACAGCCTACGACACTCAGAAACCTTGTCTTCGGTACTTCACTCTTCTCGCGCCACCCCTCAAGCAATTCCCCTTCGCCATTCGCGAACACGAAGTGACTCGTCGGAATTCCACGAATGTCTCGGGCCTATCGCAGCTTTCGGCCGATATTTTTCAACGAACGACGCCGGCGGAACAGCGAGGAGGCATCAGCCAAATTCTTTGCCTGGCATCGGTATAAGAGCGTCGCGCTGGCCGGCGAAACGGCGCGGCGGCCATAAATCCTGCCGCGGGCAGCGACAAAATAAAACGGAAATCGAGATTCTCGGTGAGCCGCGCGCGGATCCTCCGCCGTTGGGTTCGACCTAGCGGGGTCGAGAGGGCCGGCTGCGAATAAAACGATCGGCCGAGAACGTGGGAGCGGCGCGGCGTGGCGGGCAAGGTCGTCTCGTCGCGTTCAGGAAAAGCTGAAAAAGCGCAGATTTATGAATGCCGCGTATCCACGCGGCCCCTCTCCGTGGCTGGTCGCTACCCGCGGCGCTCGGGGCGATCCTTCATGGCCACGGAGACGCTGCTGCCAGTGGACGAAAGAAGTAATGGTCAGAAGAGGTTGGAGGTGGTGGACGGCCGCTTGGTAACCACGCTTGTTCGACACTGCCACGGATCGTCGAAAACGCTCGGCGGTGGACGTTATTTATGCACCTCGGCCGATTCCACGTTTCGTCCCCTCGCGCTCCTTGGGTTTAAAGCACGGATTTTTCGGGCAGGACCGGTGGAATCCATTCCTCGGGACCGCGGGGTGCATTCCATGGCGAAGGTTGGATTAAGGGCTCTCGCATTGAGATTCGGAGGGTCTGTTGGTTGCCCGTTAGCGTCAGTCAATCTCGGTTGTGAGAATTTATGGCCGGAATGGCGTTAGTACTGAACTGGTAGCGCTGTTCGCGAGATCACCAAAGTCAGACGTTTTCCCCTTTCATCGGGAAACATAGTCTCGCGTCGCAGTGCGCACGCTGCCACTTAGATAACTTCATCATCCGCCCACCAGCCGACCAGTGATGCAACTCTCGGGCGACTTTCCACCAGGTAGCAGAGAATTAGCCTTTGAGCAGCGACTCGCTGCTCGATCGTCCTCCCCGGAGTCGATTCCTCGATGCGGCTGGCTCGGTCCGCCAAGGAGATGCTATTAATTTGTATCGATAGAGGCAGAACAGACGGAGGAACGTGCATGCGCATTCGTACGTTCGTTAGTTAATCCGGCGTGGACAGAACGAGCTCCTCGGCCGTGGAGTCTTCTATCGTGAACGCACACGGACGCGCCACCACGCGTGACCGAGATAGCCGGAGCGTACGTTCGCTAAGGAAATCTCACCCACACACCCTCGCCGAGGCGTGCACGTAGACAACCCCCTGTGAAACGTGTGAGTGACACGTAGGAGGATGCTCTCGGCGGGTAATGATCACGATTGAATGAGAATGAGGCCGAGGGAGCCAATACAATTAACCCCGGCAGCATGCCATTGCTAGAATGCAACGCGTTCACCGTGCAAGCTTTACTCCCTGGGCCTGCTCGCCTCGGCTAGATGGCTGGCCGCAACAAAGACTTCCCTTTGCTCGACAGAGTGGCTTCCTCCTTGCCGGCGCGATTATTACGATACCGCGGGAACGCGTTTATAGATTATAGGTAAAGGTTCCGGCCGCTGCATCGACCATCGTTCGATGTGCTTGACTATTTTGACGGAAATTCGACGGGTTGATCAAGGATGCTTTTTCCGATCGGGAGTGACTCCGATGTACCTCCGTTTCGTAGAATGGCTACGTGCCTCGACTCTTCTTTTCCTATCGCATCTCTGAGTAGTCAGGGAAATTTGCATCAGCCGCAGCTAATTGTAAGTCACCGTGCTCCATTTCAAGATCGCGAACGGTGGAACTGGTTCGAAGGCGAGCATGTGCCTTTGGCTCATTTCGCGGACGCAATTATTGCGGGATCGAGACTGCAGGTTGATGTACGTACACGTAGGCGAGGGACACGCGGTTCCGTGGAACAGCGTCGATGAATGGAGACGCGACTCGTGCCCGATGAATCGCGCATACTTCTCCTTCTCTGGCTTTCGCGCGCTCGTGACGACTTTATTATTGCCGATATCGCGATAGAACGACGCGCCGGGGGATTCGGCTTAGTGGCTAGCACGGTTCGTTCCTTATTACCGTTAGGATGGTATCGCGGGTTGAACCAGAGGGTCGACCGATTCCATCGCGAATGCCCGAGCCGAAGGTAGATTTCGCATCGCCGCGGTGGAATTGAAATTAGTCGAACGCTTCCGCGACTTCTCCTCGGATCGAGCGGGGATCTTGGGAAAGGATCGGCGAGTCCTTCCACCGCGTCACGTCCACTTAATTGAGTCCGACGAAATGTTTATTTCATGGGAAGCCGGGCGAACGATTATCCGCGACGGTGCGCGGCCAGAACTCAAGCCTTCAGGCCTCCTTGTGTCGCTTCGGAACACATTAAGTCCATATACGATCGACGCCGATTTAGATTACGGCGGGCATACAAAATGCCGGGGCAAAATGTACGCGTGTAATCCGGCCCTTATGCGTTCTTATGAACGCACAGGCTGCATTGCCTCTCGGTTAAGAGTAATCCGGTTTTCACGGCGCTTCTGAAGTATGTCCGGCTCCTGGCAGCTGGCGATACCCTCGGATATGACGTTTCCACCCACGTGCCTGGGTGATCCGCCAATCCTATCGAGGCATCTTCAATCTTTTATCCGGCTGCGTATCGGCGATCGTATTCGGGATACCGCGTGACAAGCCAGTTCTTTCGAGGAGAATGATTTCGGAGTAGGCGTCGCGCGAGAGCGCGGTGCACGGGGGCATAGGAGATAATGGTAGAAATTCTTCTTCTTTTACGAGTCACTGACCCTGGGTATAACAATGGTCACGTGTCTCTCGCAATCAGTGTCGTTATAATATAGGCAACTTGAAACGCGTACCTACTTGAAGTTAGTGCTAGATGCAGCCACCGGTACGTGCTCGCATAATATCAATTTATCGTCTCATAATGGATTCATCGCGGGCCACTTTGCAAGCCTGCACTCCGACGACGCACTGCGCCACCCTCTAATGAACGTACTCTGCTACCAAGAACCATGGCGCGTTAAATACACCCGGTATACCTGGTCGTGTAAGTATGCACACGCAGCCCTCCCTTCGTCGGCGATCCTGGTTTTCGCGTCTCAAGGTAGCCTGGTGTCGACTTCCAAGGACCCTCGTCTGTCGTGACGCGATAGTTCTTGCCTCCGCTGCCCGGGGATGCGTGCACCGTCTACCTGCGGCGTTCCTCTCTGCTTGCCTGCCTGTTCGCCAGCTTGAAAGACGAAACGGCCGCCGCTTCTTGCGGAAACTGCTCCCGCTGTTGCTGCAATTAGCGCGAGTTCCCGATAAATAATTGAAATTCAATACGGCGGCGGCGGCGGCGGCGGCAGAAGCGTTTCTCCCTGGCGTGCACGTCGACGTGCAGACATCGAGCGTACTCGAAATTTCCACGCTCGGCCAGACCTTCTCCCGTCGATCGCGCGCCAGACACGTCGCAACTTGCCGTTTATAATTAATATACCGACAGCGACGAACAATGGACCCCGAGGGGCCGCTCCCTTTTAACGAAAGTTTTCGTGGCAGCATCGAATTTCGCGGCGCCCGCCGATGTTGGCGCACGCGAAGCTTGTTACGCGACTAAATAATAACAACGCGATGGATGCTATCGCGGGAAAATTTCGCGTTTTCCGCGATGGCAATTATCGATCCACCGTCACGGGGACGCGTTCCAGCGTTGTTTCCTCCCCGGGCAAGTTTGTTCGTTATATTGTAGATGAAGGGGAAGCATCGGCGCGGCCCGCGGTCAAATTTTCCAGACGGATTAAATCTGAATTTTAATTACACGCCGCTGGTAATCGAGGAATTACCGGGATTCGAGCATGATAAAATACACCGCATGGTACGTCAAAGTTATATCTCAGCCTCATTGGCTGCATACGATTTTTACAGTCTAAAGAACCACACCTTCGTGTTATCAGAAATTTCCTCATAAAAGTAGTCGTAATCAACCGTCACGGCTCCAGTAGGTGTCTGTTCCTACTCGTCAACCCCAGGCGGTTCCATGTCTGTTTCCCCCAAAATCGCTCGTCCAGGTCGCGATCTCCCCTCGTTAGCCGTCAAACTTGCCACTTAGAAAGCAAAGGGTCGTTTCAACTTTTCCGTAGATGCTGCTGGCACTGTCGCGTTAAAATTTCATTCCGCCACGCGTCGGTGGGACACCTCGACGTCGCGGGCAAGTTGCAGATAGCTCCGGGCCACGTTACCCCGGATGATAATGTTCAGGTAAACACACGTCCGTTACTTTGACTAGGAGCCGGGGTGTTTACGATGCGGGGAACCGAAGCGACGTGTAACATCGCCGTCGGACGGGTCCGTCCTGAAACTTTCGAGACGGTATCGCGGCAGAACTTTCGTGAATGATTCATGATTACGCCCGTTGGCCCATTCTATAGAGGGGGAAGGAAAGCGCTAATTGAAACTCATCGTTTCAAAGCCGCCAGGATCCCCCGCTAATTACGTTTAAACGCATTCCCGCGTCCTCGTGTGTCATTGGCGCGGCTTACGAGGCCGTGCTCATGGGAGTTTAAAGTCGCGCTTTATACCAGGCACGAATTCAAAGGGACCACCGCCATTCGTCGAATTTTCGGGGACGGGCGATGTATTAAGCGCTGCGATGGACGGTACGTGAATGTCACACATCGTAAAGGGATTTTCGCAGTAACGACTACTATCTGAACTCGACGGTTCAGCCGTGATAATGGAATGAAGATAATTGGAACGTCGAGAATCTTCAAATTTCTCAGCAACGTACATCTTCATTTTCGGGGAATAAATAATGGGGTAACGCAATTAAAAGTTCAGCCTGGGAGGGAGGAATTCTTGAGGATATTCGACGAGGACGTTCAAAGTGTTGGGCAGAAGCAACTGACATCCGGCACTTCAAGAAGCTTCATTTAACTTCGCCCGTCGCATCCTCTTCGCTTCGATCATACCGCGTGATCGCTTATTTTCGCGTACTTTGCTGGATTCGCCACGCTGACAGATGCGTGTTCGCGGTAGATGGTTCTAGCGGGGAACAGGAAATGGGAATCACCTGGGTTGTCAGAACAACCGAGTGAAACGGTGAAAATCGTGGCTGAAAGGCGAAGGCAAGAGAAAGGGTGTTTCTCGGTGAGACGTGGTAGCATCACCTGTTCCGCGGGTGCTTATGATTGCACCTAGACGCCCGAAGGGCGCACAATGTGGAGGCAGGAATAGGAAGTTGCGCTTACTGCAGATAGGAAATTAGAGGTACGGCAAGTGGAAACGCTTTTAACGACTGTTAACGGCTTATCTGAAAGCAACGATGGAGTGTTCAGCAGATCATAATCTACATTTGCTAGCTGAGATTATCGTAATCTAGATACACGTACAGTGAACAAGTTCACTTGGAGTATAACGTCCCCGTGGGAAGCATGATCCAGAGAGCTTAGGTTTTCATGAGCTAAGTTGATTTAGATCAGTAGCTTCAGACAATTGGTTAATACGTTCACCTAGAAATAATTCTAGTCTCCGGACTGATTGGTCCCCAATTGCGTGCAAGTTCAAGGGACCGTCGATATAGTGAAAGTTACCAACAACTTATGTACGTTCATGTGTCGAGTACCAGTTGGCTCCAGAGTCGGTAAGAAGAAATAAGGAGAAGGATGGGCGTCGCACAGTGGGACGAAACGCCGAAAACGTGAAAACAAATCCTTACGCTCACATTTCACCCTTTATCATCATGAAGATGGTCATTCCAGGGGTTTTTGGGGTCGCAGAATCTGATTCCGAGGTCAAAATTATTATTAAATTAAAACTAAGCCCTGTAGGAGGGGGGAAATGTTGATAAAATAATGTTATATTTTTTTTAACAGTACTGTCTGATTTGGTTACGTCATTTGAAGTTAATTACCGCATCAAATTTTGAAAAATTAATAGGGATAGCGTTTTTAACTTAGCAAAAGCTATTGAGCGCGCGGAAACTAAAAGGTCAATAACTTGTATAAATTCACACTTCAGATATTGAAAATGCTTTCATTTATTCATAAGATGAAATTGTGCATTCATTCGATGTTATTAAAATATATAAAAAGTTATAAATAACTGAAATACACGATGGTCGTTTTTAATCGCGTGTAACATTTTTCGGAATCGAGAGGCATCGTTGAAACTTACATTATTTAATAGTCCATAGTTTAACGAATGTGTGTGCAAAAGGAGAAGTTGCACTTTTTTGCGGTTTTCGAGTAATAACCAATTACGTTGGCAGCAATCAGGCCGCTTGCGCGGCACAAGTAAGTGTCTTCGTCCCGTCAACATGCTTCTACATATATTTCTGAAAATATAGAAGAAAACATATTTAAGTAAAATAGAAAGTGATAGTAATTAAATATACAAATATATAAATGTACAAATATGCAAATAATTAATATGTTAATCTTTACGTTTACTTACATTTCATTCCTAACACATAATCTGTACTTCGTCTGTACTCTCGTCGGTTTCTGGTTCGGTTACTGGCAAAACAATTAATTCCAGAATATCTGAATCAATTTTTTTGTTGTTTCTACTAGTTTTATGTGAAAATGAACTTAAATGTGGATCGGAACTAAGTAACAATCTGCGAAATAAATCGTCGTTCATTTTCAAATGTGAAATTTTCCTCGTGTGATGTTCCCGAAATCTTCTCACATCTTTATTCTTTGCCTCTTGTGCTTCTTCTGAAAGTTCTCCAATTGGGAGTATTAAATCTTTTATAATATTAGATGGAATTAATTGTTTTGCCATTAACTGAAACAGAAACCGACGAGAATACAGACGAAACACAACATTTGTGTTCAGAATGAAATGTAAGTTAACGTAAAGATTAACATATTAATTATTTGCATATTTGTACATTTATATATTTGTATATTTAATTACTATCACTTTCTATTTTACTTAAATATGTTTTCTTCTATATTTTCAGAAATATATGTAGAAGCATGTTGGCGGGACGAAGACACTTACTTGTGCCGCGCAAGCGGCCTGATTGCTGCCAACGTAATTGGTTATTACTCGAAAACCGCAAAAAAGTGCAACTTCTCCTTTTGCACATACATTCGTTAAACTATGGACTATTAAATAATGTAAGTTTCAACGATGCCTCTCGATTCCGGAAAATGTTACACGCGATTAAAAACGACCATCGTGTATTTCAGTTATTTATAACTTTTTATATATTTTAATAACATCGAATGAATGCACAATTTCATCTTATGAATAAATGAAAGCATTTTCAATATCTGAAGTGTGAATTTATACAAGTTATTGACCTTTTAGTTTCCGCGCGCTCAATAGCTTTTGCTAAGTTAAAAACACTATCCCTATTAATTTTTCAAAATTTGATGCCGTAATTAACTTCAAATGACGTAACCAAATCAGACAGTACTGTTAAAAAAAATATAACATTATTTTATCAACATTTCCCCCCTCATACAGGGCTTAGTTTTAATTTAATAATAATTTTGACCTCGGAATCAGATTCTGCGACCCCAAAAACCCCTGGAATGACCATCTTCATGATGATAAAGGGTGAAATGTGAGCGTAAGGATTTGTTTTCACGTTTTCGGCGTTTCGTCCCACTGTGCGTCGGTACGCAACTTAATAGACCATCGCGACGCTGTTTAATAAGATATTTAGGAGTCGCGACGAGCCTCTTAATCTACCCCTGTATAAGCGACACGTCCACAGTCACAACGGTGTCCGCCACGAGGGAAACCTGCCTAATGGGACAAGTCCTAAAGCTGGCTTAACTCGAAATAAAAGACAGCGATTTATAAACCTTGCGTCCTTGACGGGACGCGTACGTGCTAGCCCGGCCACCTCGACAACCGCTTCTCTATAGATAGATATTCCCCGGGAGTTTAACGAGAAAGCTAATTGAAACCGACGGACACCGGGGGTAATTGTCGATTCATTGCAGACTAATTATCAGTTATGCCGTGACTTTTGTCTTCTCTTTTTAAATTAATGAAAATATAACTGCACGAATGTGCTGGGATAATTGCCCGTTTATGCGAATGTAGATTGAGGAAAAAATGTAACGATAGGAACGATATCGACGAACTGTACGGAAAAACGTAGAGTGATACCTGCTTGACCAGCTTGGGGTTGATGAACGACAGTTATTGCGATAATTTTAACGCTGGGAATCGAACATTCCATGGGGCAACATTCTTTACTCGATAAACTGCTCTGTAATCCTTTATTTCTTAATAATACCGCCTTCCATTCGCATATGGAGTAGAGTAATGTGGGGCAAGAGTGCGCACTTAAAGTTTAGACTTCCCTAAAATCCTTGGTATTACACTGACAGTCATATCGTTTTGTGAGAAATAACTACTATCCCTTATTATTCGATAGGCAGTGACTTCATGTAAATTTACCTGTCACAACTTATATAAAATAAATATTTCCAAAAAGTGTCAAATGCGAACTTTTACCCGCTATGTGGGGTAAAAGTTCGCATGTTGTGGGGTAATAGAACGCTTCCGGTTATTCCCAATTCTGCAGCGATTTCTCTTTTTGAAAGTCCTGCTTCTATGTTTATCTCGAGCGATCTGAAGCATCTCACTAATTGGTTTTCGGCCGGTTGCCCCCTTATAGGTTCTAACAATAAATGAATAAGACAATAAAATAAAGTCATATTTTTTAATCAAAAACTTAATAAAAAACGTATTTTGGACAAATATTGCGGATTAAAAATTAATAAAAAAAAATCAAAAGCTGATATCAGCGTGGCTCAACTATCATAAACTCAAAATTTATTTCCATGTTGTGGGGGAGAGTTGCCAATATCGTACCGGTCACCTAAATCGTACCGCATCAATTTCTCAAAAATTAATGAATACAAACGACGTCTGATGATAAAAATATCAAGTAAATGCGAAATAAGAAATAGAAACAAAACCTTTCGAGCTTACACCCTATTTTGTGCGTGCTACAAGCATTTAAAAAAATCAGGTATGATTGATGTAACTTTTTACCAGTTTATTTTAGCTGATAATAATCAAACAATGCAATTTTCTCCTGTATTTATGTATTTCTCTAAAAGCGGGTTTAATGTAGAATATTTTACATTCATTTTAAGTACATATTACATTCATTATAAAGTTTAAATTTATATTTATAAACAAATTGATCATGTTTCCTAAATCGTACCACTACAATCGTACCAGTAGGATTTGACAACTCGTGTGTTATATAGGTTATGTACATATATGATATACATAGTTTATTGCGGCCTGTGTGTGATTCATATACATATGTATATGTAACTATATAATAATCATTACTGCATATTGAATAGTTTCTTCTCTATTTGTTATTGACACTATTTATAGTGCAGGTACGATTTAGGAGACCGGTTGCCTAAATCGTACCTTTTACAGTATGTGACAAAAAGATTAATAACAAATTAATTTGTTCTGAACAAAAGGTTAAGCGTATAATAGTAGGTGCCTAAAAGACCAAGCTCCAATATCCAATAGTCATTTCCGTTCAAATTAGTAACAAATATGAAATATAACTTAGAATGTCTTAAGTGGTACGATATAGGCAACCCTCCCCTAATTGGCAATTAATTTCAAATTCATTTTTTATAGTCGGTTTAATCGGTGTTCGTTACTAATTTAGCAAACTCTAGAAATAAAATAAGTTTAATGAACATATAACACCCGTCAAATTATTTTGGGACAAAAGTTCGCATTCGAACTCTTGCCCCACTGCATTGTGCGAACTTTTGCCCCCACAGCTACTTTTACATTGTTTAATCAATCCTGTTATCTGTGAGGAGAATTGAAAACTTCAATTAGCACTTTTTAATAGAAGAATTTCAGCTCTTTCAGACGGCATATTAATTAAAATATTTACTGATCAATTTATAGGAATAATATTGATTTCCAAACATGAGAATATTACATCAGAACTAACGAATTCAGTACTTACCGCATTGTAAGATAAGAAACCGAAACACAGCCACGAAATTCGACATTAGTGACTCTACCTTGATTGACAATTGACTGCCAATCACCATTGGCAACTGCCACAACTCAAACCATGAAATTCGCATGGTGCGAACTCTTACCCGCTGCGAACTTTTACCAACCTTTACTCTACGGTGTACTTATATTCACTAAAGTTTCAGATATTTTTACCATAAACATAGCTTCAGATTTCTGCGTTCAAGTATCGTGTACTAAACGAAGGGGTGATTTTATTAGCAGTAGAATTTCGATACATTGTAATCACAGGCTGAAGCGCGAACAGTATCGATCTATTCGATCTCCGTTCCGCCCTGCGTCGCAACACCTACGATCATCAGCATCTTGTCCACTAAAAATTGCTAGGAACGTTAGCATCTAATCGTTCCCAGCGGAGTCACGTTTTACAAGGCCGATGCGTTCCGGTTTACCCATTCTCATCTCGCAGAGCGATATCCCCGGGGCGATCGTCAAGGCGAGCACAGGAAACCCGTCGACGATGAAAGATCAACTCGCTAATGCAATATCAGGCCTACGGTGGGCAGGGATAATAGCGTAACCGCATTACGACACGATACGTCAATTAACGTCGGCGTGGTCGGCTGGCGAGGTCCTCGGCATCGGGCCGAGAGAAACAGCGAAAAGGGGGCAGGGCAGAAATGATGGCTGGGAAAAGGGAGCAAGAGGCGTAAGTAGGAGAGCAAACGCGAATTAAATAACCGCGATTTTCCGTTGATCTAGCGTGGCCCCGCGATCGGGTTAACCGAGGCGCGGGAATTAGCCCCTCGCGAGGCGGAGAGACGGTTATCGCCCGTAATCCTGTAATCGTCGTCTCGTCGGGGAAAGTAAATAACCCCCTACCATCTCAGCTGATTTTATCGAGCTCGCTGCGCCTTGGGCACCGCTGTTAATGAGATGCAGCCGCGTGCGTTTTTGCATAAGCCCGATAACGGCCGTTCGCGCGAGGTAAATCGAGTTTGGGTTTACGCGGTTTTGCGTGTTACCGTGTCCGTCTTCATTGATTACGCTCGCGAGGGATTCGCCCGCGCCGAGAGGTAAATACAGGGTGTCCGTTTTTAGTTAACCGACGGCTGATGGAACGGGCGATAATTGTACCTCTGTTACAACGTACGCGCGAGGCTCGAGGAACGAGCACGTTATCGCGCCCGAGGAATTTCAATTTAAAAAATTTCACGTCTTCGCGTGATTTCTTGCGATCTTCGATCCACCTTCTCGCCAGCTACAATCGAACCTACGCAGCCCCGGAGACTTTAATTTGCCGAGATTGGAAAAGTGATTGAAAAATGGAGAAACGGAGCCACCGATCTTGCGAGGATACGGAGGGGCATTAAAAGCTCGAAGGTTGCAGAAGAAATCGTCGCCGAAAGGCGATCGGAGCGCTATTCCGCGTTATGTAAATCCTGCGAGTTCCAGGTGCGGCCACGGCTGCAGCTGCAGCGCGTGGAAGTTGCGGAAAGAGCGGCGGTGGCGCATTGAAAGGGGCGAAACCTCCGTGAATTATGGAAATGAAAAGGACTGCGCGCGTTATTGGCTCGCGGTGCTGATCGTAATCGGGGTAATTGTCGATCGAACAGTCGAAGGGAGCAGAACGAAAAAAGAGAAGAGAGAAACGGAACGTTTCCTGGTACCCATTGGCTGGCCCGATACGGTCGATAATTTCAACGTTAAACAACCGGAACCGCGTGCGCAAAGTATATAAATCACCGCGAAACATCGTCGTTTCTCGTGGCCGAGCGCGGCCAAATCAGCGACCGTTTAATTCAATTACGATTTATAAGATTATGATCTGTCGGGGCCCGGGTTAATTAAGACCGTGCAATACTCAGCGGGCACGTAATACGGTGTTGCGTCCGTACGTTTCCTTGCGTTTCCATCGCGGGCTGTCGCATAAATTAACGGTTTCGAGGAATGTCACGATAGTGTCAGCGCTTTCGAGCGCTCTACCGAATTGTGTGACAGCCGCTGTGCCAACGTTCAATTAATTACCGCGGATATTGCAGCCGCGTGACTAGGCAGGTTCTTGCTCTTTCAAGTACGCGCGCGCTTGTAAAATGTCCCGTTAGATTTCGAGCGTGGACGTCACAAGACGACATGTGTAATTTGCAGTTATCCAACGTTACAATTCATTTACGTGCGGCATTAGAACTTGCGCCGTGATTAAACGGCGAAACGTCGTTGCTCCGGGACAAGTGGATTAGACCGCAGTAGTATAGGGCACGCGTGGTCAGCCTCGAATTTCGACGGACGTTTCCGTACATTCGGTGTGTGCAAAGTCGAGGAGCGTGTATTTCTTTAGCCGTTACACAACTCTCCACGTAATTAAACATCGGGCCACGATCGTTCCCGAAAGTCACCACGCAGTAGATTAACCCGGACTCGGTCAGACCCCGAATCCCCTGTAGCCCGCATGGACGCGGAGGAGCGAACGACCACCGACACGATAATTCTCGGCGACGTATCCCATGGGGACAAGAGCGTCGTAAGTAAGATATCCCCATAAAAAAGGGCCTGCAGCCTACGCCGGGTACCAGCACCGAAATCAAGAAGTACCACTGGCCCCAATCGGAGTACATCATCCAGCGAAGGCGCGCTCCGCGTTGAACGCGCGCCTCTCCAACAAAGCAAATCCCGCGAGCCGAACGAATCGAGATGGAGGCATAGGCTCAATCGGCTCGTTAAGACTTCCCGTGGACGCGGCGGTGCTCGCGCTCGCGCCGCGGTCCATGGACATGTTTAAGACCGGTAGTGGGTTGTTTATGCGTGAGCTCGCGCTTATGGGGAGCGAAACGTAATCCATGATGGGACGAGCGTGTCGGCCCTCGGATACCTCTCCTCTCGGTCCCTCCCCTCCGCTGCGCCGTGCCGTCCCCCTGCCCCTGTTCTACGGGCTTCTCTTGCCGCGTTTTCTTCTGCTGCCTCCTCTCATCTGGTCGTGCTTCCTTCGGCGAGTCGCGAGTCGCGCTACGTGTCCGGGATATCAAGCGCCGATTCCCCGTAGCCGGGGCTCCTACTATATCTTGGCGTGAATACAAACTCGCCGAGCGGAAAGGGCCCCGGGAGCACGAGCGACGACGCCTAGGAAGAGGAGAGGGTACCGGGGCTCGCGTTCCCTCTGTGCCCACGGTGTGCACACGGTGTACCTTTCCGTCGTCTGACGGACGAGCCGCGGTAGCTGACAAGTTGCCCCATTACGCCTATGCTGCATACGCGCCACCCAAGCGCGGGTAGCCCGCGTTCGCAGCGGGATCCCCGTGTTCGCAGTCTCTTAAAACTCCCTCGTCCGCTTCTTGGCCTCGTTCCTTTGCCGACCTGCTCTCCTCTCCTTCTTTCTTGCACCTCGCGCCGCGTCGACGCGACCTATGCCTGGCGGTCGTCCTCGTTCCTCCGACGCGGCTGTATCGCGGCCGCGGCTCCATTTTCTGCTTCCTGTATTGTGGCGACTTCCTTGAACCCCGGTGACTCTTGACGGGAGTCGAGCTACCGCTTCCTTTGACAGCGTTGCTCGCTCCAGAATGGGGCAGTTAGGTTTCTGGTATTTATGGCGGCGCGCAGCGGTCTTGTGGACGCGGTTATGAGCACGCTTGAGGAATAGGGTGCTCAGGGTATGGGATTATTGTGTAGTGTGTCAGGCACCGTATGTTTGAGAAGGCTCGCTAGTTTATTAGTTTATTAGTTTATGTCTAAGAGAAGTCTGGATAATAATTGGGGTTCTTCCCTTTCTTTGTATTTGATTATATATATATATTCGGAAAGGAGTGTTCTAGCGTTCTAAAGCTGTAAACCAGTTTGTTGAGCAAAGTCTAACACGTAGTGTAAAGCGTTCCGAAGCCCGCCCCTGTATCCGATACTCCCTTGCTTCGGCTTTACTTTACGCGTTGAAGTTCCCTGCTTATTGCGACAACTTCCACATTGGCAAGCTTCCATATTCATAAGACTTCGAAAACGACTTCAGGAATAATCATAACTCCGTGTCCCCCGGGCGGGATATCGTGGAACAAGAATTCTTATTAAAAGTTGCAAGAAGTACATCAGCGATTTTATTACATTTACATGATTCCCGAGCTACAAGTAATCCCAACGAAAAACATCATTTTTCACGTAAATTGCATAACTCCTGCTACCTCCGCGGACTGGCCATCTTTTTTCCAAACTCGTCTATGACACGGAAACGTCCAAAGAAGCTCGAGAGTCTCTGCACATAAAACTCGGCCGCCTTTCTTCGACGGAACGGCTGCAACTCCCGCAGAAGTTGACTGCAAAGTGTCGCCCGGGCTTTTCATCAACTTTCCGCCGGAGCTTCCTTCTCGCCGGCGTTTCTTGCGTGGCACAATTACTCGAAATGCGGGAATAATACGTGCACACGCGGAAACTTTCGAGGAACGTTAGTCACGGTGCCGCAAACCGGGGAAATCATCCCCGTCGACGTCTGGCGGCTGCGGAAAAAGAGCTCTCGAAATCTCAAAGATCTTGGCTGTGTTTCGACCCGGTCCAGAAACGCGAACGGAAACGTGTAAAGTGCACGTGGACGAGTTTTGACCCAGTCGCCAGACTCCAAGTTCCCCGTGTCCTTGCACAATGCTTCCACCGCTGGAAGTTTCGACCGAACGGAAGCGAATTATCGCGAGAAAGCCGGCGCGGCGTACTCGACTTCGCCTCTCGCGGAGTGCCTTCGTTAAACCCCTGCCAGCAGTCTCGCGTTGCACCAGGCTCCATAAATCCGCGATAAACTCGTCGAATAACCGTAACAGCCCTCATTCAGACGGAATACACGTAACGCCTGCGCTCGTTCCACCAGTGAATCTGCCCTCGCCAATTGAGACATCGTGAGCGCCTTAAATTGGGTAACGTCTCTGCGTCGATAATTGCCCAGGGGTAATACTGATTTTGGTACGCCAGATGGAAGTGAGAGGGGAAAATGAGTGGCGCCGGTGGGATTCATAATAGCTGTAACATCGGTAAGATTGAAATGAATGGACGCCGGCTAATGTAATTGCAATAAATTCATTCGAGAGAGAAACAACGACGGAAAGCAGCCTCAATGAACGTCTTTAAACGGCGTCTCCAACTGCTGGCCATATTGAAATCGTAAGAATAATCAGGGGCTAATTAAGAGAGAAGAAGCTACGCTCGTGATCCTCCTCGAGGCGGATCTTTCCTCGTGGCTTTCATTTTAGCAGCGGGTCTCACAGCTTTCTTCGCGGCTTGGACGAGGATCCTGGAGGGAAACGAAGCCGCGGAGTGCAGCGCGGTGGCGACTCGAGCTCCTCGAGTCGATTGCGGGAACGAGGGAGAAAGAGGGCGAAGCCACTTCATCGTTAATTGTAATTTGACGTTTAGCTCGGGCACCGCGGATGCTGCCCGGCCGGTAATTTTAATCCTTTCGCCGTCGAGACGATTTCGCCTCGAAACAGCCGAAAGGCTCGTGAAATTAATGAACTTAAGCTCGATTTACGCGGGGAGGGATCCGCGGAGGATCAAACGGCGGCGACGACGATGACGACGGCTACGAGAGGGGTATAGGCCGTGAGAACGCTTAACTTTTAACGATTCTCCGGCGGAAAAAAGAAGAGAGAGAGAGAGGGAGGGGAGAGAAAGAGGGGCAGAGGGACAGAGGGACAGAGGGAGCGAGAGGACTCGAGGGTACAAACTAACCCTCTGGGCTGGTTCAATTAAGCCCGAATACACGCAACGGTAGCGTACCCGGAGCCTGATCGTCTGCGCGGCTAAATACCGCGGAGCTTTTTGACGAGCGACCAGGCAAGGAGGTGTTGTTCCGGCCACGATAAAGTTTTTTAATTAACGAACAAATTATTCAGATCGTCGGCCGCGTTAGCTGTGCGTAACGGTAAATCCGAAACGTCCATTCAATACGGCCGCTTTATTAATAATTTCCAGACCACTTGTCTGTCCCCGCCGGGACATGGTGTTCTTGTTCTCTTTTCACCGCGGGCTAAAAGAGGAATCACGACGGCGTGCGCTCGATTGGATTTCGCGATAATGTGTACACAGTGGCATCGAAATCAGCGTGGAAAACAGCGACCAAACACAGCCACCCCGAATTATCGTACTTTACAGAGCTGACGGCAATTTCAATACAATGTACCTGAAGTCGTTTTGAAGAACCAGCCCTACTGACTGAACAGCCCTAGAACAAACATTTAAACTGCGCGTAGCTACTCAAGCGGTTCGAGCTGTCCAACGAAATGAGGCGAGACAGAAGCACCCCGAGAATTAAGCAAGAATATACCGAGGACGCTGAACGATCACCGCGTCACGGAGGAATATCCGCGGATTGCGTATTTCACGGTTAACTAACGAAAAACTCGGTGATAGCGAAAGCAACAGGATATCCGCGAGCATCCGGCTGCTAAAGCGTAACGTACGGCCCAGTAACTCTTTCGCTTTCGCTTCGAACAAATCCCATGGACATAAACATCGAATTCCTGCGGCGCGAGCTGCACACCCGAACACTTTGCGCCGCGCTTTATATTTCAGGATTCGTAGATTCGCGAGTCGCGCGCCCGCTTCTCATCCCACGCGGTTCAATTTACAAATCCGTCGAAGACCAGTAGCCGGGCGCTGCGTAAGGACAGAAGCGAGAGAAGCAGCTTGCAGGAGAGAGAGAGGGAGAGAGAAGGAATAAGAAATTTCGGGTTAGCGAGCGATAACGTCGCGGCGTGCCGGCTCCTATTTCACATCATTTTCATAAATTAAGCCTCGTATCAGGGGGCCCAGGCGCGAGACGGCGCGGCCGTAACTTGGGGCATTACAATAATAAAGAGCCGGGTTAGGCCCGTCGGGAACGAAAGGTGGAGAAGGGCAACTTCGGGCATTTCCATAATCCGACCTCCTCGGCCAATGAAAACCTCCATTTTACGCGAGCGACGCGGGAGCCCCGCGTGCGTTACCCCTTCGCCGCGGTTCCGCGATGTCCGTCTGTTATTTCGGCTTAACCAGCCCGCCGCGACGTGGAATTTGCGACTCGCGAAAATCCAGCCAACCTGGGAGAAGTCTTGAGCCCTCTCGGCACTTGGCAACGCGAGATTGCATCCAGCTCTTCGGAGGGAAAAGCTGATTCCTGATGCGTCGGTTCTGCGATGGTAGGGTGCGCATGCAAGTAGAACGTGAACGATAGTAAAGTCTGAATTCTTCGTACAGATCACTTTCACTGCGGCATTTTTTTCATTCACTGTTCCACGAGCTGTGACCATACTGATCGTTGACGGTTTTTGCGCCAAGCTTGTATCGTTCGATTTGATCTCCTCGGAACAGCGCACGATTCTTCGAATTCTTGAACGCCACCGTACCACGAGAGGACCGCTCACAATCATTTCGTACCCTAATCTTCGAATTTACGAACCAAGGAATGTTACAAGGTTGCCGAGAACAGGCTGCTTTTTAACCCAGCGACAATTTCTGTCTGCTACTGGAGAATTCATGGAGGTACGATCGTGATCGTTCTCTGGCTCCTCGGATGGTGGCACTTTTCAGTGTTCGATTATTTAGTTTTAACGGAACCACGGCCAAGGCTGGCTGGACACGCTTAATCCTCCTCTTTACGCGCGATACATTATCGAAGCAGCACGCCCACGGAATTTTTCATCGTAAAGTCTCGGCCAACGGTGCCCCCGAAGGAAGGTGTGACGTCCCGAGGTGTGTTCGATTCTGTAATCCCTCCCATTACAGTAACTTATCACCTCTGCTTTGCAATTACTACGCGCGCGTAATTAAGCTCATTATATACTCTAGTTGAATACGCTGGAAATACGTATTAATACGGTCGTTGCGCGCAGCTGTTATAATGCTGAAATACAACAGCTTTTACGCGGTGATATTCAGTTATCGTTTAATAATTTTCCGTCGACAGGGCCACGAGTATTTCTCGCGTTGCCCCAGGTAGACGCCGACGTTAAATCATCAAGAATTTCCGATCCCCTGAAATTCTGACCTTGCCACTGATTTATTTTATGTGCACAAGTGACTGCTGCTCTATTAAGAATCTAGCAAGCGAACAGGGACTAACCTGAAAGTTCTGACACTCTATAGTCTATAGCCCCAGATCATCGTACTCAACTCTTCTCACGACTGAATTCGATATCACGTTCACCCAAAGTGTCCGTTCAAGTTGGTAGCATCTGAAACTTCTCATCTCCCTTGGACACGGATCATTCTTCGCGTTTAAGCTTGTCCCTATTGGTTCGGTGTCGGCGACCATGCGTCCCGATCGGCTTGTTCGTCGCGGCATTCGAGAAAGCGACCGAGGGCAAAGGAGGCTCTGCCGGTTTCTACGTGACGGCATCTAACTCGGCATTCGGTACACAGGGTTTAGAGGCTTCTCTCGTTCGCGGCTATATACATATGTACTGGCAGCCGGAGGATTTTGTGTAAGCGTTTCTGAAGTGACTTACGCCGCCCCAACTTGGCAATGCCGACCGAACCGCGTCCGATCGATGCGTCGGGCTGTCGGCCTGCGAGCTGGTTTTCTCTGCTGAAAATTTCGCGTTCGACGATTTAACGAGTGTTCCAAGGAACGTAGGGTTTATTACGAAGCACCCGCATCAGTAGTTTCCTCAAATTGATAGCATCAAAAGTAATTAATACTTGAAGCGACGAAACAAAGCGATGAGGCTTTTAAGAGTTCGAATGGAAAAGTTCTCCCGATTTGAAAATTGAAAGAAATATCCATTCCGCGATCGATTGATATTCAATCTGTCACACGCTATTATCTCGCTCGCCTACGATCATTCGACGCTTTCTATTTCATCGGGCCATCACGCAGAGTGTCTATTGTGATTTGTCGATCACGCCGCGACGCCTAATCGACGTCCTAGCTCGTGGACGTTCGGCCTCGTTTGAATTAAGCGTCTCATTGACACGGTTGCCCAAAGAAGGTAGCTGGTCTCGCGTGCCAAACCGGAGGACACGCTCGATCAAAACTTATCAGATGTTGTTGAGTACCGGACGACGTGTGACAAGCTGGAACGAGTCAACGGCGGTCAAGATGAAAGGGAACCGGAAGGGGACGATTCGATCGTGCGCGCTCTGACGTTTCGGAGTCGACGCACGTCCCGCGATCGATCGATCGTGCTTTCACTTTTGCCCGACCGCGTCCCGATGTCATCGACTGTACCCGTGCAACCGTAGAAACCGGCTGCCTCGGATATCGGATCTAGCTTCTTATTTTTATTCCCGGAAAAAGGGGCCTTTGTTAACTCGCAACTCGATCCTTCGACATCGCGATTACGCGTTTCACCTCGCCTCGGTGTTCTGTACACACTTTCTTGCCCCGCTGTGACATTTAGCAGTTCAGAAATTAGCTTCACTCTCAGCAGCACTCCACGATATTCACTTATGCGTCGGAGGATGTATCGAGTGCTCTCAGTTGAGTGACTTTTTTTCGGTCAGCCACGTCTGCTTCAAATTCATTCGGTTTGCAACACTTCGGCTTTCACATATTTGTTCTTCGCATAGTTCACGATTGTAGAGGCAGGGGTTAAGCGTTCCCCCCGGTTTCGCTCGCGTTCCATTCTCCATCAGATCGCTTCTGCCAAAGACGTGCGCTCCGCAACGAGCAAAAATCCTCCGCCGATCCCGGACGAACGTGGGCATTGTACGTACAAGACAAGCCTCGGCACTAGGAAAGTGCCATCGACATCTGTACAACTGGTACAACGAAGCACCGCGTCCCCTCTCGCGGTATTTCTTCATTTCCATCGAAGATCGAGTGCCTTTGTCTCCGCATTCGGCATCTCGTTTGACGCGATCCATTCTCCGCCATCCCTGTCCCCTTCTCTAGGTTCTTCGCGTTGAAACTGGTCGAACGAGCTAATTGTAGCTTCGGCAGGTATCGTGACGAGCTCGGAGGAAGAGGTCACGCCGATGCAACGAAACCTGGCCGCGCCGTGGAGAATCATCCGAGAGTAAATCACGATTAATTCCTTCGTTAGGAGTGATCCCTGATCAAAGGGCATCGCGCCGGCCGCGGATGTCGCGGAAGCGAAGCTAAAACGTTATAATTACCCAGCTACGAGAACAATACCAGGGTTATTAGGCTTCCTTCGTATCCATAACGCGGCTCGATTAGCCCTGCGTTATTCTCTTGCCTGTTGCTGGAACGTCATCTCGAATACTCTGGGATCCTGGAGCTGATCCTTTCCTCGTGAGAAAGATTTTTTCCGAGCTTTCTTGTACTTCGAATAGAAGTAGGGTAGACCGGGGGCGGTAGTAACAGGGGGGCGAATGTAACACGCTAAATATCTCAAAACATATAATAGATATTAACACCAATTTTGGATATATAATGAAGAATGACCATTTGGAATATACACATCCATGCCCTAAGAGTACAGATACGCAATAGACATGGATAGTGAAGAAAATAACTTTTCGATACCCTAAAGTAACTTTTCCTTACTGACTTAACATTGTAATATAAACACTCCCTTTGCAAGTATGTGCTTGTTCGATTTTTTAATCTGTAATTCGACCTTTTTTAAACTAATATTGATCGTTACTTGGCACTTTTAAGCGTCTCGTTAGTCAAAATTTATAATTTAAGTTCAAAAGCATGGTCGGGGGCGATTGTAACATCGGCAGTCGGGGTCGGTTTTACCGCAACAGAACCGAATAGGGACAAAGAAGGCGAATAATATTGTCTTATTTGCATGAAATCAAATAGCATAGCACAAGCAAACCAAATGAAAAATGGGTGCAATATATTGAATGTAAGGATTGAGCAGATGAAGAATGCACCAGCCAAAACGCCTTTTATTTCTGCCACAATTGCAATACCACATAATTTATTATAGATTTTACTTTTTTCATTTATTATTATAATTTAAATGAATAAATATTTTAATTTTGTAAAGTTATATTTGTGCTACTATCGACTCCATGCAATGTTACAACCGACCCGGGGTCAGGGACGGTTGTAACACTTTCTCCGCTTCTCATTTTTTATTAATAACCGGAATATTACTTGACAGCGAAACTATTGTGGCTCAAATAATGTCAGATAAATAAGTAACATTTTCGAAAACAAAACTTTTGTTGTAACTGTAATAGTTTTTGCGTAATCGTATTCCAAAATCAAAGTGTTATTACCGCCCCCGGTCTACCCTACACTGGGAATGATCGCCTACGCGGCGTTCGAGGTATCCGTTACCAAAACGAATCAGGACGTAACGTGTTAATAATCACGACTCGAGGTGAGGCCGAAATTCTCGAATTCACGTTGCCCCGTCGCCAGAAAAAAGGCGCACAAGTTAATTGCCTCCTCGTCGCACATTTTCGGCCGCAAAGCTCCCAGAAGACCTGAAGCCGTCCGAACGTGCCTCCTCGGTATGAATCAGGATTAGCTTCTTCGTTAGACAGGACGATGATTTAAGGACGCCCGCGCTGAACCACGGCAATGGGACGAGAATAAAACGTGTCCTCCCCCCCCCCCCGTGTGTACGTATAGGCGTGTACGCGCGCGTACACACGAATTTCCTGCCGGCTCCGATCCCCATAGAAATAAAAGAACGGCGAGAAAGAAATGGTAATGGTCGAACAGCGAGAACGGCGCCTTCTTATCAAAACACGGGGAGCGTTTAAGGTTATTTATTGGTTATTAAGTTGATCGCGAGCGGGAGGCCCACGGATCCTCCTCCCAGGACGTTTTTGTACGGAACGACGCCCGTTCTTTCGTTATTTCGCCTTTATCGCGGGTGATCTACGACGGTCCGTGGCCAGAAGGGGCTCTTAGCCGTGCGACTGGATAGAATTCGTGAAGTATGTCGGGATTAACGGGACTTGTTTGTGCTCGGTCCTTTGCTCGAAGAAAACCCAATCAAAGCTTTCATACATTCCACATTTCACAGTATGGTTAGTGGATGCTAATGATGATCTTGATCTTCCCGAAGGAAGGATGCACGAGTACACACGTACGTAGTTGCATAGGTGACTTTAAAGTGCATATGTGCAGGAGTGCAAGGCGCATGGATGCATTGGCTGATTGGTAACAACCTGGTGACTCAGAGATTTCTACATGAAGCTGTATCGCGTCCATTCGCTCAGACCATGTGTTTGGATTTAGCCTTCGGGTCAGAATCAGGGAAACGTGGTTGTGAATGTTTTTTTTTTATGTGATGTTTGATAAATTCTATGTTGTTCGAGAGCGCGACAATCCACGTTCGATCGCGAGGTGCTTTCGAGTGATTTCACGGCAGTGATTACTCAGGGGCCTCGTGGAGGCGGAGGAGAGGCCGCTTATGGGAGTGAAAGGTGTCGGTAGGTGTAATCGTAGGAAATTACCGTGAAAATTACACGTCAGTTGTGCAAGAAAATCTGATGGATCAGGCTGGTGAACCACCTGTCAATGTCTCGGGGGCCGAGTTTTCTCGTGTAATCTCGCCGACGTGGAAAAATGCACGCGTGCCGTGCCACGACACGCGTCAGCTGCAAGTTTCCGCGAGCGTACGCGACGTCGGCCAGATTGCTTGGCTTTCAGAGATTGCGACTCAACCTTTTTAGAAGCCACTTGTTCGCGTTGAAGGCCGCTGTCGTTATTAGGTCGACATTTATCACTATCACGGTTTCTGGGCAAATTAACCACGCGAGGGATCTCAGGGAATACTGTCAACGCCTCGGGAAGGACATCACTATCGGTGATACCGTAGAAATCACAGAAATCTGTGAGAACCCGAGGTACACTTTTATTAGACTTAACTCTGTTATTCAATCTTGTAAATACGCGTGGAAATTTATAAACTCAGAGTTGAATAGGGCTTTCAAGTCTTCAAGAATGCCCGATCAAAAATGTTGGTGAGCCTTATTGAAATAAGGAATTGAAGGATCGTTAAAAAAGACCTACACTTCTTTAGCAACACACTCGTGCGCGTATTTAGCGAAACAGTTTGAATAATGAATTGTCGGGGATGAATAGATCCAGGGAATCGTATCCGTAAGGCGAGGCGCTTCTCCCGGAAGCTGAGGAGAGTCGTCTCGCAATGAGAGAATCTCTGAAACAAGACGCGGGAAAAGTAGGACGACGGGGACAGAGAAGGGTGACGATGAAAGACGAAGCTGGGTGAAAATTTAATTAAACTACAGACAGCACTATTAACTGGGAGTCGTCGACGTCGTTGAAACGATAAATAAACGTCGTTCAGCGTCCGACGACGTTCAACCCCTTTGCACCCGGGGCGTTTTATTTCTCACGGTCATTTCATCCAGCAGAATGCTGAACCACTTGGAACAAAGGTGCGGGAGAAGAATCATATCCAGCTTCTTTCATTCTCCGCGTAGAAATCGACCCAAGCGAGAATATTGAAAAGAAGCGCAGCTCGCGCTCTGGGGCGAGCCAACTCAAACACGTTGTCCAAAACGAAGCCGTGGAGGGGTAGCGAATTATGGGGGATGGGGCGCAACAACGCGGTCGAGCGAAAAATAAGGGAAATCAGGGAAATAATAACCGCAACAATGCCGATTTATTAATTTAACGAGCGGCGAACCAAAAACCCAGCCACTCTTGGCGGAGAATACGACGGCAAACGCGTGGACAAATGTTTGACCGGGCCAAACAGGCGCGCTAAATTTTCGAGCGACCGGTTATACCGTCCACGAAAAAGAGTGGCGCACGGGGCGGGGGTGGATGGCGGAAAAAATCACCCAGGAGATTGCGACGAGGACGAGCTCGATGGAGCAACAGAAATTGGTAAAGGGGGTGATGGACGAGGAGGGAGAGGGATTGAACGGTGGATGGTTAGACGGCAAATAAAACATGTTGATGTTTGCAATTAAATCGGGCCAGACAATGGACAAATACCGATTCAGTCGGTCGCGGGCGTCGCGGTTCGATTTAATAAATATCCACCTATTAATTTTCTCCCGCGATTCTCCGCCTTCTCTTTCACCGACATCTCCTCCACACTCCACAGTCATCGGGCCAGCAGTGCGGCCAACTATTTTATTCGGTGGTAGGGCCGGCCGTATTTGCCCGCGCGTTTATTTTGCGCTTGTTACCAGCAGCCAGCCACGCTTTACGCAAACTCCCCGCTCTATAACGCGCCGCTTCCGGCGCTCGTTTGCATTTCATTAACTTCACCTCCGTCCGATTCTCTTTGCGCGTCACGGTGTCGCCGATTTTGCCTTGCGACGCGCCGCTGAATTACCCCCGGACGCCTCGCCGGGGATAAATTGTTTTTCTTGCCGGCGACGCGCGGCCAGCTCGAGACTGAATTCTTCTGGAACGTGGAACGCCGAGTCTCCCCTTGAGCGCTTTAAAATTGATTGATTTATGGGCAGTGAAATCTCCACGCAACCAATTTCGATTTTAATCAAGTTACGGTGATTGGCTGATTCTTTAGCCCGTACAGGGTGTATTATTAGACTCACATTGTACTTAGGGATTGTTCTACGTTTCCTCGTACGAGACTCCCCATCAATCTATGACCGACTGAATTATGATTGTTTTTTTTTTATTTTTCGTTTGATGGGTGTTTAACGCCTCTCCGCCAATTTAAATTCCATTTTTCAACAATTAAGTGCTGGCAATCTGTCTGATGGCTTGCTGCCCACTGCGTTCATTTGCATTGATTCTAACTCAGCCCGGAAATAATCGTCGAGCCGGGACACCAATTATATTAAACGACAACACGGGGAGTTGGAACGACACTTGTTCCCCAGGCCCGAGGCGAAAGGGCTCGAGCACGGTGGCTCCGCCGCGTCGATCGTTGGTCGCGCGCGACGTGACGTTTCTCACGTCTCGAATAAGGTAATAAAGGGCGGACAAAACGGTGTTTGCCGCGCGAAACTCGTCGGTGGATCGCGTGACCGGTGGACCGTCGCATGCCGCAAAAGGGTTGGCGAGTATTTCCCGGCGCGGTAGTTGCCGCTCGACCTAACCCGCGATACGGCATAAGGCATGAGCCATAAGCCACAACGGGCATAAGGCCGTGGAAAAAAAGCACCCACAGGCGGAGGAGAGGGGTCTAGAATAGCCCAGTGAGCCGGAGTCGAGCCCAGCCGAGAAGCCCCTCCGCACCTACGGGTGCAACCGATACTTGCTCGTAACGTCGACTTGCTCCCCCGGTTACTCGCCACGCCGCTCTCGAGCGATACCTTTTTCCACGGTTCTGCGTGGGTTTCACCTACGCCAGCATCATAGTCGGCGGGCTTGGGAATAGAACTCCGGAACGCCACCCCAGCCGGTCGGACACGTGCGTAAAGCAGATACGCGTAATAGCGTTACCTGTCTGTGACAACCCTTCGTCCCAGCGGCCTGTTTTCCGTGACGCTTCTTGACCCACGTTATCGGCATTGCAACGACAGTGCACCCCTTTCGGCGAGGACTGCACGGCTGACTTGGATGTTCGCATTTTATCGCGCACTGAAGACACCTACGCGAACAGACGCATAAATATATTAAAGGGGAAGGAGACGCGTTAGGAGACGTGTCTGCTTTAACATCTCGAAGTGACGTTTCAGCGACGAAATGCGAGGCTGCGAAAATCGTCATGATATCTCGCGTTTACCATGAACGACGTACGTCGCTCCTCCCTCTTGGAATTCCTCGTGCACAGAGACTTCCGCCGCGGGGCGAGCGATTATTCTCGAGTCGTTAAGCCGTTCCTCGGGCTCTTCGTCGTTTCGGGGGGACCGTGAAGCGAAGCAAACCGCTAACCACGATTCGTATGCGCGTGGAACGAACGAAAGTCCGGCGAAACATGAAAAAAATAGGGAAGATGGGGGCGGAGGAGGTTACGAAGAAAACGATGGAGGCGCACGCGTGAGTTGGTGCTCGCACACGTGGCCAGGAAGCGGCGCGCACGGTACAGGCGACGAGCATAATAATTCCAAAAAGCACGTCGGCCTGGCGCCCCTCGATTTTGCCTCCGCCGCCTCTTCGTCGAGGCTACGCGTCGGGTTCACGAGCGGGGCCCCCTCGCAGTGCGCCGCGGAATAGGCAGTAAAGCGTAATTTATTCGCGTTTACCCGGAGAGGATCCAGCGAAAAGAGACGAAATGGACGGGCGAGGTGGAAGAGGAACGGACTACCGGCCGAAAAAAGTACCATAACGCTCAACAAGGCGCTTTCGAACGTGATTATTCGCATAAATCAATAAATAACTCGGCCGCGCCGGTGCTCTCGCCTCACCTGGAAACAGCACTCGGCATACATTATCCCTGGATCCTACATTAAGGAGCCACGGTCCCCACGAGCGACGATATATTATCTAGCCCTGCTCTTCTGGTGGCTGGCCCCCATCGCGTAATAATGCGCCTAATGTCCCGAAAGTTGGTGTATTTCGCCGCCACCGACCACCGTGTTCAAAGTGAAAATGGCCTGCACGGACGATAAATAAGTCGCCCGTACGGCTGGTCATCGAATTATGCTAATCACCCCACCGCTGAGCGATATTATTATATTTGCTTGCCAGGGCCAGGCTCCTAAGCGTAGGTCTAGACCACCGCGACCCTCTCTCTGCCGGTTATCTCGTCGCACGCGCCAACTCCGCAGATTTTGCCCCTCCGAGGGGCGGGAGTCGGATGCGTATATTCGGGTATCATCCCCTGGCTTCTGGATTAAGGCCAGCGAGGACGCAGACGAAAAGCTGCTCCGCGATTTTAACCAGCCGACGAAAGAGTTGTCAGGCTCGGGGATAAGTCCGTTTGGAGCGTGTTTCAGGGGGAACGAAAGCAGTTGGGTTTTGTGGAAATTGACGCCAAGTGGCTTGGATTACGTGGTCTGATTGGGTTAATGGGGATGAGCGAATTCCGCGAGCGCGTTTCGACGCGGCCACGCTCTGGCTTCCCAACGAGGATCTATTAGGATCGCTTGTTTAGGAATTTCGCGTGGTCAACGACGCGGGAGATTTCTTAATTCGAGTCGCTTAAATTGAACGGAGCCCCACGAGAAATTTCTCTCTCTTTCGAGCGTTGGCGTGCTTCTTAAATTCCTTGTGCACGCTGTTGATTTAAAAGTCGGGACTTTTCTCGGGGCAGAGATTAAGAGTCGTAGGTAAGGCACTTGAGTATTATCGAATGTTAATGAATATTGAAAGGTTCAACGATTTACGACAGCCAGAAGCATTACGTCTGGTCGTAAAACACAGGGGGGGGGGGGGGAGCTAATGATTTATCTTTAAACATAAGCGACCGGTTACACCAAGCCGAGAATTAATTGCAAGAATTTATTAATATCTATGAATTATCCGTCTCGGGTCAGAGTTCGTAGGTGCTCGGCTTCCACGATCCACGATCCACGTTCCACGCGCTTTATATCCAGCCACGCCTATCCGATCAGCAATGCTCCCAGCAGCAGATATTAATCGAACACATACCAACAATGATGAGGTTAAAACGAGTCCGCAGATCGTTGATAGGACGGTTCGTTTTAAAGTCGTCGTGTGTAACGCCGAGCTCCTCCATAAACGCTCGGTTACCTCATCAGCGATAAATCAAAAATTCATTAGAAAATCGCCGTGCAACGATGCCACCGTGCCGTTCCAATTATTTATATCGAGCTCGATACGATTGATCGATTTGTGGGTGGATTCTTGGAGCATACTTTCCTCTTGGAATGTATCCTTACAATGGTACCGGTGATTACTGTATAAAATTTGGATCGAGCTCCCTATACCTCGGAACTCGTACTACTTTCTGATCACCGTTTCAATTTCGCAACGAGCCTCACAACCCACCTCGCCATCTTCCAGCCTATCTGCGGAACACTCGTTAGAGCGAAAACACCGTAGATTATACCCATTTCGTCAGCGTTCAATAATTAACACGGCGTTCCGGTTGCAAAAGCTGGGAGTCAGTCACGACGCCTCGTTGACTTTTAAACGCTCCATGCGGGGAAGACAATTTCGAGGCGCGATTAGGCAAACGTCGCGGTAATTCCACGGGGCTCGGGTCTTTAATAAAGCCTCTCCTCGCGTGATTCACAAGTTCTTCGTTGCACGCCCGCTCGGACCCGTATTCCCTTTCTTCATGCCAGGCACAAATAACTTCGCCCTGAACTTTCCCGTGGTCCGCGCGTGGATGTGTATGCCCGTGCCTCTCCTCCTCTGCTCCCTTCCCTTTCTCGTCCTGCGACGTACTATACTAGGCATAACGACGAGAAGAGTGAAACGGCCAAGCATACTTTCACTTTACGCGCACGAACGGACGATAACTCGAGCGTGACTGCCGGATGAACGCGTGTGTACCAAGGAAGACGCGATTCCGCTTACAAGTTTGCAGTTTAACGACGGGGGAGGCTGATCGACTCCCTTCCCCGTCGATTTTTCCCTATCGGCACAAAGGACGCATTCGATAGGGACGGCCATCAAGGCAACGGCGACGCATAACTTCTTATACGAGCAACTGCGCGACGATAACTGTTGTACCATCCAACGGGGCCGACTTCTTACGCCTCTTCTCCCCTTTCCGTGGACGGGGTTTTTTATTTTTATGGGGTGTAGCTGCGAGTCAGCAGCGCGAGGGGACGCTGACACGGGCGATAATCGCGATTCTTCGTCCTGGGTTGAAATCTCCGAGGAATGTTGAGGGTCCGCCGCGTCCCTCCTGAAATTATTCTTTTATGCGTGGCGAGACGGATTTATTCCTCGTTGCTTCCCTCTGGTTTGTCGTTACCGCGAGGAGTGATGTCGCCATTCGCTTCCCCTACGATTCCCACATTTTTAGGCACTTACGTCGCGACCAACCGGCAGGTGCACCGATCGTAGCAGCGATTCAATTGCATTCGGCGCATCGCCGATGCACGTCGCTAGGTCTCTGTGTCACCGTGCAACGTCTCGACTCCGCAGGAGCGCGCGTTTCGCTGTGACCGCGTTTCTGCTTTCCACGTGGACCTCGACGTGGGTGAACAACAATACGCCAGTGATTTAGAAGCACTTGGCCGAGCAACGACACCGCGAACACGGGACACGTATCCATTCCGCGGCGCGGCACGAATAACGAACGCGTTCTCGAACTTTACGGCCCTCGGATCGGTAGCGCCGAGCGGCAATAACTCTTGCAGGCCGTACACAGATTTCTGAATCCTTCGGCTTCCCTCCGAAAGCGGTCAAGATTCGCGAGATCGTAATCGCGACCGTACCCGCGCATCGACGCGAGCTTACAGCCGCCGTCGGTCGACCTTTCCGAGCCCGACAGATCATCCAGGCGGTTTCTCCGCCGAGCCGGGGGAAAAAGGACGAGTTCGCGACAAAACGACAAAAGGCTTGCAGCGTAAACGCAGGCTATTCCTATTCGCCCGGCCGCATCATTTGTCAATATTACTAAGGACACCTGCGCGCCACGCCGTTTTCTACGATTCACCGCGCCGCGAGCATTGATATGCAAATCCAATGCTAACACGTATCAGTTTTCCAGGCGGTTTGATTAATGCGTATCCGGCGTTTTTCGTGGAACGCTGGATAGCCCCGAGGACGGTCTGTCCGGGCCTGGCGAAGGAGGTGGCGACCTCTGCGGGCCACGGTACCAAAGCCAACGTCCATCAGCATCGCGAGAAAGAATTCTTCTTGAACTATGCGACCGCTGTTCGTGGCACGAACAGGGGATCCGGTGGTAGGGAGACGTACCAGGCACCTAGTAAATACCTGTACTAGCCAAGCAGGTCCACTTCGAGTCAAAGGCAGCCTGCTCCTCCTCCTTCATCCTCCGCCGCTTCTTCTCATCCACCTCCGACGCTTACCGTTACAAGCACAGGCTACACGACGTGGCTAGGATCCTGTACACCGGAGGTTATTCCCTTTCGATTCCTCTCTGTTCGACGGAGCAGAATACTCGAAAAAATGCACCCCGAGTTACACCAGCGAGTCCGAGTCCTGAAGCGTCTCTAATGAATCAGCCGTAATCACGCCAGGGTTAGATAGCTTTTCCCTGCGATTCGTTGGATCCCGAGGGAATTCCTACGGAGCAGAGAGTCAAGTTTCCCTCTCTACAGCGCGCCGACTGCGGCCATATCTCTTGGTTGCACGTCCGCAGTCAATAGCCAGCGTCACCTGGAAAGGCGTAAATTCCGAGGGGGCACGGGCTCGCTCGCATTCGCCACGCGGGTTGGGACGCGGCTAGACGCGCCACGGCAAAGGGACAATCGCAGGACTGGCTGGGGACTACGTGGACGGCTGGTTGCGTAACCGTTGCAAACCCTAGCGCGACGATATCGCCGGGGGCGCGGAGGTTCAAAACGCGATTATTTATGTCCGTCGCGCGTGCGTGCGTGCAGGCGGAGTAAGTGGCGCGCGGCTGAAAGAGAGCTTAACTAACCTACCGTACTAGAAATACGCTGGGTTCGCGGTGTCACCCGTTCCACCGTGTATAACGAGGCGACATACGGCGCGACCGTGTTCGAGCACGGCGACGGCGAGCGGCAGAAATCGCGCGCGCCGCGCCGCGCCACGCCGCGCCGTCCTCTACTATGGGGGTTGCTCGCCCATGCGTGCGTACTCTCGCGTTGCCCTCGATCCCGTGCGGCTCACACACGCACCCATTGTTACACCGGCGCGGGGCACGGGAGCTCGAACGTGGCGCAGCCGTGTGTGTTGACGCGTCGAGAGAGCGCGTACACAGTAATACACACGCAGCGGGGCGGCCGGGGGAGGTAGAGACAGGGTCTTAGAAAAAGACCAAGAGTAGGGGGGGGGGGCAGATAGAACGAGGATAAGAGGGGTGGTTACGAGGGGGGTAGAGGATGAAAGAGGCTCTCGTCCAACGCCAGGGGTGTCGCTAACAAGACACGCACCCCTACCACGAAGGGGTACTAGGAGCACACGCACATACGCGCCCGGCCACGTCTGTGCGTCCGCGTTGCGTGCGTAACTCGCAACCCGTCGCAGCCCACCTAGAAGCTACGCGTACGCGACTCGACGACAGCCATCCCCTAATGACTTATTAGCAGCCGCGCGTTGGTTAACGACGCGCGACAGGATTACCCGGCGCATTGTGACGGGTTCTCTCCCTCTTTATTCCAGCTTCCTACGATTCCACGCTCCTTTCCCTCGCCGTTCTTCCGTTTCTCCTCCCTCTGTTTCCGCGTCTGGTCCTCGCTTCTCGCGTCCCTCCGGCCCTTCCGTTCCTCTCGAGATCGCGCGCGTTCCCTTTCATCCGCCGTGTCCTTTCGACTTCTCAGCGACTTTCCTCCGCGCGTCGCTTCTCTCTTTGCCCCTTTATCGCGAGCCATTCCCTACCACGCTTCTTCCTACTGCCTCTCCTCCTCTCCCCTTTCTTCCGCCCGCAGTTTCCCAGCTGCACGCACTTTCGCGCGGCACTCGGCCGTTTCCACGCAGGTAAGCACGCAGACGCGGAGCAACGCACTCGCCTCGGGAATGCGTGGGAGGCTCTGAAAGGAAGAGAGGTAGCAGTCATTTCTCGCGTCCATTAGGGAAATTAATGATTTTTAATTTTCACTCCCGCGGGCACGCGAGGAGCCTCGCCTTTGTGTCGCGACACCGGCCCTCTTTAGACCGACGTTTCCGTATGTCAGCAACGGGGACACGGAGGAAGCGTTTCCGAACGAGTGAGAAAAATTTAAACGACCCATCGTCCTGCGATACAACCCTTCCTGAATGTAAACTACGTTCCAGTCGTTACTTCAGTCCCAAACACATCCATTTCAGCCTTATTTCCTCGTTTCGTTTCTTTTCAACGCGAACACGTGTCTTTGGCTTAATTATCTTGTCCGCGGCTGGATTCCAGCCCCCAATTTGCTGGCACGGGCCAGATAGCGAACTCCGACATCCTCGCGGCCGTGATTCACACAAAGGAATCCCAAGAAGCATTTCCGCGTGACATCGGATCGGCTCGATCGATCGCTCGTGGATCATTACCGTCGACACGTCGTGATGCTCGAGACTCGTCGAGACCTGCGGTATACACGGCAGCAACAGCAGGAGGGTGCGCATCGAACCGACGTGGCACGATCGATATCGTTTGAAGCCGCCTAATTACAAACGCGTCCCACCTAGGGGCCGGCATTCCTCGCGTGACAATTAACGATTTGTAGCCCCTAATGTTTGGATTAGATTAAACCGTTCTCCCGGTGCTTCTCGGTTGACGTGTTCGCCCCTGACCCTTCCTTCCACCTTCTTCCCTCACTTCCAACTCTTACACATTTCCTCTAATTACGTTCCTCTGTCCTCCTTTGATTTTCTCCATTCTTAATCACATTTGGCTTCGGATCTCGTGGTTTTCATTAAACATTAATTATCATACCTCCTCCATCCCTTTCCTTTCATTGCAGCAACTCTGTCCTTCTCCGCCAGTACCTGCGTGTCGTTCTTTTTTTTTCGAGTACTCCTCCATTTCAGCCTCGTACACCTCCGTTGCAGCGGCCTCTTCCTCACCCCGCCTCGCCCCGTCCCCGTTACCATCGGGCGGCTATCTGATTTGAATAATTCGATGCGTCAACATGCTTTAGGTGTATCATACCCACGCGCGGCTATGACGGACCGGTACACACGTGGCGTCAGCCTCACAGGAAACGACGACCCTGTTCTGCTCGAACGCTTCGTTCCTCTCCTACGGATCACGTCGCCGTCGCGCCAGCCCTACACGTGAAACCGCTTCTCGTTAGCTGGGGGGAAAAAGAGACGCCTGACACGGACGGGAAAAGCAGTACTAATCCACGAAGGCGATAAAGTGACAACCGATGGTTATCATTTCGACTTCCGCGGCATCCTTTCCACCCACTTTATTCATTTCCGGTGAAGAGGGTGGAGAACGGCGGCAAACCATTTCGTCCATTCGCATGTTACTTAAGGGGACCTTCCGGTCTAAAAGTCGATTTTTTTTTATTTCATTTTTCGAATGTTCAACCTTTAAGGAATACGTGTTTTAAAGGATTTGTTGAAATTCGTAAAATTCCAGAAGTTATAGGCATTTGAGTAGCGGCAAATGCATGTAGTCCAGTGAAATTAGACGGAAATCTGCCCAATCTTCGGAATAAATCCCAGCAAGCTAAATTTTGGTATGGGCCTTTATTTAGTCGTTTTAAACAATATGTCAAAAGTCCCCATCGATCCGAGTGCCGCTAAAAATTTTACAGAGGGTTGAAAAAAAAAATAACAGTTTTTCGCGAATATCTCGTTATCTAGCAGTTTTGCGACAAAAATAGGTCTCACACAATTTATAACCTAGGAAATTCTCTACAAAAAAAGTTGTATGAGTTTTTTTCGTAGGAGTAACCATTTTCATGTGTGCCGGGTTACCAAGTTTCAACCCCCATACTTTTGACAAGGGAAGATCCCGAACCCGGAAATTCAGAAAATTATGAAACTCTGTAAATATGTAGCGGAAGTCCTGCTGAGTACAACGCAATTTCGTTTGCTGCCCATATTCACTCCAAGAGGGTGCAATTGACCCCTGAAATTTTTTTTATTTTGTATTATTACTCGCGAACTGTAGGAGATAGAAAAAAGGTGTTCAGGAAAAAGTTACTTCTCTTAATTAGGACTAACATTTGGTAAATTATAGTTCTTACAGTTCTTACGGTGCGTGAGTTATAACACAAAATCTAAAAAAAAAACGGATTTTCAGGGGTCAATTTCACTCTCTTAGACAAAAATTGAGTAATACATACCTATATATCCTCTACTTATCCCCAAAGATTAAAGTTTAAATTTGTTCACTCGAAGGGGGTGAAATTGACCCCTGAAAATCCGGCTATTTTCCGATTTTGTGTTATAACTCGCGAACCGTAAGAACTATAAGAACTATAATTTACCAAATATTAGTCCTAATTAAGAGAAGTAACTTTTTCCTGAACACTTTTTTTCTATCTCCTACAGTTCGCGAGTAATAATACAAATTAAAAAAAATTTCAGGGGTCAATTGCACCCTCTTGGAGTGAATTTGGGCAGCAAACGGAATTGCGTTGTACTCAGCAGGACTTCCGCTACATATTTACAGAGTTTCATAATTTTCTGAATTTCCGGGTTCGGGATCTTCCCTTGTCAAAAGTATGGGGGTTGAAATTTGGTAACCCGGCACACATGAAAATGGTTACTCCTACGAAAAAAACTCATACAACCTTTTTGTAGAGAATTTCCTAGGTTATAAATTGTGTGAGACCTATTTTTGTCGCAAAACTGCTAGATAACGAGATATTCGCGAAAAACTGTTATTTTTTTGAACCCTCTGTAAAATTTTTAGCTGCACTCGGATCGATGGGGACTTTTGACATATTGTTTAAAACGACCAAATAAAGGCCCATACCAAAATTTAGCTTGCTGGGATTTATTCCGAAGACAAATCCTAATTTCACTGGACTAATGGGCAACAACCGGGCACTCGGCGCTCACGTAAACCTTTAAACGCGTTTTTCTCGAAACAGTGTTCTCAAAACGGTGGGACCTGTATCTCCAAAAGTTATTATCCGATTCGACTGAACCTTTTTTTATTTTGAAGAATATACTTCTGGCTAGGGGGAACTAGAAAAATTACAAAAAATTGAAAATTTATAATTTTCAAAGGCGTTGAAAGGACGAAAAGTACAGGGAAAAGTGATTTCAAACTTCAAGTGTCGTTATTTTCTAAAAAAAATGTCAATTTTTTTAATTTTTTCTGCCCCCCCCCCCCCCTAGCCAGAAGTATAATCTTCAAAATAAAATAAGTTTCAGTCGAATCGGATAATAACTTTTGGAGATACAGGTCCCACCGATTTGGATCAATTTTTTGACGCCTTGACTTTAACGACCCCCCAGGGCCGTCTGCAATAATTAATTATAAAACAAAAAATATATTTCTATAACTTAAGACATCCTTAATACAATGCAAAAAGTCCCATTAAATTATATATAGCAGTTTTCCTTTAATTAATTCCTAAAAATCACCTATTTTTTGGGGCTCTAGACCGGAAGATCCCCTTAAAGATACCTATAGTTGCCGTCTTCATCGATCCTGTGGCCCTAATTTTATCAAAGCTTCTTCTCCGAATAGTTGACACTTACACCGCCGCTCAGTTTTCACCATACCCCCAACTTTATCGCCCCCCAATCAACATCCACGCTGCATCCCAAGCCGTTTCGCGACGACCCACGATAAATCCTCGGCGGCTTACGAGCACAGGCACCTAACCCGAACGTTCAGCGAGCAAGGAAAAGCACGCAGAAGATCGCGCACGGTCGCCGATTACGCGAGGAATGTAAATTCGCAGGGCGCGCGAGAACGCTCCCGTCCTCTTTCGCCGCGACGTCCGTTTTCCGTGCTACGGGCTAACCAGCGACACGTGACGTTGAAACACGGTCCGGGAACGAGGGATAGAAACGCCAACGGGGCGGAGGAACGAATTCCTCCTGCTTGTGAAAGAGTGTAACATTTGGACAGGGGGAGAGAGAGGGGGGCGATGGGTTCGCGGTTCGTGGAAGCCGTGGCGGGCTCTTTGATAGTCATCTCGGGGGCCCGAAAACAGTGGATGGTAAGAGGGCCGCGAAGGGCCAGGGCAACTTTCAATCGAACGAAATTGCGCGTAATTACGCGCGAGCACACGCTTAAACGTCTAAGATTGAAAGGAATCCAGGCGCGCGGGGCGCCCCATTCCCGCTCGTATGTACGCGTCTCGTTCGCGTAATTACGCGTGCATGCGTGCGACGACACCGCGCCGCGCTGCGCCGGCCCTCGCGACATCGGCCCCGACCGACCGGTTCAAAGCGGCGTTCAATTAATATTAATTAAAATGGCGGGACAGGCCGCCACGGTGGATATAATTATTCGTCCCTCTTCTCACGGTGCACTCCGCCTTTTCCAGAGCGCGGCGAACGGACTGAGGCGGTACTGCGGTTCGGATCGCGAACGCGGAAACCCGGCGCGCTTCTGGGACTCTGTCGGGGCGCCTGGTGTTAACAGCGATTCAATCGGGCGGAAATCGATAAGATGAGCTGTAACTGATTGCCATAAGGGAGAATTGAGATTTAATGGCGAATGAGCTGTTGTGTTAAGAGGGATTGCGCCTTGTTGGGCCGAAAAATAGGTAATTGTGAATTTTTGGTACAAAAACGGTTCGACAAATTAATTTGAGGTTTGGCAGGCTGTTTATATCCACATTTATATAGTTTAAGAATTTTTTTTTCCTTTTTGTGTTTCGGATAACCCTTGCAGTACTTTTCGTCAACGCCAGGGCCACCCGATTATTTTTCAACGCTCTCTCTGTATCTACCATGTTTTTTTTCAACTGTCACACAAAAATTCAGAACACTAGTTCGAGATACAATAAAACAGCCTGCCAAACCGCAAATTGATTTGTCGAACAGTTTTTTCACAAAAAATTCACAAAGTATTACCCATTTTTCGGCCCAACTAGGCGCAATCCCCCCTTAAGTGCATAGGGGTGGGTGTTCCATGAAAGTTAACAGCTGCGGCTAGATGAGCTTTACTTTCGTCACGGTTACTAGGTATTATAGAAAGGAAGCATGTTTCTTTAGCTGGCGAGCAAATCAACGATCCAAGCGCGATCGTGTTAAGCAACGATCGCGAAGAAAAACACAATGTCGATTAGTAACGACGAAATATATCATCTCTAGCAACCGGCTTTCACTTCTGTTCCGCGCGGTACACCTCCCACGAATCGCGAGCGACTCGCGCGTTGCTGATGCACGCGGTCGCCGTCGGAATTCATAACCGCGACTCATTTAGACATAAATTACGAGGAGCGAAGTGAAAGTACAGGTGGCAAGGCGAAAAGTGGTTTGTTCGGAGCAGCGGTAGCGTGGAATGTGCTCGCGTACAGCTGCTCGGGAATAGGGCTTTTCAGACAGATAAAAGCGGATGTGATAGATACTGAGGGGTGACGAGGAAATGAATATTAATCGTCTCTTACACCACACTCTATTTATTACGCGAATAGGCGATACACAATGAAATTACTGAATAGAGTAAACTTATGAAATTCGTGTGCAAAACAGCGCGTGACGTAGCCTCTTCAGGCGATTTCAGGTGAGTGAGAGCGAGCGGCACCTCAGGAGGGCTATTTATACAGCCCTCTCAGAGGGACGCGTCCCTCAAGCGACGCCGAAAACGCGCGGCCAATTTTGGCGCGAAAAGCGCGTCGGCACGCCGAAAATCCCTTACCTGGGCAAACCTGGCTGCCAGATGCGTAGCGTGGCCATAGCCTGACTCACCCAGGAACACGGGGGAAAACCCGAGCCTCCAACGCCTAACGGTACAAACGCCCGTTCCTCAAACAAACAAGCTAGCGTCGAAGCCGCTACATCACCCCCCCGGTAGTAATTAGCACTAATTACGAAAAACCGACTTGCAGTCTATCCGGAAATTTGACTCTTCTCCCATAGCGAGTAACAAAACGTCCAACCGGCGTAGACAAATCCGGAGCAGGTACGATTGGCAATACATTACGGACGACCGGTGGAACTACCGGCGGAATTTCGGGTGAAGTTTCAGGTGGTATCGGATCCGTATTTCGCGGTACCGCAGCGTCACACGGTACTACATTATCACACGGCAATACTTGAGAGCGATCCGGCTGACCCGGAATAACATCGGCCATAACAAATGCCGGCTTAACACGATTAATAGAAACTACCTTATGCTTACCATTAATATTTACAGTGAAAGTTTTTAAATTACGACTTACAACAACGTAAGGCCCATCGTAAGGCTGTTGTAAAATCTTCTTCGCCGCGTCATGACGAACGAAAACATGCTTACAATTAGCAAGATCCTTAAAAATAAACACGCGAGGAGTACCATGTCGCGATGGTTCAGTAGGCCCCAGATTACGAAAATAATCACGCAGTTCTTTAGCAAACACCGCAGTATCGGAATTCGTCGATGGCGATAAAAATTCGCCCGGCAAACGCAACGAACTACCATACACCAGCTCGGCCGAAGTTGCCTGCAGGTCCTCCTTCCAGGCTGAACGTATACCCAGCAGAATGGTTGGAAGAACCTCCGTCCACCGAACATGTTGGTAACTCCTAATAGCAGCTTTGAATTGACGGTGGAACCGCTCCACCATGCCATTAGCCGCAGGATGATAAGCTGTGGTATGAAAATGAGTCGAACCTAATAAAGAATTTAATTCTTTAAAAAGGTATGACTCGAACTGCCGCCCCTGATCCGTGGTCACACGCAACGGGGTCCCATAACGGCAAATCCATCCCTCATAGAAAGCTCTCGCAACCGTAACTGCTTCCTGGTCGCAGAGCGGAATTGCCTCAGGCCACCGCGTAAAACGATCTACGCACGTGAGGCAGTATCGATACCCCTCAGACACCGGCAGGATCACGATATCGATGTTTACGTGCTCAAATCTTGCTGACGGCTGAGGAAATGAGCCCAGAGGTGCAGTAACATGCCTCTGTACCTTCGAAAGTTGACAAGGGATGCAACTCCGCGTCCACTCTTTACAATCAAACTTAACCGACGGCCAAACGTAACGCTGAGTTACCAATTTGACCGTCGCTTTAATCCCAGCATGGGACAGTCCGTGTAAGACATTGAAAACGGCACGACGGAAGGGGGCCGTAAGATAAGGCCGCACAGTACCCGTAGAAACATCACACCACATCATTGTGTAAGATCCGGGAATCGCCACCTGCTTCAGAGTCAACCCAGAATCTTTCTGTAAAAATTCCTGGAGCTCCGGATCAGCAGCTTGCGACGTCGCCATCGCCTCAAAGTCAATTGCCTCTTCCACGGAGTCCAGTCTGGATAGCGCATCCGCTACCACATTGTCTTGTCCAGCCACATAACGGATGTCAGTTGTGAATTGACTCACGTAACTGAGGTGCCTAATCTGCCTCGGGGTATGCTTATCCGGTTTGCAATTAAAAGCAAAGATGAGCGGCTTGTGATCCGTAAAGACAGTGAAGGTTCTCCCTTCCAGCAAATGCCTAAAATGTTTAATGGACATATAAATAGCCAGCAACTCCCGATCAAACGTCGAATAATTCCGTTGCGTCGGCGACAGCTTAGTGGAAAAGAACGCCAACGGTTCCCAACCATCGCCAATACGCTGCTGCAAGGAAGCGCCCAGCATGGTGTTTGAGGCGTCGCAGGTAAGCGCCACCGGAGCGTTAAGCTCGGGGTGCGCCAATAAAGTTGCCCGCGACAGATCCTCCTTGCATTGACGGAACGCGTCACGGGCCTCACCGGTCCACCTAACCGGACTGTTACCCTTAATATTGTTGCCCAGCAGGTCATTCAAGGGTGCCTGGGCTTGCGCCGCCTTGGGTATGAAACGTCGATAGAAGTTTACCATACCCAAGAAACGACGCAACTGCTTAGCCGTGGTCGGCTCCGGAAAATTGTTTATCGCGTTCACTTTATCCATAACCGGACGCGATCCCTTTTCCGAAACGATATAACCGAGAAATTTAACTTCGGGTTTCCCGAACACGCACTTACCCGGGTTAACTACCAAATGGTACTTAGACAGTCTATCGAAAAGAATCTTTAAATGTTCTAAATGTTCACTTTCCGAAGTAGACGCGATTAGTATGTCGTCGATATAGGCATAACAAAAATCTAAACCTCGCAATACCTCGTCAATAAATCGCTGAAAAGTCTGTGCGGCATTGCGGAGGCCGAACGACATAAATGGGAATTCAAATAACCCGAATGGTGTAGTTATTGCGGTCTTTGGAATATCCTCTTCTGCTACTGGAATTTGGTTGTACGCGCGCATTAAATCCACGGTAGAGAAAATCCTTTTTCCTCTCAATGCCTGCGCAAAGTCCTCGATATGACGAATGGGGTACCGGTCAGGTATGGAGCGTGCGTTTACGCCACGGTAGTCTCCTACTGCCCTAAGAATTTCCTCGTCCGAGCCTTTGGGCACCAAGTGCAATGAAGAGGACCAGCTACTTTTGGATGGCCGCGCGATTCCAAGACGCAACAAGGTTTCAAACTCTTTCTTAGCGAACAAGAGCCTGTCCGGTGCAAGCCGCCGAGGCTTGCTAGAAACGGGTGGCCCAGGTGTAGTTTTAATATAATGGCACGTACTATGATTTACCTCGACAGGCGTGCCTCCAGGTTTTGTGAGATCCGGATACTTACGCAACAGAGAATGGTAGACGGACTCGTCTTTTACCATTCTAATGGACGCCGTCTCCTGCCGAACAGTGGTTCCTCTCGATGAAAGAGCTGTCGTCAGATCGATAAGGCACTGGTTGCGGATGTCTACCAACAATCCAAAGTGCGCCAGAAAATCCGCACCGATGATTGGCTTGGTAACGTCAGCCACGATGAATCTCCAGGTGAAATCCCGACGAAGACCCAAGTTCAGCGTAATAGTTGCTGTACCGAAGGTCGCGATAGTAGAACCGTTGGCCGCAGAGAGCTCGTACTCACTTTTCGGAGTTGAGCCTCGAATCATCTTACGGGGAACGACACAGAGGTCGGCGCCCGTATCGACCAGGAATTGCGTATTCGTACGCCGGTCATTCATAAAAAGACGACTGAATGTCGGGCTGGAGTCGCTAGCCGACATTAACGACTGCCCCGAGAGTTTCCCTGACCAAAAGTGCAGGGCTCGATACACCGGTGTGCTTTACTTGCGTATTTTGCATGATACCAGCACATACCGTTCGCCGCGTGTTCCCGCGATCTTGATCTCGGCCTCGAAAAACTCCGTGGACGACGCGAACTCCCTTGATCACCACGTCGGAAGGGTTCATCTCTCCGGGAATGACGCAGTTCGTCAATCTGCGCCCTCATGACCTTCGTCTCATCCTGCAGGGAAACGAGGAGCTGCATCATTCTGTCCGCCATTAAATCCATGGGACTCGGCTGCGTCGATGGTCCAGGATGCGAAGTTTCGGCAACCATAGGCCGTCCGGGCATGGTTTCCATGATGGCGTCCGCCAACACCGCTACCTGTTCGAGCGACGTGTCCTTTTGCGTCGCCAGGATAGCTTGAACATTCGCTGGCAAACGTCTCGACCAAAGCGTCCTCAATAACGGCTCCGTAACGTACGTCCCCGCTAGGCTCCGTAAATGCCGCAGGAATTGAGAGGGTTTGCGATCACCCATCTCCTCTCCTTCCAGCAATAGACGAGCCTTTTGCTCCTGCGAAACACTTACGCGACTAATTAATTCGGCCTTTAACTTTTCATAGAGACCGGACTCTGGAGGATCTAATAATACGTCCCGCACTTCTGCCATATAACGCGGTCCTAACGCTCCAGTAACGTAGCTCGATTTGATAGCGTCGGACACAATCCCGGCCGAGAGGAAATTTCTTTCCATAATGCAAAACCATAACTCTGGATCACTCGGTGTAAAGTCCGGTACACGAATTCCGACACGGGTTGTTGCAGGCTCGGTAATCAGGGACGCCCCGGCAGTATCACCATTCTGTGGCATTGTGCAAAATGTCTACTTCCGTTAATGAGAGTTTATCACACGCGCACAATCACCTTCGCGACAGATCACGTCGGGGTCACCAATTTGAGGGGTGACGAGGAAATGAATATTAATCGTCTCTTACACCACACTCTATTTATTACGCGAATAGGCGATACACAATGAAATTACTGAATAAAGTAAACTTATGAAATTCGTGTGCAAAACGGCGCGTGACGTAGCCTCTTCAGGCGATTTCAGGTGAGTGAGAGCGAGCGGCACCTCAGGAGGGCTATTTATACAGCCCTCTCAGAGGGACGCGTCCCTCAAGCGACGCCGAAAACGCGCGGCCAATTTTGGCGCGAAAAGCGCGTCGGCACGCCGAAAATCCCTTACCTGGGCAAACCTGGCTGCCAGATGCGTAGCGTGGCCATAGCCTGACTCACCCAGGAACACGGGGGAAAACCCGAGCCTCCAACGCCTAACGGTACAAACGCCCGTTCCTCAAACAAACAAGCTAGCGTCGAAGCCGCTACAATACGATTGCTGCGTGTCTGGCCCGGGCACGGTGCGCGTCGCTGATGCGTTTCATTAAAACGGCATTCAATTCGTATTAATTAACACGGCAAATGGCTCGACAAGACGGAAATAATACTGTTTGCTGTTCTCAGTAGCCGTGGAGGAAATACAATAAGTATTCTAAACAGACGCCCTACGGCGTTGTACGGCTGGCTCGTTTAACAAGGACGACATTAATACGCTGGGTAATTACGAAATCCTATTTGGACTCGTTACTGTTGTTTCAAATGAAAAATTGTAGTCGTATTAAGCGGAAGATGGAGCGTCTGCTGTTCATTGTGTCTGGTACGCAGAGGCAATTAGAAACGAGTTGAATGTACTTGATCAGTATCAATATTCAGTACGAGCTCCCTTCAAGCGAAACGCGATCTTTGATGTTGAACATTTCATAATCTATTTAGTATTTTAGAATAATAATTTTCAGCTTCATCCACGTACAAACTCTAGTTAATACCGCTGCATAGCATTTTGTACAGTGTATTTATTAGAATACAGTAAAACACAGTCAGATTTAATTGGAAATTCAGCCACCTGATTCTAGTCTGTCGCGCTCTTAACCGGCTCTTAATTGTAAATCTCCATAAAAATGGTGAGGCCCGAATTTCCTTCGCATTGATCGAGACGTCGGCGTCTCAGACAACCGGAAACCGAGGGCTCTATCCGGCGCTTACGATTCCCAGGCTCGTTATCGTGATGTATACGCTTTGTGTGGCAGGTCCGCAAGCGGGTCCACTCGTACCGTTCTAAATGCAGTGGACCACCAGGGTTGGTCGAGCCACATGGCCACTGTACTTCCTATAACAGCATGCCGCGTACACGAACTCATCGCCGTGCACCTACGAGCACGTATAAACGCACACCGCCACTTGCATCATCTTTAGCTTATCCTTGCTAGCTCAAGAGGGGGCGTGTACGCGATGTCTTAATTATCAGCTCTTCATTTCCTTATCTTCGGGGAGCAAGTGGGCCTGGCGGGTTCCCCGCGAAATAGAGCACTACATCGATGTCGATATTCCGTTGTTGGATACAGATTCACAGAAGGCTGCTGAGCATAGTTTTGCGACAGATCATGAAAGAATTTTGGCACTTGGAGTAGAGTCTGTAGCCCAGAAAAATAAATGTATTGTTTCAGTTGCAATTGCTAAAACGCAAGGTGGCATTGTATCATTTTGGGTCAACAATTACATACATTCAATGGAATGTTTCAACGGTCATTTCACGTCGTCGCCGTTTCTGCAATTTCGCTCTAAAAATAAAATTTCAAGCGGCCACTTGACCAGAATCCCCCCCCAACGCCAGCGCAGCAGACTTTTCCTAGTAGCTGGCTACTCGAGAAATTTGCTGTTAGTCACGAGTGACCGCTTAAAAGATCCCGGCAATCTTGGCCTGCACTCGACAATGAGCTTGAATTTCTAATTCGTGACGCTTTCGAATGTCTGGAGGGGCTGGTGTCGTTGCTGGTGTGGAACAATTAAACCGACGGCCGATGATCGAACCGCCGCCAACTCCCAGCCTTTTCACGGCTGTTTAAAAATAATTAGACACCCGATATCGCTCGGAGCCTGATGCTCGAACAAGGCGCGCACAGTATTATGCAAATTTGCCATGAAATTCCCTCGCGGGAATTACGTCATATTTCATAGACAAAGGCGCGCGAACGATAACGCGAAAATAATGAACCGCAATCGGGATACCGACGATATTGTTCGACTACGTTTACATCCAGTTATTCCTGTCTGGAACATAATTAGCCGCGAACTGTCCATACGTGAAATCGTCGCGAGATGCAACAAACCTCGATACGATCTCGTTTCCCCGCCACGATTAATTAAATCGCATAATTATCTATCACGCGTGCGAACTAACGGTTGCTAGGCTGATCGGGGGTGGTTGCGAGCGAGTGCTTTTGACATGAAATCGGACGTGAAATATAGGACGCGATGGAAATATCGCGGAACATGCAGGTAGGTGCTAACCAGTGCATTTTAAGTCCGCTCCCGCCCGAGAAGCCCCCCCCCCCCCCCCCCCCCCCCGTCCAGGTCGTGACCTCACCCTGCGAGCGGAGGAACGTCGATTCGCGCGTAAATCCGCGGGTTCACCGCTCCGTTTCCTAATGTCCTCGCATTACGCGACGTGCGCCCCATGCGTGAGCGCCGAGTACGTCGGTGCGTATATTTATTTTAATGAGTTCTCCTCTCATCGCACGCAACGAGCCACGCACTTTTCGCGTTTGTGCATTCCCTTCGTCACGCTCTCTTTCTCTTTCGACTCTTTTTTTTTTATCATTCCCTCCCACCCTTTTTGCCGTGTCCCTAACGCGCACGTCGGTGCGTATAGAAGCGCACCGCGAGAGTAACGGAGACCAAAGTCATCATCCTCCTCCTCCGTCGCCGTCGCTGTCGTCGTCGTCGACGTCGTCATCGTCATCGGTCTCACGATGGAAATCCTACTTTTTCTCGCAACCCCTATGTCGCCAGGCGAAGGGGGCGTTATACCTGCCTGCGTACGCATATAAGTGCACGCGGGGACATATACGTAAGTACGTACGCACCGTCGAGAAGGGTGGGCGAGGCAGCGGGAGGGTGAGAAGCTGGAGAAACGAGAGGCGCAGGCAAAGGGACGAAGGGAAAAAAGCGAGGTAGAAGGTAGGGCACCCTACGCACAGCCACCGTGGGATCAATGCACCTTCAGGGTGCACCGCCCTGGCGAGTGCTCGCGCGCATCGTCTATGCATCTTCGCATGCAACCAGAACCCTGTTTCATCCTCATCAACCCCTTTTCCTCCGCGTCACGCCACAGTTCCCTCCTCCCTCGCTCTTCCCCCTCTCTCTCTCTCTCTCTCTCTCTTTCTCCGTTTTTCTCCCCCGCGTTTGGTCTCGTTCACTCCCCCGACTGGGGGTATCGTTTTCCTTCTCCCTCGCGTTCCCCCTCATCCCTGTATCCGCTCGCCAGTCGCTATGCACCTCTTTCTCGCCCTCCCCAACGGCAGAGCCCCCGTTCAGCGCGTCTCCCCTTTTTACTCTCCACCCTTGATATGTGCTGCCATCCTCTGCCGACGCTCGTTCCGCCCTCCTTCTCTCGCCGTCTGTTCCTCTCCTGCCCTAGACTCCCTCTCGTCCTAGCGACCCTCCTCCTCAGCGTCCCTTTTCGCACTTTTACACTCGGGCAAAACCCTACCCTACCCTAAGAATAATCCCTTCCGCGCGGTATATCGCGCGATCTATACACGTATATCTAGGAGGAGGCACAGCACGTAACCCGGAGCAGCCAACCCAGACCGACCTATCCCTCTCTTTGTCGTCCTACTGCGCCTCTCTCGCCTACCACCCCCACGCGGGTGGCTCATCTACTTCTCTGCCTTCTCTCTTACGAAGACTGGCTGGCCGAGGGTACGAGCTGGCAATACAGACGCGCCGTGAAGCACCTAACTGCGGAAGGCTGCGTGTGCACGCGTGCACGTCTGCAACCCTTCACCGTAGCTGGGAAAAGGGTCGCTGGGTGGTCTAGATTTTTTTTTAAGTGCCTTCCCGCTGCAACTCCACCCTCCTCGGTTGCCAAGGCGAGGAAGAAGCACTCTTCGCCGTGGTTCTTCCTGTTCCACCGTCTCTTCGGCTCCTTGCACCCCTCGCGCCCTCATCTACTCCTGTATTTCTTCGCGTACGCAGTCCGCGCGAGCTTAATCGAGCCACCCTGTGCCCTGGTTTCTGGCGGTGCCACTCGATGCCCCGTCGCCCATCTCTCTGGCGTGTTTTTATCACGCTGATGCATAATACTTGACTCCCATCTCCCTCGCCGTCCTGCGCCTCGGATCTTCATGTCTTATCCGGCCTTATCGTATTCAAGGAATTCACTTGCCGCTGCCCGACTATATTTGGAGCGTTTCCCGCGTGTTCCGCGTCGTCTAAGAACGCTGTTTCTCTCCAACATTTTTTTCTTCTTCAAACGCCAGGGAACAAGGGCTCGTGAAAAAAAGAGTTCCAATTAGAAGCAGAAGGTCGTAAAAGTATTTCAAACGCAATCTGCCCCGTGTACCAACCCATTATTTCTTGGCACAGCGATAAACCAGAAACATATTCCCCTGGAAAGCCACGGAAAACCGTGTTTCTCGGCTCCGCCGTCCGGACGTCAGATTACCAGGGCGCGCGATAATGCCGCGGAATTTCATTTTCCACCCGATATCTCGCACGGCAAGGCCGCCTGGCGAGCCGTGGAACTATAAAAATGGCCGACTTATCGGGCCAGGCATCGCGGCAACAAATAAGGAAAGAAACACCAGCCGACCGTGGCATCAGGAAATCGCGACAGGCACGTTCACCAGACATGCACTTCATCCTTACACGACGTACCTACTTCGCGTCTAACGACTCCCACCGGCTGCTTTCAATCCGCCTCACGTTATCGAACGGTTCGTTCGCCACTCGTTCGCCACCGAACGCTCGGTAATTCGCCTGCTGCCGGTTGTACCGCGGTACCCAAGATCGTCATTCTAACTGGAAGGGTAGCCGCGGTCGAAGATCGCTCGCGGGAGATCCACCGCGTGGAAAAGAGATCGCGGCCCCGGCGCGGCGGAGGCCAACTAGACCCCAGCCACCAAGGACGGCCGACTCCTTTCTGGCCTCTCGTCTGCCTCGAGTTTATCGTGGCCGGCTGACAGGTGACTGGAGAACACCCTCTACTCCTTTCCCTATTCCGCCGAGTCCAGCGGGCTCATCTGGAGGAGCGTGCACGCCGGAATCGCGGTGGCGTATTCCAATTTATTGCGAACGCTCGTCAGGGAGTTCAGCGATCGACGACGCCGCTCTCGAGCCATCGGGGGACCACCTGAGGCGCATCTCTCGCGGACGTACCTCGCCAGCCATCGAACCCCGTCCAGCCAGACCCGGCAGTGCTTTATACCGCCTCGTTTTCCACATCAGGGCTGGCAACGGTCCCCCCGGTGACGGACGCGACCGCGCACGGACACCGAAGAAGGAGCCAGAGGACGAAGAGGGAAACGTCACCGCGCAGACTGATCGGCGGCTACGGCCTCCCGATGCACTTGCGTCCGCGGCGAGTGGCATTGCGAAATTACGTGGCCGATGGGAACGGAAGACGACGGGGGCCGGCGGTGATTTTAATAAATTGCGAAACGCCGGGCCGTCCGAGGCGTCGCGGCGAGCCGCGATCGTTGGCTATTTAGAGGCAGGTCTCGCGTGTCCATCGGAAGTCCAATATCGCAGGATTATTTGCAAACATGATCGAAGGAAATGTACACGAGGTGATTGCAGAAACGGGAGACGATGTATGCCCATTCTGCTATTGGCTGTGGGAAAGGTGAATGCTTGGACGGGTATCATCTTCCTGTAATATCACTTGACCCTTTACAGTCGGACAATACAAGCGCAATATGCAGGTGTACTTTCGGAACGTTCATATACAGTCCCTGCCAGAATGCTGTATTATGGTTATCCTGTCAAGAGAGAGGGTGCCGGGGATCCAGCCGTAGATTCAGATGTCAATAACACGAACAGCCCCGTTCAAAGTCGGGTCTCAGCCACTCGAATGATCAGATATTCAAGGCCCGTGTAACACGTGCAAGGGTACGGCGTCGCCGTAAACGCAGTCGATCGTGCAAAATACCATGTCCGTTTCCCTCCCGAGCTAAATCACCGGCGCGGATCGTTACTTTGCGACATTTTCGCAGCCACGCAAACACGGATCGCGATTATCCTAGGGTTCCGCGGCGCGGTATGTCGCATTAATTCCGCGGCGTGTTCGCGGACGCACGCACGTACGTACATATGCATACGAAATTCCGTAATGGATTACGGGTATGACGTACACCGTCGTCTGCCGATACACGAAGGCGGCGGCGAGGCCTGTGGGTACCGGGAAGACCGGGGGAGGAGGTGGAGCGGCTAGAAGGAGCGGCGGAGAGGGACAGAGAGAAAAAGGAGGAGGATCATTTTCGATTCTCATGCAGTGTCGACGGAGGAGCGGCGTTCCCTGGTTGCCTGCAACGACGACGACGACGACGACGACGAAGAGGAACGACGGCGGGCAGAAGCGATGCAGAAGAGACGACGAGATGACGAGGAAGAGGTGGATGACGAGCGGGGGGACGACGGCGAGGGACGTAGGTAGAATGGTATATCAAACTGGATGGCTTCCATCCTTATTCCGTATTCGGATGCGCATTCGATTAACATACAGTTGCACCGGGACCACGTTGCGCTATCCATCCTACTCCCTTTTCGCATTCTCCCTTCTCTCTTCCCCTCCCCCCCCCCTCCCCGCCCCTGTTGGTGTACGCGCGTTGTATATTCGCCCGAGTGCGTCCGAGGGAAGGAAATAGACTGGGCATGGGTGAAGATTCAACGGAGAAAGAGGAGAGCGGTCGGAGGAGCGGAGGAAAGGAGGAAGGAAGGAAGAGGGAAAGAAATGGCCACGGAGGGAAAAGAAGGAACCGGGAAGAGGAAGGGAATGAGAGAGAGGGAGAGTGCGTGTACCGACCAGGCACTGTATATAAAGTCGACAGGGGTATAATAATGTTTGCGCGACTATGCAATGCGCTCGCGTTTCAAATCGACTCGAGTGGGCATTGATCTTTGATCTTGAGACGAAGGCATGCTTACTTACTGCATTCTCTTTTGCTGCCGTGCCACCCCCTCGTACCTGCCTCCCTCGTCGATCTCCTGCATGCCTCCCTCTTCCTCTTAGCCTTCTCGACATCTCGCCGCGGCGTTCGACGAGATCCCACCTCCTCCGCTGTCGTCTTGTCCGTCGGTTTCGACCCCGATCACCGTGCACCTCGATCGGCGAATAAAAATCCCCGCAGTTCGGCTGCAATTATCGGAACAGCTACCAGCGTTGTTCCTCCCTCGTAAATCGACAGCGAGGCCACTGGTCTTTTTTCAGAGATAATCGACTGACCTCGTTGAGACGCGATTGTCACGAGACTTGTGCCTCGCATCGGGCAATCATTATATTGAATTTATGATTGCTATAACGGAACTACGGTATCTGGAATTCTGCATTAGGGCACCATTAAGAGTTAATTCCGTCCGTGTAAGGTTTAATTAGAAGCTGGGCATGGCCGGCGGACCACACGCGCTACTCGACTGCGCGACACTTGACGATAAACAAAATCCTCCTTCGTGAATCGAAGCAGTGTAGTAATCTTTTCTTCTATTTTTGTTTCAGGTGAGTAAATGCTGACCCAGGACCACCTATGTCTGACAATGAGCCTGCGATACTTTTCCCCATTGCTTTGCTGTAGGGTAAGAATGTACCTACACGGGCATGAGTACCTAATATAAATTTAAGTCGTCCCAAATGCAATCGACAACTATTCCACTTTGGTGCACACAATGTCGGAGCCATCCTTGAAGCAACGCACGCCTCCGTCGTGCAAGAATCTGCGTAATTCTCAATTCCAACCACTGACACCGGCATAAATTTCATACGAATCCCCTGGTTGGCGAATTTACCCGGCGCAACGGTGGATGCGCGAAATTCAAAACAGAGTCGTAAAGCGGAGTGGTTTGGGCTGGCCACGGTGGCGCGTTTACGGTCCTCGACGCGGGTAATCCGTATCTTTATTGACTTTTATACCGGGGGATCGTCATCTTTCGAGGGATTCGCCTGCATCGTTTTGAAGGAACGCTCGGCCGTTTTATTACACGCCTGTGGCGCGCCTGTCGAAAAGTCTTGGGGGCTTGTTAACGTTACCAAAGCGTTAAAATTTCGATGGTTACACGGCCGAGGCGGTGCTTGCATTACCCTTCATCTTTCCTTTGATTGTCGGTGTCACGTGTTTCTCAACGAGAGAGGTTCCTCAGGCAGATATCCGTTAACCAGCTGGACGGTGCCCGAGCAGATTAGCTCTAACGGATTTCCTCTAACAGATGGCCAATCTATCGATCTTGATCTCGCCGATTATGCTTTCAATCGTTCTTGATTATACGCTCGTGTCATGGATCCTTGTCCCGCGGATCATTGAATTTATTTCGAGAGTATTATCGGCGCGTAGGGTGGTAATCACTGGGGGACATAGTTCATAAATCTTTGCCGTTTAATGTCGCGCGAAGCGCACGTGAAAAAGAAAGGTTCGACAAGAAGGGACGAATTAACGGCCGCCACGGGCGCACGTGCCCCGCGAGGAAGTGAGTCGTTGGGCTTATTTCGCTGTGGCTGGATACCGTGAAAGCATTAAAACTGGGATTTGTCTGTCGGATTAACGCAGTCGGTCATAACAACGCGCGCGATCCTACGACGGGATTAGGCGAATAAATTAGTATCAAATTATGCGGGACGCCTGCAGGATCGGCCCGAGGTCACGCCGGTCGAAAGGTTTCGCGAACGTTGCCTGACGAGGCGCGAACCAACGATCCATCCTGTTGATCGATCGACCGATCGATCAAGAAAATCAAGCCCGTGACTCCCCGTTGCTCGAGAATCTCTTTCCTCCATTAGCACTGACCGCTGGTTAAGGGACGAGAGCTCGAACCCAGGACACATAGGATCTCGATTGGAGGTGGTAGATCGATTTCCGCGTAATTATGATGAATACGTGGAACCCACAGTCGCGATACTCCGAGACAAATCGGATTTTCGAGCCGCTACGTTAGAAGCAATTGAAAGAACTTAACGGCTGATACCATCGTGCTCGTCGAAACTGTCGAATTCCATTAATAACGAATACTAAGTAAGCGGACAGATCCCCGCAACAGTAGGTAGAGGAACAAAGACTTCCAAGAGCGTGCAAAGTGCGTGGAGGACGCAGGAAGCGTGGCGAGACCACTCGGGAATGCAAAACACGCCTCATTGCTTTGCGTGTCCCACATTGCTTTGAAATACGTCGCACCATTCCAAACTGTGAACACGCAGAACGCAGTACTACTACAGTGTATTCTTCGTTGGATTCGTAGGAAGCTTAAGCAGGAGCAATTTCAAGCGTCTTAGCCCGCCGCGAAATGAATTGGACGTCGATTAGTTCCGACCGAGGATGAATTTTACGCGCAACCCCGACAGTCGTAAACGTGCCCCGAAATTGCTCCGAGCATCCGTCCGAGCCGGCAGAAAAATTCCGTTCGATCGTTAACGAGGGACCCGGAGCCGCAATAATTTCCGAATAACTAAACAGAGATCCGCGCCGGTCGATCGTGATCGGCGCCGAGGATCGGCCGTCCCGGGCAAAAAGCATCGAATATGCGCGCGCGCGCAGGCGCGGGCGCGGGCGCACCGGCGATCCCCCTTGAACGTACGTACACGCGCGTGCATACGCGCGCTTGTCGGGGCGTATGCCCGCCGTGGATGGCCACTAAATTAAGGCAAAAGAAAAAGAGATCGGGAGCCGAACGGGACGAGAGGAGGGAAGAGGTGCACGGGGCGGAGAGGAGCGGGCAAGGGAACGATCTGCAAGACCAAAGGGACTAGAGGGCGAGAGGGAGCGGGGAGACGATCGGAGGAGAAGAAGGATACATCGAAGGAGCAATGCGCATGCATAGCTCGGGCGACACGCATCGATCAATCATTCGCTAATTATGCCCGCGATTTCTTTCTTTCGTGGGGCTGTCCGGCATCGGGAGCGGCCGTCGACCCCGCCGAGGATGTAGGATGGTGGATGGAGAACGGCCACGACGGAAACGTTCTCCCGCGAGTCCTCCTCGGGTAAGTAGAGCCGTCCTCGAGGAGACGGGACGTCGCGGGGACAAGGGGGAGGAAGGGGTGAGACTCAAAGACTGGGAAGAAGAAAGTGGAAGGCCGATCGGAAGGAGGGCCTGCTGCCTAGACGAGGAAAAGAGAAGACTAAACAGATGGGGGGGCGGTCAGGAAGCGGGCGGCCAGGCGGATCGGAGGCGTATTAAATGAAATTAAGCAATTAACCATTTAACCGAATTAGCACACCGTAAAGAGCGTGGATACGCCCGGAAGAACGCCGTCGTCCGTCCCGTCGAGCCGCGACGATCCTTGGAGCGTTGCCTCGTTAATTAATTAAGGTCGCCTTCGGATACGGCAGGCGCTCCCCTCTTCCTCTGGCCCGTGCGCCATCACGGCGATTTCTTTCCGCCGCCAGGGACGGGAAAAAAGCTGCCGGACCATCGGTATCCCGATCATCTCCGTCCGTGCCTAGTTTGCGGATCGGCCGCTGTTATGCGTACTCCTGCGTTTCTTCGTCGCGTTTCGACCGTGGCCCTGATCATCTGGGCGATACGTTCTTGATTTAATTGAGCGATCCCGCCGCGCTGCGCAGCCTCGTTATTAAGATTCGTGGAACAATGCGGGCACTTAATGGGAGCGGTGTTAGGAATTAAGCCGGCGGCTCTTAGGTTTTTAGGGCTCGTTACGGAAGCTGGGCACGATTGGCTACGGTGTTGATGTCGTTAGACACTTGGTCACTGTTTTTTAGGAGGGAAGTAATAAATGTAATGAAAGGACTTTGGTACACGCCGTTTCCCATAAATCAGACGAGCGCGAACAAAGCAGCGGAGTTAACTCGTAAAACTGTCAACCGTTGCACTTGAAGGCAATCGCACCATTCTCTTTCGTTGGTCGAAGTGCATCGGCCTACTTGGAATTCTCAGTATCCACCTACACCCCTGGACAGTTTTTTAATCAATCCCCGGCAAGGTGTCCGACAATCAAGTGCCATAATCACCGGCAGACAAAGCCTGCATAATTCCCCCATCAAAGCAGCTGCTTAATATACAAATCGTGATCATTAGATAACGCTTTCACCGCGAAAACTCCGCGCACGATCGACGTTTACGTCTCGGGGTGCCTTCTCTTCTCGCCCACGCCGGCGACGTTTCGTGCTTCAGTTTCGCGAGGTACGCGCGCGACGTCGATGCAATACATTATCTCGCAAAATGACCGCAGCGTGACAGTAATGACCGGTTGTAAAGTAATTAACTGTGGTAATAAACATAGCCTACCGTGGCTACTTCTCGTTACACACTCGAGATTCGAGAGTACCCGCGAACGATTCGCTAAAGAGGGACTCTTGTATCGTAAACCGAGATAGGTTCCTACATAAATGATCGTTTCTAACATTCCTCCAGACAATAATAAAATATACATTTCAAAAAATTTAAAAAAAAAATTAAAACCGACTTCAAAAAAATAAAGTTGCACTAAAAAGTAAAAAATAATTCTTTCCCTTATTTAATCTACGACTCATATTTTTTAAGCCGGCGCCAGATTTACACAGTGCAAATGATGAGGCACCGACTTGAAAAATATGAGTCGTAGATTAAATAAGGGAAAGAATTATTTTTTACTTTTTAGTGCAACTTTATTTATTTGAAGTCGGTTTTAATTTTTTTTTTTAAATTTTGTTTATTTTTAACTTTTTAGTTTTATATACATATATTGACCCAACATGCTGAGGAGATATGCGTGTACGTACATAAAATAATAATAATTAGGTGACAATAGTCTTTATTATTAACCATAACGGGCAAAATATTGGGCCAATGTTGATGCAGTGTAGGATGGGACCACCGGGGCATCGCCCCCTTTCGAATAAAAAAAAGATCATCAAAATCGGTCCATATGCTGAGGAATTATACGAGGACAAACATATAAATTATTATTATTAACCATAACTGGCAAAATATTGAGCCAATATTGATTTAGTCTCGGATGGGACCACCGGGGCATCGCCCTCTTTCGAATAAAAAAAAGATCCTCAAAATCGGTCCATATGCGGAGGAGTTATGAGGGGACAAACATAAAAAAAAACATACATACGGGTCGAATACATAACCCCCTCCTTTTTGAAGTCGGTTAAAAAGATGAAGGTACTCGAGGGATATTCTGAAGAGTTGAACCTGCCCAAGTGCAATCCAAGCACCGAGATAGTTCTGTGTGAAAACTTACCCCCTTTTCGATCACCCTTTCCAACATCCTGCCGCTACAGAAAGGTTTGACGGAACAGGGCGATCGCTTCAGATCCCATCCCGGTCACGCTTCAGCTCGTTTCAATGAAGACGTCGACCACTTTGGCCCAGGTCAAAGTTAAGCAGCGCGAATCAAGCGGGAACAGAGAGACAGCCGGCACACGAAACGGCACAAAAGGATCGCGATCTCTCGCGGCGAGCGGAGGCGAGCCTAAAGAGAATCCAACCGGCTATAGAATGAAAAATGATAATCCCCGTGAATAAAGACGCGATCGTTGCCGGGACGTGTAGCTCGGGAATCGTCACTCGGCGAGTTATCATTACTCACCGGCGGGATCTTAATTTATTCCGAAGGGAACCAGCGCCGAATCACGTCGTCGACGTCCATCAATATCACTCGGGGCTTTAATTTATAGAGACTTTACACGGATCCACGGCTAACGATCGATAAATTCATCCGACCGAGGGCCGCGCGTGTCCGATCACCCGCGTCTCTCGAATCCCGCTACCGATCCTAGTAATTTCACATGTACTCGAGTTCCGCGCACTTAATCGACCCGATCGATCTATGCTCGGTATTAATATCGACACACCACTTATCTGCCCCGGCACCAGCTATGAATTACTCGCTCGCCATTGAAAAACACACGCACAAATCATTCACATCCGACCCACGTGTAATGAATGGGCGTCTCACAGGAGCTAACGCCGAGGATAGCCTGCGACGACTTTTCCTCTCGTTGGTGGATCGAGTATTCCCCACTTCCCTACCTACGAACTTTCGCAAAGATCGGTGCGTTACGTTTCATCAGGCCTCTATGTAAGTCCCCCGGGACCAATAATGCTCCTCACCTGGGGACATGTACCCCGGCGCCGACAGAATGTATCCCCAGGGTAAACGAGTTCCTCGACCCTGTCCCCTGGACTTCTCGCTATCAACGTTACCCACGAATTTATCGCCAGCAGTAGATCAACCTGGTGAAAGGTAGATATCGCGTGGACCAACGTATCTATGCGCTCCGCGGTGATACTCGCGGCAGCCGCGACCACGAAAACCTAGTCCCCCGTTGGTGTCGTCCGGCTATTTGCCTAATCCGATTTGACAGGGAAGTGACACGGTGTTGTGACGGGGCTAGACGTCGTTCCTCGCGTCCTGGGCTCGTCCGATCGTGAATTCTATCCGACGCCTCCGATCCCTCTCTCTTTCTACGACACTCGAACACCTGGTCGCCTCTCTGTCGATCCTACCTCCCCGCACCGCCGTCTTGTAAGTCGATCTATATTCTTATAATAGGACAGCCGTCGAGCTTCTCCGTGGATAGTATGCTCGAGACCGTTCACGTACACGCGGTCAGGTATCCAGGGCCTCTGGAAGCCTCGACTACCTGTTCCTGCTACCGGAGAACCCCTCTGAGTCGCCCTCTTCCTCCTCAGGTGCCGCGAACAGGAGATGACTGGGTACTCCGGCTAATCCACGGCCTCTACAAAGTCGTTAGATTAGAATCGGTCGCTGCGAGTTCCTTGCATTGTGCACGCTTAGTCGACCGTGCGTAATTCTCTGTTTCACAGCCAGGACGTCGGTCGATCATTCCCTCCCGTGTTTCCTGCCTAGTTGTCCCTCTAATTTCCGATTTCCACCGCGAAACCGACGGTGTCTCTCTGCGATTATCGCACAGGCACGAAGAGCGAACTCGTGTCCCACGAATTCCGACGATCTTCATTGCGTTTCTTTGGAGGGACGTCACGGGACACGCGAGCTTTATGAAGACACGCTTTTGCGACACGGTATCGTCTCCGACACTCGCACGTCGCCACAGTGTCACGAATAGGCGCCACGGCGTCACGGGAAACGGAACGGAATCGGGGAAAACGGGGCTCGCCGAGTTACCCAGCGAATACAGGATGCGGTCTTTAGGTTTAAACAGCGACGATCTAACGATTTAATGCAACGTTCGCATCGTCCACGGCGCGTCAGCCGCAGAGGGAAGAGGGGTACGTCCCAGCCGACGAGGAAAATTACAGGCTACGACGCGAGCGTGTACACGCTCCTCGCGGAGCAACCAGCACGATGTATTTCTTTCCAGTCACCCCTTAATGATCACGGGGACGCCTCCTTCGGCTACCTGTTTGCGATTAACAATAATCAGTCAATTATACCGCGTGACGTGCACATGTCGCGCGACGCGTATCCCCGCGTCCGTGCTTGATCTCGCTCTTTCTGCGCCTCGATCGCGGTCATCCGTATCAAAGGGAAGAGTGGCCGAGTAGCGAGCAGAGTCTCGAGGTGTCGGGGGATTTCGTCAAGAGTCCGTGAAAGGTGAAAGGAATCGAGCGATACTATCTCGTTCAGAGATGGATTGAACGGTGAGAATGCCGGGATATGTTGACGCTCAGGTCACGAGGTGTGAAGAAACTGTATGGAGAAATCAGGGGCAGAGCTTTCTGGATTCAAGGATGATCGGTTGAGCATTAGGTGAGCATTAGGGGCATTTCTCTCTCCTGAAACCAGGCAATGTATCCAAAAGCAATAGCGCAAAGGCAAGGGCAGCGAAGAGTACGTGACAGGGCCGTCAATGAGGGGGTCCCCTATCTTCAATTCTATTTCAGTTACCAGTTCAAGGGGATTTACGCTCTTTCCCAGCTTGCGGACACGCGAGCGTACTCGCTTTGGTCGCGGGTGCGTGCAACGCTGATCGCCCGGCGCGGCCGCTGTACAAAAGCCAAACGAGCTCGAATGTTTGCTTAGCTGTCTCCGACTCGCCTCTTTGTGCTCGTCTACCTGCTCGTTTGTCTCCTCGCGTTCGTTTCGGGACGCGTATTAAGCAAACAGCATTAATGCCCGATCCGTGCCAGAGCGTTCCGGGGCCCCCTCTCTGCGCGGGCTTATTGCCGCGCGAATCACGTTACTTCCGTCGCGATCGTCTTATCGTGGCGGCTAGGAGTCACCTTTTGTCACACGATAACGCTCTGTTACGGCGAAGGAGACCCTCTTGCAAACCGGCGCAAACCCAGTCACGTACTCTGACTTGCAGATGCGCGCGATCGCCTCGGAGCAATCGCTTGCATTGTGAACGGATTTCTCCGTTCTCCAATGGTCGCCAAGCTCGACACCAAGGTTGTTTGCGAGATAATAGGGGGATTAAGTTGCGCTTCTTCATGCTACGATTACGCGCCTCTGATTCCACGATGCCCCGTTTCGTTTGTCGTTGCTGGCGTTCCTAGAAAGTGTCTCGACTCGGTGCGGAAGCTCCCACTTGGATTCTCCAGTTCTTTCTTGCTCTGGCAAATAATCAATCGCAACGTTGTGTTCTGTAATCGAGGAGTCGATGGAGGTTAAGATTCGTTTGATACAGCTGTGGAATTAAATTTCTCATTAGAGGTTGGCTCCAAGCGGCGAGGTGATTCACGTCGGAACTATTTCGCTTGGTATTCCTAGACGTGCTAGTGTCGCGACGCGTTTGCATAGCAAAACAAAGTCGCCTGTCGGCCGATGGGCACGTCCTCTTTCCAACATTCTGCACGATCCAGACAGTCCCACTTTCCGTTATTCTTCGCCGCTACCCACACACGCCGCCGTTTCGAGTCTCACGAAATATCTGGCATCTTGGGCATTGTCTATTGTCCAGGACAGATGAAAGGTGCATTTTACGCCGTGTCCCCCTTTCCGAACGGTAGAGCCCTTGAAATTAAAAATTTATTGACGCGCCGTTACCCCGGCGACTCTCTCATGCGAAATAGACAATGGGCATTCATAAACCGGCGTTTTAATCCTCAATATGGCTGCTTTATCTCCGCTTCTGCCCGGCTCGGCCGGAACGAGACCAATACACCGGCGTGAAAGACGGTTGAAGCTTGAAGACTAGAATTCCGTGGCCACGTTCCTCTGCAACTGGAGAACGTTCGATTGCTACAGTTTAACAGCCGCTTAAATCTTGACGTGCGTCAACATTTCTTCGAGACTATGGTCGCTCGCGTTTCTGTAAAGGTGGAATCAGACGGCGCGTGAATCGGCGATCTTTGCGCGTGAATCGCCGATCCACGCGCCGTCTGATCGGTCATGGCTCGGCTCGCCCAGGCTCGCCAAGCCGACTTGACGAGTTAGACGAGCCGAGCCAGCTCGCCAAGCCACGCGCCGTCTGATCGGTCAAGGATCGCCGAGTCGGGCTCGCCAAGCTGACTTGCCGAGCTAGACGAGCCGAGCCAGCTCGCCGATCCACGCGCCGTCTGATCGGTCATGAATCGCCGAGTCGGGCTTGCCGAGCTAGACGAGCCGGGCCAGCTCGCCGATCCACGCGCCGTCTGATCGGTCATGAATCGCCGAATCGGGCTCGCCAAGCTGACTTGCCGAGCTAGACGAGCCGAGCCAGCTCGCCAAGCCACGCGCCGTCTGATCGGTCAAGGATCGCGAGTCGTGCTCGCCAAACCGACTTGCCGAGCCGAGCAAGCTCGCCGATTCACGCGCCGTCTGATTCCACCTTAACATTTCTGCTCGGCCAATTTAACACCGCGAGTAAGAAATACCAGCAGGACCCTCATCTGCGCGAGCTAAAGCGAGCTCCCGATGAGGGTCCCCGTCACGAACGGCGGAGTCTAATTTTGTAACCCTCTTTCGCCCCCAAAATCGTCGTTATTCTGTATTTCCGCGGTGTTTCCAGCTCCCCCTCGCCCGGGTTCACCCTAAAGCGAAGGGGACCGACATGTGACCGTCTCGCTACACGCGGGGCGGGCCCGAAACAGTCTCCAGAATTAATTAATTCCCGTCCCCGGGGCCCCGTGTTCACGTGCACAACGATAGGCGATCAGTCGCGAAGTTTAACGCGGGACGAGCGAGGCCCCGGAGCGTTTCGCTCTTTTGTCGTGGCGTGTCCTGTCATGTATGAAAGACAGGTCCTCCGGCTTCGGTCCAGCGAACGAGGAACCAGGCCTGGCATCCGTGCGAAGGAAAGCAAAGCGGGAGAGGCAGGGCCCGGGGCCCGTTGCGCCGACTCGAAGTCGGCTGTCTCAGATTACATCGTGTCACCTCGCCACGGCCGGCTTGGCACCAACACTCGCCGGAGAGGAGAACACACGTGTTAACATCTTGTCGTTCGAACCCCCCAAATCTGGACCCGGGTGCCCCTCTTCGCCGGCCAATCTCCCTCGCCAGATCTCTCTCTCTCTCTCTCTCTCTCTCTCTCTCTCTCTCTCTCTCTCTCTCTCTCTCTCTCTCCCTCCCCCCCTCTTTTTCTAGAAGCTACTCCTCGCCTGAGGAATCGCCGGATGTTGACCCGGCATTTCAAAAATCCACCTTAATGATGCTGATTTCGCGCGGTCTCGCCGCTTCGGAGAGTAACGAGGGACTTAGCTGGAACGTCTCTCGCGGCCGCCACCGCGGACAGTGCCCGCGGAGCGACGTTTGATCCGATGATTTATGGACCGACAGGTTTGAAACGATTACAACAAGTCGGCGCACGTTATTCTTTCTTTTCTCAAGAATAAATTGCTGAGTATTGGATGGAACAGATTATCGAGTTGAGGATTCGCCGGGACGGATTGGTAGGAGGGAAAGTTGCGTTCGATTCGATGCGAAGGCAATTGCTGGTGGTTGATACCGATTAGGCCTCGGACGAGGATCGACTACGAATCGTCGGAGGCTAAGCGCTTTCGCAAATGGGTCTCGGTACAATGGGGGACGGAAGGCAGGGTCCGTATGAACAGAGGGAACGCGGCTGGAGCACGCTTTCACGCGTTTATCGTGCATTATATTTTTATTGCCAGGCCCGCGGGAGTTGTGGATGCACTCGGGATTAGCTCGGCTGTGTACGCAGCTGAGCTCCGAACGGCACGCTTCCACTTGGGCGCGGTGCTGTCTAAACTCCGCAGGAATCAATACACCGGCGACGACTTCATCTTCCGCGTGCGATCACCGAAACTGTGCATTTCCAACGTGGAGACTGAATCCTCGAAAGCTGCACACTGCTCCGCGGAATTCGCAACATCCTCTTGAAACGTTCGATCGATGCAGCGTCAATACGCACCGCGCCCTTGTGTATCGAATCCTTTATTCAAGCACAAACCCTGTCGATGGAATTTCCGCGAATTCCTCTACGCCGGTTACAAATGTAGGTCGCTTCTATTATGCATCGCGGCGTTCATATTTAACCAATAGCCCCCGCGCGAAATTCTTCTCCGCGAATTTCCCTCGTAAATATCGTTTCCGTCCGGGCGTATTCCGATCTCGATTTTTAATCGTAAAATACGGGCCGCCACGGTGTCTCAGGCAACAATGGCCCACGGAAACGTGGCCTGAATTATTCAGCGTGGCCTACGGCCTTCAGACAGTCCTGGTCAGCCGTCAGCGAGCGACGGAATAACATTCTGCGCTGGCGAAACGAGGGTGAAACGGTTCTCGAGATGATTCTTGAAAGCCGACGCGCGCGACGGCAGCGATTAATTTTCGCGAGCGATTAATTGGACGCTTGACAGCCCTAATGCCCTGAAACGTTTATGAAATTCGGCTCTCGTTACTGTGACACACCGTTCGAGTGTACCCATTTACGCGAACAGAGAGAGAATCCCGCTCGCTAATCGCTCGATCGGCGCGATATTATCGGGCTGATCTGCCTTCCGGTTCGATTTTAATTTCCACTTCCCCGCGGCGGCTGGTTCGCGTTTTTCCCTCGACATCGCGAAACCGAGGAGTGCTTTCGATAACGTTTAAGTATCCCGTGACTTCTGTGTTGAGCCATTATTGGCTGAATGTTTTATTAAACGAATGATGCTTGACGCACTGAAGGACAGCGGCCCTTGTGGTCGCACAGGATCGCGTGGAATGGATTGAATCGCATTTGCTACGTGAATTCGAGCGGAAACCATTCGATCTCTGCATTCAATGATTCTGGTACGAGTAATTAAGGATGAGCCGCTTGACACGATTACGCCACGAAGATGGACGAGAATGTCTTTCTACGTACTCCCAAATGAGAGAATTGTGAAGCTGTTCCTCGGAACGACGTGGAGCCGGCGAGCCGAGGGAGAAATTATCATTTAAGGTAGCCAATCGCGATCGTGCGAGAGCTATCACCGGAACGCGATACGCGTTTTGTGACGGTGGTATCGTGGGAGGACTCGGCCCCCGTGTGGGTCGCGGACAAAAGCGAGGAGCTTCGGCGAGCAGAAGAGTCCCAAGTATCGTTCGCCGATATTTGCATCGCGCTGCCAGAAGCTTCGCCACCAGTCGATCCGAAGGTGGTATGTACCTACGCACGGGGATTGCCAGGCGACCGATGAAGAAACGAACGGACGAAAGGATCGAGATCCAAGCAGCTGATAAGCTAATGCCACGTCCACGATGGCATTATAATACGGTGCACTCTTCGATGCATACGGTTTACCAGCCGCGATAAACGCGGGGCATTCGCGGTAGGATGCGACTTCGCCACGCGTGATTGGCCCGCACCGTATTAAAAAGACTTTGCATCGAGATCCGAGATGCTGTCCGCGATCATCGCGCCGAGCTCGATCTGGATCCCCGTCGTCATGGTCGCGCCGCGTCCGAAATACGTCTCGTTCGATTCGGTCCGCTGCCGCGACCGGATATTCTACGCTTCGAGTGCCATCCGCGCCGATTGTCCACTTTCTGCTTGCTCATGGAGCTGAGTGATAAACAGACACTTTATGCTCGCCCTTTCTCGCCAGATTTTCGGTCCACTTTCAACTGCAGTTCGATTAAGCTTGATGCTTTCTTTAAGCTAGAACTTGCTCTCATCACGCAGCCAGATATTTTGGAGTGGGTATAATTTTAAAATATAGTGACATCGCCGTAGTAGAAGCGTCCCAGACGAAATAACACCTCCGATGTGTACGAAAATTCATGAATAACCCTTAAATCCAGTCTGCACGCGGATAAACCGGGAACAATGCGATAGTGTGCCGCCTACGTGGCGAAACGGGCGGAGACCAAGACCGAAATGTGTATCACTGACTAACGACCGTCGATAGCCGCTATCGTCGCCAACTGGAATGAGCTACCGAGACGGCCAGCAGCCTCGTTCCAGCATTGTCGGTAGCTCACGCGGAATCGTTATCGCTCCCTGCGAGATACATAATGCGCCTCAGTCTGAACACCGATCGTAGGCTCTCTCTTGGAACAAATTTTTGTCTGACCGCGGTGCTATAAATACAGAGTTGGCGGCTATAAGAAGGTTAAAATTGTGGACCACGTTTCTTTGAATTGAATTGGGTCGATACAGAAGAGGATCTGTTCGAAGTGGTCACTTCGAATTTTTATTTTTCAAAGTAACACTTGCCCCTTCTCTCCCTCGGACCATCCTCCTAGAAACGTCTGAAATCTAAAAGCACAGCGAAACGAGATTGCGCAAACGTGACGCAGCACAGAAACCCATCGAAGCGACAGAAAAACGTGGCCCAAGTGTCCCAAGATCCAGGACACTCTCGTTTCCTTTGAAACGAGTTCCCTGCCCGGATACACATCAACCACCCCCTTGGACGAAGGCGATCGTGCCTGGAAACGTGGAAGTGATCGGTACCGCTGGCGCAAAAATCGCGCCTGCTTTATATGGCCAACCGAAATAATCGATCCACCAAGTACATACGTTATCGAGCGATTTCTCCCGGCGTGTGTGCGATCGAGAACGAGCCTCCGAACGGGAAAACAATAGGGGGCTCGGCTCCTAGGAGAGACCTTTCGCGCCCGCGTTTACAACTATTCATTCCCCACGCAAGCACCCCCAACTCTCTCCCCCTGTCGCTCTCTCAGCTTTCTCTCTCTCTCCCTGTGCCCCATTGTTCCCAGTTTTCTCGGCCTCTCTCCGTCACTCTCACTCTCTGTCTGCCCCGTTGATCGGTATAGCCGGCGTTGCGCGTCTAACCTGTACGCGAGCAATAATAAATGTTGCCTTGTATACACGGTAGGCTACGGTGTATACGTCCGCGCCGAATGGCTCGCTATCGGTATTCAGCTTCGGCTTTCTAATACGCGGGACAATGACTCGGCAAAGGCGCCGATCCCCGTGGCTACTAACCCTGGGAGGATTTCTGAGACCTCGCTTGACCCCATGCATCTCTGCATTGTTTTATTGTCATGTCTGCCGGGTCCTTGCCTGCACATCGTTCACCGCTACAAATTTCCTGACTTCAAACGTTCAAACTTGACAAAACCTACCGGTACAAGAGGAGTTCTAAACGACCTCAGAAATCAAGTCTGGCTGAAGATGTCTTAGAGGATCAGAGCATAGGTTCGGTTAACGAGGTTCGTCGTCTCAGCCCGCATTAATTCAATGTCCGTGCAATTCCTAGGATATTACTTCTCGGAGGGTGATAGCCGATCGCGCCGTTTCATGGGCCCAATTACGAGCACCGGTTAATTGAATGACTGGGACATGATTTTTCCTCGGATAGGTCGGCGTAGCTGCACGTAGGTGAACCGATAACGACCCGACGATACGAGTATCCCAGGCTGGACGCTCGCTGATGGAACTCGGACTGCTAATCGTTAAAGTCGCGACCAATCGGCTTCCTGGTTATTTATCGAACCGGGTATCTACGCAGGCGGTGCCAAGAATAGGAGGTAATTACAGAGCACGAGCGTTTAAGCGGCTCCATCACCTGCTGCGGTTCCAACATTTACGGAACGATCGTTCACAATGCCGGGAAGCAAAGGTGTTCATCGATATCACGATTTCCTTTCACCTAACGTGCGTTTCCAATTCGGGGCTTTTTTTGGAGCAAGTGTCTTCGAGGTCCCTTTCCAGTACACGATGTGGCGAAATCGGTGTACAGGCGACGGAATTTTTGCGGTCCCATACCGAGAGAACCGGGTCGTTCGCGGAATAAATTGAGGGATAAGCATACTCTATTTTAAACACGCGCAAACCTGTTTACCCTCCCGAGCCTGGCAAACTTCTAATTAGCGGTGTGGCTAATTTGCATTTGTTGATCTCCGATTCGGTATCAGGAATGGAAGTACTCGAGAACACTTAACTCCCTGAGAATATGACGACAGGCTTAAATGTCGCTGGGTATAATTACGATTGAGACACTATAAGTCCCCCGGACCGTAAAATTACCTGTAATCTTCGGTCCGCGGATGGTCTACTCTTTTATATAATTAAATTGTTAACCGCTGGGACTGTTGCGCGGTAAAAACCAGTAGAACCGACAGAAGGAGTAAAGTATTACTTCCTCTTAGTACATTAATTTCGGTCCGTTTCGGACGGCGTAAAAATGTCAATTGCACAGCTCGTATCACTCGCCCGGACCAATTAATACCTTATGGTCGGGCGGTTCATACGGTTGCTACGCCACTGTAAACGCGTTTACGATCCCAACGTGGGCTGGGTTTACTTAGCCAGGTTATGCACGAGGACACAGAGAATATACAGCGGGCGAGCCGTGTGCGGGCACCGCGTACAAGTTAGCTTTTAGACGACTATTATGCGCCCTGTTGTTCCGTTCCGCTGCCGCTATGATTTCAAACACGTGCGCTTCGACGAACCCCCGCGTTACAGCTTTTCTCTGGTCTGTTTTTCACAACTTCCGTGGAGCAGGGGCGGGCCATCGATTCTCCTCCACGGTGTACGTATCCCATTACTGCTCCAATTTCATCGGATCGAAATTTTCGTCGCGTTCGTGCATTCGTGCAACTTTCAGCGAAAAGCTTCCACTTATCCCTGGATCTACTTACCTTGAACGATCTGAAGAAGAAGAAAAAGGGTACCCGTGGTGGAAGGTGTACATCAGTGTTCGTGCGATCGGAGTGAACCGCGCGGCATTATCTGCGATCGATTAATTAGAAAATTCGTGAAACCCCGTTCGAAAGAAAGGGCAAAGCGGAGGCGTGTTAGAGGCAGCCGGCTAATCGATATTTCGAAGCGGGAGGGGACGTTCGAGGAAGCTTCCCGCCAACGTCTCTAATGTATTCAAATGAGATTTGGTCTAAACAAAAGGTAGCGGCCGCCGCTTAAATACCACTCTCGTAATTAGTTTTGGCCAGAAGTTATAGCCGGCCTTCCACCCGCGCTTCTGCCCCTGCATCTTGCCACTTACGTGCCTCCCGACACCTTCACAGGTGTAATATGCACTCACACTAGCCGACGGTCGCCTAGCCTGGCCCCTTCTGTGCGCCCGCACACCGCAACATGAGCGCAACATTAGCATAACCTTGTTCGCAGGCAAGCCGCCCTTTCGCGCGTATACGCTCCTCCTTGGATCTCCTTCCTTTGACACCGACCTTTCCTGGCCAATGGCGTGGCTCCTGGAAACCCCAGGGGTAATTCGATCTATCGAGGGCTGGCGCGATATTCCCGCAAAAAACGACCATCAGGACGCCTCCGCTCGGACGAATGAACACCCTTTAATCCATTTCTTGGTCGTTTTCTTTCGCCTGGACGCGGCCAGTAGGACGCCGCTGGTTCTGCCAGTTTCTGGAACGGTAGCACCGCCGACGGCTGGATTAGGTTCTGCTAAAACGAAGGACAAATTTCGGGGATAAGGTGTCCCTCGCTATGATGAGACTCCCTGTCCCGCCGAACATCCGATATCCTCGCTCGAACACCCTGTATTACGCGGGGGATCACCCACGCGCAATACCGGCTAACATTGCACGGTGCATGAGCCGACGAGGGTGTAGTACAGTTTACAAGCCCACGGGGGTGTCTCTTTTAAGAACAATTATAATGATATCTGCGATCGGTTGGCCCCAATATTATCCATCGGTTCCTTTACAGAAAAAGTAATGAAATTCCAATTTAGAACTCGGGGGTGGGGGGGGGGGGGGGGGGCAAGTTTGAGTTTAGCGAATCAATTGAAAACATCCGACAGCGTGCAGTGGACTTAACAAGCAATCGCCGAGTTTACCTTTTGCAAACGAATCTCTGGAGCGTCTGTTTGGATTCCCCAGGCACCGAGCCCTTTTTAATTTACACGACAGACGCACACGCGCGCGGGACGAAAAGGAAATCGCTGTAAACGCGCTGAAACGTTAAATACGTGAATCGAGAGAGGGATGAAGGGCGCGGCTTAACACCGCCCTCCCCCAACGCCCTGTAAAATAATATCCGTCTGCTCTCTCTGGCCCCCGTCTCCCGCCTCTACCGCCATCTCCCCTTTTTTCCCCTCTTTACACGAAATATAAATGGTGCACCGTTTGAAAAACGACACCGTCGTCGGCGAGGAGCACTCGCTAGATCGTGACCGCGCGATAAAATCTCGGTTTCCTCTCAAGTCCACTCGGTACCTGCGGCATCCAGAGGGCTGACGCCGAGCTCAGGGAGAGTCGGGAACCGTGACGGGGCGAAACGCCGCGAAGGGGGTGCATTCCTGCGCCGCGTAGGCTGCTTTTCCACGGGACGTAAGGGATACCCGATAGCCGCGACTCTATCCCGTCGACAGATATCTTAATAGAGGATGTTCGTTCCTGAAACACGCCCGAGCCCAGCATCCACGTCTTCTATTATGTCAGCATCGCTGCGCGCCGTCATTCGCCCTTTGTGCTTGTCATTGCGCGCCGTTTCATCGGCTACGGCCGCTGCCAGATGAATAGAGAGACAAGGTTACGAGTGACAAAACGGAACAGTTATCCGCTCTTGATATTCTCGAGACGAAAGAATGCCCATTACGTCATATAGCGGTCAGTGGAAGTGAGAAACATGGGTGCGGAAATTGCTTACGTTCCTAATTTAAGGGTGTAGTCCTCGACTGCAGAGATCAGATACGATCTTCCGATGGTAGAAATTTCCAAATTCGGTTGGGTGGTTCATCCAGGACTTTCAGGTGAAATGGGGATCGTCGAAAGCGCTTCAGAGCGTTACGAGGTTATCCTTAGAGAATGGTATCGAGAGGATAGCCAGTGCGAGAGCACCAGTTAGATAAGATCTGAAACCGTATCGATGCCTTTCCTACGGCTTTCCTCTAATTTCTCGACGATCATCGAGGCATATCCGTTTTAAGAACCGAAAGAGATCACCGACAAGATAATGGGCGTCCAGGTATCCCGAGGAAAAGGTGAGGCTCCGTGGTGCCTGGGGTGCTCGGTCCGACCGTTGACTCATTTTTGCATTTTGGACCACTGATCTTTTAAACGTCTCCTCCCAATTCTTTGAAATCCTCCCCGACTTCCGACGGTCCCCTTGAACACGATTATTTAATGCCCATGCCCTTAGGCGTCTCTAATTAACTAGAACTATGGTGGGTGCTTAATTATTCCCAGTTCGGGGACTTTATCTGATACACCAATTTCCATGAACGAACGGGGCCTGCATCTGCTTCCCATCGATCTGCGCTTCCCGAAAGATCTGACTAATTCTCACGGAATTCACCACGGAATGCTACAAACTGAAACACTCCTCGGTTCCATGAAAAAGCCCACGTCCCGTCGCAATGTCGGCTCGAACTCGTCGCCGACGTCCACAAATCGTTAATCCCGAATTCCCAAGTATTCCGTACAAGAAACTCGGCTCACGAAGGTCCGGGGGACCCGCGGTGTCGTTTCCAGCGGCGAGAAAGCGGAAGAAGGGGGAAGAGTGGCAGAAGGAGGTGGGAAGCCGCGCGTGCTTTCGGCTACTCGAAAAAACAGGCCGACATTTCGCTTATTAAGACGTTTAATGCCTACCATATAATCGATTATTTATAGAGGTATTTAAATCTGGGAGTTGTCGCGGGCCACAGCGGTGGGAACCCGTGGCCGCTGTATGAAGACGTCCGTCGGCTTTACTGGCTATTCCCGAGCGCGACAGCACGCACACGAGCTCGGAAATTCTTTATAGGAGCCCGCGAATTGTATTTTTCCTTTTCTTTTTCTTCGCCGAGACACCCGCTGATCGCGGGCCACGACTATCCCCGCGCAGGAGGTCCTCCTCGGGGCTGGCCGTCGTTTTCGCAGTTCCGCGGTAACGCCGATTTATCGGGCTTATTAAGACAATCTACCCGACCACCACTCAACAACAACGCCTTCGAGTATGCGCACTGGCCAGCGGATCGGCGCGATAGCGTAGCGGTTTCCGTCAAATGTCCTCGTTTTGAGTAGAGTTTATAGGGTACGTTGGAATACTTTCGAAGAGCTGAACGGTGCTCCATTTGGTGTACAGTAAGACGTGAAATGCTGAAAGGGGGCATGCGCGTGCCTATGCCCAGAATTTGGGAAGCCATGAAGATTCACATCAAGAATATTCTCCTCCGAATCAGACATCGCCTAAGGGACCCCATTCGCGATACTTCGATCGACTTCAGAAGAGTTACTGTTCCGCCTAGAGTTGCACGTGGGCGTGCACGAGGCAGCGGTGTGCTGGACATTCGAGAATCTAGCCGGTCTCGCGGTTTCATCTTCGTTATGGCACCCATATACCCGCTAATGACCGCCGAGGGAACCACAGATACGGCAAGCCGTGGGAGTTACGATGTCTCTCGCGGACCGTTAATGATTGTACGCGCCGCGTTATGGTTGTTAATCCGCGGTCGGCATCCCTGGGAGTGCAGCGAAGGCGATATCGTGTGACGAACGTGTCACATCGGGCGATAATACGAGTATATCCGTGTTCTCCTTACGCGCGTTAATTGGCCGAACCTGCGCTCTTAATGGAACTGCGACCTGGGTTGCATTCCCTCGAAGCGCACCACGATGAGTAGATACTGAAACGGCACGCGATACCATAGAACCAGCTAGTGTTCGTGGCCATGAAAGTTACCGAGGATTACCATACCGCGATGCACTATCATGGACAAGCTCTATCGGTGACCGTGAATTAAATCGTCCACTCGGTTCATTCAAGAAACAAGCGGTGCGATTTGGGCCGAGTAATTCCCTCGATCGTGCGCCCAAGAAATGGCCACGCGAACCAGAATGAAATTGACCCTCGCCTTCGGGCTAGATGGATGAAGGAGTCAGGTATCAGAAAACTCTCCGGGCGGGATCGCCAATAATTCCGTTTCCCGCTGCACGAGCGCCGCGACCAAGAAGAAGGGGGCTGGTTAACGATCGCTGGGACCCATGGAAATGGCCAATCACGGGAGATACGGTGCCCTTGAGGATTGTCAGTAATTATATCTAAACGATCGGTTGCGCCGATACAGCAGGAGCGAGGCTGCAACTCGTTCCAAGCGCGAAAGCAACGGAGATACACCCCGAGCATACCGGTTACGTTATCGCGATTGCTTACGCCGCCCTCTCGCTCCCTCGACGTACGTGTACGCGCAGAGCAGCGTTTAGAACGCTTAGGGAAAATTATCGTTACACCCGGCGAGCACGCGAATTATTTCGCCCCGGCGTGGAAGTCACGCCGAGACGATTATCGCGCGAACATCTAACCACCGGGGCCCCTTAACACGTATCGGCTGGTATCGGCGTTTGTAATCGGTGTCGCGGATAGAATCGGAGTAGTGCTACTCGACGTTTTTACCGGCCGATCGGATCACCCGTTAACGCGAGATACAGGCACCTTGGACGCTTGGGGAAGCCAAAGCCGAATGGAACTTGGAACCTGTGGCTTTTCGGTTTAGAGAGCTTGCAATTCAGATTGCGATATTCACAGGACTGTGCTCGACAGTTTATTGGTGGTTTCGCTAACCACACTTGTCGTGGACCATCGTGATCTGCTTGTTAATTAAGTTTGACTAGGAGATCTCTGATTTAGGTAGCAGAATAGGAACGTGTACCTACTAGGGTGGCTCTTATTTTCGACTTTTGAATTTTCATCGGGGCGCCCTCCAGAATAGTTCCAAATAATAAAAAAAAAAATCTGTGTAATGTTTGAGCCCGCTCGGATAACGGGAAAATGTGCCCCTGGGCCCTTAAACATTTAAATAATTATTTAATTTGTGAGCCGAGACTTTGTGAGCTGTTTTTAAATGTTTAAGAGCCCAGGGGCACCCTTTCCTGTTATCCGATCGGGCTCAAACTTTACACAGATTTTTTTTATTCTTTGGAACTATTCTGGAGGGTGCCCCGAAGAAAATCTTGAAAAAAAATTTTACCAGGAGCAAATAAGAGCCACCCTAATACCTACAGTTCCTTCCGCAGTGAAAGTGTGCAGCCTCCATCAAAATGCAGAAAAAGACACGGTTCAGCAGGTAAGTAGAACAGGACCGTGCTCGAGAGACGATTAGCACCCAATCATCACGAGACTACTTGCGAGGGGAAAGTGAACAAGGCGCAGCCATAATAGGAAACAAGGAGTATGTAGATGCGCGTGCAGGACTATAAATATGATCGCACGTTGCATTCGTGTCATTAGGGCCACGCCTCTCGGGTACAATGGACCATAAACACTATCGAACATAGGCGGTAATGGCGTAATAGGAATTAAATCATAGCAATCGTACTAATAATTACCAGGCAAGGCGTTGAGCGTTCTGTTCCTTCGGGGCAGAAACGTGTGCTCGCTCGCATCGCCGGAGATTTACCGATGTTCGAGGACTCGAACGGTGCTTAAAGGTCTCGTTAACTAAAACCGAGCAACCAATTACTAGGTGGCCCCGCAGCGTACCAGGCGTTACGCGTCCGCAATTAATTACACCGGAGCGTCTTGGCCAGGAGATCCGCTGGTCAGTCCAGCTGAAAGACGAGATAATTCCCGAGGATCGACGAACTTGTCTGCATCTGGTTAACGAACACGCGTGACGAACTTCAAGATACCGTTGGAGCGTCCGATGAGAGTGATGAGACACTGTTTGCGTTCCCTCTCTGTCTTCAACTCTCTCCAAGTGCCACTCGCAGCGTCTTGATCCTCCTTCATGATGCTTCCTCCTCGCTCCTTCTGATTTCAAATATTAGCTTTGTCTGGATGGCTTCTGACCTACCTTCCGCCTACCTCTATACAAGGAGCTTGTCGCATTCTTCTCATCGGTCGCTTAATTAGAATTACCACCCGAAACCGTCGGCCGCAGCAACGCCGCCCGGTCCACGACGAAAACGGCAGCACCCGAGAGCAGCCTGTTGCAAAAGAGCCCAGCATCGAGGAACTTTCAACGAGATAATCCACGCTGAGCTGACAAAGCTGTCCGTGTTTCATTAATGACCGGCCATACGTATAAAGCCCGGGGACGAGTGTATCGAGGCGGTGCTGCTCCTCGAGCCAAGCCTCCCCATCTCCTTAACTTCGTCGCCGCGGACATTCGTTTTCGCGGTTTTACAAGCGTATAACGTGTTGCGAGGCGACGATAATGCGAGGGTAGTTTATTTACCCGGCCCCGAGCGCAGACGGGACTCGCGTGTGCGCGATACACCCGGGTACCTCCTTCTTCCTCCCGGCCCGCGAACACGCTTCTCGCTCGCAATGCCGCGCATATTTGCGCTTTCGCGCGACTGGGTGCAGGTATGTAACGCATTAACGTTATAGATACGGAAGAAGGGGGGACACGGGGCCCTAACGACCGCGATCTCTAACTTTTAAGCCGCGAGCATTTGTAACGCGGCGCCTTCCGCTGGCCGACGTGCCCGCGGCGTGTACCGTCGTCCCCTACCCACTGATGTGGGAGTGTTGACGCAGAAGGCGATGCCGAGTACGACCGTACTTCGCTGGCTTTACGGGGGGCTCAAAGTGTTTCTCGACGGACCCGAGGCAGGAACTCAATAACGAACGCTGATCTATCCCAAGGGCCGGAGGAACGGATAAAACGCGTTGAAAATTGGCGCTCGAGAGTTAAAAAATTGACGCCGCGTCACCGAGTCATCGTGGCCGTTATCACGCAGAAATTGCACGCCGTTCGGTGCCCGGGAACGGCTCAACTCCCGCGGGGAGACCGGCGACAGCAAAAAGTCAACGACGTGCCAGCTTGATGCGACGAGATACGAGCGCCGCCGGAAAAAACCGCGATGTCGTCCTTTATTTTCCATCGGGGAGGATAATGGAATCTCGTTGACACTTTTTGCGGACGTTTCGCACGGTCCACCGCCGTCGTTCCAGTCGGTATTGGGTGTTAGGGCTCCTCGAAGGCTGGCTTTTGCAGCGTCTACTCGAGCATCGCTGTTTCTGAGGAGCAAGCAAAAAAAAAAGCAGCGGTCAATTAAATTCTAAAAATTGGCGAGTCGGTCGATCCGAGTTAACCACGGACCGCGATGTGGCGATTCTTTTTAGAATCTTCGCAGCCATGTGCGCTGGCGGTTCGCAAGCTGTCAATGGCGCAGAGACGATTAGCTACGGAAATCGCTCGTAGAAAGTAGGAAGCGCTCTCGGCGAACGCATCGTCTAATAAATAGAGCCAGTCGCAGCATCGACCCGTGCTCTTGTGTAATACGCCACGGAATTTATAGATACGCGTAGCGGGATAAATCATGGACGAGTTAGCCGGAGCGCGACGCAATTACCGGGCGGAATCTGTTTTATATCATTTTCTCGATTCCATGCGACAAGATATTGGCCAACGCTTAAGCAACTGGGCACATTTGTAATAGCGTTTCGGTGAGAGCGGCTCGCAGAACTGTTGGCGATGTTATCTACAAAGCGATCGTCGTGGACCGTAAAGCAGCTGTTTCAACCTCTCATACACATGCGCACTGTATATATAAAATAAAAGATGATACACTGCCCTCTGCTCGCTCGAATACCCTACCGACAGTCGTTCACCGCATTTGCATAGAAACCATCCCGCGAACGGAATATTACGATCGTTTTGCGCTCTCCACCGTGCCCGTGCAACACGCGTTACACGTACTTGCTTACGTAGTTATGTACAGGGTGAACCTTTCTGGTCTCACCGCCTCGCTATTCAATTCTCGGTTTCGGGGAATTGAGGAAAGTGGATAGTAACGATTTCCCACTGTTCTTAGAGCAAATCTCTGTGGGAAATAGACGTATTTCTCTTGGCAAGGGTCTTCTACCAAATTTCTTCTCTATTAAAATCTCATCTCCCCTATAACCACCGCCAAGCACCTCGAAACATTCCGCAACAATTGTCTTCGCGAGAAATCACGCCACGATAGCCGTGCGCAAGTGTATTACGCAAGAGCCACCCTATATAAGTAGGTGCACGCGGTGCAGAATTCAACGGGGTCCCGAGGAAGGCATAAAACCGGCGTCGGAGGCAGGCCGCGCGGCGCGGCGCGTTCGACAGTGACCAGATTTATGGGGATCCTATGGCGCGCGCTTGTACTACTCGAAACAGGAAGATCTCGAACATGCGATGACGATTAATTACGGGTTACGCGTATATGTTAAGCGATCCCCGTAGCCTTCTGCCGTCCTCGCGTTATGGCGGGACGCCCGTGGCCGGGCCTTCCCCGCTCGCGGCCGTCCTTACACGCGGCGATTACGCGCCTCGACGCTGTAGCCGCGTCTTTGACCGAAAGACAAATGGGATCGGTAAATGGCGACGACCTGTATTACGAATGTATACGCGCGTCCTCCCCCTCACGCCGCTCGAAACCGACCGATTAGATGTAATGGGATGCCGTTAAATTATTTCAGTGTCGTTGAAAAATCGACTTTCTACTCCCTTTGAACAGTTCTGCCTCTCCCTTTCTCCGCGCATCCTCGCGCCGTAAAGAGTCCAGGACACGGGGCTACCACGTTATGCATGAACGACGTCGCGTTGCCCGTTAACGAGCCGTCCCTCGGGTGGAACGATGCGCGAACCGTGTGGGCGTCGTCGCATAAATGCCACGCCGGGCATGATCGATGGGGTCCCGTGGTCCGCGTGAGACCGAGTCGCGAAAAAATCCGGACGCGCCTGTGACCGCGACCGACCTTCCGTTGATAATGCGATAATGACACAGCCGCTCCGGCCGAGTTAGGCCCGCTGTGATACGCGAGCGCCGCTAACAGTCGACGGCTCGAGCGAACGGGACACGTCGACTCGTTTGCGACTCGCGGATATGCAAGCCGACAGCCGTATAAGCGATACCGAGAGAGCTGTCGTTAGATCCTCCGGACCGGCGAGCGCGGGGTTGATCCTTATTACCGCGATGGAAAGATAGCAGCGGCGTCAGGGCGGAAAAACCGCTCGGTAGGTATGCTTAATGACGACGTTTCGTAATCGAGCCTAACTCGCGGATCGGAGGATGCATAAAGTTGCCGCATATCCGGCCGCGCGACAAATCCAAGAGAACGGCGTCGCTGGCTCGGCCGGCGTAATTTTGATAGCGTCAGGCTACTGCGTCGATTTGAAGGAGGAACTGGTGCCATTAGATTCCTCTTGACGAGTGCTTTTTAACGGTGCATGGTGGCTGCAGTGGAATCACTTTGTAGACCCCACATCGTCCTTTGTAATTTGTCGAGCATTGCTCCCATCTCGCGCTGCGTAAAACTGTAATTTTATCTGTGGCGCGAAACGTGATTTACCCGAGCGGACGTCAAAGCGTTAATTTCAACGAAGCCGGTCGCGCGCTGACTCCGGCCTCTGTGTCGTGCTTTACACGCGATTTGCCTCGTGGGCTCGCGCTTTCGAGTTACGTTGGCGCGGCGTGGCTCGACGTCGTCGCCGAGCGTCGCGAAGCGGTTTGACGGCCAGGTGAAAGCATGAGAAACGGGCGAATTATGCACCCGTTTACCATAAGTCATAGACACCGCCACGGATGTCGCCGCGCTCACGAGGATTAGAGGCGGAGCTGTGAACGTCGCGCCGTGTCGTTCCGCTCGGGGAATCCGCGGCGTGTACGCGCCGCTTCGAGACGAATCCAGCGGCTCGAATCGCGTGGTTATTACCGAGGACGCACCTGTGACGCTTTTAGGCGCTGTTATTACAGTGAAAGAGGCGAGAGGGGTCTCCGGGGACCGGTCCCCTAAATCAAGAGGCGGGAGACAAGAGGATTTTCCTCTCTGAACAGCCGGAGACGGGATTAGCGTTGTTCGATGCGCGTGCATTGTGAGAAGGGATGAAAGGGAAGTCGGGAGACACCTGTTGTTCCATCGTAGAACGTCTTTTTTACGCTCGGAATAATGGACGAGTCTTGAAATACTGTTTCTCCTACTCGGGGACGCTGCGCCATTGTTATGGTAACGAGAAGCGACACGATTAATTCACCTCTGACCCGGCTACGCAGCATGTCCCGTTCCGGGCATTCTTCGGATGCTTTTGACGACGGTTAATTAGCGGTTGCGGGAAATTAAGCGGGCTTTCCCCGCGCAAGAAGAACCACCGTCGAGGTGCAAGTTTTCGTCACGCGCTTTCGGCACGAAGCGCGGTTGCAGCAACCGATAAGGGCCCGATCTGATGCATATTTCAACGTCGAACCATTCGGATTCCCGGTTCACGTTCTAACAGTTTCCATCGTTTATGCTAACTTATTCACCTAACGGCGGCCTCCGCGGATGAAATTTATTCAATTAAAACGAATTTATTCTGCCCTCCCCCCCCCCCCTCCCCCCCCCCTCCCCCCCCCCCCCCCTCCACCGTACACGTGAGGTTCACATATTATGCAAATGCCTAGGAGAGCCGCTCTCTGTGGCCGCGTTAAAAGACACGACGAACAAATCGTTCTCGTGTCGAGTCCGTTCTCCACCGATGGGGGTCCGCTTGGAAAGCAGCCGATTCTTTGTCGTGAAATAGAGGAGAGGAGGCACGCGGATGCAAATGTCACGCGTCCCTGAACAGTGGTTCTTTCGGACCGGTCGGCCCCGTGTGTCCGCGGAGCGTCATAAACGCGAGGATGGACATCCATTTTAATACGCGAATTAGTTAAACGGCCGGCCCCGACCGCGGGATATCCTTTAAGCGGGAACACGCTCGCGTGCCACCGGTGTTTTGCTTTTTGCCGGGGTGGCTTAAAGCGCGCAAAAAGGCCGGATCGTTCGGGAAGCCAGGGCAACGGGGCAAAAGTATGCAGCCGAGTTCTTTTCGGCCCGCTCTCCCGCGGCTTAGGCCCCGTGGACGCGTCGTTACCCCTTGAAAGATATATTTGTCATAAGCCGCGGATTGACAAATGTTCCTTCGGGCCCCGAATCGGCCACGAACCGGCCGACAATTTACGAGCGTACTTTGAATTATTCAACGGGCTTACAGTATCCTGCACATTTTTATATTATTGTTTATGGCCGCGACGCGGGCCTCGTTTAGTCCGCGCGATCCGGCGAACACCAGCAAAAAGCCTCCTCGAGCACTTTTTAGTGACCACTTCGAGTGTTTCGGGTTTCATAAACTTAAGTGGGTAATGGTGCTCGCGAGGGAGGAGAAAAAAGGAGTCTTGCGTCAGTAATTCTCTCCGCGAGTGCACACGATGCGAAATGACCGGTAACTCGATAATTAATGCGAGCGTAAGGTTATGCGAGACCGTAGCATCCAAAGAGAAGGTGTTGACATGCGTGCAAAATGTTCTTTTCGAAATGTAGCTCGCATATGGGGCAGGGACCCGAGGGGAGCGGGATCGCGACGCGGAGACTTTAACGCCTGCATAGACGGTTGCGCGAGGACTTGCACGCGGCAGCCTCGCGCGGACCTGCATTCCACGGGCTTTCAAGCACGAACGAAAGTAAAGTGAAGCGTGTTTGGTGTTGATAAAGGGAGGAGGATAGACAGTGGAGATCTGGGGAAGGAGATACAGACGAAATAAGGAAACAGAAAAGGAAACGGGTGGGGGACTCTCGTCGATGACGATGTTAAAGGCTGGTGGTGGTGAACGCGGTCCCCCGTGCGGCATATGTTTGACAAGGGAGGCAAAGCAAACATAATACTCGGCTCTCTCAGGCCGCGGTGCAATTTATTACACGATACGACCTCCGGTTAAACTCTCTCGCGGTAAAGTTAACAGGCATCGCCGTTCCTATCGGCGCGTTTCATCGACGTGAACTCTCCTGTTAAATAAATGGCCGAGTTTTTAGCTGCTTTTCTTTGGAAATGTCACCGATCGTCAAGAACGACGCCGCTGCTAACCTGGCGCCGCCCAACGTCGTTTCGCTATCGTAATCGACGGAGCTATCGTGCGAAAGACACGGTTGCGAAATATTATCTGATTCCAATTCTCCACTTTTCCTGGCCTGGTGGGAGCCATAACTGGGCAACAATTGATTACCAATTGGATGACTTCACGAGGACCCAATGATCGGCAGAGCCGCAGTGTTGCCTGCAAAGGATCTTCATTAGGAATGCAAACTCTCGCTCGGCCCTTTAACTCTCGAGTAAAAAGACCTCCGGAACAACAGGGGTCGAATTAACAAGTCTATATGTACCGGGCCAATTAACGACATCTTATATTCCTTGCAACGGATCGACTCTGTCAACGGTAACCGTCACAATGTACGCGTTTAAGGTCCCCGATGTCCCCGACGAGGGGCTTTAAATTCCCTTCGTACGAGCCGCTGAGTGGGTTCCGTTGAGCGTACAAAACGTTGTTAAGTCCGGCGCCGCCAGTTCCTTACGCATCGCCCGTAATTAACGCGGGTAACTCGAATTTAAATAACCTCTTTACATCCTTAACGACGTCCCAGATCGCGATTCGCGGTGCCGTGACACGGGCCGAAATTTCCGTGTTCCGTTGGGCATTAAGGGGCCCGTCCGCGTTCAGGCTTGACGCGATCCGCTCGGAATCGCGATCGAACGGCGTAAACATCCCGGGAACTGGGCGAGCTTCGTCGTGGTGGGGCTTAATTAGCCGACCCCAGGGTGGTGGGTGCGGGTTTCGGGCGCAGTCGGCGCGTACGTTCACGACTTTACTGCGGCCGCGACGTCGTTCGTCGGCGAAATGAACTCAACGAACGTGGCAGAGGGTGCCAATCGGTCGTGCGGCCCCGGTGGAATCCGGGGAACGCCGTCGTGACGGGTTCTCGCCTTCTGCCGGATGAGTTCATCGGCGACACTGTGGCCAGGTCGTGTGAAACGGGAAACGGAAACGCCCCTGGTCAACTGGAATGTCTGGTTCTCCCCGTCGCTGCGTTATCCGCCTCTTTTCCCTTCACCTTGGCAAGCACGCGCAGATATTAGCGCCGCGGGGTTCCGGCCGCGAGGGAACCTCGCCTTCCTTTTCTCCGAAAGGGTTAAGAGCCTCCCGATTGCGACGAGACTGTGATCATCAGCGTCAATCTTCTCTGGGATTGTCAGCTACTGGAGGAGGAAAGAAGCTTGAACGGCCTCCTCGGTTTCTCCACGCGGTGGCCAATTAATTGTTACGCAGAACTCTTAATTGAAGCATTTAGACGTGGAACGCTTATTGTATTGCCGGGGGAATTGTGTTGGTAATAAGGAAAATTACACTAGCGCGCCAGTACTAATATGTAGTAGAAGGTAGAGCCGTTTATTCTTGACAAGTAAATTTCTGCCGAACGGTGAAACGTCCACGCGTGTGCATTCGATATTAACTCGTCCGAGCCGAATATCAGTGAGATATTAATTAATGTCCACCGCTCGAGATACATGCGAGTATTTGTCTGATCGCACCTGTGCCACGGTCACGCGAAATTGACTCATTAAAGAATTTATCGCGGTGTTTTAATTCGAAGCTGGGCCCCAGTGTCTTGGCCGCGGCGCCTCTGTTTCGTTTCTTTTCTCCTGTGTGTTCGGAAGGCGTGTTTGACTAATTGGCAGGACACAGGCTCGCAGGGGAAGCCAGCTATTCGCGAACCTGTTTGCGAACCAATGACGAGGACATCGTTATTCTTATAAGTTCACGCGAACCTCGTGACCAAGCTGCACGATGAGGCAAGAACTTTTATCGCGAGTCGGTCCACGCGAAATCATTCGTGGAAATTTAAACGTACAGTCATCCTGAAATTACGCTAACTGATTAACAATCTCCTCGCCGGATACACGCGTTCGAAACAACGGCACGACGGTAGTGTGAAATTTGCGGTCGCAGCTATTCCTGGAAGCTCTACATATTCATTAACGATGCGATCATGTATGACACACCGAAATTTCGAATTGGTACCGCGCTGGCACGCTCGATGCCTGACGAGGACCAAGTGATTTCATCGCGCAAAAATACAATTCGTCATTGAAGCGCTCCTCTGTTCGATTTCTTAGATAGGCTTAAACGATGATTGACAGGTGAAGCGATCGCCAACGAAATATTCGTGGTGTTCTTAACTGATATTATTTTAGGATTGGCGGTGCTTTTACGTCGTGAACGGTTCCCGCCGTCAATGGAGAAATACGAGAGATCGAGGGAGTCGATCCTATGATTCTAAACGACGCACAGTGGGGCACGTAGCATAGGATTCGCGGAAAAAATGTCATAACTTCGGTGTTTCTCAATATTTTTGAGTACTTTTTTTTTATATTATTTGTTAATAGCCAACGGTTATATGGACATGAACATTAATAAAATTTAAGCATTTTTAACCAATGAAATAGTAATAAACCCCGTAAACATTCGGTATACAAAAACCATATTTGATAATTATGTACTAATAAATATGTAATATTACATAAACAATGTATTAATTATTTTCGAAAAGTATGAAACATAATAGAGAAAGAAAATAACACAATTGAATTATAACATATAACATTAAACGACGAAAATGACATAATAAAGTAATGTTAATAATATTCTGTATTGCACTATAATAAATGGAAAAATTGCTGAAGCTATAACTAATATTTTATCATTTTTGTTATTAATTTTTATTGTTTTTTATTATTTAATGATCATAATATTACATGTCCATACAAACTAAAACTATCAAAAATAATAGAAAATAGAAACTGTGCAAAAATAGCGAGGAATACCGCTGTGGTGATGAGTTTCTGCGAAATCGCATGCACAGCGCACTCGGGTGATTATGTATTAATAACAGCCAAACTTGCAAATATATGCAGCCAATTTTTGGAGGGCTGTTAGTAGATGGTATCTGCTTTCAATTAGTACTATCTAGAGCCCGGGGGAAGGCGGAGCTTTTTTTATAAACCTAAAAGAGTGAATGAAAACTTGAAATACTAGGTAGCTTCATTTGAAGTTGTATAGTGGGATTACGGCGAAGAGTTTTCGAAAAGTATTTATGTCACAAATAAGCTGAGACTATGCACATTCGAAATACATGAGGTACAAAAATAAAAATATCTAGCGGAATTCAGAAAAAAATCGACAACCTGGTACGAATATTGACACGTTTCCCGTCAGAATACGAAAGGTTAACTTCAGATCAATTTTTCTTTGCAATTAATATGAATATGACATATCTGTCATATAGATTAGATACGTTGGTCCATCGGCTATCAAGATACAGTGATGAATACACAAAAATACAAGTTTCATTTTAAGACTTTTTGCCTCTCCAGCCCCACTGTGCGACGCCCCCAGCAGTTTCTGCCAAAACTTGCGCATTAAATTGCCAGAGGGGTATCATTAGACCGCAGACTGCATTTCATTCGATGCTTTCTGTCTCGCGTGGATGGCGAAATGGGACGATCGACGGGACTTTCACCCGTTCTATCGAGCGTCTCCGCGAGTCGTCTGCCCATCGATGAGCCGGAGGAAAAGGGCCCTGCAGATGGAAACGACAGCGTGACTCACGACACGTTTCACGGAGGCGTTCGAAGAAAGCGCGAGGAAGAGGATGGACAGCGTCTACCGATCTCCGCAACCACCTTTTCGCGGTCTTCTGGCTCGATGTACCGGCGGCAAATTCGAATTGAGAAGCGTGAAAAACGCATTCCTCGATCATTATACGCGGCCGCGTATACGCTCCGAAGGCTCTCGCTTCCTCCCTTTCACTTGGCTCTCTTCGCGCGGGACTCCTCCCCGAAGTCGGACCACAAATCACGCGAATGACGTTACTATCAGTCCGAGGGACAGCCGGCAGTAAAGCTCAGTACTTTGGTTTAGCCCTGGCGTGACCCTGCGCGCCGTAACGCAGCCGGAGAAACTCCTTCGCTGCGTTTTGTTTCGCCATCGTCTTATTCTTCCTCCAGCATCTCCTCCCGTCGCGCGAAAACCGCGAGCAAGTGTTCGTATAGAGACATCCAGCCGCAGGATTCGCCCCGTCGGTGTGCGCGCGTCGAGTGGTAGACTGCTCCTCTCGCGGGTCAACAGGTGCATAAAATTTGCGGTACGCGGAAATTGGCGTGGTGGCAGCCGTAAAATCCGATGCACCGGTGTTCCGCCCGTTGGCTCGATAAAAGGAAGATTTAGGTTCCGCTACGCGAGCAGGCTACACGTCGGTATCTTTGTAAATTGATCGCGAGGAAGGATATTAACGGCGATGGATCATCGGTTCATTGGATCCTCGAACCCGCGGTGGTAAATTATTGGCGTAATATATTACGCCGCGGCCGAGAACGACACTTGGAGTAAATCTTTTCGGCGATTCTTCGTGTAACAGTTTGGTAAACGAAACTAACGACGCGACTCATGGGCGTTGTATAATTTATTCACAAATTACAGTCACAGTATACATTGAAAAGTCTGCGCAAAGAATGGCGCAAAGTTGCGCTTCACCCACATCTGGCATTGAACTCCCCAGCCAGGAAGTCTCACGCGTCAGCAAACTGTCCCCAATGCAAGAGTTCGCAAGTGTCTGAGAGCTTCTCCCTTAAAAGGAAAACGAATAAAGGAATCTCGTCGGTCTCTCTAGGATCCTCAAAGGCATTCCAGGAACTTCACACTTCCGGTTACACCGTCATGGGCGTGCGTCGCTGCCTGGACGTCGCGCGAGCCTTCGCGGACAAATCCGAACCACCGACGTTTACATAAGCGCGCGTCTAGCGACCCGTGTGCGTGCGCGCTATTCACGGCGACGATCACGCGAGATCCCCGGAGACAAGCGGGATTAATCACGGTTACCGATACGGCCGTTCTTAATTGGCAGCGTGTGACGTATCTATTAATGGTGAACAGCGCGGCGACGGGCAGCGCGTAGTCGATTCCCCGAGATTAGGCAAAGCGGCGATGGAACGGAAAGGGAGGAGAGCGTGCATGTAGCCGCGACGGCGCGGCGGATAGAAGACAGTAAGACACACGCCGTGTCGCGGCGGCGGCATAAGGAAACGGGGGAGGAAGGGGGTGTGTACACGGCACCGTCTCCGGCGTTTCTTCCTGTCCGCGTGAGAGAGATGAAGAGATTGAACGAGAAAAATGATATTCTCTGTTAACATGCCTGTTACCTCTCAGAAATTAATAGCGGCCCCTCTAATTGATACGTAGAATGACTCTCGGATGTCTCCCTCGATCTCTCCGCTGGCTTCTTGCTCGTTCTCCACCTACCTGTTTTCACGTCTTCTCTCTCCCCTCCCCCCTTTCCTCCTACTCTCTTATCTGTCCTCCACGATCGCTCGAAACCTCCTCTCTATCGTTTCCCTCCTCCCCTCCTGCCGCCTCGATGACACTCGCTCACACCATGGCCGTCGGTCGTTTTTGTGCGTCCCTTTGCATACCGTGCTCGGCCTATACGATTCTAGACGGCCGCGCATCCGCGTACGGTGTTCGCGAGCCCGCGGGGATCGCCGGCAATCGCGGCGGTATATTAAAAAGATAATCAGCCACGTCTCGCGGGGCCCGCGATCGTCGAATTTTCCTCACTGCCAAAGCCACCGACGGAAATTCCTCCCGCGGCTCCCTTTCCGCGTCGATCCAACTCGCCTGTTGCGTCCCGCGCTCATTAGAGCCCGCGAGCTACGCGCCACGGATAATGGCGCGTCGTATAATTAAAAATTATCTTCCACCGCTGGCGATTCGTTTCCTTGTCGTTGGGAATCGACAGGGATCCTGGGAAGCAGGGTATTTCCACTGGCGTTATAACGTTGCGCTCAAATTCATTTGTTTGTTTAACGAACGGTACAGAGTGCCCTTACAGGCCGAGTTCAAGTTACAGTAGCCGTCATCCCCGAACTATGTCGCGCCGATGATTCCGTCTGGCCGCCGCAAGGAGCCGCTATTCTTTATGCTTCGGGGAGACATCCGCGCCAGAAATAACGTCACCCACGCTTCTCGGTATCCTTCTTTCGCGGCGGGATCCACGAATTCCGTTGCCTGTGGATTTTGGTTCGGATCACCGCTGGGAAACGAACGTTTGCTTACCTTTCACCGACGCGCACGCCTCTTTCATATTCCGGCCTCTTTCGTGGAATATGTCGTGCTTTCACGTACCCCTTTGTATATATACATTCGGCTGGGCACATGCTGCATCAGACAGGACCGCGTCCTGTCTAGTTCGATGGAACGCCACCGTGAATCGGCGGTGTCTTCCTGATTAACTGCTACACCAATAAGCTGTCTTTGAGACTTGTTCGCGCCGCCCGAGGATTCCTTTGCAAACGGGCGGCGCGCTCGATCGACATCGCTCGGTGGACCTGCGTCCCTGCCAAGGAAGTCAACGTTTTCCCGCTCCTATCCGTAGATTCTATCGCATCCACGCTTGGGATATGCACGATCAAGCGCTAATCTCGCATCAGCGCGAGAGTCTCTCGCGACAGCGTGGGATCGACGAGACAGAGGTATCAGCCCGAGGAAACGCAGCTATTATTATCGGCGCGGAATAAATAGTGCGCGGCCCGCTCCCCCGCGGAACGGAATCGTGACAGCAATCAACGGGATTACAGCGAATGGAGCACGAGCGGTGCTCGCGGTCCTCGCGTGATCACAGTTTTCATCGCTATTACTCCGCCGTGTTTCCTACGTACGCTTGAAACGCGGCCGCACAAAGCCGCCTTTTAAAAAACCGCACGCTTCACGGATTTGTACGGACTTTAAGAGCCCCGTCACGCCCATCTAACAACGGCGCTTTCCACGTACAGAAAGGCACACACGCCGAGAGGAAGAGCAATAAAGCGCGCGGGGCATCCTTCTGTCCACAAAGGGTGACTGATTTCGATCCCTCGAATCCGACAACGTCGACGTCCTCCATCGCCGGCGGGTTTTACTTTTATTGCCCGCGGTGCTGGCTGCCGGGGCCTCGAACACGGGGCCCCGGTCGATGTAAAACGCGTGTGAAACGACGCTTTATTAGTTTATTTCTCGAGCGAGCCCTCCCCCGTTTTGCTGGAACGCGCGACCGTAAAAGCTTCTGTTACGAGTGGGAGCCCGGTGTTTGGGAACTAACCGCAGATCAAGGGACTTTTTTAAGGCTCCTTCTGCGGCCCTAGAGAACTGTAAAGGAGCAACGTGTTCCTTGAGTTTCCATATGGGCGACTTTTTTTATTCCAATAGTGGGTGGCCAGATTTTGGTAGCCAGCGTGATGCTCTTAATTCTAATGGTACCCGTTTGCCAGGCAAGTTGCAGGATGGGAGAGACATCTGCGAATGTAACAGGGAATTCTAATCACTTCGAACCACTTGCAATTAATGTAACGACGTCGAGTATAACCAGGTACACGCTGAAGCATCCAAGAAGCATTCCTCGCTTCAGCTTCGAGCACGCCGGCAAACCTTCCAATAAACTCCCCGTTCTTAATTCCTCCGTGTGCTCGCCGGAGTTACCTTACCAGCGTGTAAGCACGAAAGTCCAGCGGATTTAACGACGAAAGAAATCACGGTAGTCTCGAAGCTGGTCGTGGCAAAAGGCTGCCTTGGGACGTTCAGTTGGGAAAGGCATCCCAGCGGCAGTTTCGAGGCTTCTACGAGCCCAAAGTCGCCTAATGCGCCACGCGGGAACACTGTCGGGTCCTTATATAGAAAGGGCGTTTAATTAACATTTCTCGATGACCACGGGGTGCCCGGCGACTGCGTCACGTCACTCTCGTTCGCGCTCGCGTCCACGCCCGTTGCTTAACCCTTTCCCGACGTTTCAGCGGCGTCTACGTGCCGTTAGAAAAACGAGTTTACGAACCATTAAGACGTTGCTGAGTTTGATCAACGTTTTGCCGCGCGATCAACCGACGAGGAGCAGGCGTAACAGCGGCTCGTCCTTTAGTTGCGTTCTTCTACGTGGCGCGATGCCGTAACCCCGTTAACCGTGCTGCGGACGCTTTTGGTAATGCCGCACGGTAATCGTCCTTGTTAATGAATGACGGGGACGTGAATGGCCAAAGAAGTCCGCTGGCAATCAATGCCAATCATGTTTCTATACTTTTTACCGTCGCTTGCTGCGATACCAGTAGTCGCGATCGAGTTAGCCGCGGCCGCAGAGTAGTTGATTGCGACTTCTAGGAGTTCTAGCTGTCAAAGTTAGCTCCAATGGATCGTTCAGCTCTCCGTCTGTTTTGGGCATGATTCCCGTTACTTTGCACGGAAATTGCGGTGGTCACGGGGAATGCTCGCGTGTCAACTTGACAGTCCACTTCTACCTATTCTTCGATCGAAAGTTCGGTCGAAATCAACCCCTCTGCTATGATCATTCACTGTCAGCCCCCGAATACTATCCTTCAGCAACTGCCTCAGAGCCCGCCGAAGTTTGGCGAGGGTGGAACGAGGGCGGAGCGGAGGCGATCATCCTGTAAAAAGCGTGCATTTCGGCTGGCAGGGAAGACGCTGGCCCGCTGTTAATCAACTAATTCGGCCGAATGTTAAATTGCACCGTCCGCGCTCGCACGTCTATCTGTCTGCCCGTCATACTGTCCGTGGCACGTAATCGCGTGTCCAGTGATTATAGGACTCACTACCGATATCCACCACTTACGCAGCTGGAACCAGGCATTACAATAAGTGCGTGTTCCACGTCCGGGGCTCCCCCCGATATCGCACCTCCGACGGAGGAACCGGGGCGTCCGATCACCGCGGAGCATCGTGGATCGCTCGCCAACGACGCGTTAACCAAGGGAGCCGTGTTGGTAATTCACGGGATCCACGGACACGGAGGCTCGTAAATCTCTGGACATCGATTTCGCCGGTTTTCAGGGCTAGACGAGCGCCTGTACACGACAGTCGCGGCGGGTCGACCGCGTTAAGCGGCGAGTTACAACTGTTAGGACACGGGGAACAACTCTGCCGGGCCCTACTCGATCCCTTTTTATGGGCCCTCGTGCTCCACCGGTCGCCCAAAACGGTTTTTTGCCGCTTCGTTCCGGAATTCGGGTCCCCCCCCCCCCCCCCCCCCCCTCTCTCTCCACGCAAGGAACTCGCGCTGGCTCGTGTGCAGGAACGAGAGGACACGCGCCCAGAGGGTTGAGGGAGCGAGACGGGGCGAGGGTTGGAGGGGAAAGAGAGAAACTGGGCAGAAAGGGAGACGGAGAGTCATTACTCGTTGCTTTTTACCCGAAATTCGGTCGAGCTGTGCCGGACTCGCCACGGGACGCTCGTGTTTCGTGGTCGTGCATGCACGAGCTTCGGGGGAGCAAAAGGACGAAGAAAAACGGAACGTCAGGGCGTTAGTGAAAAATGTAGCGTTCTACGCGGCGAAAACACGGCGAATATGATACCGAGGGCACTCGCGAATTTCTCTCTTCTCTGTGCTCCACTCTCTACCCGCGGTTTCTTTAAATCTTCCACTTCTCGTTAACCCTCGACGCTCCACCATAAATCGACTCGATCGTCAATTTAATCGTGGCACAGGTTTCAATTGAATCGCGTCAGAACATTACGTGCTACTTCGTACTTGGCGTTGTTTCAATCCTAGATCGAAGCTTTCGCGCAATGTCACGAGCGCCGCGAATCGTCTCGAGCCAGGGAGGCTTTGCCTGGCAAAACCCGTTAGCTTTCGCGGCGTACATGTCATGAGCCGATATCCCTGAAATAACAGGCTTGCTTCCGGTGAACCGATGATGCTGCAGCTCCGCGAACGGGGCCGTCGCAATCACCCGCAATTGCGATACTTTGGATGCAAAATTGTCGCTCGTTCGAGCATCCCGGTGTGCCGTTATGATTGACTTCCACGGGCCGAGCGTAATCTTTGAACTTCCAAGTCGACTAATGCTTGGAAAGCTGCGCCCAACTTCCTCGCTATTTCGAGTCGTCCCACTTCGAAGCGAACGCCCGGAGGTAGCTGTCGAGAGGCTGCGTTCTTTGGCGATAGCCGGTGGTTAGACCGTCAAATTTCCTTGCGCCACAAGTAGAAAGTTCAAGTGACATTCCACTGGCGCACCGTGAATCTTCATATTCACATCGGCCACGTCCATTAGATTACTCTCAAGTTCGCAACAAGAGTTCTGAAATACTCGGAACACTTTATCCCGCTTATCCGTGCTCTTAACCCATAACACACCGTGCCCCACTTCGGATACCTCACGGACCCAGGGACTTTCGCGAGGCACGGACGCCCAGTACATACATATACCGGAAGTCAAGGCCTGGAAGCGTAGAACTCCCGTAATCGACCGATCACCGGGGCCCACCAATGGAGAGACATTATTTCTCCGGGCCTCGAAATAGGTCGTGTAAGTGCCTTCGTGGCCCACGTGCCCCCATGCTGGACACTTCCAGGTAGATATCGCTTCGAGAACTCCGCATAAGAAGTGATATACAGAGGGACGGGAGGCACGGAAAGGGAGGTCTCGAAAGTGGAAAGAGAAGCGCAGGAAGATAAAGGCGCGGAGGAGAAAGGACGAAAGTAAAGCGGAGATTCGAAGAGGAACAAAGAGATGCTCCTTCGGAACGGGAACGAAAGAGTCCGCTATCGCGAGCACGCCTCTATCCTTGCCTCGCGGAGCCCGTGTCAGCGGCTCACGGGATGACGTTCGTTCTGGATTATTTATTGCCGTGAAAAATACTTCGAAGTGTCCCCCGTCCGCGATAAGAGACTGCCCCTTTCTCTCTCGTTCCTCGGCTCGCGCTCTCTTTCTCCCCCGTCGTTCGCTCGCTCTCCTCTTCGTCCCGGAGTTCTTCTTATCTCTTAGCTTTGTTCCGACCGACGAGGAGCCCCGGTCGCCCACGTTAACCCTTGGAAACGGAGCAAGGGGCTAGAAGAAGAGGGACAACAGGGCAAAAAGAGAAGTATATCGAGAGGAGCTAAGGTGGCCGAACCATTTCTTCTTCTCCCCACGATTCTACACCCTATTTTCCTCGCGACGAGATACGGGGACCGCGTTGACGCCTAGAATCCTCGCCCCTTCTGTGGTTCTTCCCGCTACGGATCATTTGTACCTTTCCGTGTTCGGATACGTTTCGATAATATTAGCCAGGATATATCGTGGCACGTTTGAACCCTGACTTACGTTACGTGGATCAAGGTGGTTGGTTCTGTTTCCTTTCGACGATATCCATCGAGACGCGGCGACTTTTTATTCGTAGTTAGTCGGGAGGGAAATTCGTCAAGGCCAACGGAATTGTTTTCCTTGCGCGTGGGTGGTCGTCAGACGTCTGGCCGCCGTGTTTCACGAATAATCACGTACCGGCCGCGTTAAAACGCTGGATCTGGCGTCACACCTCTGAATCATTGTCATCGATATGCAGCCACGCGTCGGCCTCGGCACACGCGCGAAAGCTTTATTAAACATTACGAATGCCGTTCACACCCCCTTTCTCTCCCCCGCTCTCTCCCTCTCTCTCTCTCTCCCCCCTGGCTCGATCGGTATTTCGTGGCCGAGGCGTGAATGCTTTCTGGTTGGAGCGCGTGCCTGCGGCTAACCTCATGGCCGAAAAACCTGTTCGAGGCACTTCCTCGTTGATCATCGATCGCGCCGCCTCGTGTAGTCGATTTCTAAACCTTTTGTGAGACCCCATCCCCCGCCTCGAGACAGCGAGCATGGAACTTCCACGTCGTGAGAGCCGAGGAGCCGGGATGCTCTTCTCGTTAGGAATTCTGAATACGATTTCGAGGAGTACCTTGATTCCACCAGCAAAGTCTGTTTCTTCGACTCGAGTGCGATCTGTCGATCCAGATGCAGATCCCACGCCGATGGACGAGCATCTTGAAAGTTCGGACGTTCGTCCGAACATCCCGAGATCGCAGCATACACGCGAGCATCCTGAATCGGAATCCAGAAGTATCTCGTTGATCCAAGGAAATGCGTGTTTCGATATAATCCACGCGCTATTTTTAGCGCTTCTTTATCTGCCGCGAGAAGCAGTGTTCCTGTGCGGACGCGAGAATTCAAAGAGTCGCTTTCACGGCGAAAAGGGTGTCGGAGATTTAGCCAGCGAGAATGTAATCGACGTATTAGCCCTCCCTTTATCGGGCCAGCGCCCATGCTTGAAATATCCCTTCCGAGCAATCGGACTGCTCCGTGGCCGACGATCACGCGGGGGATTACTGTCGGGACAGGGCAAATCGGACTGCTCCGCCGAGAATGTGATTCGGCCAACGTGCGAACAAGTCGCGGAATATCTTCGTGGCCGCTCCCTTTTCGCGCGTGTCTCCAAACGAGAAAACGACAACCGGGATTAGCGTCAAACTAGAGACTTTACGCCGCCTGATACACACCCCTCGTTCCCCGTTCGCCTCTACACAGCTCCCTCCTCGTTTCCCCGTCGAAAGTTCGGCTGAGCCACGATGCATACTTTTTTACGACACGTTTTTCGGCTTGTCACACCTGGTGCCTCGACCCCCGATAATTCCCACGTACGAATATTTGCGGCGTTGCTCATTTTTATTCAATGCGATGGACCGCCGCGGCACTCCCAGAGGAGACGCTGACAGTATTCCGTTGGCGGAGGAAGGTTACGACGGAGGTTGGTCTAGAGTTGATCCAGTGGTGATCGTGAAATCCACGAGCCCGTGCAACTCGTCGCTCCTCCTCGCGTTTTCTGTCACGAGACCGAGCGTCGTATCTTAATAGACTCGTTCCCTCGACAGGGCTAATTGCCAGGAGTCAAAGGGGTTCAAGAAAGCTTGCTCAAAGATTCTTATCGATCGGCCGCAATTCTGATCGGCCGCTTCTTCGCTTAACAGCGCGCCCATCGCCGCGCGAGAGAACGCCTCGCCGCGTTCCGCGTCGCGGGGGTGAACGTTATCTGACAGAACGGGCAACCCATTCCGGATATCCTGTCGAAATAATCGTAGGATCAGAGACACGGACCGCGTGGCGCGGCTCCCAGGCCGGAAACGGTGGTTGGCGGCCAGAGACGAGTCGCTCGCACGAGATAATATCTCGTTGACAAAGTGTCGTGATCGCCCGGGGCTCGACAGATCTCCCTTAATTAGGGGACAATAACGATCAGCCTGAAAAGTATCGTGTTCCGGGGACCAACATTCAGACGTTAAACGAGACGCTATCATCGTCGGTTAGATTAGAGATTATAAATTGTCGGGAGGGCGCCGCGACGCGGGGAATGCTCACGCGACTGTTCGTCCGCGTGAATTCACTGAGAAGGGTATCTAGTATGTAAACGGTGTCCTGGTCACCGATTTCCTTTATATTTTACACGTACGCACAGGAAACCACGCTGTGTAATAATATATAGAACTCACGAGGCGCATGGGTAGTCAAAAGTACATCGAGATAAACTGTACGTAAAAATGGTGCATAACCCATGATCCGAAAGTCGTGCGCTCTCCTCGTGAGTTACCCTGGCGTCGTAAAGATAGCGCGTAGTGAATGAGCGAATTCATTTAAATCGTTCCGGACAGGAACACGGTTATCACCAGTGATAAGGAAATTAAGATCTTATCGGCGCTGGATTCCATAAATCGATCTAATTAAGCCGAGGCGATTGCCAGCGGCCGATAGAGACGCGGATAAAGCCTTGGCCGGATGCAATTGATCTCTTTCGTACATTCAATCTCCGCGCCCCCCACTTCCATCCTGAAAGCTCGACCCGAGAAAGTTACCGGAGCAGGAAAACCTATTTCTGCTACCGCGATACACAATTAGCTCTTTGTGGGAGCTCTCTCCGAGCCAGTGCTCGGCTATTACCGGAAGGACGAACCTTTGACATCTGCTTTCGTCGTATCAGAACGTTAGGAACTGGCCCGATAACACGGGGATACGGAGACGTATCTGGATCGACGGAGATTCTGTCGTTCTCGGGTATACAGCGCGACCGAGGTAATCCCTGAAGAAAGACGGATGAAACGGGGTGAACTGAAATATGAGGAAACACGGTTGTCGGACAGCCGGCGGTGGATGAAGTTGCCTAATTGGTCGTCGGAAAGTTTCTAACTATCCCCCATAATTCCTTGCTACGCTAATTGACACAGAGAGCACGAAAATTTTCAAACGAGCCCACTGAAAACTCCCCGAGAGATCTACCCAAAGGATCAGAAATTCCACGGGCCGCGTACGTGGCGAAGCGTATCGCGTCGCGCCATCGGAATACATCACCGGAGCCGAATAACGCCGCTCCGTCGCAGGCCTCGCGGCTCTTAAAACGTCGTTAAAGACACGATCACATCCGTTTTTCCCGGCGGTGCAGGGGGAATTTTTCTGGCTAGACGGAGGAGAGCGCCCGCTTGTAGAATCGCGCGCGGAAACATTTCCTTCTTGAGCCGTCAATAGGCACCGACACGTCGCCCGGTGGCTCGCGCAGCAGGGGGATGGCTAGTTTGCTACGTCCGATCGCGAAACAGCAAAAACACGTCTTTTTAACGCGACCGAAGGCGACGCTCGGCAAGCGGGTTAACAAAACGAGCACGAGCCAAGGCGGATTCGGAATATCGAACGAGCGAAAACGCTTTGTAGAAGCCGTGCTCCGCGGTCCCCCGAGTTCCGAGAAAACGAGATCTCCTCTCGATCTGCCGGCGTTCCCTCCGCCTTTCCCTCCCCGCGACAACCCGGCGACGTGTCCCCACGTCGTCCATCTCCGTGTCGTTCTAGGATTCGCACGATCCTACCCGATCGCCGACAGATTCGTCCTGATCCTTCCCCCGGCCTCCCACCCTTTATCTCTCCCGCATCTGTCCACCCCGCGGCCCTTAAGTGTCGACGTTTCGAGCCGACGACGTAACAGGAACGCGCGCACGAGGGGGGAGGCGAAAAAAGGAGGAAGAGCGCACCGGTTCGATCGGGATGCGACGATCCGTGCACCGCTCAAGGTCACTCCTCAAGGCCTGCGCGGGGAGCACGACCATCCCCGTGGAAACGTCCACGGACTAAATTGACAATTCGCGGAACCGGTCACCTCCACCACTTATCCCACCGCCGTACAGTCGGTATCAATTTATATCTATTTGCTTGTTCGGTGGTTCTTGAAATCTGTTTTCTGAAAGTCATACTCCGAGGCGACCGCTCCGCGCCGCTCGGTTGGGATTCACCCCGCAACTATCATTGATCATCGTTGCACCGCCGAGCACGGGATTTGTCGCGAAAATGACCGGGCGATGGTAATCGCCAGCTGTCCTTGGAGCAGCGATTCCCATGCCGTCGCGGAGCGGACACCTTCTCCCGCGGTGTTGCGCACGAAGCGACGGGTAATAGTTGCGAAACGGACGAGCGGATAATAGTTTTCTACGGTGGAAATCGCTCACCTACCGGCGGTTCACACCGATCTCTACGTGTGAATCGCGTCTAACGCGGGCAAAGGCACACCTGCGTGCAGCGCGGCGCGCAGCCGCCGCGTACCTTACGGTGCCTTTCACGCATTAATGATAATGACACGAAACCTCGATGAAGGACAGACTGGTTTCACGCTCGGGAATTCTGAAACGTGCCGGAGATTTATTGCCTCCGCTTGGCGCTTGCTGCGCTCACGTGTTAATTCGCTGCATTCCCGAGGAAGCGGTATACGCGCGCGTGTTTCGGGGTGGAAGAGAAAACCGTCGGAAGACAGAGATTCCAGCCTCTGTGCGGCGCTATAAATTTCGTCGGCTCACAGAATCCCAGAATTTATTAGCGCTCCCGCGAAGTTTCACTTGGGACTTTCGTCGTCGATGCGTCTGCCGCGGCTCGGGACGCAAGAATGCTCTTGAAAAGAAAATGGGGAAACTGCGGCCCGCGCGGCGACTCGACAACGTTCCCGTCCGTTCAATGGAACACTCTCTCAGGTGTGCTCCGATCGAACGGGGAACGTTATCCGATGTTAACGAGATAACAGGCGCTGTTCGCCGCGGTACGCGTTCCTAGAATCTACCAGGCACGCGGCGCCGTTTTTAGGTGTACTTAGATCGTTCAAACACCCACGGAGAACGCAATAGCCGTTCCAGCGCTTTGTTATCGGTCTAAGTAAATGCGAAAAAAAAAAAGGAAGGAGAAATGTAGCGTCGGGTTTACAAAAGTGAGTCACTCCAAATGAAAGAGCCGCTCGCTCGGCCCCTTCATAAAAGACCTCAAACACACGCCCATGTGTGTTCACCGCGTGAAACCGAGCCGAGAGTTGAAAAACTTCGTAAAACGCTTCTCGGTGCGTTCGTACGAAACGAACGACCTACATCGAGCTGACGAGCTCGCACGGGTACGTGGGTAACTGCGACGTTTTCCTCCACAATGGCTACCGCCAGCCTCCGCGAACTGGTCGATCGATCTCGAGGAACGACCCCCGCATGATTCGCCTCAACGAGGAGACAGGCTCGGGGTTTTTGGGTTAAGAGACCTCGCGAGACGAGCCTCCAACTAGCTTCTTCTCCGCCGGTGCTCGGCAACGCTACATTTGCTCTTTTTGGAGCGGCTGAAAGCGGATCGACGCGTCCATCAGCTTCTATGCAACGCTAGCCCACGAGAGATTAGAGAATCCTCGCATCTCGTCTGCCCATTCATTACTCACGAACATCACGAGCTCGAAACTCCTGGACAGTCATGTCCCCCATCGCGACATCAGTTTTCTTTTTAAGCATACACCGTGAAATGACGTTCACGTGTAACTCCACCGCTCATTTTCCTCCGCGTCCCTGTTGCGTCCAAGCACGTATGTCGAAAACCACTGGGTGCCGTATTTATCGCGAGCAACTGGTCGTCTAAGCCCAGCTGGCAGCTCCACCGGGCGTCACGCGCACGCGTGAATACCGCCAGGCACGTAGAACGCGTGGTTTACGCACGTTCGCCAGCGCCGACTGCTTAGGGACTCCGTGGTTTTTTTTAAATTTAGGGCCACCTCGAACTCCAGCCAGGAAGGCACCGCGCCGAGAGTAAAGCTCGCTCTTAAAGAAACGGGAGACGATCCCGAAAGGGTTCCCCTTAGATCTCCTCGGGTCTGGCCGCGACACGATCGTCACATTAAGGGAGATCAAACGTTCTCGACCCGGCTGATTTGTTTACGGGCAGCCGCGTCCGGTTCCATTAGGAATTATTATTTATCGCGTGCACGGAATTAACCCGCGGAAAGCGGGGCCCGGACGGCCGCGAGGGTGCCGACTCCGTTTCGTGACCGAATAGAGGGAACACGTGACTCTGCCGCCTCGTCCGTTCGCTGACGACTCGTAATTAACGACGCGCGCCGTAGATTGAGATAATGTACGGGACGCGTCGCGTTAGACGCCGGTTTGTAATAACACCGAAACCACTTAGTTTTTTTCCCCCTCGCGGAGTTGCCGTACCAGCGAATGCCCGGCAATTTTTCACATGCGCCTTCGGCATTGACCCCTTTTTTGGGGCGAGCCGTTTCCTCTTCCGCCACGGTTCCCAGCGTATTTTTAGCGACTTCGGGTCGGAGCCTCCTCTGGTACAGAGTGACCCATTTCCAATGGAGTTATCTCAGGTTGCACAGCGAACGGAGGGGAACAATTAAGGAAACGAAAGCTCCATTAATTACAGAGGTTATCGAATTCCGAAGGGGTGGATCTCGGGCGAGCAGCTTTTCAGTCGAAGCGTCTTCGGTATTCTACAAACGATGGAGCGTAATTCCAGCAAACGGTGGACACGTCGGGCCGACGGAATTCACCGCGTCCGACGTTCCAATCCGCCAAGTTTATTTCGCAAACACGTCGAGCAACTCTCTCCCCAGCGTCTAACAGCTCTCAGGCTTCCACGAAAGATTTTATCCGATCTATTACCGTCCCCGATAGCGCTCGATAATCCGTAATATTGCCGCGCGACTTGCCCGGATTCGAGGAATGATTCAATGTGGCCGCTACTCGACGCTAATTCGACGTCTGTCCTCGTTCTTTATCAGAGGCGCTCTACCGCGACGCTCGGCTGGCCCTCCATCCCCCCGCGGGTCCGTTAATTTCGTTCCACCGTCGGGAAAACGTATAATACGGCGGGATATCGGCGCGGCGGGCGGGCGGGAAGTGGAAATCTCGATACACGCACGTGCCGGGATCAATAAATCACGAGGCGTGGCGGTCGTGCACTTAGCCGGCATCTAATCTATTATTGAGAGTGTCATTCGGCTCTCCCGCGTGGCTCGCATTAGCGACGACCGTTTAAATGTCAGCCCGATATTTTCGAGTGTTTCGACGGCGCGAGGACGCGCGGCGATGGCCCCTGATTTATTTCCCCCGATCGGAATCGAACGGATGTGTCGTCCGCGGTCGGATCGCGCCAGCACTTAACTTCTCTCGAGCGCAACACCGTGACGGAAGTCGAACGCTAGTCTATCCAACTTTCTTCCTTCTCCATTCTTGGTGTTCGCGATTAATCTCACAAGAGGCCCACTAATCACCAGCGTGCCATAAGTTATTTACGCCGCCTCTTAAGCTTCGACCGCCGCGGTAGGTATCTCGGAACCGAAGCCTCGAATTGCGAAACGATAAGGGGCCCCTCGATTTCTTCCGTCTCGCAGGATTTTCATTGGTCCGTCTGTTTGGAAATCTCGGAGCACCCCGTGCATTCGATCGAGAGGAGTGGAGATATGGGTGCCCCGGGCTAAATCTCAGCGCTGGGGGTTTATAGGATCTCGGAATTTCAATTCCACGGGTCTGTTGTCCTCCACCTGAGCGATAAGTGGCACCGGAGAGTAGATCAAAGGGGAGGGGAGATATAAAATCGGGTCCGGGTCTCGATATCGTGGCGGCATTTCCGTCGCGTGTTTTCTCCGAGGGAAGACAATTTATTACGTGTCGCTCGAAAGTGAACGCTCCTATGAGCCGTAATGGCTGTAATTTGTATGCATGCCTTCGCCGGCCGGCAAAAAGTCGATATCGGTTAGCCGCGCCGTTGAAAACTTGTCTTCGATAACGATTCCTAATAACGCGGGGACGCCGCGCGACACCGCGTCACCGGCGATCACCGTAAAAGAGTGAAAGTGGCCTGACGCGGGGCACAACGAGACGCTCGCCCGACTGTGCACGCCCGTATAAACACTGTCATCCTGTTTTCAGCTTAAACACGAAAGCCTATTAGATCTGACAACGAACCTGGGAAGAGTGGCGCTGATCCGATCGCGACACGGTCAATCGGTGTCCTTGCGCCTCGCTCCAATTATCTGTCCATCAATTACGCGCGCGGCTCGTCCCGATTCTCCGCGAGTTTCACGGCTTGACGAGGAGTCGTTCGTTTCCAGCAACACGCCTCGCTCTATCTAATACGAATTTGTAGGGCCGACGGTAAGTTTCGTTGTACTCAATGCGGCTCCTTTCGATTCGGTGATAATACCCACGGTAATACTCTTATAGAAGCTTATGCTATAACAGATCTACGGTACCTATCGCGCTCTTAGCATCACGAGCGCATAAACAGCGCGTAACGCGTGTCTGGAGCCGCCGCGAGTTTCTGCCCCGCGGAATATACGAGCCAAGATCCCCCAGATTTATAGTGACTCCGCTTAATTGCAGCGAGACGCGACTTACCGCTATGACATTCGCATTAGCGCGTCCGTCATCCTGGATCAAGCGATAAGAGAAAGCTGTCGATATTGGAGAAGCAAGCTGAATGCCTGTTGCTGGGCCCCGCCGGCGCAGCTGCGGCCGAAGCGTTGAAAAGATAGGTGCAAAAGGTAATGCACCTAACACCACGGTCAATAATAAATCAATGAGTAATTAAAGGCTAACGGTACGGAGTAAATGAGCGTGCACTGACCACCGGCCAGGATGGGCAACGGGATCTCCGTCTCTTTCACTCGCACGCGTCAGGCGGATGCTGATGCATGAATGATTTCATCACGGGTTATCCATCATCGCTTCGCCTAGCGGTGAGATGTTTGATGATGCCGCGCGCGATCTCTTAAGCGCGCCTCGTACGCTCAACGCTCCCTTGTGCGCTCGCGAGCTGCACGGTGCACACGCGGTTCGATTTAGTTGCGCTAAACGCGGCCCATCAACGCTGCTCATTCAACGAAGCAGCGCGGATGCATAGAGCTGCACTGCAACGGGGGAAGAACATATATGTAGAACGGCAATTTCGAATTGAAACGTTCCGAACGGAATGGAGCTTGACACGAACTGGAACCTTTTTAAGGTCTGATGATCGTTTGAATTATGGTCCGCGGGGCATTTTGCTCGCAGTGTTTTGGAAGTTGTTCCTCGATTGCAGTTGCAAAGCGAGATCCACTCGTGGCACTGATTTACAGCTAATTTTCGTTATGAATCCTGCAACCCGGATTCGCGCGAATATCGCGTTTCTATTTTACCGCCGTGTTCCATGATAATTTCTCACTGCCACCCGATTACGAGTCAAGCAAATGATCAACGTCCAAACAAAGCACAAGTACCGTACGTATCATTTAACTCGCGGTACATCGTGCATGCAGAAAAACACACGTTAGTACGTTGTTTATTATGTAAGACGATTTAAACGCGCAATATGCCAGCAATTTGCATGTAATATGCTGACCGTGCGGCAATGTCTGCCACCAACGTTCCCCGTACAGCTTACTTCGTTCTAATCTAGGGGTTATCGGGGTAAGAGGGAGGTGTCAGCTTGAGTAACAAACGGGCATATCGATCGCCGCAAATCTACCGTCGTTTAAGCAAATTTTTCCGCGCTATCGTTCAGTCGCGATATCTCAGTTGAAACGATAAGATCTGCCGACCGATCGTTGAATACTTGGGTATCCTTTGGTTTTCCGTACACGTAAGCGGCTGCGCCGCGTCTCTTCGCGTCGGCGCCTGCGAAATAGAGACGGGGCTGGCTATAAATTAATCGATAATCATCGACAATCCCACCGCAATCATCGATAATATGAATCGCCAATGGTATCAATTGAACGGCGCGCTTTAATTGAAAACCGCGTAATATTAATGCACGCCGGTCTGAACACCGTAAACAACCCCTGGGCATTGAATTCCTACCAACGGGGTGGTGGACACAAAAACATTTTTATCGTTTCTCGAGTTGACCTGCAGTCGAATAATGGATTGTGATTACTAATCACTGATTAGTCTTATAATATAATTAGTGGAGGTCAGTCTTGCTTCGCCTTTTGCACCGATAACGTCACCCTACTCCCCACGTCCTTGCCCAATAATAATAATAATAATAATAATAATAATAATAATAATAATAATAATAATAATAATAATAATAAAAATAATAATAATAATAATAATAATAATAATAATAATAATAACAATAACAATAACAATAACAATAATAATAATAATAATAATAATAATACGTCTTTAGTATCGCTGTACGGTAGCATACCTTTCTACATATATTGTAAGTTCGGGAGAGTTCGACCACTTTTTGGAAAAGAAATTGTAGCATCGTTGTTTTTCACATTTTTGTCGTTTTATGCACATTAAAGCAAAGCCCAAGCAATTTAGGGTATATATAAATTATAGTGCGCGATAATTTCAAATATTTATTTTCATTTTCAATCAAAAACATTGGCACTGTAACTGGTCGGTCTCACCCGCGTGTTGGGGTTAGACCGTCCACCCACTACGAGTAATCAAGGTAGTGATCGACCACCTTATCAAAAAAAATTACAAACGAATACATACGTTATGATGGTGTTACACTGTAGTTATATGCATATTATATCCCCAAAATCGGAAGAGTGTAAATAAACTTACCTGTTTTTCAAATATCGCCACCACTATAAGTTGGTGTAAAAACTTTCAGCCTCGCATAAAGTCTTAACTGTATCTTATAATTAAAATATGGATTTGTGACAATGGTCAATGTGAGATAAACTACAAGCGCCTTCATTTCTTTTGTGTCAATGACACACAGTGCCCTATCTTGCGTCAGTCTTAAAATATCAGCACTGGCCGGACTCTCCCGGTGGTCGAACACTCTCGGACTTACCCTATACATGTATTATTATGCGGCGTTCAGTAGTCGATTTGGCAAACACCAGGCCGTTCGCGACATTCCTTCGATTGATGGTACAATTTCGCGTCCCACCAAGGGCAATGCAACACCGTCGCTTAATCGGGGTTTGCCTTTCGTCGATAACATCGTCAGGGCGGCACGTCGTGTTATTTTCGGTTGCACGTATGTGAAGTGTGTGGTTTTTGGTATTCTGCACTGAAGCGTGCTCGATGACGAGGGGAACTACTTACTTAGAGGAACCACTACACGGGGCTCGTGGTGTGCAGAAAAGGGCTGCCCGTGGTAGGATTACAAGTCTATATATTACGCAGATGGGCGATATTTTATTCGAATAATATGTAGCGAGTACAAATAAAGCATTTCGGTTTTTATTTACGACTGTGTGATATATTTTCCATTGAAATTTCAACCCCGTTGTAACATATTTGCGCGATACGTTACTGCCACGTATTTTCAATGATAAATATAGGGCAAAGTTTGTCCTTTGAAACTGAGTACTAATTACCCTCAATGGCTCCTCGTTGCATTTCGTTACTTCATAACAACGTTCTATCCGTTTCCATTGCGGCTCGAGCCGCAATTATGCACCCCTTATCGCGTCCCAATTGCGCGTTCCAAACGTGCTCTATTAATCGCGCGCGAATTAATTCGAATGATCGTTGCCACGAATTGTGTCACAAATTGCTCGTAACTTGCCGCTAAACCGGAATTCAAAAGACTCTACCGGAACGAAGTTACCGTGCAACCGGGCGGCGCGTAATCATCAAATTGCAACGAATTTCTGTCAGCGAGCGTCTTTCGCGAATGAACAAGGCGAAACGCTGGCACGTTTGCTCGTGCCACCTCGACAGACCTAATTACACGGGGTGGTACGCGTTTTCAGTGGTTGCGGGCTCTGGGAATGAACTCGTGTCACCTCTGGCATCTTTAGAATTATGCAACCACTTTGAAATATCGCGATCCTACCACGGAGAAGCTAAAAACCACCTTTCATCGTTCCCCTTTTTCGAATTTGCTCGCTATTAGTTTACCTCCGATTACCCGCGGACAAGAAACGTACGATTCGCACGATTCTTTTAATAACGTGCGTCGGGGAAACTTTAGGGGAACGTTGAGCGTGATAGAAGCATCCCCCCGTGGAAATTATTAAGCGCATTGACTCTACAATCATCCATCAACTATGACCTCGTAGAATTCTTGAAATAAATCAGCCCTTCCACCGTATTTGTACAAGTAACTATTCGCTTATAAACTGGAACACCGAATATCTTAGAAGGACGCCGCACAGTGGGGCAAACGCGGACAAAAATCCAAAATTTAAAGTTCGTATCTAGAAAAAATTATTATTGTATTTTATCCGTAAATAGTCAAAGAATAAACACCTCTTCCCTTTTTCCAAAAGCAAAATGTGATAAAGCTAAAATTATCAAAATTTTCCTTTGTAGCTATAATTTATTTTGTCCATAATTATTATTTAAAGCTTGTTACAGCCTATCTAGTTGGTCAATATTTTACAACCCGCACTTTTATACTATAAAAGTATCGTTTTGTAACAGTAGCCGCCGCATCAAGGTCATTAAATGTCCAAAACCGTAAAAAAACTGAATAACTAACGCGTTATCTCGCTTTAAGTTGCCGTTAATGGATTTAATACCGGGAAGTATCAGAGAATATATACCTAAAAATTTATTTGCACTTTCTTGCACATTCGGTAGTTATTGGAATTTATATGGGATGCCGATGAGCGCTGGTCAAGGCGTAGCGCGTGACGCAGCTCTGGAATTATTAATTTAATTAGTTATGGTATTGTTGTAGAGGATTATTAATATTTGAAGATAATTATTTTTTGTATAAATAAAGTAAAAAAAAAGGTTTACTTATTTTTAACTTTTGCTGTCCCAAAGTCCTATAGACGACCAAATGGTAAAAAGTAAATATTGGTAAAAATTCATTCTGAATCGAAAGAAACCAATTGCATGTCGATAGGATCATTAGTTTAAAAAATATTGAATTTTGTCCGCTTTTTGTCCACGTTTGCCCCACTGTGCGCCGTTCTCGCGAGCTTGCCACCTGCAGCACGCCCCGCGTGCCCTATCGCCGAAACAAAGGGCGCGATCTGCGGGACAAGTGGCCGCTCACGCGTAAAAACGATGGGGGCCAGAAAATCTCGCGCACAATCGGCGCAAGTTCGGCTTCAATCGTATAAAGTCCGTTTCTTCCATCGGGGCCAGGGGATCGCGCCGATCGTTTGATCGATCGATCTACGATCACGATCGAGCGCGATACCGCCGGGGCCCAATGCAAACGATCGATCGTCGAGCGATTTCACCTCGCATGACTACGTGGCTTTCTGCTCAACGATCCTTTCAGGGAAGACGCTTCCCCGGCGATGATCTAGAATGCCGTTGGCAGCCGTCGAATGCAGAATGGAACAACGATTTCTATCGAGGGCCGGAGAGAGGGGGGGGGGGGGGGGTGTAGAAAAATCGGTTTTAAAGGACGCTGAGCCCTGTACCGACGGGCGGACGTCGAGCGAATTTCCGTCAATCATTGTTCCGCATTCCGGGGCATTTGCACACTCGTGGGAGTGGCATAACATTCGAGCTCGCCGGGTTCTTATTCCGTTCGAGTTCGAGAATAATGGAGGTCTCGCCGCGAACGACCTCGGGCTGCGATCTCGAACGGTTCTCCTGCGATTACGCGGTGCACCTCTGACCGTCTTCGTGAAAGTATCGAAACTCACGCAACGCCAACAGGGGAGTGGGGACGCTTTAGCGAGGGGAATTGAAAAAACTAATTGCCACGTGAGAGATCGAGGTGGAAAAAGCGCGGAGCAAGAGTGGCCGGAGATCTTGACTTAAGAATTTCGCCCTACCTTTGGGTGTTTTCTCTAGGGATGAATTGTTCTGCTGTCTGTTGCGCCGAAGAGTGCAAAGCTCCGGCCGATAGATGGATCAATCGAATCGACGAGCTTCTCGTAACTCGCGAAACGGATAAAAGTTGATGCTTAATTTACGACTGCGTGTAACGCGGGTAAACAAGGGAACCGTGGATCTTTTTTAACTGCTACTGCTATCTTGCCTGCAAATCACCGGGCCGCGATGTATTTATACGTCGTGCAAACTAAAAAGTAATTTATCGCTACGATGGACGCTTACAAAAATCCAGGTTACAGCGAGCTTCGCGTTAATCTTTCCTCGGTAGAATTCGAGCGCGATAAATGTTTTGCGCGGAAGATACTCGTAATGTGTGCACGGGGTGCGCTTTAATCGATCCATAGAAATTTCGAAGTTATCAGTGAGTAGCTTTACTACTCGGATTCGCTCGAAATTTAGATTCTGATTTTATAAAAAAAAAAATTTTTAAGAAGAAAAATAATTATGATATTCTTTTCTGTACTACTACACTTAGCCCAATTTTAATAAACTGCCTCTTCACTTTCCCGAAAAAAATGGGCCCCTCAGAACGTTCGCCACCCGGGCCTTTTCCCTTAAATCCGCCACCGCTCGAGATGACCATAAATTTCGATGATAGTTTCCGTGAATCGATTAAAGCGAGGGTCGCGGGTCCTTTAATCGGGCCGCCACTTTTGGATTCCTGCTGCTATACATCTCGTCAGCCATCTCCTGGGTAGCGAAGTAACGTACGGAGCGGTTCCCCGAATCGCGATCGTCACGGAAAACTAATTAAGACGCGATTAGCCGAACGTAGCGGCGCATCATGATCGATTAGTCGGCCGATAAGCAATCGTGGCCGCGGCGCAACCTTAATTAGCGTACTGGTCGACTCCGACTTGTTTCCCCCCTTTCGAAGGCTGAGGACGGTCGCGCGCCTGTATTCGTGCGCCGTCCGGCTCCTCCCGCCGCCCCTCGGTGGTCCCGGGCGCTCGCTACTTCTATCCGCGGCGTGTAAAAAGTAGGCCTATGAATCAACGGTGCTTAAGAATCGTTAGACCTTCCATTGACCGGTTTGGTGAGCAAGAAAGCGAGAGGGAGGCCGCCGCCTCGCCTACGTGTTCGCATAAGTCGCGGACAATGCGTAGCTAAACCGTTTAATGGCGATAACAGTCTCTCTACGGCGCGAACCACTTGGCCGCGAGCGAGCAGGTCGGCGCGTTTATCCGCTCGAAGCGCGAAAACGTAGAAAAAGAGCGTAGGAGACAAGGATGCTCGAAATATCCTGTTCGTGCTCGCCGGTGAGCGCATCTTTGCGGGCGGCGTTATCTCCGGCCACGGCTGCGAGAGCGAAGCCTACGCACTCCTCGTGAACTCCAACTAAATACTAAAAGGGATACGGATGAGCTCCAAGTGGGTGTAATTCCGCAACATCGTCGCGATAAAACTTCCTCGGGGATTAAGCGCGTCGGTTCCCTACGCTGGTGTTCGGATGATCGAGTCGCACGGTTTTGGTAATCGGGAATGTCGCATGCAGGCTATCACTGTTCGTAACTTCACCTAGGATTCTTTCCCCCCTGCATTGATATCGGGGGTGTTAGCAACGTAAATCTATCGGTGGCTCTTTTAATCGCGATGCAAAGTGCTAAATGGGTGGATCATCGGTGCGATGGACGCGTACGTGGCCGATTGCCAGTAGGAAGATTGCACGCGAACGTTGATTGTGCTGTTGGGGGTAGATTAGACATTCCACTGCACCCCCATAGAGAACGCAGCAACACGATATGACACAGCACAATGCGGCATTAACGACCTTCGTGAATTATCACGCGCGCACTGTCTGAGCTGAAATTCCCGACACACGAATCGTGGATTAACTGAAACTCGCGATGGACAGCGAAAAGGTGGGAGGAAGGATGATCCGGAGTCAAGGAAGAATCTGAAGAATACATTAACCTTCCATCAAATCGAAAAGAATTTTAAAATCCATCGTTATTTCATTCTTACATCTCGCACAAGGAGGTCTGACATCGAAGTTACCTGTTCTTTCGTTTTGGTGGCTCGTCTGTTTTGTTCCCGCGCGTCTGCTCGGAAAGGACCAGGCCAGCAGGTCTACCGATACAAGCAGTTAGTAATTATAATCGACACTGATTATCCCGACGGTTATTTATGGGAAATTTATGTATAAGGTCGAAAGTCGAGCCGGTAGAACCAGCCGGCAGGCGCTACCATGCGTGTGCATCCTTCAGGAATGAAACGCACGCGGGGGGGAAAAAGAACTGGGGGGAACAGAAGGGAAGAAGTCGGAGAACGAGGCACGAGCCACGCCTTCCTCGAGATGTATACACAGTATTTAAAGTCGCTCCTCTAGCATAGAAACAACTTCGCAATCTTCGCATCGGCTGGGAAATCTTTCTCCTAGCCTGAATCACTGGCGGCCCCATTTTTAATTACCTTCGATCGACGATAATCGGCAATTTGGATTCTCCCCTCTGCCGTGATCGCGCGGCGTTGCGAATCTGGAACTATCGAGGGACTGATTTTGTGAATCGAATCATCCCTGCATAATTCTAGTAGCTTTAGTCGGTCGTTGGAGGAATGTAGAAAAGTAATTTGGAAGACTCGTCCGGGGGTATTAAATGGTATTAACGCTGATACCTATAATAGAGCTCTCTGTGTGCGAAGTAATTTCATGCAATAAGGCCTCATTGTCTTTCGTAATGTCAACGTTGGAAATTATGAAGACTTCAATTCTTTCTATCGTTAAAGCGACACGAAAATAATTACCCGCGGTAGAGCGCACGAAAGCTTCGGTAGCATTCGAAACGGGGTCGCTCTCCCATCTCGCGGGGAACGTTATTTAACCGTTTAAAACGACCGTCGCAGCGGCGGTAATTGAATTAACAATGTCGCAGATTTAATTCGCCGGCGATTAAATTCGCTTGAAACACCGATAAATTATCCGTCGGGGGATGGTCGAGTTATATCTAAATCGAAAAGCGTGCTCGCGTCGCGTTTCACCGTTTGCGATTAACGGCTCGGACAACTCGGACAACTCTCGCCGATGTTTCCCAGCGTCGAGTCTTCCGTTGAAAGCGAAACAAGACGAACGTCGCCGCGCAACAGGCGCGAGAAGAAAAGTGGAAAAACTGTCGAGCTGACGAATCGAAGGCTGGATCGAAGCTGACGTGTCTCGCGATCGGATTACGGAAGAAATCCCTGGCTCGATTAATCCGCTAATCAATCGCGACAGCGACTACGTGCTGTCAGGCGTCGTAGAGCTTGAGCACTCTACGCCGATGGAAATGGTCCACGTGAATTTGCATAATGCTGTTTAAGGTTCGTTCGTGATTACTTGGTGGGAAGAATGTAGGAGTCTAATAAGTGACTCTTTGTTGTACAACTTCTTGGTGGTATTTAGTATTTAGTAGAACTCGTTTATTCGCAACTCACAATTTCATTGACAGCTGCGCGAACTCTGCAGTTCGATTGCGCACACACCTCGGCTAAACCGTACAGCTCGCATTAATGTCTAAAACGTCAGCATCGCATTGCGACTTGTCAGGTCCCGTTCTCGCTGCAGCACCGTCCCTCTAAACATCTAAAGCGACAGTTTTGGCTCGTTAAAGCTCGCTAGCCTGCGGTCAACTGAATATCCGGGTAACAAAAGTGCACAATGAATCAGTGCACACGCCACGTTGCATCGAGCGATTAATTTGTTCTGATTAAACATTAACGCCCGCGGGGATATAATAGTCGCTGGATCATCGTACTGGAAAGAACCGTATGCAGACGGTATCGCGGTGCATTGATACATTAGAGCTTAAACCAGGTCAAAGAACGTTGCGATTTCGATTGTAGAGAGAAAAATAATGCCGTAGTGGTCCCTCCCCGGGGCTCGGGGCCTGTTTCATGGCCGATTATTCCCCGGACGCATGTTCTCAATACGGGAACTGAGCTAACTTAGTAGGTCTGAGACCTTGCGAGAGACTCCGCAGGGTTCTGCTAATCAGTATTACATCAGAGAAATACACCAGAGATCTAGTCTTCCATTTACTAAACACCTACTCCAATTAACAGAGCTATTCCCGATCAGATCCTGCTCTCTAAGCTTGATTACACAGTACAACCAATTTTGACTTTTTTTCGGACTTGTAACATTCAATAGCCGTTTCTTATAGGTGTTCGTGCGCTGAAAACGAATCCGCAAACCGTTTGTCGCCATCACCCTCAGTTTTTGAGAAATTCGATTTTGAAAAAAGCTGCAAATTTTCGACGTTGAACCTCTTTTATGCCGAAACGGTAATAGTTATTCGGTTGCTCGTTGCGTCAAATTATTCTATGAACCCTTCCGAGTACAACGATATAAGTTATTAATGCATTATGAACATTTAAATATGTTTAAACAACGATCAAAGGGAAAAGGACACCCGAAATGCACCCATGTTGGCAGATATCCTTCAATTTATTTCCAAAACTAAGGGTCTGGGAGAAAATCTGACCATTCCACGCGATGCAGCAGACAGTTTTCCTGCGGAAAGCGTCAACAGAAGTGGTAAGTCTCGTTTTGTTTTCAATACAGAAGCGAAATAGTTTGGCAAAACGCGCGGAGCCGGAAGTGGTAGTCAACGGCGCGGCGTATCCACAGCCGCTCGCGCGCGACTCTCACCGTGCTCCAATATTGTATTTGTTATTTATAAACTATTTAATAAAAAATTATTAACTATTACATAATAAACTATGTAATAAATTTTCTGTAATTTCAAACTTTGACTTTTTGAATATGCAAGGTGTCGGCGCTATGTGTGTATAGTTAGGTACATCAGTTCCTAATGTATTAAAAATACCAAAGAACTGTTCGTGTGAAAGTCATACTATACGACGGGGTAAATTCATTGTCGAAGACGATTTTTTTACATTATTATTTTTAACAGATTCAGGGTTATCCATTTAAGACTGGCGGCGCTCGCGCGAGTACAAATGAGAACGGCAACATGTACATGACCTACACGAACCTATACTTTTAGCAACAGCCCATAGATAGCGGATGTATCGACATATGATTGAACTAGTAAGAATGCGTGTGACGCTGTTGCCGTTCTCATTTGTACTCGCGCAGCGCACAGTGGTCTGGAAAGCGGCGGTTTGTGGCCAAAAGTCAATTTTTCAACTTCAATGTTTACAGAAATTTTTTTTTCCTATGTATTGATAACCCCCGAAACCTTCAAACTCCAATCATATTATATATTTCAGGCAATTCTATAATCAGACATAGTGTTATAAAGTGTAAATCATGAAATTTTAAGTGAAACTAATTGTTGTAATTACTCATTATAGAACATCAAAATACGTGTTTATATCATACAGTTATATAGGTAAGGAAGTATATTTCAGTTATTTATATGTGTCATAGGCATTTTTTAGTCCATGAACAAATAGTGCAATGTTTATATGAATTTAAACTTTGCGAAGGCTTATAAAAAAATGATTAAGTGAAATTAACATCGGACTTTTTTTACATGATAGCTTACACAATTGTTAACAAGAGCATGTTAATTTCAAGTGCAACCTCCTGCAACCTTCAATTTTATGCAGACTTTTAGAAATGACGCTCGAGGTGTTTGGGCGTCCCGTACGCGTGTATTTTTAATGTTTTATTTCTTTTAAGTCAAAGATAATGTTAGAGCTGAATCTTTTTTCTCTTTTTTCTCTAGTACGGCTATGATTTTTAATTTTGACTATAAAATACTGCTTTCCAGACCACAATGCGCGCCATATTGAATCCGCCATTTTGTATTTTGAATTTTTGGTGCCAAATTCGTTATCAGCGACCTCAAAAACCCTTAATCACCAAGTTTCAGAAAGATCAGAATTTTGGCCACAAAACGCCGCTTTCCAGACCACTGTGCAGCGCCGCCAGTCTTAAATGGATAACCCTGTATCTTTTAAAAATAATAATGTAAAAAAATCGTGTTCGACAATGAATTTACCCCGTCGTATAGTATGACTTTCACACGAACAGTTTTTTGGAATTTTGAATACATTAGGAACTGATGTACCTAACTGTACACACATAGCGCCGACACCTTGCATATTCAAAAAATCAAAGTTTGAAATTACAGAAAATTTATTACATACTTTATTATGTAATAGTTAATAATTTTTTATTAAATAGTTTATAAATAACAAATACAATATTGGAGCACGGTGAGAGTCGTGCGCGAGGGGCTGTGGATACGCCGCGCCGTTGACTACCACTTCCGGCTCCGCGCGTTTTGCCAAACTATTTCGCTTCTGTATTGAAAACAAAACGAGACTTACCACTTCTGTTGACGCTTTCCGAAGGAAAACTGTCTGCTGCATCGCGTGGAATGGTCAGATTTTCTCCCAGACCCTTAGTTTTGGAAATAAATTGAAGGATATCTGCCAAAATGGGTGCATTTCGGGTGTCCTTTTCCCTTTGATCGTTGTTTAAACATATTTAAATGTCCATAATGCAATAATAACTTATATCGTTGTATTCGGGAGGGTTCATAGAATAATTTGACGCAACGAGCAACCGAATAACTATTACCGTTTCGGCATAAAAGATGTTCAAAGTCGAAAATTTGCAGCTTTTTTCAAAATCGAATTTCTCAAATACCGAGGGTGATGGCGACAAACGGTTTGCGGATTCGTTTTCAGCGCACGAAAACCTATAAGAAACGGCTATTGAATGTTACAAGTCCAGATGGCTGTTGTACTGTGTTATCGAAGGATTCTAATAGCAGCGCGACTGGTCCCGCACCGCTACACACTCCCTAGCTTACTGAAATGAAAAGAAAGTGGGCAGAGTTAATGAACTCGTCAAGGATCGAGGCATGAGCAACACGTCGTCGCGAGGATCCCATTCTACGCGCACGGTGCTCCGCGCGACCGTAGCCTGGAGTGTTCGCGAAGCTGCCTCCTTTGTGGCTTTCTTCCTTTGAGAGATGGCGTATCTTCCGCGGCTTCGCAGGAAACGAGAGACCGAGAGGGGGAGGAAAAAAAAAGGGAGAATAAGGGTGACTGGATGCTGGTGTCGCGATGAATGACCCCGGTGTTCCCTTTGTAGAAATAATCGTGGTAATTGAGGTTCATTCCGAGCTACTCCCCCTCCAGCCTAACGAAACGTCTTCATAGGTGTTACAACGTTCATTATGGTCGTCGTAACAAGGTGTGTCAGACGGGTAGATACGCTGTTATCGGGGAACCGGCTGGTAATAATCGTCGCGATAGTTAAAGCGGACTTAACGTCGGTATAATAGAGCTCCGGGATCGTAGCTGGGACCTTTATGGCTGGAATATGGATATTGCGGCCAATGGGAGAGCGTCCCTTTCTCGGTTAAATGGCTCGTGTGGTATTTGAAAGGACGATATGCAATGGGAGTGGAATTAGGAGGTTAAAAATTTCTGTTTGAATCCAGCGAAGAATCTAATTTGCGTTAGAACTGGGAGATATGCACAGTTCGATAATTAAGTTGCAGGACTGGTTAAATTGTAGGAAAATCACATTTAATATCAAAAGATATCAATTAATATTCAATTTCGAAGAGTCACGGTAGGTTTGGTGGAGATAAATCCGAAGTAGGTCGAATAGATTCTGAATTCTTCGAGCAACAGCCTTCGCCCACGACGGGGTGATGACGAAAACGACGATCGCTACGTTTCACCCGCTCGATAATATAATTAAAGTCTGTTCGCGAGATGGTTCCACGGGGTTTATTGTCATGCAAACGATCGGCTCCTCTATTGCACCCGTTTTGGTTGCTCGCGTAGGCGATTCGGTGTGCCGTTTGAAAGAGCTAGGGGTCATTAACAGCGCTGTGTCGGACAAGCCCGCGGGGCGATTACGATAAGGTCCGGCCAAATTGAATGTGTAATTAAATCGAACGGACGTACAGACGAACGGACGGGCGAATGAAATAATGGGTGTCATCTGATAATGACTGCCTCCCTGGTTCTGCCAGTCATGGCTCAGGCATCGTGCGGCGAGACGGCAGATTAAAGTTGTGTCCCTTTTGTGATCCGACAATACTTTGACTCCACCCCGCGGACCGCGGTCGATAATTAATTGATCAACGAGCGCAGATATCGTGTGCCGACTGCGCCATTAGTTACGAGTCGGAGTTCTAAGGCCGGATCGGCTCGCCTCCACTTGTCATTAAGGGGCTAAAATTGTTTTTCGGCGAATCCCCGTCGTGCCTAACGGCGGAATAATTTCTGTTAACAATGGGGCTGGGATTAATAGAGGCAGATAACTGGCTTACACGTGTTTCCTCTTGGCGAATTTCTTACACTCTGTTGCAGACAGAGGAACCTAATCTAGTGGAGGTCAATTAACGCTTCGATGCATCAGTCATATTTGACACCACCGAGTTCTCTTGTGCCCTACAGAGTTGACTTCGGGGTAGAAGATGTCTACCAAATCGAACTGCTTTTCGTACTATTTTCTTGGGAATTCAAGAATCTAGCTTACGAAACCATGGAAGTCTTCTAAACTTTCCCTCGACGAGAGACAGCCCCGAGTCCCTGATCCGTGTAACATCCATCAGAAACTCCCCGAATGGCTGTAAAAGGCCGCCAAGGACCGTCCATCGTCGATGACCCAAAATCGCCTCAGAGAGGCAGTACAAATTGAACGTCTGGGCTCGTCGGGAACGTCGTCGGTTCCCTCGCGAGGAATCCGCGAGAGTCAATAGAAGTGGCGGGGATGCGGTCTCTGGAGAGATGGATCAAAGTTACGTGGCAAGCCGGCTGACCGATCGATCGGAACCATTTCACAGATCGGATGGCCAGCGAGGCCTTACGAGTGCTGGACGCCGGGCGAAAGGCAGCCGTGAAAAGAAATAATGGCAGATAGTCGCGGTCAGATAAGGTGAACTGACACGGGCCATCACCTCTGGCTCGTTGCTTGCCCGTGTGGAGAAGAGAGGCTTTTGCCTTCTCTCGCGTCCCGGGGGTTTCCGTTTGTGTATTCGGTTACCCTGTTCCCACAGCTGCCCTCCCTCCCTCTGCGCCTTCCCTCCCTGTATACCGGCCTGATGCGCAAAGAAGCGTGCATTTTCTAGTAAAAGCCTAGACCGCGGACGACAGCTCCTTCCTGTGTATCCTTTCATGTCTGCGGTAACGGATAGAAGAGGAACGAGAAACCGTAAATGGCCTGATGTTATCGAAGGCCCCCGATTGTTCGTTTACACCCTGTTTGCTCGGCTGGGTCTGCGAAAGGGTTTCCTCGGTGCCAGGAAATTACTATTAGCGCGAAAACAGGTTCATAATCGAAGGGGACGTGCTCGCAGCGACTCGACGCCTAGCCGTACCGACGATATCGTTTCGTAATGACGGAGTCCAGGTGGTACCAGATTGGTCGACCCGTGGAAGCTTTCTTACTGGAATTCAATCCCGATTGTCGGCTAATCCGACCATCGATCGGCTACACGATTCCGAGCAAAGAAAAACCGTGGAAGAAGAGTGGTTTAGCACTGATTTCTGAGGTCATCGAGGCTCCGCAGGGAATGGAATGTTGGAGATATTAATCACTCGAGTAATTTCCGTAATCTGTGCCGTCCGAACACTTCCTACCATCCTGTCTCATTGAATGTTACCCTCCCCTGGAAGTCCTGCTCCACTGCAACGAAACGCTTCGCACGTGCATGTTGGAAATAACGATTTCAAGCTCCCTCCCACTCGTCAGGGCATTTGCATATCTACTCGATAAAACAATTACAGTTTGCTCGGAACGTTTAATACACGCTTAATCACCGAGCCCCCGGAGTAATCGAACTCGAGCCGTCGAGCGCGTTAAGATTTCATCTAACCGATCCGTCATTAATGGTCGATTAAATCCTCGAATCCCTACAAGTACTCCCCGCAAAGAACGACGGCAAAAGGGGGATGGAGGAAGATGGCCGAGGAGCAGTGTATATGACTCGACGCTTTCTTGCCCGTTCGCCAACCACCGTCGTCACCACCCTGCCACCGGTCAATCAGAAATTTTATTCAGTAAACCGCCGCGCCTTAACCAGTGTATCGCATTAAACGGAGTCCTTCTTGTAACCCCCTCCTACCCCCCCCCCCCCGCCCATCCCGGCCCGCCGCGCCCCAACCCCCGCGCCCGCCGTCCGCTCGCGGATGAATTATTCATGCCCTCGACTCAATTCTGCAAGGGGGTCCCGGCTCTCTGGAAGTCAGTCAGAAATACAGGTCCAGATTATAATAGCGCTCGCCCGGCCGTCCGAGGACCGTCGTGAAAACACTGAAAACGCTCTCCAGCCTTCCCCCTTTGGCTCGAGCCGGTACGCAAGGTGCCACGGGCATTTCCATATAAAAGTCTCGCGACGGGGGGATCTCCTCGGCGACCGCGCCGATGAAAATGTATAAATTTCCGGTGGCGTTGAATCGATCCGCCGTGGAAATGGTCGGGTGCCGGAGGGGCGGGGGAGGGGGGGGGGGGGGGGAGCGTTTCAACCAGAAATTATTTAGACGGGGAAGTAGGTCGATGAATGCTTTGTACCCGCAACGAGTTTTCTATATCGCGTCAGAGAACAGATGTAGTTCACATATTTCGGGTGCCGTTGCTTGGCGGAGGTGGTTCTTTCCATCGCTGACGTCAGCCATTCAAATAAGTCCCCATTATATCGCAGAGTTTTTCATCTGAATTCCAATGAATTTCTGCACCTCGTTTGTTCGATTTACCGCTGATTCTGCGTGGTGCAGGTAGGCATGTAGACCGTTCTTGTTAAGTATTTTACCATATGTACAATTTTTAACAATTCTTACGATTGCTGGCCTTTAAGCTCGGTACTCCGATGTCCCGACTATGTCATGAATATAGTTCTATTCTGGAAGTCAGCGGTCTTCTCACGTTGGAACATCGTCGCTGTCTATCTGATCTGACTTGCCTTTTCAGTATTATTAATGGCTACACCGATTCTGCGGACATTTTGGCTCTGATTAACCTGTATGCGCCTATTGTTTCACTAAGATCGCCTTCTCTTTTTTACTTATCGGGACACAGCACGTCGTTTGGGATGAATAACTCCATTAATAGAATATGTAAATTAGCGAATCGTTATAGCGAACTTGTTGATTTTTTTAATGGTACATTGGCCACCTTTAAATATCGTTTGCGGGCTTTGGCTCGCAGGAACGTCTTTGTACACGCCCGTTAATTTCAATTCTAACGTTATTTGTATTAGTTCATTAGTTCCATTATTTTATTGTATCATGGTTTGTTTATGTATGTACTGACTTTTCTTCCGTTTTCTTTTCTTTTACATTGTTTATGTGTTAATTGTAAACTAAAGGGTCTTTACCGGTTGAAATAAATAATAATAGTAATAATAATAATAATAATAATAATAATTTCTTTCGATTCAATTGATTATTGTCGGGACAGGCTGTTTAGGATACTACCAGGCTCGTGTGATCGAGCGTTTCGCCATCACCTCCGTCTGCCAAATGTTGCCCAAGCAATGCAACACTCGCGTGACGAGATTTCGCGTTACTTTCAACGACAGAATAAATACCTTACCACGATCTAGCGAAATTTCAGTTGTGCTCGGGGATTCGGTTACCACACTCCGCGCTATTCCGTACTTTAACCGCTAAACGTGATTACCCTCGAACCTCCCATGAAGAAGTAGCTTCTAAACACGTTTCTATGTGGTTGGCTAGGAGCGATACTCGTGATCCCTGAGATCATCGTATCGACCCTCTATTTTACCCGTCATAAGGGCGAGCAAGCGACTCCTTCGTGGGGCCGTTGTTTTTCCACGGTCTCTCTCGGCCATCGAGGTCTAGTTACCACGTCACGCAACGCTAATGAAATTTATCGTGGCACCCGGCTTAATTTGCGCTTAACGCTCGCGAGCCATGCAAACGATCGTCCCGCGAGTTACGACGTCGATCCTGGCCGAACCGGAATAACCGTGGATCGCGTCGGATTCCCAGACTGTGCGCGCGGCCTATGATCGATGCGCTGGTATCGAGACGGAACCGAGAACCTGGTCATATTCCACCGAACACGAAGCTTTTCGAACGAAACCAAATACTTGCCGAGAGTAAACTTGTTTAAACGGCGGTGGCCCTGAAGGACATCGACGCGACTTCGCTCAGCGTAATGGTCACCGAGGAAAAATATCAATTACCATAGAACGTCTCCCGATAAAAGGAGACACTTTTCGAGGGGTGCAATTAGCTCGCGGCGACCGCGAGACCAACTAGAGAAAAGGAGGAAACATTACAAGGCGAGGAGTTCTATCGAGTCACTTTAGAATCGTGAATATGTAATTGGAAGTCTCGTCGATCGAGATTTATAGGGTTAATAAGAAACACCGCGAGGGTTCATCTGGTATCCCAAAGGCAGACAAACGAAAGGGAGTAATCCTACTGTTTCGAAACTTCCTACCTGAATTAGCGCTTCCCTCGTCTAAGATAATTATATCAAAGAGTCGTAAAGTCAGGGTCCTGGTTGCGTCCACCTGGCGCACCTTGGTTCTCAGCAGCGCTGGTGACCGAATCACCAATGAAACGAAGGGAAATTATGCTAATCCCGCGATTACACCTCGACACAATTCCTTGCAACGGTTAAACGCTCTCGGCTGGATTTCGAGCAGCTGCCCGCAAACGTTCAGCACCGTGCCTGTTCTTGAGGGAATCTTTGTAATCGCCTCTGAAGTGAAAGTGCTTCTTGACAGTCCTCTGACGGATCTCCTGCATCCTTGGATCACAGAAGTATAGCAGCGCTTTGCGAAACACTTAAGCGCACAGATTTGTGGCCATTCGTCCCCCTTGACGCGCTCAAGTAGCCTGCAAATGCCGCGTTGAACGTTTAGCGCGAGGAGGTTTTCTAATGACGATTTGGCTAGTCGGTTTCCTTGTTACTCAGTTGCTAGACGAACCTCTGTGGCAACGCAAAGGGCTCTGTTATTGGTAAGTGGCGTCTTTTCAAGTCGAGCGGTCGATAAATCTGGCGCGTTACGTTTATTAATTTTCAATGAATCCACCGTATCGCGGGCTGCTTGTACCATCGGCCCCGTGTTTGCCATTCCAAGATCGAACGTTGGAGCGAACGGAATAGTTTAAAGCGCGATAAATCGCTCTGTTCCCCGATTGCTTTTTTCGCGGCTGCTTTTTCTACCCGGGATGATTCCCCCTTCGCTTCTCGGTATCCCTCGAATATTCGTAGACAGATAATTGCGGCTATAAATTCAAGATTAATCGAGCCCAACGCGGCCTGTCGTTGCCTCCTCCTCTCCGCGAAATCCATTTCGCATTATAAATCAATCGGCCCGTTTCTCTCGTTCCTCTCGCACTTGCCCTGCTCCGTTCGTTCGTTCGTACCACCTCCCGATAAAACTTCGACACTCTCTCCCTCCTTGGCGGGAGATGATCAGCTCGCGAACTGGATTACATCGCCCCGGAACTTCACTTTTAAACCCTGCTTCTCGTTTTTTCCCTCGCGACTTGGGCAATCGAGTCTCTCCCCGTCTACACGCGTTTCGCTTTTACCGGTTTGTTCGGAGGGAGCCCCGTGAGCTGGTGTACGAAGGGATGAACAGGGTCGAAGGATAACCTCTTTAGATCTATTACACGCGGCCAGGTGAATAGTGATATTCCCTAGACGGTAGGGATGTTTCGTAACCTACAGACAAATGTTCTCCTTTAGAGGGCGATCCTTCCACCGAGAATCCCACCCCCGTAACAAGATTGCTCGCGGTTTACACGGAACCGTGGTTAATCGACTAACGCGCAGGCTCGCGAACCAGGCGAATAAGACACGGTCGGTGTAAATTCGAGAGCAAGCCGAGGCCGGGGCAGAAAACAACGGGATAAACATCCGATATCGCGTCGGGATGGATAGGTGGCCTGGGAAGAGTGGGCACGCCCTTCGAGCTTCGATCTCGCGCGATTTAGGGCTCTTAATTATATGTGTGTGGAATGGAAGAAGGCGCGATCGAGGCGCGGGGGAGTGAAACTCGCACGTACACGCGCGCGCGTGCTAGCACCGCGTCTTCCACCCTTCTCTCCTGCTTACACCCGCGCAACCCCTTATCTTTCTCTCCGCGCGCATTATGAATAAGTATACATGCCGCATTGACGCGCGTACGCGCGGGGCGTGGCGCGCCTCGAGCGCTGACCGGCCGAATCTGGACGATCTTTTTTCCTGCATCTCTCCGAATGCATGACCGTGGCCTGGGCAACGAGTGCGTACGCTCGTGCACGTGCACGTATCGGGGCACTCGGCTTCCTGACGGTTCAGATTCTTTGGTCCCTTGGCTTTCATTGGGACCCCAAGTTCCCGGGGTGCTTTTTTTCAGCCTGGAATTTGATGCTTGGAATGCTCGAACTTTGGAAGTTGCTATTGAATTTTTTGATTTCCACTGAGTTGTGAGAATCTTGGACGTAGGTGATATTCGAGAGGGACTTGGAAATTGAAGTTCCATTCGACAGTTTCCATTGTACCAGATACCAATGGGATACCTACTTGGAATCTTCTTTGGGTATTTGAGATTCTTCAAATTCGTAAAAGTTGTTTAAGGGGTAACACCACTGTAACAGCTTGAAAAATAACGTTTTTTTTGCAATTTTTCTTGGATGGAAGGAAAGGTAATTGAATAACTATACTGGAGGAAGTTATTAAGCACATATTTTGTTATTAAAAAAAAAAATTATTGAGAAATATTACAAAATGGCGGCACTGAAGCCATTCTCGTGAGGCATGTTGAAGTTTTAGCGCTCTGCGGCACGCAGTGTAGCTGGTGCAACTTTGAATTTAAAAAAAAAATATATGACTTAAATCTACATGTTTATAGCTAGAGAAATACGTAGGGGATTTTAAAAATATTGATTTTTGTGTGATTGGTGAGCATTTGAATGAAAAACGTTCAATTTTCTATAAAAAGAGGGCAATCATTTGTTAATAAGTAATGTTTAAATTAACTTATCGAAAATCCCGTAAGTATTTCTCTTGAAAATGTTATTTTAAAGATATTGTTAAAAGTTCGAATGAAAAGAATGAAAATTGTTGGAGTTATGCTGCGTGCCGTGTTGAAAAATCGTGTTTCGAGAAAAACGCGTTTAACGCCGGTAGTCGTTTCGAAGCAGTCCGATGCGCTTGGGGAAGAGCTCGAAATTTCAAGGAAACAAATTTGTTTCAAGTAATACAGTTTTTGCCCCACATTCTAAAAGGTTCAAAGCATCTTTTAAGCAAATAAAAAAAAATCAATTTTCCGAAAAATTTACAGTGGTGTTACCCCTTAACATTCAAGCTTCTACTCATCCAGTGAACAATGTACAGAAAGATGCACTATTGGGATGATTGAAAATTCAATCAGCAATCGTCCGTGACTCGAGATAGCCCGTCGCCAAGGTGTGTACGTTCGTGAAATTAAATCGTGGCCTTCGCGACGATCATCAGTCACGAGTATCGGTGCAGCATCGTCCGCAGAGCGTGTGCGTGGCGATGTGACTCGCGCGGAGCCCCGTGTACTATGTCGTCTTTCGTTTCCATTGCGCAAATCATCTCTTCTGGAGCAGGACGCGCGACTGGGAACGCTTAACTTGTAAATTGCGTGCCTGCCGGGCATGCAGAACGCCTACGTACAAGAAATCTCGCCGCGAAATCGATGAACCCTAGATCATCCCGTGGCTCCCGAGCGTGATCGATCGATCTCGCCGCTCGGCCAGGATGATTCGTCGTCCGGCACGACGATCGTAATCCACGTATCGGAATAACAAGCTCTCTGATTGGGCGCTATCACTTCCGCGAGCGGATTAGCGGATATGCGTCATCGATTTAACAAAGTTCGGAGTCCCATTGACGCGATCCGAGCTGCGGCTCCTGTGACTGCTCATTCACGGATTGTTCAACGCAGATTTCACTGTCTCAATCATTGCGCGTGACTGCACGATCGCATTTCGGCCCTCTCATTGACCGCTTAATCTCTTTGATCATCGTGTTGGTGGCTTGTGCCTTGGGTTCTCTTTGAGATGGCGTTAATCAGTGTAAAAGGTACCTCTAGTAATCTCTGTTTAAATAACATCGAATCGTACCCCGCTGGAGAAATAACACCGAGTGTTATCAAAGTCAACGGGCATTGCTTCAATCCTCTAAACACGAATTTATCCAACCCCAGCAGCACTAATTATCTCGACCCGAAATGCCAGCGTTGGTCACATGGCCAGCACCTTGCCCTATCTCTCGCATCGATCTTGCGCCCCGCACTGACGCGCTCCCGTGCACAGCGCACTGTAAAGTTGGAAGTTCAAAATACAGAATGATGTACGACCCAACGTGGCAAGGTGGATTCAACGTGCGCAGCTGTCCACAACGGACCGTTCTGCGCGAGTGTGCCACAGCCGAAAACCCTATTGGCGGACGATTAAGCGTTTAAGAGGCGACCGTTCGGAGGTTTAAGCTTCGGCTTAGAGTCCCATGGACGTCCAGGGACCGCGAGGGCGCGATCGTGCCAAAGTGCGAGGGAGAGGGCAGCACGGGAGGACGATATTAACCCCGCGGTGTGGTCTGCTCCCCGACAAATCGCGTATTTATGATCTTTCGGTACAATGGGGGGATTTTTAATCCGTGGGGCCGACCTCGCCGTGGCGTTCGGTCGCAGCCCGCTGTATTTCGTCGTCTGCTGACCGGTGAACCGCGCATACACGGTCATTCGGTCCACGCGGGGCGACGCGAGGGGACGAGGAAGCAGACGCAGTCTCGGACGTGTGTACATAAACATGTCAAGGAGCCATTATGCAAATTTTTAAATACGACGGGACCATATATCCAGCCTGTAGAGTGTGAAAAATAAAATTAGCATTGCCACAAATGTTTTCGGGCTTAAGACCGCTCGGCCAGCCGCGCAGCCAGGCCTCGCTGGAACCGTCAGCCGAGGCGGGCTGGCTAGGACTCGCCTGGCTTCGGGGAAGCCACCTCTCCGACTGGGCGTCGCGGAAATTATGCCACTCTTTCCGAGAACGCGCCTCTGCTCGATGGAATTTCGTGTTTTCTTGGCGTCAAAACGGTTCCATCGCGCGATCAGAAACCGCACATTAATTCCGCGCCCGTTGGATCGCCGGAAGCCCCGGAATTCTGTTCGCCAAAGTGGCCGAATAAAGATCGGTGACAAGCGGGGCCCACCTGATAGCGAGACCCTCGCGGCGCCTCTCTCGCTGCGAGCGTAGAAAAACGCGCTGTAATTTTTTATCCCGACAGATTCGTGGAAATATTCGGAATTCCGCGGCGGTCCCGCGGGTCCACGAGCATTAATTTTGACGCCTCGAATTGATCGCGGCTCCGGCCGTCCTGTTGCAATTTGTTTCTAGATCGCGATAACGCCCGGCGAGGAGATCGTTTACCCCCGAGCGTCTTCGCGCGCTCCTCCAGGTTACCGGGTCCCGTTCCAGGGCCCACGTAGAGGGGACCAGTTTTCCTTGATTTACATCCGTGTTTCTTGCCGGCCCGCGATCCACCGTGGCCAGAATCGCATCTGCGCCACAATTACACGTCGTCCTGGCCATTGCGTAATTCACATCCGCGCTGGCGATCCTATTCAGTGGGATGTTGCAATGCGGTCGTCATTTCCGGCGCGGCAAGAAGTCAATCAGCCGATGCCGCGAGCTCGAAGTGATAAGCTTGAGGTTGATACCAGGATGAATGCAGAGGAAACTGGGTCTGGGGAGAGGCCATGGCGGACATTTTAATTGGAGCACTGTCAGTTGGCCAGTGCCATGGCTGTTAAAACGCTATCCCTATCGAGGAGTTTAATTTCCCTCGTGAAACCATCTAAATAGCAATCAAAGGTAGGTGCCTGCACTCAAAGTTTAGTGGGATTACTCAAAGCCGTCTTGTAACAATATCGGTTTAATATGATGATTTAATTTAATAATATATGCGCTTCCCGTATTCGAAGTTTCCTCGCAACCACGGGTGGAAAATGAAAGAATGACGGATAGCGTTCAACGCGTTAACGATGGAAACTGAACGAACGTTACGCGACTATATGTTTTACGCTGATGACTATGCTTCAATGGTTTTTGCGGGGAGACTCGCTCGCGGCGACTAATGAGGACTACGGATACTTCCCGCCGTTATTTTTTCTGCGAATCGTTTCAGCGTAACGCATTGGACGCGCGAAACAACGTCCGAAGAAACCGTACTGTTTTGCGGGTATTACCGTTAAATTATCTTGCTACGCTGAAAACTTAACTTCTTATCGCGGGTACCATCAGATTACATCCAATCTTCTCAATTTCCTCGCTTATTTTCTTGCGCCCCGGACTTGGCAGGATCGAGTAGATGGAATCTAAGGGGGAAAATCGTATAAAGCCGGGGAAGTGAATTTTTACAGTGGTCCTGGAAGCGGAATCTGTGATACGATCGCGATACACAAGTGCCTTGTTAGGAACGTTTAAAGGAAGAAGCTGCAAGTATTTCTGCGCATTCATCCTTCGACATCCGTAATTTACTTTTAATAGAACCAACATACCTCTCACGCATTCCTTTCAAGCGTCTAAAATTAGGACCCGAAGGATTTCGGGTTCATTTGTGCCATTCAATTGTGATTCATCCCAGGACCTTGGCTGAGAGATTAAAAACCGGTTTTCAAAAATTAAGGATATGGGAATTTACTCTCTCCAAATGACCTTTATGCATCGTAGTGTGAAGCTTTTAAAAATGATTTGTTTTCATAGAATCCAATTAAAACCAAGACGATCGTCTCAGTGAAACCCTCGACTTATTGTTAGTAGGAATCGTAACTCCAAATCCTCAACATCCCCCGAAGAGCAGAGTGCTTTCTTCGGCGAGCGGTCCATTTCCTTCGCCCCCTCGAAGCTCGCCTCACCCCGAGAACCGTGAATCACCCCCCGAGACTGCACGCACCGTCTGCAGATCGACGGCTCGCGAGACGGGGTTTGCCGTTGCCGAGGAACCCAGCCAGGACACCCGGCCGAGTCTGCGGCGGAAATGAAGGAGTTGATATATCTGCTCGAGCGCCATAACTCACTTAGTAACTTGCATATAGCCCTCGCGGTCTCTCCGTCCCTCCGTTTCGCTCCTCATTCGCCTCCTCCTCGTCCTCCCGCTTCTCCGCCCTTATCTTCTACTCTCCACGGATATTCCTCGCGCTTTCTCGTAGACGCGCCAGCATAATCCCCGGCGTAGCCTGCTCGCACTGGTCGTGGGCACGTGGGTGTCTGCCGGTTGCATGTGCACGCGTCCCTTGCAGGTGTGGACGCGCACGAATGACGAACGAAACGCAACGACGGCGACGAGGAGAAGGACCTATGCCCCGAGGGCCGCGAAGGTGCAGAGGAATCGCGAGGATGGGGTGAAGGAGGCAGAGCGATCGCTCGGAAACGATCGAGCCAGAGGTGATAGGCGACCGCTTAATGCCTCCCACTAAATTATGCAATTACGTTTACGTCCGCTTGAACACCATCTCTTGACCATCGCGCGCACGTGTACGAGCGCCGACGAAGTGCGAGTCCTCTGCACGCGAGAGTGCGAACGGTCGTGATGGATTAGCGGAACGATGTCCCCGAAGACACGTAGAATATTAGGATACCGAGAGTACCTGGGCGCTCCGAGCGCGCCCAGTGTCTAGCCGTAGATTTATTGAACGACACCAGACGACGTAACGATAATCGGTAACGCCTTTATTGTCGCGGGGATAAGCGAGGCGCAGGATATACGAGCCATCGACGGGATAGCTTTCACGTCAGGCACACTTTAATAGAATATCTGAATTCTGTTATTTACGCACGCACCTCGACCGCCCTTTAAACTTTGTGGCTCAATAAAACATAAGGAAAGAGCACGGGGCCGCGGCGTGTCGCGTACGCTCGCGTATGAATAAAGTGCCGGGGCGGCCGCGAGCTCGCCGACGTTTCCGACGTGTCGAATAATATTTTATTATCAAACGTGCGCGTTATCCGATTATTCCCAGTCTAAACGGGCGGCTTACAGTGCGGACGGACGCGACGCGACGCGGACGTAGGTGTGTCAATATAGCGAAATGGAAACTGTAAGGATCGCGCCAAGGTCCCTAGCTCATTCACTGCCTACACTCTCCGCGCATTGCTGGCCCTCCCTTGCCTCTCGCTGGTAGCCTTGAATCACGGATTCTTTCCGCGCCGGGGATAAAATACGCAACTCCTGTTGTACATCTGGAACGAGGGCTGGAAATGGAGAGTGGACACGGCTGAAGACACCTCGACGACGCTGCACAAATATAGAGGTATCCCTCGGACGTGCCCTCGGAGGGACGTGGTATTATTTAAACCGCCATCGGAATTTATCGTTGAATACGTATCGCTGGATTATCCGAGCGCTGAAAATCCTTCGGGAAATCGAGGCGTCGCTGGATTTACCATCGCCTTACGGAGTTTATAGCTGGGATCGTTCCGTCGTGGTTCACGCGCCACCAGAGGCACGTTCACTTTCATATAAGCGCGAGCGACAAAAGGACATTTAGCGAAGGATGAAGTATGCGCTCCGCGCGTCGAGCACGGGCTGTCCTAGAATCTACACGAGGGAGCGAATATGCACGCCAGACTGGAAACTGATACATTCCCGGGCGCGCCCATTCGCGATTAAAACGGAACGGGGGAAAAATCGGGATCAATTACTCGCGAGGTCGGTACAGCTTGTTAAGACACCATTGACAGGGTTGAAGTGGTTGTTGTGCGAAGGATAAAGTCGGCTCGAACTCGGCGGAAAAATGTGGGTGCAACTGAACATGGGACTGCGCTGGCAGTAATGTCCGATTAACTTGTTGTTGGGACCGCGAAGTGTCGAATCGGTGCAAGCACTGGGGCAACGAAAGGACAGTAGATTCAATTTCTTACCGCTTCGTTCATAGTTTAGAGATCGAGCTGACGATAGGGTACGGGAACGTTCGGATAGTTGAGCACTCTGAGTCAGATCAGCCGGACACTTTGAGACAGCGTCTACTTTACATCGCGAAGCTATTTTATTCCCTCTATCGGCGGCAAGCTAATTGCGTTGAAATGTATTAGATATTCCGCAGCGTTCCCAGGAGATACCCACGTAAAGTCGCGGCACGTTTGCACGAGGATGTTTCACACGCGCGGGCATCAGGAGCTCGCGGCCGGGCAGCCTTGAATTACGAAAGGCCTTCGGATAAAGAATGAAATATGTATCCTTTATTGAATCTAAAATAAGATGGAGATACCGCTGGACCCGCGCGTGTCATTTTAAAGCGGCAAGGTCAACCGATGCATGGTCATCCGAGATGATCATCTCGGACGCTATTATCTGGATAATGCGCGATGCGCCTCCGCGGGGAAATACGTGCGGCGTGCGCAGCCGGGACAATGAATTACGCTCCAAGGGTGCATCCTCGTTCGTCCTCGTCTTTCTCTTTCCGCCGCGATCGCTGGCCACCGCTGTTGCCACCGGTACCTCGAGGAAAAAGTGATCTTTGACCTTCGTTGCACTGTGCGACCATTGATCCTCGAGTTCTCGGCCCATTGTCTCCGCAAGTCCACGCTATTGACGAGCTGGCCTATCTTTCCACCGAACGAACGGGTGAAACAGAAGTGTATTCCAGGCGAGCAAAACTCCTGCTCCCTACACAGCAAGTATCTGCATTCGTTGACCCCGCGCGTCCAGCACGGCAGCGCAAGATCCAACCTCCAAAGAGCTCAAACTTCTCCGAACCAAAATTAGACCAGTCAAAGAGATCCTGCAACTCTCCGCGCAATTCCAAGTAGATATGTAATTGCCAGATGTAGCGTATCCGGAGCTTCTGCTCGACGGTTAGAGCGTACTTTCCAGCGGAGTCAAGACACCCGAGCGTTCCACCGCGAACAGCGGCGGCCGAGCAACGGGCACGCGGATCCCGCGGCCGTTTCGACGCGACGGGCTAATTCCTTCGTTAATTGTCAAAGTCGTGATTGGAGTCGGTGGTAATAGCGGGGCGAGCGGCGGCCCGGGCGTTATCGTCGCGGGATCGGCTGGCGGGGCGCGTTTCGTGGCTGTCCGCGCGAATTACGAGGTCCGGCTCGCGGGGAGCGAAGCGTTTTCGGGGGCCCCGGGGCGAGCACATGCGTGAGCGCACGACTTAACGTTTCATTAACCGTATATTAGCGAGACTCCGGGCCCCGTGCATACGTCACGCAGATAACCGCGGCGGGACTCGCGCGAGAATGTACGACGAGGCTGGCAGATAAGCGTAAGGAGATACGGGACGGGTAAGTTACGGCGCGCGTCCGCTGACGCGAAATGTGGCTAGCGGAGCGAGGCTTATAAGCTGCCAAAATCGTGGGTACCGGGCCCCGCGGGCTTCGTCTCGTGTGCAACTCCGCGAGGAGGAGACGCGCTGGGAGAGAAGAAGATACGACGGATAAGAGTCGTGACTTTTTTCGACCCTGCCCTGTCACGATTCTTCACTGGCCAGTCACGCAATATTTCTCCCCTCCCATTCGGACTATCGTGTGTCCCGCGGGACCGAATTTTATGATACAGCGCGGGGAGCAGTGACTCGTTTCTGCGGATTGGTGGTTTCGACCGTTTCAAACGAACTCGGCGACCCTGACGCTAGAATGGTGAAATAAGAAATTTTGTGGATGGCCTTTGCTACTCGACTGATATAAATGCAGCGTAATTTGGCGGTGAAATTGCGGGACATGTTATAACACGTGGAATTCCATCCGACACTCTGCATCGGGCGACAAATTGAATGGTAAAGATAACTTCGTAACACCCCTAATATGTCAATTATACAAGATCCACCGCGAAAAGGAAGAAGAAGACGGGCCACGGCTTGGGAGCAAGAAAAAGATTGCAGCGGGCTAAAATAACCGACGGAATTCACACCGGAGAGCATCCCCCCGTGTGGATACATCTCCATTCATAAATATACACCGGGAGCGTTCCACGGATCCGTTTATCCGGTTCGCCCGGTCTGCGAAACACGCGAGCCACTTTCGCGAATCGCCGCGCTTCTTAATAGAACGTGGGACGACGAAAATTCCGTGAAAGGACGAGGAGGAGGGTAAGCGCCGCGGAACTGAGAAGAAGACACGGCGCACGAGATTCGAAGATTAGGCGAATGAGTCACGCAGGAGGATACGGGAAAAAGAGTAGAGTACGAGCATAGGTGGAGCGCGAGAAAAACGAGCAGGTAGAAGAGTTAGAGCCGGTAAGAGCGGCGGGCAGCGAGGGGGAAAGAAAGAATGAAACGAAGTCCTGGAAGTCACGGTTCCCGATCGCCCTGAACTGGTCCAAGATCAGACTATCGGACCGCACTTGCTCCTTGACTATTACGCTTTAACGAGCGTCGAAATAATTATAGTGATCGAGGGACAGAGAAAGAGAGAAAGGGCTCACTTTCTTTTCTGTCCCTCCCTCGTTGCGGCGTCCTCCGCGCGCATCGCGGAATTGATGCATTCGCGAAATTGTTCCGCAACGCCTCGAATCTGATAGCGGCGCGCTCGTTTCGAAGTGGACTTCTCTCTCTCGACGGAAGAGGGAACCTAGTCGTTTCAGCGATCGTTCCGAGGCACGATCGCGACCGCGGTAACGTAGCATCCACCGCTACGGGACCGGCCACTTGGAAAATCGAGCAGGACGAGAGCCAACCGATCACGATCCAACCCTTAAAGGTACGCTCAACTACTTCCTGGTGCCGTTAACGGTGAAAACCGCCGAGATCCGGCGATGTTTATTGGCTCGTTACCGTGCGCTACACTCGCGACGGGGGTCCCTAGGTGTGAAAATTTCGCGTTCCTCCGCTCGAAACGGGGGGACGATCTAACGAGGGGGTGACCGTCGATGTCGACGGGTTCAAGGATGCATCGTGTGCCTCTGTTCCCGCGACAGTGGAGATTCGAAGATATTCAAGATATTTCACTGAGGATGGCTGCCTCGGGACTCTGATCTTCTGCGTGGCCCACTGCGTCCATCGCTCTTCCTGTTACTTCATATCGAATAACTCCCAAATTGAAATAGATAATGGTAAAAGCGTTCACTGCGCCTAAAGCACCTATCCGCATTCAAGTCCGCACGAACGTCGTTATCGTGGCCGCAGGATTATAATTCGTCAAAAGCCAGGCTCGCCTCGTCACCTAATTGATCGCGATTTAAAAGCGACTCGCGCTAATACCCAGTGATCTCACGAGGATGACTTGCAGTCCCGTTGATTTCCACTCGCGCAAACAGCACGTGTATTTACAGCGTCATTAGGCTGGTTAATAACGTACGAATCCGTGGCTAGCCTCCACTAGATAAACCGTCAAGTGCCGACAAGTTCAGGGACACCCCGGTGGACACGGCGGACACGCTTTCGTCTGCGGACGGCGACGAGTTATACGCGGAGCCGATTGAACGATGGCTCGGGGCACGGACGTGACGGGAGGTAGATCGTTATTAAGAATCTTCCTTAAACGGAACGCAGCCGATGTACTTATAACGGACGGGGTCCTTGAGAGCAAGGAGACTCCTAGCTCCGGGGCTGATTGCCTGCCTCGTGGAAATGCGCCGCGAACAGATCAAACTGTTAAAAACTAATTGCGAGCTGGACACGAGCATCGAAACGGACAACCGGTGTGCTCCGTGGTCGTTCGCGCTCTCGAGTCTGTTTCCCTTCGGTTCCTTTCGTCCCCGCTGGTCTTTTCTCCTTTTTTTTTTGTGTGGGAGCGAGGGGGTCCGTCGGGGAAAGTGTCGATACGTAAAGAGCCGACCAGCCAACTGGTCCGATTAGCATGTTTGATCAGATACGAGAGTGATATTGATTAGATTTTGGACAGACACGTGGGGTCTTTTTTGCTTGGCGACTCGTTCATTAGCTGGGTTGGGCCGGAAGTTGTTCATTTCGCGGGACTGATCACTGCGAGATGATTAATTGGCTGATTGGCTCTGGAGCAGTGCTGGAGGCGAATGAAGCGTGAAATGTCTCCTGCGTTTCGTAATTGGTGCGAGAAATTGAGCTCGTTTTTATTGCGCGAAGTGGCTGTGTAATGCGTGCGAGAGTAACGTATAGGTGCTGTTGGTTTTGTTAGAATTTTCTAAGTGATTCTAAATCACAGAATTCTGAAGATACTTTGAAACTCAAGCTCGAGTGTAAAGCCCGTTAGTTACCTATCAGAAACTTAAGAGACTCGACCTCTGGCTTCGATCTGCTAAGAAAAAACAACCGAGTCATCGAGGAATGCGTAGGCTCGAATAGATTGAATATCGAATAGTAGATACTCTCGATTCAGAGATCCTTTCCACGTTGATCTCCGGGGCACAGAGGTTATAGAAGAACATGTTATTAAAGAACCTTCCTTGTTCTTTATTCGTGTTCTCCTTCGCCGCTCGCTGATGGAGTAGAACGAAAAAGCCTCGAACAAAACGGCCGCATTATCGCATTATCATCGAGGACGCGAAAGTCGGAATCGTAATCCACCATTTTTCATGTCTTTCGCGCACAAAGGCAGCGTGCCAGCGACGAAAGAAGTTCTGCATGATTTACAGTAGGAGTGGCCCTGAGCAGCCATTTGACTTCGTTTCTCTGTAATTGCCAAGTTCGTTAGAATATAGTGAAATCGTACTCTATGGTTAGCTATCGCGTCCCCGAAGACTCGACGAGAAACAATCGGTCGATGACGATGATTAAAGACCCACATCCACAAGCTTCCTCCTTGAAGGCAAATGATCGCTGGACCCTCGAACAATATGCATTTTCTGCGATCGAAAGGGGGCCATAATGGCGCGGCGCGCTCGCAACGGTCGCAGCAGCAGCGACTGGTCGATTCTATGCTCGTCCAGAGACAAATGTCCAAGGGCAGCTGGCCGCGATAAAGGGATACCAACACGATAAATCATACTCCTTGCGTCGCGAACGGAGTCTGGACTGGTTGGAGGAGCGAATTCCTCGGTTGGCGTTTGTCATATTGAAAGTGTTAAACGATCGACGCCTTCGAGAACAATATCCTTGATGATAGTCGTTGAGGATGAAAAATTGGGACGATACGAAGTCGAAAAACAGGTATAGAGAACTGAGACTTCCCTTAAGGGGGTATAGGACTATTGAACGACTGAAATCGACGGTTTCTTGTCGGTTGGATGGCTTAGATACCAAATAATCACCATACTGGCACTTTTCACAGTTTTTTTATGTACGCATTAACGAGTAATGTAAAATAAAAAAATTGTCAGAATGTTGAAAATTATTCAAGTTATTTGACGATGAAGATGGTCCCGCGTAGCGCGCAGCTGTAATTGGTGTACATAGTCCCAGGTGAACCAATCATCTAAAAGCAAAATGCTTTGGGATGATTAGTTTCTACACTAATACATATCGTGTGGAACTTTGATGGCGAATTTAAACAAAAATTGTAAAAGTTGCACACGAATTATGTTTTTTCCCCATTTTTATGCGAAAAAAATCGTCTTTAATCAGTTATAAAATGTGTTTACAAACATCCAATGTTGATGCGGAAATTCCACACGATAGAGAAAGGAATTCTACAGCTCCAGTTAAAATTTTAAGTGAAAACATTCATTCGTTCAAGAGTTATGATGTACACCGTGTTTGAAAATGTAGTTTCTAGATAAACGGCTTCAAAGTTAAGTCCCATACGGCAATACCGCTCTGCGAGGCCGTTACTCGACGGTGCACTCAATTACGTTCAGCGCTATAATTTCCGTAATTATTCGAATTTCCTCACGATACATTGTTGTAAATGTTCACAAAGCATGGCAATTTAAGAATTAATAATAATATAAAAATCCATTTTTCGAGATTTCAATAGTCCTATACCCCCTTAAAGGCACCGTCGAATAAGATCGAAAATTTGAAGACGAATTTGCTATCGAGTGGGGAAGTACAATTTCAAGATGTTAGCATGCGATGCTCGCGTGAGAGTGCTTTGGCTACAGAAACGCGTGAAAATGGTGACATATGGAGCCTCATCGATCATCGTCAATAATCGCCTAGCGCCTTGTAAAAGTCGTAGGATCCGCCGACGCGTACGCTTTCTTCCTTCCTAACTTTCAAGCCACGGGCGAAGATAGTTTCTTAATTAAAGTCTGGAAAGACGAGGTGGGTTCAAGGCCGAGTGCCTCGGTAGCCGGAAGCAATTATACTTTTTCAGAAGGATTTATTAAACGTTTCACAGAGCCACCATCTTTACCCAGTCTCTTTAATATCGGTACATAATTTATTGCTCGAGCAAGAGCCGCGTTTTCATTAGAGCTATAAATACTGGAGCCGCGCTTTATGAGGTGGAGGGATAAAGTGGGTCATTCGGAGCGGTAATAAAATTCCATGCACCACGTAGGCGATATAAGCGCTCCTAACCAAAGGATAATTCGATAGCAAGACCATATTCATCTTTCCACCGTGAAAATCCAAGCGACGTACCGTTACAACTGTGTCAGTTCTTCCTCCCCGACCTGCCGAAAAGAATGCACGGTCATGGACGGGTGTTACTCGCCGTCGGCCATCGAGTTTCCCACGAAAAGCTGACGATCCACAGAAAAACGCCAAGTAATTTCACGCCTCGAACCGAACTAACGAGGCACAGTGCCCAGAAGAAAATCTGATCCAAGAAGTGTAACAGAAATTCCTCGGAGCCGCCGCGCCGTGCATAAATCTGGTCAGCAGATGGAGCACCAATAGCGAGTCGTTTCATAGCCACCATCTTTCACGACGAAAAGCCCGTGCCTCTGCGTAAAACACTCGACGGCGGCGTCTGTTCCGTTGAAGAAAGCCGACAGAAGTTTGAGAAGGACCTCGCACAGGAAGCCAAACGTCCCCGCGATTGTCTGACAATCGCGGGCCAAGGGAAACGCATTAGCCGTGTCACCCAGCGGTCTTTCCGCCGCAGTTCCGTCGCATTGTGCGGCAGAATTCTCGCCCCCCCCTGGACATCACCGAGGACTCCTCGAAGTCGTCGGAAGTTTCGCGACTTTTCGCTTCCTCGCGCGAATTCCATCCCCCGTCGCGATCTCCATCCCCGTAGCGAGCGGAGCCGGCTCGCCGAGATGATTCCTGGAAACCATCAGCCGCCGCAATTCCGCGCCCCCTTTCGCCTTGCCGAGGCCGTTGTTTCGCTTGCAGCAGGAAGGCATTATCCCGGGCGCGAGTTGCGAGTTTATTGTGCACCGCGAGGCGGGCGAAAAGCGGTGTGCGCGCGGCCGTGCACGTGCACCTACGTGACGAGCCGAGGCGTGTTCTCTGTTCTGGCAGGTATACGCGCGCGTTCACCTGTCGAGGGCCGCACGAAACCGAACTGCGGAGCCCCGGCGCATGGAGGAAGAGCGTGTGAATGGGCTACCGTTCTGCGGTCTGCGGCCCCGTGTTTTTCTCGTGGATCGGAATGCGAGCTGGCCGCGGCGCGGCGGCGGAGAGGCGGAAGAGGCGCGCGAGAGAGGCGCACAATCGGCTCGGGATGTTCGCGGAGGGAGCCCTACGTCTCGCTCTCAAAGCCAGAGGGAGGAGTGAGAGAGAGAGGGGCGGTCTATCGAAACCGAACACCGGGGAAAACACGGGGAACGCTCGAGCCCACGCCAGATAACGACCTGGAGAAATCTTGGACCGTTCCCGTTAAACCATCGAGCCGCGATCACCCGAGTAACGTGCGATCGCGGCCGCGCGACAGACTGTCCGATCCAGTTCAGGACATCTGGCCCCGGTGGGAACACCGTGACCGGATCAGGTGGAAGCGCGCGAGGGAAGTCCGCGTGGGAGGCGGCGGAGGGTAGTTTAACGTGGCTGGTGCACGGGGTGGGCGATTTCACTTGATAACGAGGGAAGACTTGGAAATGCAACTTTGACGGTTGGGTATCCGCCAAAGAATCACAGCTAGAACCCTGTCTCACCTAGAACTCGTTTCGTACTTGCCGAGCAGCCTCACACCCTCGACTGACAGGCTTTAGGAAGCAGGTCGAGCCGCCTCGCGACGTTTCTTCGTCGAAATCGAATGGTTCGGTCGCGAAGCCGGTTACGAGGATCGCGAGCCGATCCCACACTGGTCGCGGAACTTGCTTTCTACCGATTAATATGCGGCGAGCTCGGTCGGAAACGATTTAAAGGCGTTCACCGGGGCCCGCGGTTGTCGCGATACCATAGCTGTCACCGTTACTCGGTCTAATGGCCGCGGATAATTGGTTACAACTGGCCCGCATACGACTCATTGATCCGTGTACGCGCGTTGGAAGCCGCGTACGATCGAGTTTCTCCCGCTCGATCGCCTTTCGAAAGATCGGCCGTTTTCTCCGTTAAATCCTTTACGGTCGCGGACGCAATTAGCTGGCATCTCCAGACGCCGCGCCGCGCCGCGCTCGCCGATAGAAAGTGGTGGTCGATCGAACATAGGTCGAGGCGCCCGCGGGAACCCGCCGTAACTCAAATTGAAATTCTTCCAGGCGGTTTTTCGCGCGGGGACCGGGTCGTATTTCGTTTGCTCGGCTCAGATTATTGACGACAGGCCAGCCGTCGTAAATTCATAGTATAAATACTAGGGATCGACGTGCGGGCTTGAGCGCGACGGTGACTCGATGCACGGTGCTGCGCGTGGGCGGGAAAATATCGAGGCGACAATTAGTTTGATCGAAATCCTGCATTTTCCATGGGCCTCGCGGGGATGAGTAATGCCTGAGGGAGCATCGAGTATCAGATTTCGTTGGATGAAATACCGCGAAAGCGACGGAGTATGGCGTGGAATCTTCGGGCGAGGGAGATTTGACCTTTCGCAAGCTTCCTTGGAGTTAGAAATACCTAGTCGAAGTTTCAGAGATGTCTTTAAGCAACGGGGTACCCAAGGGTGCGTGCACCTTTTCTGCCATTTTCTCCACACGTTCTCCCGCACCCATGCGCCCTCGATTCCCACGAGTCGTCCTTCAGGACTCTAGGAGAAAGAGAGTTCAGCGAACGGAACGTCAGTTCGGGGTAGGGAAAAGTCGAACGATAAACGAAAGGAGCGTTGCGAGGTGTTCGGGAAAGGATCGAAAAAGCAGCGATTGCGGTGCGCGACAAATAAGCCCCGGGTAAAATTGTTGCGATCGTCGAAAGGCGATCGAGGCCATTCGGCACTCGAGAGGCAGTATGAAATGCGGTTACAAAGTGGTTGGTATTTTCAATCATCGATGTACCTCGAGATCTCGCTCGCTGCAAGGAACCCGACTGTGAGACAATGAGCTCCACAGTGTGTAAAGATCGCCCGGAGGAAATGCGAGACGTTACAATGTTCGCTGCAACTCTCGCCCGTTTAAATCGAAATCGCGCAATTTGGCGAATTGCGTGGCGGACGGTATCTTAATCACACGGCCGTCAATGGGAGCCGGGATAACGCTGAGATCCGAGCAGGACTTTCCCATACGGCGTGGCACCACCGTTTCGTGACGATCTTATCTCGAGAACGAGTTTCTGCAGCCATGAAATCGAATGGGGATCAATGGAACACAATGCGGTTTTAAGGGGACTAGGCAGTCGTTTTTCGTGAGAAAGAGACTCTGTCCTTTATTTATTTGTAAACAAATGAAAGTACATCCAGATATATCCTTTTACCCAATGTTTATTACTACCATACAGATTAAAAAAAATTAATAATAAATATATATGTACTTTAAAAATGGCGCTGCCGACGGGTAAACATTTGAACGATTTTCTGTCGTTTTGCCTTAATATCGGTTTTAAAATGTGACGTAATCCGATTTCAAAGGTGAGATTCTTGTTTGTTGGATTCATAGTTTCCGCGCAAACCTATAAAAACATCAATTAAATCACAATCATGCGATTGGTGGCTGAAAAACGGCGATTTTTCCGAGAAAAATTTGTTCTTATTTTTTTATGAAGATCTCGAATTTTTACGGACCATATCAGAGGTTTGCGGCGAAATAGCACATGTTTTACACATCCTGTAATTTTTTTCAAGTCGATCTGAACCTCCATTCGTTCACAATCAGGAAAAAACCAAGAGAAAAGAAGATTCGAAAAAATCGCGTTTAAAGTTTCTGGGCAAAGGCGACGCGATTAGTTACGGCTTGATCTTTTTAGCTGCCAAATCAACAATTTTGCAAATCTTAATATAACCCAAGCGGCATTTTATTCAGAAAAGATAGTACTTTCGGAAAATGCAATAAAAATCGATTTTTCGACTGCCTAGTCCCCTTAAGAGCACCGAGTGCGAAGATAGCTACGCTACCTCGCGGTTCCCCCGCATTTCTATCGTCGAAAATGATAACGCGCGCTACGAGCAACTGGTTCGTAGATTTTCTCAATACACGAAAATTTCGTACTACCTTGTGCTCTGGCTATCACTTTGCATCTTTATAGTAGGGGAGACCGGGGCTGGTTGGCCCCAGGGGTAGGTTGACTAATTGTTAATAACTTTTCACTAACGTGTGCTCTACTGCGGAGCGATTTTCTGTAGAAACAAGTCACTTCTACTATGTCATTCATTTGTTTCCGACACCACCATTACACGTTGTTTGGCAGTTACCAGCTTTTATCGAAAAATTGGCTATGTAAGTAAATATGTTTTCTTAAAGATTTTATGTTTCCACGCTCTATATAGTTACAGTAGAATTAATGCGAAGGGACTATTTTAAAGTTTGTTTATTAAACGACCTACTGAGACTGCGTTTTTGATTTTACATAAATAATTAAAGGTTATATAGAGTATTGAAGTCAAAATGATCGTTCGGGGCTGGTTGACTAATAACGTTCGGGGTTACATGACTAAGCTGGTCAACCAACCCCAGTGATATTAATTTATTACGAACTTTTCGTTACTAAAGGTTAGTTAATAACTTTTTTTACAGAACAATGAGGACATATCAAAGAAAGTCAAATAGAGGTTCAACTTCAAAAGAACTTATAGAACAAGCATGTCGTGAAGTAATTCTTGAAAAGAAAAGCATTTATGCAGCTGCTGTGGAACATAATATACCGTATAAAACACTATATAGATATGTAACTAAAATGCAAAGTAAAATTGAACAAAATCCAAGCATCCCAAGGTCAGAGATAGTTTTTAAATTGTTATTTATTATTAAAAAGTAATAAATATTTTATAATGAAACAACTCTCGTGACATTATGCTATTTTATTACCATTCAGATAAGTTGCTAACAACATTTTCTTCACTGATTGCACCTATAGTCAACCTACCCCATACTGTTAGTCTACCAACCCCGACCACGGGGCTGGTTGACCAGCATGTAAGGTGTTAGAAAAACATTATAATGCCTTAATTGTTGTCACATTTAGTCAACTTTAATAATTTAATCAGATAGCCAAATGTATGCCCTATCAAATATACTAACCGGTTTAACGATATTTCGTCCACATAATTTATTAAAAATCAAAAACTGAAAAACTGGCCTACCAGCCCCGGTCTCCCCTACACATCCTCGATATAGGCATTTTACCAAACTTGGAGATAAAGAACCTATAAAAGTTCTGAAGAGGTCAACTGACGGGTTCACTCGAAAGAACTATACGTTTTCGCGTTGCATCGGAGCGTCACTTGACGTCCCTTCGACGAACTGAATCCTCAGCAGCAGGCCTTCACGAAATATCAGAGGGATTCCTGCCGCGAACATCGACAGGTATCTAGCAATAAGTCGTTGCCTTATCTGGCCGCGTGTTTCGCGGGCGAGCAAAGCAACTCCTCCTAGAGGGAACGCGGAGGGCACGAAAGCGCGAACGATCGATCATCCTGGTCGCGGCGACCGAAACGGGTTCCGGTACCGTCGATCCTCTCCAACACCTTTCGTTTCACGCCTGGAATCACGGCCGAAGAAAGTGGTGCTCGATAGCGTAGCATCCTCGGGGATACCGATAAGTGACGCCGCGCTTTTTATACGGACAGATATGACGCCAGTGCCGGAATCGGTCAATTTCACGAAAGGTGTCCAACGACACGTTTATCTGGCGCTGCTTGAAAGGGTTGAACCGCGGCCGATACTACGCGCGGACGGCATTCCGACGGCGGGAAGTAAAGATACTCCGAAGGTGGCTGGATGGAAAGGAAGAGATCCGGCGAGGAAAGCGACGATAAGGATTTACGGCGAGAGGGGGACCGGCGAGTGACTGTTTTTTTTCCGTCGCGTGGGAATTCGCGGTATCAGTCCTCTTTCCCCCATTTTCTGGAACAAACGCCTCGAACGATCCCGACCGTGCTGGAGTAAACCGGCCAGTTCCTAAAGAATCCTCGCCTCTATCTACGCGTTTCTTTTACTGCCCAGGCATGAGTCACGGAAATCTTTATTCCCTTCCATAATCGTAAAATCGTGGGCCACGAATAACGTACGGGCCTCGGGTCTCTTCGACGAAACGGATCTGAATAAGAGGACAGCTGGATGCGTTTCCTATAGTCCTATAGTCCTACAGCAGAGACGCTGAAGAACTCCTCGAATATGCAATCCAAATGGAATATCAGTTATAACTCTGATGATATGACTGTACAAGTAGTATAAGTCGTCGATTCGCAGGGCTAGTCGCCTGATAAACGAAAGATCTGCGTTCCAATCTCGACGCACTAATCAGCAAGTGCTCCGAGAGGCGCGAGGCTCATCCTGGCCCCGTAGATGAATCAAACATCAGCCGAAAACTACCTGACAAGCCTACGCCTCGCGCACAAAGCCATTTGACCCGAGGTCAGCCAATTTATTTGAAGAGATGGACGGGCTAGACGCAAAGCCCCGCGGGGTGCAGAGATTCCGCGATGACGGTGGAAAGCACCTGGTGGCGAGGTGCCACCGCCGACTCTAAATCACGGCAGCCTCCTGCGCTTCGACATAAAGACGTCTCGAATTCCTCCGACAGATCGCGGAGGCGCGTCGCGCCGTTGTAGCGTCGCAGGAGGCGCATCGAAGAAGAAGCGCCCGCGTCCCGCGCGCATGTTCGCGCGTACATCGTGAAAATTTAAGGCCCTCGCGAGCGGGCCCGCGCGGTTACGGGCGTATAAAGCATAAACAATGGCCCTGATAATCTGATCTGGCGACACCTCGGCCGTTGCGTGCCCGCTAACACGGGCTTCGAACGTGTCCCCCGCGCAGGCTCCTTCGAAGACGAATGAAACGCACCAGCAGCGGCGCGGCGCGTCACAAACAACCAAGAAGGAGCACGCGCGTATGTATATTCATGGAAGGCGAGAAGCAATTTCAGGACTAGTCGGGGGCTGATTGCATCGAACGTTAGTTGCGGGCTATCATTTATGGCGGCTGGATAGCAAGGCACACCGGTTCACGGGGGATTTTCGCTTGTCCGCGGTGATTGGCTTACGTATCGGGGTCGTATCCTACTAAATCGTAAGGGAGAGTTATTCTGGCACGCGTGCGGCATTAATTCATTAGACTGGATACATAGAAAGCGAGTTAAATGCGGGAAGATTGATCGCCCCACCAATAGCAACGACTCCAGCGTTATACTTGCCAGTGACATTATTAATTCCCCCATTGTGCAACTGTCCAAAGACGATTCTTAATTAATCATCCGCCTCGAAAGCTTTGCAAATCTTCTTCTCCGTGCTCCTCCCTCGTACGCTTGCAGTGGAACTCGCGATCCCACTTGAATATTCCACAGGCACCGGCAGATTTGCTCGTAACGGAACCGCGGGCTGTTGTCCATCGCAACAGTGACACAATAACGGAGATCCTTGGTCCATAAATCCCGCCCGTTCAAACGCGAACGAGGGATCATAGAGTCATAGAGGCTCGCGCGGTTGGCAGTCGATCGAATCGTTTATTCCCAGCGCGGAATTTCGAGGTGAGACGCGGCCGGCTCGCGGGACGATCGCTAACGGGAGTCGCCGCGAATTGAAATTCGTCGCGCAATTCGCGAGTCTGCCGCGGCCTGGCCCTCGCGGAATCAGGATTCAAGGAGGGACGCCGATCTGCATTCTAACGGGGAGATGGTGCGTCGTCGAACTCTCGCCGTGGCTGTTGCGACCGATTTACGATAGTAATAGGCGCTGCGCGCCCGCCGCTCGACCGTGAATGCTAATACACGTTTATAAAGTGGGCGTACATACCACTCCGTGGCAAATCCAATCAAAGGCACACGCTGGGCGACGGTGTCTCATTTGTGCCTCGCAGCACGTTGCAGTCGTCTGCGATCCTCGCGAGTTACGTCCTTCTTTTCCGTTCCCCTTGCTCGTCCTTTACATCCATTTTTCCTAGTATTTCAGCCTTCAGCTGACAGACCCGTCTGCGATCTGTGTCCCTTTTACGTCCCGCGAACGAAGCAATCAATTCTTTGGCCAACCTCGCGAGACGTCTGTATTTAGGAACTCGAACGTTATGACTGTCGCGATCTCCATATTCAAGGGAAATTTTTGTCCGCGAAATTCCGCGTGGTGACTGATACGTGGTTAACAATGGAAGTAAAAGGCTGGACCGGAGAGGAAAACGGTAGGTGACGCGGCAAGGAAAGCGAAGGTGGAGGCGAGAAACGGGCGACAAGAAAACCAGGGAAAGGAGACGGAGAAAGCAAATTCGAAACCGGTGTAGTAAGTCGAAGAGGGAGAGAGGGAGGCTGGGGCGAGAGACGATCCAATAAACACGAGAGTTTATCGAGCTGTTATGCCAGTCGTGGCCGCTTATCTCCTGGACACCCACTTAAACCTCGACCAGAGTCGTCCAGGTGAACCGCGTGAAAAACCTCACACGTCGAGCCGGACCGACTGCCGTCTCCCTTCGCGTAAACGCGTGGACGCGCGCGAACGCCTGGCGTCGCCATCGAACGGCCTCAACGTGGCGCTTGCGAAGGCAGCATGTAGTTTATGTAGCTTCGAATCACCGATTTCGCTGAAATTTTGCATGGAGTTACCGTACACCATATACAACAACGTGTCAAACGCATGGACGTCGGTATTCAAAGTTCTGCGCGAAAGTTAAGTTCAAAGTTTCGTGTTTTCCAATTCGCGAGGAAGAAGTCGATTTAAACAGATAAAAAATGGGTACAGTGCACGTAAGACGAGTCTGAAGGGATGTCACAGGATTTCAAAAGTGTACTTTATATCGCAAACCTGTGAAAACATTCATGGTCTCGTGAACCATTTGTTTTTGGACGCGTTGCATTGTCCTTCCAGATGTGGCCACGTTGACAGGGTTGACAAACGGGTCGTATAGCGGCCAGCACGTTTGAAATCCAAGACACGTATCACCAATTAGGTGAGAAAGGATTCACCTGCGTGGTGAAACCTCTCTCGTTTGAATCACGCCCGGGTGACGCGGCGCTCGAGCACCAACACCAGCGCCCGCCAGTCGAACGTGGGATAATAGAAGAATAATAGGCCGTCGGGGGAACACGATAGGGTACTAATGACGCGCGGCCACGGATATTTCAGATATGTGGGTTTAGTGTGCCCGGATAATAGGGAGACGTGGACGCGTGTAGCTTGCCCGTCGCCGTGACGTAAAAGTAGTAACGTGGGAATGGTAGCCCGGTTGTACTATTTTACAGTGTCCCTCGAACGTCGAGTAATAGGGCGCTGATCTCGGCAGGCTTACTCCACGAAATTGTCCGTGTTCTCTCTTAAGGGGACTAGGCAGCCAGAAACTCGATTTTTTTTGTTGCATTTTTCGAAAGTACCACTCTTCCCGATTAAAATGCCGTTTGGTTTATGTTGAAACTCGCAAAATTGAGGATTTTACAGCCGAAAAGGTCGAGCGCGCCATAAACCGTTTCTGTGCGCACGCAGGTAGACTAGATTCCTCTTTCGGAACTTTAAGCGCGTTTTTCTCGGAATCATATTTCCTCTTCGTTTTGCAGTGATTGGGAAAAAACGGAGGTATCAGTTGATTTGAAAAAAATTCAACATATATGAAACATGTCTAGTTACGACCTGAACCTACGCATAAGTCTGTAAAAACTCCTGGTTTGTCAAAAAAAAAAAAAATAGAATGGCTCTTTTCCCTGGCGAAAAGTGACGTTTCTTTAAAATTTGCCGTTTTGCAGCCACCATTTTTATAATTTTGATTTTTTTTCTTTTTCAATAGGTTCAGGGCAGAATAGGGGCCAGTGCAAAGTATAAATTGCAGAGGATATTTCACAATTAAATTTCTTACGGCCAGAATCACTGCAAAATTACAGCGGCTCCAAAAAAAACCGCCTACATGTCAGACGACTGTAGCGCTGTCATACATATGTATATAATATTCAAATCATTTCTTTTTTACTGTTTATAGTATTAATAAACATTACCCAAACGTAGGGGAGACCGGGGCTAGATGTTACAGGGGCAGGTTGTTACAAAGCAGTTTAAATTTTTTTCGCTTGGACTATCACTTCGACGATGAAGTGGCTGATGTATTTCAACTATACACAGTTGTGTATGTTGTTTGTTTGTAGTCGGTTCACGCGTTGTCACTTTATTGCAGTTTTTTGTGTTTTCGGTACTAATAGTAACTTTTCTCTTTCTACTTCAATCTTTTCTACCGAACAGATAGATAAATGTATGTAAATTAATATTACCACGTTTGAATCAGTGTTCCTTTAGCTACAGATTCGTACCAAGAACATAAGAATACACCAAACTGGTATGAACTTATAGCTTTTTATACACAATGGTGTCAACCGGGGCAAGTTGTTACACAAGGCAAGGGGCATGTTGTTACATTGTAGTTAGTAATTAATTTATTAATTTAACCCTTTAGTTACCACGAGTCACTGTAGTAGCTTGCCGCTAAATCATTTTTTGAGGGACGGAACGCCACTATAGTGGTTTCCCGCTATATGATTTTTTGCAACAGAACGCCACTATGCTGGCTCGTATGAAACGGACGACGATAATTAGTGCAACTGATTTCAGTAGTTTTTTATTATTTTTAAAATAGATTTTTTATTCTATATTTATTGTAATAGATTCTTACCATTAATAAATTTACTTTTGTCCAAGAAAATATAATTATATTACTCATAATAAGCCTCGTTTCGTAAAATTTAATCCTGTAACAACTTGCCCCGTATTGTGTAACAACTAGCCCCTACTCGGGGCACGTTGATACAACATGTCTCGACTTTCAAAATAGCTTGTTTCAAAGTCATGGTTTTCGTTTAATTACATGCGATAGCGGTCATCGGTAGAGGAAAGAACGTACTTTAAGTGAGAGTCATTGATAGTATTGAATATGGAATGCAAAAAAAATAAAAAATAAAAAACTGAAAAATGTAACAACTAGCCCCGGTCTCCCGTACTAGTCACAATTTGTGTTCATCTCCTTGTAATTAATTCGCAAAAAATACCTGATTTTCGAGCGATCTGACTTCCTAGTCCCCTTAAAGAGAGTGGGAAAAAAAGCCAATACCAGCGCCACCCCTTTATCACATTATCAGCCACTCGATTCTATCAACGACTCTCGCGGGGAATCAGGTTCGCCGAAAATCAGCCACACTCTGTATCCCGGCGATTCTCGCTTAAAATACGCCAACAAAAGACCCACTCGAGCCGCCGCTCAGGGCGGCTCGCTCACGTTTCCCAAACAGCGTGGAGAGCTCGCCCCTCGAAGCTCGGCTTGGTAGGGGGAAAAAGGAAAGAATCGCGAATAATATAGCTCCCTTATCCACCCCAGCTATCAGTGCTAAAAATCACCTGCTCACAACGACATTTCTCTTTCTGTTTCAGGTAAGTGGCAGCTGCTTCAGCCTTTCCCCGATTCCCGATAACGTCGGCTCGGGGATGCCGCTCCTCGTCGGAGCTTTTCCCCGCTATTGCTTTCATCGTGGCAGATGTTCGCGCCGCAATAACTCTCGGAGGGGAGGAAGGGGGTTTGGGGTGTAGCAGGGGCGTAATTAAACGTGTCGGTGACGGCGAGTGGCCGTGGAGAGGCCGGGGGGGAAATTGGGGCGGCAGGAGACGAGCCGCAGACGAAACCGAGTTCAGGTACCACGAACAAGCGGATTTTTCCCCCGAAAACGTGGTCGAGAGGTGGGCGAGCAACACGTTGCCGTTTATCCCGACGTGTTGCCCAGGGGTTGCGCGAGAAGCGGTAAATCCCGGCGACGTACGGGGCTAGGTAAATAGGTACCGCGTGCTCACCCGGGGACAAGAGGATCGAACCCGATCGTTGTCTTCTAAAAGGCCGGTCGAAATTCTGCCGCCAGTACTTGGAAAGCAAATAGAGAAACGCACCCCCCTAAGGTCCTGCAAAGGGGACTTTGTCGTGCAGCTTTTAACACGAGGCGAATCGCTGTCGCCGGAGCAGACTTCTTGTTTATTTCGACTTCCCACGATGCCGGGCGAATTTACGCGTGGTTCTCCTTATCTACGATTGCCCCGGGACACCGTGAGTTTTCAGCTCGAGCTTTCCTCGGCATGCACCACGTAGGTGCACTCGCCGCGATCGAAGTGGATCGAGTCTGTGTTTATCGAAATCCCCTCGGCCCCTCGAGAGAAACGGTTCCGAGCAATTGCACGCTGACCCCCGCGCGACACCTCCGGATCTTTTGGCCGTTAGCTTGCCGACTTTATTACTAGCTTAAGCTCGGGGTAATGCGCTCATCCCGTGACCTCGACTTACACCCTCGCTATCTTCACCGTGCAACCACAGCCTCGCGTGGGTGGATCGCAGCGGCTTGAAAGCGGTCCCTTTTTACCCTTGCGGCGGTGCTCCACTTGTGGCACACTTTGCAATCGACATTCCGAAAGGTCAATTCCTGTCTTAAAACACGAATACGCTGATTCGAGCGATTACTTATCGAGGGATTCATTCAGCTCGGAAATATCATTCTTACCTGATATCATCGAGGTCCGATGGAAATTAAACAAGGCAACGAGGCAATTAACGTCGTCCCTAACTATCGGGCACTTTGCTGGATGCAAAGGCGCGCGCAGAAAGGGTTCGCCACGACCTGTCGCGTCCAATGGCGATTTTCATTGGTACCGTCCACGTGGGGGATTCGCGGGGATATCCTTGAAAGTCTCGGACCGGTTAGCACGGTAAATCGATGAACCACGCCGTTCTTTCCTCCCCTCCGCCCTCCCCCTTCCGCGACTTTAAATATGTTTATCCGCATGTTTTATGCCCCTCGCGCAATAATGCGATTCGCGTATCGCATCCGCGCCGGGACATCTCCTCTCCGGTTGGTCGTTTTGCTGCTTTGTGAATCTCTGCCAGGACCAGCTGCGTTGGCCCCGTATCGGCGCATCGGTTCGACCTCTGCCGTACAAGAATTTCAACTCGTCTGAATGTCCACGTGCATGTAATAACGGGCGAACCCCCGAAGAGGACCCCCTCTCTCCGATAAATTACGGAAACGCAGCCGGTTACCACTTTTCGGCGTCGAACCGTTCTTTATCGACGTGTCGCCGAAATAGCCTCCGCCGAATTTTCATTTCCCCCCTACCTGCTGCCTCTCGTCCTCTGTTTGCCTCTTTCTCTCCGGGATACTTCGAAAGCATCGAGCGGGGCCGCTCGGCTAGATCGTTAATCTTTCAGGTTTATCGCGGCGCTCCTCGATACCGGGGGACAATTTCGATCGATCTCTAATGGAAAATACCGATACCTCTGCCCGGTCCTCCGTCGCGATCGCATTCTTCCTGTGGCGCGCGAAGCGAAGTCAATTAGCGACGGGGCTAGAGCAGCGGAGCTATTATTTATTTTGCAATTGCCGTTGATATATCCGACAGTGTCTGGGCGGCGTGGCGTCTAGCGTTCCTCGACGTCGCCTGATACGTTCTCCCTTGGCGCACGCAGCAGGCTGTAAAGGACATTATCGCGTAAGCTTCTCAATCGACGCCGATTTACCCGACGTCGGCGTGGAAGCCGGAGCCAGAAAGGGGGATAGGGGAGGCGCGAGAAAGCGGAGATCGTTGCGTCGGGTTTGACAAACGACAGGACGAGAAGCGACGCGTTGCGTCTGGCACACCCCGAGTCACGTAGAAGCGGAAGCGGCGCCCTCCTCCCTCCCGCCGTCTTCCGTCTATCCTCTTGAAAAGTCGGCGACGGCAGTCGACGTACGAAAAAGTGAAAATTTCCTCGAGCGGAAAAAATGATATTCAGCAGGCAGCCAGTCTCGAGGCCTCTCTCCCCCGTCACGCGGCCTCTCCTCCTTTCTCTCTTCCATCGCCCGTTCGCTCTCTCCTGCTACATCGTTGGACCGCGCTGACTGCGCACGGAATCCCATGCGTAAATCAGACATGTTCCATTTACGATTGCCACCGCCACGGGGATCCCGTTGCACGAGCCATTTCCCCGCAGATCAATCCTTGTTATCGTTTTCCCTTTCTCTTGGTTTCGTTTCTTCACAGGGTGCCGGCGCGAAAAACGCCTTTGAAGAGCCTCTCGCAGCTCCTCCGCGTAACGCGACACCGTTCACCGGACCGCCTTTTTTACAGGCGATCGTTGCGAGGTTCTTGGAGCTGATTTCTGTGACTTATGGGGTGTTGAGGAGAGTAAACGATTCTGTGCGAGGTAACTGTGAGAGATTTCGGAGAGGTCACTTTATGGGATGCAGAAAGCGAGACGAATGATTTAGGTGACTGTATTTAAAAGGACTATAAGAAGGCTAAAATACAATCGATAAGAAACATTAACTTTTGCAAATTGTAGTCTCCCAAGGACTTGAGAATCTGTCGTCTGAAAATCCTTCAAGATAAAAGGATGACAGAGACCCGTCGTGACTCACTTTCTTTTTCTTCTCTCTTAAGGCTTGTATTCTGCGTTATTATTGTTGTTGTAACAGCGTACATTAGCATAATCCTGGATTAAGTGAATTTTTTATTCACGAATGACGAATGAAGTTCTCGTTGGAGCAACTCATCCAGAGCGTCTCTCTCGCTCTGCCCCTTTGTCCTTGCTCCTTGTCTCCGTTTCTCGCGGGCAAATTTATCGAGATAGTTGTTTTATACAATCGCGACGCCTGGTGCTGTAATAGGGCAGAGCGATAGCTGGAAAGAGATGTTGGAGAAAAAGGGGACGCACTTACGAGGGACGACGCGCATTAATTTACGACAGATTCGACCGCTTTTGCCACTCTCCTCCTCGCTCTCGCATCCTCTCTTTGACCCTTCCCGCGCATATTTGCGGGATGACGCCCAGCTTGTAGAGTTGCCGCGACCCGGGGATCGGTTTTACCATGCGAATCGGCGATTATGCGAATGTGATTCCCCTTTACAATAACGATATTTCACCGAGAACGATCGAATGTGTTCATTCGGCTAATACTTACCGGGCGTCGCCTAGAGGCGAATGTTTCGAGCGATTGAAAAAACTTCGTGATTTATGAGATTCATGCTTCTGTTCGGAGACCTTCAGCTCCGTTCGTGTAAGAGTTTGCGGATACCTCGCAAAAAATTATTCAATTATTCAATTCCGTGGGCTTGCTCGAAACGAAGCCGCTGTGCTAATGCTTGAGAATCTGGATCATAATTCTACAAATATTTGTCCCTAAATCTTCGCGATCTTCTACATCGCTGCATCGGATTGAAGTCAGCTTATCGACGAATATCGACGAATATCGACGAAGAGTACGGATCGATACGTATCCGTAACGGTATCGTTAGCAGCGCCCCGATCCGAGGCAAAGACAAAGCGCAGAAGGATGAAGGGAAGCAAGAGGAAGCAGCTAGGGTCAGAAGAAAGATTTCTCCGTGGCGCGCGGACACGGAACACGCATCTTTCTTGCCAAGCACGCACGCACGTCCCACGTAAGCTTTATAGTAATAGCTATCTATCCATACGTAAGTTATTTCCAAGCTGTGATTTAAAGTTGCCAATGCATAAAGGCCCCCTGTCTGCCCCCCGTTCCACCCCGTTCTCCGTTGGAGCTTCTGGGTAGCCTACGTGCAGGCGAAAATACGACGACGTTCCCGGAGCTGGCGAGCTCGTGAGGAGCGAAAAGGATAACGCGAGGGAGGAAGGAGGCCGTGGTTTCACGCATTGCGTGCCTCCACGCTCGCCGAGTGGCAAGGAAAGCCCGGACGAGAGGGAATCCTGGCAGCAGCCTCCGCGTTTTCATCTTGCTTTATGCGAGCGTTCGTTGTACGCGACCGCCCATTCCCCCGGGAACGGAGATTTGCTAGTAAACCGACCGCTCGGGGAGATTGGACGATAAGTGTTGGGGATCGGGAGATCGAGAAATCCGATACGGTTTCGTACGTGGGAAAATTAATTACGAACTCCCTAAGGCCGCTGCAGCAATCAAGGGTTACGATTTAGGCACGCTTGCTGCAGTTTGCAGCGATGAATGCAGAATGGATTCTACCTTTTTTTACGATTGTTACTTTCGTGGTTCCACCTCTGAATACTGAACGTCCTATAGAATAGTAGAGAAATATATCTGAATTTACTCAAGCATTCATACTCGTCCTGCGAGCATCTTCGTACTCATTTCCAACTTGTTTGGAACTCTCACAACTCTCAGGCTATCTGATATTGCTGCAGCAGCATTAAGCCAGCGGGCTACATCCAATCTCCATTTTTTATCCACGTCTCTATCGGATCTGCAAGCGCATAACTTGCCGCTGATATGGCCGGGGCTCCTTGTCAAGGACAAATGTCTGCGGGCACGCCCTTCGTTCCCCGACTTCCAATTCCAAATACCACGCCGCCGTGAGCGCATCTTTGTTCTGGAACGGGTCGGCGTCGAACACATCTTTCTCTACCCTCGGAGCGGTCTCGTTTCCGCCCTCCCGAGCATGAACGGTGAAACGCAGTGAGAGAGGATCTCCGAGGCCCTTGGGCGCCGGATCCTCAACTACGGTCAGTCCTTTTAACCCCTCACTCTCCAGGTCAGCCGGGTTCTTCAGGATGGTGAGTCACTGGACCACGGTGACTCATTCACGATCCTTTGAATTCTTTTAATTACCCTCGAGCTGTCTGCCCGCGTATCTGGTTTATCTAATCCGAGTGGTCGGCTATCTGGCAGATCTTAAGCGATCCTAGGAATACTTCCTTGTGTATGGTTGATGGTTTATCTTTCTCGTTATTCCGGGTAAACTCCACTGCCTGTGCTGAATATATCTACGCCCCCTTCTCCGTGATTGTCCTTCAATTTTCATCGCTGACGAGGCATTGCAAGTCTCATCACGCTTGTCACAAGCGAATTGAGTATCTTCCGCGAAACAGTGATCCGCAGTCTTCATAATACATTTCATTGAAACTGCGTTCGCCTACCCACGCGCTCGCTTCCTTTTGGAAACCCCGTCACGTTAGCAACCACTTGCATTGGTCAATGTACGCGCGACCGTCGAGCTGGAGTTATGTCACGGCCGCCTTGGAGCGTTCGATCTCAATTACCGAGGGTACACGGGCATTAATTAAAACATTACCCCCGCGGAACGGTTTGATAAATCCACTTAACGAATCCTCGACAATGGGGAACACGGGGCCCCGTAGCCAGACCCGGCGAGTAATCCATTACTATCCTGCTGAGTTAAGCACTCGCGACCGAGATAACCGCTCGCGTACCCCGTGACACGCATGAAATATCTCGCGAGGGAAACCCGGCGGCCGCTGGTATCGCGCGCGAACGGTGGAGGGAGGATTGCGTAACAGTTTGTCTAAGGTGATCCAATTTGTTGACTCGCGGCACCAACAAATCGCGAGCCTCGCTTTCATTGTGCCCGGGGACCGGCCACGAGTACGGTTCTCGATTCTCTTCCTCCTCGAAACCTGCACGCTTCTTGCCACGGCGGCGTACACCGTGGCCATGGCACAACGGCGAACGCCGTTGAATGCCTACCTACCTATCTGAATAACAGCCAACACATAACATAACACCTCGGGAACAGCCGGCCATTGAAGAGCGGCACCATATTGTCCTACGTTACAATGGGTCACTCAGAGGTACTGAATGACCCATGCCCAACCCATACAACTCGCCTATGGGACAGAGCCTCTTTTTCCCCTGTCCTGCTCTCGTGTTCCACGTGTTCCTCTCTCCTCCGCCGCCGTGTCGGCCTCCTATCCTCCGCGGTTTTTTTTTTCTCTTTTTCGCCGTCCGGAGTTCGTCAGGGGACGAGAATGCTGCCGGTGAAAGGAAAACGATGCTCGGGAACTTCTTCGCGCTGCCCCTCTTTCCATCACGGGGTTGCACCGCGGATTTCCAGCCCGTGCATCGCATCCGTCAAGCACCTTCGAGGAATCGTAGAATGTACGGGTCGTTCAGATCCAAGCAGATCTTTTTAATGAGTTCAACGAGGGTTTCGAGGTTCGACGGATTTTCGACTCAGACAGAGGGAACTGTGGTAAGAAACTTGTGATCCCCCGTCCCCAGGAAATATCAGGGATGCGTATCAATAATCGTTCGGCCAGAAAATTCAATATCTTCCATCCCCCCTGGTGTTCCATTATATTCCCCAAGCAGATTCTGTTTATTTCTTCGTTATTTAGTCCCATTCAAATCCTCAAGCATCAAATCTCCTCCCCATTTCGTCCAAGATCCACGGGCAGCCCAAGAAAAACGTAATACGCAGATATTAAAATCCACGTTTCAATATCTGCCCGTGGAAGGTGGGGGTGGCGGTGGTTAAAAACTGTACGAGCCGAATTCTCAAGTACACCACCCCCGGCAGTTTTCGACATAATAGAAAGCGCCGTTTCGTTGCGTCATCGGGCAAAAGCTCCGTGACGCTTTTGTGCGCTGAGGAGAAAGAGGAGGGGCGGGAGGTGGTTCCTTTTGTCGCGTCGCGGCCACCAAAAATCGTCTCCGCCACAGCCGCTTATTAAAAAAGGGGCACGGCGACCGCAGCGAATAACGAGACCATATCTCTCACGCCAGTGGACCGTTTTGCCGCGCGAGACGACGAGTGATGCGACGACACGCGAGCCTCCGGAACCGACCAGAGGAACGTGGGAACAACTGTGGAACCGTTGCTTCCACCTTCGTCATCGAACATCATCCGGCGAGAGAGCGATAGTTGTTTGCTTTGGCGCGGACGAGGCGCGGTTCCTCGGGCACGGCCGGGCTGAGCGGGGCCCCCAGGTTCCCTAAACAATCCGAATGGATCCTAGGATGAATCTACAAGACGACAGACCACACACAATCGACCTCATGCGGCGCCTCATCTCTCGGGGGATGCCATCGACGGGGATACCTGCGCCGCGTTTTAACGCCGAGCCGGCCTCGCAGAAAACGCGCAAAAAAGCGGAACAGCCGCGGCGGTGTCCCGAACAATCGTAGAAATGGAATTAGATCGATCCCAGAGGCTCCTCGCCGGTCGAATTCGGGGTGCTTGTTCGGCGGAATGACGGGGCGCGAGGACAAATGAGACCGTCCCGATGGGGTGCCCGATCGTAAAAGCGATCTTCGGTCACGGTGAAGTCCATTGGATCCCCCAGCGAAGGGGTAAAAACGCGATCGAATTAGACCAGCTTTTTATTGGCATCTCTCTTCCGAAGGAGTTATTTACGACGTTGCACGGGCGATGTAACCGTTCCGTTACAGACCCCACGCCCGCTCCTCTCGTCGTAAACGGTTTTAGTGGAGCGACGGGATTAACGCTCGGCTGTGTGAGGTGTGCTTTAATTTGACACGCTGTTTGCGGATTTGGCCGGCGCGCTCTGTTCTCTTTCGCCCGTGATTGTCTCTGCCGGGCGGGGAGCGGGGGAGGGACTGTTTTTCGTGGGTGTTTGCGAGGCGAATTGGCTGGATCCCCTGGAACGAGATAACTACGCCAGTTTGCTTTTTAAACAGCCAGACAGGATGTAGAAGTTGGGACATTCGATCCAAAACACGTTTCGCAACGCTTCTATTGGGCTGAAATGAATTCAGCCTCGGAATTTAATCATCAGACTTAGCGGAGTCGATCGGTATCGACCCATCAACACCTCCACCGATCCGACGCCTTGAGCTGGCCAGAAAAACCGATTCAAACAGCGCGCGCGCGCGCGCGATACCATCGGATCGTATCCACTTGCCTACCTGCCGCTATAATAACGCGTATTAAGTTCGCTGGCCGGTATATACAGCGGTAAATCCGCTCCAATAGCCGGTCCATTCGTCGTCGAACGTCGCAGTGAATTGGAAAGTACCGAACCGCCGGGGACACGAGCACAATGGGCTTAAATCCCCTCGGCTATGAGCTGATCTAGCCCGAAGACCTCCCGTTTTAGCCAGGTAGATCAGCTGGCTCGCCGTCGGTCCATTCCTCAAAGGCTACCTCCGCTCGTGCACGATATTGCGAGCAAAGGGCCGGTGCGCAGCGTTTCACGTCGTGGCCATCGCGTGCATCGCATCCCCTCGAAGCCCCCCGTTTCTCTCTTGTCCTGTCTATTAATTGCCCGATGCAACGTGGGCGGCTTCCGCGCCGTACTAATTGCTCCACGGAGATAGGACGGGAATAATTCGTGCATCGCCGTGGCTTGGGCGCGCTCCCCGGGACTGTGGGATCCGCTCACGGCCCGTGGATGTTGCCAGCGCACGGATCCAGGCGCAAACGAGCAATACCACGGAGCAGTCCGACGCACAGCAAGGATCAGAAGGGTTGACCTTCGCCCCGGCAATGCCCGAGACACTGACAAACTCTCGTCAACCGTTCATTTCGTCCGTTCCATTGGATCGTAGCCCGACGACGCGTCGCGACGCCAGTGACTGATCGCCACCGTAAAACTCCGCTCGCCTCCCTTCCGGCAGATCTCAAGGGATATCCGGCCCCGTCGCCAGCGGGATGCTTTCCCGAATGCTGGACGACGGAACTCGGTGTCGTCGCAGCGAATCGCGACACTTGCAACGCGACCGTCACGAGGTGCATTTTTCTGCGATCTTTGGAAACTTTCGAGGTGCTTGTTCAGTTCATTCGGAACGGGGTTGTGTATTCTGGTATTCTGAAATTACGGAGATGCGTGTTGAAAGTTAGCTCGAAAATTATTCTGCTTCGTTACTTTCATTCCCGTGGTGTTTGCAGCCTCTTGAAGTGTAAAAGGTTTTGTAATTAATTTTGTGTCGTGCCTCCGTCAACGGAAGTACCTACCCAAGCGTCGCGAAGGTGCGTGAAAGGGAGCGTTGATACTTTTAATCTTCGTCGATCTCCCCGGACAAAAGAAGAAGGCCGGGCAGAAACGGGACGTGGAAGCCTGAATGTGTAATTTCATACATGTCGAGTTGTTATATTGTTGCACGCAGACGGCTGCTTTGCAAAAATCGCGAAAACGACTGGCAAAGGTTCAAACGAGACTGACGTGCGCATAATGCTGGGAAGTTCGTGCCTCGTGCCAGGAATAGAATCGCATCGTGCGTGATCCTAATGGACCCGCGTGTAATTGTGTACGGGGATCGATGCACCGGCGCGCATTTGCGTATAAACATTGTCCGTAGACTGTGCGGTCGCGTGACAGACGGAACCGCTGGAAAACTCGGCCAACTCTCACGTTTTCAGCATTGTTCTCAAACACAGGGCGTCACAGATTCCTGCGAAAGGTCACGACGAATTTCACGAGGGTACATGTAGTCAGCTGAAATTGCTGCCATATTACGAGCCACAATCGCAGAATTATACCGATGCTAGAGAAATTAGAAGTCAGTGGAAGATCGCGAAACGTGAACTTTCCCAATTGATCCAAACAACCAGCCAGGGTAATCTCAACTTGAGATTCTCAACCCCCAAATTGATTCTTCATTTTCCTTCGTGGCGCATTTATAGAATTGCTCGTAGAAAAGTGATTCGCAAGCCGCGATATCAGAGTAGATTCCTCGGAAGTTTCAAATTCCTATCTTCAGCTATTCAGGAGCTATGAGCAATCAAGGTCGTATTGTCCTTCGCGTTCCTCCGTACCACGGATGGCCGTGTCTAGAGCGTATCATTCTATTTGTGGGCCGAGGAATTAAGTGAAATAAGATAAGATAAATGTTTCTCCCCGTGGAGCGCCGGTCTCTTACGTAAATTAATATCTTACGGTACGTGTTCACCTGGGCCTCCTCGGACCGGGAACGCTTGTCTGGACAATTGGAAACAATCTACGATGAGCGATAAGGAGTCGTACCTGCACGAGCCGTAATAGCCTTAGAATAAGGATGATCCAATTATTTCGATCGACGTTACGTATCTAGAGGAAGAGAGAGAGGGAGAATTATCGATTCTACCCGGCTGGCTGCCCGACCTGTCGTCCATTATCCTTCGATAGGACATGCAACTTTACCAAGGCGTTAATCTGCCGCTCATTAGGCTCCACTGTGTACTCTTCCTCCTACATATTTCTTACCCCGTTTCTTTCTCTTTTTCGATCCACGCCACCCCTCTCGTCCTTCTAACGCTCGAAAATCCTTTCGCCCGCAGCCCTTTCCCGGCGAATCTTGTCGGCCGTCCACGCCACGTTCCTCCTCTGTTCTTTACGATCTCGATTAAATTTTATCGGACGCGAAGAACTTGACTTCGGCTCGTTCCTTTCCCCGATACAGCCGGGGCGCAAACTATCGTTTTTACGAGCAATAAACAGCTGAAAAAGAATTTCCGCGATAAGTCGTGGTGCGGTGCTCCGTAGATTCGCGGGGCCCTTAACGGCGATAGAATAAGAACGACCCAATTATTTCGTGAGAGGTCCTCCTCTGTGCCGTGCACTCCGTCGCGATACGTCCACCATAAACCGACCTATCATCCTTTATTCGCCGTCGCGACGACGGGCGCGTGAATGTCGAGGCGGTAATCCGTGCCTCGTTAAACTCCTTTTCATTTCCGTTGGAGCGAAGAGGCTACTTTCAGCGGGAGTACAGTGATCTCTCCTTAAGCCCTATTCTTTCTCCTCCCCTCTCGAATTAGATTCCAAGAAACACTGCTGTAAATTGTAAATACCACTGACCGCCAGATTTAGCTTTGCGAAAAGTCACGCTTGTGCTCCTATCATATCCATAGTCACTTATAACTGTCCTCAACGCAGATGATTTCGCCGCGGCGAAACGACTCGCAGTCCAGCAAGCTCGCTCGTCCCGCCCGATTACAGAGACAATCCAATTATTTCGTATCGAACGGTAGACGGGTACATTGATTTTTCTAGGCCGCTGCGCGTACAGCACAGCCAGTCGTCCTTTATCCCGCCCGCTCCCCGCTCCCCTGTCTCTCTCCCTGGAAAGGACGGAACGCGTATCGGCGTTACTCAGGCGCTAATCTGCCGCTCATTAAGCTTCTTTGATTTAGATACGTTCGCGGGCTGGCCTGCTCGTGCTCGGTCTGCCAACGATATGGAGCAATTCCTTGCTGCTCCGTCTCTGTGGCCTCCCCTGGCTTGTTCGCCGGCCACGGGCAGAAGGAGACGGTGAATTACGAAGCCCGGCGAGCGGGTATCGCCGGTATTGATTACGAGCGCGTAGATTTAATTGGCTTTTTATCGAAATTAATCCGTTTCGCGATACAGGCCGGCCGTCGTTTAGATACACGACGGTATACGCTGGCGAGCACAGCCCCGTCCCTTAATTGTACTGGCGTAAAATACGCGTCGGTTTTGCACGGGAACGGCTCCAACACGGGGACAAATGGAGGCGAGCTTAACGGGGAAAATTTATCGCCCCGCTATTGGAGATTGAGACGTTGGCTCCGGGCGGATTGGGAAGCTGGATTGGGATTACTCAAGCTCGTTAGGATCTGCTATGTTTTGCAATTGTCGGATAAAATGGGGAATTGCTGATGAGGGATGGATGAATCGAAGAGACGGAGCGCCCAGGGTGGTGTAGAGAGAAGCGGGGTGGTGGGAAGTGATGGGTAAGGCGGGGAGAAACAACTGGTGGTTAGAGGAGTTAAAAGAAGGTTAGAGAAAAATATGTAGAGAAGGCCGGGGAACAAAGGGGAAAAGTGGGAATTATGAAAAGGCAGCGGGGGACGGGGAGAGGCAGGGTGCGACCGCGGCGTTTCGCGGGGCGAACGCAGCTCCGCCGCGAAACGGCCTGCTCTTTTCACGCGACTTACGAGGACAGTCGCGTCAGGATCGTGTAATTACATGAATTAGTCGTTCGTCGGCGGCGAACGAGGAGGAGTGCACTTGCGGCTGCACCGCGTGGAAAGAGAACGAAGAAGAGTCCTCCAGGGAAGGGACACAAAAAACCGTGTGAGGGGGTGAAAGGCTTGGCGGGAAAGAGGGCGGAGGGGGCGAGCAAGAAGAGAGGGCGGCGCGGGGAAACGAGGGATAAAGACGGATGGCGCGACGAAGAGTGGAGAAACAGGAACGAGGAGATTAATTGACGTGGAAAAGATAAAGGTAAATGGGATCGACGGGCGGACAGGAAACAGAAACGGATAGAGACGAATGGACGGGAGAGAGTGGACCGTCGGGGGAAGGCGCGGCGGAGGAAGACGGAGGCAGGAAGAAAGGAGGCGAGAAGAGAAGATGGAGCAAACGCGTGTCTAATTTCCCTACGAATGGCTGATCGGGGGACCCGCGGGCGGGCCCGGTGATTTATACAGCCTAGTACTCACGGCACACGGCCCTAATGTTAATGCTTACAAGTTGTTAAACGGCCTTAATGTTTAGTCGACCACGCACACGAGAGGCGGCGGAACGTGGCGCGCGAACGAGTACCATTCAATGGACGTGTGGTTACGAGGTACGAAGACGTGGTTATGTAACGATTTTTATGCGGCGCCCTTGTTGCTTTATAGGGGACGCACTAAGCGGTCTGATTACCTGAACTGTAGAGTAGGAATGGATTAAAAAGCAGGGATCGAAAAAGTTCTCGGACCCTCGTTTTTTAAAAATTCTGTTAGAACTTATTTGTTTCGATTCGGAAAATATCTGTTTCTGTGGAATTTTTAATGAAACAAATGCTACTTTCAGGAACTTCTTTAAAAAGTGTTCTCATGGAACAGATATTTTAGAACCTATATAATAAAAGTTCCATGGAAACAAGTTACATTAGAACATTTATTAAAAAAGTTTTCAAAAGATAAAGAAAAGTACTCAACTATTGAAGTTTATATTAAACGACCATAGATGTAATTTAAGTTCTACAAACCTAGACAATATTTTGCTCGTAAAATTATATTGTTAAATAAAACTCGTACCTAATAGTTTAGTACTTTTCTTTATCTTATGAAAACTTTTTTAATAAACGTTCTAATATAACTTGTTTGCATGGAACTTTTATTATAACGATTCGAAAACATCTACGTAGGTAAGTATTACATATAAATAACAAATTCAAAATATCAATTTAACTGTATGAATTATTTAATATTCTTGTAGTACTATCCATTGAATAGTATTTAGTGTTTGTTACAACGATTGAGAACTTTTTTAATATCGGTGAACAAAATATCTGTTCCTGTTATACAGAAAATTTTATTCTTATATTTTATAAGTTCCATTCCAACTAGAACTTTTATTTTCAAGAACTTTTATTTTATCGGTTCTTCTGAGAACTTATGTGAGAACATTTTTAAAAACGTTCCGCGGCATTTGTTTTAAATGGAACCTATTGAAAAGTTTCAGAACGTTTTCGATCCCTGTTAAAAAGTGCTGGAGCAGGCTGCGCGAGTACCATTTCTATTTTAGCCACTCTAAATTCATAGTGTTTGCTAAGGGATGACTAATTCCTCCGGTCGAGTAAATTGATTTACGGCTCCTTTTTGGGAGAGTCGTTCCCTAACGATATCAACGGTCCGAGTTAAAGGAATTCGCTCAACCCGACAATTAACCAATCGCCATGGAGCAATGGGATCAGGGTCCAGCGCAAAAATTAATCGCGTCGATAAATTTTCGTCAGCAGTAACAGCCACGACTATAGCTCCACTCGTCTAAAATCATCAACGTAGCTCTTAAGCGAGAAATTTATCGACTCCAAGAATTATTTATACGCGGATCGCCGGTAGAAATCGCCCCGAGGACAGCTCTCGATTGAAATCCATCTCCGTTACCTGTCCGCCAAGGCCACTCGTTTAGTACCTACTTTAAAGCCAAAGGTAAAGCGCTGGAGAGTTAAACGAATCCCAGAAACGAGCTTATAACAAGCGAATCATTACTCCCATCCAATGGACTTGGAAAATACAGGAAAGGATACATGCTACGAGAAAAAGGAAAATGCTACAGATACCTACATAACGCATGAAATGAAAAAACAATTTGGTGGTCACTGAAGCATCCACTCTTCCCTCGCCCAAAGTGCACCCATTAATCTCGTTTAGGCTTCACTTCGAATCAATGAGCGCGATTCAAGCCCAATCATGTACTCGCCACCCGGTGGATGGTGATTCGCGAGCGACGATAACGCGTCACATAATCGCAACGCCTATATGCACATTCGCGCGGATCGGGCGCGTGTTTCGCGTAGATTTTTGGATCGCGCCGATAGCGCGCCGGTTAATTGAATTTCGCTGGGTTCGATCGACATTAGGGTGGCCGGGGGCGGTGAACGAAGGACGAGAGAAAACGCGGGCCTGGGAGCTCCGAGGTGAGCGAGAGAGAGAGAGAGAGAGGGATCAGCGGCGGAGGGGACGGTCGGAGTTTATCAGCAAGTACGGGATAGCCGGGAGGAGGGTATAAAGTTACAGCCACGGAGACCACATTCGACGCTCATTAGCCTAATCGCCTTCATTACATGAAATTAATATGCAAATACGCGGATGCGCCGCGTTATTTATAACGCACCGTGGAATAGGTATAACGGGCCGAATGCCACAGACGTTACCAACACACGACATGTCACCCAATTAATTATCCACCACCGTAATTCCTAGCCCGGTGCTCTCCGCGCGCTGCCTCGCGACGCGCCCGCGCGCGGAGTTAACGGACCCTTAACGAGGACTCTTCTCAGGTGCATCGTCGACGAGGCGGAATCGTAGAGGCGGAACGAAAGGGGAGCAAGCCTGGGCCTGGCTCGTGAAGATTTTTGTTCCTCGTATACCTGAGAATATTACGCGAGGAAAATGAGGGGATACTGTAAAAACGTGTGATGTTACGCTCAGCGTGTGCCTTAACAAGCGCGCGCGTATTTCACGAAATTAAACCCTCTCTCGGGCCACGGTTCTTTTTCTTCGGGCTTCGGATATTTTCCGACCTCCCTTCTCGCCCGTCGCGTTTAATTTCGATGATCTTCGACCGCGACGCGTGCCGTACGCTTGAAAACAAGCATCCTCTTTATTAACTACACAGGTGACTGCTCAGCGAATATGTGCTTTATCGCAACCCCATGCTTGAACGGAGAATATTTTGATGTCCCTATAGCGCGCCTGTCTGGTATCCGTGGAATTCGAGGCGACCGATGGAAATTCGCGCGACACAACGGGTGAAAGGGTTATTTGATTACCCGCTCGCCGTGCATTATTAATATTTAACGAAAAGGGCGCGCGTCAGGCGTGCTTTGACGAACGAGTGGTAGTTGGTCTTTGAACTAATTTGGCCGGCCCGGCCCTCTCGCCCCCCCCCCCCCCCGGAGGCGGCATCCGGGGAATTCTAATTTCCAGAGGCATTAGGCTTTGTAATGAACTTCCGTTCTAACGAGGCCATAAGGCGCGCACACGCGAGAAGTCGTGGTTATTGGAAAGCCCGCGTCGACGCGGGGGTGCGATCTGTTTTATATCCCCAAACGTGCAAACGAAAAGTTCAGAAGACAGAGATTTCAGACCCGATATAATAAAATACACTGAGTGGCGTGCAATAAGCGCCTCTGGATTGAAATCGAATTGCATCACTGCATTTAACACTCGGCCACAACGCCCACAGAGTCCAACACTCTCCCTATTATCTCCCGAGGAGTCGAATTCGAGAAAGGTGCATGGTGGTTCCCGTGCAGGACGCAATAAATCGGGAAACTCCGTGGGCCACTCTCCTTTATCTAAATAGCTTATTAAGAGTTGCCCACGCGCCCGCGTTTCGACTGTTAATTTATGAAGGGTACACCCGGTGTTAATGCACTCGTATGCACGCGCTGCGCCGCGCGAACCGACGGCTGTAACGAATAGGTTCCACCTATTGCGCCAGCGTGAAGGTTGGAGGGTGGAAGGTGGATACACAGGTACGGCCGTAGGGAGCCCGGAGCGTGGAATAAATTATGAAAATTCCGAATGTCAGGAGTGATCAAAGGGGCCCGGCGTCTCATTGTGCGCGCCGCCCCGTCCGACTGTTTAGCGCTCGTAGACGCAACGAGACGCCATGGAAATAAAGTAATATCGAAGTGGCTCGGCACACCGACGCGAATCTGCACGTCACCGTGTGCAACGGATAAAGAAATATCTCATAAATCCCTCCTTGCACGAGGGTCTGATCGGCCCTAAGAGAGGATCGCAGCTGCGGCCAATGCTCCCTAGTTTCGGGATAGTAAAAACTAAAAAGGTTTCCAGGATCACTAACAACTCCATCTACTGCGGGTCATCTAGGTGTGAATCTCTTCAGAGACGCTCTATAAGAGCAGTGTTTCGCGATCGTAAATGGCGAGAGAGCCGAGCATAAAATTGTAGGAGGTAGATAGCAGCTTGATGTTACGCTATCTTGGAAAAATGTAAGTGTCACTGTGGCAAGTGGATGCTGCGGTGATTCAGTGGCGCAAGGAAGTTGTAAATCTACTATATTAAAGGCTAAAAGTTAAATTTCGACGAAACGTGATTTAGAAATCGACATCCACCCACGGTGGGCACGTGGAGAGTAATGGAACACCTGGAATTCGCGTTAAGTTCGTATTACGTACTAATAGCCGTCCTCGGTGGCACGGGTAGGGACTCGCGCGTTTCAATAAAGTAGAAAAACAGGGCGTGCAGAGCGCGATTAGCAGTTACGAGCCGGCTGTTTAAGGGAAGTGGAGAACACGTTAACGCACACACCGGAACCACTAAGTACCATCGCGTTTATGCGCGCGTACACCATGGCAGATCCATTGATAATGTCCCCGCCTGTTCTCGCGTCCCGTCCTGAGGACTCGTTCATAGCTCATGGATGTTAACCAGCTGGAAAATAAGAGAGACTCGGCAGGATCGTCGAAGGAAGCGGAAGAAACAGGAGGTGGGCACGTCGTGAACGTTCATCTAGAGATCTTCGGTCCGAGGCTAGTTTGTACCCTCTTTTTCTCAAGCTTCTTCTTCCTCTACTCTCTGACCGCATTTTCTTTCTGCTAACTCGCCCGTCGCTAACTTTCAATTGGCTGGTTCAGATACTTGTTCCCGTCTTTCTTTGTGTTAAACGACGTCGGCTGTCGTAGTATTTTAGTTAGCAGTCTACGTAAGTTCCAAGTGATCGCTCAACTATTGGTGGCAATAGAACTCTAGATATTTCCAGATACTTCGTCATCATCTGTACAAGGTTACCATTGCACAGATACTACCAACGTCGTTCTATCAATCGACGCCGGATTTATTCACACATAGGTGACAGAACACGGAAATTCTCATTTCTCGCCGGATGAACCGCGTTCGCCATTAAACTCGTGCGTGGATAAGGTGGCGCGATATCACGAGACGGTCTGGCCGCGTTAATTTTAACGACGTCGACCGGGCCTCCCGTGTAACATTATGTTAATAAGGCGGGAATGCGTGGCCCAGAGTCGCTGCCCCTCCGCGATACCTGTAATTATACGCGACGGGTAATTTCGCCCAGTATTTAGGGGGGAGAAGCTCGGCCGGCCCGGAAACTATCCTCCGTGTGTGTTTTCTTCGCGTAGCACTCTCGAAACAGATGTTGATAGAATTATAAATCACCGGGCGCGAGTAAGAGGAGAATACGTGGCTGGAGAGGCGCAGGAAACGGAGGAGGCAACGGCGCGATTCTTTCGGAGAAGTTAATTCGTTCTCCTTTCTCATTCCTCTTTCTCCTCGTTGAACCGGCCTTTCTTCCCCCCCCCCCCCCCCCCCCTCTTCCCCGATCGCGAGCCGGCGCGCTCCTCTTCGCAACTTCCTATCCGCCTATTAATCTGGTTATTAATCATCGACGCGAGCGGCGATCTTCTTAATCGGTGAACAGGCTCGCGCCCAGTCAGCGGATACAAATTGCTTTTTCGGCCCCTTCTTAACCGTGCCACGAACAAAGAGCAACTTTTGCCATTATTCGGGATACCCGTTCCACTCGGCCTCGCAATCAATTTGCGTTCAATTACCGTCCCGGCGAACTTTCGGGAAGTAGCCGGACGCTCGAACGCCGACGGAACGTTGTTCCCTTATTAGCCCCTCTCGATTTTTCGCCCGGCATTGCGGTCGCGATCGAAGAATTCCACTCGCCGGGATATGATGACTCGCTGAATTTCAGTTCTCGAGTGGTTCCAGATTCCATCTGGTTTAGATCGTGCTGGCTTGAAATTAGCCGGATTCGTCGGCTGTGCGAGTAAATTGGACAAGTGGCAGAATACGGGGCGAATAAGAAGTAGGTCAGTGTCCTCGGTAACTCGTATCGCACGTTCATTTTTCTTCACAATCGATCGAACGAACTCGTTTCCAAATGGGTGTATTTATAAAAGCTTTCACCTTGTGCACAAATTATCTTTGATAAAGTAGTTAAGGGGGGAGCCTGGTGTAGCGGGTCGAAGAAATCGATTTTTTTTTTCATAAATCAATAGTTAAACATCACAATAATATGTTCCCAAAGCCGCAAAACGAAATTCGAAAAATTAAAGCGGATATGGCCGGTTTTGCTACGGAGCGCCAGGTTACCACAAAACTTTAAATGCGTTTTTCTCGAAACGACAGTTTTACAATCTGCGGGCAATGTAACTCCAAAAATATTCAACCGATCGACTTGGCCTTGTACACGGATATTGGTATTTTCTTCATAGGGCTAATTTATTAGTATAATGATATTGTTTAAATAAATAACTTTTTTTACACATTTAAGGCAAAATTTCGTTGGAAAAAGTGATTTTTGTTTTCAAGAGGCCGCCATTTGTTCAATTTTGCATCTTTTAAGTTATGAATTTATACGATCTGTGCGTACACTCATAAACTAAACGAAAATTGTCCGATTTTTGGTTTCAGATGAAACCAAAAGACGCTAAGTTGCCCGCAGTGCAACAATTGCGTCGCCAACGGACTGGGCATAAGCCGTTATAACTTTGTTATTTGCCGCTCATTTTTAATAAAAATTTTTTTTATCTACCTTAACCTGATAGTACAATATCCTGAAAGTTTCAGAAAGATCGATGAAATACTTTCTTTAAAAAAAATTCCCGAAAATGCCTCGATTTTCAGCTGGTTACACCAGGCTCCCCCCTTAATGACTCTAGCAAGCAGCATAGATCGCGAGACATTTTTAGACACGTGTGCGCAATGTTGGGGGTCAGTCGATAGCCGGAAGTCCCGTGTAGAAGCGGGGCTTCGATTGACGTTATTAATAATTTCGCGCGAACGGTCGGCCGACCCGATTTACAGCGATTCGCGAACGCATTCAGGCCCGTTGATACGTGCTGGCGACAAGCACAAAGCTCCGAGCTTTAGGACACGCCTCGGGCACGGCTGAAAAGCCAGCAATAAATGGACGCTGCATACAGGGTAGGCAGGAAGTTATAATGCAGGTGCCTATGGTCTTGCCTTCGCTCGGGATAGCCATCTCTTATGCACTTTTATGCGCCACCACATATGAGGCCTAAGTATGTATTTTATGTATCTATGTGGGCATTTAGTATGCGGATACCCTCGTGTCGCGCAATGTCCGCACGTACCGGGTGTGGCGTCTGAAATACCGGCTTTCGAATTTTCACTTACACAAGCTGTATAATTAAAACGCGGAGGGACCAAGCGTTCCCGTCAATCGATCTCCCAAAATTCTCGATATATAATAAAAAAGGAGATCCCAAAGCAGAGTTCAATTTACATCAGCCCGCGACACAACGTCACTTAACCTGGAAACCGTTGCTCGAGCTTAACGAACTTCCGTACGCCGCGTTTTACACGTCGCGAACTCATTTTAATTAACAGAAGCGAGCACTCTCTCTGGTCGGAGCACCTCGTTACTTCAATGCGGGTCACTAACGCGTGCAATATCTCGCAGTATTTAAACAAGGGCTGCAGACGAGGCGCCGCTGTCCTCGAAAGAAGCGACACGAAAGTCGCCGCGAAAGAAATCGGTGCCGCGATGGGAACAAGGGATGCGATTAAAGATAAGCGTGTTACGATCGCAGCTATCTAGGTATGTTCTATTTCGCGGGGATTGACTTCGCAATGCTTAAAGACTCGTTCCTCGCCAACCGGCCGCTCAACGCGACGCGTCCTCGTCGCGAAAAGACATTCCTCGAGCAGCGCGCAATTATATTATCCCCGCGGTGCTCGCACCTGTTTCATCCAGGTTGCCCCACATCTAGCCGGCAGCCAGTTTCTTGCAATTTTCCTACGCTGTCGAGCGTTTCACGGCACTCGGGCGAAATTGTTCCGGTGCTCGGGACGTCTTGAATGGAAACGAACTTCCTCGAAGTTTACAAAGCCCGGTGTCGATCAGGCGGTCGCTCGACCGGGGCAGATAACGACGAACCCTCCGACAACTTCCTTGACGGTTATCCAATACTCCGATATTGTTGTTATTAATGGGCCCGGTTGTTTTGCCGGCGATCGGATATTGGTTAACGGTATCACTTCTGGACGGTTTATAAGGAGAATCTTGTGCAGGTGAATGGCAACACGCTGATGGAAGATCCTCGTTGATTATGGAACGAGGCCCTCGCGCGGAGTAAATTTTCTCATTAGGGATACTAATTCTGGAATATAGGCTAGGCGAAAGCAAAATAGAGCAAACGAAAGGAGCTCCTTGCAAAAATCAGGTGGTACCAAACATCTACCATCGCTGTTCATCGACGGACACTGTCAAGCAGCATCGAACGGTGCCACCCGGTATAAAGCGAGGCCGGCCACCAGCTGACTGGGCGCATTTTTCATTAACACGGTGCAAAGGCTCGCATGAATAGGTAAACCGGCTAGCGGAAGAGCGTTGGCGCGATCTCCGCGCGACAAGAGCGTGATTAAGATTCCCGTAAGCAGCGAGCGCCGGGCCACCGCGATGACGGCCCAATGAAAATCATTACGGCGCAGCCACGGAATTTTCCCGCTGATCGTATCAGCCTGTTTGCCCGAGCCTTATCAGCCCGCGACGGACTTTTCACCGGCGGAAATCCGCTTTCCGACTAGACGATCCAGCCAGAGATCTTCAATCGAGCCGCGGCGTCTGATTAAATCGCTGCTGGGCGGACTGGCCGCGTCTCCTCATTACGTGCCCGTCGAAACGCCCTCGAACTTGCTCCAGTACCCGCGTTCCTCCCGCAGGAAATCGATCCAGGGGAATAATTAGAGGCGTTCGTTTGGATCCAGCCGCCGCTGTGCTCGTGACTGCGCGTTTAACGACGATCATTCCGATACAGACGCATCCCGCCGAAGAATTCCAACGGCGGCTTTTTACGCGGCCGGCTTCTTCCTCCATCTCCCACTTGGCCGACCTCGACTATCTTCCACGGATCCATCGACCTTCTCGCCTTCCGGCTTCGGCCAGGCATCGATATCGAACCGCGTGTCGAAGCGACTCGTCCGACAGACCGGTCAGCCGGCGAGGAGGTGAGGCGAGGGGAGGAGAGAGACGGAGCTCGCGGTTCGCGGACGTGTACTCTCGTTGTTGTGGGAACGCAGATGAGATTCCTAACGGAATTGCTGCGTGCACGGAATAGGCCGCGTTGCGGTGGATCGATCGCCGTCCACGGCGCACGCGAAAATCCAGCGCCAGTTTTCGAGTGCAACTGATCCCTTGGAACCACCTGTCGGTCCGCGGGCGATCTCTGAAAACCTGTCATCTTTCACTGTGCACGTTCGCGGATGATACGTTGCCGATGCGCTTATCGATGCTTGGGCACGATCTCCTTGCGTGGATGGCGTGGAATTGAAATTGTGTTTATGCTACAATATCCAATCGATTCTATACGAATGGAGATTTTGCATCCGGGTCTTTTTATCCGCCGAACTTTTAGCCCCACTCTACCCTACTTTGCCTGCTCTGTGTAGGAACATCCCGGTTCGTTCAATTTCCACGGCTCTCCGCTGTGGGTGACGCCATTAGTCGAAGAATTTCTGTCTTCCGCAACCGTGACCTCGTACCCGGCATTCATCAGCGTACATCAAAGCGGAAATTCCGCTGTGTGGATGTCGAAATCATGCCCCGCAAGGACGACGCATCATCAGGCAGGCTCGTCCGCCGTTTGCTCGCGGGTTCGCGCTTCGCTGGCTCGCCATCGGAGGCGCATAGCTTCCTTCCCCTTGGCGAGAGGCACGGCTTCGTGCCGTCCGCGCGGGCACGAACAAGGAAACATTAGCTCTCATATGAAGAATAACAATGCGCCAGTGCGGCGGGGCACCGGGAAATTAAAATATTCGTTCACCAGCGAAGAAGGTCATCCGATCGGAATACAGTCTCCCTGTGGCGACGTGGAACGCATTCGTTGTCTTCGATGCTGCGACACGTCTCGGTCGATTCAATTATTTCCACCGCGCATCCGGAGGATGTTAATATAGGAAGGTTGGCAGAATTTTTATCCCGAGTTTCTAGTGAATCATCTGGCGACGACTCATGCAAGAATGGAAACACCAATTCTGACGCACCGAGCCTCGAGCCTTCGCACTCCAACTACCGGCACCACAGAATCGTCAATAATTCTCCCCGGAAGACTCAGAGGATGTTTTAATATTTCGTCATATCAAACTCGAAGCCAATTCTCAATTTTCGTTGCACGACCGAGATGAAAGTCGCGGGGTCGATTCCACAAAACACGATCGGGCTTCACCACGTGTCTGGGTCCAATAACCGCGGCACCCGTAAACGTCGTTCGCGAGGCAAAGCGCGAGAAATGATTTACGAAGCACGGGAGGTGGGCACGGGCGAAGAGAACGACGAGGGGTGGGTGGTTGGATGGACCAGAGGTCACACGGAGGCGGCGCGGACGAAGAGAAACGAAGGGGACATGCAGAGAGGACAGTAAATCTTGTCGCGATTGACACGTGTGAAACGCGTCGGCTGGCTACTCGCAGCCCCTCTTTCTGACTTCGGACCCTGGTGGCGCAGCAACTGCGGAATAGCGGATGAGGGCGAGGGGACCCTTCTCTCGATGCACTTACGAGCGTGGTCGAAATGTCCGCGTTAAGGGTACGCGACCCCGGTGGAGGCGCGACCGTAAACCTTATCCCCAATTCTGGCCGAAATCGATTTGACCTCCGTCGAACCGGCAAAAACGAGCGAGCAGCTTTTGCGCACCTATCGTAAAAGCGTAGTCGGGTGGACGGCCAAGAAATCGGCCCCTGAGATATGTACACTCTCCGCGCGTCGGGAGTGCACGAAAAAAGTGGCCGCGAGACAAATTTACGGTGTTTATGGCCGCGGGTGTAAGTATGCTCGCTCGATGGGCAGAGAGTTTATCGCGTTTCTTAAATAATTTGCCTCGTTTGCGCTCGTGGCTCCCTTGCGCGGTTCGAGGAGGCCGATTCGAGCACGCGGCTGTGTATTCGAGGAGCGAAAGGGGCGAAAATGAAGAAGTTTGAGGAAACAGGCTCCTGGAAAGGGACGACCCCTTTATGCTGAGTAAGAGGCTCGTGTTTTTCGGCGTGAAGATGGAGGGGTTGCTGTCGTCGCCTCAAAGGGTTCTTGTACCGACCTGCGAATGCTTGTGAAAAGTGCGCAGGGGAATGTATATCGGCCGTAAGATGCTGGATTTAAGATCGACCACGAAACCAGTTAAGTGCGCGGAGGAGCGCTTGCAATGGCGGAAATTAATTTCGCCGGTGTCAGTGGACCGTACAGGGAGAAGGAGGCGCGGGATGAGAAGAAAATGATGGCAAAGTTACAAGCTCGCGACGACGCACGTTTGACGGGCTAACAAGCGAAAGGGGACGAATTCGAAGTCCTGTCAGCGTCAGTCCTTCGATATCTGAGCTACACGGATCCGTGCTGCGTAATCGTGCGGTTAGCGGTACTTGATCGGCGATTAGAAAAATCGGGATACGCGCGGCTCGCATGCCTGGGTACCTTGTAATCATCGGAGGAAGATCCTGCGAACACTGTTCTGAACACGAGTGCTATGGACGAACAGTGTACCGTTCGAACGTAATCGAAATGCTTGTAAAACGAAACGATACTGTCTACGGATTCGATGAATTCTAGAAAGGGGTCTTCTATAGCATTTTGATCAAGGAGAGAGGAAGATGAAACCATAGGAGTCTAGATGCACGGTGGATGCGCAAATGTAACAGACGAAGAAATGCAGTAATGTACTTTATTGCACTTCAGGTTATACAATTCTTGCAGTGTCAAGCAGCATTGATATTTCGCACGCCGCGAATCTGCATTCTTCACGGCAATTCTGTCTCCTCTCGTACCAAGCTGCTTCAAGACTCGAGACTCACATTATATTATAAGCCGTGACAGGTGTGTAGGAGACGAGATCCGTCGTATCTATAAAATATCCACGTTCGACTTCCGTTTGATTTACCGATTGCCCGCGGTGACTCGCTCGTACCGGAGCGCGAAACGATACTCTGCGGCACTGTTTCTGAGAAAAGCCTCAGGAACGCGAACAGGTCGTCGCCGGCCTTCCGTCACTTTTCCCCCAGCGGTGGAGCAACGTTACCAGCGATCGTCGGCCACTCGCGCGTCTCGGGACGTGTCAAGAATCGAGCGAGGAGGCGGCCCGTTTCTCGCAGGCTGCCTCGCATTCTTCGCGCTGGAGAGTCGTTTCTCTTCGCGACTATGCTTCCTGAGCGATCACTCGTTCCGCTCCATGAAATTCTCGAAAAGCTCGCGAAAGATCGGTTCGAGGAACGGTCGACAAAGATCAGCCGTTGGAGGTTGAAGAGCGTGACATACGGTACACGAGCGAAAGAACTCGGATAAACGGCTACAGATCCCAGCGTTCCTTAGGACTTCTTTATTTTTGTGTGCGCGAACGAATGGTCGCGTGTGCAAAGGCGGATCGCCCCAAATGAGCTCCTATTCAAAATTAGTCGGTGGGTAAGGAGGTAGGACCAGCGCATCGGCGGACATGGTCGCTTGGCGAGGGCCAGTTTCGTGCATCGACTACTGGCTCATTTGAAATTGGAGCACTGAACATTTTTGATAGTTAGTTGGGTGCAAGTTTGTCTTTGAGGGTAAATCTAGAAAGAAAACAGGTTTCTTATGCGTGGCTACTGATGGAGAGGTTGGGTTTCTAGTTAGATTTAATAAGGCAAAATTCTGAATGCCTCCTGAAATTTATATTGCATAAGTCCAAGGATCAGAGAGGTTGAGGCTCTTTCATCGAAACAGTATTGTATAAACGATTATTCGTCCTATTTGCAACCCCTATTTCCACGATATAAGAAGCCCCTGAATAAGAGGTTTTATCCATACAGGAAATCATTCTCCAATTTGCCCAATATAAATTTCAACACAAAAAGAATACTGCCTCTTCAAGAAAGGATTACTGGCATTGTTATTCTCCACTACAATGCACCCTTATCTCCACAATACGAGTTCTTTTCATATAACAAGTCCACGCATAAGAATCGACATCAATTTTTATGTACTCCTCATGCGACATAACAGCGAACTTATACAATAACTCTGCCAATGTTTGGAAACATCATAATGCACGCAAGAAGTATGTTATAAATTGTTTCCTAAAATTCCATGCGCGAGCTGGCGAGCAGGGACGACTTCCTTCGCTTCGACCAGACGCAAAAGCAACCCCAAGGGATGATCCAGCACGTATCACTAGGATAGAGGGGCCTATTCGATGGACGCAGATGCGCGCAAAGTGGCGGTCCACTCGTGATCCTAGGCCGCAAGTCAAACGTCTGGTCAGCAAGGCATGCGAAACGCAAACCTATCGCCCAGAAATTGCCTTCCACGAACCTGACGGAAAGGAAAACATCTGCGGGCCGAGATATCGAACCGATCACCCTCCCGGTAATTACGTACGATTTGGGGTAGTAAATCATGATGGCTCGTGCCCCGTGTCCGTTTTTTGTCAAGGGGACTCCTCCTTTTCTCTGTGGGCAAATCTGTTTGGAATCGCTCGAGAGTTGATGACTCACGAGCATTCGAGAAGGACGAGCGTAGGGTCGTTAGTGGTTGCCCAGAAGATTAGAGATCCTGCCTCGTTCCAGGATAGAGGAAACGCTTAAATACTTTGTACAGGAAGCGGAGAATTCGGTGGCAGATTGGGTCCAGTTGTGCAGTAGCTCCAAACAATTCCCGATGCTATGCCTGAACCACTGAATCAGCCCGAAGAGGGCAATTGATTAGAGCGTGGCGGCAGGGAAGAGGAAGAGCGAGCCTGGCACGATGGACGAGTGCCCAGGCAGCACCAAATAAACGTACGACATCTTGCCGGGCCGAAATGAGACTTTGTAATTTAGAATTTGCATCGGCTCGACGGGAAGAGCATAACGTTGGGCATACATTTGTATCTCATTCGCCGCGGAGTTGGCGTTATTGTTTCATCAACGAGGGCTCGCGCAAACGGAAATACGTTTCGAGCCCTCGTTACACGGCCTGATATATGTTGCAAGACTCCGCCAAGTACGCGATACGGATGCATTATTCATGCGGCACGAAAGTATTTCGGCGCGGCACAAAGTTGCCAAGTACCCGCGGTGCCCGGACCCGCGATGGTTATTTCCACGGGATAACTATCCCGCAGGACGTCGCCGAAGGATCGCCGGGAGTACCGTTCGAAGTAACCGGAACAGCCGGCCGCCGCGCCGGTCGTTGTCATCGTCGTTTCGCGTTTTAAAGTCAGCCTAGGCCCTCTCACCCGGAACCTTCGTTTGACCAGCGCGGGATTCGATCTCCAGCCGGTCGGCGGAACGCTTGCATTATTCATAACCAATTCCCGAATCCCAAACTCGAAATGAACCGTCCGTACGGGTCAGCTGCCGCCCTCCCCCTTTCTCTCTCTCTCCCTCTCTCTCTGCTCTCCCCGTTCGTCGTCGTATTCCTTTAATTTTTTCTGCAACTCCGCGCTTCCAACGATTCCTGCCGATCTGTATCCCCCTCGTAATGGTGCCTGTTATTTCGCCGAACTTTCGGTGGCATTAAAGTCGCCGAATTTCCGCGATTCTCCCCGTACATTGGGGGGGTCCTCCGGTTGCTGGGAGCCTTGATTTGGTGGTCCAATGCGTGCTTTCTAATTTCAACGAGGGATCGTGTGTAATCGATCGGGGGTTGAAGGGAGCCAAGGCAGGTGCATGGTTTCTGCAGTGGATGATGGTTCTAGCAACACGCCCACGAAGTCGCAGGCAGAAACTGGAATTCGAAGGCGACTAACTTCGCAGCTCGACTTCCTCCGGTTACCCAAGAATTCCAGGGTGCTTCCTCCTGGCACGGCCATCAAGGGATCCCGTTTTTGGCACGTAATACCGTCGTTCCCGAAATTTACAAACCGGTCAGCTGCTCGTTCGCGGCGCGACTTAGTGCGATCGTTACCTCGAGTATCGCTGATAATGGCGGCTGGTATTCGATCGAACGGGCACGATAACGAACGCCGGTGCCGAGGAAACGTATAAATTGGCGTAATATCGGGGGCAGCGTCGGGAAAACGAATTGCTTGTCACGAGCGTGCAGATGTTCGCAGTATGATAGCGATATCGCGTCCGAGGCACCGTGACAGGATAAAGCGGACTTTCGGAGGCTGGGTGTGTATGCAGGATCCACGGGGCCCTGTTCGTTATCTGGGGCCAACTTGGAAACTTCGCCCCGTCCGTCGCCATCTTGGCACAATTTACAAGTACACCTTCCAACTTCACGCCCACTTGCTACTCGCGCCGGTTAACGACGGCGACGACTCGCTCGCTTAAAACGATCGGCCAGGTCCAAAGTATACTCGGCCATCAACGACTTAATGGCGGCGTTCCCTCGCCGCAAAGGAAAACCTCGTGGCCGGAAATTAAGCAATGGACCCGCGCGCGATTCTTATCTTCCCCCGTGCTTTCGTCGGCTTATTGACAATCGGTCGACCGTTCGCCAGAAGATTGCCTCCGATCCCCGTAAGTATAATGATTAGCACCTCTTACGCGGTCGTTTCGCGTGGGACCCGGTTCCATCGGCGAGGATGCCACCCCGCGCAACCGGGCGGCCACGCGTCTGCTCCTTCGACGCTTAAAATGTCACCCGGCCGCGCGAACACGAGATGCCCCGTGGAGGCGGAAACGACGGGAAGAAACTGTCGGGCCAGTTTCTGATAGCTGATACTGTTCAGCGAGCAACGTTCGGCGCGCCAAGGGGGCGTGCGAAACGGGAGGACGTCGGGCAGCAGCGATCGTAAAGCGAATCGGATCTTTGATCTATATTTGGAGCACGCGGCTGGCCTCCGTCTGAGGCTGCTTCCTCGCTGGACCGCGATTCCAGAGGTTGCGCGGCAAAAACGAATCGCCTGTAACGGGTTAATAATAGCCTGTTCTGCGGTTCTTGCGTAACCGCGATTTTTATTCGATTTTTACGATACAGTTGTTGAACGGTGTTGGACAGCCGTCCAGGTGGAGGGGAAAAAAAGGGGTAATCGCGGCGGAGACCGCGAAAAGCTTCGTCGAACCCGTGACATTCCTTCGAATCGGAGGCTAGGCGGGATCGCGGGAACCGGGACTCCGACGCGGGGAGTTCGTAATAATTGCTCGCTTTGAAAAGCGTGGAACGAAGCCTCGAAACGGCAGAGATCCTCTCCTAGCGGTACATCCGAGCGTCTGTTATTTGTACGCCTCGTGCCTCCTCGCGAAAGTCGATGTGATTCCAATTAATAGCGCAGCGCTGTTCCTTGTTCGAATTGTGGAAGAGCCGAGAGTGAAAAGAGAGAAATCCTTAACGACTCTGCTATCGGCTTGCGCTTCCACCATCAGTTAAAACGCTCCCGACGATCCCCTTAACCCAGGGTGCCATAATTCATCGGCGTTCCTGAATTTTCCTGATCGTAATCGTCAACTTTCACCGGCGTGCCCGATCGCCACGACCCCGGGCAACGATCAGCAGCGGGCTCGTGGTTAGACGGGGTACCTGCTCTCGCGGTTCTCATCTAAACATCAAAGATACAATCCCAGACAAAACCGTTCATCATGACTAGGCCTCCCTCGGTAATCCTATCAAGCACTGGCCCAGGCCGAGGCCCCCTCCTCTGTCCGAGGGGCTTGCTTAATAACATCAAGTACGTCGAAGATCGTATCGTTTTCCACGGCCAAGATCCTCGTACAGCAATGTTGTTCGGGGCGTCGGGGCGCGACGGTGCCCGCCGGGAGCCGGGAGCAACGATCCCTCGGTATTTTTCAGCGCACGATTTCCTTCAATCTTCCACGATGTCGCGGCCAAGGGACACGATAGTGTCTCTCGATCTCGTAAACCTAGGAGGTCCCGCGGACCGACAGCCATTCTGGGTCGTTATCTCTGGGTGGACGGGGGCAGCAACAATCGCCGCCGCGGTGGAAACTCGACACGAGGACATCCACTAGTGCCAAGTCCCGGCCGAGGCCCAATTAATACGCGTCCATTGAGAACGCTGGCTGGTCTGTGTGCGTCACATTGCTATAAGCTAGCTGCCTAGCTGGCTCCGTTGGCCGGTGCACGTTCCGGGGGCCTCGCGGAAGCCTTCCACGGGACGAGATCGTGAAGGAGATGGCGCGGTGCCTGGTCGGAGGCTGTGGCGTCGTGTGAGGGAGGGAGAGAGAGAGGCCCGGTGAAAAGGGTAGCCCGCGGAGCATAACCAAGTAGCCGCACGACAATAAGCAGGGAAACGTTTTATTAATTGCCGAGATCCGTCAGTGTCTCCGGCCAGAGCTGGCTGCCATATTAAATGGCCAGGACTACCGACCGAAACCGTCGTGGTGGGCAAACCGCTCGAGCAGAGCGGCAGAGGAGCAGAGGAGCCGAGAGGAGCACTGTCCGCGACGTGAAAAGGCCGACTAGCCACCTTCTAGGTGTATTACGTTTCCACATGGCGCACAGAGCCAAGGGGAGCTCTGGTAGCGCCCATAGCCCAGTCCTGGGCGAACAGAGACGGACGGAGAAAGATATGGTCCCGAGATCTCGAACCGGTCCGCTCCGAGCAGCCTGACGGTACCGACCACCTGTAGATCCCGCGGACGGCTCCGTATGTGTGTCTATCGCCCGGCGGATTTCTCGATTCTGATCGCGCAGGCCCCAACCTCCGAGCGTCATATTTGTTGGCTGGTTTTTTCACCCGGGCAAGAAGCCTCTTTAAAGGTTCGACGAATGCAACCTGGTAGCCGTGAAACGGTACACACCGTGCAGCAAAGGTCGATGGAGGCTTCTTGCTGGTAATCTCTAAGGGAACGGTGTTGGCTCTCGGGGTGCTGCAAGAATAAGATGGACTTGCTGCCAGCCAGCAGAAACACGCGGCGTTTCTTTCGCAGAGCGCGCTGTTTCTGTCGTTGCATCGCGAATCCTGCTAAGCATACAAACGCCGTGTTTGTCATCGTGAGTCTGCTTCTATCCATGGTAGAACGATGCTATCTTTAATCGCTTATAAATGGCAACTGTTTTGAATCTAGTCGCTGTCAATCGCGATTGGCGCTCGTATTATCTAAATCACCGGGGATGAATACATGGCGAATAGCTCTTCCCACTTAAGGGGTTAATGATACCGTTTCAGCTTTTGCGGTAGAAGTCACGAAACTCTATACTCCAAGTCTAACAGTACCTTAACAGCTTCAAAGGAAGCTGGCTCAGCAACGTTCGATCATTAGTCGTTACTCCCGTACAAAGTATTTCTCGAACCGATTTCTAAACTTTACTGCCCCTAACTATGAAGCGTAAAAACACCGGGCGTAATTACAGGCGAGGGTAGGGCGGGTAACGCGGAAACGGAGCCGTGGTACCTGTCGCGGCCGATCCTTCTCAGCGCGCGACTCCCAGGCGGATCTGTTGCGCGTTAATTCTTCTGCGCGCGTCTTAGCAGGCGCCGCGGGGGAAGAGGTGGAAACGGGTGGAAAAAGGAAGGACGTAATTCGCCTGGCGGCGGGCCAGCATCGCTGGGGATCACGAGGAAGCAGGCACAGCGGATGCATACGCGCGTCACGTACGTTACGTTCGGTACACGATCCGTGGATCACGCGAAAATTCCCGCCGCGGTATTTACCGTAAGGCGCGTAGTATATATCCACGCTAATTAGTATACTCGCGCGAGGCAATAACCCTCATAATCCGAGGTCGCGGCGGGTCGGCCGTAACTCAGCCAGCAACGATTCGTATCGTCTGTTCCCTTCTATTCCTACTAGGTCCAGTGACGTTCAAAGCTGGCAGCGAGCTAACGGTCGTCAGGATTTTTGCGGCACCCACCTACCATGGAACGGGTCTCTTTGCGTTTTCCAACAATAAAGGATCCCCTCCGCCCGCCCCTCTTCGCGGCGCCTTCGGTGACGCGGTTTCCGCATAGTCCTACCGAGTTTCTCGCGATGAATCATGGCGCCGGTGACGCGTTCGCCATTGCCAGGGCGACGCGTGACGACGACGGGATCGAATGGTCCTCGGGAAGCGTGGACGACAGGTCGCGAAATGATCGATGCGCCACGATGCGCTGGAAGCCCAGAGACCGATCGCCGTCTCGCTTCCATCGTCGGCACGTTTCGCCGTGGTAGGTACTGTTACAATCGTCATGGTCACCGGGAACCGATCGGTAATTACGCTGGAACGCGGTTTCCCGGCCGATCCGGGTGGTGCCCCGCGATCTGAGTCAACCGCAGTCACCTGGGGCGATACCACGACGATGAATCACGGTGGTGGGTGCGCGTGATTCCCCAGGCAGACTCGTCGAAGACGCGTATGTTAACGAAGACAGTTTCACTTCTTCAGTTCCTGTTCCATCAATCGCGATTGGGACAGTGCCTACTCAAAGCCTCCGTAGCTCTTCGAACACCAAATTTACACCCCCATACACCTCGTGGACCACCTGTGTTCCCTGTCCTCTCGCGAAGACCCGATTGACGTGACATCGTAGTACAACTTGTACGAAAGAAACGGGCGAGCTTGTCGTGTTGTAAACGAGCCTCGCCACCGACTATCTGGCCAGCATCTAGCCACGAATTTCTCTCCACTTTATCGAAACCCCATTAACGAAACGAATCATCGTTCAGCCGTTGATTGACGTCCCGGCCGGTTTCACGCGGCGCCGCCGCGGAGGTCATCGTGTTCGATAGCCGGCCATCGATACACCCGCGCGCTGTGTCGCTCGTTTTCCCGACAATGGGCCGCGACCGTATCGCCAAGGGCCCCGGGGCCCGTGTTTGCCTTGTTAGGCAAACATTCTTCACGATTCCGGCCGCGTTAAAGCCCGACATCGATCACCTCTCGTGTTCGGCCACGTTTCTTCGTGGTGTTCCGCGCTATACGCCGGCGGTTATGCGCTAGGGTTACCCTTGTAACCACGCTCGGCCCTCTCTATTCATTGTGCTCATCTGTCCGTGTCTCTGTCGCGCGCACCAGCTCCCACGAGCCTGTCCCTTGCCCCGTGCGAGCAGCTCGACGGATGGCTTGGGTGGAACGTCTCTAACGGAATCGCACGAGGCGACGTCCAGGGACGAGCAACGCCACGGTGCCGGCAACTAATGCGTTTACGATGTCTGCCTGACAGTACATCAAAGTTCAGCTTTGCCCACGGTGCGACGTATTTACTTCGCTCCACGGTGTCTGCTTACTTTCCACCCCCTTTCGGTCGCGTTCGCTCTCGCCTGACGTTTTCCTTTCAACCCGACACGCTCTCCAGATCCACCCGATTTACCTCCCTGCGGGTGGAGTCATGGATAGGAGGGTAGTGTTTTTCGGTGCTTTCAGCGAGATTCTGTTCAATGCTGCATTTGAGACGCGTTCTCTTTTAGGGGTTGCTGTGTAAAGTGGGTCAATGGGGCGTCTGGAGACTTCGATTTCAAGTTTCGTGTGAGAGTAGACGAAGGGAATGTTTCAAACCTACAAGTGTATTACGATATTGTACTGTAATAACGTCACAATAACCATGGATGTCGACGCGGCGGTAAAGAAAGGTTCCAGGAAACGCAATCGCATCCCGTGTCTCGGTCATCGGAATCGAAGAGCCTGAAACGCCTCTACAAGGGCCGCGAAGCATAGGTCGCAGTATATTAAGCTATACGATTATCTATTTCATCGTTTTTCTGCGATTCACGCGGCAAATCGTGTCGCCTATCCTTTCTCCCTTCGTTTCTTTCTCTCTCCGCGTCTCGCCCGGACGTATCGATGCTGGGCTCGCTTGTCCGTAGATAGGCATCCATGTCGGAGGTCGTTGATCCATCCCTGGAAGATCGTTCTACGCCGCGAGGAAAGGCCTTTAGCTGCCACGGTGGGCATCTGCGCGGTGCATTCAGCGACGTGTATATACCGCTATACGAACGAATATACACGGCGTGGACGTTCTTGCCGGGTCGATAATAAAAAAAAAGGCGCGAGCCAGGAAATCTTCTCGGCCGGGACACTACGGTTGTTCCTCGGACGATCGGGGAAAGGTAATGATCCGGGGATCGGCGAGAGTAGAAAAAGGCAAAGCGAGTTTGAATGAGCGTCGCGGAGAAAGAAACAGCCGGCTATTGTGCAAAGAAAACCACTCCTCTATCGGCTATACATGTGGTAGCTTGGGTCCGATCGAGGACAGTAAGGGTACCTTTTCCGACACTGTTTGTCGATGCACCAGACAACGCGGGAATGAAAAACTAAGAATATGAAGCTAAAAATGGCGTTGGAATAGAATAGACGAGAAGAACTCGGTGCTTCGGGTCAGTGGCGAATTTCAATTGCACTTCCGTCATTCAGAAATCAACGTAGGGGAGACCGGAGCTGGTAGGCCAGTTTTTCAGTTTTTGATTTTTAATAAATTATGTGGACGAAATATCATTAAACAGGTTAGTATATTTGATAGGGCATACATTTGGCTATCTGATTAAATTATTAAAATTGACTAAATGTGACAATAATTAAGGCATTTTAATGTTTTTCTAACACCTTACATGCTGGTCCACCAGCCCCGTGGTCGGGGTTGGTAGACTAACAGTATGGGGTAGGTTGACTGTACGTGCAATCAGTGAAGAAAATGTTGTTAGCAACTTATCTGAATGGTAATAAAATAGCACAATGTCACGAGAGTTGTTTCATTATAAAATATTTCTTACTTTTTAATAATAAATAACAACTTTTTCTTCTTCGTCGGTAAAAATTTGCCTGTTTCTTTGGTATCCAACTCTGTCCAAAACTATCTCTGACCTTGGGATGCTTGGATTTTGTTCAATTTTACTTTGCATTTTAGTTACATATCTATATAGTGTTTTATGCGGTATATTATGTTCCACAGCAGCTGCATGAATGCTTTTCTTTTCAAGAATTACTTCACGACATGCTTGTTCTATAAGTTCTTTTGAAGTTGAACCTCTATTTGCCTTTCTTTGATATGTCCTCATTGTTCGGTAAAATAAGTTATTAACTAACCTTTAGTAACGAAAAGTTCGTAATAAATTAATATCACTGGGGTTGGTTGACCAGCTTAGTCATGTAACCCCGAACGTTATTAGTCAACCAGCCCCGAACGATCATTTTGACTTCAATACTCTATATAACCTTTAATTATTTATGTAAAATCAAAAACGCAGTCTCAGTAGGTCGTTTAATAAACAAACTTTAAAATAGTCCCTTCGCATTAATTCTACTGTAACTATATAGAGCGTGGAAACATAAAATCTTTAAGAAAACATATTTACTTACATAGCCAATTTTTCGATAAAAGCTGGTAACTGCCAAACAACGTGTAATGGTGGTGTCGGAAACAAATGAATGACATAGTAGAAGTGACTTGTTTCTACAGAAAATCGCTCCGCAGTAGAGCACACGTTAGTGAAAAGTTATTAACAATTAGTCAACTTACCCCTGGGGCCAACCAGCCCCGGTCTCCCCTACATACCTACTCGCACTTGGTTCGTAACCAACGACCATCCGAGGCATCTTTCCCCGGTCCCGTCGTTAATTAGGCAGCTACGTGGCCACCGTGACCGATGTCCACGAGCACAAAGGAAGAGGTGGACGGAGAAACGAAGACGGAACAGAAAGGTGGAACCCCGGGTCCCGGTAAAAGGAAAAGAGCCGGTGATCCTGGAGGAGGCGAAACTTCGCGTCTGGGGCGGTCCCTCGTAGAGAGCGGCTCCGTTTCGGCCAGTTTCCGTAAACCATAAATAACTGGACGGGGGCATAAAAGTGCGCGCATACCCTCTCATTAATTTGATTAAAATGCCTGCAAATTAGCAATTTCGCTAATTGCTCCGTCACGGTTTCCGCCGTTCCTCTGGCTCGGCGCAAGCGGGGCCGAGGCAGGAGGCGGATGAACGTCGGGGGTGCGGAGAAGGTGGGACGAAGTAGCGAAAAATCGTGCGGGACGGGGAAAAGGATCTGCCACGGGACGATAAAAGACAGGGGAAGAAAGAAAGCTCGGCGGACGGAGTTAAACGGTGCACGCGATCCTCAAGGTCCGTGGAAATTCATGCAAACGACAGGTCAGCGCCGCCGCGACCAATCGATGCGTCGTTACGCGGCCAACGCTGCCCTTCGTTCCGCGTTCCTCCCGTTTAAGGGTGAAAAAAGGCCTGCGCTGGCCGACGCGAGAACGTCTCGCGTGAATCGGAAGCGGTTTCGAATAACGACGACTCGTAATTCCTGCTCCCCGCACGACCGACGCGAGCGGGCCTCATGAATTATTGAACGACCCGCCGACGAAACGGTACGCCGATATTCTTTCGCGCTTCCTGCCCGAACGATGATGCTCCGTCGGGACCGAACGCCCAACGATAACTGCTGACGAAAGGCTCCGCGTTTCAATCAATTACCCGCAAAACCGTGCAATTACCACGCATTAAAGTCGCTGGAAAACAGCTCAGTTTTAACGGTGATTGACCCGATAACCTGACGGGATGAAATGCTCGGCGCACATGCAAGTGGCGAGATGTCAAATTCACCTTTCATTAAAAACTGATGGAGTGGCCTCACGAATTGGGGAAGCGCTTTTGTACGAGACTCACAGCCAGCTTTGAACAACGAATAGGTACTGACGATAACTGACGAACATTAGCCATTAATTATTAGCCACATTTCTGTGAAATTTATTCGTAATATCACGGCCCGCGAAATAACAAGGAACGGCGTGGGTTAATTTAATCCCGCCCTGCAGGTTTAGGGTAAACACCGCGCCAGGCATTCCAGCCGGCCGGAAAACATTCCCACGAAGCGAGGGCCCAGCTCGCGTACGGCCGTGACAGAATTTCAGGCCGAAAATCCCGTGGCGAAATTAAGTTGAGCGCATTGGTGGAATACCAAGCGAAATGCCGGTGCGCGAGCCGAGCAGAAGCAGCAGGGGGGCAAAGGTTCTCTCGCGAGAGCAGGTGATTACGCCCACACCTGCGAGCACGTTTACACCCATGAAGAACGCGGACGATGGAAATTTCGAGTTAGCCGCGTCGACCTCGTTTCGCCATCGCCTCCCTTTGCGAGCAATGTCGTAGTTGTATAAAACCGTCTGACTACAGACAGACATTTCTACTTGCATCTCATACTTAAATCGCCTCTGCCTACTTTCAATCGTTTCACTCGCGTCTTTACGTTGAAACACAGGCAAACAAGCATCGGCGCTGAATGATAATCCAAAGCGCGGCGAATCGCTGTACCGCGCTCGCATATCGCGGGGCAAAAAACGCGCGGAAGAAGGAGAAGGAGGGTGAACGATACGCGTTAGCCGCGTTGTGTTCTTCTGGCTTCTCGTGTCAGGATCTGCGCGCAAGGCGGAAAGCAGAACCGGTTCCGCGTAGCCGATGACGATGATTTCACGGCCGTCGGTGAAAATTACGCGAAAGAAAAAGTTGGTTAGATCGTAAAGGAGGCACGCTCGCCGGGAGCCTGGACGAAAGCCAAGGAAATGGAGGCGAGTAGCGCGTGTTCGCGCCGTGGGACGCGGATTCCGAGCCTCGTACCTTGGGGATCCCTTGTCCGTTCGTGCCGGGCAGAGTTGGAAAACTGCAGTGGACACCGGCGGAGGGTGGGGGGGGGGGGGGGGGGGGATAATTAATTAGCCTGATTATTGAGGATCAAGCTCAAAGGCCGCGGCGCGGTTTCCTCTTTTCTGCCGTTGTCCCCCGTGCCGTGGGTCGGCGCAAGTCCCCTCGCTAATTAGTTGCCAGTGACGACCAGCAAAGCGATCGTTCTTAATTAATATTCGCGTGGTGCCGCGAGCCTGTGCGCGCCGAACGTCGTGGCTGGCTCGCGTAAAGGACTCGCGCGAGACAGCCGCAAGGAGCTCGCTGTCAATAGCGCAATCACCGAGCAAAGAAGGCTGAATCGGTGGCGGACGGTGCTGAGGAACGACGATTCACGGCCGGCATTCGAAAGCGACGCGGGGAAGCCTGGCTCTGCGTGGCCTCAATGGCGGCTCTCCTTGATGGATTTGTGCCCTCCTCTGTTCGGGGTTCCAGCGCTGTTCAGATTGCTTTTTTTTCGTAGAGGACATTAACGCTATCGGTTATTCCGGCGCGGAGGGTGGTCCGTTATTGGTAGTGCAAGGAGGAGGTGGTGATTTATCGCGGAACAGAGGATATTACCGCTGCGGGAGGAATTATCTCAGTTTTCGCGATTCCAACGGACATAACACAGTTCCGCGAAACAGAGAGCGAGGGATCGCGAACACAATGCTGCAATAGTGGCCAACACTTGCCCGCCTCGGCACAACTGAGCAGCCCGGCGAGAGAAAGAGAGAAGAATCGAGGGAATTAAAGCATGGTCGGTGTGGAGAGACGCGAGAAAAAGGGGCAAAAAGAAGACGTGGGAGTAGTGTCGTGATGCTCGTAGCCGTGTTCGTCGTCGTCGTTTCTCGCTTAGGGAGAAACGGAGACATCAAAGAAGGCGACATATCCGTTCACACTCGGCACTCATATACGCTCCCCTGTGTTCCTGCGCTGGCTTGCCCGCGGACCGTGTCACCATCAACCTCTGCCCCCACCCGCCTGCACGTATATGCGCGAGCGCACGAACACACACCCTTCGACCCTCGGAGGAACAGCTGAGGATATGGGTAGGTTCGGTCGGCTGCGGGTCTGCGAATAACACGTGACGACCATAATGCGGCTGAAGGCGTCTTAATAAAATGAACTTGTCATTCCGAAACAGCTAACCAGCCTTCGGTCCAACCACCTCTAACTCGCCGCCAGCCTCGAACGCCTCTGCCCCCTCCCGTGCATCGCCCCGCGCTTCCACCGGACGAACCCTACTCAAAGTCTTTCCAGCTTCCTCCGTCTCGGCCCTGCTCGCCCTCGGGCTTTATTTATACCTCGTTAAATTAGTGCCGATCAGCGAGCCGCCGCGAGGAGGACCGGCTCCCCCTCGTTTCGCTTTCCCTCCACGGCCCCGCCGCGGCCGCGGCTCGATCCGCTTCCATTTCGATATAATTCCAGACACCTCGCCGCGTTCCGCGCGTCTCAGCCTGTCATCAAGCGTGTCGCCCCGGAGACCGTTCGCGGCGGTCGTTCGCCCTGGAACCGGGCTGGCGCGGATCCTTGAGGGTTGTTACAATGTCGCAGGCTGCACCAGGAAGCGTTAACGCTCCGATGGTAATGGAATCCTTATAATGGAGAGTGATTACGGCACTGATGATCGCCGTCGTTCCCGCGATGGCCTCCGTCGCGAGTGGGGCTTTTTTTTCCACCGGGGCAACACCTGCTGGGGCCATTTGCGCCGGGCCGCCACGACCACCGAAATTGTACGAGGCTCGGCGGTCGACACATCGACCGTGCAACGAGCACGAGTTTAATAAGAAATTGGGGTTCGAAGCAGGTTAATTTTCATCGAGACGGGACCAGATCGATCAGAGTCACTGGCTGGCAAGGTCAGAGGACCGGAGTCGCGGTCCCCTGGTGTCGCGAAGGGGCGAAGGCTGGCCAGCCGCTACCGTCGATCGAGACGCGTGATCGCGAGAACTCGGACGGGCAGAAGACAAATGCGGCCGTGGCCAACGAAATTTTCGCAGATGCAATAAATTACGCGCGACCGTCGGCCGTGGCAAGCGGAAGGGGTGGGGGGGGGGGGGGAAGAGCGATGGGTACACCGCGATGGCCTCGGAGAAAGGGCAGCCACCCACAAAAGGGCAGCGGAGCACTTGAAATGAAAGGGCGAATGGATGTGCCTAGGCAAGTGCAAGAGACACGTAAAGGCATTCATCTCATTCAAGGTAGCCTTAAGTTTCTGATCAGATAACGAATGTACACTCCTCTCTCCTTGGCATCGCGGCCGTCGCGTCCACCTCCCCTCTCTCTCTCTCTCTTTCTCTCTTTCTCTTCACGAACCATCTCCTCCACAGCCCCCTCCCCCCGTGGCGTCTTTCTCCTGTCCGTCTCACGGCGTATCGACTCTTCCTCGTCTTTTTCTTGTCCCCGCTGGTGGCTGCGTCCTCCGCGAACGGAGGAGGGCTCGTCTCGAACGTGCTCCACGCGCGAAACGACGTTACGACCGCCTTTCTGTGCCACGTCGCGACGCGGACGACGCTCGACGAGGAAAGGAAAATCGGAGAAGGGAGGGAACGGGGAAAAAGAAATGGGATCACGATTAGAGAGAGAGAGAACGGAGGCTGGTCGACGCTCCTGCGTCCCCGTCGCGGCCGTTTCACCCTCGGCCGTTATTAATATCCACCGCTCACCGATCGGATCTCCGACGAATAAGAGCGCTGGGTCACAGGTCGGGGGAATATAAACGATTAGGAGGCACCGCGGCGGCGAGTGGGGGGATTTTTCAGATACGATCGCGGAATAAGACGCGGAGACACGCCGCGGAGGAATTCCGCCGCGGAATTGAAATATCGCGTCCCGCTCTCTCCCATTATCCCGTCAAAATTTCCCTACGACTGCAGGGACTCGCGGGGAGGGGAGGGAGAGTTACTCGAGGTTCGGCCTCAAGAACCGCAGAGGAGGCTACACAAAAGGTCGTTGTAACGTTCCAGCGCGCAATACACGGAGAGGGAGGCTCTATTCATCGGCGCGATTTATAGCGTAATTATCTAACCGAGATTGCAAAAGCGGCGAACGATGGGAAAGATAATCACGTCACCGAGATTCCGAACGTTTCTATCCGTACTCTAGCGTTGCTCACGAAAGCAAAACGACGGTCGGCCTCTTGCCCTGAGAATCCAACAGTTCTCTCTGCCTCCGCTCTTTCCCTCCCCCTACGCCCGCCGCCCTCCCTCCGTCCTTCTGCCCGTCTCCGTTGTCCCTCGGGTTCTTGCCTCAAAGTGCATTCCATAAGTTCTGAATTCGCGCACGGAACCATTTCGAATTGTTCCCCTCCGATCCCCTCCCACGTTCGAGCAGAGCCGAAGGGAACACGGCGAGCCGACCGCAGACGTGAAACGTTCCGCGGGAGACGATAGTCCGTGATTTATTTGATGTCCCTCCGAGAGAGGAAACGAGGAACCAACCGGCCGGTGGTATACGGCGCCCTGGTGCACAAAACGACGCAACGACAACGAAACAAACGGCTTCCAGGCACCGACTACGACGCCCTCGAATTTCTTACGAGCGCTCGGGGTCAACGGGGGGGGATCAACGTAGCGCGGTTCCCGCGCGCGAAGCACGCCGTGACCGTAATCGGGGGAGGAATTGGAGGAAGATCCATCGAGACGCTTGGACGCGTCACTCTACAATGCTCTACATAGTTGACAGCAGCGTAAACATAATTTGGGGCGTCGACTTTGGCTCGAATCGTCGCACGAGTCCCTTCAAGTCCTTTCCACTTGATTCGAGAATTCTGTGGGGCTTTGAAACACTCGTAGCTCGTTTCAGGCGTATACACACGGACAGCTTCTCGGCGCCCGTCGATCTGATCTACCAATCCAACAAACGCTTTCAATGCGTGCTTGAGAGATCGAGGCCAAACGCTCCTCGAAGACGTGTACGCGGGGAAAATAATGGAGCTCTCAATCGAAACGCTGCCTGTTAGGAGGATAATCGATATCAGCCGCGTTATCGGGGACAAGCCAAGGTCCTTAAGGTCACGCGGATAAAGTCTGGGCTCCCTGAAGGGTCAAAGCTCGATTCCACTCTATACCTCCCACGATTAATACAACTGCGAGGCGCGCTATCTCGTCAGGGAACAATAGGGCAGAGCCGCGGAGTGACATGACGTCCCGTGTCATCCGGCGTCCCACATATTCAGGCGCGTTTCGGTGGAGCCAGCCCGCGCAGAGGGGGTCCTCTGCCGAGGTGGCACTGACTTTTCGTTTAGAACGCATCCCTCGCAGGTATTTGCCTTCTCAGTGAACTTCAACGGCGGCCGGCCGGTCGATCGTAACAGATTTCACGATATTTCATCGGGGGCCGATCGGCCAGAACGGGTCCAGACCTTTTACGGCCATTCTTTTGATCCCTTTCATCGATCTGGACTCTCCATCGCGCGTCGCAACGGTCCAAGGCATCGCAGTGGGCTCCCAAGCGGGTTTAATCCCCTTCGACTTCACGAGACGCTCGTAAAACGACATCATAATTCCCTTTGAATGTCCCAGTCGTAACCCCCGCTCGACCCAATCGCGCACTCCTGTCTCGTCCACCCTGCCCTCGGCCGTAATTCCACGGGATTCTCCGAGTCGGCGATCGACTGCCGATTTGTTTACCTTATCGCGAATCTCCAACGTAACCGCGAGTTTTAGGGCACGTCCCTCTTCGTCCACGATTGCAGCTGACCCTAAGACAGTCTTGTAAAATGCAGGCTCTCTGCTACGAAATGATGCTGCGCACTGGAATGGCAGAGGCAGACGGGTTTACTTTCCACTGCCATTTCGAGCCCAGTTTCTGTTAACATCCCTGCCGAGGTACATCTCAATACAGAGATATGTTGCTCCGACGACAGAAGCTTTTTGCTTTTCGTGGCTACCAAAATGGACACCGCTGTGCCAGACCATCTACCGCCTTCGACGCGTGGACGAAAGTTTCCTGGCGAACAATGCGTCCTTCCACTCGCCGCGCGTCCTGGCTAAGGGAATAGTCCTCGCAGAGGGTAGCCTACGCTAGCCGCGAAACTAACAAGAGGAGGGACGATAAATCCCGTTTGACCGGTGTCACTTGGACCTCGTCTAGTTCTGCCGGTGCTCGCGCCTCAATCTCTAGCAACAGGCGCGCATAACGCTCGGGGTGCGTCTTCGAGGAGCACATAAAATTAAGCCGCATATAAAATAAGCCCTTCGGGGTGTTCGCGCCCGCTTATGCGCCCGGGAGGCCGTGAATCATCGCGCCTAAACTAGCGACGTTTACTGTCAGGGATAACATTTGTCATACTAGACGGAGAGGAGCCTTTCGGCCCGCGGAACGAGGCAGACCAGATTTGACGATCGCGTCGCGCCAGGACGACTGGAAAGGGAGTAGGATCGAGGATCAGGAACGGGCAGGCTCATCTTCGGAGCGCAGGACTCGAAGCACCACCGTAAATCTCGCCTGCGAGCTTCGCCCCGAGACCGTTGAATTAACGGATCGCCATCGTAAACTGATGCGCGACTCTGGCCTCCTCGCGCGGCGTCCCTTGCCGGCGAACGCTGAGGAGGCGTCTTTGGCGGGGAAGTGATTCACGGTGCATAGGAAATCCGATTTTCTCGGACATCCGTGGCAGGTCGTTCACTCGCGGGGACTCGCGCGAATTTCGCTGAATTCCCAAAGAGGTTGTTGACACGTACCTGTGGGTGTTGGAGGGAACTATCCCATGGAGCATGGAGGTTGGGAATTTAATTGAGCTTGGTTGAGTTTTACCGTGGGTACCAGTAGATTCGATAATGGAGCACGTTTAATCAACCTACGAGCTCTAACAGCTGACAGCATTGCAGCCCGCTAAAAAGTCACAGCGATTCACCCCGTACTCCGAATGGCCGCGCGGTTCTCCCAGGACCCTCGGCTGGGTCCCAGGCGGTGAATCCCAGGAGAGGAGATCGGTACCGACTTGCCGCGCCAGGGTGCTGTCAGTTATCAGTGCATAAACATTCGTTCTCCACGCCGCGCCGGCGCGGCGTGGCCCCTCGCGCGGCGAGTTATACGCGGCGGGAATCGCGGCCGGAGGGGGACACCGGCACGCATAAAGTAAAGAGCGAAGGGAGAAAAGAAAAGGGGTAAAAAAAAAAGAAATGGACGCGGGTGCCGGACGAAGAGGACGGGGGCGAAGGGGGCGGTGCACGGCGACGCAACCCGGAGGAACGCGCGACGGAAGGGATGGAATATGATATAATGCAAAGGCGAAAAAAAAGAAGGAATCGCCGCGTTGCTGCCACGGCCCCGAAGGGGAGGGGTACTGGCGGGGGGCCGTAGGGGGAGATTTAAAGCCGCGTGGACATTGTCATCGGACGCGGGGCTATAAACCAAACCGAGCTCGCTGCTAACTGAGACGCTCTCCGTTACCAGCGTCGTGCGTGTAACACGTATGCGGGGTGCCATGGCTCTCTTTCGCGTTACCCTCGCCTCTCTTCCTCGATACAGATCCCCTCCCCTCCTCCGTCGCTCGTGGTACCCGGGGACCCCTTTTGCCTACGTATATATCGAGGTGCGTTTACGATCTTGGCAGCCGGGCCGGGACAGGTGTTATTTTTCATCGATTCGTTCGAGCCGCTGCCTCCCAAACGATCCCCGCGCGTTCGCACGACGGCTTTAAGTTCCCCGCCGATTTTCAGGCCTGCCTCCGCGGACAGAGCGAGAGGGGTGACCGGCCGGCCGACCGGGCAGGACGGAGAAACGGGGAACAAGGACGGCGGGGAGATCTGATCGAGATCCCGGCGATAATAACGCATTCGGGAGCGGCGCGACTCCGAAAGGGAGCGACACCGCCAAGCGACAGATAGGAAAAAATCGAACGCGCGCGTCGAGGCTCTTTTTCGTGGTCGATTAACGCTGCTGATGGGGACATTGTTCGTGCTGATTGTGAGTTGATTACCTGGTGGGACGGCAGAAGAGGGGGTTAGAAATGATTATATAGAGTAGAGTGGGGCAAGAGTGCGCACTTAAAGTTGAGACTTCTCTAAAATCCTTGGTATTACACTAATAGCACATATCATTGTGTAAGAAATAACTAGGTACTACCCCTTACGATTCGATAGGCAGTGACATCATGTAAATTTACCTGTCCAAACTTATATAAAATAAATATTTCCAAAAAGTGTCAAATGCGAACATTTACTTGAAGCTGAGTTTTAAATGGGGACTTTGCATTCGAACTCTTGCCCCCACAGCTACTTTTCCGTCGTTTGACCAATGCTGCGATCTGTGAGTAGAACTGAAAAGTACTACCAGTACTCACGAAAATAAGAATTTCAGCTCTTTCAAACGATGTGTATACAGAAGATATTTGCAAATCAATTTATAGGGATAATGCTGATTCCTAAAAATAAGAATATTAAGGTAAATGTCCCAGTCCTTAAACATGGCCCAATAATTACAAATTGAGAAGAAATTTTATTAATAATAATAGTTTTACTAATTTGCAACGTTTAAACTGTTGGAAATATAATTGCAAAATGTATTAGCTTTATATATGTAGATACAATTATAAGCTTACATAACTGAATAGTTATATCATACAAAAATATTATTGTACAGTAAAGCTTCAACAGTTTCAATCTCGCTTCTTACCTAATGGGTTCAAGCAAGCGAGAGAATATTTTTGTTAAGGTTGTAATTAATTATGATTTTATAATTTTTTAAATTATACAGTTGTTTTGGATTTATTATACATTGAAGAATTTAAAATTAATTGGATCATTTAATAATTTTTTGTTTTTAATATTGAAATTGTTGCGTGTATCCACTAGTACACGGTAACATGACACGTACCAATCATTAAACGTGTGTTCAATGGTTGTTTAACCGCGGTGTTACAGACGCCAATGTTCAGTAGTTATAAAATTATAAATATTTATTGTACCAAAGTAAGTATTTTTTGTATCCTATATATTTACGTTAATAATAACTAGACAAAAATATAATACTGTTTAAGAATTATTAGGATAATTAATCTTATACTCGTTATAATATTAACATAATCTAAACTTTTATAATATACTTTTAATCATTTTTTAACTTTTTCAGACATAAAGTCATGCCGAAGGTAAAAAAGATAAAGAAGAAGAACTACAGTCAGAAAGATATGTTTTTATTACCCTAAAATATTATCATATTGATTTCGTTTCATTAACTGATAGAAATAGTTAAATTAAATACATATTCAATAATTGGGACACTGTTAATTAATGACTGGGACACGCTATGAATTTTATTTAATTACTGGGCCATATGAACAGTTTCATGTTTTAATTAATTTAAAACTTTTGCTTTAACAAATGTAGATTCTTGTTACGATATGTGAAAGTAGAAATTTTACGCTTTCGAATAATTATATTTAGTTATAATTTTATACTATTTAAATATAAAAAAAATTGCAATCATCTCAACTGCTTCCTTAACTGTTTCGCCATTGGGACATTTACCTTACATCGAAACTACTTAGTGAATTCAGTACTTACCGGCATTGTACGATAATAAAACGAACCTACAGCTGCAGAATTCCACACTCTACCTCGATTGACAATTGACTGACAATCAGTACAGCCAAGTACCACAACTCAAACACGGAAATTCACACAGTGCGAACTTTTACCCCACTCTACTCTACTTATATCACCCTCAAATGGGGTCACCAAGAAGAGACTTACAATTAGCGACAACCCTCCCCGTTGCTCCGCGAAACTCTTAAATCCAGCATCCCCGATTCGGGTCCGCGATGAACCGCGGCATTCCAAGGGACGCGTACACACGGAGAGGCATTAAGATATCCATCGGTAAGATTTTTCTCGCCGGCGGAGCTGGCGACCGAGGTCACGTCTCCCCGTGGTCGTGGGGAGCCCCACAAAGACCGCGGGACCACGAAGACGTCCATCGATCCCAGTACGGTCCGTGACGGTTCGCCATCATCGATTGTTCCGTTTTGCCTTCAACCTCGCCAGCCTGCCCTCCGCTTCGTCCCCTCGGCGGGAGAGGGCTTCCCAGACGAGATTTCAATGAGCATTTCTCAGCGGACGTCGCCGCGTCGCGCGTGCAAATATAATATCCCGACGGCGGGAGGGTGCGAGCGAGGGCGGAGGGCCTCCTCCTCGCGATCCTCGCGTTTCCCCTTCTAATCCGTCGGGGCCAGCGGGCCCTCGCCTATCGTCGGATTCCATCTCGCGGCTCTTTAACGCCCGTCCGTGATAACTCACGCGCCGGCGCGGCCGAGCGTGCCGCGGCGAGCGCTGGGAAATGGGCCGCGTGATGAACGAGTCGATGCGCAATGACGGCGGCCCGTAGAGACTTATTATCCCACCCTCGAATTATATACGGCCCCTCTTTAAGCTACAATGTGGTATAAAATTAATAGACACGATTTGCGCGCCGCCTCGTCGCCGGTGAAATTATGTCGCTGCCGCGGCGTCACATAATAATTGCCCGACGAGCCGTGCGCCCGGGCGTCGCAACGGGCCAGATTAACCCTCCAGATGATATGGGCGCGCTTATGAGTGCTCGTTGTATACGCCTTCCGTGAGCTACGATCGGTTTTAGGTGTTTAGCGAACTCGTTCCGCGTGATGGGTGTTTATGGGAGCTCGGCGAGTCTGTTCCTTGGAGGTGTCCGAGAGTTGCCTAGCCTTGTGGGATATTGTTGTCGTATCTCCTCGTTCAACGAGGATGCCTAGTTCTGTAAGCAGAAAATGAAAGTGAATAAATCATGCGGTAAATTCTGCTGCTCTTTTGTACGAGTACGTTCAAGACAAATGAGACGAGCAGAGGAGGTTCTTCTGGGGGTGCATTTAACAGATCGACCGATACTGAATCGTTTCATTATGAGAGGACCTTGAAAAATCTATCTGAGAAGCTACTTAGTCACCATCTAGATTGAAGGAACACTATATCTTTAATCCCCAAAATTGTATGTTCCCTCCATTTCGATTCCACTATTTCACTTTCTTTCTTCGCCAACGATGCGCGCCCTTTCCTACCCCGTAAATGAGTATGCACAGACGCTCGGTGAATTCTTAGACGCGTTTAAACGTGCCGCGAGCTCCATTTGTATCTTGCCGGCCGGAATTTGTCTCTTCGGGAGACAGTAAACGCCATCCCGTCCCCATTAAGGGGTTTACAAACGCGGGCCTCGGTGCTTTTTATCGCGGCCAGGAAGCCCATTTCAGCCGGGAAGTCTGTCCGAATGGGATTCGCTGGGACCGCGGGCGGACGATAACGTTCTCGCAGGTGCGATCTCGGATCCGCGACGAATTACGAGCGTACGAATCGACTTTCGGGCTACCATCGATGCCACCGCAGATTAGCGGTCGATATATACACGCTCGGCGGCGTGGGACACCACCCTGTCGTATACTTGCGCGCGGACGCGCGTATAGGCCGGCCGCAGAGCGTGGAACGAAGCTGCGCGTACCATGGGTGGTAACTTAACACCTTAACGGATATTTATGGGCTTTTGCTAACGCAAAAGATAAAAATAACGTTTTCTGGCTGGCCCCGGGCCAGAGCTTGTACAACACGCGGCCGCTGGAACGCGTGCGCGCGGGCGCACGAATACGACACACCTGCCCGAGCCACGTGAAAGCACTCGCACTCGAAATATTCGAGCGGACTGTGCCTGTATGGGTGCTATATGTGCGGCACACGCGTGGTCCTGTGTAGGTGAGAGCAGCGATGGTCGTACATGCGTGCCAGGACAGACAGGCTTTTGATTCTCTGTGAATATGGTATTCAAGCCCCTGCAAGGGTGGCGACGGGCGTTTTCGTAAGTGTAAATTAGGGGGATAAATGTGCGCTGGCTACAGGTTGCAGGCAGCGGCGGCTCGTATTTACGATGGTATTACGTAAATGGCCGGCGGGATGTGTCGCCCATGGCGTGGACAGAATCTGGAATCGCCACCGTCAGTTCGGCCAGGGATGTCTCAATTATACTGCTAAAGGGGCCCTCGATCTTAATCAGCACCGCAATATCTTTCAATGCGGCGGGATTGCATAAAGCTTCACTCGTGCAGCTTGATAGCGAGCGATAAGCGTTAAACGAGTGCTTTGAACCTGACTGAGACCGACGGCTGATACTTTGGCCATGAGTTACAAGACAATTATCCCGTTTCTGTACAATGTTGCGAGTTAAGGCTATCAACCCAAGAATCTTCACTGGCTTCGCAGTGGCAGTTATGGCCACCGAATTCTAGAAGTCGAAGGTTCTTGACGCCGAGTTGTTCAGTGGCTGGATTTCGTCAGTCCCCCGTTTAAAGTGCCACGGACACAGAAGCCGTAATTCTCAAGACCCACGAGCTCTCTGTGTCCACCGATGATCAACCTACACGCTACATTCCGAAACTCGGTCTCCCGACGCGCCCCCCGGCAGTAGCGATAGTTCCCTTCTCGCGCAGAACCGGGAGTCGCAAAGTAAAGCCAAGAGGAGAGACACGGAACGAGGGCCTGGAGCCGGTATTAATGAATTAAATTTAGCGGGAGTCAGCGGAGTGGCACAAAAAGGAAAGTCAACAAGGAAAGTTGAACGACGTCTGGTCTGCCACTTCCTCCGTGTCCGCCTCCACCTTCCATCGCCGTGCCCGCTCCCTCGCGGAGGACAGAATGGAAGGCGACAGCTCGCGCGAAATTCGTTAATTGAAACGTCTCGAGACCGTGTGCACGGTAGCCGAGTGCAGAAAAGGGCGTGGCGGTTGCGATTACTCTATGGTGGGCGGGAAGTGCGGTATAAGTCATATTATAACGTCGGTCACGAGTTGGTCCCCGTGTCGAGGTGCCCTCCGTGGTCTCCTGCTCCTTTCTCCGCAAGAAATGGGGATGAAAAGGAAGCAGCATTTGGGTTACTCGCTCACCAGACCTGGCCAACGGCTCCGCGCCCCCTGCGCGCACACTTTACGCCCCGCTTTAGTCGAACACGCAACGGCGGCGCGGGCATGCACCCTTGCCCGGCTCTCGCCGTATTTTGCATCCTCGCGGTTACACGATGGCAGCGTCTAATTATCTCGCGGAAAGTCCATCCTCCAATTACGCTAAGCCGCCGCCGCGGCCGCTTTGGCATTGTTACGGATTTTTCGTTACGTTATTATTATCCCCCTCCCCCGGTCGCCCTTGACTGTCAGGCGGAGGCGCGCATTTATTCTTCGATTTGCGACGCAATCTCGGGGATTGCCTGCAATTTTCCATTGTTTTCTGTAAAAAAAAATCGCGCCCTCGGCTCGCCCTTCGCGATTGATTAATCGTATGCAAATGGGGGGTTCCTGTAAGGACGAGCATATTCGTTGATCGGGCACAGTTCCTTGGCTCGCTCTGCCACGCTCGGCTTGGCGATTATAATAAACTCCAGGGGATCGTGAATTGAAAAATTCGAGATTCTGCACAGTCCAGTCATCTTTTTGGGAGACGATTGACGGTGTAACATCGATTTCCGTTTCTCTCTGAAAGCGATCGGCGGCGTGTAACGTGTTCATTATGCAGCCGAGGCAACGACGTTATCTGGTCTAATCGGTCCGGCCGTTTTTCGCTAATCCCCGACTGACGGTACTGGTACCATTTAGTCGACACGCCCGGCAAATCCTCTTCCTTGGCCGCGATTAGTGTCCCCCCTGGACACGTCGCCGCCACGGAATCGATTCTATCTCTGGATCGCCGGATCTCATTCTCCTCCCCGAGCAGAGGGAGGATTAGCTAAAAACGGCGAATGGACTAGGCCCCTGCCGACAGCAGGGAACGCCGTAGGTGAAACGATCGTGCAGGATGGAACGACCGTGTGTCCCCTGGCGACGTGTGCGTTACTCCGATCGCCTTTTAGCCACGGCGCAGACGGAGGGGAGAGGAAACAGACGTCCGTACACGACATAAGCATATCAATAAAATGTTTAATTGGCGTTTACATTTCTTCATTCGGCCCAACAAGATCGCGATACCGATCTTCCGCCCGGTTTCTCGTCCAGCTCCGTTGTAAGCTCGTCCTTCCACTCGGCGATGCACCTCCAGCTGGATGTCAGACGTCCCTCGGAGGTAACCGGCCTCCCTAGGGACGAGGACGCAGGCCGCGGAGCAGAAGAGGAGAAAGAGAGAGGCGAGCTCGGGCTGAAAATCGAGCGAAAAGGTCGGTGGCAGGACGACGAACGTGGAAATAAAAGGGCTGCTGACGGTCGACGGGGACGTGGTGGATTTCGGTGTCCCTTACAGGTGCTACTGGCGTGTACTGTCTGACTGCATCGTGTCAGAGCGAGCTTGCTTGACGGACGGGTAACGTTTCGAGTGGCACGATGCCCTTAACCCTTTTCGCTTCAACTCTTTCTCGTCGTTTCTCGCGCGCTCTGCCTTTTGGCGACTCGATGTGCTCTGTGTCTCGCGGAAGCTTCCGGAAATCTAAAGATGTTTTCCTGCCACCCACCTCTACTTGAAACACGCGCCGACGCACCTACGCGCGAGCAGCAGAGAGAGAAGAGGCTTTGTACGTGCACGCACGCTCGCCGGGGAGGATCAGGAGGACGAGTAATCGTGCAGGTGCATGGAATCGAGGAAGAGAATCGCGGAAGGCGCTCGGATCAGGCTCTCGATGGTATGCTATCACCGTTTCGGCCGATGAATTTTTCCCTGGAAATTCCGTACGAACCGGAGGAATGCAAACGCCTCGTCCCCTTGTAACTACCTATCTGATGCGGCTCATTAAACGCGCGCGATATCCCCGAGCGATAGTCTTGCAGGGTGTTCCGCGACGAGTGTTAAAGCCTCTGGCAATTTGTTGTCGAGGGCAGGCCCGGATTAAGGTTTTTGGGGCCCGGGGCTATCCAACCTTCGAGGGTCCCCCGTGGTTGAAAAGCGGGGGGGGGGGGGGTAACAAAAATTTAAACAATAACGAGTTTAAATTGCTTAGAACGGGGCCCCCCTGGAAAGTGGGGCCCGGGGCTACAGCCCCCCCCCCTAGCCCCCCCCCCTTTAATCCGGGCCTGGCCCGGGGGAGTTTCGGGAACGAGTGTTCCTCGAGGAGGAATCGGGCTTCGAGGCTACGTAACAAATGTTCCTTCGGTCTTTGCAATTCGGTCCCCCTTCGCTTCCGCGCGATAGTATTTAACGGAAACTGAAGGGAATCCAGCAGCAATCAAACGTTAGACACATTTTACTAAGTTTATAACAGAATAACAAAGACCGAGACGGGGGACTCGTGCGCACAGATTACGGGATTTTTATCTCAAGTCGGTACCGCTCGGTCGATTTTAATAAGAAAGTAAACGGAATTGGGAAGGTGGGGTGTTGGAAGGGGCCGGCAGAGGAGAGCCGTTAATGATTTACCGCGGCATCGTCTTTATGCCCGCGAATTCACCGTCGCCGCAAACGCCAAACTCTCGTCCCAAGGGAGGAAGAGCGCAGCGCGGCCACGCCCCCGACTTCTCATCTTTTACGCGTCTCATTCCATGACGTTGGTACGTGAGGGCCCCGCTGTTTTCAGCATCAGCCTGAACGCCTCGGAGGACGTCGAGGAGGAGTGATTTCGGCCCTCGTGAACCACCGAAAACCGAGATTCCTCGCTCTTCATCTTCGAGCCGAGCCGCGACGTTCGTTAACGCTGGACACCGAGCAATCTCGGCTAAAATGAATTCTGACTGGCTGTCGGACGGCTAAAGGTTGCCTGGCTGCTTGATAAATATCGGGGTTAAAGGACTGTGACCGTGCCTGAATGGTGTTGCTCTCGGCGGCCGGATTCCTTCAACCCCTTAACCTTATATAATTCTAAACCTGTGATCGCTAATTAATCTTCCCTTACCATAACGCTTCATCGCGCTGACGCCTTCGAAGCCTCGAACTTCCATAGCGTATCCGAAATCGAGAGCAACACTGCTGCTCTAACGAGACGGTATCAGCTCAATCTGAAAGTAGAATCGAAAAGCGGACGGCGCGCAACGTGGAAACAATTTTCGCGCGGAATCCCATTAATCAGAGTGACTCGTTGAAAAAAAAGGTAGTTAAGACGGCGTATCCTCATCGACGCCGGTTATCTCGGAATCAGGATCGCGGGCCTGTTAACTCAAAACACGTGGCGGTGTAGTGGCAGCCGGGGCCGTCCGTAGTCCGCGCGCTGATGAAAGGAGAAAGACGGGAGGACCAGCCGAGCGTTCTCTATACCTGAAAACAAGCGATCCCCGTTGGGGAAAGATGGAAAGTATGGTAGGTAACCGGACGTGCTAGGACTATTTCGAGGATCATTATTTCTGGATCGGTTTACCACTATTCATTAGCGTCAAGCTTTCCACCGTAACTCGAGATCCTTCGAGCCCCGCTCCCAGCCGGCTGCGAGCGTTAACAGACGCGCACCAACCAGCGGATAATTATTTTTCCCGCACCATCGTGTTAATCATTTTACGGTGCTCGTAAAGCGCGCGCGAACCACGTCCGACAAAAATCCCGAGGGATATAAACGCTCCGCGTCGTTATAAATACAACGGCCTTGTACAACCGCTGGGGTAATACTTAATTGCGCGTTGCATACTTCGGGGGGTGAATCTTGCTCGCGAAATGAGTACTACACATTACGCGATAGCGCAATGTGGCCACTAAGTAGTTTCTAAATCGTGAGGTCTGCGAAGCTACGAAGGTGGCTTCGTAACCGAACTGTTAATTCATGAACATCGTGTCGTGAGAACATTATTACCATTGCCAATGTTAGAATTATTAAGGTGCCACGGTAAAGTATCACCGCGAGGCTCAAAGTGTTAAGAGTCAGTCTCGAAAGCACCAGGTCTCTTCGGTACAGCACAGCAGTGGCGGATCGCCCCCATCGCCCCCCCCCCCCCCCCCCCAAGAATAATAAAATATAAAAATATTATGTCACATTCTGAAACACTTGTTAGGTATATACTTAATGTGTATTTAATTATTTAGGCTATAGTAGCAGATAGATATATTAAAATATAAATTACAAGCATATTTAAATCTCGTAAAAGAAAATTAATAAATGTAGGTATGTCCTTTTACACGTTTCGTCCCCCCCCCCCCCCTCCCAAGAAAGGCTCCTGGATCCGCCACTGCAGCGCAGGAAAGCTAAACGATCCTCTTTGCGGCGCGGAGCTGGTCTGAACGCGATGGAATCTATCGAGTCCTCCAGGAAGGGATGCAGCCAAGAAAAGTCGTGCCTGTAATGTGGCCGGCGAGACCGCGCGCACGCATAAATAGAGAATGAAAAACGGTTCCGACAGGAGGTCGACTTTCTTGCCGCATTCCAGCCAGCCGCGAGAAGAAGCCCGGCGAGAGGATCTCCCCTGGTGTATCTTACCATCCGCGGGGGATCGTTTCTCAGCTCGATCCCTCGACTATCGGTTCTCAGCGGTGTCGAAGAGCGGGCGTGGTTGTCTCCCGCGGAAAGATACATATCCCGGTGACCGAAGCCACCGAAACGATCGCGGGGAAGGTGTTGCGACCGCGGCTGCGGTTGCCGCGCGGGCTCACGGCCACGAGGCCTTTCTCGCGCCCGATAATGGATGAGCGTTCATAATGATTTTTTCGCCGTCCAGCGCAACGGTCATTGAGTAATGATGCTCGCGCGAGATAAGGTCGGCTGGGATTGGCAGCAGAAGATGGTAAAGCGAAGGGCGAGCAAGGGTGCGAAGAGGGGTCGACTTGGGGGAGAGCACGCGTTAACACAATCGCGCAAAACCGCGCGCGTGTATTCGGGGTTTAAGCTTGGCGCGTAATGAAGATTGACTTTATCTCGACAAATTTGGGCAATATGGGCCGAGATGTGTTCGCGCTCCGTATGAGAGAAACAGCCGTGCGCCGTATCGCGCGGCCGAGATTCGCTTTGACGGGTTATCTCCGGAAACGAGACGGCCGTCTGTGATCCTTCCGCGAGGTGGAGGACGCACAAAGGACGCAGAACGGATTCGACGCTTTGACGGCGACGATATTTTTAGCGATGGTCGTTTATGGAGTTCCCCTGGCTCTCGAGCCCCTGGCGTCCGGGGCTAATTATCTTTGAAGATCCTTGATGTAATATCGTATCGAGCGGGGAGCTTCAAAGGAGGCGGTTCGATCGGTTTAATTGTTTGCCGCGGCGACGATGTGTCCCTCTGTTCCTCCGCGCGGGCGAGGAACGATGGGGTGGATAAATGGAGGCGACAGGAATTGCTTAATTAAGGAAAGCGACGGGAAGAGGAGGAAAGGAAAGAAGCACGGGGAGGAAAAACGTGTTAAGCCAGGAAGATACCCGGTGGCAATCGTCGGCGAGAGGAAATCCTCGACCGAGAGCCTGGAGCCGCGCGGCAGCCAGTTATTTCCGGTAACAAGATTCTTTGTTGCGCCGCATTCTGTGCTCGCGCGCCCCGCGTAACTTGGGTTAATTAATAGTCGCGAAACTATGCCCCGACGAGACTTGCCTGCCGTCGTAAACTGCACGTGGGCTGTCGATGGGAGAACCTGCTTCTTCTTCTCGCGGAGATGGTCCATTCACGCGTTTAACGACATAACGACACGCGCCTTTCAGGCGAATTATATTCCCAGTTGATGTGATCGTGTCTTTGTATTTTTGTCAGTATTGTACGGGAATGCCAGCAGCGATTCGCCACGAATAATCGGAGCCCCTTTTAATCGGTCTCTCGATGAATATTTTATGTTAACGAGGCTCCGATTATCGTCGCGGATTATGCACCGCTGACCGACGGCGTTTTGTCATTATTATTAATTATGTCACCGGCGTCCGGCCCGTGAGAATGAAGTAACTTCCCTATCGTAAACACGTCGATAATAATTATTACTTGACCGCCTAGGACCCCGGGGGGCGATGATTAACCGACGTAGAAGTCTCGTCGAGTATATCGATAAATTAATCGTGCATGCGCGTATATCAATTAAGCGTAGGATGAATCATTAATTCGCGGGCCTATCGGGGTCCCGAGGCTCGTCGCGTCGCTCCTTTTTCCTGTCCCTGCTCGCCTTCATTTCCATTCGTCTCCGCCGTGTCCTTTCTCGCGCGCGAACCACGCTGTCGCGAAGCGGGAGGAGGACATCGAGACCGCGCAGTCTACGCACCCTAGGGAAAGTCTGCAGTTTCTCCAAGTTTTGCGAAAACGAGCCGCGCCGTTTCGAAACGTCCCTGGCAACGGGGAGGACACACGATCTCTCCTGCATACTCTCGATATTCGATCACGTCGGCTGACAATTACACCGCCGGCCGAGCGACGTGCGAAGGCGGACGGGGATTCAATTTGTAAAAGTTCCCGAAAGTGGCGTCCGTCGATGCGCGCGAGGTTTACGCGTCACCGTCTGTTCTTTTATCGCGTCCACGTCAAGATAAACGTACACTGTCACGTCGAAATCCCGCGGAAAAAGAAGAACGCCGAGAGCTGTCCGCTGATTGGACATTGAAGTCGCGGAACTTCACGCCTACGTCGCCGGGAAGTTCGAGGCCCTTCGGACGCGAGCACAAAAGCCAGCGCGATCCGAGAGAAATTGACAACGCCTTTCGCGTTAATTCGAGTGCGCGTCAGGTATGCTGATTCGCGATACCCACGGCGGGCCGTGCTGCGCCAGGGGAGAAAAAGGAAAAGCCCATCGCGATGCGGCGTGACTGGTGGTCGATCGATGCCTGGAACGTCGAGATTCGTCGGCCACGAGGACGCTCTCGCGTGGATCTCGAAGAATCTTCGGGCGGGAGGAGAGCGCACGGTGAAATTGAAGGAGGCTGTGTTTATCGTGGACAGTGGAAGTCGAAGTTACGAGCGCCGCTTCAGGAGTAAATTGCACGCGAAACTTTCACCGGCTGCTTTATTGGCGAGCAGTCGGGTAGCAAGTATATTAGCTTGAGAGAAGAAACGGGACCGGTTGGCCGCTGATTGGGACATTGAGCCAGCCGCAGCGGGCTGCTGGAACTGTTCCCTTTAACCCTCATCTGGCAGATGCAGAGTCCGTTCAAACGGGATCGATCGACTACTTATATCACTTCTGACTCCTTCAACCGTGCGTTCCAGCTTCCAATAATCCTCGGAACTCTGAACAACTTTCTAGATCTACCTCTCGATCGTTCACGCGCCGAAAATGAGCAGCTGAAGAAACAGCTACCCGCGCCGGCCCGTTCCCTCCCCCTTGCCGCCCATTTTACAAAGGTGGCAGACAAGTCTCGAGCACTCGAAAAGCTGCCGCCGCAGAGAAATGGCGAATCGCTGGGCGCTAGACGGCAACCGTCGGCCGCTGACGAGGATCCAAGGCAATTAGCGAACAATCGGCCGCGGAAGCTTTCACGGCGCAGCCTTGGCTCGGTTCAAAAGAAAGTTCCCCCGGCGACGATATCCCCGGCAGGCCTGTAGCGGCGGAAACGTGACGCGAAACGTCGTCCTTGGATATTCGAGCGGCGTTTCGCCGACGGCGATAAATTTCGCGGTTCGGCCGTGCCAGCAGAACGAGGAGCGTAATCACAATAGCGGCGAGTCGAAGCGGTAACGGGCCGGTGCAGATCGCGCGGGTCCGTCTTTGTGCGGGTCTTGCTAGGGATGGTTATATTCCCTTACGTGGCGGCGGGACGAACGCGAACCGCAGACGTGCGGCCCACAATAGACACGTCGCCTTCCGCGTGCCGGACAATGAAACGGCACAAAGCCCGGGATTAACAATATTCCGCAAAACCGGCCCCGGAAACTGCGGGGGCGGAGGAGGAAAAGTGGCCACCGCGAGTAGCCAGTCCGTGGACGTTGACGATTAGCCAAGAGCGGAGCGCGGCTTGGTCCGAGGAATGGCTGATGAAGAGGCTGAATTAAGCTGGATGTCTTGTTGGTTCGATTGCCTGATCTAGGCATCTTGTGCGAGGCATTGTTAAGGTGCGAAACCACGATAAGATTTTACATGAGCATTTTCTATCGTGAGACAAAAATCTCAGCACTAACTAAACGTAAATATTGTCACGAGAGTCTCTTTAATCTCGCGAGAGTCTAATTTCATGAAACTGATGACAAAATAATTAAAAAGTAATAAACTAATGAAATAATTGTCTCGTGAGACTTAAAAAGACAAGACAATTGGAGAGGTATTTGAGAATTGTATATTCTATTGGTTGGAAGTGCGATAGTAATAAAACACTCGCAAAGCATCGATTAATCCGTTCGCAAACAGTAGATTCACGCTCTCGCTGACACCTCGCCTTCACGGACCACCGTGCACGATGGATGGAACACATTGTTCCGGCCCAGACGTTATTACCACCCGTGCCGAATGCCAAGGAGATTCAGGAGGAGTCAAATTAACAATAAATAATAATGATACTAAAACGGCCAGGGGGAAGGGGGATACCGCGGCGTCATTATTGAGTTAAGTATTGATTGCTGGGCCGAGCCGGCGATGGGCGAAGATAAGACTCTTTCTTTCGCGCGCCTCTTCCTGGAAGGACCCTCGTAGATCCCCAAAGGACCCCGACAACCGTGCCCGTTCCCTCGCCATACCGCCCCGGCATGGCCAGCCACCGATGCTGGCACGGACAGCCCGAAATCTCGATTCCTCTATGTCAAGCCGCGCAGTCGGGGTTAACGTGGCGACCTGCTGCCACCTTTCTTCGGCTTTATTAATACGCGGTAGGTGGCCAGCATGACAATAATCGCCTGTGATTACTGCGGAAGGCCGCCGGAATAATGCCATATTAAAATGATATATTACGGGAAAGGGTTAGCCCTCGTGGCAGCCCTCCGCGAAATGAACCAGGGACAATCGTCGCTCCGGGAATTAAGTGGGGAAGCTAATGATTTATCTGGCACGGTATTACAAGAAGGTGTGTGCCAAGCGTTAACTACGAAGTTATCGGAAGTCCTCGATGCTCGAAGAGGATCAAATTGAATCTCCTTTGTCGCCTGTACAACGGGGAAACTTTTTCAAAGAAGATTGATTAACTTATTGTCTAACAACTGTGGCCGTGCAGCAGACGTCGCGAGACCTCTTCGAAAATTCAAACGGCGCGGCGGCCAGCCCGCATTCAGAGCCCGCCATTAAACGGATCGAAGTGCAGCTATCAGACCGTTCCACGAAAGATACACACAAGCGCCGGGGAAGCCGCGAGCGAGAGCTGGTTTGTTCGTCTGCCGTCTGTTCGCCGTGTAATAAAGCGTGCGCGAGAGTGTCTGTCTATTCGAGTCTGGCCGTTTCGGCCAGTGGCTTTTGCCTACTCCGGTCGGACGGAAGGGGCCGCTTTCAGATCGCCCTTCCACGCTGAGAGCGGCTCGCTGGAAGGTAGCCGTGAAACAAGAAAACACGTGAGCCCGGTCGAGACGGAGCCCAGGGGCGAAGGGGAGGGTCGAGTCGGTGGGTCGCGATGAAGACGGAGAAACGGGGGAAAAGAGGGAAGACGGTGGGCGAAAGGCGAAAGAAACCAATTGGAGTCGAAGGGTTTCGGAGGGAAAAAAAAGGAAGAGAGACAGGGCGAAGAAGAGAATCGGGGAGAGGCAGGGCAGACAGATAGAAAAGGAGAGGAGGGTCGGCGGAAGAGGTGATAAATGGGAATGAGGATTGCTTGGCAAAGTGCGAATGGCCCCGCGAGCGCGGAGATATGGATGGAACGGATGGATGGATGTTCGGATGGCTCGACGGTAGTGTATGGACGGGTGGGCATTGCCCATTGCACGAGAGGCGCAAGTATTACGTCTGGACGAAATCCAAATGCATTCAACGGCGCCGGCCATTTCGACCAACCGGCTAATCCTCCCACCTGTGCGTTTTTACTACCCGCGCTTCCCTTTTCATGCTCCCTCGGCTCACCTCGCCGGCCGGGCCGCGCGGCATCTCGCGGAGTCAGCTTCTTTCTACCTCGGCCGGTAGCCCTTTCAGCTGAGGATTTATTTAAAACCGATGGCACTGGCCTTTCGGCGATGTTTCGCCGCGTGGTCCTCGGTCATCCGAGGGATCCAGGGGAAATTGTTCGAACGGTGTGACTTCGCTTTTTTTTTAACAAGAATCGCAAACTTCACGCTCCTACATCTGCGCTAGGTAACTTTTATCATCTAGCATTATTTGCAGCAGAGAAAGAAACTCCACATTTCCGCCACTTTCTCTTGTATACCTACCACTGCAAACCTAATTGCTGAAATCCCTGCGAAGCGTCATGACCCTTCGACGCTCGTCGCCAATCCCTTGCGGAGAGAGGATCCGCGAGGGTCCAAGTAGCAACGGCGACGCGTGAAAACGGTTCGGTTGGAGGGTCGCCGCTCGGCCATCGGGATTACTTCGTTACCTTAACGAAGCCGTCGGCTTAACCTTGACATCATTAGCCGATTGTTCGTCTAAGTCCGGCTGGTACTGGCCGGAGGATTTATCTTCCTCGTGCAAGATGTATCGCTCGCCTCTCCCCCGCAGCCGTGGCGCGTCTATCATCGAGTGCCGCGGGGGGAGCAGCGAACGGAGACGAAGAAGGACGCGTGTCTCGTAGGAGCGGGACGCCCGTAACCGTAGGCGAGGGCGAAACGGAGAGGCGGGGAGCAAGTTTCGTTGATTGATCCAGGATTCCGTGGATACGCGGTGGAGGGCGCGATACGCGGCCACGGCTGTTGATTGGTCGGGCGAATAATCGAGCCGGCCGTGGTAATAAGGGACGTATTTATACCTCTCGCGAGGAAGGAGAAGACGAACGGGCTGACGGACAGGTCGGTCGGAGGCGAGACCACGCCGCGGTACTAATGAATCCGATTGTTCCCAGGTGAATCGAATTGTTAATGAATTATATATCGCCGCTCGCGCCCATCCCCGAACCAGCCACCCCTGTTGCCGGAGTTTTCACGCGCTAGACACTCGGTATCCATCTCTGTCGGCTCACCTTCCATCTCCCCTTCGGCCCAGACTGATCGCTTGATCTGGCTGCTTTTCTATCGCGAAATCGTTCCGGAGGGAATGCGCAGGGTGGTCGAGTCGTTAATAATACCATCGTTGATTTCGAAGGGATTCCCTCTGCTCCCTGGAGTTCAGAAGGTTCAGTGATTCTCAGAGGAGTGAGGGATACGTCTTCTACGATAGAACGGTGTCTTCAATCTCGCCACGTTCCCTCTACACTCTACTTATTGAAACCTATTAAACATCGTCGTAACAGCGAGCACGTGTGCTCCACGCGTGTTTCCAAGCTCGCAAAGGCAGCCTCGGAGAAGAGTACCGGCGATGCCAGGCTACGCCTCGGTGCAAGGCAAGGATATGTCCGAGCGCCTATGTAATTTCAAGTGTAACAGTCAATACCGCGTCTAGCACTTTCGTTGAGATCTTCTTACAGGCTAAACGTTTCTCGCGAACGTTTACTCCTAAGGGATTAATAACACAGGACGCAGCGCGGTCTATTATCCTCCTCCCTCTCTATATCCAGCGTCCGTTTTCGCGGAAAGGCGTGCATAGAGTCCAGAAAGGGATACCCCTTCGACGAAACTGGCCGCCAAGGATCGACACGTCTGAAAGATCCGCTCGGAACGTGGGTATTTCCGCTGGTTCGTAACAAGTGGAGCTCGAGCCAAAGGCGTTCCTCTTCGTTACCGTGAGAAACCCTTCCGCCTCGGGGCTATGACACGCGCTCGACGCCGCGCCGCAACGGTGCACGCTGGAGAACGCGTTACCGCCATGTACTCCCTATCAGCGGCACTAATTATTACTTGTTAATTGCCACGGCCTAGTCGCCGGTGCCCCGTGCTCTGGACGACAGAAAAGGAGTAGCACGCGCCCGACACCCCGAATGAGACCAACAGCGACAAGGTACACGTACGGTGTATGGGTAAATGGCTATTCTTGTACACGTCCTGGGTCGAGCTGGATGAAACGACCCATGGAGAAGATAGAACTAGACTGGGATTATTGGGAATCGGTCGGATATAAGTGGTTTAATTGGCGATCAACTCTGTGACTCGATTACAACGCCGATAGGAATGTGGGATATAAAAGTAACCGCATTTTTAGAAAATGGACGCTTAAGTTTTGCCGCAACAGTGATTCGAGGTCGTTATTGCGATTGCTGTGGATGTCTGAAAGAGCGAGTACTTAAGTCTGATTTAAAGAATGAGTAAGAAACTGGCTGTTTTTTAAAGAGGCAAAATTGAAGACTCAAGTAGAATTTTTTTATCATCTCCGGAGGCAAATGTGTCTATAAATTCGCGAATGCTGCGCGAAGTAGACCATTAAGGAGGAAGCTTAAGTCGCAATAAAGTCGCGAAGTCGAGGATTATGCAGTGGGACTTCTCTTAAGTAAGACCGTTAAATAAGAAAAGCCCGTAGAGCTGCTTCTGGGAAAGAATCCTCGCTGTTGCAGCTAGCAGCGCACGAGGGGTGCTTTGTAATTAAATAAAGTGCAAGTCGATAAAACGAGGGTGCGTTTTCTGCGATAGTAGGTACACAGAGACTAGCCGAGAGGAGGGTGAGCTTGGGTGGCCATCTGGAATACAAGTGCGTACTTGTGAATTATTAAGAACGAATGGAACTAATCCGTACGAAACAGGGAACGAAAGTTAATCGAAACTTAAACAAATTGATCGTATCCGAAGGGGAGACTTAATCTTCAAAGATTTCTCTACTCTCCACTGTCTCACAGCGGCATCGCGCGATTATAATTCCTGAATGCATTCGGATTCCAGGATTCCCTCCTTCCAATCGCCAGAACGCCTCCCAAAGGGCGAAAGCATTGCGCCTCGGCATGCATAAATCGCGCAAACGTAACCACGGCCGCCCGTAAATCCTGCCATCGACGAACCAATCGACTAAATGGACGGGTGAAATACAGCGAGAGGTCCTTCCATTAAAAGTGGAGGAAATGATAAAGATGCTTTATCGTTCGCCCGCTTAATGGGCCTCTGTTTACTTCCACATATTTATTAGCGGCCGCGTAATATAATGCCAATTACAAACTAATGCCGCTGAAGCAATAAAAAGGGAGCCCCGACAGAGTCCTTGAATTAATCGCGGCCACAAAAACGTAAGGTCCCAGAGCCCTGGGCGATCCTTGCCACGCCACTTGCCCGTGCACTTATGTATATTCGCGCCCTTTTCGAGGTCTCAATTTCGAAGAAAAAATCGACCAGCAAGCAAGAATCGTGTAACAACGAATCCCCTTCTTCGCCCCGGTATCTGCCAAGGCTCCCGTGAACTCTACGGGACCGGAGCCTTGACTTTTCGGCCCACCTTCGAAAATTAATCCCGTCTTAGGGTCTAAGATCGGCTTAGGAGCGGGAATAAAATTCCGTGGCTTTACAGCGCGGTACGGTAGCCGACGTTTAAGTTCATTCCCGACTGTTAACCTCGTTGTTGTCACAACGGCGACAGGATCGTAAAAAGGAGAAGGGAAGGAGACGGAACGAGGCGATCTCACGAGGTTGGGAGGAGGAACGACCGCCGATAGAATCCGAAATGAAGTCCGACTTTACGATCGAGTATATTTCATACGCCGCTCGGAAGCCGATTAGTGGAAATAACTTAATTCACGGATTCGAGGCCGTTGTATTTTAAATGTTGCCTCTCCGGCGGAGGGGAGCGCGGTTTGTGTTCCACCTTCCCCGTAATTCGTGCCGCGTTTAGAGACTTATTTATGGTGTACGGTGCCCGGCCGACGCAATACACTTGGTCAATCGTATTTTATTAGCCGAGGCCCTTTACTCTCGCCGGCTGGTCGATAAACTCGAATTATTTTTCTTGCCCGCGGAGCGTTTTTTCCTGCTGGTCGTTTTTGGCGGGACGCTGGCGCGACGGCGATCGTCCACGGACGTGTTTCAATTACGTTCGCCGAGCGAGCTGCGAACTGGTCGCGTTCCAGTTTCATCGCCCTGTGATTCTTTCCTTCGGAGATTACCCCTATCACGGTTCAAGAGGACAGGCGAAGCTTCGCTGGATCTAGGCGAAAATACGGGGAGTTCCTTTAAGGGGACTAGGCAGTCAGATCGCTCGAAAATCAAGTATTTTTTGCGAATTAATTACAAGGAGATGAACACAAATTGTGACTAGTACGTTTGGGTAATGTTTATTAATACTATAACCAGTAAAAAAGAAATGATTTGAATATTATATACATATGTATGACAGTGCTACAGTCGTCTGATATGTAGGCGTTTTTTTTTGGAGCCGTTGTAATTGTGCAGTGATTCTGGTCGTAAGAAATTTAATTGTGAATTATCCTCTGAAATTTATACTTTGCCCTGGTCCCTATTCTGCCATGAACCTATTGAAAAAGAAAAAAAATCAAAATTATAAAAATGGTGGCTGCAAACCGGCAAATTTTAAAGAAACGTCACTTTTCGCCAGGGAAAAGAGCCATACTATGTTTTTTTTTGACAAACCAGGAGTTTTTACAGACTTATGCGTAGGTCCAGGTCGTAACTAGACATCTTTCATATATGCTGAATTTTTTTCAAATCGACTGATACCTCCGTTTTTTCCTAGTCACTGCAAAACGAAGAGGAAATATGATTCCGAGAAAAACGCGCTTAAAGTTTCGAAAGAGGAATCTAGTCTACCTGCGTGCGCGCAGAAACGGTTTATGGCGCGCTCGACCGTTTCGGCTGTAAAATCCTCAATTTTGCGAATTTTAACATAAACCAAACGGTATTTTAATCGGGAAGGGTGGTACTTTCGAAAAATGCAACAAAAAAAAATCGAGTTTCTGACTGCCTAGTCCCCTTAACGGCGGAGGACACCTAATATTAGATATTGGCTATATCTGTGAGATTTGAAACGCAACGAGCTGATATTCCGCGTAAATCTTAGAGGGGATAGAAAAAACAACAATTAGGTTTCGACACGTTCCAGTCGCGTGTGCACAGCTAAGGAGATTGATTTAATATTATTTCTTTCTTCCTGCTTGAGAAATACCTTAAGCGTCCGGGACCAGGGGAACTCCCCCTTCAGTAGCGTAGTTGTAAAGGGGAAAAGGAGTTGGAACACGATTCTTAACAGTTCAATCAAGTTGCAACGCGATTTACTTTCCCAAGATCCTCGAAAACACGAAACTCGTTGCTACCGCCGGGTACTTGGATTCGCGGGCTCCGGCTCGATGGTCTATTTCACTTAGGCCAGCCGGCTCACAATAGACCCTTTATCTCCCGCTCGCTAAGAATATCGTTCCATAAATAAGCGGTTTCCTGCAACACTGTTGACAGTAACGCGAAAATCATGCTAACTGTGAAGGGAGCCGCGGGACGACGTCCTGTGCAGTTTCGTGATTTGGCCGGACGGCGCATTTGTAATGCAGGCGTAAAGAAAAGATAAAAGGGCGAGCGGTTCATCGGTGCTAGGATCGGCTACGATCGCAGAGGGGCCACGGCTGCCTCTCGGTCACGGGCTCACGTTTTGCAATATTTATAAGCCGCATTTCAATGATATTATTCCGACCGTTCCATTTCGTACCCCGTGCACAGTGACCTCCGCAGAAGCTAGAAGGAAAGCCAGGCATCCGTAACGCGGAAAATTCGAAATTCCTGATCTCTATAAAACCACAGATGCACCTAGACACAAATGGTGGTGACTCTTCTTCATAATAACTGTCTCGCTATTTTCCTTATCTACTTTTAGAAATTCAGTTCTGCTGTATTCTGCATATTTATACTTGTTATCTCATCTCTTTCTGTTGTTTTCTTTGCTATTTGTGCACTTTAATCTTTATCTTAATGTTATCTTATTTACCCGTCCTCCACTCATAACGTTTCATTTTATTATAATGTACCAAAGGGTTATAACCCGTAATAAATAAATAAATAAATAAATAAATAAATAAATAAATAAAAAATAAAAAATAAAAAATAAAAATACTCATCCTTCCTAGCAAATCTACTGCTCCATTTGAAAAGCTTCTTACAGCTTCTCTATTCTCCATTTCATCCCCTTTTCTCGACCCCTAGAAACACTTCCAATTTCCTCCCCTTGCATCGCCGTGCAGACCTAGTAAGAGTAATAAGTACGATTCTCAAAGTAGATTCACATCTTCGAGACCACCTACCGAGCGCACCACCGAATTCGTATACACTCGATCGCTCGGGCACCGAGCCGCAAAGTAGCGGGCGCAGAAGTAATACGAGCCCGATGAAATCTACACATCGGCGGTCGGAGGCGTCTGATTTGCGGTGGGTTCGGCAAATTATAAATGGAATCGGGCCGATCGCGAACCGCAGGCTCGGGGCAGCAGGGTCCGCGCGGCGTGATCGGGGTGCGTTTCACACGTGGCCCGAGGTGCGTAAGGTCGGCAGCCTTGTCTGGAGCGCGGGCCGCTCTACGTGCGAACAAGTGTGAAGAGGAGAGGAGCGAATGGAAGAAAGAAAGAATGAAAACCGGGGGAGGGCGGCGCGCAACACGTACGGCTCGAACGTGGGAGATGTTCAGGTAGCTCCCGGCCGCGAATACGTTAGGCAGATTACGTATTATGATGCCCTATTGTATACAAATACGAATGCCTACCGCGGGCCTGTGTCGGTATATGGGCATAGACACGCGAGATAGCTTTGTCTCGCGGAAACGCTCGCCAGCAGCGCTGCGGGGAACGCTTCACCACCGCTTCCCTCCGCCCCCCCGTTTCCTTTTCGCGCCAGAACAGCGAAGCGATATCGGAAAGGGGTAATTAAAAGGATCCATCGCCGGAGATCTCTGATTCGGTACGATTTCCTGCAGTGTAACGTCTATTGGCACTCTACGTTCGCATAGAAGCGGCTTCTCGCGATTTTCATGTATTCTAATTAATATACTTTTTAATATACGTCGCTATCGCGTCATTGAAAGTTCGTATATTTGCTGACGGGAATATTACTCGACGTAGCAAATTCGAGTGGTGGTTGAATGGGGAGCGTCGGTCCTCCGTTCCCGGAACTCTTCAAAGCCGAAAAACCTTTGCAGTGTAATACACAGTCCCTCGTCATTTCTTTATTATGCCGCTGCATGATTCATACGCGAGAGGCCGATTCGTAAATCATCCGAACACGCGACTATCCGTACGGAGATGCCTCTTTCCCTCCGCCGCGCCGGCCCGACTCGTTTCTCATTCCTCTCCGTTCGACGGAGATCCGATCGAAATTTCGGCGGAGTCGTTAAATCATCCGCCACGGTCCGTGGTGTCGATCGGCGTATTTTTCTTTGCCATCTTCCCCTTTTACCTGCCGATACACACCCGGCTGTCGTTCAGGCTCGCCGCGCCTCGGAAGAGATAGCACCAGCTGATGGAAAAGGGCGAGGGGGCTAGTTAATCAACGTACAAGCAAGCCGGAGGTATTAATTAGATAATGTCACAGATTATCGTACCCTTGAGCCTCACTTTTATTTTTTATTGTCTGACGATACTTCTGGCTACTAGCGTGGTAGTCCGTTTACGCGTTGGTACGTTTTGCGAGAGGATTCGTACTCAGCGTGGGTGACCAGAGAAATTTGCGTCGCGGAGTGCTGCGCCCATAAAATGTTGAAATCTTGAAAGCTTTACGAGCCTGAGAAATACCCCTCTACGTACATTTTCCCCTTTACCGTCCAACGAGGGCGTAATTACAAACGCGAATGCGGTACAGCGTCCCGTCGAAATTAGTTTAACGCGCGGAAAGGGACTTTAATAATTCCTCGATCGCGTTATTCGCGGGAACGAGCACGATGGATATTGTATTCCATCGGAAATTCGAGCGAGCTCTGATTACGGGGAGCGTGTCGTCGGGTGCCGCGCAACAGGGCATGCTTGATAGAAAATTCTTTTTTACCTATTATCAATTACCGTGCCGTGAACGGTGCTGCCTTTTCCCCTCGGCGTTCCGATAAAAATTGATTCCGTGTATTGATCGCGACGCGCCGTGCACGCGAAAACACGGCACGCCTCGAAATTACTGCGAGACACGTTCATTGTCGCGGTAATAACGTTAACGACGGAAGATACATTGGTCCAGCTGTCTGCGTTTGGACTCGGGGGAAAAAGGAGAACATCGTGCAACCGTATTACAGCCCAGAGAGGAAGAGAGAGAAAAAAGGGATCTCTGAGTCTCATTTCCTAAGGGAGAAAGGAGATTGATTGGACACCGGGGGCACCTTCGATACTTCACCCTAACGCCTTAACTTAATGACCCGGAATACATCGTTACATTCGGTGATGCTGTGGATCCCTGATGCCTTATCAATTACGTTAACGCTTAGAGGCGAAGTGTCGTTACTGCGTTCCGGCCTGGCACTCTGATTACTTTCGCGCGATCGCATTGCGCGCAGCACGCGACGCAATCTCCTCGACGACAGCTCTGCACCGCCTCTATGGACAGGAAATAAAGCTTCCCTCCGCGATGGCGAATACTAAAGAGTTCAAGAATGTGTAGCGTCATTTCGACCCAGCTGACACAAACAGGCACAAGAATACCGCCCAGACAAAGCCAGCGGCTGCGACCCACGAGCAGCGTAATAAAGACACCACCAGCGAAGCGATATCGCGTTAACAAAGTGGGTTAATCGGTTTTTGCATAACACCAGTCGGCTAACGATACGATGTATCGCTAACATTGATCTCTGATTACGGGACACCCTATGTGCAGGCGATACTCCCGCTAGCTGCGTAGCGCGTACCCAGCCGAGGCCTCACCCCATTTCGCTATCTCCTATGCGAGGGAACCCTCCCTCCTCTCTTTCTCTTGCTCTATCAAGCGCAGTCCCTTACGAGCGCAGTACCACTGGGCTGGGGCTACTAATAACAGCCACTTTGCGAGTGTGAAATAATTACTTCGAATGGCATCCAAACCAGTTTCCCCGCTGCAGATTAGCATAAGTGATCGAAATGATCAATGAGTCCGTGGCCTCCGTGCGACGTGACTCGCCCCTTCTCCCTCGGCTCTCCGCATTCAAGTGTATCTCCTTCTACCCAGCCGGCATTTGCTCTCGCTCCTCTAGCCGCGCGTAGGAAATACACCCGACCGGGTGACTTACTATGCCCCTTTATGTATAATGTACGTACCTGCGTGTGTACGCCGAGCCGCTAACACGGCCGACAGGATTTACGATCGCGACTGGCCCGTTCCTCGCTAGTCGTCCACCGGGGCACCGAGCCCCCTCGTCGCCGAGGAACTTTCACCCGCGAGCAGATTTTAATGAGAGAAGAATGGTACCCCGGGTTACCCTGGCTCGGCCATTTCGATCTGACACGAGGAACGTTTACACTGCGAGGAGCCGCGTTTTCCCTCGCGCGCGACTAGAAAGCGGTCGCGAGGAAAAGCGCGAGTGTGGGGAATGGAGAGGCGAGAGGAACCGGAGACGCTGGCACTGGAGGGTGTAGGGCTAAAGAAAGTTGGATAGAAGTGGAAGAAATCAGTGGCTATATGAAACGTGTGTAGCGGAATACGATCTACTGTGATATAGTGTGCTAGGGGATAGTGATTACGAGGCTGGTCCTACGAAAACGACTATGAATCTCCATATCGATTGTTCGTGCCGTGCAATTTCATAGACACCGCTCCAGAACGCTGCCAGTTTCACTTTCTATTCAGGAATCCGAAGGGTGGGGAGGGCCATTCGTTACAGAAACGGGCAATCTCACGCACCCACTTGACCCGAGGGTATTCATTACAAGTGGATGCTGATGAATGACCGTGGCTGAAAGCCCCGCCGAAAATTAGGACAATGAGAGAGGCGCCCTCGAGGCGATCCTCGATGACGATTAGCGTATACCTGGCCGAGCGTCGATCCTGTTGCTGACAGGGGATCTAGACCAGACAAGGCATTCTTTTAGCCTGTGTTACTGTTGCTCGCGAGATACGCGGCGTCGTCAATGCCACTCTGTTCCGTATCTCTCGGCGTGCACGCATGTAAACAGCGATCAGTTGCAGATTTTCAGCACAACGTCATTTCACGTACATGCACCAAATAGTGGTAAATCGTGGTCCAAGTAATCCTTCCACCGGATATAGATAAACGTTTCAAAGAACATCGATTCTTAGGGGTTGCAAAGGCACGACATTGCCAAATCAGAATGTCAATGAAGCTTGAACATGACCAGGCACCTTCTGACGCTCAGGATTAGGGTGGAGTGAAAAAAACTTTTTTTCGATGATCAATTTCTAATAGTGCGGAAAAGTTGTCTACTTGGCCCAATAAAACGTGTAAAAAATTTCAGCCCGATCGGATAATTTCTTCTGTGTGCACCAAAGGCCTTAACTTTCAAAATTTTAGTACAAAACTTAAAATTAAAAAAAAAATAAAAAAAATATAAAATACAAAATACATAAAAAAAACAATTAAATTATTAAAAAAAAAAACGAAAAAAATATAAAATACAAAAAACAAGGAGCCCGACGTACAGCTACCTCCGCGTGGTTGGTTCTGGGCCACTTGTTCCGTTAGGAAAGTGAGCGAAGAGCTGCATTTTTTTTATAGTTTACAGTGCCATTCCTATCGTTCCGAAACCAGCCACGGGTGTTTCTTTGCTTCATTTACGCAACAAATATAGTCTTGGGTATAAAAAAAGGTAGAATCCACCAGCTGAAGAAAGTTGCAGTTTCTTAAGTTTTGTACTAAAATTTTGAAAGTTAAGGCCTTTGGTGCACACAGAAGAAATTATCCGATCGAGCTGAAATTTTTTACACGTTTTATTGGGCCAAGTAGACAACTTTTACGCACTATTAGAATTTGATCATTGAAAAAATGTTTTTTTCACTCCACCCTACTCAGGATGCATTAATATCGAAGCGACCAGCAGCACGCACCGCCCCTGCGCAACAAATATTAATATCCTCCAGGATCGTTACCCCTCCTCCCGGCCCGGAAGCGTATCCTTTCGAAATTCGTGATTATCCTCGTCGGGTAGCCCGGCGAAAACGCGGCCCCGGTGTTTCGTGCACGACTGACAGAAATATCCATTGTATGGAACACAATTTCGCCGTAACGAGCCGACATCAAAGCGATATTGTACGCAGTGCCGGGAACGGTATCGCGCGGATCCCCGGGCCTGCCTGTCGCGTCGCATTAAATCGCAAAATTGGCCTCGCCCCCGCGAAATCCCCGGCCCGGCTGTCCCGAGGGCCGCATCGCGCATTTTTCGCGGTTTGGATTTAAATTAGTCGGCGGTGCGCCATATTCAATGGCGCGCGCATCAGCCCCGACGTAACGGGTCCCCGTAATCCGCCGCTAATCGCCGCCCGAGCGGGTAGGGACGCGCGAATACCCGGCGCAATGCCCCCCTGCATCCGTTAATTCGCATTTAATGATCGGCGAGTATGACGAGCTTCCGCGGATCCCCCCGTAACGGACGGATCCCGGGCGTAACAAGGCTGCCGGGTATTCGGGATACACCTGAATCGAGTGTGACGGTTGCCCGACGACCAGCTGAAAAACGTCCCCGCGGCGTATAAATCTGCGCCCTGGCGGGCTGCACGTTTCGATGGAGTGATATACGACCAGACGGAAGCGGTCCAAGATATTGTAATTCCTTTCAGTCGGGTGGGTAATACGGGACCAAACTGGTATTGGGAAATAAATCTTGCCCACTGTGTGCAGACCTGAAGATCGTTATGAAATCAATGGGCCTAGGCGCTGGGAGCTTTAGTATCGGAGTAATGCTTGTCGTCCGCTGGGATGCACCGAGGCTTGCTGCGCGAGTACGAATTTACATGGTTGGTATGTCCCTTTTGTGCCGAATAACATCCATCATAAGCTGCGAGCGCCCCAAGGGGTTAAAAAATAACGCTGCCTCGAGGTGTCCGTGGAACATGTGGCAGAAAGGACAATTAGAAAGCCAGTCATTGTGGTCGGGTTTAACGCCAGCGTATACTTGGCTCCGCTGTATACGGAATGAAATTCTCTCATGCACGGAACAGCTTGTAAGAGTCGGGGCTCTGGCTGATGCGAGATCTCGAAATTCCTTACTTGAGGACACGGAAACGACCTCGGTAACTGACTCGCTCGTGCATACCATTACTGGACGGCTGGTCGCGCCAGTGACGACCTGAAAACGCCACGTTAAACTGTACGAGAAAGTGTCAGGTTCGTTGATGGAACGAGCCGCGAAGAGGATTTCAGGCCTCTCTCTAAAGAGGGCACAGTCTCGAGTCTCGAGAGGCCAATGGTCGCTTGCGTTCTCACGACCCGACGAATCGACTGACGATACAAAGCAGGGGGTGTTTTGGATCGGAGTTGTGAATATCATCACAGACGAGGTATAGGATAGGGCCTGAGATCTTGTGGGAGTTCGAGACTCTCGTTTCTGGCGGTCGTGTACACACTGTGTACGATGGGGAAGCTGCTGGCTATCTGGGAGACTTCCAAGCTTTCTGCTACACGGTTCCCACATGATTTCTACTATATTCGTACATTATTCCCGCACTGTGTAATTTGTAGCGTGACGTGTGAAGTGTTTGGTGTGAAGCATATATGTAGTGTGCAGTGTGTAGTGTGTAATGCGTTGTGTGTTGTATGAAGTGTGATCTGTTGTGTGCGAAATGTTATGTGTAAAGTGTGAAGAGTGTCCTGTGACCTGTGGTGTTGGACATGATAGGGTATGCATTGTGCATGACCAGAGTAAAAACGGTGTAGATATGATACAGCAATACAGTAGCTTCATAGCAGGAATGCTGTGGGAATAACGTAAACACCATATGGGAACTCTGTGGCAATAATGTATCAGCATTGTTGGTATCGCGTGGGAATGATGTAGCATGCGTATGGGAAGATCGTATATTTGTTATAGCGACTGTGTGGAAATAGTGTAGAAATCGTGTGTGTACATACAAGCTCGCGTAGCTGGCTTATTCTAAATCAGGACAAGACACGGTGGAGACTGGTTCGTGCTGTTATTAAAGAGAACAAATGGAGCGTATAAGCTCGACTGTGATAAAAATATTGGAAATCTCGCTGTATTTAATATTAATTCTAAACCTTACTGGCACTGTGGTGATATTGACGACGAATGAATGCTCACGCGGACAATAGAAAGCGTGTTCGTGAATGCGACATAAATTCATCGGAACCGGTGCATTAAGAGCACGAGATAAAGCAATTTCTATACCGTGTAAATCGAATGAATGAAGTCTCGATAAAGGCCACGAAAACAGTCGAGTACCTCTCTAGCGGGCTCTCTTATCTGCCGGGCACCGAAACTTTTAAAGGCTCCTTAGTCCAGTATCTCATGCTATTAACCAAGAACCGAAAAACTTCTTGGGTGGCAGTTAGCCAGCGTCCGCGCATCACAAATCACCGCATGGACGCCGCCGCGTCGTCTTTCCACGTGTTCTGGTCCTCTGGCTCTTTCATTTACCATCGACGGCCACCGGCTACCGTTCACGGAACAAATTCCAGCCGCATACCAGCTTTCTTCCTAGCAAACGCGCACTGAACAACCCCAAAATCGTCACCGGACAGAGGTGAAGTCGTATTTCTCCGTCTCTAACGGGGAATATTACTTGAACTCGCCTGGATGAATGCCAGATGAAAAGACATTAACTAGGAATTAGGAACTAGGTTAGGAAGGAAGCCCAGGTACTCAGATAAGACGTGGGAATTATTTCCTAAAAATATTCACAACTCCATTCTAAATTCTGGAATATGTGTACCTGAAAGTCTTCTCGCAGATGGTCAAACTGTACACGTATCAGAGATGGAACGGCAGATAGAACGTAATGTGTAAAATATCTAGTCCATCTGGGAAGGTATGGAAGCTCGACAAAGGCACGGACCTGCCGGTGGGAAAATAATTCGAGGAAAACGTGGTCCGCTCGAAGAAATGAGGAGGACCGAGTGGCATGTATGCAGATTATATCGTCCCGCCTTACTTGTCGCCGGCGTTACCGGTAACGGACTCGTATACTTAACCCGAACCTCTTGTACGTACAATGTACGGGACCGTCTCCCTCTCTCTACGTGAAAAGAACGAGGCCTCGATGTGTTCCAGCGGTGGGACGAGCAAGCAGCAAACGCGACGTGTACCGGATCTCGGCATCCCGACGTAGGTGCACGCTGCACGGAACGTGAAAGGGGATGTTGAGGGAACGCTTTGAGCCGTGGTTAATGATACGCGATGATACGCGGCATTCGTCACTGTCCGATGTCCGGCTTGATTGCCGCTACTGTTCTCTATCCTTTATCTTTCGCGGCCTCGTAACCACCGGCTTGCACGCTGCTACGGTTAAATACGTCCACGTGCATATACGCGCGCGGATCGGGACGAGCGAAACGCGGCCGAAGATCCGCGGAGGAATTCCAGATTGGGGAAAAGATGAGAGGCCAGTGTGGAGCTTGTTCTGAATTCGGCACGCTCCGAACTCAGGGCCTCCCGAATTCCGAGCGTCTCGAAATCGGTGCACTCCGAATTCCGAGTGCGTGAACTCGGAGCATTCTAAATTCGGAGCGCTCCAACTTGGTATATTTCGAATTCAGAGCGTATGAAGCCGGGGCATTATGAATTAGGAGCGCTCGAATTTAATATATTCCAAATTCGGAGCGAACGAACTCGGTGCATTATGAACTCGGTGCATTACGATTTCGGAGCGTATGAACTCGGAACTCTGAATTTGGAGCGTTCGAACTCGGTATATTCCGAATTCGTAGCGTATGAACTTGGGGCATTATGAGTTAGGAGCGTTCGAATTTGATATATTCCAAATTCGGAGCGTGTGAAATCGGTGCATTACGATTTTGGAGCGTGTGAAATCGGTGCATTACGATTTTGGAGCGTGTGAACTCGGTGCATTACGATTTTGGAGCGAACGAACTCGGTGCATTCTGAATTTGAAGCGTTCGAACTCGGTGCACGCAGATTACAAGACGTACCGAATTCGGAGCATATCCCCAGGCCACGTGGATCGCCATAACAAAATTAAATTGCAGGGTAGACAGTCCATTCACAACGATTTGAAAGTGGCGCTAAATCCGCGAACGAGGTGGATCAGCGATGTGGGCAGAAAGGAAGAGAGACAAAAAGTCAGTTTGGCACACTCCACCATTAGCGGGTGCGGCGAGGAGTCCCGAGACGATCGGCCGTAATTCATCCGACGACTCCGCGCCGCGGACCGGCTCTTTTCTCTGTTACCTTCTGACAGGGGGTCGCGGAAAAAGTTAACTTATTCTAAGCGTGAAACCAGACCCGGTCCGAAAAGAAGCTCCACATCGTAATCAGTCTCCTCGCGTGCCCCGTGCACGAATTTTGCTGGGGCCCTCGCTCCCAGCCCGCCGTTTATTACGATCAGACGGGAATCTTAATGCATTCGCGATGACACGAAACTTTAGGGTTAGGTTTTGCCATGGCAATTAGGGTTGTAGCCCCCATATTACACTGCTGTCCTTATGCTACCTCCTTCTTATTCACACACAGGGTGTTCCATTCCCAATGCTCCGAGTAACAATTCCTGGATCTAGTGTAATGGTTGATCGTTCAGTATCTAGCGCAATGATTTATTTACAAATTACAGGCCGAAGAATTTTATAACTCGGTACCTGTATTCAATATTACATTTACATAGTGCCCGAGAATTATAGTAATTCCTTTGTTCCTGGTCAAAATGATTGGCGAGGCATTAAACTCAAAGTAAACGACGCGAAAAAACTCACCATCGTGGCACACGTTCGATAAACAATGCAGATACTCACGGCCAGCCCCGTACGGTGGAAGGATGCCGGTTAAACCCGCGCCAGGCCCGCGATACCTTATTAAGCAATTTCCAGCACGACGTTCATCATTAAACGATCTCGACCAGTCCTAAAAGCACAGAGCGCACGTACAAATTAATACAAATTACCAAGATCCGCAGCGAAAACGAGGGAAAAGGAAATGAAGTGTCGTAATCGTTAATTCAACGAGCACTTCGCGGCATTCTGTTCCTCGGTTTACCCGGCACGTTTTAATAATCAGACCGCGCTGAATGCGAGCCCGCCGCTGAAACGGAGTCCGTGTAATTGCTCGTCCTACTTCGTAATCACCGGGTTTCGATTCCCAAGCGCACGGACTAGTTTCGATATTCTTCGGGCGACTCTTAATAACGCTCCAGCTCCTCGCTCTAACCGCGTCTTGGATCTTATTCACCCATACAACGAGCCAGTAACGAGCTGATCGCCTCTGTGCGCGATCTGGCATTTGTGTTTTCCCAGCGAGACGTAATAGACTATTAATTACTCGCCTCCGTGCCTCGTAAAAATAGCAACGTTAGATGGATGAGGGCATTAGAACCGCCAGCGCACACTACCGCACGAAATTCTCGGTGATAGAAAATTCCTTTGCTCTTGCGAAATTCGCTTGAATGCACCGTGAATCGCGAGCTCCCTTTGGTCCGAAATGCAGCCGGTTTCCGCGATGCCGGTTCGACACTACGGGCCGAAATGCTCCCCTATTATTTCACGATCCCGTGGCAGGGAATATCTGGCTGGCACGCGATTTGACTCGCCCCCCAACCGCGGGGATGGGCCTGGTTCGCGCGGGGCCTCGGCATTAATCAATGCTCGGCGGGGAAATTAATATAGCTCGCGGTCCCGCGTCAGTCGGATCACGAACGACTGGGGAAGACAGAAGAACCGGGGGGGGGGGGGGGGGGGACAGAAGAATGGACGAAAGGGAAAGAGGCCCTCGGCTGTCCGAGGCGTGGGCAGGCAAGACAACGGTCACGTTTGCGCACCAACCTCGTCCCTTGACGGCGTACATACGATAATACTCCCCGTCGATGGCATATGGAGCACAAGATCGATACCTCCTCGATGCGCAGGCCGATACATCCGTGACGAAGGTATCAGGGCCCCTATTAGACGTTCCGCGATCGCCACGACGCAAGGAATATTTCTACGCTCGCACCGGGCCCCGTCGATGTCCCCTGCCCGTCGTGGAAGCCTCTTCTACTTCGTCTTCGTCGCCCTCGTCGTCTTCCTCCGGTACGACCGCGTCCTGGCCGGGCTCCGTCTCCCCGGGACGTTTCCATTCGAGCTTTGTCAGGGTAACTGATCGCTACGGGCCCTCGCGATCGATCGATACACGCTCGATCCCCTGTACGCAAGTCACAAATGCGACTGGCGTTGAACGAGGAGCCTGCCGGAAGCGGCGAGTGAGCATTAGATGTATTAGACGGGAGGAGGCGTTGTTCCGAGGGGACTGATGTTAGCTAGGCTGACGAACGTCGCATCGTGGTAGAGATCCTTCGCGTGCTTTTCAATTTCTGTCTGGAATTGTGGGGATCGGTGTTCCTCGTGGAGCACTGAGCGCTTCAATAATTCTGATATAAGATAATGAGACAGGGATCCACGATTTAGTCGTTTATCGAACGCTGATAGATACGAGGATGCAGTCCGGTGGACCATTCGTTTCATTCCTCGCGTTACGAGGCAGTTAACTCGCGGTGGACACGCGTCCGACGTGCAACCTATGTAGTAGCGTTGACTGATATATTCCCGGGGCCTAAAACGCTGACAGAGGACGAGCTAATCACGCCGTCGGTAAAGCCTGCGGGGCCCGCGGAGCCCGTCGTTACGGGGCCCTCTCCTACTGTGTTTCAATATTTCCTTTACGCCCCGGAGAGGCGCGTTAGTGGCTCGCCTTTATATCGCGAGCACGCATAAAACCGAGCGTAATAACTTTACACGGGGCGTACGTTCGCGACGTTTCCCTCGCGCCGAGCGCCAGCCACGGGGATCATTAAACCGCCATCCTCTGTAAATATTCACGGAGCGTCCCCGGTTCGACGATTACGTCCCCGTGGCCGGGTAATCTCGCGCACCACCTCGCCGGAGCGGCAATAAAGTGTCGTCCAAGTGTCGATCGCGGTGACGCCGCCACCTTCGTGCAGCACTATGGCTTCGTCGACACTCCGTTCCCTTGTAATATCGCGACCAGCCTGCCGCTGCGGCCCCCTCGCTCACCGTGCGTACGATCGTTCCTCGAGATTTGATAGGCATCAGGCGCGCCGCTCTTTCCTTGTTAGCGATACCTGGCGGAAAATCACGTATTTTTATGCCTGCGTTGGCACGCCTTTCGCGGAGAAGCGAGCAATTTGTTAATCCTGACGGGACACATTATGTGCGGGGTCGTTGAGCACAGTGTGCGGGGTGTAGAAGTCCTCGATTACTTTGTAAATGAGCCTACACACTGCTCGAGATAGGGATCTTGGTTACTCGAGGACAGTTCGGTAGATGTGCAACGTTATATCAATTCATTCAGAAAGGAGGATTCTTGATCTCAGTGGAAGAACTCGTGCTGAAGGTACACCTAGGGCGCAGGGCGTGTACTTTATTGGACGTTGAAGTCCGTCCCGAACTGGTGATTCTAGCGAACTAGCTGTACCTACTGCTTCGTTTTATCTCTTGGCTCGTTGAAAAAAGCAAAAGGTGGCCCGCCCTGTGCACCTCGACGAAACGAATTCGTGACGAGGGAGAGGGAGATGCAGAAGCTGCGCCCGAGGGCTCTCCTCTGCTGTCCGCCGTTTCTCGCCCCGGCTATTCGTGCGAAAGTGTCACTTTCGTGCCGACGATAAACATGTGCAGGAGTCGGGGCGAACAGGACAGACGAATGGAAACCATTCGCCGCGTCGATTGCAAAAGAAAGGGAACGAAGGGAACGGCGGTGGCCCAGGTTTCGGCTGGCCAGGAGAAAAGGGCGCGGCAGGGGCGGCGGAACGAGCGAAAGGGGACAGGAAGAAGAAGTTCTCGTGGTTCGAAGGCGCGAGAGGGCTCGGTGCGCGCGTCGGGGCGGTTCGTGAGGCGCGCATACCTACCCGCGGAATGCGCATCCACAGAAAACGAGGGGAACAGCTATTGTCTTGTCAGCGGGAGCCGCTAAATCTGCCCGCGGATCTCCTCACGATCGTACCTGCCTTCGCTATACCTCGGCCCCCTTCTTCGATTTCGCCTTCTTGTCCCCTCGTCCCGCTCCTCTTTGCTCCTTTTCGCCCCGCGTCATTTCGTTACTTTCCTCCTGCTAGAGCCGGGGCTGCGGACTTTGGTCGCTCAGGTTTATCCCACTCGGTGGAAACTCATTCAGTTCGTAACCCCAAGTCTACCGATCTTCTCGCGCACGGGATATGAATCCAATTGGCGGTGAGCTACTGCAAAAGTCAGCGCCACCGCCAATTATGCCATCGCGGAAATTAAACGAGTAGGGGAAAGGTGTCTAAAACGATCCCTCGGGGTAAACTGGTTCCTGGCTGTTCTGAGGCTATTGCTGGTCCTATTTCGTAATATCGATGTACAAAAATTAAATGACAATTCAACAATAATTTAATGTTACCGAATGTAATAATCTGACGTTATATTCAACCACTGAATGTGAGTTGGATGTTTGAGGTCATATGATCCCTCTCTGGTAAGGTAAAATGATCCCATGAATCACAAGGGGTGCGCGAAAAAATTTGAGTCAGTGAAACTCATCTGATTTTTAAATTATCTAAGATTAAAAATTGTTTTAATTTATTATGTTCGCATATCTTGTGACTGAGTTTAATTGCTGTTTTTATTTAAATCATTCAATGCTTTTTAATGTTCGTCTTATTCATTATCAGTAGGTATATAATGATCCTAGGGTTCATTTTCCTAAGGATCCTTAGTAGGGATCATTTTATACACATGGGTGTACAAAATGATCCTTTAGTATGACTTCACACAGGTGCGAATAAAAAATGTAATTCATCAGGTAGCTAAATTTGATCAAAGCCAATAATAAGGTGGATAAACTAACTTACAAAAACTACTTTACTTTTTTTTTAATTTTATTTCAATAATGTGCATTTGTATTTTTTATATGAATTACGCCTTAAGGGGATCGTTTCAGACACCTTTCCCCTACCAGCGTCGACCTACAAGTTCCGCCACCCCCTCGGTGTCCAATCTCGGCGGCGCAGCTCCCGGCAAACTACCGCAAGTGCTCGTTAAACGAAGTCGTGAATCCGTCGAAGCCTCCCGCGCAACGATACCGCGGTAGATAGTTTCTAATTGACCAAGTTGGGGCGCGGCCGCGAAATTAACATTTAGCTGGCCGGACACCTGGAACCCGCGCAGACAGCTAACTAATGCCCGAGCTCGGACGTGGCCGTCGAGCTTTGCGTACACGTCTGTTCTCCCGCGGCAAACACTCGCGCGAGCCGTCTGTTTCGCCGTCTGAACAGCCGCGTACGTATAAACGGCGGATTGTGTGCGCGCGGTTAGGCAGGTACACGCGGAGGGCCGGTTACAACGCGCATTTCACGCACCGCGACCCGCGCTATCTGAACCGCGAAACGGTGTGCGTACCATTGCAGCCTCTCCCCTGTGTTTACACGCGCACTCGAGGCACTCGCAGCGGCGGCTGTCTACTAGCGGGCAAAAGGAGGAAAAAGGCGAGGCGAGCGGGCCGAGCAAATCGCTCGAATTCACGCGACGATACGTGACGCGGCCGCGGCGGAAACGGCCGCCCCGAATCGATAAGTTGGTAAAAGCGAGCGATGAAATTTCTACGTTGTCCCCGGGGCTCGTAATTTGCCGCGTTCAATCCGCCTGATTACCGCCGGTAATTCCGAAACGTTTCGCCGACGAGTCCGGCACGCCAGCTGCATTCTGCATGATCGAGCGCGAATATTTTGGGACTGGATATTGGTCCCCCGGTAATTCGAAGAGTTCCGAAGCTCTCCAACCACGAAATAGCTTCTCTGATCGTTCTATAACCACCGAAACGGGATCGCGGAGTGCCAAATTGCTCGAAATCTCGACGCCCGATTTCCCAGGAAACGGCGGCCTTCTCGTCGAGCAACCATTTCGAGCGCGTTTCCCGTGATTGGATCGCTCCGGCGCATGCGCGAACGAACGTGACAAGTAGCGCGCACGGTGGTGCCGAAAAAACGGCCACCGAGGGACAAAGAGGAACGCAGCCGCGGGGCAGATTCGGTCCCGAGAGCCGCGGCCGGGACTTTGATTTACATTCTCCCTAATTACAAATGAAACGCGCGGCCTTATTGGCGCGTCAGTAGCTCCCAAGAAGGATGAGGCTCGTGCATCGTGCGCGCATGCGTGAGTGCGAGCCGGCCAGCGTCTGCGCGCATGCGTGCGCGCACACGACCGCGGGTCTTTCGACGCTGGTCGCGTATGCGCGCGTCGTTACACGTGTAAGCGCGTGCACGAGGTAACAAGCGAGTTGACGCGAGCGGACTAGGGGCCAGAGGAGAGGATAAGGGCAGAAAGAGGGAGAGGGAATGGTAGGGAAGAAGCGCGCGAGTCCTCTTCTTCCGCGCATTTATCACGCAGCAACAGTGCCAGTTTACGCGCTTTTAGGCGACGCGGATGTGTGCGTGCGACGAATCGGCCGCGCAGGACGACGGCCAGAAGCGTGTAGAGGGGAAATCACGGCCGCTTCCACTTAATGAATGTAGATTTGGTAGTGCCGGCTGCAACGGATATCGATGGCTAGAAATTTGTCTCGGGGAGAGCCCGGCGGATATCTTCGCCGGCCAATTTCTCCCCCTCGGAGACGCGAGGTTTGTTAATGCCTTTCTGCGTCCATTTTTTAACGAAACCCCCTCCGACGAACGGGGAAATATGGCGCGCAGCCTCGTCGCGGCTCGTTCACGAATGTCTTTATCCTGCTAGAGATCTTTGGGCGAAAATTATCGAGAATGGAAGGTGAAGGTCTGCTTTTATTCTCGTCAGTTTGAAAAATGGTCCTATGATAGATACAAGCTTCGAACTATTATTGAAATTCGAGACATGGCTCACCAGTAACCTCGTCATTCGGCTCCTTTCCTGCCTGCCGTAGTGGAAGCAGAGATTATTCGGGGAAAATCGAACGCGTAACCTTTTCTATCGCAGACGATCGGTCCCTCGGTTCCCAGTGTCTTATGCAAATCCCGCCGCCGCAATCCTAATAGGGTAAATCCGGGAGACGCGGTCGACCTAATATAAAATGGCTATTAAAACTAATATAGATATTACTTATTTTATCAGAACAACCCTAATATGTTCAGAATTTTATGCCGATTCAGAAAAACTGGTCGATATTTGCTTTAAGACAATATTTACTGTAAATCGGGTTGAAAACTAAAGTCATGACATCTGACCACCTCCCCCGAGGTGCCGGGAGAAATGGTTTTCGTCGTTGGCAGAGACCACTCACATAATTATTCATGGAAAATTAACAAAGGATAAAGCAAAATTATTTATGAGTGAATACAACTACGGATTCATTGATATTTAATTTGTTTACGCTAAATAAGTAAAGAACACATTAAAGAAAAAGTGAATTACCTACTGGCGATTAGCAAGGCAAATGAATACAAAAGTGAATAAATAAACTAAATAAATAAAAATAATAATAAAATAATAATAAAAAATGAAAAAATAAACAAAAATAATAAAAAAATCATAACTCGACCATCTCACCTTTCTGCAGCGAGACATGGTCTTTTCGTTAGCTTTGAGAGGAAGAGTTAATATGGCCAAATACTTTGGCTGCATTGTCCCTCAATATCTCTATCTTATTATTCCAAACATTAAAGGAAAATAAACTTAGAAGTATATTTTAAATACGATTCTGTACAACCGCTGTTTGACAAAAGAGGTTAAATGTAACGTCAATTTACCTTTTTAGCCTATAAATCCAGAAAAACATAGAAGGAAGCGAAATAACGCTATTCATTCAACTATTTGGCTTCTAGAGAAGTAATTGGTCTGCACTTTAATGCATTTTTACGTATAGACTCTGAAATATGGCGACACGACCAACTCCCCGGCCCGACCGCGTCTCCCGGATTTACCCTATCGACAGCAGAGGTACGCCGCGCCGTATTTGGAGTGGCGATTGTTACAAGCCACAGGCCGCGGGTCCCCTGTTTAGCTAAATGGAAAAACAGAAACGCGGCGGAGAACAATGCGCGGCAATTTCGTACGCGATAACAGGGGCCGGGTACGAAGGCATTTGTCAATACGCGAGCGCTTAACGACTTGGCGCTGGAAAGAGCAACAGGTATCGATAGCTGGAAATTAGTCTTCCCCGGCAGATATCTCGCAGGGACCTTAAAGCTCGCGCGTATCCTCTTTCGAGGACGGTTAATAACCCTGATGCTCCACGGTTATTGCGTGTCGCTATTTTGCGCGGGGTTCTCCGCCGCGGCGGGCGGGAGGGCGGGAGACGGGACTAAAACGGAACGGTTCACCTTTAGGGAAATAAAAAGAGGGGAACGATCCACAGATCAACGTCAGAAAAAGTAACGGCTCGGCGACGTCGATGGAACGACGCCGAGCCGGGGCCCTACTTCTTCGACCTAATGAATATAGATTCGTTTCGGCAAGAAGCAACAGATATTGATCACCGAGAGAGTACTCCCGAGCGTACGAATATTAAGTTATCATTTCGGGGAGTTGGCGCTCTTCAAATACGATCCAACCAGGATCCATAAACCGTCTGGCACCGTCGCCGTCCTCCTAATTGCCAGGCGAGGCCGGCTCCGGGCCGCGGAATAAAAAGGAGGCGCAGCTATTTTGCAATACCAATCGGGGCGATCTTGCTCCCGGTGAGAAGCGTCGCCGAACGAAAGCAAAATGGCCCGGTTGGTCGCATTCCACGGCCGATTATCGCCTTCGGTCGATTATACGCGAGCCCCGTCGGCGGCAAGAAATCACGGTAGCGATCGACGCACGGGAGAGAAAGGGGCGGGGGAGGCGCGGATGGTAAGAAGAGGTTTAGAGGAGGGTAGGGAAAGAGAAAGGCAGAAAAGGTGGTCCCGGTCCTGGAATTCAACAGTTGCAATGGAAATGAAGCCAGCACCCGCGTATATGGTACGCATCGACACCGTGACGGGGGTATCGATATCGATTGATTTATCTCGCTCGGCTCTACCCTCGGGGGCCGCCGCCGCCGATGACTGGGCTCGCCAGAGACGAAAAGGGTGTATCGGCCTCATCTGCGGCGCGCGTACCTAATGACATCGCCTGCTCGCGCGGCCGCTCGCTCTTAGAGGCTGATTAAAAATGGCATAATGAAAGAAGCTGCGCACCGCCGATACGACGCTGCTACCAAGAAGCAGCACGCTCGGGGGCGAGGGGAACAGGGCGAGGATGAACGGCTCGGGAGATGGGAAAGGAAGAGGGACAGGGGGAATGGGTCGAGGCGAAATCGGGGGAGAGAAAGACGGAGTGAAACGAACCGGCCGCGGCCGCTCGAGTCTTCTGGTCCTCAGCAGACTTTTTTAAGCGATCAATCACCCGCTCTACAAGAAGTACATATCCCACCTACCCGAAACGAGAGGATCAGCGGGTTAGAAAGGGGGAAGAAAGACAATGAGAGAAAACGGACGAACATGAGGAAAGGGGACGAAGAGGGCGAGAGGAATGGATGGGGATAGAGAAGCTACGTCCAGCTACCAAATGGTTCCTTATTAAACGCTCGCGAGCTGGATTTAAGAGTGTGCAGTACCTATGTACTACGCGCCATTGAATGCCTCGATTCTTTCTCTTGGATCGTGCAGTATACACTTTTATCGCGCCTGTTACTCCATATCACAGCGATGTTTCAATTTGCCGCGACAATGGGGGAACGTATCCCTGACACCGGCGCAATATGGAGGAGTGCGCTCCCTCCTCGATTCCCGCATTCCGGGGTGCAACAAAGGATCGAATTTTATTGCATCAAACCTCCAAGCGCTGTATAAATAACGTGCAAGATAATACGCAAAATCCATCTGCGATCCTCCGATGTACAGCAACCAGGAACAATCGCCCGGTCCGAGAGGTCGAGCGCCGATTTCCTTGTAAATTGCTTCTCGATCCCTCCACCCGTTCGTCGGCTTCTCTTTTTCCTTCACGGTCGTCTCCGTCCCCCATCCCCCTCCCATCGTCCCCCGTCGATCCATGGATCTACCTCGGAACCGTCCACTCTCCTTCTGGCCGAGGGATAATAATAAAATATCACAATCATCACGGCTAACTACTGTTTCATTAAACGATTAATTAACCCACGATATATTACGTAGATAGTGCTGGAATCCCACCTCGCGCCCCCTAGCCCCCTTTCACCGCCGTTTCTTTCTGCCAATTATTACTTCTACGCTTCCCGCGGCGGTGTTGCGATGCAGCTTTCACGCACGGCCATCGACTACCACCGGTGGCAGCCGTTCAATGCTACCATCCTCGTCGTTCCTGCGGTTCGATTTTCTTCTCGGCCCCTCTGCCGGGGCCTCGCCACCTCCCCCTTCAATTCTACCGTCTGAAAAGATACGTCAAGGTGGGTATTAGTTGTCCTTCCACGAGGCCATCAGCGTCCCGTAGCGTGGACCGACGAGCCCGCCGATTCGTCGGCGAGGTATTTACCGGGGCGACGGCCCGTGAATAATCGCTGAAAATTAAAAATTAACCGGGCCCCTATTTACACTGCGCGATGCGGGACCGTGTACCGTTAACGGGGCGACACACGGTCCGGGGAAACGGGTCTTATTTAGTTCGGGACTGTTATCCAATTACGGTAACGACCAGTCGTTAGATTTGTCACCAACGAATGGTCCGCCATGGATCGGAGGGTTCCGATCGCGATAGCGCGACCGATCGGGTCTGGGGATGTCAGGAGGATCGTTTTTGGGATTCGGTGGAAAGCTACGAATGCGGGCAGTCCACGCTTCGTTCGCCATTCCACGAGGGAGCATTGTGTAATACAACGCTTAAAACCCTGGCGCAAGTGAAAGAAGGATCAATGCTGTAAATATAATTTCGCGAACGCCCAGTGTCGGGCCACCCACGCGCACCAGTGAGCCGAAGGTGCGCATCGATTTAAGCAGATCAACAATTACGCAACGATGTCACCCGCGCGTTATCTCAATGCACGTTTCATTGTTTCGACAAAATCGCCGCTAATTGCGCGCTCGTCGCCTGCGTCATTTATATTCCGGCTGAAAAATCCTGCAAATTGGAGCGTTTTTTTCCTGCCCATCTGTTATTTATCACACTTACTGTCCTCCGTCGAGCCCGGCGATTCGTGCCGCGTTCATTAGCGAACGAACGCCGCTGATTGCACGTGTGTAACGATCGTAAGCCCATTGTTTCGAATAAGGTCGAACTACGTATCGTAGATGAAAGTCTCGCTTCTGCTCCTCTCGCAGAAGACATCCGCAAAGCGCACGGAAACTCGAGCTAATTCAGGATCGATCGGTTCGACCTGTTGAGCGGGCCCAGGTATCGTCTACCAAACGAAATTAACGACGGCCCATTACGACGCTGATTGACACTGAATCCACGAATCACGAAAGGCTTCTTTGGTAATAATGGGAATCATTGAATTCCGCTCGCCATCGAGCTAACCGATGTCTAATGAAAAGCCACAATCGCTGCGCAAATAAATGATCCTCTGGCACGTTGATACGCCCATTGTTGGTATATTCATTCGCGATCGTCCCTCGACCATCCCCGAGCATCGAGGAAGAAGCTCCTCTCGACGGAACGAAGGTGTATACGGCTCCGGCCCTCTCGCTCTCTGCCCTTCGCCGTCTTCAATTGCACTTTATTTATCACAATTTGCTGACGTTGATATATCGTTACACGGCCGGGCGACACATATGTATGCGTCATCGCAATTTACATTGGCCATCTCTCAATGTAACCGTCTTACTTAACGACCGGTCGCGAGGCGCGCAACTGTCTTTGCCGCGGCGCGGCGCTCGGCGGAAAGTCCGCGTGGAATTTTCACGCGCGACAGCTGGCCCCCGCGGCCTGAAAGGCACGGCGCGATACGCTTATCGAAAAATAGTGCATTTTGCGACGGGGGAAACCGGTTTCCCGGCCAGATAACCCGGGCCGCATAAATACACGCCGCTAAGTACTTTCAGCGCTCGAGCGAACATAAAGGGACTGTCATACGGCGCGTCTCTTTTCCACCGGGTTATCTCGCCGGCCGTGGACCAACTGCGTGAGGAAGGACTCGGAGAAAGAGGAGCCCGGTGAATTGTGACCGCGCGCGCGTCCCGCGAGTTTATAGTTACGACGGTCACAGAAAAATTCGTCGCCGATCGGGGGCGTTTTATCGATCTCGGCCGCGTGGGCGACGGCCATTCTGAATATTGGATTTGGGACGCCGGCGTATCGAAAGTGTCCATGCGTAATTAGAGGGAGCGTCAGATTCAGATCCTACTCCGAGAGCTTAAGCCCTTAAACAGTTTTATTATTCGGGGATGTAGAAATGCCGAGGCTTACGGAATCCCGTTGGTGGATACCTGGTATCTGGAAGATCGCAAATGGTTTCGCGATAAATCCACAAGGTTTCCCCGGACGGTTTCGCTGTAGCACACGCGAGCGAGCGCGAGCACGCAACGTAGGGCGCGGTTCATGACGCAGGATATGGAACAATTAGGATGTTAAGTGTCGACCATTTAAGGACGCGTGTCACAACATAATGCCCGTGTCCGTCTATCCATTCATTCATACCGCTCGTCCCACGCGATCCTTATTCCGCTCTTTTTGGCCCGTTCGCCACGACTCTCTCGGCTTATAATGCTCTTACGGCTTACAAGCGTCTGCGCGCGGTGGATTCAGTACGGTGCATCGATCACCCCCGGATCGCGGGATCGCGAATTATGAAACGGCAATAAGGAACGAGCGATCTTTTGTTTCGAAGCACCAGCATATCTCTTTGCGGCACCTCGAGCAATTGAATAAGTACGAAAGAGATCTCGCGTGAAAAATGGTAAAAGATAAACGCAGCGATACAGGCGTTTGTTTGTTATGCGCAACATTTTCGGACCCTCGAAATCCACTTAACCGGCCATAATGATCGAAAATCGCCACTTGCGAGCTCGAGGAGGCGATGCCAGCCTCCCCATCCCGAAGGCAATAAATTCCGACGGAGAGGAAAGAGAAGGAGGGCGGAGAGTGAAAGAAAGAGACCTGGGCAGAGGCACTGCGCTACGGGGCCCAATCTTTACTACCAACTTCTTCCACGATAATTGCGCTGACCTTGTTTACCAATCTGGCTACGAGGGGCCATCATCTGACGCCCTGGACGAGCGTCGAGCGCCGTCGATCGCGAGAAACCTCCCGGTCGAAATCCAAAGAGACGACGGATAACCAAGCGGCATTTCTCGGATGGCGTTGCAGAAATAAAATGACATTTAAGGTAACGAGATAATCGCGACGAGCAACGCGGAAACCACTCGAAGACGCTAGGCTGAGGTGGGAGGGGACGAAGACCAGGGGAAAAAGCGAGTAGGGACGGAGCATGGGGTGTCTCCTCGAAGGAGGGCGTTTAGAAGGCAGCAGGTGTAAACGTGGTAGCGAAATAGACGTGGATAAATATGCGAAGCACGCGGGACTCCCGAGGGTCCTAAGGGCTCCCGTCTTCGGCCGCGCGAGCACTAAACAGGCGCGATGGTAATTAGAGCAACGCGCTACGATTATCGCGCCGTATTTAGCGAGCGCGGCTAGACCCGCTCGTAAGGAAACCCCCCCAGTAATTGACAACAGCCGCATACCTTACACGGTCACGCTCATTTTCCGCTTCGAGGGAAACGTTTCTTCGTGGAGGCGTATTTCTGTTCCCTCGCCGTATCGTTCGCCAGGTGCTGAAAGGCGCTTCCACGATCTGGCAAGTTGAGGGTGCATACGTAAGATAATAAAAAATACTGAATATGTTTATGAGGTGAGATGACAGGAAGCTTGTAAAATAGTAGGTGCTTCAGCTAAAGGAGCAACCCTCCGTGTACTTTGATCGATAATGTGCGATCTTGCTTGCAGATGGTAGCTTCTAACACCAAGCTTACCTCTTGTTTCGCAAGATAGAACGTTTAGGAGAATGTAGTAATTTTTAAATTGCAAGGGAATTGGGCAAATCGCTGCGCAGACAGCGCGTTTTCCGACCGGCAGGGGAGACGGCGAGTGTAAATCGGTTATTTCGGGCTCCAAATCTGACGCAAGCATTTTCGCTGGCCGGTTTCCTGAATCATCGTACGTTCATTAGGTCGGCCAGCTGCCCCAAGATTACCATTGCCGCGATTGTTGCCGGTCATCGTTTGCAATCGATGCCTCGGAAACAGTATGGGGTTTATTCTCGCTGTGAACCGCCGTTTCTGCCATCTTGCTCGCGCGACGCGGCTAGAAGACGATGAGCCTAGCCGAACAGACCCGCGCAGTAATTAAATATCTCGGTAACTGTGATTCCATCCGCGAGAGTCTTGCGAAATAATTGAATATGAAAGTCCATAGGGCAACGGCAGATTTCTCCCGTTGGCAATGTATCATTCGATTATTAGATAATTAAAGTGAAATGAAAATATGCTTGATTGCCCCCGCGTGTGTTCCTTCCTCGGCGGTAACACGAAACGGTGGGAATGGAAAATTCGTTTCAAGTGTCGTACCGTGTAATTGCACTTTCTAGATGCATCGTGACGGAAAGGTGAGCATCTATAATGTTTGGTACTGGTAGATAATTCAGCTTTTACTGTTGGCCATTCTGTTCCCGTAAGAAGAAATGTAGGTAAGATGTTTCGTTTGGAATCTACCTGCGGGAAGCTACGAGCTCCTAAAACTTTAAAGTTCTAATTCGAATGGTGAATATTTTTAATATCGCGTGTATGGGATCACCAGATCTTTGATCGATGTAGATATCAAAATTGCAGCTAATAAAACTTTGGTCGCGTATGTGTGATCGTCGGAGTATCATTGAAACTACCTGCAACTGGAAATAGCTCTTGAAATTTCTGTTGAAATCCACGCTTCCCGACTCAACGCAGTAATAAGCGGCATCAACGACCGCCGAAACAAATGGCATCCACCGGAGTCGAAGAGGAGCGAAGGAGGATTTAAGAAGTCGACGAAAGGGAAGAGAAAGTGCAGCACAGCGGCGTGTCCAGAGGAAAAGGGAGAGAGGCCAGTGCCTTACCGCGTCGCAGCCGCGTTATTGTCATTTGTCATTGTCCCTTATGTTAATGTTTGCTAGTACCAGTCTGGTGGGGGGTTACTAATAGCGGTAATTAGCGCCGAGGAGCCAGCCACTCGGTATACATCACTTTCAACGGGCCAGCTTGTGCTTTGGCTCCAGGGAGATCCCCTCCTCCTTTCTCATCCTCTGATGTCTCCTCCGTTACAGCGTTCAACATGATTTTATTCGAGTGACGAGTAACTTTTTATCCGCCCATAACGGGTAAATGTCCATTCTCATCAGCGAAGGCTGTTGTGGTCGATTGTAAGAAGCAACATTTCGTAGTTAAGTGCTGCGACGCATGCAACAGCAGAGAAAAACAAATTCCCCAGTGTACGAGAAACTATGACCACGAACAAACACTCTGAAGCGTACGATATCCTATCACGACTGCGCAATTAATAGTACGTTTTACAATTCTCATAGATTTCAATTCAAATTACTCGAACGATACAATTCTACCCAGATAATTGCGTCGGGCAAATTTTTATTCGAACAATGTCCAAGTTCGTCCCGCTCCTTTCGGCGCAATCCAAAAGCCAGTTGCCGACTTTGTACCTACGCGTTAACGAACCATCGCGGAATCATTACCATGTAGCGCGCAACACGACGGTCGCGCGACGATTGTTGCCCTGTCATCGGGCGCAATCGATATCGGGGAAACGAAGATATTCTGAGGATCGCGAGATAGCGGGCCATAATTATTCGCGCGGCACGGTTGTTTCATTTGCCGCACATTCGTCCGGGTCCCAGCATCGTGCCGACTCATGATTACCCCTCGCTAACGTCTGTAAAAACATCCTCCGATACCGCGCTGGAAACGGTCGGGTAATTAGCTGCCGCGTGGGAAGACCGTTGCACCGGTCACCCTTTCTTTTTCTCCTCGAGTTTCGTATGCAAATAATGGCCCTTGCGCGAGAGCATTTAGTAACCGTCTTCGACATGAGCGGTGGTGTTCTAACAATCCTTGCCGGGAAAGTTCTAGAACTCTAGACCAATCTGCGGGAGTAGATCCATTCTTAAGATATTTCAGGTATTCGGGCAGGGGTTCCTCAAGACCCTGATGAAACTGCAACGATGGTGAGTCGCTGGGATATTCTCGAGAAGGGAAAAGGCTTAAGTGCCACGACAGCAACTATGTATAATCCTTGGCTAGGAAGATACTAGTAAAACGTTGGCATCTTATTCTTATCGAGAGGGCACTCACGGACATCGGCTCTCCTCCCCGTCCATCCAAGGGGGTGGTTTTCTTCTCGTTCTACTTGCAGCCGTTTCGTTTACTCGGGGACACACGAATTCCACCGGTCCTCGGCGCGGCGCTCCTGTTCGCCTTTTTCGTCGCCCATCTCATCGATCCTCCGTGATCCGAACTTCGATCCCTCGGCCGTTCCGTGTACATACGAAATTCGGGCGAGAAGGGCGGGAGGGGGCCGTGACGGCGCGTCGAAAGGGGACTTCCGCGTGTTTCGCCTCACGACGGACAATTTGTTTGTAGCGGGGACGAGGCCAGGGGGAGAGAAGTTCGAGGCTCCGTTTCACCCTTCTGGCCCGCCTTCCCTTCCCACCTTCTTCGCGGTGCCCTCTCCCCGCATCCTCGTGCAGTTACGTACCTAACGAGGCCGCGAGATGGATCGGCCTCTCCGCCGAGAATGCGCCTCTCTTCCTCCTTCTCCCCGCCGCGCCCCGTGCCCCTCACTTTTCATCTTCTGCCTCCTCTTCGTCTTCTTCTCGTTCGCCTTCCGCCGTGTCCCGCGATCGAACAGGAGCACCGTCCTCCCAGGCCAAGTAATTTGTGCGCGAAGACAAAGAATTCCTTCCCTTCCCTTTCGAACGTCTCTCTCCCCGTCACCGGAGAAGTCGGTTTCGTTGCCGCGGCCCGGATAACGAGACGTGGAAACTGATTGATTTCCCGTCGCTGGACGCCTGGCAGCGCGATAGTCGAAGCATTAATGAAGTTGTCGGGGTGACCGCCTCTCTCGGCCTGCCTCGATCGGCCGAAGGCTGGCCGCTGCGCCGCGGGAAACGGGCGTCCTCTCGTTTGCGGCCGCAGACGAGCCAACGTCCGTCCGGACGTTTCCACGCGTCCCCCTTTCCGAGGATATTAAGAGATCCCTGATTTCTGGCACCGCGGACGCTTGTCACATGTCCCGGGGAACGAGCGAACAGCTCGTCCAGGGGCTGAACACGCTAGCCCGTTCCATCTCATCGTGGATCGCAGCGAGATCGAGTTCGTAATACTAAAGAGTCATCGAAGCTAAATACTTAGCTCTAAACATTCGTGTTCTACCCTGGACGGCTAATAGGAGCATAGGTATATCCGATGGTGCATTAAAAAGCTCCGTCGCGACAGATTTGAATGGTGGAAGATGAGGCGACGAGACACTAGACACCCGTTTGATTGCTCGATCGTTTCGATTAACGCGTAACGAGGAGGATCGCGAGTGATCGCGCGATGGCCACCGTTGGAAAGCATGCAGCGAGCAGGTACGACGGGCATCGAACGCGAGAGGAGACGACGCCGTCATCTTGTTCACCAGCAACACTATTGATTAGGATGACTGGGAGTTTTGAGATAAGCCGGACCCCGTCGTTCCCCTCCGTAAAGCCCCTTACCTCTCCAGCCAGCTTGATTGAGTTCCGATGGGTGTGCCGTACTTCAAACGCCTCCGCATTAATTATTATATGGACGGCCGAGGGTTTCTGGACGCGCGCGTCGAAATCGGGCTCATCCCGCGGCCGTGATTTCTTCTTCGAATCCGTTGCCTCTGGCTTGCATTCGAGCATCGATAGAGGAGATCGTAACTGTACATTCGTCCTCGCGGCAGCCTGCTTTCAAAATACTGCCAACCACCGTCTTAGGTTTCAATACCCGTTGAACGTATTGTGCCCGCGTGATGCTGCTAAAAACTTCTGGCCCCCTTCTTAGAAAATTAGAGTTCCGAGAGTTCTAATACCGCGTCGAAGGTTACGACTGTAATTAACCCCTTGGGTGGAGTACGAGGTCCCGTAACAAGGGTTGGGGACCTCGCGCAATCATTGATTCTATGGAATCTATCAGAGGCACGACAGGCAAAAACTGTTTTCGAATTTATGACAGCAGCCAGGGGCCCACAAAGATTTATGCCTGCAATATAAACTTTTTACCGCGCGCGCTTCTTCGGAGGAGTGACTACCGTCTCGGATGCAATCACAAACCTATCGATGGCTGACGGCTGGTCGAACGGCCGCGCAATATTCGCGAGGCCGCGACGGAGAAGGAGAGGAAGAGGAAGCGAGCCGGGCAAGAAGAAGAGGAAGAGGACGAGGGAAGAGGAGTTACGATGGTTCCCGTGCGGCAGGTGGTTCCCTCCCTCGTTCCTCCCAGCCTTTTATCGCTCCCCGCTTTCCCATCGTCCCATCGCGGCCACCGCGGTGTATCGTTGTTCCCGCTTTTATCATTACTGTTATTATAATTTCGGTGAGCGCGGCTGATGAATCGATGCGAGGTCCCCGCTCGAAAGGGGAACGATCCTTCCAAGAGCGGAGCCACGAGGAACGGCAGAAAAAAAGCTGACAGGGGAGGAGGTGGACCCGGAGGAGAATGAAAAAGAAGAATAGGAGAGAATAAGGGTCCGCACGGAGGAGGAACTGGAAAACAGCGGAGCCTCTTCTCCGCGGGTTCGTGGTTGGCCCCCCTGGTAATTTGTAGCTCCGATATCATCGCTAACAGTTATTCAGAGGCTCTCCAGCGTGCGTACAGAGTTTGCTACCTATCTGCCGATAGCACCTCCTCGCTTTTCCTCCCTCCTCGCCCCGTACACCCCTGCTTCGCGCGGCTCCTCCCGAAATCCCTTCCGCTTTGTGCTTCCCTCTTTGTAACCTTACCGGCGAGCAACGCGGTACCGCCGATCACCGTGCGTGTATCGGCAGCCTGGCCGCTCGAATTCGCCATCTGTCGTTATCGACGCTCGGAGAAACATTCCCTCGGTCCCTGAAATTTACTGGATCACCGTGCATTCCACGAACGAGGTACCCGCGCGTTCGTCGAAGCGATTCAATTACAGGCCGGTGCACGAGACGCGTCGAGGAATTGAAATTTAAGGGGAAGATCGCGCGGATTTCAGCTTCCACGCTGTTAGCTGACAAACTTCTCGTCCAACAACGAAGATCCCGGTGTGATAGGAAGTTTTAATAATGGCGCGCAGACGGCCGCGATTTGTCCAGAGCTCCGACGGCAAAGGAATTAACGTTGCGTTCCGTTTGTCTTTCGAGCGGACTTTCCAGCGGCGGACCGCGGGGACTTCCGTTTATGGACACGGATACAAGACTCGCAAATTCTCGTCAGACTCGTTACAAGTCATTACGACTGGTTCTCGCTTGCAAAATCGGATGTTAACACAAAAGTGTTTCTGAATGCGGGAGAGGTGACGCAAGAGCGCTTTCGGGACCTCGGAATAACAAGAATGCTCACATAAATATGTGTCAGAAGTCGCATTCCACCTGAGTTACCGCCTTTTTTTGCGATACAAGGGGACAATTTAAAGGCATCAGAGGCGGATTGAAATGACCAGTTTTAGCTGGGACGCGAGCCCGAACGAGCTCGTCCTGGCCCGCCTGACGTGTTCGAAAGGTCATGATGTTTTTCGGATCTCGTGGTCGGTGGGTGTGCCGTTCGGGGAAGAATTATCGGGCAACATTGGAATGGGCTTTAAGGCGCTCGTTTGCGCGACTCTCTTTTGCCTTCGGATCTTCCTTTGGGTGGAGCACCATCAGCACTTCTCGCATTAGCACGAGTGTACCTACATACCAACGAACCATGAGTTCCTCTTCAAATTCTCAACACTCGCTAAAAAATATATTCCTCCAAATTACTTCATTTCACGTTCTTTCACCCAACACACATAGTTAACGTTACCTAGAACCCTCGGGTTCTACTAGGGTCAGTATAGGTTCCAAGAATCGAGTGACCCTCGTGGTGTGACCGGGGGTGTTGGGTTATTAGGTCGGTGATTGGTGACTCCCACGACAGCCGACGCGCTAAAAGTGCTCGAAAATCACGCGTGCAAGTCCCCCCCCCCCCCCCCCCTGGTATTGGGCGGCCAAAGTGGAAGCAACCACCTGAAAGAATTAAGCCTCGCACGGACGAGGAGGCTCGAGCGGCCAAACACACGCAGGGAGGTGAATGACGAGCGGCGCTGCGTGCACGTGTGTACGCGAGTCGATAGAGAAACGTGAGACAAGCCCGGCTCCCTACGGTTAGGATGCGTCAGGCCGATTGGTCATCGGAGTAGGACGATCCGTCGAAGCGGGCCGACGCGACGGTTGCGGGTTAGGTCTGACCATCGTCAGCGTGGAGGTGGCAGGAGGTCGCGATCACACGCCTACCAACTTCTGCGGCGCGCCACCCTCTTCCTCGTCGCGTCCTCGTCGTCCTTTTCGCCGGTACGCCGCGCCGCGGCGCATTTCACGCGCGTAACACGATAGCGCGAGCGGACGCGAGAAAGAGAGAGGGGTTCCCCGCGTATCCATCGTTATGGATTTCCAGCGGACGAGGAAGAGGGACCAGCGCGCGAGGTTACGCACGGTCGACACCGGGACGACACCTGGAAAAAACAATACGCCGGGGACACGGCCTCTTTCCTCCCCGTTTCTCGCTCGATTCCTCTCAATGGCGCGCCGCCGGGCCCATGGGGCTGGGCCCTGCTCGCGGTCGCAATGCTTGTCAACATCGGTTAGCGGGATATTTCCTCTGGAGCGGGCATTGGCCATTGATGTCACACCCGGTTCTCTCTTCGCTCTCTTCTCCACACTTTCTCTCTCCATCTCCCTTTCTCTCGCTCGCCGTTCCACGCTCGTAATAATCGTGGCCGAGAAACGGAGCGAGAAAACGGAGATCTCTTTTCACAAGGAGCCACCGTACCCAGAATGTTTTCGATGCGAGAGCACACCTATGAGCCCACCTCTACTCTTCCTCCTTGTCGGGGAACAGAGCTACCTCTCACCGTCCCATTTTCTCCCTTTTAAGTTCCCATCCACCTTTCTCTGTTCCCCTGATCCCCCCGCTGCCCGCCGAATATGCCTCTGAAACGCCCGGCTTCCTACATCTCGGAGCAAGGACGAAGGAGGAGCGACGAAGAGGGTGCACCGGCCTCCTTTATTTCACGGGGGCTGCTTTGTCGAGCGCGATTCTCGCTCGAGTGCGGGTTTCTTCATGTCTTTGTTGGCGAGGCGAGAAATTCTGTCTGTCCTCTACAATTACGGCTCGAACCGGGCCACGGCTCTCTCCTCGTCCCCGCTCCCCAATAAGCAATTCCTACTTCGCCGGGGCTAGCCGGGGCTCGAGGTGTGATCCCGTACGCTGCCTGCCACACGCGTGTTCCGGCGTGCGTTTTAAGCGCGGCCACGCACACCGCGACGTCCGCAGACCCGGGCTTATTCATCCCTCGCCACGGAGCGTTGCGCGATTACGCGCACTTAGAACGCGTCGATACGCTCTCGAGGCGCAGCGCCGCTCGTAATCGAGGCTGCGATCAACCAGATCGAGATCCTCGAAAGACCCTCGTGGCGCGATCTCTCTCTCTCTCTCTCCCACCCCGACACGTCCTACAATCGTGAGATGCATGCCGATCGCGGAACAAGGGGGAGACAGGCTGGGCCTCTGCACTCCAACCGATCGAGAGAAGTCGTGAATGGTGTAATTGACCTATTAGTGGCAGCTTTTTAGAGAGCCACGGCTTCGTTATTCCGATCCATTCGAATGGCTGTTTCGATTGCGCTCTGTATAGGGTGGCTGAGCGATCGGGGGCTGGATGACTAACACGGGGATCGAGGAGACGTAATGGATAAGTTACCCGCAGAGGGTCGACACCGGGGATAGATCGCGAGGATGACTCTTGTTCTCGGTACAATCAGATACGATCGGCTTACGAGTCACTTGGAGGGAAATGCAGCTTAGTGTATAATGGAACTGGGACTATGCTTGGATGTTATATTATACCACATATACCTACACTTTGATGTACCTAAGGAAAATTGATTAATTCCCCTTTGATCGCTTCTCAGTACACGGGGGGGGTGTATCTGACCGAGCAGTGACCTAATTAACGGATTGCGGGATTTCGGAGCAGTAGGTAATATGCTGGTGACGTTGGACAGGATTTAGGGACGGGTAGTCAGTTTCCTTGGAAATAAACTTTTTCTCCAATTTTCTAATTACAAAGTAGTGCAGAAGATCGCAGTTGGTCGTTCATCCCTCGCACAACTAAACTTACTCCCTGGTCGTCTCTCCACGCGCGCAACGCTTACTTCCAACCGACCCGAAACTATACCAAACCAACAGGAACCCGATACCTCCTCCGTCATTCCAGCCCAATGAACGCTCGAATATGTTAATTCCTCGCGAGAGATGTGCTATCTGCTCGCAGAATAATGCATGAGGAATTCTCTCAATCGTGCAACAGGCCACGGTCGTGCCCGAGCCTACCGCGAAACTAGTTTCGAGGCTTGTAAGAATCCAAAAAACCGTGCTCGAAAACACGTGGCAACGATCCGCTTGATAACTTCATCTGCCGTTGCTCGCGAGCGCGGGACGCGTTTGCCCGGCGCGTAATTGCGGAACGATACCTGGATTCGCCCCGGCGCGGCGCGGCGACGGGCTCACTGGCCTCCTCTCGGTCCCGTGACTTTTCAGCGACCCGGACACCCTAACCCGTTGGTTTATCACCAATTTACAGAGGTGTTTTAAGAGCGGCACGAGAGGGGCCGGATCGCCGAGGGGCGGAAGGGTCAGGTAGAGGTGATCTTGTTTGCTAATGGCGTACTCGTGTTCGAATGTAGTTGGCCGGCTATGTCCATACGTCTTCTGATTAAGATTAAAGAAACCGCGTATCTCGTCGAGGGCCGCGCGCTTAATGTATTCACGCGGCCGTGTAAAAGTTAAGGCTCGCCCGGGGCACGATAGACCTCACGAAACCCCTTTCGTTCCTGTTGTCTGTCGCTCGCCATATTCGGATATCGATCTAATGCAATTACCACTCTCTCGGCTACCGCGGCTACGTGTCGGCCTATCCGAAGGTATTTTCCCCTTTTTTATCTCTCTTTCCCGCTGTTTTTCTTGCCAATGCTGGTAACGATTCGCGTTTCGTAATAGCTGGTCGATACGATTCGCGAGCGAGAAATTTAACGCGCGACTCGGGCCCGCGATAAAATCGAAACGGTCGCTACGATTTCGCTGCTGCTCGTTACTCGCGCGCGGTATTGGTCCTCGTGTACCTGCAGCGACAGTGCGCTATGGTTTTTCGCGCGTTTAAAAATAGAAAGTGCACCGCATACGGGCAACGTTGCCTCCATCGATCGCCCGTTGTGTTTTCTATTTTCGTCGCAGACGGTAGACGTTGCCATCGTTCGCGTAAAGTAAACTGGAGGCTGGTCCGGAGATGTGATTCATTTCGGAGAAGCGTGAGACGAGCTTTTTGCGGAAAGATTGGGAGTAAAAGTGCAGGGATGCTTCTGTACTCACTATCGACTGTCTACGATGTCTATTGCATAAGCATCAGCTCGCAAGCTCCCCGTGCCAGAAGCAATCGCTCTATATCTGAAGCAGGCTCTGGGACAGAGGAACGAGTCCGTCATCGGGGCCCAAAATTGCCCGACAGGGTATCGTAATAATCATCAGGCCCAGGGGCAGCGCGCGCGTAGATTGTCGGTGGATTTTTTACACGCGTCCAGCCACCGCGAAAGAAGGCGTATTTTAATAACGCGAATTCAGCCGGGCACTAACACGGCGGTGCACGCGTATCGGCGGGCCGTGTGCACGCCTCGGTGTGCCCGTGCCTGCGCTTCAGATAGATAGGAGCCGAAGGCCGGCGACTCTTATCTGGTTAATGTCTCGTTACTGTAATGATTTCGCCTCGGATCTTCGCCTCTTCATTTATTCTCGGCAGTATTGGCCGATCGCACGCTGATAACCGATCCTCTCTCGTTATACTAACGGTATTAAGGGGGCCGGGTACGTTCAACCTTCGCCACCAGTTTGCGGCAGCGGCGAATTTCGTGGACGGGGCCCTACGAAGTGATTTATCATCCGCCGTCCCCTGGCCACGTTGATCGAGCGCTCTCTCGTTCTTAATTATCGGACATTTTCCCCTACGCCTGCCGCTCTGACGGAATCCATCTACATGCCACGGGGACCAGCCTCGCCCTGCACGGAATAATCAAAGATCACGGGGTGGGAAACAATGCGCCCCGTTCCGCGGAAGAAACGCACGGCGATGCGCGATGTCGATTCAATCAGGCTGCTTTCCATGGCAAATTGCAGAGCAGTTTGATGAAAAGGCTTGGGGTATAAACTACGAATAACTAGAAACGAACGTGGCCTAATCGGCTTGCTGAATGGAAGCTCGATCGACGGCTACGAGCGAGAGATTAGGAACGCTTTACAGGGAGATGGAGGAGCGGGACAGGTCGTTGAAACGGACGCGGACAAATCAGCGATCGTGCGACGCGTCACATTGGACAGCGTTCGTCGGAGCGTGGGCGCGAGGAGGTAGGTTTTGGTGTGTACGACGCAGTGTCACGAGGCCCGGAGTCATCCACGCAAATTACTCTGGCCGCCATTAATGAGGGTCTTCGGTCGGCACACGTCGAAAGTCATTGCGGTCTGTTGGGGAGAGAGATCAACTGGCTCGGCCACTTAATTCTTGCGGGGCCCGTATCAGCCGCGGGTCAGCCACGAAAAGAAAGGAAACGCGAGCGCTTGCCTTTCGCGAAGTAATTAAAACCGTCGTATCTGGCCGGGCAGCGTCGTTAATTACCGCTAATTACTCCCGGTCCCTTCTGTGCCCCGGCGTGTCTCGTTACCCGCAAGAGATTTCGGTCGCCCCGGCCAACGGTTCCGCCTGGTGTCCGTCATATTTCGCGGTCGATAAATAACCCGCGATCAACAGATAGGTGTAACGCCGAGATACCGATACCGTGGCTTTTTAATTCGCGACGCTTGGATGGGTTTGCAAACGTTGGTGCCTGTGCTGGTGGCATTGCGCCCACTGCGCGCAGTGGGGCAAACGCGGACAAAAATCAAAAATTTAAAGTTCGTATCTGGAAAAAATTATTATTGTATTTTATCCGTAAATAGTCAAAGAATAAAAACCTCTTCTCTTTTTCCAAAAGCAAAATGTTATAAAGCTAAAATTATCAAAATTTTCCTTTGTAGCTATAATTTATTTTGTCCTTAATTATTATTTAAAGCTTGTTACAGCCTATCTAGTTGGTCAATATTTATACTATAAAAGTATCGTTTTGTAACAGTAGCCGCCGCATAAAGGTCATTAAATGACTAAAACCGTAAAAAAACTGAATAACTAACGCGTTATCTCGCTTTAAGTTGCCGTTAATGGATTTAATACCGGGAAGTATCAGAGAATATATACCTAAAAATTTAATTGCACTTTCTTGCACATTCGGTAGTTATTGGAATTTATATGGGATGCCGATGAGCGGGGGTCAAGGCGTAACGCGTGACGCAGCTCTGGAATTATTAATTTAATTAGTTAAGGTATTGTTGTAGAGGATTATTAATATTTGAAGATAATTATTTTTTGTATAAATAAAGTAAAAAAAAAAGGTTTACTTATTTTTAACTTTTGCTGTCCCAAAGTCCTATAGACGACCAAATGGTAAAAAGTAAATATTGGTAAAAATTCATTCTGAATCGAAAGAAACCAATTGCATGTCGATAGGATCATTAGTTTAAAAAATATTGAATTTTGTCCGCTTTTTGTCCGCGTTTGCCCCACTGTGCTGCGGTGCTCCGAAGGATGCTGATTCCCAGAAGTACCTACATATTTAAACAAGGGACAGTAACTGTTCTCCACCGTACCTTGCAAGCGAATTTCACGAATTCACCCGCCTCATGAATTCTTCGAATTTTGATTCCAATAGCCAATGCTTCCGTCCATCACAGGACGATACGAATTAGTATTCCTGATTTCCACATCGCTAAACCTTCATGGTATCCCTATTCCACGTCCCACCTATCACTGAGACCAGTACACAAGGATCTCCACGTCGACAATGAAAAGCCCCGTGTTCCAGCCGAGCACGTCGTGCCCACGCGGCCACCTACAATCGCCCGGCGACAGTGGGACGTCAGGCGGCGCGACGTCTCGAAACGTCAACGTCGAGACGCCGGAGGATACGAGACGTCAGTCGGCCACGTTGCTGGACGTCCGGCATGATTTAATTACCCCGCCAGCGACGGTACAGAGGTACTAAACTCTGTCCTGTCGCCGTCTCTATCCATCCTCCTCGCCCGGGCAATAGCTCTGGCCGGCCTCTCGCGGACGATTCACGATCCCGACGCGATAGGACGCGACGATACGATCGATGCGATCGATAAAAGGCCCGCTCCTAAGGACAATCGAGCGGGGACGTGGATCGTCGCCGGGCGACACTCGAAAGCGAGCACCGCCGCGATCCGCCGATCCGCGGAGCAAGAGTTATTCAGTAATTAGCGGAATAGCATGGCATGGCGGACGAGCCGCAACCAAGCATCCCGTCGATCGAGAAACGAGCGGCGATCCGAGGGGCAGACGCGCGTAACACGGGGCAGCGCGCGTACCCGCGATGCGCGACCGGCGCACCGCTGATGCATGTGCAAACGCGCCGAGAAACCCTCCGAGATCGGCGGAATTGAAATGCTCCCATGCAACTAATAGTCCCCTCGCCCCCTCCGCGGTCCGCCGTCCCCGCCGCGAAGCAACGCCGCCAGCTGAATTACGGGACGCGCCGGTCGTCGATGCCTCTGCATTGAATCCCGCTCGCGGGGCCGGGGGACGGAGGATTTCTTGCGCGATTACCGCGGTGCGCGGGGAGAGATTCAGCTGGTGATAATGCGCACAGCGTGTCGCGGAATCTGTCGTTTAGCTGGACGTGACGGGAGGAATGGTTTTGCCGGAGGATTTCCACGGGCCGGGAGGCTTTGAACGCGCGGATGCAGGCGAGTCTGAGGAATTCGGATCGTAGAGAAGCGGGGAGGCTTCGGGATGTCGATCGCGAGGGAATTAGTCTAGCCATCGATGCACAAAGGATCTCGCGAAAGCAATTCATTAGCAGCCTCATAAAACATCCAGCTCGATCGTATCGTTGATAACTTTAGATTCCATGATACATACTGAGTGGTGCTCGAGGTATTTACATAGTAATTTTCGGCAACCCGACGATAGTGGCAGGGGCCGTTAACGACCGAGTTCCGGGTGCACATTTCGGCACCCTCCTTGTCGAGTACCTGCACAATAGGGGGATAACGCGAGCGCAACGTGCTCATACACCTGTGGCGCGGGACGAGAGAAAGAGTTCGATCGATGGCAATCCGAGCTGGTCTAGATGCACACATTCCGACCATTTACCTCTCCGCCGTTTCCACGATCCGCAGCTGTCTGTATACACAGAGACGCACACGCACGTAATACACAGAGGCGAAGATGAACGGGGCAACAGGTGGGTTCACGCTGAATTCGCTTTGGCCCATTTCAACGAGTTTCCTTTCCGCGTCCCGTCGGAGCAAATTTCCTGCACGTTTCCCGCGTAAACTTTCCGCGCGGGACTACCCTGCAGGTCCCGCAGCAGCCCCGCGAGCATTTCGTTTATTTTTTCACCACTCGTAAATTCGATGTAACGACGCGAAAACGAAGCGGGAACACGATTTAAAGCGAGCTGCGCGAGCTGAATTTTAAGTTCAGGGGGGCACGCGCGCGTGGAGGGAGAGGTTTTGATACCGAATCCGATACGGCGACAAAAGTCTGGCCATAATTGAAATCAGTGGGGAATTCGTCACGGTTCGGTTGTCATAACATTTCGGCAGCCTACACTTCGGTGGAGCCTGGCTTTCTCTCCTTCAGCTCTAGCGATCCTATCGTCGCTTTCAGGCCCTGACGTTGTTGTAGTTGTTTTGGTACGGTTCAACCTTGATACCCGTGATCTAATTCGTACCTGTGATTAGACTATTGTGTGCCTCTCAGAGAAATCGAAGCGTTCGAAGATTTAAGCCTGTCTCTGGCGAGCTGTTCCATCTACCTTGTCAGACGCCTCGCGTTCTCTCAACTCTAAACTCGCAATTGTCCTCGCTGTGATTCCATTGAAATCGTTAGTTTCAGTTCCAGATGGAGAAGCTTTCAGTAAGCTTCCACAACGTTGCATTTTGGTAACTCATGAATCACTCATCGCGATTGATCGGAGAAAAAGGGATGCCACGAGCCAGCTAATTGTATCCCGCGGACATTAAACGCGCGTAGGACGAGGGATACGAATCTCGAATCAGCGGAACGCGAGTTTATGCAAATCGAGTTGCTCGCGAGCGGATGATCGCTCAATTCCGAGACTGGAGAGGCTGCCAGGCGATTTCACGGTTTTTCTCACGCGAGAGAATGTGGCAGGCGACCCTGCGTACACTCCGGCTTTTTTCTTCGACCTAACGCTAAACAAACGTTTCCGCGCCCCCGAGGGATTCTGGATCGTCTGTTCGTGTGTGATCTTCATTACGCGGAAATTAGCGCTGTGCAAATATGGGCGCGCCCACGCGTTCCGCTCGTGTCCAGCTTGCCGACGTTTGCTTACTTTTTCCTTGCGCGCGAAATTAACACCTGCAGCAAAGGATCTCGTGGGCTTTCTACGAAACCTGTGACGAACCTTGGCAGGCTCCAAGGATACTCCACACTCTCGGTTGTGTGTTAAACTACAGAGTTGAAGCGTGCTTTATTCGTTCCCCATGTAAAAATCTGCGATTTACTACTTCTAATTATTATTATTATTATTATTATTTCGTCTTTATTACTCGCAAACAAGGTAAAGTACATAGGCAAAAAGTAAAGGCGAGTAAAGGCGAGGCCGCAGTAGAAACTGTTAATAGGCCTAACCATAACATAAAATAAACTAAAACTAAACTTATTAGTACTACATGTACTAATACTAACCATACTTAAACTAGTTGAACACAGAAATATGAGATATGAAATATGATATCTGGAATGCGAAATATGATATATGAAACAGAGAGGCATTAAGCCGAGAAAAAGAACAACGTTTTTTTATATCGCGCTTCATTTTCGAGAAAATCGACTTTGAATTTCTCGACGTTGCGTCGAGTCGCGTATGGGAAAACCTACGTTGACGCACTCCACCGAAAATTCGCCAAGTGCATCTGTACTTGCATACACCTAATTCGTCAGGCAAGCGTTCTCACGCGAAAAGAGTTTCCAGTTAGGCGCGGACGATTCCGAAAGCAAACCGTTCTCGCGGTCGTTACACAAACGGGATATTAACGGAGCGGTAAATAACTCGGGCTAACTGGACTCCGAAGCAGCTGGTCCGACTGGTGGCCGCGGCCACCAGGCGTGGGAAGTTATGCAAAAAGACCGATTGCTCGGTCAAGGCGACACTCAAGCCGATATCACGGCAATTTGAACAGTCATCGCGCCAACTGGCCGGCTAACTCTTCGCAGTCCCCTCGAAACCGCGGACGAAAAATAAGAGAGGCGATCCTAGCTACTAACCTTCGCTTCGCCAGCGTTTCACGCTCGTAAACGTCGATGTTTCAAACCAGTCGAGTAAAGTAAGGCATACCTCTTCAACATACCTGTTCGTCGAGTGTAGGTATCCAGTATCCACTGTCTGTCACTAGTAAAAGATTTTTCCTCGATCCTCCACGTCGCGTGTTCTCGATGAATCGTTCGGCACGGAACAGGTCTTGAAATGGGATCACCGGGGAAATTGCTGACCAACCGGCCAGGTCGAAGTTCGTGGGCACTTGAACGAGCGGCATAAGCTTGAATTAACCATCGTGGTCTCGAACTTGCTGTTGGTTCCACTGTATTTGATAAGGGGCGGTGTTTGGTTTTGCAGGATGAATCTGGAACACATTGGAGAAGTTTAGGTGACACAGGGAATCCAAGAAAGTGGCGTAGGATTTTCCGTAAGATACACAGTGACAAGTTTTATAGAGTTGGAATCACTACACTCTTTCATGAACCAAGGTACAAATACTAGGATCCACTGAATGACAGAATTTTTCCTTCTTAACTTGTACCACTCGCTCGCTTCGCGGTTCCATAACATAAACATAGGGTAAATCCGGGAGACGCGGTCGACCGAATATAAAATGGCTATTAAAACTAATATAGATATTACTTATTTTATCAGAACAAACCTAATATGTTCAGAATTTTATGCCGATTCAGAAAAACTGGTCGATATTTGCTTTAAAACAATATTTACTGTAAATCGGGTTGAAAACTAAAGTCATGACATCTGACCACCTCTCCCGAGGTGCCGGGAGAAATGGTTTTCGTCGTTGGCAGAGACCACTCACATAATTATTCATGGAAAATTAACAAAGGATAAAGCAAAATTATTTATGCGTGAATACAACTACGGATTCATTGATATTTAATTTGTTTACGCTAAACAAGTAAAGAACACATCAAAGAAAAAGTGAATTACCTACTGGCGATTAGCAAGGCAAATGAATACAAAAGTGAATAAATAAACTGAATAAATAAAAATAATAATAAAATAATAATAAAAAATAAAAAAATAAACATAAATAATAAAATAATCATAACTCGACCATCTCACCTTTCTGCAAGCGAGACATGGTCTTCTCCTTAGCTTTGAGAGGAAGAGTTAATATGGCCAAATACTTTGGATGCATTGTCCCTCAATATCTCTACTATCTTATTATTCCAAACATTAAAGGAAAATAAACTTAGAAGTATATTTTAAATACGATTCCGTTCAACCGCTGTTTGACAAAAGACGTTAAATGTAACATCAATTTACCTTTTATAGCCTATAAATCCAGAAAAACACAGAAGGAAGCGAAATAACGCTATTCATTCAACCCTTTGGCTTCTAGAGAAGTAATTGGTCTGCACTTTAATGCATTTTTACGTATAAACTCTGAAATATAGCGACACGACCAACTCTCCGGCCCGATCGCGTCTCCCGGATTTACCCTAATTGAGGTGTTTCGGCGATACGAGCGATCGCATTAAAACGAACCCGGAAGGAGCCTTAGCCTGTGGCCTCCTCGCGTAATTCTTAGCATTAAGAATCACTTTCTGTAATCCATCCTACAGAACGGATACCACGTGTATTTAGTGGCAGAGCGTTGGAAGAGGCAACCGTGGATATCGACGAGCCGATGCAGATATCCGCCGAGAATCCAGCAATTAATTTTCCCCAGCCGACACCGCTAAGTCTTCCAGGGAAACCTTTCGCCCTCCTCACCCGTTTGGCTAATTGCTTGCGCTCTGGGGGCAGGAAAGCTGGCCGGGTTTCTGGCTAACAATTAAACAACCACTTTTCGCGGGACCGAGAGTATCGTAACTTAAGCGGCCGAATACTGCAGCGGGCTTCCAGGATAACGGTTAATTAACTTCCATCCGTAGACGGGTTCGCGCGGCGCGTTCTATCACGTACCGCCGCCACGGAATTCGCGGCAACGATAACGAGAGAATTCTAGGGTATCCGCGTATTAATCCATCTCCTCGCGTCCGCCGTTTTTTGTGCCCGCGCGTTTCGTTTCGCCCGGCGTGACAGGAAGCATCCTGAACAAGGCAACGGAAACGAGAAATCCCAAGAATCCCCGACGTCGTGCAGATATAAGTTTGGATTAATTAGCGCCGAGCGCTCGGAGGAAGCCCGGCTAATTAGCGCGGTCTGAGTTTAGCGGGGAGATTAACTTCGATGCGATTGAAACTGCTCTGGGATCGGATTTGCGAAGTTCTTCGGTGGGGATTAAGTGAAAATGCAAATGAACATTCGGTATGATCGTATGGTAGCTTCGGGAGTGAAGGATGCAAGTATGAAGCGAAGGGGGTATGATTAGAAGCTGGTGGTCCTTGGGGCTACGATCCTCGGAAACAGCGGGCATGATCGTTTTAGAGCGGGAAAATGACAACGCGCGAGAAATTACCGTATACTTAGCGAAATCGGCGGGATTACCGAAAGTCGGGTCGGCGATTTCGTACGTCTCGGGTTACGATGCTGCGCCGCGGCCGGCGTTATCGGGGCGTCGGGATCTGGACGAAAAATCGTCCCTGGGCGGAGGCTATTACTCCTCGTTTAGTCAAACAATTTGGAACACCTAATCACGATCACTCGGCCTCTGCCGTCGTGAAGCGTGCTTTCACGTGAGCCGTTCCCCCGAACCTCTAATTCAATAAAAATTTAATGACGGCAGACGATGACTAGGCCGAAGTACGGACCGTGGCCAGGTCGATATGGAGGCAGGGCTCGATCCTCGTAGCCGGCGGCTAGCATCATCGTGGTAAGGATCAGAGAGTCCTTATCAGATTTACCGACCCCTCTTTCGGCTAAGCGGGGCGATAGGACGAGAGTAGAGAAGAGAAGACTAAGGGGGGGGGGGGGGGGAAGGAGCCACACAAAGACAGAAAGAAAGAGAGAGTGGTGGCCTCGGGGGGGGGGGGGGGGGGCGCAACGTCGTCGGCGTCGACGTCGACGACGACGACTCCTTGAATATTTCAGGATTCGCGGGGGGGCTCCGACCGCGTTCACAATGCCCACGGATGCACTCAAGCCACCCTCCTGCTACCAGCCTGTCGTCCGAGATATTAACAAGGCATCGTTATGACTGGTGCCTAGCCAGGACAGCCCCGATTTGCCAGGGCTACTGAAAAAGGCGGCCCCCCATTGAAACCGTTCGAGACGACGCTGTTTAAGCACGGAAAAGTCCCCCCATCTTCTCCAAGGAACGTATCAGCCACGGGAGGATTCCACAGAATTATCCGCAGAAGACCCTCCAGAGCTTCGCCCTGCCGTGCTCCGTCGGCAGACCGCGACGGCCCCTAGTCGGTCCCTCTTTCTGGACCCAACGGAAGCCAGCTAAAAATCTCCCTTTGTCCTTGATCTCGCCGTTGCGCTGGAAAATCGGGCCAGCCCACTTTTCAAGAATCCAGCTCCTTTCTGTTTCTGGCTACCCGCTGCCCTTCCCCTTCGCGATTTCGGTTATTACGCTCTCCTCATCGACCCGTCGAAAATCAGGGGAGTTGGAACGGACTTCCACGAGTAGGCGGATTACGTACATCGACGCGGAGAGGCGAAAGTAATTAAGGAACAGGCGCACCGTCCCCACCTCTATCCCTTTGCTGCCCGTCGAGTGAAACGGATCGAACCTCCGAAGACCTTTTGTTTTCGATTAGTAGAGGAGTTTCCTTGCGACGTGGTCGGAAAAAAGGGGCCGGCCATTCCACGGGATGCTTTATCCTCTCGGAGTCTCACTCGACCGGCTCGATTGTATCGGGGACGATTTCGACGAAAGCTTTTCCGTGGTACGTACGTAGCGACTCACCCCGCCTGATTGGAGCGCGACTCGGAGACGCGAGATCCGTGGTAGCCTCTTGTTCTCGGAGAAAGGGATCTGTTTGATAGATGGATCGTTCGACTTATTACGAAGAGAGTGCCTTTTCTGGAGTACTCTAGGTGAAACGAAATGGGAAGCCATTAGAGAATTAGCTTCCAATTCGAACGCAACCAAGGATCTGATTAATCAAAGACCTAAACTCCTCCAACAAAAAGATCTACAGATGCGCAGAATTATATACCTGCTTCGAATTCCAGCGAAATAAAAGAATTTCGCACTTAAGACTTATCGAATGAAGCAGCAGATACGTCGAGGAGAAGGGACATATTTCAAGTGAAAGAGTTTTCTTCCATTTGATACGCGCAGAATCGGTCCAGAATTACACATCTCTCCGCAGGACGCGTTGAGCTCGAATGGAACGGGGCTGTATTGGCCGGTAATCTCGCATTGTCTCGGCGGTGTCAGCTGGAGAGTGACAAATGCGTCCTCGAAGGCAGGACCTAAGGATATACCTGGCTATCTCTGTACCTGTGCCCCGTGCATATATGTACGTAACGGCGAGCCAGTAGAGCGAGCCACTGACGCACACCGTATCCTCGTAGAACCCAGATTAGGCTCTAAAACCCTTGCCCAGATAACGGCGCCGCTAAGCTGTCCATTCGTCTATTGGTCCATCCTTCGTTCCCCTGTAACGGAACTTGGGAAACCTTAGCTTGCGCGTGGCGATTGGCTTTAGACGCGGAGGCCAGCTAAGATACCGGGAACGCGGGCAGATTTTCGGTCTTCCGATACGTTTTTTCGGTACCCACCGGCTTTGAGATAATAAAACGAGGTCGATAAGGGGGAATGAAATGCCTCGAATTCCTCGAACCGGAGAGATCACCGCGGGATTCGATTTTATGACGCGTTTCTATTCGGCGCCGTTTCTTCATTCGATTTTTAATCCAGGTTGGAACGACTGTGGAAAGCTTTCTTGGCGGTATTTCTTCTTTCGTGGCTCTGGGAGGAAGTATTGGTGAGATTAGCACCTTTGATGGGACGTTTCCTAGGCATTTATGAGTACCGAGTAGTCATTCTTGCCTCTTGTCTGTTTGAGGAATTGTTAAAGTATTTTTAACTTCCTCGAGAATACCTACCTAAGTTTAATTATACTGCAGGTGATTTAGGGCTCTGTAACGTTGGATGGAGTTGTTAAATTAAGTTAATGAATCGCCGTTGTGGAAACTGGATCGCAGGTCGGTCCGAGAACGGAGCTCCCACAAATATAATAGCTTTCGGTTCATCCATATTAAATGGAACGTATGAAATTTGACGCAATTACCGCCTTCCCGTTTGAAGCAGGAAGCAAGCGTCACGAGGTCAGGGAATCAATTAGTTAGGAAAGGTCAAACGACACTGCTTCTATTATAAAACCCTTCCGTTATCGTAGACCGAAATTCTGTGACATTTCCAGTGACACTTGTCGAGTACCATTACCCCTGTTCGGATAAGTCACTCTGTGTGACACTTAAAACAGTGAACCCAAATGGAAGTCGAACTGTTACTAATAATACGCGCATGAAATATTCAGAAAATTGAGGTCGCTTCCTTCCAATACGAGGCTTCTTAAACAGAAGGGTTCTCTGTTGTTTTCCATCCCATGTACAACTAAAGGAGCAGATAGTGACGAGTGAAAGGTACAGAAAACCAGCGGGATGACAGTTTGACGACTTGAGAAATGTTTGAGTTATCATTGGGATGACAACCATATTTAACCTGCCATAAAATAGCACTCCGCTGTGCTTTTACGACGAAACCATGGCGGGCGCGCGCGACCGCTCGAACGTCGGGAACACAACGAAATGCAGATAAGTTGTTCCATGTCTTACAGGGCATTCCACTTTTCCCCCAGCTGGAACGAGTTGTCTCCCGGGACTACCGTCTATTATCTAATCGAGCACGAATTTCTATCTTCCCTCGCCTTCGAATTCCTCCGCGGAGCTGACTTCTCGTTTCACGTGCGACAGCAGAGAAGTGCTTTAAAACCGAAAACCAGCGAGCCAGGCTTGTAGAAGTTCCGAAATCGGGCGGAGAGTTAAAAGGGTTAACGCTGGCAGTCGGTGGCGGAGTAAATCTTTCCGAAGGAAATTCCTGCCGATGCCTAAATCGCGTTACCCCGTAAATCGCGGTTAATTCCTTCGAGAAGCATTTACAGGCGACGGCCCACCCTTGCGCGGCGGGCCACGGGCGGGTTTCCTCGTTCTCGCTTCGCCCGTAATCACGGGATCAAACTTTTACGAGGGGAAATCTGGCCCGTGTAGAAGCCCGTGTCGAAGGTCAGGGAAGATACACGCACCTATGGGACAACAATGGGTAAAGTCTGTCGTGGGGTGCATCCCATTAGCGGTGGCTGCCGGTGGAGTGTGGCTCGAAATGATTGCCCGAAGCAATACTGCAAGAACATGTCATACATTATTAACGCGCGGCCAGGACACACGCCCACTGTCTAATAGCCAATATATATTCATCGGCTTAATTGATTTCTCGCGCGCACCGAGAGTCGTCTTCGTGAAGGTCGGCCGCGCCACTTGCGCCGCGAAACCAATCAGCTTTTACTTTCCGTTTAGGTGCACGCGATATCCGTTTCACGTGCCGCGAGCTGGTGCAACGGATGCTGCATCCAGGTCGAGCTTGGTTTTTAAGGCACGAAAGTTTCGGCTGCTCGATGCTGCGGCGAATATCGAGCGCGCGCCACGGAAGCGTGAAATTCCAGTCCCCCGCGGGAATAGTAGGGTGACAGGTGTTATGACAAGTGTCTGGCTTTCCGAACGAGCTGCCGCGATAGGCTGGCGGTAAAAGTGTTTTCATAATTTCAAACTATCCAGCGAAAGAAATACCAGCGAACTTGAGTAGGTATAAATTATCTACAGGAGCCTTTTCCACGCGCAATGTACCGTAAAAGTGAGCGAGGATCGTGTACAATAATTTACAACGCGTGGAAAATAATTCTCCGCTATGTCGCGTATGTTAATCCAATATCTATGACCGCAAATCGTGGTGACTTTATCGGAAACCACAAATGTCACGGACCTACAGTATCTGGCGTTTCTTTAACCACAGATGCAATTAATTTTCCCGCGACCACGGGCTAAAATCAATACCAGGTGTCACCTACCTACACTGTGCAAACTAAAAACCCGCATAAAATACAGCAAAGCTCGCTGGAATTCGTGAGGCGAGGGATCCAGCCCCAGGCCTCGTCTGGGCAGCGTCTAAGCTGTAATGGAGAAGAAAGTGTTCCATTACCGCGGGCAGAGCGATTGTTATTAACAATTTCCACGTTCCCGCCATCCCCAGCCGCTTAATACCCCACGAGGGTAAAGGGAGAGTCCCGGTTAGAGAGGAATGTATCTCGGGACGAACTGCAGAGGCTCGCGAGAAAACCCGTGTCCAAGTCCCCATTCACTCTATGACCCATAAACCCGGTGAGCTTGTGCGGCGGTTATCTTCGGGGTACGTAACTGGTCGCTGGTGCTAGCCTAGGATGAAAAAGAAACTACGTAACGGTGCCTCATTAACGCGGACGGATTCCACTTTGAGCGTGCTGGCTCAAAGGGTGGAAAAATAATTGAGAGGACGCGACGATGGAGCTGGGCACAGAGGTGAGGTGGTGGCTCTGGCGACAAGCGGGGGAGGTGGGTGGTGTGGTGGAAGGAAGGAGAGTATACACACGGAAGACGTCTTCCTATCTCCTTGTAACCTCCTCGACGCTCTCTTCCTATCTCCTTCGACCACCGCCCTTCCCTCGGCCATCTGGTTTCCTCTCCTCTGATTCTTTCTCCAGCCAGCTTCGAACCCTTCTTATTTCCATAGACGGCACCCTACGGCTTGCACGAATGCATTCAGCGCGAGACTCAACCCCCATAGAGGCGTCCCTCCTAGGAGAGAGGGTACCGCGCCATGGAGAGCGGCAAGAGGGAACGAGAGGAACAGAGGCGTAGACGGAGAGGGATTATAAAAGGAGAAAGATTTACAACCCTCGTATGAAATTCATACGCACTTCGCACCTACCACTGTCTACACTCTGAAGCCAAAGAGCCTATTCCCTCTCTGTCTCTGCCACGTTCCTCTCTCCTATCAATACATCCCCTTCTCTCTCTCTCTCTCTCTCACTCTATATCATTGCTGCCTACGTTACTCCTCCACTCTGCAGCGCTGCCGGAAAGGACGAGGGGACGATGGTGCGAACAAGAGATATCCTGCACCGTCGTAATCGAACTTCTCGTTCTCGTACTCGACGTCCCTTTAAAAAACCACGGGGCTAGAGGGGTCGGTTGGCAAAGAGGCGACGGAGGGCGCGAGCGATCGCGGGCACGCAACGCACCGTAAACCAACGCGTATCCAGGAAACGATGTAGGAGACGATGGATCTGGCCGGTTGAAGTCGAGTCCTTCGTGCCTAATAACCATCCCTTTCCGCTCGCCAACGCGTACCCGCGGGACTCTGCAAAAGGAGAGATTGCGCAGCCTCTCGTGGGGCAAAGCGTACCGGCCAACCCCCTCGGCGCTCGCCCCGTAGTCCCGGCGGCGATGGACGGGGCTGTACAGAGAGAAGCTTCACCGACGGCTGCACCGGCGGGGAATTATTACCGGCAGTAATAATCCCCGTGAATTACGGTGCATTACAACCCCGTTAACAGACAGAGAAGGAGGGATCCTCGAAGAGGGCGGTTCGAGGGACATCGGACCATCGGACGACTGCTGACGCTGGAGTCTCCGTGGCAAAAAAGTGCGAGCTAAGGGCGGTGCCTCGGCGTTTACATCGTTCCAGGACAGACGGAAGTTACCAACCCCGATATTTACAACCCCCGGTCGACAATCGTCCCCGTTGTTCCGAACCGTTTCCCCGGGTAAACCTCCTTTCCAAAAGGGGTTGCTCTTTGCTGGAAATAGTTCTCTTTGTCGTAAAGACGAACTAAGGATGGCTTTTTTGGGACGAAGCTTGCCTTCCTTCGAAGTCCCGCTGCCCGGAAGGGTCTCAAAGGATTAACGTTTCGCAGCTTTGTACGTTTCCGGCAAACGGAAAACTCCACGGAGATATAAATGTGCAGTTGACGGGGCTGGCTGGGAAACGATTTTCTTTACCACCCAATTTCACGGTTTATGATAATTCCGACGGATTGTGAGGTTCGTTATTTATTCTAATTTATGCTGATCGAAGGGGGCCAGGACATTGTCTCCTGGATCCCCGGCGGAGGGAAAATGCTGGCACTCGGGGCAGGTAGACGCGTCATAATTGCGAGCCGGTAAGCCCGAAGACGCCCGGTGCCTAATCCTCTTGGCGAGCCGGAGCCTCGTCGATATTCCGGGCGCAACAAAGCCTCTTCCGGTCTATAAATCTCGCCGGCAGAACGCCGACGTCATCGTGACGGACGTCGATGAGCGTAATTTCAACCTCGTAAATCCGCGGCGTCGATCACGGTTCAATTCGTGCAAGCAAACGGACCTGCTGAGATGCAGCCCCCGAAATGGGGCAGTGAATCAGTTAACGATCCTCGGTGGGGGGTGTAAAAGCTCCAAGAGCCACGAGAAATAGGTTGCGGCGAGGTCTGGTCGACAGAGGGCTCGCGATATCCCTCGACGAGTTAACGCTTCGTTCAGAGGAGACAGAATCCGTCGCCCGCCTCAAACGACATTCGCTCGGGGAACGAGTAAAAGCATCGCTCGTTCCGCGACATCAAACGGCCGGGATCGCGATACGCGATAGATGAAGCGGCGGGGAACGATCGCTGGCGCGCCCCTGTCCAAGGGCGGGGTGGCTTCTGCGTTAATGGCTGCCGCCCCGACAACCGCCAGTCAGATAAGTCGTAAATATAATTCGCGGCTTTTAACGGTCTAGAGCTCTAGAGGTTCGACGGGGCTGAGGTTCACGCCGCGCGGAAGTCGCCGAGGCCTGTTTCGGGTCGGCGACCCGACGATTAATAACGATTTTTCGTGGCACGTCGCCCCACCTCGTTCGTTCTGCTCGCATCCGTGCATAACGCGTTGAATGGTCGAGAGAATGAAAGTGCGGAAGGAGAACGAGATTGGAGGGGAAGAAGAGGGGGGTGCCAGCGGTGAGAGACGGAGGAGGGCTTTTTTTCCACGGAAAGACCGCGAGCGGAAGTTGCCAGGGGCGGCGCACCCTCGGTGGGTGGGCCGGTGGCTGAATTAAAATTGATGGATAAGGGCAGACGGCCTCGCAATTTTCATCGAATTAACCCGCCAGTCCTGTCGCTTCTTCGCGCGGGCTCAGGATTCGTCTTTCATCGCACCCCCTTCACGGGGCGTTTTTTGTTCGAAGGAGCAATCTCGTTCCTGGCCGTAATAAACTACTGTTTCTCGTGTGATCGCCGGTTCGCCGGGTAATTAATTTACGGTAAATCTGCCGCGCGGCGCTCTTCGATCAGCTATTTGTTCCCATATAGAGGAAGGGTGGGTGGTTCTACGGCGAACTTTCTGGGAATGAGAAAAGTCTCGGAGGAGAAACGGAGGAGTGGCTTTCCTTTGATATTTGGCGGAATGTCGGGAACGAGTCTTTAAGTGGGAATGATTCTGCGAGGGCAGGCGCAGTTGGGGCGATATTTTAATGTTACTTTGAGAAACTTTAGCGGGGAATATCATCGTCATCGATAAGTGGCAGTTTCTCCAAAGCACTCCCTCCTCCTCGAAACAGGAGACGCGATCCTTAAGTGGGTTATAATTATTCGCGCTCCAACTCCTCGGTTATTACGAACTAAATGCAGGAAGTTTTGAAAACGAAGAAAACCCCTGGGAGGCCGCTCGAAATCAGAAGCTTTACAAATGTCCCGGCAGTCCCCGTTAGCGAAAGCTTAACGAGAGGAATTTCTGCTGGTTCGTTTAACGCCCTGCAGCCCCCGGAGTACTCGTTGCAATCTAAATACAACGGTTTGGTGCGACCCGAATGACGCCAGTGGGCCAAAGAAATATGAATAACCTTTGACACTCTCTCGGCATAGTATCGAGAACGGCGCGGGCAGAGAAGTAGTCCGGCGATGATATATGTAGCCACTCGCGGAGAGAATAAGTTGTCAAAGGTCATTAAATAGACCCCCACACTACCCAGTTACGTAACGAGCATCGCACACACGTCCCAGCGCGAGGGTTGAAACACGCATTTGTCACAATAACGCATCCATACGAGCTTCTTTCGCTGGGCCCCCGACGTTGCATGAATAACCACCCACAAAATTTATGGTAATAAGCTGCCACGAGAGAGATGCTGCGTCGTAAACATAACGCGGCCGAAATTCTTCGAGTCCAACGTTTCTAATTACCGTCCGTTTTTTCTGTTGCAGGTACGTAATCCAATCAGTCGTTAACCGAGGCCCCGCCACGAGAAATTCCCGCTGCCCGCACCGTAAGTTAAGAACGGCCCATTAATTTCCTCTCTTGCCCTCGGTATCCTATCCCCCGTCGACGGTCAATTAAGTCAGGTAAACAATGAAAGAGAGAGAGAGAACGGCTCGACAACATTTTTCTTAATTTACGACGCTGCCCTGGAAACAGTGGCGGGAGGGAGTAGCCCCCGATAATCGACAGTTCTCGCAGCGTTGTCGAAAACCGTCGCCGCTGACTCGCCCGTTTATTTCTCTCTTACCTGCCGGATTAGCGGTGATATCGGCTCCGACCGATGTAACAAGTCGCGAACGGGAGAAACGAACGAGAACGAGCGAAGGGGAGGTGGTACGAAGGGACGAAGGAACGTGTAGGGCGAAAAAGAGATCGTGTGCATCGGAGGAGACTGAGAGAGCGAGAGAGCGAGTGAGAGAGAAAGAGAGAGGAAAGTGAACGGGGGGGTGGGCAGTTTATGCGTTTCTTTCGTCGCGGCGTTTCGTTTGCAATAATTTATGCGGGAAGACAGCTTGAGAAATGACCGCTGGCTCCTTGTGCAACCTTAATTTGCAACAGTTTACTTCGGGAACGTTTTGAGAAATGGCTGCCGGCGAGATACGAGGGCACGGCCCGCACTACGTTCCGGCCCCGGGTCCGCATAAAGACATTTATCGCGGATCGGCCATCGATGAGACGCGAAAAAAGGAACGCGAGAGGGTGAGAGGGTTCCCTCGTTCCGTCCCGATAACCGGGTGTAATTAGCGATACGTCCGCGTGTGGGCGACCCACGGGAGAAATGGTACCGAAAATCCTTATCGCCGACGCTGCAACGTATTGTGCAGGGGGCACGGCGCTTGGCCGAGTACGGGCTCGGTTCGTGGAAAGAATAAAAAAGGAAAGGGTTCGATGTAAAAGAGATACGTTTCACGTATAAGATATAGAGTTGTCCGGCCGTTAATTAATTTGATTTAACTTATCGCTCGCCTGTTTTCACGATCACCCCTCTGGTCTTCGGGCTGCGCTATCGCTTGCGCCGTATCACTTGCTCGCTGATATTCGCGAGAAGTAATTCTTCGAAGAAAATCGGGTGGAAAGATTGAGGAATTCTATGGCTACGTAGATTGTAACTTTCATCACCTTCGTGCAAGCAATTCATTGAGTTTGTCTATTCATATTTTCAATATGTCGTGTTTTAATGTTGAATCATCCTTGTGGGAATGTGGCTTAAGGGGGAACACCACTGTGACGGCCGGAAAAGTAAGCCATTTTTAAGAATTTTTTTTCCGGAATAATTTACAGTTTTCATAGAAAATTTTTATTATCTATCTTTAGTACGCTGTCTTAAGAGACTATACAAAAGAAAAATAGAAGAACATCGATAAATTTTAATATATTAATTAATCTTCTAGACCTCCCCATGCGAGCTGGTCGAATGTGTAACTATGGAACAGTAGGTCCGAAATTAAATTTCATTTTATTTTTATAAACCATATGAGTGTAGTTTCCGTTGTGCGTACGGATTCTTCGATTGAAAACAAATTTTTTTAAATACGCACGAAAAACTGTCCATCTTATTCGCGGATTTTCGAAAATTTTCTTCTAAAGCGCACCATTTTTACAAAAATAATTTGTTTAAGAAATCGGTACGCACAACGGAAACTACACTCATATATTTTATAAAAAAAAAATGAAATTTGATTTTGGATCCGTTGTTCCATAGTTACACATTCGACCAGCTCGCGTGGGGGAGTCTAGAAGATTAATCAATATATATTAAAATTTATCGATGTTCTTCTATTTATTTTTTTTTGTATAGTCTCTTAAGACAGCGTACTAAAGGTAGGTAATAAAAATTTTCTATGAAAACTGTAAATTATTCCTGAAAAAAAATTCTTAAAAATGGCTTACTTTTCCGGCCGTCACAGTGGTGTTCCCCCTTAAAGAAGAATCCATTTCGTTTCCGTTGCTGGCCGGCCAAACACTCCAAACAGTGGACAAACGGCCTCGGACGAAATCGTTTCGAGCGGAGGAACGACTTGGATCAACTTGGATTGCCGCAATGGCAGGGGTCACCAGGATCGTTGCATCGTCCGTAACCTCTGATATACCTGTCAGCGTAAAGACTCGCTGAAACATTAAACTGACCTTTCTGGTTCATTGGACACATATATCGGGCCAGGTATACATATACCCGTGAGACAATTACGCCGTAACGACCCGCGACCACGATCCATCAGAATTCCGTCACGCGTCGTGAGCATAACCGTGATTCGATGAAATTCTCTCTCTGTCTGCCCTCCCTCGCCCCTTTCGCAGTCGATTTAAACTGCAGAGTCAAAAATAACGCGCCTTGTCTCGTTGGATTTCTCGGGAAACAACGCGTTTGGCGTCCGAATATAAATTCGTGGTTCAATATCAGACGCCTCAGCGGGACATATCCAGCTGGCTCGCGACAAACTCGAGAAATCGGATGAAAATCGCGGCAGGCATAGACCGTCGTTCGCGTTCACTCCCCTGTGCTGTTATAAACGTCTCCAGGAGGCGGCAGCCAGTAATATATTGCTTATTGGACGACAGAAAAAGAGAATGTACCTACGTAAGGCTATCCCTGAAGGGAAAACGAGCCTGGGATCGATCTGAACGGTATTTCTATCCGTCATTCGTAATTCCGCGTGGTATTCGCGCAATTAGCCGGCTAACTGGATATGCATTGTTCGCGGGGAATGAGAGATCTACGGATGCCGCCAGGGGGCTGGGTGCCTCTTCTTGACATCCGGACGTATCATGTGTGATGGCTGTTGCACGCTATACGATGAACCTCGCGGGGCATACTCAAGTGGTATGAAACTCGAGCCCCTGTTTCGGCTACCGAATATAGTGGTCGATGCACTTAACGCGAGGAAAGAAAGAAACGCCACCCCTGCTGGTATTCTAGCCCGCCTTCCCCTTTTTCGGCATATTACCCACTTAGGGGAGAGTTGCCAATATCGTACCGGTCACCTAAATCGTACCGCATCAATTTCTCAAAAATTAATGAATACAAACGACGTCTGATGATAAAAATATCAAGTAAATGCGAAATAAGAAATAGAAACAAAACCTTTCGAGCTTACACCCTATTTTGTGCGTGCTACAAGCATTTAAAAAAATCAGGTATGATTGATGTAACTTTTTACCAGTTTATTTTAGCTGATAATAATCAAACAATGCAATTTTCTCCTGTATTTATGTATTTCTCTAAAAGCGGGTTTAATTTAGAATATTTTACATTCATTTTAAGTACATATTACATTCATTATAAAGTTTAAATTTATATTTATAAATAAGTTGATCATGTTTCCTAAATCGTACCACTACAATCGTACCAGTAGGATTTGACAACTCCTGTGTTATATAGGTTATGTACATATATCATATACATAGTTTATTTCGGCCTGTGTGTGATTCATATACATATGTATATGTAACTATATAATAATCATTACTGCATATTGAATAGTTTCTTCTCTATTTGTTATTGACACTATTTTTAGTGCAGGTACGATTTAGGAGACCGGTTGCCTAAATCGTACCTTTTACAGTATGTGACAAAAAGATTAATAACAAATTAATTTGTTCTGAACAAAAGGTTAAGCGTATAATAGTAGGTGCCTAAAAGACCAAGCTCCAATATCCAATAGTCATTTCCGTTCAAATTAGTACCAAATATGAAATATAACTTAGAATGTCTTAAGTGGTACGATATAGGCTACCCTCCCCTACTTACAGCTGAAATACACCACTTCACCTATCCTGCATTAACTGTACTTCCTTATGAGACACTGAATAAACATCGGGACGGTGAAATCTATCCGCGATGGATCGACCACGGTTATATCGCGGCTGTAGGCTTCCTCGTATCGCGGAGGATAGACAGAAGAGGCGCAGTGGGCGCCCAGTGAAGAGGGAAGGAAAAAAGAGGAAGGATGGTCAGGGCGCGTGGGGAGGACGGGGCCGAGAATAAAGCTGAGCGACGAGACGAAAAGCGTGGTAGCGCGGGATGAAGTCAATTACATTATGCATATGACTGGTGGAAGGCAATACAAGAAGCAATCGGCCGGCGATGGAGGCATGCCACCGCTAAATTAACTACCTACCTAGTTGTGCGTAATGCAATAATGTATTAGCTGCACTGCCGCCGTCCCTCTCCCAACCCCTGCCTTCCGTCTTTCTTCCCCCTTTCGCGCATTCCGCGGTGCTTCCGAGCTTCGCCTCGTCGCTCTTCCTCGCCCGCTCCTCGGTCTCGGCGCACGTGACGATCGCGGCGATTCCCAGGCGTCTGGCCCGTCGAAAAATCGCGGGCATGTAAATCGCGAGCAGGAATTGGCATTCCCTTTCGATCGACGCGAAGGTGGACGTTAGACATAGGGATCGGGAGGATCCTTTCACTCGGAGCCTCCACGGCTGCGAGATTCGTCGATGATTTTAGAATTCTGAGGAAAGTCCGGGCTACGTGTCGCGGTTCAGTGAGTCACGGTGATCGTCACGCTTCGATGAAGAAGATGACACAGAGGATGTGGTGTCCTACAAATGCTTCCGCGCGTTGTTTCCCAAATATCTTAAATAATTGCACGACAGCGTCCGCGCGTCATCGACAGGTACATCGAAACGAGGATGTGCTGCAGGCTGATTTTACGGCGTAATAGGGGCCACGGTGGCACGGCGAGCGTCGGAGCAGGGCCTCGAATAAGGCTTTAGTGCCTCCGTAATGCCTGAGTAAAGCTTGCAGTTTATCGACGCGCTTTACACGGCCCGGCGAGCAAGAGGAACGGTGGAAATCGCGCGTGCTCGTCGTGGTGCCCGTCTGTGTCGCGGGCGCGAAGAAAGGGCGAGACGAGAGGGAGAAAAAGGGGAGAACGGGGTTGAGAATGAAACCGTGGGCTACGACGGATCCTCGACACGTGAGAAACAAGAGTTTCGCGGGCGCGCTCTCGCGCGCAGGCGGCGATACTTCTCCCATTCCTTTTAGTTTCTTCCAGAGACGCCGGCATCGCGTTTTCTCGATTTCCTGCCGCAATTGGGAATCGTAAAACGCGAACCGGGAAGCTCGCGTTCGAACGGCACGATGTTCTTGAAAATTGGCTGGAAAATTGGACGCCTCGCGGCGCGAGGCACTTCCCGTGCTCCATTTTACGGTCGTCGCGAAAGGAAAAGTAAATTTCTCTGGGAATGGATCTGGCCGATACTCGTCTCCGATAAAAACTCGAATATTCTCGAAACACTGAAAGAATGGATAGGACGGGATATAAAAGTGTACAAATCACTTGTTCCGATTGTCCATTTTCTGAACTATTCAGGAGCAAGCGAGTTTCCATATTCCAGCGAAAATTGGCAGAATTAAAGCTCGTAGTAGAACATTGACGTCTACAGATGACGTCGGAGCAGGCGAGGTTAAAATTTGACAGTGCCATAGCGACAGCACAACCAGATTTTGAATGGCGGCTGAGGATTTCGCCTGTGACCTCGTTACAAACCCGCGGCGGTGTGTCGACGTCGCAATAATGCGAGGATCGGCCGCGTGGCGATATTCACGATAGCCAGGGCGTTATGTATGCCGGGGTACGTAGGTGTGTGGCGGAGTACACGAAAGCAGGCTTAACGGAGAGGCAACCCTTTATCTCGACACGAGTGGCGTACGACTGGTCCAGCGGAGCGTGAAAAACGCTCGCGCGAGCGATCTCTTAACGGCCAGTCAGCCTTATCGTTTAACGGCGGCTTTTCATTTCGCGAAAGTCACCCAACGGCCGCCTTTAAGAGCCGACGGAGATACTCGTCGCCGATCCAGTATCGGCCGAGCAAATCGGCCAGGGGGGCCTGATCGATGGAACCGATACTTCTATCGGAATATCAAGGGAACGCGGATGGGTGGCAGAGGAGAACTCTCGGATCATCTACATTCACCGGTGGACGGGATCGGTTTGAAACTTCGAACCCTCCACTCAGCGGAATTTTCGTCACGCCGCCGGTATAATTAGTCTTGCGCGAAATTTTTACGATTCCAGGCAAGATACCTGCGCCCTCCTCCGGGGCAACAGCAATATTTATAGCGCACGCGTTTTACCATCTCATCTTGTACAGGCTTCATTGTCCACTCGAAAATCGAAGTGCTTCACGCCCCGCGTTCCACCGATCCGAAGATCTCTATCGACAAGTTCGATATCCACTCCATTAATTGCAACCCCCACCCGATTGTTTCCGTCCCGATTTCGCACGGCGGTGATATTGTTATCCGCCGATCGATCTCGGACGTCTCCTTCGCGCTCGTTTCTTCGAGTTGCAGCGGCCGGCTGAATGCACGCGCCCGTTCACGCTCCGCGCCCCGCGAAAGAACGCGAGCGGGAGAAAATGGGGGCCGACGTCCGTGACTAACTAACGTGTCCATCCCTTAATAGAATCCTCGCCGATGCCGATGACCTTGAGATAGGAGGACGCCACCGCACCCTCCCCTTTCCTCCCGCCGCCCCTCAGGCGTCCCTGATCCGCTCGCGGCGCGAGAGAACTCTATTAAATCGCGAACGAGGGTACGGCCGTTTCGAAAATACAAACCGGGTCCGTGGATTTTTGCGCGGCCGCGAGAACCGGCTCGACCACCGAACCGGTCCCTCGCCGCGACGACCGATAAGAAGAGGAGTTTTTCTGTTTTTGCGGTTTTACACCGAGTCAGGCATTAGTAACGGGAATACCAGCGCGACGCGGGCGTTCTCGCGGGCAAATCGGCCGGTGTATCGACGGACAAATTACCGGCCGCGACTTTAACGGCGCGCCGTGTGAAAACGATGACCGTGAGATTAAAGTATTATTCGCCTCTCGGCCACGGTGCTCTTGTACGAAATAAAACGAGACCGGAGCGTGGTGACCTTTCCGTGGAGTCTCCTGCTCCGGCGAATTACGCCTGGATCGTTAGATAACGGTCGCCGGGACAGGCTGCCCCGGTTGGGCGAGCGCGGCGGTGCATGGACGATGCATGCGCGATGCATGACGCGGGAGATGTTCGGGCTTCGTCGCGCGACAGCGTTCGTGTAAAGGAAGTACGAATGCGGCGGTCTAACAGATTAGCGATCGGTATCCAAAGTTTCGCGTTGCTCTACGATCGCGTCAGAATGTGGTTACTACGCGCAGCATCCTGTCCCGGATAGGTAGGTATGCCGGGCGAGGGTCCGCGGAATGGGTTAATTCGACCAGGTCACGTCAAGGGAGTTCAGATAGGACGATAGGGCAGGAGTAAATTGCGCGAAGTCGAATGACGGAATCGATTGCACGTAATGAGGGTGATTGAAAATCCAAGTACAGGATGGAGGCCGCGCGACCGTTTTTCCCATCGTTTCACGTGGGCAGCGTTTTATCTACCGTTGCCGATTGACGGAACTTGGATGCAAATTGCCGCAGATTATTGGTTACCGGGAACGCGGCCGCGTGTCGATGCTTTTTTCTACGAAGCGTCCCTCCGCCCGCCGCGCACCGCCCCGAAGGAGGGAAGGAGACGCGGCGATCCCGCGCTGACGACACCGGACGCTGGCTCTCTCCTCTCGCCGAAATCCGCTGGGAATGAAGCACGCAAAGGTCCCAAAGATGGCTGATGCCCGTGTAACCAACACCATCCAGGGCAGCCATTTGCGAGACATAAGGAATCCGATACGGGGTTTTGATCTCCATAAGCCCACCCTCGATCGTGTTACCCGCGGACACCTCGTACGGTGCAACAAAGATGGCCGGTGGTGGCCTCGCGATATTCGCCATTATGCGAACGACGACGACCCTCGTGGCGGTGCATCGCCGATGCCCTTTTTTGACCTCCGGTTTGAGGTTAATCGTCCTCTTTGTCGTCCGTTCCCTTGCCTCGGTTACGGGATCCTGCGAAAGGAGGCTGGCGGAGGAGGAACTCGGCCGAATCGGTCGTTACCGGGCAGCGACGCTGGACGATACACGAGAACTGTTCCCAGAGACGTCTCGATTCTTCGTTCTTCTAATACGGATGACGACGGAGGAAAGAAGATTCGATTCTCTGTTCTTTTTCTCCCAAGATAACGACCAGCTTATTCAACGCACAAGCCCTTCGATCATGTTTTCGAATATGTACCCCAAGAAGCATCTCCTTCGTTCCCAACATGCGAAGAATAATGGCACAAAGTTTCGCCGTTTGTTTCTAGAAGATGCTGTGCGCGCGTTCTTCTTCCCCAGAGTGTTTCTTCCCGAAGACATTTCCACCAGAGCCATCCGATGATATCCATAACTAACACGGACATTCCTCTCCACCAGCATTCCGCCTGGCGAGGTGGCTCGATCTCTCGCGTCTCGAAAGTGACCAACGCGATAGCAGCTCCATTAGATCGCGGCCCAAGCGCAGGGATCTTGGTTTAATGAATTATAGGCGGTTACAGTAGTTACATCGCCGCTACAACGCCTACGTGGCGATCCAGAAAGACCGGTATCGACCGGACGTCGTCGCGATTTCGCGTGGGTGACGTCACCCTCGATTTACTCGCCGCGCGAGATGAGCGTATTTTAGCGCGAAAGCGGGCATCGATTCAATTTGCCGCACGCGATCGCTCGGGGAACGGGTGTTGAGCAACGTCGGTTCCGTATCTGTCGCCCCGATAGAATCGTAAAGGGGAAACGACGCCGATGATACCGATAATTAATACATGCATTGTCTCTCGCTGCTCGTTTTAATTCCCTCTCCTTATCGAGCAGCTGGAGGGAGAGAAGAGGCTGTGGGTGATCGGGAATGTCTTCGCAGTGAATCACGCGGTGTACGGTAGTTACGTAAGCCATTGTTATCGGACGGTAAATCAATGGGGAGCCGGTACCATGGGAGGTCTGATGTGGCTGCTCCGAACGTGGGCTTGTTTTTGGGGAGGATTCGCCCGAGCTGAATCCGATCGCTTGTTATCGTTTTGGGGGAAACGCGTGGGTTAATGCCACAGACGAGTGGATTTTCCTTTATACAATGCTTAAAATAGGGTATCACCTGGTCAAACGTGTCGTACCTTCGTTCTATCGTTTCTATTCATCCCGGGAGGCTTCATTGAGGGCTGTAGAGAACAGACTTCTTCCACTGGACTACATTTAGCAGACTCTGTGGGTGTGGCAGTCTCGCCTGCTTGACGTTAACTCTCGCAAGAAAAAGTCCTAGAAGCCCATAAACCTCCGGTGTATTTGCTAAAATAGTTTACATCTTAATGGATGCCGAGGGAGGGCAACGGATTAAGAGGAGCCATTACGCGATGTTTTAAGCTGAAACGCTCTCCGGCCGGGGATATTACCGTTAATTAATACGAAACGTTCCCTCTTCATCGTTCCCGCTCGATCCGGCGTGGCCGTACTCTTTTCACGCGAGGCGAAGAGCCTTGTGGGATAACAGCTTCTCCGACGTCGAAGTCTGAAGGCAGGCCCGTACCGCTCTAATGAATTATGGGACGTACAGTAGTTATATCGGCTTGTACCGGCTATATAACAAGCAACGAGGACGTGGCTGATACTACGAGAGAGAGTGGGCGCCCTCTCGCTCTCTCCCGCCCAGCCTTCCCCTGCCATGTTTCGCGAGCGAGCGCACGCTCCGGGTTACGAGCGAGAGCGAGATTGATTTCGCAATCGAAAACCTAAGAATAGCGTTGTAAAACGTACCGGGCGAACTAGCGATCCCTGTCCGTAGACGCGCGGCACGTACGCGTGTGGGTGTCTGCGAGAGGAGTTGCGCGAGCGCGCTCAATCACTACCGGTTTTGGCACGTAAATCAAGGATAGCGGAGCGCAATGGGCTTGCAATTTCGCGCGAGCGCGCCGACCGCCGCGAACGAGTTTATTAGCCCCGGCGAAAGAGCCGAAAAACGTCGCAAACGCAGCTGCATAATAGAAATCGCCGCCATTACCGCGTGAAAGCCGACCATCCACCCCCTCGCCCGTGGCCTTAATTGAACGTCGATCTTAATGTCACCGTGATTGTTGCCATTACGAGGGGATCGAGTACGCGATTGGAAACGACGATACGATCGTCGGAGGAGTCCTGGCGATTTGTATCCACTGGATGCGCGCGCTGCCACCGGGATCACGCGATCCGGACACCTCTACACCGGTAAACGGTGTCACGCTCGAGAAACACGCGCGGAGAGTGTTTCTTTTTTTTTTCGAAATTGAAGCTCGAGGAGGGGCTCGGTTGTTTAACGAGACCAACGGGGCGCATCGATGCTCCGAATGGCGACCTGGCTCGTTAAGAACAAAAGCGCAACGCGCCTGATCTCGAGCGAGGCTTCTTTTCCGAGAAGCTCTAAGTGCGTACGCGCCAGGAGTGGGCTTAATGAAGACGCGTTTCCGTGAAACTCCAAGTACCCGACCGCGTGGAAGATTATACGGGACGGCGTACTCTGTCCCCGCCTCTCGATGAAACTTGAACTACTTTATGAATAGGATTAATAAAATCTTAGCCGGGACGCTGCGGAGTAGACGAGCGGAGGAGCGCTTCTGGCGGTGGATCATTAGAGGTCCTCTGCTACCGTTCCTGGGAGCTCGTTCTAACGAGGAGAGGTTGCTACCTGGTCGAAGGGTTTTTCGGTGGGATAAGGCTGGAAACGTAGCAGCCATTAATACCAATTGGATTTGAAGATTAGTGTTTCAAGTCGCTCGTGGTTGCTAACGTTGCTAACAGAATGTCGCTGATCAACCATGAAAAGTGGTTAAAGATTAGCGCTCTAGTAGTAACTGTTTCTAGGCGAGTGCCACTTGTTAGGCCCAGGCCTGTCGAAAAATGTTGATACCGCATAAAAAAGGTGTGTACACGAGACCGTGACCCCCGGCTCGTCCTCTGTCACGACATCAACCTGTTCCAAAAGCGAGACAGGACGGAGGAAGAAAAAGAGGACAAGTTTGGACATATCTGCAAAGGAGTCGTCGGGCAAAACTGGAAGTAACTGGATCTCCAGGATCCTTCGTCTCTTGCCCCCTGTGTTCTCCGGGGTCTGGCTGGTCGGTTCGCGCGTATTCTTCGCGGGACAACGCGCGAAACCCTGGTAGTGGTCCCCCTCCGATCGTACGGTCCATAGCGCACGACAGCACCACCATAATACCACCGGGGACTTTGGCCAAGAGGCCCCCGTAAGAGCACTATACCGAGCCCACGGTTACGAGCCGCTGCAGCCGACCGTTTTTCTCTTCTTTTCTCTTCGTTTTTTCTTCACGCTGGAAGGCTGCTGCGCCGTCCGTGTACCGGTGCTGCCGGTGGTGCACGGAATGGTCTGGTCCGTGGCATCAAAGGACGAGTGAGACCAGGACGTCGACGTAGGTGTGAATGTAGTCAAATCACATCAGCCTCACTTCGGCCGACACTCGAACGGAAGAAGAAAAGGGAGGACGAAGAGAAGGAGGAGACGAAGAAACGCACCCCCTTCTTGGCCCTTCCTACGCCCCCAAGCCCGCCGCCGCGCCGTATCCGCCATTCTCACGAGGCACACCGTATTCTCTGGAAACCCCGCGTGTGTGCCCCGCTCCCTCTTCTGCTTTCCCTCCTTCTACGCCCCTCCTGGCGCATACCACCGCACTTCCGGTAGACGCGTAAAATATATCGCCTCGCCACCTCCTCCTGCTGCTCGCGGGTCGCCTTTGTTCCATGGTCGTCTTCCTTGCCTAGCCGACAGGCGAGTCGGAACACTTGTCACCGTCACTTTCGAATCTCCAGGCAGCATTGCAAGGGGCTGCTTTAGGGTAGCTTCGTGGTAAATATGGATAGATACCATCTATCGCCTATCGTAGGGAAACCTTAGCGATTGTCTTGCTTAGGAAACAGGAATAGAATGCTCTGTAGCCTTTCGTTTGCCGCGAACACCGCTCGAGTACCCCCATTCACAAAAGAATCCCTTGAGTCGCGAATCCACATTTACAACTGTTGAAAAGCGTTCGTACGCAATTAGGACGGAACGCCTCGTAGAGGCCCTCCAACAAGGTGGAACGTTACGTCTCCGCGTCGGACGTGTTCTCCTCGTTTATTTATTTCTCCATCGTAACAACCTGAGTCATTACTCAGCGGCAGCGGCATCAAGCACCATACACAAGCCCCGTAGCAAGAAATCATTGTTTTCGCCCGCGCTGTCAAAGCGAGGCAACCGGGTTCCCCCGGTTCAATCACCAGCCACTGAGGACCCGAGGCTGACGTTATCCAATGATTTTCGTCTCTTTCTCGTTAGCATCGACACGCGCGTATTAATTAATCGGGGGCCTGTATAAACCCCTCGTCTCCCTTCAGCGCTACACCGTCGGCTGTGGGATCCCCGTGACACGAGCAGCAGCACCGCCGCCCCGCCAGCCCGCTTTCCAATCAAACTTTCCCTCTCCCATAGGTATAAAATGTATAACGAGTGACAGGAAAAAGGAGACGGAAAAAAGTGGTGCGAGGGGGTAGGGCTGGGTGGCAAGGGGTCGTCGGCACCGGTGTACGTAACGCGTACTACGTTGGGGGAGGGGGAGTGGGAGGAGAGGGCGAGAGTATCATACGAGAAACTATGGTGTCCTCGAACGTGGGCCCCTGTAAGAAGATCCAGGCCAACGATTGGTCGATGGTGCACCCCTCGCCGTGCACGTGGGCGTGCATACGTGATATTGAAGCACGTCGGTGTGGCCGGCGTGCACGCACCGTGAAGCGTGTGTGGACGCAGCGCGAGAAAAAGGGTTACTATACACGGCGTGCATGCATGCAACCCCACGAGAGAGGGGCTGGAAGTCATTCTGTCCCCCTTTTTTTTTTCTTCCCTTTTGTTTACCTTAGGGCCGATCATTAAAATGGCCGCCGTATCGGCGCGCTCTCATTGGCCGAGGCCTCCCTTCCGCCCTGCGCCCTCCACGCAACCCTTGCCCACGATAGAACACGCTCATTGTCGAGGACGGACCGACTGCGTGTATCCGTGCACCGTGCCTAGCCCTTCCGCCACGGGAGGGGGGTTTTCTTTTTTTTTTTTTCTTTTTTACAACACGAGGGCGCTTCTTTGCGCACTCCTACTAGAGGCCTCTCCTCGAGGATCGGCGCGGAACAGAGCGAGGAGCAAGGAATCGCTCCGAGGCGGGCGGGACGGGCGGAGGGAATTTGTTTTTGATTCGAGGCCACTCGGCTGACTCAGCGCGCGATTTTAAAACATTAATCCCACCCCTACGGCCGTCTTACGCGATACGCCATTTCATCCCCGTGATTCCGCCTAGCTCTTTCAAGAATTAACCCTCCCGGGATGGCGGCTGGGGCTGCCCCGACCCAGTAGTCGGTTTACGCGTTGCGTCAGGTCAGATGCTTGAGATGAAATTTGTTCGAGGGTGACGCTCGCTAGGCGAACAAAATGGATGCTGTGCTCACTCGAGCGATACAATGTGCCACGTATTCAATGCGCAAGCAGCAGACTCTTTGTGCGCCTTATCAGAAAATTCGAACAATACAATCGAAGTGCAAACACCGATCAAAAGTCTGGCACTATGTACTTAGTATTAACCCGAAGACCCGCGAGTAGAAACAACCATACCAAGTCAGACTCTGCTCACGGCGTAGTGCGAGAGACAGCTCCGAGCGCATCTTCCGATTATAAAACATCGTTGTGCCCCCCTTTAGCAGAGCAAATCAAACTACACCGAAATTCTTCGTAGTGCCCACGAAACGAAGCTCGTCGGCAACCGGGGAATCGATCACGCGTGAGAACAGAGACGTAGCCGGTCTCCCGATCGCCTCCATTATCCCAGCAGCCACAGGGACGACAGAATAATTCTCGGACGCGGGGCGATCGCGGCCACGTCTCCAGCTGCACGTCCCGGAGGAGGCCAGCGCCCGTTTCCTCGGGGGCCGCATTCCGAATTCGGGAATAAGGGTGGTGGCGGTGGACCGAGGCGCCCGCCGGTGCCGCCTTTATTTTGCTCATTTCCCTCGAGCGGACGGGTCGGCTCGAAACGAGGGGAGAAGCGCGACAACGATTCCGGGCGCACGAAGGAGATAAAGGAGGAGGACGACGAGATGGACTGTCACCGATGGTAATACATCGTCGCCTTCCGCTGCCCTCTTATAGACGGACGTACGGACAGACGGCAGAGACATGGCTGGACGGGTTCACGCAAACACGTGTTACGAACAACAGGTTCGCCCGTAATTCCTCCGCCTCTTCTCCGGCTCGTTTCGGCCGTCTCTGTCCGTTCGTCGCCGGCCGGAGATGCTGTCGTCTCGTTCCGAGAGGCAGGTAGCCGTCGCGTCGGGCGGTTTCATTCCGCTCGGCTCGGCTCCGAGCGGACCGGCAGCCGCCGCGCCGCGCCGCGGGCCCCCTCGGCGGACTACAAACGAGCCGTATTCGCCAAATCCAGCTAACTCGAGCCGAACGCGCTGCCTCCCCCTTTCGCTTCCACCGCCTTTCGTGTTACCTTCGCAGCCGCCTCGAGCCCTTACACCCTCTCCTGCCTTCCCTCGCGTTCTAGCCACCACCAACACCACCCACGGCTTACCTGCCGCTGCCCGTTCGCTGGAAACGAGAAATTAGCGAGGGAGAACGGGGGAGAGCCGAACCGTGGAATCCTCTCAATTCGAGGGCCGTGTGTTGTTCGAATCGGTGGGGAAGAAAAAATCCCTGCCACGCCGAGGTCTTCGGCAATGATTTCTTAATACATAGGTAGATCCGCGGGGATGATTCTTCTATCGTATTTCCGAATTTCGTGAGGGATAGGTATAGGTACGTGTGCACTTAGGTACCAAACAGTACAAATGGGATCCTCATATTAAGATTATTAAGTAACATACGAACGGTTTTATTGACTCCGAGAAGGAATTCGGTTATAGTTGGCAGTCGTATATTTCCCTACTACGAGTCGAGGCCACGGTGGCTCGACGTCGCAAAGAGGAACTATACGCGCTTGGAAAAAGAGGGCCCATGCGTCCTTCCATCGGGAAGGTGGCCAATAAATTCATATACGGAATTAATTAACGGATGATTTGATTATGGTCATTTTTAATTCCTAATCGACGTAGCGGCAGTTAACGCCGATGATCCAGGACAGCATGAATTATGCGAAACGCTGGGCTGTGTCGAACCTACGCGCTCCGTCCTCGAGCAATTAAATCAGCCTCTTACCGCGAGCGAGCTTTTCGAAACGCCACGATAGGTGTCTCCGTGAATTCCCCACGGACAGAGGAAATATTGCGGCAAGTTTTGTGACTCGAACTCGTTTGGACCTATGAAAACATCCTCAGGTCCAGCGATAATTCATAAGCCGCCGCGTCGGCGAGAGTGGGATAACGACAACGGGGGCCCTACGTTTCTCGAGACGTTACGAAAGCCTAAACTGCCACACCTTCCCTCTCATCCTGGCCTAGTGAGGAGCTTCGAGCACCCAGGTTCCCCCAAATCGATTTCGCTGTCCAAGAATTCACTCACAAGTGTCCGCGCCACAGTGGATCGATGAGTATCGACGATCTTCTCCTAGAGCAGGACGTTCTCTTGGCGACGACGTATAATTAAAGTCAAGACAAAAGGTTCGTTTCGTCATTCTTAATTTCTAATGCCCGCCGTAATCACCGGAGCCTTGGTGGATGAAGAATCCGTTCGTTCCCCGCCTCTTTCCTTCGTTTCGGTGGACCGTCCTTGTCCGTGAGTTACTCAATCAGTCCGCAATTTATCGCGCGGGGTAGAAAACTCGGGAATCGTTGATAAATCGACGTATAAGCCTGTCACGTATCACGGGGATAGCCATTGGACACTGTCGATTCCACGGCGCGCCGTTTAATCGCGATACGGCACCAATTACGAACTCGTAATTGCAACCGAAGCTCGGTCAGCGTGGTCATCGAGCATCCCTAAACGACGACGAATTTACCTCATGGGTGGCTATTGTGAGCTTACGTCGAAATCCCCGATAGAACGATTTCGAGGGATAGTCGAGCCGTTAGGGCACCGCGCGAGTGGAAACTCGTGTATTCGGGGCTCTGGTAATTAGATACCACGGTGGTGCCACCGGCGTCGAAGCTGCCCCTGTTCTCGGTCACTCTAAATCCTTGGGCGAAGTCGCGGCAGGAAAGTGGCTGCCTGGCCCGGCGGCCATAAGGCCACGGGTTTTCAGCTCTCCTTTATTAAACGCGACAGTTCGCACGGGCCTGAGCCGGCGAATCGCTTCGAACAGTCTCGGTGGCGCGTTAGATTTTCCAAACGAACCGCGAGGATCGATTTTTCGCAGGGATACTCTTCCATTGTCCGTGTCGCGTGCACACGCATAAATTGCAGCTAGAAAAGCCTGACGAAATCGGTACACACCGTAAAGGAGAGAAAGTTCAATCGCCCTTTTACAGACGCGCGCGCTTCGGATTTCTAAATTGCAGATTCGATGAGGCAACGCATACCGAAACTTTTCATACCACGGGCGCCGCTTTCGACGAAAGATTTAGAGGCAGTTGGCGTCCCGGCGGGCTCCACTTCTAATACGCTTTGCATAACTTTATTTACGCCCCGCGATAACTCATCGTCGAGTCGCTCTTAGCTTACCGATTGAAATTCCACGCGGGGACGCGCAGGGACTCCGAAAATCCGTGCAGCCTTGTGTGGGATCGTGGGTAATCGAGATTTCGGTGGGCCGGGGCCCACGAGTGAGCAAGCGGAGGAGCCGAAGGTATTCGATCTGGCGTGGAACGATCGGTCGAGCAAAATTCCGCCGGTAGATTCGGAGGTGGGGCACCAGGATCACGAGTGTATCGAAAGGGGGACGACTCGGCGGTCCATATTTTCCCCCGTTACAGAATCAAACAGCCGCAGCAACGGAATGGCATCGATTATTCTTTCCAATGGCGCGGACACCCAACAAGCGAGGAATTAACCGGCACAAAAGGGGTTTGCGAAACGTGTACGCCTTCTACGATCGCGGAAAAAAGTCGCGGAACATCGTTACGACATTTTCTTGCGAGTACCTCTATCCATACGTCGCGATACAAGCCGATTCTTGTCCCCGATGTCGCGGCAATCGTACTTTCATCGAGCCGCGAGCCTCCCCGACCTTTCCCCCCTCCGCCGGTCCTTTCTGGCCTCTTCCTCTTCCTTTATCGCGCGCGCACCGTTAAATTGTATTGCGCCGAGATCTAGCAGCAAATTAACTGCACCGATCGGCGATCAACGTCCAGCTGGAGGTGCGCGCCGAACGCTCGAGAACCAAAGTCACCGTAAATCGTCCGCAACTCGCGATCCTAAACACCATTCATTACGATCTTATTGTGAAATCGGTATATCAAGGGGACACCGTGAACGGCTAAGAGGATTATGATAATTCCAAGAGGACTGACTCTATCGAAGGGACAAGAATCTAATGTACTCGAACGTTCCTGTAATTCTTTCATAGAACGGCTTCATAATTTCGATGGTGGGGCAGTTGGGCCTCTGTCTTTTAGCATCCGAACGTGTCTATTATGAAACGTAGGTGTTAACACGGGTAAAAAATCGGACATAGGGTGACTGTACCTAATATCGCCAGGCAAAAGTTAAATCGCTGTCGATTGAATAATAATTGATATTTTTCCATGCAGTTCGTTTCAAAGTAAAGAGAAATTATTCATCTTTCCTGTAGCATATGTTAGAATCGTTGAAACCTACAAATTGTTAATTAGTACTCAAAAAACGTAAGACATGCAAAAATCGGGTCCTGAAAAAAGTGTACCTAATATCGCCTACTCAAGAAATATTGATTAATTCATGTATATATGAGTTTTTAAAGTCATTTTCACATGTGCTTTTATTATTTCTTGCTCTATAAATGTCTTTTTATCCATCTTTGATTTCATTTTTATTAGAATAATATAGAAATTTGAAAATATAGATTTTTAAAATATTTTATTTTTTACGTTCCGATGTACATATTGGACAAATAAATTTTATTTCGGTTGCTCCGCACATTTCGTGACCTCACCTGTAACAAGCATTACATCGAAACCATTGTTCTCCGGTAGGCGGTATTGAGAACACGCATACTGCTAAAAGAAAAACGCTATTTTCATTACGAAAAATATTTGAATCGATTTCATTTCTTAAGTACATCATTAATTAGGTATTTCGAATAGATATTCTTGCATTCACAGATTTATTAGACTTACCTTCTCCGAATGTGGCGTAAAATTGTGATAGTCCAATAAATTTTTACACTATTAAGATTTTCTAAAATCCTTCCCTTTCTGTAATTGTTGATCACATGATGCTGCAATTACAGTATGTCTTCCTACATATGTTTAGGTACTAATTCAGTGCATAACCGATAAATTTTAGAGCTTACTTTAAGAGATATAGCGAGTGGCGATATTAGGAACACTGGCGATATTAGGTACAGTCACCCTATTCATCTTTCCACGTCCATTCACGATCCCGCGCCGATCTGCAGCCACTGGCACCGCCGGAATCACCCGAAACGACCGATTACCATGGTCATTACAGAGCGCCGTGCATTCCAGACGCAAAAAAGAAAATCAATCACCGAAATCGCAGACGCGCGTGTTCCTCTACCGACGTGGTTTATCATCCCATAATCGGATGCCCAGGGAACGCCGGAAAGGGGAGGGTTCGCGACACGCAGTACCAAAACAGAAACACCCAAGCATGGCCAGTTAATTCCGTTTCATTACCATTTTCACGAGGCAGCAACGGTGGGCGCGGGCCCGGACGGGGGGCCCCAGCAGACAGAGAAAATTCGCGGTTTCGGTTGCACGTGTAATTTCGAATCGGTTTTATGTATGCGATCGGGCGCCGTGCGGGCCCAGAATTCGGCCGATTTTATGCAACTGGAATTGGCAGAAACGGGCGAGGGAGAGAGGAGGAAACGGAACGGTAACGGAGAAACGATCGCCGCGTTCCGCGGCAGTTATACTTTCGGTGGATCTGTTAGGAAATAATAGAGAACGCCGGGCCCCCGTGAGTGCCGATATTTAAACGGAACACGGGGGCCGGCGAGTCGTTTCGCCGATGGATTCCAGTGGTTGAAAAAAGAATCGTAGACGAAAACCGTGGGCCACAGTCGTACCACGAACGATTCCGCCGGATGAAGCCGGAGCCCGGGGGCTCGTGCCCCGATACCCGCCGATTTCCAGTCGTCAAAATAATACGTTCGTCCCGTTTCCAGCGGTTGTCTTTACTCCCTGGCCTCATTTTAGCCTGTTGCTAATACCTGTTGCCCCGTGGACCAAGCCAGCCTTCATGGCGGTGCGCCGCTGCCGCGGCTGCTTCTGCTGCTCTTGCGTGCCCCCTAGGCTCGCCACGATTACCCGTTATCCAAGATTAGAGCGTGCCACGCCACTCGTTTCGTACGTTTCGTGTCCTTTTCGTTTCGTTTCCTTTCGTTCTGGAACCACGAGGAAGAGGGATTCTCTGTCTGGTACGAGTGTCCATTATGGAAGCTGGAGTCACTGAACGGTCTCGTCTGTGCCGTGAGAATCGCTCGCTGCACGATTTTCGGGCTTCCCTGTTTCAATCTTCTGGACCGTAGACATGGAGAATGAAAGTGTTTGTTAGACGCGGGTAGGTTCTTCTAATATTCTCATTACACGTGGATCGAGATTCTCGATTATGTATACGCGTCTGTGGTTGGCTTTGGAATGGCTAGTTCTGAGTTCAGGTTTCATAAGGTACGTACCTATGAGTTGCTCCTCGAAGGGAATTTTCCAGCCGACTCGTACGAACCGTACAAAGTTTTCCATGCCATTCGCCCCAAAAGCAAAGCGAAGCGGTGCATCGCGCGCGCGCGCTTTTCCCGAAACGGTTTCTGCTGGAACGCCGAGGCACGGTGTAATGGTCAGTAAACTGGGAATAACAGGCGGAGGTTTCGCGCGCGCACGACGGAAAGGAGGTGTTTCGAGTCGTAAAGGGGCATCGGCGAGCGCGCGATTGCGAATATGTATATCCTTTTACGCGGAAAATGTAATTAAGCGTTTCGTAATTGGTATTTAGCGGGCGATCGTTAGGGCAATTGGCAGCGACCGGGCTCGCAGGCGGTATGGAGGACCGAGGTCAGATTCGACGAGGTGTGGGAGAGAGAGGCCCACCGCTGTGTGATTAGTGTCAACGAGCTGGTGAAAGGAAATTTCTAATTGCATACGTGCCACATGATCGTCGAATGAGACAGGGGATAGGTACTTCTGGAGTTTGCCGGGCCTCTGTGCACTCGGGTCGATGCGCAATCGCGAGTTTGACATCGCACCAGGAGTGACACATCGGTTTTAAGCTTTGTGGATCCTAATTCTTCTACCCACGAGTGTCGAGCTTCACTCGTTTCATGATCTATCAGAATCTTAGGTGGGTATATTTGGAAGCAATTATTTTAGAAGTTTTTTAACGCTACAGTAGAGTCCACACGACTTCCATCAGATAATCTTTAATGAAGATTTAATGAAGCTACGCGATACTGTAATCAATCATTTCAGCATACATCCCCCACTTGAGGCTCAGTGCCACATGGCTCAAGAAGAAAGTAAACATAATTATTCCTCAGGGATCGATGTACTCCTCGACGTCCAATCGTTTCATTCGGTCATAGTTAAATACGATTCGTACTCAAGGACCCTGAAACGATCCGCGTGGACACGTACGCGGGAGAACAGAGGTACAAAAAAAAACGTTCGAGGTCAAACGAATTCGCATTACCAGAAGCTGAAGCGTAATGATCAGTTAACTACGTCGAATGAAATGGAGGGAAAAAATGATTTCTCCTAGGAAACATACACAGAGCGAAATCTCTATCCTTCGCCGAGGGCAGCCGTGTTATTATGTCATTCCAGGCGAATGGAGTAAATGTCGGGTTAGCCAGGCCGACGGAAGACGTGATTTAAGAGAGCGCGCGGATGTCATTACGTGTATCGCGGTTAAATACGATTCCATGGAATCTTTGTATCGCGTGAACACCGATAACCACAGGTTTACAGCTTGTGAAATCGATGATCGGCCTTCCCCACGCTCGCGTTTATGCGTATTTAATGGAACACTGTTATAAAGTCACAGTCGGTAGCAGGTTTTCACGAAACGTTGATACTTTATAATACCGATGTGGAAGTGTCTGATTAATCTCCACATAGACATCTCTATTCGTTTGTAAAAATAACTGGAGTCGATAAAATCCACTTAGAATTATAGACGATCCTTCATTGTAGACTGAGTAACTTTAGTACCCGGCTTCGCCTGGAACATAAATTCTGATTTCCTAAAAAAATAATTTTTTTCAATTCCTTTGTGAGAATAGTCACATTCATCTGGATTAGCCATGCATAACGAGCTGAGGCACATTTCGTGATCCAAGAGTTTACCGTTCGAAAGTTTTTAGGCGACAGACAAACACACAAACATATTCTGCTTTATATATTAAGATACCCGATTTCCAACAGAAGGCTAAAAGATTCTCTAAAATCAATATATCACTCCCGGCAGTAAGTGTATATAGGTATACTTGGTTTTACGGAAAGCAGCGATTGGGTACAAAGAAGTGCTGGAATTAATTATATCATTCCAGATCGATGATGACCAGAGTCCTCGAGCAGTGACTCATTAAATATCCCGCGACTACCGCGTCTACTCGTTGTCAGAGCGCGACAGGTACGCCTGGTAATCGCTTAAGAACATTGCAGTTCTTGCGTCCTCGCAATGACTCGGGTATCAAAGTTCCGGCGTGATCGGCTCACGCAACCGGCGATGCATTAATCGTCGCGCAGTGACAAACGAGGCAAATCCGTCGACGTGCCCGTCGAATCGCGCCTCCGAGAATTAATAACTGTCGGCCGTATAATCGTTAATGGCCGTTATTATTAATAACGAGGAGGTAGGTAACGTCCGATAGCCGCCGCCGCCGCCGCCGCGGAACGGTAAATTACGAAGCGCGCGCGTTTCCCCGCCAAACGATTTCTCGCGGTACACGGAAACCCCGCGAGCCTTCAGATCTGAACATCGACAAATGCACCTCGGCTGGCGTTGAAAAACTGTGATCCTTAATCAGATTCAATGGGCATCGAATAATGGACGATTTGGAAAAGAGGTCAAACAGTTCGGGGGCACGTGGAGTTCATGAAAAGAGAGGAAAAGGGAAAGTGGCCATCAGGAGGAAATCAAGCTTGACGAAACTGCTGTAATGATAATAGCGTCATTATTGGTACACAGATTCAGGTATCGGAATTTTTCTCGCGATTAGCGTGCCGTTTCCCATCGAATAAGTAAGACACATGCACGAAGGAGGTTAATATTCTCAGTTCCCACTGGTCTCTTACGATTGCGCAAGATTAGAGAGAATGATTTCTCAATCATCACCCACATCGATGAGTAATAGGAGGAACGTAGCAGATATTAATTAAGTAGTGGAAATCAACGCGGGAAGTATATTCCTCGTACCCTCTTTTCAATGGAAATTAAATAGGAAAGTCATGGCCAGTTCTCTTTCAACGAAACGAAAGCGTCCACTGACTTTCGAAGACTGATACACATATTCCTTACTCCCGAGTCGTGCACCTTTATTCCACGCGAATGTCGAGCTCGATTCCGAGCTTACCAACGGTGGCTCATATTTATTCGCAAAAATATGGGGGCACAGTGGACCAGGGCACCGTGACGATAATCTCGCCGGTAGCTTAAGATACGCCACAGTGGCCTATAACTGTACAGCCGGCTTCTTGACAACGGTGTTACGGTTTATCGAAAAAGGACATTACCGGTTCGCGTTATTGTGGCATAAATATTGAACGCCGCTGCCACTGAGGCTGCGGCGCGCGTGAAAACCTATTTCAGCCAGTCTTATTGGCATTTTCGAGCGGTCGGTTAACAGACCGATCGAATCGACCGCGTAAATTATTAATAAGCCATCGATACAGCCGGTCGAAAGCGATTTTCGCCACGTGATAACGCGCCGCTTTACGAGCCCGTTGTTTTATTCACCGACAGAAACGCGCGAGCTGACGAGTGTGCCCAAGTATGTAGGTATTTTTCGAGAGCATCGGTATTATTTACTTAGCGGCTAATAATATTGTCGGGAAGGAAGAATTTAGTTCCACTGAATACTTCACACGCGGGTTTATAGCGCAGACAGCATTTGTCACTATTTGAGGCTATCGGGCTGTTTCTTCTGAATTTTCATGAGGATTCGATTGATAGTCTTGTGCTACCCTCTGACTGGATGATTGCTTCTGCTGCTGTGTCGGTTTTCCAGAGAACAGAACAGCCCGCGCATTGCTGCCCGATTTCTCAGTCTTTATCTTGCAATGCACTAGTAGTTTTATGCCTTGTCACCTAAATGTATTCGGTACGCCACTTGGGGGCTGGGCAACATTTGTTCCAGGCGCAGTTAATTTAGTAATGGAAAGAGAAGCGAAGGAGGGCAAAGGCCAGAATATGCTAATCAGATTACAGCAGGCGTGGTGTATGCTTGTTACACGGAAAATGAAAAGACTGGCGCGAGATAAGTATCCAACCAGTCCGCGGACTTAAGTCCCAAAGCAACGGCGGCCAGCATTCTGACATTAATGCGATGCTGATTTCTCACTGCCACTTTCTCGCATTTCAATTCCGCGATGGCTACTGGCATTTTATTATTTCCGCCTGTTAAGGGGACGCCAGACGTTCGAATTATGATATCAAAATTCTAGTACGCGATATTTCGCGTGTCGTCCAGCGAAAATTTCCACGTTTACACGTAATCATTAGTCTTCGCGGAGTGATTATTAATATCTGTCCATTCAAGAGGCCGACTCTCCGCGCGGCGGGCATGCAACCTGTATTTAAGGTCACATAACGAAATTACACGATTAATTATTCGCACTGTTAGGGCTCGGCTTGCGTGAACAAACGAGAACCGATAGTGGTCGGCTGGTCGGTGAACGGCGCTACAACGGGTGAGTAACAATTAAGAACAGGAGGCTCACTGGAAAAGTTACACAGTCCCATCGATTCGCAACTTCCATTGCAACGAACACTCGCCCATTTCTAGCACAGTTGACTAAAGCTTGGGCTTTACTTTCCAAACTACCCAGAACACACTCCCTTCCTAATATTACTGTTCCCTTTATTGGCACTGCTATTATTGTCCGGCAAACGTGCCGTTCGGCCAGGCTTCGCTAACGCGACGCCCGTTCGCAGTTTTAATTGCCACTCCTACGAGCGCCTTATCTTATCCCGAGCAATGCGGCCAAGTTTCTTTCAGAAACTCGCGCGCACGAGCCCGTGCGCACAGCCGTGTTGCAGCCGCGACGCGTGGGCGTCCGCGACGTATCAGCGGATTCTGTCTGATCCCATCTAACAGCCCCACTGGCGAACCGATCTCGCGACCGACCGCGAAAATGGCAGCCGATGGTCTTCAAGTAACCCGCGAGCCACGATAATACGTACAATTATCATACGGTTACGCGTTTCGTAACCGAGCGGCGCGGCGTCGCGGGATGAAATTCTCGGCGCGCGAAGGCGTGAGAGATCGTTAACATCGCGCGGACCTATCCTATCGCGCGGATCGTTGGCACAGACAATAGGTCGAGAGGCGAGCTCTAACAAGTAATTGAAATCGAGGCGAACAAGCACGAAACGGAACGGTTTCGCTTTTGAGACACGGTCGCGAGCCCGGCCGCGGGGACGGGTCGTCGTTAATTAAGAAAATTTGCATGATCGTAATCGCGGCTCGTTAAGCAAAACGTTCCTTGCCGCTCGACGCGGCTGCATCGACGGTCGGGAGGCGCGCACATAACCGCCCGCTCGATGAATCGGCAGCCGAGGGGAATCGACGCCGATTTCGAAAACGGCCGATGGAAGTCGTGCTCCATCGACCGGCCAGCGCCGTGGATCGATTTCTTTCCGACGTCGTCCCCGGGTTACGCTGACAGGCTCGATCATGAAAGTGTAATTGCCGCGGCGGAGACAACCGGCGCGGCGCTCGCGCGGTGCCGGTCTACACGTTACGTTGACTGATTATACGCTCATAGAAAATTCATCGTCGAGACTAATTGCGACTAATGGGCTGGGATTAGGATCAGCCGGGGTTAAGCTGGCGGAGGAATCGATTGCAAAAGTGATCGGGTGGGAGAGTCGAGATCGGGGGCGGTCGGGCGACGAAAGGCGAGCTGCCGCTCGGACAGAGACGCGGAGAGGAGACGCAATGGTGATTGAGAAGCGTGTAAATAGGAGTTGAGAAGAACAGACGCGATCCAGGCTGGGGTGGGAACGGCTGGAACAAAAGACGCGTCGTCGTCGAGCATCGTTGCTGTTACAGTTGCACGCTCGTGACTACAATGCCCGGACCCGTGGAAAAGGAGGCTGCCAATCGGGCAGATTCAGGCAGTTCCTGGGTAACTTTCTCCTCTCGGCTGCGGCGAAACTCGGCTAGCTACGAGTCATGATCTCTTATGTAGATCTACTTCTTCCTCGTCCTCCCACCTCCTCCGCGAGCGAGTCTGCGGCTACCACCACCGTCACGCTTTATATACTCGGTCGCTTCTCGTCTTCTTCCTATCCACTGTCTCCAGCCCTCGCTGCCCGGCGCTGCTTTTACGAGCGTTCTTGCTCCGGAATCGCCTCGCTTGCCTCACCTCCTAGCAAGATATACCCCCCCCCCCACGATCCGCGGAGACACGCCGCGCCGCGCTTTCTCGCGTCTTCCTCGCCCGCTCGTTTGCTCGCTGCACGGATTCGGGACGTCGGACGCGCACGACTCGCGTTTCCACACACAGCAGCTCCCGCGAGATCGCGTTTTTAGAAGGGGCCCGTTACGTTAACGAGGCGCTGGCAGATGCACCGCAGACCGCGGGGGCTTGGGAACGTTGTTTAAGCTTCGCTTTACTTCGGCGGGTGTCGTCGGGCATTTGGGGCGGGAGCCTCTTTTAGGCTCCTTCTTGGAAACTTTGTTATAATCTTGCTCCAGGATGCGGCTGATCGAAGCGCGAGATGTACGGTAATTTGAATCGAAGGCTTAGGAGTACCTACTCCCGGCTTCTTTGTAATTGTCAGCCATTCACAAGATTACGTAAACGCGGTGGAAGAGTATCAGAAGTTTCTCCATTTCTGTACGCTCCCCTTTTCGTGATCATTTAATTGAATGACCTCGCACTCGCGATTAGTATTCCAGACTTCTCCCGAATCCCTCGAATCGGATCCACGTCAGCCAATTGAAACGCCATCGCGCTCGTCGATCCTTTAAATTACTCGCGCCGCGTAGAAAGTTGCCAATTAACTCTGACAAATAAGCGATCGATGCTTTACATAAGAAATTTATTAGCCGCGTATATCCGTTGTCCATAAACCCGAGAGACGGTGCACCGTTCGATCTGGTAGCTTGCGTAGACTCGCTTCTGTCGATGAAATTCAAATAGACTGATTACTTCTTCGGCAGTGGCGATGCAATTCACTCCCGGCTGCACGGTTATATCACAAACCGTTCACTGGCACTTTTTCCACCGTGGTCAGCAAAAAATGAGCCTAAATGACCCTTCTTCGTGATCGTCGGATCGATGTTTTTTAGCCTCCGAATGAAGAAGTCCCGCGACGACCCGATCCAAGATGGACCTCCACGAAAATGATCCCGAGAGAGCGATCCTTTATGAAATGCCGCGTCAGGTTTCGCGTTGCACAATCCGCGAGCGCCTGAATAATTACAAAGACCAGCTCAACAATCGGCATTCCTGGCGACGCCTATGAGAAACACCTACGCCGCCGGTTATGTCTGCGACCGGCCACGATTTTCCATTCGTTTTGTCTCGTTTTGCTCTCGATCGGCCAGCACGGTGACCCAGATCCGTCCCGCCGAGGAGAAGCTCGAGGGAATTCCCCGCCATTAGAACCAGCGCGTCGATCTAACGAACAATGGAGATCCGCCGTAAACGATAGCCAGCTCGCCCTTCCAACCCCACTCCCGCCCACCCGCCACCCCCTCGACACGGTAACCGCCCTTTATTATCTTCTTTTTCCCGATCGCGAGGAGACTTTCGAAAGGCGCGGGCAGCCCCCCATTCTATGTAGATACTAACGGCTCGGGCGTTACTCTGGTTTCGCGTGCGCGCAGGACACCGAAAGCTATTCAATGGCCTCTAAATCTTGCCGCTCTATGAATAATTTACGCGCGTCGCACTTTCTAATTGACAATTAGCCGCGACAAATAGTGTCATAAAACGGCCGCGGCAACGTTCGCGGGACGGCGCGAGTAAACGCGTGCGATTTTTACCACGCCCCGCGTCGTTTTATTCGACCCCCGGTCGGTATAAATCTCTCCTCGTTATAAAAGCATCTCGACGCTGGCGCGCGACCTGTGCACGGCTTGAAGTCTCTTTTTCCCGGCTGGCTATGAAGTCTCTGTTCCCTCTGTCGCCTCAGACATTCCACCTTTCCCTCTGAATCACAATGGAGCGGCTTGATAAATGCTCCTCGGTGTGTATTAGGAATTGCGGATTAGGAGATTGATTTACGAAAAGCTTGCAACGGGTTGAGCGGAGCAACTGTGATCGTCGGAGTGGAAATTGTGAGTGGTTGGTTTGAGTGGGGTTGGAGGTAAAGAGGTTGCGCGGGAAAGGAAAGCGATAGCATCCCCCTAGAATGATACCTATTCCACAGCAGCCAACCCCGAGGTACATACATACTTGTGTACGTACACGGATAGAAAGTGACTCGGTCGACATCCCCCGCGTATCGAATCACGATCTCCGGTACGAGCTCGTGCGCTCACGCTCCTTCTCCTCCGCGAGTCGCAACGGCCGGAGCGTGATATCATTGCGGCGTTAAGGAGTGAGTCATTTCCTATTGGCATTAACAGCGACAATCAAGCGGCGACGCGTTCTGCCGAGCGGAGGCCGCTCGCCTCTGCGCCCCTTCCTCCTTCTTCGACTGCTCTCAAGCATCGTGAACCCGACCGGGCGCTCCGAGAGAGGTTGACCTCGTTGCGCAATCCCCTCTCGTCAGGGGCGAGCGATGAGAGCACGCGAAGATGCGAAGTCGCGGCAACGCGCGCGCTACAATGAATCCGGAGGCCCCGGGCCTGCGTCCGCTTTCCGCGGGGCTCAGCCTCTTCGACTTCCAGGAACGAGGAAAATACATCTGCTACGATTTCCTGCGAGCGCGCGTGACGAGGGGGGCTTATAACGAAACGAGGCGGAGAGAACGAGAGGGAAGGAGCGGGAGCAGGAGGAGGTTTTTGCCGTCGATGCATAAATTCCGCCGACTTTGCGTGCACCGTCTCATGAACCCCGGGAATCTGGGGTAAAAAGGGTCGGACAGGTTTACCAAGGTTCTTCTTTGTCCGCCACCTTGTTATCGTTATACGCTGCCTCCTCTCGTTTTACGCTGCGCCCGCCGCGCGTCATCGCAACGGTTAATTTATTGATTGCTCCGCCGTGCCGCTGGATCGTTTGCGCGAATCCCGGGATCTTCGGCAACTTTTTGCTCTGTAATAGGTTACTCGTGGGTATTCATCAGAGGACACCCGCTTCTTCTTGCTCTTGAGGTTACACCGAGAATCGTATTCCTGCGCGCAATTGTACGCGAAGGGGTGGTTTGTCGCCGATCCGCAGGATTCGGGACGACGGAGATCTTTGCTCTGCTGAATGACGTAGGGGAGAGGTGCTATAAAAGGGACACTTTTGTTTAGCGTCCATTTCTGACAATGTCGTTATAGGTATTTAAAAAACAAGCACATCAATTGAAAGCGTGTTTATTTCCCTTCGGTAAAAGTATATTACAAACTCATCAATTGTAACAGAAAATAACAAAATCTTCGATTTTCAAATAAGTGGGAAATGTCCCTTTTACGACTAGGTGGTTTTAAATGGGACAGTATAAGTCATGAAAGGGACACGTTAATAAAAATAAACTTATTAAGTGTTACAATTATAATTGTAAATCTTAATGATACAAAACAATGGAATCTATGAAAAAATTAATACTTTGTACTGTAAATCATCAATATTCTTGACTATCTTCATAGAGTGTGAGTTTTCGTTAATGCTTTAGCAGCTTTTTTTAGATATAAAGTAATATTTTTTATAAAATTTATGTCTTACAAACTAAGTTCAACATAGGAATACCCACGAGTGGTAAATATAAGTACGTATATAAAAAATCTATAAAACACTTAAATAATCAAATAGTTTAGAATTAAATTCTACTTGAACAAAAATGAGATCAATTGTACTAAAATAGCTAGGTACATTTCCATATTGCAGATTAAAGATTTTATTATTAATTTTTTACGTTAAAGTTTGTCGCTTTGAATAGTCACTTTATTAATTCTTAAATTTGAAACAATGCGCCATCAACTAATAATTGATAATTTAAAACAATGACATCTACCTACGTATCAGCTGATACACTAATAACTTTACAGGAAAGTAAGATACATATAGTGTCCAGCAGTACATGTGTATCAGAGGGACAGCCTTGAAACGGTCGTCCCATTTAAGACTTCTTATGCTGTCCCTTTTAAGACTATAAGTGAGTTTAATATAAAATAACCGCAAAACAGAGAAAACAATTAATTAAGCTTACCTGTTAAGTGTTTTCGTTTCAGTTGAATACAGGCTATTTTAATGATATAACACTTTAACACTTTGTATATGTATATCTTGATCTCAGAAAACGACACAGAAAACCAATGAAAATTTCACTTTTACTGCCGAAAAACGTCAACCGTGGATAACTACTCTGTTGCAAGTGAGACCGCAGTGAAGTTTATGTCCAATGACTAGGCACTAGTGTTGCCATAAACAGGAAAATAACTCGCATGTGTAATGCGTTTAGAATTTTGGAAATTCAATTTGTCCCATTTAAGACCTGTCCCTTTTATAGCACCTATCCCCTAATTCCTTGACATAAGTTTCTTTTTCCAGCACTGCTCCACATTTCTGTCAACCGAATCTTAATTGCAACAAGCGTTCGCACCTTGCAGTTTGCGCAATTCCCGGAGAAACCTCGCCCGTGCATTATGTAAAAATCATTTGCTGACTGTCGCGTCAAAACGGTGGGGGGCCTACTTTCGCTTTCCGAGTTTGAAAGCAAGGAATTCCTTCGACGGTCGCTACGTGCCCCGTCGGTGACGTTCAGGATTAACCGTGCAGCAAATTCGAAATACCCAATCCCGAAGAAACGAGCGACCCTTGCACGAGGGTCGTCGGTCCTCGCCGCGTATTCATATCCGTGAACACGTTCCGGTTGTCTCCGGCCTGTGTTCCTCCCGCGGACGCGCGGAGAATCGCGAATTTTACACCGAAAGCGAATCACCGATTCGCTAACCGTGGCCCGTGTCCTTCGCGATTATTCGATCGGCCATTGGAATGCGCGCGGCCCTGACCGCGGGCTAACACCTCCTTCTTGTCTTCGCGACGATTCTCTCGCACGTGACGTGAAATCGATTGCGTCTCATCACCCAGTCATCGACGCCATGACGAGGCCCATCGTTTCCAGAGGCGTTTAAGCCACTTTAGTCTCCCCAGCGATGTCGAGCGCGTTCCTCGTCCCGTGAATAACAATTCGGCTGGCAAGTGAACAATACTTTCACCATTCCGCTGGTGTGCAAGTGAAAGAAACTCCCAGCAGACGGGTATATTGGAATGAAATTCGTCAGCGTCCTCTAACAAGCCCATGCCCTCCCATCGATCGAGAGAAGGTGCAGTTTAAATGGGTAAACGTCGATTTAAAGCGATCCCACCGTCTCCCAAGGACCAAGCTGCGTCGTAAAGCCAATTGGACCGGGCCGCCGGGCATCCGGCCCGATGACAAGTCGGACAGCTTTACGTAACAGTGATAAGTAGGCGCGGGCCGTGTTTCTCGTAAAAGGAGTAAGAATTTCGCCGGCGCGAACAGAACGACGCGAAACGATCACCGGCGTCGTTGACAGCGGCGTTAACTCCGGCCGCGTTTCGGCTGTTCCACGGGACGTTTACGACGCAGGGCGCGGAGCGGACGCGCACGAACCGGTTGCTACCGCGAGCTGATTTTCGTCGCGGGGCGTTTATGATAAAATAACGCGAATCGTTTCGCAGGTGGATTACGGTTTTTAAAAGGGCGACCGAGCGAGGGGAGCCGTTTGCCACGTCGACGGCCGGGCCGGCGAAACGCATCGACCGCAGCCCCCACGAAAATAAAAGCCGGAATTGAAATATCGCCGCGGTTTGTTTCTTATATAACTCGCACCTCGCGGCGCATAAATTATCCGCGTTATTACGCTGACGGAAAGTGGAGGAGATAAATTCGCCAGATAAATAGCGATACGCCCGTAAAGTGAGTCGTTGTTTTACGAGACCGACGGCGCACACATTTATAATATTTCGCTCGTATTTCACCGCGGCCGGTTAACGGCGACGAAAAATCCGGCAACTTTCAACGCGATCCCCGCCGCGAGTGCTTCTCACGGGGTCTAGCGAGACGCCTGCTGGCAAATGCGGATCACGTAGCCGCTTTACCGGCGGCCAACTTTTTCGCTACTTAAATCAGAATGTTTCGCGGCGCCCTGCATTTCGGGGATACGGGGAGGTGTGCGCGGGTGCGCGCGAGAGCACCGGCCCGTGGAAAATTCATTCGGACCGCGGCGGTGGGCGCGTGGCTGCTAGAATTTTTAGTTCTTCCATCGCAATTCTGAGCGACGCCGCGGACGTTATTATTTCCCCTATTTCGGGGGCGGCGCTGCCTGATCTCCATTGAATTGCATAAATTTTCCTGCGAACGAAACATGTTCCGCAGATGACGCGGCACTCGGGCCGCTCGTTCTGGATGTACATGCAAGCGCGTGTTGTTTTTCTGGCACCGGCAATAATGAGTCCGGATAATTGCTTTCTAGTTCATCAAGCGCGCATATGCCGGCCCAACAGCTGGCACGGGTCCATAAAATTCATAACGATGCAGTTCTTCGGCAATTTAATGGTCGAAACAAATTCATTGGATCGATTTTATTGCTCCCCCACGCCTCCCCTCTCCCTCCCACAATGCACTCGCGCTGTTTCGTCGCGTACGATTTACCGGCGCGTCCTCCCCTCCAAACATTTTCAAACATTACAATTTGCGTGTCACCGCGAAACTCTGTGCCTCGTTGAGGTCGGCTTATACCGATGTAATTAATTTAACAATAGCAGGGCAATTGGATATCGCTGTTATTACACGCTGAATTATTCGTGAAGTTCGTCTGTAATTAAACGACGTAATGTCTGTCGATGTTGACGTGTTAATTTATACACTCACGGCTCATATAGACCAAATTAGCGCAATTAAGCCGTAAATTTAATCAATTTATTAACGTGATCGCTATCAGAAGATCGTTAATTATTTCAGGATGTTCTTTGAAAGCGATGGAAATTTAATCCATGCAGTAATTTCACTCAAATTAATCATTGATACGTCGATATTATTCCCGGTAACTGTGGTCGGGGCAAATCAGGTTTGTGGACGGAGGACAGATATCGGTCTCCAAATTAGAAGATATTATTAAATCCATCGTATTCTCATTTCCTACCCGTCGAGGCATAAAAGCGCCGATCCAACTTCCCAGCTCAGAATTTTACTATGGCGAAGCCTTTCTATCTCCAGTTTCCGTGCGAGAAGCTCCCATCTGGGTCGTCTTCATTCTCGAAATCCATAGGGAGATGGATCCATTCATAGCTTCTACGACGAATCTGAGATACAATCGATTCCCTTGCACAGCCCCACGGCCCCGTCGGTTCGTGAGCTGTGCAGGACATTAACACAGCGCGTACACATTCCCAGGAGGGAAGGAGACCGCGCACGAAGCGGAAGAAGATAAATATCGGGCGTCCGACAGAGCCGGCTATTATGAATTGGCCGGGAAAAGAATGGAAAGGGATAAAAAGGAAGGTGCATACCGGGCCCGTGTAGTTTTTAGCTTTATCGATCAAGTTTATAGCCGAAAGAAGGCATAAACCTTACTTATTACCACGCCCACGCTTTATGCGGGGACTATTAACGTGCGAAGCTAATTCGCATTGTGCAGCGGCGGGCGACTCCGCTCAGGCCCTCTCTTGGGACGGAAGAATCTGGGCCACCGGCTAAACACCGGCCAATAAATCGAGGCATTATCGATACTCGCCGGCCGCGGGAGAAAGTGTTCGATATTTTCTGCGCGCTCGGTCGGGCATTACGCCATTACATGGGACAACGCCGCGCCGCCTGCGCCGCGACGGCGACGTGTCGTACACACGTACAAGGCGCTCGGAGGCTGGCTCTCTCGGGTTCATTTAAGCTCACGGGGCTAAGCTAATTAAGGCTAAATCGGCTGGCCGTGCTCCGCGCGTGGGCACGCGGAGACGCCGCGCTGGGAGAACGAAGCATGTCGGTTCGTGGCGCAGCCGACATTAGGCACGGTGCACGCTCGTTGCTCTTTATGGAATCCCGAACGCGGAAGGCTCGACACCGCGAATTCCCGATCGCTATCTTCGCGATCGAAGTCCTCGTATAGGTCGCGGCGGCGCGACGCGAGCCTGGACGGCCCCCCTAAAAAGGGGCAGATGGTGCGTGCGGCCGATCGCACAAGGAAAAGGGAAAAGACGATTCGGCCGGCGTTTCTTTTCGCGTTGCGCGTACGCGGGTAATTGCCCCGGGGACAATTAACGTAATCGCTTTTAACCCCTTACGGGGCGGCCGTCCGAGTGCCCGAAATGGCAGCGAATCGGCTGTAAATCTTGTCGCGCGCCGTGTACACCGCTACTCGTGACGTAATTCTCATTTCGCTGGTTGCTTCGAAGATCAGCAGACGTAGGTACTTGCAATTAGTGGGTACATTCAGAATGCTAATTGAATTATAGAGAAGGCGTAGAGGAGAAGAATAGGTGGGTCTTTGATTTCTGATGTACGTTGGCGCATTCTCGCGCGTGGTTCGATTGATCGACAGGTAAGCAGACGATTAAACGTTGCGGAGCGAACTCACGCGCAAGTACTTAACTGGGGGAGCAGCCAGCAGCATCGGCGACAGGTGAAATTGCGCATAGAATCGCCGCCTGCGAGAAAGCTACCGAACTCTCTCGCGTTCGAAGCGATGCACACCTGTCGCGCGCGAGCCGAATGATACTCCTCGCGTGCAATAGAGTCGAACCATTAGGGAACCGTCTTTATACGGGCTGAATCGCTTCAGCTGCCTCGATGATGAACCTCGATCACTGTTGTTTGAGAATAATGCAAACGCGAGATGTTGGAATTGTCAATATCGCGATTACATCGCTCCCCATGGGGGTTGACGCTTACATGGTTATCACGTTGCCTCTATCCGTTCAACACGACACAAATCCTAATTGTTCTTCCCCCGTATCTTCGTCCACGACACTTGAACAGATAACTTCGTCATGCTCGAAGTAGATTTTAATCAGAGATTGGCAAGATTTTTATTTAAGGGGTTATAACTAGTCGGGAGGCCGAAAAAGGGCGAATGTTTGTGAATTTTTTTTGAAAAAGCGGAACCATACATTTTTACGAAACTTTTTGCACTTAGAAGAACAACATTTGAAGAACATTTGGTAATTTTTTTGTAGAAAAATATTTACGTTTATAATAAAAATACGACATCCAAGAAGCCATTTTAAAAACGGTGAGTACGATATCTCAAAAACTAAAAACTGCACCAATCTTTCTAAAATTTTGTGGGCTTATTTTTTATACAAAAATCTACTGAATGACGGAAGGATATTTTTTAAATGTATAGTTTCGATTATATCAACGAAAAATGGTTTCATGGTTATCACTAATGGCCGTTTTTGCCGTTTTATTGACCGTTAAATAAAATTTCGAGTAGCGAATAAAAGTTAAAAAAATTATTCGTCATGTGTCGAGTAAAGTCAACTCGGCTTAACGAACGAGTGACGAATAATTTTTTTAGCTTTAATTCGGTACTCGAAATTTTATTTAAATAAAAATCTTGCTCATCTCTGATTTCGAGGTTCCTTACAGTAGATTACTTTCAGACAATTGTGTAATGTGAGGAGAAAAGGAAGAGCCAGTGGAAGAAAGTGGAATATTTCCGTCTTCAGAGAGACCCGGAAATTCAGAGTCCAAATTGATCCAACATCTATCTGTCTATAAATTACGAGTCCCTCTAAAATCCGTGCTCTCTTGGAAATCCTGGGGTTAATCCCAGAATGCCAAACATTCGTAATTCCGAGCCGGCTCGTGCTGAAGCGATTTAAGCACGGAGCTATATTGGGCTGTCTCTGAAACTGTCTTCCAACAGTGCTCGGAATATAGTCCTGTCTAATGAATCGTCTTAAATATTATATCTTTATTCCAAGTAGGTAGGTATGTACCCAGCAACTAGAAATGTAATTCTACTGTATGCGACACGGAGCCCATCCCGAAGTAGACACAACTAAACAAAGCCAGATCCAAAAGGGGACAATACCACCGCCTCGGAGGACGCACGAAACCGTAGGCCGCGTTACTCGCGTATCTGTCAAAGTTCGCAGGATCGAAAGCATAAATGTTGCGTTACAAACGAGCGTAGGATCCGCCTCTCCCCGACAGGCGTTCGCTACATGGGCCGCATATTTCCTGTGCAGGCGCGCGAAGTAACGGAGCGAACAAACGGCCAGCCACGAAAAAACGTCTGCGAGACGGGGAGGGGGGGGGGGGGGGGGGGGGGCAGGACAAGGGGACCTGTTCCGAATCATTGCCCGCAATTTCTTATTCCCTCCTAACAGCAGAGAGGCAGCGGGGGAGGAGACGAGGAGAGGAGCAACGTACCGCGACGGGATCTTAAATATATCCGCGAGTGTTCGAGGGGGTTGAAAATATGAGCGGCCATGATTCTTCGCGCCGCGCCGAAACGAAATCTACTTAACGCATCGGGTACCTTGCGAATTGAATTCGTATTCCTTCGAATACGAGCGGATAAGAAAGATTGAAGACAACTCCGGGAAATGTATTGGAACGCGATTATAAAACTCTCTCCTCTGGAACATGCGGGCTTTCCAGCTGCGCGTCGTCGCGACGGCTACCCTTCCCCGTTATCAATCCCGAGGATCGATTCCCCGTGACACGCGTACGCGGTCGAACACCCGATTAATATGCACCACGGCCGAAAGAGGATTATTAAACCCGGCGGATGATGAATGGCCGTGGCGGTCGGGGACGTAATAGAATCGAAAGGGGATGGACGCTGTGTACAGGGTTTACTTACCGATGACAGTGGTTGCTGGTCGCGGAGAAAAGGAGCCGTGGAAGGGAAACAGAGGATCCTGCGGTGAGATATTGGAGAATGATTTCATAGCTGCATTCCAGGAAGACCTCGCCAGCCGCCGTAGAGCGAGGGAGATACCTCGATGCCCATCTGGAATAATAGAATACCATTTGCCATTGTGTGCCTCCTTTCTGTCCATCCCTCTCTCTCTCTCTCTCTCTCCCTCTATCTCTCCCTCACTCTCTCTATCCATTTCCCCCTTCACCCTCAGTCGTGTTCTTTCTGTCCCTTTCATCCCTTCCCACCGCCCCGCTATATATACACGCATCCGGGCGAGCGTGTATAAACGTAGATACAAATAGATGCGTGCGAGTCTAGATAAAGTGCAGTCCAGCACCTTCGCCCAGCCTGCCCCCCCCCCCCCCCCCTCCGGCAATATGGTACACCTACGGTGGCCGGGGGCATTATGCTGCGTGGCCAGGCGGCGCGTTTTACCGTGGATTATGCAGCCCGCACACGTACGTTCGCCGCATTATGCCCGGTTCGATTCCCGTGGAATCCGCCGTCGTCCTCGAACCCCGTGTACCGTCGCGAGGACTCCTGAAAAGGCGTCCCAAAGGGCCCCCTCGCTCGCAGTACTCGCGCGCGCACGGTCGCGGGTGCTCGCGCGCCAGCCGCGGCCACAATTTGTCGACTATTCAGGCGCGTAGTGACGCGAGCTAAACGTGGACACCCCCTGGCTTGTGGAAAAGAGGATCCTCCAGTCGGTTCGTTTGACGGGATTTTTGGGAGATCCTTCGCGGAGCTTTCGATTCAATGGACGAATGCCCTTGCCCCCTCGGTCATTAGATAGGGACGGGCAAGAGGATCGGCGTCTCTGTCGATGGGACTATAATAATGGATAGTCTTTTAAGATTCCAGACGTGGCCGAAACAATGAGGGATGAGGGGAGGGACCATTGTCTTGGCGCCTCGGGATCGCCTGTGTGTCGAATTCCAGGATACGCTCAGTGGCGTAGCCGAGGATCCTGGACACTTGTGTCTGCAGAAACTGTATCCGTTGCCTTCGAAGGCTGGGCCCGATAGATTAATACGGTGGAATCTTCGTTATTTCAACGGTCCTGTGGCTGATCCATTGTCCGAGTACATGTTTAGAACGGGGAGAGTAGATACTCTCTTAGTGGATACTTAGGTTTAGCAATCGCATGGAAATGTTTCATTCTACAGCATTTTCTTCTTCGACCTTTTTATTCCCCATGGCGAATATAACGGGAATGGGTTTCCTTGATAACGAAAGAAAGCCCGGAGATTCCTTGATACGCGTTCCTCCGCTTCTCGCGTTCTCGACGCCAGTGGTCACGCTCGCCGCCAAGGACAGCCGATCGTTTTACAAATTAAATACGCGCACGCGGGGGCTGGGGGTGCGGGGGGTTAATGCATTATGCGAAAAAGACGGCGAATCCCGGGAGAGGCGAGGAGCCCGACGGATAAAAGAAAGGCGTGGAAATCGATTCCTATTCAGGTGGCTCCATTGTTACAGCGGACACCTTGACGCGCGTGAACGTTGCCTAATGGCTAATGGATCGTCGCGATCTTTCACGATCGCCGCACGCGAGCCTTCCCCAAATCTGCACCGGCCGCGCAGGTGCCAATCTCGCCTCACCCCAACATCAATTAACGCGGCCGATTCGTCTATCGCGAGTCATCTCTCCGGTCGACCCTAGTTCGCGGCAACGGGGACCACGCTCTCGCGCGCCCACATTGACGAAGGTACGCCGGACGCACAATGACGCGCTCGCGCGCCCGACGGACGTCACGAATCACGATCGACGGGGCCCCAAGATCGAGCGCGGAGGATCGATGCGACGTGTCCAATCGTAGTTCAAGGCAGGGTCAACGGAGATCTTCGCCCCGCGGATCGGTAATGAAGCGAAATGGATTGGGCACGGCCAAGGTGCGGGGACACGAGCGTGGCCACGTACGTGCGTGTGCACGCTCGCGGAGAGTCTACGAATTCGGCAAACCTTGGTGAATAATGATGATCGATGGCCGTTGAGCATTTTACAATGGAAGATCGAAGGTTACCATCGCGGTTACTCGGGTGAATGGAATATGAACGCGGGGGGGGGGGGGTGGAGTTAATAAAATATGATAATTCCTGGGGACGTAAAAGCGATTCGATAGTAAAGTCGTTTGAACAGGAATGGAAGTAGTTTTTGAAGGAGTAGAACAGCTTCCGAGGCGGTTGAGGGCCGCACTCTACGACGTTCATATGTAGATCAAGTAGTACAAGTCAATGCTGTTGGAATAATTCCAAATTTTCTACTGCAGTAGTGCAACTCTCCCATTCACCCTTATTCGTCAACTATTGACCTATATCTCTGGACATTTTTTCCATATATCCTGCATGTCCGGAGTTCCTGAATGGTGACGTATCCAGCGCGAAACAAAATCATCGCAAGTAGCCGTCTAGAGAGCCGCTATCGCTGGATACGATCGTCGAAATCCGTGTAATAAATCGCGGGAATAGCGACGGATTAATTTATCATCGGTCCGCGCCTCGAGGTGATTTATTTGCAGCGGTAACGTCATCGATACCGATGCATTAATAACGCTGCAACTTTCTTGATTCGCGCGAGTCAGCTGGCAGAGAAGGGGGACATGATCGAGCCCGCTTGGAATATTAAAGTCAAGGGCCATTAGGTGATTACACCGATCTCCTTCGCTGAATTATCGACACAGGACGATTGGCAGAAATAGCTTAACGTTCGGATTCCGTATTCGCCGTGGCACTTTCCGTGGTCCCGAAATTACCATTTCTAAATCGGCGCACCTGCCTACCCAAACGACCGAGAATTCGTTCAATAGACCCCTCGAGCGGCACAGAAACTGAAACGCACCCCTGCCGTTCGTCCTAATGTGTGCAGAGGATTTTGGCTGCCATATAGGCTCCCTTTTCCAAAGCCACTCGAGGATTCATTATGGTTCGACCGTTTCCAAGTTTCTTTGGAACATTTCCTGTTGGTACCGTGCGGTCAATTGGGGATCAGCGATCTAAATGCCACAATTTCTCCCAGTCTACGCTCTTGGGAACCTTTGACTCGTCGAACGACTATTCTACGCTATCCGTTCTATTCGTAGCTGAAAGACCTTTCTGTGCTCGCAGAACGTCTTTAAGTTTTAAATAACAGCTAAATAATTGCTGCACCAAAAATGGTGATAAAATAACGCTTTACTAGAGCGAGTTGGTAAAGAAATATGACAATATTGATCCCACGGGGGAAGCAGACGAGCAATCAGGGGCACTCGATCGCAAACTCCGTGCAAAGTTGTTGGAGCGTGAATCCCAGCAGGGGCAAACACGGGCAGAGAACGTTCGCAGGTTTTCCGTAAACGCGACGAATGTTGCTACTAAATCGACACACCTGCCTTTCGGAATGCCTGCGGTTTCGGTCGACCGAGCGGTTGGCTGGAACTCGCGTGGACGGAACGCGGCTCCCGAAATGGGCATCCTACCGTTTGTGTACCCAGGATTTGGCTTTCCTACTTAGCTTCCCTCCTTTCTTTTCCCCGGAGTCTGCGAGGAACCGCAAGAATAACGATCAATATTTACGAAGCACTCTCGCCTCCGTGACTCGATGGTATTTATACAACCTTCCGATCCGAGTGCCTCTTCACCTCTTTATCCGCCGTGCATCCGTTTGATATCTTCATCGCGAGTGAACTCTCTCGCTCCTCCCTCCTCTCCGATTGCACGCGATCGAGCGAGGGGAGGAAAAGAAGGAGAGCGCACCCGAAGCCAAGATGTGTAACAAACGGATCGTAGGTCAACGATCAGGGCCTCGAGCGGAGGTTTGTTTGAGGACGATTTAGAGATCTCGCGGTAAGGAGCGTGACTCGACTTTATTAAGCCCGCAGGCAGCGCCTAAACCTCGGCCTCCCCTTTTCACCGCATTCTTTCCGCGCGCGGTTTCTCGTGTTCCAAGAATTCCACGACGAATTAGGAGGAAAGCAATCGTAATACTCGTAATCTCTATCCATTGACCGTCGTGAACTCTCGGCTCGTGGAATCTAACAACACAGGACTCTGTTACGAGCGCACACCCAACGAAACATGCTTGTCTAATCACCCATGACCGCCAGCAGAACGATCATAATCTGCCATGCTCCTTTACCGTCCGTCCACTCTGCCGACAATTCCATCGCAAGCTGGAAAAGATCGACCAGTGGCGAAATCTCTCGACGGCTAACGAGACACGGCTTGCCTGGCCAACGAGCCGTGGCTACGCTTTCGAGTCGTCGATTGGTCCAATGCGTGGCCCACCCCATGCGAGTCGTTAACGGTGAACATTGAAAATCGGGAATAAATAGAGAGCACGCGAGAAAGAAATGATGAAATTCCACTGTTCAACGATTTTCGCTACGTCGAGAGTAGAGGGCCCATATGTGGAATCCAGGGAAACGCTGGAATCGGGCGTGTCCTCTATTAACGATTCATCGACTTTCCAGTGGGTGGATGCAACGTGCCGGCGCCGTGGCCCGATAGAATTCGAAGCGTTACATTAGCCCGGCTAATGACCGACATGACTGTCCGTGGGTAGATACCGGTTCTTCGAGATCCGAGAGAGCCGCGGAGCATGCCCCCGAGATCGTTGCAGACGCGAGAGCAATACGGAGGATGATCATCGTCCCTGTTCGCGAGGAGGGCGCCACGTACCCGGGTGCATTTCTCGCTGGGAACGTGTACCGTATGCACGCTCTCCCGTGCAACGCGCGCTCCCTCGTCTCTGCAACGCTCCCCCATCACCCCGCCTCTCTCGTCTCGTAGCCGTGCACGTTTGGCCGCGGTGAAATGCTCTCCTACAAGCTGTGTTCGTCTTTCCCCGTCACCCTTCCACCCTTTTCTCTGGTGGGTGGAGTCGGGGGCCGGTGCAGGATGGACTGGGGAGAAGAAAATCGAAGTACCGCGCTGCGATAGGAAGGGGGATAAATAGAAATCTCCATAATTGCGGGATGGTAGGCTTGCGAATTCGTAGAAGGATCGAGGTAACTTATTTAATCCGGCGGCCCATGAATCTTTGGATCTACCCACTTCATATTTGAAATTTCATACTTTAAGGACCCTTTCAGGCGAGGCTAGTGCCGCGCACATGTTCACATATTTCTCAACTTTTCCTTCAACCATCGTTCTCTGTCAAGTGAATATATCCCGAACACTAGTTGCCAGCCACTCAGTGTCTCTGAAATAGACCTAAGTGTCGCGTCCGAAATAGGCTCGGGAGCCGAAACGCTTTCTCCTCCGGCTTCGATTGTTCCGCCCCGAGCAATCATCCCTCCTCTCACTTTCCAGTGAAATGCAACGCAGCTTCGCGCGCGAGCATCGAAGTCGCGCGCGTCGAGATTCGATCGTATTTATAGGAGCGGATCGAACGGGAGCGTTCGATGAGAGCCGAAACTCCACGGACTTGCACGGACAGCGCGTGGAAATAATCTCTATCTGGCGAGGGCGCGTGCCGAAATTGAAACAGGAAGCGAGGACCAGCGGCGATCGTAAGTCAAGGAAAGCACTCTCGCTCCGTTAAAAGCCCCCGCGTCACGGGGAAAAAGAAAACGGACGGCGGAGGGACGCTAATTCATAGCCCGCGAGGGGTCTCGAGGCGAATCGTGATCCTGATGCACCTTCTCCGCCTCCTACCTTCTCCTTTTCCTCCTGCTGCTTCGCGACGTGGTTATGCGCGCGTCGTGAGCCGTATGGAAATTTTCAGTGACGGTAATGAGGCTTAAGGGACGGTTGTGTAATCAGTGTGCTCCAACTCGATGGAAACAATGTTCCAGCAGGAGGGGAGGCCGGTGTGTTCGCGCTCTGGAAATTAAATTCCACGCGAGTTTCGCAATTCCGGGAGGGCCACGGTCCCGGGACCATTTATCACGCCGCTTACTTTTGTTAATGAGCGTCAAACTGTCTTTTCCCGACGCCGGTTGTCGCGCGACGAACCGGCAAATCCGCGATCCCTCTGGCCTCTGATTAAACGAAAACAGTAGATCACGTTGTCGCGAACTTGTCACCCTAACTCGATCACTGTGTGTACCCAGACGCGGTTCCGCGAACCTTCTTTCAACGACGTTCCCCTTAAATCGTCGAGTTTATCACAAAATCGCAAAAAGTGCAGAAACGTGTTGGAGGGGCAGTAAGCGTGTTAATAATTCTCTGAATTCGTTTTAAAGCGACGAAGGGGCGACGAAGGGGCGACGAAGGAGCCACGGATACTTATAGCGTGATATTAAACCGGAGAGTGCGTTGAACGATAACCGTGAATTTCGCCAGGAAATTACGTATCTTATCAGCGCGGCGTAATTACGCGAATTCGTTTAATGGTGTTCAATCGACTACGAAAACTCCTCTCCCGGCCAAGCATGACGCGGGACGAATAAAGCCCTCGGTGGAAACGTAATTCCCTCGCAAAAATTGCTTTTAAAAAAAAATCCAATTCCCCCGACACCTCGTTATTTGCCCGGCCGATGAAAGTCGATCCGAAATTCACGCCTCATCTCGGCGATCCGTCCTTCGATTCGCACGAAATTCGCGAACATGATCCCAACTCGTCGAAAAACTCGTCCAACAATTTTGCAACATATTCGATGCCCGATTCTTACTCCGTCACTCGGAGGCTACCGTGGGTGAAATTCAGCGTAGTCGTGCTAGCAATAGGGGATGAAAACTGACTCCACCACCTACAGTTCAGATTAGTATTCTACGCAATCCCCGAGCACAAGCCATCAACAACCATGGAAGGCGAATGTAGAAATCTCGTGACAAGTGATAAAAGGCACACATAACGGGCTCCATTCTCAAAATCACCCCTCGAGCCCCCATTGAAGCGTACCCCAAGTGTCCCACTAGATTTCTTCCACCCACGATACCTCACTATTACTCGCCCCAGCCACAACAACGAACGCTTCAACTTCCCATCCACTTCGACCCCCGGAAACTCCCACCATTCAGCTTGGATTTCTTTCCCGAGAGAGGCGAGCTCGCGCGGAAAGTCGGCTCGCGACGAATAGGTAGCGCGAATACTAGAGACCCGACGATCCCGCGCCGTTCTTGGCACTTGCCTCGCGGAACTCGGTCCAGGGAGAGCCGCTCGGTAACTCGCGTCTCGCGAGCAGGCGGCGTAATACCGCGCGGTCGGCGAGCGCATCGAGACACGTCGGGTAGCTTGAGCAGGGGACGCGAGGGGAGCGAGGGCCCTGGTGGATCGTGCGGCTCCGTCGCCGCTCGGCCCTGCCCGACACCCCCGTTCGCCGTTCGAGCCAGCCGACGCGAGACGAACGGCCGCGACAGTCCGCTCGGCCGACAGACGCGTCCGCGACACCGACCAGCGAGGAGGTATCCGTTCTCTCTGCGTTCCACGGGGCTCGTCTCGACGCAGCTCCCGCACACACAAGCTCCAAAGCCTTCGTATCGGGGCAACCGCGCGCCGACACGCTCCGACCCGGACCAGTGCAAAGCCGTGCGTCTACCTACCGTCGCCTACCCCAAACACGCTGGATCGCCAGAATCCGCTATCGATCTTCCTCCAGCGGAGATCTATCGTCCGCGAGAGCGTCGCTCCGTTGGCTGCGCCAGCCGCGCGTGAGAAAGTAAACCGGGGGTGTGTGCTCCGCGCTCGAGGATACCGCCTCGTACCGATACGGTTCTTGTGCTCTCCGGTGAAATCCAAGGATACGCCGAAAGTTCTCCTGCTCCTCGTTCTGTCCTGCTGGTTACCCAGGATCGACGCGGAGGAGGCTGTGCTTGCAACGTTAAAGTGCCCCGATCGGAGTATTGTACCGGTTTCTGTGCTGGTAAACGTTGGATTTGTTTGTAAAGGAGTGCTACTGCTGCTCCGTTGTGCGGTGATCTGTATGGATGATCGTTGGTGGTGAGATGACCAGCAAGTTCACGGTCGTTCGGTGGTTCGCGTGATACCGTCGGATGCTTCACTCACCGCCGTTCCGAGTGCTCGACGTCTATCAGGGATTCCTTGGGAAATCGTCTCGCCCGATGAGTCGCGAGTTTGTCGGAGGTATCACTGGAAACCGCGACACGGTCGAGGATTCTCGTTCGGACCAGGCTCTGGAAAAGTTATACCAATGAGAGGGCTGGCAAGGTGCGCTCCAGGTGAGAGAAACACGGGGTGGACCCATGGGACGCGTACCTCGGTGGACACCGTTGGCAACAACCGAACACCGGAGAAATTCGATCGATTCTAATCAATCGCCTGTCTCCGTGGACCCCGCGAGAAAGCTATCTCACTGCTCGCGAGTCCGGCCATCTGTCTAGCGACGCTCCGACTGGAAGGCACAGCCGAGTGGATACCATTGGATCGACGGAAGTTGGACGTTCCTTGGGAATGCTTCGTGGATAACGGCCGCCGGAAAGGTGGATACGAGGAGTTCGACCCGCTGTGCTCCGACGTGATACTTTGATAAAAAAGAAAATATAGAAATAGGTGGAAAGAAAGAAGGGAAAGGAGAAGCGATAAGAGGATAGTGCTAGTGTGGATGTGGTGTAACGGTGGTGGAAGGTGGTTGTGGACGACAGCAACGAGGGTGCAGGTGTTGTTGTTGTTGCTGCTGTTGTTGTTCTCCTCGGCGTCCTCGTTGTTGTTTGTTATCCAGTCACGGTGAGAGCGTGGTGTGACGGTGCTTGCCCCGTGTCCACGTTGTTACGATGGTTTCCACGTCCTTTGTGACTTTGGTGTTCCTCGTCTGCCTGCAAACGGTTCTACTCTCCACGGTGAGCAACTGCGCGAAGACGATCAGCATGTACTGGAACACCACCAACTCCATGTAAGTGTCCGCTCCGTTCTCGTTCTTCCTCCATCATTTCCGTCGGTCGCGGGACGTACCCTCGGAGTGCGGCGGAAAAACGACGCCACGTGGTCGCCGCCACGGCGAACCGGAGATTTTCGCCTATCGTTTCGAGAGCGACGGCGCGCCGACGACGACGCCGTTGGCACGCGTGCCAAAGCGTTTTGAAGTCGTCGGCCCGGGGAATCGATTTCTCACGGCGTCGTCGCTTTTGAATAACGACCCCTTCGTGTCTGCTCTCCTCCGTCCGCTTCCGGGCGGGAGCTTTTATCGCGTCGCGCATCCCCCGGCTCGGTTATCGCGTCTGCCAAAATCACAGGCTGCATCGGGACGTCGCGGCCGCGAACGGCCCCCGCGCCAGGCATCGTTCCGCCGTCGCTGTCGCCCAAATCGCCGGCGATAAAAGTGAAGAAACGGCGATTTCCCACTGGAAGCCACTGCTAGGGACACGGGAAATTGCGCGCGATACGCGGCACGAGCGATCAATTTCCTGCGGGGAAATGCTCAACACTTTGTCCGCCCCTCCCGCCTCCGCGAAAGCTGCGCGAAGCATTTGGAATTCGATGCTGCCTCGTAGCGGACACACAACATGTGAAAGCGAAATCGAAAATTGGGAATTTCACGGGTTACAAGACTCTATTGCTCGGATCGTACACACAGCAACTTTCCAATTCATTGCACAATTCGAGAGCAGATGTCTCACGTGGCTGTCCAACGATTCGTTCGAATAACCAGAAAGCTACTAAGCGTAGGAAGAAGGGACGAGAATGGGGGTGACGTTTCCACGAATATTGTCCAGAAAAGCAGCACGTGTGGTTATTTTTACCACCCATGTCCCGCCACCGTATTTTCTCACGAGACGCGTAAATTCGACCGCTTAACGAGGCGTCGTTGTTGTATCTGCGGAAAAAATCTGTAAGCCAACTCTCCTGCCCGTTGCTTCCTGCTCGCAGACAGAGCCGAGCGAGATTGCTGGCGCCCGGCAAACCGAAACGGCACACTCGATTCACCGCACCGCCAATTAAATCCGCATTATGTGGTTAATCTAATTTGTCACGGCATTTTTCTGCTCCCCGAAGCTGGCCTCCGGTTCACGCGCGACTCGCTGGCAAAAAAGTCACGCTCGCGTGACCGCTTGTCCCCGTGGCGAAAACTCGACTGTCATTTACCAGCGAAATCGTCGGCTCCGTCGCGCTCGGTCGCGAGGAAATCTCGGTAACGTTTCCTTCTTTTCCCTGTCTTGCCGCGCGCGGAAGCGTGGCCCTTATACGCGGCTCGTTAGTCGAGCGATCCCCGCTGCTCGTTACACAGCAATTTGCGTGGTTCGCGACGCTTTTTCCCGTGGCCCTATTCAGGAGCGCGTAAATCCACACGCCGGCCCGTCGATGTACATCCCCGCAACCAGCGTCAACAATGTAATCGGCTCGATACCATTTTTCCCCGGACGGCGAAAAACCTGCCTCGGCGCGGGTAATTTCCTCGATCGCCCGGTATTTCTTGCCGATCGTTTTGCCCGATCGCCGCACCGGCGTGTACCCCGCCCGGCAGCTAATTCGATCCGCGAAGGAACGCTCGTAAAACGTGGACTTCTGCCCCGACGGCCGAATGGGAGTCTCGAAGTGGCCGTTGAATCGGCGAAAATCGCGGCAGAGGACCGAACAGAGGGGCGGTCTAGACGTGCCGTATTGTCGAACTTGCACCGTAAAAGAATCTCGTTAAATTACGACACGGGCGTAAAACGAGATTTCAAGGAGCGTCTCAGAAGTTTCGCGTCGAGACGTTGCGGAAAAGTTCCATAGAACAGCTACGAACTCGGCGTTCCCTGGGTTACGTCGCGGATGTCTAAACGTTTTAATAACATCGCTGCGTTCAGACTATTTCTTGCGTCACGAGCTAGATCTGTCATTGAATGTTGGCCATCGTGTGGTTAGCATGCGAGAAATTACAGTGCTGGAATTGTGAATCGAATACTAAACTGTTCGTCAGATTTCCCGGTGCCTTTTTCTTCTTCTCTATACCACCGCCCATGCTTTCGTATCACGATCGTGTCGGGGTTATCCGCTTGATAAATAAAATAAGGGAATAGGTAACTCTTGAGCGCACTGTGTCCGGCGTGTATTGTTCGAGGCGGACCACGCACTACATCAGGCTCCGCCGTTCGCAGGAGTGTGCGTGCGGGTCGCACAACCGAAAATCCGCGCACCCTATTCTCCTCTCGTATAAGGAACCCCGTCCGACGTGTCCGGCTGACTTTGACGATCGGTTTGAAGTCGCGCATGCATTACTTACAGAGCCCGGGACGGGAGGTGGCCCCCGGTACCGTGGTGTGCGTGCCGTGTACGTGTGAGAATCCATTTCGCCAAGGAGAAGGACGTTGTCAGACGGTCTTCTTCTTCGTGGGACGTACAGAGGGCAGTAAAAAACACGTACCGGGCGCGGAAAAAAAATCGAAAAGGAAGTAACACGCATATACAGCGGGCGAAAAAGGGGCGAAAAGAAACGGGACGAGGGGAGCGCTTGGAAATCCCGCTCCTCTCCCAGGGGGCTGTAAATCTCTCGCCGCTTATTGGAAAATCCAGATTCGCGTTTGAGAATTGGCTTGTGAAAGAAGAAGGCCGGGAGAGGAAAGAAAGCTGTCAGCGATGCACGAAAACCAGTGGCTCCTTGATTATCATAAATCTGTTTCCGCGAGGTATGTACCTACGTGGAAGGCGTATTCCTCTGAAGCGCGAGCAGAGTGACGTTTAGTGCCCCGTTGCGTTTGCGACAGAGGGTGGAATCTCTTTGTAGCCCCGGCGAAATGCATTAAGAACGATCGCTATGGTGGTCTGGGCGTGTCGCGTGCCTTTAAATGGCGCATTATTCGTGGGAAAACGTCATAAACGTCTCGGTGGACCGCGAACGAAGTTTTGGAATTTCTGATAGGGTAGATGCTATAGCGACGTATCGCCGATCGGCAGTTTTGATCAGGTAATCGATTCGCTAGGGAATCTCGAAGAAACGAGGCTTTTTTCCGGGAAGCAACGACGGAGATGTGGCTCGAACGGCGCAGCGCCGCTGGAGACTTCAATGCCGGGACAGGAGATCTGCCGCGGCAGATTATTGAACTCTCCCGACCACGGCTAGACGATTCTATCGGGTTCAAGAAGGCATGGAGCGAACGCTCCACGGCAATAAGTATTTCTCGTTATACGTACTTACCCTCGCCGTTTTCGTATTCTACTTGTTTGCGGGCACGCGTAACACGCCCTATCGTACTTTTTCACCCACCACCTCGTTAATCCTCGCGCGACTCCAACGTGCTGACAAAGTATTAAATTGTACATAATATTTCACGGTATCAGCGCTGATAATATCGATATTTCAGCGCTGGTCACGTGCATTCATGCAGATCCAGCGGGCATTTATGAAACGCGTTTCTGCGTTAAAATATGGTATCTCAGGTTACCTACTCTCGACGCTACCAACGTCCCGATAATGATATTCGTCCTGATTCGGCAAAAAACGATTTTGCATTTCGCAGTCCCGCCCGAACGGGCGAATAATTAACGGCGGATGCCAAGCACGCTTTCCGTGGCGAGAAAGTTATGTATCGATCGCCTTGATCAATGGTCAACAGTGACCAAATTTTTAGCTCTTTTTTTCTAGGAGGGGAAGATAGTTCCTTGCCAAAAACATAGTTTTAAGTGGTCAGTGGTCACCGCGTGACATTCGTTTGCCCGTTACTTCTGCCTCGCGCGAACCCGCGACACGTGTCGAGGAACGGAGACCAACGAGAAGTAGTTGACGTTTTACGAGCTATCTTCTGAGAAGTTGGAGAACCACCGTCCCGAGACCTTCGCGACTGTCAACTTTAACGCGACTCCAATTATTCCGTCGAGTAAGTCACGTACACTGTCGAGCATGAGTAAACTTAATGAATGGCAAGTTGGCCGAGCACCAAGCGGTGGCACGTTTTACCCGATTCCCCTCGATGCGTACGGCTTTCAACCTGTGTCGTCGATCCATCGTATTCGCGCTCGCCGCGTTATGTATGCCGCCGAGCATATAAGTCGAGCCAGATACTCCTTCTTTGTACAAAGTGCACGCAGGAATAAATTACAGAATATGCGCGAAAATTATGGATTTAGCGAGTGGAGCGTTAAAGACACGCTGCCTGAAATTAGACCGCGGCGGGCTGCGCGCCGAAAATCCTTAATTTCCCTCGGTGTGGATTTCGTAAACCGTTACACTTTAACACGGCCCGCGGTACCGTTATTAAATTGCCGGCGAGTGCACGCCGCGAAGCTCGTTTTTGAGTACCACCGGAGGTTCCTATTATCCTCCGGTCGGTAGCTCCGTTCCGTGGCGCTTTATAGCTCCGTGTATTAAGGCAGCATCGATTTGCAGCGGCCACAAATCAGTGGTTTCCTCGGGGAAACTAGTACCCTCCGTACCGAAGATTGAGAATCCGCTGGCCGATTCAGGGAAATAACCGTTGACGGCCTGCATCGCCGCCGCGTCGAATCACGCGGAAACAAAGAAACCCTTTGGTCACGACGAGGGCAGGAGCGCGAAAAATCGCGTACGGGACCGTGACCACGATTCTAAATACGGAACGAATCTAAGTAATGTCTCGATTGCCGATCGAAGTCCACTCCGCGGAGCTGAGGCTCGTGCGCCGTAAATCTTTCACTTGTGCCTGGCAACAGATTAGATAGAGAAATTAAAGTAGCCTGCGAGCTTAGAGTGGCGGAAATGAAACGGATAATAATATGCAGAAATAGTTCCCTCGGACGATGATGAAAGAAGAAATCGTGATTCGAAAGAGGTGTCGTTAAATCTGCCTATCGGACCGATTATGAATGGCGTGAAATCGCGCGCGCGCGCGTCCTCCGGGGGGACGTCGGGCGTCGGTTAACGAGCCGCAAATTAATTATTCATCATTAAAGGCTAACGGGCCGTGGTGGCGTCACGTCAGCGAGAAAAACGAGATGCGAGACACCGCGGTGACGTTTACGAGTGCGCGGACAGCGCGTAAATATCTCCATGAACTTGCGGGACGCCTTCTTCCTGTTACCACGTGTTTCGCGTTCCACCGGACCGTCCGGATCAAAGAGAATTTCTCATCCTCGCCACGGAGACGGCCGGCGAGCGTGTACGTGTACCGCCTGCGAAAAAAACACGCGAAAACGCTGCGAGGACGGCGGCTGGAAAAGCGGCGCCGACTGATTTACGAACCTATAAGTACTCCCACTTTCGCGTGATTTAGGTACTTTCGACTAGAAACGACTGCCTCTTAGCGAGGCTCGTTGCGCGTAATTAGGTGCGAGAGAAGCGTCCTGTTGGACGTGGACATGCGTGCAACATCTCAAGTCCCAGTTGATTGTACCTTCTATGTACGATATTCTAACTCCTCTCGGCGAATCGTAAATTCCACTGCACCGATAGTGTGACTCGGTTTCGAAGTCGACGGAGCCCCCGTGCTGGGAAACGTCGCGAAAAAGTGCTCGAGGCGCTCGAGGAACGGCGGAGCAGCGCGGCCGTCTGGGAGTCGCGCGGCGTGCAATAAATCCCGGCGTTATCAGTATTTAATATCTTCGTTAAAAATCGGCGAGGAGGCCAGAGAAACAAAAGATCATTATTAGCGTAAGCACCGCGTGTACATCATTACTCGGTGTCCCAGGGAACGGCGACCGGTGCTCCTCCCGCTTCCTGCTCCGCCAACAATAAGCTGGAGCCACTCGAGTCACCGCGAGGGAGAAAAAGCGTATATACACGTCGGGGCGTTACGAGCTACGAGGACCGCGTTACGGTTAATTAAGCGCGAAGCGGAGCCGCTGCAGGGCCAATAGCACGATCGCCTGGAAACTGGAGACCCAGACGCGCGTAGAATGCATGCTCCCGAGTGGCCGCGGCGCCTCCGCTCGAAAGGGCCCACGAAATCGTCAGAAAAGTGTCCTCCTCGACCGGCAGCTGTTTCCTGTTACAAAAACTCCCGGGGACACGGATGGGGGGGGGGGGGGGTGCGAGGGACAGGGTACCCATCGGGGGTAGCAAACCCCCTGTCACGTTGCGGCCAGGCTTACACACGCGATTACGCGTTCCCGCAGGGGCCCGTGTTACGACATCGTAATCCATAAAACGCGCACCCGTCGCAATTTATGTCCTGCCTAATTCTGGGAGGCTCGTTAGATCGCTGCAGATGGACGGTGGATGTCTGTCGAAGGGGCAGGAAAGGGGACGGAAAATTGTTTGAAAGTGAAAAAGGTTTTCTGTGTCGATTTCGAGGGAGCAGAAGCTAGCTTGGAGAAATTTTCACGTGGTGTTTCACCATCGCTATCAGCGCACGCGGTAAAGCGTTAAATTTCTCCCCCAATTTCGTGACAAGCATCCACTCGAGCCGTGACCAACACCCCCAAGTGGAATTCATTTTCCTGCTCTATGGAAATTGATATTTGCACAACACGGCTGGATGATAGGGATACGCCGAGGGGGGCGATCGAAGGGGGGGCCGAGTCGTACATCAGAATTACAGGGTAATCGGGCATTGTGCGGGGACAGATAGGCCTCGTTGGTGACGGAGCGTAAACGATATTTCACATTACCCACGCATTCCATTTTTCCCCTAGATCATCCCCCGTGCCAGTGGTCGGCGGGGCGAAACGCGTGTAGCCGGTCGCCCCCATGCGTTTCCGTGTCCCCGCGGGGCAAGCGTGGTCGCGGTGAAAATTTTCACGGCTCAGCAGGTGGTGGCGCGTACCGCGTGCCCGCGTGTAACGCACGGCGGGGGAAAAGAAGTGTATCGCTTTGATTACAGACGGGGCGCAACGGTAATAATCGTTATTACGCCAATTAATTCGCGCCTACGTGTGTACACTGGGCCGCGCGTTATCCGTGGTCAGCACGCGATTCCATCTGCGGAGGAACGTCATTAATAGCTAGTCGGATATCGCTATACACTTAAAGTAATTGCAGCCTCGAAGGTGTGCGTGCGCGTGTGCACGCGCGCAGCGTGTGTCTCGTACAGAGGAATAATTTCATTTCCCACGGGAACCCGCGAAGGATCCTCCTCGCGTTGCCCCAATTAGCTCATGATCGACGCTTTCATTTTTTGTCTCTGCGGCTCGCGGCAACTTCGTTTTCAGGCAACTTTAGCACATTCGAGGGGCTCCGGCTGTCGGGGCTCCGTCCGTGGTCACGGGGGCTCAATTATCGATCGTAATTGACGGAGTATTACGGGCGGGGATGGAAACGCTCGGCGTTGAAACAACACGCTCCGCCGCGCGTGTACTCTTCACATTTCGTTACAACTCTCGAAGGCGTACTTTAAAACACTTTGTTGGTTTCAACGTACTCGATCCATATTCAATGTAGGGGAGACCGGGGCTGGTAGGCCAGTTTTTCAGTTTTTGATTTTTAATAAATTATGTGGACGAAATATCATTAAACCGGTTAGTATATTTGACAGGGCATACATTTGGCTATCTGATTAAATTATTAAAGTTGACTAAATGTGACAACAATTAAGGCATTTTAATGTTTTTCTAACACCTTACATGCTGGTCAACCAGCCCCGTGGTCGGGGATGGTAGACTAACAGTATGGGGTAGGTTGACTATAGGTGCAATCAGTGAAGAAAATGTTGTTAGCAACTTATCTGAATGGTAATAAAATAGCACAATGTCACGAGAGTTGTTTCATTATAAAATATTTATTACTTTTTAATACCTAATAAATAACAATTTAAACCATCACTGGGGTTGGTTGACCAGCTTAGTCATGTAACCCCGAACGTTATTAGTCAACCAGCCCCGAACGATCATTTTGACTTCAATACTCTATATAACCTTTAATTATTTATGTAAAATCAAAAACGCAGTCTCAGTAGGTCGTTTAATAAACAAACTTTAAAATAGTCCCTTCGCATTAATTCTACTGTAACTATATAGAGCGTGGAAACATAAAATCTTTAAGAAAACATATTTACTTACATAGCCAATTTTTCGATAAACGCTGGTAACTGCCAAACAACGTGTAATGGTGGTGTCGGAAACAAATGAATGACATAGTAGAAGTGACTTGTTTCTACAGAAAATCGCTCCGCAGTAGAGCACACGTTAGTAAAAAGTTATTAACAATTAGTCAACCTACCCCTGGGGCCAACCAGCCCCGGTCTCCCCTACTTCCAATACCATCACCTCTCTTGTTATTAGCTACCTCCGCTATCAATTCGCGCGAGTAATTGTGCCCCTAATACCGACTGACCGCTGCAGAATGAAAAGCGGCCTGGGGTTGGTGGAAGGTCACGAAACGGAAGACGAATTCGAGGGTTGATGAGCGGTAAAACCTCGAATCGGTCTGCTCGTAAAGGAAAAACCGCGAGCCACGTCAGACCGAACGTTACCGCGTTATCTCTGCCCTTTTGTTCCCTGTTTCTAACCGTGACGCGACGGTCGGAAGAAAATCTCGCTGCTCCTCTTGTCCGTCTGTCCCCCGGTGTCTCCGGCAACGCGGGTTCGGAAGATCGCGGGGCGCCAGCGATCGGTACAATGTCGATTATCCGCGTCGTCGCACCCGGAAGCGTCGACAGGATGCTCGATGATTTCCGTGGGCACTGCGGACGGGAGAGAGGCGGTCGTAGATAGGACCCGCGGTGCCCCCGCGCCCCGTCGAGCGAGGGACGCGCGAACTTCGTATAAGTGCACGTTCCGCCTGCGAAACCGTGGAGGAGATTGCACCTCGAGGTCCTGCGGTGCACACGTTCCGCGAAGGGACGACGTCGAGAGGGGAGAGGAGAGAAGCAGGCGAACACGAACGAGAGAGGAGCTGCCCTCTCGGTCCCTTCCACCAGTTCCAACGCGTATCCTCGCTCGCTCGTCCTCATTTGTCTCCTCGGTTTTCGAGCCACCGGCCAAAACTCGTGCCTTTCTTTCGCCCTCTTGCTCCCGGAGCCGCTGGCCGGGGCCCTCTCTCCTCCTTCCCACCTCTTTTCATTTTTTCCCCCAACTGCCCCCGCGTCCCTCTCGCCCCGTCTCTTTTTTTTTTCTTTACGCCATCTCGCTTCCAATCCACCGCTCGCTGGGACCCTGAAAGGCCTCGCGGCTCCGTCAGGCCAAAGGAAGGGAGCGGGTAGCGAGGCTTTTTCGAATCGAATCCCTCATTGTCGACTCGGTAATTCGAGGAGGATCGAAATAACCCATTATCCCGTAATGAGCGGTACATTCACGTCCGCGCGCGGCGATGTGCACGGCCAGCGAGCCGGCGTGCGTGTGCGTGCGCCGGGCTACGTGCGTACACGCTTTAAGCAGCCCCCGTGCACACGCAACGACGCACGCAATCATTGTTACATTTACATCGTCCGCCGATGATGGTCGCGCACGGATGCACAAACGGTAGAAGTATACAGGGTGCCTCGGAGAGGTCCACCGAATCTTTGGATTTTGGGTTTTGTGGGGTGACATGAGGGGGCAAGTTCATAGAAATGTGTGTCCATGTCACTTGGTGTTGATACAGAGCACATGCCTCAAGAAGGTTGGTCGAAAGTGTGGGTACGAGTGCTCGAAGCGTCTTGTATAAATAAAAATCGAGGGTATTTGAATGAAACGAATGTGGACGCTATGCAGAAGGTCTTCTTTGGTAATATATGCCACAGTCGGCTTTACACTTGAAGCTTCGACCTATTTTGTTAAAACACCCTGTGTATAGGTCTCTTGAGGCGTTCGACGAACAGGCACGTATTCCTGTAGCCGCTAATAATACGCGCGATTGATTGTTCTTGCGGCCTGCAACTGGAATTTGCGTCAGGCTCTCGTTTGGAAATGTCGAGTATCACCCTGAAGACCGACTTCGGATATATATAGAAGTCCTAGCGATAGATTCACCATACCCGTTGGACTCGATTAATAGTATAACAGGTCGTCGATAGAGTCTCTTATCAGTCCGTTAAAAGTAGCCACTCTGGTCATTCATACTCGCCTGGCAGGCTGCTCTTTTTATAGATTTCGCGGAAATGGACTGCACATGGCACAGATACGCGCGAATAGAACGCGATCGATAGTTAGGAACTAAGTAGATAGCTTCAATCTTTGTTAAACTCTAGCCGGTTTACTTTGCCACTTCCGAAGAGATATCTCCGTTCGGAATTATTCAAGTCCCTTCCCCACCGTGAATCGTGAGCAACGATAACGGGGACCTTATTAGCCTGACATAAGCAACAAGAAAGCAACGCCCGAAGTGTTCTAGGATCCAGCTACCGAGAACTTTCTGATCCCTCGCCGCCGATCGACCCGAGGAACTTTTAACCAGGAGGGATCGCCTCTGTCTGCCCGAAAGCTCGAGCAGCCGTGTCGAGGGTGGCGTTTCGTGGCCCACATGCCTCGGAATTAATCCAAACCGTGGAACGAAGCGTTCCTTGCCGGCCGTATGTGGAGACGGAAACCGCAGAGAGGAGACCAGGGGTAATTCTCGAAGTGGCTGGAACGCTCGAAAGGTCTTCGAACCTCTCGAGGAGCCTCTTCTCGAGCAAAGCGAGCGAGTTCCTTAACGATACAGCCGGCGCCATCTGTGGGGCCGACCGGAAACCGACGGCCCCCCCTCTTCGCTTTACGACTCTCTGAAGGACCTGGTTGCGCTGAATCCTTGCTCCCGTGCCACTCCCCGGCATCGGAGTCCTCGGCTACACCTTGGACAAACGGTACGACTTTCGCGGCGAAACGGCCGTCGCGTAATGAAGTAATCATCCCCGTTATCGGGCCTCATTAATCGATCCACCTCGAGCCGGGCACAGTTACCTCTCAGCCGCAGCGGTGCGTCTCTCTCGCTAATGCCCGAAAGGATCGAGCCGCGATAGTATCTGTCGCACGTTCCGCGGTATTTCCCTGCGTGGAAGATACCGTTGCGCGGGACGGAAAACAGGATTCGAGATTTCCATTGGTGAGGGTCGCGCCCGGTGTCTTGGTACTGTTACTCCTTAACGAACAAGCCCGGGATGGATGCATCCTTGGCGTTGTTCTTTGTTTCTCGGCTTTCCCAGGACACGGGGGCAATTACGTCGGGCTGGTAGGTATCGAACCGTGCTCATTCGTCCTTTTCTATTTCTGGGAAACTGTTAGAGTCTCCAAGGGTATTGTCGACGGAGATTTCGGATAGGTTGACTCGGTTACCGTGATATTTAGCAGTCAGGGTTAATTGAACGAATCGTTTGAGCGGATCGTGTCTATCGTGGCTTCAATCGCCTTGTTCTGCCTTGGTGCCTCGATCCGAATCGTAGCGCATCGTTATTTACCTCCCCGATAGTGCCATCGCTCTCTGCTTCAGAAACCAGCCAGTGGTTTCCCTGCCGAGTCGTCGGACTTCGTACGCCTCTAATCTCGTCGCGCACCGCGTTTCCCGGCTCGTGTTTCTTTAACCCCGTCCATTGTTCACCGCCGTACGTTCTAATCATCGCGTTAGATTCCATATTCACTTATCTGGCCAGAGACAAAGAAATCTAACAGAGTTATCTCGCGGCGGGCACACAAAACCGGTACACTCGCATTAATGCTTCTTGGATCCGCGCTAATGGCGCGGCCCCGGGGCAGCTTGGATTTATACCGACACACCCTAAACCCGGGGAATTTTCCTGCTAATGGATCGGCATGTTGACACGGCAGTTCGTTTGTTCACGGTTGGGGCAGAGGCTGGGAAGAGGGGACACGTCCTCTTCGGGCGGTTAGAGGCGCCGTGCGCCAAGAGGACGATTATTTGCAAACGGGGACTAATCACGGGGTTTCCATGACCCCTCCCGGTTCTCGTATGAAAACGACGCTGGAAACAATGGAAATACCTGGCAGGGGAGAGAGGCTGGCCGCGGTGGCTGCCGCCTATCTGCGCGGATTATCTGCCTTGAAATGTTTGTTCCTGAAATTTCGGTGAGGTGCGTGTACGGGCGGGCGCCATGTGCTTCCAGCCGGAACAATCTGATCGCGGATCTAAGGAATCTACTAGTGTAATACGATAGGAGGTCTTAAAACAAAGACGTAGAAACCTAGGATACAGCAACATAACACCTGGACCCGGGCTACCTGCTGCCTGGGTCCACCGTTTCGTACGGGCTCCTTTTCTACACGCGTAGGTATAGGTATACGTACGCGTCCGTTGCTTCTGGGAACCCAGAAGGATGTTATTCGCCTCGACAATAACTCGTATTAATTTATTTGACGTTAACGAAGGAGATCGATGCATAAATTGCCTCGGAGTGTGAGGGGTCCTTTTTTAAGTCGAGTGTGTTCGTACGTGTATGGAAGCGGGTCCTTTAAGGACGGCTAGTAGGACGCGAAAGAGCGTTTTTGGAACCTGTTCCTCTACTATCCTAATCGAAGATTATTTAGTGAAAGATTACAGTGCATTACAAATGTAAGCTTTCAGGATCTCGTGAATGCGTGTCCCGCTAATGGCGCAGAGCCCACGTGGATGACTCTTTTGTGCGAGAAGCAGGGAAAAGGTTGCTCCCGGCGTGGTCAGAGTCGCTCGTTTCGGGAAAGGTTTAACGCAATTCAATGGGGTATAACAAATTCCACGATTCGAAGTCAGAAAAAGGGATCGCCTGGAACGGCCTCTACCTGGGCCTCGGGCTCTCTCCTCGCGTCCGAACCGTTTCCCGCCGAGAGATCCACCTTCATACATATATCTACACGTATATATATATATTTTTTTTAATTTTGGAGTTTCACCCGACAGAAGAGGATTAATGGGTGCTCCGAAGCAACGAAACCGTGACGCAGGGAGAAGAAGAAGGAGAGAGATCGGAGCCTGGCCGGGTATCCTGAAACACCCCATTCCGTCCACCCCAGGTTGCCAGGTTCCTCGAAGCAGGAATGCCATAATCTAGATAACCGAGCATAATAGAATACCTGGACCTGGACTGGTTGCTTTCTACCTCGTTGCACCTTCACCTTTTTTTCTCCCTTCCCTGTGCCAGCTCGTATCTCGTTGTTGCTCCTCTTCGCTGCTCCCTCTCTTCTTACTCTGCCCCTCCTTCTTCTACTCCTCTTCTGCTTCTTCTTCTTCTTCTCCATCTTCTCCTCTACCACCTCTTTCTTTCTGCTGGCCCTGCTCCCATCTGGCCTGCTGCTGTTGCCGCTGTTGGTCCAGCTTTTCCAAGACGATCCCTCTGTTTCTCGGTGTTCCAATGACACGGACGCGAAGGGGCATTCCTCGTGCTAGACAAGGGACGAGGGAATGCCGAAAGACGAACGAGGAGGACGGCGCAGCGTCCCAGCGCGTCCCCCCTCGGTTGTTATATGTCCTGCAGCCAGGACACGTGTTTTCCAGCGGACTCCTGACCACCGAAACAAGGAAAACTCCTGTCGGCACGAGGGGGATAGAGACCCACCAGAACACGATCGTATCGGATTTCTACGTTGGATCAGAAGCCCAGCCTGTCCGCCCTCCCTACCCTCCTTCCCCCCTGCCGCACATATGTATCCTAGAGGAGAAATTTCGTGAATGTCCTGATGAGAACGGGCCCGGGCACCCAGTCCTCGTTATTTCTTCCCTTGTTAACGGTTCGACGATAATTCAACGTCCACGCCGTGGGATCGAGCCGTTCGGTGGCACGCAGCAGCAACCGAAAATACTCGGATGGACGAAATTACGGTTCGTTGTACACGTGCCCTCCACTTATCGACGACGATCATTTATAGGAATTAGTACTGGCTTAGGTACCTTTATGGGTGAACTCCAGAACACTTCAGTCCGAAGCCTCGCGCACAAATGCAAACCCGAACTTATCAATTACTTAGAGTAATTCTCTAGAACTTATCAAAGAGCGATTCCAAGCCTAAGCCGCTCTCTGGCTGCCGTGAAAGCAGCTTGCCCCTTCGGCATGGGAAGATCTCGGGCATAAAGTTCGGGCCAGCGAAAAAATCGATCCGACACCGCTCGCCGCGCGTCCCGCCATTAACGAGAACCGTTGCCGAACGAGCTGGCATTCACAGAATTTTAATTCCAATCGGCGGAACGAACGATACAGCAGCGGCAGCAGCATTCCGGGATTGTGTCTACAGGGGGAAGGAAGGCGTCGTGCCGCGATCGTTTGCCTTTACGTTTATGTCAGCCGTTACGAAATCTCGGTTCCAATTGTCCTTCCAGCCGGCCGATACGGATCGTTGCCCCGCGACTCTTTATCTAGATGGATCTCGACTGCCTTGCCGTACACGAAACCACGAACCTGCCACGGAAGAGGTCAAGCCTCTCTCCTTTCTCGCTCTCGCCACCTTCTCGGTTCCCGAGCTCCGTTTTCTTCCTGTCGCGACATTATCGGTAGAAAGCGAAGCGGTAATTAAGCATCCTCGTGGATCAGCAGATGGGAGAAGTGGCTCCTCGCAGCGATTCATAGAAGACCACTCGAACACCGGCCGCTAGACACGGATCAAGGCTCGCGTTACCTCGCTTGCCAGTAACGTTTCGAGTAGAAATCGCAACCAGGACGATAAGCGTTCGCGCTGCTGCGCTTCCGGTTATGCTGATAAAGCGAACGTTGAATGGAGCTCGCAAGCGACATTGATATAGGACGTGTGCTGGGACGATCGGGAGGGAAGCTCGCACCTGGGATCTCATGGGCATCTTCCATGCGAGAAACCTGTTCGTTTTGACTCTAGCGTCGCGCGTATGTCGCGCTGTCCGATTATGAACTCCTTGACGAAGAGGGACTGGTTTCGAGTTGCGGGGCGATTCGGCTCGTAAAGTGGAGAGGCAAATGGCGTCGATGGTCTGCCAGATGGACCGAGGCTCCCGGAGGCTCCTGTTGTCTCGATATTCTTCCGCTGAAATCGGGCGATATTTTATACCGCTGGGGGATTCCGAGGTCCTCGTTAGAATTTAATGGAAGCCTGCTCCTTCATGTACAACCGAGCGACGCACGGATTTCCCGCATGGAAATGAGGCGTATCGATGATCCTTCATTCGACAAAACGCTCATGAACTGTGCACAGAATTCCATAAGCGCGCGCGCGCGCGCGCGCGCGTGGATACGTGACTCGCGTAATTAAACAGGAAGCTTGGTGCACGCCGCGCACCGGCTCGTCTATATGGGACAGAGTATTTCGAATATAACGCGTTGTCGTATATTTTCCACGGGCGTACAGTAAAAGTGAGCCCCCCGGCCTTTGTCCAATGCGATTTTAACGGGCGCCGTAATAACAGTTCCATCTGAATAAAATATTCGAGAACGATCGGACGGCTCTCCTCTATTCGTTACGCGTCCCCGTGCCCCGTTGTTTCCCGCATTACATTACCGTGTCGTTATTTTATTATTCATCCGCGTTGTTATAATCGTAAAATAATATCGGATATTTACGATCGTAATGACGCCGTAACGAGTCATCCTCCATCGTTCCCCGTGCACGGCCACAGCCACGCGGCTTTATTATTCTGCGCGCAGATTCGCGAAATTTATGATTCGCTCGTGGCGTTGTCGTAATATCAAGGATATGCACTTCTTCTTGGGACGCTCTTCCCGTGGAATAATCGATGTAACGAAATATTACAGAGATAGTAATAAACCGAGAGAAATGTCTATCGACTCTGACGAATGACCAAGAAAATGTTTCATCGATCCTAGAGTGCGTTGCAGGCGACGGGTTGTAACATCTCTTCACGCTTTAACGCGACAGTGTATAACACACTTTAAAATAAAATTTTCTAAAAATTCTCCTGCATCGTACGGAGATCCACATTCATCAAGCACTTGGGATTCGCGCGAGGGAACGAAACAGGGGGGAAGTGAGGCCGATTCACGCCTCGGCATTAATTTCCCCTCGATTTTCTTCATTTAGACGCACTAGCGCGTTAAGGGGTTCCGCTCATGGCGTGACGAGAGAGAGAGAGAGAGAGAGAGAGAGAGAGCGAGTTACGCTCCCGCGAAGCTGGAACGATTCCCTTCAGGGCGATCGTGGATGGTTATCGCGTGGAAGGGTAGTCTACTCTCTCCTTCCACTGTGTCTGGCAAAAAGCGCAAAAGGAGAGGTCGACTCTCCAGATGCGCGATCATTTGTAATATTTAATTATGGGCGAGACCGCGGGGAAGATTGTCTCGCTACTTTAGATCGAGGGGGGACGCCTTTTTTGCCGGACGATTTTATTTCTTTCCGTGTTATTTCGATCGCGAGGGCCAGCGAGCCCTAAGAATTGAAAGCATTTTAATTCGAAGCTAAGTGGAAAGGGATGGGCGCTGAAGATATTAATCCGAAAATATCCTTCCCTCTATTAATTTCAAGTGCGCCATTAAACAGGATTACGAGAATAATTTCCTCGCGCAGAAACGAACCGAAAATCACTTTTCGGCGGAATGCACACTAAAAGTTCTCGAAGCGCATGTGTGCACGCGGCTGTAGCTTGATTAATACCAACGCGTATCCCCCTTTAACTCGTTGTAAAGGAGCAGTGGTGACCCCTTAATTGCTTCGAGCAGCGTATATTCCGATTATTGCGATAGATAACCGATGATGAAGCGCTGGGAAGACTTCAATTTGCGCGGAACGAAGAGAGGATCGCGAGACGTTCCCTCGCCGTTCGCACCACCAACGTCTTCCACGCTGAACCCCCAATTCGAGGTGATAAAAACGTATTGATCAGGCGAAACTGGATACCGTATCTGTAACGGCGACGACGACAGCCCAGAGTGTTGGAAAGCTCGCGATCGAGGCACAGGGCAGTCCATAATGCCGGGCAAATTGTCGGGTTAGCTCGCCGCAGAATGCGAGCCGGCGTCATTTCCCAGCGGCATTCTTCTAAAATTATCGATAACTTATCGCCGATTGGCCGTAATTCCCCGGCATACGTGGACGCGGTCGCCGGACGAAAAATCTCTGCCTCTCACGCTTTTTTCACCCCTTCACCCAGCGCGTCGTCGATGCACGATCGAACATAGTTGCAATTTCGCGAGCGTGATCCGTCTCTACCCCGAGGTCGTGAAGTCTCTTACGGTCACCTGGTCAGCCTTCTTATTAAAAGATCCCAGAACGCGTGCGAAGATAATGGAAAGTGATGAGGTTTCTGCAATTTTATAGACCTCCTTCCAGACCTCTACGTTCTCTTTCCATGGGCACTCGATTTACCCAAAACTCAAAGAAGCATCTTATCCAACATATCTCCAAGGTGTTCAACAAGGTGTTCCCATAATGAACTCGTCGACCGTTATTCGCCAAGCGACGAATTCCCTTCAGCTTCCCTATTCATCGATCCCTCGTCAAACAATCGCGCACTCCCAAGACGCTGGTGGAGAAGCAAAAATATTGTGTTAGCGATGGTGACACGCGCGTCGCGCGCCCCAAGCGACGGCGCGCTAGCCTAATGCGATTCTGATGTACGAGTGCAGAAGTGGTTTCCGCAAAAGGCAGGAGATACGCGGGTCGCTCGTTCGAAAAGAGGCCTGGAGGGACGTGCACATACAGACAGAGGCAGGCCGGAAGTGCTGAAAATCGTTTTCCCGCGCTGCGACGCGCGCCGCTGGCGGGGCGCGGCGCGCGACCCTCGAACGACTGGTTCTCGAGTGTCGCGTTTGTCATCCACTCGCGCGTCTATCCTTTTCGCGGAGTCCGCCGTGCCACCGTCGAGAGAGGATAAAGACGAATCCTCTCGTCGAAGACGCCGCTGTGTTTACATCCACCGCGGGGACCCTCCCCAGGGGATTTTCGTGCAGCTGAAGTGCTCGCTAAACGACTCGCTACGTTCGCCGCGTCTTCTGAATGGCCGAGCGACCCCGAGCGGCCAGGGATTTGCCGCGTTCCCTTCAATGAAGGTTGAAACTCGGCCAGCCGGCTCGATACAATGCTCGGAACCGTGGGCACCTCGACTCTCGCTTTTTCGTGCGGCTTAGCCGCCACGGTGCGTGGCACCACGGGGCCGAATAACTCCGGGGCAAAAGCGTGGTGCTCGAGCGCAGTGCAAACAGGACGCATTGAGATGTTGCGGTCCACTCGGCGGATGGCAAACATACCTTGCTCTCGGTCACTGTCTCGAGATGACGTACAAACGCGCCGATCAAGTGCGTGGAAAGGTAGGCGACATCTTGTCGATGGACCTCGGGACTCTTGGAAGGAAATCGTCTCGACGGTGTGGTCAGATTTCACGTAGTTTCATATTCAACTCGTAGGTGCAGCGCAGCAGTGAAGCATAATTCTAGGCAGTAGTTAATTGAAGATTAGTGTAAGTAGTGCAACAAGAAATTGATGACAGCTGGGTTATTTCCTCTCGCATTCCGCCTTGTCATTAATTTCCCTCCCCAATTTAGCCATCGATCATTCCAACTTTTACTCCACCCATTGCACGTTCTCTGTCGTTCTTTTGTTCGTGGTGATCTAACCCGAGGCGGTGAGAAGCTACCAGGCGATACGACGCTCCCCTGCCCCGCGCCCGATGAAATTTCCTCCTGGCGACGCGTTTTCCTTAGAATTTCTTAAAACACATAGCTGCACACTATGTAGCCCGCACCGTATGATCAGCCGAAATATTCATGAATATATTTGGTATATTACATGGATCCCGAAATGCGAAAGATGTTATTACTGGGACCAGGGCGTTCTCCGAACGTAAGGCCAAGAATGGAGATCGGTCGGGGACGGTGTTTCGAGGGCGAGCCTCGTGTACAGAGAAGAAAATGTGCCACGTAATGCGCCGCGGGGCCGAAACGAGGATGACCGGAGCCGAGGCGACGCGGCGCGGAGAGGGAAAGGACGGGGAAGAAGGAAGGCAGAGGGCAGATGCAAGCAAGAGTCGAGAAAAAGAAGCAGCTGCACCCTGCGCACCGTACTATCCTCTCGACTTGCGTTCTGATTCTCTATGCCTTCTGCGCCTCCCACCCTCTCTGGCCACCGCCTTCGGCTCGCCTCTTTTCACGAAAAGGGAGCGATATGCGTTACGAAATGTCCCTGCGCGCGAGTTTTGCCCGTCGCAAAACCGCTTTCTTCTCCGGGCTTTGTGACCACGCCGAACCGTGCCGGTGTTTGGCCAACCGCGTGAAATCGGTAGCGCTGGAAACATACTCCGAATTTCTGCACTCGCGTAGGTATGTACATAATATAGTACACGTTCCAGACGTGTTTCGTGACAAAGATACGCTACGCGTGGGCCACATTCTTTACCCAGAACTCATATTTTTAACTCTCTCAAGCGTGAAGAATGGGTTACTTCCCATTTTCAGGGAATGGAATAAAAACTATGTAGCTCCTGGTTTGATAGGGGAATTCTTTTTTTTTACAAAAGCGCTCCCTATGCGCGAAGGATCTCGAAATTGCGCGTCCGTACAGCGCGCCACCTTTTCACTTCGATAAGGATATCTTGGATCCGTAATCTCAGGGGCTCGAGGGTTATACTATATTTCTTGTCGAACGTTATCACATACGCCGAAGGATAACTGGCTTCTGAGAAGGAACAATCTGCCGATGCACGATAAGCTTGTTAGTCTCTCTCTCGAGCGGTGTTCCCTCCCCATGTTCCCCTCCGCGGCTCTCCATCAAGCTACACTGAATCATAACTGACACGCCGAATTAAAAGCAAAGTCCTCTTTTCTCCTCCACCCTTCGCCCCCCATCGCCGGCGCTCGCTCGCCCGTTCGTTCGTCGCGGCGGTAATTACGAACACGGTGTTTATTAAAAGGTGTTGCAATAAAGTTAAATTAACCTGTCTTCGTCGATGGACGCTGGGCGTTTGCGAGCGAGTATCGGGTTCGTTAAACATTTGCATTCGTCATCGGTGCTGCGACGCGTCCGCTCTGAATTTTAGAAACACGCGATATCGAGTTACGCTCGTTACGGCGCCGCGTAACGCGTGGTCTTGATTAACTTGTCGCCAGTTGGCATGTAAACGACGCGGCAGCGGCGTCGGCAAAGTATAACAGCTTGACGAGTTTAACGTCACGGAGGGAACTCCGCCAGCTGAATAATACGAGGCGGTGCGCTGGCCTTCTCCACGGCGCGAAAGTAATATTAACGCTTCATCGATCGCACGTTTTGGAGCGACTTCTACAGTGGCTCGCGATGACAGATCTCACGGAACTCCGTAAATGTTAACGTTGCCCTCCGATGAGTTCCCATTCGCCCTCCGTAATCGTCAGTTAGAAAACACTGAAGGCGTGTCTGTAGGGGGTGCCAGGACCACGCGCGCTTAATTAGCGCGACTCAGTTTCCGAGACCGTCGGAAATTACGCGTTTCGCGTGCACCCCGCAAGAAAAATAGAGGATCGCGGGTCCCTCGAAGGAGTAGGCGAAGAGGTGCAGGGAGCGAAAGGGGAGAAGGGCGAAAAAAAGGTGAGAGGGAGAGGAGAGTGGCGGAGAGCACCGGTTATCGAAGGTTCAATCTTCGGGCCATGGGGCCGGTCACTATATGGGGATTCTGGGGATACGGGGGAGGTAATCGATTACCATGGGACCGATCTTTCTCCTCCCCCTTCCCCGTCTCTCTCTCTCTCTCTCTCTCTTTTTTTTTTCTCCCTCGCCTTCGTTCCTTTTGCTTTTCTTCAACTGCGCCCCCTCCTCGACTCCGCCACCCACCCCCCTCTCCGGGGTCTCGGGCCGACGCCAAAATTTATACCTGGCGGCTGCTACGGAGATGCACCCTCGTCTGAATGGAGGCAGGGCATTCAACGGCGCCGCGAACTGTGAAACGAAAAATATATGGTTTCCAAAAGAACAGCCGTAGGTCGATCCACGGATGCGGAGGGGAAGCGACGCCGTGCACGCGAGAGAAAGGAATCGAATCGTCGGCCGGAGAGAGAATGAAAGAAGGTGCGGAGAGAGAATAAGAGGCGAGAAAGACCACGGCCCTGGAGAGCCTCATGCGAGAGTCCCCGACAGCAGAAACGGATTCCTCGGATTTTCGAGACCGGGCAAGATTGATGCCGAAGAGCGGCCCCAGGATGTCTGTAACCGTGGACGGCATTGTCGACAGACAGTTGGACGTCTAATGACGAACGATGGGGGCCCGTTGTCGTTCGTGGGGCCCCGACCCCCTGTGCTATATCGGTGATCTCGGGACCACGGGATCCGGAAAAGTATCGACGGTCGGATCGAAGTCGACGGCTGTTCATTATTTTTTCATGCGACGTTGACTTCGCCGGGACGACAGTGTGTATAATTAATACGTGCCACGCGATGGTCCACGGAGTCTGACAGTAATTGAAGGAGGGGGGTGAACGACCCCGTTGCGGGATACAGGAGAATATCATCGTCGACGCGTAAGAGTGAATTTTAATAATAAGACCAAGCGGCTGGGAGTGCGTGGAAGTAAGGAGAAGATTTGGGGAAAGAATTGAGAGGGAAAGGTATGTTGATTTGCTGAGACTACGAGTCGATATCGGTGTACACGGGTCCCCCACATAAAATTCCTCATTAAATTGGGACGCGGTAGCCCACGCTGTGAAACTTGCTTCGGAGCAGAAGCTTACAGGCCCGAGAACGATCCCGAATGATCATTACCGTCTCTAATCCCCCATTCATAGACGTTAAACTGTTACGCCGCGCCGCGGACGGCTGCACGGGCCCCGAGTGCCCGCGGCCCGAAAACACTCGACCAGAATGGAAGCCCCGAAGCGACAAAGTACCCCGCGAACTATTAACCCCCTCTCCGACAATGGCGGGCAAACAAAACGCTGCACTTCTGTCCGCAATAATTTTTTATCCCTTGTATCTCGGGCACAATGGGAGAGGACCTTTCCCGAGCTAGATATCCAGATGAAGCGTGGAGCGTGACGGCGCTGCGTGTCCCGTGGCACCCTAACCCGGAGTAGATGTACACTCACAATCAAGTGGGCCATTATTTGCCGAAAGCTCGACGGGGCCGCTTGCCACGAGACGGAGGGGAAAAATCGTGGAAGATAAAAGAGGGATGCTCGAAAGACATCGGCAGGTATATCTAGACGCCTGGCTTGTGGATCCCCGAGAGGTATCTCTTCAGGTCGTGGCGCGGTATCTCTCTCTCCTCAGGTATACGTGACCTTCCTCTGCGCGGGTCCTTGAAGCGCCGAAGAGCAAAGGAAGCCGATGTTGCCCGTTGGTGTCGGACAAAGGCGAAGCGATATCGTGGCTTGTGCAAGCGCGCGCGCGCGCGCGCGCGAGCAAAGTCTCCTCCGCCGCGTACGCACCGTTAGGCCCCATTTGTCTAGAACATCGGGATTTATGCCGAGGCTACTCCGCCCTTGGGCCTTCGAGAGTTCCACCGATTTACTTTTATGGCCCCGCACCACAGCCAGCCGACCGGAGAAAGTCTCTTGCTCCTTGCGCAAGGGAAAACGTTACACGGGGAACACGAGGGAATCGATGCTGGGATGAGTTGTGAAACGCCAGGAAGTGGAGGTGACGCGTACGTGCAACTGTACCACGGCCATCTTCCTCTTATTCCGCGTTCAGGGACCCTGATTCACCGATGTGGATCGTCGAATAGGATCACGCACAGGGTGGGAACCATTCGTGGCTTACAACTAGGAACTGCAAAAGTGCAGAGTCCGCTCTGTTCCTTGCTTTGCTTTCTCTGCTACCATTCGTCTCAAGCTCCCTCAACACAATTAAGTCCTCCACTTTCTCAATGACATATTTCTCATTTCCCCCTGACACTAAGCTCCCAATGAGCTCTCCCACTGTCCCGCGTCCACTGGGTCCATCGAAGTCTTCTAGACCTCAAGATAAATACGCACCGTCGTACCTCGAACAAAGACGAATACCTCGGAGCGCGCAGACGGAATTCCTGCACCGTTGGTCTCCATTCGTCTATAACGACCGGGATTCATACGGGAAGGTAACCCCGCCCTCTGAACCCCAGGCTGCAGGCCCGGCTATTCACATTTCGGGCTTAAGTGTCCGTGCTCGCGACGGGGAAAAGGAGAGAAGACGGTTCCTCAAGGTTGATTTCTACGCCACTTGTTCCCCTCGGTATTGGCGCACGGACATTTTCCTCCGCCGCGTTCCTGGGCCAAACGGGGCCGGGTCCCTCCCTCCCTCCCTGGAAGGCCACCCGATTATCCAGGGGCCCTTTGTCCCGAAAGGACGCCGCACGTGGTGTGCGCGACCCAGGTATAACCCTGGGTCCTCTGTCGCGGGGACCGCGAGGAGTCACGTGCGGAAAGCAGCAAAGGTAAAAGTCGTCGGAGGTCCTCCGGCCTGTTTCAACGAGGACTAAGGTCTCGGAGCTGTTTACCCGACTGCTTAGCACGTCGTAAAGGGATGACGAGTCTATTTCCGTGAAACGAACGGCGAGAGGACACTGGCGACGGAGGAAGGAGGGAGGGCCCGATGTATGTGCAGAGGACTTGTCGAAGAAATCTTCGAGATGTTGACAAAGTAGAGTGGGAGGGGGAGAGGGTGATAAAGAGGCGGCAGGAGAGGACGGAGGAAGGGGGGGGGGGGGAGGAAAAGTTATCTGCCGCGTGAAGAGGATCTGGCGTGGCCAAGAGTAAACGATAATGACGACTTCCTGATTCGCCGCTCGTTTCAACGACCGGCAAGAAGAATTCGTGTACGAACCCGCTCGAGCACATGCCGTTCGCATACGGCCTGTTTGTTTAGACGCAGGACCGTGTGCGAGGGAGCGCAGGCACACAACGGACCAGAAACGCGTAGCTCAAGTCCCATCGTCGGGCGCTCATGGGAATGCTCCGCGAGCATGGTTACGAAATTTAATGCTCGCCCGAGTCTCGATAATGGCGACCCGGAATGTTATCGCGTTAAGTGGATACGTCGAACGCTGGGGAATCGAGGATAATAAATAGCTTGCTGTACCCTAGATCGTAGGGGATCGGAGCGCCTCGGAATTTCGTAAATATCGGAGCACCGAAGATGTCCTGTTACACCGATCCGTAAACATTCCGTTTTCGTGGAAGCCCGAGTCCTTGAAGGGAACTTTTTGCCGACACCCAGCCGATAATCCTCAGCACACCACTTCTGCTACAAAACGTAAACTACGCAAAAACCATAAATTCCTGGATAGTTCGAGACGTCGGAGAGCCCGAGGACACGCGGGCAGCCAGTAAACGCGGTTCGTTAGCAAAGACACTCGATTCCTCGTTGATCCAGCAGTTTCTCAGACGGCTTGCACAGGGACGCGTGGCCTCGTCGCAGATTTCTCACCGATGGCGTGCCGAAGGGAGGAGGAGGCGGATGAGGAGGAGGATGCAGCGCCTCTCCATGGCGGACGGACGGGGCAAAGGAAGGGTCGGGGCTGGGTGATTTTCCGCGAGTCACGCGAATTCGTGACTGAATCCCGAGAATCTGCCGGCGATGTGTCACGCTGGTGTGAAACGTCACGGCACTAGGAAGTGACCCCGAACTGTCGCTGGGCCCCCTTGTGCGCGCGTACCTGTGCACGACAATGTCCATAAACAATGGGAGCTATCTCGGGGATATCAACACGATGGCCGGCCGCGGATCTGACCCAGGAACGGGGCCCTGACCCCGAGCGTGCACCGGGACACGGGTTATCTTCCATATCGGCCGGGGGACAGAAATGTCTCAATGCGCAATGCGGATCTTTGTCGAAGGTGTGCGAATACTGTGTACCGGCGTTCTGTCTCTGTCAAGGAAGTCCCCTGTCCGACGCGCGTGGGACCGCTTCGAGACAGATTAATTATAAGGATTATGGAACCGCGGCTGGAGATAACGCGTGATTGATGTCGGTACGCTGGACCGTTTTGTTAAGACAATGCAGCGCAACAATGGGGACGGATGCAGCGTTTGATGCATAGGCCGCGCTCGTTTTGGAGCGTCCACTGGTCGACGGAATCGGACGAAACTGTTTGTGGGGGGGGGGGGGGGGTTGTTTAAAAGAGGCTTTGGATGGCAGATTGCGTGGAGGACGTCGAAGGGCTTCCCGAGCGAGGGAATATTCCTGGAATACGCCTCGCTACCTGGAAATATCGAAACGACCGGGGGTGCCGTAACTTCGGCCCGAACAGTTCCGAAACTGATTCGAACGCACCATTTCCCCGTCGTAGGAACAAACATTTCCATAATCGTAAACCTTTCATCGATGCCCCCCTACATTCGGTAGTGGTATCAGCTATAAAACTGAAGAAGCTATAACGCGGCAAGGTCACGCCGCAAGCTCTCGCGCTCTCTCTCTCTCTCTCTCTCTCTCTCTCTGTCCACGTTTTCCACCCGAAAGCCGGAGTGCTAATATACCGAACGGTACTTCCCCGAAGAGTGGTCCCGTCTAATCGACGTTCGAGATCGCCGTAAAGTTGCCGATCGTAAAATTAAATCGTCGTTAAATGTCACCGGGGGTCGCTCCGATCTCTCGTTGCTTTCACGAGTCGATGACAACGTCCGAGAGGATCGAAGGCGAAGAAAGGGAGATAAATATGCCCGAAAGAACGAATCCAAATGGCACTGTATCGCGCTGTCAAGCCGCGATCGAACGCGGTGCATCCAGACGTCCGGCTAAATGGTACCTACCTTAAGACCGTTCCGATCGCTCTGCTATATTCGAGCGACTTGGAGCCGCCATGATCTCCGAGGGAATTAAACGAAGTGACACTTAAACCCTTCCTCGAAGACGCTTCCACGCCTCGACACATTCGACCGGACACTAAACAGAATGGTACCTGACGGTCTAGCCGTGGTGTGCGCTAATTGGCAGTTAAGATTCATTAACCAGTCGACGATATCTAAGGCTCTATTAACATTGTCCTACCGTCGTTAACCGTGCGTCTGCGGCTAGGCTGCTAGAGTGATCGAGCTGGTTGCAAGGGGGGGTTCAAAGAGCGACGACTAAGGTCGCTTTCGACACATACGAAACGACGAGACTGATAAATCTCCGGCTACCGAGCCGTCGGAACTCGGGAAGCACGCGAGTCGTCGGGACGGCCGAGCCACGTGGTGTACAACCTCGCGGGTCGGCCGACTATTTCTTTCGACGACGAGCATTTGATCACCGATCGGGACAGACACTCCTCTACTCGTGCGGTTAGTCCAATTACAAAGCGGTGGCACGCTGCCGCGCGTAAATTAGGGGAACCCTCGCCAATACGAATTCCACTCCAAATTACACACCCCGGCTCGTTGAGGTTGATCTCAGATTTCGTAAATACACACAATCCATTTATCCGTACGGAACATGAAACAAAAACCTTCGCACCTACGTTTGCTAATGATTCCAACATTTCAATACAATCAGGGGGCAATTAGTAACTGACCATAGCGCGATCCAACTACTCTGTACTCTTCATTTCGAAGTCACCTAGGAATACTCGTTTTGTGGTGCTCATGGTTCCGCCCCGTTTCCTCGTACTTCTGCCACGAGTTACTTCATACTCCATATTTAACACCCCAGCCGCGACATTAATCTAGAAAGGGATGGTCGTTTTCTGGTATCGCGCGGTGAGTTCGTAAAACGAAGAATCCTATTGTCCCCCGTCACCTGTTCGCGCGTCTGGTCGAATTCCGTGAGGGCGAGTGGGATCGTGTCGCGGCTTTCGCCGCGCTTGATAAATCGACGCTACGAGACGGAGCCCCGAAAACACGTGCGCCGCGGTATAACGTCCCGGCGGACTATTTCTTTCAACGGCGGCCCTCTGATCTCGGGCCGGCTCTGACACTCCGTCTGGCCACTTTAGTGCCTCCATTCCACGCCTCGCGAGGGAGGTGGAACGGCGAGAGCGAACGTTTGTACGCTTTGCACGGCTTTTAATAGGACCCAGCGTCGCGGTACGCGTGGATCGATGAACTTTCGGCGGAGTCGCGCCACGCCGTCGGGATCGTGTTGTTCCCTCGTGCACCAACGACAGATCGCCCCCGGTCCCCGAGTTCCTAGCTCGAATAGAACATCGGCAGCGATCGAGGCTTTTTTCTGCACCTTCGACACCCCTGCTGATCCGAATTCCACTGGGCGATTGGATTCACGAGCGGCCCGCGGGAACTGCAATTGGAACAGAATCGAATGGCCACTGATGGCTACTGAGAGCCAATTGCGATGCTGCGATACTGTTTGGACACTCCTCTACCACTTCATTCCTCATATCTAAATGCAGAGTGGCGCGTTCTTCGTTGCTCCTGCACAGATTGAAATGGAATTGGAGCAGTGTTGTCCACGGTTAGGGCAGGTTACGTGGCTTTGGTCCCTCCACACGCGTTGTACTATGCCTGATGACAAATTTTTCAGCTTGGAAGGCAAGAAGAGCTGGAATTCTTGATCCTAGACCAACCAGCTGATTTCGCCTCGACTGTGGATAGATCACGGTCCACCGCGATTGGAGTATAGTAGTTGCTTTAAATGATTACGACTTTCACTTGATAAGGGAATCTCCTTCATCCTCGCATTGCCGCTGAACGTTGTTATCCGTAACATGATCTCCTCTGGAGGACTTTGATCTTGGTTAACTCGAGAACGGAGGATCGTCGCTAACATATTCCAGCGTCGCGAAGAACGTCGTAAATTTCACGAATGCTCCCGTTGACGATGATCACTTTGTTCCCTCTTTCAAATCCATAAACCATGCGATGGCGGTATATTTTCCCAGAGATTTATACTCGCGAAACATAGTGAATTTCCCAACGACGGAACATTCTGACGCACTTGTATTTTCCTTACCGAATTTTTATGATTTTTAATAAATACTATGAAGTTTCTTTGAAGTTCAGTGCGATCAAAATATCACGATGTAATTATTATTCTACGTATCTGGCGCGTCCATCACTGTAACAGCACGACAAAAATTCGTGCCAAACTTGAACTCACTGCGAAACGAAATCGCCCACAGATTCGATCGCGTGAGTGGAAGCAGACCACACTCTGCAACCACAAGCGGATCCGTTCGATTTTTCGAGAAGGCGGCAGAAATCGATCTGTCCATCTCCCCCCGACACGAAACCCACTCGATCGTCGTCAATCCCCCCCTAAGAATCGCGCGAATCAACCAGCCACGCGAAATGGAAATGAAAACTGGGCGTTGGTATTCGACGGATCCTTGACTGCACCAAGTATCCTATCGGCGATAGAAACAGAAACAAAAGTTTGCCCCGAGGGAGGATATTACCAGGCGCCATTTAACTTCCCCTCATCTTCCATATTCGAGAACAGCGTTTCTTTCCTGCCCTCACCCTCGAGCTCGTAAATCCGACTGATCATCGACGTTACGGAAAAGCTCGCGGTAGATTAGCGTAGTTAGAGTGGCAAACTTTTTCCCCACAGCTCGACGGGAAACAGACGGTTCAAGTTTCTTCTACGACCCCCTCGTCCCTTCTACCCTTCCACTTCCGTTTTCCTCCCGCTTCACGACAGTACCTCGAAGACATTTGAAACAGAGTAATTGCAAAACAGCTCCCGCATCAATGCATTCATCGCGCCGCTGGCGCTCCGTTATGCAGAAAACACGCGGCGGAAAGTGCAGGAGAGTAGCAGGAAGTCTGTGCGCTAGGCGTTCAGGATACGAGAATAGCCCGAACGCGAGACAGATTCGTTCGCAGGAGAGAGAACAGATGCCGGGAGGAAGAATACAATAAATATTTGAAGTTAACTAATAATAACGCCGGCTCCGCGTCCTAATGGCACCGGCAGACGAAAAGACGCCGCCGCGCCGCGCCGTCAGGCGACGTAGACGGCGGCCAAGACGACCAAGACGACGACCGCCGAGACGACAAGAGGATCACCCGCGCACGCTTTTACATAACGCATTAATGTCGTGCATTAAATGGGCCGACTGCCGCCGTGCAGAGCGGACCATCTTGCAGGAAGTTATTATAAATACGGCACGAGGTCGTGGTATCCGTCACGGTACGGAAAGCCGCGGGAACGCGTCGTCGTCGTCGTCTTTTATAAATAATTTAAAAGTTCAACGGGGGGGGGGGGGGGGGTTGGCCCGCCACCGACCAACGGAACCGAGTTTCGGCAAAAATGTCGCGTGGCGATAGAAATAGATTTACGGAATCGTGTACGGGACAGTCGGCTCTTTTATATTCCCGTTGCCAGTGTAAGTTACGTCAAAAGCAATCTCGGGCTACTTTCAGTCGTCTTTATAACCCCCGTTTACTGGCAAACTCCTGTCCTCCGTTTCCTTTTACAGTTTCGGAGCTGGCCCGTCGAGAGTAATTGAATTAAGGCGATTTAAAAAGGCTCGCCAAGCTTTCCTGAAAATCTTCAACGAGCCATTGGGTTGCCGCGGAGATTCTTGTGGATCTCCTACGGCGGGGGGTGAAGCAGGCACCATTTAATAGTACTGACAAATCGTGATTCAGGGTAAGAAGCTTTTTCCGCTGCTCGGTCGAGAACGAGGGAGTACATAAATTGTGGATGTAAGATTCGCTGTGCGAGTTCTTTGAATCTGTTTTTGATAAGAAGCAGAAATTAAACTTAAGTAGTTGAACTTAAGTTCTCGGAGCTGATTACCATTCTCAATTAACCCGACGCTCGGCGCCGGGACTCGGGAACAACGATTTTAGGGGTACTGCACTCTGAATCCAGGAAATCAGCCAGCCGACGTTAATAGTGTCCATTCAGGCTCGTTAAATCTACGCCCATAAAAATAATGACGCCGAACAATCTACAGTCGCGCCCCGTTTCGCGTCGAATACTGACGGTCGCAGGCACGGGTAGAACAAAGGGCCAGCGTTGCGCGGCGTAAAACACAAAATCGCCGAGCGCCCCGGAAACCACGGGGGCAAGCAGGTGCAAAAGGGAAACCGGCACGTAACTCCTTTCGAGAAACGCGTCCGAGGATCCCCGTATCGCCGCGTTATTACGCGAATTTACATAAGGAATTAACATTCCCATCGTGGCCACGAATCAGGGACAACACTTTGCCCATTCCGGTGTCGCTCGATACGCTACCGTGACTAACGCCCGCGGATTATCATAATTACGAGAGAGAGAGAGAGAGAGAGAGAGAGAGAGAGAGAGAGAGAGAGAGAGAGAGAGAGTGAGAGAATCGAGGGTCCTCCTCCGTGGAGCCGGGCCGAAAGGACGAAGGAGCGTCGGAACCGAAAATCGAGAATCGCTTTAACGAACCATCGGCTGTTTTAAATAATTCATGCGAGTCCCAAGTCTCAGTCACGCCGTAAATTCTCAATACTAATTCTCGACGGGCATTACAACGGCGGGTCTCGTCAGCGGCCAAATAGAATAAACGGAAGGGGGGGGGGGAGGGAGAGAAATATGCATTATACGGGCACAATGGTTGTCTAAGGAACGAACATGATGAATGAAAGAGTCAAACGATGGTCCCGAAGCTGGTAACGTCCAAGGATCCATCCGCGCGGCGTCCTTTTGCTCTTACTTTCTTTCTGCTTTCCCTCGCCCTCGCGCGCCGCTCTCTTCCTCTCTTTTTCTCCCTCCGTTCGCCCTCTTTGACGCAGTACCAGCTTTGATATTCCTGCCAGAATATCCCACTTATAGTTGGTGCATAAGCTTGCCGCTGCTTTCTCTGCCCGTCTCTCTTCCCTTTTTGTCCCACCGCCCTTCTCGCTCTCTCCATCGCGTCCTCCACCCTTGTATCGCCCCCCCCCCCCCCCTCCCGTCTCGGTTCCTCTTCCTGCCGGCCCGCGAGAGCACAGTTTCTCCTCCGCGTTTCTCACCGAGCCTTTGTCCCGTCGGCGTCGTCCGCGGAACGACGTTGAACGCTTTGAAACGCGTTGCTTCGTGCCTATCCGTTCTGCGGGGATACGCGCGCGGACGGATCGCTCCCTTAACGCGGCGAAACGAAGGTCAGGGATCGATGATTAAGGGGAGCCCCTCAGCGAGATGGACCGTGTCGTTTCGCGCGTAGATCGCCCGTGGTTTCCATTGCTACCTCGCTCCTTGACTACCGTGAACCGCGCGAAAGAACGACGGTAATCACGCTGATAGGAATCTCGCTTAATTGGGAGATGCTTTCTTCGGTAGGCGGGAACTTTGTGGCTTTGGGTCGCGAGGCTTCATCCGCCCTTTTTCACTAACGCCATCGTCGACCAGAGGAACGATAAGGTGCGAATGCACGATGTGACTTCACGTGAGACTTTTTTATCGCGAGGGCAAAAATCTCGGCAACAACTAAATGTAAGTAATAGAAATAGTCGCGAGAGATGAGATTTTCGGAAATATATCATGAAACTTGTCTCGTGAGATTTGCACCTATAGAGGTTGAAATCCAAAATCTCAATATACCGGTGTTAATTACACAGGTATTATAATACATGAAAGCCGTTCGTGAAATTCTGAACCCCCTTGTCTTCACCCTCCTTCATTGCTGAAAAATCCGTCGACGATATAGCAAAAGGGTTCTTCGGTCCTGGGGTTCGAGGCAAAGGACAGGACTGACGTATAAAATTGGCCTCGCCAGACCGATCGACAGGAATTTCCAGGGGTCCCGAAACGATGGAGGTCCCCCCCTCACGGTCCGAGCACGCCCACTTTTTCGCTGTTCCAATTAGGCGGAGACCCTTGGATGGGTTTTATTTGGTAGTTGATTGGTGTGGACCGGACAGTAGTGGAAATTAATGAAGACGGTTAGGGGGTAGGATATGTCGTGCAGTTATTGGACCCGTCGAATAATTTCGCCGACGCTCGCGGATTTCGCAGGGCACCGGTTGCCATCGGAGCAATTAGCGGCGTCGACACGATCGGCTGAAAGGGAGCCGCGATACTCGTATTTATACGTTTCACACGGAAATTACGAATGAACGGGGCGCGAACGCCCCGGCGCGGCGCACTCGTAAAAGTAAGCCAGCCCGAGATTGCCAATAAAAAGTGGTGGATTGTCGAGAAGAAGATTGGAGCGCACCAAAACGAATGCGCACGACTCGATGGACACTTGGCGAATGTTTCTCTGCGGTATTATAGCCCCTCGACGTCGGATAGGCGAGGAGCCTGGCTAAGTGAGCCCTCGATAGTCACATGCGCGGCCGGTTTCAGGTTCGAAGGGGTCACCGAAGTCTCGCCATACATATTCATGCCGAGTATTTACCTAAGGCCAGAAAAGAACTGTTAAGAACGAAGGCAACGTATCGCATTAATACGCCGAGGGTCCTCCGAGAGATCCTACGAATACGTAGGTATATGCAAATGACACCGTTCCCGCCGGGGAAACCTTTAAATCACACATCGAGGCTACCAATAACACGTCGACGATCGTAATACAAGACAGCCTTTATAAGCGCGCGCTGTACCAGCGCCGACGAGCACCAAAACGCTCGTCCTCCGGTTAAAAGGATCGCGTTCTAAGTACCGTAACATGCAATAACAGGCTTTCATCGGGCATAATTCAAGACCGGGGATTAAAATAACAAATAGACGACAGAGGGAGAAAGAGAGAGAGAGAGAGAGGGAGATGCGTGTTGCGTGCGATCAGTATGCTCTCAGAGCTGTTGCGAGAGCCTGCGTACCAGCTTACCGTAGCAAGTTTTTACAAGGTCGAAATTCGATGATCGTTTCTGAAGAGTTTCACTCGTGAATGGAATTAATGGTAGCGATGCTCGGCCGATGCAGTGCAGCAATCAGAGACGCCAGCCTTGATGCCAGGCTGCCACAGATCCCGACGACGTTGCGCGGTAAAAAGGTACATAGAACGGGTCGCGATCGTCGGATTTCTGACATCTCGGATATTTAAATTTCCATCGCCGCCTCCCACTGTACACGCTTATCTCGCCTGCTCGGTCAGCTCCGGGGAAGAGAGGGGCAGAGGCTCAAAGGGAATCTTTTCCTTCAAAACGAAACCTCCGGCGAATTTATACATCACAATTCACCGTGCATCGCTGCCATTAACGCGTCGACGACCGGGGAACAAGACAGGCCACGGTACATCAACCTCCGTGGAAACGGAGCTGCCCGGTCCGAAGTACCAAAAGGAGCCACGCCGTGCTTTTATCGCGAGTAATTCGGGCCACGATCGTACGTATACGGTGTCTAATAAATTCGTGAATGGCCAGGCAACGACTGAAATGTCCCATACACCCACGCGCGGCGCGCACACACGCGGGCGGAGCAGCGTGCACAGGGGGGATACACGCTCGTTCCGCTCGGCATGGTTGTGTGCCGCGTGCCTCGGTTCCCGAGGTTGTTGGCGTTGGTTGCGCGCGCTTAGGGTGGGTACCGAGGCCCGACGAGCCGACATGGGGGCACCGAGAGAGAGCGGATATTATCGCCAAACGTTAATTTGGTCGAGGCCCGGCCTACCTTCCAATTTTCGAGCCCTTACACGCCCACTTACGAGATTGTCCGTTAATGCTCCGAAACGTCGGGACGCGTTTTCGACGCCCGCGTTTTACCGCCACGGAGGGCTTTACGGGCTCCAGGCATGCCCGGGTACACTCCGGGCGAACCTCTCTGCATCTTGGCTGCGTGGCCGCGGCACGTGTTGTGAGAATAACGTGTGCAGGTATGCATGAAGTGAAATAGAATAGACTGGTGGAGATGCGGAGGCTTTCTTTGGGCTCCTGGAGCTTCGAGTTTTAGCCGTCTAAGTCCTATACCTCCCGGTTGTGGGTTTGTGTGTCCGAGACCTCTGGGTTCTAGGTTTCTGGGTATGACATTTCTATGGATCCTAGGTCCTAGGTATTGGGCTCCTACTTAGGAGAATTCGAACACCTGGACAGTACAGTTTAAGGCTCACAGGATACTACTGTTCTTTATTGTAAGTACCAGAAGAACGATTTAAAGAAAAACAAGAATCTAAATATTCTAAATCGTGCCAAGGCGTCGTCCTCCCGCCTCCAAGGGTACGCATATCGCAGAATCGATATTTTCCCGCGAATTTACCATCGATGACCCTCCCTGTCGCACTGTATGCTCAAGCGACGCGATAGCAGAACGATAAGCAGCCTATAAGACGCGATGGGGGCCTTGTCCGTGAGACCTTCGCGCTGAAATTAAATTGAGCGTTGCGAAAAGAAACGGGCACGTCCGTTCGGGCGTTAAGAAAACAGGGAAACCGTATTTCAACGGTGCCTTAACATTCCCGCGGACACGCGGCCATCACGCGGCCGTGTACCTAATTTATGTAACGTAGAACAAATATACTCGCGGCCGCGTACCCCTACGTACGTGGTCGGGGAAAGGAAAATAAATACGGAGGGCGAAACAAGTGGAGCTGCCGCGAGAAGGCAAGAAAATAGTCCCTGCGCCGATTCGTAGACCCCGAAATAGGGCGGTGTGAACAGCAGGAGACGTTACTGTACACCGCGCAACGTGGAGGAGACGTGTATTGGCGTGTGTGAACGCCGTTGGAAAGAACCGGTTATATAGGAACCGTCCTCCACCTTCTCCACCTTCTTCTTCTTCCTCCTCTTCCTCTTATTCCTCTACTACTTCTTCGTGCTTCTTCTTCTTCACCTTCCTTTCTACTCATTCGTCGACCTTTCGTTCCATCCTCGCCAAGTATCCAGCGCCGCTACATAATACAGCCGAGAGCCCTGTATATATGTATACATACGGGCCCACCTGCATGCGTGCATGTGTGCGCATACGCGCAAAGGCTGTATGTACACTTACGTGGGGTCCCGACACCATGGGCGCCTGCCTATCTGACATTGGGTGCCTACGAGGGCGAGCCCGTGTCGTTTCTTTTTCTCCCTTTCCTGACCTGGCTACCGACGAACCCCAGGGGAACCTTGTACTCCCTGCGTGTACCTGTCGGGGGCGTCGGAATTTCGCGAGCCCTTCACGGGTACCCCGGTTTCCGAGCGACCGATACGCGGAAACGGCCAGACCCATTGTACCCCCTTGGTGGTGTCCCGCGGAGAACGAGACCTGGTTGATGCGTTGATGCCTGCGAATTGATTTTAGCAGCGATGCGTGTTGCTCCGCGAGCAATTCCATCGACCCCTTTCAATTTCGAATTACTACGCCCTATTAACAGACGCGCTTCTCTGTTGCAGATTTCGAATAGACAATACGGACCACATAATAGACGTGAACAAAAACAACGCGGCGTTCGAGTACGATCAGGTGAACATAATATGTCCTGTGTACCAGCCAGGGACGTATGACGACGAGGCGGAGAAGTACATCATTTACAACGTAAGTGGAGCATCGTAACTCCCAGTGGGTTAGATTCTACTCAGCTTCCGGTAAAAGTTTGTCACGAGCTATCCCCCATCCGCCCCCGTGTTTCCACGTGCACGGATCGACAGATAAATCGAGTTGCACGACTGCCGGGGCCCATTATACGAAATAAAAAAAAAAATTGTCAAAGGGTGTCCCGGCGATGTTTAGACAGCTGTTGCTACTCGAAACTCGTTCGTTAACTCGCTCAGACCCCCAAGAACGACTTCCGCTTCGTGGCCAACTTTTGACGCCGCTTTGCCCTCGAGGGGCTACAAGGCGAGCCGTTTCACCCCGCCCGAAAAGAAACTATTCAGAACGGAGCATCGTTACCCTACATTCCTGAAATAATAGGAACTCGAGCCGCGTAGCTACGTTTACACGTCGGGGGCGAAAAGCACTCGGCGTTCCATAAATCAAATTGTTGCCAGCGTCGCCAAAAGCTCCCCTTATTCCCCCTTTTATCGAGAATTTCGATATAGCAGACGCAAGCACCGGCTACGAATCATCCCTAAGATCTAATCACCGCCTGGACGTCCCACTGTTACCCCTCCTTTTGGTAGCCTCTCGATTGCAACGATCGTCATGGACGATAGATAGTTTCTTATGCCCTTAATCGTGGCTTACGAGGCGAAGCAGCCTGAGAAATAAAAATCAGTCGTTTCCATGGCCGAACGACCTAGAAAAACTTTCTTTCGCGGTAGTCAATCAACGATTAAATGTCCCTTTGTCGGGCTGCGCGGCGCCCTAGCTGGTATATACGTACAGTGTGCCTGGCTGGAAGCGAAGAGAATACCCTGTAGGGAGGACTAGCTCGTGACAAAGCGGAAGTGTCGCGAATCGATTGGCGTGAGGCGTTTACGATGGCATACCGTGCGTTTCCCTAGGTGTCGAAGGAGGAGTACGAGACATGTCGGATAACGAATCCGAATCCGCGGGTGATAGCGGTCTGCGACAAGCCCCACAAGACGCTGTACTTCACCATCACCTTCAGGCCGTTCACACCGCAACCAGGAGGCCTGGAGTTCCTACCGGGACACGATTACTACTTCATCAGCACCTCGTCCGAGGACGATCTTCATAAACGCATCGGCGGAAGGTGCACCAGCAACAACATGAAGGTTGTGTTCAAAGTGTGCTGCGGCAACGATGCCGACAGCTCGTCGTCATCTGCGACGTCACGCAACAACTGTGAGTACTGAATTCACCTCTGATGCTGAATGGGGAAGAGTGAAAAATTGTTGAAACGACGGGAACCTAAACGGTCCCGAACGAAGACCACAGTGTTTCCCTTGGAGGAGTCGTTCGCCGCGTGCGACCCTTATCCTAACACACCGCGATTATCATAATCCGAAATTATAGCCGCGTCCACGAGGAGGGCGCGCCGCCTTTTCATTTCGCGTGTAAATCACGTTTACGGTGTTTCACGGTTTCGCGTCAGCCTCGCGCAGGTCGTGCCGTCGGAGCTGAGGAAACAGTGAATCGAGAAACCGCCGCACCGTAAATTCATTATCCCCGCGATCAATTCGAATGAGAAGCGACATTCATAACCGCCTAGCGCAATAGCTCCTCTGTCGTTCTTTGAACAACAATCACCCGCCCTGCTCCTTCACCCCCCTACCACCGTCCTGCCCCCTCTTAAATAATCCCTATCAATTATAATTCTTACCGTGCACCATTTGTTGCGGTTAGGGGACCAACACTGTCCCAGAGCGCAATAAATTCCACTATTTCATTCTAGCCTCGGTCTCTCCTCTCCCCAATTCGTTCCAACCATCCTCCTCCCGACACCACCCCCGCCTTCCTCGGGCCCGCGCTACCACCAGCCCCGCCGACACTCGCCACAGACGATTCATGCGCCGTAATGACTAGCTATTTCGCTGCCCGAGAACTCTGAACTCTTCGGCGTGTCGGGCATTCAAGATTCCACGGGACTCGGCCTCGAAATCCCTGCCGCCTCGGCGGTTTCTGTTACCCGCGGTCCACGCGAGCGCCAGCGACCGCCGCTGCCTACGATTGCTATCGCGCCGGCTACGAACCGCGAGAAATGTTAATCTCGCGGAAAATTTCAGGCCTTCCACCCTTGCCGCGGTGCCCCCGGCGAAAGACGTTCGCGCGGGCAATTAGCCAGTGAAAATGGGGAATTAATTCCCGATTTTATTCTACCCGACCAGTGGTTAGGCGGTGTATACCCGTTGCTTTGCTCGAGGGAATGAATTGCGACCTGACGCTACGATAAATCGAACCCCCTCTGGCCTCTGTGGCTGAAGGATTTTAGATGGTAGCTCGAAGAACGTTTTACTTTGCCCACTGCCTCGCTTGCTGATTAATCCCGAGGGATGTAGAGAACTGAATTAATTCACTAATACACGTAGAAGTTTCGCGACGAGTTGGCTCGCTTCGCCTAATACGGAGCCATTAACCGCTGACGATTTAACGCGTCTTCCATAGAAATCATTCTTATGTAACGCGGAAGCAGCAGCCCCTTTCGTTCTCATAGGGTTTTTGCCACATTGGGCGCGTCGCGATCGCGAACGCCTCGTGTCGAGTTTTTACCCGGCGTTTACGGTTATAACTGCAACGATCCTATTATTATGTAGGATGATCGTGCACGGCAGCCGTCGGTGGCGATGAAATAAAATTTAACGGGCGCAATCATAGCGGCGTCTATTTCGATTCGAGGGCCGCTTTAAAATACCGTGGCGCGCCCGTTGCCTCTCTGTGCGCGCGGGTAATTGAAATCGATGGCGATTTCATGGGCCCGTTTATGGCTGGACGTCGACGGGGGCGCGTCCGCGCGATCCGCCGGGCTCTGGGCCGCGCTGGAAATTACGCAAAACCGAGGGAACGGTGCACGGTGAAATCGGAGTCGCGCGGCGTGGCGCGATCCTAAATCATCCGAGTGAAACCGCGCCGCGGTGGACGTCGTTGTTCCGCGTAACAACAGTAATCGAGAGCCGCTGGAAATTGCGGGCGACTCGCGGACGTGGCGTAAAAAATCGAGGCAAGATTGCGCGCTCAGGTTGAAGCCCAGTCGCCATTCGTGGCGTTCGTCTCGTTGAGACGAGACTTGAAAACGCTGACGATCTTTGTAGGTATGTAGTTTGCTGGAGGAAGAATATGCTACGGAGTTTTGGTTGGGATGTTCAATATCGATCTTTGGAAATAATGCCCCGTCTATCAGCTCCGTCCAAGAGTTAACCCCCCGTCTGGTATACCTGTGTCGCGCGACGTTCACTGTCATTCTACACGGAGAAGAAAGCCTCTAATACTCTAATCTCTGTGCCCATCTAATTTCTGTCTATTCTAATCCCCGTGCCCGTGTGTTTGCAGCCGCATCCGTGACCAGCAGCACCGTGCCAAGCAGCAGCTCGACCAGCACCGCCGTTTTGGGTGGAGGTGCCGCTGGCATGCCACCCCCGCCACCACCGAGCGTCCTCAAGGGCGGAGATCGATTCTACCCAGGGGGCAGCATTCATCATCATCACGATCATCATCAACCGGCCACGGCGGCGCCGACCCTGCCCCACGTGCCCCCTCCGGCTATCTACCCCGTGCATCCGCATCAGCCTCCGATTCACAATGGACCGCCGTCTTCCTTGCCGCCCAAGACCTCGATCGGCCAGAAGAAGAAGAACAGTACGTATACAACTTGCCACCTGCTCCCTTCAGCCGCGAAACGAGTTTCTCGATGCCCCTCGCGACCATTATCTCGGCCGACGGATTTTTCCCCGCGACGATAGCGTCGATATTAATTGTCGAATATGAGCGCTCTAGCCGAGCTACGCGTACCGGCTCTGTAGGAGCACCAGAGTTACTAACGACCAACGGCGGTCGTTTCTGAGAAACGGGTATCTAGGTGCTCCTAGTAACCACTACGCCGACCAACAGTCTCTCCTCTGACGATCGCCACGATATTGATTGCAACACGCTGGGATCCTGTGGAATTACGAGAATTGGGGATGTGGGAGTTCTACAGTGAGTTGGCGATAAGCATGGCCTACTGAGAAACGAGTCGCTGAGGATATTCTATGGACGATTACCTCGATATCAATCGGGGGACCGTGGGAGGCCATCGATTAACGCAAATTAAAGCTACGGTGCCCCTTCTGAACGCTATCTCTGTCAATGGACTTTTTTGGAACGAGATCCAACCGCTTGTCGAAATTCGAATATACGAGCCGATGCTAAATAACCCGTTACTCTATGGGGTCGCTATGACTGTCGGCAATGATAGTCGATCGCTGTCGCGGCCGATTGTTCCTTTGGTCCGACGTTTGGTTTAATTATTGATAACGGAAGCCTCGGTAATGAGAGAAATCGGAGCCGGCGTCGGCCGAATGATGAAGGCAAAGATGTTCTCGCTAAGCGTATCGCGGGAATCAAGTCCCCCCCGGACCAGGTAGCAGGCTGCTACCTCGCGTTTGGGATTGCACCGCGCTTAGTTTAAGGTGTCTTTAATCGTCCCTTCTTTTTTGGCGGGACCGGTAATTATTACTTTGTACCGAAATTACTGTTGCATAAAATTAAGATAAACCACTCGTCCCCCGACGACTTTACTGCTCGTTATCTTATGTAAATCTTTCGTTCGTAGGGAGAATTGCCGGGTTGCGACGGAGTTCGTTATGAGCGCCGCGTAATTGATATTTCTCCTTTTCGAGACGGGTCGCATAGTCGCGCGCGGATCTCTCTCCTCTTTCGCTCCCCCGGTGCCTACCTCGCAGTTAGACGAGGTAAGGAGCACCGAGCCCGATCTGCCCTTCGGTCATTAAATTACCGTTACGTAGTTGAACGCGACGGTCCATTGCGTGACGAACAATCATTTTACGTAATTCATTCCGCTTATCGCTCGGTCGCATTAAGTCAGATAAAGTAAATAACGAGCAAATAAATTTTAATGAGGCTTAAAGTTTTATCGCCCCTCCCACGGTGTCTTGTTCTACTTATTACGACCGCGGCTCGGCTCCTCGAGCGAAATTACACGAGTAAGAGTGATTATTAAAAAACGTCCGTGCATCGACTGGGCGCGCGTGAAACTTCGGGATACACGGGGGACGACTGGCGCGCGTCGCTTTTGCGATCCAAAAAATTGCTACTCACTTTCAGGTTTGAAAAGGAAGCCGTGCACGGGCTCGAAATGTGGGAGCGTATCCAGGGTATTGGAAATCAATTGTAATTGGATATTGGATAGATTGGCGGTATCTCAATTCGTTCTCGATTCCGAACGGGAAAAAGTTGGGTAGCCGATAGATTGCCAGCGTCGACGCGAACGATAGAACGCCAAATAGAGGAATTTTAATAGGCGAAGGGACAGCTCGTTAACGCGCGTGCCAGATGGAGAACAGTGGAACGGAAAGGAGAATTGAATTCGACGATCTCTCCCGACAACCATCTGTCGTCCCGCGGCTCGCCGGGCCGGGCCTCTCGCCCTTCTTATGCCAACACCTACGATAATTCGACTTCGAAATGCACCGCGGACGCGCGCATTTGCATCTCGCCGATCGGCCGAGCACGGCCATTAACGAGGCTACCGCGGTGGATGGCGGTACGACGAATTGAAATTACTCGAGCAGGCCTGCCCTCTTTCGCCTCTAGTAATAATGATTCGACTTTCCGGCGGTATCGTAGTCGCTCCCAAAATCTCGCACTGCAGCTTGATGGACTCTGCCATCCCAGGGACTTTTTCGAATGATAGAATATAAAGGCGGTGTTGGGTCGAACCGAATTGGGGCTTCTGTGAAGCACTTCCTCTCGAATTCGCCGGATAGTTTCTTTCCGTAAATTGAAAACCGTGTTATTATTATTATTATTATTATTATTATTTTATTAACGGGAGAACCCTTTAGATACAAAGTTTAGAGCAAAATTAGTACAAAGATAAAGTAAATATAACAAAAACATACAATAACATAAAATAAAATATAAAACAATAAAATAGAATATTGTGAAATAAAATAAACAAAAACAAACAAAACAGTCTGAGCCCTAAGACCTAATCACAACACCAAAGGTGCTTAAATTAATTTAAATTAAATTAAATTACTGAGGTAACAGTCTACTGAGCAATCGGTGTTAGTTTTTACGCAGTTTGAGTCATGGAAATTTGTATCGGATCTATGTGTAACCGAAGCAAATCGATGATCCCGTTAGATCCCTAAGGATTCCCTAATTTAAGAGATTAATGAACCCGCAGCTACTTAATAATGAACTCTTCTTTTGCCAACAGAGGAATATTCGGACCACCCGAACGAAGTGGTGAAGAACGAAGAATTGACCTACAACGGGGCGAGTTCCAGCCGGGTTCACACTTGGCCCAGCCAGCTGGTGGTGGTGCTGACCGCGAGCCTGCTGATCAGCGCGATCCTGCCGCAGTTACTGCGGTGAAGCGATGGCAGTGCCGACGAGAACGTATATCCCATACGTCGAAACCCCTTTTTCTGTGATTATCCTACGTTTAATTAATTTCTTGAGGCACGCGCGCACACCCGCGGGCGCGCGGCCGCCCCTCGATCGTGAAAATAAAACGCGCACGATTTATGGTCGGACTGCCTCGAGAGAATGAACGAGAAAGCTTAAAAATCCAGGAGTAAGAAGCGGATGGAAATAAAAAGTTTAAAAAAAAAAAATCGAGGAAGAGGAGCCAGAGGACGAGAGAGGAGCGACGAGCGAACCCGTCGAGAGAAGAGACACGCACGGCACACGAGCAGCAACGCCATATTAAACTATTCAAACGCAGAATGAAGAACGAAGACGTAGATAGTAAGATTTACAAAGAGGCGAGGAAAAAGACGAAACGCGGAGAAAGCGCTACTACTAGACACTATTATAGTATGCCCACTATTATCACTACTATAAATGGTAGTCGTATTGGTTGTCCTTCTTATCATTACGCTAATTCTAGGTATTTATTCGAAATACGTGAAAAAGAGGGCGATGTCGTGGACAGCGTGCTAACTATCCCCGAGCAACGGTGTCGCGTGACGCCGGACGAAATTCCGTCTGATAGCCACGATTATTCCTTCTGCAGTCCCGTTCGCGCGAGAATTTCGAGGATTCCGATCGTATCGTACGACCGGCAATGATTTTCATCGGCGAACGATCCTCTGCCGCTGAGCCCCCACCGCGACCATCTTACGTTTACGCAAAGTGCCACTTAATATCGCAGCGGACAAGCAATTCTAATCGATCTCGACACGTAAGTTAACCAACAAACCGAATGACACAATAGGTTAATTCAATTAACCCGTTACTTACCACTTTTCCTTCCTCGCGATTCTCTGCCCGTGCCACTAAAACGCGCGTTCCACCGCCGAGTGAACGTCGCACCGGACATTGATTTCGAGAATCGCGATAATTCATTCCGATAACCGAACTTACCGAACGGCTGATCGCGATAATCGGAAGGGAAGCGTGTCGGGGCTGGACGACAGTAACGCCATCGCGAGGGACCGTGGGAAACGCGTAGTGGATCGTCGCGACCGGGATAATTAGCACGCGTGTAAATAAATTCCTAATGAATATGTACAAGTGGCCCGCGCCCCTGCTTCGGGGCGAGGGTGATTTAAGAGAGTGCCGTATACTAGGTAAATATCTTATATATGACACACGGGAGAGAGTGCGATGAAGCGTGAGTGAATACGGTTGGAGCGTGAGTGGCTGTGTGTTGCGATGGCGTATGCGAACTAAACGCCGCGTAATCGCCGGTCGGATTGCCAGTGTCGCGATACAAAGAGGAACTGTGTTCAACGGCCGACGAGCTTTTTTTTTTGGAAGTTCCCATCCCGGCTGCCACCCGCGGCCGAGGCAAGCTCGCGAACAGGTGAAGCCTCGTCGGCGTCGATTAATCCGGCACAAGCCTCGCCTCGTACGAATCCGGCCATGAGAGATGGCGGGCGAGCGAGCGGGAGGAGAGCATATGACGCGTGCGTGCGAGAGAGAGAGACTGACCGCGGAGCGCGAAAGGGTGAGAGATTTGAAATCTTTTGTATCATAGTTGTACCATACCGAAACTCTATCTATAGATCTGTATTATATTTATTATCCGCTATCATTACGCTACGAATAATCACTCGATATTCTATATTTACTAGTAAAGAAAAAAAATATCAAATTCAATAGCGAATAAAATTGCGAATTCGGCGGGGTGAAACGACAATTGTGACGCGAGAGAAAGACGATAAAAATTTCACGAGCCCTGCCGTCATCGAATCAATCGCCGTTCGTTGTTTTCTTATATATAAATATATATGTATTATATTTTTCTTTTCGTTCGGGTCTGCCTCGCGTATATCGTTGGAATACATACACGAGGGCGCCACTGTCGCGGCAATTTCATACGATCGGTCGTTACGATCGTCGATTCCATTGTATTATCGTTCTTCGTACTACATGCATCGTTCTCTTCGGTTGCCCCCACCTTCTCGTTTCTTTTTTTTTTATACCCTATTTATTGTTCCACGCCGCGCAGACACTTTGGTTCCCATACGCGTACCGATTCACGAGCCCCGCTGACGGACTCGCATTTGTTTGTAAAACGTGCACGGGACACACATGTTACACTGTCGCGTAACCCGCGCGATCGTTAAAGCTCCGTTCACACGAGTCGCGTACGCTGTCGTCGTTTCTTCTCGTAATCGTTTCTACTGTCACATATATACACACACACACACAATACTGCCATAGTCACAACGAACGTCAGGTATCTTCAATTGAATCGGTATCACGCGTAGTCGTCGTCGTGCGAACGTAATTCTAAGCTTTAAATCGCGTTCCCAATGCAGTATTGGTCGCGCGACAACGGCTGCGTCGCGTCACGCGCCTTTACGCACCTCTCGCCCTAAAACGGCGAAACTATCGTTCCGCGGCACACGATGTAATAACGAACACGATCTCAGAGACGCGAGCGTGCGAACGGAGCTTAATGGGCGCGCGGCTATTTCCCGCGTACGATGGATAAGGATGGTTCGAGAATACATGGAAAAGAACGACGGCGAGTGAATTGTTTCGCGTCGGCAAAGGGAGAATGGAGATCAACCGAATGGCGAACTAGAGTAACGAATTTTTGTAAATACGAGTATGCGGCGAGAGCTAGAGAGAGAGAGAGAGAGAGAGAGAGAGAGAGAGAGAGAGAGAGAGAGAGAGAGAGAGAGAGAGAGAGAGAGAGAGCGAGAGCGAGAGAGAGATAGGTATATGTCGTGTGAGGCAGAACGAAAGTGAGAAAGGGAGAGTGCGAGAGAGAGAGAGAGACCCCGAATTCCGAATCGTAGATAATAAATGGGAAGAAAATGTATCTTGAAGGCTGCTCGATTGACCGACTCGTTTTCATCGTTCATTGATGGTTCATCGTCCTTAAATGTGCTATACGCGACACTCTCTAACCAGTGAGAATCAATGAGAACAGCAACGATCAGCCGGGAATGAAATACGTGTCGAAGGAAACGTCGTAAATAGAATGCGTGTATAATGTTATCCATTACAGTATTGTAAGCCTAAGTATTACATGCCTCCGATCCACGTCTGTTTGTCTGTCTGTCCGTTCGCCTGTCTGTTTACAGTTTGTACTTTTAACGAACCCCACACCCCTCCCACGTGTTTAATCGCAATAGCAAATCCGTGAAATCCGTACCGAGCGATCGATGAGGGAAGCAGTCGCGACGATACTCGCCCCACGATTCTCTGATTATCCTTTACGTTTTTCTACCGCCCACCCCCCAACCAACCCGTGCCCCCATTCCGTTCCGTTACGTTCCGTCAACGAGGATGTGTCTCTTTTTTTTTTTTTTATTAGTTTCTCTAGTCGTAGAATCGTTCGACGAGCTGACCAACCCGCAAATCGAAAGAAAAGGAAGCCCAAAGACAATCACCTTGCACAGCGTAAGAAACCGAAAGCGTTCGAGCTCGCCTCTCAGCGTATAGATCAGTTTTGTCCGTAGCGTCACGACCCACCCACCCCCCTCCCCCCCCCCCCCCCCCCGTAGACGTAATATGTGTCGTTCGTTACCCTTACGATAGAAGCATACTCACTCGCGCGATGTACAAAATGTTCGCCTGTGTACAAGAAGTTCGCTTTGCGGGTCTCTCAGGCTTTCTTTCGTTTCTAGTTTCGCAAGCGGGACGCGACACGACACGTCTCGCACGACCCGAGCCGCGCTCTACGTTTCGATGTACGGCACAGCACAGCCGCGGCAAACTTGCCCGTCGAATCGTGGACGTATCGTTAAGGGCTGCTGTTCCGCGCGGCGAGATATCGATCGTCTCGACGGCGAGTTAATCAGAACCAGGCGGGAAAGCCGCAATCAATTAACATAAATGCAATAGCAATGCAGCAAGGTTTACATAGATCCATGTGAATGGTACATCATTCTTACGGACGATAGGTGAATACAGTATAACAAATAATATAGACTCGAACTCTATCGATAGAAAATAGACAAGGTCACTCACTGCAATTTTACATCTTTTATTTTCTTTTCCTTCTCTCGCTTATGTTTCGACCGATCCATCCGCCCTCCACCCCCACCACCCCCCCCCCCCCCTCCGCCCGATCATCGACCTTACACGTGAAACGCTGCTCCTCGAGAGATATTTTTTTAACCGCAGACCGAGGGACGACGACGCATCGTCTTTGAAAAGTACTTAAATCGTTAAGTAGCAGGTACATGTAGATACTCGATATTTAGAGATTTAAAGGGCACCGATTCCGCCGACGGGTACGCGCAAGCTGTACGCGTCGCTCGAACGGCTGATTAGACGGCGCCGCAAGGGTAGCCCTCGTCGTTGAATTGCGCGCGCGCGCGCTTTCGGGCGGACAACGCGAGGGTGCGAGACGAGGAACAGCTTTCACGTTTCGAATCCAAAGACGCTCGTATCAATGTTTCCCCGACCCCGCCACGGCCTCAGCCGCGATTTTCGCCGTTCAGTTCTCCGGCTATTTCATTGTGTTATCCTCTCGTGTGCGTGTTCAAGGAACAATGTCAAGGCGGTTAGTGATATAGATGTCGGAGGGATATACAGCGCGTACTCGCTCCCGTTGCGTACGGCGCGGAAATTGACTTGTTCCTCTCTTCTCGAGACAGAGGGCAAAGGGGATGAAAGAAGCGACGAGGGGACGAGGAGCAGAGACAGAAACGAGATAGAACAGATGCAATTATATCTATTCCGCGAACGGCATCAGCGCGGCCGCGGGATAGTCGAGCGTGAAATGGGATCGAGATGATTTCGTAGACACGGTCGTTGTAAATATTAATAAGAAAAACGAGAAAAGACGAGTGAAATGAATACGGAAGATTACGATCGATGGAAACGATAACACGATGAAATTTATATTAAAGTGCATAGCAAGTACGAAGGATAGGTTTCTAATAACGATTTATTATTAAAAGTGAATGTACGTTGATGTCTAAGATTTTTAACAAGATGCAAACACGCGAAGTGGTTATTAATTAAAAAGTATGATTATTACTCATAACCGAGAAACACACAAGTACTAATTAAACGAGAGCCGTTTGAATACAGAGCCACACTTTTAGCCAGGTACATGAATTCTCTCACAGTTGCATATATTAATTTTATAACAGGTACATTACATGACACATACGGGTCGCGGGTCACGGAGGGCATACGGGACACCGCGCTATCGTCCGCGAGACCGCTTCGTTATTTTCCTCCGGGCACGATACGCCTCTGCGCAGAATCGACGAGTATTCAGCAATGATATTCCAAAATTCCCAAGGCGATACTATCCTTCTCTTTTAATCGATCCGGAGACAATTGCTTTTCCAATATTAATTCTAATAGCTCGTTTGATCAAAGCACTCGTCCGATAAAATTCAAACCCACGCGCAACAGAATCATTGGGAAAACACCTCTTCCCCTTCGTACAGCGTCGCTTCCATTTAAACAGAAAAAAAATACTGCAACATTCCAAGGGCCGTGCAAGTACGCGGGCGTCGCTGTTCAATTGCACAGCGATTGAAAAGAAAGTGGTACATTGCGCAGGAAATATCGCGGTCCGCGCGTGGCGCCCGCAAAAGACCCGTGACCCTCTTATAGATTGCGTGTGCTCACCTCAAGTATGCACGTTCAGTACAGTACAGTCGTTCATTACAAAGCATTACAATACAATTACAAAGTAGCGTAGAGTTTCATAACGGTAGTCCACTTGTAGCGAAATAGTATTTAAAAACAGTCCAAGCAGAACAGAACAGAAAAAAAAACCGGAAAAAAGACACATAATCGACAAAAAAAAATTACAGGTAACCATAAACAGACGTAAATCGATCTTCATGAAGTACATGCAAGAAGCCACACAAAAACAAACATACACACACACACACGCGTACACAGAGTTACACACGCGCGCGCACGCACACATATTGGCACACAACGTCGTTGTACAAGCAGAATCGCGGGCACTTGTTCTCGAGAAAGAGGGAGAGATTCGCGGGAGTGGCGATACTGCGAGCGAATGATAAAAAGAAAACTATCTAAATGTACACACAATATACACGTTCACTCGCCGCGTACCGTAAACGTACGAGCAAACACACCGTGCAGAAGCGACGAAGCGGCGCGATTTCGACGGCCACGCGAAGAGATTGGGGGTGGTAGAGGAGAACGGTACCGACCACTGCCGCGCGCGAACTCGCCGCGGCGTCGCGCGATTTATAATAGGTATATTGTATTATGTATGTCGATATACGGTCACATATATCGATGGAAAACGAAAGTAAACAGAGGAGAACACTGAGGAGGGAGAAAACGAAAGAGAGAGAGAGAGAGAGAGAGAGAGAGAGAGAGAGAGGTAACTGGAAAAATTAAATATGCCGGGCAGGGAGACCGGGCGTCCCTTCTACACACGCGGTACACGCATCGCGAGCACACAGGTAAACACGTACACGGTGCGTCGACGTGGAGCTACGCCGACGGGCGTTTCGTTTTGAAAGTACCTTGCGCGAGTCGTCTCGAATCGTTTAGTACAAAATGAAGAACAGAAACGAGAAGGGAACGCTCTCGGAGGAGATGCGTGCGATCCATGTTCCAACACGCCGGTGCCAGACCAGGGTATCGGGCGCTAGTCCGCGGATTCGGCAAGAGAGCCGGCCTTTCCTTTTGTTTCTTTTTTTTTTTTTTTCGCGCGCGTTACGGAAGCCGATGGATTCGGGCCGCCGCACCGGGCGAAGTGCGCGTTCGAGGAAATTTCTAAACACCGGCAGGCATCGATATGGTTCCTGGTATAAAATTCGCGGCGGGAGAAACGAAGTAGCTTAAGACGATGACACTGCCTGTCGAATTCGGGGGTGGTCCCAGCTGCGGCCGCGAATCCGTCGGGTTCGCGAAGTACGTGTATTTTCTGTGCGAATGAAACACGCGAATGATTTTGGAAACCACTTGCGGAAGCTGCGATGGTAAACGGGAAGGTTTTATTGGCGTTAGGCGCGCGTCTTTGAAAGTTACTGTAATTAACATTTTAGAGTGTTGTGAGCACGGGTCGCAAGAGGAATCTCGGATAGGCGGGGTCGGCTCTTTGATGGGAGATTGAAATTTTTATTGCGATCGCGCGTCGAGTGGTGGGAACGTCCAATCGGCCATTGCGCCCCTGCGCCTTGTAATTGGTTACTTTCTGACAGCAAAGGGGTTTGATTCTAACGCACATGCACAGACGAGGATTCCTCTATAAACGAGCTCCTCTTGCGCGCCCGTGATACGTCGACTAAACGCGGAACGAAAACTGCCATTTTCAATTATTGTCGTCGATGCCCTCGGAAGATCGGCGAATCGCCGTGGCCGTAAATCATCATCCGTTGCCCCACGCCGCGGAACGAATGGGAAAAAGGGAATAGGGGATGCGAGAGTGTTGGCAGAACGAAAGCGGATGTCCGGTTCTATCGCGTACATTACTAGAATCCCCGCGAGTCTTTCGCTACTGGTCGTATACGAATCGCTCCAATTCGTTCCACGCTCCATCATGGTCGAAAAGTCGTCCCCGATTAGACGAGCGCGCTACATTCGCGGGCAGTACATCTTGCAAAGCACATAATATCCACGATGTATCGAGTATCGACCGAAGCTATCGTTTCACCAATATAGTATTATTTCAAGTATTCATAACGTGTGCCCCTCTATAGAAATACGTACGAATTCTTCACGCACCCTACGCATTATTCTAGAATAGGTATCTTACGCAGTTAGATTCAGTCGATACGCACCACGGGTAGAAATAAGAAGCAGAATACTCTGATTTAGAAAATTGTCAGAAAGGGATGGAGAATTATTATCGTGACCATTCTCGCGAATATCAACCATGATGCTTTCTCATCGGGAGCTTCCCCTTCGAAAAACTTTAAGGGATGCCTGCAGGAAGATCTCCGTAAATGTGGATCCGTAGCGGTTCACTTGCCTAAGTACACACGTCTATTACTTCTTATTTCTACCCACGGGAGTCTGATCGTTTCGTTTTGTAACGTCCAGTATCTATCGAGTACTACGATTATTTACACGTAGACGGAACATATCAATGATCCTCGTTATACCGTAAAAGCATTGAGTGATCCCTCGGGTATCGTATAGTGGCCTGGAGCAAATGTTCGTTGGATCGATCGGATATCGTGTGCTTTATGGGATCGAATGTATATAGCGTATACATAACTAGGAAAAATTTGCGGCGGCGTGTAGTATACGAAATCTCACGATTCGCGATGCCGAGAAGGAAGGTGGAATTATGTTTCGAGGCGCGTTGCCCGGTGGCTCGCCCACCGGCATCACGCGACCATGCCACTTGTTTCAATCGATTCGATTCGGGATTTAATTAACACCCCCGCTTCATTCAAGCCTAAGCTTTTTTAGCCGTGTATGCTTCACAGACAACGAATCTCTCGACATGCCAAGCGACTCGCGTCTTATCGAATAGTTTTGCGACCCTTTTCCGATGCGATGGTACCGCTACGCAGGACAGGACTTACGAGCCAAGCAAACGGACGTTCAAGAGCCTCCGGGCGCGCTCGAATCAATTCTATTTCATGGGCCTGCTATTTAGCCAACTACAGTAAATACTTGTTAGGAGCCCGTCGAACGGGGCTGGCGGCGGGCTCCTAACGCGACTGGACACTATTCCGCGCGGCCACTGGCGCGAGTGAGAAAACCCAATGAGCGAGCGAGAGGAAACGAAAGCCGACAGCAACTTCGTGTCGACTCGTTCGTTTCCTCCCGCTCGCTCATTGGGTTTTCTCACTCTCGTCCGAAGGATTCCAAGAAATGGTGGGGATAGTCGCCGGGCTCCTAACGCGTGGTAGAAACGGGCTCTTAACGAGGATTCACTGTATACTACTCGTTAACCGAGGTGCGCGCGATTCAAAGACACAGCGACTTTCGATAGATAGTTGGTGTTTAATATTAAACTCTCCTGTGCTCAAGGCACGGGTTGGACAGAGCATTCTATTAGTCGATAACGTAACTTCTAAATTCTACTGGTTCTTGAGCTTCGACCCGTTTGCAGCCACCACGCGTTAACCAAAATTTCGCACGATCTTATTGTGGCACTGCAGGAGAACGTTAAATCAATCGTAACGCAGTTACTGGGAGCAATTGTCTCGCACGCGCGAGTTTGCTACACGATTCAGTTCCTCGCGTTATGTCCGTTTTGCAATCACGCCGATAAGTCTTGTCTTACGCGCCTACCGTACGTCGGCCGCCAAAAGGAGCACACCGGGGTGTACTCCCTCAGCAAACGGCGCTTCTGCTCGAAAACGCAACGACGAGCAGAGATGTACTTTGAAAGAGTTAGCATTAAGTTTCGAGAATTAGCGTTAACCAGTGCCATTTCCGTGCCATTGCTTTCCTTCGCGAGCATTGAGACAGAGGACGATCCTGAACTGAGGCGACAATTTAATTAACAAATTCGACCGATCCGCGAGAGAATTGAATGGATTCGCGGGGAGGGAATAGGGCGGAGGGTGAGATGGCGATACCCCGACTCGAGGCGCGCGAATCTCCACCGCGATATACTTGAAAACGGGAGAATGGGAAAACATGATTTCAGGCAAGACGTGTCGGAGAAAGGTGCGTAGAGACTTCTCGTGGAAGTAGAGTTGAACGGGGGATGAAACTAATCAGGCCGAAGGCAATGTTGCTTCACTCATCTTTGCGGAAAGGCACGACCGCGGTCCTAAGGTTTAAAAAAAAATGGAGAGGAGAAACGAAACGTAGCACGCGAAAGAGCGATACGGGGGAGAAAGAGCCGTATTGGAAAGGCCTACATTGTCGCACTCGTTTGAAAAACTTACAAGAATGCACACGAAGTAGCGTACACTCGATGTACCCGTTTGTTGTCGCGAACAAATATGCGGATTTAAAAAGTCGATTTGATTTATATTGTACACGGTGAGCCCGAGGTTTGCGCGAGGACACGCGCGTTTGCGAGGAGGGCAGGCGGCTAAAGGGAAATCTGTTCGATCGGTGTTCGCGGGTCTTTGCTTCGTTTAGCAGTGGCGCGAATCAATCGAAGGCCGGGGCCGCCTCCTCTCTCGCAGGCGCTAATGTCCTCTGCGACGATAATTGTTATTATACGAAGGAACTCAAGACGGCATGGTATACAAGACTAAGAACAAGACCTAAAATGGGGACATAATATTTTATAACTCAACTTTTGTACAGAATAAATAAATACTTGTACTGTGGACCAATATTTGTTTTATTTCATTGGCACGCCGGCAATGGCACTCGTCGGAGGGGCATTTCATAGTGAAAACGATGGTCCCGAACGCATTAAAGTCAGGAAACACTGCAGGGAATGTACGTTACGAGTAGATAATAACGATTACCTATTAACTATTAAATAACGCTCTCTTTAATGCCATAGAAAAGTTCGTGTGTATTAAACATATATATATATATATATATAAAAAAGTATATTCTCTGTGTTATGATTAAAGATCGATTTACAAATGCTTCGTTTGTTTCTTACGTAAACTATTTATTTTTGTTTTGAACTAGCGGTATTATAACAATACTATTCTTTGCTTCCGATATACGCCACCATCTCCCGAGCCTGTGCTCTTGGCCGATGCCAGCGATAAGCTCAGTCCCGTCTGGAGTGAAGAACAGTCCGTTTATGAAGCCTGTCAATTTAATTTCGAACAGTGGATTCAACGATCTGAAAGAGTCGCTGCATCGCCACAATCTGATAACGCCATCTCGCGATCCTACAATTTATAATGCATCGTATTAAGAATCGTCGCTGTCCTTTTAGTACAAGCGAATCGTATGATATCTGGTACCTGACGCGACTAGATCCGTATTGAGTAGCGTGGCTATACTAGAAATCCAATTCGGCGCGTTGTTGGTTTCATCTCTCCCGTGCGCGTCTGGTACCGAGCACAAAGGCTTCTTCTTCAGAGAGCCCCAGACACATAACTGTCCATCGTCCCCGCAGCTGAGGAAGTTCTCTTCGTTTATGAGCTTCACGGTGTCTATACTGCCGCCGTGCCCGTTAAATATAAGCTGCGATTCTTCTACGATTTTCCAAATTCGAATTGTCCCATCGAAACCGCCGCTGGTGATGGCCCGTTCCCGCGCGAGCGCGTCGATCGACGTGATGCTACTCTGATGCCCGAATCTAACAGAATGATAATGTAACAGGATATTTAGAACTACTCCAAAATCACATCTCGCAACAAATACTCACAGGGATTCCACGTACGCCATGTCACTTAAATTCCATACTTTCACGCTTCTATCCTCGGAAGCAGAATATAATGCGTGCGTGTCTTTACGAAATACTAAACTTGTCACAGCACCCCTGTGGCCCTGCAAGTTCTTTATGTGATTTAAGGTGTCTGCGCAAAACACCTTGATATCTTTGGAACCACTATCTCCTGCAACCTTCATATATAGATGTTAATATTCAAATACGATTGTAGACTCGAGTGTATTATATATCGACGTGCGTTACGAAAAGTAGCACATTTCATTTGTCTTACGAAGACAAGCACTCTGCTCATTCTGATCACGAAAAACAGAATGTTTCGATTCTGTTCTCGAAAAGTAGTATGTTTTCATTCATCGCCACGAAGAATAGCATCTTATGCTCTTTCGCGACGAAAGGTAGTACATTTCGGTACTTTGCTGCGAAAAATAGCACGGTTTGCCTTTAGCCGCGAAACATATCACGTTAGTTTCATAGATTGCCTATGACTGAAATATGCTACTCTTCGGAAAACAAATAAAACGTGCTACTTTTCGCTGCAGCGTTTGAAATGTGCTACTGCTCGGGGCGAAATGTAAATCGTGCTTGTTCTCGTGGTATATTCGAAACATGCTTGTTATCGGCAGAAACATTGAAACATGCTTCTTCTCGTGATAGATTGAAATGTGCTGCTCTTTCTAAGACAAATGAAATGTGCTACTTTTCGTAACGCACGTCGATATGAGAATTCGTTTGCAGTCTCACCAAAAATTTACCATCGTTGCTAACGGCCATGCACCGCACAAACTTCATTCCTTCTTGAGCTTTCCTCTTTCCCTTAATAGTTTTTAATTTGGCTCTCTCTTTTAAGGACCCTAGTGTACAGTAAAAGTAAATATATAGCTTTAAAGAAACATTAACCATTTATCGATTGGACAATCAGAAGTGATATACATTTAACTAAACTGCCATCCTTTGAACCGGAGTACAAGAACTTTCCATTGCTGGACAGGCATAAACAGGTAATAGAATCTCTGTGTTCCTTGCATTTTAGAATAATTGGCTCGCCGTGGCCAACATAATTTAAAGCTACAGTTTTCCTTAACCGTCCTTTATCCTCCAAATATTCTTCGTGCAGCCTTTTCGCTACTGCTCCCTCTTCGAATTCTGCTCTGTCTCTCTCTGTATTTAACAAGAGGAAAGTTGAGACGTGAGACGATACATCTTAGAAACACCTTACTCAAATCTTACCTTCTTCCTCGATTTGTTCAAGGTATTTCTTTGCAAGCCTCACTCGCTTCTCCTGTGCAGTTTCTTCCTCCTCCTCTTCCTCGCTTTCATACCCTCCAGACCTATTCCTGTAAAACGTAATGACAATTAATGCCCGAGCGAACATCGTTAATGGCTTAAATTTAAGTTTTCAGCAGCAACCTCTGATTTTCTTCCGCGAGCTCTTCATCCGTACTAGCGATACTTTCATTGTCATCAGCTGCAGATTTCTTTACATGTTTCTTCTTTCCCTTCGATGACCCACCGCGACCATTAAACTAAAAACCAGCACAAATCTATTATTGGAAATATAAAAATATTTTTAATAGCTTCCTGCATCGTCTCATACATTAAACACCATGCGTATGATTATAAACATAAATTATCTGTGGAGTTCGTAAAGAAGTACGATTATCAAAGGTACCTTTCTTTTACCCCCTCCCGCGGTCTGATTGTTTCTAATGAAAAATGACATGATATTTCGAGAATACTTTTTGAACTGTTAACCTATCTCAACTCAACCACATGGCATGTATTTTATATACATACGGTCTGCCAACAGCAGCGACTGAAAGAGTCCTACGTGAAAAGTTAAGGGGTAACACCACTCTAGAGGCAGAAAAAATACCTAAATTTAACAATTTATTTTGGGAGTATGACAAACGGAATAGAATTTCTTTTCAGAGGGTTTATTTAACACATATTGAAGTACGAAAAACAATTTTTTTATTGTCATTTTCATACAAAATGGCGGCGACAGGGCCCGTCGTCGAAAACAGTTTTTTTTAAAACACCGCCACGGGAGGACGGATCAGTCTCCGAGAAATCCGTCCTCCCAGTTTGAAAGAAGTGGTTTCAACGACGGGCTCTGTCGCCACCATTTTGTATGAAAATGACAATAAAAAAATTGTTTTTCGTACTTCAATATGTGTTAAATAAACCCTCTGAAAAGAAATTCTATTCCGTTTGTCATACTCCCAAAATAAATTGTCAAATTTGGGTATTTTTTTCTGCCTTTAGAGTGGTGTTACCCCTTAAGTTACCACGGTGCCTGGGACTTTTTTGCACGGTGCGAAATTGGTACAACTGATGAACACATAACTAGCGGTGGAGATTTATCGACAGTCGTGACTATCGATGGTGGTCGATATTCATATAAAAATATCGATAGCTGTTGATATTGAAAACTATCGATAATTCTCCACCGCTACACATAACCCCACATTATTAAATCAGGGTTATTGTTTTAAATATTGAAATATTCTGTAAAGATCATCTGAAATTGTTCAAAGACCGCGGTTTCTGCTCTTCGATAGAATAAAACGTTTGCAATATGGCAGAAAAGAAGAAAGTGCTTATGATCTGTCTGGGTATGTGTATCTTAAAATCCTGGAATAATTCAAATCGGAGAATCACATAAGTATAATGATAGGATGAAGCATAATTATTATTTTACAGGCAATATATGCCGCTCACCTATAGCAGAGGCTGTGTTCGAGGATCAGATAAATAAATCAGGCATAAGCCATTTATGGGAAGTAGATAGCGCAGCTCTTATAGGATATCATACAGGTAAAAATCCAGATCGTAGAGCTATGTCTACTCTAAGGGAAAAGGGTATTACAAATTATACTCACAAAGCAAGGCCAGTGAGTGAATTTTTTTAGTACATAAGATACATTTATGGTGCGTATTATCATTTTCTACGTACTCCGTTACAGGTTAACGAAGATGACTTTACTACCTTCGATTGGATATTTGGAATGGATACTAGTAACATTCAGGAATTAAATAGGATGAAACCTAATAATTGCACCGCCAGAATCGAGCTTCTTGGAAGATACGATCCAGAAGAAGAAGTCACGATAAGGGATCCGTACTATGTACGTATTACTTTTAACCGACTTCAAAAAGGAGGAGGTTATGTATTCGACCCGTGTGTATGTTTTTTTTTTTTTTATGTTTGTCCCCTCATAACTCCTCAGCATATGGACCGATTTTGATGATCTTTCTTTTATTCGAAAGAGGATGGTGCCCCGTTGGTCCCATTCTACGCGGAATCAATATTGGCCCAATATTTTACCAGTTATAGTTAATAATAATTTATACGTTTGTCCCCTCATAACTCCTCAGCATATGGACCGATTTTGAGGATCTTTTTTTTATTCGAAAGAGGGCGATGCCCCGGTGGTCCCATCCGAGACTAAATCAATATTGGCTCAATATTTTGCCAGTTATGGTTAATAATAATAATTTATATGTTTGTCCTCGCATAACTCCTCAGCATATGGACCGATTTTGATGATCTTTTTTTTATTCGAAAGGGGGCGATGCCCCGGTGGTCCCATCCTACACTGCATCAACATTGGCCCAATATTTTGCCCGTTATGGTTAATAATAAAGACTATTGTCACCTAATAATTATTATTATTATTGTATGTATGTATGCGCATATCTCCTCAGCATGTTGTGTCAATATATATAAAACTAAAAAGTTAAAAATAAACAAAATTTAAAAAAAAATTAAAACCGACTTCAAAAAAAAAAAAAATAAAATTGCACTAAAAAGTACAAAATAATTCTTTCCCTTATTTAATCTACGACTCATATTTTTCAAGTCGGTGCCTCATCATTTGCACTGTGTAAATCTGGCGCCGGCTTAAAAAATATGAGTCGTAGATTAAATAAGGGAAAGAATTATTTTTTACTTTTTAGTGCAATTTTATTTATTTTTTTTTTTTTTGAAGTCGGTTTTAATTTTTTTTTTTAAATTTTGTTTATATATCTTGTGCTACGCGTTGCAAGGCAAAAGCTAAGTTTATCGAAACTTCGTTTACAGGATAGCGACAGCACTGGGTTTCATAAAGCGTACGAGCAGTGCGTAAGAAGTACAAAAGCTTTCTTGGAGAAGCATAAAGGTACGGATCACAATTTTATTAGATTAGTAGTATTTATGGAAGAATTCGGTATTACAAATTTATTATTTCCAGACAAGCTGTGACCGAAATGAATCCTAGAGATAATCACATGTTCCGGAAAGTATTGAAATATTGTATATTTCAAAGCTTCTGAAAAACAATAAACATTCGTTGCGACATTAGAGTATTGATTCGTTACTGTTTAAAATGTACAGGTGTTATTTATAATATTTTCTTTGAGCCTATCGATTACTTTTTCTATATCAAGACAATTATTTTCTGTGCATATTAGTATGGCCGCCATACTTACGTAATATACACTTATAAATATAATTACATACTCAAACCTAGGAGTTATCTGTAAAAAAATATATGTGCATATATATCTATATATATATATATCTATAGATACTATTATTTTGTTTCACAAAGTTCCTTACATAACCTTAAGAAACCGTCTGTAATCTGTAATTACTCCTATTATAGCGGGTTGAAGATGCGCATTTTTTCAAAGTCAGTAGATACTAACATGTCCGAAAAGAAAAAAGTGTTAATGGTATGTTTAGGTACGTTAAATTCAAAAATATCCATCATTTTTCGGCAAAAAGGAAGGCAAACGTGTTACTGCATAATTTAATAATTTTAAATCGTAGGAAACAGCTGCCGTTCCCCAATAGCGGAAGCAGTATTTCTAGATCGAGTAAAAACAATGGACCTATCTGACTTTTGGGAAGCAGATAGCGCTGCCCTTTTACAATATCACGTGGGTAAAAGTCCAGAACCCAGAGCTGTATCCACGCTTAAGGGAAGAGGCATTACGGAATACACTCACACAGCGAGGGAAGTAAGTAACGGTACTTTCCAAGCCTGAAAATAGGGAATATCATGCTACACGATTCTTTCAGATAACAAAAGCAGATTTCTACAAGTTCGATTGGATATTTGGAATGAGCAGCGATATAGTTTACGATCTATATCAGATGCAACCACCAGATAGCCATGCGAAAATCGAACTCCTCGGAAAGTACGATCCAGATGGCACACCAAATATACGGGATCCTCTGTTTGTAAATATCAGTTACACTTATTTATCTTGAATATTTGCTTTTATAAACTACTGTGGTTCAATTAAGTTTTTATATACAATGCGCTTATAGGACGAGGATAGCGCTGGTTTTGAAAAGGCTTTTGACCAAGCAACGAGAAGTATAAAAGTATTTCTAGAAGTACATGCAGGTAATTTTTATATATCGCAACTTTTAGCGTACGTATAATTAAGAATCTCGTGACCATTTTTCCCCGGTTACTTATGTTATATACTTTTATATTATACTGTTAAGAAATAAGATTTATTTATAGTCGCGGCAACTAAACAACGAAATTAATAGTGGCGGCGTCATTATATCGCTAGAGCCACTGTCTCTCTATAAATACCGGGAAAGATGTAAAGTACGTAAGTAAGAAGAGTCCGTATTACTTTTATTTAACTTTACGCCCACTCACATATACTGCAATTATATTACGATCGTCTCCAGAATATATGAACTTTTGAAGTTTTTCTTCTAAACTGTTGTGTTCTAAAATTTTCGGGAAACTCGCACTCGTATCTACAACAAGAGCATCGAATTCTTTCCCACATTTGAAAGTTCCTATCTTATCATCCATTGCAAGAGCTAGAACAGTTTGAACATTACGATGTATAAAATGAAATTTAATAAGCAGATACAGATAAAGGAGAATCCTTTCGTGAAATCGAGCAGCTTACCCTTTGCACCCCCCAAAGTTGCCATGTGAAATACGTCTTTATAATTAAGTGCTTCGTAATCATCTTTCAGAATGGACAAATGACTCGAGACTTGTAAAGCTGATCTCATTGCATCTAAAATACTAGAGCTTTGCCCTCCCGCAACGTCTGCGAGCAAATGGCCGGGATCAATAATACGATCGTCAGAAAATCATTATGGAATTAATCAACGAATACGTTTATTCTCACCGGTACCGAGACCAATCTTTACTCCTTTTGCTTTCAATCTTCGAACGTCGCAAAGACCGCTCTTTAAGCAAGTATTTGACGAAGGGCAATGAATGACTGCTGTACCACGGTCTTTCAATAATGTAATTTCGTCGTCTGTTAGATGTATTCCATGAGCCATAACTGTCTGCAAATAGATGAAAATCTGCTTAAGCATTTTATGGTTCATATGTGCTGATTCAATGTACCTTATTCGTAAGAAGTCCAGCTGCATCATATACAGCTGCATACGAAGAGCATTCGGGAAATTTATTTCTCACAGCCTCTATTTCCTCTACATTTTCACATATGTGGCTCTGAAATATTCTGATTGTGTAAAAATAATTGGTATATATACGTATAAAGTAAATATGCTAACGTGAAACGCATTTAGGTATGTTTCAACTCATAAATGCTAATGAAAGCTAAATGAAAACATCATTTTCCGTAATACCTGAATGTGGAGATTTTTTTGTTCCGCCAATTTTCCTAATTCTTTCATCACTCTCATATCGCAGCTTAGAGCAAATCTTGGAGTTATCACTGGTTTTACAAGAGGACTCTGTAATAATTAAGGAGATGTTACAGGAAGAAAGAATGGAGCGTAGACTTAAGGAGATATTTCAAACTTACATCTATGCTCTCGATTCTTGCTATGAACGTATTCATATTTTCTATGGATTCTTCGGTAGTTTCGTAATATTCGTCACTGCGTTTAGCATTCATAGTTATCTTTCCAACAAGGGCACGCTGACCTAAGTTTGCGGCTGTTTCTCCGAGTATTGCAGACGCTTCTGCGTAAAGGGACGCAAAGTAACATGCTGTTGTTGTACCTTGCGTAAGAGTCTGTCTCTACAATCAAAGCGTTACAATTATACCAAGCGAAACACAGTGTGCTTTAATGCCATTGATCTTTGTCTGCTGTTGAACATACCACAGTTGTATCAAATACGTGTCTCGCGACACTTTGAGTCTTAAATTGTTTTTCCAAAGGAAAGGTGTAGATTTCCAGCCACTCTAAGAGCTTCTTATCATACCCAATCCCCATATTAGGAAATTGAACAGAATGAATATGACAGTCGATAAACCCTGGTACTAAGAATTGACCATCACCGAGCCGTATGACTTCCGTATCGTTTGAGACAATTGGACTTGGATCTGTTACGATCGTGTCGATCTGGAAGTTAACAAATTATGGGTAAATTTTATATTTTAATTCTTTACATCGTCATATTATATGTATGTAAAATAGAAATTTTGGATACATACTTTCCCGTCCTTCACGTAAATTGCAGCATGATTTTCGGTGACCAATTCTCCACTTTCGTTGGAATGAAGAAACGGCCCGACAAATATCCTGTTTTTCGGCATCGGAGACATCCTAGACTTGTTGCTGGAACTACGAATATTTAAGAATAAAAGAAAAGTTTCATAATTTCTATTTACGTAAAATTCATTATTTAATCTATTCTTTAGTATACCATATACCAAAAAGCGCGTGTAAACAGTACATTATAGTGCAGCGACGTAAAGCTTATCGATCTAATACGAAACGTGGAAGTTGCTGACGATATTGTACGCAAATACGAAAGACTAATTATTTTCATTTTATCTGCACACTGTTATCTCTTCGTATCATATCGGGCAACATGAGTGGCAAGAAAGAACACAGACTAGAAGGCTCGAAAAAATCAGACAAAATGATAGATCCTCATCGGGAATTTTTAGATATGGATACCGACGAGGAAGATTTTGGGCGGCAAGGTAACGACTGGCACGGATTTCGAAAAGTTCGAAAAGTTCGAAAATTTCGAAAATTTCTCAGTCTAGAGGAGTAAGACACTTTTATTCGACTGTATGAACCACATATTTATTTATTTTTTTGATCGATACCTGTAGGCACCCGTTATTTAATTTTAGAATACCTGGAATTGAATTTAAAGGGTCGCGGTAAAATTTTTAATTTTCGTATAATTTTAAAGCTTCCATGTACGCTAATTAAGTATCTGTAAGTATTCTGTCTCTGAAACGAGACTAATTACTTTATTATACATAGTTTTGTGTTGTAAGCTACTTCACTGCATTTCAGAATCGCCCGAAGTTGAAGAAGAACTTCCACCAGAACCCGAGAAACCAGTATTCAGTGACGCAGAGCTGACTACGTTAGTTAGTATACTGTAGGAATATACTTAAATTACTGAGCGTTCTTGACCTGGCGATTTCTGCGATTGCACGATTTTAGTTATACCATTTTAGATATCCACTAAGTATATGTGGTCACAAGATATGTATACGACGCACGAGACAAATGCATCAGGAATCGAATGCTTTGCCATAGAAATGTTTACTCAGTTAATCATAATTACCGATTTCAGTATAATTCGAATTAACTCGACTACTCTTACTGGACTATATTAAAACATCACGTAATAGTTCATACACTTAATTTGATAAAATCATCGATAGGCTGACCTCTATGGCGCGACATTCAATATCCTGCTATAATCTTTCCTCCGGCCCAGTTAAGTTTCTGCTTGAATATATTTACAGGTACAATATGTGAAAGATTTAACGATATTTCCTTCCTCCGGCAATAAACATTGGAACGAAAATTGTAGCGGAATAATACGAGAATATTTTGAAAATCCGTCCCACGAGGTGCTGAGCATATTTCACAAGGAAAATAAGTTGACCGCCACTTTGAACGTCCCGGATTGTGCGCCTAAGGGGTTCATGTACTTTTTACGATCCCCGTGGCAAATTTATACCAAGGAGAATTTTTTTACCACAGTTTTATTCGGAAGTATTACTAACAGTGTTCCGAGATCTGTCCTAAAATTTATGGAGAATATATACGCACCGAGCGTGCTCCGTACCGATGGGTACACGTCATGTATCCGTTTCGAAAATTTGAAAATTTGTACGACCGTTGCAATTCTTATTAATGTCTTTTGCAATTGGATTTCTACAAAGTTACAAAACTAAGATTACCATGTCCATTATTGACCACTTTATTACAATTTCAATTTTCCATTCATAACGAGCAGTTATAAAAAACGAAGTATTTTCGAATCTACACGATTTTGTAATACGCTTGTCCGAGGAGGTGTACAAGCCGATAAATTTAACTACGCTATACGTGCCGAAGGAGAGACAACTTGATACATTTCTGGAACCGCCGAGTAGAGCCGACTGTTACTTACTGGGAGAAAATCCGAAGACCTTCGTCTCCGAAGAGAACGAGGAAAAGCGGAATTTAATCGGTAGATTGGATAAAATAGCTTGGTCGTGGATCAGACAGATGGACGAAGCAACGAGAGTTGCGACGGCTGGCAACAGAATTCAGAATATACAGGGCGAAGTGGGTTACTGGAATGCGAAACGTTAGTTTCTCCGCGTAGCGAACGATTTCCTTTTGTCTCGATTATGAAACGCTTGTTGCTTTCAGATTCGAATTTGAATTATTTACATGCTCAGCTTCTCAATCCGGAAGTCCGATCGATCATCGACATACTCAGAAGCTTGCGTTCTCCCAGCGTAAACAAATTCGAAGTACTGGCCCAGCGTATTGCGACGAGGCTGGAAGAGTCGTCGTCGAATTTGACGCACCTGTATATTTTATTCGATTGCTTTAAGAGCCTAAATGTTCCGGAAGACACCGAGGATTCGGTGACAGAGGCGTTGCTTCTGATATTATTTATCTGGACGGAATCCCCATTTTATAACGATTCGTGAGGATGATTATTCGCGCGAATGAAATATTTCAGTACGAAAGACACGCTTCAAAGTGCAATGTTTCAGGAATAGCGTAGGAGTACTTTGTCGGGCGCTAAGCTTGCAGATAATAAGTCAATGCAACGAGTATATTAAGTTGGACGTTGCACTCGGAAGTAATCCGGAGGAGGGAATGAAAATGCTGGAAAAGTGCATACTCTGCTGTGACAATTATAAAGTTATTTATAATAATGTACGCTCCCTGCGAAATGTCTTTGCATTTGTGGCAAGTTACTTAGCACTGCCAGTCTTTTAATATTTAATAAATTCTCTCAGGTAATAAGGAACGTTATTCCACGCGTTAGTCCTGATAAAAAGTGGAACTTAAGCGAAGGGGACGTTTTCAATACAATTGATACATTCAAACAACGATGCTACGACGTTATTGAAATCTGTGGGGCGCTCGTCATATTCGGGAGGTACGGACGAAAATATTGGTTTAACCCTTAGGCTGCCGCTATTTTTTCGTAAAAATAGGGGTCCTTTTTTCCAAAAATTTGTATGTATGAGTAGTCAATAGGTCCCATAGAGTCGAGGGGGTAGAACCGTGCCAATATAGTCAGGCCCGAATTAAAGGGGGGGCTGCAGCCCCGGGCCCCACTATCCAGGGGGGCCCCGTTCTAAGCCTACAGTTCTAAGCAATTTAAACTCGTTATTGTTTAACTTTTTGTTACTCTCCCCCCCCCCCCCCCCCCCCCCGCTTATTCAACCACGGGGGTCCCCGAAGGTTGGATAGCCCCGGGCCCCAAAAATCTTAATCCGGGCCTGAATATAGTGGCTATAGCGGCAGGAGACGGGAGGACGAAAAATCAAAAAAATTTTTTTGTTTCTAAAACTTACGAACAACCTTTATGGTATCTCTAATTATACTCCTGTATATATATTTATTCAATTCGTGCATAAAATTAGTAGTACCAACATAAATACCAAGATATATATGTCTACACAGAAAAATTTCCTTTAGCGCTACCCGGAGCTAACGACGGGGATGTAGAAATTTTGTAGCTCCATTTCTCTTTTTATCCTTTTTTTTTATTTTTATTTTTATATTTTTTTTGTATTTTTTTATTATTTTTATATTTTTTTCGTTTTTTTGTATTTTTTTACAGTTTTTATATTTTATACTTTTTTGACATGGTTTTTATTTTATAGTATATTATATGTGGGAATTAATGCATAGGGATTGACTACATGTCATCAAATTACGGGTATACGCAATGCCAATATAGTGGCTATAGCGGCAGCCTAAGGGTTAAACAAGTCGCTCAATTGTTGGTACATGTCGTTTATTTTATTTCACAGGCACAACAGGATGGGGTTACTGGGAAGCCCCAAAGGAATCAAGTACGAAGCGTACTGGCGCAAAATCGAGAATCGGTTTTACGAGAGTTTAGATGAAATTACAGCGGCCCGCGACATTATATTCGATATTGCGCGAACCAGTTGGGTGAAGAAGATCAAACGATTTAGGTGCACGGTTCTACAATTAGATACCATGACGTTGAATTTGATCAACGATATATTTAAATATGTTAAAAACGCAGAGGAAGGTGTCGAGGCGATTTATGCTCTACAGAAGTTTAAGGAGAAGGAAAGTTTGAGGGAAATATTGCAAAATAAATGGGTACAGGTATATTAAAATTATTTATACATTTTTTATATATATATATATATAAGAACTGGTAGTGATACTGTAGGAATCGTTAGGTATGGAAAATTTTTAATGATGAAATTGAATATTGTTATACCAACGCGATGAATATGTCAAAAAAGTGTGACCGATCGGTAGAAAATGTTAATGTTAATATAAGTATGCTATGCATTTCGCAATATTTAAAAACTCAACACGATATAATGATGAACGCGTCGGATTGGATAGGAGATTGCGCTACTAAGAAGTGAGTAACGAATAACGATATAAATTATTTAAACACATTTATTGAAATAATAGGTCTTCCTTCTTAAGTATCTTGTGAATTCATGCTAAACATCTTTTTTATATAACTTTGTCTACATTCGTATCGCTAACCGGGACGTATCATGCATGTTTTCAGATGTATCTTGCAGAAATACAAACATGTATTAGATGTAATTGACGAGAGAAGAAAGATGTTTAACACTTACAGTACATACGGAATATGGTAAAGAGTATTTGTAAGTCATTGAAGCCACAATCGAACAGATCAACGATTTTGCGTAGATGTAGGACTAATAAAAAATGATTTCACGCACGTCTTATAATAAACTCCTGTTACTACATTTTTTAAAAAAAAAAAATGATACTGCTATGACTTTGGACGGGGCATTATATTTATAATGTTCACTTCTCGTATATACATATAGTTTTCGATTTAAAATAAATAGTAACAGGCGACCAAGGGAAATATCTATTAACCCATCTGACATAACACGTAGCGCTCTTTACTTTTGTTCGATACGAAAACTTATATTACCTTAAGTTTGTTCTGAATCGATGACAGCCTTATAGTACAATTACATATCATTAATATATTCTCCGATATCAATATCCATATTGATCTGCGTCTCATTATTTAAAACCTTAATCGATGTAGCATACATACACCTTTGAAAGATTTATATTATATGAATTCCTTCTTATCGATCATCCTGCCTTGTTTTAATAGTGTAAAAATAAAATTTGTGATACGGCATAGGATGAGAGAGAAATCTTCGATGGCACTTTAAACATTGTGAGGTATTTGAATAGTTAACTAAAGTAGATATCATACTTTAGTGATTAACTACATAAAAATCATTTTACGTAAATAATTGTGTAAACATTTGAAGCATTAACAATCGTAATTATAAACTAAACTCCACTGAATCATGTTTACGAATGAGAATATTCACATGAATGATATTGCGAGAAACATTAAATTAAATAAACCGGGTAAATCATTGGCCTCGCAACGAGACATATAAAAATGCAAACTTTTGACTAATTTGTAGAGAGGGCAAGTGTATTTTCTGTATGAAAACTAATTAACTTTGGGAATTCTTAAAATTAAATTAATATTTATACAGTCTATAACAACTATACAGTACTTATCTGTTACGTGATAATTATAAATTTCGAATCTTAGAATGAACGAACGGTGGGATAAATTAATATCGGTAATACAAACTGACAAGAATTTCCGTTTGCATGCCAAAGGTTGCTAAAGCTGTGAGTATTAAGTTCTCCGACTTGGGAAGTTTCAAGACTACTCCTGAATAATTTATCTGTATTTAGGCACAGCATTCATACTTTCATTTCCTAATATGCTATTAATACCTTTTATGTACTGTGGTCCCTTAAGCAACTCTGAACACGACTAAATGCATAAAGTAGATACAACAGTATTGCACGTGTAACTTGATTCTATATCCCGCCACGATATATATTGCATTGCATATTTGTTTCCCAAAGTTTATAGTAATTACACAGAACATCCACGTTATATAAATATGTATACTATATAATTTTATAAAAAACATTGAATAAATAAAGAATAAAATGCAATTAATGAATAGTTCTAAATGCAATTCGTTAATGGCATTATAGGGTAATCTATGCAGTTAACGGTTTCCTGCACGACTATACAGTAGTGGAAGGACACGCGGAATGTACAAATAACTGTATTAATTGCTTTAAAATGCATAACAAAGTACTATGTTTATATATAGACAGAAGCAGTTAATGAAGCAATAAGAGTATAAATCGAGTACCGTAAAAAATATGGAAAGACACCTAAATGCATCTATTAACATATGCTATAAATATATATAGCAGAAGACTACGAACTTCAATATGAACGTCAGATTCCATAAACCCGCTAAATTGTAAGTAGCTCTGCGACATGACGTTCTATCGACCTATTTTCCCATAGCTCGTTGAACGTGGTAAGACATAGCGTTCACCGGTAAAAGAAAAACATATAAAAATAGATCTGTTAGAATTGTTGAGTACATTCTAAAAGTAACGGGGTAAGAATAGCACCACTTGTAAGTTCATTTAGTCCTTATAAGTATTCCTATGTATCGCGTGGAGTTGTTAAGTTGAAAATCTCAGCATAGATTACCCTATACTTAGGAATATACGATTCACTTAGGAACTATTATAAAAATTATACATAAATATTTTATGTACATGTACGCGCGTCTTCTAATTTTGATTATCGTAATACTGTAACTTAGCTTTCCCTTAGAGAATTAGAACACTCTTTTGGCACAAGTAACTCAATACGTTGACTATCATGTCGCGTTTCGCCCCCCACATCCCAGAGTCCTACCATGCTACTATATGCTTATATGCACCACAAATATACGTGTCACCTGTATACGGACGACACGGCAGTCAACGTATTAAACAATGGTACGTATTTGGTTTCTTTTCTACTTATTTTCGTCTCGATCTTCAATTCGATCCAGTCACCAAATTTTCCTGGCCAGTAGTTACTGTGAAAATCGGACTACCAGGCGGATCCTTGTAATCAAGTAATTCGCTATCGTCGCTGAAGGAACTGGTGCCCGAAGAACCAATTTGTTGTGGTCGGGATAATGGTAAGAGAAATATCAATGAAATAGCGATTATCATATGCCAGGCGCTATGGACATACTGCAACGAAAAGGAAAGTTTTCGTTGGAAATTTCTCGCTTTCTGTCGTAGAATTTTACATTGCATATTGTACGTACTCGGTAATTAGCTTCAGTTTCGACTAATGAAAAGAGCAATAGGCCCACTGTTGCCAATACCAATCCCGCTAGCAACTGCGAGATCCTATCGGGTCTTTTCCATTTTTTCAATTGAAAACAACGGTAGGCATACGCTCCCATCTGAAAACACACGAAGGGTAAATACTAATACAAGAAACGGACCTTCTAAGTTACTCACTGGAATCATAACGCCCATCCCTAAGGGCACTAATATACTAGTTAAACCCGTTTTGTTGGATTCCACTCCGAAAGCAATTATAAGAACGCCGAACATATGGCACAGCGACACAAAGCGGGTCGGTATTTCAGCCATTGCAACGAGCGTCACCCAAAAGGCTAGTATGCTCGAAAAGAAGTCGCTGTATTGCAAAACCTAGATGTGAAATGACTTTATAAAGGCATTCTGTGTATCAGTTAAAGAAAACTCGCATAATGGTAATTGTTTGAGACAAAGTAATTTACGTACTTCATATTTAGCAACACAATAGGTCATAACGTGTTGGTCACAAGCATGATACAGAGACGAAAAAAGCATAGTTGCCAAATAGACTAATCCCTCAGTATATAATCCGCGCTTAACAGCTAAATATATAGCAGGTATGAAAAAACCATTACTTAAAGTGAGCATCATCGTCGTGAAAAGGAGAGAAGACTCTGGGCTGGCATTGGTAGCGTCAATACAGCCCCATCCTCTGTATCCTGCGCGATAGAATATAATACATAAGCTCGAAGATAGGAGGATACATGTAATTAGCGTCGCGTAAACAACACGTCGAACCTTCAAAGCATTTGCACGATGTGTAATACAAAATATCTCGATGGATTTCCTGACAAATTCCGTGATGGCCACACGGATAATTTCCAGGCAACACGCACTGCCTAGTTCTTATGTCCAGTGACACTAAGATCTCTTCCATTTCACAATTTACAGGATGTCTAATTTAGAAACGATCAGCTAGCAATTTCAATTATTTCTTCTCGTGCATTTTTAAAAACATCTGCTTACCCATTAAAATGACATGTTGCGTGCAGAGCAACATACCAAGTATCGGGCTGTGGATATGGTATTAACAAACTTGCGTCGCGTCTATCGAACGAAGATAACTTCATTGACATTCTCGAATCCTCGCATACAATAGTACTCTTAGCTCTACTGGGAACCCGACCACGTCGAATGCAAAGTATAACTTTAACTAACTGTGTCGTCGTTACCTGGAGAGCATACAATAATGAATTATAACTCAATCAAATATCCGATTCCATGCCAGAATTATTAACAATGTTTACTTTGTCCATTTCCAAGTGTGCGCTAATATCAAGTGTTCCGCCAATGTCTACCAACGGCAGAATATTAAATTGAGTTACCACTGGGTGTGCATCGGTTAACATTATCCACGAAGTTAGCCATTCTCTACCCTAGAAAGAGGTTCTATATGAATACTTCTTATACGTTTCCGTATGGCCTATAATTTATATCCCATTTACCTGTAATAAGTAAACTCCCGAAAATGTTTGCGAGTGCTTAATCCTTGCAAGTTGATACCTCGGAACGCATGGATCGTCAAAATCTTCGTCCGACGAATGGAATTGATTTCTCAAGTCAATCCCATTGTAAGACGATCCGGTACTCCTGTCCTCGTCGTTATGAGAACGATGTTTAGTTAAATCTTTCATATGTAATTGCGCTAGCGCTTTAGAAAACGAGGGTGCATCCAAGTACTGTTTTACAAAAGACTTTTCTGTCATTCTGATCGGACATTCTAAAAAAGTAAGGTGTAACAAGATCGAATGCACGGTAAGACCTAGCGCATACTATCGTCTTTCCGTCGACTAAATAGTTTAGTCGAATCGTGAGCGTCATCGACGTTTTGGCTATTTCGTCGAGTCGACGAGGATGTTTCGTATGCGACTAGGCGACTAGGCCTAAGAGTGTGAATCTCTGTGAGACAAATACCTTAGATAATTACCTGAAGTAACTACTTTCGCATTCACTTCGATAATGCTATCTGAAATAATCATCAAATAATAATAGCTATCCTCGTATGGAGAAGATTCTGTGAAGGTATACGAATCCAACATGGTAAGATTTCCGATTTCGCTTGGCTCGGAATGATTGAAAACGGGCAGAGAGCGTCCTTGTAAGGCTATACTTTTAATGCAAGGTTCGTGTATCCTACGAGATGTATAGACGGTAAAATTACAGCCCCAAATATGTACACGAAAATTCCATGTCCCTGACGGTATGTACATTCTATAGGACGTTGATATATTATTAACTTTCAGCATTAGAATAATCAATTCGGGTAAAACGATTGCGCTCCTTACTTGTAATAGGAAGTAGTTTCTTTCGTTCGCAATGTATGCGAGCAACCAATAGGTATATTTTCAATACTATTGGTCTGTGTCCATATAGCTACCGAACCTATACTATAATGGCATTTGTGACCGAGCCCCTGAAATATGGAAGATTAAACGATACAAACTCCTTGCCACTTTAAACAGAAAAGGAACATTTATCCTACGGAAGCATAATTGTACCTGCTGTTGGACCTTTTCATCCCAGGGGGACAAATATGCTCCTACAAACCAATCTCCCGATTCCGGACCATAAACCGGTACTACCGCGGTAGTCTTTGGTTCGAATGTCGTGACGGTGGAGATGACAATAGTCCAATTACGTTTGGGATACATATCGGTAGGAAATGTATCATTATTCACGGATATCACAGGATAACTGCCCCATTGCAGATATCTGAGAATTATAATATCGTGTACGCTTTGTACATCCAACTCGACGAAGCGAAACAAAGATGAGTATTTACATGTGCACGTTTCTTTCCGGGCAATTCTGCCCATCCATAAACGCCGCAAACTGCCAGGTAGCTCTGAGCGCTTCCTTCGGAACTGTATAGTGAAACATGGCGATATCTGAGTAACTTTTGAACGAATGTAATAATCCTTCTTGACTTGCTTCCGGCATGGTGCATTCCTTGGCTGTAAGCATAGATTCATGGAGAAATCTGGATCTACGCGTTCGAGTAACTCTTACTTGTTCTTCGCGGAATATGGACACGAATGTATCAGCGTTAAAATCTTTCTAATGCTTAATATATCGATCTTACAAACAAGAAAAGTGTGATTACTTTAAGCTATAACTAATAGGATATAACATGCATGTGGACAAGAAAATTTATTTCCGAGTATTTCGTTTACAAGCTTACCTGGGAAGAGTAATAACATGAGAAGACCATGAAACTGGAAGATCATGAGGTATCGCCTTGGGAAGTAACATATTGGAAGCATGACAATAATTTTCGACATCACAGAAAAATTAAAACTGTTATCAATTGGACGCCTCCATTCGCTTCTTATTAATTATCGATCATCCTTTCGTTGCTACGCTAATCGTACATCTTTCACAGTCGACAAATAACTGCGACAAATCCGCAATGTTTGTGTGCTTAGACCATCAATTTATGCGGGTTTCTTTCGATCAGCTGGTTTGCAAGTGATACATGGTGTTGTATGAGGAGGCACAGACGAGGTATAGGATAGACCTATCACCTTATGGACGTTCGTGACGCCACCCAAACTGTGTTACCGACCCATAATCTGAGGACCGAATGTAGTGGCATCTGCTCATGAACAGCTAAGGCTGTTCGAGTACTCGAATATTCAAGTAGCTTGAAGTTCGGACCGAGCCGAGACTCGGTTTCCGAGCCGAGCCGAGTACCCGTAAAAACCGAGTAGCTCGAAAGAATCGATCGGCTCGATAAAACCGAGTAGCTCGAATTTTTTCGAGCGGCTCGAAAGAACCGGGCAGCCCAAATGAACCGAGAAGCTCGAATTTTTTCGAGCGGCTCGAATATACTTGGAGCAGATCGAAATTTTCGAGCAGACCGACTGTGTCGAGTAGCTTGAAGCTTGAAGCTTGAACGTTTCGGGCAATACGAATGTTTCGATAATTTTAGGTTACGTTTGTCTACTGGAATGTAAATAATGGTTCTCAATAGGTAATGTGAATAATTAAAATGTAAGCTGTAAATGGAAATATTCTGTAACTTTTGAAAATAAGTACTAAATTCAAATCTTTCTTTTTTTCATCTTTTTCGTGTATTTATAAATGTGTTCATACACTTCTCTTTATGTTATCTTTCTTCTCTTCTAACTTTTTATTTTTTTCTTACTTTGTTACCTTCTTCGTATGGGTTTTACTTCTGTCGCGCCATTGTTAACACAGGGCGTTACCCGCTCATAAATAAATAAATGAATAAATAATTAAATAAATATAAATAAGCGTAATTACAAAGAATCGTGAAGTACTTGTAAACATTTGAATATGTAATCCTTGCATTATTAATTTTTCAATTTCTCATTTTTTATTTAATTAATGCAAGATCGCAATACCAATCTGCTTGGAACTAAAAGAACGTATGAAATCACGACAGATAATAAGCATAGAATAATTATGTTTTAATAATATGTATAGTATTTACAGTATTTTACTCAATTGAATTGTACAGTATTATTTTTCTAAATTTGCGCTTAAAAAACATTTGTTCCGCTTTGAAAAATTAATATTGAAAAATTAATAATGCAAGGTTTACATATTCAAATGTTTACAAGAACTTCACGATTCTTTGTAATTATGCTTATTTATATTTATTTAATTATTTATTCATTTATTTATTTATGAGCGGGTAACGCCCTGTGTTAAGGGGGTAGACACGTCACGTGACCTGGCCGATTCGGCAGGTCGGTATTACAGCAGATTTTTCTGCACAGAAATGGTAATACCCATAGATACGCGGCTGCTGGTGCGCGCGAGAGGGAGCTGTTTGCTATTTCCGTATTCTCTTCTGAATAAGGAAATAAATTCTCAGCTGTTGCGTTGTACATGTAAATATTTAAATGGAATGTCTGCTGATAGAGCAAACGTAGAAAATTCATTGTACATACATTTTAATTACTTAAAATGTGCTTATGCTACAATATGCTACGTTGGCAGTAAGGAATTATATAAGTGAAAAGGAAAAATAGATGAGGGGATATCCCCAGAAAATGAAGTATGTTAGGTTAGACATTTTTTTTATTAGCAAAACACTGAAACAGATCATGAAATACGCTTATTACAAGATAATTAAACGTCTTATGCAGAAAGCAGTTATGAACAAACATTATAGAATAAAATTGTGTTGGATGTTGAATTGGGGCTACTGAAAATGCGCAGGCTGGATGCGCGTGAATATTATATGGTTGGCCCCTCGCAGTGACAGAAAATATAACCTATATACTACATGACAATAAATGTTTATTACGCGTTGTATTTATATAATATTTCTGATCGAAATGTATGGAAATAAGTGTAAATTATCCTTCAATCAAAATCTATTAGTAAATGGAATTATGCAACATGTTTCTTGAAATTAGTCGTGACATTCAGGCCGTTTTAGATTTTAAAGGCTTCCGATAAGATTTAATTTTAATTCCTACCACTCGTAGCATTGTAATCTTATTTTAGACTGAATCGATAACGTTGGGTGTGACACGAAAATGGTAAGGGGGCTCGCGAGCCCCCGAGCCTATGACACAAAATTACATTGGGTGATAGGTCTATCCTATACCTGGTCTGTGGTTAAATAAACCCGAATAGGACATCAAGGTTAAAAGGCTTATGTGTTCTTGTTTTGTTGTGATCCTTCTTTCTCTGTCGTTACACGGAATACGTTTATAAAACGATCTTTAAATTGTTACTCTAACGGAATCATTTGTAAATCGTGGGTTTCGAATGACGTAAGTAGTTTTACACGGGTTGAATTCTAATTCCTACTACGCGTAGCGTTACAATCTATTTCCAGACTTCACCGGTAACGTTGCATGTGACGCTAAAATGGTAATGGGGTTCACCGACTGAAGAGATTAGCGTAAGTCGACAACGTCGGAATTTATTGTGTGGTTAATTAAACACGTTTTAAAAGGGCAGTTTCTATGATTTATTGTATAAATTAAATAAAGAGGATCAGCTGTTTCACTAAACTAGTGATCGAATCATATGTTCGTCGGTGGAAAGACTATATGAACATTATGAACGAATCAAAACTCTTGAAGAAATCGTTTCCGAACGGTAGGAGAAAGTTTATTTGTTATAACTTCGCGTTTGCATGAAAACATATTTACAATTTACCGTAAAACCGATGCTTTGAATCCCGCTTCTTATAAAGCTACATAAGCCGATGCAAACGCAGTACCACTAATAAATTCCACGGAAAGATCGCAACTTCATTTCAGCTATTTGCAAATTCTATTTAAAGCAGAATCATCACTCAAAAGTACTTTCAAATCCTTGAGTCAGCTACACATAAATGCAACAAATTCCCATGTGTGGGTCGATTGTTAAATACGGGTTGGTGGGGATTTGAAGAAACGAAGTAAATGGAGCGAAGAAGCCCGAATGTTGCCGATCTACCGTTCGAGCGCATTCGGCTTCCGACCCGACCTACACGCTACATTCGTTGCACCTCTCGGGTAGTGTGAACGTCGTGTCCGTTGTATAGTGCTTTCTGTTTCTTTTTTTCTTTATCACAAGATCAAACGTGCACGCATTTACGCGGCAGATAATAACGCGCCCCCGTACGATCTGATCTAGCGTAGAAAAATCGGTTCCGAGAAGCGTGAATATGGCGGTAGCGAGTGATGCTATGTATAACCCGAGAACCGTGGTTCAATCGTTCATGTCGTCAAACACGTATTACGGTTACGTGCCGCCTTATAGAAACGAAAGTCAGTTCAGCGCGGTTCTCGAGCACGCGGATATCAGTGAATCGTCGGTGTTCGATCGGTGTTCATTCGAAACGGCTATGGAAACTGGCGACGACGACGGCTGCGATTATTCTGTAGCGTCCAGCTATCTGAATAACAATTCCGTGATTCTAGAAGCGTCCGCACGGAATCTGTTAAAAGCTAACCATGGGCATCAACAGTGTCAACAACAGCCGGCTCACAACGACGCGGACACGCTTCGACGCAGGAACCGGAAGCGATGCAACGGCGATCTCAGCCCTACCAGCGAATTGAAAAAGTTTCGTCAAGGTAGGAGAGAATTCATAATCCTAATTCTTCAAATACTATCCTCGAGAATGATAAATCAGGATGTCAGAAGTTTCTATTCCCCATAAACGTTTCTCAAAACCGCGACCTCGTCATTCGTCAATTCATATTCGTACGTGATTCAAATACATCTTGTTAGAGGTCGTTGTTTCTCTCTCTGGCTCTATCTCTCTCCCTCTATCTCTCTTTCTCTCTCTTTTCATCTACCTGTTTCCCCTGTTTCTCTGTCTCCGTTCACTGCGTTTTAGCGGGAAAATTTTCGAGCGCGGGAGAATGCTTGTCGCAACCAAGACCAATACATTCCTACCGGATAAGTTAAAAAAGATTTACGTGTTTCTCGATACGAGATTGTGAATTTGAAAAAAAAAAGAAAGCTACCTTCGGCGGAAATCGATTAAGTACAAAAGCATCAGAACCGTATAATACCACCTTCAATGTAATACTTCATATATTAAGATATATAGATACACGATTTTTTCCCCCCTATGGGAAAAAGAGATTGTGCATTTACATGTGACCACAGAGATTTTCATCCGAACCTGGCATTAAATTTATTTTGAAGCTTAATGCATCCTGTCGTCTGTACCATGGCTAATGGTATGCAATGGAAAGCACGGATGCTAATATTTTTTCATAAACTAATGACACTTAGTAAGTTTGGTCTTTTTTTCATGGTAAGGACATAATTTGCTGACAAAATGGATGACATAGGAGATATCCAATTAAATTAGTCGATAAGTCGGTGGGTTTCCTTTCAGAGGCGGTGGCGTCAGTTACGCGCGCCGCGGCGCGACAAGTACAAAGGACCATGGATTGGCCGCGTTGCTCGATGAGTCGGAACTATTACGTGTGAACGCCGACGATACAAGCCTGAGAGAAACATGGATCGTAAATGGGGGCTGCTGTCGGGCAGCAGGTAACCATAATCAATTAAATAATTCAGATTATAAACGTTTATCGTCAAGCTGCGGATTGGAATCGATGGAAGACGACGCCGAGTACGAGAAGATTTTATTCGAGACACACGGGTGCTCTATATACCACCTGCATCGGTTACACGCACTCAATAATGACTGCATCGAAACTGAATTTTAAGTAGGATACTTGACAATCATTTCCAACGTTCATATATTTTGTATTTGTTTCGCAAAGTGTACGTTCGTCATGCAGATGTATACCATTGCATTGTATCGTATAGTCGAGAATAAATACTTACTTTTCTATGTCACAATTTTTATTATGTTTAAATAATGCGCATTACATAGTAAAAAAGTTTCTCGTCACAATTTTCAACGCTTATGCTTAATCTGTTAACGGTTTCGAAAAGCATTTGTGTCAATGGAAATATGCGATGCCGAATGAGGGGTTTAATAACGAACGCAAAGATTCCTATAGCATTACGCATTTCATTTATAAAGATGAGAGAAGAATGAGGATAAAACGGGAAAACTAAGAAAGCCCTAGCGATATATATCAGCTAATTAACCTTTTTGCACGCATATTAATTATATCATAATATAATTCAATATCAGAATATCCTGCTTTCGTTTCTCTCATCTTCAGCTCTCGCAGCTAGACTTTCTAAGTCTACGTCACTGTCGAATGTTTGAGCAGATAGTACTGGTCCAGCTGCTTCTTCTTGACCTTGCTCCATCTCTTCGTCGTTATTGAGAGCCTGCGAACATATATGTCAATTGTATTCCGTTTTATTTACTTTACTTCTCGCCTAGATATGTTAAGATCGAAGCACCTGTTGATTGCCAGAAGATTCAGGCCTCGATTGGTCAGCCTCTGCCAGATCTTCGTTGTAACCTGGTTTAACGGCGGGCGCCGAGGGTAAAGCGCTCGCAGAATCAAGCGACGATGCTCCCTGCGGGAATTGCGTAAAGTATTATCTCATCTTCTAGGTGTTCAACCATGTTTCCATTAATAGCGCTTACTGGCATGTCCAAGTGATCTATCAATGGTACATGTGCAATAGGAGACAACGATGTTGCTGCTTGAGACGATACAATTAATTCTGCCATAGACGACTGATTGTCCGCGGCCGTACCTAACGCAGCATCCACGTCAGAATCTTCATCGCTAGATTGACAACTCTCACTAGCGGTGTGATCGGTTGTCTCGTTCTACAAAAAGTTTAACGAATGCATCTGGTGTCTTTGGACACATCTGACGATAGAGACATACGAGAAATGTACAATACCAGTGGATTGCTCAGAGATTGCGTATTTTGTAAAGTGCGCAATGACCTCAATAAATGTGGTCGCAGTCTATGATCATCGCTTATCGCCTTAACTTCTCGCAATATACTGACTAAATAATCCGGTCGTCTCTTGTTCACGGTAATAAGTGATTTTAGGACTTCTTTCATATCAGAGCTATGCGATAAATATATTTAATTTTATCAATGTTCAAGCTAAAGCAACTCAAAAGTTATTATTTTAAGAGAACTGAACCTTGAGTTTTGAAACGGGTGTTCGTCGTTTACAACGGACGGTAGTCGAAACGATGAATGCGCTTCTTCCCAAATATTATCAACTTGTTGCTGCGATACCTCGTTTGTTAAAATATTACTGCGCGTAACAGCATTCTCCCTTTCTTGCTGCTGCAAGTTCAGGGAATACTGTGATTCTGGAGCAGTCAACGATGGAAGCGGCAAATTTTCCGCCCCTTGTTCCCGATTGCGTTTGTCTTTCCTATGATTAGAATTCATAGGATATGAAAATAGAAATTTTCTTTACATATACTTACCGAATATGTTACACACGTTACGTACATAAGAGAGGCGGTATTCACGCTTGCTATAGCATTTCCAGCGGATGTCGAATTCGCAATAGCCCCTGAAGCGGCATCGGTTTTTACACTTCCCGAGAGCAAGTTCTGTCTGGAATAACTGAAAATGTAAAAAGACAAGGATACAGTGATGAATTTCAACGTAGCATTAGTTTCAAAATGTTCATACCATGCTTAAAGAGATGAAATGAATGGTACAGTTAAAAATCACAGCAATGTTTTGTTTAACACACGACTTTCTTCCGTAAAGAATAAGAAAAACACAACAGGTGACACAGAAAAAAAAAGTAAGGCCGTGGTTATTGTTGATTTAGCATGTACTGTTAGTCAAGACCAAAATATTTGTATGGATCCTTGAACACATTGTATTACATACCCATTGTTTACGTACCAATATACTATCCTCATTTAGTTTCATATTCACTAACTATCGGACTATAGAATGAAAATCAATGCAGGTGTTGCGTGCGATATGGTTTAAACGAGGGTAGTAATAAGTAAGAAGTACAAGACAAAAAAGTGCACAGATAGACCGTGAAGTTTATTACTTTATGTAATGATACATTAGGTTTACACAAAAATGGAAGATGGATGTGCACGATCTAATGATTATAAAGTACCTAAACTCATAGAAAATCGTACGTCTTTTTAACGATATCCAATTGGAAAGTGAAGGAACATTATTTATTTCACTTAACAAAACATCTGTAAAACTCAAGTTCGGTAAATCATAAAACAAATATTACTCTGATATCTTGTCAGTTACATTTCCATATTAAATGATTACACGATTGAAGAAACTGAATGTAGATAACACTTTCACTGCACTAGGACAAATAATGAAATTCATGTCAGCATATACGTATGTATATTCTATTACCTTCGGAAATTATCCCAATAGTTGTTCGCTCTATTCCCAGGTGGTACTTGATTATTCAATTGCTGCTGTTGATGCTGGGGATTCACAGACGCCATTGCCGCGGTATGGGACAATGCGGGCGACGAATTCGGTAGCGATACCAAATTTGGTAGAGACGAACTCGGTGGTAATGCGGAATCTAATGTTTCGCCGAGAGAATGAACGTTGCGGCTCAAGTTAGAATATTCATCGTTATTCTCGCTGTTGTTGCTCCTCTGTTGTAAGTGCGTTTGCCTCAGTTGTACTTGCAACTGTGTGATAGCTGTGCGCATAGCTTGCAGTTCGCGTTGTTGAGACCACAACAGCTGACAACATTGTTGTATCGTTGTACCCATCATCTGAAGCTGTTGAGCTTGAGAGCCTAACACTAATTGCCGATAATATTCGGCCGAGCCTAGGGAGCATTAAACTTTCATATTAGATCACCGTTCAACATCTCTTGATTTCGTCTATTAGCTATGCGCATCTCTTACCATGTTGTATCTGATTTAATGGGGGCGGTGGATACGTCCACCAATTTCCATTGAATCCATTTTCAATCGCTGTTGTTTGAGGTCCCATATCCATTAAATTCTCCGCGGACACTCCGTCTACACTTTGGTCGTTGGATCCTCCTACACATACGAAAATATGTGGTGAGCTCGTGATAAATATAATGCGACATGTACGACATTCACCTATGGCTGTAGGAGGAGGCCAAACATTAGCAGGCGTACTTGTGTGACTAATGTGCGAACTGGAACTTCTGTGACTGTTCAGATCAGTTGGCCCTCCTATGTCACGGTTCACGCTAGATGTTTGAGACGGCTCCTACATTGTAACAGATTAAACATCATGGCAGGATAGACATCGATTTATTTTCATCCATAATAGAGAGCAGAAAATAGGTACCTTCCGCATAAGATCCTCAATTTGACGCTTTTTCCCTTGAACAGACTGTGTCTCCGAAGTACTGTTATTACCTGGCTTCTTTTCAGAGCTAATTGACGTTGTCAGTGACGGAGGCGGGGTTGATGTTGGGAGCACAGTCATGGAATTAGACTGAGAGGTTGATAATGGTGGTCGTTTTAATCGTTGTATTTCTGCCCTGGTCGTTTGTAACAAAGCAGATTGCTCGCGAATTTCTCGCGTGATAGCCTGTACCAGAAATTACGTATAATTGCAGTTTATAATGTAAGCAACCCATTCAGTTTGAACTTTTACCTGAATTTCTTCAACCGACGGTCTCGGTCGGCTGAATCTGACTTTTTCGTGGGTCGGCTCGTCGGTATCACTATGACGATCGAACGATATATTCGGTTCATTTTCTTCATCGTTTCCATCCACGTCAGCTGTCGCTTCACCATTCATGTCTACATCGGGTTCAGCATCAGAATTAGTGTCCAGACATTCACGGCCTCTTGTTGCTTCCGCCATTAACGCTTTCAAGTGAGCAAGCTGTGCTTTCATAGCCTCTAATTCAGCAGCTTTGTCCCTATAAACATTTCTTGGGCCTTCGGAGCTCTAAAACATGAAAATGGCAATAACATATATAGTTTGTGTATTGCGCGGAGTTAAACAAAAGATAGCATACTAACGCAACTACCCCTCTCAGCCATTTCCAGAGCTTGCAACTCTGCTATGAGATGATCCATGTGCTTCTTCTTTGTTTGAAGTTGAGCCAGTTTCGCTGTCTCAGATTCAAGTTGCTCAACATTCACAGGTAATGGCAAAGCAGCGTTTTGACTTTCCTGTTGTAAAAGAGCTTGCTGAGTTTGACGTGCTTCGTTTAATGTTTCTGTAACACGTAATTGCATTCCAACCAAGCTAGCCTGATGGTCCTGTAGTTGCGCAAGCTTCCTTTGCAGCTCTTCCATCCTCTTGCGTAGAATTACTTCCCTACCTACATCGCCGTTCTCTTCTCCATCCTCCCTGCCATTTTCGCCGTTCTGGGTAGAATGTATTAATTCGTGATAACGCTACTTTCATACGGTATTTTCAAATCGATCAGTGAATAATAATTCTGAGTTCAGTAACCTCATAAAACGCCCCACGATCTTCGTATTGCTCCAGCAGTTTGGACAGTTTTCTTTCGCTATCGTGAAGATCCTCCAGCATTGTACCCAATTTCTCATTCTGACCTTGCGCACGCTGTAACATACATGTATTTAACATGGTAAGAATCCAGCACGCGAAGGACAAAGAAACTGCTATAGATTATACCCTGTACACTTACGGGATCGCTGGATTGATTAAGGGAGTCCATCAGCGTCGATGTAACCCTGATGCAGTCTCTGATTTCGTTTAGACGAGATTCTACTTGGCTTCTATCAGGCTATTGTAATTGAACGAAGATGAGATTATATGTACTTCGATGTTAAACGGATTTAGTTCCAAAGAAAAGTAACGCTGTACCATTTTATTAACATTAGAAGCCTTTGTTCCTTGAACACGTGGAGGAGATTGAGTTTGAGACTCGGTAGGCGGTACCATTTTCTGCCAATGGGTGAAATCCTCCGCGCAGTAGTTGTATGGCCGTCTGCAACTGTACGATGCTAACACAGTAATATTCGAGAATTATTAACTAACACATTACAGAGATACAAAGTAAAGGAGTATTTGATTATGTACCAAATTCGGTAATATCTTGATAAGATGTCGACGGTACTGAGGAGACTGATCTTGTATTACTATTTTTTGCTATCCTTAAATGCTCCCTTTCACCAAGCGGTTTCCAATCGAGTTGATACTATCGCATGGAATTTATAATTGTAAATGAAACCGATTAGATACGCAGAAAGAATTACGTGCTTTCTAGAAATGCCGAGTGAAATACTGTAACTCTACTGCCTCGAGGTAGAATTGTATCTGGATATGTATTCTTAGAGAGAACTTCCCCACTATTCAGCTGTCTATTAATAGATTATCTTTCAAACTACTATATACAGATGCTGCATAAAGTTTTCATTTAGGAAGTTCAAGTTACATCGAACTTGGCAATATGTTATTTTTAATTCTATACGTTGTTCGGTGTTATATATAATAACGAAATATTGTTGCACCTCGAACCAACAGTTTACAGATCAAGTTACGACAAAGTCGTTTAAACTTATCCCGATTTACATAAAATACAATATAGTTCAATTTGTTACTAAAACCATAAAACTATTTCGGTATTTATTTTAAAAACTATATTAGAAGAACAAGCCGCCTACAATAACAACCGAAAGTATCATATTTATTTCTCAGTTGATTTACCAAATTGTTGGAGTGTTGTGCATGACCGTGATGCGTAGAACGGTTTGCAAATTGATTAGCAGCTGACCGTTCTCTGTTTCTATCGTTTCTCCTATTGCTTTTTGGAAGTGTGCCTGTGTTGCGTGGGCCATCGTTAATTCCCGGGGACATGTCTCTACTTTCTTTCTCCTTAAATACTTTTACACCGTCGAGAAAGCTTGTTCTCCGTTTGGTTCGCTTCTCGCAGTTAACCTTGTTGTTGCACAATTTTTAGCAATATTATTTTAAGAAGACACGATTTCATAGGAGTAAAAGAGCGCCGTTTACCTGCAAATATCACAGAGCCTGTTACGCGAGTGGGTGCATTACGAGTAACCAGAAAACTGAATCCGCGATCATGCCGACAAATGTTATGAGCAAGACGGAAGTGTAAAAGTATGAATCGGTATTCACGGGGCTGTTGCGTCAAAATACTTGGCAGGCTAATAAAAAGGATTAGATACTAAAAATAAGTTAGGCCATTGACGCATTTACCGCAACGATTACAAGAATGTATCGATCGTAGTATCAAAATCACTCTTCGTTACTTCGTGCATACGGCCATTTTTAAATACTTGTTTCGCATGTTTAGTTATTAAACAAGATATCTGTTAACATACGTATATCCTATATGCGGAACCAGAATTTAACGATTACACGTGTGAAAGTAATCTATTTTAGTCATAATTTCTAATTATAGACAGAACAAGAAACTTCCCCTGAGTCTTATATTAAATATTTTAGCGCTCCCAATAATCCTAGCAATTCGGTGTACTCCGTAAGAAATAAAAAAAGTAAACGCTTGCTGCTTTTCCGTACCAAATTGGCGCTCGAGATTGGTAAAATTGTTATTGAAATTAAATAATCGTAATATATTTGAAGCGTCTCTTTTATTCTCGCGATCGCTAGCAATTAATCACATTAATTTCAAATGTTCTCTGCAACATTTAAATTTAAAAAACATGTACCGAATCTGTAATACCGGCTAACTAACAAAGCAGCTTGGCGTGTTTGTTGCAGGGTCCATTCCGCCGTCGTGGAGATGTCGCGCTGATCGGTATGTGGCGGTGCCTGCAGGCTGAAAGATGCATTAATCCGAGCGCGTCGCGCCATGACACTTGCCAGAGGGACGCTGTGTTTCGCGCCCATGCCCCGAGGGGTTAATAATAAATAACCGATTCCGTCACATGTACGCTACTCCTACGTGCTTTACATCCAGAGTCTTTAGAATCTAGGCAGCGCCTATGACTGACGACGCAGCCCTCGATGGTGTCGCACACGCGGCCACTCGCGTTTCTGCCAAGTATCGCTCGCGAGCTACCGATTTGCGTAGATCCGTGAAGCGTTTCAAAAAGCGAGAAAGAGTTAAATAAAGGTGGAACGCAAGCCCGACGGGGGCTACCCTCGTGTCTCATCGCCGGCGTTCCGTCGATCGACCGTATGCTATCGTCGCGTACACCGCGGCACTGTACCCTCTCGTCCGAAACTTAATTTTGCACCCGGGTGCGGAACGGGTGTGCGCTGGTGTGCTTCGCAATTTCGTGCCTGTGTGTGAATGCTTGAGCACAGCTTCCTTGGAGTTTACCTGGATTTATCTCCTGACGCTGTGAAATGCTGAGAAGCTGGCAACATGAATGCGGCAGTATAGTTCATACGGACACACGGCTAGCTACCTGTGAGTGCCACCACCTTTCCTTACGATTACAATTCCATTACATTCTATCGCGACGAGCGTGTGTACAGAACATTAGAGGTTATATCGCGTTTCAAGTTCACGCAGAACAATAGCTGGACAGAGTATAAGGGCATGCTATTCGACACCACGCCACATACTGTTTACATATGCATATTTTACAGACTCGGTCATAGGTACGCGATTAAATATCAATCGCCAACTTTCATCCTTCCCTTTTTTTTTTTTTTTTTTTGTAAATGTCGAACTCTGATGAGTAGGGGGTCGGTGTCGACCGTACGTGGAAATGTTGACGTATTGCTCGCGTTATCCTTTGGCGTTCTCCTTTCCGGTTGCCAAGTACTGCTTACGTACTATGTAGAATCAGTACGAACCGTTGAGAGTTGTGTACGTTTCTTACGCGAGCTTTCTCGCGTCCATTACCGAGAGATAATAGAATTTTATGACGAAGCAATATTAGAGCTATAAATTCCGAAGAACTGGACCATAGAATTGTCAGTTTTTATTCAGTTTCACTTTCAGTCGCCATCTACTTTCCAGCCGTTACGGTCGGACCGCAAATGTCAAACATCCAGCGTGAATTGCTCACGTCCCGCCAATCAACCCAACGAATGACCCAACATCGCCAAATACGATAACGCGAATTAACGGCAATTACACTTAACGCGAATTACGGAATCTCATCTCGCCGTTGTCGCTAATTAGTGCAACGACTACGCAAGGACGTGCCCGTGGTACGCGCGGAGACGCACTAATGATTTTCTCGAGGCGTCTTCGACTTTGATGCATGACAATAGCATTGGCACTATTGTACCACTAATGTCAGCCTGTATTTATGGAATTTTCCCGCGAGTAAGTCGAGCCCGTTACACTTACCGCTTGACTACTTGTTGCATAATGCATCGATCACGGTGACTTAACTCAACTTTCCCTAACGTCTTCGGCGTGTCCCCTTCTTCTGTGTCCTGACCTAATGGTGGTGCACCTTGGTCACGCAGGTACGCGCGTCACCCAGCGTACATTGTACATGTACAACGTCCACGATTACGTGCATGCGCGAAAAGTCGATACATTTAGTTTATTTCATTCAACAATATGTAACCGCGGCCTTGTGATAATTTCACCCCCGCCCGAATGATCGATAGCGCGGTTGCTACGTTAATACCGAGCACGAGGGTCGATTCACCCTATCATTTATCCGCCTCGCGGCCTTGCGAATCCTGAGGGTGAAATTAGGTTTCACGCCCGACGCGGTCAGCTGGCTCGCTCGTTTGTTAATCCCTCGCGTGCTACGCTTATTTCCTTATTTCTCTACCTCCTGTATACTATCCAAAGGAAACGTACTACTTATATGTACATTCACGCTGTCGCTACCTTTTACCGCTCACATACCATTCCAAATTCCTCTTACAGAGAGTCTTTAGTACGCAAAGAGTTAGGGGGGCGATAAATCGGCAAGTTGCAACTTCATTTAACTCGATCCCGTTTTCATTAGTACAGTCGCTTCCCGTTGCACGGTATTTTCAGGGTACATAACTCCAGAAGGTAGAGCGGATTATAGATCCGCGCTGGCGTTAATCGAGTCGCGTGCCGTATAATTAACGAGGAAACTGCGAAACGCGGAACGAATTTTCCCCCACGTGTGCCGCATATGCCTCTGAACGTTAGCCAGAGTTTCATTTCGTTCGTCCCAATTCCGTAGGGTTATTTCTGTGAAGAATGGGAGCGGCTTTTGTTTCGCCCTACCATTTCCGCGAATTTATGCCGATGTCATAAAAATTCGCTTGGCAAAAATTCCGTTCCCCGATCGTAAAGCCGCTGCCTACACTCTACCGTCCCCGGGGACGCGTATGATAGATCGCGCCAACTGATCGTATCTGGGACCACATACTTGGAAGCGCCGAGATAATAATCGTTCGTTAAAAGTGTACTGGCGGGAGGGAACTGAGGGAAGCCCTAAATTCGGCGGTTACGTGGCGGCACAGATCGCCAGAGGAACGCCCATGGGTGTATCGCCGCTTGATTCTTCGACCCTCCGCATCCTTCAACAGAAGCGCCAGGGAGAGAATGAATGCAGATTGCAGAGACGCTCGGTACTTGCGACCTAAAGCGAGGTGAGCCTCCCTGTTTTATACGCGCCTTTTTTTTTCCGCGCAAGGTCGCTGTTCGGCGCTCGAGACCTGTTTACCTTGATGGCTGGATGGCGTGACCCACTCCCCTATTTCCCTTCCACTCGCTCTACATGCGTGGCTAGCGAAATAGGAGTCGGCGGAATCAGCCGGGCGTTACTTCGCGTAAACTCGCTTCGCGCGCCGGCCTCTAAAAACATGTGAGAGAAAGAAGCACGGGAGCCCCGCGGTTGGGGTCGCATCGCGTGTGTGTCTCACACCCTATGCCTCTCACTTCGTTCCCGTTAGTCCCATTGGCGGATACAGGGACCTTAAACATTATGGCTTAAGGGGACCTCCCACCCTTGACCACCTCAAAATTACCAAAAATGAGCCTCTTTGTTGAAAAATTGCAGGAAAAAACTATGAGACATATTGAAGAAAGGGCTAGCCTTACACAACATAAAAAAAAATAATTCAGTCTTAATAGGCGCCTAATTTCACCTCTGACTAAAACCACAGTAGTTCAAACCGCAAACTTTCACTTTTGAGATGATCACTGCTGGCCGACATGCTCCCAGGAGAATGAGGTGACTGAAATCAAAAAGAAAGAAAGAATTTACGTCAGGGCATCCCTCCGCATGATGTGACCTACTTTCAATCCAATAGACAAAGTTTGAACGACTTTTCTGACGTTTGGAAACTATTTTATAATTTTAAAGAAAAACTAAAAGTTTATAAATGCTTTATAAAACTGGTTGTAGAATTTTCCCAGTGATGATTGTAGGTCACATCGTAGCTATGGGTGTGCCAAAGCTGTGCTGAAAAATTTCAAGACTTTATGTCGAACGGTTTTTGAGATATCATGTCGGCCAGCAGTGATCATCTCAACAGTGAAAGTTTGCGGTTTGAACTACCGTGGTTTTATTCAGAGGTGAAATTAGGCGCCTATTAAGACTGAATTATTTTTTTTTATGTTGTGTAAGGCTAGCCCTTTCAGAAATATATCCACTTTCTTCAATATGGCTCATAGTTTTTTCCTGCAATTTTTCAACAAAGAGGCTCATTTTTGGTAATTTTGAGGTGGTCAAGGGTGGGAGGTCCCCTTAAAGTGGCGCGCCGCAGACGAGCCTTAGTTCCGAAGCTACGGCTTCAAGCGACTTGTCCTGACGAAATTACGCGTAACGCCTGGCGGAACGCGCAACTTCGTTACGCGTGTAGGTACCGGGCGTACCTACATTGGCGAGCGATTCGATCGATCGCGGGACGATTGCAACGGAACTCGATGAATGCAATTCGGTATTTACACGAATGGCGCAGGGAATTGAATTTATTTATGTAAACAGGTGGCTCGATGTTTAAAGCAGCGCGGTCTCGATCGAACCGACTCGTCGCGTGGACACCGAGCGCAACCTGTTCCAGAGCAATCTGCAGAGGCATGCCCGAGCTGACAAGCGAAAGACTCGGTCGGTGGCATAGACTTATATAGACGGAGCAGAAGAGAGGACTGTAGGCGAGGGGACTGTAAGATCGGAGGGGAAAAGGCAGAAATCATACAGGCAATTCGGTAGCTAGGTTCGGATGTATTCGGTTCTTGTCGGTTCGGCATTAATGGCGAAACATAACCACTGTTGCTCAACTATTACTGTTCTAAAGCATCGTAGTGGTCGTTGTATATAATCATATATTAATTGAGTGTAATAATGACTTATTGCGTAGTAAGCGGTTGTGCAAATCGCAGGAAAAATAAAAACTACGAACAGTTGGAGAAAGAAAATATAAATAATGATAGTATTCGATTTCACATGTAAATAAATAAATATACATACATAACCAACAATTTATATATTATATATATAATCTTAGAAATTCAAATGTGTTGCTTGATTATCGAATAGATAATATGTTTATAATAAAAATATATTTTTTTTTTCATCAGTTATGTCGCAGCAAATGAGCGATATATATCTATTATACTATATAATTATTTATGCATATTAATTATGTTTATGAACTTTTAAGCTTACAAAATCTTTAAAAATATAAATATTATTGCATATATCTATAAGTACGATTTTATTTAAAAAAAGCTTCATTCTATTTACTAATTTTGTTATATATATAACCTACATGATATACGAAATTTTGAATTATGTATAAGTATAGCTAACCTTTTCGACTAAGTATCCCTCATAGATATATATAACGTTATTTAATTTCCGAATAGCCCCGAGGAGGAACGGAGTTACCCGATTTGCCTGTATGACAGTCCCCTTACCGCGAATCTTACAACCCCCCTCAGACACGCTCCGTCTATATATGTCTATGGTCGGTGGCAATTACAAAAACGTGATTTGGAAGCTTGCCCGCGCGCGTGATTAAAACGAAATTCACCAGCATCATTTGTTCCCAGGCATGATATTTATCGTTGATCAAATGTTTGCCAGAATAACGCAATTTCGCATAACGGTTCTGGCAGCTGCAAGAAATTTTGAGAAAGTTACACGCTCGCTATCCTTTCGATAGCGTCGGGCTCGGTTTTCTTCTTAGAATCGAGATAGTAATTAGTACGTAGGCTATTAAACGTCGATAAGATTCGACTGTCGCCATATTTGTACCGTTCAAAATGATTCGAAGCAGATTATTCCGTACTAAGAATTGAATTTCCTGCTAATCGATTATTCGATCGAGGTCAATCGAAATTTTATTATAATATCATGCGCAGGTGAGTTCTTCTATGGCAAGCACTGCGATATGCGAAACGATGAATAGTTTTCAAGAAATCGTGCGTTGCATTCAGTGACGCAGGTAGTATAAGCATATGGATTTTTTTATAACGTCACTTGTGCTTTCTTTTTTTTTTTTTTAATTCATTCCCCGATACGGGCGATAGGCAAGCACATAAACCCTTATTCCGAGGTGGGTGTGGCGTCACGTGCGCCCTATCGACAGATCACCGTCGTTGTCGATCGCAAACACGCGACCCAGCCTATACACCAGTAAATACACGATCCACACCTTTTCGCGTACGCACCCACAAGTGCCGCTCCCTCTTGCTACACGATTCTCTGAACGTATCTAGCATTATTTGCTATTCGAAATGCAATATGGCTCGCGCGAGGCAATAACCAGGATCGCCCGTGTTTTTCGTAACTTACCATTTCACGGGTAATTTGGTTCCCGAAAGGTCTCTGACATTCGACTCGTCCGCCTGACGCGTGATCGTTCAATAATTCCCAGCTCGAAATATCAAGTTGCTTCCCCGTGTTTCGTTCAATCCCCTGCCCCGTTAAATCGCTCGACATTTACGCGAGAGACCAGCGTCGATTCCGCGCGGAACACAATGCGAGATGCTTTCCGTGAAATTTAATATCACAAGAAATCGTTATCGTGCCTGCTGAAAGGAGACCCTTTCCGCGAACCTCGCGGCAATATCCGTCGCTAGACGGAAAAGCCTAGCCGGGGGTAACAGTGTGTGTATCTCGCTCGCGAATCGATGCATGCAAAAGCACTCCAGAGGATTGACATTTCTACCGGTAACTCGAAAGTGTAACGTCCTTAGCGAGACCCTGGGCAACCCACATCCGCTAAAGGGCGACTCCTTGTGTAATAAAGTTTTTAACGGAGGGCCCCCGCGCTATATTTCCACGAGTCGCCAGCCCAGCTAATTATCTGGAATCGATAGAATTCAATTACCCGATGACTCTTCGATCAATTCTTTCCTACCGCGTCCCTCGATCCGTCCATTTCCATTATAGAGACCACCTGCATTCCCCGCCTTTCTCACATCTTCGCGGAATGCTAACTTACATCATGCCGTACACGGGCATTCTTCTGAAAGAAGCTTCTGGGCGTAGGCTCGATGAATGGCGCCCTATCGAGTTCTGCGTCGATTCCCGGCCACCGTCAACGGTAAACGAACGGGGACCATTGGAAGCTGCCTAGCGCGAGAATGGAATTGGAACGGACGGCGAGAACAATTCCTTTATCACCCCCGCCGCGTGGAAAGTGAAGCCTGAATCATGTACATTCTACTTGGGGGCTATGTGTTAGTCCATCGACGGCGTGGAATTTCACGTGATCGTTCCAGGAGCTAATGAAGTGGCCGGAGTAGCGCGCCTTTAACGAGCCACGGTTAATTATACCCCCGTTCCGCGGAGTCGCGCGTAACCGCGGGCAGCGCGTGTTTCGAAGGCGCGCGTTTAGGCGCGCGGGGAGCACGCGACGGGCGAAATCGTATTACGGTCTAATTTGTCGAATCAATCACGGCGGAAGCGGGGACAAGCGGGGCGGGCGGCACGCGCAAAAGATTGCGGGCGGCTCATATTAGGGTTACTAGAGAGTCGACGCGTCTGCCAGGTAATAGTGTACGTCGCCCCGTCGACATGGAAACCCGCGTCCACCAAGGGAGACAAAGAGCCAGTACTACACGTGCACGTGCGCTGGACGGAGGAGCACGGTGAATGATGATAAAGTCAACTCCACGGCTGTAATACTCGTGCACAACCTTTCGGCAGTATCTCGTCGCCTGTCGTGTGCACTCGAACCATCTTCGCAATCTAATCACGATATTATCACCGTTATCTGTCACCGTGCCCAGTCTTAAACGCGATTTACTCGTTAATGCCTTCGCCGTTACCACTCTATAATCCCCCCAGACATCGATCCCTCGTGGCAGTCGGCTTCCGAAATTTCGCGCGTAATGACTGACCAAAATCGTCACCGCGATGCACCATCGTGCGGCGCACGTGGCGAATAAATTCAACGCGTAAAACAAAGGTGCACGAAGCCGGGTGTGTCGCGTGAAAGCTTATCGGCGTAAAGTTTCATAATGCATCCCTATCCGGAACGAGAATCTTGTGGGAACGACGCACGCCACGAACGATTTCCCATCGGAAATCTCCGTTCGATTCTCGTGCGTTGACTTCGTATACCTCGTGCCCTCCGCGTCGTTTCGCTCCGAAAGTCGAAGAAAATCGTAACGCGTGGGAGAGACACTTCTATTAAGGTGAAGAACTTCGAAGTGGATTTTCTCGAAAATGAAGCGCAATATCAAAAAATTGTACTCCTTTCTCTCGACGTATTTACTTCTTATAAGTCGAAAAGAAAGGAGAACTTTTTTTTATATCGCGCTTCATTTTCGAGAAAATCGACTTTGAATTTCTTGACGCTGCGTCCAGAGGCGTATACATAGGAGAACATACCTTAACACGTTTCGATTTTACTTTCGACTTCGTTAATCCCAGGCACGTTCGCGGCACGACCGCCTTGGTCGGGTCTTGATTGCACCACTTCAGTCTTTCATCCTACGTCATCAGTTACCGCATTCCTTTCGATTAATAAGCCCCGAAGGATGCCACTTGTCGGGCACAGCGAAACCGGCGAAATCCACCGTCCGCTCTTCGTAATTTTCGAATGAATGATGTTATCGGTTGTACCGCCTGGAAGGCTCGCGCCATTGATCGGCTCTTCGGAGTCCGTTAGTTGCGCGTGCACCGCGTAAAAGTGCGTACGCGATAACTCGGCACTATATAGCTGTCGGTGATAAACAGCACCCGTTTACTGGTATCTTTTCGGTGGCCGGCCGCGCTCTCCACTTTTAACGATCGTGTCCTCCCCCGTGTCGCGGCTCGGTATCGCGATCCGGTTCTTTTATAGCGACGATGATTGATCGCTGTTCAGGGAAGAATCGAATTCTCGTGTGGCCGGAGAGTTCACGTAGCGTAGACGTATTTCGCACACAGTGCTCGCCGGCAGCGCGTCATTAACAACGTGTTCTCTTCGACGCTGAGACAATCCTCTGCCCTCGGCACCGTTGAACAGTGATTTTCGGCTTGCGCGCTTTCAGTGAATAAAGTATCAAGTGGCCGTGCCAGTGGCAATACAAGTACGCTTTGGACGTAGGACAGGGTGGGGCTGAAAGTCCCGTTTTTTCGAATAAACCTATGTAAAATTTAGTAATAACAATCTAGAGATATACCGTGTTATTTTGTATAAACTACAACTATCTCCACAATAATCTCGACTCAACATAAAGATATAACTCTCTTTTAAGCACTTTGGCCTTATTTCTTAAACTCAAATTATCTTAATATAAAAAACAGGAAAAGGATGAATATTTTATAACTTTATTAATAGGTTTGCTTCAACAAAGACTGTAGTAAAAAAAAACCTGTAGTTTATTTCGAATAACACAACAAAAACGACGTACGTATGTACTGTTTTCGCTTCTTGATGTACATACATAATGACAAAGATGTCATATGACTCGCACGAACGGCAAAAAACGACTGGCGACTGCGGCAGAGATGGGCAAAAAATTATTTGTAATAAATATTTGTGTGCGAAGTTTTTATTTCAAATAACTTTTTGCCCATCTCTGCTCTGCGATCCTCCCCATTACCCTTGTCATCAGCATAATTAGGATTCAATCGATTGTTTACGAATGGAGATTTTAAATTCGGAACTTTTTACCCGCCGGACTTTCAGCCCCATTCTACCGTACGCTTTGGACGTAGGTACTTTGGCCTTGGAATAGATGCTCGCGGACCGTATTTCAAGCATATTTCATCGTCGCAAGAGTTGCGATACCTGTTCTGCGACTTGCCCGACCAGATGATGCTAGGCGTTTACTACTCGAACCTTGGTTTCCATCGTTGAAAGACCGAAACTGGTGATCCCGAAGCTCCGATTCCGCGATCGGTCAGTCGCATGAACAAGGAGTATTAACGAGGAGAATTATCTTTCATTTTTCGCGGCGATAATAACGCGTTGGAGTTTCCTCGTTCGGCGTGCTATCCGACTGCTTTCGTCGAGTAGTGGCTACGGCGCCGATAGGTCAGCAGGTGTTTCTAGGCTGACAGTGCTGGCAAAGATTAGCAGGAATGGCTTATTTTCGAACGCACACGTCATTGGGAACTCGATAGCCTGACAATATACTTCCGACGGATAGAATCGTGAAAACCAATCGAAGGACGGCATCCAGGAATTTGCCTTGGCCGGGCAGATTGAAAGTAGTGAGTAACGTGCGGCCGATCTCTTCCTCTTCCCTGGAAAAATCTTTAGAGTGCTTCGGCAGCTCGCTTAAACAATAACTACGCCTCTGTTCTAACAAAAATAGGACTTGGAAGACAGTTAGTATCCGTGTCAAGGCGAGTTGTCCGCAAATTTACATGCGATTGCTTGGTTTAGTACAGTGACAAATGATGTACCGATGTCCAGTCTAAAGATAATCCACCACTTCCTTTCTTTCCTCTTTTTTTATTTTCGTGGAACGTAAGAAGAACTCCTTTGTCGCTAAAAGTATAGACTATTAACAGTATTAACCGTTCATTTCCAGCGAATCTTAACGTCATCACCAACGTGCACACCCGCCTCCTGTGTGTACACATTGCTCATACCACTACGACGAACTATCGTCGCATAACCGTTAATTGTCGCGAAGTCCAACGATGTTCGTGACGTGACTCGTGGCGAAGTCGGCCGTCCTTCAATTTTCCAAAATTAACACGCTTACGTCCGCGGAACGGCGCGTTTCAGCCCGTTATCTTGACGCGTAGGTTTCTTGAAAGAATCACGGCTACCGATAACTTACTGTATGCTCAACGTGCGAGCAGCACCTGCTCTTTCACTCTACCCCTCGCAATCGTATCGATATCTGAAGTGCAGGTACAATATCGTATCGGAAAGCTGCGTAGAAGCAGAAGATTCCCGGTAATGGATCGCTCAGCTCCGTTCCGAACCTGCGACCTTTCAATTACCAGATCACCTCGGTCTATCAATTGAGCCTGACCTGGATAGGCCGTCGACCGATCTGTCGCGGGCGTTTCTCCCCGGTGGCTGATATTGGCGGCGGGTGCAGCACCGCGTACGGGCGCTACATATTAACCAATTCTGCTCCAGGCCCCGCTGCGTTCAATGCAACCGACTGCCAGGGGGAGCCCCCGGGTTCCCAGTTCTGGCTCGTTGCATCCCTTCACGCCACTGGACCTATCTTCCATACCTCATATGGACGGTACACCACCGGAAGGCAACGGTGTTCGTAGCAGTCCGTCGTCCGCGAGCGGCCGAGCCAGCGACGGGACGCAGGAGCAGCCCGCCGGGCCCTACATCGTCGGTAGCCCCATCGATCTCGGGGGCATCGATAATGTCGACAACATTGGCCTACGCATCGCGGACTCTCTGCCGGGCCGACGGCGAAGGACGCGCGAGCACATCGAGCTGCAGGAGGCTGGACTGCCCGTGTCCACTTCCGAAGGTGAGCCATCGAGTATGTCGATAACGCTTGGCGGCTGTGCCTTGCCGGCTAACTGGCAGAATGTTTCCGACGATCGATACCGGAGTAGGGACGCGATAACAAGGGTGTGCGGGATTAAAAACCGGGTAGAGACAGTGTCAACGCCTACAAAGTTGACGGTAGAACGCTTGAGATCTATATGCAGATTATTATTCTACTGCGGGGTTTTCGTAACAGCAACACACGAACGCTTATCTACATATTGCGATAAAGCTGCATATGCAAACGATAGGCTTCGGTGGTATACGCGATAGGGCCGAAGGTCAGGCATGCAGTTTTTCATCGACTAAGAGCCATGTTCCTCTGCGAACGGTTTGCTTCGACCAGCGTTTCAGGGTGTCGTTGGAGCTTGTTTTAACGAGGATGCTACGAGGATGTTAATTTTGTACGGTTGTTATGTACGGAGAGGCTCGGATACCGGCCCCTGATCAGCTCTGGAAATGCATCGACGCGTCGCGCTTCTATCAAAGTGGCGCGAGCGGGCCGTCCAATGAGAACTGGCATCCCCCGCGTGGAACCACCCCAGCTGGAGGTGTCCTTGGCCCATGGTCTACGGACATCGAGGCTGTTTATTGGCGCAAGGCTACCGCACGCGTCCCCGTATTCACGGCAAATGTTAGAGCGGAGTACAGCACGGTGCTGACACCAACTTGTTGCGGATGGCAGGCGCATGCGTTTTCGGGGTAACACGTGCACAGGGCTGTCGCATTTTGTGGACACCCCCTCGGCAGTATCGTACCAAACGGTCTCAGTTCCCTGTTCTATTCGACGATCCCCCTGGGCAGAAGTCTCGCCACGTTTCCTCAGTGTTCCAGCTGTCGCGTCCAAGACAGTAGCAGACTTGACTAGTGCATTGTGCTCGCGTCGATATTCGTGATCATTCGCTTCGCATAGTGTCATTATCACGGCTACTTTCGTGACTTTTGCGGGCAATTTCCGAGACCGATAGCAGCGAACGTTGAGTATTAAAGATTATTTAAAAATAGAGCCTGAAAACGGTATCGATCGAGCGGTATTAACGAAAGTTATGATTTATTGGACCGTGGACGGTCTACAGGGTCACATACACCACGGCGAAGTCGGTGATGACCAGTGCCACCTACGTGCTAGATTCAGTGTCCGCCGAGCGAATCCACAGGCGTGATATGGTTACGGAAATTTTCCGCACGGCACCGTCTACGAGGAGCTGTTAGTTTCGGTTAATGTAGTTCCGTGTACATTGATCCGCAGGTCTGTTTCACGCGTATTTGCGTTCCCGTTGCGCGGGCAGGGGTGTGGCGGCAGGCGCGAGGCTTCTTCCGGCACGATGACGCAGACATGTAGTTTGTTTGGCCGATCGTTATCTCTGGCAGAAAAGTGTGCTATTAGCGTACGTTAACCACGGTTTCTCCTCGTCGCTCGAAGTGCGTACGTTTCCTCGGCGTTGTCGACCATCTGCACCAGTCATTCTCGATGATCTAACCGGGAGGCCTACGGAGGGCGTTCGCGAAACGTCAAAACAAAACGTAGCGTTCATCTCGATCGCCACTATTTCAATCGATTAGGTCGAACCGAGGATGCATTTCCAATCTGTGACCTTAGCGGACGACATTCGATGACTCTGAATCCACGGTGAACGGGTTGCTCTGTCAATAGTAATTGATCGTTCGTTTAATCGATGTAACTCCCTTGTACGTGGCTGCCTCGCATCTAGCTAGACACTTGCCCGTTTTCAACTACTTGTTACACAACTGCTCCACTAGCGGTGACGTACAAATGGGTAATATATCGCCGGAAGCAATTATTACGTGATTGGTGCGGAGAAACTATAGGATGCACGAGCGCGAATATTCTGCGTGCACGGGTGTCGCGAGATGATGTATGTAACAGATAACTATCCGGCACCCGCCGAGAGCCCGATGTTACGCAATGTTTGCTTCCTGCAACGTTATCTAAAACGATAGGTGGGATCAGTAACGGGCCGCCGCACGCGTGCCTTCGATTCCCATCGACAGGGGATACACACACGTCCGAGTGTGCATTCATTTTTAACGCGTGGCATTTATAGCTGTCACGTACCCGCGACCTTCTCGGCAGCTCGATTTAAGACATTCTACTGAAATTTCGAGCGATAAGCTATTTGCTCGTCGACGTAGCCACGCCACTTGGACCACGAACCACAGAATTACATGGCGCTGCCAGCAGATTTCTTTTTCCACGTTGGGGACGTGTATGAATACAGTTGTACAGAATGTATTTTGAACCGTGCAGCCGTACAGAAATAAACTTCCTCGTAGTATCAGCACGTATGTTAAATTGAGGATTATTTTCATCGCGGCGCTACTCTCCGCGTTACTTTCCTCTCGAGCTAGGCGGAAAGCCTCCCGATTGCCGCCGGGATATACCCGACCCCGTGTAGTTCGCCTCTAAAGGCAACCCACCTCGAACGGGGATACAGTAATCATCAGCTTTATAACATCGAATCATTAGATGGTATTAGTTTCGCCGCGGCATCAAGCTGTGCCGCGCTAGTGTGCGCGTGTGCTCCCCTGTATCCGTACAGTACTCCCTTATCATCGGTTAAGCATGAAACGAATCAACGAAGAGAAGTGACGTGAAAGACGTTTAATCTAGAAAGCAGCAAGATGGATATAGCGGGGACAAAAGTGATACAATGGTTCAACGAACTCAGGCACCGGTTTCATCTCTATTTGCACGCTCAAAATCGTAAGTGCGCGCATTACGGCAATTTGTAGAGGCAAATGGTGTGTGTGTGTGTGTGTGTGCCAGACGCGCGTGCACGCACGTCGGGCTGTTGCGCGCAAGTAGGATTACCCCTTGTCTCTATTTCCCGAGTGTGCTAACGTTGCCGAATCATCTTCTGCCGCAGTTGGTCCAATAAGAGCGGAAAATGGCGGGTCCCAAGGTGACGAGCAGCGCTCCTCGCACCAGCGTGATAACAATGAGGAGAGGGTGGTTTTCATAAACGCCCCTCAACAGCCCGCCAAGTACAAATGCAATCGCATTACCACCGCGAAATACTCGCTTCTTTCGTTCATACCGATGTTCCTTTTTGAACAATTTCGCCGGTACAGTAATTGCTTCTTCCTGTTTATCGCCCTTATGCAGGTACTTGTACAATGCACATACGATACGTCTTGCTGCTGTGCTCGAAAGAGGGGTCGTTCACACACTCCTTTTCAATTTTAGCAAATACCGGACGTGTCGCCGACAGGACGATACACAACCTTGGTTCCATTAATCTTTATTCTTAGCGTGTCCGCGTTGAAAGAGATAATCGAAGACATCGTAAGTATCCCGCTAGACCTCTACGCGCGTCCCTTTTTTCGTCTAGCCATAATGATATTCTCGATTAAAGAAAAGGCACAGAGCGGACGACGAAATAAATATGCGCGAGGTGGAGGTGTTGAGAGACGGACACTGGCAGTGGATCCAATGGCGACACGTGGCTGTTGGAGACGTGGTTAAGGTTGTACTCTATATAGTATACTAGCTTTACTACTCGGCTTCGCCCGAAATTTAGATTCTGATTTTATAAAAAAAAATTTCTTTATTTATTAATTTTTTATGCTGGGCACAATTCGTGACCCCAGAGTTTACCGTTCGAAAGATTTTAGGCGACAGACAAACGCACGAACACTTTCTGCTTTATATATTAAGATACGAAGGGTAAGAGAAAAAAAACCGAGGAATGTCCATTTTTGTTGGTGGCAACTGGGGCCACAGAACTGTAGAATCACAAAGGGTCACAAGGTTCAAATGCCCCCGTAAGATAACGTTAAAGTTCTGGTATAGGGTGGGGCTAATAGTCCCGTTCTTCGTACAAACCTATGTAAAATTTAGTACTAACAATCTAGAGATATCTGGTGTTGTTTTGTATAAACTATAACTATTATGGTTTACGTTAGCGAAGTTCGTTTGTTGATACTGTTATTTTCTGTTGAGTTATATCACAAAATGTTTGTCAATGCAAAATTGACTTTTTGCCCCACGCACGGATAGACAATCCCTAATGTCTTTTCGTGTAATATTAAACTAATTAAGTAAAAAACTCTTTTCAAATCAACAAATATTTATTAAATCAATTCATTTTGGTACACAATATTGAAAGAAAGCATGACTTCTTTAACAAAAAATAAAAATATAAGTCAGAGGCTCACGTTGAACTGAAAACTAAAAACAATCGCTCAACTAAGACAAAAACAGTATTTAAAAACTTTGGCATCATTTCTTTATACTTGGGCCATCTTATTATGAAAACAAATAATATAATATATATCGTTTCAGTCTGAGGGACTTTTGCTCTATAGTTTCTGCGATATATATGTTAGAAAATATTATCATTCAGCAATAAACAATATCATGCACACATTACTAAAGGAACATACAATCTTAACGTACTTGGCTCATACGCTTTTAAACTGTGGTTTACTTCGTATAAAACAATAAAGACAACGTATTTCTTTTAGTTTTCGATGCATAAAATAACGAAGGTGTCGTGTAATTCGCACGACCGTCCAGGAGCGACTGGCGATTCTGTGGTCACCTCCGTTTCTTCTCGCCTTTTACATAGTGTACTGCGAAACTCAATACATTGTTTAGGAATAGAGATATTCAATTCGGGACTTTTTACCCGCCGGACTTTTAGCCCCACTCTACCCTACTGGTTGAAAACAGGCAAAACTGTGCACTGGAACAAAACACTTAATTTTCTCGATAAAGCTGTTTTGTGACATTCCCTGTTTTTTCCCCCCCGTTACCCGTCATATCCACCAAGCGCACTAACGCGGCGCTTCGCTGACGATTGCCACATTCGCGCTAGCAATCGCTGTTATTCCCTGTGCACAGGTCCGGAACAACAATTTCTTCCCCGCTGACTTGATCCTGTTGTCGTCGTCGGAGCCGCAGGGCATGTCCTTCATAGAGACCGCCAATTTGGATGGGGAGACGAACCTGAAGATACGGCAGGCCCACCCCGACACTGCCAGCCGCTTGGACGCTGCGGAACTAATGAACTTCCGTGCGAACATCCAGTGCGAGCCGCCGAACAGGCATCTGTACGAGTTCAATGGAGTATTGCGAGAAACTAACAAGCAGTATGGATGTTTCTTACACGAATCCGCAAGCGTCAGAGCCGTGTTTACCTCTATGCATTTTCAGAAGCGCACCTTTGGGACCCGACCAGGTGCTGCTTCGTGGCGCGATGCTGAGAAACACGCGATGGGTGTTCGGCGTGGTGATCTACACGGGGCACGATACGAAACTTATGCAGAACAATACCACAACCGCGCCTTTGAAAAGGTCCACCTTAGACAGACTGACCAACACGCAAATACTCATGCTGTTCTTTATTCTCCTTTTGCTGTGCGTCCTCTCCGCGGTGTTTAATATTCTGTGGAGCAAAGCGTACAGCGGGAAAATGTGGTATTTAGGCTTAAACGGTGGGGAATTCATTTATCTCCCAGCTGCTTCTTCAGACGTATGGCCGCAATGTTGATTGATTGTCTGTTTATTCCAGAGGAAGTGACGAAAAACTTTGCTTTTAACCTCCTAACGTTCATTATTTTATTCAACAATTTAATACCAATTTCGTTGCAAGTCACTCTGGAGGTTGTGAGGTTCGTTCAAGCCACGTTCATTAACATGGATATCGAGATGTATCACGCGGAGACAGATACGCCCGCGATGGCGCGCACCAGTAATCTTAACGAGGAGTTGGGCATGGTGAACTATGTCTTCACCGATAAAACTGGAACTCTTACCAAGAATGTAATGGAATTTAAACGATGCTCGATCGGCGGCAAAGTGTACGAGTACGTTTCTTAGATTAAGTCGCGCGCCTTATCTCGGCCGACCTCGTTATTAAGACTTATGCTTTATAGCTTGCCGATCCCATCGGAGGATGATCAGGGTGGCAGTAGTATTAATAACGATATAGTTAAGGACATTGTCGAAGGTAGGTCAGTGCAAGGCTCCACCCGCCCTGCCGACATGAAAGCTGCGAACCATGCAGAAATAGCCCACGAGTTTATGATAATGCTCTCAGTGTGCCACACTGTTATCCCTGAAAAGATAGACGACACGATAATCTACCACGCCGCATCGCCAGGTAATTTTATCTTACTGGAACGCAGACCTTCGCAAAGCGTCGCTCCCGATTTAAATGTTGTTCCGTCTTGTTTAATAGATGAAAGAGCACTCGTAGATGGTGCCCGTAACTTCAATTACGTGTTCGACACTCGAACGCCCGCCTACGTGGAAGTAATAGCTATGGGCGAGAGGCTTCGCTACGAAGTACTGAACGTTATAGAGTTCACGTCCGCCAGGAAGCGGATGTCGTTGATCGTAAAAACGCCCGACGGAAAGATCAAGGTTTTTTGCAAAGGAGCAGACTCCGTCATTTACGAAAGACTGTGCCCCGCCCCGGTGGACAACAGCGATCCAGAACACAGCAGTCTGGACGATTTTCAAGATGTGACTTTAGAACATTTGGAAGCATTCGCCACCGACGGCTTGAGAACGCTCTGCTTTGCCGTGGCTGATATACCCGACAGCTTTTATCAAGTACATACCATTCATTCCCGTGCCGCTGTGTCTCGTCTGATTTTTAATGGGCGAACAATCACGTGGTCGATTATCTTTTTTAACAGTGGTGGCGCGAGACCTACCATACTGCACTGATCAGCTTGGGGAACCGCGAGGCAATGGTCGATAGCGCTGCGAATCTTATTGAGACAAAGCTAAGATTGTTAGGAGCCACTGCTATCGAAGATCAGCTACAGGATGGAGTGTGTGACTTGCTTTTAAGTTTGCGCACTGGAAAGTGAACGTTCGTAGTATCTATGAGTAATTGTTTCAGGTACCAGATACGATACAGTCTCTTCTACAGGCGGATATTAATGTTTGGGTATTGACTGGCGATAAGCAAGAGACGGCTATTAATATTGGCTACTCTTGTAGATTGATCACGCACGGAATGCCATTATATATTATCAACGAGACGTCGTTGGATGTAAGATGAATATAACACTGGTAGTTCTGTTCGCGCGAGTTTATTCAAATGATATTCCGAGGTACGTTTGTTTTCAGAAAACGAGGGAAGTCATAATACAACGCTGTCTTGATTTCGGGATCGATTTGAAATGTCAGAACGAGGTAGCCCTTATCATAGATGGAAGTACATTAGAATTCGCGTTGTCCTGTGATATTAAAATGGACTTTCTGGATCTATGCTCGTCTTGCAAAGTCGTCATCTGCTGCAGGGTTTCGCCGATGCAGAAAGCTGAGGTGACTTTCGCTAATCGTGACTCGAGCCAAACTCTCTTACCAAACGAAATGTTCAGTAAATGTATCGGGGTCTTTCAGGTGGTTGATTTAATTACGAGTAACAAGAAAGCTGTAACACTTGCAATCGGAGACGGCGCGAACGATGTAGCCATGATCCAGAAGGCTCATATTGGTGTTGGTAAGTTTGCAGCATCTTATCCGCGTTGTAAGTAAAAAACATCGAACTTCCATTCTTTTTTATCCATAGGAATTTCTGGCGTGGAAGGTCTTCAAGCAGCCTGTGCTTCTGACTATTCTATCGCGCAATTCCGCTTCCTGAAGCGGCTGTTGTTTGTTCATGGTTCTTGGAACTATAGTAGAATGTGTAAATTGATACTGTACTCGTTTTACAAAAATATTTGTCTATACGTTATCGAGCTGTGGTTTGCCATTTACTCCGGCTGGTCCGGGCAGATCCTCTTCGAACGATGGTCTATCGGTCTGTACAATGTTGTAAGTTGACGAACAATTTTACCCCGTTACGATACACATGCTTTATCGCACCGTATAAACGAGACTCTGTCTATATTAGGTATTTACAGCAGCTCCTCCATTAGCCATGGGTCTCTTTGATAAAGTGTGTTCCGCAGAAACCCATTTAGCTCATCCAGGATTATATGCTACTAAAAATACTGGGGAATCGTCATTTAACATTAAGGTATCGTATCTACTCTCCAGAAATATACGCAATTTCGTCTAAAACTATCTGATCGAGACGTTCGCACTTTCAGGTATTTTGGTTATGGATTATAAACGCTTTAATACATTCATCTCTGCTGTACTGGTTATCGTTAATGGTCCTAAAGGAGGACGTGGTATGGAGTAACGGTAGAGATGGTGGTTACATCGTGTTAGGAAATTTCGTATATACGGTACGTTATCGATTCTTAATTAAACTCTCTTATTCGTAGGAAACATTATTACATTTCCGTTTGCTAATAGTATGTTGTAGTGACAGTATGTGGAAAGGCAGGATTGATAACAAATTCGTGGACGTGGGTCACTCACGTAGCCACGTGGGGGTCTATATTGCTTTGGTTCGTATTTATTGTTATATACAGGTAAGTTAAACAACATACACTTGCTTCGTTTCTCTCGAAACTACTGCTCGTACTCAGAAAATTTTTGTGCTTTCAGCAACTTCTGGCCTCCTCTGAACGTGGGCGCCGTAATGTTAGGGAACGATAGGATGCTGTTTTCTTCGCCCGTCTTTTGGCTAGGTCTGGTACTTATACCATTGGCTGTACTACTTCTGGATGTTACCGTTAAAGCGTAAGTACACGCGCATCGGGTGTGTTTCAACGAATCCGGCTCGCATCTGTTGCAGTAATTGGTAAATGCATTTTGTTGCAGAGTGAAGAATACAGTGTGGAAGTCCGTGACCGCGGCGGCTAGGGAGAATGAGATCAGGAAATCTGATCCTGGGGATATATTCAACAGCCACGACTACAGAAGCTCGTAAGTTTTCTTTACATACATACGTATTGCATGGAACATATTGATAGCTCAGACATTTAACAAACCCATTTATTATTGTCTAACACGCATGGCTTAGTGGATGTAACATTGCGACGATATTGATCTCGATGAACATTTATCAGAAATTCAAAAAATCCAACGTCAACTAAGTAATCACACAGATGTGCACCTCATTTCGTTGTAAATGAACATCGGTTGTTAAATTGTTTTCCGACAATCATTACTACTAAACCTTCTAATGAAATCGCTACGATTAACGTCTGTCACATTTGCATTGAGTAGACAAAATAAAAATTGCAACAGGAGGTCGAAATCGTGGTCGAGAAGGCGATGGTTAATTCGGTGTTGGGCCTCGCTCTGGTCGCCGCGAAGGCGAAATAAGATCAAAATCTCTCCGCTCGCGTTCGCAGCGCGTGATTTATGGTTCGCCCGTCACACAGAGCATGACTCGTCTGCACCATTCCGTATCCCGTGTCCCTAAAGAGCTTCTGAGAGTGTCTGTACGATCTGGACCCAGTAAGCATTCCAATATTTTACCTCGTTACCCTTTCCTGAACCCTTTCTCTATCCTCTTCGGTACGTGTTATCGTACTCTTATATATGCGCGCTGCTATACGTACTAGGGACTGCTGTGATCGTATTATTATTTTGTAAATACATAGTACAGTGTCTATTACATATTTTTATACAAATCGGCTACGTAATGTTTTCTTTTCTTCCTACCTAGTAGAAGTAGTTAGTATGTAGACGTAGAAAAGGAAATTCAGCACATGCATCACTCTCGTCGCCAGTAACTACGTAGCAATTCTCATTTTCATCCACATTGAATTCAGTATGTTACCTCGTAATCCTAGCACCATGTCGCTCACTTCTCTTTCGTCTCTAATTTATGTAGCATTATCTACAGTATGAATTGAAACTGGTATCTCGTATGCGTGAATATGTAACTGTGTAGAGACCGAAGCTTTCTAAAAAACACCGCGCGTATGTATCCCGGCAAACATACTTCTGTACTTATTTTATTTCCTCAATCGATACGCGCCAGCTTGCCGACGTATGCCTGCGTCGGACAAGGAACGGTGTGAAAGATTATACATAGTACAAACATGTCCATATGAAGACTGAACTAATTCTCCGTTGATATTCACTAAACACTAGTTGGTATCGGCAGAGAGTATCTGTTAATGCGGTTTTCTGGTATGTTTTATTCGCGGTGTCCCGTGAAGGCCTGTGCATGCCATCGCTGCCCTCGCGAGGTGTAAGTACCCCCTAGTAGTACGTAGCTAATAGTGCTCCTGTAACTCTGCACTTTGAGCCGAACGCACTGTTATTTAGTTCGATCAAGCCGCACGATCGTTCGACGTTTCGCTCGCAAAGGCACAGCGGTTTGAGCATCTATGTCACCTATCTCGCAAACTCTGAACGCCACTTTAACGCTCTTTCTGTATCGGAACGCTCAGGAGGCGTGATCTGTTGAAAAGTGATGCGGATCTCAGCACCCTCAGATCTCTGGGTGTGACACAGTGATCCTTGAGAATTCTCTGGGTCCATGGATCTCTGAGTGTCCTCAAGCCACAAAGAGCGCGCCAAAGATCACTGAGAATGCCTCGATTACGCATCTCTCAGCGCTATCAGACCCCCCAGGGGCCACGTATCCGTTGCCATTACAGAAAGACTCGCACCGCAAATTGCCCGGCGACAATTGCACCGCATGAATCACTCTAGTTAAGCAATCGTCAGGTAGATTGCGAAGGCGACGCGCGAAACTTGACCATCGATCGACAGTTCTCGCGGCGATGTACATACGCAGTCGCGATTTGACGAGAGTAGCACGTGCTACGTGCGATATGATGAACTGTATGGATGGGAGGACAATCAGCGGCCAGTCGAGGGTTACTATAAACAATTTTGAATGCACGGCTTTACAGATTGACGGAGACGGCGCGGCTACTGAAAAACGTAAAAAGTGTATTCACCAGGCGATCGAACGCCGCCTCCAGAGTTAATGTCGAGGTGGAGCTGTCACGTAAGTTTGTTTTGTCTATGTAACGAGGGCCTGGAATTCAGATACTAAAAACCGAGAAATTTCTAATCGAAACAATCTCTACCGACTCCTCCTTTTCTGAGCCTCGTCGTGTGGTACATTTTCTACTATTTCTCGCAAGACCTACTTGAAAACTCACGGCTTCTATCTTCACAGCTTTCGCCTATACGAAGAAAGAATCTCTTCGGCGAGCAATTAACTCTTCACGATAATCGCACGTGCACATTTTTCTCTGACACGCGCCTAACAGTGTACATACGCTGCGTTACTATTATATTATTGTTTAGATTAACGATACTGACCCAAGTACCCTTCTAACACTCCTACTCTCTCCGCAATTAACATTTACATTAGTGGAAGTCTCTTGAAACATTTCTGAACGTAGAACTACAGTGGCGGACGAAAGTACGCGAAGGTCGTTTTTTCAAAGTTTTTTTATCTGAGCCAGTACTGAAAATTTAAAAATCCCGTTTGTAAATCTACTTTCTCCGCTTATTCCGACGCATTGCAATTTTTGTCAACACGACGAAACACGTCACCTAGCAAACTAATCCTTTTAGCTTCTAAGAGAAACCCAGGTCGTTTGGACCAATTTTAAACAAGCTATTCCGTTTTAAAGGGTGTCCACATACTTTCGTCCCCCACTGTATAAATCCCCATTCTGTTTCTGACTGTCTAACGCCCCTCGAATCGCCACAATAATCCCTTGTAGATAGCGCATGCATGCTGATGTATTTGATGTTGTGATAACAGAGACTAATAGGTTGCGCTCTTTATTATTGCACATGCTGCGCGATGCAGATGGATTCGCATTCTCTCAAGAGGAAGGAGGCTCGGTGTCACAGACGGACGTGATCAGAGCGTACGACACAAATCTTCCGAAACCTGGCGGCATGTAATCTTAATGTAGCTAAACGACTACGAGGATGTACCAGATACATATATACATATAGCATAGGGTACCGTTTTCTGGAGTAAATGAAAGACCGTTTTGGGAACTCGGTACAATCGGTACTTGGCCAAGCCCTACGTAACGCCTGTCTACGTTTCGCGACCGACGACTCGATGTTTTGCTCGTTCTCTGTTTCGATAAAGATCTCTTAAAGATTCCCGATCGGCGATGGGCATCGCGAGAAAGAGTATTAGAAAGACTATCAGAAGACGAACGTATTTTAAATTGTACCACGATCGCGGGCGCGCCAACGAAATGAAACTCTGTCGATATATCCTAGATCTAGATAATTCTTTTTGATACTCTACGAGACTTATTGTATTTATCGTGTACCTTTGGACCTCGTCCCGTGAAACCTCGTATACTCTTCGTGACAATTCTCGTTGCTATATCGTGTATTTCACTGCAGTTGCATTTGTCAGCGCATTTTCATGTTAGTTTGGAAAATTTAGAAAGAGAGAGAGAGAGAGAGAGAGAAAGAAGTCGTTCCGCATCGTGATTCCATTGAATGTTCTTTCGTTTTCGTAGTGCAGCGGGAATGCATGTGGTTTCGAGCGAATAAGGGAAACCGTGGAAATCGTACAATAATCACGGAAAACTCATTTGTGCGACTGGCGATACGTAAGGGGTCACACAGTTGAAACTTCTCGATTCGCGAACGCTCTGTTCTGAAGATACGTATGCCAGGGGCAAACGGAGAGGTGTTAGAGCAGCCACTCCTTGGAAAGTAGTAGATTATATTTTTGAAGGAAAACGTAAAAGGAGTAAGGAAAGTTTAATGCTCCGTTGATCGTGATCGATATTCGTAGGAGGGCCACCTCTAATATCGTGCTGGAATAAGACTGTTCTCCACTTGTCGTACTTCGTTCAACGGTTACTTTCGTTCGTGCCATTCTTCTTTCATTTATAACGTCGACCATGTATATTTTATTACTGTACATACATATAGCGATTGCGTTGTTGTCTAGTCAAGAGTTTGATATGGATCTTTCCGTTCGAGATTCACTCTTCCGCCCATCGCGAACACTCATTTTTAAGTTAACGACTGAATGAATCTTATTTGTGGAGGTGATACGTGCATATGTGTGTAGCAACAATTATATACGTATAATGTTCGGAATAAAGTGTATGATGAAGAAACCTGTTATCTCTTTGCAATCGTTCGATGTACACTCGCGAGAATTGGCCAGCATCAAGTTCGACGCAAGTTCTCGATCTCTTGTATAAGTGGATCAGAAAATTTTTATTAACAAGAAAGAAAAGAAACGATATAAGTATTGCAAGTACAAAAGCACATGTAGATACACACTGTTCCAGCAAGCGATTGATGTATATAAAATGTATATAAGTATATATATAAATTTACTTAATTTCTACAATTCTTTTACGTCTCTTCTATTATTTTTCTCATCGTTCTTTGCATTCACTTAATCTGTTGTTGCGTTGTAGAGCACAGCGTTCCCCTCATCGACCAGGACGAGATTAACGACGATGGATCGTCCGAGGAGCGCATATGTTGAAAATCCTCGTGCACCGCCCCTTTGTATGGAACGCTTCCAAATAAGTATCCATGAAGTTTTTTTTATATAATTCTTTAAACCACTCTACCTCGAAAGTCTAGTTCTAAATCGACACTGATTCATACTTGCTCGACATTCGTCTTCCCCGTTAATAATATAATACATTGCCAATTCTTCCAAGCGCCCCAGCTCAAGTTATATTGGACGGCTCCAGTTTCAGGCTAATAAAAAAGTTCTCTCTATCCTCCCTGTATCGTGTCTTTAACAGAAATTCACGCGTGAACGAGTGTCCCGGGATATCGTATCCCTGAGCCCATCTCTGGCAGTCAGCCAGCCAGGATGCGACCTCGAGAACTCGTCTCAGCCTCGGATCCATATCCCTGAACCTCTCCTCTTGCTTAACGAGGGCTTTGCGTTTCAGGACAGCGTTATTCCAGCGGTAAAAATATTTCCACGCCAAGTCCTGCTCTCTGGATGTCCACGACGGATCTGCTTTCTCCTCGTAGATCGTCGTTTCATCCTTTTTGTACTTCACTCTATTGAACACTGACGCCAGAATACGTCTACCCAAACCTTGCTTCACTTCTAAATTCTCATTACTGCTCACGCAGTAAGTATCTTTGTTTGGTAGATTCGTCGATTCTACGTTGTTTAAACTCTGTTGGCGCACTGCCTCTTTTATACAACACAAAGGATGGCAGTCCCGTTGGCGATCTATGTTGCCCAAGCCAAGAAGTCTTGCAAAGAGATCACCCACGTATGGCAAACAAGGCGGACTCCTCTCTGCTTTACTCCAAGCTCGTTGGTACGCCAGAGAGCAGGGACTTTTATAGAGCTTGCAAAGTCTTTCCATGGTTTCGTATCTAAAATGTGGAAATGGGTTGACACGATGGAATCTCTTTGTTAGAATATTGCCCATACATTTTCGAGGAGCAGCGTACCTGTTGGCATGGTGGGTACGCAAGTAAGACCAGCTACGTCGCAGCCTATAGATCGGCGGCGCCTGCAAGCCAGATAAAATGGACCTGCACGAATGAAAATTTCCCACGGCAAAGCACTTGCTGGCCGCGTTGATCAGTCTGGCGATTATTCTGCCCCGGATGTCCAGCTTTTTCACCGCTAGAACCTCGCTGACAGTGAGGCAAGAGATCCTGTGACTGAACGCTATCCACGCAGCCAGATTGGGCGCGTTTTTCGAGCCTCTTTGGAAGACCAAGATCTCGATCTCCTCCGTGGGTATTCGAACGAAGAGATCCCGATCGATCAAGGTCAGCTGCTTAGCCAGGGTGGTGCTGTCCATATCCCAGATGGTGATTCTGAAATCCATTCTTAGCAATCTCTTCAACTGAACCGTGCTGCTATTCTCCTCCTGGCCCTCGAATTTCCTCCTCTTCTTACCAGACGCGCTCCCAGAGAAGATCCGCCCGAGGAAACTGGGCTTCTCTTCGGCGACGATGAAACTGTCCTCCTCGCACTGACACCTCCTCCTTTTGTAGAACAGCTTCCTTTTCATCGGTCGATCCTTCTCCTGGCGATAGTTTCTCAGATGGTTCAAGTGCTGCCTCAGCTCCCTGTCGCAACACGATTGATAAGATCCTCTTTCCACCTGACTACCATTTTTCATTACTACCTGTAAGCCGCAGCCGCTGGCCTGGGCCTGTACCAGTACTCTGGGGTCCAGAATAGCACCACGCGTCCTCTGGCAGTGGACCCGATCGATCCGAACCTACCCGATTGCAGAGCGGCGTAGGAAATGCTTGCTGTTAGCTGGCGCCGCGACACGGGAAGTCTCAGTTCAGGATCAGGTGGTTGGCGACGTATGGTGACCAAGCTGAACGATCTACGTCCTTGGAGGGAACTCCGTTCCCCCGGCTGCACGGACCAAGGCCCCAGGGCGTGGAGGAAGTGCGGTGCTGCGCAGAGACCGTACCTTCTCAAGTGCTTCGAGCGTCTGGTAGACTTGGAGCGACCCTTCCCTTCGCCCTCCCAGGCCTTCACGGCATTCTCCATGAGAACGTGGAAGTTCTGCGTGTATTTTGCATCGTATTCGAAATGGTAACAATCCCGATGCCTCCGAGTGGGCCCCAAGACGAGGCCCGAGTGGCATTTCTCTGGAACTCCGAAACCAAAGCGCGATATCCTTCGCGCGAGACACTTCCTGGGGCTTCTTGCATCTTCGCGAGGGATCCTTTTCTTCGTCAACGTCTCTTCCAACGCCTGATCGTTGTACCATACGCTCCGTTTCTCGGCGACCTTGTCGTCGGGGAGGGTCTTCCCTCCGAAATGGTTGCAAGGGCAGCTCTGGCAGGTAGCGGAGAATTTGTTCGTGTTGCAGTACCTGCGATTGTGGTCTCTGAGGAACAGCACGTCGCAGAGGCCACCTTTGCACTGGATTTTCCTGTCGAAGCACTGACACGTGGGCCAGCTGCAGCTGGGCTTCTCGAGTTTGCTTGGCGACAGGTCCCTCAGTTCCTCCTTCACGTCCTCCAGGCTGGCCCCAGCGAATCGTACGGGCACCGGGGCGTATTGGCCGTAGACTAACTCGTCGTGGCCGGGCCCGAGATACAAGTCCTTCTGGGTCCATGTCGAGGGCGCGTAATCCCCGGCGCCTCCGTAGTGTGCCCACACTCTGCGCTCGTTACAGAGTTACTACCCTTCCCCACGAACGTTTACTCGCAGAGATCGAGGGTGTTACCTGCACACTGCCTTCTTGCCTTCCTTCTTCGTCTCCTTTCGAATCTCCACCTCCGAGGAGAGGACGTACAGCGTCGTGGAGCTCGACGAACTCGCAGCAGTGGTTTCAGACAGCGAACTCCCGTCCACCCTTCTCGCAAGCAAACTCTCCACCAACTCGCACCATTTCCTCCAAGAAACCTGCCGCCTCTGTATACCGCCGAGCTCGTAGTAGCTCGCCCTTCCATCGGCAAACCTAATCGCATCGGTGTCAGTCAGGCTTAAGGGGTCATTCGACTTTGCTCGGCCGAAAAATTCAACTATTTTTAAAGATTTTTTCTCGATGAATACAACATATAATGAAATAAATATTTTTGGAATTTATTAAGCTACTCTTTTATTATACAAAACATTTAAAAAGAATTTTCTTAATTTCTGGTTTTAATTTCTTACTTAGTTACGTGTTGTATTTACTAAGAAAAAAGTCTTTAAAAATCGCTTGATCTTTCGGCCGATCAAAGTAGAGTGGCCCTTTAGGATACCAGGATGAAGCCCCGCATCGCGGCGTGATTAATTCCAAAGAAGTCTGGTCACTCTGTACGGAGCAGTGTCGTTTAGTAACGAACGTCTACCTTGCCTTTAATGTTTTGCGATGCCGCCTGCTGAACACGCTCAGAGCGACGTACTGCAAAGGGTACACCGAGACCAGCTCGAAGCTCTCGGTGCTGGGGTCGAGGCCTCGCGGGCAGAAGAACTGCGAGTTGCTTTTGAGAATGTCCGCAGCTACGATCAATTTGGAGGGCGTAAGACCGAGGGAAACTTGGCGGACCCCTCGGCCGTTCCTGGTGGTCTCGGCGAACGGAGATTCCACGAGGATATCCTCTGAGAAATCGGAGTACTCGGAGGACAACAGCTTCTGGATTCTGTTGCACTCCACTCCGCGGTTGTTCGCCCGTTTACGCGGAGTCTTGGTCCCGCGCGACGAGTACATGAAGTACAATTTGGCCCGTTTAGATAAGTCATCTACGAGATCCTACGTGACCAGGGAATTTTTCACACGCCCCGAGGAGTACTCTAGCGAGAGGTTAACTGAATTCAATCTACGGCAAGGTGCAGCGAGGGGGAGATCGATCGTCCGATAACTTCAAGGCAGGGGAAATGAACGGAACGCTACAGCTTTAGGTATCATTGTCTTTATTTTTTTCAGTTCGATGCCTCCATCGTGTTCCACGACATACACATAGTCGGCGACGGAGGGGACTAAGTTTAAAGACTCGGGCCCTACGTGGTAAAAGGTGTCGCAGCCCCTAGTCTCGGTTAATAAGGATATTTAGCCTTTCCTTCTTCGCTTCTTACTCGCTATAATACGAATAATAAATAACATGTAAAAAAAGACGTACGGGTAAAAGACGTAAAAACGGAAGCTCGCCAATAGGGGGAGCGATCTCTTTCGTCTGGGATAAAAAACCGATGTAGGTTCAAAAAGAGTGCAAAAATGTACATTGTGGCGTAGGTACAAAGGTGGACTCCTAATCGATTCCGTCCGGACTTATCAACGGGAGCTAGCTTCTTATCGGTTATTATTCTCCGGGTTCACTTTGATGGTGACTTTGTTGTTCAGAGCGGAGGCCAGCTTCTCGACGTTGCTCTGCGGCAGCTTGCCAGGCTCTGAATTCGTTGTCTCGTTGTTGGCCGTCGCCGCGTTTTCGGGGATCGGCTTGATAGCTGGCTGTGCCTCCTAAAACCACCAAATTCGACAGAAACCTTCAGAAAATCTCCGACACGATATTTTACAGCTTGATACATCATCCTAATTCTCCGCGTATTCCAACTAACGAGGGAAGTTGTAGAGAATGTTAGTACAAGTATGAGGCAATTTTTCGTTTGTGCCCATTTTCGATTCTTCAGAGTGGAAACACCTCTTAAAGGTTCATATGTGATTTCCTACTTTCCTGCATATCTTGAGAACTATAGTGGATATAAAGAAAGTATATGAAAACTTAACCACAAGTTTTAAACCATTAGATACATAGTTTTATACAGCATAAAAAATTATTAAATTTTCTTTATAGCAATTTTTTTTATACCCACTATAATTTTCAGGTAACCGAACATCCCTTGTTAATAAAATTGTTCTCCACCATGCTACTAACTTAATATCTACTTCTACCGTTCCTCTAAAACATGCAGTTCACTTATCGATCATTGCACGCGCTCTCCAAGAACGAACCACCTTCTTTACACTCTTACAATATAGAACCAAGACCTAGTCATACCCTAGTTACCGCGAGCAGTACGAAAGAACTCACCCCGTCAGTCTTTCTTCTAAGATTCGATCTCTGCAACGTGGCAGCCAGTTCGTTCTGCAGCCTGGACACCACAGGACCATTGGTCAGCTCGGTGGTTCCATTTCTGTCTGAACGAGCCTGCTGCGACAGGAAGTCCAGCTTGGATGGCTGCTTAGCTTCCCCCTCGTACGCCCCTATCCTGATGGCGACCTTCCCATTGGCAGGTTTCGCGATCTGCGCGTTCGCAGCTGCAGGAGACACGGCTGGCTTCGACGTGTCCGACACGGGGCTCGTCGACGGCTCCTTCCCGTTCACCTGTGGCTTGTTTCCGTTCCCGGTGTGCCGGGGACTTCCGTTCAAAGTGGCCGCGGCGGTCTGCATGGGGAAGTAGGTCGGCGGTGGCTTTGGAATCACTGGATTTGGCGCCTCCTTCAGCTTGAACGACTCTATACTCTGCATCTCCACGGAGTCGTCGTTGCTCTTGGTTTTAGAGAGAAGAGGGAGCGGCGGCGGTGCCGGGGGCGCGGGAGGAGCTAGGGGTGCTGGAGGAGCTACGGGTGCTGGAGGAGCTACGGGTGCTGGAGGAGGTGCTGGAGGCGCGGGTGGGATGGTCGTTGTCGCTGACGTGTTCAACACCCTCTTCTCCTGTTCCTGGTAACAAGATCGGGACGATCGTTAGAATAGACTCGCAATTACTTGGATAACAGATAACAACGAGACGTTGCATGCTTGTAGAGGACAGAAAGAGTTACTCTCCGAAGTAGAAGCTTTCTGATATTATCGTGGAAAAGTATAAGAAACAACGGAAAAGTCTCGAAACTAATGTAACGAAAGTGTCCTAGAAACTTTCACCGCTTAGACTCAATGCCCCCGTACGTCGATTTAGAACTGCTCTACAAGTATGCCAAGTTTCTATCGATAGTCCCTCCAAGACAATGTTAATTACACCCGAGGATGTACGAATCGCGCGCCGCCGAGCGTGTCGACGAAATTTTTAACAAATCGTTCGTTAACTAACGTCGTAAGGCGTGATGGTGACCAACACGCGGCTCCTTCTCCGTTCACCGCTGCTCATTAAACTGTTCATCCTCTTGGCTTCGGAGCGTTATCGTTCATCGATCAACTTTCCTTTCGCGAAACGATACGATCCTTCCTTTTGCCAGCTCGATAACGGTCGGCGCGTGCCTTTTCGTTCCGGGACTCTCGTAAGTCACTGCGCGTGCATTAATTACCAGCCCAAGGTGGACGCTCGCGGCGATTAAAGTTCGCGATCCACCGCTCCTGCGCCAGGCGTCGGCGGAAAGACGCTCGAGGACACAGCGAGGCGACGGCTTTTCCGAATTACGCGTCGCCCGATTGCAGCACTCCGCTGCGTTCCGCTGACTGTAAACGCGGCCTCGGTTTTTCGTTAATCATAGCCGACCGAGGGGACCTCCGCGATTTGCGGTGTTCCACTGGCCACCTTGAAACCGATCGCACGGCACGACGCGACTCGAGTCGACTGGAAGCAGTCACGAGCGTCGCTTAGCGTCTTATGTAAGCTCTATTATTTTGCACGTCTGCCGCAATTCGTAGGAAGCCGACACGTAGCCAAGGGGCAAGGTGGAAAAACGTAAAAGAAATGCCTGCACGCGCGCCTATTGGAATTAAAGGAAACAGGGACCCGGGCTCGACCGTCCACCGAATCGGTGAACCGATTAGCAACGTCGATTGCCAGCTGATAAGCGGAATTACGCAATGACTCAGCGTTGGGTAATTGTTAGAGGAAAGAACAAGTGTCCCGACACGAAGGCGCAGCGATAATCGCGGGATCGGCGGATCGTCAGTCGATGCCACGATTCCAAGATAGAAAGTCTTCACTGTTCACTGTGCACCCGCGACTATTGTATCGCGATCACTCGACGGTTTAATTAGGCGACCGCGTTCGAATTAGAGCCGCGATTCAGTGTGGCCCGCTCGGCGGAGCGTCCGTCGGATGCTTTCCATCGCGGGGGGATGCAGATACTGAGACAAATCGGTGAAATGTACGTGACTGTTGTAAGCGGCCGGATCGCTCTCTATCTCGCCGCGGTTCGTTCCAACGATCAGCGAACCTCTGTGGAACAGTTAATAACGTGCCTCGTACATAAATTCAGGTGCACTTGAGCGTGTGCACTAACACGCTGGCGGGCACGTGTACACGTACACGGCGGCATGAGTCGGCTGGCGGCGCAGACAATGACTGCCCCGAAGCATTCGTGATTTCGTGGCGTTATCTATTTGCTTTGGCAGATCCTCGGTGGCTGTGTAATTAACTACGTAAGAACGTTGCTCGCGTATCAACTGTTTACTTTACATCCACCTTCGTTTATACCAATATTTAATACGCCCGCTCGGTTGCCAAGCGCAACTTCCACCGAGGGAACGTTTTCACCTAGCATCAATTCCGACTGTGTTGCTAATGGGATTTTTTAATTGCCCGCTTACGTATCCCCCAGTTCCGCTTTTTCCACCAACACCTGCGTATTACGTGTACCTGCACCGCACATCGTCCCGCGAGCGCGTTTTTACCGAGCAATTTTACCTCCGCATCGTGATCTTCCCGTTAATTAAAAGCTGCAACGTCGTCGGTGGAAAGAAAACGGTGAAAGTCATAGCCGGCGAAATTCTAAGCGCTCTTGTTACGCGCGCAATCGGAATAAGCAGAATCGTTGGCGTTTCAATAGAATCAACGATTCCCACGAGGCTCGGTTCGCGATCGGTCCGCGACGGAAGCAGGAGCATCGAACTTGGTCGTTAGCCAGATGAGGCACGTTCAAACGGGAGCATTTTTTTCTGTAACTTTCCGACCGCGCGAAGAGAAGCGTCGCGCGCTCGAGGACACGGTGCACCGCGCAGTTACCGCGAAGATAAGCTTATCGCTGTCTTACCTGCTCGGACGTCTGATCGGAGAAGTGAACCTTCTGCTGGGAAGAGTTGAACATCTTCCTGTGCGCACGCTTGAACTCCTCCATCAGCTGCGAACAATGGAATGCGCGCTTTATCCTCTGCACTTCTTCTGTTACAAGCACTGCTGCTACGCGGCCGCTTGGCTTTACTTTTACTCGTCAAATCGGAGGCAAGGCGGGAACGTCGAAACGGTGGAAAACGGCGCGATAGGGCGAGCGAAATTGCAAGTGCACCGCGTCCGCTCGCTCTGCACGGTTATAAACCGCGGCGGGATAGGCAATCCGGCGAGCTGCGCGCCTGTGAATCGTCCTTTGAACGCTCATCTACGGGAGTTCAATCGTTTGCAACGTCGCGCAATAATTTTTAATTAGGCCCGGCTCTCTACTCATTATTGCCGCGCGTCTCTTTTCTCTCTCGCCCACCCTAATTAAGAGACGCGCAGGCAAGTGTGTAGAAAATTGGATACTAATCGCTTTCTTGTACGGCTTAAACGATCGCGGATCAGCGTGCAGCGTGATCGCGCGCTTAGCGACCGTGAATGGGTGAAACCTGGCTTCTCGTTCGATTACAATATAGCGTGTACCTTGTCGTGAGTGACTTTCTGCTCCTGCGCCCTCAGAGCTTCCGGATTCGGAGGCTTCCTCGCCTCGGACGTCTTCTCCTTGGCACCGTCCGTTTTGGCGGCGTTCATGCTCCTCTGAAAGAGACGCTGATACGTGAGACGTGTCGGCGATCGGTTATCTCGCGATGCAGTGAGGTGATTAGACACGGCTACCGCAAAGAGAACCGTAAGCAAGCGCCGATTCCTACGTCAGATGCGCAGGCCGATATAAGCCGCTATCGCACCCGCAAATTACGCGCAAACGTAACGAAAATCTGTCGCACCGCCCGGCTCTACTATCGGCCGCGTTTATCGTTACGCTGACAGCGCTGAATTAAATCACCGATTATTGTCAGCGCTAGAGTCATCGCCCAGGAAGATACTATCTACAAAGGAAAAGCGTTATCTTCGGCCGCGACGCGGAAGGCCACCTAGACAAAGGACAGTTCGATCGTTCTAAGAAACCGTAATTCTCCGATCGGCAGGGTAATACTTTTCCTAGTATTTACCGTAGAAACGCATAAAAGCTGAAAACGCCTAACAGCGCGTAAGAAAGCGTGACTAACGCTGCTGATAACTAAACAAATTTCACTTCTCAAGGTACCTTTTTACAACGTTTCGATGAAACGCGAAAAGGTAAGTACAGAGGCAGCGTTGTGGCGATAGAATCCCGGACAGCGATGAATACACGTACCCCCCTGCAAGAGGTAACAATATCCGTGTCTACCTCTTGCGTCAACTTCGATGCACCTCTGCGGGCAAAGTTGCACAGCCCGTACAAAGTATGCCTATGCATATCGAGGCGAAGCGAAAAGCCCAGTGGAATCGCTGGCAACAGGATCGACCGAGTCGATTCAGGAATCAGAATTCCAGCGATGCGTATAAGCTTGCAGGTAACGCGATACACACGGCGCGGGCATCGCGTACTATTTAGTTTCATACAAGAAGTAAAGGAACTAAAATAAGAAAGAATAAAAGAAATGAAAGAATTGCGGCTAGCGCGTACCTGCTGCGCCCGCCTTTGCAGTTCTTGCGTTATGGCGGTGCTCAGGTCGGTGCTGGCGATCGGGGACGTCCTTGCGGCGCAATTGCGCGGTGTCGCGTGTACGGTGGCCGGCGTGTCGGTGGTTTTGTTGGTCCCGGTGGAGGCAGCGGTGACCGAGCCGTAGGAAACCGTGGACGGTGGCTCGCAGGAGGACGTCGATAGCGACGAGGAGGTCGAGGCCGAGTCCTTGCTGCAGGACGACTCCAGGCTCGACTCCGTCTCCGTGGAGCCTGTGCTGCCCATCGACATCGTGCTACCCATTTGCATACCCATGGCGTTCATTGGCTTCACCTCTGCACCAACGTCACCGTTCACGCGTCATTTTACGGGCAACATGTTGCGGATCGCTTGGACCGCGATCGTGTGGCTTTCGATCGATTAGAAAGGGCTCTCTATCGGTCGGGAAATGAGGCACGGAGTGCCAAGACACTCGGATGCCCCAAGAACGCGGAGTGAGCTTGTTTCGGGGAAATGTGACGAATGACTGGACAAACCTGCGGGCCACTTGTAAGGAAGAGGTGGCGGAGGTGCCGGTGGGCACACAGACTGATGCACCTCCACGGTGGTCACCGTTTTCCTGTCGCCCTCGCTCTGCCTCTGCATTATCTGCAGCTCTGACAGCCGATTACCATCCTGCGAGCCATTTTCCTGTGGTACAGATCGTAGGAACAGGCGTTAGACCCTCCCATTTAAACAAGCCAGATTAGCATAGCGATCGTTTCTCTTTTTTAATTAAGTCCCGTCGAACGTGCATCGTACAGCGATCGTCACGCTAATTCGATCAGATAATAGCGAGCGATTACGAGGCTGCTCTCGGGTGGGGGTGTAGAAAGCTCCCGTTGGCTACTCCTTAATTATCCAATAACAAGTTGCTTCTTCGTTCTACTCCTGACTGCTGGAACTCTGTTTACACCCGCGCGGAAAACCTTACCCACGAGCCGCCCGCGATTAGAAAATTAGAAAGCGCAGCTTCCTTACTTTGGGTCCGTGATACGGGGGGATATCGTCGGTCGGCCCGTCGTAGATGACGTCCTGCTGCCTGCAGTTGTCCCGTCGATACGCTAACCGCCGATTCGCCTCGTCCCGCGGATTAGCGTCGAAATCGTGGACCTCGTAGTCGATCCTGGGCGCGACAGGATCGTACAGAGGCTCGTTGTCGATATCGTCCTCGTAGGTGCCCCGGGTATTCGGAAGACCTGGCCCGCCGATTAGCCTGTGGTTTTGGTTCTGGTTCTGGTTGATACGAATTACAGTGGTATTATTTGGTTTGCGGGTCCATTCTTGAGCCTGCAAGTGAACCAGAGAGACGCTTAGACGGCACATTATTTCCCGAGAACATTCTTCCGGCAGCGGTGCCCCGTTCGCGAAGAGAACCCTTACCTGGTCCACGTGACTCCACTCGGAGGAACTGCAACTGCTCGTGGACAAGGCTAACGGGCAGCAGGCCCTGGAAAATTCAAAGGCAGCACGTGCTTGAGTAGCGTGTCCCATCGGCGATACGTACGTAGTACTTTCTAATTCCCAATTAAACCCGACGTCGTGAGGAAGCACAGGCAATGGAGCGAGGTTAAGAGCAGGATGAACATTAATGTGGCGGTCAGGAATTCGTCGTGCACGGCACGCCGATCGTTATCGCGAAATGTCCTATTAATAGAACGGACTTTCTCCCGGTGTTAAATTCGTCGATGCCGCCCCGATAACGGCCGGTAACGAGAGAGATACGTATCCACTGCCGTAAAACCGCGCGCGGGCTGATACTTTCTGCCCATCGCGGTCCTTTCAACCGGTCCTTGTTAATTGCAATTACGCAGGCACAATGGTACCTGGGGCATGTGTAGTGCCGTAACATCGTGGCCGTTTGCGTCACAACGTAGGTTGTAATTAATTAATTACCGCGGTTATCCATCGGGATGAATGCCGATTCTCCATTTGTCTGTTCGACTAACCTTCCGTTCCTGTTGCAGGCGTCCTCGCGGGGGTATCGATGGTGCATCCTGGCGTCGTGATGGTGCTGAGGCGAGTAGGAAGGGTTCTGCTGAGGTTGCGGGCTGGCCGCAGCCACGCTCGACGTCTCGGAGTCGTAACCGCTGGAGCCGCGAGTCCATAGTGGCTCGGGGCAGTCGTAAAGGTGATTTGGCGTGGGTCGTTGCACTATTAGGTCGAGCACGGCCGAGCTTCTCATTACCTCGATGGCTCTTTCGAATGGGAGATCGGTGAGCCGCTGCCCGTTGCACCACACTATCACGTCGCCGGCTTTCAAGCCCGCTGCTCCCGCCGGGCCGTCGTCTCTGGTACCCTGGGATGAAATTTCCATTCAATTAACTCCCGTCAAGCTCGCGCGGCTCCCATCGATCGCCACCCCTCGCCGCATCGATAACGAACGGTTAACGGAACGATTGTCAACCTGAACGGTTAAGCCAGGCACGATGCCCCTGCAGACGCCGCATCCCAAGCGGCCCTTCTCGCCTACGAGGATCCGGATCCTCACCTCCGTGCTCGGCACGGCTCCCATGCCGGTCTCGTTGTACTGCAACTGATGCTGCTGCTGCTGCACCATGTGCCAGGTGACGGGATCGTTCGGGTTGCTTTGCGAATCATAAGGTACTCTTAGAACGAGGATACAGTGTGCAGGCAGATACTACATGGCTCGCGGTAGGGGTAATGACCGATCGGTACTTACTCTTTCACAGGTATCATTCCCACGCCTGAAAGAAAAATGAGCAATGAGTTCGGGGCACAGATGCGCTTAATGATATCGATTTAATCTGGCCTCGCTTAAGGGGACTAGGCAGTCGTTTTTCGTGAGAAAGAGACTCTGTCCTTTATTTATTTGTAAACAAATGAAAGCACATCCAGATATATGCTTTTACCCAATGTTTATTACTACCATACAGATTGAAAAAAAATTAATAAGAAATATATATGTGCTTTAAAAATGGCGCTGCCGACGGGTAAACATTTTAACGTTTTTCTGTCGTTTTGCTTTAATATCAGTCTTAAAATGTGACGTAATCCGATTTCAAAGGTGAGATTCTTGTTTGTTGGGTTCATAGTTTCCGCGCAAACCTATAAAAACAACAATTAAATCAAAATCATGCGATTGGTGGCTGAAAACGGCGATTTTTCCGAGAAAAATTCGTTCTTATTTGTGCGCTGTTAAAATCCGGTGACTCCTCAATTTTTTTATGAAAATCTGGAACTTTTACGGACCATATCAGAGGTTTGCGGCGAAATGGCACATGTTTTACACATCCTGTAATTTTTTTCAAGTCGATCTGAACCTCCATTCGTTCGCACTCAGGAAAAAACCAAGAGAAAAAAAGATTCGAGAAAATCGCGTTTGAAGTTTCCGGGCAAAGGCGACGCTATAAGTTACCGCTTGATCTTTTTAGCTGCCAAATCAACAATTTTGCGAATTTTAATATAACCCAAACGGCATTTTATTCACAAAAGATAGCACTTTCGGAAAATGCAATAAAAAAATCGATTTTTCGACTGCCTAGTCCCCTTAAGGGGTCTCTCCACCTTGACGGACGAAAAACGATGCGAACTTTGGGAACTTTTTAAAACAAAACCATTGAATATATTTACTTCCAGCTTTGTGGCTTCATTTGTCAATCTTTAGAGAATATGAAGAAAAAATTGTGTGCAAAAATAGCGGTTATATACGGAGTTATAGTGCTTCAAATAGAGCACCTTACAAAAATCATATTTCCATTGTTAGCATAAAATCAGCCGTTGTGGTTGTCTGAAATAGAGAATTAAAAAATATGTGTAACCTGCATGAGTGCGGCTATCGCCTGAACTAGATTAAATGAGAAATACTGAAAATTAAAAAAAAAAATGGCAACGTCTAAAACAGACATTGATTTCTGCAAAACATTGGCTGGTTTTTTAAGTCGCGAAAGTCTAATTTTGCAAAAACCGACTTAGTTTTAGTGCCAACGAGAATGGGTCATCTACTGAAGATACCTATAAAGTTTTCACTAGGATATAATTTGAAGGTTTCTCTTAAGAAAAGTCCCAAATATCCCGCTCCTTTTTACGCCGTCGAAGTAGGGAGACCTCTTAACCCTCTAGGGACGAGTGGGACTCCAGAGTCCCATTCAGATTAACACATTTTTATTTACGTTCCATCAATAAGATCGAGATTTGATAGGTATAGTGACCTTTAGTAGGCAGAGAAGAAACTGTTGTACCATCAGAACCCGAAATTAAACTTTTTTTTGTTATATACAAATTAAAAAAAAAACAAAAATTAAAAAAAAAATTAACGAGTAGCTTCCAAATCCGAAGTATAAAATAGACTATTTTAACGCTCAAAAAAATTCTACGTTAAGTTTTAAACATCCCCGTCCCTAGAGGGTTAAGGAATCTGAGAAAGCTGGGTAATTACTTCGTATCTTGAGGACGAGCACTTGCTGGTTTTTTGCCAGAAGCGCGACTTCCTGATGGACGGCGTCCTCCACCGGGTACCCGTTCACCCTTATGATCTGATCGCCGACCTGCAAGCAAAGAGGCGGCAGGTGAAACTACGCAGAAACGCCTTCGACGAAATAGAGTGGAAACCGGACCGCCCTCTCTCATTGTTGCTTGCAAAACCGACTCGTGCCGATTAACACAGATCCCGGGAGTTAATTAGCGACTCGCGTTACAGGGATCCTCCGAAGACTAGCATACCCTTAATCCATTTCTGTGGGCCTCTCCGCCCGGCTGCACATCGCTCACGTAGAATCCAGCCGCGTACTCTCGGCCGCCGCGCAGGGAGAAGCCGAATCCGGACGCTCCGCGCCGTCTCAGCCTCACGTTCCTGGTCACGCCGATGACGGCCATCCTGCCGCCTCCTGTTGGGTTTCCAGGACCTCCGCCGGTCGATGGAACCATCCCAGCGCTCGGCGCGCCGGATGAGCCACCGGACCTAGAAAAATAGCAGGTGACTTTAAGCCGCTTCAACGGGGGAGTCCTAGTCGACGCTAAGCGGCGCGACGCTTAATGGCCTCCATTAGCAAATGCGACGGGTAAAGAGGGGAGGTTCGTAATTTTAAACCGAGCGTACATCATCGTTATGACACCGTATTGTCTCGCGACTCGCGTTGCCAGTCGGCGCGGAAAGTGGAGCGCGATTCATTCACCCGAATGAATCGGCGAGCACACGTACTCCCGGTATAACGTTACCCCGGATTTAGCCGCGTTAATAAGCCTCTTCTTTTCGTTACGTAAACCCGAGCAACATTACTTTCCCGGCTCGATTCCCGCGCGCTCTGCGAAATCGCGCGAACCCGCGCCTCTCGCTAATGACCGCAATTATATTTACAGCTGAAAATCGCGGCCGTGTGCGCGACCACCGAAGCCCCGATTTTACGTCGCGTATACTTAGTAACGTACACGGTACGCGTATACAGCGAGGATAACATGCATGCCAGCGGCGAGACAGTCAGACCGCTGGAATACCTTGCGGGGGTGGCGGTGATGGTCGGCGGTTTCAGCGTTTCCGATTGCTTTCCGTCTCCCCTCAAGTTCACCCGTAGCCAGGTAATTCTAAGGGGTAGCTAATTGAATATCCTATTCCCTACCGATTCATCGATTACGCGAACTCCATTTCTCACAGTGGGACGACTCGGCGAGCCGGCGCGAGATCTAAACGTATCGATATCTACCGGCGCCCGCGACGAGTCTTTTTCCTTCGGTGGAAAAAGAGCAAAACGCTCGGAAAATTCGTGGCAGCCCGACGACGTGAAATTACAGTAATCTCGCCGTTGACGCGGTTCACCTTCGCGAGTAATTGTACCGCAAAAATCGCCGTTTCAGCCTGCGGGCCGGGGCAGCGAGAGAAACGCCCGGTTACCTTTGTTCGGTTCCCGCGAACTTTTTCCAGCCCGCTGCGAAATTAATGACCACACCTGGCGCGGCCCGTTGCCGCGACGGAGAGGGCAGAGAGAGAGAGAGAGAGAGAGAGAGAGAGAAGGAGAGAATGAGCGGAGGAGTCGAGGCAAATTCCACCAGCAGACGGAAAAGACGAAAGGCAGAAAGGGGCGTAGAGGCGGGCGAAGGTAGGAGAGACACTTTATGCTCCCTAATGACGACGGGAATCCATCTTGCCTCGGACATTGAAAAGATTACGTGCGGTATGAGGGGCCCGTCGCGGACTGTCGGATGCTGCAGGACACGAGGACGACACCAGGTAAATGACAGTCATTAGAAAGAACGAGACGCTGGTTTAGAATGACTCCGCCTAGCCGTAGGGCTCCGCGTCTTCTACCCCACCCTGCCCGCGCTCCCCGGCCATCGTGCTCCTTTTGCTCGTCGAATGTTACCGAAGGCAAAAGGGAATTCCACCGTCTGCTCTTTCCTACGGACCTCCAGGGGGTTTGTCTTTTTAGAGCGCGCCTTCTGGGGGCAGAAAGCGTCTGGGCGCGGGCTCGGAACGGGCGAGCGCCAGAAGCTTTCTATTCCAGGCAATTTGCATGCGACTGTTTACGCCGGTAATTACCGCTTTACGTTACCACGGCCGCGCAGCGCGCTCGCAATTATTGGAAAATTACTAATTTCCATATCGGGTAGGGTGAAATAAGTAGAAAAACAGCGGAGCGACGGGGAGGGGCGTAGGGAATGGTTGGAGCGCGTAGAGTCGCTTCTGTGCACTTGCCACGCTCGATCCTTCACAGACCTGACTCGGATCGCCGATCCGACGGATAAGAGAAAAATCCTACGGAAGAGGAGAGGCTCTCTGTCGGCGCGATGGTGAGATACCTGTCGGCGACACCTACCAAGATTCCCAACATCTCCCCGGTAGGGATCACTGACACGGAAGCCTCTCGTCACGAGCTGTTAACGCATTTTTAACGTGGCCCCCCCCCCGGTGACGTTCTTAAGGAAGTCGTAGTCGCTTTATCAAAGGGCAGCCTTTTGAAACCTGGCGTCGGAAAATAGTCGCACCCCCCGTAGGTTTTCAACAGCTTCTCGGATACTTGTGCCGCTTCTCGACAGCTCTGTAAACGCGTTCCCGTATCCTCGTTTGCGACACCTCGAGGAGAAAGGTGCGAGGTCGAGAAGATTCCAAGTGTCGTTCGACAATCGTTCCATATTCGACGCTCGTTAGCTATTCTTTTATAAATCAGCCCGAGACGGGGACTCGCGATTGACGCGGTAGCAGGAGCATCGGCGAGATCCATGCCGATCCAGCCGTTGAATGGTTTCAATGCCCGAACGCAATCTCTTATGTAATCTCGAGGACAATGGACGCGTGTAGATTCTCGAGGAGGTTCTCGCGACAAGAAGCCAGGCCAACGATACAGACTGGCGTACCGTTATTGTCGTCGATATCGCCGCTTAACGATCGAGCCACCAAAGTGTCACGACTGTTGCGTACCTCGTCCACGTGTTCGCACCTACCGGTAGCCTCTGTCTAAAACAGTTAACAACCTGACAACGAGCCTAACCCGCGCCCCGGCCATCGCACAGTGGACTAAACCATGCTTCGAGCGCGGGCGAAATATTATTATGTATCTAGAAGTGTTATTGATTAAGTAATGAAATATATTTGAATGGTAGATATATAGGTATACATGATATTAGGAGGACAAAAGAACGAAAATATAAAATTGTAATTTTGTTTATTCACAAAAAATAGTTTTAACTTTAATTTTATTTTAATTGCTATCTATAACTGCCATTTCTTATAATGCTTTATTATTTCCAGTACTTTCAGGTCTATATACAGCCCTAATAAATACCCAAAAGTAGCAAGGTAAATATACCAATGACTGGCCAGCTAAGGCCACCAGAAAAATATATTGCCAATATCACGTAAAAACTAATGCTATCCTAAGCTTTTTTGTATTTAATAGGTAGATTGGATCTTCCTTTATTTAAAAAAATTGTCATGCATTCATTTTTACATTCCTGGCATATAAAAAAACAAAAAATTCAATGAATACGTTTGTACCAATACATGACCAGTAAAAAGGCGATTAGCCCAGTGTCTAAATTTCATTCTAAATAACATTTATAACCCGTCAGAATTGATTGTAATACCAAAAGAATTGTTATTTATTCTAAGGGTCGTTAAGAAAATAAGAAATAGTCGTACTATATAAAAAAAAAGTTGTAGAGGTTAATGAAACGTTAACAGATTAACTTGGCATATAAAGTACTTCTTGGTACTTTGTATTTTATAGCTGCCTCACGTGTACTCATACCATTTCTTACTTGTTCAAGTGCATTATTAACGTCGTTTTGATTATAATTTTTTTTTGACACTTTCCTTTTCATTTTGCTTTGTCCTTCTTTCATTTTTCCATTTTACAACGTAATTAACGATATTATTATATATTACTTAATGCGTAATTCAAATTTTGAGGTTACGTACTATAGACAATAGAAAACGCGTAAAATATTGAATGAATGTATATACTTACTTTTTTAATTATTACACCAATAATTTTATTTACACTTTATCTATTAGTTTCAACTTATACCTAATGAAAACACTGTATACTATCAAAAAATACTCCTGGTTATACACTAGTACAAGTCTTTGAGTATACTTAATCGCGACTTGCCCTATACATGGACGCTTGGTTAGTAATTGGGTCAGACACGAATATTATGTACCGATATATAGCCACGTATTTTTTACATAGAATCCTACTAATATAATAAATGCGAAAGTGTGTTTGGATGTTTGTTACTCAATTTGTTACGTCACAACTACGCAACGGATCTTTCTGAAATTTCGTATACATGTAGTTTAGGACCGGGAATAACACATAGGATACTTTTTATCCCGATTTTTTTACCTGATCTGAAACAAATTTTGCATAATTACTCTCTAGAACCCTGCGGAAAATATAGGCTACCATGAAATCTGGACATACCACCCCTTCCCCCTTATTTCACCCCCTTGACACTCCGTGATACTCGAAGTTTTACCCGGGCAACGCCGGGTACTTTAAGCTAGTATAATCTAAATGCGTAATACCGCGTTAATTACTTGCTTTAAATACTCTTAGGATTCCATAAGTTAGGGTGACTGTACCTAATATCGCCACTGTTCCTAATATCGCCACCTGCTATATCTCGCAAAGTAAGCTCTAAAATTGATCGGTTATGCACTGAATTAGTACTTAAACATATGTAGGCAGACATACTGTAATTGCAGCATCATGTGATCAGCAATTACAGAAAGAGAAGTATTTTAGTGAATCTTAATAGTGTAAAAATTTATTGAACTGCCACAATTTTACATCACATTCGGAGAAGGTAAGTCTAATAATTTCGTGAATGCAAGAATATCTACTAGAAATACCTAATTAATGATCTACTTCAGGAATTAAATCGATTAACATATTTTCCGTAGTGAAAATAATGTTTTTCTTTTAGCAGTATGGGTGTTCCCAATACCGCCTACCGGAGAACAATGGTTCCGATGTAATGTTTGTTATAGGTGGGTTACGAAAGGTGCCGAGCAACCGTAATAAACTTTATTTGTCCAATATGTACATCGGAACGTAAAAATAAAATATTTTAAAGATCTATATTTTTCTAATAAAAATGAAATCAAAGATGCATAAAAATACATTTACAGAGCAAGAAATAATAAAAGCACATGTGAAAATGACTTTAAAAACATATATATATATATGAATATATATATATATGAATTAATCCATATTTCTTAAGTTGGCGATATTAGGTACACTTTTTTCAGGACCCGATTTTTACATGTCTTACGTTTGTTGAGTCCTAATTAAAAATTTGTAGGTTTCAACGATTCTAACTTATGCTACATGAAAGATGAATAATTTCTCTTTACTTTGATACGAGCTGCATGCAAAAATATCAATTATTATTCAATTGACAGCGATTTAACTTTTGCCTGGCGATATTAGGTACAGTCACCCTATTCGTTCATATAAAGAAACTCAATATTACAATAATTATTTGCTTAACAAACATCGCGTTCTCCTTAGCAAATTCTGAAGAATCTATCAAAATTCGTCATGCGTCTTTACTGTGAGATTTCAAACAATTTTTTAAGTGTTTTAAACATAATATTTATCAAAATCATTTTTAGTGTATGAAGTTTAAGGATTATATAACACAAATTAATCAATATATTGTGCCTGATTGATATACATAGCTTAATAATAATTAATATCTGCATCAGTGGTCATGCATTGGTATATGGCTAGTCATTGGTACATTTACCTTATACGATGAGCTTTTTTTTTTACTTTTTTCGCGTTCGAAGCACGATTCAGCCCACTGTGCATCGCCGCGGTTATCCGTTTCATATCCTACGGTGCTCACATTTTATGCCAACTCTCCGGCCGGGCTGTGAAATCTCCTAGCGAACCTGCAGACGAACGGGTCAATGCTTTACGACCGCGTTCCCCCATTTAATTTAACGTCCCGCCTGCTTTCGGAGGGAAAGCGCAATTAACGAACGCTACGCGTTTCGACGAAATTATTTCGGTTTCTTAATACCCCCGTTGCCGCAACTCGCGTGTGGCAACCACCCGGTTTCAATACATTCGAGAGTCGCGGGCGAGGAGCGTCTACGGAAGGAGCGACTCTAGTTCCTCGCGGTTCGCACGTTTAATTCCAATCCGAGTCCTCGCTGCAGACAAACATAGTACTCGGTGTGATTGCGATGCAACGTGTTGCCTCCGCCGAACAGCTGTACCTGTGGAACAATTACAATGCTCGAGGCACACCGCGCTCGAATACCGATCGTCCGTGCGCGCGTAAACGTAACGGAGTAACAGGACACACGAATCGTCGAGTCGAAATTCCATTCACGCTCTATGATAATTGGGGGCCTGGGTATAGGGACACGACAGAACAGCGCTCGAAGGGTATGTAGTCCCTTTCCAACAGGGATACTCAGGCCTCTTGCGGGGAGGCGCGTGCAAGTAATCGCTGGCGCGGTTATTGACTCGTTTGAAGTTTCACCTTCTATCCGTCCTTTGCTGGTCGCTCGCGACACGGGTTTCGCGAATAATTATTCGAGCTTGCAAGGGGACATATCGAACCTCCACACGCGGGGTGAAAAGAGCTCCTAAAGTCGGGGGTCGAAAACATATTTTCTGAAGCCTTCTGAAATTTTCTAAAAACTGAACAGGGAGCTGGATTCGCCGTTAACCCTTTCGGTACCAGCGCCAGATATATCCGGCATCCATCTGATGACCTGTGTGTACCAGTGCCGGATATATCCGGCGTCACAGAACGAGCCGCCGTTCCTGGCATCTCCGATAGTTTACAAAAGAAAAAAAAAAAAAAATTAGTTAAAAGCACTTTCGCGGAAATGTACGCCGTACTGAAAGGGTCAAAAAACTCACACATTGAAAAAACAAATTTTGTCCTACTTTAGGAGCTGTTCTCACGCCTTCGACATAGTCGATTGCCGATTAGAAAAAATACGTGTCGAATATTTTTCACTACCCTGCAAATCTGCAGAGTCTCGTCAAAATCGGCGTGTGCGGGTTCGACATGTTCCCTTGTTAGATCGGTTGCACGCGGCTTCGAAGGGATGCCCGGAACGTCCAGCTCGCTAACAATGCAGAGAAAGTCGACGCGAGCTGCATGGAACACGGAAAGACACGCCCTGACGAGTATTCTCGTCCTTTCGAGCCTCGTTCCCTGCTTCGCGTTAGATCGCGAATAGAAGACGCCGGGTCACGATCGCTGCCTCGAAACCTGGGATACTTTCCTTTTTATTCGGCCGTTCCTGGGGAATGCTTGAACACCTCGGCTGGTCGAGTTACCGTAACCATGGACTTTATAACGATCGGGCGTATTAATTATGATGCAAACGCGTGGAGAAGGTGCGCAGCAACGATCACGGGTGCGAGGATACGGCTCTTTCGGGGCACTCCGTTTCCAGCTGGTGGGAACAGTTACAATTCCACGAACCGAATCGTCGCTCGATCAATCGATCAATCTTATTGTAGGCGCGATTTGTCTTAGACCTCTTAGCTGAAGTCTTTCAATCCACAGAACGGCTAGCAAACTGACAGCAACGCCGATATCGATGCCCCTCGAAAGAATTCCTCTCCAGCACAAAGTTGTTTTGTGAATGAAGCGGCCTCTTGCGTAAGAACGGGATAAACCTCGCGCAAAAGACAGATTATCGCTGAATACCACGGAATAATGAGGATATCTGCCGGTCCCTAATTGATGTTTCGTGTTCTGCGCCGCGTTCTCCCGATTAGAAGAATTTTATCCACCGTCCTCTCTTCTTATGGTTACGTCTGAACCTCGTACCCGAGTGTAATTAACGGTAAACGGCAATTAGCGGCAAGACCGAGTAAACTCGTATTCCAAGGAAACGTAATTCCGATTCAGCCTTTGTTGCAGTCGATATCGATACCGAGCGTCGTGATCGCGGCCACCCGGCTACACATCTCGCAGCCCCTTCTAAATTCACCTAGGGTAAATCCGGGACACGCGGTCGACCTAATATAAAATGGCTATTAAAACTAATATAGATATTACTTATTTTATCAGAACAAACCTAATATGTTCAGAATTTTATGCCGATTCAGAAAAACTGGTCGATATATGCTTTAAGACAATATTTACTGTAAATCGGGTTGAAAACTGAAGTCGTGACATCTGACCACCTCCCCCGAGGTGCCGGGAGAAATGGTTTTCGTCGTTGGCAGAGACCACTCACATAATTATTCATGGAAAATTAACAAAGGATAAAGCAAAATTATTTATGAGTGAATACAACTACGGATTCATTGATATTTAATTTGTTTACGCTAAACAAGTAAAGAACACATCAAAGAAAAAGTGAATTACCTACTGGCGATTAGCAAGGCAAATGAATATAAAAGTGAATAAATAAACTAAATAAACAAAAGTAATAATAAAATAATAATAAAAAAATAAAAAAATAATAAAAAAATCATAACTCGACCATCTCACCTTTCTGCAGCGAGACATGGTCATCTCGTTAGCTTTGAGAGGAAGAGTTAATATGGCCAAATACTTTAGCTGCATTGTCCCTCAATGTCTCTACTATCTTATTATTCCAAACATTAAAGGAAAATAAACTTAGAAGTATATTTTAAATACGATTCTGTACAACCGCTGTTTGACAAAAGAGGTTAAATGTAACATCAATTTACCTTTTATAGCCTATAAATCCAGTAAACCACAGAAGGAAGCGAAATAACGCTATTCATTCAACTATTTGGCTTCTAGAGAAGTAAGGTAAATGTACCAATAACGAGCCATGCACCAGTACCTAGTCATCTGTTGAAATATTAATAATTGTTAAACTATGCACGTAAGATAAAATACATATTTGGTGTAATTGGCATTATTTAATTGTTGGGTTTAATATCTGAAGTTATATCGTCTTGTTTTTTGTCTAGATATTTAGAAATACCATTTATAGTCTCGAGGCCAGATATATGACGCGTTTTCAGACATTCGTTATGATATGGCTAAGAAGAGCGTGCTTCTTGTTAAGAGCATAATTATTATAGGATAATAGTTTTTTAGATAGAAAAAAGGGTTTTAGAATCTTGAAAATATTTGTAACACATAGAAAGAAAAAATTTGAATATGAAAACTATTTTTTATTTGAATATTTACATGGCTATTTATCGGTGCAAACAAATCTTGTTAGCCCAGTAACTAACCACGTGTTCAATAAATCGGGTGAAGTGAGTTGCAAATGTTAATCGGCATCGCCAGAGCAAAATTACGAAAAAAGTGTGAATTTCTGACTCGATATTTGGAATAAAGCCGGTAAGTATTTTGATCATAAATCATAATATAAACATTATTTTTCTAGATAATAATGATAGCATTTAATTTAAGTTTATTAAAGTTTATGTGTATGTACAGTTTAATGAATTTGGTGGTTGTTTTGAGTCTTATATAAAATAACCACAAACTTCTATTGATAGTGTAACTAAACTTATTGTTTTTTGCATTTATTTTCTAATCTGTTTATTATGGTTATTTATACAATAATTTTATATTTCTGTACTTCTTAATTTTCCTTAACAGATTTTTCAATTTAAGACAAAGAATCAGTTGTTAAAATAATTTTTACACGATTATAAAACCTATGGCTAGGTACTGGGACATGAAAATCGGGCCGCTAGGTCAATCGCGTGAGGTTGGCTATATATTGGTACATTTACACGTACAAATATTCTTGTTTATTTTACGTTAAATATATAAAAAAACAAAATTTTGTTATGTGAGTACTGATGAGAAACAACAAAATCTTTATGAATGATAAAAAGTTTCACTTAAATTGTTAATTTTATACACAATATTCATTATACTTTGTCACCGTTTCCTTAAACGGCTCGTTATTGGTACATTTACCTTAATTGGTCTGCACTTTAATGCATTTTTACGTATAGACTCTGAAATATAGCGACACGACCAACTCTCCGGCCCGACCGCGTCTCCCGGATTTACCCTATCTCGAAAGAAATATTCAATAGCGTAATTCCCTTGCGTGATACGAGAAACGGGGTATAATATATCGCCTGGGGCGAGGGGGGGGGGGGGGGGGGGGGGGGGGGTGGGTGCCGCGCGTTGGCAATCTCCTCGGGGAGAATGAAATTTCAATGTTACTCGATTGTGCCCGCTAATTGCCATGATCGGGGAGCAACGTAATTGAAATCGCCGAGTGTATTCAGCAGGAAATTGCGGTCGTTCCGACGGCGCGGCGTCCGAGGAACCTGTTATCGTGGATCACGCATCGGCGTTACCATTTCTAAAGTAAAATTCGTATTCGTCACGGCCGAATTGCTGGCTTAACTACGCCGGAGCCCGCAGCAGCCCGGAGGAGCACAGCCGCCCGAGCCAGTCAGCGCGCGGACGGAATAGAGAAACAAAAAGGGCAACGCTTCGGAATCGGGCGTGTTTCGCGTTTCTTCCCTTCACGCGCCGCCGAACTCGTTCCACTCGATCTCGAGAATCCGCGGCTTTGATCGATCTATCGGATCCTATCCTCTCGCGCTCGAGGTCGTTGATCCACGCGGCGATTCGCAATTCCCCTCCCCGCAGTTTTTGCACTTTAAATCAACGCGGAAAGTTTAGGGGCTCGCGGGTCGCCGAGTTATCGTCGCGCAGCGATCTCTTCATTCCGGTCTCCTTCTCGCTAATCGTCCCCGAGGTGAGTGAAGAATTACATAGCGCGGCGGACCGTCGACAGAGTCGATAAACCGGATATCGCTGATCAAAGAATGGAATTACTGTAATCAAGTTTCCCCCGCATCCTTTTATTTCCCATTAACTGGATATCGAACGAGCCCGGTCTGCCCGGCCTTGAGATATTTCCAATATTCTCGTTTATTGGATGCGCCCGGGCAACGGGCGAGAGCCGGGAGGGCCGGGCGCGGAAAGGTACAAACCGGAACGTTTGAAAGTTCAGTGGATCATTGTGTTGCGGCGGGCGACTTTAATGAGCGCATAAGGCAGCCACGGATATGAAGCGGATCTTCGCGTCTGCTTTTAACGAACTTTGATTGAATCGCTGCTGCCGCCGCGGCCAACGGGACGCGTCGCGCGTTATCGACGTTTATTTTCCGCGCAAGGTGAAACGAGGGGGGAGAAGAGGAACGACCGGGGCGAGCCGAGCGTTTGAAACGCGTCCAACGTCCGATCATGATAAACGACGCGACTGATCGATCAAAGCGCGGTGACTCTCTCCCGCGAGGGAAAGAAGAATGCCACGGGTCGTTTTGTTTCCGCGATTCTTTTGGTACGTTAACGATTTACGGGCCTCGTTACCGGTTTCTTTCTCGCCGTAGCTGGCAGAGGGAGAGTGCGAGAGGCGATCGAAAGACGCGAGGCGGAGGGGCGACGTCGCTGGTTGCCGTGTCTGCGGTGAACGGTAACGGTGATCGTCCGGCAGCCATAAACTTTCAGTTCGTCCCTAGGCATCCGATTATGGAGCTTAATGCCGCACAATGCCGATGGAATGGCAAATAATTCCTTCGCCGTGTATAACGGGAACCGCTCGCCTAGATGATTTTCGCGGGCCTCCGCCGTTGCCGCCGCGGCGCCTCCCCTGGCCTCCTCGAAACTTCATGAAATGCAAATTTATTCCGGTCGCGGGGCAAACATTTCCTCGTTACCTCCGAGCTTCGTTCTTTAACCAATTTCTGCTTATTACGCGGAAAGCGCGCGCAGCTCGAGTAGCTTCCGTAGCCGCGCTCGTGGCTCGTTAGCGAATTTTCGTCACCCCGTCTCCGGCGTTCAAAAGCGACGTTTCCCATCGAATAACGGGGAACGTCGACGCGCATAATTCATCGCAAGGAATCAGCTCGCCTCAGTCTTATTCCACGGGCGATTCCTCTGCGCGCGGAGAGTAGAGGAGAGAGAATCGGTATTACATACAACGCGAGCACCGTGTCACCGGCCAGTCGCGTCTTCTCCACTTACGAAACGGAAGAGTCACTTTCACGGCGGTGGAAAGCACGTAACGCGTGGCGGCAGATCGTATCTGCGGCTTAATTTTTCATGCGCGATCCGTGCCGAATAATTAAGGAGGGCGATTTCGCCGGGACCTGTACCGGGCTCCCTGCGACGATGGACCTCGACGTTTCGTGATTTGGCTGGGTGTTTCGCGAAGTAGGTGATCGAGCCGCGGGTGAGAGGGAGGAGATATCGTTGTCGAGGGTCATAAATCTTCGACGACAGAAGTGCACGCCCCCGTATTTATTTTTATTATGTCAGGAGGGATCATACGTATCGGGCACAGATAAGATCAGGACGGCGGGGCGCGTGATCGATGAGACCAGAAGACCAATAAATCCTTCAACCCGATCCTCCGGCTTGAATTCTCCCCTTTTGTCCACCCCACCCCGCCGGTTCCCTTGGCTATCGGTATTCGAATCGACGGACGCGCGATCGTTGACACATGGCGGTCCGCTGTAAAAGTATCCGCGAGGAAGCGCGAGCCGGGCAAGAAACGCGTGCGTGCACTTCGGCGAGGACGATGTGTGTCAGCGGGTCACCGCCACCCATTAGCGGCAACCAACTTCGATGTTTAGCTACCGGTTATCAGCCTTGTAGCGTCCCCCTAATTGGAGTACAACTGAGCTTCGAGTCGAACTGTCCACCGGTCGCTTAACGCGAGCCGTCGGCAAAATTCAACGTGTCTGCGGGGATAACTTTCTCCGCGGAGGATCCAGCTGCATCATCCTCGAACGCCCTACAAGTTTCTAGAAATTCCAATTACACCGTATAAGATAGGTACAGTTCCCCTCGCGCAACCACTTTCGTTTAAGAACTCCCTAAACGCACTTTCGTGAAGCATATGGCTCGCGCGACGACGGATGCGACCGCAGGGGGCACGCCGCGACTTTCCAAGTCGATGGCGCGGCATTGAGAAAAAGACCGCCCGGCTGGAAATTGCACGACCCTGATCGGTACATCGACCCATGTCGATGAATTGCTCGAGGAACGAAATCGAGATGTTTAATCGCTCTTGTTCAATTTTCACGCGGCCGCCGGACATATCTAGCGCGGTCGACCGACTCGTCGCGCTACTAATTGCAGTCGTTTTGCTTGCAGTCCACTCGGACACGCCGCGCTTTCTAAATCAACGTGGGGCAATGGAACGTCGCGCGTGGCGGCGAATTGGCAAATTGCGGGTATAGGGTGACTGTACCTAATATCGCCAGTGTTCCTAATATCGCCATCTCTTAAAGTAAGCTCTAAAATTTATCGGTTATGCACTGAATTAGTACCTAAACATACTATAATTGCAGCATCATGTGATCAACAATTATAGAAAGGGAAGGATTTTAGACAATCTTAATAATGTAAAAATTTATTGGACTATCACAATTTTACGTCACATTCGGAGAAGGTAAGTCTAATAAATCTGTGAATGCAAGAATATCTACTAGAAATACCTAATTAAATCGATTCAAATATTTTTCGTAATGAAAATAGCGTTTTTCTTTTAGCAGTATGCGTGTTCTCAATACCGCCTACCGGAGAACAATGGTTTCGATGTAATGCTTGTTACAGGTGAGGTCACGAAATGTGCGGAGCAACCGAAATAAAATTTATTTGTCCAATATGTACATCGGAACGTAAAAAATAAAATATTTTAAAAATCTATATTTTCAAATTTCTATATTATTCTAATAAAAATGAAATCAAAGATGGATAAAAAGATATTTATAGAGCAAGAAATAATAAAAGCACATGTGAAAATGACTTTAAAAACTCATATATACATGAATTAATCAATATTTCTTGAGTAGGCGATATTAGGTACACTTTTTTCAGGACCCGATTTTTGCATGTCTTACGTTTTTTGAGTCCTAATTAACAATTTTTAGGTTTCAACGATTCTAACATATGCTACATGAAAGATGAATAATTTCTCTTTACTTTGAAACGAACTGCATGAAAAAATATCAATTATTATTCAATCGACAGCGATTTAACTTTTGCCTGGCGATATTAGGTACAGTCACCCTAGGCAAAATGATCCTGATGCTCGTTGCTTCCTGTTTTCCCACCATCCATAGTTCTTCGTCGAATCGTGTACGAGAGAGCTCCACCTGGAATTCCCTCCAGCCAGAAATTACAGCTGGATTAATCCAGCAGATTTGCTCGCAAGGTTTTCCACAAAACCGCAAGCCAACTACGCCCTCCACGCTTTCTATCGTTATCCGCGTTTCGCTATCAGACAATTGCCTCCATCAGCATTTCCACCGGGCCGCGAGTTTTTCCCCAGGTGAAAGTCGCCGCCCGGTGTCCCGTCCGATTTTAACGACCACCGAAGAAGCGCGCGCGCACGCCGATAATCGTCGTTAGCCCGAAGCTCGATCTTCCGATCCGCGGCCCCAGGAAACCGAAGCTCCTCTATTTCGTTCGACGCGTTACACGCGCTGGTTCGATGCGCGCGCTGCATTCGCCGGAGTTGCCCGCGGAAATTAATTGTTCGGAACTACAGTTATGCATGGAATCTGTGTCAGGACGCGGTATAAATTTTAACGCTCTAATATGATCCCAGAGCGACATTTGTAGGTAAGATGGTCGAGCGATGCGTGGTCGCGGATGGGCGAAAGAAAAGTGGGCGCGTGCACGGCCATTGCTCCTGCGACTAATTAAACCGGGGCGGATAAATATTCCGCCCGTGGCTCGGGTAACCTGCCGCCGTAGGTAATCCTCGGCGATGTTATAAAATCAACGGGAACCGGGGGTCTCCTTTTACGCCTAATGGCGGACGGATCTTAATTTAAGCACCGGCAGCGCGGTTTTCTCCGGTCGGTCTTATATGGAAAGGAAAGTTCCAGGCGCGAATTCGTTGATCCAAGTTCTCGGGGCTAGAATGTGCGCGCAACGTAACCCTTCCAGCAGATATGAGAGTACCGAGGGCGTTACGTAACGCGGGCACACGTCACGCGCAACGATAGCTCGCCGCTTGTAATCGCGGTGCATAATGCGCGATGCAATCGCGTGAATTCGATTCAGCCGCCGTACTCCGGGCCCCCCCCCCCCCCCCCCCCCCGTTCTCAAGATCATCGACCCCATTACGTGACATAACTTCGCCTTGGTGGCTCGTGTCCTTTCGAAATTCATTAAGCCGCGACCCGCCGGTACCGGTGACGTCCCGGACGATTCCGTGCGCCACTTCGGAATAGACACCGGGCGGAACGAGGGCTGCCAGAGGCTGGCTTCGAAACCGCGATACGTTTGTATACGTACGTACGACGCCATTGACACGCAAAGATCACCGGCGCCGCGCGACTTTCTCGCGCAAAAGGGAACACGGCTGTTTACCCACATGGATCATAAACAGTTAGCGTAGGAAAGGTGTGAGGCCGACCTTTGCCGATCGCCACGAAAACATTGCACTCCGGTTCGGCAAGTCCGCCGAACCGTGCGAGCCGCCGACCTCCTTCCCTCCGCTCCTTTAATTACCAAAGGTCTTTAACTCGCTGCAATCGGATCGGCCCAATTTTCTGCGATGCACCCTGCCCGTAAACAAAGAGGCGATGAGAGTGCTCGGAGGCTCGCAGCTAATGGGACACCGCGGTCGTTACCGACTACTTAGGCAACGCGTGAGAGCACGAAACCAGCGTTATCATCGAAGCGATTGGCCCACCGATGAAATAACTCTGGCAACCCGCCTCTCATCTCTACGACGTAACGACAGTTCCACCAGCGCTAATGGCGCCGCGGCAACGTAACCACCGAGCGAACATTTTTCGATGACCTTTCCCATGACACAAGTGCGCGAACTCGCTTCAACCTGCGGATAAATGATCGTCCGGGCGTCTTGTTGGTACGCGCGTTCGCACACCTTCGCACACCCTCGCCGAGCAACTCATCGATACGGGTTGATTGCTCACTTTGATCTTACGAGTGCTGTCTATTATTTCGTTTCACCGCCCACACCTTCGGTGTATTGTCGCTGACAAACTTGGGGATCTAGAATGACCTGCTCGCCCCGAAATTTAAGAGGAACGGTAAAAGAGAGGAAGCAGCTGGACTGCCGTGTCGGAGAAGCATCGTTTGCCAGAGCGTTGCCCCAGCAATTGAGGCATCCTGGTAATCGACAGATTTCTCTTGCCCGAGACTAACACGCGAGAATAATGATCAGCGGCGAGAAATTTGTGGGAAGGCTTCCCCGGGCGGTATCCAAAGAAATTGCTTAGGAAAATGACGCCGATAGAGATCGCTGGATCGACGACTTTATTGTAGGCGATCGCGGGACGGAAAAATCTTGTGGCATTCACTTGGGGATCGCTGGTACGCCGGTGTGCGCGAGGCGGGGAAAAAAACACGCGTATAGAAAGGACGAAAGAAGAAGGAGGGAGGGCCCCGTGTATTTGCTTCACTTCCACGAGAGGTTAGCCGCGACGTAACAGGCATCGCAATCCCTAATTATGCAACCGTCTTCTTCGTCTTCTTTCATCCCAGCCGTATCTCGCTGTGTATATTCAGCCGGCTGCCTCGCCAAGGCAGCGTGAGTTTTCTCACGCACCCGAGTTTCCGAATGCCGGTGCCGCGGCATTTCCAGCGTCTCGCGTGCTATTTAGCGCCCGGTTGCCGCATCGGGTGCAATCTAGTCACGAAGGACGCTATTTTCCTGCCTGTTAAGCGTTTCCGATTGCGTGGCGCGTCTTCGTTCCACCTGCTCCTCCGCAAGAATGTGTATCGGGGAGGAAGCGCCCTCGCCTCTCGCCGCGGACACGTTTCATTAATCGCGGCGATACGGAAGCACTCCTGCGGAGTTCGAAAATCCTTCTTGACCTCCGCTCGGAGATTATTATAAGTATCGGTGGAGAAACCTCAGGGGCTAAAATGTTCTGATTAATAAGTACACCTGTACGGAGCTACAAGGACGAGAGAAACTTGTGCTGCATCCGCGGGCGATTCGAAATTTGAAAATTGCCGCGCACGCGTTGCGATCGCGTTAGATTATGGGTGCGTTCCGATTTTCGCAGTGAGTGCAGAAATTGCAGCGGTTCATGCGGTCTTGAAATTTAAAAATGCTACTATGAAAAAAGAAACGTTGTTTACAATAACCTCGATACTATTAAATAATAGTGATAATGAAATCAGCAGCTGTGATTCGTCTGATGAAAGCGAAAATGAAGATGATATTAACTTGCCATTTAGAATCAGAATTAATATACATAGGGTAGAAGCCCCAATTACTGACACATTAAGGACTGACTCTAATATTATTACATACACTTGATTCCACAGTAGAGCATCAAGATTTCGCGCAGGCACGACCCTCGGGCGACGTTGCTACGCCGCCTCCCCACTTAACCGCCTATGTTTTTCTCCGTCGCACGGCCTTCTCTACACTCTCTGTTCACTCTTCGTGCGGGACTGTTTACGTTGACAACGGTCAGGTCCCGCGTTTGGGATGTACCAATTATTCCTTGGAAATTACCACGACCAATCGCATGCGGTTCAAACCGTGGGTAGTAGTGGGAGCTGCCAGTCCCGGATTAAGATTTTTGGGGCCCGGGGCTATCCAACCTGCGAGGGCCCCCGTGGTTGAATAAGCGGGGGGGGGGGGAGTAACAAAAAGTTAAACAATAACGAGTTTAAATTGCTTAGAACTGTAGGCTAGAACGGGGCCCCCTGGATAGTGGGGCCCGGGGCTGCAGCCCCCCCTTTAATCCGGGCCTGGGAGCTGCGCAGATCGGTCGCAAATCGGTAGGGGCGTCGAGATGCTCCAATGTGGAATCAAGTGTAGTATCTGTATTTATTGACTAAAGGTGTAAGTTTTTTATTTTGTTTATTATGGTTTAATATGTTTACTTCATGAAAAACATTTTGTGGGTCTTAGAATTTCTATTTTTATATGTAAATTCATTAATCTAAAAAACATATTTCTAGATCTATTACTGACACCTTTAAAACGTGTGTGACTGAATTATTGACACCCCAATTACTGCCAGCTAACCTAATACTGTTTATTACTCATTTTACGGTTATGTCGTCTCATGTACATGAGCAACCACTGCTATGACAGTAATACCAACATGCTTGAAACGCTTGTACCAATCACTATCACCTATATATTAATTAAAAAGGCTTAATTAATCGTTATATTACGATCGTTGTGACTTTCTATGATACTTATATTGTACTAAAAAATTATTGTTTATCATGTAAATAATTTAAATATAGTAATTATAGCCCTTTCTTTAGTGCCCTGTTTTCTCTTTCACTAGTAAGGAAGTAGCCATTTCCACTGTTGTCATCAAATTAAAATTTTGTATCGTCTTATAGAAATTAATGAAAAAAAAATATTAAATCGTGCATTTTCTAACGTATAGATTATAGGTTGAATTACATAATTCTTTTTGTGTATGACTTTACAACGTTTATTTATTCGTTATTTTCAGTAAAATAGCTTAAGGTGACAGTAATTGGGTAGGTGTCAGTAATTGGGGGTTCTACCCTATCATTAATTGTAAACAAAACACTCGGACAGATTATGTTTGCCTAAAAATTGACAGATTATGGAGAACATTATGGAGGTTATTCCGGGATATTCGATAATAAGAGATTATACATTTGTATTAAAAAAAAACATCACATGAAGTTTCTTCAAAATAATAACGTAAAAAAGTGGCATTGTAATCATGAGAGAATTAATTGTTTTTATTACTTTTCATTAAATTGTATCAGCTATTTCCAATAGAGAAATTCAAATAATCAAAGATTGGAAAAACAAATACGCGTGCGCGCGCGCAGTGACTGCTTCACCTCCGAAATTCTGCGTTTGCTGCACGCTCGCTGCACCGGAAGTAGCATCGTATTGGTGGAAAGTGAGAGAAATTCTAGGGAATCGTACGATGCCACCAATACGATGCCACCAATACGATGCCACCAATTTCATGCACTCACTGCGAAAATCGGAACGCACCCTATTGCGGCATATTGGGCCACTGTAGTCAGCTGACTATTCGGACCCTACGGTTTGCCGCGCGCAAACGATTTTCCCTGTCGCTCAGTTCCGTGTCGGATTTCGCGTGCGCAGTTACCGGGGACGATAACGATCACGCTCGTGTCTCGTGTTTCCACGTCTCGATTGACATTGAATCGCGTGCAAGGACAGCGCGCTCCTTGGAATTTCCTTGAAGGCTCGTTCGCGTTTCGATCGCCGCGTTGAGTTTATGTCTGCCGGCGACTCTGTATCATCGACGCTCGAGAGGGATATTACACGCTTCCCCGGAATGCAGCGGCTGAATAAGATGCTGCTCGAGGGAGAAGGCTTCGTTACTCGCAACTACGCAGCGGGGCAAGCCAGGGCAAGGCAGGACTGGGCAGAACGACATGATCGACGATCGATGGACGGGGCCCAGTGAAAGAAACACGGCAAGGGTGAGTCGGAGAGCATACGCTGCATCGATATCTGTACGCTTATATACCCACTTCTAACTTGAGCAACAACAAGTTCTACCGCGAAAAGATCACGCGTTGTCATGGGAAAGTGAGGCGCGAAGTTTCCACGCGAGCGAACGTTGCGCGTTCCTTGACGCTCGTTTTGCAACGCCTCAAAATATTCGCGATATTTATTGCCCCCTCGAACGGTCAACCGTCGACTGAAAGTTGCGCTTATGAATACAAATTGCGCTCGCAATGAGTCGGAATTTATGGACGGTTCGTTGGACGTTCCGTGGCCCTCCGAGGAAGCTTCTTTCCCTTAAGGGGGTAGTGGACTATTTCAGCTTCAAAAAATCGATATTTTTTTTTTTACTGCTTCTGAAAGTCTTATCCTTTACCAACATTTTAAACAAATGTTCATGAAAAAAATTAAAATAATTGTCGAAGTTATAGCCGCGAACGTAACACAGTGTACCGCCGAGTAACCGCGCGATAAAGGTAACACCCCGAACTTTGAAGCCGGTTTTCTCGAAACACCATTTTCAGAAACGGTGTACATCATAACTCTTGAACGAATGAATATTTTCACTTAAAATTTTAACTGGAGCTGTAGAATTCCTTTCTCTATCGTGTGGAAATTCCGCATCAATATTGGATGTTTGTAAAACATTTTATAACTGATTAAAGACGATTTTTTCCCGTGAAAATGTGGAAAAAAATTGATTCGTGTGTAACTTCCACAATTTTTGTTCAAATTTATCGGCAAGTTTCCACACTGTATATATTTGTGTATAGAATAATCACCTCAAAGCATTTTGCTTTCAGATGATTGGTTCACCTGAATCGATGTACACCACCTGCAGCGGCGCGCCGTACAGGACTATCTTCAACGATTAATAACTTTGAAAGTTTTATACATTTCGACGATTTATTCTTTGTAAATACTCGCAAACATGCTCACAATAGATTGTCAAAAGCACGACTATAACGATTGTTTGATATCAAAGTAATTTAGCGTCAAAGAAACTAACGATTTTACGTATCCAATAGTCCACTATCCCCTTAAGGGGGAACACCACTGTGACGGCCGGAAAAGTAAGCCATTTTTAAGAATTTTTTTCAGGAATAATTTACAGTTTTCATAGAAATTTTTTATCACCTACCTTTAGTACGCTGTCTTAAGAGACTATACAAAAAAAATAGAAGAACATCGATAAATTTTAATATATATTGATTAATCTTCAAGACCCCCCCACGCGAGCTGGTCGAATGTGTAACTATGGAACAACGGATCCGAAATCAAATTTCGTTTTTTTTTTTATAAAATATATGAGTGTAGTTTCCGTTGTGCGTACCGATTTTTTAAACAAATTATTTTTCTAAAAATGGTGCGGTTTAGAAGAAAATTTTCGAAAATCCGCGAGTAAGATGGACAGTTTTTCGTGCGTATTTAAAAAAAATTGTTTTCAATCGAAGAATCCGTACGCACAACGGAAACTACACTCATATGGTTTATAAAAATAAAATGAAATTTAATTTCGGACCTGCTGTTCCATAGTTACACATTCGACCAGCTCGCATGGGGAGGTCTAGAAGATTAATTAATATATTCAAATTTATGGTAGTTCTTCTATTTTTTTCTTGTATAGTCTCTTAAGACAGCGTACTAAAGATAGATAATAAAATTTTTCTATGAAAACTGTAAATTATTCCTGAAAAAAATTCTTAAAAATGGCTTACTTTTCCGGCCGTCACAGTGGTGTTCCCCCTTAAGTCGACCGCTTGGCCCGCGCGCCGATCTAAATGCATAGGTTAAGTGGGTTTCTTTTCGTTGCTTGTGCCGGTGCAACAATCGCCCCGGCTAAGTGGTTCAGCCTTGACTCGGTAATTGTAAACAAATCGGGGTGATCGACCTGCGTGAGAGCCCCGAGAGTCGCTCTCAGAATTCTTATTGGCAAGGGTATTCGTGCGCCTTGCTGTGAAGTAGGCGACGCATGTCGCTCGCGTTCCGATTAATCTCGTTCGACGCTCGTTACGCGCGCTTCACGCTCCTGTCACGGGGGCCCCCCCGCTTGCATCGTCGTTGAAAAGCAGAGACAATGGTGCGTTGCGCAACTCCGGGCTCGATTAACTGGAAAAATTTCGAGGCAGAAAAGTGCAGGCCAGGGGACTCGTGACGAGAGAATCCCAGAATTGTCCTGGCGCGGGTGTCCCGCTGCGAAAACGGAACAGATGTTCTCGTGCCGTCGCCTCGAGGAGGCAACTTCACTCGAAACAACCAGTGTTCACGGGAAATTCCCTGCGTAGTAGGATACTCGCATCGTAGGGAGGAGGAACGCATGCGCGCGATGACGCGGTGACAGTTAAACCAATCAACGCCAAGATGGGAAACGAATGGGAAACGAAACGGCGCACAGTGGTTTGAACAGAGGAAAAAAGTCATTTTTGGAATGTTAAGTACGCAGAATTTTTTCAATACAATTCCATAGTAGGATAATTGAAGCACCAGAACCAACAAGAATTTTCTGTAAATACCATTAATTTGTAAGGAAATTATAATATGAAAGTTGCGGGACAGAATACTTGCAAGTTTGAGTTAAAAACGCACTATCTTACAAGTAAAATTTAAAGTATTTACAAATTAAAAAAAAAATCGCAATTTTGTAATTTGGTTATGTTCATACTGAACAAATAAATTACATGAATTAAGTCAATGATACAATCGTTGATTTCAGTGGGACACAAGTTGAACAAAGAGGTATTTTTAATAATAGAATCGAAGTTTACTTAGACATAACTTTTTTGCGACAACTAGCGTCAAGGTAAGACTTAATACTAGTGGTGCATTATATCTTTGAGTACATAACCAAACAGGTTTCATCTGCGTAAACTTGCGGCTTTGGTGTCGGGAGCATTTTTTCTATAACTTTTATCAGTATTTGGAGTATCTTGTTTTCATTTTTCATAATATTGAAAAATGTTTTAGATAAAAGTTGAATGGTTCCTAGGAGGCCATAATTTAATGTAATTAGTTTTTTTATATGTGGACGCATAGAGGTCGCAGAGAAGTCATTACTGAATCATACCATTTCAAGGATTTTAAAAAATAAAACCGAAGGACTTGAAAATATAGGAAGTGACACAATGACTCTTGTTTCTAAATGGGGGTGTGACGGTTAATCTGGACACAGCGAATATAAGCAGGGTTTTAATAAAGAAAACGTCACAGATGCAAATATGTTTCTCACATCTCTGGTTCCTCTTGAGTTACATGAGAAAGAACATGATTCTCTGGTGCTGTGGAAGAATACAAGACCTTCCTCTACTAGATTTTCTAGACCTGTTAAATTTCAATTTGCTTCAGAAACACCTCTCAAAACACCGTTAACGCAGATTATTGTTTCACTTTGAATTAGCCATTTTGTTTTTAGTAATTTTGACTTCAGATTTGTAAACAGCGACCTCAAAAACCCCGGGATACCAAGTTTGGTATAAATTGAAGGTTTCACATAGATGTTATCATATTTTTTCCTTGATATGTGGATTTCGGACCACTGTGCGGCGTGTCCCGTCTTGGCGTTGATTGGTTTAACTGTCACCGCGTCATCGCGCGCATGCGTTCCTCCTCCCTACGATGCGAGTATCCTACTACGCAGGGAATTTCCCGTGAACACTGGAAACAACCAGTCTTCGACTTTACACCCGCGAACATATTTGAATTTCATCGGGAAAGCTCTTCCTCTGTTACAGACTCGTTTTCACGATTTAACATTCTCGTGGACTTCGGACGCGAGGTAAATTCGAGTGGCTGTTCCCGGCTGGCATTCAGAGAAGATAAATCTGAATACCAAATTGTGCGAATCAATCGCGCGTTATTCACGATGGAAACGGTACCGTAATAAATCGCGTGCAACCAAGCCGGCCACGAGACGCTAGCAGGTAGCCGTGGACGAGAAAGTCGTCCTTGAGACACTGTTTACTTATGATAAGCCCGGATAAACCCGTTCGGTAGGAATCTGCACAAAATCCGTTGATATCCTGCAAATCCACCTCCGATAGAAATCGACAGTCCTCGGAATCCGACCTCGCGGATTGGCTCGCTCGCGCGCCATCGCGTGCCGCCGCCGCGCCGACTGCATCCCACTTTCGATAAGCGCCGATAGTAAAAATCGAGACGGCTTTTCCGGCGATCCGACCGCGGCCGTTTTCCAACGGCGGCAGATACGCGGGAGAAATTGAGCGTTCCTGCTGGCCTGGTTGTAATTTGCGACAGTAAACTATAACTTTCACTGGCACTTTCATTGCTTCTGTCCAAAGAGCGGCCATAGCTTCGTCGTTGAAATATACGCGCGGACCGTTATTGTCATCTGTTTCGCTCGAGCAGAAGCGAGAGTGGTATCGCAATTACGCGCGATAAAACCTACGCGGGCTGTTTCTTAGCGGACACGTGCGTGTTTGCAGAAGGCGAACGGTTACAAAATCAGTGGACGCGGCTGCAGTTACGATTCTAACCACTCGTAAACTTAATGAACGATGTTTCACCTCGCCCGCTGCCTTATTACCAGCCCTGGCACCCAACACTCGGCACGTAAACTCGATGATGTATTTTATCGACGCCACGCTTTCGACCAACTTTCGTATAAAATTCCGATTTTAATCGTCGGGCTGTTGGAATAAAATGAATAAAGTCCCCTTCGTTGCCGGTAGACCGCGGGGATATCGTTGGATCGATTGTCCGGATTCTAGGTGAGAGACCATTCGAGTATCTGGCGGATCGAGCAGCTCGCTATTCGAATAAAACCGTCTAATAAATCGTCGCGGATGGCCTGTTATTGGAAAGAGGATTTAGCCCGTCTACGGGCACGGCATTCCTGAATATTCAGCTCCGAATGTCGGAGGGAACGCTCGATCGGGTAACGCGATGTCTTGGGCCGCGTGCATACCGGCGCGCTGTACGCGATCGAGCCTGGCCCCGTGTATGTAGGTACACGCGCGCGTCTACAGCGGGTCGAGATAATCGCGCGCGCGGCGACTTCTTAAAGGACGACGTATCTCTACGCTAAGCCAATTTAAATACCTTTCCGCGGTGTATAGTGGCTTCTTTTCCTAGGCCGGTTGGAAGCCCGCTTCGGCGGGGCCGTGTAATTATACGCGGGTTAATAATGACTTACGAACTGCGAGGGGCCTTCGTTCGTTTGTTTAGTGCCACCGATACGTGGCACTCCGCGCGCTGCTGGCCACGACGCTGTTCCATTAAATTGCATCGCGCTAATCTACCGAGCGCTCTCTGCACGCCGCAATTCCGCTGGCCGAGATTCTTCTCCAAGCCCCGGCGAGAAATTTTCTCACGTCACGAGCGGTAAAGCCTTCGTCGATCGCTGATAGCAGCGTTCAATCTTCCTTTCGTCCCCAAGGAAAGGGACCTCTTCGGCTCGGGACGCAGGAGCGTGGGAGTTGAAGCGGCAACCCCCATTGTCTTCTCTGCACGGTTAAATACTTTTCCCCGTTTCGTGGAACCCCCTTTGTTCATCTATCGTCGCTAAATCACCAAGCACAGATACCTGAATCTTGCCTCGTACTTCACACCTGCCCCTCGTGCTAAAGCACCCTTACATTTTTTCGAGTACCCGGACTCAAGGGCAGAGGGTTAGGTAACCGAGGTCTACCATGGGGTGCGTTCCGATTTTCGCAGTGATTGCATGAAATTGGTGGCATCGTATTGGTGGCATCGTACGATTCCCTAGAATTTCTCTCACTTTCCACCAATACGATGCTACTTCCGGTGCAGCGAGCGTGCAGCAAACGCAGAATTTCAGAGGTGAAGCAGTCACTGCGCGCGCGCATGCGTATTTGTTTTTCCAATCTTTGATTATTTGAATTTCTCTATTGGAAATAGCTGATACAATTTAATGAAAAGTAATAAAAACAATTAATTCTCTCATGATTACAATGCCACTTTTTTACGTTATTATTCCGAAGAAACTTCATGTGATGTTTTTTTTTAATACAAATGTATAATTACATACTTATTATCGAATATCCCGGAATAACCTCCACAATGTTCTCCATAATCTGTCATTTTTAGGCAAACATAATCTGTCCGAGTGTTTTGTTTACAATTAATGATATGTATATTAATTCTGATTCTAAATGGCAAGTTAATATCATCTTCATTTTCGCTTTCATCAGACGAATCACAGCTGCTGATTTCATTATCACTATTATTTAATAGTATCGAGGTTATTGTAAACAACGTCTCTTTTTCCATAGTAGCATTTTTAAATTTCAAGACCGCATGAACCGCTGCGATTTCTGCACTCACTGCGAAAATCGGAACGCACCCCATATCGTTTCCTTTATCGGTGCGCGCGAAGTTGTCGTAACTCCTCCTTGTTTGTTTGAATGCAAATGACGCCGATAAGCTCGCGCTCGATTAGCGAGATACGCGAACACACGCGCTGCGGTCAGTAATGACTTTGTTCTAGCGGAAAGTGCAACTATCGCCGAAGCTCGCGTAACCGCGCATTACGCTCGTCTTCCGAGGTCCCCCCATTAGCGAATATCGCCGACGCGGTTCACCGACGGGCCCTTCAAGGAGCAATTGCGAACGTCGGAGCAAACGTGGTTAAGCGTGGAGCAATTTGAAGCTTGTAATATCAAGTATTAATACCGGGAATCATTACAGGGAAGAGAGTTATTAAGAAAGCCGTCTCATTTTTTACGCTGATGTGTGCAATTTCGCGGGCCCGGCCACGGATGCACCGGGCCACTATCACACCAGCCTTCCCGTTTTGTCCTGGAACGCGGCGCAAGTAGGGCGTCCGTGCCCGTGGTCCCTTTTATTCTCCTCCATACAATCTGAATTCCCCGGCAGCGAGATTTCAGGCGCGTAAACACTGGGAATCGCGTCTATCCCTTATCCACCCCCTGTGCATTTCTATGAAAAGACCATTCCGGAGGAATATATCCATATGGATGTCGTTGAAATCTCCATTCAGCGCGCCGGTCGTATATTTCGCCCGTCGTTTCAGAACGTCCCCGGAAATCGTCGATGCGATCATCGCCCGTCCCCGTCGCTCTCCCTGGATCGATGGAGAAGGTGCGCGTTTGTAAAAAAAACGTCCCCCTCCGAGGAACGAGAGACCCGTCCGACTTTTCTGCCTCGCCTCGCTAAAGGCGAAATTAAGGTCGTCTCGAATTCGTAGCGTGGTCGGCGCAGGCTGCGAGGATGCCTTGCCTCCCTCGGCTCCGCCGCACGGTGCGCCTCTCTCATTATCGTCTCCCCCAATGCATGACGGTATGGTTAATGCACTGTTATTGCCGTGTATCGTATACACGTTCGCGGTATAATGGCCGTGCCAGCCGCATAATCCCGGGCCCCTCCCTTTGTCGTCGTACGCCTCGCGAAACACCCGGGCCACTCGAATCGATGAATGTTAATCCGCGCGTCAAAGAGCGCTTAGCGCGTATGCCCGCGGATATCTCGCGGGCCCGGCACTGCAGCGCTTCATCCGTTGCGACAGGCGTCTCCTTTGCCGCGGCTACTGTCGCAAGTAATTGCATCAGGGATCGGCTTAAGCCGCGGGAAATATGCGCGACACGGAGCCATCGTGGGACGAGAGAGGAGAAGAAGAAGGAAGGGATAGCAAGGGACGCGTAAACGGGTGGGTGGCTGTAGGCTGCCCGCCAGGCTAGCAAAGGGATTGGACAGGTGATCGTCCAGATTGCAAGGAGAAGATCTCTGCCCTCTTTAGTTAAAATGTCCCATCTAGCATTTTGGAACAACCGAGAAAACTGAAGTTTTATCATTTACTTTGTACCGTCCTTATTTTCCTTTATTCACATTAAAACATGTTGTCATTATTTCGTAACAGCCTAATATATTTTTTTGTAATAGGTGTACCGGTAGGTAATGTATTATTAACGTACCAATTAATTAATTGTTTTAGATAGGATATTTTAACCATTTGGAAATAAGTTAGAAAATATATATAATAAGTTAGGAAATACATTAGACTGTTTATAAATCTTTACGAAGCACTTAGAGTTTTCTAACATTACTTAAAAGGTAAAAGACGTGTGCTACTTCAAATATTTCAACATATCTCAAAAAATGAAAAAATGCTAGATAGGACGGTTTAACTAAGGAGGGCAGAGCAGCTGCTCCGCGAGGGCACATCGTAGTTGAATTTTACTACCTATAAGAATTTGTGATTCATCAGAGGAACGTAAATGTTCTCGTGCTCGTCGGAGCTTTCGTTGAATTGCGAGTCCGATGGAGCAAAAGTCTATGAGAGAGTAGATCAGTCGCGACACGGGATGAAGTAATAAGCTGCCATCGCGTGGCAATGAACGCCAATCGCGGTGATAAGAAAGAGATTACTTCTCGCAGCGCCGATATACGCACATAATCCGTCCGACGATCGGCGCAGGTGGCCATAAAATTTTATCGCCAGGCCCGCGATCTTGTCGCGCATTATCCGCGCGTTTTTTGCCAGCGCAGCGCTTCTGAACGATGCCTTAAAATTAATAAGAAGACTGCTCGCCGGCGTGGCAGCCTTTAGAAAGGAACGATTTCCGTGGGACCGTTGAATGGCTGGAAACGGTCGGGCTCGGGGCTCTCGCGATTAATCAGTTCCACGAAAACAGGCGCGGGGGAACGTCTACGATCTACAACGTGGCCGCGAGGTAGAGAGTCGGTGCGCGAAGAAGGGCCGCCGGTAGAGACGCTTATGAAAAAGGGGGGCAAGTGAGCTTTAGTGCTTTAGCGCTTTAATGCCTCGCGAACGACTTCCTCTCGATCGATCTTCCGGGTTCGTACGCTGAATGCTCGTAACCGATATCGTTTCCACGAGTCAAACGAGCCCCTACTCTACATTGTCCGCTGAGTGCGCCTCTCGTATGCAAGTGGAGATACGTGTCGCGTCCGCGTGCTCCGACTTTGGACGCGGTTTAATACGATCGATCGCGGGCAATTGCCTCCGCTCCGCGGAAACTAGCCCGAGTTACGCATGGCCGCAACGTAAACAGCGAGTTTCTGAAATTGTTTCGGAGCGCCACTTCCGCGAATATATAGCTCGGGGTGTCGTAAAACGAATGTATCGCTGCGCATACCCCTCTTTCGCCCGTGTCTCTCGCAATAGCATGGATCTTCCGGGTCTCTCGGAGGAATGGCTAGAAACGGATATAGGTAGCCTCGTTTCGCGACCGAGCGAATGTTGACCATATTATTCAGACTTCTTTCTCGTTAATAGAAAACGCTCTAGCTCTGGGCGGGTTTGCTTCTGAGAATCGACTTTCGAGACCCGGTGCACCGCGCAGCTCTAGCTCGCGGGTCACTCTCGACTGTTTGCGATCAAAGTATCGGGACTGTGGAATATTGCCTGAAAGGCTAAACGGGTGAAGCATCCCGGCATTTTCTTCGCCAAGTGCTCGTCTCGAGATCGTTTACGTGGAAATTGGAAGCTCGGTGGCCGCAAGCAAAGGCATAGACAGCCAAAGCAAAGGGCTATGCGACGCTTGATACAATTAGGTAATTACTGTCCCCTGTTTATGAGAATCGAGCCCGATGTTGCATGCACCACTTCCGTCCAATCGATCTTCCGGGTTCCACGTAAGTGGCGAGCGGCTCGATTCACCGGTATTCCATAACGACCGACTAGTAAAACGAGTTTCGATTCGGTACGACGCAAAACCGAGTAACTGCCGCGCGTTCTCTCTCCCCGGATAGCCGAGCGAGCATTATTGAAAAAGACTCGTCCTTAGGTGCATCCTCTCACGTTCGTGTGGCCGCTACGGTCATTCATAAAACCTTCCGATTCATTCAGCGAGCAATTATGTAAATCCTCGAGCCTGTAATACGGTCGCCGTCCAATTCCCGATTATCGTTATCCCTATTCCTTTGAAACACAAATTCCCCCGATTTAACGGGATTATCCCATTGCTCCCAGAATTGCCCAATCTTGAAAGGACCCATCGCCCCGCGACGTGGCACGGTTCAAGCTCGTGGGCCACTTCCGTTCGATCGATCTTCCGGGTCGCACGTAAGTATAATAAATGCTCGACTTGCCGGTAACCGATATCGCCCGACGAGCAAAACTCGTTTCGGTACGGCATAAAGGGGGGCAGAGGCAGAGCACTCTCTCATGGATGGCCGTGTAACCCTATAGGAAACCTTCGGCGAGTTTCACTTTGCGGCTCTCCGTTACCGGGCACCTCGTCCCCGTGGCTCCTTGTCACGGATACGAGGAACGTAACGCGGGTTGCAGCGAGCCGCGCTCGGGGAACGCGCGCGGACTGCCTTGCCTGACTACCTCCACGCACCTATCGAGCGCATCGAGCGCATCGCGCCAGCTCTAGTTGCTCGCGTAGAGCCGGTTGCATGGCCGCGTGTGAATGCACTTGTAGCAACGCGAGCAACGCGCCAGCCTAATACGACTCTACGGCTACGGCCTTATTCTTTCTCGCGAAAAGTGTCACGCTGATCTTGGAAAAGTAGAGAGGACGACCGGTTGCCGAGTTATTCTCGTTCCCCTTCTTTTTTTCTATCGGCCGCTCCAGTTAGACAATCATCTCCCCTGCGAACGAGACTTTAGCGTTTAAACTTCGTGCCTCCACGCCTCGTCCTCCTATCGCCTCCTTCTGCGATCGCGCGGCAGGTCGTTCCGGGGCGATCGTCCAATGCCACCGTTGAGCTTTCTCGTCGCGGCTAGAGTTCCCTGGAAGCTCGGCACTCGAAAATGGTGCTCATGTATGATTCATTAGCCGGAGATGTTGGTTGCGGGGCGCGGCCAGCACGGGGAACGAGCCGAGCCCCGTTCAAATCTATTGTCATCGAAAAGTAACTGTTCCTCCAGATGGCTGGCATAGAGTCGTGCGCTTTTCTTCGGCGTATGTACATAGCGTGCATACGGGAGGGTCTGCCGAGCCGCGGCAGCTGTCCACGTACACAGAATTCGAGGCGACACACGATCGCTTCGCGGCGATACGCCGAGGAACGCGCGAAGGAAAGTCGAGAAATTCCTCGTAATCCCGTTTCCTCCGGCTGCCCGTGCCGCTCGTATCGGCCATCTACTTTTTCGCCAGTTCCACTGGAATGCCTATCTCGCTTAGACGTATCGGAGGGCTGGATCGCTGTCTAAAGTCGGCTCTGTCCCTCGCAGCGGAACCAGCGACCGTCGAAGAAGACGTAGAACAACGGATATTGGAAAGAATCGGCGGCGGACGGGTGTCCGGAGGACTCTGTTGCGTGTCACCGTGCCTGTATCGGTACTTACGATCGCAACCTTCGCTGCACACCCGTAACGGCGAGTGATCGAGGAAGGCTGGCGGTGATTTTCCCGATCCTCGATCGAGATCGTAATCGGATAGCCGCGAGCCAGGCACACACGCGTGGACGGTGGTGCATCGATTCCGCGTTTCGCATTTATTAACGGGGCGCGCGGCGGGGACGGGACGCCGACACGCCGATCCGAACACGGGGATGCACTTTGAATAAACCGCGCAGGGGTCACGGATAGGAGGGTAACGCGGCTGGAATTAATGCGGAATGACTAAGCGGCCGGTTCTCGGATGGAACCGTGTGCGCTCCCTGCGCCCTATCGATAAAATATTCCACGGGGCTGCCTTCAACGCGTGCAGCCTCCGCTATTTTTCGATCTGTCCCTGCTATTCGTTATATAATCCGGGCTCTTTGAGAGCTTTCACGTTTCGTCGTCTGGCCGGAGGCGACTGGAAGAGCCGCGGTCCCTGCCCGCCGAGGCTCGCAGGGCGTGTTCGCCGTTGCGCCGAACTTCGTGCACGGTTTACCGGCATGTGTCGCAATCCTCTTTCTTCCGACTGTTTGCCAGGCTGTTTGCACTGGGTCGCTGCACCGATTGTCGCGGATTTCCTTGCTTATCGTCTCACCGAACAACTCTCTTTCAGGCAGGTATTCTTCTGTTAGCATCGCCATGCAATCCGTTCGTCCAACAGAGAAGTTTGTATGCACTTACACCGTTATCGTCGCGTACTGCGATTCTATTTCTGGGGTGCTGCGAGTTTGTTGCTTTTGCTCGCGGGTCGCCTGGATACTTTAAGTAAGTTCCTGAAGCGAAAGTGGACTCAGTTTTTGCTTCTACGGGCCCCGATTCAAAAAGCAGTGTTTACAACATTCGCGAGGCTTTCGTGGCAACGTCGAGCAATGTTTATGCGTAGCAATTTTCAGAGGACGATGCGATGCGGGCTGCTGATACGCTGTAGCATACGGGTCCGGTCGGCAGAGCCATTCGTAATGACTTTTCGCGTCCTTCGATAAATCGAGTGCGTCATACTGATATTCAAATGAGCCGGGGACACTAACGGCGGAGATAGGCACGAGAAGGAAGACACAAAGGGGGGGCAGAGTGAGAAAGGGAGAGGAGAGACATAGAGAATGACTGCACTTGGGTCCTTTCGTTACGGAGCGGAGGGTACAAGCCGCGGTCAATGGCTGCGGTATCCGCAGGTTCAAGGAAAGCGGGCTGGTCCGATTCGACGTCGCGTCGCTCTGGGAGGGGGGAGCTTGAACAGGTGACGCGCTCGTGAAAATGCAGGTTAATAGAATGCCGTCTGGAAAGGGTCTCGGCATCACAGCCGCGTGTCCTGTCGTCGCCGGACTCGTTATAAAACGTCCCCTCGCCCCGGCGTCGAGTGGCCATTGTCCATTGTCAAAAAGCTGGATTTCGAGCGGTCAAGGATGCTCGGCGGCCGCCGAGGCGGGGACGACAACCGGGGAGCACGGCTGGCCGTACTACGAGCCCAATTATTTCTGCCAGCGTTGCGGCAACGAAACTCATTGTTACCTGGGGTCTTTCATAAGCGCGCGAACCTATCCGCGGCTCGCTTCGCAGCCGAGTAGCTTATCGATCACACGCAACGCGAGCCCTTGATTTCCCTCGTCCTCGACGGGAATCGGGAGGCTCGATCGGGCCGCGTAGGTACGTAGCGGGCACAACGCCCCGCGCGTACGTCGGTCGCTCGATAAAAAACGCCGGTTTCGTTTGGTTCGGCGGCCCCGCGCCGCACTGGGTTATACTCCCCCGCGGTTTCGTAACCGTGCTGCAGCTACGCCCGCGTCGAGGGGATTCGCGCGGAGGCGCGAAAACGTGCCGCGAGGGTACCAGAAGGATTTTGAAAGCCGTGAAATGGATTGGAGGCGCGGAGGAAGTGGGCGCGTTTCTTGCGCCGCGCGCGCCAACCGTTCCGTGAACAAACATTCGGTAAAAACCGTGTATCCGAGCTCGGCTGAGCCGATCGGACACGATACACCCGGCTCCGATATCGCCGCCGGTTCGCTGTTCCACGGAGGACACTCGCATAGTCCGCTGCATAGCAACAAACCGATCGATCCGCGAACCGGCGAGCATTTTCGGCGAACTTTTCGGTGGGGACCCGCGGTGGAAATGTCCATGGGCGAGGACGATGGGCTGTGGAGTCAGAGACGGGGAGAGAAGGAGGGAAAGAGAAAGAGGAAGAGCCAGAGAGAGAGAGAGAGCGAGAGCGAGCTAGAGACAAAGAGAGGCAGAGAGAAAGAGATAGAAGGAGAGAAAGAGAGAAAGAGATAGACCCCCATAGCCGGGGACAACGTTATCGATCTAAATTTTCCCATACCGGTGCATGAAGGCGGCAGTCGACATGTTACTATCCATGGGGTGGTTCCATAAATCTCAGCCCTCCTGCGGCAACACGCCTTTTTAACACTCGCCCGTTTTCCCGCCGTGGCGGTACGTTCCCGTGCCCGATACCCTTTTCCACCCGGGGAAAATCGCCGACTCGGCCGCGATCCTCTCGCGCCACGATCCCTGACGATACCCTTCTCTCGCGGACCGTATCACAAGGGGGGAGGAAGGGAGAGGGGGAGTAGGGGCGGGGAATATCCGCGGAATCCGGCCGTGGATGGCAACAACCGTTTGCCAACACCTGCACGACCTGGCAGGTTGAAACCGACGGCTGAACTGAAGTCAGAATGCGCATTCGTCGGTTTCCATGGTAGTGGCCGACGGTGATGGTGGTGGTGGAGGCGGTGGTGGTGGTGACGGTGCAGGATACGACGGCGGCGGTGGCGTTCGACGTTGGTGGTAGTGCAGTGGAGGAGCTCCGGTAGCTCGAACGATGGTGGGGATCGACAGAACAGACCGTCTGCCCGGCTCTCTGCCGCGTTCACAACCAGGTGGTGGCACGGAACCTAAGGTTCCATTCACATGATGCGGTCGCGGTCGATGAGCCTTTTGGAGTTCGACGGTGCACGGCCGTGACTGCCGCATGCCCGGGAAATGGGCGTTTTTGGAAGCGTTTCAAGGGACGGTTGTTCGAGCGTCGCCTCTTTCGATCAGTCGAGGAACTCTCCTGCTCCTGTGTACGTGTATATATATATATGTACGTGGGAGGGTAGGACGAAGAACCGGCGACGAGCGGAGGCAGGAGGATGCAGTTACTCTGCGATTTCATGCGGTCAAGATCGCGCGTTCGGGAAATGGGAGTACGTGACCCAGGTCGGGAATCACTGAGTTTGGCTTCGCAGGAAAATGCACATCGACTGCCATCGACGGACGGTGGAATGCCTGCTCGATAGGACACATTTCACCCACACCTCGCGACCACCTGACCGGCCAGTTATCTTTATGATTTACGACGACAATACGCTTCATCGTAGCGCCGGATTCTTTGCACATTCTCCTTTTTATTTCTCGCCCCTGCCTCCCGTTTTGGAGACCAAGCGTGTGCGCTGAACTTTAATAACTTTCTTGTAGGCGTCCGACGCGGTTACAGCATCGCGATTGCGAAGCCACGCAAATACGTTATCCTCGCGGCGTATCAGCCGTCTATCGTGTAATCAGTTATAAACCGATCCGCCCCTTTCCCCTGCCATTTCGCCGGTGCAGTAATCCCCGCAGCCACCTTGAACCGTGCGTTCGTGAAATCGGTAAATGGATCTCGCGAGGATGCGTTTCTCTGAATTTTTCATCCCACCTATTTATTCAAGATAAATCTCGCGGCGGATAAGATCCATCCCTTCCACCCTTAATTGAAAAGGATCTTCCCTTTCTCCGAGTTATCCTTCTCCCCGCGGAACAGTGTTCGAGTTGTGAATCTCTGTTCGCGATTCCGCCGGGAGTCCTGACAAAACGAGTTGCACGAAGTAATTGTAAACTTCTACCCCGTCTCTTTGACGCATCGGGAAGCAAAGCCCCCGGTTTTATCGACAACGAAGAAGCTGGGAGATTAAATGCAGCTTCTTAATGCCCCGGCTGCACTTTTTGCTCGCCTTCTTCGTTATCTCCCCGCGCTTCAGCTTCTAGTTTCACGAAAATACAGGCAAGGCATCGCGAAACTTTATGCGGCACCGTCTCCTCCTCATCTGTACCCATTACGCCTGTACCCGCTCCCCCTACCCTCTCATTATACTGGAAACGGAGGTTCGACCAGATTAAAAAGATCGCGCAGCGTCACGCTTTTCTCCAACCGGTAGAATTCGTCCCACCCGCTCCGTGTAATTGCAGATTTTTCCGTGCGATGACGTATATAGACATCGAGTGTAATTCATCAAGCCATTCGGCCCCGGCTGCGCGAACCCTTTTCATCCCGCGTGGCTTCGCGAGGATGCCGAAGTGGAGAGGTCACACGAGCGTGCGCTTCTTCCAAGCCTCCACGACGTTTCTTTGCTGGCCTCCTTCTCCGTTTAATTCACCGCGCTCGCTCCCTCCCGCGGTCGCGCTCCCCCATTTTCCGCGCCCCGCGAACACCGGAACGCGAGTTCGCTCTGCTGCTCCACTTTCTGCCCCGCGAGATTCCTTCCTCCGGAGCGAGAATGCACCACTGGGCCGGGGCTCGGATGCACTTTTGCACGCGGACTCGACCGAGTGAATCACCGTTCCGGCCGGCCATTTTTCGCCGCGGCTAACGGTGAAACGCAAATATTTGCCAAGACCGTTGGTTGCAAAAAACATTTCCCGCGGCACGGTCGATTAATTGACACGTCAAGTGATCCGTGCCCGCGAGCGGCCACGGCGAATTAAATGTTATCCTTCGCGGCGCGATTTAACGTTCTACGTTTCGTTGTTTGATCAGCTTCCATACAACCCACCACCCTCCGCGACACGTTCCCTCTGTTTTTACCTAGTCCGCTTACCCTCCACTGTACATCGAGCAAATATTTTCGACTGTCGATGAATTATTGATCGTTTCTGGCTGGGCTCGGATGACGAATTCGAAGGTTGCGGTAGCCGACTGGTAACCGGGGTGGTGTAGAACGTATCGATCCGTCGTATTGCCGCGGGTTTAGTAGAAGCTCGTGTCGGAAACAATGGTTAGGTACGCGACGCAAACGTGATAATATTATCTTGCATAATAGCTCGTTCCCGGGCCAATTTCATTGGCCTACTCGCGACCGCCTAGCGCCTACCGGAGTTCGAGCGCAATTTAATTTGCAACGGAGTGGCTGGAGCTCCTCGGTTTCACCTGGACGGCTCCCTCGGTTTCGGCCTATTCGGATTTAATGCTCGAGACGAAATCAATACGAAGATATCTCGTCTACTCGCTATTTCCCAGCACCCCCCGGATCTCTTACCTCTCGTTCTCCTCTGTTCCGGCGCAGGAGAGTGTGCCAATAGACGTGAGAAAAGTGGGTGGAAACGTGGAAAGGCCCACGGCGGACGAAATCCAATTTTCAGGATACTCAGACATGCAAATGTCTCTCGGCGCGCTGTGTGGTCCAGTTAAATATTCCTGTTTCCTCGGCCGCCTCCGTAGCGAGGATAATTTATACAGAATATTACGTACAAGCTCGTCCACTACTCCCCTTAATCGCGGGAATACGAATTACGGAATTTGACTAATTGAGTGTCGATGGAGGAGCGGATAGGAGCAATCATCGGGCCTGAATATCCATCGTCCCCGTAGGCAGAGGCGACTTTCCGCTGTCCCGGCGTGGGACGGCGTGCGAGACACGCGCGGAAAAGAATGGGGAGAAACGGAGGAGCGTGTATACGCGGGTACTCGCGGAGATCGGACCGCGGGACGAGCAGCATTATCCCTCGTAGCGTGTGTTGCGATTCATTCGTCATTGTCCAAGAGGGCCCTTTGTGGCGACGCGAGGGAATGACTCGCGGCACATGGGCTTATTCGGCGGCGAACAGTTTGGAGGGTGTGCGTGGGAGATTGCGACACGCGCTCACACTTACGGCGTTCCGCGCGCTCCCAGCGGCGTGAAAACTTGTGTGCGCGCCGACCGAGGAGCGCGCACCGAACCTCCGGGGGCGAATAACGCTCAAGTGCGGAGAATCCCGCTGGAAGTTTGAATAAAAAACCAACGTACGAGCAGAAGGACGGGGCGAGACTTTGCCGTGATATTCGGCGTTAAGCGCGCGATCTCGGTGATTGCTCCAGCCATTTGTGCAGCAATCCCGCGAGAGAAATTTCGAGTTCTCCAGGGGAGTAAAAGGCGGATTCCGCTGCGAGGCTCGTCGGCGCAGTAATCGGACGAGCGGGATTTAAGTTCCTCCGGAGTGTCGAACAGGGAGGAAGCGTTTCCGATTTCAGTGGGCTCGTGTTCAGGAGTCGGAGCGCCTTGGTATTTGTTCCCGGAGGGAGTAGCTGCCCCTCGGCCAGCTGTAGCCAAGTGCCTGGAAGATCGATACGCGGGAGATAAGAGGAAAAACGCGTGGAAAATCCAGTGGCACGCGCCACTGTTCCGAACGCCTTCGGAACGGTGGCTAGTCACGCCTCGGCGCAAAGACGCGCGTAGGGTGACGCACGCTGGGGTGAATAAACCTAAAGGGAAGGAAGAGCGCCGGGTAGCACGGCGGTGATACACGAGCGGAAAATTACGAGCGTGCACGGGGAGACTCGGAACGGAATAATTAGAATCACGGTACAGAGAGCGCGAACTCTCCGGCGAATTCAATCAAACAAGCCGGATAGGGTGACGCGCGACAGCGAGTGTGCGTGCTGGGAGAAATTTTTGTGGGGGTTGTACCCGGCGTCTGATGGGCGTGGATGGTTTTCCCGCCGACTGTACGACTTGCCCTGGGGCGGTGGAAATTTTGGCAGGAACCGTGCGCTGTGCACACGTGCCCCTGTGAATCTTTTAATGCACCACCGTGCGACGCGTCTCCACTGTTCGTGCCATCGTGAAACGACCGTGGAATTTCGGAGCATGTGCCTGTGTGTACCTATCGAACCTGCTCCCCACGCTTTCTATTATGGATTGCATCGGGTTGATCTTTGCCGCGGAGATTTCCTCGGGGACTGTACCGCCGTTCGATAATTAAACGGGAAATAAAAAGGAGGCTGATAGAGTGCGACGATGGTTTATTTTGGCGGGGCGCCTGGATCACGGCAACCCGTGGTGCTTTAATGCAAGGAGGCGCGCAGCCGGACGGCGACAAAGGGGTGAATAAGCTGTGGGGCAAACACGCAGGCGAGGGTCGTTATTGGACACGCAGTGGTTGAATTGCTAAATTCTAGTTAGGACGGCCGGGCAATCGCCCAATCAAGTTTATGGTTTAGGGTATTCTGTATTTCTATGTTCAGATCGTTGGCGTTTTTATTCCTTCCTTATGACTCGGTCCTTCGGCAACGAGCATTCCGAATCGCTCGCTGGTCGGTTCCTTTCGTGCCGCATCCGATTTTCGAGCGGAGCCTGCTCGGTAGAAAGAGAAGGCACAGTCGAACGTTGGGGCAAACATTTCTTGCCTCCGGTGTACCAGCAATGACCAGCCTAGACTATCGACGCGCAGCGTTGTCTCTGTACGGCTCGGATTGGTCCATCCTGTCTTTGTATCGGAGCTTCGCAACGTACTGGCTGTTCCCGAGACAAAAGCTATATACGCCCTCTCATTACCGAAGATTGTGGCCGCGAGTTGCTCGACTGCGGCTTCCCTTCCCATCCCTCGTTCCGCGGCGGAACACGAAGCAACGAAGAAGAAAGGACAAGTAATAAGGATGGTATCGTGTACTTTTATCTCCCTCGAATGGCCAGACTCGCGACTTTAATAAGCGCCATTGTCGGGCTTAATCATCCTCCTCTCTATCGAAACGTAATTTTTCGTAGTTTTATTTACCGCGATATCTCGGCTCGCGAAAGCTGTGTAACGATAAGTGACTCAGCCTGCGTGCAGTAATATCAAATCGCCCCCACGCGTGCCTGTCTTATCGTTGAACAGACAGGACATGGTGAATGCGAAAGGGGCGAGCAGGGTGTTTCAACGGGGGGAATCGTCCAGGGGAAGTGACGATGCGTGCGCGTTTCGCGTAACGAAATTAAAGAGCGCGATTGGATATCTGTCGGGTTGGATAAAGCTTTGCGCAACGGGAAACTCGATAACCGTCTTGTTGTCGCGATCGAATCGGCGCAGCAAGCGGGAACACTGTATCTCGAACGATCAAAATTACCGAGCAATGAACAACGCAGAGAACAAGGGACGACGGTCATCTCTGTATCCTGCATATATCGATTGAACCGCGGAATTCAGGGACAGTTCCCAGACAGACCGAGTTCCAAGGGCAGATTCCCATGGAGTCGGAATGGCAGACATTGCGGATCGATCGGCCATCAGCGATAATAAAATATGTACCTTTGTACACGCTGTATTTATTACGCGTAGCAGGTACACAATATGTTACCATAAAAAGTATGCGCGTGTGTGTGTGTGTGTGTATATAGTACATCATATAATTAAACGAGTGTACTTAACGTATATCCATAAATTACAAAAGAAGAGAAACGGTAAATAAAGGTAGATTCAGTAATGCGGGGAATGTAACAAAAAAGAAAACGATGAGAACTGTACATTGGAAGGTAGATGCGCGTGGAGATGCATTTTGATTCTCGTACTTGAGCCAAGGTACACTCAATGACGATGACGTTGATTATGAATTCATGTGAGTCGCTCGAGGACGGCTGACGTCCGCTTCTTCTTCGTTAGCACGGCGCGAAGAACGGAGGTGTCTTTAGAGCACGCTACTCTCGTCATTCTATCATCTTGAAGAGCGCGCAGGAGAATATCATGCCGACGAACTGCAAGGAAAAGGTTCATCACTGTGCCGTCGGTACATTCAAATCGGTTCAATTGAAAATCCTACGAAAACCACATTCGAAGATAGTTCTCACAAGTATGTAGGTGCAAATCCACGACGAGAGAAAAATATCGCGTCTCGCGAGACATTTATCTCATTATTTGATTATTTTATTAAACTCTCGCTAGACAAGTTTCATGATCTATTTTCAAGAATTATTTACATTTAGTTATTGCTAAGATTTTTGTCTCGTGATAAAAAAGTTTCAGGCGAAATCTCATCGTGGATTCGCACCTTATCGGCATCAGCGGTCTGCCGGCGAGTTCCCATCGCCTGTCCAGTGAAAATGCAAACGAAAGTGAGAGAGGCTTTCCCTACCATCAGGCACGCGAGTGCGATGCCGGCGCCGCCCATGATCGTCGCGTGCTTCTGCATGTAAATCCGCGTTCCATTGATGCAACCTTCGAGGTAGGCATTCGAGGGATTCACCGTGTCCGCTCCGCCGTTGCAGTTGAACCGCTGCAACAGATCAGCCGCATGAGAAGCGATTCTGCTTGAGAAAGTCGATCGAACCGAGTGAAAGCGTGAGAGGCAAAACACAGCGCCGTGGCCGATCGAGAGATTGCCACGGGATGCTTTTCTGAACGTAATCGATAGGTCGCCGGTGTTTAGAGATTAAACCGTGGAATCGTTTAAACGGCATCATCTCTGCAAGCATCTAACTCCGCTCGAGAAGAATGCTTCGAGCTGAACGCGAGTATCTCGTATCGCTCGTTGGTATCGCGGTAGATGTCTGCTAAACCGACTGCGGGTACGTAAACAAAGAAGTTCCAAGATTTTTTAATAACAATTCAATCTCGCACCGGACCGTCTAATGTGCCGTACCGTCAAGGACCCAGTTCCTGATCAGAACCCAATTCCTGATCAGTTTAGTATATAAATACCAAATAATAAGCTTATTATTGCAAATTTATTCTAACAAATTACTAAATAATTATGAAGTATTTGGAAATTTATACGCAAAATTTGATAGCTCATAGCGAGGCTGATCTGTAGGTGATCAGAAACTGCTCCCTTTGCACTCTTAACTGATCAGGAACTGGGCCCTTGACGGTATTAGATTCACGAGTCAGAAATGTGGAGCGTGGGTAATTTTGTCCGGAATCATTCACCACGATCGGTTCTAAATTCCGAAAGCAGCCGCGACTCAAAGTTAATTGCTTTAGCAGTGGAAAATGAATTTCCCTTTCAGCTCTTGGGATCTAATTGAACTTCAATGGGATAATTACATTAAACTGTATATATTCCGCAGTCGAATCGCTAATTACCGCAATTGAGTATGCACGGGCTCGTGAGCTATTCCATCCGGGGGGAACGAGCTCGTTAAGGAAATTAATCTTTTACCTGGCCAGGCTGTATCTCGCGACAGCAACTCTCGGGCACGTTCAATCCCAAACTTCCCCAGTCTCTCCAGTTGGTTACGCCGCAGCAATGGAGCTGGAACGGACGGACGGAAAGAACTCGGTTAAGCTCGGGCGGGATTGCTCGCGCGCGATTTTTCAAGCATCGAAGCGCTCTCGTAGGTGCTCACCGTGGATTGGGTCGTGTCCCAGGCCTCTCTGACAGCTTTACGGCTATCGTAAACTCTCATCGAACTCGACATTTCCCTCTGGAGTGTGCTCACTAATTTCTCGCGGAACACGTACGCGAGCACTCCTCCAATTAGTATCGTCACGAACAGCAGGAACACGATGATGAAGTACTGCAACGGTTTTTATTATTATTCTTTTCGTTATCGTTAAATCGGCCGCTCGACTCGTGCCGCGCTGACGGCGACGATTCCAAGCGGAGATTTACCGTGAGAAGCATGCACTTGACTTCCCGAGACGCCCCGATGCAGCCGAAGAAGGATATCACGGCGACGATTATCCCGCCAGCCAGGAGAACGTAGATCGCACCTGTTAGCAGATCGTTGCCCACCAGCTCGCCTATCCACGGCACCTTGTCCATCAGAGCCCATATCGATAATCCAGCTATGCCAACTCCGCCGATCTAGAGACAGGTAAGTATTAGCGCGCGATCGGTTGCAACCCTGGGGGGTCGCGCAAAAGCGAGGCCGTAACTGGCTCTCCTTATACTCACAAAGATCACGAAGTTGATGAAGAACAGGAAGTACTTCATGCAGCGGCCGCAGCCGTCCATCTCCGTCCCGTAGCCCATCTTCCTTTACGCCTCGATCTGCGAACAAGAATGGGGAAATTCATTTTCCAAGAATTACAGTGTCTACTGCGTAGCGAGCGCAATCTTGAAACATGTAGCTGACTGTTGCGTTTATGTCAATGGATAAGAGCAAATGCTTTTTTCCCCACACGTGACCATGAATTATCTACACGAAAACTTGTTTTCGAGCGATACCACCCGACTGTTTTTTCCTCGTGAATTATTTGGAAGCCTGACTTCGGGGACCCGTGATTAGATAAATCGGTCGGCAGCCTGTCGACGAGCCACGGACTTGGAGGAGACTCGGTGGCCATTATTTTGCAAGCGGCACGGCGATTTCCAGCCCCGAATCGGGATCGAACGGTCGCGTAATCCTCGTCATTGTGATGCCTGAAGACGGCCGGACCGTCGCCCGATTCGGTGCTTAGTACCTAATTGTTTCCGCGCTGATGTCACGGCACGTAGAAGAAGTTCTTCGTGATTCCACGTTACCTCTCGTAATCGTGCTCAATTTTTTCCTTCCGGCGACCTACATTCCTCCGGGCAATTGGCCGTGATTACGCCACAGCTTCGCCACTTTTAATTTCTAATCTCGATTAGCTTCCAATCCCAAACGAACCCCCCCACGGGGCTTTGCCTTCAAAAATCAAATACTCTATCGTCCAGTGGCGACAGGAATGCGTCCTAGATCTGCTTCGCGCTGAAAGGGAACCCGGATCCGCACGAAACAGGAATGCCTTTTACATTTCAAGCACGTCTAGTGAGTCACGGACTTTCGTATAAATCGGTATCAGCGCGGCGCGATACTTTTTCAACGTTTGCTGCAGCACAGTGCAGTGTCTGAAACAATTGGAACCTGTACGATCTGGGCTCGACCGGTTAAGATTATTACAGGCTTCCGGGCCGCGGGTCTCTTGAAACATCATCCAGTATGAAACTGCAAGAAGTTGTGGTCCGAGAGCTGCGATAGATCCGGGCAGGTTACGACAGTTCGCAAGTGGCAAGCAGGTCCTACAAGCTACTCGGTTTATTGCACGTCACGGCTGCGTGTTTCAAGATCATCGCGGCGGATGAGTAAGCCCCGCTCGATTGTCACGCGAATCACGTGCACAGGTTGCTCTTAACTGACTGACGGATCAGCGTGACGTAACAATCACGATCGATTCGATTTGCATGCCGCCATTGAGCCCGGCTCGTTCCAGGAGGCAGCCTTTCGGTTCCCGTCGTCTGCGAGGAACTAAGCAGACATGCGTTGCACCTGTCAGCGGTGATGAACGATGACCTTCGCGTACATAGAGGCGTACCCAACAACTTCTGAGGCCAACGGAAGTGGGTCATTTCAGGCTGACAATCTGCTGTTGTGTTTATCGACACGGTGAATAATATTTATGAGCTGCGGGCTGTTTCGCTCCGCGTCCTCCACGGAACCCCGCCAACGGGCAATCGCAGTTGCGGCATGCACTTAGAACAGCGCAGTTTATCCCGCCGCGATCGGATCCGCAGACACGCTTTTGATTCGCAGTTCGCGAAGACACGATCCCCCTTGATCTCCAGTTCGCACGTCCTCTAATCATCCCCGACATTATTCAATTGCCTCCGCGGAAACACTCGGCCGTGCAATTTACCTCAACGCGTTTGACCTGGATGAAGAAGTCGGACCAGTTTAAGAGATCCTTCGGGGGAAGGAATCGCACGATTTACGCGGAGGAACAAAAGCTTCCAGCGCGCATAACCGCGCGAGCATCGCGTTTCCCCGGTCCGCGAATCGCGCGCCGATCTGATCGCGCGATCTCGCTGGCGGATCGCAGAGGCACGGCGCGGCCATGGTGCATTTTAATCCATCCAGCTATCTTATCATTCTGGTACCATTCCGCTCGCCGGGGAAGGAGCATTTGCATCGATGCAACAACGATTGCGCAACGGCCGCGTTTCCGCTCCCGAAGACATCCAGCATCGTTAATCGTTGCGAGATCCCGATCAGGCCGATGATAACGCGCAGGTGAAGACTCGCCCCGGCCGAGAAACGGCATTCGAGCGGCAGGGCTGCTTCTTCGCGGATCGATTCGAAAGATCGAGCTCGCAGATTCGCACGCGCCAGAGACTTTTAGCCGGCCGTCCATTGTTCCCCGGCGATGATAAAAGCGAATCCGCGGGCACCGGGGCCATAATATTACCTTTTCGTGTACCACACCTGTAAAGGCGGCTCACTTAATTACCGGTGCGTGCTGCTCATTACCCTTGGCTGCTTTAACCTTACATCATAATTAATGCACGCTCATTACCGCGCGGAATAAATAACATTCTCACGTGACATTGCGTGCGCGGACGCTCTCACATCTATCGATCTGTTTGGTCTCCGCGGAGCCAGCCTGGGTATGGATCGCTGGAAACGAGAACGGGTCGATTTATAATTTTTTTAAGTTTCAAAGCCTACCGCCAAGGTGGCCATTCTATTTCTGCGACCCGCGGACCTTTTATCGATAAGTGCCACTGCCGAGCTCGATCTCGGGGGAAGAATATGATCGATGTGTGTATTTTTACGGAGGAGGAAATTCAACGAATTCTTCTGGGCATTCAATGGGCATTTGCTGCAATTTCACTTCAATGCCGCGTCTGCTCGCTGGAATTTTACTTGAATGCCATGGTTGTGATGTCATTCCTTGGATTCGAAATGACCGCTCGTAATCGATGGCGCGCCAATGTTAACAGGAAACCACCTCGAGCATTACGCGCGTGGTACTCCACGGGGCCAGGGAAGGGTATACCGGTTTTGCAACGAGCTGTAGAATCAAGTACTCTCCGGAGGCTCGGTCACGCACCGACATACTGCCTTAAAGACACGTTACACGAGAGAGAAAGTGGCTTCTCCCTTCGCATTAAGTAATCCGCGGCCAATGAAAAAAGGCAAAATAATGAAACGGCCCCGAGACCTGCGGCGGCGCGTGACGTCATCCAGGAGCTTCCTTCCTTCCTGCCTTCCATCCCGTCTTCCTCGTCCTGCGGCGCAAATGGGCCCTCCCCAGCGAGGGGGGATTAATTGGAGCAACGTAATGCCTCCCTCCGTGTCATAATTGCGACGTTCGGGTCACTTTGTCGTATCGATCACCTTTGTCCGTGTCGTACTTATTACCACCACCCACAGAACCGACGCCCTTTTCTTTCTACCCCTTGGATGCTTACACCTACCCTTGTTTGAACTACCCTTCTTTAAAAACTTTATTACCTCGTACCTAATTGTGTACCTAACAGTAATTCTCCCGAAGGAAGAACGCCTTGTCTACAGCATCCCCTGAATACGAATTTCAAAGAAAATTAAGAAGCTTCCAAGAAGTCCGACATAGCCAAATATAACAGCTCGGGCCCGACCAAAGGCGTTGTCATTAGAATACCAATAGATGCTCGAGGAAAGTGCCAATTAGGCACATAGAAATCCACCTACTTACGCCAGGCGGACAGGTGACCAGTGCCAAAGGAAATTTGACGTTAACGCCAAAGTAGATATCTGTGGAATTCCGCTGCGTTCCTTAGAATTCCGCGGATCTGCATCCTAATTGGTCTTATTCCAAAAGAAGTAAGCGCGCTGAATCGTCGGTTGATTGGTGCTCAAAGGTTCTCCTCTTAGACCAAGCCACCTCATCCCGTCAGACGTTGATTGAAACGTTATTATGAGAAACGAAGTGCGTATGATTCAGCCTCCCGCGATTTGCACGAAAACAAACCCACTCGGCTTGACATCATCGCCGTATACCTGCATCTGCGACACACACACAGAGGCGCGTGCGTTCACGGCTGCGATCGTGACTTCCCTGCGGATCGTTTTCGCTGGAAACTTAGCGGGTATTCGCCTGGACCCCGTTTATTAAACGTCGGCGATTTATCTGGCAGAAACGAAACGGGTACGGAGAAGCAACGGTGAAACGTCGCGGCGGTTTCACTCGCCCGATGCTTGAGTCAACGATGAGAAAATGGTTAAAATCGTGCGTTACTCAGCGGTGGTTTAAATGCTGCGTTGTCTCAGCCTCGCTTTAGCAGACGCGCATAAACTCGAGTTCCCTGTTTAAGCCTACAATGCATACGAGGGGCTAGCAGGCCCAAGTGAACAGTTCTCATGATATTGAAATAGATTCAGATAACGATGACTCGCATAGATAAAGAGATACTTGTTCAGTATTTCATTTTGTTATTAAATATTTTTCTTGATAAAGATTCAGTGCAATAGATTACGCGCAGTATAAGCATTTTTTCTCTGAAATTATCCATGCATTTCTAGATTTGGAGATACATAACGCGTGCAATGGTGTAATTTTCATTTAGGTGTGCGCTGTAGGGTTAAAGGTTGCGACCTCTGTTCGCCGAAGTGGTTAGGTCTGGCTTAAGGGGGTATAGGACTATTGAACGACTGAAATCGACGGTTTCTTGTCGGTTGGATGGCTTAGATACCAAATAATCACCATACTGGCACTTTTCACAGTTTTTTATGTGCGCATTAACGAGTAATGTAAAATAAAAAAATTGTCAGAATTTTGGAAATTATTCAAGTTATTTGACGCTAAAGATGGTCCCGCGTAGCGCGCAGCTGTAATTGGTGTACATAGTCCCAGGTGAACCAATCATCTAAAAGCAAAATGCTTTGGGATGATTAGTTTCTACACTAATACATATCGTGTGGAACTTTGGTGGCGAATTTTAACAAAAATTGTAACAGTTGCACACGAATTAAGTTTTTTCCACATTTTTATGGGAAAAAAATCGTCTTTAATCAGTTATAAAATGTGTTTACAAACATCCAATGTTGATGCGGAAATTCCACACGATAGAGAAAGGAATTCTACAGCTCCAGTTAAAATTTTAAGTGAAAACATTCATTCGTTCAAGAGTTATGATGTACACCGTGTTTGAAAATGTAGTTTCTAGATAAACGGCTTCAAAGTTAAGTCCCATACGGCAATACCGCTCTGCGAGGCCGTTACTCGACGGGGCACCCAATTACGTTCAGCGCTATAATTTCCGTAATTATTCGAATTTCCTCACGATACATTGTTGTAAATGTTCACAAAGCATGGCAATTTAAGAATTAATAATAATATAAAAATCGATTTTTCGAGATTTCAATAGTCCCATACCCTCTTAAGTCCGACTTCCTCGTACGAAACTCGCGACAGTATTCACTCCGAATTTGCTACTCGTTACATTCGGACTTGGTTCCCGAGTCCGCGAGATGCAATTCTACATCTGGGTCGCGTCTGAATCAGGCCTCCTATAGGTCTAAGTTCCTCGTTGACTAGTCGACGATGCCTTCGGATCGACGAACAGTGGGCTTAGATCAGAATTATTTATGCGAGCGACGCGACATCAGGGTGATCCACTGTGCTGGTTTGCTTCGCTCGGAGATTAACGGCGATTGAAGGGTCGGGGCGAGGAATTCGCTGAAGGCGGCCGCAGCCATAGGAAGGGCCGACGACGAAGGGAAGCGAGAGAGAGAGAAAGGGGAGGATCAAGGAAAAAGTGGAAAGGAGGACTGCTTTCGATCGGTCGAAAGTTACGTTGGAGCCGAGGTCGCCGGGTTTTACGCGGTCTGCGTTGCACGATCGGCTGTGCCCGCGTTATGATGCCTCGCGTCTACTATTACGCGCAAGTCGCCTGCACGCCCGAAGCGGGACGGTGCTTGAAATGCAAACTATCGCAACAATGGCACGCTTCGTAACAACATGGATGCTGGGAATTCCTGGCCGTCGCGATCCGCGATTTATGGCCACGCTTTTCTAATGCGCAGTACGGCTTTTCCGCGCGGCGGCCACCGATGCAAGGGGGTTATCTACGCGCTGCACGCGCGCTGTTACAAGAGAACCCGTTCCTGCGCCGCGATCAATTTTCGAAATCGAAATCGTTGCCGCGATGTCGAAACGCGAACAACTCGAGCGATCCCCGTCTCTCGCTGCTTGCAACATCGCTGACCACCGTGCCTTCGTGCACCGTCGTCCGTGGGCGGGAATTAATCTGTGCATCGTCGCTCTCTGTGCACCGAATCGCCTCTAATTCAACTCCCTTAAAAAAGTGGACGGCCCTCGGATTTCTACCCTCGACGGATCGTCGTTGATTGCGGTCACGTCGGGGATCAATCGGGACGGTTCGTTAGGAGCGACGGAATAGAGGAAGCCTGGTGCGGATCGGTAGTCGCCGATCCTTCGAATCTGCGTGTCGCTCCGAAACGAGGGACGCGACTGGGTCGCTAACTACCCGCGAAAGGGGTGTCCTACTCACTTGGTCCCGTATGTCAGCTTCCTTTTCGTCGGCCACCGGTCAGACGTGAACTTCTATCGCCGACGAAACGTGACACCGTTCCGCGCGCAACACCGTCGACGGAACTGTTGCTTCTGCACCGGTCGCTGGGAAACCCACTTTTGCCGGATGGCTCGCCGTGGACGGGCCACGAGGCGCGACAGCCTGGAATAATCGTCGCTGATAATTCAGGGCACGCGAGGCGGCTGTGGCTCGAGTATCGGCGTGGACACGCGCGATTTCAGGCCGGGTCTGAGTGAAACTGAAATGGTAAAACCGACTTCAGTTCTCTCGCTCTCCGTCCCTGTTTCACTCTCCCTCTCTGTCCTGCCTCACCTCTGCTCCCCTGCACAGTCTCCCTGATTATCCCTCTCTCTCTCTCTGTCATTCATACGACATCCCTCTCCGTCCCTCCTCTGCCCTCTCCCTGTTGCACGCTCTCTCTATCCCCCTCTCGCCACCTCTACTTCTTATTCGAATTCCCTCCTTTCCACCACCGAGAGTCATCGTTTACCGCGCCGTGTACCTGTGTGTACATAAAGCAGCCGTGGCGCGGCTTCTATACGCCGCGTGTAACTCATTGTGCGATTCGACGCGCCGAGAATCCACGCTCCTCCTGGGAGTCGCCGAAAGTGGGGTACGCGACGCGTTCCTCGGCCGTTGCGTGTGAAACGTATTATCGCTCCAAAGGTCTGGGTTCTCGCCTGTCCGCCCGCGGTCTCGTTAATTCGGTCAATTCAGCGCCGAAACACGCTTACGGTTCGCACGCTTCTGTTACGTACACCTTGGACGAATCCGAAGAAGCTGATCGGACAGCTGCGGTTGGATATTTTCGAGCATGCTTGTCAACAGTATTCGTCTATTGTCATTTTCAATCCTGATGATTTCATACTCTATTGATAGCTCGATGAGCATCAACGACCACCACTCTCCTTGCCTCGAGCGCTCCCCGCAAAATGTACCTGTGCGTTTCAGATCGCCACTCTGCTGGATAATAATGCTGCGTCCAATTCTATACGTTACGCACGGTCTCGCAAGGGAACGCGATCCTGATCTTTCCAGCAGCTGTGTACACGCGACGAGATACATCTCGTTATTCCTGTATTGTACTGTATAGCAGACGGTGGATTTGTATGCTGCTCTCGTGCCTATCTGTAAGCCCAAGAGCCGATTGAATAAGCACATCGTGTCGCCAGCTATTGCACCTTGTATTCACGCAAGAGCTACTACTTATTTGGAGTAGACCGATGCGAGCTATACACTTCACTTTCCACACCTTTCGTGGATTCGTTTTTTGCATCATCGGTCCCTGACAAATGCGACGTACCTAGGGTGACTGTACCTAATATCGCCAGGCAAAAGTTAAATCGCTGTCGATTGAATAATAATTGATATTTTTCCATGCAGTTCGTTTCAAAGTAATGAGAAATTATTCATCTTTCATGTAGCATATGTTAGAATCGTTGAAACCTAAAAATTGTTAATTAGGACTCAAAAAACGTAAGACATGCAAAAATCGGGTCCTGAAAAAAGTGTACCTAATATCGCCTACTCAAGAAATATTGATTAATTCATGTATATATGAGTTTTTAAAGTCATTTTCACATGTGCTTTTATTATTTCTTGCTCTATAAATGTCTTTTTATCCATCTTTGATTTCATTTTTATTAGAATAATATAGAAATTTGAAAATATAGATTTTTAAAATATTTTATTTTTTACGTTCCGATGTACATATTGGGCAAATAAATTTTATTTCGGTTGCTCCGCACCTGTAACAAGCATTACATCGAAACCATTGTTCTCCGGTAGGCGGTATTGAGAACACGCATACTGCTAAAAGGAAAACGCTATTTTCATTATGAAAAATATTTGAATCGATATCATTTCTTAAGTACATCATTAATTAGGTATTTCTAGTAGATATTCTTGCATTCACAGATTTATTAGACTTACCTTCTCCGAATGTGACGTAAAATTGTGATAGTCCAATAAATTTTTACACTATTAAGATTCTCTAAAATCCTTCCCTTGCTGTAATTGTTGATCACACGATGCTGCAATTATAGTATGTCTTCCTACATATGTTTAGGTACTAATTCAGTGCATAACCGATAAATTTTAGAGCTTACTTTAAGAGATATAGCGAGTGGCGATATTAGGAACACTGGCGATATTAGGTACAGTCACCCTATACCCGCCACGCGAGGAGATATTCTCTAATTACTTTGAATTGCATTCTGCAGAGCCACTGGATGCCTCGAGTGATTAGCAGGGAACTTTTCACCGGCTAATAAGGCAGCGTTGCACGCGAGCTTTTCCATCCGACGGTCGAATCTTTCGCTTATTTGTAAATAAGATGTCTGGCTTCGTGTGTTAAGAAGCGTAATAGAAAGTAGGCTCTTCTCCGACGTCCCTCCGATGATCCTCGCGCGAGCAGGTAGCATCGATCTACGTCCGTTCGAGCAATAAGTAGAAAATATAATTGAACTGGATGCCTATCGGAGTTATAAATGACTAGCTCCGTTTCAGCTCAGGAGCATAAAAGTCGCGCTGCATTATTTATACCCGGCCTGGCGCGCCATCGGCATTGTAATTGTTTCTCTGCTAGTAAAGGCTGACCCAGTAATGCAAAGATAATTTTCTCCCACGACGGTAATGTACAATTAAAGTTGCGGGAACGTCCGCGAGTGAGGATCGTCGGGCCTGCGCCGCTTTCTTTTTAGAAAATGCGATCTCTGCATTTTTCATGAATGTCGCGATGAATTTAAACGGAGGCCAGAACGGGCGAAGGAACTCCCCGGGTTCCTTATTTGCGGGCCGGCGTTAACGAGGACCCGCGGACCTTTATATAGAATTGCGCTATGTGGTTTATGATAATTGCCGACACCGGGGTGGGCTGAATTTTTACGAATTGTTGGTGCAACGCTAGGGGCGGCTCCTTAGCTTTAATCGTGCCTATACGTTTCCGTCATCGCCGAAGTTAGTTCCTATCTGATCTAATTCTATCGTTTGCTCAAACGGGGCTCCGCCCGAGCAATAATCGTCAGCTGAAATTGGACCGATCAGCGGTTAATGCCTCTCCTGTTCTTCATCGCCATGGGGGTTGTTGGCGGTGGAGCGACCTCAGGGTGAACTTGGCGGCCATAATTGCCACCGCGGACCCTCGCGCGACACCCCGAAAAATTCTCAACCCCGAATACCACACGATCGGGCAGCGTGAAACGATTTTCCATTTTTTTTTTTCTTCTAATAAGTAATTAAGTAGGTCAATTAAAGAGGTCGATCTTCGCACGAATGAACTATCATTGCCGACGACCAGACGCTCCACGCGCGCAAGCTGCTCGCAGAAGGCCGTGCTCCGTAGAATCCCAAGAATTGAGAAACGCGTCACTCTTACTGGCCACCGAAACTCGATTTTAGAACCTAACGGAATGGAAGACGAGGCCTCGCTGACCCATTTCCCGCCCGCTCGACCGTTCGAGCATCGTTTCCGAACAACCATGCATCACTTTCAATTAATCCACTTGTCTACTCGAGCGCTTTCCCGCGATTCCTGCTACACTCATTTCTCTCTGTTTCTAGGTAGATAATGTTACCGTCTAACGTCATATCGTTACATAACCTATTACGCATCCAATCTAAACACGATTTTAAAACTAAATCCACTTCGATATCTTGCAAGACTTACTCTCTGCGCATAAAAATTGTCGCTTAGGTTATCTGGCAACTAAGTGCATGTAACTATCGATATTTCATTACACGTTTTAGCAGCTTGGTAGAACCGAGAAGTTAAACTGCTCTTTAAAAAGTCCTCGTATAATCCTAGAAACGTAATTACTCGTCGGCAATTAGAGTTACCTGAAGTGGTGTTATTTTTAAATATCGGGCGATGTATCGATACTAACCTATTACCACAACGTTACCGATATATCGATCTGGAAATCACGGTGCACTACACGTTCAAGACAGTTCAAGATGGTGGCAGGGAATTCGAGGTTGAATAGGCGCGGTTCTTTTTACCCATCGTTTGAAAAGACCGTAAGCTACCAGACGATTTAATCAGCAGCAACGGACGCCCGCGAGGAGGCTCGATACCGGTTCGCAGCTTTCTATGCCCCGAAGTTTCGTTTCCCATTGCTTTGCACGTCAGCTGACACATGTTTATGTACGAGCCGAGCACACGCATGTAACGCACATGAAACTTCTGCCGGGGTGGCTGGCGATTTAAAGAGTCTGGCTCGTTAAATAATTTCGCTCGGGGATAACATGACGGTGAACATTATGGAGAAGTTGCAGGACAAAGGGTGGTGCGTATGAAAGTTCGATGTATCTTGTTTACGTGGGCTTGCCTCTCACGGGGCGAGACCGCCTCTCGGTGATCTCGGCGTGGTAAATACCGGTGAACTTTTTCAATCAGGTACATCACGGATCATGGTTATCATATCGCAAGCGATTCTGGGAACGTCGCGGATATGCACAAGGTTATAAAGAGACTGTTGGACGTAAGCGTATTTCCTTATGTAGTCTTCCGACCAGGATAATCGCACGAGCGTTGACGCTGTTTTTACTCATCCCTTAGCTGGATTTAAAAGAGATCGGCAGTGGCCAAGGGGATATCGCTCAGGGGAATATCGTGCTGCAAATACAAAAGATACGCAATGTCGCCGCTCCTAAGAGCAACGAGGAATCACGCTCAGCTCCGCGCCTATTGAAATTCTCCTTGACGGACGGTAAAAATAATTTTCAAGCCGTAGAGGTCGAACACATCTCGTCTTTAAGGTAAAGGTCGAAGCGTAGAGTATTGCTCGAACGTCGCGTAGGGAACAGGTTTCGACGGGTTTGTATGTTGTGTTTTAGTTTAAATACTCCGCCTGGTACAAAAGTGCTAATCGCTTCTGGAAATTTACCAACGACCCATGGGATTATCTTACTAAGACCTTCGTACATAGCGCATGTGCTCGGAGGGAAAGTGACTAATCTCGTAGAGAAGTGGGAACTGAATAAAGTAAGTTGTATCATTCGATTCTACCGTGTACGGGACTAATAATTTGTCTCGTAACAGAAATTGGCATTGCACACGAGAGTAAGGTCGACGGACGAAGGTGGCCCTCCGCCATGGATACCGTTCGGCAAGAAGATCATAAAGGTTAACGAACACGATAAAAATTTCAAGGCTTTGGCGGAAAAAGAGAAATCTAGCAAAGAGAACGTGGAATTCGAAGCTCAGCGTAAGGACGCTATAGCTGAGGCTGCTAAGCAAGGCAGCAAAAAGATCTTTGGCGGGGGAAATAAACAGGTGCGTTACGTTAAATGTTTGATATTAAGGTCGAGTTTCAAGCGCCCTGTACGGAGTTTTTATCGCGCGGTACTTTTACAGCTGTTAGACCATAGTGTACAGAAGATAGTAGATCAAGGGTTCTCTATAGACCAAGCAGAGTACGCCTTGAAAGTTAATCGAAATAATGTTGATAGAGCTTTGAAAAGTTTGCAGAAAGTAGATACCAGACACAAGTATGACTATTTTCTCGTATCTTAATTTACATAATTCGCACAACTTATCCTTTGCTAATTGTACCGTAATTAATTTAGCACGACTAAAGAGACTCGAGAACCTCGAAACAAACGATTCGATAAGAAAGGCGAAGAAAGCAAACCGAGCAGTGGAAAAATATCTCTGTTTGATTTTCTCGAGGATAAGCTGCCTTTACAGTCCGAACCTACAGAGATGAGTAATCCATCACCGAATAGTTATACGTACAGCGCAGAAAGTAATTACGATAGAGTTGATTCTAGAAGTAACGAAGGTCCGAGTGGAAAAGGCGGAAGGTATACACGATTTTTTGGCTCGCGCCGTAATGTATTGGCGCGGTAATCGGAAGCAAGTGTCTTTTTCCTTTTCGCAGGGCACAAAAATTGGGGCGCGCATACCAAGTTCCTCCAAGACATTCGGAAGAAAATAAGGGTAATAAAAAATCAAACTTTAATAATCCTGCTACCTCTCAATATTCGCAATACAACGGTGGAAACACTTCTCAACAAAACAAACCGCCGAGATTTCAACGAAACCAAGATACGCATAATTACTCTTACCAAGACACCGGGAGTAAAATGTATCAAAAGTCTCAAGTCGGTGACACCCGAAACTCCAGCTTGCAAACGCGCGCGGACGGAACTAGCATGACCGATAATAGTACCTATTATAAAGCTTCGCACGATCAACATGGAAAGAGTATCGGTACCAGCAGAAATTATAATCATCATGAGCCCGATGCCAGGAATAGGCAAACTTATGATGCTTCTTACGGTAGGCATAATCGAGCACAAGAAGACGGAACACATAGAGCTTATCCTGCAAACACAAATGATAAAAATTACAAAAACCAACTGAACAGATATCAACCAAATGACAGTTCTGGTGGCAAGGGGACCATTGGGCCCAACAGCCAAAGAGGTCAAAATCATTATAGTACCAATGAAAATGCGAATGCCTCTGTTGGTGGTACGTGGGTTTGGCGAGTAGGTGACAAATGTCTGGCCAAATATTGGGAGGACAATAGGGTAAGGTGTCATGTATATGTACAGGCTGTATACATTGGAATGCATTAAATCTAATACAACCAATCATTTCTCCCATTTAGTATTACGACGCGAAAGTCACTGCCGTGTCAGATAGGACGTGTGTCGTTCAGTTCAAAGGATTCGAAAACTACGAAGAGGTGCTCCAAGTGGACTGTCTACCCGTGTCAGACGATGTACGTAAAATATGCCGGACACGGTTAGCCACCTAACGCCGAGCCGCAACTAATCGCCTTTTTGCACTTCCATGTACTAGAGTGAAATTCAAGATTTCGTCATGGACCAGAAGCAACCCGATCAATGGTTTAATAACAGGCAGCCTCGCTACGATCAACAAACACAAAATCATATAGCCGGTAAATTTAGAGATTTTCATCCGACATATATTCGTCGGCGTTTTATACGTTTCATTTATAAAAGTGGATACTGCAGCAGGTATGGAATTTCGAAGAGGCGGCGGTGGAGGCGCCCCTTCGAACAAAGGTGGCTACAACAGGAAGCGTAACCAGCAACGAAGCACGCAGCCGATCTATCAACCTCCGGCGCAACGATGTCAGAGTTCTTTGCCTATGAATACTCAAAGTAATTCCTTGCTTTAATGTATCGTCAGTCTTTTATATTAGTAAAAAATACTGGACTCCGCTGAATTACCGATTTGTAGTTGTGTTTTTTTCGAAGACTGACCTCGCGAGAAAGGGGAGCTAACGTACTCTTTGCGTATGGTGGTTTAGATTGTCGATAAGATGAAATGCAATGTAAACAAGTCCTGTGCCACAAAAATAATTTATATTCGTAAATGAGACTTGTAATAAGTGTACAATTATAGTACGAGTTATTTCTTTACGCAGTGAAAGTGAAAAAAACTAACGATTAATGAATCTGATGTAAGGCGTTTATTATGTTCCCTCGAACATCAAAATATTTATATTGTAGCGTAATTACGTACTAATGTCGGAGAATTGTGCAGCATTTCGATAATTCGTCCACTTCCGCTAAAACGTTAACACTTAACTCTGAACGCATAATGTGAATTATGCTGTATATTATTTGTAACTAATTTGTAATTATAGTCGTTTAGAATGAAATATAGTTGTGGAAATTAATAGCTCATTTAAATTCTCAAGCAAACTCTGGCACTCGTATTACTTACCTGCATTGGGACTAATTGCTACATAAGTACTTAATTCTTTCTTAATGACACCAGTTTGTGGGGGGCGGGGGGGGTCGACAATTGAACCCGATTGAACCCTTGCCCGCGGAACTTTGCGCCACCTATCTTAAACAGAACACGTACAAAATGTATATGGCGGCCGCGCCATGTCATTTCTATTTACAAATTTATTGATATATTTCCTAAATACATTTCCTTTCAGACGAGTTTGATGCGCGAAAGGAGTGCCAGTTGGTGGCCGCGGTGATCGAAACCGTTTTACCGTTTTATCACCCGGATGCCGGAGATGCCACCGCTGTCGGGAGGTTTCGGTGAACAAATAGAGGTTAGTGTTTTGAATTTGTACGCTCGCAATCTATCGGCCCGTGACATTTAATTAATTAGTTTCCCAATCCCAGGATTACGAAGTGCTGAACTTACTTGGGAAGGGGGGCTTCGCCAGCGTCTACCGAGCAAAATGTCTCCGCAGCGGCATAGAAGTTGCGATAAAAATGGTAATTCATTTGCTGGCGTAGGTTAAGTATCGCCCGCGTCGTGTAAACACTTGTTGCGCTATCCCTTTAAATTCGAAATTGACAAGCTGCAAGATAACGATTACGTGATGGCAGATCGACAAGAAATTGATGCAAGCTGCTGGGATGGTGGGTAGAGTGCGTCAAGAGGTGGCGATCCATTCAAGATTAAAGCATCCAGCGGTGCTCGAGTTGTACACGTTCTTCGAAGACGCCAATTATGTCTATTTGGTGCTGGAGTTGTGCCACAACGGAGAGCTCCAACGTTTCCTGAAGCTGCAAGGCTCTCGCGCACTATCCGAAGAACATGGTATAAATGTAGATAAATTTACAGCCCCTCGTTAATTCAAAACCTCGCACGTATTGTACGAACTTTCATTGTTCCAGCTGGCCGTATAATTAGGCAAGTGGTGCAGGGATTGTTGTACTTACATTCGCATCAAATACTTCACAGAGACATGTCTTTGTCTAATTTGCTTTTATCAAGGGACATGCAAGTGGTAGGGAGAATTATGTATCGCGAACGATCCCGCTTACCCTGTAATCGGATGGTCGATGTTAACGGTAATTCGATCATTTTAATTCTAGAAAATAGCAGATTTCGGCCTGGCTACTCAGTTGACCAGACCCGACGAGAAGCATTTAACGATGTGTGGTACTCCGAATTACATATCTCCAGAGGTTTGCCAAACGATTGATAAAAGTCGAACGGTCGGAAGGATGGATATATTCGATATACTATTTTCTATTTTTCGTAGATAGCAACAAGATCGTCGCATGGTTTGGAGGCAGATGTTTGGAGTTTGGGATGCATGTTGTATAGCCTGTTAGTCGGCAAGCCACCGTTCGATACAGATGCCGTTAAGAGCACCTTGACGCGCGTGGTCATGGCTGATTACGTGATGCCGGTTCATTTGTCAGACAACGCTAAGGATCTTATAGACAAATTATTAAAGAAGAATCCAAAGGATAGGATCCGCCTGCGTGACATTACAAAACATCCGTTCATAACTAACGTAGAAAGAAATAAATTGCATAATGTAAGTAACAGTTTAAATGAGAAATTAAGAACGTCTGTATATCTCGTTCGTTGCAAATGATTATCTTAATAGGAGAAAAATGGCATGGGCAAAGGACTGTCAGGGGATGGTATGGTTGATTCAGGGGTAGGTAGAACATTGTCTTCGTATGGACGGCCACGAATGCGTTCCAGATCGGAGGAAAGAATGTCCACGATGCCTACGATGTCTAATGGCCTCGGACCGATGGTTAGCGCAAGAAGCGAAGCTTTATCCGAGCCTATCACAAAACCGTATTCGCACAAAGCAAGCTCCATCGATTATCGTCCGAAAGAGAGTTCTGTGTTGGCTGGAATACCGCCGGCACCGCAAAGCAAAATCTTTTCGCAATGCGAGCAATATACCAGCGGTTGCGATGTATACGACGAGACCGAGAAACATAGAAATGACAGATACCGGAAAAAGGAGAAGGTTGAGAATTGTTTCGAGAGCACCGAAGATGGGGGGAAATTGCAAGTCCCTCCTTTATCGTCGGAAAGACTTCAACCTACTAGGCATAGAACGAAAAATGCGATTCTCACGATTTTAGAGCACGGAGAAGTCTGCATCGAATTTATCAAACGTAGAAACGGAATGGTATGTTTAAAAAGAACCAGTAATAGTTGCCGATACCCTTGAAATGCAATTGTTTTTATGCTACAGGAGAGAGCGAGCGAGGTCTGTCGAATATCGAGCGATGGTTTAAGAGTAGTTCTTTACAAGCCACCTAACCCGATGGAAGTTGGCATGCAACCGCCTCCGTTACCAGCCCGCGGTGCAGATAGCATTTATTCGTACGAGAATCTACCGCCTCGTCATCATAGAAAATATGTATACGCCTCACGCTTCATAAAGCTCGTAAGAGCTAAGACACCGAAACTCACGCTGTACACGCCGCGATCGAAATGTCTTTTTATGGAGAATGGGCCGCACCCAGATTGCGAAGTTCATTTTTATAATGGAGTTAAGGTACGTAAATGAGCCTGAGAAATTGTATACAAATCGTGAGTAGATAGTGACCGTGCCAATTGCTGCAGGTCGTACGCGTTGATGGTGGTATAAAGATAACTGAGAGAAGTGACGGCGCGACGTATACCGAGGGCGAATTTCCGCCACACTTCGACGAGCATTATGAACATTATTCGGAATGCTACCAGCGCTGTTTGCTGTTAGAATCCACTTTGACATCTTTGGAAGCAGCTACAGGGCACTCTTGCTTCCCTGTTATAATTGGACGTAGGCCTAGCGCGGCCTTGAACGATGCCCCTTGTTTGCAAGGAAAAGAAAATGTTTCACAGACGACAAACCATACACCCGTGGTACGTAATGAAACGTGTATCCCCCCCATGACCAATAACTTACGTCTGTGGGCTCGTATTTCAGATGCCGTCCTTCGATGCCAGCTCCGTTATTTCAACGGTAGCGTCCCGATCGCGCAAGATGAATTCCATACGAAATTCCAATAACGGTATAACTAAGGTAGTAGTCCCGGGTGTAGGCACTGCGACACAATTATCATCCGGAGATATTCGTGTTGATTATAAGGATGGTTCTGCTTTAACTGTAAGCAAATCTTTGAATGGAAAGCTCCGTTAAAGTATGCAGCTGCGTGTACTTGAAACCAATTTGTTGCTTCTAGGTAAGCCCTCAAAGCTACGGTGGCGGTATAGTTTACGAGAGTACTAATGGTATCGTGACGAGATACAATCAGCACTATCATCAGAATTCAGAGGTACCATATGTCGTGAACGAAAAATTACGTCACCTGCCGACGATAATTAAATATCTTGTTCAACCGAAACATAAGAATATCCGGTAGTCCTAAGCGTACATTTAGACTATTTAGAGAATCAAATATTTTGTATAGTAGGTTTAAAGTAGTCGAGCTACGATAAGAAAACTATTTTTATAGATTTACCAAATATACTGTATCCCCCTAGCCAATTGTGAAATAACTGATTTTTTTTTAAATATAATGCGATAATCGTGGGTGTTCATACTCTGTATTGCATTTATCTTCACATACTTTTATTTATCAAATTATGTAATAGAGGTTTTGGGGATTTTTCTATTACCGTACAACATTCAGACCCTTACTTTAAGTGTATCGTAAATGTGTCGCGTGACTGTCCCGAATAAGCGTAAATGAATGCAGTGTACGCTTGTCCTGTTACAGACGCCAGCAATGATCGTTTTCGTATAAATTGTTTTGCACGAAAGACTTTGCTAAAGAAGACATATACACGCTTTTTCACAGCTCTATCACAAGCGAATATTAATAATTCGTCTTTTAAATATTCATTTTCATCGTAAACTTATGCACTGAACCAGTTCAGTCTAAAAATATAAACATGTAGGAACATTCAGCAATAAATTTCTTCAATTATACATATAATAACTAGCTAAAAGTACCCGGCGTTGCTCGGGTTTCTTGATAATTCTTTCTCCGTTACCCAAGTTGATTGAAGCTAAACCAAATGCAATAAGTTTCACGAAAATCGGTCCAGTAGTTACGGAGAAATTCGCGGCAAATATAATACATACTACACACATACATACAAACACATTAACTGAGAACCTCTTTCTTTTTGAAGCCGGTTAAAATTTAAAAATAAAGTCCCTGGTAGGCGTCTGTCTGTTTGTTCGGGCTATTTAATCTCGACATTCACAGGACCGACCATAGACCATTCTCAAGGAATACTTCACTAAAATCGCCACTTCTCAACTTCCTTTCCTCATAGCATAGACGAGGTATCCAACAATAAATGTTCCATAGATTTCAGTTACGATTAATTGGATATTAAGAATTCTTGAAGAGACGAATTGTTCCACAGAAGGCACAGTTAAATTCAATTTCGATCCAGCTCCTTCCCCTTGTTTACCCTGTTATTTGTTAATTAATAATGACAACGCAGAACACACTCCGTCCAAAACATCAACTTCTTTATTATAATAATCATATATTCGAATTTATAAGCATTGTTCGCAAATTTAGCAGATATATATGTTCTTCTTCTTTATCGACGATGTAATGCCAGGAATGAGGGAAGCCATCTTGGCTGTGTTACGCAGCTCGAATTTGGCTTCTGGTGGCAGGAATACATGACGATAGTGGAGGTATCCGACAAGGAGAGAAGAATGGCGAGAGTGAGAGAGAAATATTGTAGAACAATGTCGATAAAGAAGGACCATGTTTCCATCTTCTGCCGTTACGTGCGTTATCACAGACGAGTTCGTCGATGCTCCAGGCACAGACGAGGTAAAGGGTGCGTTCCGTTAGTCACTGCAAGTACTTCTTATATGACGTCACTATTTTGAAATCGTTGTGTGGTCACGTAATCACTGCGCGACTGCTGTACCTGGCCGGCTGCAGCAGTTACAACAGGAAGCGACGTCGAAGTTCGTGACGTCATACATCTGTAGCAGTGCTTTCGCAGTGAACTGCTATCCATATCGGAAAGCTATTGTCAGCACTGCCAGTACTTGCAGTGACTAACGGAACGCACCCATAGAATAGACCTTTGGTGGTTGTTATCCACCAACGATAAGGAGAAAAGGAAGGAGCGTTTCGTCCCGGGTCCGCCAGAGGACTCGTCAGTAAGGCTATCTGGCGGACCTTGCCTTAGACACGCTGGGTGAAGGAACTGAGACGGAAACCACCCAAACTGTGTTACCGACCCATAATTTCAGGACTGAATTCAGCGGCCTCTGTTCATGAACAGCGTCCAACTCAGCAACTACACTGAAATGGTTGAAATTTTAAAAGGCGTGTGCGTGCTTGTATACGTGTGACTCATTTAGAGTGAGAATTTGACATAGAGGGCGGGCTTTCGCTACGCTACGCTTTAGCTCGGTTGTCAACGACTCAAACGCCAAAATATGGTACTTCTTCAGAGCTTATACAAGCTATAAATTGCAAGATGACATTGATTGTTAGTATTTTACGTGTAGTGGAACACTTAACTAACATTTTCACGTGTCGTACGCCGAAAAATATTAAAAATTGACGCTGTTACTGACATTCCCGCAAATCTCTGCAGTCCGCGCGTGTCTAAATAGACTGTGCCCATCCTACGACACGTAAAAATCATTGAAAATAATGAATTGATACGTTTTTGTAAAATTTATATTCGTAGTTTTTGGCACCCGAGCCGCCGTCGTTCGAACGCTTATACACCTAAGAACCCATCAGGGTCGTAAAAAAGGAGAAACCGAGAATGCGTGAAACAGCGCACCAACAAAAGACCCTCAACCGATGGTGGGGCAAATTGGGGTATTTTTAATTATAAATACATTAGAATTACAGGGATCCCCGGGTTGAGCGAAAAGCGCGCTTCTGTCAATAATGCAGTTGAAACGCGTGCCGCTTCACGTGATTCTTTGCAAACATTTATACAGGAACATCCGTTAAAACTGCAACCTACGTGCGCGCGAATAAACGAAAATGTCAACACCGCCTCACGGACGCAGTCCACTACCTACAACCATTCACCGGCCCGGCGTTCGGAGAGTTTCCAACGACCGCTGGACAGCGGTGATGACCGAGCTTCGAAAATTTTAGGATGGTCCCTTTCAAATTAACGTTGCAAAGAGCTGTGCGGAATTTTTCGGCCCAGGTAAGCGAGCCGAGCGCTCCGCTTTTATGATCGGTTTACCACTCGCACCTCAGATTACTGTAATGAGGTTTGAAAACAATGTCGACTGGTCTCGTACCCGTCTAAATTTAAAAATTTTTAGCTACGACAGGGTTGACCGCGGCGCTATACCCCTGTACGGAGAGATTTTTCGCCACCTGCGTGTAAAAGCCATAATAATGGCGCATCCAAAAAATGACATTAACGGAACCCGCTATAGTCGTGGCGTTGAGTAGCTAAAAGGTTAAAACATTCAGACACAAAAATTTTAGAAAAAAATTCAACACCGCTACAATCAAAGACACGTCCCATTAGTTACCCGATACGTCTGATCTATGCATGCACTGCATTAAGCATAAAATTATAAAAAAAAAAACAGAACAATTGATTCTGAGGTTTGCAGAATTAACACATAATTGAATAAAAATTTAATTTCTCAATTTATGAAAGTAATGATACAGAAACAACTAAGTAGCCTATTGTTTATCAACACCATGAATTTTAAAAAGAGCATTAAATACAGTATCAAATAAACAGTTTGCAAAAGCTTTTCACAACAATATTATGGTTAAAAAATTGATAAAAGAAAAAATAAGTAAACGTAAAATATTTTAAATTATCCATCATTAGCAGGGAATAATTTTTCCTCATGTTTCGGCGCACATTGCATTCCGATATCTTTTATTGTTCACAAGTTATACGAAAAAGGCCCCAAATTCTTCAACCCGGGCCGGGAAATTTCAAATAGCTCTTTGCGACGTTAATATGAAAGAGACCATCTTAAAATTTTCGAAGCTCGGGCATCCAGCGGTCGCTGGAAACCCTCCGAACGCGGGGCTGGTGAATGATTGTAGTGGACTGCGTCCGTGAGGCGGTGTTGACATTTTCGTCTGTTCCCGCGCGCGTAGGTTCCAGTTTTAACGGATGATCCTGTAGAAGTGTAGACCATCTATACCTGTTATTGCGGGGATTAGTACCGCGCCACATTTAGACCTACTGTACCTATGCTGGCTATTCAGAGGACATCTTAGCGCCGTATGCCACAGTGCAATTACCCAAAACATCATAATAATTTATAACATCTTCGACGACATATTCTCGAAGACGCGATTTTGCACAGTATAGGAGTAAACTACGCATATAATAATAGTTATTATACGGCTAAAAGTAAAAAATCCAAAATATCCGCATTTGTTATACTGGTGCATAATTTACTTGAAATTTGCCACCAATGTTCATAAAGATATCCGGATAAATTATGGTTCAAACATGCGCTCCATACACATCGTTGAGCGCGTTTTCAAAAGCATAACAAAAAATATACAATAGTTCCATTTAAAAAAAATTACGATTATATTGAAATCTCTGTAAATAATAGTTCAAACGTAAATCCTAATATTCTATTCAGTTTCCTCCATCAAATAAAAAAAAAACTTTAATATGAAACATTTTTTTTGCTATTTCAATAGTTAGAAAAAGAATAGCGTGTATACGAACAAATCGGACATACTGTATAAACTTACTGAAACATCAGTTAACTTTTCGCCAGAAAAATGGACAAATAAATGTTAATTGTTAGTATATAGTTTAAACAAATAAATTTTTCGTATAGCTATGGAGGAGAATGAATTCCCTTTTCAAAAAATATGTATCAAATATTTTTGGCTACTCTACAGACTTGCAAAGTTGCACCATATCGGTGTGTACGGGTTTGATATGTTACTCTTAAATAATATTATACGGTAGAAGGATATTATTATTAATTATTATTGTTATTACTATATGTCTGTATGATATCGTATAGATCATCATTAATGTATGCGCAAACACATGATGTATGGGTGGGGTTCAGCAACAGGTGCTCTTAAAAAAAAAACATTAAAGCACTCTTTTTAGAAATTACGTTATTGCGAGCGAATAAAATTTGTTTTGCGTTAAATAAACCCGAATAGGACAACAAGGTTAAAAGGCGAATGTGATATCGTTTTATTTTGATTCTCCTTTCTCTTCCGTTTAACGGAATATGTTCATAAGACGATCTTTAACTTGTTACTCTAACAGAAACATTTGTAAATCGCGGGCTTCGACTCTCAAAAAATGACCTAGTTTTACCCGTGCTGAATTCTAATTCCTACCACGCGTAGCGTTACAATCTGTTTCGGGACTTCACCGGTAACGTTGCATGTGACACTAAAATGGTAAGGGGGTCCTAGGGACATTCCTGGCCACTTCGGACACTCCGGGAGTGCTTTCGATACTTTCAAACAGTGATCTTTTTCATTTCTTGGGGTTTCTTGCAACACACCCCATCTTTCTAGCTTTTTATTTTCATATACATAGAAAAAAATTCTATGCCCTCTTAATAAGTATTTAATTAGAAAGAAAATAGCCAAGAAGACACTGATATTTAAGCTAAGTCGCAAGGAGTTATGTGGAAGAAGGCATAGGGAAATAACAGAATTCATTCTTCCTTCGAAGAACTATTTATTTCGAACTCCAATATGAACAGAAGTGATAAAAATACCATAAAAATCCTGATTTCCATGTGATCGCTATAACGTAGATTTACACCTGTACAACCTAACGCTTTTCTCACAATTCCAACTTCACTAAACTACACGGGACAGGTCTTATTTAACCAAGTTCTTTAGCCCAATCCTACGTACACTTATCTACATAACATTTATAAATCCTATTTCAATTTTACATCAGTTATATACTCGATTACAATTAGGAATATCGAATTCACATGTTTAATCAAGGACAGCAAGAACTCTCCTCTAAAAAACTCGCTAGAGTATCGCCCCCTTGTTGCGCGAATAACATCGATCGTGGCTCTGTGTCCCCTAAAGCTACATCTACTTCCGGACCGTTAACGTCCAACTTATTACAGCCGGAGAACGCCTCTAATTTCTCGTAGACGTTCCGAAGGCCGTCTAGCAACTGACTTTCGCCGCACATTTTCGAGCGGAGACAATTGTGCATGATGACTCTGCACCTGAGATCGTTCAACTGAAGCGACACTGTCTGCATCTCGTCCTCCGTCCTCGATCGCTCCTGGACCTCCGCGTCCAACAGCGCTTTGTTACTCGACAATTCTTCTTTAAGCTTGCTGTTGGAACTGATTATATCCACCAGCTGCGATTCCAGGTCGCACAAATTCCTCCCTTTAACGGCGCCTTCCTTTTTCGTACCCCGCATCTCGTTTGCTTGCTTGCACCTCCTCTCCTGGAACCTCTGGATCCGCCTCTGCCGACAGGACTGCGAGGAACTTCTGCTGTGTTTCTTCTGAAATGAAATACCAGAACGCACGTACAAACTATCATTCCGTTAAGCTTCGAATCCTATTCAATCGTCAATCTAGAGGACTTCAATGCTACTTGAAAGTCAAACGAGAACGTACCGATTGGTCGATCGATCTCCTCGTGCCTTCAGGCCTAGGCGCATTCGCTTCATTGCTTTTACGCAATCCCACCGAGGAAGCCTCCCTCCACTTCAAAATAAATTTCTTCTTCGTCGCGTTACTCTCGCCCAGCTCTCGCCGCCGCTTCAGGATCCTCAGAACATCTTGAAGGGTGTTGATAGGAATGTGATTCTCGGTCAGATCCATCGTTGTTATCACGCTGTTCGATTGCAGAACCTCGATGATCACCTCCGCGCCGTGTTTAGTGATCCCGCAGTGCTTCAAGCTCAACGATTTCAGCCAGATATCGGCCTTCAACGCTTGAATTAATTGCCGCACACCGATGTCCCTTATCTTTAGATTGCCGTTTAGAATCAGCGTGTGCAATCCCTGTGGCTGAAACACGAACCCGACAAATTAACACCAAGCCTTGATCCCCGAGGAACAAGTCACGGTAAACTAGAACTCTCACCTTTTTGTCGCAACGTTCCTCCTGCGACTGCGAAGAGGACTTTTCCCAAACGTTCTGCATCACGTCCGCCTTTCTCCTCTTCAGGAACAGGGACAGGCTCGAGGCGCTTCTGTTGGTCAGGCGACAGGACGACAGATCCAGGACGCAGAGACTCGGATTGTTCCTCAGGCAACCCAGCAGCAAATCGCAACCTGGAGGAAACAAAGCATGATAGCTAAAAGTATTCCGCAGAGACACAAAACGGAAGGGAAATATAGAAGGGCACTGGGAAATGAGTTATGAAACGTTGCCAAAGTATCGCACTTGAACATTACTGACAAGTGAAACGAACTGAAGGGACTAATAAATCGTGTGTAATAGATAATAACGTATAATAATGCGAGGAAATTATACTAACCGATGTCACCGACACGACACCCCGTCAGGGACAGAGTCATCAGTCTCCTGTTGCTCTGCAAGCCGGTGCAAAGGATGCTGAGGTACTTGGGCGCCAGTGGAATTCCATCGAGGGTGATGGACGTAATCGACGTGGAATCTCTCGTGAAAACGGCCACCGAATCCACCAGGCATCGCAACAGGAAGTTGGTGTACAGAATTGGCCACGCTGTGTCCCGTCTTCCGCCTCGCCTGGACGCGCGATCGAAACAACTCTAATCTGAGTTTTCGCTCCCATTTCCCCATTAAATTTTCCAGTTCTCCGTATCTCTTTCCATCCAGCGGCTTTACTCCCTTTACCCACTCTCCCCTTCTGCCTTTCTCTTTTCCACCCTTTCCGCCCACACCTTGCTGGTCCAGGCGTTGCGACCTGCAAGCTTAAACTTGCTGAGAGTAGCATTCAAACGGCAAAACGTGGAAATTGTGGCTAAGGTTTGGTTGGCAAGATTGACACCCTTGTGTAGTAATTTTGGTTGAAGGGAGGTAGAAAGGATAGCTTAGTGATTCAGGTTCTTACGAGGTCGAAGGTTTTTGATAGACTTTTACAAAAATAGATCAGGAATTTGGAATAGTGGAGAATCGCTGTATTAGATGATGGATTAATATTAGATTAAATCCTTTACTTTTATCGTCTTGATCTACTATATTTTGCTTCAACACCGAACGGAGGAGTATGTCTGACCACTAAGGGGACATTTCAGTTGCGAGCGTCGCTAAACACTAACTCTACGAATGCCCAAAAGCCCAAGTTTTAAATAGTTTTAAGAGTTTCGAAGAAGAGTTAATAATACACGCAATTTTTTAAAACGCTCGAAGCAAGAAAGAGTGAATGGAAGTTTAAGCTTGGGGAAGCAGTGAGCTCAAACAATCCTCCTAACGAGTCTCGATAAAGTACCCGACTCTAATACCTTAGCTACACGTTAAACGCTTAAATCTTTAAGCAACATCGGAGGAAGTATAAATTTCTTTTGGCAGATTTTAACGAAACTCGAACGCCTGCTTTGGAATCTTTGGAAGAATTACCATAGCCTCTCGAGCTTCTCTTCTGTATTTATTTTCTCCCTGGTCGTCTTGCATCGACCTCGGCTGTAAATGTAGATTTTCCACAGGCTTCGATTCTCAGCGATGCTGTTCAAAATCGGCGACCAATCTCTCAGAGCCAACCGGTCCACGCAGAATCGTAAGCATTCCTCGTCCAAGTAAGCTTGCACGGCGGGTAGAGGTTTCACTTGCTTGTCTTGGCACAGAACCTTGTTAAAAAGCGCTGTTAATGCTACATAGCGGGCTACTTTCTGGGAGGACTGTGAATCTCTGGCGCCAGATACGTTTGTATTCTTAAAGCACCGCGGGTTGTCCTACTATCTACTGATTAATCATTCTCATTGTATATAAGCTTGTAATCTTTTAGTTCCTTTGCCCATGGGATGGCGAAGAGTGTGACTGAAATTGTAATTAATTGCTACACTAATGCTGATAGTGTTGAGAGTTGATTAAAAAGTGTATTCGAACGAATGGTAGGATTATGTATCGTTTCAGTCACTCGGATTGCTAATAAAGTTCTGTTCGATGCTTTTCCATTAACGAACCTTGTATAACCAGGCGAAATGCCCACGATTCGTTTTCCTCGTCTCTTTGCTACTTTGCATAATTTGATGATATACTGTCGAACACAACCCTTTGCCTTATCATGGTACAATTTTATGGAGCAATGGAATGTACTTATACGAGCCTGTATTTGGCACTTGGATAAAAAATTCAAAACGTCACACTTCCATGAAAAATACATCGAAAACTGACATTCTCGGAGCAGGGAACATTTGACTACTATTCTCCTTCGGTCGAATACTTCAAGCGTGTGAAAATTCGCATGGATGCACCATGCACGATGTATGTGTGATTTCCAATAGGTTCACTTGTGGCCTGGAACATCCCAAAATTCTCGGGGGGGGGGGGGGGGGGGAAATAACAGGTGAAGTACACTTCTGGAGGTTCGTTCCCTACTCAACAATATGCAAATTAGAACTGAAGAGATTTATTGTATATTTAAGATGTCTGTAACTGAGAAATGGTGAACTTACTTCTTTACGCTATGGGTAGTTTTCGTGCCAAGATAGAAAGCAGTAAAGGTACACAAGTCATTCAGGGAAATACTTTGCAGAAATTTATATATCCTCAAATGTCTCTGAATTATCACACTTGTTCTGATGAGTGGTATTAGGTACAATCACAATTTTAATCACATTTAGAATTTCTCGTCTTTGGTATTCGCAGAAACGTTCTACTTTCCTGCTTAATTATATTCTATAGACAATTGGTTCTCTTACATATACGTATAGGCTAAATATTTGTACTACGATAGTGACCGCATTAGCTGCAACCAACACGGCGACGTGTCGCTTAATATTTAATTAGTAGTGTATCCTGTGGAAGTTAAAATGTGATCACATAGAATTTCGTGGATTTACTTTGCGAAGGAACGAGTTAGAGGAACTTTAATAATATCGATATATGGAATACCATTTACAGGTGGAAATCGAAGAGCAAACAGTAGATTATTATTAGCCACCTATACAAATATTAATGCACTCATCTCTACATGGATTTTCTTAACACCGATACAACTGACCTTTCTTGCAATACCTGCCTGTCCTTTTCTTTCGAATCGCCAGGATGCAAGAAAACTTGGGTTCACGTTTTCTTTTCAATTCCAAGAGTTACCAGCAACAGTGTCCACGGGTTTTTTTTTAATTGTAAATTGTCCGTAAACGATTATTTTTTATGTCTACTTCACATGAAACTCCAGGTAATTGTGAAGCTTCAATCTTGTTCTATCAGTCTAACTATGTAGGCTGCCTTCGGTAAAGTGATGTTTGAAAGTAAAAAGTAATTCGTTGCAAGAGAAGATCACTTCTACCAGGGTACGGTAGTGGAGGATGAATATTATTTATTTGGAGAATAATTTTTTGTGCAATTAAGAATGCAAAAGTCTTCTGAAAAGAACCGAAAAGTGAATACATATTTCAGAGCTGAGTGTAGCTATTAAGAGCATGAATAAAGGTTCTTCTTACTTGTTTACCAATTTTATTAGACGTTCAAAGTATCAAGTCACATTTAACACTGAAATATTATGCATATATTTTTATGCTTCATCTCTGAACCTCATTGATCTCTTTTAAACCTTCGAGTTATCATGACGACTCGATTGTTACATGTTTCTTATTAGTATCGTAATTATTATCCGGAACACATTACATGTTTTGAAGGAGTTTATTTTAAACGGAGAATTTCAGCAAGTATTAGAATTTTTTAAATATATTACTGCAGATATGATTATACGTGTTTAAATATATTTCTTCAGCTGCGTTATTTCCGCTTTAGCTTTGCTCTTATATAACGTTTGCCCATAAATTTGTCCTTTCCGTGAGAAAATTGTTTAGGAAATAATTTTTCCTTACTTTACTTAAGTAGTCCAGAAACGCTACTCGCAATTTCAAAGTTTGTACACGCTAAAATTCCAAATACATTGTTTTACACATATTTCTTAATATATATATATAGGGGCTTCGTTCGTTTCGTTTAGTATGTTAACACGTACCTATTTCGTTAACATTTATCAAGAGTATGCTCAGCCAAACTCTTATCATATATTCTACACATTTACTTTGAATTTTAGCAAGCCCTTTAAGCGCTCGGATCAAAGTGCAGACCAAATTCGAACATTTAACCGAAAGCTTATTTTCTTATTAATTAGCAGTCCAAGGAAGACAATTTGTTAAATGGAACGATCCAATATTCAGAGTGAAAGAGCACAATTATCACATCGGAACTAGCTTTGGTGAACGATTGCTGTTGCATCGTACTGCATCTGGGGTTGCATTATTTCAAGTGCAACGTGCACGACACAGTTCCGCGTAAGGTGTAACGAGTGCAACACGGTTACAAGAGCGCGATGAGCTCACGGGCAAAGATAATTTACGCCAAGGAAACGAAAAGCTACCCTAAACAAATAATCGCTTTTGTACCGCCGCGGTGTGTGTCGGTCTTCGCTCTCTGTGTAAACTGGCAATAACAATTCTATCTTCCTGCTATTTGCCAAGCGCAAATTCTAGATCGTATCTCCTAGTCTCTTTGACTGTCACCGAAGGTGCATCTTTTCCAGTTCGCGGGCCTTTCTTTCATTTAAAGTAGCGCGCATCTTCTTCTATAAAACAAAAGTCTTCAAGCTTCAAGCCTTCCTAAATTAGGCAAATTTCGGTCCATTCTTTCCAAACGAAAATTTTCCGTTGCTCGAAAATTTCTCAATAGTTTACGGCTTTACGCTTTCCATTTAATAGTGCCCACTGCCAATTTCTCCTCTAATAGTCAATGTTCGCGTAGGAATGTATATTTTATTTCTCATAAAATTTTGCAGCGGGGCAAAGAATTTATTCATGTCACTATTCTGAAACGAGGACAATTCTTCGTCTACTGTATGCTCGTCCGCTCTGCCACTTTGCACTTTCGTTTCAGTGGCGTCTGCGAATACAACCGGGATCGCAACGTGCAGCCGCTGATCGCAATTCAAAGACTGTACGTTATTAGCCTTTCAAGCGAATAATACTTTCAAGGAGATTCCGATGAATGTTTCATAAGGTGCTGGTCGGTATTGAGATGCAAACCTACAGCGGGTTATTGCGCGTTGTCTCGATTACGAACGCTGGGAACGTTTACAGCCTCCGATGACTAGAGGTACCGCAAACCTATCCATCATTCTCAACATAAGTTCCTGTATGCCGTTCTATTTCGTCAAATGGGACTGACTGCCATCCTCGCGGTATCGATTATAAATCACTCATTAGAAGAGGATCCAGCAGCTTCCACTAAGAGGCATCTGGTAACTTTCCTGAAACGTGGCTACGAGATAGTTACTAAGGGGTCTGTATAAATTTCTGTATTCTCATGGTTAACGTTACCGATATCTTTCCCAATTTCGGAGATATCTTTTTCATCAATTCTGCTCGTGGCTTTGTATCTCTGCTTAACGAACCGATCACGAGTAATTTCGCCGAGCGATTAGTGTCATTATCTAAGATATTGTCACTGATAATTTCGCCGAGGCTTTAAAATCAATTTTCTAAGATTACACCACGGTGTCAGTTTTTAATACACTGCTACTCGCAATTACCCTGAAGTGCCAACCCCACCGGCCTCTTAGACACCTGCCAGATGAAGGACTTAATAATAAAATGATCGCAGCGCAAATAAAATATTTGGCCGGGGTACTCGATAGAAGAGGGGCAGAGGCATTTTGCTTCTCCTCCGCGCGGTTCGTCCCCGTGAAATCTCAAAGTTTAGTCAGTGGATTCGAGGCCAGCATGCCATCTACAACTGAGCCTAGCTTTATTAAAACATCGCGCACACTTCGGTGTACCGTGTCGCCTAACAATGGATCGACGGTCTCCGAGCAGCTCTCTGCAATTCGTCGGTGAATACTGTCGTCGATCGAACGCGAGCGATCGAACCGTCTCCTCAGCGCAGTGATCCTGCGAATACCGGGCGAATTCCTTCCAAGAACAGTCACCTTCCCCTTATTAACTGTAATCGAACTGCATAAATTAATAGCTCGAGTTCCCCGCGTGTGAACATTTTTTGAAGCAACAAACGTCAAACTGGTCCGAACTATTCCGAACTATTGCCTGGTTTTCGTGTTCTCTGGTTGTTTAAAAATCTTTGGAGAGTACATTGATAGTTAGAAACACGCGTGTGTCGGGTGCCATTTTCGCCTGTGCGATCTGGGATCTCGGGTGTCCATAGTACGAGTGCACAGTGGGGCGTGTTTATATTCAATATTGGGGTTGATCGTGGTTGCAGGGTTCAAGGCGATGGGAGAAATTGCGCGGACCGAGGGACGCGGGTATTTTGAGCTCGCGAGGCTGAAAGGAGGTTCGTGGACGCCTGGGAGGAATGCTGCGCTTTTCAATTACGTATAAACATTCGGGGCCTGCGATAAGATAAAATAAATCCCGGTAAAGTGGTGTCGCGAGCGTGTCCTCCAATCTTGAATTTTACCTTCGAGTTGCTTGATTCAATGTCACATGCAAATGGGACTTTGGTTGCCAAGGCCAATTACCGGAAGTGAATTTAATTAGTAATCTGGCTTTCTTCTCTTGTGCTACTTCGCCATAGAAGACTAATTTCGACCTGATTTTTAATTTCCAGTTGTGGGTCGCCCATGATTCTCAAGTTTTCTTTGAATAATATTTCTAATTTCTGTAAGAGGCAGCTTTGAAGCTGGAGGACCAGAGCAGCCGAGTTAAGTTTTGAGGTACTCCGGGCAATTTTGTTCAAAGCTTACCGAGATACGGTGCAAGTGAGTTTGCTAAGGGATTTGTATCGATTTTTATCATATCTTCGCGATGAATCTTGCTGGGAGCTTAACGTCGATGTTCAAGATGTTGTGAGTAGAGATGTGGTCAGTCTGTTTAAAAACCTGTGTCCTCTCTTGAGACAATATTCTGATTAGTTTGTCCAAGTGATCGGTATACTATTACAATTAATTTTGCCAAGGGACTCGAGTTACTTTAAGGTACTCTAAATTTTGCTGAGGAAGCTGAACCAGTTTCTCCAAAATATTAGGAACAATTTTGACAAGGCTTTTAAATCTATCTCTTAAAATACTCCCACGACTATCTTCTTAAATACTATCGCTATCAAATTTTCCAAAACAGCTACTCTTACCTCCCTTCTTCGTTTCACTACATCCGTTCAGAAGCTCTGACCAATCCTACAAAATCCAAAGCTCACACTTCCACATGCACATTCTCAGTGGTACATTCAAAGTGTAGAAATTTGAAAAAACGTGTCACCAAACTAGTGGAAAGCAGTGTAAAACGACCGCAGGCAATGCGATAATAAATCGTGCACTTTAAACCATTCTATCAACGACCTCATCTGTTGCCAAGAAATATGGAAGTCTACAAACACGCGTATCTTCGTGGTGAGTACACCCCCTCTGTCACAATTACTCTACAAACACCTGCTACCGATGATGAACGGAACTGTGGCGCATTCATGAATATTTATATCTACGTATCGCGGTTGCCATTTCTTCCTCGCTGCATGCTTCCTGTACAAACGTCATTCTCGAACTCGCCTGGGCGACATTGAAGAGGGACGTTCAACTTCTTTGCGCCTCCCAAATGCACCGAAGTCTCGTTTCAAATTGATTACGCAAGCCACGCGTGCCATCTCCAAACATAAATCGTATTCTTCCGCGTAAGAGACTTCTGTGCCACCCACCACTACTGACCCGATCGCTCCTCCAATGTATAATACGTTATTTACGGCGCTCCCTTCGAATTCGCCCCGACACACCGCGTTTTTTTGGTAGAAAGCTATGTCCAAGTCGCCGATTCATCTCGATTTGACAATGAGTTCTTTTTAGAATCCTTCAGAATCCAATCGATGGGGTTCCGACGATGAAGAGGAGGGCTGAAGGGTCCAGGGGAAAGTGAAAGACTGCTTCGAGGATGGGATGCAAGCTCAGCAGGTTGGGTTGCATGGCGGATAAAAGGGACACAGAGAAAATCAAGCCTTTGGAAACGCTGGAGCAAAGGTCTCTAGTTGGTGCAGGTAATTTTCTAGTTCCTCTCTTCAAGGGCCTGGGATTGTGTTCGCCATCACCAGGTCTTGGACTTTTGTAGCAAACAGGTGTGTAATACGGAGCCTATAATTTTAGAATGAACGTTAGAAATAGGATTTCGGCTCTGTCCTCTAGTTCTAGAATAGTGGGCATAGTGATCTTCCATTTTGATGAGTCCAAAAAGAATTTAACAGTCCCTTGTCAATCTTCAACTTTTCTCAACTTCTCTGCTTTTAGACAGTCTGATTCAGATATTATTATTTATTATGTAACTTTCATAAACTCCTGATGTCCGAGTGATCTTGTTAAATAGATCGAAGTGTCTTTTAGAATACTAAACCATTAATGCATGCCTCCTAACAAGAATTTCCATTTCTCAGTAATAATTCACTATTCCCAAGAACACTCCAGCAACCCACAAACACCAACCCTGATCCCAAGAAGTTTCTCGCTCCACCACGAACGCCTCTACGCTGCAAGCACCTCCACCAATACAAACTCCATCTAATCCTCTCATTCCTCGTTCGTATCTACCCCTCGCATCACGCCAACAGGTTTCCAACAGCAATCCTTCGCTCATACCAAAGCAGGGCGCGTAATGAGCCAGAAATTCAACTACCCAGGCCGCATACCGAATGCGCGCGTTAACATCATCGATCTTCTTTCTTCTCTTATCGCACAGCGTCTCGCTCCCTGCGCCGGCAAGGTATCGTTATGCAAATCGGCTGTTTTTCGGTGTTGGGAGAGGGATTACACGGATTAATCGTATCGTTTTCGATGCACACGATCAACGAGAGATCTCTCAATGATCCGCTGGCTTCGCGGCGGGAAAGCGGATTCCTCGGCGGTTTTAATCGGTTCGGTAAAGAGAGAAACAAATTGTGAGGGGGCCGAAGGGGGGTGGAGGGACAGTGCTGCGTCACCAGTGGCGTACGCGTACGTTTGGCGAAGGTAGAAGGTGGAAGGCAGAGGAGGGCAGACACCTCCGGCGAACAGTGTGCCGCCTTGACCTAGTCTACGGCGGTCTGACCACGGCGTGGCGTGTGTCTTGCCTGGAGTCCACCGTTCGCGTGGTGAATTAATCAGCCGTATGCTTTCGAAAAATGACGCGCACTCCTCTTCTGACCACGCTACAAATCCACAGTGTCGCGAATCAATCGGAACGGCACGCGCATCGTATCTTTCAAGGACCCGCGCCGACCGTGGGATTCGTAAACGGGGCAGTCTCGCGGGCTAATGGGAGATTAATTTGCTTTTTATCAAGTCTGGCTACTTGAAACTGCGTTTCTAACGGGACGCCGCTGAATTTGGTTTGCTGCTCTGGTGGAGGATTTAGGAGGAAATGCTTCTTCGTTATCGTTGATCAGAAATGTGTTATTTTGGAGAAGGATCTTTGGATAGTTACTTGAACTTTTTTTAATAAAATCTGGTAGGTACTCTGGGTCTTCTTTAACGACGCCGATTTGATTCTCGATTGTATTCGAAGTGAATGCGAGAGGTTTCGAAGTTCTGTTTCAATCTTCTTTTACTACTGTTTAAATTTCCATCTAAATCTTCATTCTTCATACTGTCGAATTGGTATTAATCCCCTCGACTGAGTTAGCCAAACCTACGTGCGCGTATCTCTGTTGAATTTTATCTCACAAGTACACTGTACACACTCCTTCGCTGATATCGATCTTTTAATTCGATCTCCCTTTAAATGCCATTTAAATATCCCCCTGCGAGCAGATAATTCGCCAGTCGATATGTATCATTGTTAAGGCGGTTCAACGTTACGAACACCAAGGATACGATAAATACTACCACTGCATTAATTCGCCGATAAGACCGCGTATATTTCAGTCGATGGTTGTGAATGCAAATCGGAGAGCAAGATAATGTCGGATGCTGATTCAGCCCGGACCTTCGCGAATTCGCGAGCAAATTAGTGATTCGTTATTTAACGGGCATCGATTTTCGAAGTAAACAAATTAGAAACATCTACCCCATGTCGTAACGCAATACTTGTGAAATCGCTCCTCGCAGATTTAGAACAGAACTAGTTTTTCTTCGCTGGAACTATAATTTACAATTACAGTGAGCTCGCATAATGCTTCGAAAATAACAAAATGCCTCCATTTAATTTAACCCATTGTCTCCGGACAGTTTCGCACTGGACAGCCGCGTCCACGTAAGATGTACCGAGCGATTCGCGCACGAGGCAGATGGAATTAACGGGCACCACTAATTGCAAGATTTTATTCGAGCGTGAGAGCCGCCTTTGAGGCTCGTGCATTCGTGGTTAAACCAGCGTGCAGCAAGGTATTGTGTACCACGAGTTTCTCCGACGACCCTATCTCGTGTTTCCTGAGGCCACTCACTCACCAGTAGAATTTTAACCCGGACAATTCGGTTCCCTCGGCCAGTCGTTGTCTTTGAGCCGCATACACCGGATCGGGCTCGCTGTTACGCGGCGATTATTTCCCTCCCCGTCACTTTCCACGCCGCGATTTCCATATTCCATATATTATACCATTATCGCCCCGCGCTCCGCAGTGTCTGTATTTTTTTTAGAAAGAATGTGCAACGTGGACAAATCGACGCGAGCAGTGTAATTTTAGAAATATGTGCGCTCTTGAAGCTGCACGCCCCGTTGTAGCTTCTTACTTCGATTAGCGCGGTGCAGTGAAAAGATTCTTTATTGGATAGATTTGATAAGATTTCCTGATCGCTGGTGGATTACTTTGGGGCACGTGTAATTCGGGGAAACTTTTCGACCACGATGTAATTTGGTTTCTAGATATTCGAGTAATATTGAAATTTTGATGTTCACACGCAGATGGATAATTTAGACGAGTCGATATTGAATTTTGTAGATCGAAGAAGTGTGAATGGCTGGACAGCAATTGAAGTGGATCTTTGGCAGAATTTTTTGTTAATATTTCGAAACTTTTCTCTCTCCTTTCAAATAACTTCTCTGGCTTAATCGCCAATTGCTGTACCAAGACACTCTATTTTACCGAACGATCGAATGCGGCAAGCTTCCTCTAACATGAGGACAGAGTTACGAAAATATCAGTGTGCATCTTCACTGCTGTGACATTACCAAGTTACAAATTCATATGGCATCCCCTCCGAACAAATATTTCTTTCCAAACGATGATGGGGCTTTGGAAGACATGTTGCTCAGCAATGGTACGTAAAGATCTGCTCCGGATAAGTCTCAAAATTAACATTAAATAAAGTCCGACGAATAAAAATCGACTCTTACCGATCAATTCAATGCCCATCCCCCTGCGAATAACATAGACACTCGACCTTTCCCAACATTGCAAGCTCACCCATCATGAAATGCTAAAAGAACCTACGAAAGTGCTCTATCATTCGGCATTGAATTCACGCGAGCACGTGAATGCAGCTTGATTCATTTGAACGAAAAGCGATTGGTTAATGAGCTTATTACGAGACACTGGGAACGGGAGACTGGAAGTCGATTCAACGAGTGGCCGTCAGCAAGCATGTTAACCGCAAGTGTACTGATTTTTAGACCGAGCTTCGTATTCCAGTGGAAAGAGTCGGCGCTTATCCCTTGCGCTGTGCTCCGGCTATGCCCAATTAAGGTGCCCTACTTTCGATCAATTATCTTTAAACCCTGATCCATTCGAATCGACCGATAAACGCCGAATGATCCCGCCCGTAAATGGAGAAAGATAAGTTGCACGCTCGACCTCGTTGCGCTCACCCTCTTCGACTGAACATAAATTTCGTCCTCTTAGGACCGTCGAGTTCGTTAGCGATAATTGTGTAATAAAGGATGGAAAAACCTTGGCTCGGTAACGGAATGTTTATCGGGTCCTTGGCAATCGGGTGGACGAGTTTCGGGAGAGGTCCTTCCCGCACCCACGCCAGCTGCAATTAATCTGCGCACGAAAATAGAAGTTGCAACGATCGATCGGTTTCGCAAGCTAGCCTTAATTCTCGGTCATAATTGTTGATCCATTGGCCCAGAATGCTCCCGCGGCGATGTACAATCCGGTATCTCGACGAGCCTCGCTATTGCCCGAGTAATGAATCGATTCATAAAGCATCTGCGTTGGAACGTGAACGATTGAAGGAATGTTGATCTCATAAGTGCATAACGCAGAGGAATGCTAATCGTTGAATTAGTGATCGATCGATAACATCTTGGCCGACAGTTTCTATTAAATTTAGAACTCAGAGAGCGTTTTCACTTTACAGGGAAGGCGGGGTACGATGCTTTGGGGGAGAAGCCACTGTTTGAAGATATTTCGGCTGCGGGCGACGATGCAGATTTCACGATAGCAGTAAGTATACCTTTTTAGTATTATCTTTCACATTTCTGTAAGAGTGGATGGAGGCACGAATTTTTGCTCGGCCAGAGTGGATCTATGGAGTAATGAAGTTTCCAGGTATCGAATACTGTCATTGGTGCGGACGCACTAAAGATAAATGATGTGAAAATATCGCGGCGATATCTCGATGCGCATGGCTGCAATCGCTGATAACACGGCGAAAGAGCAATGTTCCACTTCGCATTTTTTGAAGACAGAAAAGAGAATCGATTCCACAGGTGTATCATAACGTTTTAGGAAATATTCTATACTGTAATCACGAGTTTCATTCACTTTCCTCTTCCATGTTCTTGAATGATCCTGAATTTGTATAATGAAACGTATTAATTTGTAACTTTTAGCATCCTTCGAACTGAGCTCTTTGTTTATTCATAATTCAATTATCCCTCCCTTCGACAAACATCCTCTACACTAGCCCCTCCTTCAATTACCTTCATTTGAGGTACGCTATTTATCTTCTTAATTAATTAATCCCCCTTTCAAAAATCTATTATCTCAAACACCCTCCATTTAACACAGATTCTTCATACTTTCAACCAACCTTCCCATCAACCCCAATTTCTCAAAGAAAATCCAAAAACTGAGCGTCCAAAGCTCTGAAAACCATCTTAGCATCAAAGGGAGCGAAGTGTATCAGTAGGTTAAATCGAAGGAGGGTTTATCGATCGCCCAACAGCGGAAGGGTGAATTTACACGAACGTTAACAGAGAGGGGAGCAAGAGAAGCAGGGTTAATCGATAGGAAGAAAAAAAACGCGGATCGTCAGCTTTCTACTTTCTCACGAGGCTTTAACCCCGCAACGTGCAATTACACCCCTCTGCGATAAAGCGTAATCGCGAGCAGTTTTCCTCGAGCCACCTGTCCGGTTCTCGATCACGGGGCTCGTAAAAATTGCATCCAATGTGTTCATTGAAGTTGCAAGGGGCGCGATGACAGATCACTGCACGGCACGACTTAGTAGTCGGTCCCGATTAATTATTGATACCCTCCGCTGTCGTGCCTCGATTCCCTCGCGCTGTATAGAACCTAAGGACTGAAACGAATTATTAACGATCCCTCGACTCTCTAGTTTCCCCCCGTTTGTGTCGTCCGAGCTTCTCGAGCTGCTAAAGTGTCGGCGATCGCCTATGGACAGGGTTATAAACTGCTGTCTACAGGCGGTCTGTAGGCACACGGCTGGATCGCAGCCAGAAAAGCTAGATGAAGCAGTCGCAACTTTTGTCTTGCATAATCCCCATCCACGTGGGTGGGGAACTTCAGGAAGTGTTCTCGTTTCGAAACCAACACGCAACCTTGACAGCTCGGCTATTCACCGACGAACTTTTCGGGATCTGTGTCGTGGACTCGTTTCCCCTCTATCGCGATGAAGCACAAATTTCGGACCAGAAATAGGTGGGTTCTCTGTTTTCTTTTTCAAGTGAAAGTGGATCGATGCAACGCGTTGACTACTTTAGTTTTTTTCAATAATCTTGAGAGATGTTTTCTGTTGGATTTTTAGCTTCTATAGAGAGTACCTTAGGCGTGCGTTGATGGTTTAGCAAACTTTTGATGATAGTACTGTGGAAGGATCGACGTTCAACGCGGTTAAGCAATGTTATCGTGGGCACTTTGTTTGGAAACTTTGTCATCGATAGAGTACTATTTTTTATTTCGTCCACGCGATTGTGAGGGGACGATGTTCAGTGAAGTCTTCTACGCCCTGGCAGCACCCCTTTCAGTAAGAATTATTAAATCGTCGGCGATTAGTGTCCGAAAGTTTTCCCCTCGTGCGATGGAAAATTGTGCTCCTTCCTCGACCGTGCTTCTTTTTTTTTTAGACTTCCGTTTTACTATGTAGTATGTCCCGAGCGTTTATTGATTCCCTGAGATGTCTCTTTCCGTTAATCTGAATGTATTTTCCAGTATCTTTATTATCCCTTAGGTTATCGGTGTCTTTTGACGCTTCAATCGGTCTTTTGATGTATGAATCGAAATAGTTTGTTGCAAGGATCTTATCGCGAGCGATCATTTTATTGCGAGCTTCTCACGAAAACCCGCGATATCTCATCGGCTTACGACCCAACAACAAAAATCGCGATACCGTTTTATTTATAAGCAATTTTCACAGTGACGCACAACAGCCTTTATCGACTCTTTCCACAATACCACTATCGATAATTGCGCGAAGACACTTTTAGTTACGTAGGGAAGCAGCCGTTATCAAAGATAGACACGGCTCCTGATACAGCGAAAGGATAGCCTCGGCCGTTGCGATGCTCGGCTCAGTATCGCGATGGACGTCCGCGAACTTGTCTTCCCAATCGACCCACCCGTCCAATGGGCTTGGCAATATTTAAATAGGGCCTCGCAGAAATAAAAAGCTAAACGCGCTCGAACACTTCGGTCGACGATGTAAATTGAACGACGCCCGGCGGTCGTAGGGAAGCGTTAATCAGAGTTCCAGTTGAAGTGGGTAATCCGTGTCTCAACGGCCCGATAGTAAATCGGACCGATAAGTTATGCGGCGTGGAGTGTTCTGGAGCGATCGAATCGATTAGCGGCTGGCTCGCGATTGCGGTTGCCGATCCAGGATCGGATACTTTTGGTTAACCCGTGATAGAGGATGAACGACAAGAGGCGATCGACGCAAACGCCGATCTACGTTTGCAATTCTATAGACTCCGGGGAGGTGGTTCACGGGGAGCCGTCTAGGTCATGGTACAGCTGGATCTTCGACGCCATGTGTGGCGGAGTCTGGAAGAAATGGCACGCGAGCAAACGGGGGATGTGCGTCGACAGAGCGCCCCCGTCCCTTGTGTTGCTTGCACAGGTACGTTGGGTGGAACTGGGCTCGAACAAGATTCACAAGATGCAATTTTATCGAACACAGTCTCTCGTATAATTGATCGAATTTTGAATATTAACATCCTCGGGAGGGGGGGGGGGAAGAGTTTCACTGTGTGTAAGAAGCTTTGTATTTTGTATTCTGCACGTGTTTGTTGCTCCCGAGACAACTGTGCGCTCTCGTTTCTCATCTTCATGGATTTTGACGAAATGAACGCTATGCCAGAGATGGATATAGTTTCGCTTGCTTCCAGAGGGGGTGATGTTCGTTATAGAGTACTGCAGCTCGCATTCGAACCTTTCTAGAACACTTTTCTTACACTTTTGTACTTGTTAGCAGAAGCGAACGATGCAAGGAGCAAAAGCAATGTTTATTACTGTCTTAGGGATACACAAGATTTATGGTTTGAATCTTTACAAGCGCTTTTCCAAGTGACACAATTTGCAGGTAAAATGAGAGGGACTTCAGAAGAAATACTCAATTTTTTCATCATCGCGCACGCTTATCCCGCGTTCGAGGTGCACGCGTGAGTAGCGCTGGATTACTGTAAATTTCAGGGCTACTCGGGTGCACCGTGCCTCGTACTTGGAACGTCTCGTGCGCTCAGAATAAAAATTTGGCAGCCAGGGGGCACTTGGCCCCTTGGTCCAAGCGATTAAGGAATTCAGTCTTTGAACAATCGTGAAATGTAGAGATTGTCGATTGGATCGAGATCATCATTGAAGCTCTCCAGCAAAGTTGCTAACTTCATTTGCCTGCGAGTAATTTGCCTCTTTCGATTCGTTTGTCTCGTTGGCGCGACTCTAACATGCATAGGTTATCGGGTGGCGGTGAAGCGGCTCTTAAAATCGATCACCAAGTAGTTAACACGAATGAAAAGCACGAGTCCTCGTCATGGAAGGACTAAAAATGTGAAGGGGTCTCCGCGGGCACGACGACGAGCCAAGGTTCACAATGACGTCGATTCAGATTCTGGCCATAACGAGGACGTGCCAATAGTACGGTCGCTTGCCAAAGAATTCAACGGCCCATTAATACAGACATATCCCCGGACACTAGCGATCGAAACAACCGGCTACACTAATTCTGAAAACCATTCCCTTTGTGTGTTCTAGAAAGGGCCGCAGGATATCGAAGCTCATCCATTAACGAACAGTGTCCCTACGCTCGTAAAAGTAAGTCTCCATTAACCCTCCACATAGGCGTTACCCCCCGTTCCATCGGGAACAATCGAACATCGAACATAAGCGGTGTAGACTCTGTTTGATCTCTTTCGAATCGAATTCCTCTCGTACGTCAGATATTGTTGGTCTTCCCCAAAGATGATCAGCAAATGGACATTCTCGCGACCACGTCGAGGAGACTGGGGTGGAGCGTGTCGGCGGCGAAGGGCGCGGAGAAGGCGGTGGAGTTCTACCAGAATCGGGCCCACGAGATAGTAATCATCGATCATCGGGGGCAACGGGGCATGGAGGCCGGCGCAATCTGTAGGTAGGGCAGAAGTATTCCAAAGAACACGGATCGATCGCTGTCCATAATCATACACCTTCGAAATTCTGCACCAAAACGCCCGCGGGCATTACGAAATTCCTCAACAGATCTGACTGGTTGGTTTCAGGGCGATCAGGTCGACACCCGTCTACCACAGTTCCGTTATCATAGCTCTCGTAAAGAAATCGTAAGTGACTATCGTCGTTAAATGTACCTTAACACTGTACTCCAAGCAGCCAGGCCTCTCAATTTCCCCGCGTGAACTTGAACAGGTACTTTATGCAGGGCGACAAGGACAAAGTCGTGGCGCTGGACCTGCTGGAATCAGGATTTAGCAGAGTAAGTTCTACCGAGACCGTATATCTCCGTGGCTCGCGCGCAGATAAGAGATTCGCCAACGATAGATTCTACTCTCTCTGAAGCGGGACAGCGTTGCTATGTTGTTCCCCGGAAGTCGCATCGTGTCTGTTGATTTCAGGCTTTAATGGAGTGCTCGCACGAGGAAATACTGATAAACGAGCTGGTGGGAATTTACACCAGCGCGCTTCTGCCAAGGACCCAGCTCGCGGCTGCCAACGTGCTCTATTTGGCCCTTGACAGGTGCCGCGACATGGTGCACGTGACGAACGATAAACACATTGTACAGGTAACGTGAGTAACAAAGAAATTCCCCGATCCTTGTTTCGCTGGAGGCTTAAACGCGCGAACGCTCTCGTTTAATCGGAACTTAAGTATATTCAGGGCAGTAGGTCACTGTAAATTCCATCCTCGCCTGTCACTGTTGCTTATCCACCGTTCCAGTTTGTTAACAAGATCAGCGAGAAGCTGCTGGGCTATAAGGTCAGCCAGATGCTGGGGAGGAACATCGCGGAGATAGTGTACTACGAGAATTTCGCCCTGATGGAGCAACAGTTGAGCAAGGGGCGAGAGTTCGAGGGGAATCTGAACTGCAAAAGGCAGAATAACCAAATGATCACCATCAGCTGCAGGGTGATACCATTCTCCATTACTCCGAAGTGAGTCACCTTATGATAATCGTTGCTCAAATCGCCATAAAAGTATCTCCTTATTGCTCTTTCCCGCGCGTTTCAACAGGAAACCGACTCACTACGTGTACATATACGATACCACCTACTTGTCGGAGAACATTGGCCCGCTAAGCCCGACTTCTGCCCCGTTTCCTAAAGGTGTATCGTCCACGTCACCGAGACGAACATCCGACGTTAAATCGGGCACCAGCGAAGGTAAGATGTCGTTTCTATTAGGGCTAATCTTTTTCAGAAAGCACGGGCGCATCTAGTGCCTGCGATAGCTCGGAAGGTAATCGATCGCGAGTGCACTGATCTGAGACTTTAGTTTGTTAAATTTCGATACGCTTGGAGCTAGAAATCGGGCTATCAGGGAACTGTCAACATATATCCAGCGGGATTTTTGATGATTGGTATCAGTATCGCCTATCGCGTTCGTAAATACGTTTAATAGAGTTAATAGACAGAGAATTGAATCGCTATCGCGCCCAACTACATTTTTTCCACCGTCGCGAAGTTTCGCGATAAAGGGATGAGATATAAATGGAAGTCCGGCGTTCGTGTTGCGTTACCGTTCAATAAAATCGAGCTCGATAATGCTCAGGGACTTTGGCGTTGGTTGTAGGTCGTAGGCGATCTAGTTTGCAGAAGCTGCAACTGGAAGCACCCATCACGAAAGTAATCACCCTCCTTTCTAACGCGATCACGGAGTCCACGAATCCTGAGACAGCAGCTCAAATTGAGAAGGTATCTAACTTTTCCGTTTACCTACCCAGTTTCTAGAATAGAGACAAGAGGGCTAGAGGATCGAGGAACAAATTGTACCCGGCGTTACGATGGTAAAGCTTCAACTAGGGGCTGCTTAAGTGCACGTGTCGGGCCGCGGAAATGGTTGGTCGTATCACTGAATTTAGTGGCACGAAAGCTTGCAGGACTTAGCCGTGTTTCAAGAGGGTTCGTCGATTTCGACTTTCGAAAATTTTCAATCGTTTTTCTAACAATGGATGTATCCGTCACTCGTCCAGGCAATACAGATACTGAACACAACAGAGCTGTACGTGCCGCACATGAAGGAAGACAGAACCTACACGGACCCAGTGGCGTCCGACCTTGTCGGAGCCCTGATTGTAGTAAGTGTTTCTTATTATTAAAAGCTTGAACGTCTACTAAATGATCTGGAAGCGAGTCTCGGTCGATTTAACGTCTGACGGAACACAGTCGCCGCGAAAGGCATGGGACTCGAGGCGATCCTCGGCGGAATCCACGCGACTGTCAACGATCAAAGCGATCACGAGCGCCCCGAACGCCGCTCGTATGCAGATCAGGGGCTTCAGAGGATCTCAGGAGATCGCGGAGGTCCTGGACACATGCTTCGAGTGGAGTTTTGACATATTCAAGCTCGAGGTCCTGACAGATAGAAGGTACAGAACTCCCAAGTGAACATTATCGACAACCCCAAGGGCTTTCCTTTTCTCTTGCAAAGCCCAGTCGCTCTATCTTCTCTGACACGTCGATATCATTTCCAGGACGCTGCTGTTCTTGGGGATGACGATCATGAATGTGTTCCACGTGCCAGCCAGGCTGGGCTGCGACGAGAAGACCATGCAGAACTGGCTGTCCGTGATCGAGATGAATTACCAGACGCAGAACAGTTATCACAATTCGACGCATGCCGCGGATGTTTTGCAAGCTACCGCCAGATTCATGCAATCGGAGAGGCTGAAGCAGATCTTGGAGCCTCTGGACGAAGTGGCCGCTTTGCTCGCGGCTGCCGCCCACGACGTGGACCACCCCGGTAGATCGAGGTGAATGGGACACATCCCGAACACGTGAATTTTAGATCACCGCGCGGAAACAAGCTGCTTATCCGTAACTACTCGCGCGAACTGGCCGAGATCCGATTTCCCTTTCAACTTGAAATCGTTTCAGCCAGTTCCTATGCAACGCGGATAACAAACTGGCGATCCTTTACAACGATCTATCCGTCTTAGAATCGCACCACGCTGCCCTGACGTTCAAGATATCGTTAGCGGACGACAGCGTTAATATCTTCAAAGTGAGTGTCGAACGTCGATCGTCCTACGTGTGTTTGAGAGGGTGTGGATGGCGACTGGGATTCTGATTCGTGTTTGCTATCGTAGAATTTAGAGCGGGACACGTACAAGCTGCTCCGCCAGACAGTGATCGACATGATCCTCGCCACCGAGATGACGAAACACTTCGAGCACTTGGCCAAGTTCATGAACGTCTGTAGCTTGAAAGTCGGGGACAACCAAGCAGATGTAGGAAGCGTAATTCTTTAAAATATACTCAGAAGCCGTTTATTCTTGAATGCTTATATTACGAGAGGTACTTAACGCGACAATTTCACTGTTAAACTGACGCAGAATTCCTCGGATTCTTTGGACATGTCTGTCGTGCTGCAGCCAGAAAATGTAGTGCTGGTCAAAAGGATGGTGATCAAATGCGCGGACGTGTCGAATCCAACCCGACCGTTGAATAGCTGCGTCGAATGGGCGAGGAGAATCGCCGAGGAATACTTCAACCAGGTACGATTACCATCTACAATCTCGATCGGGTCGCGATCCACGAATTCGTCGATCTTTACGAGCCTGTACATGTGCCTCAAAGTCCAGACGAATTCTTCGGAGTCCGAAGGCAAGAGTGTTGATCGAGCAATTAGCAGCGTGCTTTGAAAAATTTTGCTTAAAGCTACTTTCGATACATATATATATATATATATATATATATATCCCTGACAGACCGACGAAGAGAAGAGACTGAAGCTGCCCGTGCTGATGCCAATGTTCGACAGGATGTCCTGCTCGATACCGAAGTCGCAGATCGGCTTCGTCGATTTCATCATCAACGACATGATCGAAGCGTGGGATGGTCGGTGGACTTCTCCGATAATTTTACGTTCTCCATAATTTCGAAAGCACGTGACTTTGCTGCTTCTTTTTCAGCGTTTGTCGACATGCCAGAGATGGTGGGGTACATGAGGCAGAATTACGATAAGTGGAAAGAGTACAATGTAAGGATCACCCTGTCCACGGGAGTACTTCCCTTAATCTATCGTGGCGTTTAATTCCTTCCCTTTGCCGTCCCCTTATTAATAGTATTCTTATGTTTCTGTTAAATAGGAGAGAGGCGTCTCGACTCTACAGGACATCGAGAAGATCCAACTACTACCCGAACTGCACATACATCGATTCACGTGACCCACGGGAGAGATCGATCCCCTTACCCCAATCCCCACGTCCGTCCCAACAAGTTCACGCTGCGACTGGCGCGACACAATTTGTAAAATATTCGTAATGTTTAAGAATAGAGTAATGACACGTCATACGCTTGTAAGTTCTTTTCTAGGAAATACATGTAACTCCATTCACGCCTGCTCAGTGACTTCTGATCCGCAGACCCTCCGGTCCTCCTCCTACCCACCATTTCATCGAGTCTAATTTTATGCTCATGACCACCGGCGTATATAAATTGCCTCGTCTTATAAATACATTGTTTACTCATTTCTTTTGCCGAATATTTAAATAGAATCCCGAACCACTCGAACGTGTTTTATCCGTTTTACTCATCACCGCTCATCGTTTGCTACGGTTCCAAATGGATCGTGAATTTTTCAGTGCTTTAGCTCGTGAAATATGAAATTCGTTTGCTACTGTTTAGAAGTGAAACGTTAAGATAGGATTTGTCCTGTAAACTTTCTCGTCGAAAGGCAATTTTCCTGAACTCGACGTTTCGCTCAATCGCCCCCGCACTATCGTCACCCATAATATGACCACTCGACGGATCCCCGTTTTCTCTCGATTATCAGAATTTGCACGATTCCCGTCGCAGGGAGGACTGGTCGTAGTAACTTCGAATTGAAAAGAACCGTTAATAGCGGAGTCACTTTATTGTTCATCTCAGCCAATAAAATAGATTGCGTGTTAATCGGTTAGAATTTTGCGTGTAATATAAGCTTTGCAAATGAACGACGGACAACAATTTTTCACGGTTACATAAAAGTCGCTGCGACGAAGATTTAACATTCAGATTTATATGTAAATACGTGGAGATTTCATGGATACAACGGCATGGTTCGGTACGATCTACAGTAAAAGTTCACGATGGAAAGGGCTAGCGCAATCGGTGGAAATCATGTGTATTATCCGCGGACGTTGCAGGAAACTGAAGTGCGGAGTCGTTACTAAGTTACAAGGTACAAAGAGACGGTTACAAACACGAAGATTTGGTATATAATGCTATAATGTTTTCTCCTCGTAACCGTATAGCACACCGCAAGATTAGCCTTCTTCCTCTCTTTACCTCTAATTGGACACACGAATAATAGAATCGAAGTCGTTTTACCCAGTAACAGATCAGACACGTAGTAAAGCTTTCCCAGCCTAACCGGGCGAAAGAGACAGAGTTTCACGCATATATATTCTCGTAAATAATGACTCGTTTGAAAAGGGTGGGTTATACAGTACCCCCCGGACACGATATACTTAAAAACACGGAAATACGACAAATATAGTAGTAAATAGTATCCTGGGAATAATCGATTATAATATATATATTTGGTCAATTACGCGTTCTCTAAATGTTAAATAAGCTTACTATCAATATATATATCACTATATAATGCCGCACAATGTTACTTATATATTCTTCGAGGTGTGAGTTAAATTAAAGTAAAATTATATACGTATATATATCCTGAATGTGTATATATATATATGTTTTACCCGCTAACAAGCACTCCCAAAACTTAGCTGCGCCGTTTCTTGCGTTGGAAAATAGAAGAAGCTACTGTTGCTTTTAATTATTGCTTGCAAACGAACGAAGAAGTTATCCCGGTGTATATTGCGCGTTACAATGTCCATTGTGTACCGATTTCAAGAATAATAAAATGTCCCTCTGCGTAACAGAAATTTCGATTACAGAATGTTCCAGAACAGACTATTACTCTCTCTCTCTCTCTCTCTCTCGTACTTGTCGCTAAGTAGAAAAGCAAATCGACGAATAACACACGTACGTCCTAGTGATTAACATATACGCTAATAATGATAATATAATTAATAGAGAGTTATCGTAAATTGATCCGCGTACTCGATGTTAAAAACGCATATTCTATCATTGAATATCTTCTTTTTTTTTTTTTTGGTGACGAGAATCGAAATTCGAAACTCGTCGATTTTCTTGTTCTTTTATTTTTTTTTCACGTTACTTCGTCACGAGAGTTAATACACATGCCATGCGATTAACCTCCCGGAAGACACACGTGTATATGCCGCATCGCGAAGATGCGTTATATAACGATGCGTTCAGATGGTCAAAGGCTCCCGCTTCGTTAGATGTGCACGCGTGCACCCCTCGACCGTTGCAATCGACGTTACAAGATACATCAAATTGTCGACGTACATAAAAAAACTTGGTGGCGGAGGCGTTACAGTAACATTATTATATACCGAGATCGTGGAATGTGCCGGCTGGAGGATCCGGGCCCCGAGCGGGCCCATTTCCTGACTGGTCGACGTGCACAGGCGCGAAAGAAGCGGGCACATCGAGAAACTTGCGGCTCGAAGCTAAACACCGATGGCTCAAAACGCGGATTTCAATTCTCCAAAATCAAAAGGAATTTCGATCTGTCCAGTGCATAGTGACCAAAGTGGTGCACGTTCTAAGTAATCGACGCGTACGCGCGCGTTTATCGAAGCTCCGAAGATTCCTCGGGGCGCGCGCGCTCGGAAAGTTCTCTCCCATCGAAGCGGGGGAGGATATGCGAAAATGTGACTGCCAGTGGAATAATCACGAGGTGTTAGAGAACATTAAATATTGACACCGATCAGAACGTGCGACATATTATATTATATAGAACCGTGCTGTCTCGCCTATCGCGACCTTCGTCCTCGCTTGTACAAACGGAAGCTACGTTGGGACACCGTATCCGTCGAAGATCCCAGTGTCCCTGGGGTCCAGCGAAACGCCTCCTCGGATCTAGGAGAGGAGGCCGAAAGCCCGCAGCGTGCCAAATTTATCTCAAAACAGTGAATCACGTTCGCGTATGCTCGTACGAAAATCCTGCCCCACCTTCGAACATTCATCGGCCGCGTATTTTTAGACGAAATGTCGGTGAAACGTCACGCGGGCCATCGTGGGAGCATTCGGAGGATTCTGAACGTTTGGGGTGTGCCTCGAGATCCGTGGGCGTCGCGGCGCTATAACCCGCGGCTCGCCTATTTAAACGTCTCGCGTTTCCGCGGCTGAATCAGATAGTCGACTGTCGTCGCGTATCCCTGAGTCGTGTGTTCTGCTCGCTTTCTCTACCAACGCGAAGTGGTGTTGCTCCCTCGAGTCGTCGAGTCGCCGAAACGTCGTCAACGTTCCCGAGACACACGGTAACGGTAGCACTAAACTCGGACGCCGCTGGTGTTTCGGTTTTCATCAGTCGGTCGGTTGCGCCCTTGGCGTCTCTCGTCAGGCGGAACAAAACAGAAACGCGCGACAACCATTTTGTGCGAAATAGTAACCTAAAGTAGTGGGATCCCTAAGCGGTACTTAAAGACTAAGTAGTACACGGATACTACATACACGCGTCGTTCCCCTTAACCCCTTACCCATTCGCTCCCATAACTCCAAACGCGATCAAGAATCTTAGAAACCTAGAAACGACCCTTGCGATTCCCTTCTCAAAAATTTTCAACTTTAGTCTCTTCTCTGTTCTTTCCCTTCGGCGCGTATTTGATGGAGTTCGACGCGCAACGCAACCTCCGAATTACACTTCAAAGCTCTTCCCGATGTTCCATCTGCGACGCGTTATCCGATATGCTTCCCCCCTCGCTAAACTCTAACGAAGCAGTTACCGTACGGTACGTCTTTTCTCGTGGTTTATCAGTAGCGTTGATAGCACTGGAAACCTAGTGGACTAAACTTATTGTTAAACACGGTATCGTCAAGAAGCATGACTTTTCTTTAACAGCTAGAGGTCCATTTAGCGTAGAACGATATCATTTATCAATTAGACGCGCTCGATTACTCCTCGTCTTTTAATCCTCAAACTTTCATGGTCTCGTCACGTTCTTTTCTAGCACTCTGACTTCTTCCGAGGTATCTGTCACTTAGGTTCCGATAAGTAGAATAGAGATTATATTAGACGGCCGAGGAGCGCTACTGCCAGCGCTCGTTCGACTCGCTAAGTAGTTCTGTTGTTCTCGATGGTAGATCCTCTGGGCGTACCCTAATCGATCGAGGTGCCTTATTATCGTGTTTCCCTAAACCTAGCTCCCCTATCACCGGTAATTTAAAAGCTAACGCGAGTTAACAATGCGTAAAGTCGATGGTAAAGCTGCGACACGTCGATCGACGCGCGTTATCCTTTACCGAAGACACACATCCACATCTTCTCCCTTCTTTCCCCGATCGTTTCAGACGGTTTTTCATCTAATCCTATAGTAACACGTTGCTCCTATTCCTTGGGCGTCTACGGAACTCAAACTCTCTTCTCGTTTTTTGTCTAGTTTCTGATACGTACTCGAGGGATCGCCCTCTGTCGTTTTTCTGTTGAAATTTTGTTCCCCGGTTGGTCGGACGACTTCTATTTCAGGATCGCCGCGTGTCGTGGTTCGAATGGTCGCGTAAAAGGCACGACGATAGACACGGTGATGTTCCTGTCGATATCCGACAACTCTCGTGTATCGTTCGCGCGAATTAGAGGAATTTAATCGGTCGATAAAGATTCAACGAATCGGAATTCTCGTGTCCCACCCCCTGAAGGCAATAGTGTTCTACGAGATATCTCTACGACTAGCCTCCTAATCAACCTTGCCGTGCATACGACTAAAGATAGTTAATATATTGTCGATGGATGCGCTCGAGGAAACGCGTAAACAATGTAGGGATAGTGTTACATGTATGTGTGGTTCTTTCCGAGTCGTTTATAGTGTGCCTAGCAATTTCCTTGTCGATTAATATTCCCATGCATGTTACGTGCGTAAGTACATCAAGAACTTTCTATGGTGTCTCAGCGACAGATCTTTCCGTATCGATTATTTCTGTTCTCGCGGATCGTCTGTCCTCCCGTTCTTTACATCCGTCGCCCTCGACGAGGATATCCGTTTGTCGTCGCCTATGAATCTCTTTTCCACGTCAGGGTGTATCCGTTTTCTCGAAATAGATCTGCGGTTTCGCGTCCCTCGCAAGCAATGGCTTGACGCGCAGTGTAACCTGTGTGTTCGCAGTGTTCGCCCGCCCGTGAGTTGAAAAAGATCTTGAGGACCTAGCGATGCTTACTAAACTTAGCCTAACTCCCTTAAATCGCCAGACTTCCGTCGCGGTAAACACTAAGACGCCTTCTCGTCGTACACATTTAATTACGAGGACGCGGTTTCTCCGTCGCGCGTTGCCAATCTTTCCTCCAACTAACACTCTAATTCCGTGTGTACTCCAACCCTCGCGCACTCTAATCACCGAGCCTGAACGAGACGCGCAAGGGCCGACCGATTTTCTACACGTCGCCTTCCCTTCTCATGGCTGACAGATGTCCGTGGTGCCGCTGATATTCCGCGACTGGTGGGACGATTTCGAGCGGCCGGTGTCGAGGCTGATGGATCAGCATTTCGCCAGGGGCCTCGATAGAGACGATCTGATATCCCGCTTCTCCGATCTCAACCTCGACAGACCTGCGCGCTCCATCCTCGGCAACAGGTACTACCGCCCGTGGAGGAACGTGACGCGCCAGCACTCGAGCGGATCTAGCACGATTCAGATCGACGGCAAGGACAACTTCCAGGTTGGTGGATTCGATCGTAGAAACGGGACCGTACGAGCAAATTGCGGGAGACGGCTGGCATCGGGTGTTCCGGCCGCTCCTCGACGCTCGATCGCGCAACTGAACTTGCACAGCCCCGAATAGGGCGACAGGCGCTGGTTTGCTTGGCCATCCGGCGTTTTTCTCGCGGCTTTCAGTTTGATCCAACGATCGAAGAACGGGGGCTGCATGGCGCGGTTGATCTTTTCGCGATTCGCACGAGACGCTTTAAATAGGAAGACAGTTGCTGATGGCCGTTCACCGCGATCTGTGTAGTTTGCTGGGCTCTGGAGATCGTTTAAGATTGCGCCGTTGTTGCTGATTCGGAAAGCAGCAAGCCATATCCATAGTTATCACTCGAAGGGACGAACCGTATCTACTGTCAGCGAGGACAGTAGGTATGGTTGCGATCTACCTGTGGTTCGAGTGGTAACTATGGATATGGGGCCAAGGTTTGTTGATCTAGAAGACTATGCTGCTAATAAAATCGTTACCTACGATTGTGGCCAGAGAGTTGTTTAGAATCGGAAATTGTTCGGCAAGAATCTGATTGCTGTTGCTGGTCTTACAAATCAATTGCACCAATAATTTTAGAATGAATTTAGAAGCGACAGGTGTCTTCGATGAATTCTCAATCGATTCGCGCGCTGTTACTTGCAATGGGTGTCGCGCACTCGGCGGTTATTCAGCTCGCCATCAATTCGAGGGCTAAGCAAGCGACCTGCGCGCATGCATCCTGCATATATTCGGCGCATCGGATTTTAACTGTTCTCAATGTTCTGTGCGACGATCCCGCATGCAGCCTTACGCAAAGCGTTTTATGCAATGTTATTTCGACCAAGGAGGGGCAAATGACACGCCGTGTCTCGCATAGCCTGCTCGTACGCTGCCCGGTCGTGAAGCTTTTACGCGGCGTTACTGTGGGAGCCTTTTCATCCGAGACGAGACGTGACCTCAAGTTTAAGACGTCGACGGTCGTCAACGTCCCTCGTATAATTATCTCGACACTGTCGAGCCTGAGTATTCGACCTTTATCACTGACGTTTATACGTTAAGGGTGCCATTACAGTGGAGAAAGCATCTGCGCTGCGGAATGCACTCACTCCTGCAGGATCCCACCGCCGTATGAGGGGTGAGATCCCGCGGAAGAGGAGATATATTCGAACGAGAACGCAAGGATTAGCTTCGCATCAAGCTGTTACAGAATTTAACCAGGCCCAAAGTCACGTTAAAACAATGATAAAAAAAATATCGATTTGTTCTCCCTCTCTCTCGATTGATTACAGCTCAAGCTTCATACCTTATTCGCTTGCCAAAGCAAATTACACTTAATGTGGCTGGGCTTCTCAAAGTCTCCTGGAAGCTGCTTCTCGCGCGGTCTTGAGCGTCCAGGACGCTCCTGATAAGGAACTTTAGATCGAATTTTGACAAAAGACACCCTCGGTTTCCAGCAACCCCGCACTTATGATTTCCTATATTCTGGATCGGTGGTGAATTTCGAATTTGCGTCTCGTTCGTGTAATTGTTAATTGTATTTGGTGGCACGTCGTTCGCGACGATCATCCCACAACTTTCTGTTCCAGGAACAGAAAGTTGTGGGATAGTCGTCCTTTTTACCGGACGTCTAAGAAAATCCTACCAGGAGCTTGGTTTTCGAATTACGAGTCGGAACGGAAGGTGTAATGAACGGTCAGAAGCTAATTATTGCCGAGCAAAGTACCGCTGTATGCCGAAGATGCGAATTTGTAGATCGAAGTAGAAGTTGCTGGGAGACGAGGAGAATTTTAACCGACGATGTATTCGATCAAACACAGCCTAGAAAAAACGATTTTCAATGACGACCAATGAAAATTGCCGCGGGAGAAGCGAGCTTCCAAAATGATATGTTACAAAAACAAAAGGCACTATGTTCTACTCTCCTCTTTCGTTAAACAGTTTAAAATTAAAAGTCGCCTCTCTATTCGAACTACGTGTCGGCGTTGCCCAACTGCAACTGGATAAAACTGCTGGGATTTATTAAAAGCCCCTCGAGCCTGAAGTGCTACGCAAACGCGCGCCTCGGGGCACCTTCTGCTTCTAATGCGTCTACACCGAAAACGTACGCCCGCTGGGAATTGCTGTTTGTAACTTAGTAACTGGGTAGGGATTTTTCCATTCTCTCTCGATCGACGAACGTATACATCTGCCGCGAGAGCTGATTTACAAATGTTCGAACAACTGCTGCGAGCATTTATACTGGCCCGTTAAGGATTTTCAAGGATTTCTTCCAAGTATCTGGTACACAGTGAGCGAAATGTTTGTTCCACGATTCACGCTGTTATGCAACGGTGGGATAAGACGGGCTGAGATAAGCTGAAGTGAAATATTGGGAATCAATAATCTCGTAAAAGTATTCGTAGGGGAGGGGGGGGGGGAGGGGAGAATTTAAGGGGTGCCGGGGAGAAAATGAAGATTAACCAAAGGAATAAACTTTCGGTGCGAGATCTAAAGTATATTACCGGAAAGTAAGGGTGTGAACGGAACGTCTTAAAGAACGAAACCGCTGTAACGAAACCGGCCACCTGGGCATCGAAGCAATGACGGTTAGAAACGAAAGGAACGGAATCGAGAAAGGGCTTTAATTTAACTGAGGGGCAGGACTATACGAAACGAACGAAAAAACTGGAACACCTGAAGGCCCGAAACCCGATTTCTGTTTTTTCTGCCGCTAGCGCTACGTCTACTGCCTCCCGCGGGCATTTTCGTTTCGACTTGCATGATACGACGGGGTGGCGTCTCTCTGTAAATCTTTTGCCTGGCTGTCGCGCCCCTTTAGATTCAGTGACGGTGCACGGTGATCGCGTGGTAGCGGGAGGAATCGGCGGGGTCACGGACTATTCGCATGGGAACCCCCCCCTCCTCGAAGAGGGGGCGAACGGTGGTGTGATTTTACGATCAGGTCCCGAATAGTGTACACCCTTCTTTGGAAGCGAAACGAGCTGCGTGTGTCCGGAGAAATCATATGAAAACGAAGCTACAACCGGAAGCTCCTTCCCAGAAAAATCACAGTTTGCACCGGCTTTTTGCCATATACATTTATGTATATTTTCTTGCGACTCGCGGTGAGCCTTTTCACTCTTTAAAATCAGTCGGTTCCGCGCGAGTAGGTCGTCTCTTTTTGTATGGAAAGCAAAGTGTGTGTCGCGGGAGCACCCCCCACCCCAGAAACGGGGGAGCTGCTCTTTTTACCGGGGCTAAACGGCTCTTGAAACTTTCGGATCTTTGTTTTCGTTATATACAATATATATATTAATATAATCTCTATATAAAAATAAATGCTTCTCGAATCCTCAACGTTAAGATCATAGAAAACGATTGAAATACGAAAATTTTCTGTACATAGAAAAATGGAGGCGCGACGTCGATATATATATATATATATATATATATATATCTCTCTCACTCGTTCTCGCTCTCTTTCACTCTTTCTCTCTCTCTCTCTCTCTCTCTATCTCTCTATATATGCAGCAGCACTCGAGATGTTACGTATGCTTTGTTCTTAAAATGTGAACACAGATTCAATGGATGGTTAAAATTTGCTGGAACCGCTCGCCGCGCCCCAGGATCACGCGAGGATCACCCGGAGGACCGCGGTCCCCTCTCTCCAGCTGTTTCCCCCTTTTCCTCTTGCCCCCTGTGTCTGTTAAAGCGAAGCTGCTAACCACGAGATAAAACCACCATCAAACGAAGAGTACATTAGCAAACGCGCGACTACTCTCACCATATTCCTCGCGGTGGGATGCGTCACCTACTTGCATGTGAATGCTCGTGTTTTCTGTCGTCGAGAAAGATGGAACAGCGTCACACAAGTAGGTGGCAAGCCTGTCAGCTACATCTTACCGGTTCTCGCGGTTCCTCGCTGCCGCCGTTCGCCAATACCGAATTCTAAGCGACTGATTGCATGAAAATTAGCGGGTTAGAAACTGAAACCGTTCGTCGGAGGAAGCACGCCGGGCGCCCTTCCTACATTCCCCTCCTATCGACTCGCTCGTGATCAGAAGCCTGACTAGCTTGGGACACCAAAGCCGGGCTATGGCACTTCGGGGGTAGCCGGAGAGATCGGGACAGAGGTTCGCGGGGGGCTACGAAATTTTTTTGCGAGTTGTCTTCGACCGTGGTGAGATCTTCCGTGGGGGGAGAATCTGCCGTTACCGGGATCGGGCTAAACGGCGGCGCGGAAGCAGGCGAAGCTGCCTTCGCCTGCCCGAGCTTGCCGGCTTAATACCGCGGGAGCTATTCCTCGGTGGTTAAAACATTTTTGCGATATAATGGAGATGATCGGTGCTGTACAGATGCGGCCAGAACTCGATGTACAGGGTGGTAATCTTTCAACGGCTCGACCGTTTGCGGAGCATAGGCGTATTCTCTCGTGATAATGGGCATTAGACGTTGGTTGTTTCCGTTTTAAATCATGTTCGCTTTGCTGTGATCTGTGCAGGTAATACTGGAGGTTCAACAATTCTCGCCGGAGGAGATCACGGTGAAGACGACCGGCAACAACGTTATTGTCGAGGCCAGACACGAGGAGAGGCAAGACGAGCACGGTTTCGTCAGCAGACACTTCGTACGCAGATACGTCTTACCCCCATCTCACGATGTGATCAATGTTACCTCGAGCCTCTCTTCGGATGGTGTTCTAACTATCACGGCGCCCAGAAAGGTAAAGCTTCGGAAGGGGAGTCCCGCGAACCCGAAGATTCGCGCGTTGACGTCCCTCTTTCTAGCTTCTCAGTATGTGTGTATGTGTGAGATTTTTGTTTTGCCGTTGTTTTTGCGCTCTTTTTCGATTCCCAAAAGTTGCCGTGCGCCCCTCTTGCGGTAGTAGAGAATTCGTTTAGAGAGGATGGTGCCCGACGGGTATCATCGATCTCGATCAAACTACGAGTCTGCTCTAAACTATAAAACAGAACGTTCTAGCTGTATTAAAAGATTTTTAGCCGACGGATGAGGGACACTCGTAGGACTCCGACGCGTTCATCGACCTTAACGCCCCATGGCTCAATGAAACGATCTGCACCTTGGAAAGCTCGACTCGAGTAGTACGGCATAGAACAAGGTTCTTATATATATATATAAGAACCTTGTTCTATATATATATAGGCTTTGTATGGAGGAAATAAATAATTTTCAATCGGTTAAGATCGATAATGTTCGAACTAGCGAGTGTTCCTCATCGAGATATCAATGGTCGTCCGTGTACTTTCCCCGATTCACTCAGCAGCGAGCAGACATCGTGAAAATACTCTACGAGCCGAACTTACATTTTACAGTCTCGGCCGCAAAATTTGGCCACTTTTCGGTGATGGTTTTTATAATGAAATGAACACTTAACATTTTCGAACTTTTGGGTGAATATTGTATCATTCTTGAATTACAAGAAAAAATCTTTGTTGTTTGTTTATTTCATTTGTTTACATAAATATTTCGCAGTGAAGTTGGCGTCTTCAGAATTTGACCCCTTACTGGCGGTTGAAATTTCAGACGACTGGATTATCGGAAGTAAAAAAGCCAAACATATTTTTAATTTGCAAGAGTATGGCCATCCCGCTTACCGCGAATATATTAACTTTTTTAATATTTTCCCACTTTTTTATGTCGATTAAATAGGAAAGAAATGCCATTTTCGGTACTTTCAACTTTGATCGACCGCCATTTCAATAATTTCTGTCCAAAATTGTTCTCTCGCGGTATACCAGATAACCCATACTCCTGCGAATTAAAAATATGTTTGGTTTTTTATTCCCCATAATCCAGTCGTCCGAAATTGCAACCGCCAGCAAGGGGTCGAATTGTGGAGACGCTAACTTCACTGCGAAATATTTATGTAAACGAATGAAATAAACAAAGATTTGTTCTTGTAATTCAAGAGTGGTAGAATATGCCCCCAAAAATTCGAGAACGTTAAATGTTTATTTCATTATAAAACCCATCATCGAAGAGTCGGCGAATTTTCGGCCGACACTGTAGAATGTCCCCTTAACACAGAGACGCTAATAGCAACATTTATATCTGATATTATAAAGGCCGCGGTGGCGCTACGTTTTCTCTTTCTCCTTTAAAAATTGTTTTAGAATTCATTTACGAGCGATCTAAGTAACGGCTCTTGTAGAACTTGTACTCGATTTTCTTTCTTTTTTGGCGGAAAAGTGAAGTTGCTTAATATTGAGTAGCGACACCGCCAGCCCTAAACAATGCTTCTAAATATCGGGTTAATGTTTAGATCTTTACGGACACCTTATCGTACGTTAATATATAAAAGTATTGTGTTTCGGTTCGACGACCGCTTACCTAATGCATGCATCTCGAGGCGCTCTTCTCGAACTGTTCGAAAGGAGGCGAGGGAATTTCGAACTCTAGTCAGACCAAATAATCGTTGCGTACGGATTGTTCAAGCACCGACCCCGTAGGGCGCACTATAAAAATAGAAAAGCCTCCTTCTTCATCTGTTTCGCAATACTATTACACTTCGGATGAACATTTGTTGTTTGGTTTCCTTTTCAGGGCGAGGCGTCCAGTGGGGGTGAACGGGTTATCGAGATCGTCAGGACTGGGGAACCCGCGAGCAAATCGGTCAAAGTGGAGACCATAACCGAGCAGAACTAAGTAGTATCATCCGTGAGGGGATTTAATCTGTTAATCGTCTCTTTTTATATTCGAATTTCTATGTACGCGTGGGTGAATATGTCTCGGTATTTGGTTAAATTTTGTGATGCTACGGTAACATAAAATCGCAAGAGATAACAAATATGATAGTACTCTTCTTGAAATTATTACTTAGAATACAATCGACATGGCAATAGGATAAAATATGCATAAACATAAGTTCGTAGAATCAAGCAGCTCACGAAGATGAGCATATTCCCTGACAATTCGGTGTGAAAAATATACTCATCGATATTACTTCCACTTGACTATATCGACTTTATACTAATGCATCCGAAAACACATCCAATTCACGCAATTTCTAATATCTAATTAAAAACTGCGCGTACGCTCTATCAGGATCAATTACAAAACTGCAAACCTTACTAAAAGCTTTGAAACTCAAAAGATCGGAAACATCGTGATGGAAATGGGGCGCGCAGGCGCATTGGGCTGTGCGAGTCAAGAGTGATAAAAATTAGCCGCAAGAATATTGGAAAAAATACAGAGAAACCAAAGCACCAGTAGAAGAATAATTGAAATGTGAGAAAGAGGTAGGTGGTGAATAATACCCACGGTAAACTGTCGCGCTCCGCAGCGGTCCCTCTCGTCTACATTTTCACTTCCTGTTAGCCGTCGGCCCGTGGACAACGTAAAAGAAGCAAAGGTGATGGTCACTGGTCGGTTGGGTCTTCGGGTGTTCGTCAGGTCCGAACTGAACGAAAGACTGTTTACGAATGCGCCGAGCTGTGCCGGCCGGCCCTCTTATATAGGCGCGCGCCGTCGCAGTGGCGAACCTTCGAGAACTGGCACGACCGGCCGACACCTAAATGCGCACATACCACCTCCCCTTCGTTTCGACGTGATTCCCACCGTTTCTCCCCCTCGTAACCGGCACCGTCCCGATCCCCGTGTCAAGAACTGTCACTTTACGCGTCTCCTTTTACAATTTCCACGCGTTCCCGGGGAAAAATTCGCGGAAAACCGAGTATTGATCGGTCCGGCGACGGTACGAGATTTCTGGCACGTTCTACTGCACGGTGCCCCACCATAGCCGGACCCACACTACTGCGACTTCCTCCTTCTCGCCCGCCCAACGATGGAGCGGTTGCAGCCGTGTCGGTGATGTATGTTAACGGGGGCATGCCTGTGCCTCGTGGCTTTCGCATGTGTTCCTTGTTTGTTTTGGTCGTTCGGCCGCCGTCGGTGGGAAGGGCTGATTGCCGAGGGACACGTAGTTTCTGGCATCAAGGGCACACCGAGGTCCTCCTGTCGCCGGGTCGCTTCTACGCGTCGCTTTCAGGATCTGGGTTCGAGAAGCTTCCCTCACGGACCGCTGCTCGTTAAGTTTGTCCCGATGCGCCCGCAAACGGGTGTCGCTGCGTTTTTAGACGTCCCCTGCTGCGCGGAACTCTGTTTACCGCCGGCTGATCGACGGAAGAGGATTACTCCGTTCTTGTAAGACGCTGAGAATGCGGGATAAGAATGTTTTTAATATTGTCATGGCTGAGAGAGAGAGAGAGAGAGAGAGAGAGAGAGAGAGAGAGAGAGAGAGAGTGAGGAAAACGCGACGCTGATACCAGCGGGCGGTGTTTAATCATGGAGCACGGTGTAACTAGAATACTCGAAATCGTTGACCAGAACGATTTTCCGCATGAACGTGCATATGTGCAATGCAAACCTAATGTTTCGTGGCTTTTCTTAGTAGATATTAGTATGAAGTATTATTATGAAGAATCGTTTTTAATTAATAGAAAGATAATAGGCAAATGTACGAGCTATATACATCTTTGGTCTAATCATGCCTATTACCTTTCTTTTTATTCCAGAAACAATGAAGCCCCTGTGCCATTTCCTCCCAGTCAGCTTCACTTTGCTCCCACTCTGATTGCGTTGTACTCCAAGCCTGCTCTAATTATCAATTCCAATTCAAACTTAGGCGAAGCTCCTATCTCGGTCTGCACGTCGCCCCGAAATCGGTTGTGTTCCGCGATCGTTTATATTAATGAAATTAACAGCCCACCCGAGAAGCTATTTTCGGTGTTCTCTTTCGCGAGACGCCAATCCATTATGCAAAATAATCGCAGATCTACATCCAGTGGGGAATGGCTGACCGAAGGGCCACGGATCTGCGACTCAACATTTCCACCGGGAACACGTGCCTCGCCAAGCTGCGCAGTTACCCAAAACACGTCCGTTTCCTTCCAACCGAAATCCTCGAACAGCCTGGAGGAAAGGGGGCCGCGTTAGAATCTCAAGGTCACCGCGGAGGCGCGGTCATGATACTGATAAATGACGCAACTGTTGCCGCAACGTGTTTACAAATACGCCTGATGCAACGGGGTCAACATACCGCGAATAATGCAGCCCAACTGGGAAAGCCACCATCGTCATTTCCCACTTTCTCTGAGTGTAGCCAGAAGGCAAAAGATTGTTGAAAAATGCATGCCTCTGTATTGTACTTGGGATCTCAAGAATCACTTTACATTCGAGTGCAGATTGATATTCAGACTGGAACCTTCTTCCTGGAACCTGCATCTTTCTCTCGTTGCATAAACAAAAAAACACCGATTAGATTCCCCAAAATCCAAAGGAAATAATACAACAGCTGTTCTCAGCAACAGAGTGCTCCTTTCCACAGTGTTTTTTGGAGACCACGCCTCGTTTCTGTTATTTTAAAGAAGACACGTTTCCCCCAACAGGATTGCCATCTTGTGTGATCTCAGGTTTTCACGTATCGTCGCAGCAGAACCATTGATATTGCGCTGGTTCGCCACGGCGAAGGTTACATATTGTTGCGCAACACGCGTTTCTGGCGACAGCTGCAGCTCTATCGATTTTCCTTGCCCATCTCCCTGCCGGCGTGCACGTATCCCGAGTGGAAGACGCAATTAATGCAATTCTGTTCGTGGGAAACGGGGGTTGCTTTCAAGATGCCCGACATCCGCCGGGAAACGGCGTCTTTGTGTGTTTATCCCAACGCACAATACGTAACTGGCCAAGCAGGCACAGCCTTTGGGACGAGGGCGAGGGGCAAGTAGGAGAATGATGCGCAGCTGCTTCGATGGCACAAAAGGAACGAAAATAGAATGGGCATGGTTCGTAGACGAGCGTAAAACGAGTGTCTTCGACGTCACCAACATAATGGATGGGTATCTGCAGAAATTTAACCCTTTGTGTTCCAGGTAAACCTCCCCGGGGTAGACGAACCCTCGCGTCTTACTATATTCCGAGGTTTCAAAGTAACACTGGCATATCATCCTCGCTGTATTATTCCTCGTCTTAATGTTCTATACTTCATACACACTTGTGCTTAAGGGGGAACACCACTGTGACGGCCGGAAAAGTAAGCCATTTGTAAGATTTTTTTTCAGGAATAATTTACAGTTTTCATAGAGAATTTTTATTATCTATCTTTAGTACGCTGTCTTAAGAGACTATACAAAAAAAATAAATAGAAAAACATCCATAAATTTTAATATATTAATTAATCTTCTAGACCTCCCCACGCGAGCTGGTCGAATGTGTAACTATGGAACAGCAGGTCCGAAATTAAATGTCATTTTTTTTTTATAAACTATATGAGTGTAGTTTCCGTTGTACGTACGGATTCTTTGATTGCAAACAAATTTTTTTAAATACGCTCGAAAAACTGTCCCTCTTATTCGCGGATTTTCGAAAATTTTCTTCTAAAACGTGCCATTTTTACAAAAATAATTTGTTTAAGAAATCGGTACGCACAACGGAAACTACACTCATATAGTTTATAAAAAAAAAAAAAAATTTGCTTTCGGATCTGCTGTTCCATAGTTACACATTCGACCAGCTCGCGTGGGTGGGTCTAGAAGATTAATTAATATATTAAAATTTATGGATGTTCTTCTATTTATTTATTTTTGTATAGTCTCTTAAGACAGCGTACTAAAGGTAGGTAATAAAATTTTTCTATGAAAACTGTAAATTATTACCGAAAAAAAATTCTTAAAAATGGCTTACTTTTCCGGCCGTCACAGTGGTGTTCCCCCTTAAGCTGAGTAAGACTGAGGCTCAGAACTGAGCTGTATCTATAGTAAACTGAGTCGGGTTACTCATAAATTAGAATCAAGCTGAGACTAAGCAAAGAATTGCAGCTGTTTAAGAATATAGAATCCGGGATACAGGCGGGTATGCGCATCTTTGCAACGGGTCGGCGCATCGTGGCATTTATAGCGTTCGTTTACCTCGCAACTTGTTTCAACGTCCACGGCTCCCTAAGTTGCACTCTATCGGGCATTGTCGCCTGCAGCCCACGTTGTCGTCGAGTACGCTACCAAGAAGAAAGAAACTGTTTATCCTCTTCCCGTGAAATGATACGCAAAACGAAGAAGTTTCCGAGAACGGTACAAAGGGAGCAAGGCTGAAATTGGAAAGAATGGACCTGGAGAACCACCCATCCCTGGGGCTTCGGAATGTTCTACGAACGGATGCAGCAGGTAATCAATAGTTGCGCCGCTCGAGTTTCATGTATACATGGAGACGCCTGAACAGTAAATAAACGAGAGCCTTCTGTTGTTGCACGGCGACGTGCTTCCGATCACGTACCTACTCCGCGCTGGTTTGCTTCACACGCACAGGCCCGCGTTTCCATCGCGCGATCATCCATGACCTAGGTCTACTACCGCGCTGACGAAATGTCAAAAGTGCGATCAAACTTCAAAGTGACACGAGCGACGACCGTGCTCGAATCTGAACGACCGCGTACGTGTTATTGGTTTCGCCGAATGGTATCTACTTCGATACCTGAAATGCGATCGACGATCTGCTAAGATGGCAGATAGCCCACGTCCTCGTCTTTTGTATTTTATTTTACCTGCTACGCCAGCCTCTCCAGGTCGTTCTGCAGCAGAGTTGGGCAACATTCGAATCGATCTTTATTCGAACGAGCCCGAATAAGAATTGCTAATAAAATGAAGTTGAAAATTTATTCGAATAATGCTCAACTCTGTTCTATTGTTAGGGTTGCCATACGTCCCGTATATACGGGACTGTCACCGTATCTCACTACTCAGTCCCGTATTACTATTTATCCCATTTTTGTCCCGTTTTCATTTTATTAGATTGCTTAAACTTTATTGATTTTTTATCAGAGTAAAATAAACCATTACCTACCCACTTTTTTCCATGTTTTATTTATTTAGCACTGAAACGTCCCGTGTCAATGCTTGGCAATTATGGGAACCCTATCTATTGCAGAACACTACGCAGAATTCACCTGAAGCACGATGAGCCGATGAAGCAAGAGTTCCTTGCACTTCACGAGACAAGCTTCGCTCGGCAAATGTACTTTTCTACTTTATTTTCCACGTGACAGTGTTCGTAAACGAAGATTCAGTTCGTGACGGTTATGCGATTAAAATTCCCCGCTATTATCTAGCTTGATACGGTGGTCGATGAAAAAAGAAATAGCAACCCGTCACGGGGCAGTGATAATATCAGAAGCGCATATCAGAGAGGGGAAATAAAAAGGAGATTAATGTAATCACGACCGAGGTAACGCAAGAGCTTTGTACATACAAAAGAAAACTGGCTTTCATTTTATAAATAAATTTTTATAATCGCCTAATGAATTTTATTGAATTTGGATTAACAATATTTTTATCCGTTCAACTCAGCTCCCTTCCCAGGATTAAATCCTGAGTGCGCCACTGCTGATAATGATAGGCTTGTGCCCAGCGCACGATCCAGCGACTACGCGTGTTACGCAACATCGCGCAACTCGGTAGAGGAGAAGTTTCCAGCGTGTTTGTTGCTGCATTCTGCTCACTGTGGAAAATGATGCTTCTCCGTGAATAAATAAAGAGACTGGAGACTCATTGCGTGACTGTTTTTATTGCAACAGCGAAAACAACGGGTTGAAAGCTGCAACCCCTTCGGCAGAGTTTTAGTTACATAGTAGATGGGGAAAGTCGCAGTTCGTTTCATAATTTCTGTCATGACGCATAGAGGAAGTTTGCAGCGGGTATTTTGCCGCACTGCGCTCCCTGAGGAAAAAGCTGCTTTCTCGCGGAATAAATAAAGGGACTGCGCAAAACCGATCGCGAGACTGCATTTACTGCAACTGCCAGAACAACGGGTTGCAAGCCGCAACCCCTTCGGCAGAGTTTTCCCTGCATAGTGGATGCGGAAAGTTGCATGTAATTCGTTCCATGATTTCTGTCGTCACTCATATGGGATGCTCGATGTAAATAAGCAACAAGATTAGCGGAAATTACACATCAATGAATCTTTCTCGAATCGTAAAACGTTCGTAGGTAACGGCCTCGACTTATTTAGGAACTGCGCATTCCACGCGAGTTATATACGATCGACTGCTCAACCGGCGCGCAGATGTGCCCCAGGGATGAAATTCAACCCCTAAAACCGGTACGTGATCGAAGCTTGAAATTCTAGAAGCGTCTGCGAACCGCCCCATTATCGATTCACTTTCTGGCCAGGTCGTACCTGTGGAATCATCTGCGCAGGATTCCAACGACGAAAATAGACTTTACAGTTTCACTTGGCTACGCCCTTACGGACGTTGGATTGCTCCGTAACAAATCTATTAATTACAGCTGTCGCAGTTTATATTAAGTCAGCAAGGAAAAAAAGGTATTCGAAAGTAGGACTTGTATAACTGAAGGTTTGTATAAGAACCCAGCAGGGCCGGCGCGAGGCGGGTACGGCGCGTTCAGGTCCGCGCACACATATCCGTTCCGTCTCAGTTCCGTGTCAGTGTGCCATTGGTAAGAAGAAGAGGGGCGTAGAGGGTCTCTTCTTCTTACCAATGGCACACTGACACGGAACTGAGACGGAACGGATATGTGTGCGCGGACCTTTCCCCGGCCTCGCGCTTTAAAAGGCCCCGCGGTCCACGAAAAGCTCATCGTAAATTTTGAGGGGCAGGGCGTAGAATTTTGGAAGCCAGCTTTTCATCCGGAACCCGGAAAAGTTCACGCCGGCCCTGGTCAACCCAGCATGGGGTGTACTCATATCGAGACAGAAAGATTCTTGGGGATGTTTTGGTGCCTTAAATAATACTCTCGAGCAGGTGGTCTGTAGGCGTTACAAAAGACGATATGTTCCAATTCCTCAGATTTATACTTGTATATATTTGATGTATACGAATATACGATGTCTGAATTCGTGTATACATATACGTGAAACATTTTATTTGTAATTTTTTCTAATAATAATAAGTTATTTGTACATCGTCGGTAGGCATCGAATAGTTTCAATTAACGATAAGCAGTGGCGGATTGACGGATTTAGGCCCATTGGCCCAGGTGGCAGACGATCTGAGGGGCCCATTTCTTCGGGAAAAATGATGAGGCAGTTTATTAAAAACGGGTTATAGGGTAAAGTAACCGAATATGCCGACCTCTCCTAATGTGAAAGAAAAAATAAGTTTCAGGAAAAAACAAACTGGGTCTCATATTAGAAACCCATTTCTTTTATCTGCGTATTTGAATGTTTTTCGTTTTTATTTTATTATGAAGAAACCGAATCTTTGTTACAGTAATTTCCAGTAGGTTGCTAAATAATCCATATTCTACTTTTAAAACGTGTATTGAATTTTAATAAAAATGTTCTTAGTCAACAGGTTATGATATTTTTAAGAAATGGGTTTCATATTCGGCTACTTTACCCCAGTGTAGTACTTCAGAAAAAAATATACTGTTTACATAAAACCATATTTTTTTTTTAAAATGGGCCTATTCTGGGCAAGGGCCCAGGCGCCACTTGCTCATCGACCGCCAATGAAATCCGCCACTGACGATAAGACTATTCATTATTTATACGTTAGTAGGATAATGAAGTAATTGGTCTAAACGTTCATTCTTATAAGATCATACAATCGTCAGGCAGTGGGAATAAAATTACTTTGCTTTCGGTATGGTACAAGGAACGTGCGATACGAACAGTGCGTGGGAAATGAAATGCGCTCCATTTTGTGCAGTGTACACCGACATCTCTGGCAACTTCTTGTACTACCTTGGCAGCGTCGTGGAAGACCGTTGCTGGCAGATGATAATCGATGCATAAAAGCTGTGGGAAGCATGATATCATTCCTCGATGCTACAGATTACGCAGCACTAACGTCCTTCCTCTGTATATGCTCGAGTTTCTCGCTTCTGGCAAATAAAAAATACATTATTCCAGAATACGGGCCGTTCTTAAATTACCGAAGGGTAATTGTGGCGATTTCTTACCCCCTCCCTCCCCTAGTATAAGAATCCGTAAGATTTTATGTTCCAACCCTCTCCCCTTCCTTACGTAATATATTTTAACGTTGCATTTTTTTAGTTATTAAAATTATTTTTAAAAATTAGGAAAATTAGGTTAAAAAAATATTACGGAATACGCTACACGACTTCCTCTCTCCCTTTGTAAGAAAATCGTAAGAAATTCGTGACTCCCTCCCCCCCTCAAAAAGCCTTACGTAATTTAAGGACCAACCCCTTACTTGCTTATTACTTGTCGGTCGAACGAATCGCTTGAGCGTCTATTGAAGTGTTTCTTTATTTACGGTCGAAGGTGCTAATCTCTCAAGCGTGCACTCTTGCTACCCGTGTTACTCTATCGTGTTAATAAAACGCTGCAATCTACTTAGCTTAGGATATCGTAAATATGTTCAAATATTTCGCACAAGAAGTCTGTGTCAATAGGGATCGGACGGTGAACGAGGCTTTTGGCTTTACTGACCGAGGCGATCCGTTCTTCAGTCTGCAGTTAACGTCGTCCTTAGAGGATCTTAAGTAGTCATCGGCATCCGGCAACGCTTTAACCGCCTCCATTTCTATGAACTCGTGCTCGTTCGCCCCGTTCGTCTCCTTCAGCGCGAACAGCATCTGATAAGCGTAGGTTCCGAGTAACGCGCCGACGGTCGGTCCGAACCAGTAAATCTGAAGTAGGTTTCATCGAGAAAAATAGAGAAAGAGAAGCTATTATCGTGGCTCGTTAGCGCGCGATCTAATCAGTACGGCGGCGAGCAAATATTTGCACGCCTCTCTTCCTAAATGTACGAAGGAATGACGTCTACTTAGTCGATAACGCAGACGCAGGCTGGTGTCTCTTATCGTGACCGATGCGAGATTAGAGCCGAGAGCGGGCTGGATTATATAAACGGTTAGGGAAAGATTTGTGAAATCTCTGAGTGGGCTATATAAATCAAGCTATCGAGGCGATCGAGCTCACCCATTGATTCGTCCAGTTCCCGTTCCAGAAAGCGGGCCCGAATGTGCGCGCCGGGTTCATGCTGCAGCCGGTGTACGGGCTCTGGAAAGAACACCACGTCAACCAAATACCCTCCGCGACCCTTACAGCACTGCCAGTCGTAAAGCTCCGGAGGTTCTGGAGAATTCTTGGATGAAAAAAAGATTTACCGCCGCGAGGGAGATGCCGACGACGGAGAAACCGAATCGGATCGCTGTGGAGTCTGTGGTGTGCGCGCATCTGGAGTCCCAGGTCGCGCAGGCCGCGCAGAGTATGAACGACGTGCAGAGGACCTCGATCAGGATCGCCTGCGCGGTGTTGATCCCCGGGTGGACGACGGTCACGCAATGGCCCACCGACGAGTTCGTGTAGCCGTCGTTGAACAGCTCGGGCGGAGTGACGATCTGCTCGCGGAGGAATAACGATCAGGCTCGGGCTATAAAATCGAAATTACCAAATTCGGCGTCGTACCATTAGCGCTTTATAACCGATGGTAGCTCCTATAAATTGGCCCACTATGTAAAGGGCACCCGTTGGAATGCTTTTCAGCCCAAGTATAACTGCCCCGATCGTGACGGCCGGATTCAGGTGAGCGCCGCTTACGTGGCCCAACATCTGTAACAGGGTGCAGGTTCTCTATAATCGTGGTAAGGGGAGGTGTGAATCTGGGGCGTGATTACAGAAACAGCAAGGGAATCGTTTGGTTTTAAATTGAGTAAAGTGTCTCAGAGTACATTAAACTTAAAGTCTCTGAAACTCGGCAAAGCCATGGTGCCATTTTACATTTCGAAACACTCCGCGATTGGTGTTGAGCGTGTTGTGTCGATACCTAAGGATTGATGATTCTTACCATGATCAGAAGATTAACCGTCATACCGAACGCCATGGACGACTGCAACGGTGGTGGCGGTGCAGGGCCCATAGTACCGAGAGAGCCCATGCAACCGATGAACAAAAGTATCCCGGTGCCCACCACCTCCGCGATCACCATCGTGGTGGTGCCCTTGTCCATCGTCCATTTCGCGTCTGAAACAATAACCGCGGAAACGTTGGAATGCTTCGTTAATCCAGCGAGAATCACGGTAACTCACTCTGCGAGTCGTCCGCCATGGTACACGAGCCAGTCTCCCGAGAGAACTAAACCGCCACCGTTACGTTACCGATGCTGTAATCAGCACTCCAATTACTTTAACAATACTAATCGATGGCTATCGCGGTTCGACGCGATACAGGGAAAAAAGTCGAACCGTCTTATCGACGATGAGCTAGGAACGAGACACGTTGCATTCTTCGCGGAATCGGTGCAGGATGGGGCAAGCACGGACGGGAATTGCGTGAAATTTCACGCTCGTGGCAAAGCAACGTCACCCAATATCGATGGTATCGCGCGATAGACGATTCGGATTCATATCGCGAACTCGCGGCCGCGCGCCGCGGCAGCGCTTCTTTCGGAATCGCCGCTCGCGCAGAAGCGACGATGTTATTCTTGCACGGGGTTAAGCCCGAGGTACCATAATCGCGGATGGGTTGCGAGAAATCAAGAAAATGCCGGGTAAACGGTCCTTGGAAATTCAAATCGCAGCTTTTATTCATACGAAATCGCTGGAAATCGTACTTGGCCGGGCGATCGTGCTTCAACCGGGCACCGTAGATCGCAAGGCGCACTCCCCTTCCGTAACCACGGTCCCAAGGCGATCTTGAGGGAAATTGCCTGGGCTCTTTACCTCGACCACTTTATAGATTCCCAAGATTGCCACAAAGTGCCAGTGGGAAATTGCTCCGTGGAATTGTTGGCGCAAGCGCCGACGGACGCTGCCCCGTCAACATTGTCACTAGTCGCTACCGACTGGTACTATCGTGAGTGACTACTCATTCTTTATCGACTGGCGACTGGAGATACCTTTTGCCAGGCCAGAGAAGAAGAGGAATTTTGACATGACGACTGGCACTGGTATCCCTGCGGGTTACCGAAATATCCATTACAAGTCCGATACCAAGTGCACGCTCCGTGTCGCGAAGACGCTGCTGACGCCGATCGGCATCTGGCCGCTGCAGAGGGGCGACTCCTCACTGGACACGGTTAAAACGTTCGTCCAAATCGCGACGATCTTTGGTCTGATGTGTTTCCTACTGGTACCGCACGTGATCTACACCTTCCACGACTGCGAGGATCTGACGCGTTACATGAAGGTGATCGCCGCGCAGGTGTTCAGCTTTCTTGGGATCATCAAGTTCTGGACGATGATCGTTAATAGACAGGGGATGAGGCGCTGCCTCACGGAAATGGAGGCGCACTTCAGGGACGTGGAGTGCGAGGAGGATCGACTGGTGATGATGAAATCGGGGAAAATCGGCACAGTGTTCACGACGGTGTACCTGGGCCTGACTTACTGCGGTGCTCTCCCCTATCACCTTATCTTGCCTCTGCTGTCTGATAGAATCGTCAAGTCGGACAATACTACTCAAATACCTCTGCCTTATCTGAGCAACTACGTTTTCTTTGTGGTCGAGGACTGGCCGCTGCACGAGATCACCTTCGCCACGCAAATGATGATCAGTTGCATCATATTGTCCACCAACTGCGGCACGTACCTTCTCATCGCCTCCCTCGCGATACATTCCTGTGGCCTTTTCGAAGTCGTTAACAAGAAGATTGAAAGTATCTTCGAACTTAGGCAGGATGAGCTGCAGGGGCGTTTGAATCGTGTCGTTCAGCATCATGTCAAAGCAATCAAGTGAGAGCACTATAATGTATTAAATGGCACAGTCGTGCAAAGGAATAATGGTAGAGTAGATTACAGTGATTGATAAAGGGCATCGTTGTTCCTTTATGTAGGCAACATATAGTGCTGTGAAAGGTTCATTTTTGTAGAACAATATTCATTGCATCATTAAGGGGTCTCCCTACCTTGACGGACGAAAAATGATGCAAACTTTGGGAATTTTTTAAAACAAAACCATTAAATATATTTACTTCCAGCTTTGTGGCTCTATTTGTAAATCTTTAGAGAATACGGAAAATAAATTTGTATGCAAAAATAGTGGTTATATTCGAAGTTATAAACCGACTTAAGTAGTTTTACTAACAACGAGAATGGGACATCTACTGAAGATATATACCAAGTTTGAAGTAAATCGGGTGATTGCTTTTTGAGATATCATGCTAACCAATTCGAAAAACATCGTTTTCAGAAAAACGTGTTCAAAGTTTTAGGTACCGTTTTTATAAATAAATTTTTTTTAAAATGTTCCCTAAATATGTACAAATATAGGCATAAAGTTTTCAATTAATATAATTCGAGAGATTCTCTTTAAAAAAATCCCAAATATCGCGCTCCTTTTCAGGCCGTCAAAGTAGGGAGACCCCTTAAATGACGATAGAAATGAACTGCAGGTTCGCCGAGATGATCGAGGAGGCCCTGAGCGTAGTGTTTCTCTCGGAGATTGTCTGCTGCACCATCATCGTGTGTTTCCTCATATACGGAGTGATTTTGGTACTAGCAAAGTATGTTTACAGGAAGGAAAATGCAACTGCACAAAATTCTTTTACGATAACTCTGTTGTCAGGAATGGGCAGACCATAAACCCCTCAGCACAATCACGTACTTCGTCCTGATGACGTCGATCTTCATTAACGTGTTCATAATATCGTTCATCGGTGATCGCCTTAAACACGAGGTTGGTTTTTGACAATACGCGCTAAAAAAATTGTATCAACGTGACGCTGTCATTTTAATTGTATGTACTTTGGTATAAAGAGCGAGAAAGTCGGGCAGACGTCGTACTTCGTGCCATGGTACGATCTTCCCGAGGACATGGCCAAGAGTATACGAATGATCATACTTAGAACCAGGCGCCCGACATGTCTGACTGCTGGTAAGCTGTTCGGTCTCTCGCTGCAAGGATTCTGTGACGTAAGTTTCGACATTCGAGCGTTGTAAGTATTAGCGGAAAAAGCCTTGCGATTTATCGTTTTCTCGTTTTAACGGAATGAATTATCGTAGTTCTGTAAAACTTCGGCGGCCTATTTAAATTTCCTGCAAACGATGACAGCATGAATGGCAATCCTTCGTTTCGAAGCAGCTAAAGAAGGGAAAGACTCGATACTGCATGGATTCTGTGCTGAAGAAATTCGGCGTTTGTCATTGCACTCGGCAAAATCATCATTTTAACTACTTAGAATCTCAGAGAGTTTGGAAAAATCTGTGTCGTCTGTTCCATGCAGAGAGACACATGCTGGCAAAAAGTAATCTGTGTGTTAAAGTAAAAGTTTATACCCTCCGTGTATTTCGCATTATGTATTCCAATCTCTAAATCACTAATGCATTGGTAAATGCAACACGTTTCCTATGCACGCCACACATCCGCAATTATTCGCAGACTTAACTACCCTGAGCTACCCCAACTCGAGAAGTCTTTCCAAACACACACACGATTCTGAATAGAATCCTTAGAATCCTTAGAAACCCTAAAAAAAGGATCTTACTTTGAACAGGCGACTTGCGAGGTAGAAAACACCACTTACAAAGGAACTACCCGTCCAGCAGGGGATCGAGTAATCGACAAACTAGAACAGTTTGAAAACCACCCAGCGTACGGAGAATCCCTACCAATAATTTGCATCCATTATCTCCCCACAATCTTCTTCATCCGCGATTGTTACAGCAACTAAAATTGCTTGAAAGTGGTATTTCACGATCAAATTGGCGATACTTACGTAAATGTTACCTCATACACGCAAGCGCAATGCTTTCCACTCAACGAACCTTGTTCCATCACGCATGCTTGCATAGTTAAGCCCGAGCATCCGGTACGTAATCACCGAGCCGCCTACATTCACTTGCAAAAAAAAGCATGAAAGAAATGGCTTCGGCGGAGGACTACAGCGACGACGTAAAGTACGTCGTGAAAGTGGCGCGCGCGATTTTGTGGATCGTCGGTGCTTGGCCCATTTCCGCCACGTCCCCCATGTCCAAGAGGATTAAGCTGAGAGTTCAAAACGTAGTCGTGTACTTTTTATTCGTTTTCACCATAATGCCAGGCCTGCTGCGTATGTTCCTGATAGAGAAAGCTATATTGAAGAAGGTGATGATTATGGGGCCGGTTCTCAATTGCAGCATGCAATTCTTCAAGTACACCATTCTGCTGTACCATTCCGAAGAGATCGAGAGAATTATAGCCGCGATAGGGCAGGATTGGATGAGCGCTAACCAGGTGGAGCGAGAGATCCTGCGATCCAAGGCGAAGGTCGGACGAAGAGTGGCGCTGATGTCGGCGATGACAATATACTTCAGCGGTTTCGGGTACCGAACCTTCATCCCTCTATCGAAAGGAACGGTCGTCACGCCTGAGAACGTCACTATAAGACCGCTAGCCTTTCCGGTCTCCTTCATCTTCTTTAATGAGCAAGTCTCGCCGATTTACGAGATAGTCTTTGCCCTGCAATTCGTCGCCGGGTTCGTCACTTACTCGGTGATAAGCGGCTCCTGCGGGATGTGCGCGCTCCTCATCCTCCACGTGTGCAGCCAGCTGGCGATTCTGGTGAACAAGATAAACAGGATCGCCGAGGGGGAGAACATTGACGACACGGTCCTCCACCGGAGGATCGTCGATATCGTCGAGCATCAGACGAAAATTAAAGAGTGAGTGTCGGGGGCTCGATGTAATCGTCGGACGGTACGTTTCTATTGTCCGAATTGCAGATTTTTAGCGGAGGTCCAAACGATCACGGAATATATTTGCTTGGTCGAGATTGTGGGAGCCACGTTTCTCATTTGTATCGTGGGATATTACGTACTGATGGTAGGGGCGACGCTGATAACGTGATTGGAGTGGTGGTTACAGCGCAGTGACTTAAACAATTGCATTCCAGGAGTTGGGGAACTTTGGGGCAATGCTGGTATATATTGTGTTAATGTATGCTATAACGTTTTCGGTTTTCATGCTCTGTTACATTGGCCAGCTCCTCGACAACGAGGTACGCGCCGCTGCATTGTCTGACGCGTAACGTACCTATTCTACTGCGCTCCTTCGTTGTTCCCGTGAGCGCGAATGGGAATCATCCTTTTATACATGGTGTTTGTAAATATGTGGGACAATTTTTCAGGATGGGTTCCACTCATCAAGATAATAAGACAAGTTGGTATACGAAAATATCGGAAAATGCATAGTTTTGCAGTTATAAACATTTTCATATTCCGTGAAATACAGGTCCGAAACGCTTAATTCAGAAAGCATTTAGAAAGCTGACAGACGCGTTCGCCTGTTCATACATTGGCACTATCTCCTTTGAGGTAGGGCTGGGACTAATCGAATAATTTACTATGTATTCGAATATTTTACAAGTATTCGAATGCTACGAATAAACTTCGAATATTTGAGTATTCGAATGTTATTATTCGAATACTATTCGAATACTGATGTATTCGAATACCGATGTACATATTCGAATATTATGGTGTGAATTATAAATCAAGTTCTTTAGGTTCATTTTTTTAGAAGCATTTATTTAGTTTCAGTTGTGAGTTCGTTAGTTTGTCAGGGTGAAATCTTGTAAGCTAATTTTGACCCACTTCAACATATCCGATCGGCTTGAAACTTTGCACACATATGTAATTCCGATGACAATAAAATATTTTCACTAAAAAGCATGAAATACTTTATGGTGAAATTTTTTTTAAAAAACAAGCTTTTATTAAAATGTACTAAAAAGGAACCAATAATTTTGATACCGGCCGAAATGACGGCCTGAGAAGAATTCCCTCATAGGGTGGATGTACCAGTAAATGAACACGTACCAGTGAATGGACATTTTATATTAAAATGAGTAAAATAAGTTATTAAAATAAGCAACTAATTAATTAGAGACTTCTTTCAATTTCTTGCTTCATATCCAAACAATTTTTGCAGCACGTGGAATCAATCGCGCTGCAAACATAATTTTATGAAAGTGTTCATTCATTAGTCTTAAGTGTTCATTTATTGGTGCGTTTACCCTATAACTAATTATAAAATAATAAAAATAAAAAAAAGTACCAATAAATGAACACTTAAGGCTAATGAATGAACACTTTTATAAAATTATGTTTGCAGCGCGATTGATTCCACGTGCTGCAAAAATTGTTTAGATATGAAGCAAAAAATTAAAAGAAGTCGCTAATTATTTAGTTGCTTATTTTAATAACTTATTTTACTCATTTTAATATAAAATGTCCATTCACTGGTACGTGTTCATTTACTGGTACATCCACCCTATGAGGGAATTCTTCTCAGGCCGTCATTTCGGCCGGTATCAAAATTATTGGTTCCTTTTTAGTACATTTTAATAAAAGCTTGTTTTTTAAAAAAAATTTCACCATAAAGTATTTCATGCTTTTTAGTGAAAATATTGTATTGTCGTCGGAATTACACATGTGTGCAAAGTTTCAAGCCGATCGGATATGTTGAAGTGGGTCAAAATTAGCTTACAATATTTCACCCTGACAAACTAACGAACTCTCAACTGAAACTAAATAAAAGCTTGTAAAAAAATGAACCTAAAGAACTTGATTTATAATTCACACCATACTATTCGAATACGTCAGTATTCGAATACATCAGTATTCGAATAGTATTCGAATACTTAAATATTCGAATAGTATACGAATACTTAAATATTCGAATAATATTCGAATACTTAAATATTCGAATAGTATTCGAATACTTGGATATTCGAATTATATTCGCCAAATAATTGAGCAACTGAAGTATTCGAATATTCGAATACCGAAAATTCGACAAATAGTCCCAGCCCTACTTTGAGGTTGAATGACCGGGAATTGTAATTTTCCGTTCTAACCGCTTAGTTTACGCGCGAAAGTATGAACAGGCGAACGCGTCTGTCTGCTGATAGTTTTCTGAAATAGGCGTTTCGGACCTGTATTTTACGAAATATGACAATGCTTATAACCGCTAAACTATGCAATTTCCCGACATTTTCGTATACCAAATTGTCTTGTTATCTTCCATCCTGAAAAATTGTCCCACATATTTATAAACACCCTGTACAGTAAATCAATCGATTTAATCCCAAGTGTTTCCTTGAACAGAACAGCAACGTCGGGCAGGCGACCATCACCGTAGACTGGTATCGGTTCCCGGCGAAAAAGGCGCGATACCTGGTACTCATAATCGCAATATCCAATTACCCGATGAAACTGACGGCGGGCAAGATGGTCGACATGTCTTTAGCTACTTTCACCGACGTAAGTACGCAAGCACCTCTGTGCAGATGAAACCGTGCTTCCTGCGAACTGTACTGTTCCAGATCATGAAAGTGTCGATGGGGTACTTGAATATGTTGAGGGCAGTTATATGAACACGAGGACCTTTCTGCTGATAATATATCTCGTTACCAATAGTATGTCACTCGTTTTTCGCGGTTAAACAATATACATTCAATGAACTTGTTCTTCTTCTCCTTTCCTATTCTAATGAAAACCGACTCATTAATGCTTTAGCATATCCAGCTATGATCCTTCTTACACTTTCCGTGGAATCGCTGCGCAATGGAGCAGCCAGAGATGAGTTGCGAGAGAACTGCATGCCCGCAATTGATAATATACTGAATCATATCGTAAACTTACAGGCGCAGCCACAGCGATTCTCCCGTAAGAGTCCCTCGTGCAGAAGCAACACATATATGTATGTATAATTCCCGGGGCAAAGCGAAAGTTTTCCACCATTGCAGGCGGATTGCTGGGTATCGCGAAAGCGCCGGCACCCTTTTCAAACATTACACCTCGCAATTTATTCATGCGGAATCGCGAGCAATCGTACTTCACCGACAATCTTCCTTCAAACCCGCGCCGCAAATAGCGAAGTGCACCCCATCTTCATTGCTATTCTAATATAATCGTACTAGCATTAGGAAGATTTTCTCCACCCCATACCACAGTTCTAAAGCTTTCCAGGATTGCAAAAAATGGCTGGCGGAAAATTGGTCCGCGAAACTTTTCACGCAGGCGTCAAATGACGTTGCGCGCCGACGTGATCTCTGATCGCTACCAGTCGCTGGAGGGACTTTCAGCGAGCCGGGAGAGAAAACGAAACAGCCGGTGACATGTTACAGAACGCTGGTTTGCTCGCGAATTACCGAAACGGCCATTACAAATCGGACACCGAGTACACGTTCCGAATCGCGAAGCCGCTGCTGACGCTGATCGGTATCTGGCCGCTGCAAAGGGCCGATTCTTCCCTGGACAGGGCTAAAACGTTCGTTCAAATCGCGACGGTGTTCGGTCTGATGTGTTTCCTACTGGTGCCGCACGTGATCTACACCTTCCACGACTGCGAGGATCTGACGCGTTACATGAAGGTGATCGCCGCGCAGGTGTTCAGCCTTTTAGCCATCATCAAGTTCTGGACGATGATCGTCAACAGGGACGGGATCAAGTACTGCCTCACGGAAATGGAGGCGCACTACAGGGACGTGCAGTGCGAAGAGGATCGACTGGTGATGACGAAATCGGCGGAAATCGGCCGATTTTTCACGACGCTGTACCTGGGCCTGTCTTACGGCGGCGCTCTCCCCTATCACATCATTTTGCCGCTGATGTCGGATAAGATCGTCATGGGGGACAACACCACTCGGATACCTCTGCCTTATCTGAGCAACTACGTTTTCTTTGCGATCGAGGACTCGCCGATGTACGAGGTCCTCTTCGTCTCGCAAATAGCGATCAGCAGCCTTATATTGTCGACCAATTGCGGCATTTACAGTCTGATCGCCACCATTGCGACGCATTCTTGCGGCCTGTTCGAGGTCGTCAGCAGGAAGACTGAAACTTTCGTCAAGCACGGTCAGGCCGAGCTGCATTGTCGTCTGAGGGACGTTGTTCAACATCACTTGAAGGCAATCGAGTGAGTATCGACAGATGGGTGTCTTCTTTTTGACAACTAGTTGCACCCTCGAGTAATGGTTACTTGAAGGGTAAGGGGAAAACAGGGAATGCCCATTTTTAGTGATTATGCGAGGTATAACGTATTTTGTTGGTGGCAACGGGGGCCACAGAACTGACGAATCACTAAGAGTTATAAAGTAGCTATGTCTGTATAAGACAACGTTGAAGATTTGGTGTGCTGGTTGAAAGCAGGGAATCATTAATTTCGACACTGGGACATCACTGTGTATACATCCTTGTTTCGATAATAATAGAAGTGGATATTTATTTTGTTAAAGTATTTTACACTTGAAAGATATTAATACAATGTAAAACAATTATCTTTTTGCTGAGTTCTTATCTGATGTCTAATTAGAGCATAAATTGTTCATTTTATGAATAATACAGTTAAATTCGATGAACCTAGTGTCTTTACTGATGGACTAAAGTATTAAAACTTGATTTTCTCAATAAAGCTGTTTTGTGACATTCCTTGTCTTTTCGCCTTACCTTTCACTTATTCTCCTTTTGGCAGTCCATTTGAAGACTGGACTTTATATCGATGTTTCTATTGTTATTGTATTACTCCGTTACGACCGTTACTTAAGGTTCGCCGTGACGATCGAGAAGGCACTGAGCATAGTGTTCCTGTCGGAAATGGTCGGCTGCACCATCATCATATGTTTCCTCGAATACGGCGTGCTGCTGGTACTAGCAAGATATACGTTCAGAAAGCAAAATGCTGGTACACTGAAATCCTTTACAATGATATTATTTCCAGGAATGGGAAGATCATAACACGCTCAGCACAATGACTTACTTAGTTTTGATGACGTCGATCTTCGTTAACGTGTTCATAATATCTTTCATCGGTGATCGTCTTAAACAGGAGGTGATTATTTCGATACATCAGAGTCGCCGTAATCGATCGAATCTTAATGGTACTTGATTTTACACATAGAGCGAAAGAGTGGGAGAGGCGTCATACTTCGTGCCGTGGTACAACCTTCCCGAGGACGTAGTAAATAACATAAAGATCATCATACTTAGAACCAGTCGACCGACGAATTTGACTGCCGGCAAGCTGTTCGATCTATCGCTCCAAGGATTCTGCGACGTAAGTCTCTCAACACGCCACCTTTAAAATGATTAAGAAAACGTGTCGTGAAAAAGGGTTGAAATATCGTAGGTTTGCAAAACATCGGCGGCGTATTTTAATTTCCTGCAAGCAATGACGGCATGAAGGATTACACATCGATAGTTATTAGTAGGCGGCTAACGAAGAGTAAGACATGACACGGTACAGGTTCGTCTTTAGCCATTGCACTCGACTTGATCGTCATTCAACTACTCCGAATGTTACCAAATGAAACTACATACATTCAGACAAATCTGTATCACTGTTTCCATTTAAACAAACGTATATTGGCAATAATTAATCCCATCAAGTAGTGTTAATGATGCAGTCACTTTAACCCCTGAATCAGTGCATTCATACGTGCAGCTCGTCCATTTTAGTACACCCCTCACACGTAATTAGTCGCAGAAGCTACCCTTCATTTTCAACGACACAGTAAAATCCTTCCAGGCGAAGAAAAATATAATTTGAAGGTGGTCGAACAGTCTAACAATACAATCACCAATCAGCATTATCCTAAATAGAATCCTCAGAAAAGAAAGCATACCTCCAAGTCACGAATCGCGAAGTCGATGATCCGCTCGCACGGAAGCTTCCCACCAATATCTCTACCAGTGGATGGAAGAATATCAAAATTCGAATCTAGCATCGCATTTCACGTACAACCTTTTTCTCCATTTTCTTTTTACGCGGGGAAATCCTCAATGGGCAACCCGGTCCCTAGGGGAGGGGCCGTGGTAGTGGCAGACAATATACTGCTCAAACCCCCACGGGGACCGGCGCGCGCGGCTAGGAGGGCATCCCGAGAACCAGATTGGCGATAGGGTAAGTCCGGGAGGGATGGCCATAGTTTCGTTTGGAGCCTCCTACAGCCAACCCATTTGAAATAAAGCAACGAAAATGATGTAGAACAAAACTTCAATCCTTGACAACTCCTCCTACACCAGACGACGCCACACAGTCACCCCTGATGCCACACAATTTCACGCGCGCCCTAGTACAGAACTAATTGTTAGAGTTTAGGCATTTAGGGAAACGGCCTATGGTGTGCGAGTAATGCCGATAGGTGGCGCCCCGACGTGAGATATGTAGCGACGGAGTATAAGGGACTAGAGCTCTGCAACGGGCGGGTATACCGTGGGTCAACCCGCCCGTTACCCGATCGTTTTTCGACTCACCCGGCCCGCCCGGCCCGCGTCGGGCAAGACGGGTTAGCGGTTCATTTTTACCCGCCCATCAAGCCCGAAACTGTTGCCAGCCGTGCGACGTATCCGACCTGTCCGTGTCCGTATTTGCGCCTTTCCTCTATTCATCGGGGTCAGCTGCATTTTTTATATACTGTATTTCTAAATTGTCTGATATGTTTCTACTATAATGTTGTTGTTTGTAAAAAACATAAATTAAATCTAAATTTTTTAATTTCTTACATTTATTTGTATTTTAACTTGTGTTATTTACATATGGTTGATAAGTATAATACACATTAATAATAAATAAGTTGTCAAGGTTTGACTCTCCATTCGAGGGTAATAATAAGTCAGAGTGAAAATCGAGTGAAGTGCGGGAAATGTCTCGGTAAAGAGCGGGCACGGACGGATCGGGCGTTTCGGGCGGGTATGGGCGGGCTGGACAGCCGCGGGTTCTTCGGGCTTTTGACGATTCAAGTGCGGGCGGGTCGGGTACACCGAGAAACAGTCGTGGGCCGGGCGGGCCAAACCCGCCCGTTGCAGAGCTCTATAAGGGACCACGTTAGAGTCGGCGTAGCCGGTGTGGTTAACGCTGCGGATCAGCACACGGGCGGCTCGGGTTCGATTCCCGGCGCCGGTGGCTGCTCTCTTTTTCCGTCGCTTACATAATCAACTCCCAACCAGTTGTTTCGCTCACCGCTGAAGGTGCGGGATATTTGCACGCACTGCGGGAATCAAGTCTTCATAAATAGTACGTGGTACTTTGGATCTAGAAACTGCTTCATGTTCACATCATAAGTACTGTTCTACTGACTGTGATTCTACAATCTGCATTCGCAGTCCACCTCTCCAAGTTCGAATAATCAATTTATCGAGCAGTCCTCCTCCTCCTACTCTCCACCCTATACTTATAATGCATAAAGGGTTGGAATTTACCTACGCGCTCTCTTCGAGATTAAACGGGGAAAGAGCGCAGGCGCGACATTGTTTCCTTCGGAACTTTCGTCAGACCGCTAGCACATAGCATCAAGCGAGCTACCGAGCTTCAACGATGTACAAGCAAGGGCCAGAGAGCCCGAAGTCGCCCACGAACGTGTACGACTATGAGAAATACGTGAATCTGAGTATTCGATGGAACCGTTGGCTCCTGAAACCAATGGGCCTTTGGCCAAACTCGCCCAACGCTTCTGCGATCGAGAAATCCTTTGACTGGCTGATAAATGCCACCTGCTTTTGCTTGATAAGCTTCCTCGTGATACCCTGCGGGCTGTACGCCGCCTTAGAGGTAGAGGATGTCTACGATAAGCTGAAAGTGTTCGGTCCACTGAGCTTCTACCTGATGGCGATCGCGAAGTACTACTGTCTCATGTTTCACGCGAAGGACATCCGCGAGTGCGTGGAGCACATCGAATGGGATTGGAAGACTATTAGATACAGAAAGGACAAGGACGTTATGGTGGCGAACGCGAATTTTGGCAGCCGACTGGTGATGTTCTGCACTTTGTTCATGTACAGTGGCTTCGCCTTATACTATATAGCGATGCCTATTAGCGTTGGGACAGTCAGGCTGGATGAAGGCAATCTCACATTTATCCCGATGGTGTTTCCGTTCTCGAGGATCATACTCGATACTCGATATAGCCCCGCCAACGAGATCATCTTCTCGATCCAAATTTTGGGAGGCGCTTTAATCCACAGCATCACGGCAGCTGCTTGCAGCTTGATTATAGTTTTCGCAGTTCACGCTTGTGGCCAGATGGAAGTTTTGATGTGCTGGCTGGGGCATTTGGTACACGGCCGCGAAGATATGCAGGGAACCGCCGACGATAGAATCGCAAGCATTGTGAACCAACACGTCCGAATACTAAAGTGCGTAATCTGATTTTTCAGAGACCAGAAATAACAGTTATTTTTTAAATTTTTTCGAAAAAAATCATTGAGATAAAGTTAATTTTTATTTAAATAGAAGTCAGTCTTCATCAAATACTGCATAAATTTTCCGAAAAATCAAGTGATTAAAAAATATTAAGATTTATCTCTTTTGGTTACTGATAACCATTATTGTCGACCGAATTATTTTTTGGTCACTAATAATCATTATTGACGACGGAAATTCTTTTCGGTTACGAATAACCATTACCGAGGACCAGAATTTTTTTTTGGTTACGAATAACCGTTACCGATGACCAAAATTTTTTTTTGGTTACGAATAACCAATATCTGTTGTAGGAATTTTTTTTGGTTACGGTATAACCAATATATTTTGCGGGAATTTTATTTTGGTTACGGTATAACCAATATATTTTGCGGGAATTTTTTTTTGGTTACGGTATAACCAATATGAATTGCGGGAATTTTTTTTTGGTTACGGCATAACCAATATATTTTGCGGGAATTTTTTTTTGGTTACGGTATAACCAATATGAATTGGGGGAATTTTTTTCGGTTACGGTATAATACAGGATAGACACCCATTCAATGCCACTATTTCTGTCGGCCTGGCCAATCCAGGTTTTTCCGTACCGTGTTTGCATTCCAGAAATTTTATAGTTCAATGAGTATAACCAAAATCGCTTGCTGGAATTCTGTTTTGGTTCCCGGTAACCAATATCGATTACGTGAATTCTGTTTTGGTTACCGGTAACGAATATCGGTTGCGGGAATTCTGTTTTGGTTACCAGTAACCAATATCGATGGCGGAAGGTTTATTTTGGTCACTCTAGGGCAGCGATGCCCCGACGGGCGGCCCGAGGGTACGAGCATCCATCGCATTTTCCAAAGCTCGCGTGGAAGGGGGTCTCGAAACCAATGAAGTTGCAGGCATGTAACGGATGAGGAAAACTCTAGTAGTGTGCGTGTAGGCTCGTACCCGTAGGCTTATATGACTGGGACTCTTGGAGCCCCAGTGTTCTACATTTTAGGAATTGGGAAAATAAACAGGAATTGACTAATGATTAAACAATAATATTATGTAATTGGACGAAATAGACTTGAACATTCCCACTTACACCTTTGATTAACAAAAAGTTTCTTATTAAACGATTTTTATTCAGCTTCAATCCTCTGTTTGTGTGTTTGTTTGTATTGAAGGGGAGCGTTATGTGTGGGGTCATCGTATGCCGAACTCTGCCGTTGCAAAGGCCCCATAAGACGGAAAGGTGGGCCGAGAAACAGAAGCGCAACGGTCAAGCGGCGTGGCGTCGAGCGTCGACGAGAGGACTAGAGGATTGACGACCGAACCGTCACGACGTATTGCGATTTGATGTTAATAAACCATATAATAACTTTACTACAGAATTCAGAAGTGGGATACACGCGCGCGCTATTGGAATTCGCGAGTGTAGTGCGATAGTACAACAAGGATTTTCTCTATAGTGATTTTATACTGCTATATCACTCTTATATAAAATAGAAAAAGGAAACTTTGGTTGGCGAATTGAGAGCAAGATGGAAGGCGAAACATCGTCCAGAACGCATAGGAGGTCGCGTAAACGACATCGGGGATCAAGAGAGCGTCCCTCGAAGCGTCGGCGTTCCTCATCTCGACATCGCGGGAGCTCGTCGCGATCACGCCATTCAACACCAAGGACGGATCGTCGCGGTGCGTCCGCTTCCAGTACCGCAACTGTTTTGAGTGCTGGTTTCGCCCAATTGGCGGAGACCTTGTCAAGTGTCATGCAGTCAGGTTCGAGGACTTCTAATCATTTTTTAAGCGCTAAATTTTTGCCAGAATTCGATTCAGAAGCAAGTAAATTCGATGTAGACGACTGGTTAGAAAAGATCAATAACTGTGCAACTGTGTATAATTGGGAAGATAAGACTAAGCTCTTTTTTGCGGTATGCAAACTGCGTGGAAATGCTAAAATATGGTATGATGAGTTACCAAACCCCCCCTTAACCTGGGAAGTCTTTTCGCGAATGATTTCTAGACAATTTACAGGGGAATTGGGGTTCGGTAAATTGCTGAAAGAAGCCGTTCTATATAACAGTAACCCCGGTCAAGATCTTAAGACGTATTGTTTTCTGAAGGTGGGGAAATTGAATAGACTAAAATTAGACCTATCGGAAGACAAATTAGCAGATTTTGTCGCAGAGGGGATTCACGATGATCGCATACGCTCCACCATCTTGGCATCTCGGTGTAAATCATTGGCAGACCTAAATAACTTGTTAGGTATATTTGATACGTCCGACAGCAAAACTAAAGATTCAAAAAATGTAAAGCGGTTTACGCGGCGTGAAACTACGAATAACAAGCATAGCGATCGTGAGAAAACGAATAGTTGTTATAGCTGCGGAAAAACGGGTCATATTAGGCGAAACTGCCCAGAACAGTCGAAAAATGGAAAGAAGGAGGAAAATAGAGACGAAAAGAAAGACGGAAATAGGATATCTTGCGGGTATTGTCATAAAACTGGACATACAGAGGAACGCTGTTATTCGAAAAGAAAGGAGAAGGAGACAATGAAAAAGTCCTGTCTAATGATTGATCAGTCGCTTCAATCTTTAGAGGACGAAAACGATGATAAAAGCATTAAAAGACCACTCAAAACATGTACTATTAACGGTATAAAGAAACAATGTACAGTGGATTTGGGTAGTGATAGTTCTCTAATTCGGGAGGGCGTCGCAAGATCACTAGCGCTAGAATTTTCTCCAACAAACACGATCCTGGCCGGCTTCAATAACTCGTCCGTTGCCCCGATAGCTTCAACCGAAGTGTCGATCACTATTGACGACATAGCTTTTAATACGAACTTCCTTGTAGTCGCAGACGAACAGCTATCGCGCGAAATACTAGTAGGCCGTAATGTATTAGTTGATGCAGATGCGATAGCGATTGCGGACGTTTCCGGGGTGCAACTTACACGGAAATCAACGGAATTAAATCCTGCCTTGAAACGCAGTATACAAAAAGTAGACTCAATTAACTTAGTAACAGTGTCGGCGGAATCAAAATCGGAGGGCGTAAAACCCATAGAGGATACAGATATTCGTTGCTCTACGTTAAGTAAGGAAAATCGTGCGAGGCTAGTTAAATTATTGAACAAATATCGTAAATGCATAGCCCTTAAAATAGATGAGTTAGGGAAAATGAAAGATGCCGAAATGGAAATTGAACTGATTAGCGAGGAACCGGTTTACCATCGACCGTATAGATTATCCTTGTCGGAACGTCAGAAGGTAAAAAAAATCTTAGCAGAACTCATATTCAGCGGTATTATTCAAGAGAGTAGGTCGCCGTTTGCAAGTCCTATTTTGTTAATAAATAAAAAGAATGGGGAGGTACGCTTGTGCGTGGATTATCGGGCACTCAACAAAATTACAAAACGCCAAAAATATCCCTTACCATTGATCGACGACCAGATAGACCAATTAAAAGGTAAAAGGTTCTATACGTCATTGGATCTTAAGTCAGGATTTTATCAAATCCCAATGAGTCGGAAATCTGTTGAGAAGACGGCGTTTATAACGCCTGACGGGCAGTATGAGTTTTTAAGGATGCCGTTCGGGTTGATGAACGCGCCAGCGGTCTATCAAAGAGAAATGGACAGGATCTTTCGCGATTTAGCGCACGTTTACATTGACGATATACTTATTGCTACTGACGATGTTGAAGAAGGTTTTAGACAGCTAGAAGCAGTTCTATTACAGATGGACAAATATAAATTGACATTAAATTTAACTAAATGCGATTTTTTCGCGGAAAGGATCGAATATCTTGGTAGAGAAATATCCGCGGAAGGAGTTCGACCGGGACAGTATAAAACCGGGGCAATTCAAAAGGCACCAGAACCGATAAATGTTACGGAGGTACGTCAATTCTTAGGACTTGCCGGTTATTTCCGAAAATTCGTTAAAAATTATGCCCAAAAGGTAGCGCCGCTTACTAATTTACTAAGAAAAAATATATCTTGGATTTGGGGTCCTGAGCATACCAAGGCCGTAAAGGAAATAAAAGACGTTTTATGTACTCGACCTGTGTTGGCAATTTATAATCCTAATCTACCAACTGAGGTGCATACGGATGCAAGCTCAGTTGGATTAGGGGCAATGTTAATTCAAATGGAAAATAATGAAAAACGAGTAGTGTCGTATTATAGCCGGAAAACAACAGCTGAGGAAGAAAAATATCACTCGTATGATTTAGAAACACTTGCTGTCGTTACCGCGTTAAGGGTTTATCGCGTGTACTTGCTAGGTATAAAATTTACAGTGGTTACCGATTGCAGTGCGATCCGTGCAACAGCAGCAAAGAAGGATATACAACCGAGAGTTGCGAGATGGTGGGTATATCTCCAAGATTATGATTTTGAGGTTGTCTATCGTCCAGGTGTTCGAGTTAAGCATGTCGACTATTTGAGTCGAAACCCTGTTGAGACAGTCGAGTGCCTGGCGGTGGACATTACAGAGTCTGAGTGGATAAAGGGGGCACAGCTGCAAGACGAATCCATTGTTCTTATAAAAGAAATTATAGAATCTGGGGAGGTTAGGCCTGATGTCAACCAGTATTTCGATAAGTATGACTTGAGAAACGGGGTGCTGTTTCGTAGAACGGAAGAGGGTAACAGATGGGTCGTCCCTCGGGCATGTCGATGGAATATAGTAAAGATGTGCCACGATGATCAAGGGCACTTTGCCTTAGAGAAAACATTAGCAAGGGTTAAGCAGAGTTACTGGTTTAAGGGAATGAGGAAATTCATATCAAAATATGTCAAGGCATGTTTAAGGTGTCTGTACTACAAGGCTCCCTCAAATCGTAAGCCTGGCTATTTGCATCCGATCGAAAAGGTCGCGATTCCCTTTCATACGGTGCACTTGGACCACCAAGGTCCGTATATAAAGAGCAAACATAAGAACACCCAGATTTTGGCAATAGTAGATGGTTTTACTAAGTTCTGCGTCCTCGAGCCTGTGCGAGATACCAAGACAAAATGGGTTTTAAGGGCTCTCGAGCAACTATTTGCTATCTTTGGTGTTCCGTCGAGGATAATTAGCGACCGGGGTACTGCCTTTACTTCCCATCGATTTGAAGCTTTCTGCCGGGATTATGGCATCAAGCACATACTAAATGCAGTGGCAACACCAAGAGCAAATGGACAGTGCGAACGAGTAAATCGTGTGGTGATCAGTTCACTAGCTGCCACGTCTGCGGGTGATCCTGAAGATCAATGGGATTTGAATGTAAAGAAGGTGCAAGCCGCTATAAATTGTACCGTGAATCGCACAACGCGACGAAGTCCAGCGCAATTGCTTTTGGGCTATATACCTAGGAGTGCTGCTGATGCTGTGTTGCTAGAGAGTATTCAAAAAACTTTAGACGAGATAGATTTAACAAAGTTACGTAAGGAGGCCAAGAAGGCAACGGATGCTGAACAAGAAACCCAAAAGGCTCGCTTCGATGCTCGAAGATTCAAGGCGCCAGTCTACCAGGTGGGGGATGTAGTCATGGTGGCTACAAATCCGGCGGCAACGGGCCAGAGCAGGAAACTGTTAGCCAAGGCGAAAGGGCCATTTAAGGTGACTGCAAAGCTGCCTAACGACCGCTACGAGGTGGAGGACCTTCGGGAAATGAAGAAGGCCCGAAGACAGAAAAGCGTCGTGGCGGTGGATAGTATCCGAAAGTGGATCACTTTTGATGCTATGGAATAGAATTATGCAGGTGAGTTGATACTGTTGTTCATTGACTAGTCGTTTCAGAAATAGCTGGCACGGAAGCTAAGGGGCTCGTTACAATGGCGGACCGGTTAAGGAAGTTCAGGTCTCGATTATGAGTGAATTCGAGAATGACCGGATGGACCTGGATCAGAAATCCGAGCGATGCCACCTACGGACAAGGGCTGATGGTGGAAAGCAACCAGAGAGGATCGATGGCCGAGGGTCCTGGGCTTCTTCCTCTGCACAGTCGCGTAGTCGTGGATGCTCTGGCATGATTCTTGGTCGGAATCATGTGGATGGAGATCTGACGGCAAGGCTGGGACCTCTGGGATGACTAATGTTGTCATCAATGTGGCCGTAGTCCGGGGTGCTCTGGTACAGATTTGGTCAATCTGTATGGGTAGAGACCTTGAGGCGCGAGGCTGGGACCAAGGCAGTCGTGGAGTCAGGCAAGCTTCTGGCTGAGTTGGCGACGGTCGCCCGCTCAGTTGTATGTGGCACCTGGCGAGGCTGGCGACCGGGTTGATTTTGAATTAAGGGTATCCGGGGGTTGTTATCATGTAAACATCCATAGAAAAAGGGGAAATTCGACAAGACTGATGTTATTGTGGTCTACTTAACACTTTATCTAGTCCTAAGATGTCAATCGGATAACGACTGTATCGCGAGTTCTTGCTATTAACGATGGAACTGATCACTCTGTCGGGGCGAGAATTCGGGCTATACAGTTATCTATCTACAAGTGAGAAAAGGAAAGGATGCACTAATTCTTGACGTTATTCGTGCAGATTATAGGACAGAACAACCGAGGAGTAGTAAGATCGAGGACGACTTAAACATCAGGAAGGCCGAATGAAGGGGAGCGTTATGTGTGGGGTCATCGTATGCCGAACTCTGCCGTTGCAAAGGCCCCATAAGACGGAAAGGTGGGCCGAGAAACAGAAGCGCAACGGTCAAGCGGCGTGGCGTCGAGCGTCGACGAGAGGACTAGAGGATTGACGACCGAACCGTCACGACGTATTGCGATTTGATGTTAATAAACCATATAATAACTTTACTACAGTATGTATGTTTGTTCAGTTCAAATCTAGAAACTCAATTTTAACCCACTTCCAACTATCCAATAGACTTGAAACTTTGCAGGCATACGTAGTTCGGATGACAATACAAAATTATGAAGAAAAAGAAACCCCCACGGTTTAAAAAATTATCCTGTCATCAAAAAATAGAACCCATAACCGCAAATCCAAACGACTTGAAATCAGCCTATAACCAGAAGTCAAATCAATTTAATCGCAATGAAATCAGCATGTAACGGTTACATGCTGATTTCAGGGTACGAGCCTACACGCACACTACTAGAGTTTTCCTCATCCGTTACATGCCTGCAACTTCATTGGTTTCGAGACCCCCTTCCACGCGAGCTTTGGAAAATGCGATGGATGCTCGTACCCTCGGGCCGCCCGTCGGGGCATCGCTGCCCTAGAGTGACCAAAATAAACCTTCCGCCATCGATATTGGTTACTGGTAACCAAAACAGAATTCCCGCAACCGATATTCGTTACCGGTAACCAAAACAGAATTCACGTAATCGATATTGGTTACCGGGAACCAAAACAGAATTCCAGCAAGCGATTTTGGTTATACTCATTGAACTATAAAATTTCTGGAATGCAAACACGGTACGGAAAAACCTGAATTGGCCAGGCCGACAGAAATAGTGGCATTGAATGGGTGTCTATCCTTTATTATACCGTAACCGAAAAAAATTCCCGCAATTCATATTGGTTATACCGTAACCAAAAAAAAATTCCCGCAAAATATATTGGTTATGCCGTAACCAAAAAAAATTCCCGCAATTCATATTGGTTATACCGTAACCAAAAAAAAATTCCCGCAAAATATATTGGTTATATCGTAACCAAAATAAAATTCCCGCAAAATATATTGGTTATACCGCAACCAAAAAAAATTCCTACAACAGATATTGGTTATACCGTAACCAAAAAAAATTCTCGTCAACGATAACGGTTATTCGTAACCAAAAAAAAATTCTGGTCATCGGTAACGGTTATTCGTAACCAAAAAAAAATTCTGGTCATCGGTAATGGTTATTCGTAACCGAAAAGAATTTCCGTCGTCAATAATGATTATTAGTGACCAAAAAATAATTCGGTCGACAATAACGGTTATTGGTGGCCAAAATCATTTAAAGAAAGATATTAATTCTTATGCCATAACTTTTCAAATTTAGGTTATAACAGTTATGGTCTCTGGATTTTTTACCTCCACAGAACTATAAATCGTAACCAATTCCAGTAACTGTATATGTATTTCTAGAAATGAAAGGTGATTTCCTTAGGTATATAGAATTGTATCGAAATTACAGAGAACCCCTTAGAATGGAATTCTCTGTACATAGTAGCTTCTTACGTGTCGTTGAATATCAAATTGTTGTGTGTAACTGTAAAGTTCATTTTTTTTTCTACAATCGAAGGTACTTCTTCGGTTCGTCCATTAACGTTTCGTTAATTAACTACTTAATTGTTACTTAGCCAATATTTACCATTACAGGTTTTTGGCAGTCACAGAGAAAACACTGCAACAAATATCTTTCGTGGAGTTTTTGGGGTGCACATTGAACATGTGTCTTCTTGTTTATTATGTTCTAATGGTAAACAACACAAATGAAAGTCTTCTATGCGAATATCCGACTCGTTTCTTTGGTGTTGCAGGAATGGAGCTCGAATGATATAACTGCTATTATATCGTACCACGTGATACTCATCTCTCTCACCCTCAATATCTTCATATTTTGTTATATAGGCGAGCTGGTCGCCGAGCAGGTAAAATCTAATAATGGCAACAGCACATTCCATCACAAAATGTTTCAAGATTCTTTGCATTGTAATGGCCGTACCTTTGCATCGGAGGGACTAGCTTGCACTGAGCAGTCGTGAAAATATTATCTCCATCTTCCTCGCGGCAAAGAATTCCTTTTCGTGTTTCAACATTTTGAATTAATTCCAAAATATACATTGTCACAGTGCAAAATGGTGGGCGAAATATCGTACATGGTTGACTGGCATGAACTACGAGGGAGGAGGAAGATCGGCTTCGTTTTGATAATAGCGATGTCCAATTGTTCGAAGCAACTCACAGCTGGGAATATGGTCGAATTATCCATTAGCACTTTCGGTGACGTGAGTAACCAATTACTACTACCATCTATATTATGGCCGGTATTCATAGTCGCTACTTGTTCTTAAGCAAATGCTTAAGCATTCGATATCCTTTACTAGCTACTAGGTTAGCAGAGGATGCCGCATGCTTAAGCATTTGCTTAAGAATAAGTAGCGACTATGAATACCGGCCTTAGACGTGCCACTTAAAACAATGTTTTAAACGAACAGGTCGTAAAAACATCGTTTGCTTTCCTGAACATGTTGAGAACAGTGGCATGAAAGCTTTTCGTGATTCTTGCGGGACATAATTTAAATATAGATTACTTAATATACATAATAGACATAATTTAAATATAGATTAGTGTAAGAAAACGTTGTTTATACCAATGTGTATCTTTACACTCATCATTATATTAAAATAAAAAACAGATACCCGACATTCGAGGAATAAATTTATCAATGCCCGACAGCCATCACCCAGCCCACATTTATAATGAATAATGAGGCAAACCCGTTGAAAAAAGTTGCTTTCGTTCGCTACACTGCTGCGTCTAAGTTCCCTTCTGAGTGTAATCAGAATGTAATGCAGAGCCATCCCTATTTCACGGGTACTCAAATACACGTGTACACATGTATTCAACGTATCCGTACCTCAATCCGTGTGTCTTTTTGTACACGGGTACCTGTGTACTATTTCACGTGTATTTAAATCAGAGATGGGCATTATTTAAATAACAAATTATTTAAATGACGTATCAAATAAAGATACAAGATAAAAGATACTTTAGTCTTATTCGTCATTAATAAGACTAACCCAAGTCAATTTTTAATCGAAGCGTCCATGATTGAAGTAGGTCGATCATGGGATTCAATCGTCGGTCATGATTGAACTACGTCAATCATGGGGATTCAATCGTCAGCCATGATTGAAGTAGGTCAATCATGGGGATTCAATCGTCGGCCATGATTGAACTACGTCAATCATGGGGATTCAATCGTCGGCCATGATTGAACTACCTTCAATCATGACTGAATCATGATGAAAATAAAATTGAACTAAAAAATAAAAAAAAATTTCCCTTATTTAAACTACGACTCTCATATTTTTTAAGTCGGTGCCTCATCATTTGCACTGTGTAAATCTGGCGTCGGCTTAAAAAATATGAGAGTCGTAGTTTATATAAGGGAATTTTTTTTTATTTTTTAGTGCAATTTTATTTTTTTGAAGTCGGTTTTAATTTTTTTAAAATTTTTTTATTTTTAACTTTTTAGTTTTATATATATTGACACAGCATCCTGAGGAGATATGCGCGTACGTACATAAAATAATAATAATTAGGTGACAATAGTCTTTATTATTAACCATAAGTGGCAAAATATTGGGTCAATGTTGATTTAGTCCAGGACGGGACCATCGGGGCATCGCCCTCTTTCGAATAAAAAAAGATCATCAAAATCGGTCCATATGCTGAGGAGTTATGAGGGGACAAACATAAAAAACATACAAACGGGTCGAATCTATAACCTCCTCCTTTTTGAAGTCGGTTAAAAAATAAAGAAATTCACTTTCCGTATAATCGATTTCCTGCAGTTCCTGCGCGCCTCATGCACCGCAAGTGGCATCGTATTGGTGGCAAGTGAGAGAAATTCTAGAATTCCACCAATACGATGCCACCAATTTCATGCGCTCAATGCGCGAATCGGAACAGACCCATGGCGTCTCCTATAACCTATGGGCAGGTGGCGAACCCTAACTTGACAGTTTCACGAGAGGCCTGAATAACGGAACTCACATATTTCCTATCACTTTTACAACTCACAATACTCATGTGCGATTAATATTATGAAAAAACGTTGTTTACATCATTGTCTATTTTTATCCTCTTCCTGGTGTTGTAATAAAAAAAACACGTAGGTATCCCCAATACCAGACAGTTTGATATAATTACACGCTCGTAATATTGTCCATCCATAAATTGATACATTGGACGTGTTCAGCGCCGTCAGCAGATCGTATCCTACGCGATCGCAATATTGTCCATTTATAAATTGCCACGTTGAATCTGTTCAGCCCCGTCAGCGGAAGCAGTCTGTTCACGTTCGAAAAATCAATTTATCGATGCCCACACTTATAATGCATATTGAGATATAGGGTTGCGACCCTCTGGAAAAAGTTGATTTCGCCCTCTACACTGCTGCGTCTGCGTTCCCTTCCGAGAGCAATGAAGGAAGAAGCGCAGGCGCAACATTGTTTCCCTCAGAGCAGTCATCACACAGCGAGCATTTAGTATCAAGCGTGCTTTTGAGCTTCAACGATGCAAACATTTGAAGCAGGCAGCGGTAGCACGAAGTTGTTTATAAACGCTGACGACTATGAGAAATATATAAACTTAAGCATAGAATGGAATCGTTGGCTCCTGCGACTTATGGGCGTCTGGCCAAACTTGACCAATGCATCAGCAATCGAAAAGTTCTCTTACTGGCTGGTACGCGCCATTTGTTACGGTTTAATAAGTTTCCTCTTCATACCTTCCTGCCTCTACGTGATGCTCGAAGTGGAGGATGTCTACGATAAGCTCAAGCTCCTCGGTCCGTTAATTTTTTGCGTGATGGCGTACATGAAGTACTCTTTGCTGATCATTCACGTGAATGAAATTCGCGAGTGCATCGAATGTGTAGAAAGGGACTGGAGAAGTGTCAGACACGCTCAGGACAGAGATATCATGGTGGCGAATGCGATATTTGGGAGGCGACTGGTGACATTTTGCACTTTCTTCATGTATGGTGGCTTCGTTTTTTACTATGTCGCGGTGCCTGTTAGTGTTGGGTCTGTCGTGGCCCAGGAAGAAAATCTCACCTTTATACCGATGGTGTTTCCTTGCCCGAGGATCATAGTGGATACTCGTTACAGCCCCATCAATGAAATCTTCTTCTCCATTCAGCTTCTCGGCGGTGCGCTTATTCATGGCATCGCGGCAGCTGCATGCGGCTTAGCAGCAGCCTTCGCGGTTCATGCGTGCGGCCAGATGGCACTTTTGGTATGCTGGCTGGAACATTTGATACACGGTCGCGAGGATATGCAGGAAACCGTGGATGGCAGGGTCGCGAGCATCGTAAACCAACACGTTCGGATACTAAAGTGTGTGAAGTCCGTTTGTAATAATAGACAAGTTACAAACGAAAGCAACTCGATTTTAGTTGTCTCTAGTCGTCTCTAATTTCGATGTTTATATTTATAGATTCCTGGCGCTCATTGAGAAAGCGCTGCAACAAATATCTCTCGTTGAATTCGCGGGATGTACATTAGATTTGTGTCTTCTTGGATATTATATTATCGTGGTACAGTAATATAAGTGGTACCACAATAGATTTTGTGCAAATACGAATATACTGAACATGCAATATCCTGATGCAAAAAGACATCGAAAAGTCCTTTACCGTTTTGGGATCCGAAGTTTCGTTGTCGAGATATTAACAATTGAATATTAAAGCCGAAGCAGCTGAGCGTGCACACGCACAGGTTCATTTTTCCGGTATGAATCAGTGCGGTCGGGTCTACTGTGCGTGTAGGTTTGTATCTACGCGTGCCTCCTGCGTGTGCGCGCGAGTGGTCACTGCTCCGCGCTCAGCTGTTTCGGCTCTAAACTGCGCGTCCCGGAACTTGAACCGCTAATATTCAACTGTTAATATCTCGAGAACGAGGCCTCGGATCCCAAAAACGGCAAAGGACTTTTCGATGTCTTTTTGCATGAGAATGTTTGAGACACCCTGTATTTGTGCATTCAATTGCTATTGCAGGAATGGAGAGGCAACGATGTCACTGCAGCTATTACATACAGCATAATACTTCTATCTCTTACTTTCAATATTTTCATATTTTGTTACATAGGTGAACTTGTCGCCGAACGGGTAAGACCTTACAGTTGCGAACTAGCTTCCAATTATAAAGCACCCGCGAGTTCCTTGCACTTTAATGTCTATGCCTTCCTATAAGAGACTCGATCTACCTGTTGCACTAAACGTGCCCGAGGGTATAGCGTTCACACTGCACGGTGTAACACCTTATTTTAATAAAGCGTCTAAAGCTGGCAGTGAATGGATATTTTCAGTGCAGAAAGGTTGGCGAACTATCGTACTTGATTGATTGGTACCAATTACCAGGGAAGACTAAGCTTGGTGTAATTTTGATAATGGCAATGTCCAAGTCGGCGACGAGGCTTACAGCGGGAAATGTCATCAAGCTGTCCCTTACCAGTTTTACTGGCGTAAGTAACCCAATGTTAAAGCTTCCTATTTAAATCATGGAATTAAAGAAACGTCTCCACTGAATAGGTTGTTAAAACATCGGTCGCTTTCTTGAATATGTTGCGAACACTAACTTGAAAGTTTCAAGAGAGGCCCGAACAACAGACCTCGCTTGTTTCCTATTATTTGTACACTCATAATACTCATGTGCGTTAATGTTATAAAAAACGTTGTTTACATCATTGTCTGTTTTTATCCTTTTCGCGGCGTTGCCGTAAACAAACAAGTATCCTACGCGCTCGTAATATTGCCCATTCATAAGTAGCCACATGGAATCTGCTGAGTCCCGTCGGCGGAAGCAGTCTGTTCACGTCCGAAAAATCGATTTATCGATTCTACACTTATAATGCATAATCAGTGATAGGGTTGCGACCCCTGGAAAAAGTTGCTTTTTCTCCCTACACTGCTGCGTCTGCGTTCCCTTCCAAGAGCAATGAAGGAAGAAGCGCAGGCGCAACATTGTTTCCCTCAGAGCCGTCATCAGACCGCGAACATTCAGTATCAAGTGTGTTTTCGAGCTTCAACGATGCAAACGTATAAAGCACACTGCGGCAGCACGGAGTCGCTTGGAAACGCGTGCGACTATGAGAAATACGCGAATCTGAGTATTCAGTGGAACCGTTGGCTCCTGAATCCAATGGGCCTGTGGCCAAAGTCGCCTAACGCTTCGATAATCGAGAGGTTTCTCTACCGCCTGATAAACGGCATTTGTTACGCCGTGATAAGTTCACTGTTCATACCGTGCGGTCTCTACGTGGTACTAGAAGTGGAAGAGGTTTACGATAAGCTCAAGTTATTCGGTCCGTTAATGTTTTGCCTGATGGCGTACTTGAAGTACACTCTATTGGTCTTTCACGCTGACGATGTACGTGAGTGCGTGGATCGCATCGAATTGGACTGGAGGCGTGTCAGGCACGTTCAGGACAGGGATATCATGGTGGCGAGCGCGACCTTTGGGAAGCGGTTGGTGATAGTTTGCAGCTTTTTCATGTACAGCGGTTTCCTTTTTTACTACGTCGTGATACCGATTGTCGGCGGGATGGTGGTGGCGGAAGACGATAATGTTACCTTCATTCCGATGATGCTTCCTGTCTCAAGACACATAGTGGACGCACGCTACAGTCCCGTCAACGAGATCGTATTTTCCATTCAGGTTTTAGGCGGTAGCCTTATTCATGGCATATCAGCAGGTGCGTGCAGCCTGGCCGCAGCCTTTGCTGTCCATGCCTGCGGTCAGATGGAAGTGCTGAACAACTGGCTGGAGCATTTGGTTGACGGCCGAGAAGACATGTGTAAAACCGTGGATGGAAGAGTCGCCAGCATCGTGGGTCAGCATGTGCGAATCCTGGAGTGTGTAAAATCAGTTTGTAATTGGAATTTTTATTATAACCAGAACTATGTATGTATATTTGAAAATGCAGAGAATTCGTCGAAATAGAATTCCCTGTATTTTCCCTTGAGTGGTGCTCTAAATATGCTTCGAGGTATATTACTACCCCAGAATGTCACCAGTCGCCTTTTATCATTTATAGATTTCTGACGCTCATTGAGAAAGCGCTGAAGCAAATATCTCTCGTCGAATTCGTAGGGTGCACGTTAGAGTTGTGCCTTCTTGGATATTATATTATCGTGGTACAATAATATACGTGTTATCCCGAAAGACTCTGTGCGAATGTAAATTTTACAACGTTTCGGTATTGCAGGAGTGGAGGATGAACGATATAACTGCTGCCGTGACATACAGCATAATACTTGTATCGTTTACTTTTAATATTCTCATATTTTGTTATATAGGCGAGATCGTCGCCGATCAGGTAATTGTATAGGTACTTTCTATTATAAACATGTAGATACACACCTTAAGACACTTTAATGGCAACGTCTTTCTATAAGAAGGTGTGGCTTACTGTTGCACTGTGCGTCTATGGAAATATATACACATATTTTTCATTTCAAGACAAAGAATTTCTATTAATGCACAATATTCTTATTAAATGAAATGCGAGAGGAACATATCTTGTGACAGTGCAAAATGGTTGGCGAAATGTCGTACATGATCGAGTGGTACCGATTACCAGGAAAGGAGAAACTTGGTTTAGTATTGATAAGTGCAATGTCCAGGTCGTCGATGAGACTTACCGCAGGAAATATCATCAAACTCTCCCTCAACAGTTTCACTGGTGTAAGTACCTATGCATGCAGTACTGTTACCGATTTAAATCCAGAAATGTAAAAAAACGTTTCGAACGAATAGGTTGTTAAGACATCGGTCACTTTCTTGAATATGTTACGAACATTTACTTGAAAGCTGTGCCAAAAAGCAGGAGCAACTATCTGGTATAAATACTGATACGATATACCACTCCAACATACATTGAATTCTTGTTATATTTCTACTCTTTTATTGGAGACTTATTTCTTACCCATTCACCACTTTATATCGTTTGGAGGTATTAATTGAATAAAACAATTTATATAAACCATCCCACGATTGTTTCCGTCAATGTCCAAACCGCCCTTACTATAATCACATCACTGTTATCCGACTTTCTCGTGAACTGCGTGTCCGTGGGCTCCTGCGCCCTGGCAGCGGTCTTCGCGATGCACGCTTGCGGGCAACTGAGCGTCGTCACTTCCAGGTTGAATGATATGGTGGCGAACGGGGCAATTTGTAGGTTCCTAGCGCTTACTGAGAAAACGCTACAACAAATATCTGCCGTTGGATTCTCGGGATGTACATTAGATTTGTGTCTTCTTGGATATTATATTAACGCGGTACAGTAATATAAGCGATACCACAACAGATTCTGTGCAAATACAAATATACTAAACATGCAATATCCTGATGCAAAAGGACATCGAAAAGTCCTTTACCGTTTTGAGATCCGAGGCTTCGGTCTCGAGATATTAACATTTGAATATTAGCGGTCCAAGTTCCGGGGTGCGCAGTTTAAAGCCAAAACAGCTGAGCGCGGAGCAGTGGCCGCTCTCGCGCACATGCAGAAGTTCATTTTCCCGGTTTGAACCAGCGCGGTCGCCTCTACTGTGTGTGTCGGTCTGTATTTAAGCGTGCCTCCTGCGTGTGCGCGCGAGCGGTGACTGCTCCGCGCCTCAGCTGTTTCGGCTCTAAACTGCGCGTCCCGGAACTTGAACCGCTAATAGTGTCAACTGTCAATATGTCGAGAACCAAGCCACGGATCCCAAAACGTGAAAGGACTTATTCGATGCCTTTTGCATGAGAATATTGCATGTTCAGGATTGTTCCTCAATTTTGAGACACCCTGTATGCGTCCATTCTTTTGCTATTGCAGGAATGGAGAGGCAACGATGTCACTGTTACTATTACATACAGCATAATACTTCTATCCCTTACTGTCAATATTTCCATATTTTGTTACATAGGTCAACTCGTCGCCGAACGTGTAAGACCTTACAGTTGAGATCTAGCTTTCAATTATAAAGCGCCTGCGAGTTCCTTGTACTTTAATGTCTATGCCTTTCTATAAGAGACTCGATCTACCTGTTGCACTAAACATGCCTGAGGGTATAGCGTTCCCTCTGCACGGGTAACACCTTATTTTAATAAAGCGTCAAACACTGGCAGTGAATGGATATTTTCAGTACGGACAGGTTGGCGAAATATCATACACATTACCAGGGAAGACTAAGCTTGGTCTAGTTTTGATAATGGCAATTTCAAAGTTGGCGATGAGACTTACGGGAAATGTCATCAAGCTGTCCATTACCAGTTTCACTGTCGTAAGTAACTCAATGTTAACGCTTCCTATTTAAATCATGGAATTAAAGAAACGTCACCACTGAATAAGTTGTTAAAACATCGATCGCTTTCTTGAACATGTGGCGAATACTAACTTGAAAGTTTCACGAGAGGCCCTAACAACGAAACTCACTTATTTCCTATTATCTGAAATGCCCGGTGTTAACCCAGGTTAAGGGGAGGTTGCGGTGTAAAAATCAATTTTTTTATATCATTTTTCGAATGTTCAACATTTTAAGAATAAGTGTTTAAAAGGATTTTTTTTAAATTCGTAAAATTCCCGAATTATAGGCATTTGAGTAGCGGCAAATGCATGGGTAACACCCCGCCACTCGGCACTCACGTAAAACTTTAAACGCGTTTCTCTCGAAACAGTGTTCTTAAAATCGGTGGAACCAATATCTCAAAACGTTATTATCCGATTCGACTGCAACTTTTTATATTTTGAGGAATATACTTCTGTGCCGTGGAGAAACCACTAAAAATTAAAAAAATTTGAATATTTGTAATTTTTAAAGGCGTTGAAAAGATGAAAAATATAGGGACAAATTGATTTCAAAATTCAAGTGTCGTTATTTTCTCAGATAATATCATTTTTTGTCATTTTTACTGCTAAGCCCACTAGCGAATTTCATGCCCTTTAATAATCTGGCATTGCTTTTTATTTCAGACCAATGGTTTAGGTCAGCGTTGGCTACATCGGGCCATTTGGGAGTACGGTCTCCATGATGTTTACCATAGCCGCGTGTAGGGGAGCTCGAAAGCCAATGGTAACGTCGGCGCGCCACGGATAGGGAAAACTGTAAGTGTGTAGATAGTAGCGTGCGGCGCAGGTCGTACCCGTAGGATACGCTTGAATGACTGGGTTCCTTGGGGGGCCCCAGCGCAGGGATCGGCGAGCTTCGGCTATGTGCTCGGCTACGCTCACACGTACAGGAGCGGTGGTAATGTGTGCGTGAATTGACGCCAGCGCGAAGGCAGCCAAGTGGCGACAACGCGAAGCGAATGTGACGTCACGAATGTATAGACGCCAACGCCAAAGACGCCACGTGCGATTGTGAATCGAACATTTTTAGTAGTTTTTCCAAGTTTTTCATTCAATTGAAATTACACTTCATTACGACATGAATAAGGAATCAGGTAAGCCAAATACTTAATACTTTTGCATCATCAGAATTATAGAAATGATATTTTTTATTATACCAGCGCCCAGCGAGTGACGCCGCGGCCAACCAGCGTCGACAACATATTTCCCGGTGACGCTGGTTGGCCGTGGTTCGGCGGCTCCCACGTGGCGTCTCACGCACACATTACCACCGCTCCCTGTAGGTGTTTCCCCCTCCAATAGCTTCGATTGCCCAGAGTGAGCTTCGGCTACGGCAGCCGCGCCATGCCGAAGCTGAGCCGGCTACCAGCCAGGGGGTGGACAGTAGTATAGGCGCCGTGAAGAAACATAGTTCATCCCGTTTTGAGTATACACTAGATGGCGTTGTTTCGCCCTCCACGCCCCTCACTCCGCTGGCGTTAGGTTGCGTCTGTCTTCGTTGCACTCAGTAATCAGTTCAAATCAGTTGCACGTTGCACGTGGCCGCCATTCACTGCCATTGTACCTGATTGTCAGCAATCATCAGCAATTGTCAGTGATATTTTTGTCGGTAAAGTGCAGTAAATTGTATTAATTGTAAATCTCATGTAATTATCAATTACGGTATTTTTTTACTTTGTAACAAACAATTAATTGAAAACCCAATACCTCGTAACGCCTCATAACCTATGATAACCTATATATGAGGCGCGGTTTGGAAATCCACGAGGTTATGACAGCAAGTCATATGAAACATGTATTTTCCTTCAATTTTTCAAAAAGGAATAACAGATGGACTGTAAAATTGATATATAATAAAAAAATTCTTTAAAACAATTTCATTTCCTTTTTCTTATTCATAAAACACACTTTTATGAATAAGAACTTAATAAAATGAAGAAACCAATAGAAAAATATGCAGAAATACATAATTAGTTATTACAAATAGTTACTGTAACAACTAATTATGTATTTCTGTATGTTTTTCTATTGGTCTCTTCATTTTATTAAGTTCTTTAATTATATATCATCACATTATCTGAATAATATCTCCATCATCTGAACGGCCATCTATTATCTTATCTTGGGGTTCTGAGTATACACTAGATGGCGTCACTGGCGTCTATCCTTCTTCACTCTTAGGCCGGTATTCACAAACGTGTCTTAAGATTAAGCAAATGCTTAAGCATGCGGCATCCTCTACTAACCCTAGTAGCTAGTAAAGGATGCCGAATGCTTAAGCATTTGCTTAATCTTAAGACACGTTTGTGAATACCGGCCTTAAGCATTGGAGTGTCCACCCCCTGCTACCAGCTCATCCTGCTTAGTGACGTAAAAGCATGTGACGTCACATTCGCTTCGCGTTGTCGCCACTTGGCTGCCTTCGCGCTGGCGTCAATTCACGCACGCATTACCACCGCTCCTGTACGTGTGAGCGTAGCCGAGCGCATAGCCGAAGCTCGCCGATCCCTGCCCCAGCGGAACCCCTTGTACACTGTCCACTGGAGGTTCGCTCGGCCTATCGTACGGGCATGACCGTTGCATGACGGGTTGCACCGCACCCTACTCAGTTTTCCCTATCCGTGGGACGCCCACGTTACCATTGGCTTCGAGCTCCCCTTCCGCGCGGCTCTGGAAAACATCATGGAAGTCGGGCTCCTTAATGGCCCAACTGGCCCTCGCTGGTGTAGAACATATGTGCCCAATTTGAAGGAAATCCGCACAGCGTTACAAATTTGTATTACGGACAAACAAACAGACAGAAAATGAATTTTATATACATATATCTACTACTATAGATTACAAGTACAACAAATTTTGACTCTTTTTCGGACTTGTAACATTCAATAGCCGTTTCTTATAGGTTTTCGTGCGCTGAAAACGAATCCGTAATCCGTTCCGCGCGTTTTGCCAAACTATTTCGCTTCTGTATGGAAAACAAAACGAGACTTACCACTTCTGCTGACGCGTTCCGAAGGAAAACTGTCTGCTGCATCGCGTGGAATGGTCAGATTTTCTCACAGACCCTTAGTTTTGGAAATAAATTGAAGGATATCTGCCAAAATGGGTGCATTTCGGGTGTCCTTTTCCCTTTGATCGTTGTTTAAACATATTTAAATGTTCATAATGCAATAATAACTTATATCCTTGTATTCGGGAGGGTTCATAGAATAATTTGACGCAACGAGCAACCGAATAACTATTACCGTTTCGGCATAAAAGATGTTCAAAGTCGAAAATTTGCAGTTTTTTTCAAAATCGAATTTCTCAAAAACTGAGGGTGATGGCGACAAACGGTTTACGGATTCGTTTTCAGCGCACGAAAACCTATAAGAAACGGCTATTGAATGTTACAAGTCCAGATGGCTGTTGTACTGTGTTATTTGTACACTGATAATACTCATGTGTTATAAAAAACGTTTTTACTTCATTCTCTATTTTTATCATTTCGCGTCATTGCCTTAAAAAACAAGTAGCCTACGCGCTCGTAATATTGTCACATTTAATCTGTTCAGAGCCGTCAGCAGAAGCAGTCTGTTTACGTTCAAACAATCAATTTATCGACTCCACACTTACCTATAATGCATAATGAAGCATGAGGTTGCGACCCTCTGGAAAAAGTTACTTTCGCTTTCTACAGTGCTGCGTCTGCGTTCCCTTCCGAGAGCAATCATGGAAGAAGCGCAGGCGCAACATTGTTTCCCTCAGAGCAGTCAACAGACCGCGGGCTTTAGTATCAAGCGTGCTTTCGAGCTTCAACGATGCAAACGTTTGAAGCAGGCAGCGGTAGCACGAAGTTGTTTACAAACGCTGACGACTATGAGCAATATATAAACTTAAGCATAGAATGGAATCGTTGGCTCCTGAAACCTTTGGGCCTATGGCCAAAGTGGCCTAATGCTCCGATAATAGAAAGGTCCCTCCACTGGCTGATAGACACCATTTGTTACGCCGTGATAAGTTCACTTGTCATACCGTGCAGCATCTACCTGGTACTAGAAGTCGAAGAGTTCTACGATAAGCTGAAGCTGCTCGGTCCGTTAAGTTTTTGCCTGATGGCGTACATGAAGTACACTCTGTTGATCTTACACGCTGACGATTTACGCGAGTGCGTGGATCGCATCGAATTTGACTGGAGGCATGTCAGACACGTTCAAGATAGGGATACCATGGTGGCGAGAGCGACCTTTGGAAAGCGATTAGTGCTAATTTGCAGCTTTTTCATGTACAGCGGTGCCCTTTTTTATTTCGTTGTGATACCGATTGTCGGCGGGACGGTGGTGGCGGAAGACGATAATGTTACCTTCATTCCGTTGAGGCTTCCTGTCTCACGACACATAGTGGACGCACGCTACAGCCCCGTAAACAAAATCGTATTTTCCATTCAGGTTTTAGGCGGTGGCCTTATTCATGGCATATCGGCAGGTGCGTGCAGCCTGGCCGCAGCCTTCGCTGTCCATGCCTGCGGTCAGATGGAAGTGTTGAACAACTGGCTGGAGCATTTGATTGACGGCCGCGAAGACATGTGCAAAACCGTGGATGGAAGAGTCGCGAGCATCGTGGGTCAACACGTGCGAATCCTGGAGTGTGTAAAATCAGTTTGTAACGATCAAGAATTTTCATTATAACCAAAACTATGTATGTATATTTGAAAGTACAGGGAATTCATTGAAATATAATTCCCTGTATTTTCCCATGAGTGTTGAATGGAACGAGCTCTAAAAATGTTTCCAGGTATATTACTACCCCAGAAAGTCACCAGTCGCCTCTTATTCCGATGTTTATCATTTACAGATTTCTGACGCTCTTTGAAAGAGCGCTGAAGCAAATATCTCTCGTCGAACTCGTAGGATGCACGATACAGTTATGCCTCCTTGGATATTATATTATCGTGGTACAATAATATACGTGTTATCCCGAAAGACTCTCTGCGAATGTATAATTATACAACGTTTGGGTATTGCAGGAGTGGAGGATGAACGATCTAACTGCTGCCGTGACATACAGCATAATACTTTCAGCGTGTACTTTTAATATTCTCATATTTTGTTATATAGGCGAGATCGTCGCCGATCAGGTAATTGTATAGGCACTTTCTATTATAAACAAGTGGATACCCACCTTAAGACACTTTAATCCCAACGACTTTCTACAAGAGGGTCTGCCTACCTGTTGCACTGTGCCTCTATAGAAATACATAGCATACTATCCATTTCAAAACAAAGAATTCCTTTTAATGTTACCCCATTCATATGAAATGAAATGCGAGGGGAACATATCTTGTGACAGTGCGAAATGGTCGGCGAAATGTCGTACATGACCGAGTGGCACCGATTACCAGGAAAGAGGAAGCTTGGTTTAATATTGATAATGGCAATGTCCAGGTCGTCGCAGAGACTTACCGCAGGAAATATCATCCAACTCTCCCTCAACAGTTTCACTGACGTAAGTCTGCATGCACTATCGTTGTCTCTTTAAATCCAGAAATATAAAAGACGTTTCGAACGAATAGGTTGTTAAGACATCGGTCACTTTCTTGAATATGTTACGAACATTTACTTGAAAGCTGTGCCAAAAAGCAGGAGCAACTATCTGGTATAAATACTGATACCACTCCAAGAAACATTGTATGCTTGTTATATTTCTACCCTTCGATTGAAGACAACCTCTCCGACCTGACGGAAAATAGCGGCCGTCTCTTCACGCGGCCGACGCGGTGCAAGCTAAAACTGACAATGAGTAGTAGACATTCGGATATAGCATATTGTACAATGAAATTAGAAAGCACATGTATAGAATACAAGAAAGTATTGTACAGGATGTGAAAATATTATACGGATATAGGGTAGAAGCCCCAATTACTGACACATTAAGGACTGTCTCTAATATTATTGCATAGTATCTGTATTTATTGACTAAAAGTATAATTTTTTTATTTTTTTTATTATGGTTTATATGTGTACTTCATGAAAAACATTTTGTGAGTCTTAGAATTTCTATTTTCATATATAAATTCATTAATCTAAAAAACATATTTCTAGATCTATTACTGACACCTCTAAAACGTGTGTGACTGAATTACTGACACCCCAATTACTGCCAGCTAACCTAATACTGTTTATTACTCATTTTACGGTTATGTCGTCTCATGTACATGAGCAACTACTGCTATGACAGTAATACCGAAATGCTTAAAACGCTTGTACCAATCACTATCACCCATATAATAATTAAAAAGGCTTAATTAATCGTTATATTACGATCATTGTGACTTTCTATGATACTTATATTGTACTAAAAAATTATTGTTTATTATGTAAATAATTTAAATATAGTAATTATAGCCCTTTCTTTAGTGCCCTGTTTTCTCTTTCACTAGTAAGGAAGTCGCCATTTCCACTGTTGTCATCAAATTAAAGTTTTGTATCGTCTTATAGAAATTAATGAAAAAAAAATATTAAGTGGTGCATTTTCTAGCGTATAGATTATAGGTTGAATTACATAATTCTTTTTTTGTACGACTTTACAACATTTATTTATTCGTTATTTTCAGTAAAATAGCTTAAGGTGACAGTAATTGGGTAGGTGTCAGTAATTGGGGGTTCTACCCTAATGTTTATTCAAAATATGCACCGTATGTTAATATATGTAATTGCGAAATCGGTACTTCGAGTCAGGACATATCACATGGTACGTCACCCGGCCGCATAAGATGGCTCGCGTTGACGTACAATGTACATTTAAAATCTTTTACTTATAAAGTGTTCAAGCAATTTAGCTTATACTTGTATTGACGTTTTCGAATTGCTGTTGGTGTTGACGAACACGAAAGGTGCGTTATTACTTGCACTGCGCCCTCTGATTTTACTGCTTCCGAATTTGTTTAGAAAACACAGGACTGTACTTATGAATTATTATCAGGGCAACCATTTATACTAATTTATACTATAGTGTTGAAATCTTGTTTCCTTTAATTTAGAATGATCGTCGTATTTAATAACAGTCGCTACCAAAGTAAAGAAGCTTTTGTGACAGTGAAGGAAAGAAATTATCATTTTGAATATTTTAGCTCACGGTTGTAATTTTAAAAATCCAGAAGAAGGTTATCATATTCTTTTATGTTCTTCCTACAAAATATATTTCTCTGTATGATGGTAATTTTAATAGTAATATGTGACCGCCGTGCTCAAAGAAGGGATGCTTATTTGCATATTTCGATGAAATTTCCAGCATGTATATAACTTAGGTACTTACATCTACAAACGGGATTTTTAAATTCTCATTATAGGTTCAGATAAAAAAGTTAAAAAAGCGACATTCACTATTTTCTTCGTTATCCCGACCAATTGCAATTTTTCTTCAAAACGACGAAACACGCCACATAGTAAACTAATCCTTCTAGCTTCTGAAAAAACTCAAGTGGTTTGGACCAACTTTAAAAAAGTTATGCTGTTTTAAAGGGTATCCCAATAGTTTTGTGACCCACTGTGTATATATATATATGTATATATATGATATCTCTCTGATATATATATACAATATATATATATATATATATATATATATACATATGTTATTAGGTATCATTAAATAAAAATGCTCAAATTTACGTACCTATGCGAATTTGTTAAAATTAACTTTCTGAATATAATATAAAATTCTGTACGTTTTCATCTGGCCTTGTAAATCTGTCGGTAGTATGTTTGTAGTTGTAACGGGCATACGGTATCTGCAGTCATAGATTTTCCCACCACGAGACCTTTTACCAAATACAGTAATTACTAACGCGATTGGACACTATTCCGCGCGGCCACTGGCGCGAGTGAGAAAACCCAATGAGCGAGCGAGAGGAGACGAAAGCCGACGGCAACTTCGTGTCGACTCGTTCGTTTCCTCTCGCTCGCTCATTGGGTTTTCTCACTCTCGTCCGAAGGATTCCAAGAAATGGTGGGGATAGTCGCCGGGCTCCTAACGCGTGGTAGAAACGGGCTCCAAACGAGGATTTACTGTAGTGGGGACTGAGCATACGGCGATCGAGTCCGCGTCTCACCGTCTGCCCTAGGGTAGATTTCGCCGGCTTACCTGCCGTACATGGTACGTCCTTCGGAGAGGAGGAGTTAACGAATATGATATCTGAAACATGATGAGATTATTCCTTACCCATTCACGACTTTATATCGCGTGGATGTATTAACTGAATAAAACCATTTATATAAACCATCCCACGATTGTTTTCGTCAACGTCCAAAACCACCCTTACTAAAATCACATTACATATTAAACAACCCCATCCTCGTCCAAAAGTAACAAAACGAAATCACTCACATTTCCTCCCACATCGTCGAAGCAAACTTCTCGCAACAGCGAACCCTTACACACGACCCCAAACGAAGCAAAAATCATTCCACCCCTGAAAGCGATATTCTCCCCCTAGTATCGATCGGTGGGCGTGTATTGTTGCATCGCCAAGCAAACGGCATATCACAAAGCAGAGAGGAAAAAATGTCGCGCACGCGCCATCTAAATAGCAAGCTACGGCTAGGTGCATCGTGGGTTTACTCACTCAACAACCGTCCGCTGTACAGTAATCATGGCGAACTCGTCTCGCGACCATTCAATCACCAATGCCACTCACCGCAAAGACTATCAGTACAGCGTGCAGTTGAACCGCTGGTTCCTCAAACCCATAGGGGTCTGGCCCAAGCTGACCGAGTCTACCACGAAGGGCAAGATCCTGACGAGGCTGCTGAACCTCGCTTGCCACTCTTTGATCATCTTCACCGTCGTCCCTTGCTTTCTGTTCATCGTGTACGGGGACGAGAGCATGCAGACACGAATGAAGGCGGTCGGCCCGATGAGCCACTGGCTGATGGGCGAGCTGAATTATTGCTGCCTGAACATGCGGACCAGCGACATCCTCCACTGTGTGCGCCACATTCAGGAAGATTGGCGAACAGTGAAACGGCCCAGTGACCGCGAGCTGATGCTCAAGAACGCGAAGGTCGGCCGTTTCATCGCGTGCATAGCCGCCCTCTGCATGAACCTCGGCGTTTTCTCTTACAACATAATCACTGGTTTCCGAAAGACGACGTTCCGCGTAGGTAACGAGAGCCACTCGATGTTTCGGCTGCCCTGCCCGTTCTACACGAACCTGATGGACGTCAGGTACAGCCCGGCGAACGAGATCGTATTTGCCCTCCAACTGTTATCTGGCTTCCTCGTGAACTGCGTGACCGTGGGCTCCTGCGGCCTGGCAGCGGTCTTCGCGATGCACGCTTGCGGGCAACTGAGCGTCGTCACCTCCAGGTTGAATGACATGGTGGCGAACGAGAGGGAACAGGTAGCTGCCAATGAAAAGTTGGGATTTATCGTGGAGAAGCACCTTCGCGCGTTGAGGTACAGTGTTTCCGTTATGATCGGTGTCCGTTTTATGGGTTTGGCACGTTACGAGCATTGCGGAGAAGTGGGGAGTACGTGGAGCGGGTAAATTATTTCTGGAGATGTGATTTAATGCGTCTTAACTATGAGAACGTTAATTTCAGCTTTGTGTCCTATACAGAGAGAGTAATGAATCTGATCTGCCTTGTTGAGTTGGTGGGGTGCACGCTCAACTTGTGCTTGCTCGAATATTACATGCTTACGGTACGCTTAATGCTTCGGAATATCTTCGAAGAAATCGATGGTTTATTGTTAGTGCACAAACATTTATTATTATAAACAAATTTCGTACACAAATTTTTATTTAAAATAATTTTTTGCCCATCTCTGAATGGTACATAAGATTCGGGGGCATATAATGAAGAAAAATATTATTTTTGACAAATTTATGAAGTAGATATTTATACATCATAAAGAAGCAGTCAATAACTATTAATTGTTGCATATAAAAACTGAAATTTCACAAACAGTGGGCATACAATATTTGTGCACTGAGCCATCGAAATGTTCATTTAGCCGGAATAAATAACGGAGATATGCTTTCAAAGCACGTGCTCACAAGTGGCCGTTTTGCAATGTATAAAACATGAATTTTGTAGTTCGAAGTAGGACTAAGAAGTAGGAATTTCCATGTAATTCCTTATTCGAACATATTCTGGTTTCTCAGGAAAAATCAAAGGAAACCACGGCCATATACGCCATTTTATACGCATCCATGACTTTCAATATCTTCATATTTTGCTATATCGGGGAGAAACTCACGGAGCAGGTAAAGGATCGTTAACAGAAACATATCTAAGAGATCAGTAAATCGATGGTGCTATACAAAATAACATATATTTTTTAACAGTGCAAGAAGGTTGGCGAGAAAGCTTACATGACCGAGTGGTACCGGTTGCCTCGAGACACTATTCTCGGTCTGGTCCTGGTGATCTCGAGATCGAGCATAGTGACCAAGATCACTGCTGGCAAATTGGTCCAGATATCCATCGCAACTTTTGGTGACGTGAGTACCGAAATATTGAATCTGAAACACTAATTTTCGTATTAAACACATTTCCACGCTTCCTTAACAGGTGTTCAAAACATCATTCACGTACTTCAACATGCTTCGCACGATCGCAATATGAATCGCCATATTCCCAGTGCCGTATCATCGCGTCTAACACATTGTAGGTTCCACGTAATAATAAACGAATAAAACCCCTTCGTTACTCGATGCGTTTACACTGAGTACACATGTGCACAAGCCCACGGTTCTCACCCGACAAACGTATTTGCGTTCACCGGAGCAACAAGTTGTACAGATCGATCGGCAAACAGTCGTACGGAATAAGCTGCGCAAGCGTTGGAGTACAAGGTACACCGACCCTCCCCGCGCAGCATAATCAACATATCGTTAGTAGCAACCACGACCTGGACGAGCGACCACGATGACCAGCGAATCCGTGGTCATCGAGGCAGGCCTCGATAGTTTGAGCGATTACAGTCTCCAGCTAAACCGTTGGTTCCTCAAGCCGATAGGCGCATGGCCACCGTCCTCCTCTACTTCTAGGCTCGAACGAATCCTTTCGATCACTTTGATCGTCATCTCCTACTGCTTAATATCGTTCACGGTGATCCCCAGCTTGCTGGTGATCCTCCTTGGAGATGAGGACAATGTACAGAAGCTGAAGCTATTCGGCCCCTTGAGCCACTGGCTCGCGGGAGGAATCAACTATACCACGCTGCTGTTGCGAAGCAAAGACATACGATACTGCCTGGAGCACGTGAGGATTGATTGGAGGATTATAACGAGAGCGAAGGATCAAAGCGTGATGGTGAATAACGCTAAGTTCGGTCGCGTCGTGGCTGGTTTCTGTGCTGCAATCATGTACGGTGGACTTCTATCTTACTGTGTTGTAAGCAGGGTCTCCACGGAGATCGTTTATGTTGGCAACGAGACCAGAACCGTGCATATGCTGCCCTGTGCGGTGTATAAGAAGCTGTTGAACGTGAATACCAGCCCTATGAACGAAATCGTCTTTGCCGCACAGTTTATGTCGGGTTTCGTCGTCACCTCCACAGCAGTTGCAGCTTTTGGTCTGGCTGCAGTGCTCGCGGCTCATGCCTGCGGTCAGCTGGATGTCCTGGTGACTTGGGTTACTGAATACGTGAATGAATCAGAGAGACACAATAAAGAAACTTATCTCAGCGAAATAGGTGTGGTTGTGGAGCATCATCTGCGGGTCTTAAGGTGATATTAAAGCTACTCCGCGATTGTATCCTTGTACTCCGTGTGTATTAATAATGAGGGCTCGGATGCAATAAGGGGACTAGCGCTCAGGGTTACCAGGCGATCCAGTACACATACTGGCATATATGACGTCACTTAGCTTGGATTGGCTCGGCGTTGACATGACGTCACGGCGTCACCAATCAAATATAAGTATTCCCCTTCTCCACCAGGCCTTCCCAAGTAGGGGAAATCTGCTCCCAAAACAGATGTTTCGGTTCTCCCTCCAACGCTGCGCCTTAGCTGCTAAGGCCGCTAAGGTGGGACGAGTTCTGCTACCCTCTCTCCGAGGACACAGTAACGTCGCTCAGGGGGGCCAAGCTTCCCTCTTACGAAAGTTGAAGCAGAGTTTGTAGCGCCTCCTACCATTAAGGTGCGTACTAAACTGTGAATGTGTGAATTGGTGTGAATCGGGACGTATGTGTATGTGTATACGTGTAATGCACCGCTTACTTTAAAACCTGTCCACGGATCGTCGCGCCAGCGACACGTATGCAGCGGATAGAAGGATAAACATTGAAATTGAATATTTCTTCTTTTCTTAGGAAAAGAAAATATATTCAATTTCTTTGTATATCCTTCTATCTGGTGCATACGCGTCACTGACGCGACGATCCATGGTCAGACGGCCTTAGAAAAGGTAAACCAGGCAAAATGGGTTAGGGCGGTATTTTCAGTCGCTACTTATTCTTAAGCATATGAGATGGGACTAAAGTTCGTTGGGCTATGTAAGAAAACTCTTGAAATGCCATTCTTGGTGTAAAGGAAAGTGTGTATTTATACCAGGAAAAAGAATAAACCTAACCTAAACCTAACCTCTTAAGCAAATGCTCAAGCATGCGGCATCCTCTACTAACCTAGTAACTAGTAAAGGATGCCGAATGCTTAAGCATTTGCTTAAGAATAAGTAGTGACTGAAAATACCACCCTTACACTTCCTCGTGTCTGCGCCAAACATTTACAAATGTTACAAATGACGACGGTCGTCATAGTAACATTTCACCAACGTCGAAAGGTTGTGTGTCGTGCTCACTGATACACCTAGGTATGTGTGTGTGATGTACCTAGCGCCTCCTACCATTAAGGTGCGTACTAAACGGGAACTTCGGCCAAACAAAGACGGCTTGGTCCCCCTGACGTCGCTGGGAAGCATGTTGGGCGCTTTAGGGCGAAAGTACCAAATGTGTCAAATTTTTATAGGAAATTTCATAATGACTTAAAAATAGTAGGAAAAATTAAAATTTAAACTAGCATTTCAAAATGACGTAAAAAGAATTTAAAAAAATGTATTACATACAACGATACAGTAATACAATAATCGTAGTGATGTCTTTTCATTAGAAAAATATATTCATTTTTATAAAAATACAAGTAGTAGTTATTTTCTAAATTTTCGTACAATACATAAATACCTACATTTTATATTTTAAACAACTTTCGTACAATGCAAATGTGTTATACATTTTATTCAGTTTTATGAAAATGCAATCACTACTTATTTTATAAATTAGAAATATAGAACCTATAACATGTATATAATATGTATATATTGTACAAAATTGTATATATTGTACATATTATATACATGTTATAGAATCTATAACATGTATATAATATGTATATATTGTACAAAAATTTATGCGACGTTACTGTGCCCTCGGAGAGAGGGTAGCAGAACTCGTCCCACCTTAGCGGCCTTAGCAGCTAAGGCGCAGCGTTGGAGGGAGAACCGAAACATCTGTTTTGGGAGCAGATTTCCCCTACTTGGGAAGGCCTGTCCTACACCGTATGACGTCATATAGGCCAGCACACCGCCATTTTTTCAGTACGCCTGGCAACCCTGCTAGCGCTCGAAAATGCGAAAAAGTATTGTCCAAACGCTAAGAAATATTGGAAAATTAAATGTTGTTAAACTGTATTTTAAAAAATATAATGTTATAAAGCTCGTCACGACACACATTTTTTCTATTTACAGTTTTTTTATCGAATCATTAGTATTCGAGATAAAAATTATAAATAAAAAAAATTTCTTCGACCAAAATCATTATTTCTTTAAACATAAATTGCGATAACTTGAGTAAATATTAACGGATCGTTATGAGACTTGAAACATAAAACTCAGAAAATTCTAGCGCAGCCGTAAAATGTATGCACAAAACCCTTATGTTAAAAAATGTAATAATATTTAATTTAAAAGTAATACTCGACATAACCCATGTCTTTCAACGTTCGCCGTTAAAAAGTATCGAGGGAATTTTGAGGTACATATAACTTGCAGCGACAAAGTTTTTTCTTAATATGCAAGGAAGTTTTTCACCAATTTTCACACTGATTAATAAATAATTATAGAAGATATGACGATATATATTGTTGCGGGCACCCTATGGATAGGATCCATGGCCCGCTATAATAGACCGAACCTGTGCGCCGATAAAATTTTTTCTATAATAGACCAAACCTGTGCGCCGATAACATTTACTTTTAAAAATTATATGATTATATATTACAAAAAATATTGCGATATTATTTTCGAAATATTTACTAACATTTTTATTATAGTATTTACACGCAATATTTACAATATTTACACTGTTCTGTTTACAATATTCTGTTCTTTTATTAATTTTTCTTTTTCTCCTTTTTCCTATCTTTCCTTTTTCATTTTCTTTTTGCTTATCTTTTCTTCTTTATACAATTTATTTTTGATTGAGGTCGTGCTTAAACATTTTTTGCCAAAATCTTGTCCACTGGAGGTACAATATTGCAGTGAATTTTCAAAGTCTTTACGCTTTTCAGCAGTCACTCCTACTCCGCCTGCCAATGACGCTTTTTTCAAATCTTCCCCTCCAATAGATGTTTTAATATTTACAGTAGTAGGTACCCCATTGTAACTATAATAAACATCTACTTGCCCATTGGGAAAATAAATGATATGTACGATTTGACTTATTTTAATTCTCTTTAAATCTTTGTTCGGCGTCAATAAACTTTCGTAATTTTTATTGCAATTGTTGTGGCATCTATCATCTCGAAGGGGGGATTTCGCGCCGTCCAATTAATTCCACGTATTCTCCTTCGGTTTCGATTCTTTCCCGCATCTTTTTTTTCTTCCCATATAATCCAAAATTCCTATCACATTGGCAATACGAGTGACCTCGCACCGGAAATAGATGCTGATCGCTTTTTAACGGCGAACGTTGAAAGACATGGGTTATGTCGAGTATTACTTTTAAATTAAATATTATTACATTTTTTAACATAAGGGTTTTGTGCATACATTTTGCGGCTGCGCTAGAGTCTTCTGAGTTTTATGTTTCAAGTCTCATAACGATCCGTTAATATTTACTCAAGTTATCGCAATTTATGTTTAAAGAAATAATGATTTTGGTCGAAGAAATTTTTTTTATTTATAATTTTTATCTCGAATACTAATGATTCGATACAGAAACTGTAAATAGAAAAAATGTGTGTCGTGACGAGCTTTATAACATTATATTTTTTAAAATACAGTTTAACAACATTTAATTTTCCAATATTTCTTAGCGTTTGGACAATACTTTTTCGCATTTACGAGCGCTAGTCCCCTTATTGCATCTGAGCCCTCATATTGCAGGTTCATAGCGCGCATCGAACACGTGATGCGCCGAATATGCTTCATGGAACTGTGCAGGTGCACGTGGGATATATGCATCATTGGTTATGACTTTCTCACGGTACGCTGAAAGTGGTTGAAATCGTGTATACAAAATACACGCGTCGTTTTCGATACACGAGAACGATGAAATTTCCGGGCGACTTATTAAAATCGAATCTCTGATCAGTGATATGTAAGGGATGCAATTTTCCTCCAAGTACGCGTGATTTTTAAAAGAATTTCCCGATCTGTCTGTGCCATTTCATGCGTTATATCGATACTTGTGTCTTCTAGCGCCACATTGGCCCGTTTAAAAAAGTAAGCGAATAATTTGTTGTTTTAGGAATGGTCCGATCACGATTTTCATACTCTGTCCACGTATTTCGTGATACTGATTTCTATGTCCTTCAACATTTTCATAGTGTGCTATATCGGCGAGGTGCTCACAGAACAGGTAACAGAATACTGAGTTAATACTGAGCGATGATAGACCAAAGCGATATAAGAACCTACTCGAGAATCACCGGGCAAATTCTTAACAGTGCAAGAAAATTGGTGAAGTGGTTTACATGACAGATTGGTACCATTTACCTTACAAAAACGCTCATGACCTGATCATGATCATTGCACGGTCCAGCGTGGTGACCAAAATCACAGCTGGCAAGCTGATACATATGTCCGTTTACACGTTCGGCGATGTAAGTATGCTTATTGTCCATGTAAATACACGGCTCGATGCTTCTTATTGAACGCATGACATTACATGCCATTCCAGGTGTTCAAAACCGCATTCGCATATTTAAACATATTGCGGCAAAAGACGTGACACTGTCGCATACGTGAGGCAATCTGTAGGGTGTATAAATTTGTAGATAGATATGCAGAGTTCTCACATTGCATGTAAAATACAATATTCCTTAAAATTTTAAACACAAACAGTCTGTATTCATTCAACCGTCAAATATGCCATCTGCGGCGTTACCCAAACACCTCACTATTAATACCATACTATAATATAAACTATTACCCTATTAAAAAGATATCCCGTTCAGAACCCCATGAGGTCGTCATTATTCGATGCGTAGACGCAGACTGCATTAGCGTACCTTACAAACATATGTCCCTGCGTTCTCCACCGCAACAGGCTGCTATGACCACGTAATATCGATCAGCGAACAATCGTCGAAAGAACACTGCGCAAGCGTTGTGCAACCAGGTATATGCACGGGTGATCGTACCCTGCAGAATACTCAACTCAGTAGTTTGCTCATCTTCGATGCGTGACCACGATGACCAGCGAATCCCCAGTCATAGAGACCAACCTCGGCAACTTGAGCGATTACAGTCTTCAACTGAATCGCTGGTATCTGAAACCAATAGGCGCTTGGCCTTCGTACTCCGCTACTACCAAACTCCAACGAATCGTTTCTATCATTTTGAACATCCTCTGTTATTGCTCGATATCGTTCACGATGATTCCTTGCCTGCTGCACGTTATGCTCGAGAATGAAGACATTCAAAAGAAGCTGAGGATGATTGGCCCCTTGAGCCACTGGTTCGTGGGAGCAATGAATTATAACACGCTGCTGTTACGCAGCAAAGAGATACGATACTGCGTGGAGCATATCGAGATGGATTGGAAGATAATAACGAGAGCGAATGATCAAAGCGTGATGGTGAAGAAAGCAAAATTCGGTCGCTACGTGGCTGCTCTCTGTGCTGGGTTCATGCAAGTCGGAGTTCTCTGTTACTTACTTGTAATAGCGTTCTCCACTGAGATCGTGAACGTTGGAAACGAGACAAGAACCGTGCACAGGATGCCTTGCGCGGTTTACAAAAAGGTGTTGAACGTGGATACAAGCCCTATAAAGGAAATCGTCGTAGCCTCGCAATTTGTGTCGGTTTTCATCGTCAATTCAAGTGCAGTGGCAGTTTTTAGTTTGGCTGCGGTTTGCACCGCGCATGCCTGCGGACAGCTGGATGTCCTGATGATTTGGATTACCGAATACGTGAATGAATCAAGGGAACACAATAAAGGCTCTAATTACAGCGGAATAGGTGTGATCGTGAAGCATCATCTGCGGGTCTTACAGTAATATTATTAAAGATAGTCTGTGGTTCCAGAGTTGCCATAGGCCATAGGGGGACCGGGTATGGTTGTCTCATTTTTTATTTGGCTCTTTTACGGGTTATAGCTGCATGGAAGTTCATTCTGACTTAGTTTAATATAAACTACGTCCGTCCGACTTTATAAAAAAAATTGGTGGATTTTTTCAATCAGATTAGGAACTAATTCTCATTATTTGCAGGAACTATTTTGTGACAATATACCCTGAGGTTGGGTTAGTTGTATCAGTATGTGGGGTTGATTGCCACAAATTTAGATATTGTAGGCATTTTTAATGACGATAGTGTCGAGTGAAGGGAGATTAGCCAGACCGCTTGAGGGACTGTTAGTTTAGGGTAGGGTTACAGGCCGTGCCATAAACGGGCGACACAGCGAGCGATCATCGATGGCGTATTGGCGGCGAGATGGCTGTGGTCACGTAGCCGTTAAGGACATTTTTTACTGCGTTTGAAACAGTTCTCTGTTGGCGACCGACGAAAGACGTTGGCCGGAGGAACCGTCCCGTGCGCGATCATTTTAATAAAGTACTATTAATCTAATTCTCCTCAGTTATTGAGTGAACACCTGACCACGCTCTATCCGTGATTTGCCTTCCTATAATATCTAAGTTTATTAATAAAAAAATTTTAAAAAATTAAAACCGACTTCAAAAAAATAAAATTGCACTAAGAAGTTAAAAATAATCTTTTCCCTTATTTAATCTAGGACTCTCATATTTTTTAAGCCGGAGCCAGATTTACACAGTGCGAATGATGAGGCACGGACTTAAAAAATATGAGAGTCGTAGATTAAATACGGGAAAAAATTATTTTTAACTTTTTAGTGCAATTTTATTTTTTTGAAGTCGGTTTTAATTATTTTAAAATTTTTTTATTTTTAACTTTTTATTTTTCTATACATATATTGACACAACATGCTGAGGAGATATGCGCGTACGACAGCGATGCCCCGATGGGCGGCCCGAGGGTACGAGCATCCATCGCATTTTCCAAAGCTCGCGTGGAAGGGGGTCTCGAAACCAATGAAGTTGCAGGCATGTAACGGATGAGGAAAACTCTAGTAGTGTGCGTGTAGGTTCGTACCCTGAAATCAGCATGTAACCGTTACATGCTGATTTCATTGCGATTAAATTGATTTGACTTCTGGTTATAGGCTGATTTCGAGTCGTTTGGATTTGCGGTTATGGGTTCTATTTTTTGATGACAGGATAATTTTTTAAACCCTGGGGGGTTTCTTTTTCTTTATAATTTTGTATTGTCATTCAAAATACATATGCCTGCAAAGTTTCAAGTCTATTGGATAGTTGGAAGTGGGTTAAAATTGAGTTTCTAGATTTGAACTGAACAAACATACATACAAACAAACACACAAACAGAGGATTGAAGCTGAATAAAAATCGTTTAATAAGAAACTTTTTGTTAAACAGAGGTGCAAGTGGGAATGTTCAAGTCTATTTCGTCCAATTACATAATATTATTGTTTAATCATTTGTCAATTCCTGTTTATTTTTCCAATTCCTAAAATGTAGAACATTGGGGCTCCAAGAGTCCCAGTCATATAAGCCTACGGGTACGAGCCTACACGCACATTACTAGAGTTTTCCTCATCCGTTACATGCCTGCAACTTCATTGGTTTCGAGACCCCCTTCCACGCAAGCTTTGGAAAATGCGATGGATGCTCGTACCCTCGGGCCGCCCATCGGGGCATCGCTGGCGTACGTACACAAAATAATAATAATTAGGTGACAATAGTCTTTATTATTAACCATAACAGGCAAAATATTAGGCCAATGTTGATTTAGTTTAGGATGGGACCACCGGGTCATCGCCCTCTTTCGAATAAAAAAAAGATCATCAAAATCGGTCCATATGCTGAGGAGTTATGAGGGGACAAACATAAAAAAAAAACATACAAACGGGTCGAATCTATAACCTCCTTTTTTTGAAGTCGGTTAAAAAGCCGATTATAGTTTCATTGTTATAGCGGTTGTGACAACCTACCCGTGTAACAACCATACCCCGTCTCCCCTATTTCTGTGATTATCGTGTATATTGATTACAGATTCATATCGCATATCGAAGAAGTGATGCATCGAATATGTTTCTTGGAATTGATTAGGTCCACATCGGATATATGCATGTTTGGCTATTACACTCTGATGGTACGCTGAAAGTGGTTGAGTTTCTGTATACAAAATACACCCCTTGTTTTCGATACAAGACAATGATGAAAGCTAGCGATTTATTAAAATCGAATCACTGATCAATGAAATGTCAGGAATGCAATTTTCCCTCTAGAATAAGTGATATATAAAAGAAATTCCAGATCTTGTCTGCAATGTTTCGTGGGTTATATCGATTATTGTATCTTCCAGTGCACCATTAGCCTGTTTAAAAAAATTAACGGAGCATTTGTTGTTTTAGGAATTGTCCGCTCGCAATTTTGAAAATATGACCACGTTCGATACCAATGTCCGAATAATAACCGTGATAACAGTACATTCCATGATCCTGATTTCTTCAAGTTTCAACATTTTCATATTGTGTTATATCGGTGAGGTGCTCACAGAACAGGTAACAGAAACACGTTATTACTGAGCAATGACAGACCAAGGTGATATAAGAACCTGCTCGAGATTCACCGAGCGAATTCTTAACAGTGCAAGAAAATTGGAGATGTGGTTTACATGACAGATTGGTATTGTTTACCTTACAAAAACGCTCATGACCTGATCATGATCCTTGCACGGTCCAGCGTGGTGACCAAAATCACAGCTGGCAAGCTGGTTCCTATGTCCGTTCACACGTTCGGCGATGTAAGTATGTCTATTATCCTTGTAAATACACACCTCGATGCTTCTTATGGAACGAATGATATTATATGCCATTCCAGGTATTCAAAACCGCATTCGCATATTTAAACCTATTGCGGCAAAAGACGTGACACGGTCGCATACGCGACACAATCTTTAGGGTGTATGAATTTGTAGATAGATATGCAGAGTTCGCATATTGCATGTAAAATGTAATATTCCGTAAAATTTTAAAGATAAACAGTCTGTATTCATTCACCCGTCGAATATACCATCTGCGGAGTTACCCAAACACCTCACTATTAATACCATACTATAATAAAAACTATTACTCTATCTAAAAGATATCGTGTTCTGAACCCCTTGAGTTCGTCATTATTCGATGCGTAGACGCAGACTGCATTAGCGTACCTTACAAACATATGTACCTGCGGTCTCCACCGCAACAGGCTGCTATGACCACGCAATATCGATCAGCGAACAATCGTCGAAAGAACACTGCGCAAGCGTTGTGCAACCAGATATATGCACGGGTGATCGTAGCCTGAAGAATACTCAACTCAGTAGTTTGCTAGTCTTCGATGAGTGACCACAATGACCAGCGAATCCCCAATCATAGAGACGAACCTCGGCAACTTGAGCGATTATAGTCTTCAACTGAATCGCTGGTATCTGAAACCAATAGGCGCTTGGCCTTCGTCCTCCGTTACTACTAAACTCCAACGCATTGTTTCTATCATTTTGAACATCCTCTGTTATTGCTCGATATCGTTCACGGCGATCCCCTGCATACTGTACATGGTGCTCGAAGATGAAGATATTCAAAACAAGCTCAAGATGATTGGCCCCTTGAGCCACTGGATCGTGGGAGGAATCAATTATACCACGCTGCTGTTACGCAGCAAAGAGATACGATACTGCATGGAGCACATCGAGATGGATTGGAGGATAATAACGAGAGCGAAGGATCAAAACGTGATGGTGAAGAACGCAAAATTCGGTCGCTACGTGGCTGTTCTCTGTGCTGGCTTCATGCAAAGCGGAATTCTCTGTTACTGTGTTGTAATAGCGACCTCCACTGAGATCGTAAACGTTGGAAACGAGACAAGAACCGTGCACATGCTGCCCTGCGCGGTTTACAAAAAGCTGTTGAACGTGGATACAAGCCCTGTCAACGAAATCGTCCTAGCCTCGCAATTTCTGTCGGGTTTCATCGTGAACACAAGTGCAGTGGCAGTTTTTAGTCTGGCTGCGGTGTTCGCGGCACATGCCTGCGGACAGCTGGATGTACTCGTGACTTGGGTTACCGAATACGTGAATAAGTCACGGGAACACACTAAAGGCCCTAATTACAGCGGAATAGGTGTGATCGTGGAGCATCATCTGCGGGTCTTACGGTAACATTGAAGATACTCCGTGGTTTCATACTTACTATATTTCTGTGATTATCGTGTACATTGATTACAGCTTCATATCGCGTATCGAAGACGTGATGCATCGAATATGTTTCTTGGAATTGTTTAGGTCCACATCGGATATATGCATGATTGGCTATTACATTCTGACGGTACGCTGAACGTGGTGGAATTTGTGTGTACAAAATACATCCGTTGTTTTCGATACATAACAATGATGAAATTTGCAAGCGATTTATTAAAATTGAATCTCTGATTAATGAAATGTGTGGAATGCACTTTTCCCTTAAAAATGAGTGATTTTTAAAAGACATTCCTAATCTTGTCTGCGCCATTGCGTGCGCTATATCATCATTGTATCATCTAGTGCACCATTAGCCCGTTTAAAAATGTAAAAGGAGCATTTGTTATTTTAGGAATGGTCCGTTCCCAATGTTGATGGTATGGCCGCGCCCGATAGCAATATCCAAATTATAACCGCGTATTTCATGGTACTGATTTCTACAAGCTTCAACATTTTCATATTGTGTTATATCGGTGAGGTGCTCACAGAACAGGTAACAGAAATACGTTATTACTGAGCAATGACAGACCAAGGTGATATAAGAACCTGCTCGAGATTCACCGAGCGAATTCTTAACAGTGCAAGAAAATTGGAGATGTGGTTTACATGACAGATTGGTATCATTTACCTTACAAAAACGCTCATGACCTGATCATGATCATTGCACGGTCCAGCGTGGTGACCAAAATCACAGCTGGCAAGATTGTTCATATGTCCATTTACACGTTCGGCGATGTAAGTATGTTTATTATCCTTGTAAATACACACCTCGCTGCTTCTTATTGAACGCATGGTATTATACCTATTCTATTCTAGGTGTTCAAAACCGCATTCGCATATTTAAACATATTGCGGCAAAAGACGTAACACGGTCGCATACGCGAAACAATCTGCAGGGTTTATGAATTTCTAGATAGATATGCAGAGATCGCACATTGCATGTAAAATGCAATATTCCGTAAACTTTAAACACAAACAGTCTGTATTCATTCAACCGTCAAATATACCATCTGCGGCGTTACCCAAACACCTCACCATTAATACCATGCCATAATATAATATATAAACTATTACGCTATTAAAAAGATATCGCGGTCAGAACCCCACCAGGTCGTCATTATTCGATGCGTACACGCAGACTGCATTAGCGTACCTTACAAACATATGTACCTGCGTTCTCCACCGCAACAGGCTGCTATGACCACGCAATATCGATCAGCGAACAATCGTCGAAAGAACACTGCGCAAGCGTTGTGCAACCAGGTATATGCACGGGTGATCGTACCATGCAGGATACTCAACCCAGTAGTTTGCTCATCTCCGAAGAGTGACCACGATGACCAGCGAATCCCCAGTCATAGAGACCAACCTCGGCAACTTGAGCGATTACAGTCTTCAACTGAATCGCTGGTATCTGAAACCAATAGGCGCTTGGCCTTCGTACTCCGCTACTACCAAACTCCAACGAATCGTTTCTATCATTTTGAACATCCTCTGTTATTGCTCGATATCGTTCACGATGATTCCTTGCCTGCTGCACGTCATGCTCGAGAATGAAGACATTCAAAAGAAGCTGAAGATGATTGGCCACTTGAGCCACTGGTTCGTGGGAGCAATGAATTATACCACGCTGCTGTTACGCAGCAAAGAGATACGATACTGCGTGGAGCACATCGAGATGGATTGGAAGATAATATCGATAGCGAAGGATCAAAGCGTGATGGTGAAGAAAGCAAAATTCGGTCGCTACGTGGCTGCTCTCTGTGCTGGGGTCATGCAAGTCGGAGTTCTCTGTTACTTACTTGTAATAGCGTTCTCCACTGAGATCGAGAACGTTGGAAACGAGACAAGAACCGTGCACAGGATGCCTTGCGCGGTTTACAAAAAGGTGTTGAACGTGGATACAAGCCCTATAAAGGAAATCGTCGTAGCCTCGCAATTTGTGTCGGTTTTCATCGTCAATTCAATTGCAGTGGCAGTTTTTAGTCTGGCTGCGGTGTGCGCCGCACATGCCTGCGGACAGCTGGATGTCCTGATGATTTGGATTACCGAATACGTGAATGAGTCAGGGGGACACAATAAAGGCCCTAATTACAGCGGAATAGGTGTGATCGTGAAGCATCATCTGCGGGTCTTAGAGTAATATTAAAGATAGTCCGTGGTTCCATAATTGCCATAGGCCATAGGGGGACCGGATATGGTTGTCTCGTGTTTTTATTTTGATCTTTTACGTGTTATAGCTGCAGGGCAGTTCATTCTGACTTAGTTTAATATAAACTACGTCCGTCCGACTTTATAAAAAAAAATTGGTGGAGTTTGTCAATCTGATTAGGAGCTAATTCACATTATTTGCAGGAACTATTTTGTGACAATATACCCTGAGGTTGGGTTAGCGTGGAGCACATCGAGATGGATTGGAGGATAATAACGAGAGCAAAGGATCAAAGCGTGATGTTGAAGAACGCAAAATTCGGTCGCTACGTGGCTGCTTGCTGTGCTGGGTTCGTGCAAGTCGGAGTTCTCTACTACTACGTTGTAATAGCGTTCTCTACTGAGGTCGCAAACGTTGGAAACGAGACAAAAACCGTGCACATGCTGCCCTGTGTGGTTTACAAAAAGCTGTTAAACGTGGTGTTAGATACCGACTTCGCGACTTTCTCCTTTCCTACGCATCTGGTCATCGTCACCCTCTAAGACCCTTAGCCCCTTTCGAGCGAACGTGACTTAACAGTAAACAAGCGGATTAGGCCGTGGGTCCCAAGGCCCCCATGAAAAGTGAAAGCTAACGTCTTAGTCACAACCGACTTTCTTAAAACTACCACTTCCTCCCTTACTCAATGACCAATCCTAGCCTTATTTTCCACACCCTCGCAATAGTAGCTACCAATAGGATTCTCCGATTTTCCTACGTTCCTTTCCTCCGTACGTTTTAGCGTCAGATCACTCTGGTACATCGCACGAGCAACTAGTTCGAACTTGCTAATAATAAAGAACAATTTTATACAAGTGTTTGGATTTGCACTTCTCCCGGGTACACGACACAAAATTGGCGCAGTCGGTAGGACTCGTCAGCAGTTAAAGAATAGTGAAACTTTATTTAAAGTGTTCTTCGCTGTGGATTTTTAATCCTTCGTGACGGGAAATAACAGTGTCAATCCTGAGAGGAAAAGTCTACGGATCCAGATATCGACTGCAGAGAAGGAAGTTAACCATTGGCACGCTCAAGGATCCTTTCACTGGTAGACGGCAGGTACATTTTTTTTTTTATTTCGTTGCTTCGTAATCACCTTAGTACTCAGTATCCTTCATAATGAGCAATCCGGAGTCTTCTGACAATCCAAACCCCTCCGATGACTCTTCTCAAATGGAAGTTCCTATAGAATTTTTAACTGAATTAATTCCAAAAGAATTCTCCGGTAATCGTTTCGAACTTGGACAATTTATAGCTAATTGCAATAATGCGGATAGTCTCGCGACTGATCGACAGAAAATTCCGTTGTTGTATTTCATTTTATCGAAAATTTCGGGACATGCCAAAAAGCAGCTTACTTTTCAAAAGTTTAATACTTGGTCTGAGCTGAAAAAACAATTGAAAAGGTTATATCAGGATAAAAAACATTATTGGCAGGTAATGGAAGAACTAAATAGTTGTAAGCAATCACAGTCTGAAAGTATTAGTTCCTTTTATCAGAGATTGCAAAAGCTTTCTTCGAGAGCTCTAAGTGCCATTCATCAGTATTTGAATGATCGTTTAGAAATTCCCGGAAAGAAAAAGGCTGTAGAAGAAATTACATTAAATCGATTTATGTATCACAGCTCTTCACAAATCTCTCAGATGCTTAGATGGAAGGATTTTAATAATTTGAACTCCGCATATAGGGGAGACCGGGGCTGGTAGGCCAGTTTTTCAGTTTTTGATTTTTAATAAATTATGTGGACGAAATATCATTAAACCGGTTAGTATATTTGATAGGGCATACATTCGGCTATCTGATTAAATTATTAAAGTTGACTAAATGTGACAACAATTAAGGCATTTTAATGTTTTTCTAACACCTTACATGCTGGTCAACCAGCCCCGTGGTCGGGGTTGGTAGACTAACAGTATGGGGTAGGTTGACTATAGGTGCAATCAGTGAAGAAAATGTTGTTAGCAACTTATCTGAATGGTAATAAAATAGCACAATGTCACGAGAGTTGTTTCATTATAAAATATTTATTACTTTTTAATAATAAATAACAATTTAAACCATCACTGGGGTTGGTTGACCAGCTTAGTCATGTAACCCCGAACGTTATTAGTCAACCAGCCCCGAACGATCATTTTGACTTCAATATTCTATATAACCTTTAATTATTTATGTAAAATCAAAAACGCAGTCTCAGTAGGTCGTTTAATAAACAAACTTTAAAATAGTCCCTTCGCATTAATTCTACTGTAACTATATAGAGCGTGGAAACATAAAATCTTTATGAAAACATATTTACTTACATACAGGGTTGCCAGATCTCCGGCATTCAGCCGGAGTCTCAGGTTTTAGACCCTTGTCTCCGGCCTCAGGCAGGCACAATAAGAATCTCCGGCTGAATAGAGACTATGTTGCAGCATGCCATCTATCGGAATTAGCGTTACCGAAACATCATGAAACATGGGTTGTCGAAGAGTCTCCGGGTGGAAGGGGAACACGCCACGCATGCGTGATGTTACTTTGTTACACTTAGTTACTTGATTCAATTTGATTGTTACTTTGCAGTGGCACGTTGCCGTTGTGCGTTTTCATTTTTATAATAAAAGATATACAGATTTTGTTTGTAACATGAGCGTCCACAGTAATATTGAAGATGTGGATGACAAGAATAACAACAAAACTTCGCCGCGAAAAAAGAAAACTTATTATTGTTCATTTAATGATAAGTGGACATCCGAATATGACTGGGTAAGGAAAGAATCCGGGTTTGTCGCTTTTTGTAAATTGTGCAATATGACATTTACTATCAAGTATGATGGTAAAAAAGCTTTAAGCAGACATGCAATATCTACAAAACATCAAAGTTTCGCTTCTGCCAAAACGAAGAATGAAATGATGGAAAAATTTTTCTCAAAAGCTAATTCCAGTGAACAGGAACAAGTCGCTGCGGTGGAGCTTGCTAACATTTTCCATTCAGTTGTGCACCATCACAGCTACAACAGCCTGGATTGTGGTATAAAATTAATGTGCAATTGTTTTAAGGATTCTAAACTATCAACAAAAATTCATTGTGGGCGCACGAAAGCAGAAGCTGTTGTAAAAAATGTTTTGATGCCTTTTGCTGTTAAAGAAGCTCTTGCTGAAATAAAAAAAAAGGATTTGTCCTTTCCAATAGCCACTGATGCTTCAAATAAAGGAAATCGCAAATTTTTTCCTATGATAGTGTTTTACTTTGACTCAGAATCAGGACCTACCACAAAACTGTTGGACTTTATTGAAGAGTCAGATGAATCATCTGTTTCAATTTATACAAATTTAAAAAAAAGTCTGGAAAATTTAGAACTGAATATTGATAAGGTTATTGCTTATTCTGGTGACAATGCACCAGTGAATTTTGGCAAAAATACATCAGTTTACACTTCTTTCCAAAAGGAAAACCCCAAAATAATAAAAGGAAATTGTCATGCTCATATTTTACACAATTGTGGAAAATTTGCTGTGAAAAGACTCTCCTATGATGTTGAATCTTTTGTACTAAAAATCTATGCAGAATTTTCCATATCTGCAAAACGGATAAGTACCCTGCAAGAATACTTTGATGATGCGGAACTAGAATATCGTGCAATTTTAAAACATGGTACAACTCGATGGCTATCATTATACGAATCAGTTGATCGATTATTGAAGTCATGGTCAGCTATCAAATCATATTTTATAAGCTTAGGTATAGATAATGTACCCAAAATAATATCTGAATTTCTACAAGACCAAGAACACGAATTAACAAATGACATAAATTCGGATATAACTCTACCAGAATGTTATTTATATTTTATGCACCATTTTTTGGGAATATTTAAACAATATATTTTAATACTTCAGAGTGAAACATTTCTATGCACACAGTTGAACAGTATCATGAATAAATTATTGAATGAATTTATAACACGAAAACAAGATCAGTTTTTTGGATTCAAGTGCAATCAAGCATTCAATAATTTAAGTTGTAGCGACAAACAAAAAGGACGAGATGAGTTCACTGTCGTGTATACTCGTGCAATAAAATACCTACATGATTGGTACGAATTCGATAATCCTCCATTTGCCAAATATGAAATTTTTAATTTAAAGAATCACTTAAACTATGAGGAAGTTTGTGATATTGCTAAAAGTTTGTGGAAGAATTGCGACAATTACATTAATTTTGATAAACTTTACAGCGAAATCTGTAATTTAAACAAGATTCTCCCAACCTTAAAAAATAAGGATGATATAATTAAAAATTGGATCCAAATTTTCAAAGGCAGTCAGTTCCCGATTTTATTTAAAATAGTACAACCAGTTCTTTCTGTTTCTGTAAGTTCGGCCAATGTCGAAAGAATCTTTTCCCTAATGCACCAGACCTGGACAGATAACCGAAACAAAATGCATGTCGATTTAGTAAGAGCCGAACTGATAATAAAATCAAATATAAAATATAATTGTCAAAGATTTTTTGAACACATTTCAAAAAATAAAAAAATATTAAAATCTTTACTGAGTTCAAATAAATATTCATAATACTTTTATTACAATTATTATGATTACTCCTTTATAATAATTCATTATAATGAGTTTTAGATGCCTGTTTTTCTATTAGCCCTTATTTTCTCTCATCCCCCCCCCCCCCCCACCACCGTTCACCCCCCACTCCGCGAAATTGAAATCTCCGGCAAAAGGTCAGGCCTGATCTGGCAACCCTGCTTACATAGCCAATTTTTCGATAAACGCTGGTAACTGCCGAACAACGTGTAATGGTGGTGTCGGAAACAAATGAATGACATAGTAGAAGTGACTTGTTTCTACAGAAAATCGCTCCGCAGTAGAGCACACGTTAGTAAAAAGTTATTAACAATTAGTCAACCTACCCCTGGGGCCAACCAGCCCCGGTCTCCCCTACTGCAGCTGTTTCGGAAGAGCGCGCTTTGAATATACATAAATACCAGAAACAAAAATCTTGTAATATCTGTGGCAAGACTAATCATGATACCTCACAATGTCGATTTAAATCATCAAATCCTGATCAGTCCAGAGTCGTTAATAATATTCAAACTCCAAATCAGAGTCACACTAATGATAACCAGCAGCGCCATTATCAACCCCCTATCCAACAGCACCGATATCAGCATCCACGTCAAAGTCAAGGTCAGGGTCCGTCCCACCAAAGCACACATTCTTATCAGAATAAAATTTGTAATTATTGCAAAAAACCAGGCCATCTTATTTCGGAATGTAGGAAGAGATTATATGTTAATAGTCAGCGGGAACAACAATTTAATCCAGCACATAACATGCAACAATCTAATAACGCAACCGTTAATTTAAACTCGAACGAGTCCCCCGTGACGAACACCACAACGGAGGACCGAATATCTCAATTAACGGTGTTCGAGAGTTAAATGTTTCAATATCTAATGCTAATCTTGATTTTATTCAAGTTTTTTCTCAAAATTCAAAAAATTCCGAGAACGCTTTCAAATTCTTAATTGATACGGGCGCGAATGTGTCTCTCATTAAGGCTTGTAAATTACACCCAGATACTGTGTTTGATTCGAAGGATAAGCTAGTACTACACGGTCTTAGTACGAGTAACCCCGTAGAAACCGTTGGAAGTTGCCGTATACCTGTGCGGTTTTATGATGATTCCATTGAAATTAAATTCTATATCCTAAATGAAGCAACAAACTAATATTTTATGCTCGCAGATTGACAAAATTTTCGGTTGTATGGCCACAGCATACGATAAGGTTAGGCTCTGCAAAAAAAAAATTACAAAACGGATGCACGTGTAACTTTCCAACATTTGATCCGAATTGAAAAATTCGAACGGTTTCTTAAAGTATATTACAATAGCTTCAGTTGCACGTACGGATTTAAAAAAATATTCATTTTTGAAGAAATGGCGGACTTGAGAAGAAATCTTGACCAAATAGTATAAAAAATCAACATGTTTTTTCAATGTTACTATTGAATGAATTATTCGATCAAAAAACTGGTACGCTTCCCCCCTTAAGGCTAGAACAGAAACACTTATTGAAATCCAGGTAGAAAATCCTGAAATTAAAGAGGGCATTATTCCGCGAATACAATTAAGGAGAGGAGTTTATTTGTCTAAAGCTATTACTAAAGTTAACGAAAATAACAAAGCCTATGCTACAATTTTGAATACAAGTATGTTTGGAACCACTTCCACGAGATTCCGTAATTCTATCGTTGGGTAATTCAAATACTGGTCCGGTAAGCCGTATAAATCTTCTGCGAAAGAATTTAAGATTAGATCATTTAAACGCCGAGGAAAAGAAGGCAGTATTAGACATCTGTACCACATATAATGATATTTTCTATTTTTCTGACGATGCATTAACAACGACGAGCACTATTCAACATGAAATTAGCGTTACAAATCCTGCTCCTATCCATACTAAGACTTACAGATATCCTGAAGTTCACAAAGCTGAGGTTAACAAACAGATTGAAAAAATGCTCAAGCAAGGTATTATACTGCCCTCTTTAGTTAAAATGTCCTATCTAGCATTTTGAAACAACCGAGGAAACTGAAGTTTTATCATTTACTTTGTACCGTCCTTATTTTCCTTTATTCACATTAAAACATGTTGTCATTATTTCGTAACAGCCTAATATATTTTTTTGTAATAGGTGTACCGGTAGGTAATGTATTATTAACGTACCAATTAATTAATTGTTTTAGATAGGATATTTTAACCATTTGGAAATAAGTTAGGTTAAATACATTAGACTGTTTATAAATCTTTACGAAGCACTTAGAGTTTTCTAACATTACTTAAAAGGTAAAAAACGTGTGCTACTTGAAATATTTCAACATATCTCAAAAAATGAAAAAATGCTAGATAGGACGGTTTAACTAAGGAGGGCAGTATAGTACCCTCTATTTCTCCGTGGTCAGCCCCTTTGTGGATAGTTCCAAAAAAACTTGATGCTTCCGGGAAGAAAAAGTGGAGAATTGTTATCGATTTTAGAAAATTAAATGACGTTACAGTCGGTGATGCATATCCGTTACCAAATATTACTGATATTTTAGATCAATTGGGCCATTCTAAATATTTTACTACTTTAGACCTAGCATCAGGGTTCCATCAGATCCCCATGCATGACCGTGATCGAGAAAAAACGGCTTTTACAACACCCTTAGGCCATTATGAGTTTACGAGAATGCCGTTTGGACTCAAGAACGCTCCAGCGACGTTTCAGAGACTGATGAATACCATTCTATCTGGTTTACAAGGGCTTCAATGTTTCGTATATCTTGACGATATCGTTATTTATGCATCATCCATAGAGGAACATTCTAAAAAATTAATATCTATTTTCGATCGACTTAGGAGTAACAATTTAAAACTACAACCTGAAAAATGTGAGTTCATGCGACGAGAAGTTGCATATTTAGGCCACACAATATCTGATAAAGGTGTTCAGCCGAATCCGAAGAAAACTGAGGCAATAAAAAATTTTCCAACTCCTAAAAATCAACAGGATGTTAACAGTTTCTTAGGACTTGTTGGTTATTATAGAAAATTTATAGAAGGTTTTGCTGGAATAGCTAAGTCCCTGACAATCTTGTTAAAAAAAGATATACCATTTGAGTGGACTAGTGATCAACAAGAATCTTTTGACAAGTTTCGTAATATATTAACAACTCAGCCGATTCTTCAGTATCCCGACTTTAACAAGGAATTCCTTCTTACTACGGACGCTTCTAACTACGCTATAGGTTCAGTATTGAGTCAGGGTGTGATAGGAAAGGATCTGCCTATTGCATATGCTTCGCGTACATTATGTGGTAGTGAGCAAAATTATAGTACTATAGAAAAGGAATTACTTGCCATAATATGGAGCATTAACTATTTCAGGCCTTATTTATATGGCAGGAGGTTTATCATAGTAACCGATCATAAACCCTTGATCTGGCTTTTCAATTCTAAAGACCCGGGCAGTTGACTAATACGTTGACGACTGAAGCTGGAGGAATATGATTATAAAATCGTTCATAAAGCAGGGAAACTTAATTCAAATGCGGATGCGTTATCTCGTCCTCTCTGTGTTAATATTGTACATGGCAATGATTCTTTTGAGAACTTTATACAGTACCATTATAAAACACTCGAAATTCCCAAGGTTAAATCGATGCCTTGCGATAAATTTAAATACTTTCCCAACGTATTGTTTTATTCACGGAGATCTTGATGAGAATAATTTATTTTCGGAAGCGATACGAGATCAATATGATTTATCGAATATTAAAGAACCTGATGATTTAAACTCCTTCATTGCACTTGTTAAGAATTCTCAAACTTCCTATCTTTGCATTTGCAAGCAATTCCATTTTGATAAGTTAGATTATAAAGCGATATTTTATTCATTACGCCAATTAAAAACTCATTTGGAAGAAAGGAGTTATTCAGATAATCTTTATATCCATGATGTAACGATAAACAACAAAAATATAAAGAAGGATATGTTTTGCGAAATAGTATATTATATTTTCAAAGATACCAATATTGCACCTACTATTTTAGATACTCAAAGAATCACACCGAAATCGGAAGATGAAATTTTGAAAATTTTACAAGATAACCATGACTCAAAATTAGCTGGTCATTCGGGATTTATCAGAACATATAAACGAATTAAAGAATTTTATAAATGGGATAAAATGAAAAAAGACATTAAGAGATATATAAAGAAATGTGCATCTTGTCAAGTTAATAAGACAAATTTTAGACCTAAAGCCCCTATGGAAATTACCTCCACATCTACTATACCCTTCGAAAGGCTTGCGATTGATGTAGTGGGACCTCTTCCGCAGACTATTAATAATGATCGATTTATATTGACCATGCAAGATGACTTAACCAAATTTTCCTATGCTGCTCCTATACCGAACCATGAATCACAGACAACTGCCATGGAATTATCCAAGTTTATTACATTATTCGGGATTCCAAAAACCATACTTTCTGAACAAGGAACCGATTTCACGTCTCGTCTAATGAAAGATTTAACAAAATTATTTAATACGAAACATATACTATCTTCTCCTTATCATCCTCAAACTAATGGCGCTCTGGAAAGGTCTCATTTGACTTTGAAGGACTATCTTAAACATTTTATTAACGACAAACAGACAGATTGGGATGAGTTTATAAGCTTTGCTATGATGGCATATAATACTCACGTCCACAAATCAACTGGGCATACACCGTATGAGGTTCTTTTCGGTAGTAAGCCGTACCTGCCCAATAGTATAACTCGGGAACCCTCGTTGAATTACTCATACGATGATTACGTAATTAATTTAAAGCAAAAATTAAATCATACGCAAAAGGTAGCAAGGGATAATATGATCCAATCTAAGTTAAAATCGAAATCTTATTATGATAATAAAATCATTGTTCATTCGTATAAAATTAATGATATGGTATATATTTTGAATAAGCAACATAAGACGGGATTGAATAAGAAGCTTTGTTCAAATTTTAAGGGTCCTTACAAAATAACTCAAATTAATTCTAATAACACCGTTCAAATATTAAAGAATGGAAAACTAGTGACGTATCATACTAATTTGCTGAAACCATCTGTTTCAGGTGATCAGGATGACTGACCGGCATTATTTCCTAGTCATCCTATTCGCAATCTTTACTCTAATTATTCCTACTCATTTCCTGGGAACTACCCAACTTTATTATAAAATATTCCGACTGGGAAATCATGTAGGGTTATATTATAATCATTTAGGCAGTGTACGGTTAACTAATTCAAAATATACCTTATTAACGTACGTTGATCTTGCCACAGCCAATCAACAATATGATCAATTGCTTAGGTCTTATACTAAATCTTTAAATATGTGCACATGGAAGCCGAATCAAACCATAAGTGATGTCAATGCGTATTTTTGTCAGAATTCTTTCCAAACTATAAATTCACACATCTCAGCGATTAAGGGCAAAATTCAAATTATAAATTTCATGTCAACTAGTAAATCCAATTCAGGGAACAATATCTCTAAGAGGGGATTATTTGACGGCACATCTTATGTTTTACATTGACTATTCGGTATTCCTGATGCCAAAAATGCCAAATTCTATAAAGAAGCAATCGAATCAGTTATCCATGACAATAGGAATGTACAGTTGCTAATGAAACAGCAAATTGCCGTAATAACTAATACGATTCAAAACTTTAATGCATCTATTCAAGGGCTTAAAGCTGACGAAGACAAGCTCAATAGTAATATAAAGCTATTCAATGATTTTTCAAGCTCGACCACCAACCTATTAAATGATCTTTACGTACGACATATTATCTCGGAGCAAATATTCCTATTATCTCAAATGACTTTAAACCTCGATAATTATTATAGTCTCCTAATCTCGTATGTAACTTTGGCGAGAAATGAAATATTACACCCTCAAATAATATCTTCACAAGATCCTTTTGATGAATTAAATAATATTACTTTGCAGAGTGGACAGCAATGGCCTATACCATTAACGTATTCTAACATGTACAAATATAGTAAATTGAGTAAATTAGATGTCACACACGTTAACAACAAATTAATTTTCGTTATTAGAATTCCGCTAGTTGATGAGTTGCCTTATGATCTATACGAAACATTACCTCTCCCTGTTCCTCATAATCATCCCGATACTTATTCTTACATTGAACCTAATTACCCCTACATCCTTTTGAGTACAGACAAGGTGTATTATGCACAGCTTCGAAATTTAGAAAAGTGTACCAAGGTCAATAGACAGGAACGCATCTGTCTTGTCAACCATATACAAACAACATCTGGTCAACCATCCTGTGAAGCAATTATCCTTACATCTACTATTCGAAGCATACCGCCGTCTTGTAACACTCGCACAGTCCAGGCTGATTTTGAGACGTGGCACTACCTCGAAAATAACGAATGGTTATTCGTTATCAGTCAACCACTGGAATTAACGCTGTCGTGTTCATCAGCACACATTGAGGACATCGAGTTAAAAGCTACCGGCATCATTCAGATTGAACCGCAATGCAAGGGTTATACACAGATCGTCGTCCTGGAGCCAACGCAAGATGTCACAACAAATCGCAGTCATAAATTCATACCATATAATATCGTGAAAGACGATTGCTGTTTTACGGATTTTAAGAATTCTACCATTATACCGGTACGGTTAGCACCGATTAAAACCACCAGTATGAAAGCTGAAGAATTTAAATACAGCAACCACAAATTAATGCAGTTAGATACGTTACTACAAGAACAATTGAATAAACCAGTCGTTGTTCAGCAGAATCACTGGTATACCATCGCCCTAAGCGTAATAGTATCTATAATCGGCATGATAATCACCGTCAATATCTTACGCTGGTGCGGTTTCTCCCGATTTATCAACAAATATCTCTGCTTCATGAGGGAGGGAAGGACAGCAAGCGATAGTTGTTGTTTTAAAATTATCAATACTAACATCAACGCCACACCTGGCACGAGGATGCAGCTATCACAGATTTCGGAAGAAGAAGAGGAATTTTACCCCCAGTTGTTTCGTCTTAAAGAACAAAAGCGGGCTCAGGGCGAGGCGAAAATTCAATATCTTTACGGTGGGCAATTGTTTGTTCTCGAAGCGTTCGTTGGGAACCATTTGCCTGCCAGATGACTAAGAGGCAATCGACATCGTGCCATTTTTTTCTTATATTTTCGACTACCTTCGTCCTGAGATAATCCGTTAAATTGCTCTGTCAGCGAGGGTACACGGTTACCTCGGACCGGTACATATCGTCGTCCACCGCTGACCCACGGAACAATACAGTCATAAACCGTAACCCTGGCTGAACGCTCCGACCGAGCAGCCTAGCTAAGTTTGTTAACCAGATGTCTGGTTTTTCCTCCACTACGTCACCAAGAAGGAGAGACCTTCCTCTTCCACCACCGAAATCGCGGAAGGAAGGTTCCTCCTCTTCGAGGAAAAGCTAACCAATCAGCAATTTGACACCTCCCGAAAGTCTGATGTCTTGTCTACCTTCGACGCGAAAAGGAAAAACCTGACAGAATTCAATCGTTTCTCAAGCGAATACATCCTTCTCTCGTGACAAACTTCGAGCAGCTATAATCGACTATACGTTAAAATACAACGAGTCAGTCAAACATTCGTGACTAAGACTCATACTCTAGTCGTCGTACGGACTAGCTCGATCAGGTCTAATCAAACGTTCGTGATTAAGATCATCATTCGAAAACATTCGTGCTCTTGTCTGGTCATCGTACGGACCAACAAGTTCTCTTTCGTCGCATCAATTAAAACAATCACTCAAAATTAATTTGGCGGGTGATAAGGCGATCAACACCGCGTACCACGGAGTCTCTTGGGCCTTACAACCCCAAGAGGAAAGACGAGCTTTCGCGCGTGTGTCGGTCGCTACACCAGTCAATCCATCTGGTCGAGGACCGCAGCCGAAGCAGTACGCCTACCAGGCCCATCGAACATCACGGATTAATAAAATCCACGTCACGTGCACCTTCTGTGAATATGGACTGAAATTGTTAAAGTAATTTTTTTTATGAACGAAAATGTGTTATTTAAACTTTATAAACTCTGTATGCGTTGATTAGCGTCGTCAAGAACCAGAGGATATTTGTTGTAGACATTTTACAGTAGTACTTTACATTATCACTTTATTATTCGCATATTATTTTATTTTATTATTCTATTTTATTACTCACGTGTTGTATTATTTTTATCACACATACTCTATTATTCTATTTTTTTTCCATATGTATTGTATTATTATTATCACACATACTCTATTATTCTATTTTACTATACGTATTTTATTATTTACATGTTATTCCATTTTGTTATTAGTATTCTATTATTTGTATTAATCATATTGTCACTTCTATACATATGTATTACTACGTCTACGTATTATAAATTTTTATATTGATAGCTAGATAACTTATAGAAACAGTTCAAAGATAGGAATCAAATAGAATTAATTTACTTTAAGAACCGTAAATTAATCTTAAGGAGAGAGGTGTTAGATACCCACTTCGCGACTTTCTCCTTTCCTACGCATCTGGTCATCGTCACCCTCTAAGACCCTTAGCCCCTTTCGAGCGAACGTGAATCCCAAGACCCCCTTGAAAAGTGAAAGCTAACGTCTTAGTCACGACCGACTTTCTTAAAACTACCACTTCCTCCCTTACTCAATGACCAAACCTAGCCTTATTTTCCACACCCTCGCAATAGTAGCTACCAATAGGATTCTCCGATTTTCCTACGTTCCTTTCCTCCGTACGTTTTAGCGTCAGATCACTCTGGTACATCGCACGAGCAACTAGTTCGAACTTGCTAATAATAAAGAACAATTTTATACAAGTGTTTGTATTTGCACTTCTCCCGGGTACACGACAGTGGAAACAAGCCCTATGAAGGAAATCGTCCTAGCCTTGCAATTTCTGTCGTGTTTCATCGTGAACTCAGGTGCAGTGGCAGTGTTTAGTCTGGCTGCGGTGTTCGCCGCACATGCCTGCGGACAGCTGGATGTCCTGAAGGTTTGGATTACCGAATACGTGAATGAGTCAAGGGAACACAATAAAGGCACCAATTACACCGGAATAGGTGTGATCGTGGAGCATCATCTGCGGATCTTAAGGTAATTTTAAAGATACTCCGTGGTTCCATAGTTGCCATAGGGCAGCGATGCCCCGATGGGCGGTCCGAGGGCCCGGGCATCCATTGCGTTTTCTACGAGCCGTGCGGAATGTGGCGTTTGAAGCCAATGAAGCGACGGGCATGCAGCGGATAGGGAAAACTCTAGTAGTGTGCGTGTAGGCTCGTACCCTTAAGGTGAAGTTCCACGGCGCGTGGCTCGCCGACCCGCGCTGGCCAAGCCGACTCGCCGAGCCACGCGCCGTGGAACTTCACCTTTAGGGCCTAAGGGCACACTGCTAGAGTTTTCCCTATCCGTTGCATGCCCGTCGCTTCATTGGCTTCGAGCACCCCTTTCCACACGGCTCGTAGAAAACGCTATGAATGCTCGGGCCCTCGGACCGCTCATCGGGGCATCGCTGCCATAGGGAGACCGGGTATGGTTGTCTCGTTTTTTTATTTTGATTTTTTTACCCGTTATAGCTGCAGAGAAGTTTATTCAGATTAATTTTACGATAAACTTCGTACGTCAGACTTTATAAAAAAAATTGGTCCTGTGGATTTTGTCAATCAGATTAGGAGCTAATTTACATTATTGCAGGAACTATTTTGTGACAATATACCCTGAGGTTGGGTTAGTTGTCACAGTATGTGGGGTTGATCGTCACAAATTTAGATAACTAAGTTTATTAATAAAAAGCCGATTCTATTACGGAGGTAATATCATTTTTTCATTGTAATTATAAATGCTATAGTATTGAACACAAAACTAAACTTAAAAACATTATTAACAAACAGCTTACAACTTTATCACTGAACCCCAATTTCTCTGGATTTGCTTTCTGAATACAGAGACAAGCACACGAGGCAAAAGTCTTCATTTTCTTTATCTCCTTTATTAATGGTTGATGCTTTCCTCTTTTTTTATTGTTTTCCTTTATCGGATAAAATAGCTCGTTTTGCCTTATTCTTCTTTCCAAATGTTCTGTGACAATTTGACTCAAACCGTTAAACAATCCCACCTCACTACTCATGTATTAAAATGTTCAGTAAATGCAAACAAATCATTACAGTAAGTTAGAAAAAGCTGTGCACTACGAAAATAATGCAACATTATTATAGTCAATACTAAGAAATAACCTATACTTACTTCATAGAAAAACGGCGTTATTTACATCGAGCCTAGTGATGGGACTAATACCGTATCGATACATATCGATACCCTTCTACAAATTTCAATCTGGTATTGATACATATCAAAGTCAAAGGCATCAAAAGGAATCGATGCTTCTTTGATACTTACATATCAGAATGTATCGATACCTGTTTGATACCTACACAAAAATATCAATACCTACTTGATACCTATACGAGAATATCGATACCTGCAATATCTTTACCTCACGCTGAAGTGTAAATATTAAATTTTTACCAAATGACTGCATGTGGGACAAAACGGAACACTTTTCGTGGGGTAAAACGGAAAACCTATTTAACCCAGTTCCACCAATCCAATTGTCTTGAAACATTGCAGACGCGCGTAGTAATGATGATAATACAAAATTATGAAAAAAAAAACGGAAGGGGAGATAGAATTACCCTGTCATCAATAAATATAACCCATAACCACAAATCCAAACGACTTGAAATCAGCCTGTAACAACAAACAATTAAATCAATATGCAATATAACCACAAATAAAAAATTAGACACTAAAAAGTAAATAATAAAAAATATGCAAATATCCAACCCCTTCGAGGGTCGAAAGCCCTAAAATTCGGTGGGGCACTGCGGGGGCTTGACCTCGCCACGGGGTACCAGGACGCATCCATTGTCCGGCGGAGCTCCAGAATCACCCTGTATATTGATTACAGCTTCATCTCGCGTATCGAAGACGTGATGAATCGAATATGTTTCGTGGAATTGATAAGGTCCACATCGGATATATGCATGCTTGCCTATTACACTCTGACGGTACGCTGAAAGTGGTTGAATTTCTTTATACAAAATACACCCATTGTTTTCGATACACGACAATGATGAATTTTGCAAGCGATTTATTAAAATCGAATCTCTGATCAATGAAATGTCTGGAATGCAATTTTCCCTCAAGAATAAGTGATATTTAAAATAAATTCCTGATCTTGTCTGCGATATTTCGTGCGCTATACCAATTATTGTATCTTCTAGTGTACCATTAGCCTGTTTAAAAAAGTAAAAGGAATATTTGTTGTTTTAGGAAGTGACCGCTCCAGCTACCAATATCCAACTGATAAACGTGATAACACGACATTCCATCCTCCTGATTTCTGCAGGCTTCAACATTTTCATATTGTGTTATATCGGTGAGGTGCTCACAGAACAGGTAACAGAACCACGTTAATACTGAGCGATGACACACCAAGGTGATATAAGAACCTACTCGAGATTCACAGAGCGAATTCTTAACAGTGCAATAAAATTGGTGAAGTGGTTTATATTAAAGATTGGTATCATTTACCTTACAAAAACGTTCATGACCTGATCATGATTATTACACGGTCCAGCCTGGTGACCAAAATCACAGCTGGCAAGCTGGTTCATATGTCCATTAACACGTTCGGCGATGTAAGTATGTTTATTATCCTTGTAAATACACACCTCGATGCTTCTCATTGAACGCATGACATTACATGCCATTCCAGGTGATGAAGACCGCATTCGCATATTTAAACCTATTGCGGCAAAAGACGTGACACGGTCGCATACGCGACACAATCTTTAGGGTGTATGAATTTGTAGATAGATATGCAGAGTTCGCACATTGCATGTAAAATACAATATTCCTTAAAATTTTAAACACAAACAGTCTGTATTCATTCAACCATCAAATATACCATCTGCGTCGTTACCCAAACACCTCACCATTAATACCATGCTATAATATAATATATAAACTATTACGCTATTAAAAAGATATCGCGGTCAGAACCCCACGAGGTCGTCATTATTCGATGCGTACACGCAGACTGCATTAACGTACCTTACAAACATATGTACCTGCGTGCTCCACCGCAACAGGCTGCTATGACCACGCAATATCGATCAACGAACAATCGTCGAAAGAACACTGCGCAAGCGTTGTGCAACCAGATATATGCACGGGTGATCGTCCCCTGCAGAATACTCAACTCAGTAGTTTGATCATCTTCGATGCGTGACCACGATGACCAGCGAATCCCCAGTCATAGAGACCAACCTCGGCAACTTGAGCGATTACAGTCTTCAACTGAATCGCTGGTATCTGAAACCAATAGGCGCTTGGCCTTGGTACTCCGCTACTACCAAACTCCAACGAATCGTTTCTATCATTTTGAACATCCTCTGTTATTGCTCGATATCGTTCACGCTGATTCCTTGCCTGCTGCACGTCATGCTCGAGAATGAAGACATTCAAAAGAAGCTGAAGATGATTGGCCCCTTGAGCCACTGGTTCGTGGGAGCAATGAATTATACCACGCTGCTGCTACGCAGCAAAGAGATACGATACTGCGTGGAGCACATCGAGATGGATTGGAAGATAATATCGAGAGCGAAGGATCAAAGCGTGATGGTGAAGAAAGCAAAATTCGGTCGCTACGTGGCTGCTCTCTGTGCTGGATTCATGCAAGTCGGAGTTCTCTGTTACTTAGTTGTAATAGCGTTCTCCACTGAGATCGTGATCGTTGGAAACGAGACAAGAACCGTGCACATGCTGCCTTGCGCGGTTTACAAAAAGCTGTTGAACGTGGATACAAGCCCTATAAAGGAAATCGTCCTAGCCTCGCAATTTGTGTCGGGTTTCATCGTGAATTCAAGTGCAGTGGCAGTTTTTAGTCTGGCTGCGGTGTGCGCCGCACATGCCTGCGGACAGCTGGATGTCCTGATGATTTGGATTACCGAATACGTGAATGAGACTGGGAGACACAATAAAGGCCCTAATTACAGCGGAATAGGTGTGATCGTGAAGCATCATCTGCGGGTCTTAGAGTAATATTAAAGATAGTCCGTGGTTCCATTGTTGCCATAGGCCATAGGGGGACCGGATATGGTTGTCTCATTTTTTTATTTTGATCTTTTACGTGTTATAGCTGCAGGGCAGTTCATTCTGACTTAGTTTAATATAAAATACGTCCGTCCGACTTTATAAAAAAAATTGGTGGAGTTTGTCAATCAGATTAAGAGCTAATTCAAATTATTTGCAGGAACTATTTTGTGACAATATACCCTGAGGTTGGGTTAGTTGTCACAGTATGTGGGGTTGATTGTCACGAACTTAGATGTCTAAGTTTATTCATAAAAAGCCGATTCTATTAAAGAAGTAATACTAATTTTTTAATTGTAATTATAAATGCTATAGGCTTGAACACAAAATTAAACTTAGAAACATTATTAACAAACAGCTTACAACTTTATCACTGAACTCCAATTTCTCTGGATTTGCTTTCTGAATACAGAGACAAGCACACGGGACAAAAATCTTCATTTTCTTTTCCTCCTTTATTAATGGTTGATGCTTTTCTCTTTTTTTATTGTTTTCCTGTATCGGATAAAATAATTCGTTTTGCCTTGTTCTTCTTTCCAAATGTTCTGTGACAATTTGACTCAAACCGTTAAACAATCCTACCTCACTACTCATGTATTAAAATGATTAAAAAATGCAAAAAAATCATTACAGTAAGTTAGCAAAAACTCTAAACTACCAGAATAATGCAACGATATTATAGACAATGGTAATTATTTACTTTAGTGATTCCTCACCGATTTTGATGACCTTGAGATATGTTGTCAAACTCATTATTCCGAACAACTTTTTCCTGTAGGTACATGTTACCGCCGCTCGGCCTTAGTTCCCAAGATATTTGCGAAAAACTTCTGTTGATTTATTCCGACACAACGTATTCCACTTTCCAACTTGGCTCGGGTAGGTATTAGTATAGGTTGGGGCTAGATTAGTGCGGGGAGCGCGTGAAGCGTGATAGCAAACCGATGTGAGTTTGGAAATTTCAACTAGAAACTTGCAGATACTGTCAACCCCGCCGGCGCCGCCGGATATTAGGATGTCTCTGGTTCTAAAACATATTTTTTTTGCTAGGAGGAGGGTGCTTTCGAGAGCACCTGTTGGGCACCAATACTAATACCTGGTACAAGTTGGAAAGTGAAATGCGTTGCGTCGAAATAAGTCAACCGAAGTTTTTTGCAAATATCTCGGAAACGAAGGTCGAGCGACGGTAACATGTATGGGAAAATGTTGTTCAAAATGTGGAGTTTTACAACATATCCAAATTTCATCAAAATCGGTGAGGAATCGCTACAATAAATAATTACCCAATGACACGTCGTGTCTTCATACGACTTCGTAGCGAATTAAGTGATGGGGGTTGGAGGCGGCGATATATTTACGCGTCGCCATGGATTATTAGTACATTCCTATTGTTTATGGTTTCTTTGTTATAGCGGTTGTGACAACGTACCCGTGTGACAACCATACCCGGTCTCCCCTATTTCTGTGATTATCGTGTATATTGATTACAGCTTCATATCGCGTATCGAAGAAGTGATGCATCGAATATGTCTCTTGGAATTGATTAGGTCCACATCGGATATATGCATGATTGGCTATTACACTCTGATGGTACGCTGAAAGTGGTTGAATTTGTGTATACTTACAAAAGCCGTTGTTTTTGATACATGACAGTGATGAAATTTGCAAGCGATTTATTAAAATCGAATCACTGATCAAGGAAATGTCAGGAATGCAATTTTCCCTCTAGAATAATTGATATTGAAAAGAAATTCCTGATCTTGTCTGCAATGTTTCGTGCGCTATATCAATTATTGTATCTTCTAGTGCACCATTAGCCTGTTTAAAAAAGTAAACGGAGCATTTGTTGTTTTAGGAATTGTCCGCTCGCAATTTTGAAAATATGACCGCGTTCGATACCAATGTCCAAATAATAACCGTGATAATAGTACATTCCATGGTCCTGCTTTCTTCAAGCTTCAACATTTTCATATTGTGTTATATCGGTGAGGTGCTCACACATCAGGTAACAGAAACAATGATATAAGAACCTGCTCGAGATTCACCGAGCGAATTCTTAACAGTGCAAGAAAATTGGAGATGTGGTTTACATGACAGATTGGTATTATTTACCTTACAAAAACGCTCATGACCTGATCATGATCATTGCACGGTCCAGCGTGGTGACCAAAATCACAGCTGGCAAGCTGGTTCCTATGTCCGTTTACACGTTCGGCGATGTAAGTATGTTTATTATCCTTGTAAATACACACCTCGATGCTTCTTATTGAACAAATGATATTATATGCCATTCCAGGTATTCAAAACCGCATTCGCATATTTAAACCTATTGCGGCAAAAGACGTGACACGGTCGCATACGCGACACAATCTTTAGGGTGTATGAATTTCTAGATAGATATGCAGAGTTCGCACATTGCATGTAAAATGCAATATTCCGTAAAATTTTAAAGATAAACAGTCTGTATTCATTCACCCGTCAAATATACCATCTGCGGCGTTACCCAAACACCTCACAATTAATACCATACTATAATATAAACTATTACTCTATCTAAAATATATCATGTTCTGAACCCCTTGAGTTCGTCATTATTCGATGCGAACACGCAGAATGCACTGGCTCAGCTTACAAATATAGGTAGTTGCGTTCACCAGCGCAACAAGTTGCTATGACAAAGCAGTATCGATCAGCGAACTGTCGTTCAAAGAAAACTGCGCAGGCGCTGTGAAACCATGTATATGCACCGTGATCATTCATTGTAGATCATCCAACCCAGTTGTTTGTTCGCATTTGATGGGTGGCCACGATGACCAACGGTCCCGCAGGCATCCAGGCCAATCTTGGCGATCTCAGCAATTACAGTCTTCAGCTGAATCGCTGGTATTCGAAACCAATAGGCGCCTGGCCTCCGTCCACCGCTACCTCTAGGCTTCAACGAATCATTTCTGTCATTTTGAACATCCTCTGTTATTGCTCGATATCGTTCACGCTGATCCCTTGCCTATTGTACATGGTGCTCGAGGATGAAGACATTCAAAAGAAGCTGAAGACGGTTGCCACCTTGAGCCACTGGTTCGTGGGAGCGATGGATTATACCACGCTGCTGTTACGCAGCAAGGAGATACGATACTGCGTGGAGCACATCGAGATGGATTGGAGGATAATAACGAGAGCAAAGGATCAAAGCGTGATGTTGAAGAACGCAAAATTCGGTCGCTACGTGGCTGCTTGCTGTGCTGGGTTCATGCAAGTCGGAGTTCTCTATTACTACGTTGTAATAGCGTTCTCTACTGAGGTCGTAAACGTTGGAAACGAGACAAGAACCGTGCACATGCTGCCGTGTGCGGTTTACAAAAAGCTGTTAAACGTGGATACAAGCCCTACGAAGGAAATCGTCCTAGCCTCGCAATTTCTGTCATGTGTCATCGTAAACTCAGGTGCAGTGGCACTTTTCAGTCTGGCTGCGGTGTGCGCCGCACATGCCTACGGACAGCTGGATGTCCTGATGATTTGGATTAACGAATACGTGAATGAGTCAGGGGAACACAATAAAGGCCCCATTTACAGCGGAATAGGTGTGATCGTGGAGCATCATCTGCGGGTCTTAAGGTAATTTTAAGGATACGCCATGGTTCCATAGTTGCCATAGGGGGACCGGGTATGGTTGTCTGGTTTTTATTTTTATTTTTTTACGTGTTATAGCTGCAGGAAAGTGCATTCAGACTTAGTTTAATATAAAATACGTACGTCGGACTTCATAAAAAAAAATTGGTCCTGTGGATGTGGTCAATCAGATTAGGAGCTAATTCACGTTATTTGCAGGAACTATTTAGGGACAATATACCCTGAGGTTCGGTTAGTTGTCACAGTATGTGGGGTTGATTGTCACAAATTTAGATAGCTAAGTTTATTAATAAAAAGCCGATTCTATTAAGGAAGTAATATCATTTTTTCATTGTAATTATAAATGCTATAGTCTTGAACACAAAATTAAACTTAGAAACATTATTAACAAACAGCTTAAAACTTTATCACTAAACCCCAATTTCTCTGGATTTGCTTTCTGAATATAGAGACAAGCACACGAGGCAAAAGTCGTCATTTTCTTTATCTCCTTTATTAATGGTTGATGCTTTTCTCTTTTTTTATTGTTTTCCTTTATCGGATAAAATAACTCGTTTTGCCTTGTTCTTCTTTCCAAATGTTCTGTGACAATTTGACTCAAACCGTTAAACAATCCCACCTCACTTCTCATGTATTAAAATGTTCAGAAAATGCAAACAAATCATTACAGTAAGTTAGAAAAAGCTGTGCACTACGAAAATAATGCAACAATGTTATAGTCAATACTAAGAAATAACCTATACTTACTTCATAGAAAATACGGTGTAATTTACTTCGAGCCCATGAAAACAAACAATGACACGTCGTGTCTTCATGCGACTCCGTAGCGAATTGAGTGATGGGGGTTGGAGGCGGCGATATGTTTACACGTCGCCATGGATTATTAGCACATTCCTATAGTTTATGGTTTCTTCGTTATAGCGGTTGTGACAACGTACTCGTGTGGCAACCATACCCGGTCTCCCCTATATCTGTGATTGTTGTGTATTTTGATTACAGCTTCATATCGCGTATCGAAGAAGTGATGCATCGAATATGTCTCTTGGAATTGATTAGGTCCACATCGGATATATGCATGGTTGGCTATTACACTCTGACGGTACGCTAAAAGTGGTTGAGTTTCTGTATACAAAATACACCCCTTGTTTTCGATACAAGACAATGATGAAATTTGCAAGCGATTTATTAAAACCGAATAACTGATCAATGAAATGTCAGGAATGCAATTTTCCCTCAAGGATAAGTGATATTTAAAATATATTCCTTATTTTGTCTGCGATATTTCGTGTGCTATACCAATTATTGTATCTTCTAGTGCAGGCTTGGGAATTAAGTGAACGCGGCAGTCGATTTTCAGAAGCAACGCCTCCTTTCTCCCGGCGCACGTCTTGGCCCCCGCGGCTGCCGTGGTGCTTGGAGCGCCTCAGGCCCGTACCATATGAACCGCACGTGGCGCGTTGACCAAACAAAAACGCATCGACAATCGTGCTCTCTGGGCCGATGTGGAAACCTATTGATACAATGTCGCCCTAATACGCCCCGCGCGTTCACGTGGGACGGGCCTGAAGCGCTCCAAGCTGCTGGGCCGCCGCGTGGGTCAAGACGCGCAGCGGGAGAAAGGAGGCGTTGCTTCTGAAAATCGGCCGCCGCGTTCACTTAAGCCTTAAGTCTTAAGGTCTGCGCACACATATCCGTTCCGTCTCAGTTCCATGTCAGTTCCGCGTCAGTTCCGTATCAGTTCCGTGTCAGTTCCGTCTCACCAGGGGGTGGAAACTCCAGCAAAACTTTCGGTTTAGTATTTGCACGCCCTCTAAAATATGAAAGATTCTGTTTGAACTAAAATTCAATATGGCGGCTCATGCCGGCAAAATTAAATATACTCAGAATCTGCGTATTGTAATATGTAGAATAAGAAATACATTTGTTGGCTCGTTAAGAAGATTTAGATATGAAATTCAGGTGTTGGGAAAAATATTTAATTAAATTTGCAGTAATTGAATTTAATTAAATATTTCACATTCACGTGAAGTTTCTTATCTAAACCTTCCCCATCTTTTCAGTTATTATTGGCATAATTGAACATTATTTTGCCAATAATAATTGATAATGCCAACAAATGTATCTCTCACCCTACATTTTGTATAAGATACTTAAATGTAAAAAATACAAGTGGAGGTAAGAAGTAGTGAGTGGCTCAGATTTTTCTTTGAAAAATGTTCCTTATATTGAATTTAACAGTTTGCTTAAATGCTATAGTGCTAAGTAATTACATTAAGTTCATTTATGTACATATATATTCCTTCGTACGCGACCTCCATATACATGGTGTTCCTCTACCTATGGTCAATACTTTGAGGGATAATCCAGAGTGATGAATTTGCGGTAGAGGCTTCGTTTTCGAAAAAATATACTCTGAATTTCACCTAAATATGCATGCATCTTAGGTGCTTGAGAGGCACGCGGAGGTCAGGGGAATGTCCTATGGGCAGTATACTGTCGCCATCGTATCCAGATTTCGCCCCAAGCAGGAACCGACGAGTTCTATAAACAACATAAAGGATACTTTACTTACTATTATCGTAATTATCATAATTATTACTACTATTACATCATGCATACCTGTGACGCCCCTACCAGCCTGACGCACTTTGTTTGAAGCGTACTTGGCCCCCTTACGTGTACAAGTAATTTGCAACGTAGATCCTCCTCTGCATCTTTTCTTCTGTTTTTGTCTGTTTGCTCCTGTGAATATAAAGAGTGAATTAAATTTATTATTTTCTTTAATAGAGTTTATAACCTAAAAATACAAAACATCACGAAAATTCAAAAAAACAAGTGTCTTAAATGTATCTCGAATCGTATATAAAACTTTCCTACCTGTCACCGTCTTTGCAGTTGCTCCATTCTTCTGCACATTCATTTTAAATGAAACAGTAAACACAAGTAAATACCTAATACTTAGCGTTTCACTCACGTTTTACTTGTTTTCACTTATAAGACAGTATGTGTCTCAGCCGGTCGTGTATGTACAGACACAAACACAACTATACCGCGACAGCAACGCCACCTAAATTATGAAAGCCTGCTGCTTCCTGTCTAAACGCTATTCCGGAAGTTCCTATCTTAGTTTCTGCCCCCTGCGTCTCACTGACAACTTGGAGTGTGCGGATCGTCCCGATGCTCGAGTTCCCCGCTCTCGGGACGGATCGGATGTTTTCGGGATCCCGAGACTCGTTTCAGGTCGGCTCGGCAAAACTCGGACCCTCATTAAGAGGGGACCACGATGGAAAGAATTGTGTATATCATTTATATCAATACCAGTGATAAGTTTTTACCTTTCTGTTTCGGTTCAATCAAAATTTGTATCTTATTATTCATTTACATATATATGTATTTTCGTTGCTGCCAAATCGTCTGTGAATACTGAATATGTCCATATACGTACTTAAATAAATATCATGTTCAGAACTTGGGAAGAAGACTATTTTTATATCGACAATATTTTAAAATCTTAATAAAATATAAAGAACAATGCTAGAGAATAAGGATTTTGTTCCTACAGAATCTGGGCAGGGAATGAGAAATGCGGGGGTGCCTTCCACTGTTGCAAATATCGTTTTCGGTAACCGAACAAAATTGTTACCTGAGAATGTAGAACCATTATGTTTCTTACATGTTAATTTGAAATAATAAAATATTCGCCTTCCCGTATATTTTTAAATATTCCTTTCTGTATGCTTATAGTTGTCCGTACGTTTTCTATGTTAAATCTAAACCTATCTTGAAAAACTTAATACCCAATAGGTATATATTCCCTTTACATAAAGTACGAAGTATAAAGTATATTTTATTAAGTTTTTAAAAGATTATCGATATAAAAATAGTCTTTCTCCCAAATTTTGAATATGGTATTTATTTACGTACGTTTATGGTTTATAACAGGGCTCTCCAAGGTGCCGTACGCGTACGCTCGGGGTTCTCCCACTCTCGTCCGCGTTGTCAGGGATACCGCGCGACGCTAACCGCGAAAACGCTAGCCCGGCTAGCCCGTCATGGCAGCCTTCGCAGCGTCGCGCGGTCTCCTTGGCAACGGAAGGTACGCTGCGCCTGAGGAAGATTGGAAGGGGAAGCAGGCGCGTGAGGGGCCCCTACGCTGGAGAGCCCTGGTTTATAGGTATTCAGTAGTCACAGGCTATTTGGTAACAATGAAAATATATATTTAAATGAATAATAAGATACAAATTATGATTTAACAGGAGACAGAAATGTAAAAACTTATCACTGGTACTGATATTTAGTAGATACTCTTAATAGCTGGCTTTCGAGCCGATCGGGTCCGAGTTTTGCCGAGCCCATCTGAAATCAAATTGCCCGCTCATGGCGGTCATGCCTGTAGCCCGAAACGAGTCGCGGGATCCAGAAAACTTCGGGATCTCGAGGAATACGAAAGTATCGGGATCCCGTCCGATCTCGCCCGAAAGATTCCGGCCCGTCCCGAGCCCTAAACGTCGGGTATCCGCACAGTGCACACCCCTGCTGACAACTGTGTAGGAGGCCTGCTGCTCTAGCCCGGCCTGCAGTCCCAATTCAGTCGGTTCCGTAGTATCGCGATACATGTATCGCAGCGGGAAAGAGCTTAAGTTAGCAAGTCTTGTTGAAACGCGCGTCCAGCTTTATTTCCTTGACGCCCAACATTCATGCATCCGATCATACCTTTTATATACCAATCCAAAACTCTTTTCATTACAATCATTAAAAATAATCAGAATTCTATCACGTTTGGTATCATTCTGATTGCAAAAACTCCAGCAATCCATTGGTGGTACTTGTATGGCGATCTGATATTAATAATAGAAATTCTCATTTTCATTACTGAGGGGCCCATTGCTGTCCTTGTCTTTATGACCCTAGGGTCTGGGACCCCCGACGCGCGGTTCGAGAGCCTCGACCTGAGAACCTTTCACGGTCATAAAAAAAGGTCGTCCCTTCAGTCATTTCAAGCTTCCGTCTCAGTGCAAATGGCCAAAATATCGGAGGCAACAGAATTTTAGTTTCACTGAACGGATCCGGGTTCCACACTGACATCTGCTGACAGCCCTGACACGGACAAGTGTGCGCTGCTCCATTGTAAAGCACGCAAACGATATTTTTTAACACTGATCCTGACGGCCCGGAACTGACGGATACGGAAAGACCGTCGAATTTCACGGAACTGACAAGTGTGCACTGCTCCATTCCAAACAAGCAACCCATACCTTTTGCGATCACGGAACTGACACGGAACTGAGACGGAACGGATATGTGTGCGCAGACCTTTACACTCCATTCCATATATGAGCATACCTACGCCCCTACCGATTTACGACCGATCTGCGCAGCTCCCAAGGATCTGATACACGCGATTGGTCGTAGCACTTTCCCTGCCGGTTTCCAACCAATCAACAGTATATCCCTGCGCGGAACGAGTACACTCTAAAGTGGAATGCAGTGTAATTCCCAAGCCTGTTCTAGTGTACCATTAGCCTGTTTAAAAAAGTAAAATGAGCATTTGTTGTTTTAGGAATTGTCCGCTCGCAACTCTGGGGCTATGACAGCGTCAAATAGCAATATCCACCTGATAAACGTGATAACAGGACATTCTATGGCACTGATTTCTTCAAGCTTCAACATTTTCATATTGTGTTATATCGGTGAGGTGCTCACAGAACAGGTAACAGAAACACGTTAATACTGAGCGATGACTGGCCGAGGTGATATAAGAACCTACTCGAGATTCACAGTGCGAACACTTAACAGTGCAAGAAAATTGGTGAAGTGGTTTACATGACAGATTGGTATCATTTACCTTACAAAAACGTTCATGACCTGATCATGATCGTTGCACGGTCCAGCGTGGTGACCAAAATCACAGCTGGCAAGCTTGTTCATATGTCCATTTACACGTTCGGCGATGTAAGTATGTTTATTGTCCATGTAAATACACGCCTCGATGTTTCATATTGAACGCATGACATTACATGCCATTCCAGGTGTTTAAAACCGCATTCGCATATTTAAACATATTGCGGCAAATGACGTGACACGGTCGCATATGTGAGGCAATCTGTAGGGTGTATAAATTTGTAGATAGATATGCAGAGTTTTCACATTGCATGTAAAATACAATATTGCTTAAAATTTTAAACACAAACAGTCTGTATTCATTCACCCGTCAAATATACCATCTGCGGAGTTACCCAAACACCTCACTATTAATACCATACTATAATATAAACTATTACGCTATCAAAAAGATATCGCGGTCAGAACCCCATGAGTTCGTCATTATTCGATGCCCTAGACGCAGACTGCACTGACGCAGCTTACAAACATAGTTGCGTTCACCAGCGCAACAAGTTGCTATGACAAAGCAGTATCGATCAGCGAACAGTCGTCGAAGGAACACTGCGCAAGCGTTGTGCAACAAGATATATGCACGGGCGATCGTCCCCTGCAGAATACTCAACTCAGTAGTTTGCTCGTCTTCGATGAGTGATAACGATGACCAACGAACCCGCAGGCATCCAGGCCAATCTTGGCGATCTCAGCGATTACAGTCTTCAGCTGAATCGCTGGTATTCGAAACCAATAGGCGCCTGGCCTCCGTCCACCGCTACCTCTAGGCTTCAACGAATCATTGCTGTCATTTTGAACATCCTCTGTTATTGCTCGATATCGTTCACGCTGATCCCCTGCCTATTGTACATGGTGCTCGAGGATGAAGACATTCAAAAGAAGCTGAAGACGGTTGCCACCTTGAGCCACTGGTTCGTGGGAGCGATGGATTATACCACGCTGCTGTTACACAGCAAGGAGATACGATACTGCGTGGAGCACATCGAGATGGATTGGAGGATAATAACGAGAGCAAAGGATCAAAGCGTGATGTTGAAGAACGCAAAATTCGGTCGCTTCGTGGCTGCTTGCTGTGCTGGGTTGATGCAAGTCGGAGTTCTCTATTACTACGTTGTAATAGCGTTCTCTACTGAGGTCGTAATCGTTGCAAACGAGACAAGAACCGTGCACATGCTGCCGTGTCCGGTTTACAAAAAGCTGTTAAACGTGGATACAAGCCCTACGAAGGAAATCGTCGTAGCCTCGCAATTTCTGTCGTGTGTCATCGTAAACTCAGGTGCAGTGGCACTTTTCAGTCTGGCTGCGGTGTGCGCCGCACATGCCTACGGACAGCTGGATGTCCTGATGATTTGGATTAACGAATACGTGAATCAGGGGAACACAATAAAGACCCCAATTACAGCGGAATAGGTGTGATCGTGGAGCATCATCTGCGGGTCTTAAGGTAATTTTAAGGATACGCCATGGTTCCATAGTTGCCATAGGGGGACCGGGTATGATTGTCTGGTTTTTTATTATTATTTTTTTACGTGTTATAGCTGCAGGAAAGTTCATTCAGACTTAGTTTAATATAAAATACGTACGTCGGACTTCATAAAAAAAATTGGTCCTGTGGATGTTGTCAATCAGATTAGGAGCTAATTCACGTTATTTGCAGGAACTATTTAGGGACAATATACCCTGAGGTTCGGTTAGTTGTCACAGTATGTGGGGTTGATTGTCACAAATTTAGATAGCTAAGTTTATTAATAAAAGCCGATTCTATTAAGGAAGTAATATCATTTTTTCATTGTAATTATAAATGCTATAGTCTTGAACACAAAATTAAACTTAGAAACATTATTAATAAACAGCTTAAAACTTTATCACTAAACCCCAATTTCTCTGGATTTGCTTTCTGAATACAGAGACAAGCATACGAGGCAAAAGTCTTCATTTTCTTTATCTCCTTTATTAATGGTTGATGCTTTTCTCTTTTTTTATTGTTTTCCTTTATCGGATAAAATAACTAGTGATGGGACTGATACCAATACTATTGATGATATTCAATCAATTCGATACCAAAGTACTCAATAGGAAATATCGATACGCATCGAAATGTTATGTACTTGGTATCAATCATCGATACCAATTCTTCTTCAACCGATACCATATCAATACTATACCGAATCAAAACCGGTTTGATACTTTACGATATTATCGATACTTATTTGATACTTACGAAATTATCGATACTTGTCTGATACTGTACGAAATTATCGTTTTTTATTTGATAATTCTGTGATCAGATGGCAAACCTGTTATGATATCTATTTGATACGAAAGTATCGGTTTCGATTTGCAATTTACTAATTCACGAAAATAGTATTTATTACCAATCATGATTTGATAATAGTAGGAGTTGGAATCAGTATCATGAACTACGTATATAATTGAATTTTAATTAATAAATGATGTACATATACATTATTCTAGAATGAAATATTTTGTTGCATTTTGCTTCCAATAAATAAGACGATTTTTTATGGGTAAACAACTTTCTTTAAAAAAGTTATCTAACTGTAATTGTACATCATTACCATCTAATGAGTTTCTATTTCTGCCTTCGATATAATTATCAAATGAAGCCCAAAAATTAGATTCATCCTCTGTCAGTGGTGACATTGATGTTTTGTGGTTATATTGCATATTGATTGAATTGATTTGATTTGTGGTTACAGGCTGATTTCAAGTCGTTTGGATTTGTGGTTATGGGTTATACATATTTATTGATGACAGCGTAATGCTATCTCGCCTTCCGTTCTTTTTTCATAATTTTGTATTATCATCATAACTACGCGCGTCTGCAAAGTTTCAAGACAATTGGATTGGTGGAACTGGGTTAAATAGGTTTTCCGTTTTACCCCACGAAAAGTGTTCCGTTTTGCGCCACATGCAGTCATTTGGTAAACATTTAATATTTACACTTCAGCGTGAGGTAAAGATATTGCAGGTATCGAAATTCTCGTATAGGTATCAAGTAGGTATCGATATTTTTGTGTAGGTATCAAACAGGTATCGATACATTCTGATATGTAAGTATCAAAGAAGCATCGATTCCTTTTGATGCCTTTGACTTTGATATGTATCAATACCAGATTGAAATTTGTAGAAGGGTATCGATATGTATCGATACGGTATCAGTCCCATCACTAAAAATAACTCGTTTTGCCTTGTTCTTCTTTCCAAATGTTCTGTGACAATTTGACTCAAACCGTTAAACAATCCCACCTCACTACTCATGTATTAAAATGTTCAGAAAATGCAAACAAATCATTACAGTAAGTTAGAAAAAGCTGTGCACTACGAAAATAATGCAACAATGTTATAGTCAATACTAAGAAATAACCTATACTTACTTCATAGAAAATACGGTGTAATTTACTTCGAGCCCATGAAAACAAACAATGGCACATCGTGTCTTCATGCGACACCGTAGCGAATTGAGTGATGGGGGTTGGAGGCGGCGATATGTTTACACGTCGCCATGGATTATTAGCACATTCCTATTGTTGGGTTGAAAAAGAGATTACTTTAATAAACAACGCAGACTCCCGAGCCGCGCAGCTCTCCCGGCCCAGCAACGCCTCGCTGGCAACGCCGCGTCTGCCTCGGCGCGAGCCTCGCATGCCCGTCCGGCAACGCCGCGTTTGGCTCGGCGCGAGCCTACTACAATTCGGTCGCCACAGTGGGCGATTTTGGCAATCTAGCTTTACTAAATTAATAACTTTTTACTGGCTGAAGTTATTTACCTAAATTTTTTTTAATATCTTTCTAATGTCTTCAGAGCATGTTACGAGTATAAAGTTTTAGTTATACTCACATTTTTAATGAAGAAAAAATGGTCAACTGTCACTTTCGTCAGACGAATCATATGAATCGCTGGAATCTGATGATGGATTCTGATCTTCATTTTTTAATAATAGGCTGACATCCGGGGTTCTATTGTGTTGTTTTGATGATTTGGATGAAAAAGCGTTCCATTAATAGTACCGTTACACTTTTTATGAATTTCTTTTACAGGTATTTATAAAATGAGGTTTTTATGTTTGTATTGTGATTTCATACTTCATTTTTAAAAGTAAATAACTTTGGTGTTCATCTATATTCTTCAATTTCGTTTCTTCTAATGTATTTTGGACAATATAGCAATTATTACTAAGTTTTGTAAAAACGTTTTTTTTTAAGTATTAACATTGTACAGTACAATAAAAGTTTTTTTAAGTTTCAGAAGACATTAAAATTGTTCTGCAGTTCCCTTCAATCAAATTCATGGCACATATCAATTAATGACTAAAAAGGATTATGTTGTAAAAAAAAATTGCTGCGCATATTTGCGCGGTTTGAAGAAAATCAATTTAACAAGTAACACGTTTGAGGCGAAAACGCGCTCTTCATTCACGCGCCCGAGAAAGCGATATGCGTCGCATGAGTTCTGGCTAATCTAAACAAACTCTTCAGTCGTGTTACTTGTTAAATTGATTTTCTTCAAACCGCGCAAATATGCGCAGCAAATTTTTTTTACAACATAATCCTTTTTAGTCATTAATTGATATGTGCCATGAATTTGATTGAAGGGAACTGCAGAACAATTTTAATGTCTTCTGAAACTTAAAAAAACTTTTATTGTACTGTACAATGTTAATACTTAAAAAAAAAACGTTTTTACAAAACTTAGTAATAATTGCTATATTGTCCAAAATACATTAGAAGAAACGAAATTGAAGAATATAGATGAACACCAAAGTTATTTACTTTTAAAAATGAAGTATGAAATCACAATACAAACATAAAACCTCATTTTATAAATACCTGTAAAAGAAATTCATAAAAAGTGTAACGGTACTATTAATGGAACGCTTTTTCATCCAAATCATCAAAACAACACAATAGAAGCCCTGATGTCAGCCTATTATTAAAAAATGAAGATCAGAATCCATCATCAGATTCCAGCGATTCATATGATTCGTCTGACGAAAGTGACAGTTGACCATTTTTTCTTCATTAAAAATGTGAGTATAACTAAAACTTTATACTCGTAACATGCTCTGAAGACATTAGAAAGATATTAAAAAAAATTTAGGTAAATAACTTCAGCCAGTAAAAAGTTATTAATTTAGTAAAGCTAGATTGCCAAAATCGCCCACTGTGGGCCGTCCTGACAATTAATCGTCCCGATTAATGTTGGTTCACTTACTTTCTAACACTAAAAATATTTAGGAACGTATGTACAGTTTGCTTATAAGACTAAATATTTTAACTTAAACTCTACCTTGGTAAAATGTTTCAATTATGGGAACCGGGAGACCATTTACGCATATTAGCCGCCTCCCACGTCCCGTGGTAGGGCATTCTCGCGACTTGAAAGCCCTCGACGTCTTTTATGACGTACCTGTCGTTTCGCAGAATTTTGCTAACTTCGTATGGTCCTTTGAATAGAGGTACTAATTTTGAACATCGCCCGCAGTGTTTTCAAAGTTACGGATCATCACCTTATCACCTATTTCGTATTTAAACGCAGGCTTTCTCTTTCTATCGTATGCTTTTTCGTTATACCTCTGAACCTTTCTAATGCGCTCATCGGATCTTGTTCTTATATCGACAAGTTTCCTGGAATCGTCAACCGCGTCGTTCGTTTTTAAAATGTCTCGTAAACCATCCACAGTCTTTCCGCGCTGAGTTACACCAAACAATAGTACGCTAGGATTTTCTCCTGTCGAACGATTAACAGTGTTATTACACGCGTATTCTACATCCTCGAGCACACTAAGCCAGGGCACTCTTTTCTCGTCACTTAATTTTGCAATCATCGGAAGAATCGTGCGGTTTACTCGCTCGGCTTGGCCATTTGCTTGTGGCGAGGCCGTCGCAACCTTTACATGCTGTACATTACATTCATTTACAAACTCCTCGAATTCGTGCGACGTAAAACAACTGCCACGATCAGAAATGATTCGCACGGGGCGGCTATAAGTGGAGAAGTAAAGCCTAAGACATTTAATCGCTTCGGTCGCATTTGTAGTTTTGGTGGCATACAACTTAACGAACTTCGTAAATGCGTCCACCACTAAGAAAATATAACGTTTCTGTGCTGAATGTAATCTGGACATAGGGCCCAAATGATCGATATGCACCGTGGCAAACGGTACATTTCCTTTGGGTATGCTGTGCAGCATTCCCTCTTGTCTGCCTGAAATCGGCGCGAACGCGATACATTTCAAACAAGTCTTTATATGGCGATTCACTTTAGATTTCATATCCGGAAACCAATAGCTATCTAAAATGCTCCGCATCGCTTTGTCGACACCAACATGCCCTAATTCGTTGTGATATTTTTGCATTACGTTAGTCTCTAAAACAGTCGGTACATAAAATAGAAGTCGGCCTGCATACTTTCGATAAATCGATTCATTCCGCATTTCGTAAAACTTGTCTTCAGTCTCCTCTAATTGTTTACATATCTTTACGATATTTTCGTCCTCATGTTGGCAAAGTGCCAGATTCCTATCAAAAGAATTGTCTTCTATCACTAAAATTTGCCTACTTAATGCATCCACGTGTGACATTCGGGAACCAATTCGGTGTTCAAGTGTATAGTCATATCTTTGCATTTCTAAGACCCACCGTGCAATTTCCGGACTAGTTTCTTTTTTATTCAACGTTAAACTCAATGCCTGACAGTCGGTAACTATTTTAAATTTAAGGCCAAACAGGTAAGCGTGAAAACGGCGCAAAGCATAAATGATCGCCAAAGTTTCCAGTTCAAAACTGTGATACTTTGCTTCAGTTGTCGTAGTCCTTTTGGAAAAATAAAACACAGGATGGAATTTGTGATCCGACTTTCGTTGTAACAGTATAGCGCCGTACCCGATTGCGCTAGCGTCACAGTGTAATTCTGTCTCGTCGTGAGGCGAGTAAATGCTTAACAGAGGCGATTCTACTAACAACTGCTTTAGTTTCTCGAAAGCGTCGGCTTCCGCTTTACCGAATCCAAAATCGATATTTTTTCGCGTCAGGTCATACAAGGGCTTCGCAACAATCGAAAAACCCTCCACAAAGTTACGAAAATACGAGCATAATCCTAAAAAGCTCTGTACATCTCTCACGGACCTTGGGACAGGGAATCTTTTGACCGCTTCAATGCCTCGATCCGTCGGACTAATACCTTCGCTGGTTATCGTGTAGCCTAAATATTCTAACTTAGTTTGCAAGAATTTGCATTTGTCCAATCGTAAATCGAGTTTATTTGCCATAAGCAATTTAAGCACTTTCTTTAGAACGCTAAAATGGGTTTCGATATTCAGCGTAGCAATTAAGAAATCATCAAGATAAACAGAAACATCACCAGTATAGATTAATTCTTTTAAGATTTTAGTTACATAGCGCTGGAACGTAGCGGTGCTCCCTTTAAACCGAATGGCATCCTTAGATATTCGTATATGCCCAAGGGGCGTAACAAATGAGGTATACTTAACGGAATCCGGATGCATACGGATATGAAAGAATCCGTCCCTTAAATCTAATGAGGTAAAATATTTTTTTCCCGCTAAAACGGCTAACTGATCCTCGATCAGAGGTAATGGGAAATTATCTCGGCATGTAACCTTATCAAGAGACACGGTAGTGTCTCGCGCCAAGTATATATAGGTATATGCGCAGCGCGAGTCACTCGTGGCTATATAACGCCGAGCGGTTTTTGGAAGAACCCTGAGATTACCGAATCTCAATAACGGCTGCTCCGATTAAGTTTTGAACGGTCTTAATGGATAGCTTGGGTTTGATTTACATAAGAAAAGTGTCTTCGTTTTGTTCCTACGTGCCTTATGAGCTGAGATATTTCGATGCAAAGTTGCAATTTGCCGAATTTTATGTTAAGAGAGTTTCTCCATCGTCAAGTGTGGGCCAGAGGGGAACATGAAAGGGAGAGGAAATGTCTCTGGGACGTCGTTCATTGGATGAAGGTTCCGGCCTATCGCGTAACAAATTGTTGTCACGTGACAGCCAGACAGCACATCTGTCAAGGAAAACGTAACCTATATAGGTAGTGTCAAACCATCATAACCTGCCAAGTGTCAAATAAGGTAAGTAGTCAACATTTTTCAAATGTCACGGGTTCTTATACCATATAGGACACTGAATTATTGTCTCAATTAACAAGGTAAGTCACCAAATTTTTTTAATACATTTTTTATGTAGAGCTTCTAGAAACGAAGGGGACGCACAGTCTTGGAAGTTGCCCGGAGAAGGTTCGTCAGAGAAATATCTTCTTTCGCACAAGAAATTTATACCAGGCATGTACAAAATAATAATATATTGTAACAAATTGCATTTAAATTGCCAGATATTTTTATACCAGTAAGCCATTTTTAATTTAGAGTTTCTATATAAAGCTTATAGAAATAAAGGGGATGCACAGGCTTGGAGAGAAATAAAGGGGACGCACAGCCTTGGACAGAAATGAAGGGGACGCACAGGCTTGGAGGTTGTCCGAAGAAGGATAGATAGACAGAGAAGCATCTTGTTTCGCACAATTGTCTGGAAAATTGTCAAATAAGGTAAATGTTTCAAATTAGCGTAGCATTAATAATTAAGAAAATTATGGCGTACAGCTTGCATTGTAGAGTAAGTCACATTAGTGAAGAAAGTACGCTGAAAACGCATCTCCCTTAATACTTTTCAATCTTTTTTTTAATTAAAAATCTTATTTTTAAATATATTCGTATTTATATATGTTCTACGTTAAATTGTAACTAAAATGTGGCTTTTATATATTTACAGATAATGGAAGCAGAAGGGAAAGAGAAAGTAACCGTGCTGCACGAGGAAACGAACAAATTAAGCACATTTTCATGTATTTTAGATTGTAAGGGAGTTATTGTAAATTATTAATCCTAAGACAATTAACATATTTTCAGTTTCGCAGCGCCAAGTATTTTGAATAAAATATTTATTGTATTTATTGTATTATATTAATTAAACGATTTTATTCAACGTCGATCCTCTGTTTGCTTGCAATACAACTATATACACTATATACAAGTTTCATCCCAGTTTATAACTATAAAGTAAACTAGAAACATTAAAAAATTTTCAATTATACATTTTCAAATATCAAATATTAAATATCAAGTACCAAGTATAAAGTAAATTTATTAACACAAATTATATACAAAACAAACAGAACTTGGAATTTTCAAAATTACATAAAAAACAAACAGAACTTGGAAAGATATTAACACGTTGATATGTTCTTTGGTGATTTGCTTCAATTACCCCCTGTACACGATGACCAACTTTTTGTACATTTATCAAATGATAAAATTAACAAATATGTCGGTTCTTTAATTGCTGTTAACTTATGGACTACATTATTTGATTATGATGAGTTAACGATCAACATGCGCCAGCAAGGGGATGATTCTTATCGACAGTTCTTGTCAAGAATTCGTATTGGTCTAGTGACAAAATCTGATTGCGAGATTCTTGGGAAAAGAAAAATATCTTTTACTGGGGATTCGTTTGAACTCAGATTAAACGAATTATGCCAGTTTATTAATGATTTTCCGTTAGACATTGTTTGTTTATTGCCTACTCGTAATATGTGTGACGTTCTAAATGCTGCAATGTTAAAACGCATTACAACGAAAGAGATATTATTTATTGCCGAAGATACGATTGACTGTATTCCGTATGTGAGAAAGAAAGTATCAAAAGTATTGTCCAATACTGATGACGATAATTCAAAAACTGCTGGACTTTCAAAGGAAATTGTAATTAAGATTGGAGCAAACGTTATGATAAGGCGTAACATTGGGTGTATTCCAGTTGACGCATAATGCGCATGAAGTGCATAGGGTACGTGACATATCCTATGCAGTCTATGCGCAGTATGCGTCAACTGGAATACACCCATTGATGCTACTTTGGGTCTTGTTAGGGCTGCCCTCTGCAAAATCACAAACCCCGGACAGAGAGCATTAAAACCCCGGACATTTTCACTTGAAACCCGGACACTTTTAACTATTTCTTATACATATGTACACTAAGGGCCAGAATCGGCTTCCCTTCGGAAATTTAGCAACGTTGCATGTCAGGTAGCTATGTCGAAGAACCACTGAGTTATGCCTAGTGACAATGGTGACAATTTCACAAGTTATTATTTAGTTTGCTAAAATGAATTTTGCTTGATAAAACATTACACGTAAGAGGATGATGGGCTCGATTCCTCATCTATTTGGCAAAGAAGTAGCATGTATCGTAGGTAGAAAGTGAGGACCATCGATATTGCTCCTTCGTAAGAAATAACTAGCCTCTTCGCGCCAATTCGCTGCACGGGAATGACGGAGAGCATGCGGTAGACAGAGATGCTGCTAAACAAGGACAGAGCTTTATGTGCAAGTGAGAGGGTCTTATGCGGCCGGCGGCTACCTGGGGGTCGCGGCGTCCAAAACGCCTTCCCTCGCCTTCCCGTGCTGGAACACCGATATAGGGATTTCGTGCGTTTACCTAGACTTCGGCCTGGCAGTCTAAAAACTTTCTACCTACGATACATGCTACTTCTTTGCCAAATAGATGAGGAATCGAGCCCATCATCCTCTTACGTGTAATGTTTTACCAAGCAAAATCCATTTCAGCAAACTAAATAATAACTTGTAAAATTGTCACCATTGTCACTAGGCATAACTCAGTGGTTCTTCGACATAGGGGGACCCGACATGCAACGTTGCCAAATTTCCGAAAGGAAGCCGATTATGTCCCTTAGTGTATGTATGAGGTACGATATCCCAAGACAACAATTTCTGTAAAATATAGACTGTGACCGTAATCAAGGAAGATAGATAAAATATAGTTGTACAAAGTAGGAATTTATATATGACTTTTTTATACACTTAACTTATAACTAAAAGAACACATAAAATACGCAAATTTAATTTACAACTAAAATAAAATAAAAAAATTGAAACCAATTGATTATGCTACACTTGATTCCACATTGGAGCATCTCGACGCCCCTACCGATTTGCGACCGATCTGCGCAGCTCCCACTACTACCCACGGTTTGAACCGCATGCGATTGGTCGTGGTAATTTCCAAGGAATAATTGGTACATCCCAAACGCGGGACCTGACCGTTGTCAACGTAAACAGTCCCGCACGAAGAGTGAACAGAGAGAGTAGAGAAGGCCGTGCGACGGAAAAAACTCATAACTTCAGCATTTCTCAATATTTTTTAATTATTTTTGTTTCGTATTACTTCTTAAACATCAAACTTAATATAATATTAAATAAATAATTTAATATGACTTTTTACACATGAAATGTGTAATTTTATCAAATTTTATTCAAGGTACAAGGAAAATGCAACGCGTCACGAACCAGCAGCAGTAAATAACTGTGTGACAAAAAGTTATTCTATCATTTCGACTTATTTTGAGCCATAAAATCTTATTTTGTATCCATAAAGATCCTATCCCAATGTTTCAGGTAAACAGAGACGTGTCATAGTTATTTACTACTGCTGGTTAGTAATGCGTTGCTCTTTACTTGCAGCCCTCCGAAGAAAACCATTTTTATTGCCTACCAAATTTGCTGCCGAACGTAGAAAAATTAGTTTGCTGCAATTGAAGATTAGGCGATGAACGTGCACGTACGCGAGACCAAATATTTTTAAGTAGTAATAAATCTAAAATAAACCGTGACCCGCCATTAAGCCGTTTACACAAGCCGTAAATTATAAGATATATTAATTTCAATATAAGATAAAACAAATCTTTAAAACAATAAACAAAAACACTCTTTTATAGTTTATACTTGCTGTTTTCATGTCACGAGAGCATTCACAGGTATTACTAACGATTCTTTGTATTGCGTGGTTTCAAATTTCCTTTTATGAATTTCATATGATTTCCAATTCACACATTTGGCATGGTGATAAATCGTTTTGTTGGAATCTATTCCTATGAGAGTAACAATTTTGTATAGGCACGAAAATCATTCGAAACGCGCAGCGAAGAACCGGGAACCTATTCGGGAGTCCTGCTGTACCCCCAAAATTTCATGCGTTTTCACACTTTAAACATTAATATCAGCTAAAGTTGCAAGAAGTAGCAGCTGATTTTTGAAGGACATTTGTGTGATGGTATCTACTTTCAAAATATATCATCAAGAGAACGTAGGAACGCGTAGCTTTTTTTGTAGGCCTACAGAAAGCAGTTATAACCTGAAATTATACGTACCTTACTTTAAGGCTCGAAAACATGATTTTGGTTCTGTATTTTTGAAAAGTATTTTCGTCATACATAGTTGAGACTATACCCGTTTATAATACATAATACATTTGATTATAAATGTCCCCAAAAGTGAAAGGAGAATGTCGAAACTTTGGTTAGAAATCTGTCAGAATCCCGCTAGAATACGAAAGGTCTACTTCAGATGCATTTTACTTCCGTATTAAAGAGAAAATCATATATCCCTTTTCATAGTAAGATACATTGGTTCATTGGCTACCAGAAAATAATAATCGATACCTAAAAATCCGGCTTTCATAATTTAGGGTTTTTTCCAGCTCGGGACCACTGTGCGTCGCCTGAGGGTCGTGCCTGCGCGAAATCTTGATGCTCTACTGTGGAATCAAGTGTAAACGTAGAAAAACATAGTTGAGTCGCAGAATTCTGTTGGAGACGTTGCATATGATTAAACAACCAAGCATAAACCTTAGGTATGAAACACCTAAAATACAAGAGTACTACGCAACTTTATTAAAGCAATAAGGCTTTATGATGTAATTCTTCCAATAGAGTCTTCACTTCAATTTTGGCCAGTATAACCAGTTCATCTATACATAATAAAATTATATTATGTAATCATTTGGTCATATATCCTAATGCGTTTGGCCTTTACCACATGAACATCAATTAGTGGTATTTTGACAGTTGTTGTGAGGTGGAAAATGTTCGTTCTGGTCAATAATTGTTAAATTCGTGCTTAATATTTAATGGTCTCTCTTTTGACTCCGTTCTAGCCACAGTTTTGTTTTCACCTTTAAATGGTCCTCCAAGTTATGTTTACTTCAGTCACTCTACAACCGACTCGTGTGTTACACGTCGTACCAAACGTGTGACTTTAAAGCGAACGCAGTATACTTTATAAATATCTTTCCTTGAAAAAGGTCTAACCCGCAGACCGAAACGTCGGAAATTTATAATTTTTAAAATTGCAAATTAGCTTTTAAATTATCTAACTGACCGAACCAGTGCGCCGAAACCACTTATTGTTTATTCGAAAAATACGGTCGATAGCTTAATTACTTTATTAGAAAAACATAGTGTTTTGTCCAGGGGTGGGCACTCCGTATATCAATCTGTTGGCAAAATTTAGTGGGCGGCACTTCTCACCGGAGGCGCTGGGATCAATAAAGTTGAAAATATTTGGTAACAGATGGCGCTGATGAGATTATTTTGCGGCGGGGAAAATAAGGAGATGAAGACGCCGACCGCCATTGGAACGCCATTCTGGCATCACGTGTCGTACTGTACACTAAGGGACATAATCGGCTTCCCTTCGGAAATTTGGCAACGTTGCATGTCGGGTCCCCCTATGTCGAAGAACCACTGAGTTATGCCTAGTGACAATGGTGACAATTTTACAAGTTATTATTTAGTTTGCTAAAATGGATTTTGCTTGATAAAACATTACACGTAAGAGGATGATGGGCTCGATTCCTCATCTATTTGGCAAAGAAGTAGCATGTATCGTAGGTAGAAAGTTTTTAGACTGCCAGGCCGAAGTCTAGGTAAACGCACGAAATCCCTATATCGGTGTTCCAGCAAGGGAAGGCGAGGGAAGGCGTTTTGGCCGCCGCGACCCCCAGGTAGCCGCGGGCCGCATAAGACCCTCTCACTTGCAGATAAAGCTCTGTCCTTGGTTAGCACCATCCCTGTCTACCGCATGCTCTCCGTCATTCCCGTGCAGCGAATTGGCGCGAAGAGGCTAGTTATTTCTTACGAAGGAGCAATATCGATGGTCCTCACTTTCTACCTACGATACATGCTACTTCTTTGCCAAATAGATGAGGAATCGAGCCCATCATCCTCTTACGTGTAATTTTTTATCAGGCAAAATCCATTTTAGCAAACTAAATAATAACTTGTAAAATTGTCACCATTGTCACTAGGCATAACTCAGTGGTTCTTCGACATAGGAGGACCCGACATGCAACGTTGCCAAATTTCCGAAGGGAAGCCGATTCTGTCCCTTAGTGTACACTAAGGGACATAATCGGCTTCCCTTCGGAAATTTGGCAACGTTGCTTGTCACTAGAACCACTGTGTTATGCCTAGTGACATGCAACGTTGCCAAATTTCCGAAGGGAAGCCGATTATGTCCCTTAGTGTACGTATGCTCCACCTGCCACAGGTATTGGTTCTGCACAGTATGAGTAGATACAGAACTATTTTTGGCAAGGATATAAAAACAAACAGCTATTTCATTTTTAATTGTTTTGTGCATAGAACCAACAGCATCAGCATCAGCTTCAACAGTATTAACCTCAACAGCATCAGCGTCAACATCAACAATACAAGTTATGGAAGAGGAGTTGTTCAATCCCAAAAGTAATGAAATACCTTTGACAATGCAAGGTAGTCAATGTAAGTTAAGGGCATTTCATTTTCCATCCGTAACGAATTAATTATTTTATTTCTTCAATATTTTCAAGCGATTGGTCGTAGCACTTTCCCTGCCGGTTTACTACTAATCAACAGTATATCTCTGCGCAAAACAAGTACGCTCTAATGTAGAATGCAGTGTAGTGCACATTGTATGTCCACTTTTTGTGTAATTTGAGTTTTTATATGCAGCAGATAGTTCTTGATATGATTAAACCAGTTTTTCACAAAAACGCTAAAAGTGGACATACAAATATTTGTGCACGAAGCCATCAATATGCAGTATAGGATTAATGAATTTAGACATAATGAATTTGGACATAATAAATTATACAAAATTAATTATTAACATGACTTGTATATGTTTATAGATTCTCTGTAAAGTAGTAAATTCGCGTAACTCTAATAATAACAATCATTTTTTAATAAAATAAATACTAAAAATGAAAATTGTATTTCAATAATTTATTTCCGATTTGTAATAAAAATACCTAACAAGGGAACATTTGGAATCCGCACACCTCGATTTTAATGGGGCTTTTGTATGAAGTAGTTCTCAGAAAAATATTTTGAGAATAACATCTTACAAAAGCTCTATTAAAATCGGCGTGTGCGGGTTCCATATGTTCTCTTGTAACCAATACCATAATTACAGGATTCTATTTTGCCGCTTTTCATGATTGAGTGGACGGCACTATCCACCAGAGGGTGCTGATTTTGCCAACAGAAATATATGGGAAGTGCCCAGGGTTGCCAGGCGTACTGAAAAAATGGCGGTGTGCTGACCTATATGACGTCATACGGTGTAGGAGAAGGGGAATACTTATATTTGATTGGTGACGCCGTGACGTCATGTCAACCCCGAGCCAATCCAAGCTAAGTGACGTCATATATGCCAGTACGTGTACTGGATCGCCTGGTAACCCTGGAAGTGCCCACCCCTGGTGTTTTGTCACTATCTTCGACTGTCAATTTATACATCCACGACCCGAACTCTTTAGCCGGGGATTCACCGCACGCAACGCACACAGCATGGGAGGACACGGATGATTGGTGGGGTCTAACCACACTTATCAGTTGCGTGACGATACAGTGTAGCCATAGGTGATCTCTTTTTTTTACCACAGTACCGGCGCTGTGCCCTCGCCTAACTGTAAAGTGTGTCTTAACCTGAAGCGAGCGAGCAGCATTGAAAAATCCGGATCATTACAGAAAATCCCCCCGGACGTCCCCGGACGCCCTAAAAAAGAGGACAAATCCGGGGAAACCCGGACGGATGGCAGCCCTAGGTCTTGTGAATGGTACCATAGCTAAGGTAATTTCAGTTGTACAAGATATGTCAACTGATTATGTAGAGAAAATTAAGCTCCTTCTACCATCGGGATTAGAGTACTTCATTGAAAGAGTGAGCGTAAAATTTGAAGTAGTGGATAGAGCATTTGTTATTAGAAAACAATTTCCATTGTGTCTAAGTTATGGAATCACAATTCATAAAAGTCAAGGATTGAGTTTACAAAGTGCTATTATGGACATAGGCAACTCTGTATTTACTTATGGTCAAGCTTATGTTGCATTATCACGAGTAACGTCTTCAGAAGGGTTGCATTTGATTAATTATGATCCTTCGTCAGTAATAGCTGACCAAAAAGCTGGGAATATAATCGGCTAAGAACTAAGTACAAACCAGACGCGGACATTATTACTGTTTCAAAAAAACGCTATTCGAAAGTGAAAGATGTTCCATGGATGTTGACAAAAGTAATTGATTCTGTCCAAGAAAATTGTCAAACTCAAAAAAAAATACAAAAAAATGTTTCTTGGGTTTTACATGGTCTTCAAAATACAGATAATACTTCATGTTATGCAAATGCAGTGTTACAATGTTTAATGCATTTAAGTGCAATAAGAAAACAATTGTTTAATTGTAATGAATCATCAAATGATTTGAAAATTTTAATGCTTCGATATGAAAGTGGAATACGCAATTTAAATACATATACAGTACGGCAAAGTTTAGGAGAACATTTTTCAAAAAACGTAAAACGAGATGTATTCGAATTTCTTATAATCCTGTGCACAAAATATGATTGTATAAGACAATTGGTAGAGCATCAAGTAACTTCTACTACTCGATGTAAATCTTGTGATTATACAAAAAGAATTACTTCTGATAATTTAGTTGTTTCAATACCCATTAACAATTTGAAAAAAAAATCTATAATCTAAACGATTTATTAAATGTTACATTTTCACAATGGCATGAATCAGATAACGGATCATGTGAACAGTGTACAGGAAATTATGTTATGTTCAAGAATGAATTAATATTGACGAAAGATATAGTTATTATTCGATTACTATTATTTTCATTAGAAGGTGATAAAATAGTCAAAGCAAAACGTAAATTTAATATAAGTAGTATTCCCACAACCAAAGTATTGATAGCTGGACAATCGTATAAAATAATGAATGCTATAATTCATAGTGGTTCAAGTATTGAGGATGGCCATTACACCAGTATATGTAAAGAAGAAGGAATGACTAGTAGTTGGATTGAAGCAGATGACGTGCAAATTAATAAAAGGCAATGGCCCAGAGGCGCTAAAGATCTCTATATTTTGTTTTTACAAAAAATGATAGTAAATAAATAACCCACTAGCGCCAGTTAGATAATTGGTCATCAATAAAACTACAAAAAGAGTGAAATCCCCACAAAATTACCTTTTTTAAAAAAAAGGTACAAAAAAAGCGCCAAGTATATATTCCCCAAAAAACAAACGCATTTAAAAACATTGACAAAAAAAAATTGCTTTACAAAACTAATGATATACACAAAATGCGCCAATTAAAACATTGGCTATTTATACAAAGAAAAAATATATTAAACAATATTAAGCAGATAAATTTAAAAACAAAAAAATATTTTAATACGAAAAAAATATTTACTCAAAATACTTGGCACTGCGAAATCGAAAAAAAAGGTAATTGTCTAAGTATTAATTTAAAAAAAAAACACCCGTAAAAACTAAAATACAAAAACATGTACATACACATACACACGAACGCACGCACAAGAAATAAAGAAAAAGATTAATGCAATTTATATACATATTTATTCAGTTTAGTAACACCAATTCGGGTCGCAGCGCCAAGTATTTTGAGTAAATATTTTTTTCGTATTAAAATATTTTTTTGTTTTTAAATTTATCTGCTTAATATTGTTTAATATATTTTTTCTTTGTATAAATAGCCAATGTTTTAATTGGCGCATTTTGTGTATATCATTAGTTTTGTAAAGCAATTTTTTTTGTCAATGTTTTTAAATGCGTTTGTTTTTTGGGGGATTATATACTTGGCGCTTTTTTTGTACCTTTTTTTAAAAAATTCAATATACGGGAATCGAGACACATACGTATTTCGCCTGTTTTTTCCGTAGCAATACTATAGACGATGCATACTCTGACGTGCTTTCCTGAATAATGCCTTTTTCCATCAACGTGTCCAAAATTTCCTTTAACGCTACTTTTTCCACATGAGATAGTCTCCGCGGCGTGCAACTAAACGGTTTCTCGTCAACTAATGTAAGCTTCATCACATTTTCTACTTTCGGATTTTCCGGTCTTTCCGGTAACACGTAGTTTTCTTTGAAAATTTCGCGAGTACGGTCTTTCACTTCATTCGGAAGGTTTTCGTTAATTATCAGGGACTGCTCTACTGAATTTGGATTTTCCGAGTTGACCTCTATATTCATAATCTCGCGAACTTCCGGACAACATAATGTAAGATTCGCAACCTTTAGAAAATCGCGTCCTAATACCAAAGGCCTGCGCATGGTCTCATCCGGTACTATAAGCAAATCTATAACGCTTTCGTAGTGATCAAGAAGAACAGTGGCCGTCACATTACCCAAAATTCGTATTTCGCTACCATTAACACCGCAAAATTTAATCTTAGATAGTTCGGCTGTCCTCCTACCTTCTGGTACAAGACTCTTCTTAATAAAGCTAATGGGGCTACCTGAGTCCAATACACTGCTAACCGAAATGCAGGAATCAACGCTGCCGTCGGCCAATCGCAACTGCACTGTGCGTTCGAACTCGTTGTCCTCCTCGCGCTGCACTGCTACGTAATGCACCTCCGATGGGGTTGTCGTCTGCTTGCTGCATTGCCTCGCCTGATGACCAAATTTCCCACATGTGAAGCAGGATCCCGGTGCTCGTTTCGGCTTGGAACAGCTCCCTGAGTAATGACCGAATTCGTTACAGTTGTAACAACGAATAGGATCGTTGTCGCCCTTTTGCCTTGGCGGCGTCTTCATGTTCTTCCGCATTACCGATGGGCCATCCGCTCGACGGGCTGGTTTGCTCGCTGCTGCTGCTACCGGTGCCGCTGGTGTTGCTGCTGCTGCCTCCTTCTCGAACGCTTCCAATATTTCATCAGTCGATCTAAACCGTTGGATGCGAGCCTGATTCTTCACATAATAAATAAGTTCCCTTTCCGCGACGGGGACTTTGTTCGCCAATGTCACCTTGTCGTATAAATAATCGGCGAAAGCTTCGCCAACTTGCCATAGTCTTGCTTCAAACTCATGGCGTAAGTCCATAGGATTCCGTCGTAGCCCAAACATCTTCCGTAACTCGATCAGCAACGTATTAAAATCCAACTCAACACAGTCGGTTCGGTTGTGATACCACTTAAGAGCTTTGCCCTTTAACTTGCCGCACACTATAGCCTTCGCGGCGTACTCGTCAACGGAATATCTGCTGACCAACTGTCTCACCTGCTTTTCCCAGGTGTCGATATCATGATTGGTACCGTCATATTCGCCAATCATATCTTTTGTGTCCTTCCATTTCATCGCACTGGACTGTGTAGACGCGCGACTTCCTTCCGCGCCTGGCGAGAGTCGTAATATTTCCAGTTCTCTCCTTAACAGTTCATTTTCCCTCGCTATCACCGCATTCTCTCTCCTAAGCAGCTCCACTCCGGACATCCTTGATGCCGCTGGTTGATCCCGAATCGTTGGGGTCTCGGACCGCGTATCGACAAGGGTCAGTTGATCGGCGTCTCCTGCCGTCGAACCTGCGTGTAAGAATAAAGGTAGATTTACACTAGCCGTCTGGACGGCGGTTTGCCGGCGGCCGTCACCACTAGCGCAACGGAGACACATGCATCTGTGTCTCCGTTGCGCTAGTGGTGACGGCCGCCGGCAAGCCGCCGCTAAATGGCTAGTGTAAATCTAGCTTTAGTCGGCTTCGGCCACACCTGCTTCCAACAAACGGGCAACTAATTCACTCTTCGAGCCTTGCGTCGCCAAGCTTTTCGGCCTTAATAACTCCTTCAATTCCGCAACTGTAAGCCTTGAACTCATCTTCAACCGACGTCAATATAAGAATCTCACTCAACTCAAAACATAAATTCACGCGAATTGCAAAGTCACCTAAATTGCAAATCACTTCCGTCACTAAAGGCACTCGTAACTTCCACGATCTGGGTACACTAATCCAGGGCCACTAATCCCACTTCGGATTTTGTTGGGTTGAAAAAGAGATTACTTTAATAAACATCGGTTACAAAAATGTGGTTAAGCTTTCGTCTTGGCTCGGCTCAACGCAGACTCCCGAGCCGCGCAGCTCTCCCGGCCTAGCAACGCCTCGCTGGCAACGCCGCGTCTGCCTCGGCGCGAGCCTACTACACTATTGTTTATGGTTTCTTCGTTATAGCGGTTGTGACAACGTACTCGTGTGGCAACCATACCCGGTCTCCCCTATGTCTGTGATTATCGTGTATTTTGATTACAGCTTCATATCGCGTATCGAAGAAGTGATGCATCGAATATGTCTCTTGGAATTGATTAGGTCCACATCGGATATATGCATGGTTGGCTATTACACTCTGACGGTACGCTAAAAGTGGTTGAGTTTCTGTATACAAAATACACCCCTTGTTTTCGATACAAGACAATGATGAAATTTGCAAGCGATTTATTAAAACCGAATAACTGATCAATGAAATGTCAGGAATGCAATTTTCCCTCAAGGATAAGTGATATTTAAAATATATTCCTTATTTTGTCTGCGATATTTCGTGTGCTATACCAATTATTGTATCTTCTAGTGCAGGCTTGGGAATTAAGTGAACGCGGCAGTCGATTTTCAGAAGCAACGCCTCCTTTCTCCCGCCGCACGTCTTGGCCCCCGCGGCTGCCGTGGTGCTTGGAGCGCCTCAGGCCCGTACCATATGAACCGCACGTGGCGCGTTGACCAAACAAAAACGCATCGACAATCGTGCTCTCTGGGCCGATGTGGAAACCTATTGATACAATGTCGCCCTAATACGCCCCGCGCGGTTCACGTGGTACGGGCCTGAAGCGCTCCAAACTGCTGGGCCGCCGCGTGGGTCAAGACGCGCAGCGGGAGAAAGGAGGCGTTGCTTCTGAAAATCGGCCGCCGCGTTCACTTAAGGTCTGCGCACACATATCCGTTCCATGTCAGTTCCGTGTCAGTGTGCCATTGGTAAGAAGAAGAGGGGCGTAGAGGTCTCGCAACTTAACAGCAACGTTTCGGCAATGAATCCGCAATAAATCGGGACTTAGAAATTTTCACTCGACAATACCGAACTTTTTCATTACGCATAATAAATTAAATGTCAATGGTAGGGACACTCGTGTCCCTAAAACATATAAAAAAATGATGTCAAACGATTGTATTAAAAATGCGCTAAAAACTAAAAAAAACATTATTTTCTTGTACTACGCAGGATATTTCATAACAGAATATGCATCAACTTAATACAATATATATATTGTTGTGAAATATCCGACTCCGCGATTAGGGAGATGTAATGGAGTTTGTCAAAACGAATCTTTGTTTTTAAATAATTTGAGTTTAAAGTGTTGCACGGTAGGAGTATAAGTTGGAATACGTAAGTAATGTTCTCAATCAACAGTTCTACAGGGTGTCCGCGGGAAGAATGGACAGCTGAATATCTCCTAAAGGGAGTTGGGGCTGCTTAATTCGCCGCGACGGATTTTTTTTTTGATTATTATTTTAAAAGATACGATGGTCAAGTTCGGTTTTTCAAATGGCACTAACTTTTTTGAAGTCCTGAGTTGATAGTGCGTTCCAAGACGAATTCAATAAGCTTTAATGTATACACTTGATTTCCACTGGTTTTTGAGATATTGCGCTTGCAAATTTGCTGATTTTCACTTGAAAAAAACCTCTGGAATAGCAAGGACCGGGGTCGGTCTTGCTGGCCCCACGGGTGGCAGTGCCTGCTGAAATAGATACCTACCTGCCAAAGGTCTACGCAGACCCAGGCTGGACAATTCTTTTCCGTCAGAAATGCTACTTTGGTAGGTACATCTGCGGAATCGAGAAGCGCAACGTTACTTTTATTTCGCACTTGCTTCTACGCTCGGATGGCCGGTTATTTTGGGAGGGATGCAAGTTCGATTGGTTAGGTTAGGAGGGGTGAAAGTTGCTAGACTAAATTTCAACCATAGGGAGCAGATTGTATTAGAACCAATCGGATTTGCATCCCTCACAAACGGCTGCTCTCTTGAAGAGGCCCTCTTCACGGCAATGTCCCCTCCCCAATGCCCACCTTCTCTCGCGCGGAATACGTCAACGCATGCTTTAGGTTTTGATATTGAAGCTCGTGTTTATACTCGAGAGGACCACGCGTCGACAGCGGGCTACCCCTTTTCTTTCTGTGTCTCCCCACGAGGAGTATTGCCGATGGATTGTAGGAGCGTAGATGTCTGGATGCCAGTTATTGAATTCAGGAGACGATAGAAACACTTTATTACAAAACACACATGTACTATAATTAAAGTAAATCGTATTCCTCTCGGGCAGGAGTACTGATAATGATCGAACTTGCGCCCCACTTCGCGCAGACCGATTACGCGGAGGGTAGTCGGGCGTCACACACTGCACAATTGATACAGGGTAACAATTCTGGAGCAACGCCCGTCAAGGAGATGCGGCCTGGTACCCCGTGACAAGGATAGCCCTTCGCAGTGCCTCGCCCGATTTTTATGGTTTTTTTTCGGAAAAAGGTACGAATCCTGGGCCGAACGTAACGAATTGAAGTGTTTCGACCCTCGAAGGGTTTGGAATATCATTAAGAAGTGAAAATGTACAGGATTTCAAATGTTTGCTTCTTTTCTTCATCGTATCGAGAAGGAAGTGACGCCAATGGATTCCTTATGTTTTTCCGATGAAACTGACACAAAGAACGACGTAATTCGGAAAATAATGAAGGAAATTTCGTTAATAATAGTCGGATTTACGTGAAATTTGGTATCATTTTCATGGGAAAAACATAAGGAATCCAGTGGTGCCACTATCATATCGATACGATAAAGAATACAGAATTATTTTATTTCCTAAACAGATACAGGGTAATTCTGGAGGTACGCCCGTCACCCCGTGGCGAGGACAACACCCCGCAGTGCCCTACGAATTTTATGGCTTTTTCCGGAAAAAGGTACGAATCCTGGGCCGAACGTAACGAATTGAGGTCGACCCACCGCAGTTAAGGGTGAAAATGTGAAATATTAATTTCAGCGTAGTAAGAAATGCTTCATTCTTTAATGCATCGATATGATAGTGGCACCACTGGATTCCTTATGTTTTTCCGATGAAAATTATACCAAATTTCACGTAAATCGGGCTATTATTAACGAAATTAGCTTGAGGTTATGGAAATGAATTGTTCATTTCCATCATTATTTTCCGAATTACGTCGTTCTTGATGTCAGTTTCATCGGAAAAGCATAAGGAATTCATTGGCCTCACTTCCTTCTCGATACGATGAAGAAAAGAAGCAAACATTTGAAATCCTGTACATTTTTCACTTCTTAATGATATGCCAAAACCTTCGAGGGTCGAAACCCTTCAATTCGATACGTTCGGCCCAGGATTCCTACCTTTTTTTCCGGAAAAAGCCATAAAATTCGGGCGAGGCACTGCGAAGGGCTGTCCTCGCCACGGGATACCAGGCCGCATCTCCTTGACGGGCGTTGCTCCAGAATTACCCTGTATCATTTGTGTAGTGTGTGACACCCAACTACCCTCCGTGTAATCGGTCTGCGCGAAGTGGGGCGCAAGTTCGGTTATTATCAGTACTCCTGCCCGAGAGGAATACAATTTACTTTAATTATAGTACATGTGTGTTTTGTAATAAAGTGTTTCTATCGTCTCCTGAATTCAATAACTGGCATCTAGACATCTACGCTCCTACAATCCATCGGCAATACTCCTCGTTGGGAGACACAGGAAGAAAAGGGGTAGCCCGCGTGGTCCTCTCGAGTATAAACACGAGCTTCAATATCAAAACAAAAGCATCCGTTAACGTATTCCGTGCGAGAGAAGGTGGGCATTGCTGCGAAGAGGGCCTCTTCAAGAGAGCAGCCGTTTGTGAGGGATGCAAATCCGATTGGTTCTAATACAATCTGCTCCCTATGGTTGAAATTTAGTCTAGCAACTTTCACACCTCCTAACCTAACCAATCGAACTTGCATCCCTCCCAAAATAACCGGCCATCCGAGCGTAGAAGCAAGTGCGAAATAAAAGTAACGTTGCGCTTCTCGATTCCGCAGATGTACCTACCAAAGTAGCATTTCTGACGGAAAAGAATTGTCCAGCCTGGGTCTGCGTAGACCTTTGGCAGGTAGGTATCTATTTCAGCAGGCACTGCCACCCGTGGGGCCAGCAAGACCGACCCCGGTCCTTGCTATTCCAGAGGTTTTTTTCAAGAGAAAATCAGCAAATTTGCAAGCGCAATATCTCAAAAACCAGTGGAAATCAAGTGTATACATTAAAGCTTATTGAATTCGTCTTGGAACGCACTATCAACTCAGGACTTCAGAAACGTGAGTGCCATTTGAAGAACCGAACTTGACCATCGTATCTTTTAAAATAATAATCGGAAAAAAAATCCGTCGCGGCTAATCTAGCAGTCCCATCGTACCATTAATTTACATTTTTTTTTTTTTTTATCTCCAACACGCTACGAGATATCCCGATGTCCAGTCTCCCGTGGGACACCCTGTATATGATTAAATAAAATACAGTTATTTTTATTTTTGTAAAATCTCAGAAATGTTGCACGGACATTCCTGTAAAATCTCAGAAATGTTGCACGAACATTCCTGTAAAATCTCAGAAATGTTGCGCGAACATTGCTGTAAAATCTCAGAAATGTTGCGCGAACATTGCTGTAAAATCTCAGAAATGTTGCGCGAACATTGCTGTAAAAACTCAGAAATGTTGCAGAAACATATCCTGCAATGTTGCACAGGGCGGACATAGCAATTTACTTGCAACTTTTCGGCAACATTCCGTGCAATGTTTCAGATATCAAACCGCAACGTAACTGAGACATTTCGGCAACCAATGTGCTGTAGGGGTTATATACCAATCCAAAACTCTTTTCATTACAATCATTAAAAATGATCAGAATTCTATCACGTTTGGTATCATTTTCATTGCAAAAACTCCAGCAATCCATTGGTGGTACTTGTATGGCGATCTGATATTAATAATAGAAATTCTCATTTTCATTACTGAGGGGCCTATTGCTGTCCTTGTCTTTATGACCCTAGGGTCTGGGACCCTCTACGCGCGGTTCGAGAGCCTCGACCTGAGAACCGTTCACGGTCATAAAAAAAGGTCGTCCCTTCAGTCATTTCAAGCCTCCGTCTCAGTGCAAATGGCCAAAATATCGGAGGCAACCGAATTTTAGTTTCACTGAACGGATCCGGGTTCCACACTGACATCTGCTGACAGCCCTGACACGGACAAGTGTGCGCTGCTCCATTGTAAAGCACGCAAACGATATTTTTTAACACTGATCCTGACGGCCCGGAACTGACGGATACGGAAAGACCGTCGAATTTCACGGAACTGACAAGTGTGCACTGTTCCATTCCAAACAAGCAACCCATACCTTTTGCGATCACGGAACTGACACGGAACTGAGACGGAACGGATATGTGTGCGCAGACCTTTACACTCCATTCCATATGTGAGCATACCTACGCCCCTACCGATTTACGACCGATCTGCGCAGCTCCCAAGGATCTGATACACGCGATTGGTCGTAGCACTTTCCCTGCCGGTTTCCAACCAATCAACAGTATATCCCTGCGCGGAACGAGTACACTCTAAAGTGGAATGCAGTGTAATTCCCAAGCCTGTTCTAGTGTACCATTAGCCTGTTTAAAAAAGTAAAATGAGCATTTGTTGTTTTAGGAATTGTCTGCTCGCAACTCTGAGGCTATGACAGCGTCAAATACCTATATCCACCTGATAAACGTGATAACAGGATATTCTATGGCAGTGCTTTCTGCAAGCTTTAACATTTTCATATTGTGTTATATCGGTGAGGTGCTCACAGAACAGGTAACAGAAACACGTTAATACTGAGCGATGGCAGGCCAAGGTGATATAAGAACCTACTCGAGATTCACAGTGCGAACACTTAACAGTGCAAGAAAATTGGTGAAGTGGTTTACATGACAGATTGGTATCATTTACCTTACAAAAATGTTCATGACCTGATCATGATCGTTGCACGGTCCAGCGTGGTGACCAAAATCACAGCTGGCAAGCTTGTTCATATGTCCATTTACACGTTCGGCGATGTAAGTATGTTTATTGTCCATGTAAACACACGCCTCGATGTTTCATATTGAACGCATGACATTACATGCCATTCCAGGTGTTTAAAACCGCATTCGCATATTTAAACCTATTGCGGCAAATGACGTGACACGGTCGCATATGTGAGGCAATCTGTAGGGTGTATAAATTTGTAGATAGATATGCAAAGTTTTCACATTGCATGTAAAATACAATATTCCTTAAAATTTTAAACACAAACAGTCTGTATTCATTCACCCGTCAAATATACCATCTGCGGAGTTACCCAAACACCTCACTATTAATACCATACTATAATATAAACTATTACGCTATCAAAAAGATATCGCGGTCAGAACCCCATGAGTTCGTCATTATTCGATGCGTAGACGCAGACTGCACTGACGCAGCTTACAAACATAGTTGCGTTCACCAGCGCAACAAGTTGCTATGACAAAGCAGTATCGATCAGCGAACAGTCGTCGAAGGAACACTGCGCAAGCGTTGTGCAACAAGATATATGCACGGGTGATCGTCCCCTGCTCAATACGCAACTCAATAGTATGCTCGTCTTCGATGAGTGACAACGATGACCAACGAACCCGCAGGCATCCAGGCCAATCTTGGCGATCTCAGCGATTACAGTCTTCAGCTGAATCGCTGGTATTCGAAACCAATAGGCGCCTGGCCTCCGTCCTCCGCGACTACTAAACTTCAACGAATCCTTTCTATCATTTTGAACATCCTCTGTTATGTCTCGATATCGTTCACGATGATCCCCTGCCTACTGTACATGGTGTTCGAGGATGAAGACATTCAAAAGAAGCTGAAAATGTTTGGCAGCTTGAGCCACTGGTTCGTGGGAGCGGCGGATTATACCACGCTGCTGTTACGCAGCAAGGAGATACGATACTGCGTGGAGCACATCGAGATGGATTGGAGGATAATAACGAGAGCGAAGGATCAAAGTGTGATGTTGAAGAACGCAAAATTCGGTCGCTACGTGGCTGCTTGCTGTGCTGGGTTCGTACAAGTCGGAGTTATCTATTATTACGTTGTACTAGCGTTCTCTACTGAGGTCGTAAGTGTTGGAAACGAGACAAAAACCGTGCACATGCTGCCCTGTGCGGTTTACAAAAAGCTGTTAAACGTGGAAACAAGCCCTATGAAGGAAATCGTCCTAGCCTCGCAATTTCTGTCGTGTTTCATCGTGACCTCAGGTGCAGTGGCAGGGTTTAGTCTGGCTGCGGTGTTCGCCGCACATGCCTGCGGACAGCTGGATGTCCTGATGATTTGGATTACCGAATACGGGAATGAGTCAAGGGAACACAATAAAGGCACCAATTACACCGGAATAGGTGTGATCGTGGAGCATCATCTGCGGGTCTTAAGGTAATTTTAAAGATACTCCGTGGTTCCATAGTTGCCATAGGGCAACGATGCCCCGATGGGTGGTCCGAGGATCCGGGCATCCATTGCGTTTTCTACGAGCCGTGCGGAATGTGGCGTTCGAAGCCAATGAAGCGACGGGCATGCAGCGGATAGGGAAAACTCTAGTAGTGTGCGTGTAGGCTCGTACCCTGAACCGGTTAACTGGCACGGTCCTTTTCACTATTCGGGCCCAAACTGGTACCATCGAATAATTAAGTGAATCACACCAAATTTGGTATACAGGGGTTTTTTGAGTCGCTGAACCGATTCCGGGGGTAATTTTTTTCATCTGACACCACCAACCCCTAAAAAAAAAGAATTTAGGGGTGAATTTGTCAATTCGTTACTAAACCCTTTTTTATTTAAAAACTTTTTATTTGTGAAGTTTTCTTGTCTATAATTCGATTGCAGCAGTTACTTTTTTCAATGCCACCCCCAACCCCTGAAAAATAAGGGCTGAGGGGTTTAATTTTTTAGTTTTTTATTTTCTACGAAAAAGTTTCGAATAATTTTATACCTGAATTCTTCATCCATAAATTCCACCGCGAGTGCTTTTTTTTATCCGCGATCCCAAAAACCCCTATAAGTATACAATTTTTCTATATTCCGATAGTATTTCAATATTTGGCGGCCATTTTGGTTCGCCATTTTGAGTCTGCCATATTGAATTTTACAATTCCAATGCCAAATTCAGATTCAGCGACCCCAAAAACACCTATATACAATTTTTCTATATCCCGATAGTATTTTAATATTTGTCAGCCAATTTGGTTCGGCCATTTTGAGTCTGCCATATTGAATTTTACAATTCCGATGCGAAATTCAGATTCAGCGACCCCAAAAACCATTACATACCAAGTTTCATTCAAATCGATTGAAAAACAAAAAAGTTATTCCATTTGATCATATATGATACATTGCCAGAATTGGCCAGATTTTTGTTTGATCATATATGATACATTGCCAGTTAACCGGTTAAGGTGAAGTTCCACGGCGCGTGGCTCGCCGACCCGCGCTGGCCAAGTCGACTCGCCGAGCCACGCGCCGTGGAACTTCACCTTTAGGGCCTATGGGCACACTGCTAGAGTTTTCCCTATCCGTTGCATGCCCGTCGCTTCATTGGCTTCGAGCACCCCTTTCCACACGGCTCGTAGAAAACGCTATGAATGCTCGGGCTCTCGGACCGCTCATCGGGGCATTGCTGCCATAGGGGGACCGGGTATGGTTGTCTCGTTTTTTTATTTTGATTTTTTTTACCCGTTATAGCTGTAGGGAAGTTCATTCAGACTTATTTTATGATAAACTTCGTACGTCAGACTTTATAAAAAAATTGGTCCTTTGGATTTTGTCAATCAGATTAGGAACTAATTCACATTATTTGCAGGAACTATTTTGTGACAATATACCCTGAGGTTGGGTTAGTTGTCACAGTATGTGGGGTTCATGGTCACAAATTTAGATAGCTAAGTTTATTAATAAAAAGCCGATTCTATTACGGAGGTAATATCATTTTTTCATTGTAATTATAAATGCTATAGTATTGAACACAAAATTAAACTTAAAAACAATATTAACAAACAGCTTACAACTTTATCACTGAACCCCAATTTCTCAGGATTTGCTTTCTGAATACAGAGACAAGCACACGAGGCAAAAGTCTTCAATTTATTTTTCTCCTTTATTAATGGTTGATGCTTTTCTCTTTTCTATTTTTTCCTTTATCAGATAAAATAACTCGTTTTGCTTCTTTCTTCTTTCCAAATGTTCTGTGACGACTTGACCCAAACCGTTAAACAATCCCACCTCACTACTCATGTATTAAAATGTTCAGAAAATGCAAACAAATCATTACAGTAAGTTAGAAAAAGCTGTGCACTACGAAAATAATGCAACATTATTATAGTCAATACTAAGAAATAACCTATACTTACTTCATAGAAAAACGGCGTAAATAATTTACATCGAGCCCATGGAAACAAACAATGACACGTCGTGTCTTCATGCGACTCCTTAAGGCGGGATCCTACTAGTGCAACTGCGCGCCGCGCACGGGTCAGATTTACGAGTTTCTCGGATTTTCGAGCAGTTTGGAGCACTTGAAAGGGTCGACTTTTACGAGGACGCGCGCGTCGGAAGCGATCGTGTGCGCGCTATGCCGGGATTTCTCTGCCACGCGAGCACGCGAATGCACGCCGCGCATCGTCGAAAAGACTGAAAAAATGTGTATTTTCCAACGCAAATGTACTTTTTACCTTTACATATCACTTGTACGCGTGCATTTATGGTCTATTACTATTGGTTTATATATTAAAGCAAGCAATAACACGATAATTACTGCTGTAAATAGCAACAATTATACTGCCGCGATAGGTAACGTGTTTCTAGATATTGCATAATTGTAATACACTATACAGGGTGTCCTCGGGAACAGTAAGCAGCTGGATATTTCCTTACGAATTTGAGATAGAAAAAAAATGTTTATATGGAATTGCTTGTTTCGAGGGAGCAAAGTTATTAGCCCAGACGATTTTTTTCTTAGATTATTATTTTAAAAGATACGATGGTCAAGTTGGGTTTTTTAAATGGAACTATATATTTTTGTTAGAGATTACTAGATAATGCGTTTTAAGACAAATTCAATAACAATGAAATTCAATCAATGATACACGTGAATTTCTTGTGCAGGTGTAGAAAGTTGGCCTCTAGGAGGAATGCTGATTCTATTAGTCATGATATAATCTCCTGCCTATGACCTACCCTTTTTCACACTACCTAAACAAAGGGCGTTCGTATTTTCACTATTGGTCGCAATGGTAACTACTCTCAATCTCATAATATCGTGTGAGCAAAAACCAACAGGACACTGAGATAGCGAATGACTGAGCGATGTTGAAAGTGATGGCGGAACTGTGGGAGGGAAGCCACGGCGGAGAACTTCTTCACTTCATTTGAAACACAATTTTTGGCAATCGGTGACCGCGACGTAGTAAACCCCTTCAAACATATCAAGTAGTATGAAGTGTGAAGGCGTTGTTTCGGCTACTGACCCAACCCCCGGCGCTAGCTTTATTTAGATAAAGAAAGCACGATGTAGAAAAGGAGGCTAGTATTTTCCACTGTCTTCGACGTGCGCGCCAAGCATCCGCGTGCGCGCCTGGCAGAGCGTCGGTCCATTTCGTGCGCGCGGCCTCATAAATTAGACCCTTTCAAGTGGACGAAAACCTAGTGGGACCCTGCCTTTAGAGAATTGAGTGATGGGGGTTGGAGGCGGCGATATGTTTACGCGTCGCCATGGATTATTAGTACATTCCTATTGTTTATGGTTTCTTTGTTATAGCGGTTGTGACAACGTACCCGTGTGACAACCATACCCGGTCTCTCCTATTTCTGTGATTATCGTGTATATTGATTACAGCTTCATCTCGCGTATCGAAGACGTGATGAATCGAATATGTTTCGTGGAATTGATAAGGTCCACATCGGATATATGCATGCTTGCCTATTACACTCTGACGGTACGCTGAAAGTGGTTGAATTTCTTTATACAAAATACACCCATTGTTTTCGATACATGACAATGATGAATTTTGCAAGCGATTTATTAAAATCGAATCTCTGATCAATGAAATGTCTGGAATGCAATTTACCCTCAAGAATAAGTGATATTTAAAATAAATTCCTGATCTTGTCTGCGATATTTCGTGCGCTATACCAATTATTGTATCTTCTAGTGTACCATTAGCCTGTTTAAAAAAGTAAAAGGAATATTTGTTGTTTTAGGAAGTGACCGCTCCAACTACCAATATCCAACTGATAAACGTGATAACAGGACATTCCATCGTCCTGATTTCTGCAAGCATCAACATTTTCATATTGTGTTATATCGGTGAGGTGCTCACAGAACAGGTAACAGAACCACGTTAATACTGAGCGATGACACACCAAGGTGATATAAGAACCTACTCGAGATTCACAGAGCGAATTCTCAACAGTGCAATAAAATTGGAGATGTGGTTTACATGACAGATTGGTATCATTTACCTTACAAAAACGTTCATGACCTGATCATGATTATTACACGGTCCAGCCTGGTGACCAAAATCACAGCTGGCAAGCTGGTTCATATGTCCATTTACACGTTCGGCGATGTAAGTATGTTTATTATCCTTGTAAATACACACCTCGATGCTTCTTATTGAGCGAATGATATTATATGCCATTCCAGGTATTCAAAACCGCATTCGCATATTTAAACCTATTGCGGCAAAAGACGTGACACGGTCGCATAAGCGACACAATCTTTAGGGTGTATGAATTTCTAGATAGATATGCAGAGTTCGCACATTGCATGTAAAATACAATATTCCTTAAAATTTTAAACACAAACAGTCTGTATTCATTCAACCGTCAAATATACCATCTGCGTCGTTACCCAAACACCTCACTATTAATACTGTTGCGAGCACCCTATGGATGGAATTCCATGGCCCGCTGGTGCTCGCGACAAAGACAAGAAGACAGCGAGAAGAAGGCGATCGGACCGATCGCCTGTCAAGCTGTCACTTGATAAGCAGACGCCATCGCGAGCAGACCTATACCGAGATCCTCCTATATTACATTCCTGTTATTATAAAGAGTTCCAGTTGTATGTGTTACTATTCGTGTTATACCTTAAATTCCTACTATGTCTTCCCGAAAATATAACAATGGTGTCAGAAGTGGGATGCCCGCTCGGAGCGGCATGCCCACTCGCGCTTCCGCGGCCTCCGCGAGACCTTCCCCGGGACCAACGGGCGACGCCTCCCTGCAGGAGCTATTTAACAGTCTCCAGCTTAGCATCGTTGGACAGATGCAGGAGCAACGAAGGGACGACGAAGCTCGAAGGAGGGAAAAGGACGCTGAGGACCGACGGACACAGGCGGCCTTCGAGGCCCGGGTGACAAGTCTCGAGGAACGGATCCAGGTCGTAGCCGTTTCTTCGCAGAACGGTTTCGGTACGGGTGGTGGCGGCGCGGGGCTTCGGGGAGGAGAGACGGCACCGCTTGTAAATAGTGTTCCTTTGGCCCCTGTAAGTAGTGTTTCTTTAGCCCCTGTAAGTAGTGTTGAGAGTTGTGTTTTGACGGCGCAAGCCTCTGCCCCCGTCGCTGCGCCCGCTGCTACCCCTTTGTCGGAGCCCCGCATTCTCAGTTTGGGATACGCGGTGAAGCCGACGATTTTCGATGGTAAAGGTTCGTGGGAGGAGTACAGTATTCAGTTCGACACGATTGCGCGCGCGAATGGCTGGGACGACCAGAGGAAGGCTACGGCCTTGGTCGCGTCTCTCGGGGGTGCAGCGAGGAGCGTCCTTACGACGCTCTCCACCGCCCAATGCGAAAGTTTCGCGGAACTGGTTTCGGCGCTAGAGTTCCGCTACGGGGCGAAACATCTGTCCAACCTGAATTATGTACTCTTCCAGAGTTATAGACAGCGGAGGGATGAAAGTATCACCTCACTCGCCGCCAAAATAGAACGCTTGGCGCAGTCCGCGTTCGCTGACTGCCCGGCGGAAACTCGCGATAAACTAGCCGCGTCGCAATTCGTTACGGCGTTGTCGAACTCTCTCCTGCAGCGGGAATTGCGACTAGGCGGTTTTACATCGCTGAGGACCGCTGTAGCCAGAGCTCTGGAAATCGAGGCCGTCGACAGAGTGTCTCGCGGCCCCGCAGCTGAATCGCGAGAAATTCAGAAAAGCGAAAGGCTAAAACTTCTAACACTTCAGAAAGGTTCCCGGTGAAACAGCGGAGATTTGAGAAACCCGAGGACCGACCGGGCGACTCGCCGAGGGTACCGAAGTGCTGGCTCTGTGGCAAGGCGGGACACCTGCAAAAGGATTGTTTTAAGGTCAAGGACGGCCAGACCAAAGTAACCGCAACGAGGCAGCAGGGAAACGCCAAGAGGACGGCGTAAGGGGGAGACGCCGGACCGTGAAGAACAGTCCTCCGGTCGTCAAAAGTGTGGCGATGCAGGAGGCGACTGGGCGTCAATCCGAGGAAATTTACGTACGTGGGAAAATCGATGGAAAACCTTGTAAAATTATCTTAGATACAGGTTCTCCGATCAACCTTCTGGAGAAGGGATTGTACCCGACGAGGGACTTCGATAAGACGAAGACCGACATCCGCTCCACTACTGGGGAGAAAATGAAAGTGTTTGGTAAAAAGAGCCTAGAAATCAGTGTTGGAGGACTTTCGAGCATAGAAGACTTCTACATCGTCGAGATGGTGGAGAAGTGCATCCTGGGAGCGGCGTTCTTGAGGAAACACCGCTGCAGCATCGACTTATCCCGGAATGTGCTGTGCATTCCTGGTCAACCGGAAATACGCTGTGGTGAGCCGACCGCCGAGAAGAAGAAACAGGAAGAAAGAAGGGGAGCGGTCGTCCCACAGCATTTGGAGGAGCTGTATACCCGCTGCTCGTCAGGTTTGTCGGAAAGGCAGAAAGAGCTTTTTGCTGAATTGCTCTGCGAATTTCAGGACGTGTTCGCCGCGGACCCGAGTCAAATTGGGAACTGCAACCGGGTAAAGCACGTCGTCGACACCGGAGATCACCGACCCATAAAGCAGGCACCACGGAGGTTGCCTCTACACCGTCGAGCAGAAGTGGAGGAGCTACTCCGGAAGATGTTGGCTCAGGGCGTAATCGAGGAATCCTGTAGCCCATGGTCTTCTCCGATCGTCCTGGTGAAGAAGAAGGATGGAAGCATCCGTTTCTGCGTGGACTTCCGTCGTCTGAACGAGATCACGAAGAAGGATTCGTATCCCCTGCCCCGCATCGAGGATACTCTGGACGCTCTCTCAGGATCATCGTGGTTTTCTACCGTGGATTTACAGAGCGGATATTGGCAGATCTCTATGGACGAGGAGGACCGAGAGAAGTGTTACATGGGCCCTTTTGGCCCATCTCGTGCTCACTGTCCTCGCGTCGCTTTCCTCCGAATCGGCGATTCAGCGGAATCGCCTCGCGCGTGTCAGGCAGGTCGACGAACCGCGGAGATTCGCCGTAAGCGCAACGTGACCGTTGACGGCCCGGGCCCCGATATTTCGAAATAGGAGGCAGCGACCGCCAAGTGCCGACGGGGCGATTTCTCCCCCCGATCGATTTCGAGAAGGCGACGCGCGTTCCTCAACCGCGGACTCGATAGCAGGCATTCGATTTTGAGACTTCGAGCTAGGGAGTAGCGACGGCGAGCGTCGCCGTCTAGATCGCGTCTTCGCTCCAGTGTCCGGTATCGCGAATCGCGCTCGGTCGATCTGGTTAGGCGGAGCGTATCTCCATCCGACACACAGGAAACGGCCTCGCCGGGAGAGCACTCACGCGCCGATACAGACCACCGCGATCGCGAAGAACCCCAACGGAGCGAGCGCAGCGAGACGACGGACGCCAGGCCCAGCGACATCCCTGCGTCATCCGAGCCCGAAACGCGAGCGAACACGACCTGCGACAGGTCCGGCGGCAAAGCGAACGCCCCGAGAACAGCGACGGAGACGGAGCGCCGTCTCCTGGTATGTACCTAACAACTAACCTTTATTAAGAATATAAGCGATCATTATTGTTCCTCTCAATTCCCTTGTACAAGCCTTATTTCAACCCCTTTCTTCCTTTCTACCCCCGGTAAGTATAGTCAAGGTGGGCCTTAGCCCTTTGACAGAGCAAGAACCCGGTAAGTCACTCCAGCCGCTCGGGGTGATTTACAGGCTGTCCCTTCAGGACGTAACAGAAGACTGCGTTTTCAGTGGGAACGGGACTGTGGCAGTTCAAAGTGATGCCCTTTGGACTTTGCAACGCCCCAGCGACCTTCGAACGACTAATGGAGGACGTACTTCAAGACCTCACCTGGAAAATTTGCTTGGTTTACTTGGACGACATCATCATCTACGGGAACGATTTTGAACAGGAGCTGGAACGTCTACGAGTAGTGTTTTCACGTTTACGTCAAGCTGGACTGTTGATGAGCCCCAAGAAATGCTCCTTCTTTTGCCGAGAAGTCAAATACCTACGACACATCGTCACCCAGAGCGGAGTCAAGACGGATCCGGAGAAGATTAAGGCGATTTCAGAATGGCCACAGCCGAAGAACGTCACGGAATTAAGAAGCTTCTTAGGATTGTGCACGTACTACCGGAAATTTGTAAAGGATTTTTCCAGTATCGCCAAGCCCCTGCATCGCCACACCGAGACCAAACAGAAGTACGAATGGACCGAAGAATGCCAAGGAGTTTTCCAGGAGCCGAAGAGGAGACTCACTGGAGCCCCGGTACTAGCCTACCCGGTGGCAAATAAGGATTTCATTCTGGACACGGACGCCTCTAATTTCGCCATGGGCGGCGTCCTCTCACAGGAGCACGAAGGACAGGAAAAAGTTGTAGCCTTTTTCTCCAAGACCTTGGGAAAAGCAGAGAGGAACTAGGGGAGACCGGGGCTGGTTGGCCCCAGGGGTAGGTTGACTAATTGTTAATAACTTTTCACTAACGTGTGCTCTACTGCGGAGCGATTTTCTGTAGAAACAAGTCACTTCTACTATGTCATTCATTTGTTTCCGACACCACCATTACACGGTGTTTGGCAGTTACCAGCGTTTATCGAAAAATTAGCTATGTAAGTAAATATGTTTTCTTAAAGATTTTATGTTTCCACGCTCTATATAGTTACAGTAGAATTAATGCGAAGGGACTATTTTAAAGTTTGTTTATTAAACGACCTACTGAGACTGCGTTTTTGATTTTACATAAATAATTAAAGGTTATATAGAGTATTGAAGTCAAACTGATCGTTCGGGGCTGATTGACTAATAACGTTCGGGGTTACATGACTAAGCTGGTCAACCAACCCCAGTGATATTAATTTATTACGAACTTTTCATTACTAAAGGTTAGTTAATAACTTATTTTACCGAACAATGAGGACATATCAAAGAAAGTCAAATAGAGGTTCAACTTCAAAAGAACTTATAGAACAAGCATGTCGTGAAGTAATTCTTGAAAAGAAAAGCATTCATGCAGCTGCTGTGGAACATAATATACCGTATAAAACACTATATAGATACGTAACTAAAATACAAAGTAAAATTGAACAAAATCCCAGCATCCCAAGGTCAGAGATAGTTTTGGACAGAGTTGGATACCAGAGAAACAGGCAAATTTTTACCGACGAAGAAGAAAAAGTTGTTATTTATTATTAAAAAGTAATAAATATTTTATAATGAAACAACTCTCGTGACATTGTGCTATTTTATTACCATTCAGATAAGTTGCTAACAACATTTTCTTCACTGATTGCACCTATAGTCAACCTACCCCATACTGTTAGTCTCCCAACCCTGACCACGGGGCTGGTTGACCAGCATGTAAGGTGTTAGAAAAACATTAAAATGCCTTAATTATTGTCACATTTAGTCAACTTTAATAATTTAATCAGATAGCCAAATGTATGCCCTATCAAATATACTAACCGGTTTAATGATATTTCGTCCACATAATTTATTAAAAATCAAAAACTGAAAAACTAGCCTACCAGCCCCGGTCTCCCCTACTGCGTCACCCGGAGAGAGCTACTGGCAGTGGTGAAATCCATTGAACATTTCCACCACTATCTCTACGGACGAAGATTTCTCATACGGACGGACCATGCAGCGCTGCGCTGGTTGCTGACTTTTAAGAGGCCCGAAGGACAGGTCGCACGTTGGATTGAACGACTGCAGGAGTACGACTTCGAGATTCGCCATCGGGAGGGAAAAGCCCACGGTAACGCCGATGGACTTTCACGAAGACCTTGCGTCGAAGAAAATTGTAAGAACTGCGACCGGCTGGAGAAAAAGGAAGCGGAAGAGGAAGGAAACTCCTCGAAGAAGATTCATCGTCTCTTCGCCGTAGAAGAGGACACGGAGGAGTGGAAACGAAGCCAGGAGAAGGATGAAGCGATCGGCTTCATCCTGAAAAAGAAGGGGGAAGGAGAGAAGCCCGACTGGCAAGACGTTGCTAGTTTCTCACTGCAGTTGAAATATTACTGGTCAATATGGGACTCGCTGGAAATTCACGAAGGTTTGCTTTTTAGGAAATGGGAGTCCCATGATGGTGCGACGACCTCGTGGCTTTTAGTGGTACCACGCGAAAGGGTTGCAGAAATATTGAAGGGATTCCATGATGAGCCAGCAGCTGGACACTTCGGAGTAAACAAGACCTTGGCAAAGATCCGCCAACAGTTCTTCTGGTCTACGTGTCGACAGGACGTTCAAGAGTGGTGCCGGCGGTGTGACGTCTGTGCGGCGAAGAAGGGACCACCTCAGAAGGGAGCAGGGAACCTGAAGGTGTACAACGTGGGAGCTCCGTTCGAGAGGCTTGCCTTGGACGTTGTGGGTCCGCTCCCGAGGTCCCAGGCCGGGAACAGATTTATGCTGGTCGTGGCGGATTACTTTACCCGGTGGTCGGAAGTAATCGCGATGCCAGATCAACGAGCTGTCACAGTGGCAAGGGCTCTTTTACACAACGTAGTATGTCGACATGGTGTACCGTTGGAGATACACACAGACCAAGGAAGGAACTTTGAATCCTCCGTGTTCAAGGAATTGTTGAAGCTGCTTGGAATCAGGAAAACACGAACTACTCCTTTGCATCCCCAATCCGACGGTCTAGTAGAACGTTTGAACAGAACATTGCTCCAATACCTTGCAATGTTTGTTTCAGAACACCAGCGGGATTGGGACGAATGGATTCCCATGTTCCTCCTCGCTTATAGGTCGGCAAGACATGAAGCGACACAATTAACGCCAGCGATGGTCCTGTATGGCCAGGAACTTCGCCTGCCCCTGCAACTTTGGAGAGGTTTACCCCCTGAAGTAGGAGAAGACGAGGACGTTGAACAAGGATATTCCGAATGGATTCGGGGAAGAATGAAGAGGATCCATGAGTTTGTTCGACGCCGTCTGGACATCTATAGTTCGAAGATGAAGTCCTGGTACGACAGCCGTGTCCGCGCAGTGGAGTTCCAGCCTGGTGAACGAGTGTGGTTGTTCCAACCACGAAGAGTAAAAGGAAAATGTCCGAAATTACAAACGGATTGGGAAGGCCCCTACATAATAACAGATCGGATCAATGACCTCATCTATAGGATTCGACGTTCATCCAGGACCAAGTGCAAGGTGGTGCACATACGCCGCCTTGCGAAGTACGAAGGCCGACTTCAAGAAGAATGAAGACGTCGAGGGACAAACGTCAAGAAAGAAGATTAGTTATAGACTAATCGGTGGACGGGACTACGAAGGACACCTTCGTAGTCCGGCCGTCTTCCCTTGATTGTTCCAGATAACACGATACCCCACGACGAGGGACAAGGTGTCGGGGGACTGCCACCGCAGTCGGGATATGCGCTCTCGACTCCCCCGAATGTGCCGCAATAGCGTGGCGGTCCGCAGCGGGCGTGCGGACATACGTGGAAGCGGCCCGCTAGCCCCCTGGAGGAGCTCCGCCTGCCCCTGGCACAGCCAGGATGGAGGTTCGGGCGGGCGCCCAGGTATAGTAGGAGTGGGTGGACAGCAGAAGGGAAATGGCATCCCCAACCACCAGTCGGACGAGCAAGTGCTCGGATCGGCTGGAGGAGATGTCGCGGAGACGAGAGCGCTAACCGGACGCACAGGACGGTCCCCTGGAGCAGCACCAGAGGCCACGAAGAGGAATGGGGCCAACAGGAGGTCAAGGATGGGAAAACTGGAGGCGAAGAAGAGAGAAGAGAGAAGACGAGTAGGAAGTTCCGAGCGGATTGTTCGGGGAGCGAGCCTTAGCACGGTTGTGACTAGCCGCGACCCTCTGCTTCGTGCTCGTCTCACCGTTCTGTCTTGCCGGTTCTCCCCGACTCCACCGATTCGAGAAAGTAGACCGAATGAGAAAATAATGTTCGTCCGTTTAAAAAAAAAAAAAAGGGAATCCAGAATCACCAAAGCAAGGGAACGTCGAACAGGACCAAAGAACGACGCGGGACTCGCACCGGAACGCAGGGTTGGAGCAGCGTCGTATGCTGGGACGACGCGGGACTCACACCGAACGCTGGGAGGGAGCCGCGCCGGATGCTGGGACGTCGCGGGAAATGGAGCCGCGTTGGGTGCTGGGACGTCGCGGGAATTACACCAGAAGGATGACAAAAAACCAGGACGTCGGGGACCAACCTCTGGAGGGAGGAGCTGCCGGGGACGAGTTCGACGGATGTAACGTCGGTGCGGTAGCGCCGCCGTAGTAGACAGCTGGATGTCGTGATGATATGGATTACCGAATACGTGAATGAGTCAGGGGGACACAATAAAGGCCCTAATTACAGCGGAATAGGTGTGATCGTGAAGCATCATCTGCGGGTCTTAGAGTAATATTAAAGATAGTCCGTGGTTCCATAGTTGCCATAGGCCATAGGGGGACCGGATATGGTTGTCTCATTTTTTTATTTTGATCTTTTACGTGTTATAGCTGCAGGGCAGTTCTTTCTGACTTAGTTTAATATAAACTACGTCCGTCCGACTTTATAAAAAAAATTGGTGGAGTTTGTCAATCAGATTAGGAGCTAATTCACATTATTTGCAGGAACTATTTTGTGACAATATACCCTGAGGTTGGGTTAGTTGTCACAGTATGTGGGGTTGATTGTCACGAACTTAGATGTCTAAGTTTATTCATAAAATGCCGATTCTGTTAAAGAAGTAATACTTATTTTTTAATTGTAATTATAAATGCTATAGGCTTGAACACAAAATTAAACTTAGAAACATTATTAACAAACAGCTTACAACTTTATCACTGAACTCCAATTTATCTCGATTTGCTTTCTGAATACAGAGACAAGCACACGGGACAAAAATCTTCATTTTCTTTTCCTCCTTTATTAATGGTTGATGCTTTTTTCTTTTTTTATTGTTTTCCTTTATCGGATAAAATAACTCGTTTTACCTTGTTCTTCTTTCCAATTGTTCTGTGACAACTTGACCTAAACCTTTAAACAATCCCACCTCACTACTCATGTATTAAAATGTTTAAAAAATGCAAAAAAATCATTACAGTAAGTTAGCAAAAAACTCTAAACTACCAGAATAATGCAACAATATTAGAGTCAATGGTAATTATTTACTTTAGCGATTCCTCACCGATTTTGATGACCTTGAAATATGTTGTCAAACTCATCATTCTGAACAACTTTTTCCAATATATGTTACCGCCGCTCGGCCTTAGTTCCCGAGATATTTGCGAAAAACTTCTGTTGATTTATTCCGACACAACGTATTCCACTTTCCAACTTGTCTCGGGTAGGTATTAGTATAGGTTGGGGCTAGATTAGTGCGGGGAGCGCGTGAAGCGTGATAGCAAACCGATGTGAGTTTGGAAATTTCCACTAGAAACTTGCAGATACCGTCAACCCCGCCGGCGCCGCCGGATATTAGGATGTCTCTGGTTCTAAAACATAATTTTTTTGCTAGGAGGAGGGTGCTTTCGAGAGTACCTGTTGGGTATGTGGGAGCACCCGTCAACACCCCGACCCACATCGGTTCGCTACCATGTTTTACGCGCCCCCGCGCTAATCTAGCCCCAACCAATACTAATACCTGGTACAACTTGGAAAGTGAAATGCGTTGCGTCGAAATAAGTCAACCGAAGTTTTTTGCAAATATCTCGGAAACGAAGGTCGAGCGGCGGTAACATGTATGGGAAAAAGTTGTTCAAAATGTGGAGTTTTACAACATATCCAAATTTCATCAAAATCGGTGAGGAATCGCTACAATAAATAATTACCCAATGACACGTCGTGTCTTCATACGACTTCGTAGCGAATTAAGTGATGGGGGTTGGAGGCGGCGATATATTTACGCGTCGCCATGGATTATTAGTACATTCCTATTGTTTATGGTTTCTTTGTTATAGCGGTTGTGACAACGTACCCGTGTGACAACCATACCCGGTCTCCCCTATTTCTGTGATTATCGTGTATATTGATTACAGCTTCATATCGCGTATCGAAGAAGTGATGCATCGAATATGTCTCTTGGAATTGATTAGGTCCACATCGGATATATGCATGATTGGCTATTACACTCTGATGGTACGCTGAAAGTGGTTGAATTTGTGTATACTTACAAAAGCCGTTGTTTTCGATACATGACAGTGATGAAATTTGCAAGCGATTTATTAAAATCGAATCACTGATCAATGAAATGTCAGGAATGCAATTTTCCCTCTAGAATAATTGATATTTAAAAGAAATTCTTGATCTTGTCTGCAATGTTTCGTGCGCTATATCAATTATTGTATCTTCTAGTGCACCATTAGCCTGTTTAAAAAAGTAAACGGAGCATTTGTTGTTTTAGGAATTGTCCGCTCGCAATTTTGAAAATATGACCGCGTTCAATACCAATGTCCAAATAATAACCGTGATAATAGTACATTCCATAGTCCTGCTTTCTTCAAGGTTCAACATTTTCATATTGTGTTATATCGGTGAGGTGCTCACACAACAGGTAACAGAAACACGTTATTACTGAGCAATGACAGACCAAGGTGATATAAGAACCTGCTCGAGATTCACCGAGCGAATTCTTAACAGTGCAAGAAAATTGGAGATGTGGTTTACATGACAGATTGGTATTATTTACCTTACAAAAACGCTCATGACCTGATCATGATCATTGCACGGGCCAGCGTGGTGACCAAAATCACAGCTGGCAAGCTGGTTCCTATGTCCGTTTACACGTTCGGCGATGTAAGTATGTTTATTATCCTTGTAAATACACACCTCGATGTTTCATATTGAACGCATGACATTACATGCCATTCCAGGTGTTTAAAACCGCATTCGCATATTTAAACCTATTGCGGCAAATGACGTGACACGGTCGCATATGTGAGGCAATCTGTAGGGTGTATAAATTTGTAGATAGATATGCAGAGTTTTCACATTGCGTGTAAAATACAATATTCCTTAAAATTTTAAACACAAACAGTCTGTATTCATTCACCCGTCAAATATACCATCTGCTGCGTTCCCCAAACACTTCACTATTAATACCATACTATAATATAAACTATTACGCTATCAAAAAGATATCGCGGTCAGAACCCCACGAGGTCGTCATTATTCGATGCGTACACGCAGACTGCATTAGCGTACCTTACAAACATATGTACCTGCGTTCTCCACCGCAACAGGCTGATATGACCACGCAATATCGATCAGCGAGCAGTCGTCGAAGGAACACTGCGCAAGCGTTGTGCAACAAGATATATGCACGGGCGATCGTCCCCTGCAGAATACTCAACTCAGTAGTTTGCTCGTCTTCGATGAGTGACAACGATGACCAACGAACCCGCAGGCATCCAGGCCAATCTTGGCGATCTCAGCGATTACAGTCTTCAGCTGAATCGCTGGTATTCGAAACCAATAGGCGCCTGGCCTCCGTCCTCCGCGACTACTAAACGCCAACGAATCGTTTCTATCATTTTGAATATCTTCTGTTATGTCTCGATATCGTTAACGATGATCCCCTGCCTACTGTACATGGTGCTCGAGGATGACGACATTCAAAAGAAGCTGAAAATGTTTGCCACTTTGAGCCACTGGTTCGTGGGATCGATAGATTATACCACGCTGCTGTTACGCAGCAAGGAGATACGATACTGCGTGGAGCACATCGAGATGGATTGGAGAATAATAACGAGAGCGAAGGATCAAAGCGTGATGTTGAAGAACGCTAAATTCGGTCGCTACGTGGCTGCTTGCTGTGCTGGGTTCGTACAAGTCGGAGTTCTGTATTACTACGTTGTAATAGCATTCTCTACTGAGGACGTAAACGTTGGAAACGAGACAAAAACCGTGCACACGCTGCCCTGTGCGGTTTACAAAAAGCTGTTAAACGTGGAAACAAACCCTACGAAGGAAATCGTCCTAGCCTCGCAATTTCTGTCGTGTTTCATCGTGAACTCAGGTGCAGTGGCAGTGTTTAGTCTGGCTGCGGTGTTCGCCGCACATGCCTGCGGACAGCTGGATGTCCTGATGATTTGGATTACCGAATACGTGAATGAGTCAAGGGAACACAATAAAGGCACCAATTACACCGGAATAGGTGTGATCGTGGAGCATCATCTGCGGATCTTAAGGTAATTTTAAAGATACTCCGTGGTTCCATAGTTGCCATAGGGCAGTGATGCCCCGATGGGCGGTCTGAGGGCCCGGGCATCCATTGCGTTTTCTACGAGCCGTGCGGAATGTGGCGTTTGAAGCCAATGAAGCGACGGGCATGCAGCGGATAGGGAAAACTCTAGTAGTGTGCGTTTAGGCTCGTACCCTTAAGGTGAAGTTCCACGGCGCGTGGCTCGCCGACCCGCGCTGGCCAAGCCGACTCGCCGAGCCACGCGCCGTGGAACTTCACCTTTAAAGGCACGGTTAAACATGTGCAACAGCGCGCATTGCGCGCCGAACACCGTGCGCAGCGGCAAATCACGGCCACACATCTGCAATGCGCGGCCGAATTTGCACTTGAGACCCTAAAAAAAGGTCGGTTTTTATGGCGGGACGCACATTCCAGCCGCGCAAATGTTCGTCGAAAGTGAAAAGCATGCCATCACGCGCAAGCGAATGCTAGCCGCGCAGACCCCATGGCGCGGTCAACCCTCCGCGAGGCCGCACCGAATTTTATGTCTTTCGACCCTCGAAGGGTTTGGAATACCATTAAAAGTGGGCAAATTCCAAGTTCCACATTTCTCCTCAGATCTCTGCGAAACCGGCGCCAATCGATTCTTTATGTTTCGCCGATGAAACTGACACCAAGAACGACGTAATTCGGAGCATAATGAAGGAAATTAGATGAAAAATCTATTTTCATTATCTGCATTTAACTTCGTTTAAAGTAGCCCCATTTACATGAAATTTTGTATGATTTTCGTCGGAAAAACATAAGGAATCCATCGGTGTCACTTCCATATCGATACGATATAGTATAAAGAATTATTTTATTTCTGAAACAGGTATGAATCCTCGGTCGACCGCAGCGATTCGAGGTCGGCTCCCCGCGGTCGAGGGTGACATATTCATTTCAGCGTATTAAGAATTTCGTTATTCTTCATTCTTCATCGTGTCGATATTAAAATGACACCAATGGATTCCTGGTGTGCTCCCGATTAAAATCATACCAAATGTCATGTAGATCGAACTACTTTTACATAAGGAATACAAAATGTTTGTGTAATCAAAATTCTGGAACACCAAAAAGCATAAAATAAATTAAAATAAAAAAATTTTAAAAACAAGCTTTGTTAAAAAGTACTAAAAAAAATAATTTTGTTACTGGCCTAAATGACTGCCTTAAACACATTCCCTCATATGACAAAAAATTAAAGAGTGGGGCGTAAATATTGACATGCCCTTTTTATATAAATAGTATTACTGTCTTTATATTCATATTCTATTGACGAATTAGACTGATCTCTAGCAGAATACGAAAACTAATGTATTAAACTACGTAAAGAATTATAAATATTTTATATTGAAACTGCATTTCAATATTCACCCCCCCCCCCCCCCCCCCCCGCTCTTATTATTTGTCATATGAGGGAATTCGTTTCAGGCAGTCATTTAGGCCGGTAACAAAATTATTTTTCTTTTTTTAGTACATTTTAATAAAAGCTTATTTTAATTTTTTTTTATTTTCACACAAAATTCGTTTCGATAGCTTTTATAGTACAAAAGTTATAGACAAATATCACCAAATTCTTCGACGATGCGCGCAACCATTCGTGTGCGCGGCTTCACGTTGCACGAGTACCTGGTTGCGCGCCGAACCATAAAAATCGACCCTTGTAATGGTGTTCTGTAGCGCGCATTGCACATGTCTAACCGTGCCTTTACCGTCTGTTACCTCTTTGTCAACCGTTCCGCACGCGACGCCTTCATATACACGGTGGCACTATTATTTCCGAATACGCACGGTAACCGCCTGCGTTTTATAAAAATTTGAACAAAAAATCTTATCGTTCCTTTGAATATAAATCCTAAAAAAGACGTAATAAATGGCATTCTAAATAGACTATTTAGAACACCTCGTTAACTGATGTTATATCTGTTCGGAACCAAAGAACTACCGGGTAGATACATTGCACTCCTGCAGTTTTGACATTGACATCGGTCACGTCCCGCCCTTGGAGGGTCAGGGAAACCGGCAGGTAAAGCGCTACGAGCAATCGCCTGCGTCGGGCCCGTAGGCGGTGGTGGGGGCTGCGCAGATCGGTCGCAAAACGGTATGGGCGTCGTTTTTTCTTAGGATGGATTCAGTATAGGATGAAACGAGTATAGACTTTTCCCTATCCGTTGCATGCCCGTCGCTTCATTGGCTTCGAGCCCCCTTTCCACACGGCTCGTAGAAAACACTATGAATGCTCGGGCCCTCGGACCGCTCATCGGGGCATCGCTGCCATAGGGGGACCGGGTATGGTTTTCTCGTTTTTTTATTTTGCTTTTTTTACCCGTTATAGCTGCAGATAAGTTTATTCAGACTTATTTTACGATAAACTTCGTACGTCAGACTTTATAAAACAAATTGGTCCTGTGGATTTTGTCAATCAGATTAGGAGCTAATTCACATTATTTGCAGGAACTATTTTGTGACAATATACCCTGAGGTTGGGTTAGTTGTCACAGTATGTGGGGTTGATTGTCACAAATTTAGATAGCTAAGTTTATTAATAAAAAGCCGATTCTATTACGGAGGTAATATCATTTTTTCATTGTAATTATAAATGCTATAGAATTGAACACAAAATTAAACTTAAAAACATTATTAACAAACAGCTTACAACTTTATCACTGAACCCCAATTTCTCTGGATTTGCTTTCTGAATACAGAGATAAGCACACGAGGCAAAAGTCTTCAATTTCTTTTTCTCCTTTATTAATGGTTGATGCTTTTCTCTTTTCTATTTTTTCCTTTATCAGATAAAATAACTCGTTTTGCTTCTTTCTTCTTTCCAAATGTTCTGTGACGACTTGACCCAAACCGTTAAACAATCCCACCTCACTACTCATGTATTAAAATGTTCAGAAAATGCAAACAAATCATTACAGTCAGTTAGAAAAAGCTGTGCACTACGCAAATAATGCAACATTATTATAGTCAATACTAAGAAATAACCTATACTTACTTCATAGAAAAACGGCGTAAGTAATTTACATCGAGCCCATGAAAACAAACAATGACACGTCGTGTCTTCATGCGACTCCTTAGCGAATTGAGTGATGGGGGTTGGAGGCGGCGATATGTTTACGCGTCGCCATGGATTATTAGTACATTCCTATTGTTTATGGTTTCTTTGTTATAGCGGTTGTGACAACGTACTATTACCCGGCGAAAAGAAGACTCCTAGCAGGCGGGCTCGGGCTGTGCAGTCCGTCGCTGTGACGATTGGTCGAGTCACCTATTTGGGCACACTTTTAAAGACGGGGCACACGTATTTTGGTTATTGGCTGAAGTTTGCCACATACATTGTCACACCGCGCGACGAAGAGAGCGAACGAAACACATCGAGACCGAATGGGATAGAGCGATCTGACCGATGATCGTCAAAACAATAACGTACACTGCATTCCATACAAGAGCATACAGACGCCCCTACCGATTTGCGACCGATCTGCGCAGCTCCCACTACTACCCACGGTTTGAACCGCATGCGATTGGTCGTCGTAATTTCCAATTTTTAAAAAAAGGTACAAAAAAGAGCGCCAAGTATATAACCCATTCAAAAAGAATCCCATTTAAAAACATTGTCGTAAATTAATGTGCTATATTTTTCAACTTTACAAAAGTAATGATATACAATAAATGCGTCAATTATCACAATGACTATTTATACAAAGACAAAATGTATTAAATAATATTAAGCAGATATATTTTTATACAAATAAATATTTTAATACGAATAAATATTTTATTCAAAATACTTGGCGCTGCTCTCCGAATTGATGTTGCTAAACTGAATAAATATGTATAAATTGCATTAAAATTCTTTTTCTTTCTTTCTTGTCTTAGTGGTGTCTTGTCTTGTTTTATATTTATTAACCAAGACAATTAACATCAATTCGGAGAGCAGCGCCAAGTATTTTGAATAAAATATTTATTCGTATTAAAATATTTATTTGTATAAAAATATATCTGCTTAATATTATTTAATACATTTTGTCTTTGTATAAATAGTCATTGTGATAATTGGCGCAATTATTGTATATCATTACTTTTGTAAAGTTGAAAAATATAGAACATTAATAAATTTATATTAATTTACGACAATGTTTTTAAATGGGATTCTTTTTGAATGGGTTATATACTTGGCGCTCTTTTTTGTACCTTTTTTTAAAAACGTAATTTTGTGGGGATTTCACACATTTTACAGTTTTATTGATGACCAATTGTCTAATTGGCGCAATTGGCTTATTTATTTACTATCATTTTTTTGTAAAAACAAAATATAAAGATCTTTAGCGCCTCTGGGCCATTGCCTTTTTTTAATTTGCACCATCAGCTTCAATCCAACTACTAGTCATTCCTTCTTCTTTACATATGCTGGTGTAATGGCCATCCTCGATACATGAACCACTATGAAATATAGCATTCATAACTTTATATGATTGTCCAGCTATCAATACTTTGGTTATGGGAATAGTACATATATTAAATTTACGTATTGCTTTGACTATTTTATCACCTTGCAATGAAAATAATAGTAAACGAATAATAACTATATCTTTCGTCAATATTAATTAATTCTTAAACATAATATAATTTCCTGCACACTGTTCACATGATCCGTTATCTCATTCATGCCAATGTGAAAATGTAACATTTAATAAATCGTTAAGATTATAACTTCTTTTTTTCAAATTGTTAATAGGTATTGAAACAACTAAATTATCAGAAGTAATTCTTTTTGTATAATCACAAGATTTACATCGAGTAGTAGAAGTTACTTGATGCTCTACCAATTGTCTTATACAATCATATTTTGTGCAGAGGATTATAAGAAATTCGAATACATCTCGTTTTACGTTTATTGAAAAATGTTCTCGTAAACTTTGCCGTACTGTATATGTATTTAAATTGCTTATTCCATTTTCATATCGATGCATTAATATTGTCAAAATATTTGATAATTCATTACAATTAAACAATTCTACATTGCAAGCAGTACGCCATAATTTTCTTAATTCTTAATGTTACGCTAATTTGAAAAATTTACCTTATTTGACAAATTTCCAGAAACTTGTGCGAAACATGATGCTTCTCTGTCCATCTAACCTTCTTCGGACTACCTCCAAGCCTGTGCGTCCCCGTCATTTCTATCCAAGGCTGTGCGTCCCCTTTATTTCTCTCCAAGCCCGTGCGTCCCCTTTATTACCCGACTGCGGCACGCAAAGGAGGGTATTGTGTTTATCAGGCTATGTATGTATGTCCATGTTACGCTCTAGTTTCTATAAGCTTTATATAGAAACTCTAAATTAAAAATGGCTTACTGGTATAAAAATATCTGGCAATTTAAATGCAATTTGTTACAATATATTATTATTTTGTACATGCCTGGTATAAATTTCTAGAAACTTGTGCGAAAGAAGATATTTCTCTGTCGAACCTTCTCCGGGTAACTTCCAAGTCTGTGCGTCCCCTTCGTTTCTAGAAGCTCTACATAAAAAATGTATTAAAAAATTTTGGCGACTTACCTTGTTAATTAAGACAATAATTCAGTGTCCTATATGGTGTAAAAACCCGCGACATTGGAAAAATGTTGACTACTTACCTTATTTGACATTTGGCAGGTAATGATGGTTTGACACTAGCTAGGTTACGTTTACCTTGACAGATGTGCTCTCTGTCTGGCTGTCACGTGACAACAAATCGTGTTTGTTACGCGATTGGCCGAAAGTGCCGAAACCTTCATCGAATGAACAACGTGCATATTGGAGACATTTCCTCTCCCTTTCATGTTCCCCTCTTGCCCACACTTGACGATGGAGAAAATCTCTTAACATAAAATTCGGCAAATTGCAACTTTACATCGAAATATCTCAGCTCATAAGGCACGTAGGAACAAAACGAAGACACTTTTCTTATGTAAATCAAACACAAGCTATCCATTAAGACCATTCAAAACTTAATCGGATCAGCCGTTATTGAGATTCGGTAATCTCAGGATTCTTCCAAAAACTGCTCGGCGTAATACATATAAATATACAGGGTGTCCCAAAAATGCTGCGGTTCCTTAAAGGGGGTGATTCGAGGGGTGATTGCAAACAACTTTTTCCTTTGCGAAAATGCCCTCCGAGGTTTCGTTAACGAGATATTAATAAAAAGCACCGACCAATCAGAGCGCGAGCCTTCCGCTGGAGGTCCCGCGCTAGCGTGGCCGCGCGCCGGGCCGCGCTGCGACTACGAACAAGCAAGGCGGCATGCATCGAAGGAAATTGCGTAGAATGGCAAATGAAAAAGACGTAACAAAAAAATCCAACCTTTTGCCATGGTTTGTTTGCCATTTAAAGTGAATAATGAATAAAGGATAAATGGATGAAAATCACGTGTAACGTAAAAAGACGAATACACATTTTTTTTAGAAGTTTCGAAAATAATAATTATTTGAAGTGGGAGGATAAGGAATACGTAAAATTCCTTGTGTTAATAACATATCCACGAAAAGGTAATGTAACAGGAAATTAACGAAAAGTGATCGTAGTTCGTTATTGTGATAAAAATCCGTAACTCAATAACGTCCAGCACTGTTGCTGATAACGAATAAGTCTGTTTAAAAAGCCCGAATAAATATTTTCGTACGAGAATTTTGAGAATTATCGCCGGAAATAAGCCATAGCTTGCGTTAAATTTAAAAATGTATGATCACCATTAAAGTAACTAAAACTGACCCTTGTAGAAAATTCACCTGCAACTTGAAAACTTGTGTCACTGGGTCACTGAACCGATCCTGGTCATCGATGGACGAGCCCAGTGCACAGCTGATCCCAGGTATACGACACTACCCAAAGTTAAGGGTCGCAATGTCAGGTGCGTCCAGGTCAACGTACCGAATATTCACTTCACTGCACGGCTACTAACACTGGTCACTTAATTTATTTTTCATGGAACGTGTTGTTGCTACGTTCTAAAAATTGGTGGAAATGAATTTTTACTTGGCGTTCGGAGCCGTGGGTAATTCCCGCGAAAATTCTCACGCTGCAGCACTTGCGTCCTCGTTGTTCGGGGGGTACACACAGAACATCGCGTAATACTCTTGAGCAGAGAACATTTGTCTGCGACGCGATTGCTGACTGCTGACTGACAAGATTTTTTCCAAGCGACTTCTTCTACCCCCAAATAGTTTCTCTCGTTCCATTATGAGTTGACCCCCACCAGGCCAAGAGGCTTCAGGTAAAAAGAAGCCAGCACATTTTCGGAACACACGTGTTTTGCAGAAGTGCAACGAAATCTTTCACAAAAGCCCGCGCTCCGTCCTTCTACTGCCAATGTACCCATTGCTTCGAGATAGAAAACAGACACCACGTGTATCGGTTCGAAAGGGTCCGAAGAGAAGAGAAACAGAAAGTCTTCGAGTTGCTATAAAGAAAAAAATCCTGCATCCTGTTTCCCTTTTCCGATACCCTGAGTTCACGTCTGCTACGAGGCGGAACCAAGTAAGTCATAAATTATCCGAAACTGTAGGAAACCGTTCTCTACCGCCGACTTGCGGGACAATACGGTCATAAACCGCGACCCTGGCGAAATGCTCTGGCTGATCAGCCTGATTAATTTTGGAGAACTAGAAATTACAGAGTATTATCCAGCATCAATACGTCTCGCGGAGAGACACAGGAAAAGAAGGGATAGTCCGCTGACTGCGAGTAGTCCCGCCTGCTTCGTCGCACCCTCAAATTAAAGACGGATCCCTTATCTCTCGAGTATAAACACGTGCTCGAATTTCAAAACACAAGCACGCGTCGACGTATTCGGTGCGAGAGACTGTGGGCTTGAGGTCCGATTGGCCCCAAACTAACCAATCTGCCCTGCATCCCTCCCAAACGGCCACTGTCCTGAAGAAGCCCTCTTCACAGCGATATCTCCTCCACAAGCCCCACCTTCTCTCGCACGGAATACGTCGACGCATGCTTTTGTTTGGAAATTCGAGCGCGTGTTTAGACACGAGAGATAAGCAGGCCCGATTGGTTAGTTCAGGACCAATCGAACTTCAAACCCGCCTTCTCTCCAACGGAATACGTCGACGCGTGCTTTTGTTTGAAAATTCGAGCGCGTGTTTAGACACGAGAGATAAGGGATCCGTCTTTAATTTGAGGGTAGGACGAAGCAGGCGGGACTACGCGCAGTCAGCGGACTATCCCTTCTTTCCCTGTGTCTCTCCGCGAGACGTATTGATGCTGGATAATACTCTGTAATTTCTAGTTCTCCAAAATTAATCAGGCTGATCAGCCAGAGCATTTCGCCAGGGTCGCGGTTTATGACCGTATTGTCCCGCAAGTCGGCGGTAGAGAACGGTTTCCTACAGTTTCGGATAATTTATGACTTAATTGGTTCCGCCTCGTAGCAGACGTGAACTCAGGGTGTCAAAAAGGGGAAACAGGAATGGTATGCATTTTCTTCTTTATAGCAACTCGAAGACTTTCTGCGTCTCTTCCCTTCGGACCCTTTCCAACCGATACACGTGGTGTCTGTTTTCTATCTCAAAGCAATGGGTACATTGGCAGTAGAAGGACGGAGCGCGGGCTTTTGTGAAAGTTTTCGTTGCACTTCTGCAAAACACGTGTGTTCCGAAAATGTGCTGGCTTCTTTTTACCTAAAGCCTCTTGGCTTGGTGGGAGTTAACTCATAATGGAACCAGAGAAGCTACTTGGGGGTAGCGGAAGTTGCTTGGAAAAAATCATGTCAGTCAGCTAGAAATCGCGTTGCAGAAATGTTCACAGCCCAGGAATACTACCGTATGTTCTGGGTCTACGCCCGGAACGACGGGAACGCAAGTGCTGCTGCGCGAGCATTTGCGCTAGAATATCCCAATATCGAAACACCAAGCGAGGATACGTTTCGTCGGTAGGCGTCGCGGCTTTAAAACGTAGGAACAACACGTTCCATAAAAAGTAAATAAAGTGATCAGTGTTAGTAGCCGTGCAGTGAAGTAAATATTCGGTACGTTGACCTGGACGCACCTGACATTGCGACCCTTAACTTTGGGTAGTGTCGTATACCTGGGATCAGCTGTGCACTGGGCTCGTCCATCGATGACCAGGATCGGTTCAGTGACCCAGTGACACAAGTTTTCAAGTTGCAGGTGAATTTTCTACAAGGGTCAGTTTTAGTTACTTTAATGGTGATCATTCATTTTTAAATTTAACGCAAGCTATGGCTTATTTCCGGCGATAATTCTCAAAATTCTCGTACGAAAATATTTATTCGGGCTTTTTAAACAGACTTATTCGTTATCAGCAACAGTGCTGGACGTTATTGAGTTACGGATTTTTATCACAATAACGAACTACGATCACTTTTCGTTAATTTCCTGTTACATTACCTTTTCGTGGATATGTTATTAACACAAGGAATTTTACGTATTCCTTATCCTCCCACTTCAAATAATTATTATTTTCGAAACTTCTAAAAAAAATGTGTATTCGTCTTTTTACGTTACACGTGATTTTCATCCATTTATCCTTTATTCATTATTCACTTTAAATGGCAAACAAACCATGGCAAAAGGTTGGATTTTTTTGTTACGTCTTTTTCATTTGCCATTCTACGCAATTTCCTTCGATGCATGCCGCCTTGCTTGTTCGTAGTCGCAGCGCGGCCCGGCGCGCGGCCACGCTAGCGCGGGACCTCCAGCGGAAGGCTCGCGCTCTGATTGGTCGGTGCTTTTTATTAATATCTCGTTAACGAAACCTCGGAGGGCATTTTCGCAAAGGAAAAAGTTGTTTGCAATCACCCCCTTTAAGGAACCGCAGCATTTTTGGGACACCCTGTATATATAGCCACGGTAGTGTCGCAATGCCTCCTGAGGGTCGTGCCTGCGCGAAATCTGTATGCTCTAATGTGAAATGCAGTGTACGCTTGGTCAGATCGCTCTATCTCACTCGGTCTCGATGTGTTTCGTTCGCTCTCTTCGTCGCGCGGCGCGACAATGTATGTGGCAACATCAGCCAATAACCAAAATACGTGTGCCACGTCTTTAAAAGTGTGCCCAAATAGGTGACTCGACCAATCGTCACAGCGACGGACTGCACAGCCCGAGCCCGCCAGCTAGCAGTCTTCTTTTCGCCGGGTAATAGTACCCGTGTGACAACCATACCCGGTCTCCCCTATTTCTGTGATTATCGTGTATATTGATTACAGCTTCATCTCGCGTATCGAAGACGTGATGAATCGAATATGTCTCGTGGAATTGATAAGGTCCACATCGGATATATGCATGCTTGCCTATTACACTCTGACGGTACGCTGAAAGTGGTTGAATTTCTTTATACAAAATACACCCATTGTTTTCGATACATGACAATGATGAATTTTGCAAGCGATTTATTAAAATCGAATCTCTGATCAATTAAATGTCTGGAATGCAATTTTCCCTCAAGAATAAGTGATATTTAAAATAAATTCCTGATCTTGTCTGCGATATTTCGTGCGCTATACCAATTATTGTATCTTCTAGTGTACTATTAGCCTGTTTAAAAAATTAAAAGGAACATTTGTTGTTTTAGGAATCGACCGGGTCCAATACCAATATCGAACGGATAAACGTGGTAATAGGAGATTCCATGGTCCTGATTTCTTCAAGCTTCAACATTTTCATATTGTGTTATATCGGTGAGGTGCTCACAGAACAGGTAACAGAACCACGTTAATACTGAGCGATAACAGACCAAGGTGATATAAGAACCTACTCGAGATTCACAGAGCTAATTCTTAACAGTGCAATAAAATTGGTGAAGTGGTTTACATGACAGATTGGTATCATTTACCTTACAAAAACGCTAATGACCTGATCATGATTATTGCACGGTCCAGCGTGGTGACCAAAATCACAGCTGGCAAGCTGGTTCATATGTCCATTTACACGTTCGGCCATGTAAGTATGCTTACTATCCATGTAAATGCACATTCGATGCTTCTCATTGAACGCATGACATTACATGCCATCCAGGTGATGAAGACCGCATTCGCATATTTAAACCTATTGCTGCAAAAGACGTGACACAGTCGCATACGCGACACAATCTATAGGGTGTATAAATTTGCAGATAGGTATGCAGAGTTCGCACATTGCATATAAAATACAATATTCCTTAAAATTTTAAACACAAACAGTCTGTATTCATTCACCCGTCAAATATACCATCTGCGTCGTTACCCAAACACCTCACTATTAATAACATACGATAATATAAACTATTACGCTATTAAAAAGATATCGCGTTCAGAACCCCATGAGTTCGTCATTATTCGATGCGTACACGCAGCCTGCACTGGCTCAGCTTACAAACATAGTTGCGTTCACCAGCGCAACAAGTTGCTATGACAAAGCAGGATCGATCAGCGAACAGTCGTCGAAGGAACACTGCGCAAGCGTTGTGCAACCAGATATATGCACGGGTAATCGTTCCCTGCAGAATACTCAACTCAGTAGTTTGCTCGTCTTCGATGAGTGACCACGATGACCAACGAACCCGCAGGCACCCAGGCCAATCTTGGCGATCTCAGCGATTACAGTCTTCAGCTGAATCGCTGGTATTTGAAACCAATAGGCGCCTGGCCCCCGTCCTCCGCTACCTCTAGGTTTCAACGAATCGTTTCTATCATTTTGAACATCCTCTGTTATTGCTCGATATCGTTCACGATGATCCCATGCCTGCTGCACGTCATGCTCGAGGATGAAGACATTCAGAAGAAGTTGAAAGTAGTTGGCCCCCTGAGCCACTGGTTCGTGGGGCTAATGAATTATACCACGCTGCTGTTACGCAGCAAAGAGATACGATACTGCGTGGAGCACATCGAGATGGATTGGAGGATAATAACGAGAGCTAATGATCAAAGCGTGATGGTGAAGAATGCAAAATTTGGTCGCTACGTGGCTGCTTTCTGTGCTGGGTTTATGCAAGGCGGAGTTCTCTGTTACTGTGTTGTAATAGCGTTCTCCACTGAGGTCGTAAACGTTGGAAACGAGACAAGAACCGTGCACATGCTGCCCTGCGCGGTTTACAAAAAACTGTTGAACGTGGAAACAAGCCCTATGAATGAAATCGTCCTAGCCTCGCAATTTCTGTCGGGTTTCATTGTGAACTCAAGTGCAGTGGCAGTTTTTAGTCTGGCTGCGGTGTTCACCGCACATGCCTGCGGACAGCTGGATGTCCTGGTGACTTGGGTTACCGAATACGTGAATGAGTCGCGGGAACACAATAAACGCCCTAATTACAGCGGAATAGGTGTGATCGTGGAGCATCATCTACGGGTCTTACGGTAATATTAAAGATAATCCGTGATTCGAAAGTTGCCATAGTTCTGTGATTATCAGTGTTTATAGTGTATATTGATTGCAGCTTCATATCGCGCATCGAAGACGTGATGAATCGAATATGTTTCTTGGAATTGTTTAGGTCCACGCTGGATATATGCATGCTTGGCTATTACATTCTGACGGTACGCTGAAAGAGGTCGAAATTGTGAATACTAAGTACACCCGTGGTTTTTCATACATGCGAATAATAAAAGTTTCTCTGATGAATCGTATGTCAGGAATGCAATCTTTCCCCAAGAATTAATGATTTTTAAAAAAATTTCCCCATCTGTCTGTGTCGTTTCATGCGTTATATCGATAATTGTATCTTCTAGTTCAGGCATCGGAATTAAGTGAACGCGGCGGCCGATTTTCAGAAGCAACGCTTCCTTTCTCCCACCGCGCGTCTTGGCCCCCGCGGCGGCCAAGTAGTGATCCTCTAGGCAGTGATCGGACAAACGCAAAACGTCGCTGATTGGTTGCTGCGATTTGTGGCAAAAGCGGAAGTAGACAGAGAAAGAAAGTGTAAGAAAGAAAGAGACAGAAATACGAATAGAAAGAGATAGATAAACAAGCAGCTTGGAAAGCAGACGATTTAATGAATGTTTAGGTTATGTTATTTCCGGTTTTGTCCCACAATGGCTGCGGTTTGTCCGATCACTGCCTAGAGCAGGGGTGCACAGGACCCCCAATTCCGGGCGCGAGCGCACATTCGAGCTCGAGTTGAGCTCGAGCTCGAGCTCCGAGCTCATTCCAGGATAAGCGAGTCCGCCAATGGAGTGGGGAGCGGCCTGAGTAGTGGGAGCGGAGCGTCAAAGGCTGCCGCAGGGGTCTCCAAAGTTTGACGCTCCGAAAATAAGGCACATTTTGGGGAATTTTTAAAAGGAAAGTATTGAGTATTATAATTCCAATATCTGTACTTTTATTAATTGAAATTTGAAAAATGTGTCCAAATTTTTGTATGCAATAATAGTAATTTGGTTCAAAGTTATAATGGTAGTAGTAAGAGGGGTTTGAAAAAAAGTTTGTTGTTGGCGAGCATGATTTTGGGTGTCGTAATACGAAAAGCATATGATAGGTTTTTGTGTTGCAAAATTGGATTTTTGCAAATAATTCATTCTAGTTCACACGATAACCACACAGATTAAAAAAATTTTGCGCTTTTTGTTTTCGATGACTGCGACAGCCAGAATCATGTTCGCCAGCTACAAACTTTTTTAAACCCTTCTTACTGCTGTCATTATAAATTTGAATAAAATTATTATTATTGCATACAAAAATTTAAACATTTTTCAAATCTCAATTAACCCTCCGTATCCTGTGCCTGAGTCAATTTTAACCCACCGCTTGAGGTCGCTAACACACACGGTGATGGAGCTGTGTATGTAAGTCGCGGTTAAGCAATCATTTAGCTGTCGGGGGTGTCATAAAAGCCTAAACTGGGCCTTTCCGGTTTGGGGCAACAATGGGAAGCTCGAGACAATACCATATTTTCCTTGGAGAAGACAAATGGGCATACGGCCTCTGCAGTCATAGAATTCTCCACCACGAGACCTTATACCGAGGAGTGGGGAATGAGCAAACCACGGTCGAGCTCGAGGGCGCATCGACTGCCCTAGGGCAGACTTAGTGTGCACCCCTGGCCTAGAGGATCACTACGGCAGTGATGCCAGAATCGTGGGACGTGGGACAAATCCTTACCCCCACTATGACCTACCGTCGTCCCCCACTTTCTTCCCATCGCACTGCACACAAGCATATGCCTACTCCTGTCCGTGTGCTCGGCAGCCGAACAGGCAGTGCACACGGACAGGAGTAGGGATATGCTTGTGTGCAGTGCGATGGGAAGAAAGTGGGGGACGACGGTAGGTCATAGTGGGGGTAAGGATTTGTCCCACGTCCCACGATTCTGGCATCACTGCACTACGGCCAAGCAGCTTGGAGCGCCTCAGGCCCGTACCACGTGAACCGCGCGTGGCGTATTAGGGCGACATTGTATCAATAGGTTTCCACATCGGCCCAGAGAGCACGATTGTCGATGCGTTTTTATTTTGTCAACGCGCCACGCGCGGTTCATATGGTACGGGCCTGAGACGCTCCAAGCACTTAGGCCGCCGCGCCGTGGGGGCCAAGACGCGCGGCGGGAGAAAGGAGGCGTTGCTTCTGAAAATCGGCCGCCGCGTTCACTTAATTCCGATGCCTGTTCTAGTTTACCATTTGCCCGTTTAAAAAAGTAAAAGAATCATTTGTTGTTTTATTAGGAATGGTCCGATCGCAATTTTCAAGGTATGACCGCGTACTTCGTGGTACTGATTTCTATAATCTTCAACATTTTCATTGTGTGTTATATCGGTGAGGCGCTCACAGAACAGGTAATAGAAACACGTTAATACCGAGCGATGACTGACCATAAGTGAACGAGATTTACCGTGCGAACTCTTAACAGTGCGAGAAAATTGGTGATGTGGTTTACATGACAGATTGGTATCATTTACCGTACAAAAACGGTCTTGACATGATCATGATCATCGCACGGTCGAGTGTGGTGACCAAAATCACAGCTGGCAAGCTGATTCATATGTCCCTTTACACGTTCGGTGGTGTAAGTATATCTGTTTTTTTAAGATAAGAGAAAGAAAATAGTCACTTGAAAGAAGTTTATTAATATTAAAACATTGAGCTCAAGCGTTATTCCAGGTGATAAGAACCTCATTTGCGTATTTGAATCTACTACGCCGAACGAAGTGACACAAACGCGCACATAGAACCCATTGTAGAATGTATAAATTTGCAGATAGATACGCACGTGCATCCTTTGTAAAATACATACAATATTCTGTACCATTTCTTCCTTAATCCATCTGTATTCAATCACCCGCCTACCATCTGAGACATCACACTCTAACATTTTATCATTATTCACAATATCACACTGTTGAATGGCTACGCATTTATAAAGATATCGCGTGCAAAGCCCCATATGTTCATCATTCGATGAGTGCACGCAAACTGCACAAAATTGGCCAGCAAGCAAAGTTCCGTCCACCATCGCACACTGTTGCTGCAGCCAAGCAAAATCGATCGACCAACTGTTATTCAAAGAAGCCTGCGCAGGCGTTGTGCAACCAGGTATATCCACCATGTCCCTCCCCCTATATTGTTACACGTCTCAGTAGCTTGCTCGTCTTCGATGAGTGACCAAGATGATCAAGGAAACCGCAAGCAGCCAAGGGGATATTAGCGATCTATGCAACTACAGTCTCCAACTGAATCGCTGGTATCTGAAACCGATAGGCGCTTGGCCTTTGTCCTCCTCCACACCTAAGCACGAACGAATCATTTCGACCATTCTAATTGTCCTCTGTTACTGCTTGATCGCGTTCACGGTGGTCCCTAGCTTCCTGAACATCGTCCTGGAAGATGAGGATATTCGAAAGAAGCTGAAGATACTCGGTCCACTGGGACACTGGTTCGTGGGAGGGATCAATTACACCACGCTGCTTTTACGCAGGAAGGAGATACACCGCTGCGTGGAGCACATAAAGATGGATTGGAGGATGATAACGAGGGGAAAGGATCAACGCGCGATGCTGAAGTTCGCTACATTCGGTCGCTACGTGGCTGCCTTCTGTGCTGCATTCATGCAAGTCGGAGTCCTCTCTTACTGCGCTGTAACAGCCTTCTCCACGGAGATCGTTCAGATTGGAAACCAGACCAGAACAGTGCACCTCCTGCCCTGCGCGGTTTACAAGAGGCTGTTGAACGTGGATATCAGCCCTATGAATGAAATCGTCCTCGCCTCCCAGTTTCTGTCGGGTTTCATCGTGAACTCCAGCGCGGTGGGTGCTTTCAGCCTGGCTGCCGTCTTCGGGGCTCATGCCTGTGGTCAGCTGGATGTCCTGATGACCTGGATCACCGAATACGTGAATGAGTCGGGGCAGAAGGATAAGGTACATAGTATATGTTTTAATATATTTAATATATATATACTTTTTTTATAGGTATACCCACGATGTACACTTTTTTTATTAATAAAAAACGTAACACCTATATTTTTCCTTTTTTATTCGACTTTGTCATTTAACACCTGTCACGTTATTTGTTATATTTGTAATCTTCATTTTATATTTTGCAGCAATTTTTTGGAATTATCAGACAGGCAGGTTGTCAAAATGACCATCCAAATTTTCAAACATTTCTGCATTTATATAAAATGCTTTCGATATACATATAAATTGTTGTAACCTCCAACATTCGGAAATTGTAAAATTAAAAATAATACTAATAGGAAGCCAATCATCTCGATTGAAGATTTAAAAAAAATTTTTTGGAACAACAATACATCAAGCGCGCATATTTACATCGAAAAGTTAAAAGTTAAATTAAATGATATAATTGAAACTACCGATTTAGAATGCGACGAAGTATTTGAGCACGATTATTGCTTGGCGGAAGTATTAGACTGTATTATATATTACATAACTGGTTTTATTTGTAAAAAAATGAAAAAAAAATTCAATGTTCTATGTGCTCAAGCATTTTTGAAAATGAAAATAATATAAATTCCAGAACTGTTGCGCAATTAGTTGACGTTAAAACTAGAGGAAGACTGATCCACCCGAATACATTAATTTACGAATTATTTAGAAACACAGAAAAATATATTCAAGATTCCATAAAATCTAAAAGATGTGACATACTAGACTATACCATAGAAAAAGTAATTTTAAATTTTAAGTTAAAGTTCCCATGTGAAGCACACAAAGCGGACATAATTAGTAAATGTTTATTTTATTATATAACAATGCGGATGAGACAATATGTAAAATCAGAGAATCGTTCACTAATTAAATTAAACTCGGTAAAAAAGAAATTAGCCAAATTTGTAAATACTTAAGTTATTCTTGTTTGCACATAGTTTGAATAGGTATATTTTATATTGTATAAAAATTTATAAATAAATTATATACAATAATATTAAACAGCTAACTTTATTTGTTGTTTATTAATTATTGATAATAATTTGTAATTTCATACATCGTTATTTTCACTGAAAATGCTATCGGCACGAGACCAAGTGGTAAATATTGTTTGTATGCATGTATTTCGTTGATGTTGCAAAGACATTACATATACATATATACAGGTCTGGTATGGAATTCCTAATTGGTTTGACGTCACGGGATCAACACGCGCACGCGTGGCCTGTTCCCCCTCCACTACGAGTGGGAATTCCACACCAGGCCTGTATATATATATGTAAATGCCTTTACGACATCGACGAAATCTGCCGGCCGCCAGAAGAACTAGGACGAAAAAGTCACACATTCTGAACAGGAGTCGGAACACCTGTCTATTACACCGTGGGAGCGACATTCAAAGGTACCGAAATGTGGATAGGCTCCATAATGGGGGGCACCGTAAAGGTAGATTTACACTAGCCGTCTGGACGGCGGCAAGACGGCGGCCGTCCAGACGGCTAGTGTAAATCTACCTTAATGCGGACGGCGCAGTTTTCAGGGCTCCGTAATAGGGACAAAAACATCTGTTTTTGTTTAATTAAATACATTACAAAGATTTTTTTTTTTTACTTAAAAAGAAGTCCTTCATAAAGAAGGGATTGTTCACCAACAGATATTAATTTTCAGAATATGAAATTCATGTAGCAGTATTGTTTAATTAATATATGATTGCGCAAACTGGCTTAAACCCTCCGTAATTGGGACACATACCCTATGTATGCTCAAGATATTGTACACCATAGATATGTAGACGTTACTTATTAGTCATGATTTCTCCGTATGCAATCGGTTTTTCCAACGATTTAGGCTGGGGGCTAACGAACGTTTTTTTTTATGGAAGTCACGACAATACATTGCAGAATATTAGACTTACGCTAGTGTGCGGTGTATACGTACCTACGTCCGTCGCGACGGACGTCGAAAAAAACGCTCGTGTGCCTAAGTCGCTGTTTTGATAATTATAATTGTAACGCTTCGACGACGCGATTGATTAAGTGTAAAGTATCCGTTCTTCTAGGAATGGGCCGATCACGATGTTCAGAATTTGACTACATACTTCATTATACTTACATCCATGTGTTTCAACATCTTCACAGTTTGTTATATCGGTGAAATACTCATGGAACAGGTACCAGAGAAATGTTAACACTGACAAATGTGGCCCCTCGCCGATTTCAATGAAACTTGTGCGATATGATAGCTCTACATGTACAATAAGGGTACCCGTAATTGTAATTGTAGCTGCTAACATTCAGCCAATTACGAGAAAATTAGATGTAATGTTTGGAAAAACCGCATAGCCCGGTACATATGTAATTAGTAATAAAATAGTTTTATGGTGAAAGTAAAAATACGTACGAATAATTCAGCGACTCCTCGATAGGCGGTCCGAGGACGCGGGCATCCATAGCGGTTTCTACGAGCCGCGCGGAAAGGAGTGCTCGAAGCCAATGAAACGGCGGGCATGCAACGGATGGGGAAAACTCTACTTAGTAGTATGCGTGTAGGCCGTAAGGGTAAGAGCCTACACGCACACTGCAGGAGTTTTCCCTATACGTGGCATGCCCGCCGTTTCATTGGCTCCGAGCACCCCCTTCCGCACGGCTCGTAGAAAACGCTATGGATGCTCGCGTCCTCGGATCGCCCATCGGCGCATCCCTGGTATAATTGGAAGTATATTATATGCTATAAGACCGAACAAAAATTTGAGGTGTCCTACGCTTGCCGCCATGACCGCTGTTGAACTAATGTTTCTTGAAACTTTACATGAAATTTTTCGTAACTGGCTGAATTTTAGCAGCTACGATTGTAGTTACAGATCCATCATCTGGCACGAGCTTCATTGAAATCGGCGAGAGCCATATGTGAGGCTTCCCTTGTGAGTGGTGTAGGTAGAGGCAACTGCTTCAAAGCATGGGCAAGGTTTATCCAATGAATTCTCAACAGTGCAAGAAAGTCGGTGAAGTGGTTCACACACTGTGAACAGTGGTATTACTTGCCTGATAAAGCTATTCTCGACCTGAGCCTGATCATCACGAGATCAAGCGTGGTAATTAAGATGACCGCAGGAAAGCTGATCCACATGTCTGTATACACATTCGGCGATGTAAGTATGTGTTAGATATGTTTATATTCCGCGCGCTTACTCGCGTGAAGCGGTCGCGAGCCTCGCGGAGAGCACGAGCGCTCCAAAAAGGGATTCGCTCTACGGCAGCCAGCGAGAGCGGATGTACACGCGCTCCAAAGGAATCTTTATCACAGTATTGTTTTAAAAGAATTATAAGTAAAGTAGCGGGAGGCTATGTTAAATTAAGGACCCTAATAAAGAGACTCAAATACACAACAGTATGGTTACTGTCCATGTAAATCCACATTCGATGCTTCTCAATGAATCCATGGGATTACGTACCATTCCAGGTGATGAAGACCGCTTTCGCATATTTAAATCTATTGCGCCAAACGACGTGACACAGACCCGCAAGTAAAATAATCCGTAGCGTTTATAAATTTGTGTAAAACACAATATTTCCTAAAATTCTATCCACAAACAGTCTACACTGATTTAACCTGTTACCATGTAAGACGTTATCCAAACACCTCATCTTTAATAGCACCACCACCATGTAAACTACTACTCCGACAGAAAGATATTGCGAGCAAACCCCAATGAGGCCATCATGATTCGACGGGTGCACATAAACTGCACCAGTTCTGCTTACGAACATAGCTACGTTCACCATCGCAACAAGTTGCTCTGACTAAATGAAAAAATCGATCCGCGAGCTGTCGTTCAGAGAACCTGCGCAGGCGTTGTGCGACCAGGTATATGCACCGCGATCGCCCACAGTAGAATACACAATTCAGTAGTTTCGTCGTCATCGATGCGTGAGCACAATGACCAGCGAATCCGCAGGCACACAGACCAACCTCGGCGACCTGAGCGATTACAGCCTTCAGCTGAATCGATGGTACCTGAAACCAATAGGGGCATGGCCTGCGGACTACGCTACTACTAGGCTCCATCGAATCGCTTCATTCGGTTTGAACGTATTCTGTTATTGCACAATGTCGTTTACGATAATCCATTGCATACTTTACGTCACGCTCGGGGATGCAGACATTCAAATGAAGCTGAGGGCAATTGGGCCCCTGAGCCACTGGTTCGTGGGAGCGATGAACTATACCACGCTACTGTTACGCGGCAAAGAGATAATATACTGCGTGGATCACATCAAGACGGATTGGAGGATGATAACGAGAACGAAGGATCGAAACGTGATGCTGAAGAACGCTAAATTCGGTCGCTACGTGGCTGCATTCTGTGCTGGGTTCATGCACGGTGGACTTCTCTCTTACTGTATTGTAACCTGGTTTACCACGGAGATCGTTTACATTGGAAACGAGACCAGAACAGTGCACATTCTGCCCTGCGCGGTGTATAAGAAGCTGCTGAACGTGGATACCAGCCCTATGAACGAAATCGTCTTTGTCTTGCAGTTTCTGTCGGGTATCGTCGTGAACTCAAGCGCAGTGGCAGCTCTCAGTCTGGCTGCGGTCTTCACGGCTCATGCCTGCGGTCAGCTGAATGTCCTTGCGACTTGGGTTACTGAATACGTGAATGAATCAGGGAGGCACAGTAATGGTTCTTATTCCAGCGAGATACGTGTGGTTGTGGAGCATCATCTGCGGGTCTTAAGGTAACATTACAGATACTCTGTGATTCCTTAGCTGATATATTTCTGTAATCATCGTGTGTATTGATTGCAGCTTCATATCGCGTATCGAAGCCGTGATGCAACGAATATGTTTCTTGGAATTGTTTAGGTCCACGTTCAATATATGCATGCTTAGCTATTACATTCTGACGGTACGCTGAATGTGGTTGAATTTCTGTATACAAAATACACACGTTGTTTTCCATACATGAACATTATGAAATTTGTGAGTAATTTATTCAAATCGAGTCTCTGACACTGATATGTCAGGAATGAAATTTTCCCCCAAGTACAAGTGATTTTTATATGAATTATGTCTGCGCCATTTCACGCGTTATATCGATACTTGCATTTTACAGTGCCACATTAGCCCGTATAAAAAAGTAAAAGAAGAATTTGTTGTTTTAGGAGTGGTCCGATACCAATTTCCAAATTATAACCGCGTTGTTCATGGTACTGATTTCTACAAGCTTCAACATTTTAATAGTGTGTTATATCGGCGAGACGATCACAGAACAGGTAATAAAAACACGTTAATACTGAACGATGGTAGCCAAAAGTGGTATAAAACCCTGATCAAGATTCACCGAGCGAATTCTTAACAGTGCCAAAAAATTGGCGATGTGGTTTACATGACAGACTGGTACTATTTACCTTACAAAAACGCCCGTGACCTGGTCATGGTCATCGCACGGTCAGGTGTGGTGACCAAGATTACAGCCGGGAAGATGATTCAAATGTCCGTTTACACGTTCGGTAGTGTAAGTATATCTGCTTCGTTGACAGGAAAGAAATGGGTCATTCGACACAAGTGAATCCATATTAAATCGTTCATACCGTGCACTATTTCAGGTGATGAAAACCGCATTCGCGTACTTAAATCTACTACGCGAAACCACGTGAAACAAACGCGAGCATAATACCACTTGTAGAATGTATGGGTACATCTGTTGATAAATACGCAAACTTCGTATATCGCATGTAAAATGCGATATGGCGTAGTATTTTAGGCTGAAAGGATCTGTATTCATTCACCCTCCTTCCACCTCAGGCATCACGCTACCACTTCGTCATAATTTGCAAAGTTACACTGTAAAACTGGTCCACCGCTAAAAAGATACCGCGTGCAAACCCCCGTGACTTCGTTACTTTTCGACGCGTGCACTCAAACTTCACCGGTTCTGCTTGCAAACGTAGCTGCATTCACCACCGCAACAAGTTGCTCCGGCTAAATAAAAAAATCGATCCGCGAGCTGTCGTTGACAGAACCTGCGCAGGCGTTGTGCAACCAGCTAGATGCACCGCGATCGCCCCCAGTAGAATACACAATTCAGTAGTTTCTTCGACTTCGATGAGTGACCACAATGACCAGCGAATCCGCAGGCACACAGACCAACCTCCGCGACCTGAGCGATTACAGCCTTCAGCTGAATCGATGGTACCTGAAACCGATAGGCGCATGGCCTTCGCACTCATCTACCTCCAGGCAGGAACGAATCGTTTCTATCATTTTGATCGTCCTATGTTATTGTTCAATATCGTTTACGGTGATCCCTTGCATGCTGCACGTCATACTCGAGCACGAAGACATTAGAAAGACGGTGAGGGTACTTGGACCTCTGACCCACTGGATCGTGGGAGGAATCAACTATACCACGCTGCTGTTGCGGAGCAAAGAGATACAATACTGCGTGGAGCACATTGAGACGGATTGGAGGATTATAACGAGAGCGAAGGACCAATACGTGATGCTGAAGAACGCCCAGTACGGCCGCTACGTGGCAGCCTTCTGCGGCACATTCATGCAAGGTGGAGTACTTTCCTACTGCCTGGTAACAGCGTTGACCACGCAGATCATTCAAGTTGGAAACGAGACCCGAGCAGTTCATGTGTTGCCCTGTGTGTTCTACAAGAAGCTGTTGGACGTCGACACCAGTCCCATGAACGAAATCGTCATTGCCTCGCAGTTTCTGTCGAGTTTCATCGTGAACTCCAGTGCGGTTGCAGCTTTTAGTCTGGCTGCAGTGTTCGCGGCTCATGCCGGCGGTCAGTTGAATGTCCTGGTGAGAATGGTTACAGAATACGGCAACGAATCAGGGAAGTACAGTAAGGGCGTTCAATTCGGCGAAATAGGAGAGATCGTAGAGCATCATCTGCGGGTTCTAAGGTATCATTCCAGTTATTCTGTGGTTCTTTCGCTGGTGAATTGCTATGATTGTGGTATATGTTAATTGCAGCTTCATATCGCGCATCGAAGACGTGATGAATAAGATATCTTGTATGGAAATGTTTAAGTGCTCGCTGAATATATGTCTGCTTGGCTATTACATTCTGACGGTACGCTGAAAGTGGTTAAAATTCTGCATACTAAGCACACCTGTTGTTTTCAATACACGAGGAACATACAATTTGCGAGCGATTTATTAAAACCGGATCTTTCATCAGTTATATGTCAGGAATGCAATACTTTCCCCAAGTACGATTGATTTTAAAATTCCCCGAACTCTCCGCGACATTTTATGCGCAACATCCATACTTGTATCCTCTCAAGCACCATTAGCCCGTATAAATAAAAAAATATATAAAAAATAAATTTATGTTAAACGATTTTATTTGAAATGCACTAAGAACTAAAAAATAATTATTTTACAATTTCGATGGTGTTTTTTCACATTAAATACAATCGTGGAGCAGGATACAGGATATATCACAACAAATTCCTTTCGACGCTGGGTTCTGTATTAAATTGATTTATATTTTGTTATGACATATTTTGCTCCACGATTGTATTTAAAGTGAAAGAAGTGAAGAAGTTTTTGGTTTATTTTAAACAAAATCCTTTAACTTAAATTTTTTTTTATAAATAGTTTTTCATTTACTTTTTAGTGTCTATGTTTTGATTTGTCGTTATATGCTGATTTCATGTCGATTGAATTGATTTGATTTGTGGTTATAGGCTGATTCCAAGTCGCGTGGATTTGTGCTTATGGGTTATATTTATCGATGACAGGGTAATTTTTTAAACCCCTCGGGGGTTTTTGTTCATAAATTTGTATTGTCATCCAAACTACGTATGCCTGCAAAGTTTCAAGTCTATTGGATTGTTGGAAGTGGGTTAAAATTGAGTTTCCAGATTTGAACCAAAAAATCATATATATAACAAACATACATACAAACAGAGGACCGAAGCTGAAAAAAATCGTTTAAAAAGTAAAGGGAGTGTTTCTTGTTTTAGGAATGGTCAGAACACAATGTTCAATATCAGACCACATATTTCGTGCTACTGATTTCTATGACTTTCAACATTTTCATAGTGTGTTACATCGGCGAGGCGCTCACAGAACGGGTAACAAAAACACGTTAATACTGAGCGATGATACACCAAAGTGAACGAGATTCACCGAATTCTTATTCCTAACAGTGCAAGGAAATTGGTGAAGTGGTTTACATGACAAATTGGTATCATTTACCTTACAAAAACTCTCTCGACCTGATCATGATCATCGCACGGTCAAGTGTGGTGACCAAGATCACAGCTGGGAAGCTGATTCATATGTCCGTTTACACGTTCGGTGATGTAAGTATATCTGCTTCGTTAACAGGAAACAATTGGCCATTTCTCACAAGATTATCCACCAAATCCAACAATCGTTAAGACCGTGTGTTATTTCAGATAATAAAGACCTCATTTGCGTATTTGAACATGCTGCGCCGAACGATGTGACACAAACGGGCACGTAAAACAATTGGTAGGATGTACATATAAATTTGTAGATACACAAACTTCGTGTATCACTTGTAAAATACAATATTCCGTACAAACGTGGGCTGAAATGGTGTATATTCAATCGCCCGTAAAATTGCCGCGCCGGTTCATCGTTATACGACGTGTACACGCAGACTGCACTATCTTAGCTTACAAACATATGAACCCGCGTTCACCACCGCAACAAGTTGCTATGACCATGCAAGATCGATCGCGAACATTTGTTCAACACTGCGCAAGCGTTGTGCAACATGATATACCTATGCACGAGGTAATCGTCTCCTGCAGAGTACTCAACACAGTAGTATACTCATCGCCGATGAGTGACCACGATGACCAACGAATCCCCGGTCATACAGACCAGCCTCGGCAACTTGAGCGATTACAGTCTTCAACTAAATCGCTGGTATCTGATACCAATAGGCGCTTGGCCTTCGTCCTCCGCTACCACTAGGGTCCAACGAATCTTTTCTGTTATTTTGATCGTAGTCTGTTATTGCTCGATATCGTTCACGGTAATCCCCTGCATGCTGTACATGGTGCTCGAGGATGAAGACATTCGAAAGAAGCTGAGGATGGTTGGCCCCTTGAGCCACTGGATCGTGGGAGGAATCAATTATACCACGCTTCTGTTACGCAGCAAAGAGATACGATGCTGCGTGGAGCACATCGAGATGGATTGGAGGACGATAACGAGAGCGAAGGATCAAAGCGTGATGCTGAAGAACGCTAAATTCGGTCGCTAAGGTAAATGTACCAGTGCCCGGCCATGTCCCAGTACCTGAACAACAATGCGAATTTTATTTATTTTTAAGCTTAATTTTTAATGTAATTAGAAACAAAAAATAGTACCATAATGCATAAGTATTTAGCAATATTAATTAAAATCATTATTATAGAAAATTGGAAATCGTTAGATAGAAATAATTATTTTGTAACACACTTCGTAAGCATAGCCGATTGCGAGAAATTTCTATGGCTTCCGTTAAGAAACGCCACTCATTTACTAAGAAAATATTGACTGCATTTCTTATTTATATATTATAATAATACATTATTATAATAGTAAATAGATTTAAATTTAGTTTAAGATGGTTAAACTTGCAAGAAAGTTAATATTTTTTTAAACAAGTCTAAATGTTCGACTACTGGGACGATATAATTCAGATATCGGGACATCAGGACATGCATTTTTAGGTTGTCCGCTTACTGGGACGATATAATTCAGGTATTGGGACATGCAGTTTTAGGTTGTCCGCTTACTGGGACATCTGCATGTTTTCGTATTTTCATTAATAAATACGTCTATTATAATACATAAACTTTTTTTTTCAGTTTCCAATAGTATAATATTGTGTTATCTTCAACATTTCAACAACATTTTTTTATTTCATGATGGTTTTACAAATTAAATTAGGAGACAAACTTTGCCGCTATTCCTTAAGCCCCTTCAGCGGCCGGGTATTGGTACATTTACCTTACGTGGCTGCCTTCTGCGCTGCATTCATGCAAGGTGCGGTTCTCTCTTACTGTGTTGTAATAGGGTTCTCCACGAGGATCGTTTACGTTGGGAACGTAACCAGAACAGTGCACCTGCTGCCCTGCGCGGTTTACAAGAGGCTGTTGAACGTGGATACCAGCCCTATGAACGAGTTTGTTCTGGCCTCGCAGTTTCTGTCGGGTTTCATCGTGAATTCAAGTGCAGTTGCAGCTTATAGCCTGGCTGCGGTCTTCGCGGCTCATGCCTGCGGTCAAATGAATGTCTTCGCGACTTGGATTACTGAATACGTGAATGAATCAGGGAAGCAAAGTAATGGTTCTTATTGCAGCGAAATACGTGTGGTTGTGGAGCATCATCAGCGGGTCTTAAGGTAACGTTAAAGTTACTCCATGGGTCTTTAGCTGGCATATTTCGGTGATTATCATGTATATTAATTACAGCTTCATATCGCGTATCGAGGACTTGATGCATCGAATATGTTTCTTGGAATTGTTTAGATCCACGTTGGATATATGCATGATTGGCTATTACATTCTGATGGTACGCTGAAAGTGGTTGAGTTTGTGTGTACAAAATACAACCCCGGTTTTCGAAACATGACAATGATGAAATTTGAAAGCGATTTATTCAGATCGAATCTCTGATCAATGAAATGTCAGGAATGCAATCTTCCATCAAGAACGATTGTTAAAAGAAATTTCTGATCTTGTCTGCGCGATTTCGTGCACTATATCAATAATTATATCTTCTAGTGCACCATTAGCCCGTTTAAAAAAGTAAAAGCAGCATTTGTTGTTTTAGGAATGGTCCGTTCGTAATTTTGAAGGTATGATCGCGAATTTCGTGGTAATGATTTCTATAAGCTGCAACATTTTCATATTGTGTTATATCGGTGAAGTGCTCACAGAACAGGTAACAGAAACACGTTAATACCGAGCGATAGTAGACCATAAGGCATAAGTGAACGCAGGGACGTAACTAGGGGGGGGGGGGGGGGGGGGCAGCGGGTGTTTGTGCCCCGGGCGCCGATTTGCGGGGGGCGCCAAACGAAGTGTATATCAGCGCCGTCGAAAACGTTGCTCGTGAGCATTATAAGGTGACCCTTCTTTATACGTCTTGAGTTTTTCTTCGTATTTCTTTGCTCTCACCTCCTGAAATGGTTCCATTTCTGTAGTAGGCATACCGGCATTTAGACAGGCGGCCTATGGTGCGGAGTGGGCCCATAGGTGGCGTCGGTTAGATAGGAGTTCGAAGGACAGGAACCGTGGAGAGTCGGCGTAGCCGCCCGGTGTGGCTAAAGGTGGCCGTTCCAATGGGCGGCTGCAGCCGCCAGCGACCGCGGCTGGCGACTGCGGCTGTAGCCGCGTACACTGGTACATTTGCGGCCTTTACACGGACGTTCCTGCGTGGCACTTTTGCGCGCCACACGCCAGCGCGGCACGCATTTGGCGTGGCGTGCCGGAACGTCGGAAGGAGCGCGTTCCTTCTCGCAGGCCAGAAGATCGTACCCGTCACTACTTAGAGACAGGGAGTTCGGGCTCCCATTTCTACGTCGACTCCACATGCTTTTTCCAGGAACCAGCGCAGTCTTGTATTGTGTACTACCTGTTCCATGTATATTATCGATCTGCGAAACGATCGGCAAGACACGATCGCGATATACGTAGGTTTGCGAAAAGTATACGAATTCCTCGATATAGTACCTGGCTTATAGAGGATATCATAAATGCTGTTACTGTAGGGCACACTGAAACATCTGTTTTTACGAAGCTACATTTGGTTTACCTGAAGGTGCTATAAATTATGGAAATGGTTTATTACTCGGTTATAACGACTGTATTGCGATCTGCATTCTCCTTACGGACGAAAAGTTTCCACCTCATCGGACGTTCTTGCTAGCATCTTGTGCGTGGTTAGAAGTGTGGCGCGCCGAAATTCCACGTTCTTGCGTGCGAGTAGAACCGTTGTCAGGCGTGTCGCGTCCAAAAGTGTGGCGCGCAAACCTCGACTTCAGAAAAGTTTACATAAGAGACAGAAAAGGTAGTTAGAAAAGGAAAGCGGCACTTGAAGACAAGGGTTTGGCGTGGCGTGTGGCTTTCCGACAGTGCGGAAAATTCTGAGGCACGCGGCGCGCCTGGCAGTCAAGACTCTGCGAGCCGCTACAAGCGGTAGGAAGTAAACGAGAATTCTTTCAAACCAAAAAATTAAACATATTTACTTGCAGCTTTGTGGCTTCATTTGTCAATCTTTAGGGAATATGAAAAAAAATTGTATGCAAAAATAGTGGTTATATCCGGCGTTATAGTGCTTCAAATTGAACGCCTTACAAAACTCATATGCGCACTGTTAGCATAAAATCAGTTGTTGTAGTTGTCTGAAATAGATTAATATACGATTAATAGATTAATATAATAACTTTATTAACCAAAATCATGATGTTATTTATTTTCATCTGCAACCTAGTAAATTGTGTCTGTACCTACCTATCGCAAATTATTTGCGTAAAATCTAAACATTCGGATAGTTAGTTAAAAAATTAAATATGGATATCTTAATACACGTGAAACCGTATATTTCGATACACGTGTACACGTGTATCTTCAATATACACATTCTAAGAAGTGAACGCGATTTAACCGGTTAACTGGCACGGCTTTTTTTATTATTCGTGCCCAAACTGGCAACATCGAAAAATTAAGTGAATCACAAAGTTATTGCATTTGATCATATATGATACAGAATTGGCCAGATTTTTTTTTGATCATATATGATACATAAGCAGAATTGGCCAGATTTTTTTTATCATATATGATACATTGCCAGTTAACCGGTTAAGAAATGATCAAAACTGATTTGACTGGCAACTATGCGGGTGGTGAATTTCCGCAGATTTAAAAAACAGAACTTGACCATCGTATATTTTAAAATAATAATGTAAGAATAAAATCGTCTGGCCTAATAAATTTGCCCCATTGAATATGTTAGGAAATATCCAACTGTTTACTGTTCCCGCGGACACCCTGTATGTACCTTTTTATTACTTTCTGTCGTTTCTTCTTCCATCTACACACATACCTAGTTTCAGGGGTTCGTACAGGCCTGGTCATCGTCAGAAACATTTGGCGGCCAGGCGTTTACGAACCGAAGGACACTTTCCTTATCCCACGCTTTCTCTTTACCCTGTCTATGTTTTTCTCTGTTTTGCCCCTTTCATCCCCGTTTTTGGCCTGTCCCTATCTTTCTTGTTCACTATCTCTAACTCTGTCTAGTCGTTCCTTTTTAACCGACGAAAATTTCCGAAGCGGTCACTTGTTCTGCTTTGTATTGCTTGTGTAAAAGTAGTCCGATGTCCATGATATTTGTGATAATTTTAATTGGGAGAACGCCAGGAATCCATTAGTGTTATTTTTATATCGATACGATGACGAATAATGAATCTCTTAACACGCTGTAATGAATATTTCACGGTCGGCCGAGAATACATACCTGTTTCAGAAAAACTGTATTCTTTATTCTTTATTGTATCGATATGGAAGTGATACCGATGCATTTCTTATGTTTTTCAAATGAAAATTATACCAAATTTCATGTAAATCGAACTATTTTTAACGAAGTTTTGGAAATCAATTTATTATGAAGATTCCTTAAGGCAGAATACCACCTTTGCTCTTAAAAAAAATTGAAATTTTTTTTTTATCTTAAAGTACTCTTTCAAGTGTATAGAATCGAAATTCATTCATTAGAAAGGTGGCCGAAACCTTTTTCTTGTGTAAAAACCGGTTTGGAGCAGATATATAAATCTATATAAAACTTTAAACGCGTTTTTCTCGAAACGATGTTTTTCAAATCGGCGTGTCAGATTACTCTTAAAATTTTCATCGGATTGACTTGAAACTTTGCACAATTCTTCCCCGTGGTATAACCTAATGATGTACGTAGGACTTTTGTTGTAGCGTTGTTATTTTTTTTTTGGTGCACAATTTTATAAACTTTTTTAAATTTTTTTACCCTAAAAAATTGACCTTTTTGTTAAAACGACCGCCATTTTCTTAAAAATCGAAATTTCGTAAAAACCCCACGTACAGCATTAAAAAATATTGTTGTTAATAGGGACATTCTTTGGCTTTTTTTCTAAGAGCCACGTACAAAGCGGAATTTGACACGCCGTCTAACGATGTTCCTCCAAAGGAGTGTATTTTGGCGCCACCCACAAGAGATTATTTTTCACTTTTTCAGTTTCAAAAAATGTGTAATTACAGATTAAAGTTACATTAATGAATGACTGAAACCGATTTTGTTTCTGCGCATTCTTTGTATGCAAAAAAAATTCATGAAACGCCTCCAAAATCGCAGTCAAAGGTGGTATTCTGCTTTAATTACGATCCGATTTGTGTCGTTTTTTGACCATTTTCATCGGGAACACATAAGGAAACGATTCACACCACTTTCGCCAAGATCACATGAAAAATGTAGAATTTTTAATTCGTCACTTCTTAAGGGGCAACATTGTAAGGCCCCCCTGGACTCGAGGGTCGAAGTCCTTGAAACCCATCGAGGCACGGCTTATCGGTAGCGTTACCTCTTGAGTCGAGGTTTGCTTGCGGCGAAAATTCTTGCGCGCCACACTTTTGGACGCGACACGCCTGACAACGGTTCTACTCGCACGCAAGAACGTGGAATTTCGGCGCGCCACACTTCTAACTTGTGGTGGAAACTTTTCGTCCGCAAGGAGAATGCAGATTGCAATACAGTCGTTATAACCGAGTAATAAACCATTTCCATAATTTATAGCACCTTCAGGTAAACCAAATGTAGCTTCGTAAAAACAGATGTTTCAGTGTGCCCTACAGTAACAGCATTTATGATATCCTCTATAAGCCAGGTATATAGAGGAATTCGTATACTTTTCGCAAACCTACGTATATCGCGATCGTGTCTTGCCGATCGTTTCGCAGATCGATAATATACATGGAACAGGTAGTACACAATACAAGACTGCGCTGGTTCCTGAAAAAAGCATGTGGAGTCGACGTAGAAATGGGAGCCCGAACTCGCTGTCTCTAAGTAGTGACGGGTACGATCTCCTGGCCTGCGAGAAGGAGCGCGCTCCTTCCGACGTTCCGGCACGCCACGCCAAATGCGTGCCGCGCTGGCGTGTGGCGCGCAAAAGTGCCACGCAGGAACGTCCGTGTAAAGGGCCCAATTGGAACGCCAGCCTTGAAAGGAAAACATTTTTCTTCAATATTTATATTTTTTTGTCACTTTTCTGGCACCTAATTTAAACAAAACGATATTCGGCTACTTCCCTTACTATTCGACTTTTCCTTATAACTTGAAAACCGAATGTTTCCCCAACGTGCGACTTAAAACACTAATAAAGTACCAAAAAAACAGTTTTCACTTTTTTATCACGATTGAGTTAAAAAATAGAAAAAACAAATTAATAGATGTAAAAAATATTAAATTATACATCACTAGAAAGGAATAGGTTTATCCTATTTTTTGCCACAAATTTCATTCCGATATCTTAAAAGAAACACCCAAATGTCATTGACTTCTTCAATCCGGCAGATAAACAGAGCACGATGTACATATAAAAAAGGCTAGTCTTTCACTGTCTTCGACGGTCCTCGAGACCTGATACGACAATAGACCCTTTTTTCAAGTGCTCGAAAAGGTCCTGTGCGGCGCGTCGTTGCACTGGTGGGGCCATGGCGTTGACGCTTAGGTATAGAAAATACCATTTCCGACGACGCCAGTCGCAGTCGCTTGCGGCTGTAGCCGCCAGCCGCGGTCGCTGGCGGCTGCAGCCGCCCATTGGAACGGCCACCTTTAAGGCCGAGTTTCCTAAAGGCGGGATCTCCTACCTGCGACTGGTCGCTGCCGGTCGCAGCGACCCCACTAGTGCAAGAGAGAAGTATGACATCTCTTTCTCCCTTGCACTAGTGGGGTCGCCGCCAGCCGCCGCCGCCGATCGCGGCTAGGAAACTCGCGCCTTTAAAGGCCGAAGTATGACATCTCTTTCTCCCTTGCACTAGTGGGGTCGCTGCGACCGGCAGCGACCAGTCGCAGGTAGGAGATCCCGCCTTAACGCGACTGGACACTATTCCGCGCGGCCACTGGCGCGAGTGAGAAAACCCAATGAGCGAGCGAGAGGAAACGAACGCCGACGGCAACTTCGTGTCGACTCGTTCGTTTCCTCTCGCTCGCTCATTGGGTTTTCTCACTCTCGTCCGAAGGATTCCAAGAAATGGTGGGGATAGTCGCCGGGCTCCTAACGCGTGGTAGAAACGGGCTCCTAACGAGGATTCACTGTACTTCGTAAGAAAATAATCCTTGAAAAAGTTTATTGCAATCGGACACCAGGCCTTAAAGTTTAGAATTCATCAAAGGTGTGGATTTAAATAAATTCTCAAAAATGGTAAGCCCTATCGAAATTTTGTTCAAATAATATTAAAAGATCATTCAATTTTCTACAATTACTGTATATTTGATTTTTTCGTGCTTCCAACCATTATTTACACAATAGCGTTTGAATATATGTCTAATGGTATAATACCTATATTGTTTAATGATATTATTTTATTTTTCGTCATTAAAATATGCTATAGTAAAGAGTATATGCTACTGATTCAATCCCGCACCTCATGTACGGTGTATCTCTTACAATTAGTATGTTGGCAAGACATAATTTTGGAAAGGCTACATCAATAGCTTTATTCAAATTTATATATTACGTTATTTCATTAGGAATAAAGGAGATACACATTTTATGGAAAATTAATTAAAATTGATCTATTTAAAATTTATTTATCTGTTAGCAAACAGCAAACAAATTAGGGTACCTGCAATATGTTTGGAACCAGTTAATAAACACATTTATTATAACTTTTTTATGTAAAGTGTGGACTCAACCTCCTAAGGTGGGCAATACAAGGTGGTAAAATGTGGGGGGGGGGGGGGCGGCAAACAGAATCCTTGCCCCGGGGCGCTTACAACCTAGTTTCGTCCCTGAGTGAACGAGATTTACCGAGCGAACTCTTAACAGTGCGAGAAAATTGGTGAACGGGTTTACATGACAAATTGGTATCATTTACCTGGTAAAAACGCTCTAGACCTGGTCATAATCATCGCACGTTCAGGTATGGTGACCAAAATCACAGCTGGAAAGCTGATTCATATGTCCGTTTACACGTTTGGCGGTGTAAGTATATTTGCTTCTCTCGTAGGAAGAAAATAATCATTTGCCAGAAGTTTGTCCACATTAAATCATTGATCTCGAGCGTTATTCCAGGTGATAAGATCCGCATTTGCGTATTTGAACCTGTTACGTCGAACTATGTGACATAAACAAGCAGGTAAAACAATTGGTAGGATGTACATACATATTTGTAGATAGGCAACACAAACTTCGTATGTCACTTGTAAAATACAATATTCCGTACCAATTTGAGGCGAAATGATCTATATTCAATCACCCTCCAACTATCTGAGAAAGCACACTAACATTTCATTATAATTCGCAATATCGCATTGTAAAATTGCCACACAAGTTAAAATGATATCGCGTCGAGGACCGCACGACTTCACCATTATTCGATGTGTTCACGCAAACTGCATAAGATTATCCTGTAAACAAAGTTACACCCACCACCGCACAATGTGGCAATGGCCGAGCAAAATCGATCAACCAACTGTCGTTCAGAGAAGCCTGCGCAGGCGTTGTGGGACCAGGTATATGTATCGCGATCCTCCCCTATATTGTTACACGTCTCAGTAGCTGTTCGTCTTCGATGAGTGACAACGATGACGGACGAATCCACAGACACACCGTCCAATCTTGGCGATCAGAGCAAGTACAGTCTCCAACTGAATCGCTGGTACCTGAAACCGATAGGCGCTTGGCCTTCGTCCTCCTCCACTCCTAAGCACGAACGAATTATTTCGACCATTCTAATCGTCGTTTGTTACTGCTCGATATCGTTCACGGTGATTCCCAGCATGCTGAACATCGTGCTGGAAGATGAGGAAATTTATAGGAAACTTAAGCTGCTCGGTCCTCTGGTCCACTGGTTCGTAGGAGGAATCAATTATACCGCACTTCTGTTGCGCAGCAAAGAGATATGCCGGTGCGTAGAGCACATGGAGGCCGATTGGAAGATCATAAAGAGAGCGAAGGACCAACGTGTGATGTTGAAGAACGCTAAATTCGGTCGCTACGTGGCAGTCTTCTGCGCCGCGTTTATGCAAGGTGGAGTACTCTCCTATTGCTTGATAACAGCGTTGTCCACACAGATCGTTCGTGTTGAAAACGAGACGCGAACAGTGCACATGCTACCCTGCGAAGTTTATAAGAAGCTGTTGAACGTGGATACCAGCCCTATGAATGAAATCGTCCTCGCCTCCCAGTTTCTCTCGGGTTTCATTGTGAACTCCAGTGCGGTGGGTGCTTTCAGTCTGGCTGCCGTCTTCGCGGCTCATGCCTGTGGTCAGCTGGATGTCCTGATGACCTGGATCACCGAATTTGCTAATGAGTCGGAACCGCAGCCCAACAAGTTGTACTTGAATGAAATCCGGACGATCGTGAAGCATCATCTGCGGGTCTTGAGGTAAACTTATGTGCAGCCGATTGTATTTCGATATCTCTATTGGAAAGGAGAGAGCCCTCGATTCCTTCTACTTGTACGAATTTTGATTGCAGCTTCATATCATATATAGAGGAAGTGATGAATCGGATATGTTTTATGGAAGTGTTCAAGTGCACGCTGGATATATGCATGCTTGGTTATTACATCCTCATGGTACGCTCAAGATATTGTACACTAATATACGTTAGATTATACATATATGTATTGCACGCTCAAAGATCGCATCAATTATTTTTCACGAATTCTGCATGTGCAATACAGTTTCCCATACAGCACACTTTGTTGCAGATAGGTTGCTGAAAGGTTGCAGTAACGTTGCGGTGCAACATTGCAACGTTGCAGGTAATATTGCTGAAATATTGCAGAAATCTTCCTATGTCCGCCCCTGTGCAACATTGCACCGCAACGTAACTGCAACGTTTCTGCAACGAAGTGTGCTGTATGGGTTATAGAGATTTCCCAACGTTTTGAATAGTTTATTTGCTGTTTTGCTAATTAAGATTGCAAAACATCATCGAAGCGATTAATCAACACAAAGTATCCGTTTTTCTAGGAGTGGTCTGATCACGATGTTCAAACCTTAACCATATATGCCATTATACTCACATCAATGTCTTTCAACATCTTCACTGTTTGTTATATCGGTGAAATACTAACGGAACAGGTAAAAGAGGAAGGCTAACGCGGGCTGATGTACTGCGACTGACTAACAACGGAAGTTCCGAAAATTATGCAGCTTTGTGTGCAAGTAGAATAGTTCGTGCGTGCGACAATCCTATTTTTGTTGGTGCCACATTGGGGTTATAGGGAGTGAAATCACCCCTTGTAAAACATGCAGAATTTTATTTTTCCGGGAATATCTCGAGGATAGTGAGAGATATCGAAAAGAAGTGTAAACAAAATTTGTGTCTTTTTTTTATGTCTACAAACCTGCGTAAATATAGGTTTGTCTTGCGCATGAACTACTCTACTCACACATAAAGGTGCATAATTTTCTGAATTTCCGGGTTGCCTAACTTCCCTTGTAAGAGTGCCACCAAAGCTTATTGAATGAATTCTCAATAGTGCAAAAAAGTCGGTGATGTGGTTTACATGACGAACTGGTATTACTTGCCTGATAAAGCGGTTCTGGACCTGATTCTGATCATCGCGAGGTCAAGTGTGGTAATTCAAATGACCGCGGGAAAGTTGATTCACATGTCTGTATACACATTCGGCGATGTAAGTATGGTTACTGGCCATGTAAATACACATTCGATGCTTCTGATTGAATGCATGAGATTGCATGCCATTCCAGGTGATGAAGACCGCTTTCGCGTATTTAAACTTATTGCGCCAAACAACGTGACAAAGACGCACACGTAAAATAACTTGTAGCGTTTATAAAATTCTAGATAAATATCGCTTGTAAAATACGATATTCTTTACAATTTTTTAATCAAGCGGTTCATATTCGCTTAACGAGTATGTGGGACCACTTAATGTAGGAGTTCGGCATGCGCCATAGGTGGTGGCCGCTTAAGAGGAGTCCGAAACAGAGAGGTAACAGGGAGTCGGCATGGGAGAATCGGTTAGACGGCTGGCCAGGACGCAGATGGCTTTGGTTCGAATCCCAGCACACCGCGGCTTTCCCCCTTTTCCGGGCCCCTACATTAACACACCAAAAAACACATCTCATCGTAATTCCTAATGTCAAAATGCAAAACTTTTACAAGCCTGTGAGAATGATATCGCGGCCCAACCCCCATGAGCTTATACATTATTAGTCAGCAGTTCAGCACGCACGCGCAACACACACGGGTTCCGCATTATTCGATGCGTACACACGGAATGCATCAGTCCAGGTTGCAGAGTCGTGTTGACCACCGCAACAGGTTGCTATGACCACAGCGAAATCGATCAACGAACTGTCGTTGAATGAAACCTGCGCAGGCGTTGCGCAACCAATTATATGCAGTATGCAACGTCGGGATCCTCCCCTATATTGTTACACGTCTCAGTAGTCTGTTCGTCTTCGATGAGTGACGACGATGACCGACGAATCCACAGACACACCGTCCAATCTTGGCGATCTGAGCAGTTACAGTCTCCAACTGAATCGCTGGTACCTGAAGCCGATAGGCGCTTGGCCTGCGTCCTCCTCCACTCCTAAGCATGAACGAATCGTTTCGACCATTCTAATCGTCGTGTGTTACTGTTCGATATCGTTCACTGTGATTCCCAGCATGCTGAACATCGTGCTGGAAGATGAGGAAATTTATAGGAAACTTAAGCTGCTTGGTCCTCTGGTCCACTGGTTCGTAGGAGGAATCAATTATACCGTGCTTCTGATGCGCAGCAAAGAGATATACCGGTGCGTAGAGCACATGGAGGCCGATTGGAAGATCATAAAGAGAGCGAAGGACCAACGTGTGATGTTGAAGAACGCCAAATTCGGTCGCTACGTGGCAGTCTTCTGCGCTGCGTTCATGCAAGGTGGAGTACTCTCCTACTGCTTGATAACAGCGTTGTCCACACAGATCGTTCGTGTTGAAAACGAGACGCGAACAGTGCACATGATGCCCTGCGAAGTTTATAAGAAGCTGTTGAACGTGGATACCAGCCCTATGAATGAAATCGTCCTCGCCTCCCAGTTTCTCTCGGGTTTCATTGTGAACTCCAGTGCGGTGGGTGCTTTCAGTCTGGCTGCCGTCTTCGCGGCTCATGCCTGTGGTCAGCTGGATGTCCTGATGACCTGGATCACCGAATTTGCTAATGAGTCGGAACCGCAGCCCAACAAGTTGTACTTGAATGAAATCGGAACAATCGTAGAGCATCATCTGCGGGTCTTGAGGTAAACTTCTATGGGAAAGGAGATGGGCCGCGATTCCATCGACTTCTACGAATGTTGATTGCAGCTTCATAACATATATAGAGGATGTGATGAATCGGATATGTTTTATGGAAGTGTTCAAATGCACGCTGGATATATGCATGCTTGGTTATTACATCCTCATGGTACGCTGAAGGTATCGCACACTATAGCTTACGTCAGAATATTTATTTCTCGCGGGTTACAATTCGTTCTCTACGATCGAAGTATCTTCGATCACGGAATCCAAGATTTATTCTATGTGTGATTTGAGAGATTGCACGTTCAAAGATCGTAGCACTTATTTTTCATGAATTCTCCAAGTGCAATACACAAAAACATTATACAGAGATTTCCCAACGTTTTCAATAATTTACTTGATAATTAAGGTTGTAAAAGGCCATCGAAGCGATTGATCAACACAAAGTATCCGTTTTTCTAGGAGTGGTCTGATCACGATGTTCGAGCCTTAACCATACATTTTATTATACTCACATCCATGTCTTTCAACGTCTTCACAGTTTGTTATATCGGCGAAATACTAACGGAACAGGTAACAGAAGAAGGCTAGCGGGGTGTAATTTAGATGCAACTAACCAACAAGGGAAGTTAGGCAACCTTCGTAAAAATAATTATGGAAAATTCCATAATATTCAAGATACCCCCACTACCAATACTTAATTCGATGATTACTTTTACGCAGTTTTGTATACATGAAAAAGGTGCAACTTCTGTGTAAACTTCTTTCCAATATCACTCACCGTTCTCGAGATATTCTACGAAAAAGAAAATTCTGAATTTTTTTCAATGGGTGATTTTGCCCCCCCCCCCCCCCCCTTCCCCGAAGACTGCACTATGGCACCAACAAAAAATAGGTTTGTGTTACGCATGAACTACTTGTACGTAGAGATGCATAATTTTCTGAATTTCCTGATTGCCTAACTTTCCTTGTAAGAGTGCCACCAAGGCTTATCCAATGAATTCTCAACAGTGCAAGAAAGTCGGTGAAGTGGTTTACATGTCGAACTGGTATTACTTGCCTGATAAAGTGATTCTGGCCCTGATACTGATCATCGCGAGGTCAAGTGTGGTAATTAAAATAACCGCGGGAAAGTTGATTCACATGTCTTTATACACATTCGGCGATGTAAGTATGGTTACTGCCCATGTAAATGCAGATTCGATGCTTCTGATTGAATTCATGAGATTGCATGCCATTCCAGGTGATGAAGACCGCTTTCGCGTATTTAAACCTATTGCGCCAAATGACGTGACAAGGCCGCACACGCGAAATAACTTGTAGCATTTAAATAATTCTACATAGGGTAAGTCCGGGAGTGTTCGACCACCGGGAGAGTCCGGCCAGTGCTGATATTTTAATACTGACGCAAGATAGGGCACTGTGTGTCATTGACACAAAAGAAATGAAGACGCTTGTTGTTTATCTCACATTGACCATTGTCACAAATCCATATTTTAATTATAAGATACAGTTAAGACTTTATGCGAAGCTGAAAGTTTTTAGACCAACTTACAGTGGTGGCAATATTTGAAAAACAGGTAAGTTTATTTACACTCTTCCGATATTGGGGATATAATATTCATATTACTGCAGTGCAACACCAACAATACGTATGTATTCGTTTTTAATTTTTTTTTGATAAGGTGGTCGATCACTACCTTGATTACTCGTAGTGGGTGGACGGTCTAACCCCGACATGCGGGTGAGACCGACCAGTTGCAGTGCCAATGTTTTTGATTGAAAATGAAAATAAATATTTGAAATTATCGCACATTATAATTTATATATACCCTAAATTGCTTGGGCTTTGCTTTAATGTGCATAAAACGACAAAAATGTGAAAAACAACGATGCTACAATTTCTTTTCCAAAAAGTGGTCGAACTCTCCCGGACTTACAATATATATCGCTTGTGAAATACAATATTCTGTACAATTTTGGAATCAAGCGGTTCATATTCACTCCACCTGTATTACCACTTAAGGGGGGTGACCTACCTATAACGGTCAAAGCAACATGCTTCTTTGGGAATTTTTTCTAGAAAAACCGATAAACTTTCATTATTAAACATTAGTCTATTCAATCTGTTGGAAAGAGACTCTTAAAAGGAAAAGAGATACTTGAGCTGTATGAATGTGGCTATGGGTGGTAGTAGATGCATTGAGAAAAATAAAAGAATGTTAAAATGGCAGCCTTTTGAAGAAGATGAAGCGCCTTGATTTGAACCTGAAAAAGGTTTTGCCTCAAAATCGGGAAAACTTCTTTAAATAAAAAAGGAACGGTAACGGATACGGCAATGAATCTACTACCACCCATAGCCACATTCATATCGTTTAAGAATCTCTTTTCCTGTTTGTGTTTCGGATAACCCTTGCAGTACATTTCGTCAACGCCAGGGCCACCCGATTATTTTTCAACGTTCTCGCTGTATCTGACATGTTTTTTTTCACTGTCTAACAAAATTTCAGAATAATAGTTTAATATACAATAAAACAGCCTGCCATACTTCAAATTCGTCGAATCGTTTTTGTACAAAATATTCATAAAGAATTGCCTATTTTTCGGCCCAACAAGGCGCAATCCCCCGTAAGACACCAAACAAACATCTCATAATTCGTAATGTCAAAATGCAAAACTACAAGCCTGTGAAAATGATATCGCGCGCCCACCAACCATGAGCACGTACACGCAGCACATATGAGTTGCTCATTATTCGATGTGTACACACGGACTGCACCAGTCCAGCTTGCAACCATAGTTGTCTTCACCACCGCAACAAGTTCTTATGACCACAGAAAAATTGGGGGCCAATTAATCGGCTAGTCGGCCAAAATCCTAGTCGGTACCTACATCTATAGTATGTATTCATTCAACCTACCACCGTCTGAGACGTCACACAAACATTTCATTATACAGTAATTCGTCGTAATAGTCCCGACGAACGGGGCTGGCGGCGGGACAACAACGCGATGCGGAAACTATTCGTAGCCGACGACAACTTCGTGTCGACTCTTTTGTTCTCTCGCACGTTCTCGGATTCTCTCACTCTCGACTGAAGGATTCCAAGAAATGGTGGGGATAGTGAGCGGGACTATTACGCATGGTAAAAACGGGACAATAACGACGAATTACTGTAGTTCCCAATCACTGGTACACTGTTAAAAAGATGGCTTCATCATTATCCGATGCGCGCACGCAAACTACACCAGTCCTGCTTACAAACATAGCCCGCATTCACCACTGCAACAAGTGGCTACGACCAAACAAAATCGACCACCGTGCTGCCGTTCAGAAAAACCTGCGCAGGCGTTGTGCAATCAGATATATGCACGGATGATCGTACCCTGCAGAATACTCAACTCAGTAGTTTGCTAGTCTTTGATGAGCGACCACAATGACCAGCGAACCCCCAATCATAGAGATGAACCTCGGCAACTTGAGCGATTATAGTCTTCAACTGAATCGCTGGTATCTGAAACCAATAGGCGCCTGGCCTCCGTCCACCGCTACCTCTAGGCTTCAACGAATCATTTCTGTCATTTTGAACATCCTCTGTTATTGCTCGATATCGTTCACGATGATCCCCTGCCTATTGTACATGGTGCTCGAGGATGAAGACATTCAAAAGAAGTTGAAGGTAGTTGGCCCCCTGAGCCACTGGTTCGTGGGGCTAATGAATTATACCAGGCATCGGAATTAAGTGATCTTTTCGGCCGAGTTTCAGAGGCGACGCCTCCTTTCTCCCGCCGCGCGTCTTGGCCCCCGCGGCGGCCGCGAAGCCTCGAGCGCCTCAGGCCCGTGCCGTATGAACCGCGCGTGGCGCATGGGGGCGACACCCGTATCAATAGGTTTCCACATCACCCATGGGGTACTATTATCGATGCGTTTTTTTTGTCAGTGGTATCCCCTGTAGGCCTATCCCACTGTGCCGCGTGATAAAAAATAGAGTGGAAAAGCGCGTTTTATTATCAAAATTTTAAACATGTTTGGGAAAACTAGATTTTCGCGCACGTTTCGACAATTTAGATTTAGATTTACCCAGCACGACGAAACGTGCGCGAAAATCTAGTTTTCCCAAACATGTTTAAAATTTTGATAATAAAACGCGCTTTTCCACTCTATTTTTTATCACGCGGCACAGTGGGATAGGCCTACAGGGGATACCACTGACAAAAAAAACGCATCGATAATAGTACCCCATGGGTGATGTGGAAACCTATTGATACGGGTGTCGCCCCCATGCGCCACGCGCGGTTCATACGGCACGGGCCTGAGGCGCTCGAGGCTTCGCGGCCGCCGCGGGGGCCAAGACGCGCGGCGGGAGAAAGGAGGCGTCGCCTCTGAAACTCGGCCGAAAAGATCACTTAATTCCGATGCCTGAATTATACCACGCTGCTGTTACGCAGCAAAGAGATACGATACTGCGTGGAGCACATCGAGATGGATTGGAGGATAATAACGAGAGCAAAGGATCAAAGCGTGATGGTGAAGAATGCAAAATTTGGTCGCTACGTGGCTGCTTTCTGTGCTGGGTTCATGCAAGGCGGAGTTCTCTGTTACTACGTTGTAATAGCGTTATCTACTGAGGTCGTAAACGTTGGAAACGAGACAAGAACCGTGCACATGCTGCCGTGTGCGGTTTACAAAAAGCTGTTAAACGTGGATACAAGCCCTACGAAGGAAATCGTCCTAGCCTCGCAATTTCTGTCGTGTGTCATCGTAAACTCAGGTGCAGTGGCAGTTTTCAGTCTGGCTGCGGTGTGCGCCGCACATGCCTACGGACAGCTGGATGTCCTGATGATTTGGATTAAAGAATACGTGAATGAGTCAGGGGAACACAATAAAGGCCCCAATTACAGCGGAATAGGTGTGATCGTGGAGCATCATCTGCGGGTCTTAAGGTAATTTTAAGGATACGCCGTGGTTCCATAGTTGCCATAGGGGGACCGGGTATGGTTGCCTGGTTTTTTATTTTGATTTTTTTACGCGTTATAGCTGCAGGAAAGTTCAATCAGACTTAGTTTAATATAAACTACGTACGTCGGACTTCATAAAAAAAATTGGTCCTGTGGATGTTGTCAATCAGATTAGGAGCTAATTCACGTTATTTGCAGGAACTATTTAGGGACAATATACCCTGAGGTTCGGTTAGTTGTCACAGTATGTGGGGTTGATTGTCACAAATTTAGATAGCTAAGTTTATTAATAAAAAGCCGATTCTATTAAGGAAGTAATATCATTTTTTCATTGTTATTATAAATGCTATAGTCTTGAACACAAAATTAAACTTAGACACATTATTAACAAACAGCTTAAAACTTTATCACGAAACCCCAATTTCTCTGGATTTGCTTTCTGAATACAGAGACAAGCACACGAGGCAAAAGTCTTCATTTTCTTTATCTCCTTTATTAATGGTTGATGCTTTTCTCTTTTTTTATTGTTTTCCTTTATCGGATAAAATAGATCGTTTTGCCTTATTCTTCTTTCCAAATGTTCTGTGACAATTTGACTCAAACCGTTAAACAATCCCACCTCACTACTCATGTAATAAAATGTTCAGTAAATGCAAACAAATTATTACAGTAAGTTAGAAAAAGCTGTGAACTACGAAAATAATGCAACAATGTTATAATCAATACTAAGAAATAACTTATACTTACTTCATAGAAAATGCGGTGTAATTTACTTCGAGGCCATGAAAACTAACAATGACACGTCGTGTCTTCATGCGACTCCGTATCGAATTGAGTGATGAGGGTTGGAGGCGGCGATATGTTTACACGTCGTCATGGATTATTAGCACATTCCTATTGTTTATGGTTCTTCGTTATAGCGGTTGTGACAACGTACTCGTGTGGCAACCATACCCGGTCTCCCCTATGTCTGTGATTATCGTGTATATTGATTACAGCTTCATATCGCGTATCGAAGAAGTGATGCATCGAATATGTCTCTTGGAATTGATAAGGTCCACATCGGATATATGCATGGTTGGCTATTACACTCTGACGGTACGCTGAAAGTGGTTGAGTTTCTGTATACAAAATACACCCCTTGTTTTCGATACAAGACAATGATGAAATTTGCAAGCGATTTATTAAAACCGAATAACTGATCAATGAAATGTCAGGAATGCAATTTTCCCTCAAGAATAAGTGATATTTAAAATATATTCCTTATTTTGTCTGCGATATTTCGTGTGCTATACCAATTATTGTATCTTCTAGTGCAGGCTTGGGAATTAAGTGAACGCGGCAGTCGATTTTCAGAAGCAACGCCTCCTTTCTCTCGCCGCACGTCTTGGCCCCCGCGGCTGTCGTGGTGCTTGGAGCGCCTCAGGCCCGTACCATATGAACCGCACGTGGCGCGTTGACCAAACAAAAACGCATCGACATTCGTGCTCTCTGGGCCGATGTGGAAACCTATTGATACAATGTCGCCCTAATACGCCCCGCGCGGTTCACGTGGTACGGGCCTGAAGCGCTCCAAGCTGCTGGGCCGCCGCGTGGGCGAAGACGCGCAGCGGGAGAGAGGAGGCGTTGCTTCTGAAAATCGGCCGCCGCGTTCACTTAAGGTCTGCGCACACATATCCGTTCCGTCTCAGTTCCATGTCAGTTCCGCTTCAGTTCCGTGTCAGGGCCGTGTCAGTTCCTTGTCACTGACAACTTGGGGTGTGCGGATCGTCCCGAGGCTCGAGTTCCCCGCTCTCGGGACGGACCGGATGTTTTCGGGATCCCGAGACTCGTTTCAGGTTGGCTCGGCAAAACTCGGACCCGATCGGCTCGTAAGCTAGCCATTAAGAGGGGACCAAGATGGAAAGAATTGTGTATATCATTTATATCAATACCAGTGATAAGTTTTTACCTTTCCGTTTCCTGTTCAATCAAAATTTGTATCTTATTATTCATTTACATATACATACATATACCAATCCAAAATTCTTTTCATTACAATCATTAAAAATGATCAGAATTCTATCACGTTTGGTATCATATTCATTGCAAAAACTCCAGCAATCCATTGGTGGTACTTGTATGGCGATCTGATATTAATAATAGAAATTCTAATTTTCATTACTGAACGGCCTATTGCTGTCCTTGTCTTTATGACCCTAAGGTCTGGGACCCCCGACTCGCGGTTCGAGAGCCTTCAGTCATTTCAAGCCTCCGTCTCACGAGGGGAGGCCGCGAATGGGACGAGCGATTTTTTAACGAAACCGGGCAGAAAATGTTGAGGCCGATGTGTATAAACAAATTCCAGAATATTAGCTGTGAATTGCCGGCCATTTTTATAAAAAATTATGAACAGTAAAATTGTGAAGTCGTCGAATCGATTTTATACTTCATTAAATGGTAGATCTTGATGAAAGGAATACAAAAGTCTTATGTGTTATTGTCATAGTATCAATAATTTAACCAGAAAATGCAATTTTTGATTCGACGACTTCATAATTTTACTGTTTAAAGCCATTTTTTATAAAAATGGCCGGCCATTCACAGCTAATATTCTGGATTTTGTTTATACACATCGGCCTCAACATTTTCTGCCCGGTTTCGTTAAAAAATCGCTCGTCCCATTCGCGGCCTCCCCTCGTCAGTGCAAATGGCCAAAATATCGGAGGCAACCGAATTTAATTTCACTGAACGGATCCGGGTTCCACACTGACATCTGCTGACAGCCCTGACACGGACAAGTGCGCGCTGCTCCATTCCAAACAAGCAACCCATACCTTTTGCGATCACGGAACTGACACGGAACTGAGACGGAACGGATATGTCCGTGCAGACCTTTACACTCCATTCCATATATGAGCATACCTACGCCCCTACCGATTTACGACCGATCTGCACAGCTCCCAAGGATCTGATACACGCGATTGGTCGTAGCACTTTCCCTGCCGGTTTCCAACCAATCAACAGTATATCCCTGCGCGGAACGAGTACACTCTAAAGTGGAATGCAGTGTAATTCCCAAGCCTGTTCTAGTGTACCATTAGCCTGTTTAAAAAAGTAAAATGAGCATTTGTTGTTTTAGGAATTGTCCGCTCGCAACTCTGAGGCTATGACAGCGTCAAATATCAATATCCACCTGATAAACGTGATAACAGGACATTCTATGGCACTGATTTCTTCAAGCTTCAACATTTTCATATTGTGTTATATCGGTGAGGTGCTCACAGAACAGGTAACAGAAACACGTTAATACTGAGCGATGACAGGCCAAGGTGATATAAGAACCTACTCGAGATTCACAGTGCGAACTCTTAACAGTGCAAGAAAATTGGAGATGTGGTTTACATGACAGATTGGTATCATTTACCTTACAAAAACGCTCATGACCTGATCATGATCGTTGCACGGTCCAGCGTGGTGACCAAAGTCACAGCTGGCAAGCTTGTTCATATGTCCATTTACACGTTCGGCGATATAAGTATGTTTATTGTCCATGTAAATACACGCCTCGATGTTTCATATTGAACGCATGCCATTCCAGCCATTACATGCCATTCCAGGTGTTTAAAACCGCATTCGCATATTTAAACATATTACGGCAAATGACGTGACACGGTCGCATATGTGAGGCAATCTGTAGGGTGTATAAATTTGTAGATAGATATGCAGAGTTTTCACATTGCATGTAAAATACAATATTCCTTAAAATTTTAAACCAGGGTTTGAAACGGTTCTAGAAATAACTGTTTCAAACTGTTATACATATATCGGTTCTTCATCAAACAGTTATGAAGTACCGATATTCTGAATAACTGTTATAAAGAACCGATATTCTGACTATATCGGTTTCGGTTACGGTTCTAGAACCGATATTATTCGGTTCTAGAACCGTTATTTTTTCGGTTCTATATCGGTTCCAAGGCGGTTCTGCAATCGATTCTCGTATCGATTTTAGAGTGTCTAATTGAGATCGCCAGTATTACGGTTGCAGATTTTTCTATATAAGCGTAAACATACCTTTTACAAAATCATTATGAAAAAAAACAAAAAGTAACATAATTGTGCATACCATTATCTTGGAACATGAAAAGTGTTCTTTAATATAAGTGGTTTTCTTGGTGTCGTAATATCGGTTCTTTTTGACTTTCAACTGATCCGCAGTACATATAAACATTGTATCGTTTGCAACGGTTTTCAACAATCATTGAGACTTACTTTGTTTAGGAATATCAAATAAAAGTTTCGATTTCATGTTTTAAATTTTTATTACATTTTTGTATTATAATTAATGTACGAAATACTTGGGTAGTGTTATAACAGAATTTCTTTACAATCAAATTTGGTGTTATATATATTACATTCTTTGATATATTCAACAAGAAATACATTTTACATACTTTGAATAAATATATATTAAACATTTACATTTATATTTACATTTAATTTACATTTTTACGTTTACACATGTTACGTCCGAAACCGATGGGTGTGTTGATTTCCGGAACGTAAAGGGATCTTGCCCCGTCGCCTCCGGCGTAACCGTAATCCCTCAGGCCGGTCACGCTTTTTGGAGTACTGTGCAGGGCAGGTGGATTGGCATTTAGAAGATCGAGGAGGAAAAGAAAGATTTGTGTTTCGTCTTGGGACCGTCAGCCAGACTCATCAGTAGGGCTACAGCTGACGGCCCCTGCCCCAGACACACGGGAACTAAGAGGAATAAACTTGGAACTTGTATATATACGAACGAGATTAGAGTTGGGGACTTGTGAGAAGATTAGACATCTAGCGGCGCTGGCGAAGACTAACCAGGCGCGGACCCATGGTGGGGGCTGGGACGTGACACCTCACCCCCTCAGGGAAGATCCGTCCTCGGATCTCCGCGCAATCCACCGACATCCCACCGCTGCCACCAATTTGTTACGTCCGAAACCGATGGGTGTGTTGATTTCCGGAACGTAAAGGGATCTTGCCCCGTCGCCTCCGGCGTAACCGTAATCCCTCAGGCCGGTCACGCTTTTTGGAGTACTGTGCAGGGCAGGTGGATTGGCATTTAGAAGATCGAGGAGGAAAAGAAAGATTTGTGTTTCGTCTTGGGACCGTCAGCCAGACTCATCAGTAGGGCTACAGCTGACGGCCCCTGCCCCAGACACACGGGAACTAAGAGGAATAAACTTGGAACTTGTATATATACGAACGAGATTAGAGTTGGGGACTTGTGAGAAGATTAGACATCTAGCGGCGCTGGCGAAGACTAACCAGGCGCGGACCCATGGTGGGGGCTGGGACGTGACACACACATTAAATTAAATATATACATTTCGTTGAAAATAATAATTTCGAAAGATGTTATATTCGTTGATACCTTGAACTAAAATATCTATGATAAGTCGTCCTTTGAATATTAATGTCCTGAAGCCCCGTTGTTGGTAACCTAATTCTGTGTGTCCTTTAACAGTGTCTTTCGTCCTTGATAATTATGTACTCACATTAGACTCAGTCTTCTTTTGTGTAATGTCATCCTTTTGCCAAGAAACAATCTTCAAACCGAAAACTATAAAAGGGGAATGTTAATTGTAATTAGAATAAGCACCACCAGTATTTTTTACACATAATATAAAATATATACTTATCTATACAATGAAGAAGACACTGGTAATGAAATTTTCCTTTAGACTCAACATTTTCGGAGAAATTAATATTAATTAAGATAAAAAATATTGGATGATCAACTTTTACAAAGTTTGGATCACTAAACGTTTACCTGATAGCTTGTAGGTATGTATTTTGTCGCAACGTTCAAAACATGCTGCTCAATTGCAAAACTTTACTATACTATATGTATACTTCTCAAAGATTCCTTCTGCGTTATTTTGTCTAGAAACTGGGACGTGACTGTGTGCACTTGAATCACATTGGCAGAATCCTGCGAAGTCCTTTCCAAATCGTTTTTCAGTCCTTTCCATTTTTGCTGTAAATCTGCGCTGTATTAAAATATCATCCGAGTGATATGTCGATTAAAAAACAGCAATTTCATATGATACGACCTAGAATCTAGATCAGCGCTGCACAAGGAGCTGTTTTCGGCGCCTAGCGGCGAGCAACCCACCTATCTCGTTGCTAAGGTTAGAATCGGTGAGGAGAACTGCAGTAGTGTACGTGCATTTGGTATGACTTGAACCCAGCCATATTTACTGATGCTACGAGCCTACGTTCACGCACATACACTACTGCAGTTCTCCTCACCGATTCTAACCTTAGCAACGAGATAGGTGGGTTGCTCGCCGCTAGGCGCCGAAAACAGCTCCTTGTGCAGCGCTGATCTAGATAATAGATAAAAAATTAAATACTACTTTCTCATTAATAGAATGTAATTTTAAAGCGTTAAATGTACTCACAATATCAAAGTTGTATTAATACTGTCACGTCCCGGGTTGAGGTCTTAGGGAAATGACATTGTTGGGGTAGGTTAAGAGGAGGTCTCGGTATGAAAATGTATTTCGCGGCACAAAACGGGTAGGAGCCTCGGCACGAAAATGTATTTCGCGTCACGAGGAGGATAAGAACCTCGGCACAAAAATGTATTTCGCGTCACGAGTTGGGCAGGCGTCTCGGCACGAAAATGTATTTCGCGGCACAAAACGACCAGGGAAGGTTTAAATGGTTATTGTGTATTTGAGAGACACCCGTTGGGACGCTAATAGCTTTGTTTTGATTTACCGTTGCATTATTTCAAAGAACCGCTCGCGATATTCCGCGGACTACGTTTAGATGTGCTGATTCGGGAAAAGTCATGTAAACATAACAAGAGCTCTCGTGTTCGCGAGACGAGATCAGCTGTTGCACCGGCGTGTTATGTATTGTAATCTTTATTATCGTAGGATTTATGCAATAATACGAGGCGTGTTTAGTAAATAGTAACGTTTGTTTATTTTGGGTACCGTCTTGTTTTGACATGTACCGTTAGGAACATATGATTTAAATGTGATAATAATGATACGCACGAATATTAGTGATAAAGATGCAATACAAAATAGACCGATAGGTCTTAACAATAGGGGAGACCGGGGCAAAGTGAGACGGAAAAAGTTTGAGGACGAATAAAATTTTTCCCTTTCAATAAAAATGTGTGCAAATAGATTTATAATATAATTTGAACATTACTATTGATAAATGCTGAATAGCAATACTTAAAATAAACTCGAAGTATATTAAAATTCAGTTTGAAAAAAAAAATGCAAAATCGACCACTTTACCCCATATATGGGGTAAAGTGAGCTACTATCTGGGGTAAAGTGAGCAGAAATAAAATACGTGTTTTAATGAAGGATATGTAATTATAAAATTAACTTTATTAGAAGTTTTAAACTATTTAAACTATTTTTTCAAAAATATATTTCATTAATACAAGTTTAACATTAATAATTTGTACTTTGAAACTTTGTACTTTGTGTAAACTCGTTTTCAGAAGAAAATGAGTTTTTAAAGGAACTTTGGTTACATGAACAGTCTGACATATTATAACTAAAACACATACATACATAATTATTAATAAAATACGTACTTTTACATCTAAATAGATTTTTTAACAAAAACATTATATATCTTTCCATCACAATTTTTTTTCAAATGGGCTTCAAGAATTTTTGGCAGACAGGTTTCAAATAAAAATAACGATGTTTTAATAAGATGCTTAACGCAGTCTTCATGAGCCCATAAATTGCACTCCTGCTCATTCTATTCTGAAAAAATAACCTATAGTTAATTAGGCATGTAACAGGTTTCGTAGGTTATAATATTTATAGGTAAAAAAATGAATTAATTTATTGGCGTAATGAAAAAAATTAATTTAATTATTAACGTAATGAAAGAAATGAATTAATTTTTTGACGTAATGAAAAATATGAATTTATATTACCTGATATGTTGACAATAATTATTTGCGAGGACGCTGCAACCACCACACCGCGTCGTTTCTCAGCTAGCTGACAGGTTGGTTAGGTTATTGCGCACATCACTCGCGCATCTTTTCTTTGCACCTCAGTTTACCCCGGCCACTTTGCCCCGAATGTGTACTCAGTGAAAAATTAATTATTTAATAATGTTAGGATTAATGTTTTCTCAAACGCGTGTACATGTATGTGTATAAGCGTGTTATAAACACGCAGAAAAAAAACGAGTTAAAATAACACATTTAAGACTCATTTATCCAAAAAGCTAAATTGAAAAGAAAACCAATTGGAAGGCTCTAAAACTTCATTTTTCATTTTTTAAATGAATTTCCATTTTTCGATACCTGAATGTGCATAATTATCATTGTAGTATTACACACATTTATTACGTCACCCAAATTTGTAAATATATTCTATTGTTAAATAATAAATTAAGGAAGCTCATTTTACCCCGGGGTTCACTTTGCCCCGGTCTCCCCTAAGTAAGTGATACAAATTAACCAATAAGCATTAATGATAAGCAAACACACGCAATAGGCCAATAGGCTTTAAGCAATAAGCAACAAACGAAAATAAATGAATAAGTTTTAGTAGCATTAAACGTTATAAGTGAATAGTTATATAAAGGAATATGATTCGCAATAAGCTTTAGTAAAGTGAATGAATATGACATACAATGTTATATAATAATAATAATAGCAACTTACAATACGTAGAGCAGGACGGTTCTCCTTCTTGGAGTATTCGCACTGATTTTATATAATATGAAATTGAGATTCGTAGATGGTTATCACTTTTAAAATCGCGAGGTTTATATTGTAACTTGTCGCAAAAATGGTAAACATGGTAATGAGCTCCGGCCTCTGTGGACCTCATATTTATAGTAAAGATTGGAATGTCAGGTATGAAGGGTAAGCGCGGTAATTCGCCATGGCACGTACGCCAAATATGCGTCGTAGTAAATAACTGAGTGATGACTAATGCGCAAAGTATGCGTCGCAATTACATTTTTGGGGTTTTCATATGGGAATACTCAATCCGACGGATTTGGAGTAGCTGGATGGGTACAGGGGTAAGAGTGGAGTCAAATTAAAGGGCAGTTTGAGGGGGTGAGACGTGGTCTCGAATTAGTAAGTTTTTGGGGCGAGGGATTCGTTTAAATTGGATTTGGAGGTCGTAGTTGACCATCTTGAGATGGGGACCGCTAAGGTACATCGCCAAGGTGATCAGGAATCTGGATTGACCGTTTAGAGATAGGGACCATTAAGGTATATCGTCTAAATGATCGGTTGGGTGAGGGAGTAGGGTATGATTCGAGATTGAAGGTTTTGATGGAGTTGTGAATTGATTTTCGAAGAGATGGTGGAATAATACCGCGCGAAAAATAGTGGGACATCACAATACTATCAGTAATTTATCCCTCGTAGCTCTCATTCAATTATTGTATATAGTTTCTAATTTCCTCATTTCTTAAGCGTTTGCATCTTTCTCTCCTCCCAGCTTTTGCATGTTCAATCGAATTAATAATATATTATCTATAACGTCTGAATTCATTTTCGAACGGTGAGGAGACAGGATAAATTTTAATCCCGAAAACAGTCGTTCTACGCTTACTTGCGTCGGTGGAACGGCTAGAATCACCTGCGCTAATTCATATAATTCAGGCATTTTGTTTTTCTTCGCGTTCCAATAAGTTAAAATATTCGAGGAACTTTTTAGCCGAGGTTCTTTAAAATATTCGTCCATTTCATTTTCGATATGGCATTGCGATCTCTGAGTTAATGATTTATTACAGGCATGCGTAGCTTCTGCATCTTTCAATAATTTCTCAAATTCTTCTTCTTCTGAGACATCAGATACATCGTTACTTACAGCGTTATGTTCTGTATTGGATACGTTGCTTAATATACTTTGCATCCTGCTGTATGTCCGAAGAAGGCAATTTTTAGCCACACGAATCATTGGTTCTGTTAATATGACATAATATAATATCGGTTCTAGAACCGTAACCGAAACCGATATAGTCAGAATATCGGTTCTTTATAACAGTTATTCAGAATATCGGTTCTTCGTAACTGTTTCAAGAACCAAAACCGATATAATAACTGTTTTCAACCCCTGTTTTAAACACAGACAGTCTGTATTCATTCACCCGTCAAATATACCATCTGCTGCGTTCCCCAAACACTTCACTATTAATACCATACTATAATATAAACTATTACGCAATCAAAAAGATATCGCGGTCAGAACCCCATGAGTTCGTCATTATTCGATGCGTAGACGCAGACTGCACTGGCTCAGCTTACAAACATATTTGCGTTCCCAAGCGCAACAAGTTGCTATGACAAAGCAGTATCGATCAGCCAATAGTCGTCGAAGGAACACTGCGCAAGCGTTGTGCAACATGATATATGCACGGGTGATCGTCCCCTGCAGAATACTCAACTCAGTAGAGAGCTCGTCTTCGATGAGTGACAACAATGACCAACGAACCCGCAGGCATCCAGGCCAATCTTGGCGATCTCAGCGATTACAGTCTTCAGCTGAATCGCTGGTATTCGAAACCAATAGGCGCCTGGCCTCCGTCCACCGCTACCTCTAGGCTTCAACGAATCATTGCTGTCATTTTGAACATCCTCTGTTATGTCTCGATATCGTTCACGATGATCCCCTGCATACTGTACATGGTGCTCGAGGATGAAGACATTCAAAAGAAGCTGAAAATGTTTGGCTCCTTGAGCCACTGGTTCGTGGGAGCGGTGGATTATACGACGCTGCTGTTACGCAGCAAGGAGATACGATACTGCGTGGAGCACATCGAGATGGATTGGAGGATAATAACGAGAGCAAAGGATCAAAGCGTGATGTTGAAAAACGCAAAATTCGGTCGCTACGTGGCTGCTTGCTGTGCTGTGTTCGTGCAAGTCGGAATTCTCTATTACTACGTTGTAATAGCGTTCTCTACTGAAGTCGTAAACGTTGGAAACGAGACAAAAACCGTGCACATGCTGCCCTGTGCGGTTTACAAAAAGCTGTTAAACGTGGAAACAAGCCCTATGAAGGAAATCGTCCTAGCCTCGCAATTTCTGTCGTGTTTCATCGTGACCTCAGGTGCAGTGGCAGTGTTTAGTCTGGCTGCGGTGTTCGCCGCACATGCCTGCGGACAGCTGGATGTCCTGAAGGTTTGGATTACCGAATACGTGAATGAGTCAAGGGAACACAATAAAGGCACCAATTACATCGGAATAGGTGTGATCGTGGAGCATCATCTGCGTATCTTAAGGTAATTTTAAAGATACTCCGTGGTTCCATAGTTGCCATAGGGCAGCGATGCCCCGATGGGCGGTCCGAGGATCCGGGCATCCATTGCATTTTCTACGAGCCGTGCGGAATGTGGCGTTCGAAGCCAATGAAGCGACGGGAATGCAGCGGATAGGGAAAACTCTAGTAGCCTTTCCACACGGCTCGTACAAAATGCTATGGATGCTCGGGCCCTCGGACCGCCCATCGGGGCATCGCTGCCATAGGGGGACCGGGTATGGTTGTCTCGTTTTTTTATTTTGATTTTTCTTACCCGTTATAGCTGTAGGGAAGTTCATTCAGACTTATTTTACGATAAACTTCGTACGTCAGACTTTATAAAAAAAATTTGTCCTTTGGATTTTGTCAATCAGATTAGGAGCTAATTCACATTATTTGCAGGAACTATTTTGTGACAATATACCCTGAGGTTGGGTTAGTTGTCACAGTATGTGGGGTTGATGGTCACAAATTTAGATAGCTAAGTTTATTAATAAAAAGCCGATTCTATTACGGAGGTAATATCATTTTTTCATTGTAATTATAAATGCTATAGTATTGAACACAAAATTAAACTTAAAAACATTATTAACAAACAGCTTACAACTTTATCACTGAACCCCAATTTCTCAGGATTTGCTTTCTGAATACAGAGATAAGCACACGAGGCAAAAGTCTTCAATTTCTTTTTCTCCTTTATTAATAGTAGATAGTTCTCTTTTCTATGTTTTCCTTTATCAGATAAAATAACTCGTTTTGCTTCTTTCTTCTTTCCAAATGTTCTGTGACGACTTGACCCAAACCGTTAAACAATCCCATCTCACTACTCATGTATTAAAATGTTCAGAAAATGCAAACAAATAATTACAGTAAGTTAGAAAAAGCTGTGCACTACGAAAATAATGCAACATTATTATAGTCAATACTAAGAAATAACCTATACTTACTTCATTGAAAAACGGCGTAATTTACATCGAGCCCATGAAAACAAACAATGACACGTCGTGTCTTCATGCAACTCCTTAAGGCAGGGTCCCACTAGTGCAACTGCACGCCGCGCACGTGTCAGATTTACGAGTTTCTCGGATTTTCAAGCAGTTTGGAGCACTTGAAAGGGTCGACTTTTACGACGACGCGCGCGTCGGAATGAAACGCGCGATCGTGTGCGCGCTATGCCGGGATTTCTCTGCCGCGCGAATGCATGCCGCGCATCGTCGAAAAGACTGAAAGAAATGTGTATTTTCCAACGCAAATGTACTTTTTACTTTTACATATCACTTGTACGCGTGTATTTATGGTCTATTACTATTGGTTTATATATTAAAGCAAGCAATAACACGATAATTACTGCTGTAAATAGCAACAATTATACCGCCGCGATAAGTAACGTGTTTCTAGATATTGCATAATTGTAATACACTATACAGGGTGTCCGCGGGAACAGTAAGCAGCTGGATATTTCCTTACGTATTTGAGGTAGAAAAAAAATGTTTATATGGAATTGCTTGTTTCGCGGGAGCAAAGTTATTAGCCCAGACGATTTTTTTCTTAGATTCTTATTTTAAAAAATACGATGGTCAAGTTGGGTTTTTTAAATGGAACTATATATTTTTGTTAGAGATTACTAGATAGTGCGTTTTAAGACAAATACAATAACAATGAAATTCAATAAATGAGACACGTGAATTTCTTGTGCAGGTGTAGAAAGTTGGCCTCTAGGAGGAATGCTGATTCTATTAGTCATGATATAATCTCCTGCCTATGACCCACCTTTTTTCACACTACCTAAACAAAGGGCGTTCGTATTTTCACTATTGGTCGCAATGGTAACTACTCTCAATCTCATAATATCGTGTGAGCAAAAACCAACCGGACACCAAGATAGCGAATGACTGAGCGATGTTAAAAGTGATGGCGGAACTGTGGGAGGGAAGCCACGGCAGGGAACTTCTTCACTTCATTTGAAACACAATTTTTAGCAATCGGTGACCGCGACGTAGTAAACCGCTTGAAACATCTCAAGTAGTATGAAGTGTGAAGGCGTTGTTTCGGCTACTGACCCAACCGCCGGCGCTAGCTTTATTTAGATAAAGAAAGCACGATGTAGAAAAGGAGGCTAGTATTTTCCACTGTCTTCGACGTGCGCGCCAAGCATCCGCGTGCGCGCCTGGCAATAATTTTGACCCTTTCAAGTGGACGAAAACCTCGTGCGCGGCGCGCAGTTGCACTAGTGGGACCCTGCCTTTAGCGAATTGAGTGATGGGGGTTGGAGGCGGCGATATATTTACGCGTCGCCATGGATTATTAGTACATTCCTATTGTTTATGGTTTCTTTGTTATAGCGGTTGTGACAACGTACCCGTGTGACAACCATACCCGGTCTCCCCTATTTCTGTGATTATCGTGTATATTGATTACAGCTTCATCTCGCGTATCGAAGACGTGATGAATCGAATATGTCTCGTGGAATTGATAAGGTCCACATCGGATATATGCATGATTGCCTATTACACTCTGACGGTACGCTGAAAGTGGTTGAATGTCTTTATACAAAATACACCCATTGTTTTCGATACATGACAATTGATGAATTTTGCAAGCGATTTATTAAAATCGAATCTCTGATCAATGAAATGTCTGGAATGCAATTTTCCCTCAAGAATAAGTGATATTTAAAATAAATTCCTGATCTTGTCTGCGATATTTCGTGCGCTATACCAATTATTGTATCTTCTAGTGTACCATTAGCCTGTTTAAAAAAGTAAAAGGAATATTTGTTGTTTTAGGAAGTGACCGCTCCAACTACCAATATCCAACTGATAAACATAATAACAGCACATTCCATGATCCTGATTTCTGCAAGCTTCAACATTTTCATATTGTGTTATATCGGTGACGTGCTCACAGAACAGGTAACAGAACCACGTTAATACTGAGCGATGACACACCAATGTGATATAAGAACCTACTCGAGATTCACAGAGCGAATTCTTAACAGTGCAATAAAATTGGTGAAGTGGTTTACATGACAGATTGGTATCAGTTACCTTACAAAAACGTTCATGACCTGATCATGATTATTACACGGTCCAGCCTGGTGACCAAAATCACAGCTGGCAAGCTGGTTCATATGTCCGTTTACACGTTCGGCGATGTAAGTATGTTTATTAGCCTTGTAAATACACACCTCGATGCTTCTTATTGAACGAATGATATTATATGCCATTCCAGGTATACAAAACCGCATTCGCATATTTAAACCTATTGCGGCAAAAGACGTGACACGGTCGCATACGCGACACAATCTTTAGGGTGTATGAATTTCTATATAGATATGCAGAGTTCGCACATTGCATGTAAAATACAATATTCCTTAAAATTTTAAACATAAACAGTCTGTATTCATTCAACCGTCAAATATACCATCTGCGTCGTTACCCAAACACCTCACTATTAATACCATACTATAATATAAACTATTACGCTATTAAAAAGATATCGCGTTCAGAACCCCATGAGTTCGTCATTATTCGATGCGTAGACGCAGACTGCACTGGTTCTAGAGCTGTTCGGGTACTCGAATAAAACAAGCCGAGCCTGGCTCGGCTCGCCTGACCGGGCCGAGCCGGATACCCGTCAAATTCGGGCGGCGGAGTAGCTCGAATTTGTTTCGGGCGGCTTGAAAAATCCGGGTAGTTCGAATCGTTTCGGGCCGCCCGGAAGAATCGGATAGCCCGAATTGTTTCTGGCCGCTCGAAAGAAGGGGCTACACTTGATTCCACAGTAGAGCATCAAGATTTCGCGCAGGCACGACCCTCAGGCGACGTTGCTACGCCGCCTCCCCACTTAACCGCCTATGTTTTTCTCCGTCGCACGGCCTTCTCTACTCTCTCTGTTCACTTTTCGTGCGGGACTGTTTACGTTGACAACGGTCAGGTCCCGCGTTTGGGATGTACCAGTTATTGCTTGGAAATTACCACGACCAATCGCATGCGGTTAAAACCGTGGGTAGTAGTGGGAGCTGCGCAGATCGGTCGCAAATCGGTAGGGGCGTCGAGATGCTCCAATGTGGAATCAAGTGTAGCTCGAATTGTTTCGGGTGACTCGGAAAATCCGTACGCCTTGAATGTGGTTCGAACAGTTTGACTGCGTTGAGTAGGTGAAATCCAGGGTTGCCAGGCGTACTGAAAAAATGGCAGTGTGCTGGCCTATATGACGTCATACGGTGTAGGAGAAGGGGAATACTTATATTTGATTGGTGACGCCGTGACGTCATGTCAACGCCGAGCCAATCCAAGCTAAGTGACGTCATATATGCCAGTACGTGTACTGGATCGCCTGGTAACCCTGGTGAAATCAGTAAATCACCAACAAATCTACTTTACCGCATTTTGAAATCGGTTCAGTAGTTCGGGTGAAATCGATGGAAATATTTGAAAAAAGTCATTTTTTTCGACCGAATTGACATCGACAATTCATTTAATCATCTGGGAAAAATCGAAATCGCAAAAATAGGCCCAGTTTCTCATTTCTTACGTTGAGTCTGCACTGTTACGAAGAAAATAAGATGCTACTAAAGAAAATCTATGGGTAAACACCGAAGCTAGAGACAATTGTGTGAAAACACTAAAATTTCATTTTTCTCGGTTTTGTTTTTTTTTTTCGTTTTATTGTTTTATTTCAATTTTAGTTCATTCTGTACACCTTTTTCAAGTTTTTTTTAACATATGCGTGTTTTAAAAATATTTCTGACTCTTTTTTTGTCTTTTGTGCGTTTTGGTCAATTTCGACGGTGTTTTCTCACTTTAAATAAAATCGGGAAGCAGAATATTTCATAACAGAATATGAATCAATTTAATACAGCATCAAGCGTCGAAATGAATTTGTTGTGAGCTATTCTGCGCCATGATTTTATTTAAAGTGAAAAAACAACATCGAAACTGTAGTTCAAGAAAATAATTATTTTTTAGTTTTTATTGCATATAAACTAAACATATATACACACATATATACTATATACATCCTATATACATATCCTATATTCACTATATACATTATCGTCGCAAATTAGCGGATAAAAAGCAAATTTGTTCAACTTTGTCTGTTAAGATCGATGTTCGCTTTTCACTAATAATGTTGCCTGCCATTGAAAATAGCCTTTCGCTAAATGCTTGGGAAGCAGGTATTCCCAAGCGATTTGTAGCCACGGGAACCAATTTCGGGAAACGGGACGCATTTTCCCTCCACCAATTTAAAATGCAAGTGTCCCGTGGTGCAACTTTCTCCGCTATATATGTTCCGATCTCCTGCGTTAGTGAAACATATATATTTTTGTTCGATTGTTGTTCCTCCTTTGCAATATTACCAAAAAATTCAAATAGAGTTCCCGATGACGGTGACTCTGTGATAAAAGAGAAATATATAACATACAGCAGTCAGCAGAATCTCGCATAATCTTCTTATTGTTTTATACTCACCTAACGTTCGGTTTGATGGCGGAGTTGTCTCATGCAAGTCGCTTGCGTCGAGGTACTCGGTCGCAATTGAATGCAATAAACTTTGAGCCGACGTTTTACTTTCTGCGGACAACAACCTGTCTTTGACGCGAGGGTCCATGATCATAGAAATTAGTAACGGTTCGCAATCCTCTATGAAATTAAACCTGTTGTTTAATTCGGCTAATAATGTAGTTGTAAGATTTAATGTGTGACGCTTATTATCTGTTCTTATACTCTGTCAGGGTCTGTCTTATGCCATGTATCGTGGGTATGTAGTTGGGTAATGTGGGAATTTTGTCCATTGTCATCATTACAGTCGCTTCCTTAAATATTTTTAGCGATTGGGAATATTCTTCGATCATGGACCACTCGCCACTGTTTATAGTGTCCGGCATACGTGGCTCGCCGAGAATAACATTCAATGATCGTCGTACCTCGAGCAAGCGACTTAGCATGTCATATTGCGAGTTCCATCTAGTCTCAACATCGCCAATGAGCTTCAGCGTTTCGGAGTTCGGTGAATCTTTTTTTTTGTTGCATCCTCAACTTTTGGTCCGCAGATGTAGAACGGTGAAAGAAAGACACAATACAGGGTCATCCGTTAAAACTGCAACCTACGCGCGCGCGAACAGACGAAACTGGCAACACCGCCTCACGGACGCATTCCACTACAACCATGCGCCGATACTTCCGCCATCTATGAGCCAATGATGAAAGTGTACGGTCTTTTAGATGCCAGTAGAGAGCGCAGGGTGCTTTTGGCTTTCACCAGAGGATATTAAATTTGACGTAGCAGACGGGAAAGAAAACGGTAGCCATTTTAAGAGTGCGATCGCACCGATCTCGTTCCGCGTGAAAATATCTGCCTTTACGACGGTCCAGCTGCGGGATTAGTTCACACTGGCGCATTATTGGCCCGGGTAGAAGAATTAGGGGCCTTTTTCGTATAACTTTTCAACTATAAAAGATATCGGAATGCAATTTGCGCCGCAAAATGGGGAAAAATTATCATATAATTTAACATATGTTTCGTTTACTTAATTTTTCTGTTATCAATATTTTAACCGTAATTGCAGTGAAAAGCGTTTGCAAACTGTGTATTTGATACTTTATTTAATGCTCTGTATAAAAATCATGGTGTTGTTAAACAGTAGGCTGGTTGTTTCTGTATCATTACTTTCATAAATTGAGAAATTAAAATTTTATTCAATTATATATTAGTTCTGCAGGCCTCAGAATCTAATGTTCTGGTTTTCTTTTTTATGATTTTATCTTTAAGGGGGATTCTCGTCTAACAGTCCCAAGAGTAACTTATATTTACGATTTTTCCGGAAAAAACTGTTCGTCATATTGGATTAAACTCGTTTGGGATATAAGAAGGGATTTTTGAACTTGCAGAAAATATTTTTTTTATGTCGATCCTTCTTATTATTTATTAGTTATTGTGGAATCTTGTCCATCTGTGATGTAACTCCTGTTGGCGGGATGTGTAGCACCTGTCACAGTCATGTGATTGCAAAAAAAAATAGAAGTTTCTTAAAGTTAGATAATTTACGCGGGGATTGGTCCACTTTAAGGAAAAAAAATGAAAAATTGAAAGAATCATAGCGTTCGAGAGAAAAAGTAAGTTTTTTCCTTAGACAAATTTTTCATATTATTCTTTATATCGTCGAAAAAAGTATTATAAATAAAAACTAAAATTAAAATTTTAGCTCCAGTCCCAATGTAAATTATTTAACTTTAAGAAAAGTTTATTCTCTTTGCAGTCAGATGACTGTGACAAGTGCTACACTTAACGTCGAAGAGATTCCACAATAATTTATAAATAATAAGAAGGATCGACATAAAAAAGGATTTTCTGCAAGTTTACAGATGCCTCCTTATATCCCAAGAGAGTTTAATGCAATATTAACAATAGTTTTTTAAAAAAAATTCATAAATTTCGGGGGCTGTTAAACGAGAATTCCCCCTTAATGGGACGTGTCTTTGTTTGCAGCGGTGTTTCAAAGTTTTTCTACAATTTTCGTGTCTGAACGTTTTGACCTTTTAACTACCTAACGCCACGTCCGCACCGGTTTCCGTTTATATCATTTTTTGGAACGATGCGTCATTATTGTGGCTTTTACACGCAGGTGGCGAAAAATCTCCGCGTACACGGGCATAGCACCGTGGTCAACCCTGTCGTAGCTAAAATTTTTGAAATGGAGACGGGGACGAGACCAGTCGACACATTGTTTTCAAACCTCATTACAGTAATCTGGGGTGCGAGTGGTAAACCGGCCATAAAAGCGGGGCGACCGGCTCGCTTACCTGGGCCGGGGAATTCCTAATAGCTCTTTGCGACGTTAATTTGAAAGAGACCATCTTAAAATTCTCCATCTTAAAAACGAGTTTAATCCAATATGACGAACAGTTTTTTCCGGAAAAATCGTAAATATAAGTCGAGCGGAGCAAGCTCGCCGGTACACGTGCCTCCTTCGACCCGCTGTTTCTAAAAATCGATAACCGAAAGGAAATAGATTAACCAATAGGAATTTAGCTTATAAATAATTGATTGGCTTTTAGATATTAAGGACATTTTGTAATTAACAAAAGATGTTAAAGCGATTGCCTTTGTAAAAGCACTCTTGTCCTGAAAGCCATAGTGAACGGACGTGCGTAGAAAGAATGGCCCAGTTTTGTGAAAATAGTGAGATACAGCTGCAACATCCCGAGAATATGGAAATTGTTGAAAGTAGCTCCAATATTGATCAGGAACATTATTCCATTCCTGAGAGACAGCGAAAAAATCATAGTTCCGTGTGGAGGTGGTTTTTAAAATTAAATCGCGAGGCAGGGATGTGTAACCAATGCAAAAAGATATTTAAGACCAAGGCGGGATGTACGTCATCCCTGAGGAGGCATATGCAAATCCACCATGCTGATATACAGGGTGTCCCATCCTAGAGTGGACAGCGGGATATCTCCTAAACTATTGGAGATAAAAATATAAAAAAAATATGTAATTAAATGGTTCGATGGGGCTACTTAATTAGCCGCGACGGATTTTTTTTTCGATTATTATTTTAAAAGATACGATGGTCAAGTTCGGATTTTCAAATGGCACTAACTTTTCTGAAGTCCTGAGTTGATAGTGCGTTCCAAGACGAATTCAATAAGCTTTAATGTATACACTTGATTTCCACTGGTTTTTGAGATATTGCGCTGGCAAATTTGCTGATTTTCACTTGAAAAAAACCTCTGGAATAGCAAGGACCGGGGTCGGTCTTGCAGGCGCCACGGGTGGCAGGGCCTGCTGAAATAGATACCTACCTGCCAAAGGTCTACGCAGGCCAAAGGCTGGACAATTCTTTTCCGTCAGAAATGCTACTTTGGTAGGTACATCTGCGGAATCGAGAAGCGCACCGTTACTTTTATTTCGCACATGCTTCTACGCTCGGATGGCCGGTTATTTTGGAAGGGGTGCAAGTTCGATTGGTTAGGTTAGTAGGTGTGAAAGTTGCTAGACTAAATTTCAACCATAGGGAGCAGATTGTATTAGAACCAATCGGATTTGCATCCCTCACAAACGGCTGCTCTCTTGAAGAGGCCCTCTTCACAGCAATGCCCACCTTCAATCGCACGGAATACGTTAACGCATGCTATTGTTTTGATATTGAAGCTCGTGTTTATACTCGAGAGGACCACGCGTCGACAGCGGGCTAGCCCTTTTCTTCCTGTGTCTCCCCACGAGGAGTATTGCCGGTGGATTGTAGGAGCGTAGATGTCTGGATGCCAGTTATTGAATTCAGGAGACGATAGAAACACTTTATTACAAAACACACATGTACTATAATTAAAGTAAATCGTATTCCTCGCGGGCAGGAGTACTGATAATGATCGAACTTGCGCCCCACTTCGCGCAGACCGATTACGCGGAGGGTAGTCGGGTGTCACACACTGCACAATTGATACAGGGTAACAATTCTGGAGCAACGCCCGTCAAGGAGATGCGGCCTGGTACCCCGTGACGAGGATAGCCCTTCGCAGTGCCTCGCCCGATTTTTATGGCTTTTTTCGGAAAAAGGTACGAATCCTGGGCCGAACGTAACGAATTGAAGGGTTTCGACCCTCGAAGGGTTTGGAATATCATTAAGAAGTGAAAAATGTACAGGATTTCAAATGTTTGCTTCTTTTCTTCATGGTATCGAGAAGGAAGTGACGCCAATGGATTCCTTATGCTTTTCCGATGAAACTGACACCAAGAACGACGTAATTCGGAAAATAATGAAGGAAATGAACAATTCATTTCCATAACCTCAAGCTAATTTCGTTAATAATAGCCCGATTTACGTGAAATTTGGTATGATTATCATCGGAAAAACATAAGGAATCCATTGGTGCCACTTTCATATCGATGCATTAAAGAATGAAGCATTTCTTACTATGCTGAAATTAATATTTCACATTTTCACCCTCGACTGCGGGGGCTCGACCCCAAATTCGTTACGTTCGGCCCAGGATTCGTACCTTTTTCCGGAAAAAGCCATAAAATTCGATGAGCACAGCGAGGTGTTGTTCTCGCCACGGGGTGACGGGCGTAGCTCCAGAATTATCTGTTTAAGATATAAACTAATTCTTTATTCTTTATCGTATGGATATGGGAGTGTCGCCGATGGATTCCTTGGAGTTTTCCGATGAAAATCATTACAAATATCGTGTAAATCAGACAACTTTTGCATATGGAATGCAAATAGGTTGTGTCAAAGTAATCCGATTAGCGTGATATTTGGTATGATTTTCATCAGAAAAACATAAGGAATCCATTGGCGACACTCCCATATCCATACGATAAAGAATAAAGAATTAGTTTATTTCCTAAACAGATACGGGTAATTCTGGAGGTACGCCCGTCACCCCGTGGCGAGGACAACACCTCGCAGTGCCCATCGAATTTTATGGCTTTTTCCGGAAAAAGGTACGAATCCTGGGCCGAACGTAACGAATTTGGGGTCGAGCCCCCGCAGTCGAGGGTGAAAATGTGAAATATTAATTTCAGCGTAGTAAGAAATGCTTCATTCTTTAATGCATCGATATGAAAATGGCACCAATGGATTCCTTATGTTTTTCCGATGAAGATCGTACCAAATTTCACGTAAATCGTACTATTATTAACGAAATTTCCTTCATTATGTTCCGAATTACGTCGTTCTTTGTGTCAGTTTCATCGGAAAAACATAAGGAATCCATTGGCGTCACTTCCTTCTCGATACGATGAAGAAAAGAAGCAAACATTTGAAATCTTGTACATTTTCACTTCTTAATGATATTCCAAACCCTTCGAGGGTCGAAACCCTTCAATTCGCTACGTTCGGCCCAGGATTCCTACCTTTTTTTCCGGAAAAAGCCATAAAAATCGGGCGAGGCACTGCGAAGGGCTATCCTCGTCACGGGGTACCAGGCCGCATCTCCTTGACGGGCGTTGCTCCAGAATTGTTACCCTGTATCAATTGTGCAGTGTGTGACACCCGACTACCCTCCGCGTAATCGGTCTGCGCGAAGTGGGGCGCAAGTTCGATCATTATCAGTACTCCTGCCCGCGAGGAATACGATTTACTTTAATTATAGTACATGTGTGTTTTGTAATAAAGTGTTTCTATCGTCTCCTGAATTCAATAACTGGCATCCAGACATCTACGCTCCTACAATCCACCGGCAATACTCCTCGTGGGGAGACACAGGAAGAAAAGGGCTAGCCCACTGTCGACGCGTGGTCCTCTCGAGTATAAACACGAGCTTCAATATCAAAACAATAGCATGCGTTAACGTATTCCGTGCGATTGAAGGTGGGCATTGCTGTGAAGAGGGCCTCTTCAAGAGAGCAGCCGTTTGTGAGGGATGCAAATCCGATTGGTTCTAATACAATCTGCTCCCTATGGTTGAAATTTAGTCTAGCAACTTTCACACCTACTAACCTAACCAATCGAACTTGCACCCCTCCCAAAATAACCGGCCATCCGAGCGTAGAAGCAAGTGCGAAATAAAAGTAACGGTGCGCTTCTCGATTCCGCAGATGTACCTACCAAAGTAGCATTTCTGACGGAAAAGAATTGTCCAGCCTTTGGCCTGCGTAGACCTTTGGCAGGTAGGTATCTATTTCAGCAGGCCCTGCCACCCGTGGCGCCTGCAAGACCGACCCCGGTCCTTGCTATTCCAGAGGTTTTTTTCAAGTGAAAATCAGCAAATTTGCCAGCGCAATATCTCAAAAACCAGTGGAAATCAAGTGTATACATTAAAGCTTATTGAATTCGTCTTGGAACGCACTATCAACTCAGGACTTCAGAAAAGTTAGTGCCATTTGAAAATCCGAACTTGACCATCGTATCTTTTAAAATAATAATCGAAAAAAAAATCCGTCGCGGCTAATTAAGTAGCCCCATCGAACCATTAATTTACATATTTTTTTTATTTTTTTATCTCCAATAGTTTAGGAGATATCCCGCTGTCCACTCTAGGGTGGGACACCCTGTATATAAAACTCTGGAGACGCTTGAGACCAGTGTAGGTATAGGAAATATAAATATTGTGACCGACACTGGCAGTAGCAGGAAAGTCGTCATGTTTGATAAAAATTCGCCAAGAGCGAAAGAATTGACAGCCGCAATTGCGAACATGATAATATCTGATTGCCAGCCGTTTTCACTGGTAAGCGACCCGGGATTTAAAAATCTCATGCAGATTGCTGAACCGAAGTACCACATCCCGAATCGAGCACTATTTTCTGATGAAATAATACCCGCAATGTTCCACAATGAAAGAGAAAAAGTTAAGGAAAGCATCACTAAGGATATCGGAACTGTAAGTATAACTATTCCAATGATTCTGATATTTATCAGCATGCTTTAGACCATATTAAAGAACCTTTCTAACTCTACATGAAATTTCTAAATATTTTTCAACTGTTTTCGATTAGGTGAAAAGATTTGCGTTCACGACAGACGGTTGGACGTCGCGGGGAAATGACGGCTACGTTTCCGTAACTCTACACTATGTAAATAAGAATTTTGACTTGCATAATTATACATTAGGAGTTTACTATTTGAAGACATCCCACACAAGTGAAGATTTAAACGAAGTATTGCAAAATAGTCTAAGTGAGTGGGGTTTGGACAAAAGCAATATAAGAATAATTTTCATCACCGACAACGCGGCGAATATTGTGAAAGCAGTAAGACTGTGCCCTACGTGGGAGCGTATCCCATGCTTCGCGCACACTCTGCAGGTAAATAAACAATAACAAATAATTAAATGTTAAAATAAATAATAAATCGTGAATACTTCATATTTAATGCACCGAATTCATTTCAGTTGGTTATCAAAGATTCAATCAAAAGTTGCCCGGAATTGCTCGCAATTTTAAAAAAATGCAGAACTATTGTGTCTTTCTTTCACCGTTCTACATCTGCGGACCAAAAGTTGAGGATGCAACAAAAAAAAGATTCACCGAACTCCGAAACGCTGAAGCTCATTGGCGATGTTGAGACTAGATGGAACTCGCAATATGACATGCTAAGTCGCTTGCTCGAGGTACGACGATCATTGAATGTTATTCTCGGCGAGCCACGTATGCCGGACACTATAAACAGTGGCGAGTGGTCCATGATCGAAGAATATTCCCAATCGCTAAAAATATTTAAGGAAGCGACTGTAATGATGACAATGGACAAAATTCCCACATTACCCAACTACATACCCACGATACATGGCATAAGACAGACCCTGACAGAGTATAAGAACAGATAATAAGCGTCACACATTAAATCTTACAACTACATTATTAGCCGAATTAAACAACAGGTTTAATTTCATAGAGGATTGCGAACCGTTACTAATTTCTATGATCATGGACCCTCGCGTCAAAGACAGGTTGTTGTCCGCAGAAAGTAAAACGTCGGCTCAAAGTTTATTGCATTCAATTGCGACCGAGTACCTCGACGCAAGCGACTTGCATGAGACAACTCCGCCATCAAACCGAACGTTAGGTGAGTATAAAACAATAAGAAGATTATGCGAGATTCTGCTGACTGCTGTATGTTATATATTTCTCTTTTATCACAGAGTCACCGTCATCGGGAATTCTATTTGAATTTTTTGGTAATATTGCAAAGGAGGAACAACAATCGAACAAAAATATATATGTTTCACTAACGCAGGAGATCGGAACATATATAGCGGAGAAAGTTGCACCACGGGACACTTGCATTTTAAATTGGTGGAGGGAAAATGCGTCCCGTTTCCCGAAATTGGTTCCCGTGGCTACAAATCGCTTGGGAATACCTGCTTCCCAAGCATTTAGCGAAAGGCTATTTTCAATGGCAGGCAACATTATTAGTGAAAAGCGAACATCGATCTTAACAGACAAAGTTGAACAAATTTGCTTTTTATCCGCTAATTTGCGACGATAGTGTATATAGGGAATATAGGATATGTATATAGGATGTATATAGTATATATGTGTGTATATATGTTTAATCTATATGCAATAAAAACTAAAAAATAATTATTTTCTTGAACTACAGTTTCGATGTTGTTTTTTCACTTTAAATAAAATCATGGCGCAGGATAGCTCACAACAAATTCATTTCGACGCTTGATGCTGTATTAAATTGATTCATATTCTGTTATGAAATATTCTGCTTCCCGATTTTATTTAAAGTGAGAAAACACCGTCGAAATTGACCAAAACGCACAAAAGACAAAAAAAGAGTCAGAAATATTTTTAAAACACGCATATGTTAAAAAAAACTTGAAAAAGGTGTACAGAATGAACTAAAATTGAAATAAAACAATAAAACGAAAAAAAAAACACAAAACCGAGAAAAATGAAATTTTAGTGTTTTCACACAATTGTCTCTAGCTTCGGTGTTTACCCATAGATTTTCTTTAGTAGCATCTTATTTTCTTCGTAACAGTGCAGACTCAACGTAAGAAATGAGAAACTGGGCCTATTTTTGCGATTTCGATTTTTCCCAGATGATTAAATGAATTGTCGATGTCAATTCTGTCGAAAAAAATGACTTTTTTCAAATATTTCCATCGATTTCACCCGAACTACTGAACCGATTTCAAAATGCGGTAAAGTAGATTTGTTGGTGATTTACTGATTTCACCAGGGTTACCAGGCGATCCAGTACACGTACTGGCATATATGACGTCACTTAGCTTGGATTGGCTCGGCGTTGACATGACGTCACGGCGTCACCAATCAAATATAAGTATTCCCCTTCTCCTACACCGTATGACGTCATATAGGCCAGCACACCGCCATTTTTTCAGTACGCCTGGCAACCCTGGAGTTCACCTACTCAACGCAGTCAAACTGTTCGAACCACTTTCAAGGCGTACGGATTTTCCGAGTCACCCGAAACAATTCGAGCTAGCCCCTTCTTTCGAGCGGCCAGAAACAATTCGGGCTCTCCGATTCTTCCGGGCGGCCCGAAACGATTCGAACTACCCGGCCAGGCTCGGCTCGTTTTATTCGAGTACCCGAACAGCTCTACCCATAATCACAAATCGAAACGACTTGAAATCAGTCACTCGCGGTTTTACGAAAAAGGCAAAAAGCCGCTGAGTTCGGGTCGCTAGTCGTATATCGACGTGCGTTACGAAAAGTAGCACGTTTCAATTTTCATACGAAAAGTAGCACGTTTGCCTTCGTTATCACGAAAACTATCACGTTTCGGTTTTCGCTGCGAAAACTAGCACGTTTGAGCGGTTTGCCACGAAAAATAGCATGTTTCGTCTTTCGCTGCGAAAACTAGCACGTTTGAGCGGTTTGCCACGAAAATTATCACGGTTCGGGTTTTGCTACGAAAACTAGCACGTTTGAGCGGTTTGCCACGAAAAATAGCATGTTTCGTCTTTCGCTGCGAAAACTAGCATGTTAGAGCGGTTTGCCACGAAAAGTAGCATGTTCGGGGTTACCCCGCGTTCGCAATTCCCCCACTCTCCCTTACTTAAATTATGTAGATAAAAATTTTCATATGTGTTGTCTTTTGGAGATTAGATGGAAATATTATTTATTAAACAATATTTTCAACAGTTGAATTCTTTTAAACTGCCCACGCGCTGAAACGTGATAGTGTCTACAGTCTGTAGTATAATTCTAAAACGAGCTATTCTTTGTAGTCAAACCGGATAATATGTTAGTTTTCGTCATAAATACCCAAATGTGCTATTTTTCGTGGCGAAACAGTATAACGTGCTAGTTTTCGTCGAAACAATACGAAATGTGCTATTCTTCGTGGTGAAATAGTCAAATGTGTTAGTCTTCGCGGCAGAAGACCAAACGTGCTAATATTCGTCAGAAACGATGGAACGTGCTTCTTTTCGTGGCAAATCGAAACGTGCTACTTTTCGTAAGAAAATTGAAACGTGCTACTTTTCGTAAGAAAATTGAAAAGTGCTACTTTTCGCAAGAAAATTGAAACATGCTACTTTTCGTAACGCACGTCGATATGCTCTAAGCACGATTTCCGTAAATACACAATTTATATCGAGAAATGATTCGTTACGAACGAATAGAAAAAAAAATAAAACATTGAAGGTGTTCTCAAACAAGAAAGGATGACTTTTGGCAGCATTAAAGATTGCAAAGAAAAATGTATAATATCAAGGAGAAAAAAAATTGGAACATAGTATTATATTATTATAAATTAAACGATTTTAAATTAGGTATATATTAATTATAATTTTAATGGAACTATTTATTTACAATTGTTTATTTACAAAATACGGCCGCCGCGGCCGCGGCCACGGCTCTGGGTCTTCACTAAATCTCGCAGGGTACTCGCCTGCGAGCGGAGGCTGACGGCTTGTGCCCGTACCGCCTGGAGGGCCGCCCAATGCTCTTGACGGGCCCGCACCCTCCAGCCGCTCCTCTTATGGCGCTTCGACGTGTATCCTCCTGTAATTAGTTAGTAATAAACGTCAGCAATTATATTATAATAATTTTTACATTTTTGGCACGCGCAGATAAAAATGTTCGCCTCCCCTGATATAGGCTAAACCGAACAATTTTTATATTGTAAAAACATAAAAAGGTATTTAATTAAAGTATTAAGAAATAATACCATGTGCCGTGGCCGGGCCCTGTGGTGGTGGTGGCGGCGGCGGCGCCGTAGTTGCGGCTGCCAGCGACAGCGAACCGGCCTGGACTCCCCTGATATAACCTAAAGTCAACAATTTTTATTATATTGTTAAAAGATAAAAAGTATTAATTAATATTATTAAGAATTAATACCGTTTGTCGTCGGCTGCTGTGGTGGTGGTGGCGACGACGCCGTTCTCGGCACCTTGTTCGCTGCCATTAGTATTTCGGCATCATTCGAGTCTGGAAAAATGAATTTGAATAAATGTATATATAATTTTTTTTATTATTTAATTCTTCTGTAAGCTTATCGTTAATAAAACTCACCATCAAATAGGGCGGCCTCCCGCATTTTCTACAAAAATTAATAAACAATTAATTAACCAAAAAAATTTATCCAGAGTTCATAAAAGTGGCGTAAGATAGTAGAAAGTCATACGTTAAGTATCAGTGGACATAGACCGTAACTGTATATCAAATAATACAACAAAAATATATTTCTCTTTTGAGAAATGTTGTCGCTTTACCTCATTTGACAAATTTCCAGAATCTTGCGCGTATGAAGATGCTTCTCTGTCGAACCCTCTCCGGACAACTTCCAAGCCTGTGCGTCTCCTTCGTTTCTATCAATTTTAGCGACTTACCTTGTTAATTGAGACAATAATTCAATGTCCTATATGGAGGAAAAACTCGTGACATTTCAAAAATTTTGATAACTGACACAGGCAGGTTATGATTGAGTGACAGCTAGGTGACATTTACTAGCGAGCCGAAAGCAGCGGCTTTTTGCCTTTTTCGTCAACTGCGCAACCGCATTTTCAGCAAAACCATTCCCGATAACTTCAGGAAGCTATCTAGGCGACATCTACCTGCGTCAATTGTAAAAGTAAAACGTGACGTCACGAAACGTCTTAATCAAAAAAGTATCATTTTGATAACTATTAATTCAGAATAAATCTTATATCTTTTAGACAAATAGCTTGATACATCAAGTAAAACGACATATGGGTTCGAAAAAAATTAATGATTCGCTTAATCATGTAAAAACACCGGGACTATGTCATAAAATAAGATAATAAGGCTAAAATAGCTCCGACGACCTGTCAATTTCGCTATCTTTCGTGTATAGAGACATGGTCGCTCAGTGTGCCTATGGGTAGAGGGGGAAGGGGAATTAGCTTCCAGACGCGACCGCGTCTGTTGATCGGCGAAATACTAACGGAACAGGTAACAGAAGAAGGCTAGCGGGGTGTAATTTTGATGCAACTAACCAACAAGGGAAGTTAGGCAACCTTCGTAAAAATAATTATGGAAAATTCCATAATATTCAAGATACCCCCACTACCAATACTTAATTCGATGATTACTTTTACGCAGTTTTGTATACATGAAAAAGGTGCAACTTCTGTGTAAACTTCTTTCCAATATCACTCACCGTTCTCGAGATATTCTACGAAAAAGAAAATTCTGAATTTTTTTTCAATGGGTGATTTCGCCCCCCCCCCCCCCCCCCCCCTTCCCCGAAGACTGCACTATGGCACCAACAAAAAATAGGTTTGTGTTACGCATGAACTACTTGTACGTAGAGATGCATAATTTTCTGAATTTCCTGATTGCCTAACTTTCCTTGTAAGAGTGTCACCAAGGCTTATCCAATGAATTCTCAACAGTGCAAGAAAGTCGGTGAAGTGGTTTACATGTCGAACTGGTATTACTTGCCTGATAAAGTGATTCTGGCCCTGATACTGATCATCGCGAGGTCAAGTGTGGTAATTAAAATAACCGCGGGAAAGTTGATTCACATGTCTTTATACACATTCGGCGATGTAAGTATGGTTACTGCCCATGTAAATGCAGATTCGATGCTTCTGATTGAATTCATGAGATTGCATGCCATTCCAGGTGATGAAGACCGCTTTCGCGTATTTAAACCTATTGCGCCAAATGACGTGACAAGGCCGCACACGCGAAATAACTTGTAGCATTTAAAAAATTCTACATAGGGTAAGTCCGGGAGTGTTCGACCACCGGGAGAGTCCGGCCAGTGCTGATATTTTAATACTGACGCAAGATAGGGCACTGTGTGTCATTGACACAAAAGAAATGAAGACGCTTGTTGTTTATCTCACATTGACCATTGTCACAAATCCATATTTTAATTATAAGGTACAGTTAAGACTTTATGCGAAGCTGAAAGTTTTTAGACCAACTTACAGTGGTGGCAATATTTGAAAAACAGGTAAGTTTATTTACACTCTTCCGATATTGGGGATATAATATTCATATTACTGCAGTGCAACACCAACAATACGTATGTATTCGTTTTTAATTTTTTTTGATAAGGTGGTCGATCACTACCTTGATTACTCATAGTGGGTGGACGGTCTAACCCCGACATGCGGGTGAGACCGACCAGTTGCAGTGCCAATGTTTTTGATTGAAAATGAAAATAAATATTTGAAATTATCGCACATTATAATTTATATATACCCTACATTGCTTGGGCTTTGCTTTAATGTGCATAAAACGACAAAAATGTGAAAAACAACGATGCTACAATTTATTTTCCAAAAAGTGGTCGAACTCTCCCGGACTAGAATATACATATATCGCTTGTGAAATACAATATTCTGTACAATTTTGGAATCAAGCGGTTCATATTCACTCCACCTGTATTACCACTTAAGGGGGGTGACCTACCTAGAACGGTCAAAGCAACATGCTTCTTTGGGAATTTTTTCTAGAAAAACCGATAAACTTTTATTATTAAACATTAGTCTATTCAATCTGTTGGAAAGAGACTCTTAAAAGGAAAGGAGATACTTGAGCTGTATGAATGTGGCTATGGGTGGTAGTAGATGCATTGAGAAAAATAAAAGAATGTTAAAATGGCAGCCTTTTGAAGAAGATGAAGCGCCTTGATTTGAACCTGAAAAAGGTTTTGCCTCAAAATCGGGAAAACTTCTTTAAATAAAAAAGGAACGGTAACGGATACGGCAATGAATCTACTACCACCCATAGCCACATTCATATCGTTTAAGAATCTCTTTTCCTGTTTGTGTTTCGGATAACCCTTGCAGTACATTTCGTCAACACCAGGGCCACCCGATTATTTTTCAACGTTCTCGCTGTATCTGCCATGTTTTTTTTCACTGTCAAACAAAAATTCAGAATAATAGTTTAATATACAATAAAACAGCCTGCCATACTTCAAATTCGTCGAATCGTTTTTGTACAAAAAATTCATAAAGAATTACCTATTTTTCGGCCCAACAAGGCGCAATCCCCCGTAAGACACCAAACAAACATCTCATAATTCGTAATGTCAAAATGCAAAACTACAAGCCTGTGAAAATGATATCGCGCACCCACCAACCATGAGCACGCACACGCAGCACATATGAGTTGCTCATTATTCGATGCGTACACACGGACTGCACCAGTCCAGCTTGCAACCATACACTTGATTCCACATTAGAGCATACAGATTTCGCGCAGGCACGACCCTCAGGCGACGTTGCTACGCCGACTCCCCACTTAACCGCCTATGTTTTTCTCCGACGCACTTTTTCTCTACTCTCTCTGTCCACTTTTCGTGCGGGACTGTTTACGTTGACAACGGTCAGGTCCCGCGTTTGGGATGTACCAGCTATTGCTTCGAAATTGCCACGACCAATCGCATGCGGTTCAAACCGTGGGTAGTAGTGGGAGCTGCGCAGATCGGTTGCAAATCGGTAGGGGCGTCGGGATGCCCTAATGTGGAATGCAGTGTAGTTGTCTTCACCACCGCAACAAGTTCTTATGACCACAGAAAAATTGGGGGCCAATTAATCGGCTAGTCGGCCAAAATCCTAGTCGGTACCTACATCTATAGTATGTATTCATTCAACCAACCACCGTCTGAGACGTCACACAAACATTTCATTATAGTTCACAATCACTGGTACACTGTTAAAAAGATGGCTTCATCATTATCCGATGCGCGCACGCAAACTTCACCAGCTCCGCTTACAAACATAGCCCGCATTCATCACCGCCACACGTTCTTCTGACTAAACAAAATCGATCAGCGGGCCACCGTTCAGAAATACCGGCGCACGCGCTGTGACACCAGGTATATGCACCGTAAACGTTCCCCGTAGAATACTCAATTCAGTTGTTTCCTCGTTGTCGATGAGTGACCACCATGACCAACGAATCTCCGTTCACACAGGCGAACCTCGGCAACTTGAGCGATTACAGTCTTCAGCTGAATCGATGGTACCTGAAACCGATAGGCGTTTGGCCTTCGTCGCCCTCTACCCCTAGACACGAACGAATCGTTGCTATCATTTTGATCGTCGTATGTTACTGTTCGATATCGTTTACGTTGATCCCTTGTATCCTGCACATCATCCTCGAGAATGAAGACTTTCAAGTAAAGCTGAGGGAACTTGGCCCCTTGAGCCACTGGTTGGTGGGAGGTATCAACTACACCACGCTGCTGTTGCGAGGCAAGGAGATACGATACTGCGTGGAGCACATTCAGATGGATTGGAGGATAATAACGAGAGCGAAGGACCAATGCGTGATGCTGAACCATGCTAAATTCGGTCGCTACGCAGTCGCTTTCTGTGCTGCATTCATGCAAGGTGGAATACTTTCCCACTGCGTGGTAACAGCGTTGTCCACAAAGACCGTTTACGTCGGGAACGAGACTAGAATAGTTCACCTGCTGCCCAGTCCGTTTTACAAGAAGCTGTTGAACGTGGATGCCAGCCCTGTAAACGAAATCGTCCTTATCTCGCAGCTCCTGTCGGGTTTCGTCGTCACCTACACCGCAGTTGCAGCTTTTAGTCTGGGCGCAGTCTTCGCGGCTCATGCCTGCGGTCAGCTGAATGTCCTGATGGCTTGGATCACTGAATACGTGAATGAATCAGGGGAACGTAATACAGGTGCCGAAATCACCAAAATAGGTGTGGTTGTAGAGTACCATCTGCGTATCTTACGGTAATATTAATGATATTCTGTGATTCCTTGGCTAGTTTATTTCTGTGATTATCGTGTATATTAATTTCAGTTTCATATCGCGTATCGAAGACGTGATGTCTCGAATATGTTTTTTGGAATTGTTTAGGTGCACCCTGGGTATATGTATACTTGGTTATTACATTCTACTGGTACGCAGGAAATGCAACTTATCCCCCCTGTACGATTGATTTTTAAAATTATAAGGCGATCCATTTAAGTCAGAACCCGTGCGCGCGAGAGCAGATGAATGGTCAAGTAGTCAGTCCCCGTCTTAAAGAAAAAATTGGATTTCGGATCTAACGAGGGGAGGACGCGAATGGGACGAGCGATTTTTTAACGAAACCGGTCAGAAAATGTTGAGGCCGATGTGTATAAACAAATTCCAGAATATTAGCTGTGAATGGCCGGCCATTTTTATAAAAAATTATGAACAGTAAAATTGTGAAGTCGTCGAATCGATTTTATACTTCATTAAATGGTAGATCTTGATGAAAGGAATACAAAAGTCTTATGTGTTATTGTCATAGTATCAATAATTTAACCAGAAAATGCAATTTTTGATTCGACGACTTCATAATTTTACTGTTTAAAGCCATTTTTTACAAAAATGGCCGGCCATTCACAGCTAATATTCCGGAATTTGTTTATACACATCAGCCTCAACATTTTCTGCTCGGTTTCGTTAAAAAATCGCTCGTCCCATTCGCGTCCTCCCCTCGTAAGTACTCGCGCCTTGCTCAGGTTTTTTGCGACGTTTTCCCTGAGCCTGAGGACAAATGTCGAGGCGATTGTCCGAAAAAAGCCACGCAAGCAGGGGTCGAATGAAACTGTTAACTTCTACATAAATAAATATCATTTATCGAATTTTTAACTTTTAAATCATTTCTTTTCTGTCTTAAGTTAACTTTGCACATTAGCACTGTAACTCTGTTGACAGAGTTCAGTTTTAACAGTTATTTTATGTTCGATTAATAAAAGATCTCGAGGGTGATATACTTTTTGAGTTAGATTATTATTTAAGAAATTGAACGCAGGATAAATATACATAGAAGTGAAAACGCATAGTGACTTTTATATAATTATTTGCACCGAACTTCAGATCTATCTACTATACCAACAATATTTCCAGGAAATCTGCTTGTCACAACTTTAACTTTTTCGAAGTAGAATAAATGTTCCTGTTTAACTAGAACTTCTTTCTACTTTCAAGAAAATGAAAGTTTCTCATTTACATAAAAATATTAGGAATAAATGTTTCAGTTAATACACTACATTTTATAACACTTTTCTAGGAACAGATAAGATAATAGTCATAAAATTACATTTATTTCATAATTAATTGAAAATTTTAACAATTTTAGTCGACCCCCTCACGCAAGGCATCTGTTCTCGAGCGCGCGGGTTCCGAGTTAAGTGGATAAACCTATACTGAATCCATCCTAAGAAAAAACGACGCCCATACCGTTTTGCGACCGATCTGCGCAGCCCCCACCACCGCCTACGGGCCCGACGCAGGCGATTGCTCGTAGCGCTTTACCTGCCGGTTTCCCTGACCCTCCAAGGGCGGGACGTGACCGATGTCAATGTCAAAACTGCAGGAGTGCAATGTATCTACCCGGTAGTTCTTTGGTTCCGAACAGATATAACATCAGTTAACGAGGTGTTCTAAATAGTCTATTTAGAATGCCATTTATTACGTCTTTTTTAGGATTTATATTCAAAGGAACGATAAGATTTTTTGTTCAAATTTTTATAAAACGCAGGCGGTTGCCGTGCGTATTCGGAAATACTTGTGCCACCGTGTATATGAAGGCGTCGCGTGCGGAACAGTTGACAGAGAAGTAACAGGCGGTAAGACGGAGAAAAACGTAGGCGGTTAAGTGGGGAGTATGACCAATCAGCGCCTCCTCGGAACCATCCCTGCGCGGACACGTTTTTTCTTAGGATGGATACAGTATAGACTTGCTGATCACTCGCGACAGTTTAGACATTACATTCGTCATTCATACTTGTAAGATCTAGTGCATCATTAGCTCATTTGAAAAACTATAAGAAGCGTTTATTCTTATAGGATTGGCCTGCGGGCAATTTTAAAAATGCGGCGACGTCTTTCGTGCTACTTTGTTCTGTGACTTTCAACATTTTCATATTCTGTTATATGGGTGAAGTGCTTACAGAGCAGGTAATAGAAACACGTAAATACGGGACGACGATAGACGAAAGCAATTATAAGACCGCGAACGATATTCACCGAGCGAATTCTTAACAGTGCAGTAAAGTTGGTGAAGTGGTGTACATGACCGACTGGTACTATTTACCTCACAAAGACATTCTTGACCTGATAATGATCATCTCACGGTGCAGCATGGTGTTCAAAATCACCGCTGGAAAGCTGTTTCACATGTGCATTTACACTTTCGCTGATGTACGTATATCACGTGTTTATGTAACACGAGCACCATACGGCCATTCCTCACATGTCTCCACTTGATAAATAAACAAGACCGTATGTCATTCCAGGTAATGAAGACCTCCTTCGCCTATTTAAATCTGTTGCGGCAAACAACATGAAACAACTTGTAGCTTGTGTAGGTTTTTAGACAGATTTACAGAGTATCCAGAACGCTTGTGAAATACTATATTCCGTAAAATTCTAGACTCCAGTGGTCTGTATGTATTCATTCAATCCTACCACCATCTAAAACGTCACACAAATATTTCATTATATTCCGCAATCACTGGCACACGGTTAAAAAGATGGCTTCACGATTATTCGATGCGTGCACGCAAACTACACCAGTCCTACTTACACTTGATTCCACATTAGAGCATACAGATTTCGCGCAGCCACGACCCTCAGGCGACGTTGCTACGCCGCCTCCCCGCTTAACCGCCTATGTTTTTCTCCGTCGCACGGCCTTCTCTACTCTCTCTGTTCACGTGCCTGCGCGAAATCTGTATGCTCTACTGTGGAATCAAGTGTAGCCCGCATTCACCACTGCAACAAGTGGCTACGACCAAACAAAATCGACCACCGTGCTGCCGTTCAGAAAAACCTGCGCAGGCGTTGTGCAATCAGATATATGCATGGTAACCACCCTCTCTAGAATATTCAACCCAGTAGTTCGCTCGTCTTCGATGAGTGCCCACGATGACCAGCGAATCCCCGGTCACACGGACCAACCTCAGCAACTTGAACGATTACAGCATTCAGCTGAATCGATGGTACCTGAAACCGATAGGCGCTTGGCCTCCATCCTCCTCTACCCCTAGGCGCGAACCAATGGTTTCTATCATTTTGATCGTAGTATGTTACCGCTCGATATCGTTTACGGTGATCCCTTGCACTTGGTGGTCGATTGTCCTGATGACATGGATCACCGAATTCGTTAATGAGTCGGAACAGCTGGACAACGAGATATACTTGAATGAAACCCGGACGATCGTGAAGCATCATCTGTGGGTCTTGAGGTAAACTTATGTGCAGCCGATTGTATTTCGATATTTCTATTGGAAAGGAAAGAGCCCTCGATTCCTTCGACTTGTACGAATTTTGATTGCAGCTTCGTATCATATATAGAGGATGTGACGAATCGGATATGTTTTTTGGAATTGTTTAGGTGCACGTTGGGTAGGTATATGCATGCTCGGCTATTATATTCCCACGGTACGCTGAGAATGTTTCAGTGTGTATGAAATTGTCCTATAATCCTCTTACAATATTTCCATAAGTGTAATTGACTTTTCCTTCTGTGTAATTTATATTAAAAAGAATTGTTGCTACCGAAACTTGTATCTTTCAGCGTATCGTTGGCCCGTTTGTAAAAGTAAAAGAAGTATTTGTTATTTTAGGAATGGTCCGATCACGATTTTCAAAATCTGACCACGTATTCCATGATACTTTTCTCTATGACCTTCAACATTTTTATAGTATGCTATATCGGCGAGGAGCTCACAGAACAGGTAACAGAGACGATTGGCGAAAGCAATTATCAGATTCGTGAACGAGATTCACCGAGCGAATTCTTAACAGTGCAAGAAAGTTGGTGAGGTGGTGTACATGACTGATTGGTACTGCTTACCTTAGAAAAACATCCTTGACTTGATACCGATCGTCGCACGGTGCAGCGTGGTTACCAAAATCACTGCTGGGAAGCTGTTTCACATGTCCATTTACAGGTTCGGTGATGTGAGTATGTTGGCTCCCTTAACTCCAGTACCAATTAGTGATTTCACGTGTCTCTCCTTAGCAAGCCAAGAAAATCGTATGTCATTACAGGTGATAAAAGCCTCTTTCGCCTATTTAAATCTATTGCGTCAAATGGCGTAACTTAACTTGTTACAAGTATACACATGTATATCGTCGTGCAGAGTTCATACATCGCTTGCAAAATATACCTAATACTCCGTAAAGATCCGGGCACAAGTGGTCTATATTCACTCAACCGACTACCATGTAAGAAATCGTACAAGCATTTCACCGTAAATCTCAATATCGCACTGTAGAACAGCTAGCCAGTTAGAAATATGTCGCGTGCGCAACCCCGTGTGTTCATCATTATTCGACGCGTGCACGCACACTATACCGGTTCTCTTTACAAACATAGTGGCGTGCACCACTGCAACAAGGTCCTCCGACTAAACAAAATCGATCAGCAAATAGTCGTTCAGGGAAACCGGCGCAGGCGTTCTGCATTCAGCTGTGCACCGTGATCGCCCCCCAGTAGAATAGACAATTCAGTAGTTTCCTCGTCTTCGATGAGTGACGACAATGATCAACGAACCCGCAGGCACCCACGCCACTCTTGGCGAACTGAGCAATTACAGTCTCCAGCTGAACCGATGGTATCTGAAACCAATAGGCGCTTGGCCCTCGTCCTCCGCTACCACTAGACACCAACGATTCGTTTCTATCGTTTTGAACATCCTCTGCTATTGCTCGATATCGTTCACGGTGATCCCTTGCATCCTGCACATCGTGCTGGAGGATGAAGATATTCAAAGGAAGCTGAGGGTACTTGGCCCCCTGAGCCACTGGTTCGTAGGAGGAATGAATTACACCACGCTTCTGTTACGCAGCAAAGAGATACGATACTGCGTGGAGCACATCGAGATGGATTGGAGGATGATAACTAGAGCGAAGGATCAAAGCGTGATGGTGAAGAACGCGAAATTCGGTCGCTACGTGGCTGTTTTCTGTGCTGGGTTCATGCAAGGCGGGGTGCTCTGCTACTGTATTGTAACAGCGTTGTCGTCGGAGGTCATTCGCGTCGGAAACGGAACTAGAGTAGTTCACTTGTTGCCCTGTGCTTTTTACAATAAGCTGTTGAACGTGGATGCCAGCCCTATGAACGAAATAGTCCTCGCCTCGCAGTTTCTTTCGGGTTTTATCGTGAACTCCAGTGCAGTGGCCGCTTTTAGTCTGGCTGCAGTCTTCGCGGCTCATGCCTGCGGTCAGCTAAATATCCTCATGATTTGGGTTACTGAATACGTGAATGAGTCACGGGAACACAATAAAGGTGCTAATTCCCACGAAGTAGGTGTGGTTGTGGAGCATCATCTGCGGGTCTTAAGGTAACATTAAAGATACTCCGTGGATCCTTAGCTGGTATATTTCGGTAATTATCGTGTATATTATTTGCAGCTTTATATCGCGTATCGAAGACGTGATGCATCGAATATGTTTCTCAGAATTGTTTAGGTGCACGTTGGATATATGCATGCTTGGCTATTACATTCTGACGGTACGCTGACAATGCAACCTGTCTCCACCTGTACGATTGATTTTTAAAACTGCTTGCCGATTTCTCGCGACATTTTAGGCATTACATGCACACTTGTATCTTATAATTATTAGAGGAAACGATGTATTAGAATCCAATGCATCATTAGCTATTTGAGAAAGTAAAAGAAGCATTTATCCTTATAGGATTGGCCTGCACGCGATTTTCAAAATGTGACGACGTCTGTAATGCTACTTTGTTCTGTGACATTCAACATTTTCATATTCTGTTATATTGGTGAAATACTTACAGAGCAGGTAATAGAGACACGTAAGTACGGGGCGACGATAGGTGAAAGCAATTATAAGACCGTGAACGAGATTCACCGAGAGAATTCTTAACAGTGCAGTAAAGTTGGTGAAGTGGTGTACATGACCGACTGGTACTATTTACCTTACAAAAACATTCTTGACCTGATAATGATCATCGCACGGTCAAGCGCGGTGATCAAAATCACTGCTGGGAAACTATTTCACATGTCCATTTACACTTTCGCTGACGTACGTATTCGTGTTACTGTAAAGGTGGAATCAGACGGCGCGTGAATCGACGAGCTTGCTCGGCTCGACAAGTCGGTTTGGCGAGCCCGACCCGCGATCCATGACCGATCAGACGGCGCGTGGCTTGGCGAGCTGGCTCGGCTCGTGTAGCTCGGCAAGTCGGCTTGGCGAGCCGAGCCATGACCGATCAGACGGCGCGTAGATCGGCGATTCACGCGCAAAGATCGCCGATTCACGCGCCGTCTGATTCCACCTTAACACCGGTACAAAACAGTCATTCCTCACCTGTCTCGGCTTAATCGATCAATAAGGCCGTGTGTTATTCCAGGTAATGAAGACTTCATTCGCCTATTTAAATCTGTTGCGTCAGACAACATAAAACAACTTGTAGCTTGTGTAGATTTGTAGATAGATTTGCAGAGTTCTCATAACGCTTGTAACATACTATATTCCGTAAAATCCTAGACACTAATGGTCAGTTTTCCTTCACCCTACAGCCATCTGAGATATCACACAAACATTTCATTGCAGTTCGCATTACACTACAAAACAGGTATGTACACTGTTAAAAAGATGACTTCATGATTAATCGATGCGTGCACGCAACTGCACCAGTTCTGCTTAAAAGCACAACTGCGTTCACCACCGCAACAAGTTGCTGTGACAACACAAAATCGATCAGCGACCTGCCGTTCAGAGAAACCTGCGCAGGCGTTGTGCAACCAAGTATGTATATCCACCGTGATCGTCCCCCTGTATAGTATTCAACCCAGTAGTTTGCTCGTATTCGATGAGTAAACACGATGACCAACGAATCCCCGGTCCCGCAGACGAACCTCGGCAACTTGAGCGATTACAGTCTTCAGCTGAATCGATGGTACTTGAAACCGATAGGCGCTTGGCCTTCGTCCTCCTCTACCTTCAGGCACGAACGAATCGTTTCTATCATTTTGATCGCCGTATGTTACTGCTCCATATCGTTTACGGTGATCCCTTGCATGCTGCACATCATGCTCGAGAATGAAGACATTCGAAAGAAGCTGAGGGTCCTCGGCCCCCTTAGCCACTGGTTCGTGGGAGGAATCAACTACACCACGCTGCTCTTGCGAAGGAAAGAGATACGGCTGTGCGTGGAGCACTTGGAGGCCGATTGGAAGATCATAACGAGAGTAGAAGATCAACGCGTGATGCTAAAGAACGCTAAATTCGGTCGCTACGTCTCTGCTTTCTGTGCTGCGTTCATGCAAGGTGGGGTACTTTCCTACTGCCTGGTAACGGCGTTGTCCACGCAGATCGTTCAGGTTGGAAACGAGACCAGAACAGTGCACATGCTGCCCTGTGCATTCTATAAGAAGCTATTGAACGTGGATAACAGCCCCATGAATGAAATCGTCCTCGCCTCGCAGTTTCTGTCGGGTTTCATCGTGAATTCCAGTGCAGTTGCAGCTTTTAGTCTGGATGCAGTGTTCGCCGCACATGCCTGCGGTCAGCTGAATGTCCTGACGACTTGGGTTACCGAATACGTGAACGAATCAGGGGAATGCGGTAAGGATGCTTATTTCAGCGAAATAGGAGTGATCGTGGAGCACCATCTGCGTGTCTTAAGGTAACATCAAAATATTCTGTGGTTCCTTGGCAGTGTGGATTTCTATGATTAACGCGTATGTTAATTGCAGCTTCATATCGCGCATCGAAGACGTGATGCATCGAATATGCTTCTCGGAACTATTTAAATGCACGTTGGGTATATGCATGCTCGGCTATTATATTCTGACGGTAGGCTGAGAATGTTTTGGTTCGTATGAAATTGTCCTACAGTCCTCTTACAATATTTTCACATGTAATTGACTTTTCCTTCTGTGCAATTCATTTTCAAAAGAATTATCGCCAACGACACCGGGATCTTTCAACGCATCGTTGGCCCGTTTGTAAAAGTAAAAGGAGTATTTGTTCTTTTAGGAATGGTCCGATCACGATTTTCAAAATCTGACCACATATTGCATGATACTTTTCTCTATGACCTTCAACATTTTTATAGTGTGCTATATCGGTGAGGTGCTCACAGAACAGGTAACAGAGACGATTGGGCGAAAGCAATTATCAGATTCATGAACGAGATTCACCGAGCCGAATTCTTAACAGTGCAAGAAAGTTGGTGAGGTGGTGTACATGACTAATTGGTACTATTTACCTTACAAAAACGTCCTTGACTTGATACTGATCATCGCACGGTCCAGTATGGTCATCAAAATTACTGCTGGAAAGCTGATTCACATGTCCGTTTACACGTTCGGCGACGTAAGTATATTTGTTTCTGTAAAGGAAGAAATTCATTATTTGTCGTTCTTTTCTACATGCAAAAGATCATATGTTATTCCAGGTGATGAAAACCTCTTTCGCGTATTTGAATCTACTACGCCAAACGACGTGACGCGAACGGTCACGTCGATAACTCGTAACATAATCGTATGCAAAATATACAGATGTGTACAATTTGATACTTTATAATGTAGGTATAATAATGAAGTTACTAGTAAAATACAATATTAATAGTAGGTAAGCATTCGTTATGAATGAACTGATCGCGATCCTCCATCATCCGTACTAGCCGTAAAAGAATTCATATTCTTTCCGACAAAAGTTTACTTCCAAAGAATGGAAGGAACACAAACTACATACATACTAGAAAACGATTGTAATCCTCCCCCTGGGAACCTTCCTCGCGAAGCCCTCTTACAACTAGTGCTCAACAATATCACGGTTACACCGTATGTGACGAGCGACGTATCAACCGGTAGTTCGGAGGATTCAGCTGCACTGGCGCAACCCCTTAATTCACGTCATTGCAATAACTCGGGGGAAAGCTGTAGCTGCTACAGTGTAGCACATGCGCGACAGGAGAACTTTGGTAATCGATGTCATCGCCGTTCACCTTAGCCCCGTCAGTCGCGCATGCACATTCGTCCTGGCCAGTATCGTCCATGACCGCGACGATGACCAGGGTCAACGCTCCGCCCCGCAGGGACTGGATGTACAGCGTTCAAATAAATCAGTGGCTCCTGAAGTCGATAGGCGTTTGGCCGTGGTCATTGTGCCTGACCACCGCGGAGAAGATCAATTCCGTGGTGCTGACATTCATCAGTTCCTTTCTCATAGGGTTCCTGCTCGTCCCCTGCGCCCTGTGCACCATCCTCGACAAAACGGGCGACCTCGACACCAAGATAAAGATGATCGGCCCGCTGAGCTTCTGCGTGATGGCTGCCATCAAGTACTGTGTCCTCCTGTCCCGCGGCCCGAAAATCAGCAACTGCATCCAGCACGTTCGCGCCGATTGGTGTCGAATGGCCGCGGGGCAGCGCGACGATGACAGAGCCATCATGACAGAGAACGCCAGGATCGGCCGGAAGCTGGCGATCATCTGCGCGGCGTTCATGTACTCCGGCGGATTCTTCTACACCACCGTGATGCCCTTGTGCACGCACAGAACGGAGATGATCGACAACGAGACCGTCCGCTCCCAGGCGTTCCCCATCTATCGCGGCCTCCTGGACCCACGAGCCAGCCCCTTCTTCGAGATCGTGCAACTGCTGCAGTGCCTGGCTGGATTTGTCATATACTCCGTCACCGTCGGCGCTTGCGGCCTCGCCGCGGTGTTCGTCATGCACGCCTGCGGCCAATTCAGGATTCTCTTGGCGAAACTGGACAAGCTGGTGGACGGGGCGATGGAGAAGGGCGAGCTGGACTCCCCTAGAGAACGATTGGGCGCGATCGTCGAGCATCACCTGCGGATACTCGGGTAAAGAACTTTGGGGATTTCTGTCGGGGACTTGAATGGACGTGGCGGGATGAGACCCAGGGAATTTTTAGCTTCATAGCTCGAGTGGAGGAGCTCTTGAACGAGATATGCTTCGTCGAGTTCGTCGGCTGCACGATGAACATATGTTTCCTGGGTTATTATTTGCTCACGGTAGGAAATACACATGGAGCTTAGGTGGCCGCGTTATCACTGACACGCGGGGATGTTTGAAACTGCGATTGCATGGCTCGTTTGTCAGTTTTCCAGGAGTGGGAGCAGAGCGAGACCGTAGGGACACTGACCTACTGTACGTTGCTCGTATCCTTCACCTTCAATATCTTCATATTGTGTTACATTGGTGAAACTCTATCCGAACAGGTATCTAATTTATCCATGGACACGGTAATGATCGTTTCGCCTTGCCAGTCCGTTGACAGACACCCATTACTTCCGTTTCAATGCCGTAGTGTGGAATGATCGGATTAACGGCTTACAAGATCGATTGGTATCGTTTGCCACGGAACGAGGCTCTTGGGTTGATACTGATATCCTCGGTGTCGAACTCTTCCGTGAAGTTAACAGCAGGGAAACTCTTCGGGTTGTCCTTGGGCAGTTTCTGCAGCGTAAGTACAGGGTCATCGTTTAATCCTGCAACCCGCGCTCGCGCGAACTTGTAAAATGGCAACAGCGCCTCACGGACGCATTTCCACTACCACTATGGCCGATACTTCCACCATCTATGAGCTGTTGATGAAAGCGTACGGTCTTTTAGATGCCAGTAGAGAGCGCAAGGTGCTTTTGGCTTTCGCCAGAGGATATTAGATTTGACGTAGCAGACGGGGAAGAAAACGGTAGCCATTTTAAGAGTGCAATCGCACCGGTCCCGTTCTGCGTGGAAATATCTAACTTTGCGACGGTCCAGCTGCGGTATTAGACAACGCTGACGCGATAAGGCCCCGGGTTGAAGAATTTGGGGTCTTTTTTGTATAACTTTTGAACTATAAAAGATATCGGAATGCAATTTGCGCCGAAAAATGGGGGAAAATTATCCCCTCTTAACGATGGATAATTTAACATATTTTTCGTTCACTTAATTTTTATTTCATCAATATTTTGACCATAATTACTGTGAAAAGCGTTTGCAAACTGTTTATTTGATACTTTATTTAGTGCTCTTTATAAAATTCATGGGGTTGATAAACAATAGACTGGTTGTTTCTGTATCATTACTTTCATAAATTGAGAAATTAAATTTTTATTCAATTATATATTGGTTCTGCGGGTCTCAGAATCTAATGTTCTGGTTTCCTTTTTTATGATTTTATCTTTAAGGAGGGATTGTCGTCTAACAGTCCCAAAAGTAACTTATATTTAAGAATTTTTTCGAAAAAACTGTTCGGCATATTGGATTAAACTCGTTTGTGATATAAGGAGGCATTTTTGAACTTGCAGGATATATTTTTTTTATGTCGATCCTTCTTATTATTTATTAGTTACTGTGGAATCGTCTCCACCTCTTCGCCGATGTAACTCCTGTTGGCGGGATGTGTAGCACCTGTCACAGTCATCGGATTGCAATAAAAAAATAGAAGTTTCTTAAAGTTAGATAATTTCCGCGGGATTGGTCCATGTTCACGCGTAGCCACGATGAGACTCGACCTATGAGTGTCGAGTCAACGGAGGTCGTAAATCTCCGTTACGAATTTTATCGACACCGGAATTACGCGGATCCCTACTCGTTTTACTGAAATAGGGCTAGTAAGTAAGTTGAATGCAAAATATAAGGAAACAGTGAAGTGATATATATTTAAGGCAATAAACAAGTATAACAGTTTAAAAACGGTGAATTGTGAATAACATGTAATTATTTTGCGCTAACCGTACTGCCCTGACGGGAGCTGTTATGAAGACTGGTTTTAGTTGACCCGCTGCCGGACTCGTCCGATTTCTTGAAGTGAGTCCGGCGTGGTGGCTTTTACCTGATTGGCCAACGTTATCAGTGTCAACCAATCAGGTAATTTCCCTAGGACCAAACGCGCCATCTATTCCCTGCGCCCTTGGCGCGCCTTTTCTGGGAAAGTAGCCGAATTTGGCGGGAATCGCTTGGTCAAGAAATTTGGCGGCAGAGTTTTCTTACCTGCCCGCGTAAGACGGCAAGAAAGCGTAAAGACACCAGGGATTGTAACCCGCCCGGAGCGGGTTACTAGTAACATAGGACAGTCTAGTCTAGACAGCCATTTAACGTACTCTACTACTCTGGTCATCCGGCCGAAAATTTTTTTACTCAATGAATAACAAATATAATCGTGCAAAACTTTTTACATAACATTCATCTACTTGTGCCCTGCTCAATTTTTTGGCCAGATGTCCAGAGTATCCCCTTAAGTGGCTGTCTAGATAAGACTGTCTTATGTTACTAGTAACCCGCTCCGAGCGGGTTACAATCCCTGAAAGACACCCCACATCTGCGATGCACGTGCGGGCGCGTTGACCAGCGACCCTTTTAGTTGGCCTACCTTGGCTCAGAGTGACGATTTATGACTTAATTGCCGTAACTAATTTTGGCCCGTGTACCGGCCTAAACCCTCTAGAGAAATGTGCATCGCAGATGTATGGATTCGAAGACTGTTTGATAATAAATCATTGGTTCCTATTTTTAATAAAACCCGAAAGAATTATTCCGCGCATCATTGCAACGCTGAACAGTCCACTTTAAAGGAAAAAAAATGAAAAATTGAAAGACTTATAGCGTTCGAGAGAAAAAGTAAGTTTTATCCTTAGACAAATTTTTCATATTATTCCAGACACCGGTATAGCGCCGCGGTCAACCATGTCGTAGCTAAAATTTTTGAAATTGAGACGGGTACGAGACCAGTCGACACATTGTTTTCAAACCTCGTTACAGTAATCTGGGGTGCGAGTAATAAACCGATCATAAAAGCGGAGCGCGCGGCTCGCTTACCTGAGCCGGGGAATTCCGAATAGCTCTTGGCGACGTTAATTTGAAAGAGACCATCCTAAAATTCTCGTAGCTCGGGCGTCGCTGCTATCCAGCGGTCGCTGGCAGCTCTAAACGCCGGGCCGGTGCGAGAAGTGGCTTCGAGAAGTGTGTCGAACTTCGGTCACACTCGGACCTCGTCGCGGGCAGACATCCGTTGCCTGATTCGTTCGCGCTCGGTGTTCGGCCACGTCCGGAACGCATCGCGTCACCGATCGTGGGGGGTCGTTCCAGCGCGAACGTCTTCAATTAATAATAACATGAACAGAGGGAAGAAGTGGGAACTGATTCTTGCATAATTGTTTTGGGGAAACATTTTAACATGTCAGCCACACGTGAGCCAAAGAAGGGTTGGCAAAATTCGGGTGAGATCTCGATACCTCGAGATGCTCTTCAAATTCCGGACGAAAGTTTCGAATTCGCTTCGAATTTTATTCGAATTACATGTTAAAATGTTTCCTCAAAACAATTATGCAAGAATCAGTTCACACTTAGTTCCTCTATTCATGTTATTATTATTTGAAGACGTTCGGGCTGGAACGACCCTCCACGATCGGTTACGCGATGCGTTTCGAACGTGGCCGAACACCGTGCGCGAACGGACCAGGCAACGGGTGTCTGCCCGCGACGAGGCCCGAGTGTGACCGAAGTTCGACTTTCAAACGGAGGCAGACTTCTCGAAGCTACTCCTCGCACCGGCTCGGCGTTCGGAGCTGCCAGCCAGTGATGCCAGAACCGAGGGAAATATCCCACGGGTGCTACCACCACTCCACTACCAAGCGTACCCCCTCCTAGCGCCCGTACCGCACCACACAAGCATACCCGTCCCTCTATCCGTGTGCCGCACGCGCTGCCTGGCCGGCGCTCTCGGCGAGAATTCGTTTTCCCGACATCGAAGCGCTTGCGACGCAAGCAAAAAGTCCAGAGTTCAAATCCCGGTGCCGATATTCTACTTTTTTTCTTTATTTATTCCCTAATTTCTCTTTCTATATTCTCAGAAGACGAAAGGCTTAAAAACGGTTAATTTGCAAAGCATTTTCGAAGCGTGATTTGCTGCTAAAGATGCGATCCAGTTCTGGCTTGTATAGCACCACTACAAGCGTACCCTACCTTCTGTCCGTGTGCCGTACGCGCTGCCTGGCCGGCGCTCTCCACCGAAAATTCATTTCACCGGAACCTAAGAGCTTGGGTCGCAAACAGAAAATCCGAGGTTCAAATCCCGGTGCGAAAATTCTACTTTTTTCATTAATTATTCTGTAACTTCTCTTTCTATATTCTAAGTAGAATAAAAACTTGAAAAGTATTATTTTACAAAGCATTTTCGCAGCTGGCTAATGTACGATGTTGGTCTTCTGCCTTTTTATACATAAACAGAAATAATTCCTTGAAATGCTACTTACAGAATAAGCTCCTTTCTAGGATGGACTCTTTAAAATTCACGTCACAATGAACAGTTACAGAATCGGTGATTTTCGTTTCAGGTAAGCGAGTCGCCCGCTTCGTTATTACGGTCGGCTTACCACTCGCACCCCGAATTACTGTAATGAGGTTTGAAAACAATATCGACAGGTCTAGAAAACCGCACAATTTTCACATTTCTCATTATAGCTTGATCAGGTTATTGCCGATGGATTTGTGAGTTTATGTCGACGACAATAAGTCTAAACAAGAAACAATACGGTCTATTTTTTATTATGAAGGCACGTTTAGAATTTCAGTGTTCCCGGCATTAAGGGGTTACCGCAGTCAGTAAGGTCAGAAAACGAACGATTCTTTGGGAATTTATTTCAGAAAGTACATGCATTTTTTATACAAAGGTTTTTGTATTCAGATGAGGAACCGTTTAACAGGTTATTTTAACTGGTTATTACAGCTGATTTCCCGGAAGCTGTTTTAAGAAACAGCGACACACACTATGTTCACTAAAAATGGTCCGAATTTCTCCATGTTTGAACTCATTTTCATCAGGAAATCCTAAAAAAATCCATTGGTACTACTTTCACGACCATTTCTCAAAAGCATGATCACTTTAGTTTTCTGTACTGGGTAATTTACCTGGCCCAACGGTGTTATTGTTCTCGGCAGTCAATGGACGGCCTACCCGGGACCGCAGGTCCTCGCTCGCAGCGAGGAAGCAACACTGTGCGGTGGGTAGGTCTTTCCCGATAATTCGGGGCAAAAGCATTTCAATAATCCGAAGAAGACTGAGTGTATCAACCTGATTAACACGAAAAGAGCGTCATTGACTAAGAATGGGTTAGTAAAACTCTTCTGTAGGTATAAATGATATCATTAAGACGAGTACGAAACTTGTCGATATTATTTTCAAGCCTCAATACAGTAATTCGGGGTGCAAGTGGTAAGCCGACCGTAATAACGAAGCGGGCGACTCGCTTACCTGAAACGAAAATCACCGATTCTGTAACTGTTCATTGTGACGTGAATTTTAAAGAGTCCATCCTAGAAAGGAGCTTATTCTGTAAGTAGCATTTCAAGGAATTATTTCTGTTTGTGTATAAAAAGGCAGAAGACCAACATCGTACATTAGCCAGCTGCGAAAATGCTTTGTAAAATAATACTTTTCAAGTTTTTATTCTACTTAGAATATAGAACGAGAAGTTAGAGAATAATTAATGAAAAAAGTAGAATTTTCGCACCGGGATTTGAACCTCGGATTTTCAGTTTGCGACCCAAGCTCTTAAGGCGGGATCTCCTACCTGCGACTGGTCGCTGCGACTGGTCGCAGCGATTTGACCCAGCGACTGGCCCCAGGCTGAATCTCCTTTCCTGCGACCAGGGGTGTGCGGATACCCGACTTTTCGGGCTCGGGACGGGCCGGACACTTTCGGGCGGGATCGGGCGAGGTCCCGATACTTTCGTATTGCTCGAGATCCCGACGGTTTCGGGATCCCGAGACTCGATTCGGGCTACAAGCATAGCCGCCATGAGCGGGCAATTTGATTTCAGGTCGGCTCGGCAAAACTCGGACGTTTAAACTGGTTGTCTATTCGAGCGGGATATTCAAATCGACTAAATGTACCTTACCGCAGTTTGCTGATTATTGGCGAAGTTTACCAATCATTGCCAAATGGGCATTTAAATTGGTTGTCTAGTGATTTCCCTAGTTTATTTCTGTCCTTGTCGAGTGACGCCTCTTATTATATCTCCTCTTTGCTTGTAGCCCGAAACGAGTCTCGGGATCCCGAAAACTTCGGGATCTCGAGCAATACGAAAGTATCGCGACCCCACCCGAAATTTCCCGACCCGTCCCGAGGGCCAGGTACCCGAGCCTCGGGACTATCCGCACACTCCTACCTGCCACCAAGTCCATTGCCACAGTGGGGCAGAATCCCAAGAAACAAGGAAACGAGTCAAAATTCAAAAGTTGTGGGAGGATTATGTATTTTTATATATTTATGATAATAATAATAATAAATCGTGTTTATTCTTTTATAATATTTGATACAACGCAGTGGAGTTAGAAACGCAAAGTACCTACAGAATGGGCGAGGCTCAGCGTCGCTGTTATTCATGCCTGACCCGAATATTTCTTGCAAGCTACTAATATGAGCTCCTAAAAAAGGTAAAAACCCAGAAAGAAGACCCAAAAAGAAGCCAGAAATAAAGATTTTAAAAATTATAGAAAAAATTGTAGCTAAAAATATTCTATCCTCCCAATGGCCCACCTTCTCTCACATCTGAATACGTCAGCGCGTGCTTTTGTTTTGATAGTCCAACGCGTGTTTATATTCGAGAGATAAGAGATCGATCTCGAATTTGTAGGGAGGACAAAGCAGGCGGCACCACGCGCAGTCAGCGGTCCACCCATTATCTTCCTGCGGCTCTCCGCGAGGCGTACTGGTCTTTCTGCAGAATAATTTCGATTCCTACCCCATTGTCAGGGAAACATTCTTCGATCTAACATAAGAACATCTTCTTCTTTTGGTAATTGTGCGGACCATAACATTAATTTTCGTCACGGTCAACGTTCCGACCATACTTATTCTTTTATACTGTAGCGAAACACGGTTTATTGCCTGTCGAACGTAGAGGAATTAGCTTGTAGCAATTGGGGATTAAGCCTAAAAATTGTTCAGCTGTTCTGAAAGTTACTTGGCAGATATTTCCTAATTACTTTATATCGTGTAGGGGGCCAAAGGTCTAGTGTAATAAAGCTGTAGTAAACCGTGACCCGCTAACAATCCGTTTAGAGCATCACTCACCACGCTACATCATGGAACTTCGCGCGTGTGTCAAACATAAACACGTGTTTACACACAGATCAGAAGTAGGCGTCATGATATTTTTACCTTTTTTAGGTGCTCATATTAGTACTCTACAGGTAACATATAAAAATACATACTCCCATATCTTTTGAAATCTGACTTATTTCTTTATTTCTTGGGATTCTGTCCCACTGTGGCAATGGGTCGCAGTGCGACTGGTCGCTAGACTCCCTCCGGAGGGAGTCAAGCGACCGGTGGTCGCAGTGCCCAGCCTGCGACTAGGTATAATGGGAAACAGACCCTATCGCATTGTGTTGCCTCTCGAGTAGCCTAGGCTGGTACTCAAACAGACTCGCGTCAGGCTCCTACGTCTGGCGCATACCCAACGATCGCAGACGCTTGTAGGAGAACAGATGAATGCTTTCCCATTGAACCAGTATACTGCGACCGGTCGCAGGTAGGAGATCCCGCCTTTAGGTTCCGGTGAAATGAATTTTCGGTGGAGAGCGCCGGCCAGGCAGCGCGTACGGCACACGGACAGAAGGTAGGGTACGCTTGTAGTGGTGCGATACAAGCCAGAACGGGATCGCATCTTTAGCAGCAAATCACGCTTCGAAAATGCTTTGCAAATTAACAGTTTTTAAGCCTTTAGTCTTCTGAGAATATAGAAAGAGAAATTAGAGAATAAATAAAGAAAAAAAGTAGAATATCGGCACCGGGATTTGAACTCTGGACTTTTTGCTTGCGTCGCAAGCGCTTCGATGTCGGGAAAACGAATTCTCGCCGAGAGCGCCGGCCAGGCAGCGCGTGGCGGCACACGGATAGAGGGACGGGTATGCTTGTGTGGTGCGGTACGGGCGCTAGGAGGGGGTACGCTTGGTAATGGAGTGGTGGTAGCACCCGTGGGATATTTCCCTCGGTTCTGGCATCACTGCTGCCAGCGACCGCTGGATAGCAGCGATGCCCGAACTACGAGAATTTTAGGATGGTCTCTTTCAAATTAACGTCGCAAAGAGCTAGGGTAAGTGTAGGTATTACTGCGGACTTTTAAGATAGGTTAACTTTAGAACCCTCGATACGGCGTTCAAATGAATGAAAGTTCCTCCTTCTTTTTTTAAAAGAAAGGTGGGACCTTAATAATTCCATAAAAAAATATAAGGGCGGGGTAATAAGCACAGTTAATTAAAAACAAAGAGATTTGTCGATCAATTTCATTGCATGAGTTACTGCGGACATGCATGTATTACTGCGTGCCAGTTACTGCGCATGTATTACTGCGGTCTGATGTCAGGCCAAAGATAACCTTAGTACAAATATCACTTGTAGGGCAAACCAACCAGTAACTAACAGATAAATGTTCTGTTAAATAACACAGCCGTTGGCTTTTTCTTTTATTTCTTGATTCCTTATTATCACTTGAATTTTTTCTCGGCATGCTTACAGAATTACACGTGATTGCACGCACCGTTGCGTACTTTGCAGGTTATATATACCTAGACGTCAGTGAATACAGTCGTAGGTCCGCAGTAATACATGCACATGGTGTCAAGTAGTGCACCTAATACTGCGGTGAGAAATAAAAATTAAAACTAAAATGTACACGACTGATTTACCGTTTTTCTGAAAAAATAACTCTTATTCTATCGAGCAATACCGCTACAGTACATGTATTACTGTTAATAACAAAAATATAAATGTTTTTCAAGTACTTAGGTGTTCATGACCGCCATATCGGAAATCGACCGAAGTTTCGCCTTGACGAATTTCAAACTACGATAAAAGAATTAATAATAACTTTGCAGTACATACTTATTAATAATTATCTGTAATAGAGTTTAAAATAATTTTATCAAAAATTTTCAAGAGATTATGTACTTTCCAACACTAAATATGATCTGTTTTAGAATATCCGCAGTAATCGGGACATACGCAGTAATACCCACACCTACCCTATTCGGAATTCCCCGGCTCAGGTAAGCGAGCCGCGCGCTCCGCTTTTATGATCGGTTGATCAGATGACTGTGACAGGTGCTACACATCCCGCCAACAGGAGTTACATCGGCGAAGAGGTGGAGAAGATTCCACCGTAACTAATAAATAATAAGAAGGATCGACATAAAAAAATATTTCCTGCAAGTTCAAAAATACCTCCTTATATCACACACGAGTTTAATCCAATATGCCGAACAGTTTTTCCGAAAAAATTCTTAAATATAAGTTACTTTTGGGACTGTTAGACGACAATCCCTCCTTAAAGATAAAATCATAAAAAAGGAAACCAGAACATTAGATTCTGAGACCCGCAGAACCAATATATAATTGAATAAAAATTTAATTTCTCAATTATGATACAGAAACAACCAGTCTATTGTTTATCAACCCCATGAATTTTATAAAGAGCACTAAATAAAGTATCAAACAGTTTGCAAACGCTTTTTACAGTAATTATGGTCAAAATATTGATAAAAGAAAAATTAAGTGAACGAAAAATATGTTAAATTATCCATCGTTAAGAGGGGATAATTTTCCCCATTTTTCGGCGCAATTTGGTTTCCGATATCTTTTATAGTTCAAAAGTTATAAAAAAAAGACCCCAAATTCTTCAACCCGGGGCCCTATCGCGTCAGCGTTGTCTAATACCGCAGCTGGACCGTCGCAAAGGTAGATATTTTCACGCAGAACGGGACCGGTGCGATTGCACTCTTAAAATGTCTACCGTTTTCTTCCCCGTCTGCTACGTCAAATCTAATATCCTCTGGCGAAAGCCAAAAGCACCTTGCGCTCTCTACTGGCATCTAAAAGACCGTACGCTTTCATCAACAGCTCATAGATGGCGGGAGTATCGGCCATAGTGGTAGTGGAAATGCGTCCGTGAGGCGCTGTTGCCATTTTACAAGTTCGCGCGAGCGCGGGTTGCAGGATTAAACGATGACCTTGTATTTACCGGGGCCGTGCGGATACCTCGAACACCAGCAGCTCCCCAATTGTATTCTTTTGCATTGCAGGTATTGAAATCGTCGCTGACATATTTCAGCCTGCTTCGTACGCTGACGACGTGAGAAAGAGTCGCTCGATTCACATCGATTAATACAGTTTGATGGAATACCCATCACAGACCACCTAACTAGGAAAAATTCTTGAAAATTACAGACAACTATGGATATCGTGCGTATAATCGATCGAGAATCCTATCTACCTTTGTGCGCAATCAATTTTGTCCAATGAAATACATGTTAGTACCCAATTTCCTTGGAGGAACTTCAATTTCACAATCATGCCCAATGCATTCGAATAGTAGGGGATAGGTGCTATAAAGGGGACACGTCTTAAATGGGACAAATCGAATTTCCAAAATTCTAAATGCATTACACATGCAAGTTATTTTCCTGTTTATGGCAACACTAGTGCCTAGTCATTTAACGCAAACTTCACTAAGGTCTCACTTGCAACAGAATATTAATCCACGGTTGATGTTTTTCGGCAGTAAAAGTGAAATTTTCATTGGTTTTCTGTGTCGTTTTCTGAGATTAAGATATATACAAAGTGTTAAAGTGTTATATCATTAAAATAGCCTGTATTCAACTGAAACGAAAACGCTTAACAGGTAAGCTTAATTAATTGTTTTCTTTGTTTTGCGGTTATTTTATATTAAACTCACTTATAGTCGTAAAAGGGACAACATAACAAGTCTTAAATGGGACGACCGTTTCATGGCTGTCCCTCTTATACACATCTGGACACTATATGTATTATACTTTCCTGTAAAATTATTATGTAGTGTATCATCTGATACATAGATGACATTGTTTTAAATTATGAATTATTAGTTGATGACGTATTGTTCCAAATTTAAGAATTAATAAAGTGACTATTCAAAGCGACAAACTTTATCGTCAAAAAAATGTGTGGCAATAAATTAGCCCTCGTTATAAGTTATAAATTTGCTACAGTTGTATGTAAATTTGCGGTAAATGGGCCAATGAGTCATGCGGAATAAAAGGCACATTCAATTTTTTCTGTTCCATGTGACATTAATAATAAAATATTGATGATTTATACAACAAAGAGTTAATTTTTTCGTAGATTTCGTTGTTTTGTATCATTAAGATTTAGAATTATAATTGTAATACTTAATAAGTTTATTTTTATTAACGTGTCCCTTTCATGACTTATACTGTCCCATTTAAAACCACCTAGTCGTAAAAGGGACATTTCCCACTTTTTTGAAAATCGAAGATTTTGTTATTTTCTATTACAATTGATGAGTTCGCAATATACTTTTATTGAAGGGAAATAAAGACGCTTTCTTGTGATGTAGTTGTTTTTTAAATACCTATAACGACATTGTCAGAAATGGACGCTAAACAAAAGTGTCCCTTTTATAGCACCTCTCCCCTATACCTAAATGTTTCGATCGTGCGTTCTCTCTTAAGGGGGTACTCTAGTGTAACTACCCGTTTTTCAACCCTACCGTCGGGAATCTATTTAACAAAAACTATAAGTTTATACTGTCTGGAGTTTTGCCTGTATATTAAGGTATGTTTGCATATTAAGGACTGTTATAATCATCTAAAATGGAGAAACTAAGGTTTATTTTATTTCTTACGGTTGTCGCTATGGTTGGAACTACGAAGGTCCCCTAAAAATAAGGATTTGCAGAATGACAGCATTTTGAAAAAAATGTTCGATTTTTATTAAAAATTTATCTGTTTTCGTTCTGCAAAATTAAATAAACGACTATGTACAACAGTCTACACACTATTGCCGGGCGGAAATTTTTTTTCAAATAGCTTGCGCCACCGAGTATATCTATGTATACGCAATCAAAAAGCTCAAAAAAATTCAAAGTATTATTTCACACATACCTTAATATGCAGGCAAAACGCCAGACAATATAAACTCATAGTTTCCTGTTAAATAAATTCCCGAAGATGGCGTTGAAAAACGGGAAGTTACACTAGAGTACCCCCTTAAGGTGGACTTTCCAAGCCGCGATCGGCGGCTGCGGCCAGCGGCGGTCCCACTAGTGCATTGGAGACACAGATGCATACCTCTCCATTGCACTAGTGGGACCGCCGCTGGCCGCAGCCGCCGATCGCGGCTTGGAAAGTCTTCCTGGAAAGGCACCACCACGCAGTAGAATCGTCCTATCAATTTCACCCCCTGCATCGGTTGCACACAGCAATTGTGTCGCAGCAATCCAGCAATACGTGCGTTAGCGACTCTGCAATCGATTCACGGCGTACAGGTCGAAGATTTGTTGCGCGACTGAAGAAGCACCTCTGTGCTACCTGGGCTACTTTGTTCTAACACTGGAAGCCGCATAATCGATTTCAGATTCGACGCTATAAAGACACATTTCCCCCTCGTGGATTAATTATTCCCCGTTCATTCTCAGAATGAAGCGAGCAGTGCCGCACGCAGCTCGCAACATTACCGTTCCCCTGCACCCCCGCACTCTACTATCAACCAAGAACCGGTATCCCTCAATATTCCCATTGCTCCGCTCTATAGACCACAGGGTGTGCAATTAAGTTCCTGTTCCGCGCGGTGGCTATGCGCTTGCGTCCCTTTCTGCCCCGCCAACAATGTCTCACCCGTCGTTTAGTCGACAAGCATTGTGCTCGTTGAAACGGATAGCCAGGTCGACGGTCTGGCGATGAACGACAGTTACGAGAACGACGCGAAGAACGCCCTCAAGTACATCCGGTTCTTTCTACGACTGGTTGGTATGTGGCCTCGAATTAACGGCCACGCCAGTGGCCTTTTCGAGAGAATCGCGTCGGTGGTCTCGATAACCGTATGCACCAGCTGCCTGGCGTTCATCCTTCTCCCCTGCGGCTTCCACTGCTTCTTCTACGTCACCGACATAAACGTTAAGATCAAGAAGTTCGGGCCACTCGTCGCTTGCGCGGTGAACGCGGTGAAGTACTACTACATCAATCGGCGGAGGCTCAGCTTTCAACGCTGCATCAGGCACATAGAGAGGGACTGGAGGATCATAGAGGACCCGCAACACCGAGACATCATGATCAGGAACGCGGAGGTCGCCCATAAAGTGTCCGTCGTCTGCGCCATCCTGTTCTACACCTCAGTTCTGTCCTACCACACCATCATGCCGGTCTGGTCCAACGTGTTCACAGGCAACGACACCCACGGGCTACTCATCTATTCCGGCTTCGAACTATTTGTGGACCTCCAAGCCAGTCCTACGTATGAGATCATCTACGCCGTACAGTGTATGTACATCTGTGTACTCAGCAGCGTGTCCTCGGCGTCCTGCAGCTTGATTGCACTGCTGACAATCCACGCTCGAGCACAGATACAGGTGCAAATTGCGAAGTTGGAGGGCCTGGTCGAAGCAGAGAGGAACAATAACTATGGGCAGAAGAGACTATTGGGTACCATTGTCGACGGCCACGTGGAGATTATAAGGTGAGTTTTAAGGGTACATTCTCATGTCACCCCTTCAAAATTCAGGATTTTTTTTTTAAAGAAAATTGTAACACTTTGGGTAAAAAGTCTTTTTGGTATTGATGTATATATATTTTAAGATGATAAGAAAAATTTTGTAATTATTTACAAATGGGCAGTCCTCACCGATTTCGACGACTTTCGGATATGTTGTCGGGGGCATGATTCTGAACAACTTTTTCCTATATACAATATGTTGCTGTCGCTCGGCCTTAGTTTTCGAGATATTTGCAAAAAAGTATGATCGGTAGTCTTAAGGGGTTATACCTACTCATAATTAGTCAGTAAACCGAAAAGCGGCGAATGTTTGCGATTTTTTTTTTGAAAAAGCGGAAGCATATAGTTTTACAGAAATTTTTCACATAAAAGAGCAACATTCAAAGAACATTTAGTCATTTTTTTTGTAGAAAAATATTTACGTTTATAATAAAATTACAACCGCCATCCAAGAAGCCTTTTTAAAAATTTAGTTTTGCGGTGAGCACTGCCATTCGAAACCAGATTATCTAAAATCAAAAACCAAAAAAGATTTCGTTAGTATATTAATGTAGGCATCTTCTGATTCACGGTGGGAATTTCCGAAATATTAATTTAAAACAAAATGGCGACTATTTAAAGTTGAAATCCTGATTTTTGTTCGCGTGATTTTTTACTTCAACTTCAAATAGCCGCCATTTTGTTTTAAATTAATATTTCGGAAATTCCCTCCGTGAATCAGAGGATACATTATTATACGTACCTACTAACGAAATCCTTTTTGGTTTTTTGATTTTTGATAATCTGGTTCCGAATGGCAGTGTTCACCCCAAAACAAATGTTTAAAAAGGCTTCTTGGATGTCGGTTGTTATTTCATTATAAACGTAAATATTTTTCTACAAAAAAAATTACCAAATGTTCTTTAAATGTTGCTCTTTTATGTGAAAAAGTTCTGTAAAACTATATGCTTCCGCTTTTTCAAAAAAAAATTCACAAACATTCGCCTCTTTTCAACCTCCTGACTAGGTATAACCCCTTAAAATATATGAGTATGGGTTATCGTATTACCAATCGTTGCTGCTAAATATTTCGGAAATGTTGGTAAAAGCTGTAGACAGAGGAGGATCGGTGTTCCGTGTCGGAACGTTATTGAAAAAGTTGCTCTCCGCGTTGCACATAGTCGAAAGAACATCTTCGCGATGAGTAATCGAGGTATCGTTCACCCCTCGCCTGGCTTGAATTGCCTATATTTTTAATCGAAGAACTTTCCGTCAAAATACACGGAATTTACACCCAAAGATTTACCTACCTATTTGAAACAAACTTACCTATTATTATTACCTTTCATTAAATACCTCGAGCTTCTTTCCCTCGAATTGCGTCAAATTTATGTGCGTGGGGTTAGAGAGAACCGATACGATGGTTACGAGGGTTTTTTGAAAAATTTCAGGTATTCGAGAAATATCTCCAACGCGCTACAGGAAATATGTTTCATGGAAGTGGTGGCAACCACCTTGATGATCTGCGCTTTGGAGTATCTCTCCATACTGGTAAATAGGAATATTGTTACGACAGGAATGATTTTAACGGATGAAATCAACGATGGAACCGCGATTATCGTTTTCAGGAATGGAGAAATCGCGATATCGTCGCGATGGGAACGTACTTGGCCTTAACACTTTCGTTCACTTTCAACATATTCATAATTTGCTATGCTGGGGAATTTCTCGTTGAAGAGGTACTCGTGACCCATTCCAAGTATCCCCGTTCCCGTTCTCTTTGATTATCAGCGATTATCATAAATGTCTATCAGGGTAGCAAACTGGGGGACGCGTCCTACCAAATCGGATGGTACGATTTACCTGGAAAGAGGGGTCTCGATCTCGTTATGCTGATCGCTGTATCGAAATCCCCACCGAAACTCACTGGCGGGAAGATATTCGAAATATCCGTGAACACGTTCAGCAATGTAGGTAGCAATATTCACTTGCATATTAGCCTGTTTGCAGAACTGTCTTTATACTAGACCTCTATAACTTTTAGGTTCTTAAATCATCCGTAGTTTACGCGAACTTGTGTCAAGCCGTTACAAAATGGTAAAACGCTGTTCCAAGTACCTTTCGAACACATTTACAGGACACAGAGCCAATTAGAAATTTTTACAGATCCATCGGTGTGCATACGGAGAGCTCGACGCTAAACGTGCGCGGAAGAGCAACTTTAGTACTTACTGGCAATGAGTGCCATTGGAAAAGCCGTACAATCGTCAACTTCTTCATAGTCCTTCTGGGTAATAAGCATCGACACGCGCACTTTAGGTACATGTACCGTACAGTAATGTATTTTATAACAATTGCCCCTGGCTTCACAAGTATTCTATGATGAAAATACATAAGTACAGAAATGTACCAACTGAACGATGAACCCTTCGCATTATCCTCGCAATGTACAATTCGACGCGTACGCAACGCGTAAAGTAAACCCTCCCGATTATCGATGACCGACGACCCCTTCCCCCCTTAATGTTTTAGATTGCTACCCAGTCGCATTTACCGAGGCAACGGTGCACGCGCTTGCGTTCTGACAGTCCTTCCACTAAAACTGTCTGCCGCGCGTCGCCCGTCGGCAGTGTGTAGCATGGGCGTCACGATGCATCATCGATCATCGAGCCCAGCCGACGACCACCCGCGGAACTGCAATTACGAAGCCGACGTGCGTTACACGCTACGGATGTGTCAGTGGGTGCTGAAGCCAATCGGCGTGTGGCACTTGGTCCAGGATCAGTCGAGCACGTTGAATAGAACCGCCTCGATGGCCCTGATGATCGCTTGTTTCTCCTGTCTGTTCTTCATCCTCCTGCCTTGCAGTCGCTACATCGTACTCGAGGAGAGGAACGTGTACACGAGAGTGAAACTGCTCGGCCCAATCAGCTTCACCCTCTGGTCCACGATCAAGTACTTCTACCTGGCCCTGAAAGGGGCGGTGTTCGCCCGTTGTATCCTGCACATGAGGAGGGACTGGGAGATGGTGGAGGAGCCGAGCCACCGCGCCATCATGCTCAGACAGGCGACCATCAGCCGGAACCTAACCAGCGTGTGCGCCGCGTTCCTCTACAGCGGCGGCATGTCTTACAACACTGTGATGCCATTCTTATCCAAACAAAGGAGCGCTGCCAACTCCACCCTCAGGCCACTCATGTATCCCGGCTACGACGCGTTCCTCGACACCCAGTCCAGCCCAACCTACGAGATCGTCTTCTCCATTCACGTGCTCGCCGCATTCGTCAGGTATACCGTGACAACAGCCGCGTACAGCCTGGCGGCCCTCTTCGTCACTCATATCTGCGGGCAGATAGAGATCCAGACGACGAGGTTGGATGGTCTGCTGGGCTCGAGATCGGAGAAAGCTAGCCAAGACCCTCTGGCCGTCGTTGTTAGGGACCACGTGGAGATTCTGAGGTAAGTCGCTGGTTTTTATGTAAAGGCACGTGGAAGAGATCGTTGAAGTGAGTGTTGTAGATTTTCGAAGAACGTTGAGGAAGCCCTGCAAGAGATATGCTTGGCGCAAATCGTGGAGTCTACGTTGATTATATGCTTGCTTGAATACTATTGCTTGATGGTACGCACCAGTTGTGTATTAAGGGGGGAGACCACTGTAAAAAATCTGAAAAATTGATTTTTTCTTTTTTACATTTTCTGAAAGACGTACATTTCAAGAATGCTGTCTCCAAATTTTATGAATAAATTCGCAAAATTGACGGAGATATGGTGTTTTCCGTGAAGCGGTGTCAAACGCGCGACTGAGCCGCGCGGAACATTGAACGCGTTTTCCTCACAATGATATTTTTGAACCGCGTTGACAGTCTACAGTGAAAACTATACGTCCAAATGATACGAGCAAGGGCATTTATTGTATGAAAAACTCGTCTCTATTACTTGACGATCAGTTTTTTTAATTAACGACCTCCTTATATTTTTTTATCAACATTTCCCTAACTTTGTACCCCGAAAACATGATTTTTTTTCAGTGGTCCGCCATTTTGTAATTCCTTGCGATTTTGGCTTTTTTTTATCGTCACGTAATAGAGGTAGGCTTCTAGTTTCTAAATATTATTGTCTTTTTTAATTCCGATTAACCATATGGCCTGGGCACTGTCAACGCGACAAGCATGTTTTTGCCGCAGCGCAAATTTTGATGAAGACTAGTATACAGATTCATGAATTTGATTTAAACAATTGTTTTTTTTTACCCTTCAATATGTACATATTAACTATACTAAGCAATAAATTGATTTGCTTGCATTGTTTGTTGAAATAAATTCCCAAAAACACCCTTATTTTTCGGACCATTAAAATTCGGAAAAATCGATTTTTTCTTTTTTACAATTTCTGAAAGCCGTAGGTTTCAATAATGCTCTCTCCAAATTTTATAAAGAAATTCGCAAAATTGACGGAGATATGATATTTTTTGTGAAGTGGTGTCAAACGCGCGACTGAGCCGCGCGGAACATTGAACGCGTTCTTCTCAGAATGACATTTTTCAACCGCGTTGACAGTCTACAGAGAAAACTATACGTCCAATTAACATGATCAAGGACATTTATTGTACGGAAAACCCGTCGCTATTACGTGACGATCAGTTTTTTTCCATTTTCGACCTGCTTCTATTTTTTTTATTAACATTTCCCCAATTTTGTACCCCGAAAACATGATTTTTTTTTTCAATGGTCCGCCATTTTGTAATTTTTTACAATTTTGACTTTTTTTGATCGTCACGTAATAGAGGCAGGCTTCTAGTTTCTAAATATTATTGTGTTTTTGAATTCGGATTAACCATATGGCCTGGGCACTGTCAACGCGACTAGGATGTTTTTGCCGCAGTGCAAATTTTGACGAAGAGTATACAGGAAACGGATTTATGAATTTGATTCAAAAAAATTTATCTTACCCTTCGATATGTACACTATTAACTATACTGAGCAATACATTGATTTACTTGCGTTGTTTGGTTTAAATAAATTCCCGAAAAGACCCTTACATTTCGGACCGTTACAGTGGTCTCCCCCCTTAAGGGACAGTATCCTTCGTGTACCTATTCGAATCCTTATCGGGAGTGCTTGATAGATCATGCTTCTAGGAATGGGAACACAGCGACGAGATTGCTATATTGACGTACTTCATTCTGCTCACCTCCTTCGTTTTCAACATATTTATATATTGTTACATAGGCGAGGTTCTGTCCGAGCAGGTAGTTTGCAAAAGTATCTCGCGAAATTCCTTTCGGATATCGTCCCTGACGTGTAATAGACGGTAAACGTTCCACCAGTGCAGCCAAATCGGCCCATCTGCGTATAATATCGAGTGGTACAATCTGCCAGCTAAGGAAGCTCGGAATCTTGTTCTGCTCAGCGCCATATCGCTCTATCCGCCGAAGATTACAGCGGGCAAGATGATGGAGTTGTCTCTGAACACGTTCAGCACAGTACGTGACTGTTTTTCAAGTAATTTATCCGCTTCCAAGGCAGACTATCTACTGAACGCTCAAGATTCTCATGATTTCCAGGTGTTAAAGTCGTCTGTAGTCTACTTGAATTTACTGCGGACAGTTACAGGCAGATAGTGAAGCTCTCGCCGAGCTTCGACCTTCGACGAGGTCGGCAATCAGCCGTCCGAGCCTTCTGAAGATAATAGTTGCTGAGTATTTCCATTCGGGGCTGATGGAATTTGTATCAAATAAATTGTTATCGATGATTATTCTTACTTACGTATTATTCTTAGCTTATGCGGTTGATCTCTTGTGAATAGTCGTTCTCAATATTCGACGGACAGGTACTCGAAGTGCAACTGTAAGGAAGACAATGTTCACGTTATGGAGCGCAACAGGTGGATTCTACGAGGGATAGTACCGTGCATCTCGCACGGTACAGTAAAAAGGTACCTAAATTTCAAGTTTTCACCGAAATTTGCACAAGATAGCTTGCTTCTAAGTAGGGGAGAGCGTGGCAAAACGGAACGCCGAACTTTGGAATGTGATAACAAGAAAGAAAGGGAAAAAAGACATGGGACTTCACTAGGAGTCTTAAGCAGACCTTACCTTAGACCTTAGACTATAAGAAAATCAAAGGCTTTGTTGAGAAAAGTATTTGGCAACGAAGGAAAATGATATTTTCTGGGGGTATTGAAATATTCTCCTTGCCCAAGTGTTGGGGTAAAACGGAACACTCATTTGAAGACCATGTAAAAGTACAAAATCTTTATTTTTTTTATTTAAAAAGTATTAATTAATGTGAAAAGCTATGAATATATGTTCTAGGTATAACATATGTATAACAAAAACATATATTATACAGATGAGGAAAAATATTTTACAAGATAACAAAAAAATTACTGTAGATAATCAAATATAAATATAAAATTGTAAAATAGAATAGATGAATAGAGTTGTATAAATGAATGTAAATGTATCGTCATCGAAAGAACCGTGAAAATGTAGTGTAAGGACTATAGAATCCAATGCTGTACTTGCCGTTATAAATTTTCTAAATCCAAGTTTAAAAAAATGGTCGACACTACAACACAATGTCAAAACTTCGACACCGGAAATTTTTCCAACACTGTCAATCAAAAAGTAACATGTGCACGGGTCTTTGTCCGGTCACGAAATGCTTTGAGGACCATCTGGTCCCATGTCACATGATACCAACACAATCGCAGCTTTTATTTAAAAAGGACATTGATGTTCCGTTTTGTTCCAGTCATTCCTACTTCCAAAAAACGCAAACTATTAGACACTATTAGAATACAGCACCACATTTACTCTAAACAATGTTACGATTTAGAAAGACAGACTCTACAGGCGTGTTTAGAAGATCGTTTTTCTAGAATCTAGACCACCACCACGAGCTTTCCCCACCAGACAACTTTACGGTAAAACTAGCAGTGCAATTATTGAACGACGGAATAACCGTTTCATCGTAGCAATTCCACGCTACCCCGTCGGCCACACTCTCTACTGTATCCACTACATGGAAAAAATCGCACGTAATTATAAATGAAGGGTTCCCCCTACGATTGTTTCCGACTCGGCTAAACCATGACATGCAATCGTTTACCCCCGGTCTATGGACACGCGCTTGCGTCCTGGCGATACCCTACAGGAGCCTTGCACCGCGTGGTTCAGTCGACGATGTGCAGCAGTGCAGCAAAACCGCCGCCATGTATAATCGATTACACTGTCAGTCCGATGACAAACCGAAGAATTCTCACCACAAGGGTGATATACGTTATACGCTGGAAATGTGTAAATGGGTACTGAAGCCAATTGGCATATGGCCTCTGGTATACAGTCACACCAGCCGACTGCAGAAGATCCTTTCGAACGGGTTGCTCGCGTGGTGCTCTTTTTACTTGTTGATCAACATGGTACCTCCCACTCGCCATGTGATGTTCGTCGAGAAGGACACGTACAAGCGGGTCAAGATGGTGGGGCCATTTCTCTTCAGCGTCGGGAACCTGGTGAAATACTACTACTTAGCCGCCAGGGGTTCAATCTTGCAGCGTTGCGTCGAGCAAGTGGAGAGAGACTGGAGGGCGGTGGAGAAATCGAGTGATCGTGCCATCATGCTCAGACAGGTGTCCATCAGTCGAAATCTCATCAGTTTGTGCGCCATTTTTATGTACACGGGGGGCATACTATTTCACACTCTGATGCCGTTCATGTCCAAGTCGAGATTCAAAGGGAACACGACCGTCAAGATGCTGACCTATGCTGGCTACGACGCCTTCTTCGACACCCAATCCAGCCCCACCTACGAAATCATCTTCACCGTGCAGATTATTGTGGGACTGTTGAAGTATAGTATCACGACGAGCGCGTACAGTTTGACCGCCATCTTCATCACTCACGTCTCCGGACAAATGCAGATCCAGGTAGCTAGACTGCAGAACTTCGTTGCAGAGGGACGCGAGAAGAATCACGATCCTTTGGCCATCGTCATTCGAGATCACGTGGAGATCTTGAGGTAAGAAGTTCGAAGCTTTGCGAGGAAAGCAATCATTGATCTGTTCTTGTATTTCGTGCTACGCACGAAGATCCGAGAAATCACTGACCATTGCCGCTGAACGATTTAGATTCTCTAAGAACGTGGAGGACGCATTGCGCGAGATATGCTTGGTGCTAATCTTGGAGTCCACGATGGTTATATGTCTCCTCGAATACTACCTTCTTATGGTGAATAAAGAGTACACGATTAAATTTGTAAGTATAATATAACCGTGCCTTCGTGATCCATGAGAATTGTTTGACGATGAATCTAGGAATGGGAAAACAGCGACGCGGCCGCTCTAATAACGTACCTTATTTATTTCACCTCCTACACGTTCAATATATTAATATTTTGCTATGTTGGCGAAATGTTAACTGAGCAGGTATTACTAAAGAAATTGACTTTTCAAATTGCTTTTATTACTGCCATAATAAACATTTTATCAGTGCAGCCAAATTGGTCCAGCCTCGTATAACGTGGACTGGTACAATTTGCCACCCAGACAAGCTTATAATTTCATTATGCTGAATGTTATATCGCTCTATCCGCCTAAACTTACAGCGGGGAAAATGGTTCCATTGTCTATGTACACGTTCGGCTCAGTACGTGACTATTTCTATATTAATTTAACATGTTCTGGGGAAGTTGCTAATATGCTGAAAGGCTAATGATTTCCAGGTGATGCAGACGTCTGCGGTTTACTTGAATTTACTACGGACTGTTACTAACACATAATTAAACTTTTATATTTTACTATTCTCGATATGCAATTTCCACTGCAGCGCAATCGACCATCCGAGCTTAGCAATCAGAATAATAGCTGTTGAATCTTTCCATTAAAGGCTGATGGAGTTTGTAGTGATATTGAATAAATTATTCTCGATGCTTCTTGTTACATATGTACATATTATTCTTAAAAACGACTGTATGTGGTTAACACTCTTCGAGATCGTGGTTGAAAAGCACTCAACCAAGGCCGAGCACTGTATTTTGAATTACAGCAAGGACATTGTTCGCATTAGAAAATGCAGAAGGTGAATTCTCGGCTCTATTGATGGAGATGTAATAATAATACGGGAAGAATCGACTGAATATCGTGATGCCGCGGTCGTACCATAGTACCGTGCATTTTACACCCTGCGCAAGCAGAAAGGTAAATTTCAAGATTCCAGAACAGCACGGTAAACTGTCACTCTCTGATCATTGCACGTAAAAATAAAAGAGTACTTACGCGTTTTCGATAGGTATACGCGTATCTGTGGTTCGTTATCGACCAAACCTTCGCCCTCAATTCGACCTGCTGTGTCTGTATTCCCCGAGCACCCTTAGAGCCGTTTCACACGACGATACATGCATGCGATACGCATATGATGGATACCGATTTTCATTGTTCTTTTGAGAATCGTCGTGTGAACGGTCCCATAATGATCAATGTAACATCGGTATCCATCATACACGTATCGCGATACACGTATCGTCGTGTGAAACGGCTCTTATCAGTATGGGGTTTTCTGATACTCTAATACACGGAACGACGCATGCCTATTCTTGCGACCAATGAACAGAAGACCAACCCCTTGAGGGATGGCTACGCCTGCGTGGAATGAAAAGGCGTACACATTTCTATGGTGGTATTGTAAAATGAACCCTACAGTAGAACGCAGTAATACATTCTCAAATCATTCGGTCATCATTAACATTAAATCGAAAGCAATAAGCAGTATGTGCTATATATGATTCATTCTGTCACGTCTATTCTCACTTAACATCGGAACGAGTTATAATCATCCGAATTTTAGGACACAACAAAATTGTTATCCTAAATAAATATCCAGTTATTGTCTATTAAAAACAAACCTTTCTATGCAGGTGTTGAAGACATTCCTGACGTACTTAAGCTTCTTTCGGACAGCCGACGCGCAGTGATCGATTGCCTAATTGCCATTAGTCTCGTATGTGCCTGTACAACAGCAAATAAAGGCATCCGTTTCGCACAGCGAGACTTGCCACTTAAAAAAGGTTCGTGACTTTATTCTTATTTCAGGCTCGACAGCAACTAAGTAGACGTATATTACGAACAGACTTATCTTTTTATTCGATGCAAATTCTGATAATGCAAGTACAACTTACATGGTGAAATTGGTGAATTCAATCGGAATAGGGGGATTCTCCGCTCGATGATGGAGGCATAGGCAGACATGGGATATAGGCAGAATTGGGTGATCGACCGAATATCATGGTACTACGGTGGTAGTATGGTTTGGTGTATTTTGCAACCCCTGCATTAGCAGAGGGTATGAGAACAAACTTTTACGTTTCAACAATAGAACGACAAACTTTCCCAATCGGGCCATCGGATGCCACATTAAATAATCATAGTTTTTGACCCAACATAAGCCAGCCCCTGTCTTGTCGCTGCCGCGCAACCCACTCGCCCATAATTCCATGTTCACTATGTTGGGAAAGTTTTGTTCCTGGCGGTAGGGGAGACCGGGGCTAGTTGACTAACGAGGTTAGTTGACTAATTCCCTTTAATTCTTGTATTATGGAATAAATTATGCTGCGATTCGCAATATTGGAGCATATGAATGACCAGCTTGCCATTTAATGTGTCGTCGTGACAAAAACTTGCGTGTTCTGTCAGTGAGAATGAAAAATCTAAAAAGGTCGGCTGGAAGTAAATATTTTCGTTTCGACTATTTATGAATTCTTGTCCACTAAGTACTGCTTGATGTCATTTCATGAATATTTTGTGGAAACGTGATACCTTGACTAGAATTTACGGTATTTTATTTTATCCGGTGCGTGGAGGTTTTGTACGTACGACCCTTAACATGTTAACAATGTCGGACGGGGTTACTTGACTAAGCATAGGAATACTACTAATAATTGCATTTTTTATCCTCAAGATGCAGTCGAGGCAAAGAGTTTAGCTGCTCAAGTCCACTTCCCCCACCACAAATCCTTCCAAACTCACCCCTACCAGTTTTACACCCTATCCTCCCTTCAAACTCTCAGGCCTTCCAAATAGACCATAACAAATCAGTACAAAATAATTACAGTATCTTAGACCATGATAATTATTATAAAAAAAAATAACACTGTGGAGGAGTGAAAAAAAAAAAATTTATTGGTCGTAGTATACATATGTACGAGTTTCGTATACTATATTGATGGAATTGGCAGCGTATATATACGCTTTTCACATTATATTGATGTACTGTGACAGCGTATATTTACACCTTTCGCATGCAAAGGGTTAAAACTGAAAAGTAAATGTCAAGTCAACTGACCCCATCATATTTGTCAACTAACCCCGTAGCCGGGGTCTGTTGACTTATTCGTCTCACTACTCTAAATACAATAAAAACTACAACCTAGACTCAATTAAAACGATTTTCAAAATTATGCCTGTATACCTAATGAAATTTTGAAACTTTTGGTATACAGTAAGTCAACAAAATACTAATGGTCTATTGATAAAAATTAGAAATGTAAAAAATTAGTCAACTAGCCCCGGTCTCCCCTACTTTAAAAGTTTTCAACTCGCCTGCAATCACGATAGGCAGTAACTACCCCCCGCCAACGAAAACGCGCTTGCGTTCTGACAATACCCTGCTGAAACCATCTGTTCGGTCGTTCAGTCTACGATGTCCACCGAGGCCGTCACGATGCATAATCAATCACGTCGTCAGATCGACGAGAAACCGAAGAATTCTCACTACGAGAGCGACATACACTATACGTTACAACTGTGTCGATGGACCCTGAAGCCAATTGGCTTATGGCATGTGGTATACAGTCGCACCAGCAGCCTGGAGAAGATCGTCTCGAAAGGGTTGCTCGCGTGGTGCTCATTCTACGCGGCGATCACCATGGTACCACAACTTAACCAGGCCATGTTTGTCGAGAAGAACACGAAGAAAAGGCTGAAGATGATGGGCCCACTCCTCTTCGGCGTCGGGGCCGTGGTGAAATACTACTACCTAGTCGCCAGGGGTTCAATCTTCGAGCGATGCATGGACCAAGTGGACAGCGACTGGAGGGCGGTGGAGAAATCGAATGATCGTGCCATCATGCTCAGAGAGGTGTCCCTCAGCCGAAATCTCATCACTCTACTCGCCATATTGCGTTACACAGCTGGCATGCTCTACAACACCGTGTGGCCATTCATAACTAAGTCGAGATTCAGCGGGAACACCACCATCAGGGTGTTGGGCTATGCTGGCTACGAAGCCTTCTTCGACACTCAATCCAGCCCCAACTACGAAATCATCTTGTCTGTACAGATTATTTCGGGCTTGTTGAAGTACAATATCGCGACGAGCGCGAACAGTTTGACCACCATCTTCATCACTCATGTCTCTGGACAGATTGAGATCCAGGTAGCTAGACTGCAGGACTTCGTTGCAGAAGGACACGAGAAGAATCAGGATCCCTTGGCCATCGTCATTCGAGATCACGTAGAGACCTTGAGGTAAGAAGTTCGAGGCTTTGCGAGGTAAACGTTCATTCGTGTGTTCTTGTATTTCGTGCTATGCACGAAGATCAAAACGAGCACTGATCTCTGCCGTTCAACGATTTAGATTCTGTAAGAACGTGGAGGCAGCGTTGCAAGAGATAGACTTGGTGCTAATCATGGAGTCCACTGCGCTTGTATGCTTCCACGGACACAACGTTCTCATGGTGAATATCAGTACACGTTAATGATTGGAAGTAGCTATGGTGTGTATATCCGTGCCCTCACAATTCTGAGAATTGTTCGACCGCGATTGTAGGAATGGGAAACCAGCGACGCGATCGCTATAACGTCGTACTTTACTTATCTCACCTTCTACTCGGTGAATATATTGGTACATTGCTATCTCGGCGAAACGTTAACTGAACAGGTACTGCTGAAGAAATTGAATTTTCATATTGCTTTGATTACTGGCATAATAGACGCTGAGATTTTATCTGTGCAGTCGAATTGGTCCAGCTTCTTATAACGTGGACTGGTACAATTTGCCACCCAGACAAGCTTATAATTTCATTATGCCGAATGTTATATCGGTCTATCCGCCTAAACTTACAGCGGGGAACATGGTTCCATTGTCTATGTACACGTTCAGCTCAGTATGTCACTATTTCTATTATATATTATTGTCCCAATTAACAAGGTAAGTCGCCAAAATTTTTCAATAAATTTTTTATGTAGAGCTTCTAGAAACAAAGGGGACGCACAGACTTGGAAGTTGCCCGGAGAAGGTTCGACAGAGAAATATCTTCTTTCGCACAAGTTTCTAGAAATTTATACCAGGCATGTACAAAATAATAATATATTGTAACAAATTGCATTTAAATTGCCAGATATTTTTATACCAGTAAGCCATTTTTAATTTAGAGTTTCTACAGGATGATTCTGGAGCTCCGCCCGACAATGGATGCGTCCTGGTACCCCGTGGCGAGGTCAAGCCCCCGCAGTGCCCCACCGAATTTTAGGGCTTTCAACCCTCGAAGGGGTTGGAGTGCCTATTAAGAAGTGAGTAATCTTCAACTTCCGCATTTCTCATCAGATCTTTGCGAAAACGACGCCAATTGATTCCTTATGTTTCGCCGATGTAACTGACACCAAGAACGACGTAATTCGGAAAATAATTAAGGAAATTCCATGAAAAATTAATTTCCATAACCTCAAGCTAACTTCGTTAATAATAGTCCGAATTACAAGAAATTTGGTATGATTTTCATCGGAAAAACATATGGAATCCATCGGCATCACTTCCATATCGATACGAGAAAGAATAAAGAATTATTTTTTTCTGAAACAGGTATGAAATCCTCGGTCGACCCCGGCAAATCGTGGTCTACCCCCCGCAGTTGAAGGTGAAAACGTGAAATATTCATTTCAGCGTATTAAAAAATTCTTTATTCTTTATCGTATCGAAATGGAAGTTACACCAATAGATTCCTTATGTTTTTCTGATGAAAATCATACCAAATGTCATGTAAATCGGACTACTTTTACATTAGGAATACAAATTGCTTGTGTAAAAGTAGTCCGATTTACATGATATTTGGTATGATTTTCATCACATTGGCATGAATCAGATAACGGATCATGTGAACAGTGTACAGGAAATTATATTATGTTTAAGAATGAATTAATATTGACGAAAGATATAGTTATTAATCGTTTACTATTATTTTCATTGCAAGGTGATAAAATAGTCAAAGCAATACGTAAATTTAATATATGTACTATTCCCACAACCAAAGTATTGATAGCTAGACAATCATATAAAGTTATGAATGCTATATTTCATAGTGGTTCATGTATCGAGGATGGCCATTACACCAGCATATGTAAAGAAGAAGGAATGACTAGTAGTTGGATTGAAGCTGATGACGTGCAAATTAAAAAAAGGCAATGGCCCAGAGGCGCTAAAGATCTTTATATTTTGTTCTTACAAAAAAATGATAGTAAATAAATAAGCCAATTGCGCCAATTAGATAATTGGTCATCAATAAAACTACAAAATGTGTGAAATCCCCACAAAATTACCTTTTTTAAAAAAAGGTACAAAAAAGAGCGCCAAGTATATAACCCATTCAAAAAGAATTGCATTTAAAAACATTGTCGTAAATTAATATAAATTTATTAATGTGCTATATTTTTTAACTTTACAAAAGTAATGATATACTATAATTGCGCCAATTATCACAATGACTATTTATACAAAGACAAAATGTATTAAATAATATTAAGCAGATATATTTTTATACAAATAAATATTTTAATACGAATAAATATTATATTCAAAATACTTGGCGCTGCTCTCCGAAAAAAAATTTAATTGTCTTGGTTAATAAATATAAAACAAGACAAGACACCACTGAGACAAGAAAGAAAGAAAAAGATTTTAATGTAATTTATACATATTTATTCAGTTTAGCAACATCAATTCGGAGAGCAGCGCCAAGTATTTTGAATAAAATATTTATTCGTATTAAAATATTTATTTGTATAAAAATATATCTGCTTAATATTATTTAATACATTTTGTCTTTGTATAAATAGTCATTGTGATAATTGGCGCAATTATAGTATATCATTATTTTTGTAAAGTTAATAAACATAGCACATTAATAAATTTATATTAATTTACGACAATGTTTTTAAATGCGATTCTTTTTGAATGGGTTATATACTTGGCGCTCTTTTTTGTACCATTTTTTAAAAAAGGTAATTTTGTGGGTTGCAGAACACCGCGATAAACTTTCACTATCTGATCATTGCACACCAAAATAAAAGAGTATTGGCTTTCGATCGATCGTATGCACGCACCTGTGGATCAGTATCGTCCAAACCATTGTCCACAGTTCGACCTGCGATGCCTCTATTTCCCGGCGCCCTTATGGGTATGAGGGTTCCTGATACCGCAGTATATGAAACGATGCATCCCGATTCTTACGACCAATGAACAAAATACCAACCCCTTGAGGGCTGGCTACGCCTGCGTGGAACAAACAGGTGTACACATTTCTATGAATATATTATAAAATGAACCGATTTCGGTAGAACGTAGTAATACATTCCCCAGTCATTCGATCACCATTAACATGAAATCCAAAACAATAAACAGTATGTAGAGTAAACTTGCCTAATTCAAAATTAAAATTAAATGCAGGGTTGCCATCTATGTCGATCGCGCCCAACAATTACGATCTAGAAATTGATTAATTTTTCGATTTATTTATTCATATATAGAATTTCAAGCGAATTTCAGCAATATTTCACGTCTATTCTCACTGAACATCGGAACGAGTTAAAATCATTCGAATTTTGGGACGCAACAAAATGGGCATCCTGAATAAATATCCAATTATTGGTAGCGATATTAAAGACAAACCTTTCTATGCCGGTGTTGAATACATTCTTGACGTACTTAAGCTTCCTCCGGACTGCCGTCGCGCAGTGATCGATTGTCTAGTTTCCCATCAGTTTCGTAGTTGCTTATACAACAGCATATAAAGACATCCGTCAAGCACGGCGAGACTTTTTGCCACGTAAAATGATTTGTGGCGTTATTGTTAATACAGACTCGATAGGAACTAGACGTTTATCACGAGGAGACTTATTTTTTCGTTTGATACGATTTCTAATAACTCCAGTACAATTTACATAGGATGCGCAATCGCGATCAAATGAATGTACACGACAGTGACATTGGAGAATTCAATCGCAATAGGTGGGTCCTCCGCACGTTGACGGGGACGTATAGATAAAAGTGTCGGATGGAGCGAATGCCATGGTAGTACGATGGTAATACGGTTTCGTGCATTATGCACCCCCCGCAACGGACAGACGGTAGGAATGTAAACTTTAAGTTTCCACAACCGCATGACAAAGTTTCCCCGTCGGACCATTGGAACGCAAATGCATAAAAGAGTATGCTCGTCTATTAAATATGTATATCCCACTCCCTCTGTACTGTCCATCGTTGTCGTTGCACCACTTCACGCATAACTTTATCTACTCTACATAAGACATGTTCTATCCCTGACATGAAGTAAATTGCGCACATTATAAACGACGGTTTTGCCATCGAATACGCGCTTGCGTGCTGACAATATTCTACCGAAACCGTCTATTCAGTCTCTCAGTCAACGGTGTCCACCGAAGCCGTCACGATGCATAACCAATCACGTGGTCAGATCGACGAGAAACCGAAAAATTCCCATTACGAAAAAGATATACGCTATACGCTTGAAATGTGTCAGTGGGCCATGAAGCCAATTGGCCTATGGCATCTGGTATACAGACGCAGCAGCAGCCTACAGAAGATCCTCTCGAACGGGTTGCTCGCATGGTGCTCTTTTTACTTGTTGATCACCATGGTACCTTCCATTAACCAGGCCATTTTCGTCGAGAAGATCTTGAACAAAAGATTGAAGATGGTGGGTGCACTCCTCTTCGGCGTCGGGGCCGTGGTGAAATACTACTACCTAGTCGCCAAGGGATCAATCTTCGAGCGCTGCATCGAGCAAGTGGAGAGAGACTGGAGGGTGGTGGAGAAACCGAGTGATCGTGCCATCATGCTCAGAGAAGTGTACCTCAGCCGAAATCTCATCGGTGCACTCGCCATATTTCGTTACACAGCAGGCATAGTTTACACCACCGTATTGCCGCTAATGACCAAGGCGAGATTAAGCGGGAACACCACCATCCGGGTGTTGACCTATCCGGGCTACGACGCCTTCTTCGACACCCAATCCAGCCCCACCTACGAAATCATCTTGTCTGTACAGATTATTTCGGGCTTGTTGAAGTACAATATCGCGACGAGCGCGAACAGTTTGACCACCATCTTCATCACTCATGTCTCTGGACAGATTGAGATCCAGGTAGCTAGACTGCAGGACTTCGTTGCAGAAGGACACGAGAAGAATCAGGATCCCTTGGCCATCGTCATTCGAGATCACGTAGAGACCTTGAGGTAAGAAATTCGTGGCTTTGTGAGGTAAGCGTTCATTCGTCTGTTCTTCTACATTTTTTGGTACTATTGCATGAAAATCAGAACAGTCACTGATCACTGTCGCTGAACGATTTAGATTGTCTAAGGACGTGGAGGAAGCGTTGCGCGAGATAGGCTTGGTGCTAATCTTGGAGTCCACTGGGCTTGTTTGCCTCCTCGGATACAACATTCTGATGGTGAATATCAGTACACGTTTAAAATTGGGGGTATGATGTGCGTATCCGTGCATGCGTGATTATAAAAATGATTTGACGATCAATCTAGGAATGGGAAAACAGCGACATGATGGGTATAACATCGCACTTTATTCATCTCATCTTCTTCACGTTGAATATATTCATACACTGCTATCTTGGCGAAATGTTGACTGAACAGGTACTGATGAAGAAATTCATTTTCAAATTGCTTTGATTACGGGCATAATAAATGCTGACATTTTATCAGTGCAGCCGAATTGGTCCAACTTCGTATAACGTGGACTGGTACAATTTGCCACCCAGACAAGCTTATAATTTCATTATGCCGAATGTTATATCGCTCTATCCACCTAAACTTACAGCGGGGAAAATGGTCCCATTCTCTATATATACGTTCAGCTCAGTACGTGACTATTTCTATATTAATGTAAGGAGAGAATCTGGTTTAAGACGTTGAAAAACGGTGATTTTCGCGAATTTTTTTTTAACTGAGAAAAATAAGGGCGATCTTTCCAAAACTTCAGGTGTATTTTAATATATATTTGTACAGTACAAAAAAAATTAATTGAAAAAATTTAAATTTATTAATTAATAAATATTAAATAATTAATTAATTAATTAAAAGTTTTAAATTCATCACCGCCGGAATCGATTAATCATTTATGCGCCTCACCAATTGTGGGACTAAAGGAAGAGTTACGGTTTTGGGGAAAAAATTTCCATGTTTTTATGCAAAAAATATGGTTTAAATTAATTTTTTTCATAAATGTTTTTATTTCATCGATGATAGTTGGTTATTAATTAACTACAATGCCCCGGGAAAAGTCGATCGGTCAAATTCGCATGTTATATTTCGCGCCTACTTGAAAAATGTTGTTTTTAGAGAAAGCGTTTTAAAGTTTACGGTTTCCCGTCGGGCGTGTGTATACTGCGTGACCCATAACTGATGATACTTCAAAAATACCTCGAACTTCACCCTGAAACTTTTGAAATATTTTCTCTAACAGTATTGCTATGAATTAAAGCAAAAAAAATCGATAATATGGACCTGTAAACCAGGTTCTCCCCTTAACACATTCTAGGGAGGTTGATCAAATTCTGAAAGATTAATGATTTTCAGGTGATGCAGACGGCTGCGGTTTACTTCAATTTACTACGGACTGTTACTAACACATAATTAAACTGTCATCATTTACTGTTATCGCGATGTAATTTCCACTACATCGCAATCTACCATCCGAGCCTTGTAAAGACGGAGGAAAGTAACCAAATATGGAACAGTATATCTAATATGGAATACTGCCATATCTAAAATCCGACCAATGTATTTTTAATGTTAATTTAATATTGAAAATTGTTCATCCTTAACGTTAGAAATATAAAACAGTTCTTAAATTGAGCGTAAATATGAATATGACTATACGTATAAAAATATTTTATCATTTGTTGCGATTGATTTTTGTAAGATTGACATTTGATAAACAAAATGGTATTTCATATTTGGGTACTTTCCTCCAATAACTGTTGAATATTTCGTTTAAAGACTGGTGAAGTTTGTAGTGATATTGAATAAATTGTTCTCGAGGCTTCTTGTTACATATCTACATATTATTCTTAGAAACGACTGTCGATGCGATTAATGCTGCTAGCTCCTCCTGAACATTCATCGTGATCGTCGTCGAGAAACACTCAAACGAGGGCGAGCAGGGAATTTTGAATTACAAAAAGTGCAGAAGGTAGATTCTCGACTGTATTGATGGAGGAGTACTTAAAATGGGTGAAGGATCGACTGGATATCATGGTGTCACGATGGTACCATAGTACCATGCATTTTACATCCTGCCCAAGCAGTAAGGTAAATTTCATGATTCCCGAACAGCGCGATAAACTTTCACTATCTGATCATTGTACGCCAAAATAACAGAGTACAGGTTTTTGATCGGAAATATGCACGTAGGGGAGACCGGGGCTGGTAGGCCAGTTTTTCAGTTTTTGATTTTTAATAAATTATGTGGACGAAATATCATTAAACCGGTTAGTATATTTGATAGGGCATACATTTGGCTATCTGATTAAATTATTAAAGTTGACTAAATGTGACAACAATTAAGGCATTTTAATGTTTTTCTAACACCTTACATGCTGGTCAACCAGCCCCGTGGTCGGGGTTGGTAGACTAACAGTATGGGGTAGGTTGACTATAGGTGCAATCAGTGAAGAAAATGTTGTTAGCAACTTATCTGAATGGGAATAAAATAGCACAATGTCACGAGAGTTGTTTCATTATAAAATATTTATTACTTTTTAATAATAAATAACAATTTAAAAACTATCTCTGACCTTGGGATGCTCGGATTATGTTCAATTTTACTTTGCATTTTAGTTACATATCTATATAGTGTTTTATACGGTATATTATGTTCTACAGCAGCTGCATGGATGCTTTTCTTTTCAAGAATTACTTCACGACATGCTTGTCCTATAAGTTCTTTTGAAGTTGAACCTCTATTTGACTTTCTTTGATATGTCCTCATTTTTCTGTAAAATAAGTTATTAACTAACCTTTAGTAACGAAAAGTTCGTAATAAATTAATATCACTGGGGTTGGTTGACCAGCTTAGTCATGTAACCCCGAACGTTATTAGTCAACCAGCCCCGAACGATCATTTTGACTTCAATACTCTATATAACCTTTAATTATTTATGTAAAATCAAAAACGCAGTCTCAGTAGGTCGTTTAATAAACAAACTTTAAAATAGTCCCTTCGCAGTCTGTAACTATATAGAGCGTGGAAACATAAAATCTTTAAGAAAACATATTTACTTACATAGCCAATTTTTCGATAAAAGCTGGTAACTGCCAAACAACGTGTCATGGTGGTGTCGGAAACAAATGAATGACATAGTAGAAGTGACTTGTTTCTACAGAAAATCGCTCCGCAGTAGACCACACGTTAGTGAAAAGTTATTAACAATTAGTCAACCTACCCCTGGGGCCAACCAGCCCCGGTCTCCCCTACTGTTAATCGTTATCGTCCAAACCTTAGCCCCATAATTCGACATGCTGTCTCTATTTCCCGGGTACCCTTGTGAGTATGGGGGTTACCGATGCCCCAGTACGCGGAACGCCGCATGCCAATTCTTACGACCAAGGAACAGAATACCAACTCCTTCAGTGCTGGCTACGTCTGCGTGGAATAAACAGGCGCAAACACATTTCTATGAATATATTCATAGAAACAGGGCCGTTCCTGGGTTTTGGCCGCCCCGGTGCAAAAACAATATTGCCGCCCTTATTAATTGAATACTCTTTAATTAAGAATTTAATATGCAGTGTTTACTTTTATATCTATGCATACATAATTTTAAACAGTTATCATCCAAAAAAGTTTCGATTATTATTCTTATTAATCAAAATTTTACATATAATAAACGGCCCGCGGCCGCCCCTAGGTACCTTCTGCACCCCCGACAGGAACGGCCCTGCATAGAAATATATTCATAAAATAAACCTTACGGTCGAACGTAGTAATTCCGTCTCCAGTCATTCGGTCATCATTAAAATGAAATCAAAAACAATAAACAGTACCTGAGTAGAGTAAACTTGATTAATTCAAAATAATAAATAAATGCAGGGTTGCCATCTATGTCAATCTCACCCAACAATTACGATCTTGGAATTGATTAATTTTTCGATATATTTATTCATATAGGTATAGAATTTTAAGCGAATTTTAACAAGTTTTCACATCTATTCTCACTGAACATCGGAATAAGTTAAAATCATTGAAATGTTAATACGCAACGAAATGGATACTCTAATTAAATATCCAGTTATTGACAATTAAAGACAAACCTTACTATGCAGATGATGAAGACATCCTTGACGTACTTAAGCTTCCTCCGAACTGCCGTCATGCAGCAATCGATTGTCTAATTGCCCACCAGTTTTTTAATTGCTGGTACAACAGCAAATACAGGCATCCGTGACGCACGGCGGGACTTCTTGCCACCTAAAAATGATTTGGGGTGTTATTGTTATTACAGGCGCGATAGGAACTAGACGTTTATCACGAGGAGACTTATGTTTTTATTTGATACGATTTCTGGTAATTCAAGTACAATTTACATAGGGTGTGCAATCGCGATGAAATGGATGTACACACCAGTGAAATTGGAGACTTCAATCGCAATAGGAGGATTCGCCGCTCGTTGACGGAGACGTAAAAACACAAATGACAGATCAACTGAATGCCATACTGCGGTGCCGGTACTGCGGTCGTAATATGGTCGTGAATTATGCACCCCCGCAACGAGTAGGGGGAAACAAGGTAAACTATAAGTTTCCGTAACAGCATGACAAAGTTACCCCATCGGACCATTGCACGCAAAAAACATAAAAGAGTATTATCGTCGATCAAATACATCCCACGCCCCGTGTACAGTCTATCGTTACCGTTGCACCACTTCGAGCATAACTCCACCTACTCTACACAAGACATATTCTATCCCTAACATGAAGCAAATTGCGCGCATTATAAACGGCGGTTTTGCCATCGAACAGTTTGCAAATCGTCTGCTATTCCGATATGCAGAAATTACCTACCCCCAGCCATCGAATACGCGCTTGCGTTCTGACAATACTCTACTGAAACCGTCTATTCAGTCGTTCAGTCAACGATGTCCACCGAAGCCGTCAGGGTGCATAACCAATCACGTCGTCAGATCGACGACAAACCGAAAAATCCCCATTACGAAAAAGATATACGCTATACGCTTGAAATGTGTCAGTGGGCCCTGAAGCCAATTGGCCTATGGCATCTGGTATACGGACGCACCAGCAGCCTGCAGAAGATCCTCTCGAATGGGTTGCTCGCTTGGTGCTCTTTTTACTTGGTCATCACCATGGTACCTCCCATTAACCACGTCATTTTCGTCGAGAAGAACATGAACAAAAGGGTGAAGATGGTGAGCGGACTCCTCTTCAGCATCGGGACCATGGTGAAATACTACTACCTAGCCGCCAAAGGATCAATCTTCGAGCGCTGCATCGAGCAAGTGGAAAGAGACTGGAGGGCGGTGGAGAAATCGAGTGATCGTGCCATCATGCTCAGAGAGGTGTCCCTCAGCCGAAATCTCATCAGTACACTCGCCATATTTCGTTACACAGCTGGCATGCTCTACAACACCGTGATGCCGCTAATGACCAAGGCGAGATTAAGCGGGAACACCACCATCCGGGTGTTGACCTATCCTGGCTACGACGCCTTCTTCGACACCCAAGCCAGCCCCAACTACGAAATCATCTTGTCCGTACAGATTCTTTCGGGATTATTGAAGTACAATATCGCGACGAGCGCGAACAGTTTGACCACCATCTTCACCACTCATGTCTCTGGACAGATCAAGATCCAGGTAGCTAGATTGCAGGGCTTCGTTGCAGAGGGACATGAGAAGAATCACGATCCCTTGGCCATCGTCATTCGAGATCACGTAGAGACCTTGAGGTAAGAAATTCGTGGCTTTGCGAGGTAAGCGTTCATTCGTCCGTTCTTGTATTTCATACAAATGCACGAAGATCAGAAAGATCACTGCTCACTGTCGCTGAACGATTTAGATTATCTAAGGACGTGGAGGAAGCGTTGCAAGAGATAGGCTTGGTGCTAATCTTGGAGTCCACTGGGCTTGTATGCTTCCTCGGATACAACATTCTGATGGTGAATATCAGTACCCGTTTGTAGTTGGGAGTATGATGTGCATATCCGTGCATTCATGATTATGAGAATTGTTTGACGATGAATCTAGGAATGGGAAAACAGTGACATGATCGCTATAACATCGTACTTTATTTATCTCATCTTCTTCACGTTGAATATATTCATACATTGCTATCTTGGCGAAACGTTAACTGAACAAGTAGGTACTGCTAAAGAAATTGAGTTTTTAAATTGCTTTGATTACGGGCATAATAGACGCTGAGATTTTATCAGTGCAGTCGAATTGGTCCAGCTTCGTATAACGTGGACTGGTACAATTTGCCACCCAGAAAAGCTTATAATTTCATTATGCCGAATGTTATATCGCTCTATCCGCCTAAACTTACAGCGGGGAAAATGGTCCCATTCTCTATATATACGTTCAGCTCAGTACGTGACTATTTCTATATTAATGTAAGAGGAGCATCTGGTTTAGGACGCCGAAGAAAGGTGATTTTCGCGATTTTTTTTAACTGAGAAAGATAAGGACGGTTTTTCCAAAACTGTAGGGGTATTTTAATATACATTTATACAATTCAACAAGAAAATTTAATTAAAAAATTTCAAGTTCAATCACCGCCGAAATTGATTAAGCATTGATGTGCCTCGCCAATTGTGGGACTTTAAAGGAAAAATTGTGGTTTTGAGGAAAAAATTTCGATGCTTTTATGCAAAAAAAAAAATGGTTTAATTTAATGTAATTGTTTCGTAAACGTTTTTCTCCGGGAGAAGTCGATCGATCAAATAGTTTTTCTGCTATGTTCCCGCCTACTTGAAAAATGTTGTTTTGAGAAAAAACGTTTTAAAGTTACGGATTACTTTAGAAATATTTTCTCTAACAGTATTACTATGAATTAACGCAAAAAAATCGATAATATCGACCCTCTAAACCAGATTCTCCCCTTAACACGTTCTAGGGAGGTTGATCAAATTCTGAAAGGTTAATGATTTTCAGGTGATGCAGACGGCTGCGGTTTACTTCAATTTACTACGGACTGTTACTAACACATAATTAAACTGCCATCATTTACTGTTATCGCGATGCAATTTCCACTGCATCGCAATCTACCATCCGAGCCGTGTAAAGATAGAGGAAACTAGCTAAATGAGGAACAGTATATCTATTATGGAATGGTGCCATATCTAACCAATGTTTTTTAATGTTAGTTCAATATTGAAAATTATTCATCCCTAAAGTTAGAAATATAATAGCGAATTCGGGAGACCCGCACTGGGCGCACTGAGTGCGAATTTAAGCCAATCGGAAGCGAGGAGTGTGAACTTTTTCAGTTCCGATTGGCTAAAATTCGCACCCAGTGCGCCTAGTGCAGCTCTCCCGAATTCGCTATAAGACAGCTGCTAAATTGAGCGTAAATATGAATATGACTAGGTATCTATAAAAATCTTTTATTTGTTTGCGATTGATTTTGTAATAATGACATTCGAAAAACAAAATGGTATTCCATATTTGGCTACTTTCCTCTAATAACTGTTGAATATTTCGATGAAAGGCCGGTGAAGTTTGTAGTGATATTGAATAAATTGTTCTCGATGCTTCTTTTTATATATATCTATACATATTATTCTTAGAAACAACTGCCGATGTGGTTAATCCTGCTAGCTGCGCCTAAACATTCATCGAGATCGTCCTCGAAAAGCATTCCAACGGGTGCGGGCCGGGAATTTTGAATTACGACTAGGACATTATTCACATTAGAAAATGCAGTTGGTGTATTCTGAGCTGTATTGATGGAGAAGGTAGTAAAAACATGGTGTCCCGGTGGTACCATAATACCATACATTTTACACCCTGCCCAAGCAGAAAGGTTTTCATAACAGCACGATAAACTTTCACTAGGGCTCGATCTAGCTCTTCCGCCGCTCTGTGCAAATATTATATTTGCCGCCCTTTATACTTAATTATAAATAATTATTTTAAAATATAATTTTTGACAGTGAGTTAAATTTTCTGTAGGTATTTCTTGAACAAAGAAGCCTTTTATATTATACAGAATTTAATATTCATAAAAAAACTGTAACAACATAAAATCGAATATATGGTAAAGACGTGGGTACCTACCCATTTTTTAAATCTAAAAAAAAAAAACTTTTATCAAACATTTGGACAAATCAATAAAAAAAACAATATAAACACTTTTATTGATTTTAATTTTCTCTTTCCACCAATTTCGCCGCCCCCCAAATTTGCACTTCTGGGTAGTTTCCCTGCTTGCGCTCCCCTAGATCGGGCCCTGGCTTTCACTATCGGATCACTGCACGCCAAAATAAAAGATTACAGGTTTTCGATCGATGGTATGCACGCCCCTGTGGATCATTATCGTCCAAACCTTTGCCCACAGTTCGACCTGCAATGCCTCTATTTCCCGGCACCCTTATGGGTATGTGGGTTCCTGATACCGCAGTATATGAAACGATTCATGCCCATTCTTACGACCAATGAACAGAAGACTAATCCCTGGAGGGCTGGCTACGCCTGCGTGGAATAAACAGGCGTACACATTTCTACGATTATTATTGTTATTAAACGGGTGGTCACCCTTTGGTTGCATAAAATAAAGTACCTACATGAGGAAAGAGCGCAGTTGTAAGTTATGATATTTATAATACAGTTATTAGGTACGGTCAGTGTCACACAGCCGGTAAATAATTTGTCTTTTACAGGCGATGGTAGAGTTGTGCGAGAAGAAGTCAATCATGTGGCTGACACTATTAACCATTTCACAAAGACGTTCAATGGTATTGTGCTCTCCGATGTTCGCGGCATGCTTTCTCAGAGAGAAATGTGGGAATTGCCTAAACATTCTTGGTGGAGCATTGAGCTTGAAAAGTACTAATCTGTGAAGGGAGTGAATGAAATTATTTAAGATTTGAAGGCGAACATTAAATCGAACACAAATCTGCGTTCTTTGAAGGTAGGTAAACCGAGTGCGATTAGAAGCTGGGTATGGTATTTTAAATGTAGAAAAATTGTTGCACACCGTGTGCACAATTCATATTAGTATACATACGTATACAACTCTATAGCTATACAGGCGAGGATTCCCCCTCCACTACTCCCTCTACGTCATGTGGGCCTTACTCCTGGCAACCCTGACTACAATAAAATGTTAACGCAGGATGAAACGTATCTCAGGGCAATAACGTGTCAGTAGCAGTTGCCGTACATACCGAGTCGTTATTAGCGAAGAGGAGGTCCGAATAAGAACCTGGGCTATTGCAAATAGAATTTTTCTGAAGCATATTGAACAAATTAAATCCTTCGCGGACAGTAGCGGCAGGACACGATACCGATGACTAGTCGCCAGTTACATAAAATGTTGAGTGTGAGTACCAAATCGCTCGAAATCATCGTCAAAATTTTATAAATGTACTTTCAAACAGTTGCACATTGTAATCACGCCTACTTTCGTGTATCTCGGAACAGTAGCTGGTAATTGCATGATGACGCACGATAGAGAGAAACGATTATTCGATAGAAAAGACACCCTTATTCGTGATACGGCCACACATACCTAGTAACCACCCTTCGATACATCCCATCATCTCCCACACTATAAACTTTAATTCTATACAATCAACGGTTCAGTTACCCCTATAATTCTGCACTCTTGTTTCTGTAACGTGTAACAATCGATTCGAAACTCCAATAAAATATGCACGTACCACACAAAATGTAACAGGACACGAGCGACATTTCCACTCTAAGATATTATTGGATCTCGTCCTGGTCATTGGTATATCGAGTAACCCATCTAAAGTCAGCGCTAGTGGGATAATGGAAAACAGCTGTTTCTGAAAAACCAAATTCTTTATTCTTCGTGGTATCGATATGCAAGTGACACCGATGGATTCCTTATGTTTTTCCGATGAAAAATCATACCAAATGTCACGTAAATCGGATTTTTTTCAACGAAGTTTGCTTGAAATTATGCAAATTCATTATGGTCCGTATTACGTCCTTCTTGTTGTTATTTTTAAGTATCAGAGAAACATAAGGAACCGAGTGATAGGAAATACGGGACTTGATATTTCTCACTTCTTAATGGGATTCCTGCCCTTTCCAGGGTCGAAAGCTATAACACTCGGTGAGGCATCGCCGGGTGTTGTTTTCCCCGGGCGGCATCTCTCTCGAAGAAGTCAATCCTCTACAATCCGCTACTCGATAGCGTCGCGACAGGATCACCTTGTATAAAGCCTATTCGACACAATAAAAAACGTTACTTGGAAAACACGAGTGCTTTCTCTACCACGTAACACCGTATATGTAGGCAGAAGAGAGGGATCGAACTGGATGTCACGGCACTACGGTGGTACTATGGTGTCTTGCATTATGCACCCTGCTCGAACAGAGGGTAGGAAGGTAAACTTTAAGTTTCCCCAACAGCATGACAAAGTTCCAGCGTCGAATCGTAGCATGCCCAATACATAAAAAAGTTTTATCATCGATCAAATGTATCCTAGTCCCTGTATACGGTGTATCGTTGCCATTCCACCCCTTCGCAATAAATTGCGCGCATTAAAAACGACTCGACTGAACAGTCTTCAACTCGTCTGCAATCGATATGCAGTAATTACCCCCAACCATAGAATACGCGCTTGCGTTCTGACAATACTCTACCCAAACCGTCTGATCAGTCGTTCAGTCAACGATGTCCACCGAAGCCGTCAGGATGCATAATCAATCACGTCGCCAGATCGACGACAAACCGAAGAATTCTCACTACGAGGACGATATACGCTATACGTTAGAAATGTGCCAATGGGCCCTGAAGCCAATTGGCCTGTGGCATGTGGTATACAGCCGTACCAGCAGACTGCAGACAATCCTCTCGAAGGGGTTGCTCGCGTGGTGCTCTTTTTACGTGGTTATCACCATGGTACCTCCCCTTAACCACGCCATGTTCGTCGAGAAGAACATAAACAAAAGGGTGAAGATGATGAGCGGACTCCTCTTCGGCATCGGCACCATGGTGAAATACTACTACCTAGTCGTCAACGGATCAATCGTCGAGCGTTGCATCGAGCAAGTGGAGAGAGACTGGAAGACGGTGGAGAAACCGAGTGATCGTGCCATCATGCTCAGAGAGGTGACCCTCAGCCGAAATCTCATCAGTCTACTCGCCATATTTCGTTACATAGGTGGAATACTCTACAACACCATGATGCCGCTCATGACCAAGTCGAGATTCAGCGGGAACACCACCGTCAGGGTGTTGAGCTATGCCGGCTACGACGCATTCTTCGACACCCAATCCAGCCCCAACTACGAAATCATTTTGTCCGTTCAGATTATTTCGGGATTCTTGAAGTACAATATCGCGATAAGCGCGAACAGTTTGACTACCATCTTCGTCACTCATGTCTCTGGACAGATCCAGATCCAGATAGCTAGACTGCAGAACTTCGTTGCTGAGGGACATCAGAAAAATCGCAATCCCATGGCCATCGTCATACGAGATCACGTGGAGATCTTGAGGTAAGAAGTTCGAGGCTTTGCGAGACAAGCGTGCATTCATCTGTTCTTGTATTTCATGCAAATGCACGAAGATCAGAAAGATCACTGACCACTGCCGCTGAACGATTTAGATTCTCTAAGAACGTGGAGGAAGCGTTGCAAGAGATAGGCTTGGTGCTAATCTTGGAGTCCACTGGGCTTGTATGCTTCCTCGGATACAACCTTCTGATGGTGAATATCAGTACACGTTTAAAATTGCAAGTATGATATGCATACCCGTGTCTCCGCGATTATGAGAAATTGTTTGACGATGAATCTAGGAATGGGAAACCAGCGACACGATCGCTATAACATCGTACTTTACTTATCTCACCTTCTACTCGTTGAATATATTCATACATTGCTATCTTGGCGAAACGTTAACTGAACAGGTACTGCTAAAGAAAAATTGAATTTTCAAATTGCTTTCATTACGGGCATAATAGACGCTGACATTTTATCAGTGCAGCCGAATTGCACCAGCTTCGTATAACGTGGACTGGTACAATTTGCCACCCAGGCAAGCTTATAATTTCATTATGCCGAATGTTATATCGCTCTATCCGCCTAAACTTACAGCGGGGAAAATGGTCCCATTGTCTATGTACACGTTCAGTTCAGTACGTGACTATTTCTATATTAATTTAACACGTTCTGGGGAGATTGATCAAATGCTGAAAGGTTAATGATTTCCAGGTGATGCAGACGTCTGCGGTTTACTTGAATTTACTACGGACTGTTACTAACACATAATTAAACTTTCATCTTTTACTGTTATCGATATGCAATTTCCACCGCATCGCAATCTACCATCCGAACCTTGTATAGATGGATGAATGCAGCCAAATATGGAACAGTGCACCTACTTAATATGAAGTAGTGCCATTTGACCAATGTTTTTTTAATGTTACTTCAATATTGAAAAATGTTCTTGACATTAGAAATATAAGGCTGCTCTTAAATTGAACGTAAATACGGGTATGACTGAATACCCATAAATGTCTTTTATTTGTTTGCGATTGATTTTATGAGAATGACATTAAAAAAACAAAATGGTACTCCATATTTGGCTACTTTCTTCTAATAGGTGTTGAATGTTACGATTAAAGGCTGAATTTGTAGTGATATTGAATATAGGTAGGTATTGTTCTCAATGCTCCTTGTTACACATGTACCTACATATTATTTGTAGAAACGACTGTATGTGATTAATGCTGCTAGCTCCTCCTCAACACCCTTCGAGATTGTCCGCGAAAAGCACTCAACCAAGGGCGAGCAGCGAATTTTGAATTACAGCAAAGGCATTGTTCACGTTAGAAAATGCAGTAGGTGAATTCTCGGCTCTATTGATGGAGATGTACTTACTTAAAAGGGGGGAAGGATCGACTGGATATTATGGTGCCACGGTGGCACCACAGTACCGTGCATTTTACACCCTGCACAAGCAGAAAGGGAAATTTCAAGATTCCAGAACAGCGCGATAAACTTTCACTAAGTATGTACCGAATCATTGCGCGCCAAAATAAAAGAGTACAGGTTTTCGATCTATCGTATGCTCGTACCTGTGGATAAGCAGATGGTGCCACAGTGATGTTTTAACATGAATTAGAAGTGTTCTAGACGGGAACCTGTGGCTTGGCAGTGCCATCACCATGTTCATGAAATACTGTAGAATGTTAGCGATGGAGAAAAACCAACCCTGGTAAGCTCGAATGCAATCGAATCTCGAACGGCCACAATCGTTTGAACTGAGTGTACCACGTAGAATGCAACAGAACACGGGCGACATTTCCTCGCTAAGATAATACAGGATCTAATTCCTGGTCATTGGTATATCAAACAACCCGACTAAAGTCAGCGCTAGTGGAATAATGGACTTCAACCCGACATGTGATACACATAAATCTACAGTTTATATCAAGCTGGCATATAAAATGCAAATTACATGCAGGGTTGCCATTTATGTCGATGTCACCCAACAATTACGATCCAGGAATTGATTAATATTCCAATTTATTTATTCATATATAGAATTTAAAGCGAATTTTACCAAATTTTCTCATCTATGTATTCACACTGAACATCGGAATAAGTTAAAATCATTGAAATTTTAAGACGCAACGAAACGGCTACCCTAATTAAAAATCCAGTTACTGATTGTTAAAGACGAACTTTTCTATGCAGGTGTTAAAGACATCCTTGACGTACTTAAGCTTCCTCCGGACTGCCGTCGTGCAGCAATCGATTGTCTAATTGCCCATCAGTTTCGTAGTTGCTGGTACAACAGCAAATACAGGCATCCGTCACGCACGGCGGGATTTCTTGCCACGTAGGGTAAATCCGGGAGACGCGGTCGGGCCGGAGAGTTGATCGTGTCGCTATATTTCAGAGTCTATACGTAAAAATGCATTAAAGTGCAGACCGATTACTTCTCTAGAAGCCAAATAGTTGAATGAATAGCGTTATTTCGCTTCCTTCTGTGGTTTTCTGGATTTATAGGCTATAAAAGGTAAATTGATGTTACATTTAACCTCTTTTGTCAAACAGCGGTTGTACAGAATCGTATTTAAAATATACTTCTAAGTTTATTTTCCTTTAATGTTTGGAATAATAAGATAGTAGAGACATTGAGGGACAATGCAGCCAAAGTATTTGGCCGTATTAACTCTTCTTCTCAAAGCTAACGAGAAGATCATGTCTCGCTGCAGAAAGGTGAGATGGTCGAGTTATGATTTTTTTATTATTTTTGTTTATTTTTTTATTTTTTATTATTCTTTTATTATTATTTTTGTTTATTTAGTTTATTTATTCACTTTTGTATTCATTTGCCTTGCTAATCGCCAGTAGGTAATTCACTTTTTCTTTGATGTGTTCTTTACTTGTTTAGCGTAAACAAATTAAATATGAATGAATCCGTACTTGTATTCACTCATAAATAATTTTGCTTTATCCTTTGTTAATTTTCCATGAATAATTATGTGAGTGGTCTCTGCCAACGACGAAAACCATTTCTCCCGGCACCTCGGGGGAGGTGGTCAGATGTCATGACTTCAGTTTTCAACCCGATTTACAGTAAATATTGTCTTAAAGCAGATATCGACCAGTTTTTCTGAATCGGCATAAAATTCTGAACATATTAGGTTTGTTCTGATAAAATAAGTAATATCTATATTAGTTTTAATAGCCATTTTATATTAGGTCGACCCCGTGTCCCGGATTTACCCTACAAATGATTTGGGTTGTTATTGTTATTTCAGGCTCGATAGCAACTAGACGTTTATTAGGAGCAGACTTAGCTTTTTATTTTATAGGATTTCTGATAATAATTCAAGTGCGATTTATACGATGAAATTGGTGAGTTCAATCGCAATAGGTGAATTCTCGGTTCATTATCGGATAAGTATAGACAGAAGTGAGTGAGCGACCGAATATTATGGTACTCTACGGTGGTAATAAGTTTCTTGCATTATGCACCCCCTGCACTCGATGAGAGTAGGAAACTTTACGGGTAGGGTAAACTTTACGTTTCCACAACAGCGCGATAATCTTTCCCCATCGGACCATCGTACGCCAAAAAAAAATATATGCTTATTCATCGAACATATGTCAGTCCCCCTGTGTAGAGTTGGCGCGCAACCCCTTCGCCCACAATTCCGGTCGCTCCACATGAGAAACTTTCTATACCCGGCGTGCAAAAAAATGCCGCAAATGCCGTCTATTGTACATAAGAAACCTTCTATACCCGACGTGCAAAAGATTGGCGTAATTAGAGACGACGGATTTACCATCGAAATGTTTTCAACTCGTCTGCAATCCCGATATGCAGTAATTACAGCCAGATGTCGATTACGCGCTTGCGTTCTGACAATACTTTGCCGAAATCGTCTGTTCAATCGCTCAGTCAACGGTGTCCACCGACGCCGTCACGATGCATAATCAATAACGTCGTCAGAGCGACGACAAGCCGACAAACCCTCATTACGAAAGCGATATACGCTATACGCTGCACATGTGCCGAATGTTTCTGAGACCAATGGGCTTATGGTGTATGGTTTACGATGACACAAGCACATGGGAAAAAATCGTATCTGTCTTCTTGATCTTGTGGTACACCTTCGTTACGATGTTCTGCACCATACCCCCCATTGTTTATATATACTCCGAGCCGAAGTTACTACTTAGCAAAGATGAAAATAGCCGACATGGTCAGCACCGGCATAGCAACTGCCATTAAATTCTTCTACCTCTGCCTGAAGAGAAGACCCTTGAGAAATTGCATCATGCAGGTGGAGAGAGATTGGTAGGCGGTGGAGGATCCGGTCTACCGTGCTACCATGCTGAGACAGGCGTCCATTAACCGACATCTCATCACTATAAGTGCTATAATGTTCTACTCGAGCGATATGTTTCTTCGCATTGTGATACCGATAGTAGCCAAGATGCCGGTGAAAAGGAACGGCATCGTTAAGCCAGCGGCACTTCTCGGCTACGACTTCCTCCTCAACTCCGAATTCAGCCATGCACATGAATTCATCTTGACCGTACAGATAGTCGGGGGGTTGATCAAATACAGCGTCACCACGTGTGCGTACAGTTTGACTACAACTTTTTTCACTCATGTTATGGGACAGATCCATACGCAGATATCACGATTAGATGATTACGTTACGGACCTGCAGGTTAAGCGTCGCGACCCCCTGGGATTCATCATTCGAGATCACGTAGCGGTCCTGAGGTAAGAGCTTCGAGCTTATCCGAGGTAAGGGTCCGTTCATCTATTCTTGTATTCCTTACTCCTCTCTGTAAGTACGTATACTGTATCCAAAGATCGAAAAGACCACTGCTGCGAACGTTTTAGATTGTCCAGTGACATGCAGGAATCCATGTCCGAGATATAGGTACTTGGTACAAATCGCGGAGGCCACGTTGCTTATATGTTTAATCGCATATTACTTTTTGGTGGTAAAGCTTAGTATCTATCAGTATCCGTTTAAATTCGAAGACTAACAGTGTCTTGATAGTTCTGAGGATTGTTTGACGATGGTTCTAGGAATATGGGGACATACGGTTGCGGTCGGAATAATAACCCACGTCGGGATGCTGACGTCCTTTATTTTTAACAAATTTACATTCTGCTATGTAGGCGAAATTCTGACTGAACAGGTACTCGTAAGGAAGTCAAAATTTCCAACTGCTTTGAGCTACTGGCATGATAGACCCTTACATTTTATTAGTTCAGCCAACTCGGTCCGGCCGCGTATAACATAGAGTGGTACAATTTGCCGGCCAGACAAGCTTATAATCTGATCATGCTATGTGCTATATCGCTCTATCCACCAAATCTGACCGCGGGGAACATGTTCGTATTGTCTATGAAAACGTTCAGTTCGGTGCGTGACTCATTCTATATTAACTTAACACGGTTGGCGGCAGGATAATCGAATATTTACAGCCTAATTGTTTTCAGGTAATGCAATCGGCTGTAGTTTACATGAATCTAATGCGGGAAATGTCTGGTAATAATTGGTAATGAAACTTTCATTTTTCACTGTTACCGTAATGCACCTGACATCGTGCGATCACATCGAACATTTTACAGATTTCAACCCTGCCGCACTAGGGAAATACAGTATTTCCTCGCTGAGGGCTCGCTGGTCGGGACCGGCGTTGAGCCCGTATCGTGAACGGAGCCCTAATTGCCTAATTCCGAGTGTTCGTTTCTCGCTTCTTTCTGGCCGAAGGGGGAGCGAGATGGAACGCTTTGCGTGCGCGACGGGCGCGAGCGCTCAGATGAAATCGTGACTACTCGACGCATGCGCGCCACGGTCAGATAGGCACGGCACGAGCCTTTTTTGCGCCTTAGGTGAATGTTGTCCAATTGAGCCCTTTATTATAATATATTTATTTGAGATTATTGATGACCTTACTCTGAATTTTTATTCGTAGTTTAAAACAGTTGCAGAACAATTTGTTGTATTTCATTTAAAAGTTTATTTTCAACAATGCCAACAATGAAAAGACCATTTTGCGCCTCTTGTCAACCTTACGCCCTAGGCAGTTGCCTAATTTTTCACAGTAAGGTCATAAATAATCTCAAATAAATGTAATATAATAAAGGGCGCAATTTGACATGTTCCCCCAGGGCGCAAAGAAGACTTGAGCCGGGCCTGCGTCAAACTTTTGCTGAAGCTGTTTCGTGTCCACGTTGACTGCTCACAACCATCGCGCACGCCCGTCGCGCACGCAAAGGACGGAGTGTCATGCGTCAGAAGGAGGGAGCGAGACAAAACGTCAACGCGTCGTCTGCTCCTACCGTCCTCACTCGCTCTCGTTCCATCTCGCTCTCACCTTCGCCGGACAAGAGTGAGACAGAACTGGTGGGGATAGCGAAAAGTCCACATCGTGTACGCCAAATCGAGCCCTCAGCGAGGGAGTACTGTATATTCAACGGAGCCACATGCGAGCTACAAATTTTCTGCAACCCCTGAGGATTATAGCTAATGAACGTCCCCATTAGCGGCTCATTTAAGTAGTCTGTGTTAATTGATGTTTACTTTTACTTGTGGCTTATAAATGCGTAAACGTCAGTTTCGATATTTCTTATTTTTCTATTCTGCACTCAACTTTACACCCCCTTCCTGTGAATTTCAATGTCCTGAAGAGGTATACATACATATAAGAAATCAAGCGTGCCTATTCTTACGACCAATGAAATAAAGACCAACACCTAACTAAGGGTTGGCTACACCCGCGTGGAATAAACAAGCGTTCACGTTTCTACGATTACTATATTGTAAAATGAACGTTACGGTAGAACTCATCATTAACTTTACATCGAAATCAAACAAATTTAAATAAAAATTAAAACCGGTTTTAAAAACTATAAAAGGAAATAATAAATAGAAAGTCATTTTTTCCCTTATTTAATCTACGACTCTCAAATTGTTATGTCGGCGCCTCATCCTTTGCACTATGTAAATCTGACGCCGACTTAAGAAAATTGAGAGTCGTAGATTTACCAGGGGAAAAAATTATTTTTTACTTTTTATTTCCTTTTATATTTCTTGAAGTCGCAGTCGGTTTTAACTGTTTTAAATTTTTTTATTTTTCACTTTTTAGTTATTTAAGCTATATAACTACATTTTTTAAACTAATAATAATAATAATAATAATGAAGTCGGTTAACGAAACAGATTTATTATTTTTGGTGTAACATTAAAACTACTCAACCAATTTTGATAATTCTTTCTCCATGACCTAAGTTAAATGAATCTAAACTAAATGCAATAAGTTTCACGAAGATTTGTCCAGTAGTTACATAAAACATAATATATACAAGCATACATATATGCATACATACATGGTCAAAGTTAGGCCAGTAGGCGCAGACAAGTAAATAAAGATTAACTAATAAAATGCCAAGCCATTTGAAAAATGTTACATACATAGTACACATCGAACGTAGAATCTCTTTCCTCTTGAAGTCGGTTAATAAACAGTAAATAGGTATGTAGTTTTCTGAATTCATCGTCAAAATTTCACACTCACAAGCAATTCCACATTGTAATCTCGTTTACTCTCAGAAGATTCCGGAACGGCAGTTGATAAATGTATCATAACGCACAAAGAAACACAGAAATGATTACTCGATAGTAAACACACCTGTTCGCACTACCCTTTACTGGAAGTAACCTCCCTCCGATCCATTCCCTCCTCTTCAACTCTGCAAACTTCGACGCTATACATAGAGTCAACGGTTTAACTACCTCTATTATTCTATACTCTGTCTCCTCCAATCCAATATGTAGCAATCGATTACACACTCCAATCGAATATGCGCACACGCACAATGCAGCACTACACAGGCGGAAGCTCAATGACCTAGCAATCAATGCTGCCGGAGACCCTCGTGATCAGTCGTTTTCGAGCGGTGCACCCGCGAACACGATCATGCGGGTCTCTGAACGCGATCAGATCCGGCAGCCGCGAAATATGAATTACGAGAAGGACATCAGTTACGTCTTGAAACACAGCAAGTGGATTCTCAGCTCTGTTGGCGTTTGGCCGGGTGTAGTGAGAGGAGCGAAGAGATATTTGCCAAATGTCGCGATCGGACTCAGTAATTCGGTGCTGTTGTTCGCAATAGTACCGTGCATCCTGCACATAGTGTACGAGGAAAAGAATATCATTATAAGACTCCAGCTCCTTGGCTTGTTGAGCTTCTGCGTAGTCTCTTTAGCAAAGTATTGGGCGTTGATGGCGCGCAAACCGCGGATCAACGACTGCATCGTACACGTGAAAGATGATTGGAAGCAGGTCAGTTCATCAGCTTTACCTATACCCTAATTGTGACGCTACAGTTACCTCGTTCGAAAAGCAATCTTTTCTCTCATACTACATTTCACTGAATTTCGTGGAAGTTGATATTGAGGTAGGTAGATACCTCACAGGTACCATTTCTATACCCTGTTCGACTAATCGAAGTTTAAACGGATATTACCTGTTGATTAATCTTTCATAATATACCTACTACACGATATCGTCCTATCGCACAAACAACCATCCTCCCTGCAGATTAAGAAATATTTCCCAATCGCGAATTGTCCCATCGAAACGGTTCCACGAATTACCCAACAGATGAGGAAAGATGGTAACCGATGTGACAGGTGGAGACTCAAGGTGATCGCGAATTGATGCTAAAATACGGGAAGATTGGCCGAGATCTGACGATAACTTGCGCGGTGTTCATGTACGCAAGCGGAGCTATCTATCACACGGCCATGCAATACGCGATCGGCACTTTCGTCGACGAAAAGAATCGTACGATCAAGCCGCTGGTATACCCCACTTACAGCGCTCTGTACGACGTGCAAACCAGCCCGGTTTACGAGTCTGTGTACATCGTTCACTGCTTATGCGGATACGTGATCTATTCGGTAACCACAGGCGCCTGTGGATTGGCTGCGCTATTTGCAACGCACGTGTGCGGGCAGATCGACATATTGATGGCGCGATTGGAAGAGCTTGTCGACCACGAGAGGAACTCCGATCCGAACGTACGATTGACAGAGATCGTCCAACACCATCTAAGAACTCTGAGGTACCGCGTCCCGGGGCGGCTGTGTGTTATCGAGTCGAAGCTACATCACAAAACCGTTTGCAGATTCTCGGCAACGGTAGAGAGGATTCTGCAAGAAGTGTGCTTCTTGGAATTCGTCGGCTCTACTTTTATGATATGCCTGCTCGAATATTACTGCATAACGGTGCGCTGGCAGTGGTAATATAAGTGTGCCTACCTAATCTGTGTTCGCGCGATGCATCCAATTCTCTAGAGCAGCGCTGCACAAGGAGCTGTTTTCGGCGCCTAGCGGCGAGCAACCCACCTATCTCGTTGCTAAGGTTAGAATCGGTGAGGAGAACTGCAGTAGTGTACGTGCATTTGGTATGACTTGAACCCAGCCATATTTACTGATGCTACGAGTCTACGTTCACGCACATACACTACTGCAGTTCTCCTCACCGATTCTAACCTTAGCAACGAGACAGGTGGGTTGCTCGCCGCTAGGCGCCGAAAACAGCTCCTTGTGCAGCGCTGCTCTAGAGTCTAGAGAGTAGAGACGGTTTCGCTTGGCACAGAATGCAACTTGATCTTGAAATTATAGGTCAGTCTCTTCTTCTTTTTATTTCTATGGATTCTACTAAAAAGTTTAACAGAAACCAGACGCTGCATACGAATCGTTTCCTCGGAAAAGAATGTGATCGATTTTACCGATTAGGAGGCGATGTCGAGGAGTACTTTTTGAGAGAACGGTACGTTTGAAACGCACGGTTCCTTTTCTACCTTCTAGGGTGACTGTACCTAATATCGCCAGGCAAAAGTTAAATCGCTGTCAATTGAATAATAACTGATATTTTTGCATGCAGTTCGTTTCAAAGTAAAGAGAAATTATTCATCTTTCATGTAGCATAAGTTAGAATCGTTGGAACCTACAAATTTTTAATTAGGACTCAGAAAACATGAGACATGCAAAAATCGGGTCCTGGAAAAAGTGTACCTAATATCGCCCACTCAAGAAATATTGATTAATTCATGTAAATATGAGTTTCTAAAGTCATTTTCACATGTGCTTTTATTATTTCTTGCTGTATAAATGTTTTTTATCCATCTTTGATTTTATTTTTATTAGAATAATATAGAAATATAAAAATATAGATTTTTAAAATATTTTATTTTTTACGTTTCGATGTACATATTGGACGAATAAAGTTTATTTCGGTTGCTCCGCACATTTCGTGAGCTCACCTGTAACAAACATTACATCGAAACCATTGTTCTCCGGTAGGCGGTATTGAGAACACGCATACTGTTAAAAGAAAAACGCTATTTTCATTACGAAAAATATTTGAATCGATTTACTTTCTTAAGTACACCATCAATTAGGTATTTCTAGTAGATATTCTTGCTTTCACAGAATTATTAGACTTACCTTCTCCGAATGTGATGTAAAATTGTGATAGTCCAATAAATTTTTACACTATTAAGATTCTCTAAAATCCTTCCCTTTCTGTAATTGTTGATCACATGATGCTGCAATTACAGTATATCTTCCTACATATGTTTAGGTACTAATTCAGTGCATAACCGATAAATTTTAGAGCTTACTGTTGTGCCCAGGCAACGCCCAAGCACACGTATTATACACACTATTATACATTATACATATTATATTACTCTAGAACGTTTCGAGACGTTTCCAAGCTAAATCAGTTGCGAGGCGAACACACAACTACGAAATCAGCAAAAATGCGAGCGCTTCGCTATGACCGAGATATAGCGAGTGGCGATATTAGGAACACTGGCGATATTAGGTACAGTCACCCTACTCTCTTGCCAATAAAGACTAAAGATACCTTCGTGGAGAGAAAATAACGTTTAAGGGGTCATTCTACTTTGATCGGCCGAGAAATGAAGCTATAAAGATTTTTTTCTCATTAAATACAACTATTTTTTTAAAATTGGGCGTTTACTGGGCACCCAACCCTATTGGAGCATTGTGCCCGGGTCCTAGTTCAGAGGGCTTGCCGCTAGGCCGACCTATCGTGCGAATTCAAGAAGCCCGCTCACGGTCATGTCCTCCAGGTTTGCCGTGCGGGGGAAGGTAGCTCCCAGGAGTAACTGTCTCTGGGCCGCCATGTCCTCGCACTGCATCATTAGGTGAAGCGCTGTTTCGTCGTCCACCCCGCACCACGTGCACCTTGGTTCCTGCACGATCCCGAGGCGCGTAAGGTGCTTCCTCGTGTGCTAGTGTCCTGTAACCATTCCCACGAGCAGTCGCAACTGCGACCTATCCAGGCGGCTAAAAGGCGGGATCTCCTACCTGCGTCTGGCCGCTGCCGGTCGCAGCGACCAGTCGCAGGTAGGAGATCCCGCCTTTAGAGTCGCCCCTACCTTTTTAGAAGGTCGCTTCAGCAGAGCCTTCGTGTGTTTCATCTGTTGGGTCCGCTCCCAGAGCTGTTCGAGTTGCTGTTCAATCCAGCACCTCGTCCACTCCTTCGCAGTCTCCATGGAGACACCTAAGGTGCAGAAGGGGTCCGATTCGGTATACGCGCACCTTCTCGGGCCCTGTCGTTTGCCCCTTCGTTTCCCTTGATTCCGGCGTGTCCCGGAACCCATAGTAGCTTGACGCGGTTGCTATTTACCAATTGCGCCAGTGTGTCCAAGCAGTCTAACACTACATATACTCGTTTCATCCTAAGAATAATCCTCTGCCCCGACCGTTTTGTGGCCGTTCTGCGCAGCCCCCACTATCGCCTACGGGCCCGACGCAGGCTATTGCTCGCAGAACTTTACCTGCCGACTTCCCTGCCCCTCCGAGGGCGTGACGTGACCGATGTCAATGTCAATACTGCAGGAGTGCAGTGTATCTACCCGGTAATTCTTTGGTTCCGAACAGATATAACATCAGTTAACGAGGTGTCTAAATAGTCTATTTAGAATGCCATTTATTACGTCTTTTTTAGGATTTATATTCAAAGGAACGATAAGATTTTTTGTTCAAATTTTTATAAAACGCAAATAATTGTGCAAATAATTGTGCCACCGTGTATATGAAGGCGTCGCGTGCGGAACGGTTGACAAAGAGGTAACAGACGGTAAGGCGGAGAAAATCGTAGGCGGTTAAGTGGGAGTCGGACCAACCAGCGCCTCCTCAGAATCATCCCTGCGCCGAACGGGATTATTCTTAGTATGAAACGAGTATAGCCTGGATGTCACTACCGTGCTCGGTAGGGATCCAAGTGCAGCCCGACTGTCGCTTCAGATATAGATGTGCTTGCCCTAATAGCCCCTGTCCAGATTCAATCTGGCTCAAGTCCTGATGGCCTGCACCTCCGCCTGAAAATCCGATACGTGTGGGCCCAGAGCGATGGACCTTTCCACCCTGGGCCTCTCCCCCCATATCCCGGCTCAGGTTCCGGTTTTGGTCTTGGAGCCATCTGTATACCAGGTGAACCCCCCCCCCCCCCCCCGAGATAGTAACTCCTCCTCGCTCTCCTCCCAGTCCTTCCTGCTTGGGAAGCGGTAGGCTGGGTCACATTGGTCTCCCCCGCAATCCAGGGCCTCGTGCGAGTCCCTTACGTCCTGCAGGGTCGCCGTGTGTCCTTTTCCCGCACCTTTCCATCTTCCCGCGAAGTGCGGGAAGAATCCTTAGGGCAGCCTTCCTATATTCGTTTCATCCTAAGAAAAATCCCGTTCCGCGCAGGGATGATTCTGAGGAGGCGCTGGTTGGTCCGACTCCCCACTTAACCGCCTACGATTTTCTCCACCTTACCGTCTGTTACCTCTTTGTCAACCGTTCCGCACGCGACGCCTTCATATACACGGTGGCACAATTATTTCCGAATACGCACGGCGACCGCCTGCGTTTTATAAAAATTTGAACAAAAATCTTATCGTTCCTTTGAATATAAATCCTAAAAAAGACGTAATAAATGGCATTCTAAATAGACTATTTAGACACCTCGTTAACTGATGTTATATCTGTTCGGAACCAAAGAATTACCGGGTAGATACACTGCACTCCTGCAGTATTAACATTGACATCGGTCACGTCACGCCCTCGGAGGGGCAGGGAAGTCGGCAGGTAAAGTTCTGCGAGCAATAGTCTGCGTCGGGCCCGTAGGCGGTAGTGGGGGCTGCGCAGATCAGCCACAAAACGGTCGGGGCATAGGATTTTTCTTAGGATGAAACGAGTATAGCCCCGGCCACCGCAGCCAGGTGTGGTGGCGCTAGGTCCAGCAAGACCCCCATCGCCAGGGTAGGCGTGGTGGGGATGGCACCAGTTATCCCCAGCAGTGCCAAGCGAGGTCCTTTTGCAGGCCCAATAGGTTACAAGCGCCTTCTGAGTCTGCTTCGCGGTTTGGCTTTTCCACGTGAGCTTCTTAGCCAGGGTCACTCCCAGATATTTATTTACCCATCTCCTTCGGAATGGCATCCATCGCTTCTCCGAGCCCTTTCATCACCAGACCCCCCCCCCCCCCCCCCCCCCGCTCCAGTGTTAGCGTGGATCCGGGGTAGTGAGCTGGCGCTATCGCCATCTTCTGAACCGCCATCAACGCCCCCTTGAAGCTGGAGGGCTCTGGGAAGATTTTTCCCTTTCTTGTTGCAGGCTGTTCGGGAGTCGTGCCGCCGGTCCGTCGGGCCCTTTTTAGGCCCTTGCCCGTGGTCACCCCTTCCTTCCCAGCCTGCTTCGCGGAGGAGTCGGTTTGCCCGTCATGCGGGCCCACCTCCCCCTCCGCTATCTTTCCGGAGGCCGGCGCTCCCGCTCGGGTCGCCTCCAAGGTGATCCCGAGTAAAGCCAGTTTGGCTTTTCGAGCCCTCTTTATTGGAGTGACAGGTGCTGCTTCGTAGAGCTCTGCAACGAGTGTGTTTGGCCCGCCCGGCCCACGACTGTTTCTCGGTGTACCCGACCCGCCCGCACTTGAATCGTCACTAGCCCGAAGAACCCGCGGCTGTCCAGCCCGTCCATACCCGCCCGAAACGCCCGATCCGTCCGTGCCCGCTCTTTACCGAGACATTTCCCGCGCTTCACTCGATTTTCACTCTGACTTATTGTTACCCTCGAATGGAGAATCAAACCTTGACAACTTATTTATTATTAATGTGTATTATACTTATCAACCATATGTAAATAACACAAGTTAAAATACAAATAAATGTAAGAAATTAAAAAATTTAGATTTAATTTATGTCTTTTACAAACAACAACATTGTAGTAGAAACATATCAGACAATTTAGAAATACAGTATATAAAAAATGCAGCTGACCCCGATGAATAGAGGAAAGGCGCAAATACGGACACGGACAGGTCGGATACGTCGCATGGCTGGCAACAGTTTCGGGCTTGACGGGCGGGTAGAAATGAACCGCTAACCCGTCTTGCCCGACGCGGGCCGGGCGGGCCGGGTGAGTCGAAAAACGGGTCGGGTAACGGGCGGGTTGACCCACGGTATACCCGCCCGTTGCAGAGCTATACTGCTTCGGCGTTGTCATCGTTCGGCACGATGGGTTCTACCTTGGATTGGGGAGTTGGTCCACGACGGGGCCTTTGCTTTCCACGCGGGATTGTCAGGCCCCGAGTTCCGCTTATAGCACCCGCTAACCGTCATCCTCCACGGCCCCTTCTTTCATCCCGGCCCGGTCACCGTGTGGTGATCCTGTCCGCGGCGATCGGGGAGCCGCTTCACGTTCCGGCCGTTCTCCTATCCGCCACCCGGAGACGCGACACGGGTCGATCTAGTCCCCCGCTCCCATTTACGGGGGTTGGGGGACGGCCGAGAAATACAACATATTATGAAATAAATCTTTTTGCAATTTATTAAGCTACTCTTATATTATACAAAAAAAAAAATTAAAAAGATTTTTTTAATTTGTTGCAAATGTTTTTTTATAGCGTCAATGTGACACCTACAAAAAAGAGGTATGTTCGTGGTGCAGGTGATTTCCCGGCTCAGGCTTATCTGAAACAAAGAATTTGAAAAGATTCTTAATCTGTATGAGTGAATTTGTATGAATTTTTGTCGAAAAATAACCAAGATTTTTCTTGGGAACCATTCAAGAAAACAACCTTTTGGAGTACCTCTTCTTTCAAACCGACGCCATTTTGTTATTTCTCAACAAAAATTGTTAATTGAGCTACGGGCGATAGCGACACTCATACAGATTAAGAATCTTTTCGAATTTTTTGTTTCAGATAAGCCTGAGCCGGGAAATCACCTGCGCCACGAACATACCTATCTCTTTTCTGCCGGTGTCACATTGACGCTATAAAAAAAACATGTGAAACAATATAAAATAAATCTTTTAAATTTTTTTGTATAATATAAGTAGCTTAAAAAATTACAAAAAGATTTATTTTATTATGTTGTATTCAATTTTCGGCCGATCAAAGTAGAATGACCTTTTAATGTTAAATTTCAAGATCCAGATGCCTAAGTAGATTCACACACGAAAGGCGTGACCACATACTTCTTTTACGCTCTGTACGCTAACGTTTACAACAGGAATGGGAGCAAAATAATGCGATCAGTGTTGCAACGTATACATTGTTACTGATATCTCTGACGTTTAATATATTCATACTGTGCTATATTGGCGAGCTTCTGATGGAGAAGGTAAGCTTCATCCCACGATTATTTCATCTTCGGGCGTGTAATTTATTAAATTGTGTATTACAGACCACTGCTGTTGGGTTATCGTGTTTCATGATCGACTGGTACCACTTGCCCACTAAGACAATACAGGGTCTCATCCTGGTCATTGGTATATCGAACAACCCGTGTAAAATAAGCGCTGGTGGGATAGCTGACTTAAATGTGTCTACATTTGGAAATGTGAGTATATCGATGCGCAAAAAATCTACGCTTTACATCAAGATTGCAGATAAAATCCAAATTACGTGCAGGGTAGCCATGTGATATATAATATGTGGGCAACAGTCGCCGGTTACGATCTAGGATTTGATTCGTTTTTCCATTTATTTATTCATATATATAGAATTTAAAGCGAATTTTAGCACATTTTCGCATCTATTCTCACTGAATGTCGGAACAAGTTAAAATCATTGAAATGTTAAGACGCCACGAAATAGCTACACTAATTAAATATCCAGTTATTGACTATTAAAGACAAACCTTTCTATGCAGGTGTTGAAGACATCGTTGGCGTACCTAAGCTTTCTCCGAACAGCCGTCGTGCAGTGATCGGTTGTCTAATTCCCATCAGTCTTGTAGTTGTTTGTACAACGGCAAATAAAGACATTCCTCACGGACGGTGAGACTTATTGCCATCTACACATGATTCGTAATGTTAGTCTTATCGGAGGCTCGATAGTAATTACTTACCCCGGATCTCCACCAAGGCGAACACGAACAAAAACAGTGTTCGAGAACATTTTCGTTTGATCTTGTCGTGTCCAGACCGCCGCAAACAGAATAAAATGTTCACATACGATTCGTACGTTGAGTTTTGTTCATGTTTGCGGCGGTGTGGACTAGGATGGACCTTACACTTGATTCCACATTGGAGCATCTCGACGCCCCTACCGATTTGCGACCGATCTGCGCAGCTCCCACTACTACCCACGGTTTGAGCCGCATGCGATTGGTCGAGGTAATTTCGAAGGAATAATTGGTACATCCCAAACGTGGGACCTGACCGTTGTCAACGTAAACAGTCCCGCCCGAAGAGTGAACAGAGAGAGTAGAGAAGGCCGTGCGACGGAGAAAAACATAGGCGGTTAAGTGGGGAGACGGCGTAGCAACGTCGCCTGAGGGTCGTGCCTGCGCGAAATCTTGATGCTCTACTGTGGAATCAAGTGTAGCTACTCTTGACGAAACTTATTTTGCCAGATTTTTTTGGTCCCGTACCCCAGAAATGTGACACTTGTTGGGAAAATGATCTGGAAAAAATTTCAGCCCGATTGGACCACGGGAAAAGGACGCGCAACGAATTTGAAATTTTTGAACTTTTTAAACCTTGACATAAATATACATTATGACATATCGTTGAATTTGTAATTTTTTTGTGTTTAAGAATACATACACATCATATACGATTGTTAACAAAAAAAACGTCCGTGACCTTGAAAAATCGAAAGAGTGACCTTGAAAAAAAAATTTCCTCCCATTATATTCGCCTCTTTATATACTACAACTTTTGTCTGAAGAGTTTTTTCATATATCCATAAACGATGGAGATATTAGACATTTTTGATTTTCATTATAACGCTCCATTATACAGAAAAAAAGCAGTTCTAAGACTGGAAATAAGTTATTATAGCTATTATGTCAATTACGAATAGAAATGTCATCAAAGTATTGCGTCCCAGACCTGCTCGTGGACGTTCGATAAGACCGAGCAGATCTTGCCATAGACGCGACTGTGTTTGTTAACACAGTCTTAAATGCGTCTCAAAAATTCAAATAGCCACGGAGGTATTCATTAGGGGTTCCTTTATATTAAAAATGCTTTAAAAATCCTTTGATAAATTATCTTTTGTGACGTCAGGATACTGCTTTCTATATTCCGTCACATTCTGCAGTATAAATTGTTTCTCCTCTTCATTTTTTGATAATATTTTGTTATGTTCTTCTGTAAGTTTAACGCCACGCTCAGTGGTGTCAATTACCACTTTTAATCCGTTCACGATGTTCAATTGATGGTCATTTTCAAAAAATGTGGTAGGTATTAAAAACCTTTCAAAGAATCTTTTGGAATCAGGAGAAATAAAATGTTCCATTTTTTTGTTGACTAATTGTTCCACATCCTTTGGAAGGATTTTATATTTTTTGCCGGAGTTTGCAATGCAAACCTTGAAAAACATCAAACAACCACGAGAAGAACTCCTAGAAACAATGGTACATTTTGAGTTCCAGGAGTTTTTCATCACGCTCGATGGATGGCCAAGGCGATATATTGTATAAAAATATATTTATTTCGAAAAGAATTTATCTTGACTAGCTAAAAGGCCACTGGAATTCGCGACATTTGTATTTTCCCCGCCAATTTGTATTTAAAAGCGTGGATACAAGCTCCAGTCGCAACAGAAGCCCCGCGACAAGATTTGGAATTTGTAAACAATTGATCTGCTTATCGTCAGATTGACGATACAATCAGCCGCACTGCAATAAACAAAATGATCAATCCTTTCTGGTATTTGGCACCAGAAACTGCCGGATTATTATTTTTCGATAGTGCCATTGGGAATGACACTAAAATAAAAATGATAGAGGCAATAAATGCCAGTGTAGGCAGTGACGACAACGAATGCGTTAAAAAATATAATATCCTTCCAGAGGATGTGGAACAATTAGTCAACAAAAAAAATGGAACATTTTATTTCTCCTGATTCCAAAAGATTCTTTGAACGGTTTTTAATACCTACCACATTTTTTTAAAAAGACCCTTCTACATGGAGTGATGACGAGGCTTTCCAAATTGGGCGAAACATCGTGAACGGATTAAAAGTGGTAAATGACACCGCTGAGCGTGGCGTTAAACTTATAGAAGAATATAACAAAATATTATCAAAAAATGAAGAGGAGAAACAATTTATACTGCAGAATGTGACGGAATATAGAAAGCAGTATCCTGACGTCACAAAAGATAATTTATCAAAGGATTTTTAAAGCATTTTTAATATAAAGGAACCCCTAATGAATACCTCCGTGGCTATTTGAATTTTTGAGACGCATTTAAGACTGTGTTAACAAACACAGTCGCGTCTATGGCAAGATCTGCTCGGTCTTATCGAACGTCCACGAGCAGGTCTGGGACGCAATACTTTGATGACATTTCTATTCGTAATTGACATAATAGCTATAATAACTTATTTCCAGTCTTAGAACTGCTTTTTTTCTGTATAATGGAGCGTTATAATGAAAATCAAAAATGTCTAATATCTCCATCGTTTATGGATATATGAAAAAACTCTTCAGACAAAAGTTGTAGTATATAAAGAGGCGAATATAATGGGAGGAAATTTTTTTTTCAAGGTCACTCTTTCAGGTTTTCACGGTCACGGACGTTTTTTTTGTTAACAATCGTATATGATGTGTATGTATTCTTAAACACAAAAAAAATACAAATTCAACGATATGTCATAATGTATATTTATGTCAAGGTTTAAAAAGTTCAAAATTTTCAAATTCGTTGCGCGTCCTTTTGTCGTCGTCCAATCGGGCTGAAATTTTTCCCAGATCATTTTCCCAATAAGTGTCACATTTCTGGGGTACGGGATCAAAAAAATCTGATGGTCGAAAAATAAGGTCCACCCTAATGTACATACTTAAAAGGGGTGAAGGATCGACTGGATATCATCGTGCCACGGTGGTACCACAGTACCGTGCATTTTACACTCTGCGCAAGCAAAAAGGTAAATTTCAAGATTCCAGAACAGCACGATAAACTTTCACTATCTGATCATTGCACGTAAAAATAAAAGAGTACTTACGCGTTTTCGATCCAACGTACTTAGGTATACGCGTATCTGTGGTTCGTTATCGACCAAACCTTCTCCCTCAATCCGACCTGCTGTGTCTGTATTCCCCGAGCACCCTTATGAATAGGGGAGTTTCTGATAGCCTAGTACACGGAACGACGCATGCCTATTCTTACGACCAATGAACAGAAGACCAACCGTTTGAGGGATAGCTACGCCTACGTGGAATAAAAAGGCGTACACATTTCTATGGTTATATTGTAAAATGGACCCTACAGTAGAACGCAGTAATACATTCTCAAATCATTCGATCATCATTAACATTAAATCGAAAGCAATAAGCAGTATGTGCTACATATGATTCATTTATTCATATATAGAATTTGAAGCAAATTTTAGCAAACTTTCGCGTCTATTCTCACTTAACGTCGGAACGAATTATAATCATTCGAATTTTAGGACACAACAAAATGGTTATCCTAAATAAATATCCAGTTATTGTCTATTAAAGACAAAACCTTTCTATGCAGGTGTTGAAGACATTTCTGACGTACTTAAGCTTTTTTCGGACAGCCGACGCACAGTGATCGATTGCCTAATTGCCATCAGTCTCGTAGGTGCCTGTACAATAGCAAATAAAGGCATCCGTTTCGCACAGCGAGACTTGCCATATAAAAAAGGTTCGTGACTTTATTCTTATTTCAGGCTCGACAGCAACTAAGTAGACGTATATTACGAACAGACTTATCTTTTTATTCGATGCAAATTCTGATAATGCAAGTACAACTTACATGGTGAAATTGGTGAGTTCAATCGGAATAGGGGGATTCTCCGCTCGATGATGGAGGCATAGGCAGAATTGGGTGATCGACCGAATATCATGGTACTACGGTGGTAGTATGGTTTGGTGTATTTTGCACCCCCTGCATTAGCATAGGGTATGAGAACAAACTTTTACGTTTCAACAATGGAACAATAAACTTTCCCAATCGGGCCATCGCATGCCACATTAAATAATCATAGTTTTTGACCCAACATAAGCCAGCCCCTGTCTTGTCGCTGCCGCGCAACCCCTTCGCCCACAATTCCATGTTCACTATATTGGGAAAGTTTTGTTCCTGACGGTAGAGTAATGTGGGGCAAGAGTTGGCACTTAAAGTTTAGACTTCTCTAAAATCCTTGGTATTACTATGATAGTCATATCGTTTTGTGAGAAATAACTACTATCCCTTATTATTCGATAGGCAGTGACTTCATGTAAATTTACCTGTCGCAACTTATATAAAATAAATATTTCCAAAAAGTGTCAAATGCGAACTTTTACCCGCTATGTGGGGCATAAGTTCGCATGTTATGGGGTAAAAGAACGCAACGAGAAATATCCAAAAAATGCGAATTAAAAATTAATAACAAAAATCAAAAGCTGAGATCAGCGTGGCTCAACTATCACAACCTCAAAATTTAGCAAACTCTAGAATTAAAATAAGTTTAATGAAGATATAACACCCGTCAAATTATTTTGGGGCAAAAGTTCGCATGCGAAATCTTGTCCCACTGCATTATGCGAACTTTTGCCCCCACAGCTACTTTTACATTGTTTAATCAATCCTGTTATCTGTGAGGAAAATTGAAAACTTCTATTAGCACTTTTTAATAGAAGAATTTCAGCTCTTTCAGACGGCATATTATTAAAATATTTACTGATCAATTTATAGGAATAATATTGATTCCCAAACATGAGAATATTACATCAGAACTAACGAATTCAGTACTTACTTACCGCATTGTAAGATAACAAACAGAAACACAGCCACGAAATTTGACATTAGTGACTCTACCTTGATTTACAATTGACTGCCAATCACCATTAGCAACTGCCACAACTCAAATCATGAAATTCGCATGGTGCGAACTCTTACCCGCTGCGAACTTTTACCCACCTTTACACTACGTTAAAAGTTTTCAACTCGCCTGCAATCACGATAGGCAGTAACTACCCCCCGCCAACGAAAACGCGCTTGCGTTCTGACAATACCCTGCTGAAACCATCTGTTCGGTCGTTCAGTCTACGATGTCCACCGAGGCCGTCACGATGCATAATCAATCACGTCGTCAGATCGACGAGAAACCGAAGAATTCTCACTACGAGAGCGACATACACTATACGTTACAACTGTGTCGATGGACCCTGAAGCCAATTGGCTTATGGCATGTGGTATACAGTCGCACCAGCAGCCTGGAGAAGATCGTCTCGAAAGGGTTGCTCGCGTGGTGCTCATTCTACGCGGCGATCACCATGGTACCACAACTTAACCAGGCCATGTTTGTCGAGAAGAACACGAAGAAAAGGCTGAAGATGATGGGTCCACTCCTCTTCGGCGTCGGGGCCGTGGTGAAATACTACTACCTAGTCGCCAGGGGTTCAATCTTCGAGCGATGCATGGACCAAGTGGACAGCGACTGGAGGGCGGTGGAGAAATCGAATGATCGTGCCATCATGCTCAGAGAGGTGTCCCTCAGCCGAAATCTCATCACTCTACTCGCCATATTGCGTTACACAGCTGGCATGCTCTACAACACCGTGTGGCCATTCATAACTAAGTCGAGATTCAGCGGGAACACCACCATCAGGGTGTTGGGCTATGCTGGCTACGAAGCCTTCTTCGACACTCAATCCAGCCCCAACTACGAAATCATCTTCTTCGTACAGATTACTTCAGCATTTTTGAAGTACCATATCGCGACGAGCGCGAACACTTTGACCACCATCTTCATTGCTCATGTCTCTGCACAGGTGCAGATCCAGGTAGCTAGACTGCAGAATTTCGTTGCAGAGGGACACAGAAAGAAACATGATCCCTTGGCCATCGTCATTCGAGATCACGTAGAGACCTTGAGGTAAGAAGTTCGAGGCTTTGCGAGGTAAACATTCATTCGTGTGTTCTTGTATTTCGTGCTATGCACGAAGATCAAAACGAGCACTGATCTCTGCCGTTCAACGATTTAGATTCTGTAAGAACGTGGAGGCAGCGTTGCAAGAGATAGACTTGGTGCTAATCATGGAGTCCACTGCGCTTGTATGCTTCCACGGACACAACGTTCTCATGGTGAATATCAGTACACGTTAATGATTGGAAGTAGCTATGGTGTGTATATCCGTGCCCTCGCAATTCTGAGAATTGTTCGACCGTGATTGTAGGAATGGGAAACCAGCGACGCGATCGCTATAACGTCGTACTTTACTTATCTCACCTTCTACTCGGTGAATATATTGGTACATTGCTATCTCGGCGAAACGTTAACTGAACAGGTACTGCAGAAGAAATTGAATTTTCATATTGCTTTGATTACTGGCATAATAGACGCTGAGATTTTATCAGTGCAGTCGAATTGGTCCAGCTTCGTATAATGTGGACTGGTACAATTTGCCACCCAGACATGCTTATAATTTCATTATGCCGAATGTTATATCGCTCTATCCGCCTAAACTTACAGCGGGGAAAATGGTTCCATTGTCTATGTATACGTTCAGCTCAGTACGTGACTATTTCTATATTAATGTAAGGGGAGAATCTGGTTTAGGACGCTGAAGAAAGGTGATTTTCGCGAATTTTTTTAACTGAGAAAGATAAGGACGGTTTTTCCAAAACTGTAGGGGTATTTTAATATACATTTATACAATTAAAAAAAAATTTGATTAAAAAATTTCAAGTTCAATCACCGCACGAAATTGATTAAGCATTGATGTGCCTCGCCAATTGTGGGACTTTAAAGGAAAAATTGTGGTTTTGAGGAAAAAATTTCGATGCTTTTATGCAAAAAAAGGTTTAATTTAATGTAATTGTTTCATAAATGTTTTTCGCCGGGAGAAGTCGATCGGTCAAATAGTTTTTTCTGCTATGTTCCCGCCTACGTGAAAAATGTTGTTTTGAGAAAAAACGTTTTA